>OX101808.2:58689691-63489691 GCA_944452925.2 Chrysolina oricalcia
GTAATCTAATAGGGTGAGTATCGTTATCTCATTAGCATCAGAAGCTCTTAGCATATCATCTGTGACAGAAAGAAGTGCAGTTTCACAGCTATACATTGGCCTAAACCCTGATTGTTGCTCAGGAAGAATATTATTCAGTTGCAAAAATTCACGAACTTGCTTCTCTACCGCTCTTTCGAGTACCTTAGACATTGTGGGCAATATACTAACCGGTCTCAGATCTTTCATCTCTGAGGGATTGCTAATTTTTGGGACAGGTAAAACTATGGCTTCCTTCCAGAGTTTCGGAAAAACTCCGCGATCCAGACATGTATTTATTATGTTCGTGATAAATGGAATTATTCGAGGACAACACATCAAAATTACTTTCAAATTCAGTCCGTCATGACCTAATGCATTTGTTTTGATGGAGTTAATAATACTTGAAATTTCAGTTTCCGAGACAGGTTTGAAATGGAACCTTTCCTGAGTTTTCATATTATTTTGATAAGAATTCATAGTTTCAACGTCAGGATTGTTCTTAGGGATAGAATTAATGTAGTAATCATTTAATTTACTCACGTCCCGTAGATGTATAGGTATTTTATTGGACCTCTCTTGCACAATATTCATTTTTCTCAACTCAGTCCATACTGTTTTCGTACCTTCGTATTTTAATTTATGTTCTAGAAAAGCTTTTTTTTCGTTTTTGCATGCCAAATTTGTATAGTTTCGAAGCATTTTATAATAGTCCAATTTAGATGGATTTCTAGTCTTTTTCCATTTTTTATAAGCTTTATCCCTCAAAGTCATTAATAATTTCAAGTTATCTGTCATCCATGGGTTATACTTCCTAGTTATTTTTATTTTTTTCAAAGGGACATGATGATCGAGTAAGTTCAGTACAAGCTCATTAAAATATGCAATTTTTTCATCAACATCAAGAATATCTAATATAGATTCAAGAGGAAGGTTTTCCAAGTTCCTTGAGAATTCATCGTAATCAAAGTTTTTGAAATTTCTAATTGTTTTAAAAATAGGAGTATTGGATTTTATTTCGAAATTTAACTCACATCTTATCAATTCATGATCTGATATATGATTCACAGAGATGACTTCATTCATGGATAATAAGCCATCTACGTCAGGAATTATTATGTAATCAATGAGAGTCGAGCTTCTAGGGGTGATTCGTGTTGGTCCGTTTATAATTTGTCTGAGGCTATATGTTTCTAAAAGCGAGTTCATTTGTGATGCACATGAGGAATCCTTGAGGAGGTCTACATTGAAATCTCCTAAAATTATGATATCATCATATGCTGGAATGAGTTCAGTAATCGTTTCTTCCAATGTGTGTAGAAAATTGTTTACATTATTTTTTGGTGGATTATAGACAACACCAATCGCAATGTTTTTCCTCTCGCACGTTAATTTTATCCACAGTTGTTCGATGTCATAATCTACGTGAATAGGTGAGAAATCAAAAGAATTATGAATATAGAGTGCAACTCCACCCCCTCTCGTAGATCTATCTCTTCTTAGGAGATTATATCCTCCAATTTCAATTAAATTATCCGAGATATTTGGGTGCAGCCACGATTCTGTTATTGCTAAAATTTCAAAGTGATAATGATCAATTAGATTTCTCACATCGGCAATACTAGGAACTAACGAACACACGTTCAATTGAGCTAAAGAAAGTTTATTGTTATGATGCATTCTTAGATTTTTTTTTTTTTTTAATATTAGTCCAAAATAATCTTTATTGAAAATAGATATACAAAAAGAATAACGTAAACACTTTATTTGTCGGTCGGTAAGTTATCAGCTGCTGAAATTATTCGTTTCTTGTTTGACTACGGGTGGTAACGCTTCCGCCACTGGTAGCTGCTTCAGGGCTGAAATTAATCTTCTTCCGCTTTCGTTTTCCTTCAACGCTTCTATTTCCAAATTCGAGAGAGAAGCCACTAGCTTGATCGAAAATTTCTGTCTGGTCAGGAACCAAGGTTGCTTTATTCTCAAGCTCCTTCAGATGTTCTATAGAATATGCTTTACCATCAATAATGAGTTGATGATTTTTGATAGTAGCTTCCAAATTTTGTTCCCTTGCTTTCTTCAGGTGATACCTCAGAATTGTTTGCTGTTCTCTATCTTCAGGACACATATCATTTGCAATAGCAATTTGAGTTCCTTTCAGTTTATGAATATTCGGGAAAATTAGTGTTTTTTTCAAAAAAGATATGAACTCGACAATTACTGGTGGCTTCTCAGAATTTCCAGCCATATAAATGTTATTGATATCACTTTCTACAAAATTCAAACCAAGGACTCCATTCAGCTGCGCCAATGTCCCTTGAGTCAGAGAGTCCCTCTGAATTTGGAGTCCAAAAACTGCAATGCTGTTTCTTCTCAACTTTCGTTGTATCCACAGGTTTTGGTTTTTCAAAATAGACACGTCGGCGATGGTTTTGTCTATCTTAGAATTTAAGCTTGAGAAACTTTTTGATATCTGATTTTCCAAGTATTTGGTTTGTTCCTGGCATAATTTCACAAACTTGGTGGTTTGTTCTTCGTTGGCTTTTTTTTATTAGACTCAGCAGTTGATCGTAATCCAAGTTATTCATAGCAGGAATTGATAGCTCAGATAATATTCGGAATATTTTAGTGACCTTTGGTGGTTGAGGGACACGTCGAACCGTAAAAAAGGGTATGCAGATAAGCGGACTTTTTGCTATGGTTCTTAATTCGTGTATGCGTATTAATCTTACTAAACATGCAGTTTTCTGCATAGACTATGGCGTGTATCAAATATTCGTTTAGATAATATGCCCCTAAATACCTTGAGCAGGTTGTGTACGAAAATTCCGTATCAAAAACGCACTATAAACCACTGGGTTTCATCGAACAAGCAGGAGCACTTTTACACACGTCTTTTCACTACATTATGAATATTCTGAATTGCTCTAAAATCAACAGCAGTTCAATTTATTTAACAATATCACCGTGTGCTATGGAAATTATATGTTTCAATATATACAAAATATTTTGACAGTTCTTGTCAAAACGCAAAATGTCTGATACTGATAGCGATATTTCAGTACCTTCCACTCCTCCTGAACTCAAAAGCGTTGTAAATTCGGCTCATTCCGTTTTAATACCCGAAAAATCTAAACGGCAGTACGAAAAATGTTACGGCGAGTTTAAAGATTGGTGTGACAAACAGAATGTTAAGACGATGTCTGAAAACATTTTTGAAAGTGACGTTTGGTTTCGCGGCTGTTGCTATGGGTAACGGCCGCGAAATTAAATTTCGCGGACTGTGCTGAGAACGCGAAATACTGACTTCGCGTGCGATTGCACAAAAGTGTTTTTCAAATATCTACTCGTTGTTATCTTGACTAAGTATCCATAATATTTCATCTTACAAATTGGCATGCGCCACATGGATGACGATTTGAAAAAATAGTTACCTATTAAATATGGAATATTGTTTCCAAATATCGTAAGTTTTCAATGCATTGTTCATTCAGAGTTTGAAATTAAATCGTAACAGTTGTCAACAACCTGACATTTGACGGTCTATAGGATAAGCAAGCATGTGGTATCAAAATACTATATGAAAAAGAAAACCATATTTGAATACAAAAAATAGACATAATTACAAATATATGTCGGATATCGAAAATGAATGGGTCTTGGAGAATGCTAAATATTCCGGCCTAGACTGTAATTTGATTATTCAACTTCGTAATATTTGTTATTCAATCTTTTCATGGATTGTCTCGTTATTTCGGTACTTATAGGATTAACTTTGGGCCTGAGAAATATTGATACTATTAATTGTGGAATCGTATTGAATAAATAGTTTCGTGTTTATTACCTGAGAAAGGATGTCTCACTTCGAAATTAATCAACATATTCTACTCGAAAACTTCAACTCCGACATATACATCATATGCATACAATGATTGTTCAATATGAAACAATAGTAATTTTGACACACGACACAAACACATGTCTTCACGTTTCGAAGTCCTTTTTCTGAAAGATAACTTTAGATTAGTTTTTTTTAAATAGACCCTGACTGCATTTCAATACTTCGGCCAACTTCGGACATTTCCAAAATGAATAGACAGACCAGGAACAGAATCTTGTTCTTATTAAATGAAGGTTTACAGGAACTGCGTTGAGACACAAGTTTTTTTGCTGTGAATACATTATTTTCTACGTATATGAGAGCACGACACCATAAGTGATATTAGTACTCTAGTTTTTCCAAACTTTCGTGGTATTTTTGATCTACAAATAAGTCTCAATCGAAAAACGAAGTTATTGCACTTGACTCGTTCATTATTCCTCGTTCGAAGCGACTAGAAGTGATGCTGTGACGGATGAACATTGCCAACAAACTGATAGAATCCTCAATAACGTGGGGGTAGTCGGCTTCATTTAGAATTCAGCGTGCATTTTTCTGAAGGTGGAAAACTCTTAGCAAGTGTATTGAGTTTCCGATGAAAAGCCGTAGTTTGGATGCGAATGAAATAATATTAACTGAAGTCACCTGTACGTGGGAAGTAAAAATGTTAATTTGAAAACCAAAAAAAATACATGAGAATGAGATAAAACTACATCACAATCTCATGATCATTATGAATGAGTAGCTGGTGTCCGAGCGGTATTATGTTTTTGTTGTATTTTATCTACCCAATCAATAATAATGATAATAATAATATAATAATAATACGTCTCTATTCATTTAAACCTAAATTATGAATAGGCGAAGTATCGCTCAATGGGTGCTACTGTTAGGAAGCTTATAATTATTATTTAAAATAAAAAATTTCCAGTCGGTTCCTGTATGCAAAGCTTCTACACAATCGGAGGGCGCGCTGGCCTCATAATTACCCTACTAACCACACTCCAAACTATGGGGTAAGCAGCTATTGTATTCGAGAATCGTGTGCCCTGAGCAGACGTAATGAATCTGGCTATGATTTCTGACATCTTGCGACATGCCGGTATGAGTTTCAGGTTCGAGAGTAGCGAATTCATCACACCACCAAGACACCCTATTATCAGAACAATCATTTTAAAAGAATGATCTTGGTAGAGCCTGCCGAGTTCAAGAAGTAAATCTCAATATTTCGACCGTTTTTCCTCATCTTTTTGGACGATATTCGTTTCGCCATAAGCCGAAAACTCTATGAAGAAAATCATCTTACTTTCATAGTGAAGTTTAGAATTAGCAGTTCCAATAAATCCGGCACTTCTCATTTACTAAAACAGGTCTATTCTCTAAAAATTCGTTAAATAACGATTTAACGAGTCGTTGATTAACGATTGAAGCTCAATTTACGAATATGCAAATCTAATCGACAATTCAGAAATTCGTATTCCGTAAATATTGTTGTTACGGCTTCAGTCGTTACCAAATTAATAACGACAAATTTTTGAGATAGGTAGTACACGTGCATTTATGTTTTGTGATTGAGTGATGGATGAAAACAAAAATTTGAAACTGCTTGTCAGTTATTTGATAATTTGTTGGAAATTTGAATCAACTATGGAAATTGGTGAATAATTACGAAATTGTGAAAAAAACTGGTAAAAATATTATATAGGCAACAATTTTCCGTATATTTGAATGAATTGGAAAAAAAACTAGAGGCTTCGAACAAATAAGTGTGAACCAAGTAAACCAGAAATTCTCAAAGAAGCTTGGGACCTCCTAACAGCTAAACTGAACAGCTCTGTTGGAAATTTCATATGAATATAGGGGCCAAATGATCAACCAATATTTCTGATACTTACACCTGCTTACAGAAGACTGGCACATGACACACGATTTATTTTTTGCAATAGACTTCTAGCAATTACCATGGGCAAAAAATGGAATGCTAGAGGGAAACTGTAATTGGTTATTGAATGAAAATTTACAATGTTTTGTTTACTTGTACGACAGAAGGCATCCTCGTGTTCCTGCGGGACATTGCAAGGTAGTTGTCATTTTGTTAAATAACACCCAATCCAGTTCTCCGGTTATTATAAAATCTTTCCCAAAATATTCTTCTGGAGTCTTGAAACGGTTGCTGATATCCCGCAACTACCTATTGAATCTCCAATTTCACTCTGTACGGAAAAACAGATACGTGATCCGATTAACCTTCAAAAATCATCATAATACCTTCGAAGTTCTTCTATGATTACAACCAATACGTCCTGCTCTAACTGATCCATTTCTATTTGAATACTATTTAAACTTTGCAAGTCTGAATTAATTTTTTGCTGAACACAGCTATTATCGTTGACAGTTACGACAGCCAAATAGGAGTCGTCTGGTCAGCGATATTTTAGCAACGATATATCGTTAAATAACGAAGAAATAAACAGTGAATACGATTATGTGACTTTATCGTTATTCAACGGCTTATCGCTTGATAACGACTGCTAACGATATCGTTAAAAAATATTGAATAAACCCCTGGGGCATAACGCAACAGTGGTGTGGTGTCTAAACCGTACGAGTATCGTAGATCGTAATATAACACTCGTAGTGCCGTGTTTTGTATGTGGATATAGTCAATGACATATTACGGCTACACTCAGTTATTTACATTTGGTTCTGTGGTCACATTCTAAGCACAATTTTTATTGCCGCTTGTTTCGCAGAAAATAGTTGCCAGTCAACCCAAAAGTCGGCAAAGCTGAGTTTCTGCTGAATTATCTGCTTTTATACAATGCATATACGAAGATAATTGCCGCGAAACAAGCGGCAGTAAAAGTTGTGCTTAAAATTTTACTCTGTCTTGACCGCAGCACGAAATGTAAATACCGGAGTCTAACGGTGATATGTCATTGGATATAGTCTGAGACCGCATATGCTGACATATGCTGACAGGCGCCTCACGGTAGGTCCGGCTTTGGTATCAGGGACCTCTATGCCCATCACGCGGCTACGGTAGACCAAGGTGTTGACAACCCTCTTGACCTTAGAAAGGCGTTGGTCAAGTTTTTGGATAAGCCGATGTCTTCAACGTTCTTGAAGAAGACCCCATCCATAGGATTGGTTATCCCTGTGCAGCTGCAGCAGAACTGTATTTTCTGCGACTTTTACAAGGTCTTTTGGTTTTCGACTCGGTGACAGAGTTCCTGTCATGCCGTTTGGTGTCGAAAATGAGTCCAAGTTCATCAGCCGCACGGGCTGCTGCCTTGAAGAGAAATGTTCCAATCCCCGCTCTTTCGTGGTCAAGGACACATTTCCCAATGTGTTTACATGGTTAAAAAAACATTGATTCATGGGCCGTGGTGGTCGGCTGGTAAAGCGTTCGCCTCGCAATCGTGGGGTCGTAGGTTCGATCCACCGATTCACCGGTCTCGTGCATGGCATCACACGTTAAAAGGTAAGGGCTGCGTCTTCCCAGCTCACACAAGTCTCTCGAAGACTTCCGAGGGTTGCGCTTAGGGGTTGACGGAAATAACAATTTAAAAAAAAAAAAAAAATAACAAAATAAAAACCTTTATTATCAGTAGATTTTCTGCTGATTTTTTATTGTGATCCCGACAAGAGTTATTTTTTTAAACCTTTGAAGGAAATTCTGGGTAGGTATTGTTTTCTCGATATTCTGTTAATGGTCATTTTCAGAATTGATTTGCTAGCTGAATCAATCGTTGAATGTTGAGTAACATCTATGTCATCTTGGGTGCCAGGGTGCACCGTTTACGAGTTTTAGTCCCAAAATCAAAAACGGACTGAAAAGAGGTTTTTTTGCTGCCAAAAGTTCTCCCGAAGTCGCTCGTATTAGCATTTTTGTTTTTTACTTGTCACCCATACCCATATAAAAGTTAAAAAAATGAAACTACTACACTACTTTTTGCAACATTCCCTCCTTTGTATCGATGCTCAGAAAGAATGTGCTTCAAGAAACTAAACGAAAAGTCACCACTTGGACGAAAAGTCACCACTTGGACGAGAAGTCAATAAACTGGTATAAAAAAACTCTTTCTGAACATTAGGCCCATTTTTGTAGCCCACCCTCTAGGGCCAGAAAAAAGTCTAATGATATATCAAAAAAAAAAAAAAAAAAAAAAGCACAGGCCTCAGGAATATATATGGTATGCAGTGCCATGTCCTTTTAGTTTCAATCAATTGGATTTCAGAGACAGCTCCAATTGAATCCAACACCTGAGAAGCAAAGTAAAAGTATAGTAAAGGAAAGGGTACAAAACCTTAAGATTTTAGAAAAATTTGATATTTTGTTTGGTCCAATATCCTAAACAATATTGACAAGTTATAGGAGGATCGTATGATTAGGAGGGCCGCTAGAGGGTGGCAAAGTTGAATAATTCGAAATGCATTTTTACGGTGTTTTCCATAGAAAACTCATGAACTTCATTCATTTTATTCAACATTTATCAATTAGATGTTTTTACGTAATGTGGCAACTTATTGAATGCAATGATTATGAAATTGTTCATTCAGTGAAATTTTTATCCTGTTTTAAAAAACGTATAACGTATAACATATAACATAACTGATATACAAATAGGAATGTTGAAGGCAAAATATTGTATTTGATGACACTCTACGCGAGACTTTTGCGTCTGTCTAATAATGCCTTCTTCCATAAGGATAGCTTAACTATAGACAAGATACTTATACCGAAAAACTGTTATTTCGTTTGGGTATATGATTATAAGACTATTACTTAAACTGTTTGATAATCACCATAGATAGATAGAGTTTATTTAACCACGTTACATACAGTATGTTTGCGGCAGGTCAGAATCAGTACAAAAACAATTTCATGTTAAAATATCAATACAAAACAATTACATGTTAAAATATTAATGGTAGTGGTAAAAAGATTAAAAAATATAAAGATTAAAAAAATATATCAAATATCAATAGGTAATAAAATTGTAACGTGAGATACATTGCTGTTAATTCACTAAAACTCATTAAAATAATACAGGATATATATATATAATCGTATCTATAATATGAAGAACAAAGAAAGAACACGAAACGCAGGATCTTTGCAGTATTTGCATCGTATCTATAATATGACGAACAAAGAAAGAACACGAAACGCAGGATCTTTGCAGTATTTGTAAGTCTAGACTCTAAGAGAGTTGGCTTTTTGGAGGTATTCCGATACACTGTAGAAACAACTTTCGAGAAGAAATCTTTTGATTGTTATTTTAAATTTTTTGAATTCTAGTAATTTTACTGATCTATCGAGAGTATTGTATAAAGTGAGATTTAAAGAGTTTTGGTAGCTTATAGCTAATCTGTGTCTTTGAGGATTTAACAAGTCCGCAGATCTGGTATTGTAATTGTGTATATCGGAGTGCTTAGAAAAATTGCTCCTGTTTTTATGTATTTCCAGCAGAACTGTAAATATATAAAGGGTAGGGAGTGGCATTATACTTAGTTTGATGAAATAGTGTTGACAATGATCTCTATAGCCAAGATTTGCCAAAATTCTTATTGCCCTTTTCTGTGATCTGAAAACCCTTATTGCATTATTAGAGTTACCCCAAAGAAGAATGCCATAGGATATGACAGAGTGAAATTGAGAAAAATATGTGATTTTGAGTACATTCGTGTTAGTGACAGGTTTGAGTTGCCTCAATATGAATAAGACACTTGATAACTTGCTAAGCATATAGTCCACATGGCTGGACCAATTTAATCGATCATCGATTTTAATACCCAGTAGTGAAATATTTTGTCCTTTTTGATAAAGAGGATTTGAGGAGACGATCAAATTCTGAGTTTTGTTTTCATTTAATTTTAATTTATTTCTCGTAAACCAGCTTTTTGCCACGTTCTTATCGTGTTCGGCAGCTTTAGGTAGAGCATCATATGACTTACCCGAGTATATGAGGGTGGTGTCATCAGCAAATAGGACACATTTTATCGGTGCAATAGACTGACATAAGTCATTTATGTATACTAGGAACAAGAATGGTCCAAGTATGGAGCCTTGAGGTACACCATGTTCAATTTGTTTGAGATCTGATTTCCTGTTATTCAAATCCACACACTGATATCTATCGTTGAGGTAAGAGCTAATAAGGTCCAAAATGGTACCTCTCAGTCCGTAGTGACTCAATTTGTCTATAAGTAATGCATGTGATACACAGTCAAAAGCCTTGGTCAGGTCACATAGTGTTAGTGACGTGTGTCTGCCCTGATCAAGGCCCTCGACTATGTCAGTCACTATATGGAAAGCTGCCTGAGTGGTAGATTTTTTCTTGCGAAAACCGAATTGTGATTCGCTGAAGAAGAACCTATTTTCAAAATAAGAATAAAGACGATCCTTTAGGATCATTTCCACAATTTTTCCAATTATGGATATTATACTAATTGGACGATAATTGTCTAAGGATGATTTGTCACCCTTTTTAAAGATGGGTATAACTCTGGAAATCTTGAGAATATTTGGGAAGATTCCTTTGCTGAAAATCTGATTTATTAGGTTAGTTAAGTTAAGTTGACATGCTTTTATTTTTATACAAAAGGAGTTTGGCAAACTATAGTTTTCATTTATAAAGGACATTATGGAATACAGTTTAAATAAATCACATTCCAATAGAGGACTTCGGATAAGGATGCAGTTATGCCACCACACAACTTTTGGCTTTAAAACTACTGACATGTTTTTCGGCAATTTTTGTTCATGTCAGGGTTCCTGGCAGCCTGAGGAAACCCGTAATATGATTGAAATTTTTCATAACGACGGGAATATTGAGATTTTCCATAAAATACAAAACCCTAGGGACTTTACTTTTGTTTAGGGATTTTTCTTACAAAATGGCGCTAATTTCAAAATATATCATTTTCCTGAATTTAAAACAAAAAATGCGTATTTCACTTTTCCTAGTTGCCAAATTATCAATCGATCTAGAAATTATTCTGAGCTTGGTAAATTTCATGGATAAACAATTGTACCTTTTTTATTAAAATGCTCTCGGCCTTTTAGTCAATAACTTAACTTTGAGGTTACATCACAGAACTTGTATCAATTTTGTGGATACTGTACCAACAAATTCTTCTAAATGTTTTTCGCTATTAGTTGACGAAAGTACTGATGTTTCACGACAGGAACACATGTCCATATGTGTGAGATCGAGTGTGAGATATATTGAGCCCAGAGATAACATATATAATATTATACTACGTGAAGATTTTCTAAGATTTTTCTCAATACAGAGTACTTCATGAAATTATTTGGCTGATACAATTCTCTCCACACTGAATCGTTTAGGGGTTGATTGTGAATACCTTATCGGACAAGGGTATGATGGGGTTTCTTCGATGAAATGCTGATTTATGGTGTCCAAGCAGGTATCCGCCAAACGTATCCAGAAGCATTATACGTTCATTGCAGTTAGCATTCGTTGAGTTTAGTGGCTTCGAGTCACTCTTGTCAAATTCAGCCAATCCAAAATACAATGGGTACTATAAAATCAGTGGGGAATTTTTTCAGAGCATCTTCAAAAAGAACGAAAAACTTGAAAGAATATATAAAGAAAACCTATACCGAAGTGAGTTGGCAAAGGCTTTCAGCAATGTGCGAAAGTTGCGTTGAGAATCATGTTTAATTAGATTAAAGGAAAATTTCACGGCTATCTTCAAAACTCTTGAAGAACTAAGTGAAGAAAGGGATTTTGAAACTTCATCAAGAGCGACTTCCTTTTTAAGGTCTATGATTACTATAGTGAATTTGTAGTGAGTCTGAGTTGCTTGACTGTTGTTTTCATTCATACGTCCACTTTGTAAAATACTCCAGTCGCCTCTCTGTGATTTGGTGGCTCCTTTGCAACATGTTGATTTGATCATAGGTAGGATATTCGAAAAAATGTCAAATCAAAATTCGCCAACATTTATAAGAGTATTCTTTGTTTGCTCAAATCCATAAATGAAGAATTAAAAATTCCACTATGAGTGTCGCAACAGTGTCACAGGGCAAACAATGGAACCGAAGATCCAGAAGAGTACATTGATTTCATTGATCAGTCATGATTCCAGAAGCATAAATCTACTCTATCATCTTTATATATTTTGATTCCATCAGTTTGTTGTGAAAAACAGCCCAGTGTTGAAGAAGACAATTTCATAGTGTATAAAAAGTTTTTAGAATGGGACTCATTGAAACGAGAGTTAGACCTATGGAAAATGATATGGCTAAAAGAACCTGTTTCATGCATCTCGACAACATGTACTTCTGAGAGATAATTTTCCTCGCTGAAACGCCTCAAAACCTATTTGAGGAATTCCACAGGTCAGGAGAGACTGAATGGATTGGCGTTGGTGTCAATTCACTGAGACGTTAAACATTGACAACTTGAAGATCATTGATTTGTTTGCTGCGAAAAAATCTAGAGGCTCAATATTATTCTTTAATGTGGTTCTGATGACTATATGTTTCTTATTAATGTATTTAATTTTGTTTGTTTTGTTGTTAAATAAATATGATTGCAAGCAGTGTCAAATATTATTTAATGAATAAATATGCATAATTGTAACATGGTTAATACCGAATATCCAATACGATCTATATCCTGGATAAATTACAAAATTGTACATGTTACATTTTAATTATAACAGTTGGTTAAAATGGATGAATATGAATTTTTTCATGATAAAGAAACAACCCTACATTATCTTTCAATAACAATACTCTAGCTCTATAGTTTTTAATTTAGCGCCATTTTGAAAGAAAAAACCCTAAACAAAATTAAAGTCCCTAGTGTTTTGTATTTTATGGAAAATCTTAATTTTTACGCCGTTATGAACAATGTTAATAGTAATAGTGGGTTCTTGAGGCTGCCAGGAACCTTGACATGACGAAAAGTTGCCGAAAAACGTGCCAGTAGTTTTAAAGCCAAAAGATGTGTGGTGGCATGACTGCATCCTTTTCCGAAGTCCTCTATTAGATTTAAGATTGGGGTACTCCAAGTGCGATCAACAACTACTGTGTTCATACTGGAAATATAACGATTACTTTTCTACCGTTTTTTACGGAGACTGTGTATGGTTGTAACTATTTCGGTTATTGCGTATAGACGTTCTTCAACGAATGACTTTGCGATTTTATAATTTTCAACGATATGCTTCGGAAACTCTAAGAACGAGATACCTTTCTGTTATATTTTCATTCATGTTATTACACTGCGTAACTCATTCTTATTGATTTGAGCATTTTGATTTCGAACAATTTTTTTGTATTTGATCCCCTTCACTATACTTGCAAGTACTCAATTTACTGAGTTTTGGTATTCACTGTATACATGAGAATATTACTGATCATTGATTTGATTAAATATTTGCAATTAAAATGCATCGCAATAAAGAAATCGTGATTTTTCTTCGGAAAATACCGTAACAATGCATTTCGAATTATTCAACTTTGCCGCCCTCTAGCGGCTCTCCCAATCATAAGATCCTCCTATAACTTGTCAAAATTGTTTAGGGTCTTGGACCAAACAACATATCAAAAAATTATCAAATTTTGCTGATAGCCATTTTCATAGGGTTTTGTGCTCTGTCATTTCCAAAGAAATTTCATGATGTCTTACAATAGTAGTGAGACATGACATGGGTGCGGTAATCCAAAGAAATTCAGAAAGATAAATTCATAACAAATACCATTTGATAGTACAATAATACTTTCACTAAGTAGTGCTTTTATTAGATAATTAGATAAACTTAATACCCAGTTACACCGTAGCGAATCACGAATGAATTAAACTCGTGTAAGAATAATGAAGTTTGGTGATAATATTTACTTATATCGTGACTTGCAATTTCCGAAATGATGATTTCAAGCTAATGGTGTTAAAATCAGGCATCTCGTGATGAATAAGCAGAATTGATACATAGTGAGTACCGATATGAATTGGTATGTAACTAGGTAAGACCGGATATTTTCGTGAGAATGACAAATTTTACTAATTGCTGATGTACAGTTGTATTCACTGAAAATGGGTACAAGTCTTATGACTAGATTTTGCCATATTTGCGTAAATCAGGCTTTTCTTATCGACGGCGATAGACAAAACAAAAACATATAAAATGTGATAAATGATTTTAATGTATTAGAATATTTCTACAACGCAAATTTTTAAACACAACGTAACCAATAACAATAATAAAAACAGAAAACTATGTATAAATAATGTTTAATTATAATGTAATATATAATTTATAATTAAATTATAAAAATTCAATATTTGGTCATATGACCATTTTTTTTTGGACTATTTGAACCAATCTGCCTGGAATTGAGTTAATTAAATTCCCTATAACATTTGCATCCAGCTCTTCCCAGCACTCGTGGATAACTTCCCATAATTCATTAGAATTGTTTGGTCTAAAATTTCTTTTATATATTTGTTTTACAATTAGACCCCAAACATTCTCTATGGGATTAATATCGGGACTGTAAGCGGGCCATGGCAAGACTTCAATATTATTATGATGAAACCATTCCCTTACAGCATTTGCGGTATGGACCGGGCAGTTATCCTGCTGAAAGACGAATGAGTTATTTGGATATATTTGTCCAACAGATGGGAGCATTATATCTTCCAGAACAGACATATAATGTTCGGCGTTAAACCTTCCCTCCAATCGCCAGCAGACACCAAGTCCATAAGCACTTATCCAACCCCATACGTTTACTGAAAATCGCCCAGGTCTGAAAGCAAGATCGCTAGTGTAGCGTTCTTCGAATCTTGTATTGTCTGGCCTGTAGACACAAATTTGTCCATTATATGTTGACTGAAAAACCTTTTCATCAGTGAACACTACCGTGTTCCAAAACTGATGGTCGCGGTAGTTATAATTTAGGGCGAAAAGTAAACGAGACTGTTTCCGTTCTTCTGTGAGCATCATTTTTTTCGCAGCTATGCGGTTTTTTAAGTCAGATTCTTTGACTCTTCGGCTAGCGGTAGGTTGAGACCCAGGAAATCCTGTGTCAATGACAGCATTTCTTGCAGTTTCAAAAGGATTTGCCCTTAGATATCCCAGAAATGCATCATCTCGTTCAGGGACGGAAATGCGTGCCGGACCAGTACCAACTTTTCTTTTCAAAGACCCCTCTTGAATCCAACGTTGCTTAATTCTTAAAATAGTGTTTTTGCTTCTTCCGGTAAAATCTGCTAATGCACGTATTGACCACCCATCTACGATTCTGGCTATTATTTGAGCTTTTTCAATTTCAGTTAAATGACGAGGCATTTTGAAACGTTTTGGCACTGACAGGCTTGTCAATGTCAACCATACATTATTTTTAAGTCAAATTCAATCAAACCCGATTTACACTATAACAATTTTAGTGTACCCATTTTCTATGAATACAACTGTACCTACCTATCTGCGATTATTTCGAAATTGGAAAAGTATAATAATTATACGCTATTACTTACATCAGATTGAGGTATTAATTTCTTGACCTTCTGGTGGATATACAGATCATCTCACAACACTGCGAACATATAGGAGAGAATATGGTCAATTTACTATTGCCGTGCCCCCGCCTAATGAATAACTACAAGCGAAAATACAATAATATTTTGAACTTGACGTTTGGCGAGAGATTGTCACCGAAAAATTCGTACGATATTGGTTTATCGTCGGACAGTTTTTAATTGATCTGATATTTTGATTTTTCACATGTTCGCAGTGTTGTGAGACGTACTGTATATTGAAGTCGACACAATGTCGGAATCATTTTTGAAACCTAGAGATCGCGCTGGATATATACTTGTTTATTGTGAATTTTTTCGATTATATTGGCAATAACAACGAAACCGGTGAGTAGGTGTCTGAATCTTTGTAATAAATCTAATTAGCTATGATATTAAAGAGATAATCCTGTCATAAGTAGAGATCAATATCTATAATCTGTATATTTTGGATTTTCACCTGAGAGGTGGGAAATGTGTTGAAAATGTCACTGGAAGTTACAATAAATGCTTCAAAGTGCACCCGAAGTCGCCCGAACTCGACTCGAGTTAACTTCAGTTCGACTTCGGACGTACTGTGAAACGTTTTGATTAACTTTCAGTGACATTTTCAACACATTTCCCACCTCTCAGGTGAAAATCCAAAATATGCAAATTATAGATATTGATCTCTACTTCCAGATGCCGTTTACAGAAATTGAATACGACGATTTCCCTTAAATCGGCGCATCTTGCAAGATGTGCCCTTAAATTGTTTATAAAGCGATTGTGCAAGAACTACACATCGGACAGAAAATATCTTGCTTACAGTTAAAGCACATATTATTATCTATCAGTTTCCACAATATTGTTTGTCCAGCTTGAAAATGGTGTCTTTTTCGAGGTTTTCCCGGATTTTCTCAGTGGAAAATGCACCTATCCGGTCCTAAGCAAATCCATTTTGTAGGTTTTATAAATCTGTACAAAAGTTTCACTGACTGTAAAACGATTCCTTGAATAAGCTTTGGGATATTTCCAAAAAACCAAAAAAGTTGTAATCTTTTTCACTATTGCTTGTTCAATAAACTATCTTTTAAGAATCATTATAGGCCATGCGTCTTTTATTTTGTGGGGGAAAAAACCTCTATGGCTTGGTGAAAATGATGTCGATGTTACCTTTGATGCAACCAGCTATTTTGTTAGAAATATTATCATTTAGTAAAGGAAGTGAAACAAATTTGTCAACTGTGTCTACTTTAGGATAAGTTATGTTCCTTCTTATTCCTATCAAAGAGTTAATCATGTTTGGGTTGTAATTGTTATTGGATGCTATTTGTTTAATAATACTCAATTCTTTGTTATAATTAACTGTAGAAAGAGGTATATTTAAGAGTCTGTGAATGTAATAATTGAAAGCAGCAATATTATGTTGGTGGGGATGATTAGAGAAACTGGGTATCACGTAATCAGTTTGAGTAGGTATATTATATAAGATACTGAATTCTCAACAAATTCATTATAAAATGTCCACAGCGTATATAAAAAAAAATTCTATGAAATTTTGAATGATTCAGCATAAATATGATACTAGAATCAAATCCAAGAACGACCTTCCAACAAAGAGATGTTCTTTGAAACTGATGCAGCAACATTGTATATATATTGGAAATAAAATTTATAACATATTACCAGCAAACTAAAAAAAATAGATTGAAAGTCTTCAAGAAAAAATTGCACAACTGGATAGTAGAAAATATTAATATAATAAACAATTTGTTCGAATTATATTGAAAATTGTAAAAAGCATTTTCTAAAAACTATTTTCATATTACTGTCTTTCTGTATGACATTGCAAAATATTCATACCTTTTAAATAAATTACCTGAGTATGTGTGTATGATATGTATGTTTGATGTATTTGTGTGTGTATATGGACATATAGCATTGAATAAATAAGTTTTAGTATGTATGTTTTATTATTTATTCACGTATTTCTATATTTGTATATCATTCCATGTTTTATTATTATTTTTATAAAATTTACCTAATCTAGTACAACATTCGCTCATTTGATTAGGTTGATTACATATAGGTACATTTTTTTAGTACAATTTTATGTATTCGCATTTTGAGTTTAACCATATTTGAATAAATATTACTATTATTATTATTATAATGTGGTTGCGTCAATGAAAAGAATTGTAAATAATTGAAATATAAACAAAATGGAATGTTTTTTTTCAAGAAATAGGGTTGACCCTTCTCATGAAAGTATTGAATCATGTGCACTTTATGTGTGTACAAAACAGGCTCTGACGTATAATTGGGTTTGGCACAATTGCAATTTTTATTTTTTTTGCACCATATTGCAGCGTGCCTGGATGCTCTACTGATAGTCCGGTTTCAATATCCAAAACTGATTTCGAAAGTAGAAGTACATTACAACAAACGTATATACTCGCTAAAATGTTGCGAAATGTTGCGAAATGGGTGAAAAATGCTTCCAAACATGACTGTAAATGGCCGAAGCCGTGTAAGCAGTCTAGTAGAAGGAGTGGCCGCGAGATAAGCGAAGCGTATTATCACATAACCCGTTCATTAGAAGAATTCCCCTCATCTCGCGGACTCTCCTGCCACTCGGCAGCTAACGCGAGCTCGGCCGTTTTCAGTCATGTTTGCATGCATTTTTCACAAAAAAAAATTAAACTGCAATTGTTCCAAAACTAACGATCCTACAGCTTCTGTTTTGTGCACACATGAAGTTAACATGATTCTATACTTTAATGAGAAAGGCCAATCCTACTTTTTGAAAAATGGCGGAGTAAGGAATTTTTCAAAAAATCGCAACAATTTCCGGTTTTTCCAGTTTTTCTCCGTTACTAATGATCCGACCGGGTCGTAAAATATTCCACTTTGTTCGTATTTCAATTATCTACAATTATTTTCACTGAAACAACCAGGTTGCTTTATTAGTTTTCTTTTTATAAGCAAAACAATTTAAATAACACGTTTTTTCTTATTTAAATGTTTATATCAAATTAATAAATGACAGTTGCGAGTCGAAAGCATATTAGAATATAACTGAGGACTGTCTTTCATGTGATGGCATAGGTTTTCTACTAATATTTTTGTTAAAAACTCGCTCATCTTATGCTCTATTGCTTGGTTTATTTGGCGAGAGATCATGAACGATAACAACCTTCCAAAGGACTACGCACAAACCTTATGGGAAATGGCTTTCGGTGAATTCCGCTGATTTTTTTGGTATGATGAACTTTTCGATGTCTTGATCAAAAGTCTCCATGGGCACGACGAAAAATAATTGACAGTTTTTGAGAAAAAAATTGCTCAGAGTGGGCAAAATGGGGAATTTGGATCAGTGTGAAAGCAGCCACGAGTTCTAGCCACGAATTTCTCGCGGTGATACGGCGCGTACTCGACCGCCAGTGGTCCCGAAATTACGTTATAATTTCGTGGCTAGCCATGAATTTACTACACTATATAGAGGATCGCACAAATGAGCTTGATTTGATACTGGAATAAGACTTTTGATTATTACACATGTTTTGAGATATCTGAACATGTACTTATGTATAGAAAAATATTACTTTAACTAGAATTTTCAAAATTCTTTGAAATGGGTTTAATTCATAAGTCCGCCAAAGTTTGCGTGGATGGGGGTATTTTTGCATAAATATGAGGATTTTTTTGCATAGATCTATTCTATAGAAGGTGCTCTAGAAGACCCATGAGTCAAAATATTTTGTCGGGCAGGATTTTACCCCCACCATCAATAATAATAAATTTCAAAATAAATCAATAAGTTCGTCAAAGTTCACGTAGGTGGGGATTTTTTTTGCAGAAATCGATGAAACATAAGGTGATCTAAAATACCTATACGTCAAAATATTTTGTCGGGCAGGATTTTTACCCCCACCAGCAATAATAATAATTTTCAAAAAAGTTCATAAATCCGCCAAAGTTTTCGTGGATGGGGGTGTTTTTGCATAAACATGAGGATTTTTTTGCATAGATCTATTCTATAGAAGGTGCTCTAGAAGACCCATGAGTCAAAATATTTTGTCGGGCAGGATTTTTACCCCTACCAGCAATAATAATAATTTTCAAAAAAGTTCACAAGTCCGCCAAAGTTTTCGTGGATGGGGGTATTTTTGCATAAATATGGGGATATTTTTGCATAGATCTATACTATAGAAGGTGCTCTAGAAGACCCACGTGTCAAAATATTTTGTCGGGCAGGATTTTTACCTCCACCAGCAATAATAATAATTTTCAAAAAAGTTCATAAGTCCGCCAAAATTTTCGTGGATGGGGGTATTTTTGCATAAATATTAGGATTTTTTTGGAAAGATCCATACTATGAAAGGTGCTCTAGAAGACCCACGTGTCAAAATATTTTGTCGGGCAGGATTTCACCCCCACCATCACTAATAATAATTTTCAAAACAAATTAATAAGTTCGTCAAAGTTTACGAAGGTGGGAATTTTTTTGCAGAAATCGATGAAACCAAAGGTGATCTATAATACCTATTCGTCAAAATATTTTGTCGAGCAAGATTTTTACCCCCACCAGCAATAATAATAATTTTCTAAAAAGTTCATAAGTCCGCCAAAGTTTTCGTGGGTGGGGGTATTTTTGCATAAATATGAGGATCATTTTGGATAGATCTATACTATGAAAGGTGCTTTAGAAGACCCAAGTGTCAAAATATTTTGTCGGGCAGGATTTTACCCCCACCATCAATAATAATAATTTTCAAAATGAATTAATAAGTTCGTCAAAGTTAACGTAGGTGGGGATTTTTTTGCAGAAATCGATGAAACAGAAGGTGATCTATATTACCTAGTCATCAAAATATTTTGTCGGGCAGGATTTTTACCCCTACCGGCAATAATAATTATTTTCAAAAAAGTTCATAAGTCCGCCAAAGTTTTCGAAGATGGGGGTATTTTTGCATAAATATGAGGATTTTTTTGGATAGATCTATACTATGAAAGTTACTCTAGAAGACCCACTTGTCAAAATATTTTGTCGGGCAGGATTTTACCCCCACCATCAATAATAATAATTTTCAAAATAGATTAATAAGTTCGTCAAAGTTTACGTAGGTGGTGATTTTTTTTGCAGAAATCGATGAAACTGAAGGTGATCTATAATACCTATTCGTCTAAATATTTTGTCGGGCAGGATTTTCATCCCCAGCACCAATAATAATAATTTTCAAAAGGTTGATAAGTCCGCCAAAATTTTCGTGGATAGGTATATTTTTGCATGAATATGAGGATATTTTTGAATAAATCTATACTTCAGAAGGTGCTCTAGAAGACCTATGTATCAAAATATTTTGTGGGGCAGGACCATCAATAATGACAATTTTCAAAATAGGTTTGTTAAGTTTTCATTGGTGGAGATTTTTTTGCATAAATGTATATCACCAGAGGTGCTCCACTAGACCTTCTCCTCAGAATATTTTGTCACCACCATTAATATTAATTTTCAAAAAAACTGTATAACGTTGTCACAGTTTTCGTTGATGAGAATTTTTTCGCAGAAAGCGATAACCTATATATCAAAAAATTATTTCGGGGATTATTTTCTTCCTCACCACCAATAATAATAATTTTCAAAAATGTTCATAAATCCGAAAAAGTTTTCGTGGATGGGGTATATTTGCATGAATATGGTGAGTTTTCTACATAAGTCTATACTTCAAAATATAGTTCCTCAATGCCTCGTATATGGTTATTTCTTTCAAAATTCCATGCTACTGGGACTGTTAGCTGAAATGATTCTCACTCAGCCGTGTTTTCAATTTTCCCGCTCTCGTGTCAATATCATCATCGCTTTGTCGTAGCAATAATAGTGTACATTATTTGTTTGAAAGTGATTTTTCACACTCTTAATGTTACGTTTCTACTCCCTTGCTACAAATCTTCATATTCGACCCCTAAACAATGCAGATAAATGATTGTTTCCCTCCCGGTTTTGGAACAAACATGTTCTTGTTAGTTTCTTAGTACGTCTACACCTCATTTCATCAGTTTGATTTTTTAACAAGGCAGTTTTTGGAAATATTCACATATGATAGTCTATTTCCATTTCTTTATACAATATAGAAGAAATAACTTCACCAACAAAACAAATCAAAATTTCTGATATTTATAATAACATATAATGAGATTAAAAATTGTTTGAGAGGAAAAAATTGTCATTTTAAAACTGAGAGCATCGCTCATATTAGACAAATTGCGGAGTTTATGTTATATGATTTTTCATGCATCATTTGAGAAAAATTCATTATTGGAACCACCCTATACTATGGATGAGTTCAGAAATGAATTGATGACAAAAGTTTTAGAAAATTCAATCAATTTGACTTTTGTATAGTTTGCCGATTTTATATCAGAGGAATTTTATATTCTAGCTGTAAGATATGTAAAAGAACATTTCATAATAAGTGTTGCAATTTGAGGAATGGTGGATGCTTGCAGTGCACGTTTTTAAATGCGGTGGAATAGAGATTTTCTGAACTAAATATATTGAAATTATATTTTTGATTTCGTGGATATAGTGGAAATACAAATAAATGTACCTGGGGTGAGGCGCTATATTTTTCAGTTCAATGACATTTTGAAAGTACATTTTATTTATGTTTTAATTTTGCAGAAACGGATTATTGAGTTTCTATAAAATAATTATTCAGTTCCATTATTTTCCAAAAATATAAATTGTTGTTTTTGTTATATAAATATTTATATATTATTTTTTATGTTCATTTATGTTATTTAACAGTAACATATTTGTTTTATTTGGCACTATATTTCTGCTGATATATTCAGTACCTGACCTAGAGTTATAAATTTCTTTATTTTATTCAGAATTTTTATTTATGTCATTCGTTATGTATTGACTAGATGGAATAGGCCTACTGGGGAAACCAAATGAAAAAAAAACGCGCCTGTCAATCTACCGCAAGGTGGTGAGGAAAAGAGTGAAACTGAGGCGGAAATCCTGCCAGTAGAAAAATTTGTCATGTAGGTCTTGTAGAGCGCCTCGAGTAGCAGAAGATAATGCAAAAATATCTCCATCCACGAAAACTTTGACTAAGTTAAACAGTTTTCTTGAAAATTTGTATTAATGGTGGTGGGGGCTAAAATCCTGCCCGAAAAAATATTTTGACAAGTATGCCTAATGGAGCACCTTTGGTAGCATACATTTATGCAAAAAAATTTCCACGAAAATTTTTACGAACTTTTAAATTTATTTTGAAAATTATCATTATTGATGGTGGGGGTTAAATCTTGGCTGACAAAATATTTTGACAGGCCTTCTAGAGCACTTTCTATAGTATAGATTTATGCAAAAAACCCATGCACAAAAACCTTGACGATCTTTTGAATTTATTTTGAAAATTATCATTATTGATGGTGGGGTAACATCCTGCCCGACAAAATATTTTGATACATGGGTCTTCTAGAGCACCTTCTATAGTATAGATCTATGCAAAAATATCCCCATATTTATGCAAAAATACCCCCATCCACGAAAACTTTGGCGGACTTGTGAACTTTTTTGAAAATTATTATTATTGCTGGTAGGGGTAAAAATCCTGCCCGACAAAATATTTTGACGTATAGGTATTTTAGATCACCTTATGTTTCATCGATTTCTGCAAAAAAAATCCCCACCTACGTGAACTTTGACGAACTTATGAATTTATTTTGAAAATTATTATTATTGATGGTGGGGGTAAAATCCTGCCCGACAAAATATTTTGACACGTGGGTCTTCTAGAGCACCTTCTATAGTATAGATCTATGCAAAAAAATCCTCATATTTATGCAAAAACACCCCCATCCACGAAAACTTTGGCGGATTTATGAACTTTTTTGAAAATTATTATTATTGCTGGTGGGGGTAAAAATCCTGCCCGACAAAATATTTTGACGTATAGGTATTTTAGATCACCTTATGTTTCATCGATTTCTGCAAAAAAATCCCCACCTACGTGAACTTTGACGAACTTATTGATTTATTTTGAAATTTATTATTATTGATGGTGGGGGTAAAATCCTGCCCGACAAAATATTTTGACACGTGGGTCTTCTAGAGCACCTTCTATAGTATAGATCTATGCAAAAAAATCCTCATATTTATGCAAAAACACCCCCATCCACGAAAACTTTGGCGGATTTATGAACTTTTTTGAAAATTATTATTATTGCTGGTGGGGGTAAAAATCCTGCCCGACAAAATATTTTGACGTATAGGTATTTTAGATCACCTTATGTTTCATCGATTTCTGCAAAAAAATCCCCACCTACGTGAACTTTGACGAACTTATTGATTTATTTTGAAATTTATTATTATTGATGGTGGGGGTAAAATCTTGCCCGACAAAATATTTTGACACGTGGGTCTTCTAGAGCACCTTCTATAGTATAGATCTATGCAAAAAAATCCTCATATTTATGCAAAAACACCCCCATCCACGAAAACTTTGGCGGATTTATGAACTTTTTTGAAAATTATTATTATTGCTGGTGGAGGTAAAAATCCTGCCCGACAAAATATTTTGACACGTGGGTCTTCTAGAGCACCTTCTATAGTATAGATTTATGCAAAAAAATCCTCATATTTATGCAAAAAACCCCCATCCACGAAAACTTTGGCGGATTTATGAACTTTTTTGAAAATTATTATTATTGCTGGTGGGGGTAAAAATCCTGCCCGACAAAATATTTTGACGTATAGGTATTTTAGATCACCTTATGTTTCATCGATTTCTGCAAAAAAAATCCCCACCTACGTGAACTTTGACGAACTTATTGATTTATTTTGAAATTTATTATTATTGATGGTGGGGGTAAAATCCTGCCCGACAAAATATTTTGACACGTGGGTCTTCTAGAGCACCTTCTATAGTATAGATCTATGCAAAAATATCCCCATATTTATGCAAAAATACCCCCATCCACGAAAACTTTGGCGGACTTATGAACTTTTTTGAAAATTATTATTATTGCTGGTAGGTGTAAAAATCCTGCCCGACAAAATATTTTGACGTATAGGTATTTTAGATCACCTTATGTTTCATCGATTTCTGCAAAAAAAATCCCCACCTACGTGAACTTTGACGAACTTATGAATTTATTTTGAAAATTATTATTATTGATGGTGGGGGTAAAATCCTGCCCGATAAAATATTTTGACACGTGGGTCTTCTAGAGCACCTTCTATAGTATAGATCTATGCAAAAAAATCCTCATATTTATGCAAAAACACCCCCATCCACGAAAACTTTGGCGGATTTATGAACTTTTTTGAAAATTATTATTATTGCTGGTGGAGGTAAAAATCCTGCCCGACAAAATATTTTGACACGTGGGTCTTCTAGAGCACCTTCTATAGTATAGATCTATGCAAAAATATCCCCATATTTATTCAAAAATACCCCCATCCACGAAAACTTTGGCGGACTTATGAACTTTTTTGAAAATTATTATTATTGCTGGTAGGGGTAAAAATCCTGCCCGACAAAATATTTTGACGTATAGGTATTTTAGATCACCTTATGTTTCATCGATTTCTGCAAAAAAAATCCCCATCTACGTGAACTTTGACGAACTTATGAATTTATTTTGAAAATTATTATTATTGATGGTGGGGGTAAAATCCTGCCCGACAAAATATTTTGACACGTGGGTCTTCTAGAGCACCTTCTATAGTATAGATCTATGCAAAAAAATCCTCATATTTATGCAAAAACACCCCCATCCACGAAAACTTTGGCGGATTTATGAACTTTTTTGAAAATTATTATTATTGCTGGTGGGGGTAAAAATCCTGCCCGACAAAATATTTTGACACGTGGGTCTTCTAGAGCACCTTCTATAGTATAGATCTACGCAAAAAAATCCTCATGTTTATGCAAAAACACCCCCATCCACGAAAACTTTGGCGGATTTATGAACTTTTTTGAAAATTATTATTATTGCTGGTGGGGGTAAAAATCCTGCCCGACAAAATATTTTGACGTATAGGTATTTTAGATCACCTTATGTTTCATCGATTTCTGCAAAAAAAATCCCCACCTACGTGAACTTTGACGAACTTATTGATTTATTTTGAAATTTATTATTATTGATGGTGGGGGTAAAATCCTGCCCGACAAAATATTTTGACTCATGGGTCTTCTAGAGCACCTTCTATAGAATAGATCTATGCAAAAAAATCCTCATATTTATGCAAAAATACCCCCATCCACGCAAACTTTGGCGGACTTATGAATTAAACCCATTTCAAAGAATTTTGAAAATTCTAGTTAAAGTAATATTTTTCTATACATAAGTACATGTTCAGATATCTCAAAACATGTGTAATAATCAAAAGTCTTATTCCAGTATCAAATCAAGCTCATTTGTGCGATCCTCTATATAGTGTAGTAAATTCATGGCTAGCCACGAAATTATAACGTAATTTCGGGACCACTGGCGGTCGAGTACGCGCCGTATCACCGCGAGAAATTCGTGGCTAGAACTCGTGGCTGCTTTCACACTGATGGAATTTGGTAGTAAACCGGGAGAAATAGATCGTGTTATTTTGCAACTTCATGCCTCTTGGAAATTGAAGCATGCGCTTTAGAAATTCTTTCATGGGTCTTGTGACTTCACTTCACCTTTACGGAATAATATATTTGACAATATAATCATACATCAATTTTTATTCATCACACAATTGAACCAACCATTCCATAATCGCATTCTTATAATGTCAAATAGTTTTATCTACTTCATCCGCTACTGAACTAATATTTCCACCGGTATCTTTATCTGGTAATCCCATTGTGGCATGTTCTGCACATTCCTAAATTGTTGCAAGAAAGCCACCAAATTCATTTTTTTCATTCTACATGATCGAACATTGAACTGCAGCCCAGGAAGAATTTGTCTCAGGAAAAAACCGTTCTAATCCAAGTGTTGTATGCAAGAATTAGCATTATCTGATATAAATGTTTTTCAAAACAAAACTCGGCACTTCAGAGTTAACCGATTCAGATTGAGTCTAGCTACATCCTACGCACGATTCGCCCGAAGATTGTTTCAAAATTTTCAGCTTGAGAAACGTCCAGTCGTCTTCCAAAGCGGTTATCTCTTCCATCACTGCCCTATTAAAATTGAGGCACAGTCTTGTGAAGCTGTCAATAGGAATATCTGATACTCCTGATACTTCCCTTTGTAGAAAAGAAATCTCCCGTTTTTCTTCGTTGTTCACACCATCTAATTTTGCAATTCGTTGTATATCGAAAATATTGTTGCATATGAAACAATGTATTCGATTTTGAATTAAGGCCATCAGAGAGGTATGGAATATCATATAAACAAGCAAAAGATTCAAACTTAAGAAAAATCTTATTTACCATGTATACACACGGATAAAAAAATTTAATAGTAGCAAGTAAAATTTGTACACGCTTTATTAGCCATTAGAAAAATTAGATTCCTGAATTTGATCACTTGCTGTTATTGATGTAATTTCAGGAACGCAATGTAACCTAACGATATTAAACTCTTTACTAGAAGCAAACTTTTTATTTAATAAGCCTCAATCTACGTTTTATTTGCAGTAGGTGCTCAGTTTGATAACTACTAGTGAGAAGTAAATTTACCATTGATGAAGAATGATTTACTCTCATATAACTCATATACTTAAATCTACCAAAAAATATATTAGTTGCTACTATACAGTATTCTACTGCAGCAACATTTTTAGATTATTACAGTAATTTTAGTTTACTTGGCCTTATCAAATGACTCACTTGTGGGTAGTTTATTATTGTCTTACCTTTAATAGCTTTCATTCCATCTTTGGTACAGGATATAACGGACTCAATTCAAATATCCACTTGCCCTCAGTTTAGAGTTATTAGTTCTTCAAAGAAGGATCATTTGTTTTTTATAAAGCCTTATTTTCAACACATTCGTTTCATTCTTGAATTTGAAATGATATGAAAGGTTCGGTTGCAACAAGGTAGCAATGATTCACTTTAAACTATGAAAAAACGTACTTGCATGGCACATACAGGCTAGCAAAATACACTACTCAAGAAAAACTGGAGAAAGATTGCAGTTCCGTGACAACATTTTTTCGTGAACTATAAGTTCATGTGGAAAGAAGTATAAAACATTTTGACGGTTCTTTTAAACAAATCATCGCCTCTGGCCACACCCTTACTGGATCACCCAGTACAGCCTGTTTCTTAATTAAAAATTTCGGAACTTTGTTGAATCTGTTTGTATTCATCAGTATGAATGCTAATGCTAATGTATTTCCTCATTATGATCATAACAAACCCAAGTTATGCATAACATGATGTAGAATTAGAACGTTCTGAAAATTGGAAATCAAAGATGCCTAATGAAGAAATGAAATAAAAATATGTTCATTTTTAATATTTTTATTGAAACAAAACTGTTGTTCAGATTTTTGGGAAAATTATCCTGATTCTATTATACATAAAATGTCAATATTCTAGAAATGTTAGGTAAAAATCCACATTCTACATAACAACAAGTAAAATACATAAATCAAACTAACACTGTTCACACAACTCACAACAGTAATAATAGTATAATTCCGGCACACGAAGTAACACGCCCACATACAAGTACTAACTCAAATGCTGGAATTGGAATGAGGCCAGTTTTGCGAAAACGTTGATGATCAGTGCAACGGTTACTACCGATTGATCCCGAACTGGTCGCATATCAACAAGTAGGTGAACAGTTTCATAATCACCTAGCTCTATTGCAAATAAACTGTTGTATTATGCCTGTAGCACGAGTCTCTGTTGTTATGATATACTTTTCAGAAACACAAAGTAGATAAATATGAATATACACTTTTCCAGCGCTAGTAAAATATTGACCTGACATTATACAATGTTCAAAGTACTTGCTGTATGTAAACAATATTATAGCTACAAGTTCATGCGTTCAGAATACTCATTTTTTTAGAGACAAAAGGTAGTTTTTTTTAATATAGGTATTAATTTTCTTACCACAATCGAAAAACGTTACTTGGACCATTTTTTTCCGTGCATTAAATGAGTACAGTCATTACTAATTATATGTCATCATAACAATATAGGCATGCGATTATGGAATGGTTGGTTCAATTATTATATAATGAATAAAAATTAATGTAGGTTTATGTCCAGTAAATTATTCCGTAAAGAAATGATAGGATAATTGAAGAATGATGAAACATTGCTTATTTGTGACACGTTCTAGTTTTCATTTCCTCAGACATTATTTTGCCAACTTTGAGCCGTTTTATCTCGAAGAGTGTCCATTATTTTCCATTGTACCAATCGAGACATTCGATCAGGACGTTGAAAAGTACGTCTCACCAATGTTATTCTTCAATAAATCTTGCGATACGTTTTTTCGTACATATTTATAGTCGAGGGGGAAGTAACTCTTTCATTAGGTGTACATCATAACATTTTCATTACTTCATTAATCATTTCATATTCAACTTAAAATCGAAATCTATGTTTCTGGGGATCCGTGATATGATTTTTTTCGGTTCGGTTGGCAAATTTATGCCGTCTGACAATCGGTAAGTAATCGCCTCGGTGATCGCTGAGCAGACGCGGATTTTAATCAGTGATTTTCCGATGAATAGTATAACATCATTAATGGTAATTATTTTTCATTAGAGTTAATTACTGCATTATTTTCATTAGGTGTACAAAAAATGGCTAGTTACTTCCCCCTCGTTTATAGTGTTGTAACGTTATCAATATGCCCATTTCAATTTCCATCTGTAATACATTATTTTTTCATGTATCAGCTCATATATATCAATTGAATCATTTTCTTTATAACCATATCTATATCCATTCACTAATTTTCGCACAATCTACGGTTTTCATAACATTCTAATTTTTTTTCATTCCTCGTATTATGTCTTTATAAGTCAACCTGTATAGACTGAAATTATTGGCAAACGGCGCTGTGAAGACACAAGACACATAAAATATTTGCTAAAGCGCATGCTACAATTTCTAAGAGCCCTAAGAGTCATGAAGTTGCAAAATAGCACGGACTATTTCTCCCGTTTTACTACCAAATTCACCATTTCGGCGACTTTAAGCAATTTTTTTCTCAAAACCTATCCATTATTTTTCGTTGTGCCAGTGGAGACTTTAGATCAGAACATCGAAAAGTTCATCATACCAAAAAATCAGCGGAATTCACCGAAAGCCATTTCCTATAAGGTTTGTGCGTGGTCCTTTCTTTGGTTGGGGTATAACCGCTCTGTAACCGATTTCAGATCAACGGGATCTCTCGAAAAAATACTTATTGTTGTAGAAAAAGTTGTGACGGTGAAACGAAATACAGGAGAATGAAGTGAAATGATATCAGGTTATCGTTTTTCAGCCTGCTACCCCTTAAACCAGCCCTGCATCTCGACAGATAACAAGAGTAAAAGCTCTATACTCCAACGGAGAAAACCTTCAACAACGTACTGAAGGAGTTCCCGACGGTGAACCCTCATACCTGCACTCGTGGAGTTCCGCACGTAGCGGGCGGAAATGAAAGGAAGGCACAAGGCACGGAGACTATGACCTTGTAGACTACAAGCCCATATAACAATTTTGGGGGGTCATTAGACCCAGCATGAAACATATTCAGAACGATGCTGCTTTATGAAAAAATAACTTTAGTCACTATGCCGTCAATTCTTGGTGGTGCAAATGACTGTAATAATAATAATAATACTAATTTTTCATCTGAAGATGTGCTTTTCCGACAAAATATTCCTTTTCGGCATCCCTCACGTTGGTAGATTATTAAATAATAACCTCCTAGAACCTACTGCCGTACAAAAATAATGGGACCGGAATCCAGGTTTTTTTTTAATTTTCGGAAATTGAAAACTTTTCCTGATGGCTTCCAGTCCCATTATTTTTGTACGGTAGTAGGTTCTAGGAGATTATTATTTCATAATCTACCAACTTGATACATGATTATTTTGTCGGAAAAGCTCATCTTCAGATGAAAAATTAGTATTATTATTATTATTACAGTCATTTGCACCACCAAGAATTGACGGCATAGTGACTAAAGTTATTTTTTCATAAAGCAGCATCGTTCTGAGTATGTTTCATGCTGGGTCAAATGACCCCCCCAAATTGTTATATGGGCTTGTAGTCTATTGATTTCGGGCTGGTCCGCGTGGCTTTTCCGCCTAAGCGCCGGCTCTGTATCGATCGGCGTCCAACATTTTGGAGCCGCCTCTTGGTTTTTCCTAATATAAAAATGTTATGGAGTATTGTCCCTCAAGTGAAAAAAGCTATTGATTGTAAAAGTCTTAATATTCCATAGTTTCGATCGACCCGAATTAGTTTTTTCCCCATTCCCGATCCGACCCTGTGCCAGATGTCATACTGGCTATATGATACTCTCTCTTTTCCTCATCAGTCGTGAGGGAGGAGCAACCTGAGGGGCCTGTCATTTAAAAGAAATTCAGTTCCATTTCTGAATCCAGAATTGTGAGTAATAATTATTAGTTTTCACTGGTCGACGGCTGAACCAAACCTTTATTAGTTGACTTTGGTAAAGCTGGTCTCATTTCAAATGGAATAAAGCAAGGAAACCCATTTCGCGAAAACAACACATTTTTGAAAAATTATTCACAAAAAAAGGAACATCTAGGAGAAAAATGAGAAAGTTGTTTAACTACATGAATGATAGACTTCGATACTGAAATGAAACAACACCAAAATATTCGTTCGTTTTGTTTCTTACTCCCCTTTTTCAGGGATGGAGACCCTTGAGGATAAGCTAAGTTATGTTCTTCTTGTTCTTCATTTTTTGTATCAAAGAGTTAATAATGTTTGGGTTGTAATTGTTATTTGTTATTGCTATTTGTTCAATAATATTCAATTCTTTGTTATAATTAACTGTAGAAAGAGGTTTATTTAAGAGTCTGAGAATGTAACAATTGAAAGCAGCCATTTTATGCTGGTGTGGATGATTAGAGGAACTGGGTATCTATCACATGATAGGTTTGAATAGATATATTGTTGTCTAACAAGCTGTGACGGTGAAACAAAATACAGTAGAATGAAGTAAAATGATGTCAGGTTATCGTTTTTAAGACTGCTACCCCTTAAACCAGCCCTGCATCTCGACAGATAACAAGCTTAAAAGCTCTATACTCCAACGGAGAAAACCCTCAACAACGTACGGAAGGAGTTCCCGACGATGAACCCTCATTCCTGCACTCGTGGAGTTCCGCACGTGGCGGGCGTAAATGAAAGGAAGGCACAAGGCACGGTGACAATGACCTTGATTTCGGGCCGATCCGCATGGCTTTTCCGCCTAAGCGCCGGCTCTGTATCGATCGGCGGCCGCGAGAGGTCTAGGATGAATCCGATCCTTGCAGCACTAGGTCAGTACGCGGTGTGGATCCTGCCAGCCGTAGTGCTCGCACCTTATTCTGGTCCGCCTGCCAGCCACAGCCACCTGCTCCTGCTGCTGTCCTGCGATCTCGTGCCGCGCGCTCCCGCTCAGCTGTTGTGCGGTCTTCTGGGTCGCGTGACTTTCGATTTGGGCAGTTTTCAAGTTTCGAACTGGGATTTATCTGTGGAACTGGCGTTTTCGGTTCTGGCCATGATTATTGAGATTTAGGTAATTTTAGATTAGTCGTAATGCCGGGAATTGGTAAATGTTCATTCTCAAATTGAGATTTTTGGTACACAAAACATAAGAACAATTCTTTTTTTGACAAGAACATTGAATCATGTATAAACAAATAAAGAGAATAAATATCTCTTCGAATGGAACAGAACAGTTAGGTATTTTTAGATAGATAGATCTTTATTTAATTGGGCATCCTAATAAAGATAAAATACATAAAAATACATAGTTACTTATACGAATACGAATTTGAGCATGACACATGATATAAATATTAAAATAAAATACATATGAATATTAAAATAAAACACATGAAACAACTAACCATTGAAGGTAGAACATTTTTAAAAATAAACAACTAACTAAATATAAGAAATGATAATAGACATAATTTGTCAAAATATATTTATAGATGATTTTAAGCATGGTATGTATGACATAAAATTTTTTGGATGAAAATAAAAACATATATATGTAACAAATCCGACACTTAGGTCCGATATATGCATATCAAACATAATTGGCCATACAAATGATTTTAACTTCACTGCTTTTTAATGAGGATTTTGATATTTTTTTGATAGTAATAAGAGTAGAACTGTTTTTAATTGTATAAGGTAGTAGATTGAACTCTTGAAAAATAGATAACTCATTGTGCTCTTGCGGTTTGTTCTGGCGATATGAAAATCATCACATTTTCTGGTGGGGTACGAATGGATATCTCTTCGATAGACCAAATATGTTTGAAAATAAGATGGTGCTAGATTATTTAGAATTTTGAAGATGAAAACCATGGTAAGATAGTAAATTCTTTGAGAGACAGTAAACCATTGTAAAGTATTAGACATTACAACAATGGAAGTATATCGATTTGTTTTCAGAATCATCCCACGGTTTTGTAGCTTTTGAAGTTGATTTAATTTATTTAGATAAATAATACTGATGCACAGTAATCAAAATGAGGTTGAATTATTGTGTTATATACAGTTATTTGCGTTTCCATTGAGAGAGTTTGTGCTATTCGAGAAAAAAAGTATAATTTCTTGTATTTTTTTGAATGTATAGTCAAAATGATTATTTACACACGAATAAACTGATACTTTTGCACCCTATCCAAAATCAAAGTGAAACTATTTAGACCAAGTTATAGAGGTTTTTTTCCCACAAAATAAAACACGCAAATGGTCTATACTAATTTTTATAAGATAGTTCGTTAATGAAAACCCCAGTTTTCGCCTCAGCAAAATCGCTTTGTGGAATTTTTTAAACAAAGAATAGTGAAAAAAATTACAGTCAATGGAACTCCTGTAGAGATTTATGAAACCTACAAAATGGATTTTCATATGACCGGATCGGTGCATTTTCCACTGAGAAAATCCGGAAAAACCTCGAAAAAGAGACCATTTTTCAAAGATTTATAATTTTTGTAAATCTGAAGCTGGACATACAATATTGCGGAAACTGATAGATAATAATAAGTGGTTCAACTGTTTTCTGTCCGATGTGTAGATTTTACAAAATCGTGTTAAGAACAATTTGAGGGTACATTTTGCAAGATGCGCCGATTTAAGAGAAATCGTCTTATTCAAATTCTGTAAATGGCATTTGGAAGTAGAGATCAATATCTCCAATTTGGGATTTTCACCTGACAGGTGGGAAATGTGTTGAAAATGTCACTGAAAGTTGGTCGAAACGCTTCAAAGTGCGTCCGAAGTCATCCGAAGTCGCACTGACGTTAACTCGAGTTGAATTCGAGCGACTTCGGGTGCACTTTGAAGCATTTAGTGTAACTTCCAGTGATATTTTCAACACATTTCCCACCTCTCAGGTGAAAATCCAAAATATACAAATTGTAGATATCGATCACTACTTCCGAATGCCGTTTACAGAATTTGAATCAGATGATTTCTCTTAAATCGGCGCATTTATATAGATTTCTCCTTGAATTGTTTATAACGCGATTGTTAAAAAAATACTCATCGGACAGAAACCATCTTCCGCATAGTTGAACTACATGTTATTATCTATCAGTTTTCGCAATATTGTTTGTTCAGCTTCAGATTTATGAAAATTATGAATTTTTTAAAAATGGTCTCTTTTTCGAGGTTTGCCCGGATTTTCTCAGTGAAAAATTGCACCGATCTGGTCGTATAAAGAACCATTTTGTAGGTTTTATAATTATCCACAAAAGTTCTAAGACTGTAAAACGATTCCTCCAATACTTTTTGAGATATTCGCAAAAAACACAAAAGTTGTAATTTTCTTCATTATTTCTTGTTTAAAAATTCCACAAAGCGATTTTGCTGTTGCGAAAACCGGGGTGAAACTTTATGACCTTGTACTTAAAATTACGATTAGTATTTGTTTTATTCTTTATTTTTCATTAAATGATTCCAATTTTTTGTATCTTTTCTAGTTTATTATTTCGTTATTCCTTTTTTGTTTTTCAGGATCCCTTAGATACCCTCAGTTACTAATGACATAAAGATCAGCATTCATATAGAAGGAGAATAAATAATAATTAAACCAACAAATATAACATCTTCCCTTCTCAAAAACCAAAACACAAACAAATTATTAATACAAATCATAAGATTCAAATTTTTGTGGTAATTTTATCATTCGTCCACTTCTTGTTCTACTGGAACCAGATATTTATCTTTCTGGTATAATACTAATATCATCAGTAGACTCGGATTGAACTTGATTATTTACTGATTCAGAACCAAAATTATATTGACTGACATCCAAGTGTGTAAGAGTTTCTGGTTCAGATTAACTTTCATAAATACTAATATCGTTCGACTGAATTTTCTATTATTCATTATCATCATTTTTTATTTCGTCTTGAAACCCTCTTGTGAATATTATCTCTCACCAAATATGATCGTGGTGTGCCATGTAATTTTACTACCTTTCCAGGTTCCCACAGCTTTCCTTTTTTTATCATCACGTTATCGCCAACACTAAAATCCGGTCTGCTCTTAGATTGCATGTCATAAAATATTTTAGATTGCTTTTTATTTTCTATCATTTTATTTCTTGCATGTTCATGATTAATATTTTCGAATTTCAGTAAATTGTGACTCATTGGTATTCTAGTTTCAACCCATCATTAACATCATTAACTGACAGGGTGAAATGCCTGTTAAGGGAGTATTCCTATATTCCAAAAGACCCAAATAAAAATCTGGACATTTTTTCAAGATATTTTCTGAGATAGCCACTGCCTTTTCAGCTAACCCATTTGATTTTGGATAATGTGGACTGCTAGTAGTGATTTTAAAATTCCAAGAAAAAGAGAAATGCATATGAACTGAATGGATTATTATCGGCAAAAATATTTTTCAAGCATCGAATAACCTCATCACTGGACTTATTTTCGATTTTAAAAAAGTCTATCCATTTAGGGCCGGTCTTTTCACCTCAAGATAAAGTCTCTGATAACTATCTATCGGATAAACTTCACAGGTTTACATATCCTTATCTGATAGATAGAGTTATCTGGGACTTATCTATAGGTGAAAAGACCGGCCCTTAGAATAATGATCTATCACAACAAGATAGTACATTATTTTAGAATATTTAATGCAGATGTTACATGAACCAATCAGTGATTCAATGTCATTATTTAAATTTGGCCAGTAAAAAAATTGTCTTGCATGATTTTTAGTTTTGCTCATTCCAAAGTGCCTCTCATGTAAAAGTGATAACATATCTTTCCTCAAATTTTTTGGTACTATAATTCTATCATCAAGAAAAAGTAACCCATTGACATACTGTACATCGTGTTTTTTATTCCAATAACTCCTCAAGTTCATTGTGACTTTATTGTAACGTTTGGGCCAACCATTTTTTATGTAATCAATTAACTTTTGAGAATCATTATCATGCGATATGATAGTTTTGAATTGTTCTTTCCTATGTTCAAACATATTCAAATCTTTCTCAGCACTGTGAACTACCTCAATTAATTCAGCATCATCACCATTATTATGATACAGAAAATTTCTAGATAAGAAATCTGCAATGTGTAGGTCCTTGCCCGGAATGAATTTTAAAGTAATAGAATTGTAAAAAACAATTGTTGTTTCAAAGGTTTAATTTTCATCCTTTGCAAACGACTTAAAGCGATATTTGCATTAGGTTTCTTCATAATTGTTAATAATGGTTTTGATCTGTTAAGAAAGTAACATCAGCTAAACCGTAAATGAAATTATGATATTTCTCCGCAGCAAAACGCAACCCCAACATCTCCTTTTCAATTTGTGAATACCTTTTCTCTGTATCTGTCAAACTACGGGAATCAAATGAAATGTCTTGTGACATGCAACAACCCAATCCATTTTTTGATGAATCACTCTGTATAATTACTGGTTTTCTATTATCAAAATTATTGAGGATAGGTGCTTTGATAATAGGTAATATGCATTTTTTTTGTTTAATCAATTTTTTACTTCGTTACAACATAGTAAAAAATATAAATACGGTTGAAAGTCTTGGAATTAATTTTTAAAATAATATATAAAATACCGATTGAATTTGACCTATTTGAACGCCTCCATTTTCGCGCGCTGTGGATGACGTCACATGGCGCGATCAGTGTTGTTCTTCTTTAGTGTCGTTCGTTGAGACGTACTCTGATTGCTCTACTTGCTTGAAGTTGATATTTTATAAAAGAGTAAGACAAATGCAGTACAAGTGTTGGAGAGAGATGAACATAAAATATGTGAAAGTGATCTCGATCAACCAGGGCAGTCTTCAATGAACAAGCCTTTCTATAGTTATGGCCATTGACACTTTTGACAGTTATACCAAATAAAGTATTTTTTTTTTCTGTTCCAAGAGATGCGAAAATACGTGAACATTGGTGTGAGGTTATGAGAAGAGGCGAAGTATCTCCAATATCACATTTACATTGTTGTGAAGATCATTTCAATTGGAGTACATTGTATTTCGATAGTTAACATGAAGTGAATTGACCAGAAGTAAGTTTTGTATGCATAAATGTTTTGTATATCAAGCGGGAGATAACTGTTTATACCTGCCTCACCTAAATTACAAAAGGAAAACTATCATTTGATAAACTATTACTACTTATCAGTTCAGGTATTGTCGGATTGTGCTTTGACAAAACCACTTTCAGTCATTGCTCTTGATAATTTACATTTGTCACTAGACCAAAATCGCACTATGTAATGGAAAACACTACAAATATATAAATAAAAACAAATTTTCTATGAAAAAGATAAATGTCGTAACGTGCCATGTGACGTCAATCTTCGTTTTGACCAATGGTGATGCGTTTCGCAAATTTGAATTCCGCGCGCTTATTATGCACTTTTTGATTAAAGTTTTATTGAGTTGAATACAAACTAAATGATAAACTAATGGTGTAGGTGTAATGTCAAGACAATAAAGTATCGGAGGTAAAAAAATCAAGTAAATTTAAATAACTTGCATATTCCCTATTATGTCTTCAATTACTCTTAGTTCGTTATCATGAACAGTCATCCATTGCCACTCAACTGAACTTTTCAACAAATTTCGCATATTAACTGTAAGTTCCGACAAATTTGGAATGAATGACCTTAAATAATTGAACATACCTAGCAATTTTTTCAAGTCATTTTTACATGATGGTGGTTCAAGATCTGTTATAGATTTAACTTTATTCGGATCAGGTTTTCAACCATCTCTATTGAAGATAAACCCAACATATTTTATTTCTTCTAATCTGTATTGTAATTTATTCAAGTTGAATTTTATATTCATTTCTCTAGCCCTATTCATTACTTCTTGTAATGTTTTATCATGATCCTCAATACTTTCACCTGCTATTAGTATATCATCGAAATAAATGAAAACGCCCTTTACATCAGAAAAATATTTTGAATTCATCTTTTGAAAATATTCTGGAGCCACACAAATTCCAAAAGGTAATCGATTAAATTTATATAATCCAAAAATCGTGCTGAACGTGCATATTTTTGAAGATTCTTCATCTGGTTCAACATGATAAAAACCATCTGTTTGATCAGCAACTGTAAAAAATTGTTTTCTCAGTAAAAATTCTTTCAGATCTTCGATTTTTGGAATACAGAAGTAGTCTCTTACTAGATTTTCATTCAAATCTTGAGGAACAATACATAATCTAAGAGAAGAATCCGGCCTTTCAACAACAACCAAATTGCTTACCCACTCAGATGGCTCAGTAGCTTTCGAAATGATACCTTGTGTCTTCAACTCGTCCAACTTTTGCTGTAGACGACTTCGAATGCTTATGGAACCCTTCTAGGAGGTTTTGCCACAGGAACAGCACCATCTTTCAATTTAAGATTGCATTTTTCAGTGAATTTACCCAAACTTTTGAGTATATCTTCATTTTTCAATACGAAGACCTTTTTCTCAGTTGGCTGTGAAAAAATCTCATCAATTCTGGCAATTAAATTAAGTGTTGAGCATGTATTGATACCTAATAAAGGACAAGAGTTTGTATCTACAATTAAATATTCTATTTTATATTCAGAATTTTTTATTTCGCTTATCAAGGAAGCTAAACCAATTGCATTAAATTCATGACCATCATAATTCAAAAATGTTGATTTAGGTTTTTTCATGGGAATTTTTTGATAATTATCCAGTTTTTTTGTCCAGTTGTATTTTGACTGTTTCAATCCAAGCCTTCTGACTCTGACCCTTGCCATTTGAACAATGAACAAAAAAAAATCTGATTCCAGTTCAGAATTTGAATATTGAGCCTCTTTTTCCCCTTGGACTATTTCACGGACTGAATTCTTCATTGTGCACATCTTGCTGAAGTGATTAAATCTCTGGCATCCCAAACACTTCTTTCGATAAGCAGGGCATTTCATCCTTTCGTGTTCTGTTGCACACTTGAAGTATAAGTCTTTTCCTCTCCTTTCTTCTCCTTGTTTGACTTCTTCAATAATTTTTTCATTGCTAACCAACATTTGGTTTTTTGTAGTTTCTGATGCACGGCACATCTCAATTGCTTTATCACAGGATAGATCTGCAATACCTAACAATTTCTCTTGTAAACTGCGATTATTTACTCCAAGGACGATTTTATCTCTAAGCATGACATTTTCTTGGGCTCAACTTTCGTTTAGCTGAAATCAGTCACAGAAAAACTGTTGCCATGGCAACCGTTGCTAGGGTAACGACAATACAAAAACCCGATTCCCATGGTGCGGAAATGCGTGGTTGCCAAGTTGTCCACTTTAGTTTAGCTGAAATCAGTTATGAAAAAAAGGTTACCATGTTACTCGTCGTTAGGGTGAAGAGTAAACAAAAATGCTATTCCCATTCTGCGGAAATGCATAGTTGCCAAGTTGGGCCAATTATAGTTTTACTGAAATCAGTTATGGAAAAACTGTTGCCATAGAAACCGTTGCTATGACCACATGTAAACAAAAACCCGATTTCCATGGTGCGGGAATGCATGGTTGCCAAATTGTCTGCTTAACTGAAATTTGTTATGCAAAAAATGTAGCCATGATAGTCGTTATGGCGAAGAGTGAACAAAAATGCCATTCCTGTTCAGCGGAAATGCGAGATTGCCAAGTTGGGCAAGTTATGGTTTAACAGCAATTGGATATGGAAAAAGGTGACAACCATTGCTATGGTCACGAGTACAGAAAACCCCAATTTCCGTGTTGCGGAAATTAGACCGTCAGATAGTGACAGATTTAGGTGCCCCATTTTCACATACAAGCCTCGAATAGGGTTGAAAAGTAAGTCGATGTTGAGTTAAATGAAGGGAAATTTACGAGTGGCTCGTGGGGAAAACATATGGAAAAATCAAAAAGAATTTCCATTAAATTTTCCAACGACAAAATCTACTTTTCCATTCGCACCACTCAAGCCATTATGTTTTTCGGACTAGTGACGATGTAGCTTTTCATAGTTTCGATGGGCTTGCGTGGGAAAATCTGTTAAAATCTAGATTTTTCTTTACAAGATTACAGCCTTATTTTAACCCTTTAGCCACCTTCAACACTCAAGCCTTTGATCTTACGAAGCCAGGTTCTACTAATTAATGATTAGATGAACACAGCTCGCGTTAAAATATGGAAAATCGAATTTTCCATGGAAAATCGAATTTTCCATATGTTTTCCCCAGGAGCCACTCGTAAATTTCCCTCCATTTTACTCAACATCGATGTACTTCTCAATTCTATTCAAGGCTTGTATGTGAAAATGGGGCACCTAAATCTGTCACTATCTGACGGTCTAAATGCATAGTTGCCAAATTATTGCTGTTGCCAAGTTAGGGGCGCTTGAAAAAGATTTATGGAAATTACTGTTAAATAATATCAAAATAAATACTTTCATTTAAAGGCGCATAGTTCAAAAAGATTATTTATATAAGTATTTACATTTGTCTATCTTACTTTGATCATAAATGAGCAATATCTTACTTTGATCATAAATGAGCAAAGCAATCGCTTGTCCCACAGGCCACACACTACAAATGATCAAGGGCTTTTTAAAAAATTTGAGAATATGGACAAAGTAGTAACATGAAGACGAGGGGGTCCGGTCGTCATTTCGCAAATCCGCGCGCGCGGATATGCGAAATGTCGGCAGGACCCGCTCGCTTCGCTCGCGTGTCTTGTGATATAGTCCTAATATCTCAAATTACCGCATGGGTTCACAATGAATTCAACATATGACCGAATTATAAATATATCGTTCTCCACCGTGAACTCGTCTCTTCCGAAACAATTTCAACTCCAAGGTTAGGTTCAGTTAGTTCAGGACAGTAGTAAGGTTGGGACAGAGTTTTTTTATTACCTGGAGGAAATTGACAAAGTAGTAACATGAACACAAGTGCGTCCGGCCGACATTTCGCAAATCCATGCGCGCGGATTTGCGAAATGTCGGCCGGACGCGCTCGCTTCGCTCGCGTTTGGTGTGGTCTGAATCTGATATTTTAAATTAATCTGTTATTTTGCAGTGAATGAATTCTTGATCTATACCTCAATCAACGACCCGCAATTTGTGTAAACAGTGAATTTTCCTCTTCCGAAGCAATAACGATCAGTTTGATTAGTTCAAATAGTTCAATATCTGGCGTGGCTTTAGCCGAAAAAGTAGTTGTTTTCTGTTAGATATTACGAAAAAATAGCTTCATTTGATTTGAACTACCTGAATGAGAATGCGAATTTTCAGTTTCGGATTTTTTTTTTTAATTATAGGGTCTTTTCACAATATTTATGAGATGTAGTTCAATGTTCAGCGTGGCCTCAGCCTGAAAAATATTTGTTTCCTGTTAGATATTACAAAAAAATAGCTCAATTTTTATTGTAGGTTGTTCTCATTTCCGGTGGAATCATGGTTTTTTCTATTGAGAATATTTCCCTTTCCAAGTTTCAATTTATTTTCAAGTTGATAATTTGGCAACCGCGTATTTTTCAAAAACGGAAATCTGGTTTTTCTTTTCACTCATCCTAGCAACGGTTGCCACGGCATCAACTTTTTCTTAATTGATTTGAGCTAAAATGAAGCAGAAAAATTGGCAACCACGCATTTCCGCACCATGGAAATTGGGTTCTTGTTTACTTGTGATCAAAGAAACTGTTGTTATGGCAACACTTTTTCCATAACTGATTTCAGCTAAACTATAACTGGTCCAACTTGGCAACCATGCATTTCCGCAAAACGGAAATAGCATTTTTGTTTACTCTTCACCCTAACAATGGTTACCATGATAACTCTTTCTCTAACTGATTTCAGCTAAACTAAAGCAGACAACTTGGCAACCACGCATTTCCGCACCATGGGAATTGGATTTCTGTATTCTTGTTACCATAGCAACAGTTGCCATGGCAACGGTTTTTCTATAACTGATTTCAGTTAAACGAAAGTTGACCCTTTTCTTGATCACCAAACTCACAATTGCAGAGTAATTTTTTGACATCCATCACGAAATGATTGAATGATTCAATTTCTTCCTGCTTCCTATTGTAGAAAAAAGTCTTTCATATACTTGGTTATTTCTATGCATTCACATCTGCATACACTTTTCCTTGTTCTTTGTTTAGCTTGAATGTATTGAATGACTCTATAGCTTCTTCTCCAGCAAAGTTTAGTAAAATTGATATTTTGACTTCATGTGCCAATTCTTTTCCAGTAGCGGACATATAAATATCTACTCCTTGCTTGAATTTTTTCCAGTTTTCTTTCAAATTACCTCCTAATGATAGGTTTTGTGGTCTTCTGAGAGCTTCCATAGTTGGTATTATTCAATGAATGAATATAGATGAAATATATTAGTTCCTTATAATCCTTCTTTCGACTGCGCCATGTTTTATTATTTATTTTTCATAAAATGATTACAACTTTTTGTATCTTCATCTTGTTTATTATTTCGTTATTCCTTTTTTTTTTGTTTTTCAGGATCCTTTAGATACCCTCAGTTACTAATGACATAAAGATCAGCATTCATATACAGGGAGAATAAATAATAATGAAACCAACAAATATAACAGTATTTAGAATTTTCAAAAATATTGTTAAAGAAGTGTTTATGTCTCTTAACCAATAATTGCCTCGTTGTAATTAGAAAAAATCCAGTAATTGTCATGTTCTCAGACAAAGTTGCAACGATTTGATTCAAATGATTTAAATCATGATGTAGATCAACTGATTTTTTCAATTTTAGTTGTTATTAAAATCAAGTTATAAAAGTCTCCGAAGCAGATACTCATCACGAAATTAAAAAAAAGGAAGATAGTTTATTCAAAAGTAAAATTAAGTGGTAACATACATTATGTAATTGTAAAAACACAACTGATCATCAATCCTAAATATTCATACAACAAAAATTTAATGGTTTTTAATATTACCAACATGAATAAATAATAACAAATAATAGCTATTAATGTAACAAGATTAATATGCGATTTGATGCAACTTCCGAGATTTATTTAAATTGCCTAATACTCTAGTTACATTAGAAGCTTTATAGTATCATTGATATCGATGATGTGAAAATAAAATCAATAACTTTGGTTATTGTCACGTTATTGTCATTTTAGCTTTGTATTTAGGGTAGTATGATAGATATTTATGATATAAGGATCATAATGACGATCATTATGGTACTAGCTGTGAAGATCATCAAACGAGGCATCAGCCGAGTCTGATAACACAGCTAGTACCATAATGATTGTTTATAATCCGAATTTCATAAAAAATTTCATATTCCGACTATTTCTTTAAAAATAGATTTCTTGTTGCATTACAGTGATGTGATGTGATGTGAAGTGATGTGAGCGTAGCTTAGTTTCAGTAATGTGCGTAGAAACGTAAGGTAACAATGGAATTTGGTTGTTTGTACTGTCATGTCATTGTCAAAGTTACATTTGTTGAAAAGTTCATCAAGCATTTTTTTTTATTCATAATTTTAACGTTTCAGTGTCTCAATTTTTTTCATTATAGTCCTGAGTACTCTAATGAATCATAGTACTCAGTCCTATAAAGTATGTCATTTTGACACTAAAAATGAAATCCATAATAATCTCATTATGACACGTCGGAATTATATCATTAATTTGAATGTTTAATGATATGAATTGTGATCGTTTTATCAAATAAAGACTTCCGAGTTATATTTGAAGCAAAATACTGTATTTTTCAAAAATGCATAAATGTATGAACAGTGTGTAAAAAATTACTTTTGCTACGAGCGTGCGGAAAAGTAACTTTTCCGCACGATTTTTCGTTTTGAAAGTTCTACTTTTCCGCACGATTTTTACTTTTCCGCACGATTTTTACTTTTCCGCATGATTTTTACTTTTACGCAAGATTTTCTCTTGAAAGCACAATATTTTAATTCAAGATTAGTATATTGTACAATGAGCATGAAATGACATAAATTTCCCACGAGTAGGTAGGTATATGAAATTTTGTAGTACAAGCGAATTATTATTGTTATTTCATAACAGATTCTATCAAGTACACTCATGTCGTCATTGAATATACAAATATTGAAAAATATAACGAAAATTGAACAGTAAGTACTCTCATCGATTTCAAAACAAAAACAAAAAAAGTAACTTTCCCAGGAGAACCACCTACCCCATTAATCATTAACCAGCTTAGAACGACTGCTCCCTTACTTTGCCAACTGAAGCTATTTCAGATATTAATTTAATTGCTATAATACCATATCAAATACTGTCAAATTTTAAATATCACTATTTATTTTGATAATGTCTTAATTACTTTATATTTTGAAATTAATTTTATGAAAATTACGGAAAGTTATTATCAAACAGTAGTTAATAGACTAGATTCGATCTCTTATTATAAATCTCGCGGAAAGATAAAATCATGAGGGAAAGGTACTTTTCCGCACTAGTGCTGAAAAGTTACTTTTCCGCACGATTTTTATATTGTTGAAAATGAGGATATTTAGGACTAACTAAATGATCTACGTAACTATTCTGTCTTATGTGTCATTTTGTAGTATTATTATAAAATCTTGTTTAATAAAAACCTTTTTTTTCATAAATAAGATGGACAAAAACACTCGTAGGAAAAACATTGTACCTAACTCTTGCGGAAAACGTCTTTTCCGCCCTTGACGGCTTGCCCGAACTCCGCTCCGCGTCGTTCGTGCAACTGCTGTCGCGTGCGGAAAAGTACTACTTTCCGCACTTGTTAGGTAAATAACTATTACGCACAGTTGATGATTTTACGCACAGGTGATTTTTTTACGCGCTTGTGCGAAAAAGTATGACTTCACGCACTGTCAGCAGTGCGTAAAAGCTTAGTTTACGCACTGTCGTAGAAAAAGTATTATATTTTGTTACTAATGTATTATGTGTTTTAAAGATTTAATTTAAAGAAAGCTTAATTTTCAATGATACGATAGAAATTATCAACATAAATGGTATTATAATATGTACAGTAATCAAAATCATCAACAAAATATGTGTTTAGGAAGTCAATTGTAATACTTATGCAGGAAAACTAATTTAGCGGCTTTTTCGGTTCTCAAGCGATTTCGAAGTTTGGAATGTACCAAACCAAAGGTCGAAAACACTATTTTGACAGATGCTGAAGAACCTGTATCAGATAACACTTTGTTTAGTGGTGGTCAGAACAACCAAGAATTTAATAGACCTATCTGAGTACAGACAATGGAAATAAACCTCTTGCTAAGTCGAAAATCCCACTCGAGAACTTAAAGACATCTGCTTAGAATGAGTCATTACTTACATTCGACCTGTTCTTCTTTTCCAGTTGAACGCTGTAATGGACTTGCATTGTATGTAATGTTGATGGCATTTTCCCCGTCATGAAGTTTATTTTTTCAACTCAATTAGGCGTGGGAGTTCTGGGAATTTTTATATGCCGGTGATACAACTGCCACTGATGATCAAACCCCACAAGAACTTGTGCAGAAAATGAATATTTTGTCGGGGGTAATACCACGAGTGCCCGTAATACTATCGATAGTAATTCTGTCAGATCAAATTGCTTGGTAACACCACGGGTCCTTTAGGACGAGTGTTGTTACCTCAAAGCAATTTGATCGAGTTCAGGATTTCTGACAGAATTGTGGACGAGTAGTATTTATTGAGATAATTTTACGAACCAACAAAGTAAAAAAGTTCCATTGTCATGCATTCTATAGATAATGCCTGATAGACATGAAGTCTGTCAGACTGACATTCATATTAGTAGCAAGATAATATTATATTCCCGTTGTTGTTTGGATACGTGGTTGCCATGTCAAAGTGGTATTACCGGCTCAAAAGCTAGGAACTGCGTATTATCGAGGCATACGTCCCTTATTGGTCCTAATATTGCAGGAAAGGAGGGTTTCATACGGCGAGTGAAATTATCTGGGGTAATAACACGAGTGCTCGCAATACTACTCCAATACTACAATACTATCGATAGTAATTCTGTCAGAAATCAACGAGATCAAATTGCTTGGTAACACCACGAGTTCTTTAGGACGAGTGGTGTTACTTCAAAGCAATTTTATCGAGTTAAAGATTTCTGACAGATTTATCGATAGTATCGTGAGCACGAGTAGTATTTATTGAGATAATTTCACGAACCAACAAAGTAAAAAAGTTCCATTGTCGTGAATTCTTCAAAGGTTAGATAATGCCTGATTGACATGAAGTCTGTCAGACTGACATTCATATTAGTAGCAAGATGATATTCTATTCTCTATTGTTGGTTACCATGGCAAAGTGGTATTAACGGCTCGAAAGGAACTGCGTATTATCGAGGCAAACTCCCCTTATTGCAGTTTGTCTACAATTTCACTCCTGGACGAAAATTTCGACTGATTATTTTGTTCAAGTTGACAACAAAAACATGGTTTTTTTCGGATTCAATAAAATGTCTGGGCACATATTCAGCTGCAGATATAAACTGATATACACACGTTGATCAGGTCTGTAGGAGGCTCAATAGTAGTTACTATACAATTTTACAGCTGAAAAATATATTTACAGTAGAGCAATTAATTAATGTGTACTATGCTCTCTCATTTTCACATATTTCATATAAGTAGGTAATATTGTCTTTTGAGGAAGTACGGTCAATGCTCGCTGAGTTTTTATCAGTCAAAAAAGGATAATTCTCCTAATCTTTGACTTAGATTGCCATTTACCTGTAGAAACCATTTTAAAAAGTTTAAATTATTGGAGGCACCATCAATTTACACCTACAAAATTATAACATATACAAGGTGGGGCACCGAAAACAAAACAGAGCAAATATCTTCAAAACGCATGTGTTGTGAATGAAATGCGAAAACACGTCGATTTTAAATCCAAGGGGGACATCTTCCTATCATAACCTCAACTGCCATAGCTCTTCCCCCACCCCTTCGTCACTACCACTAACACAATTTGAATAGGGAAAGTAGGGAGTGTGACACACCATTAAATACGTAATTTCATAAGGAATTCAGCCATGTCAATTTTTGCTACCTAACTTTTTATTTTGGCGCCCTCATGCAGGAAAAAGAACTGTTCCGTATTCCAAATTATACTTCATTTGCAAGCTAGTTCGACATAAATTTGGTGCCAATGCATTACGTAATTTTTCTAAGAGGAAAACAAAATGGCGGCTCCAAAATGACGGACAAGATTTGCAATTATGGTCCGATTCCGTGGTAATAATTTATGATTTTTCTATCATTGCAAATAAACAGTATGGTGGCTCCAAGATGGCGGACGGGATTTGTAATTATGGTCCGATTCGAATCAAATTTAGTATATGGGGATTTTCAGGGTCGAAAATTGTGATTTTTTGTCGATGCAAAAAACAAGATGGTGGGCGAAATTTGTAATTATGGTTCGATTCGACCAGGCACCGAAAATTAATTCTTCAAAACACATATGTTTTAAAAAAAATGCAAAAACACGTCGATTTTAAATCCAATCGGGAAATCTTTCCTTCAAAACCTCAACTGGCATACCACTCTCCCACCCCTTGGTCACTCATACAATTTGAATAGGGAAAGTACTAAGTGTGATACAGCATTGAAAAGGTAATTCCATAAGGAATTCAGACATGTGAGTGTTCGCTACCTAATTTTTCATTTTGGCACCCTCCCCGGGAAAAACAACTGTATCGTATTCCAACTTATGATATTCAATTTGAAAGCTAATGTGAGCAATTCACGAAAACAACAAGAATTTAAAGAATTAACATTATATGAACTTACAAATTAGAATTTTTTTCATACATTAGTCAAAAACGTCAGACAGCGTTTCGAGACTAACTTTTACTCATGTATGGCAAGTCCTTGGCGAAATCTTTGAGCATCTACTGTGAATTAATGCAGTTTGGAATGATTGGATTCGAATTTATGCAAGGGTTTCCAATTCTTAAGTTAATTCAATGTTCAATTTTTTTATTTTTCAAAAGTTTTCATCCAACTTGCCCTGTTAGTTAGTAAGTATGTATGTATGTGTGGGACAAAACAAACTTGTCAAATCCCTATATGCCAATTTTGAATCGAATCGAACCACAATTACAAATTCCGTCCGCCTTCTTGGTTTTTTGCATTGACAAAATAATCATAATTTCCGACCTTGAAAGTCCCCACATACTAATTTTGATTCGAATCGGACTATAATACAAATTTCGTTTTTGCATTGCCAAACAAATCCTAATTTATGACCCTGAAAACCACCACAAATCAATTTTGAATCGAATCGGACCATAATTGCAAATCTTGTCCGCCATTTTGGAGTCGCCATTTTGATTTTTCCTTTAGAAATATTCCATAATGCATTGTCACCGAATTTATGACAAATTAACTTGCAAATGAAGTATCATAATTTGGAAAACGGAACAGTTGTTCTTTCAGCAAGAGGGCGCCAAAATAAAAATTTAGGTAGAGAAAATTGACATGGCTGAATTCCTCTTCAAATTACATCTTCAATGATGTGTCACAATTACTTCTTTCCCTATTCAAATTGTTTGGGTGATAGTGACCAAGGGGTGGGGGGAGAGGTATGACAGTTGAGGTTATGATAGGAAGATGTCCCCTTTGAATTAAAAATCGACGTGGTTTTGCGTTTTGAAGATATTCGATCCGTTTCATTTTCGGTGCCCCACCCTGTATAAGAAACTCAGTATAAATACCTACTCAAAAATGTCTGACTCGCATGATTAATCTACGAGACTTGGTAGTTCATTTAAGTTACATAGCATCGAACTTCACTTTTCGAAAGCAGCCCTAATTGTAATGGAAAACGATTTTTCAGTCCCAAGTGACGTAAAAAATTAAAATATTTTTAATAAATTCAATACAAAATTAAAAACAAATTTAGTGGAATCATGCTTTCACGACATGACGTAAAAAATTTAAATATTTTTAATAAATTCAATACAAAATTAAAAACAAATTTAGTGGAACCATGCTTTCACGACATAAGCGAATATTTTGTTGAATCATAATTATGCCAATTGTTTGTTAGCTTTTTTGTATGAACGATACGAGGATGTATTGATATCTAGTTAGCCAGACCAGTTCCCTGCATAAACAAAATATTGCGTTACCATAGCAACGAACAATAACTTATTAGAAGTGTCAGTGTAAAGTTTGACGTCAAAAAAGTAAACCAGAGTTACGCAATAAATTAAAAGGAAAAATATGTTCACCGAAATTGTGAAAATCGAAAAATTGGAGTATCGAGCCATCATCAAGTACCTGTATTTAAAAGGGTTAAGAGGTAAGCAGATTTACGAAGATATGCTTGATACCTTTGGTGATCAATGTCCTTCGTATGCGACCGTGAAAAATTGGACTGCAAGCTTCAAATGAGGTAAATTTTCCATTGAAGATGATGACCGATCGGGAAGGCCAGTTTCTGTGTCAGTCCCCGAAAATATTGATGCAGTTCATGACATGATTTTAACAGACCGTCGAAGTGGGCTAAAACGGATATCTGAAGCACTGAATATTTCATACGAACGCGTTCATCATATAGTTCACGTCAATTTGGACATGAGAAAAATTGCTGCAAAATGGATCCCCAAATGTTTTAATGTTAACCAAAAGCGTGCAAGGGTAGTAGCATCGCGTTCGATCTGTGCTCGATTTGAAAACGATGTAGACTTCTTAAACCGAATTGTTACTATGGATGAGACTTGGGTACATTTCTACGATCCAGAAACAAAGCAACAATCGATGGAATGGCGACACTCCGGTTCTCCAAGACCTAAGAAGTTTCGTGTCCAAAAATCTGCTGGAAAAGTTCTTGCTTCAGTTTTTCGGGATTGCCATGGAGTAATCATGATTGATTTTTTGGATAAGGGTAGAACAATAACTAGAGATTACTATTCGACATTACTGACCACTCTACGGGAAAAAATTAAAGAGAAAAGACGCGGATAGCTATACAAAGGTGTTTTGTTTTTGCAGCACAATGCCCCTGCACACAAATCTCATGTTGCCATGAAAAAAATCGTGATTTAGGGTTTGAATTACTAGAACACCCCCCTTATTTATCAGATTTGGCTCCGTCCGACTATCATCTCTTTCCTCATCTGAAAAAAAGTTTAAAAGGTCGTAAATTTTCTTCCAACGAGGAGGTAATAAAAGCTGTGGAGGTCTGGTTTGCAGAGCAAGAAGAATTTTTTTTTTTAGTTCTAGAGACGTAGCAGGTTCGCTGTAATAAATGTATCCAATTAAGAGGAGAATATGTTGAGTAATAAAATATTTTGACATTGAAATTTTGTTTGGTTCTATAATAGTAGGCTTAGAATTTTTCAATATATCCTCGTCTATTTAACGTTATTTGTGTACTGTACTATACATATACAATTTTTGACTAGTCATATATCATTGTGATGATCTTAAAGGATGAATAGTCATTATTATTAATATTATTTTGCAAATTGTAAGTTTTAATTAAAAGAATGGCAACGTTCTTGACTGGACATGAAACTTATAAACGGAAAAAAGTCGTGTACTTGACACTTCATAAAGTTGTATTGTTAGTGCAACATATGAAGTTTTTTACATTTCGTTCGTTTTTTAACGAGTACATTCAAATGGAGCAGTTTCATTTGAATTCCGAGCATATGTGGTACAAATTGTTGCATTCTAATTAAGTAATGGTAATTTATAAATAAACTGCTATCAGCATTTACGGATGCTGATAAACTAGAGGCAACACAAAATATATAATGAAATCGAAACAGAGGGTTTTTGGGCAGATTTGGATCTACTAAAAAAACTCTCAACAGATCAGGTCAAAATGACCGGTGTGAAGTAAGCGGCCACCTTCCAGAATCCGTTTTTATCTAGCAGCCAAACGACCAGTGGCGTCGGGTAAAATAAAAAAATCGACAATCATCAGAAATTGAACGGAATGGAATGTTTCGATGATGAAGAAGACAATATATGAATACACTGGTTCATTTGTAATGATGAGTGATTGTGATAAATTGCATTTATGAGTTAGTTGGTTCACAAAAGTCAGCAGTTTATATATTTCAGTATTTACACTCTACAATATTCAGTCGACTTGACTTTCAATACAGACACTTCCAGATGACTCAAAAATGATATACCAAGAGATGGCAGATTTGGATGCCGTAGAGGAGGTAGTTTATATTGAGAATTGAATTCTCTTTTCAATGATGTGTAATTTGACCCCCCATGCCATTTGAAATTTTTTAATTGATGTGTCCCCCCGCGCCCCCTTTCGTGCAATCGCAATGTCTTTCATTTTGAAATGTAGTATCGGTGATACTATTCAGAATGGTTTTTGTTTCATGTTTTTACGTCAAACCGTTCGAAAGTTAACAGAGGGGAGGACTAAAAAAACCGCACTGTATAATCTGCGAAATTTGGAAACATTCGTGAAACACCCTCTAAAATGTTTAGTCAATCTAATTTTGAATTCAAACACTTCCAGATGACTCAGGAATGATATACTAGGAGAGGACTGATTTGGAAGCTGCCTGGGGGGTAGTGCATATTTATTGAAATTTTGAAAAATTTGCATTACTCACACCCTCTAAAATATTTGCCAACTTTATTTTTGGTACAGATACTTCCACTCGACTCAAGAATAATATACTAGGAGATTACTGATTTGGAGGCCGTCCAGGGGATAGTTTATATTTATCGAAATTCTGAAAAATTCGTATAACACCCTCTGAAATATTTAGCCAACCTGATTTTTATACAAACATTTCTTGAGAGATGACTGATTTGGAAATTTGGAAAAAATTGTTAAATACACTACAAAAATATTTAACCAACTTCATTTTCAGTACAGACACTTCCAGTTGACTTAAGAATGATATCTTAAGAGATGACTGATTTGGAGGCCGTCTAGGGTGTAGTGTATATTTATCGAAATTTCGAAAAATTCTTATTACACCCTCTAAAATATTTAGCCAACTTAATTTTTGGTATAGACACTTCCAGTTGACTAAGGAAGTGTTTGTATAAAAAATGAAGTTGTCTAAATATTTTGGACGTTGTTTCACGAATTTTTCTAAATTTTGTTGAATGTAAACTACCCCTAGACGGCTTCCAAATCAGTCATGTCCAGTAAGCTCTTTCAACAATGTGCGAAGTATGCACATTGAACTTCATCAAATCATCTATAATTAATCCTAAATTTTTTGCACTGTATTGATTCAATTGAACATTAAGATTAGGCAAGCATCTATTTTTAGATGCCTTTCTTCCGAATAACAGAACCTTGGATTTAGTTGGGTTAATTGATAGGCAATATTTATCAGATAGTGATCGGAGCGATTCTAAATCATCATTCAGGTTATTGCTTGCCTTGTTTATAAAGATTTCGGGAAAGGAATGATAGATTTGAGTATCATCAGCAAAAATATGTACCGAAGCGTGTCGTAGAGCTTGGGTAAACTGTGGGATGTAAACAACAAAAATATATTGAGAATAATAAGGGACCGAGTACACTACCCTGTGGAACAGCCAGTTTGATTATCATTTCATCAGATATGATATTGTTCAATTTGCTTTGCTTTGGCTTACAGCCTGCAAAAATTTAGGAAGAACATCAATTCCTTCCCAAACTTATAAAACTAATTTTTTTTCAAATCAACAAATCCATTCCCGAATGAGGGTTTTGAAACAGGATGTTCAATTATTTCTTAGTGGCGTTTTATTCCATTTTCATCATACATCTCATGATTTAATTCCGAAATATTTATTTTACTACAAACTTATGTAGAAAAAGAACATCAATGGACATCTGGGGAGTTTGTTATTTAGCTATTGAGTTGCAATCTGAACAAATTTGTTTGGGCTTGCCGGCATCTGAATTTCTTTCTGAGAATCCAATTCACTTAAAGACTGAAAAGGAAAACATATTAAAAAGTATAATTTACTTCCTTCGTTTACACAACACCTATACGGATTTGAATGCGATGAATGCTAGTCTTATCCTTCTGAATCGATAGGAAAACGTCGTGCGTCCTGCTATCTTCAGTGAGAATCCTGCCCGAAAAAAGAGTAGACCGTGTTCTCTTTAGTTTCACGAGTGTAATAGTTGTGTTGGAATTTCCAAAATGTTACGGTTACGGTGGATGAGTTATGATTCCGCGGCTGTTCTGTTTATTGTAAAAGAAGTGAAAAGTGTGTCTATCTGATAGATATTGGTGTCTTGTGTACTCTTGATATATCTTTATATTGAAATTACTTTGGTCCCCGTTTCCTCTGGAGGCAGGTACCCAATACATTTTTTCATTCTTTCGTGGTATTTGAAAATTCTGAGAGTTGTTGGTGTTGCTAATTTTCCGTTTTTCAAGTCAGTTACGTAAGAACATCATGAAAGCCATAGGAATTGCCAGGTTTTACAACCTTATGAAGTCAAAACAACACCATAAGACAAATCATTGGAAACCCTGTGGTATCGACTGAAAAACTCTGGGATCAAACGTGAGACATTCGCCAATTCAGTTACGAGAAAACAAACGAAATTGCGGGAAACAAATTGGACTTTATTCAACAAAATCATCCAACAGCTGAAGTCATAATCATAATGGGAGATTCCAATGTGCATAATTCAATCTGGCTCAAATACACGCCAAGAAGAAGATCATCTGATAATCCCTGCTTCAGCAGAAACTGCTCCAGAGCTGTCTCCTTCAAGCAAGCAGCATTCTACAGACGGTAGAAAAATCATTCCTAATAGCAGATTACAATATGTTGAAGCTAGAAACATGTGTTGTTTTGCTTTGATTGAATTTAGTTTTACCAACAACATTATGAAGTATATGTTAGTACGTGTGTGGTGACCACTTGACCAATAGACCAATAGATATTTAAACTGACGGATGTAGCCGTTACTATCTTGTAGAAAATTATCACGAAAAATGAGAAACAAAACTTTCTATGTTTTAATACCACTTCTACTTTTAACCAACGTTATTGCAGTTTCATCCTATATGGACATTATCAAACGAATACTTTAAACTAAGTTTTTCTACGTTTATGCAAAAAACAAAACTTTAATGAACTGTATATAGTGGAAAAACTGGCTCTTTATTCTAATGAGTGCAATAAAGTCTTTATTGCACTTCTATGAGATTGTATTACGTTTTAAAGGTATGGTCGCATTAAATCGCAGAATAAATGTAAGTTCGTCAAACATACAAATGATGTACCCTCACGTATACCTGTCTAGGCACATCATAAAAAAAATTGATTCAAATTCTAGGTCGTCATCATCTAATATTGTACGTGACATTTTCAAACCTGATACAATCAGATACCCACAAAAATACAATCACATGAGCAAAATCCAGGAAAAAGAGGAGGAAAACTTTAAACATCAAGGAAATAGGAAAATATTTTGTGTAAAAAAGTGAGGTTGAGTCGTTAAGTGGAACCTAAGCTTGAAAAATCTGAAGCTTATCTTGACTAAGGCTTATGTTGTCCTCAAATAGCGGTGCAAACCAAAATCTAAATGTAAGGTCCACTTAAGTCGTAAGGTAACCTTAAGTTGAACCGGTGCAAATAGCTGTAAAACCGTTTATTAACCTTCAAAAAACTGAAAGACCACTTTAGATCAGCGATGGACAAACGAGACGTACTATGCTCTTCTGGGATTTATCGCATTCCATGTTCCTGTGGCAGCGTTTATATCGGAACCACGAAACGCTCCGTTAAAACAAGAATCAAAGAGCACAAGGCTTGCTGTCGGTTAGGGCACACACAGAAATCCGCTGTCGCAGAACATACTCTCTACAACGATAACCATAGAGTGAAATTTGAAGAAACCCAAGTCATCTCTTCAACATCTGCCTATTACCCAAGACTCTTCCGGGAAGCAATTGAAATTCAGAAACACCACAACTTCAACAGAACTGAAGAAGGACTACAATTTAACAAGGTTTGGCTTCCAGTTCTCAGAAATTCTCAATTAGCTCCCTACCCACGAAATAACGGTACGAACGATTCTATGATGTCAGCTAACGCGGACCAATCAGATGTAAGAACGTCAAATCACAGGTATTTATTGAGACAACGTATAACAAATGTCAAGCATTTGACAGCGAATTAAGAAATCAGAAACTTGAAAATGTCTCTTGAAAATGCTAGCCACTCGTGTTGGCGAAACGTCGAGATCTTCTATAAACATACGTCGGCCTTACAACCCGAAGAACCACCATGTAAGTGACGATGGCCGCGAAAACCTTTCACAATTTATAAAAACTAAAATGTTCGAAATATTCAAATTTGGAATCACAGCCAGGGTAGTTTACTGAAGAATAAAATTTTCTGACAAATCGATAATAAAAAAGTTTCCATATGGTGCAAATTTTTCAAACTCACTGTATATAGTCATGACCACCTTTTGACAGGCAACCCATTTTAGGCGTATTCGTCTATTTATGTAACTTCATAAAAAGTATGTTTCATCCGGTTAACAGATGGTTGAAGGTCGACCTCTCTTCGTCTCTTAGACTAAATGCGTCTCATTGATTTGTTATTCTACATGGTTGCCAAAAAATTAGTTTACTCAACACGTCCTAAAACAGACTTTTTTTGGACTCGCAGACTTCCAGGACTCGCTAACGCTAGTCCTAGAATTTGGTATACTCGTCCAAAAAACAGTATTTTCCGGACTTGTTACGTAAATTACTATTATTGCACTTGTTGCATAAATATAACTATTATAGTATTCGTTTGATAATGTCCTATAAACTCAGTTGATAGTATTCGTTTGATAATGTCCATATCGGATGAAACTGCAGTAACAATTGATATAAATAGAAGTGGTTAAAAACATAGAAAGTTTCATTTCTCATTTTTCGGGACCAATAAATCTTGCATCCTTGCTACACAGAACATTGCTTCTCTCCAATTTTCAAGTACATAACGTGGAATATTGTCAAAATGTATTGCATTAGGACCAATACACCATCTTCCGGTGATTATCACTCATAAATTCGTAATACTAACTTTAATAAACAACATTTACGAATCATGATTGGAAGTACTAGGCAACATTTGTATATAGACCGACTCTGACATGACAAAGAGAGATCGTTATGCCTACCGAAAGAGCTAGGGCCCATCGATCTTTGTTACAACGTGCTCGTGAAAAGTTGCTCAAGTGGATACGTCACTTTGGTCACCAGGTGAGTAGATATATTCACGGTTTATCCAATAAAAACAATATTTTTTTCCACTAATGTATGTGATCTAATGTATCTACTATTATTCTACCGAACACTCAGAATCATTAAATCAAAGTAAATCTTTTAATTAAGACTACAAACAGTATTCAACGTAGATGATAACATACAGAGGAGGTGAAATTAATTGTGTGAAAAAACTTTCTGTCTGTATCCACCAAAAATAGTCGTAGGTAATATTCCAAGACCATGAAAAATAGCTGACTATTAGGTATTTTCTCATTAATTCTATCGAGTATACCTTGTATTTTGACAATTTAATGAGACCATATGAACATTAATAATCTGAATAACTCCCGAGACCTTTAGCTCGGAGGAAATATTCTTTGATTATTGATGTTCATATGGTCGAATTGAATTGTTACAAAATACAAGTTACTCGAGATGAATTAAAGAAAATAATATCCGATATTTGTCATGGTCGAGTGATATTCAGGAAGATTATTTCATGAACATCATTCAATCATCCATATACTCGTTCGTGTACGTTTCAACATTTAATTCAACACGTATTTTAACAACCATTCTGTAGTAGAATAAAACTCAAAACGAGTCATTTCAATTTTAAGTGACTGAGATGTCAACTTTGACACTTGTGCAGACGAGACCTTAATAGCCGCTGATATCACACATCATGTGACTTCAATCATGGAATTTTATTGGTGCAGCCATGTGTGAATGAAATAATCTTCGTTATAGATAAAACGTGAAATGAGTGACAACGATCTTGTTGTTTTGAAAGCTGAAAATGACAATTGCATGGTAATTATGAACAAAACAGATTATGAATGAATGTGGGAAGCTGAATACACTTTTTGTAATAAATGAGGCGAAGGTTTTGTATGTTCGTGTATAAATTATATTTAGTGTAAAGCGCTTTCGACTTGCGTCATCTTCAGTGCTTACTAGTCAGTCAACAGGAAGTATCGAAATTTGTAAAAAAATTGTTTATTCCAATACATAGCCTAATAAGCCTAACGACTAACAAAAAACATGTTAGAGCTTGAGGCCATGTGTGTATGTCAAATGAATGAAAGACAACTTGTGTCAGAGTGTCAAGTCAAGTGTCAAGGAGAACATTATCAATTCAAATCAAATCAATAATCATTATTTTCTCCTTGACACTTGACTCTCTGTCACAAGTTGTCTTTCATTCAATGGACATAAACACATGGCATCAAGCTCTAAAAGACGGAGAGCTGGCTACATGGCGAGCAACATGCCTCGGTGCAAGCAATATTTTCCCCCTGGAATAGGTTCGATTATTGCCGGCAAAGCTATAGCCCGATTGTCAGAAGGCGCGCTGGAAGCTCAATGCGTGGGCGGGCGATAAAACGTGTAAATTTCCCGGCAAAAAAAACTGTCGAAGTGCAAGGCTGAAAATTTGCACAGGTATTGAAGATCTCGAGAAAGAGCATGGACAAAAATGTCAGAAGCGCAAGTGGAAGCTTAAGGGATGTCAGAAGTTGCCAAAGTTGCGAAAAATCTCGGAAAATTTACATATGAGGAAAACTTCTGACAATTCACATTTGTATTGTTTACCTATATCAAATCATCAGAAGTCAAAGTGGAAGAGATAATGAGAAATTCGAGGGCAAAGTGCAAGAGCGAATTTTAGCGTGCGGCGCAGTGCACAGCGGACCGATTGCTTTTCTCTTGATTTTCATACTGTACATATTTCAGTGCACTTCTTACAATTATTTTGAATATTTATAAAGGATTGAAGATACTATTGTTCAAATGTCAGAAGTAAATTAAGAAGAACTTATCCATTTAAATAACTATTTATCGTAACATTAGTAACATTTTCATTTAAGTTTGTATATTTAATAATGCAGGAAAATTAATGTTGAAATATAAGAAAACAATTAACCGGCAATGTAATAGCAAATAAGACTATTATATTAAATTATAGATATTCATTGTTACTCATACAGCGTCGTTAATGGCAATGTTGTTCGAACGCAAAATCCCGATTTTTTTAGACAGGTGCCTATAATTTTTGTGAAAAAGAAACAAAATAACAGGCCAGGACCAGGTAGAAAATTTTGATTCCAACATTGAGGGAAAAAAATTATACACGAAAACACTCAAATTGGTGAAATGAGGATGCAGTTCAGGGGTTGAAATCGATTTTTTGCGATTTTCCGCAAAACATGACCTCCTAGCGGAAAATGTTCAATGAAAAAGGTGTAGATAATAAATAGATCAAAAACCTTTGTATTCAATACTTTTCGTCATAACTTCATTTTAGCAGTAAAAATGCCAAAAAACCTATTTTTCATTATTTGATTCTTTTCTCGCTTATAAATTATGTCTTTTTTGGTGTTGAATGATCATGATTTTTTCGCAATTCAGAAGATGATTAGTTTTCAGGCTATGTACATTTCTTCGAAAAAAATACCCTTATCTTCCACGAACAATTGTATGTGTTTTTTTGTATTTCGATGGTGTTTAAGTGATTTTTTCAATTGTTGATATATCTACTTTCAAATGGTCTATGCAATTTGGTGGTTTATTGATCGTTAAACCGCTTAAAATTGAGAAGAAAAGTCTCTCTGAATCATGATTTTCTCAATATTTTCAATGATTTTCGACTTTCTTCATTATTTTTAAAACAAAAAGTAGTTTATATCGAATTATTTATAATGAAAAAAAATTGATTTATTGGTATCATTTTATTATTGCAAATATTGAGAAAATCGTGATTCAGGGAGACTTTTCTTCTCAATTTTAAGCGGTTTAACGATCAATAAACTTCCAAGTTACATAGACCATTTGGAAGTGGACATTCTAGCAATTGAAATGATCACTAATGGACCTTTCAAATACAAAAAACACACAGACAATTGTTCGTAGAAGATAAGGGTATTTTTTTACAAAAAATGTACATAGCTCGAAAACTAGTCGTCTTCTGAATTGCGAAAAAATTATGCTCATTCAACACCAAAAAAGACATATTATCATAAATTTTTTATTTAAACTAAATCATTTATACGCGAGAAAAAAATCAAATACTGAAAAATCGGTTTTTTGCCATTTTGACTGCTAATATGCTAAAATGTTGAAAAGTATTGAATACAAATGTTTTTGATTTATTCGTTATCTACGACTTTTTTGTGTTCAATTTTTTTTCCTCAATGTTAGAACCTCAACAATATTTTCCACCTGGTCCTTGCCTGTTATTTTGTTTCTTTTCTATAGTCACTAGTTGAAACTTAATTTGACACGAACCAAGGAATCCAAAAGTAGAGGTTTTTCCACAAATTGACAGGCAGCCAACAATTCGTTATTCTGACCAACCCGAGGTTCAATCAAGTTTCTAATACGTTATGAGGAACGCAAGCAGAATCTAAGTGAAAATAGAGTATATTTCGTTTTAATTCCGAGAGTTCTAACCTTTGACAGCTGTTTCGTGCTAACGCACTCATCAGAAAGGATTTATGGAGCTCTCGAAATTAAAACGAATCCACTCAAGAATTAATACCGTGAAGGCAAGACAGATATAACAGAAAGTTAATTATGACATCTACAGTCACTAGTTGAAACTTAATTTGACACGAACCAAGGAATCCAAAAGCGGAGGTTTGTCCACAAATTGACAGGCAGCCAACAATTCGTTGTTCTGACCAACCCAAGGTTCAATCAAGTTTCTAATACGTTATGAGGAACGCAAGCAGAATCTAAGTGAAAATAGAGTATATTTCGTTTTAATTCCGAGAGTTCTAACCTTTGAGAGCTCCATAAATCCTTTCTGATGAGTGCGTTAGCACGAAACAGCTGTCAAAGGTTAGAACTCTCGGAATTAAAACGAAATATACTCTATTTTCACTTAGATTCTGCTTGCGTTCCTCATAACGTATTAGAAACTTGATTGAACCTTGGGTTGGTCAGAACAACGAATTGTTGGCTGCCTGTCAATTTGTGGACAAACCTCCGCTTTTGGATTCCTTGGTTCGTGTCAAATTAAGTTTCAACTAGTGACTGTAGATGTCATAATTAACTTTCTGTTATATCTGCCTTGCCTTCACGGTATTAATTCTTGAGTGGATTCGTTTTAATTTCGAGAGCTCCATAAATCCTTTCTGATGAGTGCGTTAGCACGAAACAGCTGTCAAAGGTTAGAACTCTCGGAATTAAAACGAAATATACTCTATTTTCACTTAGATTCTGCTTGCGTTCCTCATAACGTATTAGAAACTTGATTGAACCTTGGGTTGGTCAGAACAACGAATTGTTGGCTGCCTGTCAATTTGTGGACAAACCTCCGCTTTTGGATTCCTTGGTTCGTGTCAAATTAAGTTTCAACTAGTGACTGTAGATGTCATAATTAACTTTCTATATATATATATATATATATATATATACAGGGTGTCAATTTGAAAACTTCCCACCCTTAATATCTTCCTTCCAGTAAACAATATGAGTAATCGAAAAAACAGGTCAATTTTATTGTCAAGGGGGACACTTTCACGGACTATTTGTAGCCCTCGTGGTTCAACCCCCTAGGAGGGGTAGATGTTACCCTTAGAATTTTAAATGTGAAGGGGGGTCAAGTGGCACATCATTTTGATGGGCGTTCAATTCTTGTTCCAATGGTACCATGACTTATTATTTTGTGATGAGCATTTTCCGAAAAATTGCGTTCTAAACTAACAGAAGTAATTATTAGAACGCCTATACTGAGATGCATTATTGTATTGACTCCCTTTAATAAAAATGGTTAGAAGAGTAGGTGGCACCGCTCCAACCCTTGAATGACAGGATTAAATTTATTACGCATGGGATTTTTTATTTGGTGGTTATTTTCCTACACAATAAAATTTAATTTTCGAGAAAGATATTTCCAACATAAAATCTACTTACGCTTATCTTATTAGCTGTTCGAAATGTTGTCCATTTTGCTCTAAACAGTAATACAGTCTGTTTTCGAACTTCCCTCTAACATTACGGAAAACTTCACTAGGAATTGACTGGCATGCTGCTGTAATTCGTCTTTTAAGTTCGTCAATATCAGAAGGTTGTGTTTTATAAACAACGGATTTAAGATGCCCCCAAAGAATGAAATCTAAGGGTGTTAAATCCGGTGATCTCGGAGGCCATTCAACTGCTCCCCTTCTGCCAATCCATCTACCCGGAAATCTCTCGTTTAACCACTGTCGGACGGGAAGAAAATAATGAGGTGGAGCACCGTCCTGCTGGTAATGTAACAGATCCTCCTGCAAAAGTTCATTACCTTCTGCATCAATTTGAGTTTCTAGCTCGTGAGTTATAAGAGGATCGATAGTCTCTTCAAGCATATCAAGGTACAGATTGCCAGTCAAGTTTTCTTCCAGAAATAATGGACCAAGAATGGCATTTCCAAGAATACCAGCCCAAACATTAACTTTTTGTGGGTGTTGTGTATGCCCTTCCCGAAAAATATGTGGGTTTTCGTCACTCCAATAGCGACAATTTTGTCTATTAACATTGCCATTCAGAAAAAATGAACACTCATCGCTGAAACAGATGTTTAACAGAAGATTAGGGATGGTATTGACTCGATGAGACATGATTTTACAAAACTCTATTCTTCTATCATAATCATCCTCGTAGAGCTCTTGAAGAATCTGCATTTTATATGGATGAAATTTATGCATTTTCAATGCTTTTAGTCTCGCGTGACATTCCCGTCTGTTCTGATACTGATCGTAAGGAGCTCGTGGGCTCTGCAGCAAATGTTCCCAAAACTTCAATTTGAGCTGCTTCATTTAGACAAAAATAGACAAATAGACACCAGTCTACTATATCTGCCTATTTGTGCGAAGGACAAAAAAATCGGGATTTTGCGTTCGAACAACACTGCCATTAAGACGCTGTATGAGTAACAATGAATATAATTTAATATATTAGTCTTATTTCCTATAAAAGGGGATACATCATTACTTTGCCAGTTCATTTTTTCTTATATTTTACATTAATATGCCTGCATTATTAAATATACAAAATTAAATGATAATGTTACAATGTTACGATAAATAGTAAATTGAATGGATGAGTTCTTCTTAATTTACTTCTGACATTTGAACAATAGTATCTTCAATCAAATATTCATATTAATTGTAAGAAGTGCACTGAAATATGTAAGGTACGAAAATCAAGAGAAAAGCAATCGGTCCGCTGCGCAATGCGCCGCGCGCTAAAAGACGCTCTTGCACTTTGCCCTCGAATTTATCATTATCACTTCCACTTTGGCTTCTGATGATTTGTCAGTATTCTATTCTATAGGTAAACAATACAAATGTAAATTGTCAGAAGTTTTGTAAACAAATTTCACAGTTCATGTAAAAAAAAACGCATTTAATGAATTGAATGACACTATACAGTGTGTCCAAGATAAGAATGAACAGCATGGGGATTTCGGAAACGATAAGAGATACGGGATCGATTAAATTAGAGAAAAGTAGCACATTTATGTGCCCAACAATATGCCATTTAGAAACTTTTAATATTCCGAGTAGTTACGGAGATATTCGAGAAAAACCGAAATTTGATAATTTCGTTTTTATTTTCTCCTAGGTTTATTTTCAAAGGAAATGTAAAACAAATAGCACTTTGTCATGGCCACTTTTTAAGGACTACCTGATAACGTAATCAGAATTTCTCTGCGACGTTTCGTCTTTTAGAAAACATCATCAACTTTTTATTTTTATATGGGCTATAGTATTCGACTCCATTTTTCATTGTGAATACAGCAACGTATCACACAGTATTATTTCAGAACCATTTCTCGCGCAAAATGAAATTTTGTGATTACTCAACCTGTTTTTCTTCAATTTTAGATAGTAGGCGCTGGAAAAAATGTCACATTTTGATACATGAAGTAAATTAATTAGTCTTATTTATACAAGTATAAATTTTAACTTACCACTTGCCGGAATACAAAGATAAGTCGCAATATCAAAAGTTTAGTTTTTAAATGTAATTGTAATGTAATAACAAGGAGCTAATATGTAATACAGGAAAATAAACAGAAACTTATAACAAGTGTTCAAATAACCCGCCATTATTTTCTAAACACATGTACGCTCTTCTCACAGACAGACTTGAGTTAACATATTCGGAAAAATATTGTTAAAGGATGAAGTAACCGATCTAAGCAAATCTTCTTCATTTTGAAAATTATGATTAGAGTACACTTGATTCTTGATATATCCCCAAAGGAAAAAGTCTAGTGGGGTTAGGTCGGGGGACCTTGCAGGCCAGGATGTATCACTATGAGTACCAATCCACTGTCCTGGGAAGCGACGGTTCAAATAATCACGAACAATTCTAGAGTTATGTGCTCAGCTGTTAAAACCAGCAGCTGTGAGTAACCGCTAATGGCAAATTATCTAGAGCGTCTTCCATATCATTTACTAACAAATTTATGTACCGCTGGCGCTCTGCTGTTAAATTGGTTTGGTAGATAAAAGGCCCAATTACATTAGTACCGAGAATTCCAACCCACATGTTAAAACCGAAACGATGTTGATGTCTGGACACTTTGTGTACACGCGGATTTTGTTGTGACCAATAATGAACATTCCGCCTATTAAAAATACCATTGTTGGTGATCATACTTTCATCAGACCAAATTATTTTGGAAGGGAAATTTTCATCGTCTTGGCATTTTCTAGTGTACCATTCACAAAAGGTTCTTCGCCTTGCATCGTCACCTGGTCTGAGTCCATGACAAATCCTAAATTTATATGGATGATATTTATTTTTTCTTAAAATGAAGTTAGCGATGGATTTGGCTACTCCTGTATTATCTTCAATGGTGCGAGTGGATATCTCAGGATTTTCGACAACAACCTATAACACATCACGCTGACTTTCTTCATTAGATAGCTTTTATCGGGAAACCACAGGTTTTTTAAATGATCTGTATTCTTTTAAATTAAAAACTAACCGTCTAAATTTTACCAGGTTGTCGCCTCTCTGAATACTTATTAGAGTACGCACGTTCAGCATCAACACAATTTATTTGGCACAAAATGTAAAATGACAACATATCAAATTTTTCAGTATTCGAAAAGCTGCCGTTTTCCATTTTAACACAAATTAGGTAGGTAACAAGATGTGAAAGTAGGAACGGTAATATGTCAAAAATTCTACCAAACTACAGTATTATGTGTCATTATGTGTCATTTTTTCCAGCGCCTACTATCTAAAATTGAAGAAAATTTCATTTTGCGCGAGAAATGGTTCTGAAAATATACTGTGTGATACGTTGCTGTATTCACAATGAAAAATGGAGTCGAATACTTTAGTTTCGGCCCATATAAAAATAAAAAGTTGATGATGTTTTCTAAAAGACGAAACGTCGCAGAAAAATTCTGATTACGTTATCAGGTAGTCCTTAAAAAGTGGCCATGACAAAGTGCTATTTGTTTTATATTTCCTTTGAAAATAAACCTAGGAGAAAATAAAATCGAAATTCTCAAATTTCGGTTTTTCTCGAATATCTCCGTAACTACTCGGAATATTAAAAGTTTCTAAATGGCATATTGTTGGGCACATAAATGTGCTATTTTTCTCTAATTTAATCGACCCCGTATCTCTTACCGTTTCCGATATCCCCATGCTGTTCATTCTTATCTTGGACACACTGTATAGTCTTTTTGAATTACAATAAATTTTTTTCTAGTATGAACCCCTCCACTTCAAGATTATATGGATCACCTAAAATTCACAAAACTGATATTTCCATCAGGCCAGTAGTTTCATACGAAAATTCTCCAGCTTCTAAATTAGCCAGTTGGTTGAACTCTATACTTCCCTTATTAAAGAATTTCTCCTATCGTTTTGCAGTAAATAATTAGATGCGAAAAAAAATTGTCGTCATTTTTTAAATATGCGATATTCGCTAACCTTCATTTGAAGTTAACGAAACAACTTCCGCAATTTCTACCTTTTATCAGTCTGAAGTATCCATGATTTGACTATAACAAGTGGGGATACTTGGGTTTTAGGTTGATGAGAAAAATATGATGTATTTGCTATTAGATCTCTTTTGGAATAAATAAAAATTGTTCTCGATTCAGAAGATATTCATGATATATTTCAGGTAACCGGTAAATAAAATTGTGGAAGACCTTTGTATTCGTAACTGAATTCTTTTCAAAATGATATTTCACAAGTGTGCGGTAAGTAGTACTATATGCAATTTAAATTTGATCTATTGCTTTTCTGTTCCAACTATGTTGTAGCACCGTACAAAAGTAAATTCACTCCCGCCATATTTTTGTGACGTCCCCTCAAATTTTACTTAGCCGATATACTCTGAAACTTCCAACAAGTAAGCAAAGTTGAAGAATGCAACATTAATACAGAGTGAGTCGTTGTGAGTGGTAGTTTCGTATCAAAATGAACAAGTGTCGAGCTATGGGTTGCTGTAACTTGCAGGGTGATGCAAGCATTCATTTTTTTACATTACATTATCTAACTGAGGCCAAAAATTATTCATTTTTATTAATTCGATGGAGGGTACATGGTTTCCTCTGTAACTAATGTGCTTTGAAGAAAAATAAGTTTTCATCTTTCCAGCATGTTTATATAAAAATATTTCACCAACACGAACAAAAATGAACGTGATATAGGCCAATCAATAGAGCATTTTTTCCTAACAAAAATACTAGTAGAAAACCGACTGTGTCATCACATGGAAGACAGTATGCTGATATATTCTGTTATTTTTTCGACTCGCTGGCGATGCCGTCTTGCTAGTTTCACTCCGGTATGTTTCATAATTTTGAATGAAAGATAATTTCAATGTAAGTAATTTTGAGGTTCCACCATTCTGTTTTCATTATTAGTATGAAACAATCAGAAATAAATATTTTTCTTAGTATTGTTGGTTATTTTGAGGAAAATGGTTTATATTACGTGGATGAATGGGGAGTGGAGCGAGTTCTACTTTTCGTATCCAGAGACCCATGAATAATATCACTTTTGTTTTGTAGCTACAAAAATAACACTTTTGCAACGTAAAAGCGTACATTAATGAATATTTTGAATTTGATGAAAGACAAACATTGCGAAAGTTGTTTCCCAATATATATTTATTAAACATCGCATTTTTTTTAAAGTCTACATCCACAATTTTTCTTTTCCACAAAATAGATGATAAATTACTAAAAACTAAGAATTATGGATACATCAAAAACTTTAACTTACTTAAGTTTTTATATACTTATTTTATTTTTTAATTTTTATTAGTAAAGGGTACTGTGTTCTCTTTGTCAAACCCTTTCATTTGATACCCATATTGAGGGGATTGAAAAACAAAGTATTCCGCCATTTTGCAGTGGCGGCTATCTTTGATTTGGATTTTTTCGTGGAGCACTGTATTTCTACTAGTCCAGCCCTTTAATTCGATACCCATATTGGGGGGTTGAACAAAATATGACTTCCGCCATTTTGGGGCGGCAGCCATCTTGGATTTGGTATTTTTTTCATTATTTTCTACTAGTTCAGCCCTTTCATTTGATACCCATATTGAGGGGGTTGAAAAACAATATGTCATCCGCCATTTTTTTGTGGCGGCCATCTTGGATTTACAATAATACTGAATATACCTAATCGCATTGTCTTCAGAACTGAAGGTGTGCAGAAAATTTCAGATCAATCGCTCAACAGGAAGGGGGTTAACATTTCAATTTTTAGATCGGACCCACACTAACAAAAAATATTAAAAAATTATGGAAGTTGTCCCGTTAACTTCATATAAGGTCAGCATAACATTGCATATTTTTTAAAGAAATGAGAGAAGATACAAATAACGGAAGTTGTCAAAACATCGTGTATATTTTTTTGAGAAAAGAGACAAGTTTTTTCTCTCCGCAACTGATTAGCTACAGAAAAAGCGGCGGATTCTGGATATTTCAGAACTGAGAAAAGATAGAAATTACGCTTCATATGAAGTTAGCGTAACATCGCATATTAAAAAAAAGAGAGCAATTTTTTTTCTGCGCAACTAATTAGAGACAAAAAGGCGGCAAATTATGGATACTTCAGAACTGTGAAAAAATAAAAACGCAAATTTTTTTCAAAAAAAGTGCGACAAATTTTTTTTCTTTGCAATTAATAAGCGACAAAAAAGGCGCAAATTATGGAATAATCCGTTATCAACTTTTTCGAAGTTGCCTCGCTAACAAATAATAATAATAATAAATAGCAGTCGATGCCAAGACACCAACAAAAACATAAATAAATAGGTGAGGGCGGGGATTAGCGCAGTGGTTAAGCGCTCGCCTGGTAATCGAGTTCGATTCCCTGACGGTGCGATCTTTTTTCATTTTCAGATGTGAAAGTCTGAATGATTGAGGCTCGTGTCGGCTGGGAATAATCCTCCACGATTCACTGTTGCGTTAAAAATTAACAGTGCTGCTCCTAAGGTGGCGTATGGAGTTAGTAACAAGGCATATCCAGAACACATGGCTAATGACCATAGCAGTCAATGCCAAAATACCAAGGAAAAAAAAATTGGTGATTTTGCATTGTGAATTTTGCAATTGTGAATTTGCATGTAGGCGTATATTTCCATTATTTTAAATTAATCAATAACATAATGAATGAAATGAAAACACTACTTAAAATTGTCATTAAAAGTGGAAAATCATCATGAAACAATTTTTATAGCTGTTTGGTAATCGAATTAATAACATGCTTGACTCCACCTTAATTGGATAAAGTTGGTCATTCGTTTGTAGTCAACTTTTTCTTACCGCTTTTGTGAAAATAAGTGTGTCATGGTGAATATCTATTCTACAATTGTTTCATTCACTTCATGTAAAAAAATGTATATTGCATACAAACAAAAATTCTTGTTCAACTATTTTGTACTAGATCTGCTAGATGAAGGATTCATGTACGATTTATTTATGATCATGAATTCTTCATCCATATTTAATGAGATTGTCACGTTCTTGAATTTTTATCTGTTAAAAACAATCGCGGATTTTTCTTCAATGTAGACAATAGTGTGCACAGCAATATGAGTAGTTTATCAAGTTTCCGGTAAAATGATACAGTCGATTCAAAACAAACTTAATGATAAACGGTGTGTTCACACAAATAGACCCCATTAGCTTCCTGAAGAAGTTGTAAAAGAGATTATATCTAACCATTTCCTGTTGATCAATCTTTACTCAAGGAATGAATATGTTTGCAAAAAATACTCATTGCCTCTGCTGGATATTTAGAAAAATGTTCGAATTTTATATTGAATCATGCAGACACAAAAATCTTCCTGATAAATATTGCATAAATAGTGAAGCCCAAAGAAAACAAAAATTCCTTCGTTTTTTTAGAATTCTTAAACTAAGCCAATCCTTTATTTCGTTACTCTAATAGCATTGTTCAAGTAGAAGTAAGATAGTTAGTCAATGCCTGTGGAAAAGGTATTGGACCCAAACGCGAGTGTCATCTAGCGTGATTAGTTACAAACATGAATATTTGACGTCAATTTAATGTAGGTTTCTTCAAAAACCCTGATTTTAATACTGTCCCATTGTTTCAATCAAGTTACGACATGACTTGGAGGCCAGATCACTGAAGTTACGACATGACTTGGATGCGAGATCAATGTCGCATCTACATTTCGCATCCATTTGAATCCAATATAAATCCCATAAGGTTGGCTAACTATCTTACTTCTATACAGTATTATGATAAAGTAATGCACAAAATTCATAAAACGTACAACGATCACTTTTGAAAAAAATGCAAAAACACGTCAAACTGTTTTTTTTATTCCGCATCTTTTGACATAAGTTACAAAAATAACACGTCAAAGTTGGTTTAATGGACTGTTTAGTTAATTAAAAAGTTATTATGAAACTTACGTTTATTTCGTTTTTTATTCATTTTCTCGTTTTTTTTTTCTTATGTGAGCCCTACTACAACTATTTTTCCCTTGTGTAAAAACACAAGCTCTATCACATAATGTAATAAAAATCTTAGCTTCCCATTAAAAAAATTTGTTGATAACGTCATAACTTTGACAACTTTGACGTGTTATTTTTGTAACTTATGTCAAAAGATGCGGAATAAAAAAAAACAGTTTGACGTGTTTTTGCATTTTTTTCAAAAGTGGTCGTTATACGTTTTATGAATTTTGTGCATTACTTTATCATACCCCTATATAAACAATGCTAATAGACATTTTCCCGCTGCCGACACTGTAAATAGTCAATACATGCTTAGCAACAAAACAGGTAAATGGCCTATATCATTCGTTTACTAATTCATCTTGACAACGGAACTTAATAGTGTCATTTACATGCCTAGGGTAATAATGACTTTGACTTTGACAAGTAATACCTTCAGCTTCATTCATATCAATTTTTAGGTTATGAGACCTTTTGAATATTATTGTTGTCTGCTTATTCGGTAACTTAGTTACACGCACAAGCAACTTAGAATGAAATAGCGAACGAATAATCATGAAGGAAGGGTAAGAAAACAAACTTCAATTCAGGCAAATTTTGAGAAATGTCAACAAGCAGCGGGAAAAACGTAATAAGTAACACGGAATGTATCGACTGTTATCATCCTCGGCAAGCGACAAGCCCCGGCTTTGCCTCGGCTCGTACTCGCTCACCTCGAATGTTAACACGTCTTTACATTCCTTGTTACTTAAATAACTATTATGATATAAGGATCACAATGACGATCATTATGGTACTAGCTGTGAAGATTATCAGACGAGGCATAAGCCGAGTCTGATAACACAGCTAGTACCATAATGATTGTTCACGATCCGAATTTCATAAAAAAATTTACATTCCGACGATTTAAAAAAAAATAGATTTCTTGTTGCATTACAGTAGTGATGTGGTCGTAGCTTAGTTTTAGTAATGTGCGTAGAAACGTAAGGTATAACAATGGAATTGTTATATTTTCATGTCATTGTCAAAGTTACATTTAAGTTTATCAAGCATTTTTTTTAAATTCATAATTTTAACGTTTCAAATGTGTATATTTTTTTCATTATAGCCCTCAGTACTCTAATGAATCATTATAGTACTCAGTCCTATAAAGTATGTCATTTTGACACGTCGGAATATAAAAGTAAATACAGTCTCATTATAGGTTAAGTTAAAATATTGACTCCTGTTGTAGGCAACTAAATTCTTAGTGCTCTCTCTAGATCAAAACAAAACGTGGGAAAATCATCTACGTCACACTCAATTCTGGATTTTTTGCAATCTGGAAATTAAAGAAAACTTTGGATAGGAAAATTCTGATTGATATGTATTATTCTTTGGTATATTGTCATATTTCCTACAATGGGGAGATTGCGCTAATTCTGAAAGAATTTTTGTTGGCCAGAGACTTATTCTGAGGCTCATATTCGACGTCAAGTTCGGAAATAGTTGTAAACCCATATTTCTGCAACAAAATATTTCAACTTTTCCTGCATATACATATATAAAATACTGATTTTCATGAAAGAGAAATTACATACTTTAAAAAAAAATTCACCACAGATTGGAAAATTTTGAGAAAAGCCCTAGATATGCGGGAATCAAATTTTTCAACAAACTTCCCGAATGCATACAAAACATGAGCCTTAGAAGGTATAAAATCGAAATGATAAAAATGTAAGTATAGGAAAGGCATATTTTTAGGTTTGATTTTTTATAAATATTATATTTATGTATTTTATTAACGATTATTGTTGACCTATATTATTATTTTGACGAATTTTACTGACGTGTACATGCATCTCCTTGATTGCTGCTGTTGCAAGTTTAAATAAATTTATTTCATTTTATTTTGGATAATGATATTTATAACAGTAATTGTAGGTGCCCTCCTCCTTTTCTTTAATAGCCCCTCGAGCCTAAAATCCTATAGGTATTTGAGGATTTTGAAAGACTCAATATATGGATGGTATTTCCCCCAATATCCCACTATTGAATACAGGTTGTTTGGTTAGGTCGTCTTTGAGAAAACCCAGTTTTTTTTTTAATTCAACTTTTCAGAAATATATTTCGCTATCCTCACGGTTCTTAAATTAAAAATAATGCAAAATTACATACAGAAACAAAACTGTTTTTGTTAAGATGACAACCACTATGACAGACAGCAGTTATTAATTTGACATTTTATTATTGTATGTAATCTTACGTCAGAATAAACTTCGTTTCCTTCTGGTTCAGACTAGCTTATCAGGTTATGGGCCTTTTGCTGATTTAAATTGCTAATGGTAGGGCAAAGTTTATCAGGAAACCAGTACGGATTAAGTGCGAGTCGTAGGACTGTTTGAATATGGCAACTTTCAATACAGGAGGAGTTTCTATCGAAAAACTTCTTGGTCACGAGAATTACACCACGTGGCTGGAGACGATTCAGGCTGTTTTGGAGCTGGACGATCTATGGACTGGCGTTGTGGACGTGAAAGTTGATGATGATGGAAATTCAAATCTCAAGTGGAAGAAGCGAAAGACAGAAAAGCGCGTGCGAAGATTAAATTAGCGATTGATCCTTCCCTTTATTCCCATCTCAAGGACAAGAACACTGCTTATGACTTGTGGAAATGTGTTGAAGATCTGTTTGCCGGCAAGGGCTTGAATCGCAAGGTGAGCCTTTTGAGAAAATTGTGTAACATCAAACTCACCGACTGTGAGTCCATGGCTGAGTATGTGCATCTGATTATTTCGACGGCACATCAATTACGTGATGCAGGCTTCGCTTTCGACGAGGAAATGGTAGGAGCTGTCATGCTTGCTGGCCTCACAGAAGAGTTCAAACCCATGATCATGGCGTTGGAAAATTCGGGCTTGAAGATTAAGACAAAATTGCTTCAGGAGAACATACCAAACATTAATGAGAATGGATCTTTTTATACTAATCGTAAGAAAAATCGCAAGCCTCCACAATCACCCCCAATTTGCCATCAATGTCATAATCCTGGTCATTTGAAGCGAGGTTGACGTTTGCTTCAGCCACCGCAACTTTCAAACCTAAATCTGGAGGAAGACTCAGACACAGAAGATGCTTGGTGCACCGTCCTTTCAGCAATTTCAAAGAATACTACGGGAGATTGGTATTTTGATTCCGGTGCGACTTCTCACATGACACCTGATCCGACTCTTTTGATTAACGCTCGACCCAGAAAAGGAAAAGTCAATGCAGCCAATGATAAATCAATGCAAATTTCGGCTATTGGCACAGTTCATATTTACCCATCAACTACAGGACAAAGAATGATACTTCATGATGTCTTATGTGTTCCAGAAATCTCAACGAATCTCTTGTCTATTAGCAAAATTTCAAAAATGGGGTACAGTGTGAAGTTTGACAAATGTGCTTGTTATGTTTACAGTCGCAAGGGAATATTGATTGCTACAGGAGTTCTTGAAGACAATCTGTATCGCCTCCTTCAAGTAGAAACAAACCGAGCGAATTTTGCTACCAACGCTCCGATTGATATTTGGCATCGACGAATGGGTCATTTGAATTATGGATCTTTACAGAAACTCACGAATATTACAACTGGAATGCAAATCTCTACTTCATCACATGACGATTGCCAAACATGTCCTCGAGGCAAAGTTACAAGAAAGTCGTTTCCAAAAGAGCTCGTTCATTCTGATATTTGTGGACCACTGCAGGTTTCATCACTTGGTGGTGCACGATATTTGCTATCTTTTATCGATGATTTCTCAAGCAAGATTTTTATTTATCTTCTGAAAACAAAATCCGCCGAGGAAGTGAAGAATGGTTTTGATAATTTTCGAGCTTACGCTGAGACTCAAACGGGCAATAAGATCAAAAAACTAAGGACCGACAATGGTTTAGAATATATGAATTCCGCAATGAAGAGAATTCTTCGTCAATCCGGAATGGCCGAACGACTCAATCGTTCAATAATGGAAAAAGTTAAATGCATGTTGGAAGACGCAAAACTACCGAAGTCATTTTGGGATGAAGCAGTTCAATACGCAGCTAATCTTCTTAACCGATCTCCAAGCAAGAACACTGCTGGTGTGACTCCAGAAGAAATTTGGACCGGTAAGATTCCAGATTTGAGACATATTCGCATTTTTGGAACACTAGCTGAAGCACAAATTCCCAAAGAGAAGCGTAAAAAACCTGATCCCCACTCAAAGCCGTGCATTTTTGTTGGAATCAACTCTACAATCAAGGGATACAGGCTATTTGATAAGGCGACTAGTAGTCATTACGAATCGAAATGTGATTTTTATTAATGAAGGTATAACGGAATTGCAATCACTTCCAATGAGTTCAATAGACGTTATTAATTTTCCATTCGAAGAATACAAAGAAGCTGATGTGAGCTCTTCGCGAACAGAACCATATGTCGAGACGATAGAACCAAAGCGCAGTGTTCGCGAGCGATTTCCACCGAAAAAGTTGCAAGACTTTATTGTAGATACTACTGATGTATATCCGTTTCAGCCAGTTTCAAACGAAAACGAGAACTCCAGAATTGGAATACATGAGACAGTACAACATGTTGTTGAAGCAAATGTAATTCCTTTGCAATCGGAATTCCAACAGATTTTCGAGTACAGCACTGAAAAGTGTCTGCCCAATGAATACTTTTATGAAGAACAATCAGATGCAACATTTATTACGCCCACAATGCAATCGAATGTACAAGAGGAACCTTCAACGGAACATACGAAAGATCCTGAAACACTCAAGGAAGCACTTGCATCCCCTCAGGTACATTTTTGGAAAATCGCCATGCACGAGGAATTTGAAGCGTTGCAGGCAAATAAAACATGGGACATTTGCGATCTCCCTTTGGGTCGAAAGGTAAAATCAAATGCAAATGGCTGTTCAAGACCAAACTTGATGTAGTCGGTAAAGTTGACAGATATAAAGCAAGATTGGTGATTAAATGATGTTCGCAACGGAAAGGAATCGACTACGAGAAGACATTCTCGCCTGTTATTCGTCATGGATCTCTACGATTTTTGTTCGCTTTAGCTGCTCAAAACAAATTAGACATTCAACAAATAGACGTCGTCACAGCTTTCTTTCAAGGAAAATCCACATGGAACAACCGCCTACATGGAACAACCTACATTTTTTGTTGATCAACAGAATCCCAATAAAGTCTGTAGATTGAAAAGAGCTTTGTATGGGCTAAAATAATCAAGTCGTTTCTGGAATGAAGAACTAAATCAAGCCTTGAAAGCTTTCGGATTACAACGTTCTCATCACGATCCTTGTGTATATTTTCGTGTCCGTTGCCGTCTATGTTGACGATATTTTATTGTTTTCGAATTGTGCCGAATGGACTACCGAAGCGAAAACCAAACTGAATAACAAATTCAGGATGAAAGATTTGGGAGATGCTAATCATGTTCTGGGAATCAGAGTAATTAAATCTGATGCACAAGTGACCCTCGATCAAGAATTATACATAAAACAAATACTGGATCGATTTGGCATGAACGATTGTCATGCAGTAACTACTCCAATGAACATTGCTGCAAGTATTTCTAGACAAGATTGTCCCGTTACTGAAGAGGAGAAAGCAAGAATGCGAACAATACCGTATCAGGAACTTGTGGGATGCATGATGTATTTAGCGAATTGCACAAGACCAGATATTTGTTATAGGGTCAATCTTCTTGGTCGCTACAGTTCTAATCCAGGATGGAATCATTGGATTGCCGCCAAGCACATGCTACGTTACTTAAAAGGTACGGCCTCAATGAAGTTAACTTTTCATAGTGCTGAGAATATTTGCATCAACGGATTCTCCGACGCCGATCACGCTTCAAATCATGATGACCGGAAATCAGTCACTGGTTATGTTTTTATGGCTTCAGGAGGAGCAATATCATGGTGTTCTAAGAAGCAACCAACCGTCTCCATTTCTTCGTGTGAAGCAGAGTATATTTCTCTCATCTGCCATGCAAGAGGCTATCTGGTGGCGAGGTTTTTCTCATGAATTAGGAATTGAATCTCATTTGATGATGTCTGTGACAACCAAAGTGCAATTTCCATCGCACACAATTGTGGATTCAATCCAAAAACCAAGCACATCGACATTCGCCACCATTTCGTTCAAGAGATACTGGCACGAGGCGAAATTCAATTGGGTTACGTTAAAACCGAGAATCAGACAGCAGATATTTTCACAAAGGCTTTGGGAAAAGTCAAAGTTGAAAAATTCCGAGCCCAACTGGGGCTGAAGTCTCATGGTTGAGGAGGAGTGTTAAGATGACAACCACGATGACAGACAGCAGTTATTAATTTGACATTTCATTATTGTATGTAATCTTACGTCAGAATAAACTTCGTTTCCTTCTGGTTCAGACTAGCTTATCAGTTTTGAATTTTACAATAGAAAACAACTTGTTAAAAAATGGAATAACAATACCAGACAGAAACCAGTTTGGAGAAGAAGAATTTCAAAAGTTTTCTCTTGCTCGGTAGATTATTTTAGACAGGCACTGTTTATATTTTCAGTATATTTCCTAAAATTTACAGAATCATAAATCATCTCTTGAATGGTGCGTTTGAAAAAATTGTTTTGATTGCCCACAACTTTTTTGTTTTCAAGATTGAAATTATGATTATCTTCCTGAACATGTTTTAATGACACATGCGATTGTTTGGACTATATTTTTTCTTGATGAAGGTTTAATCTTCTGGACTCTGTTAGACCTGAAACTGAATGATGATGATGCTGTTGGAGCAGTATTTTGTGATTTTTCTTTAATTGTGTAAATCACGAAATACTGCTTTAAAAATTGTACTGTTATGGGATCAGAGGTATTGTCCACAATTGAAAAGAATCGTATCTCTCAGACAGGATGCAAATGGTCAGAATGCAAAATATGGCATTGGAGGAATCAAATATCTGTTGTGGTGTACCCCAAGGATCAGTACTCGGTCCTATTCCCTATCTATTGTATTTGAATGACTTAGCAAGGATCGATATTTCAGGAAAGTTCACAATGTTTGATGACGATACAAGCTTAATGTGGCACGGCAATGACATTGATGCTATGGAAGACATAATATCGATCGATTTAGAAAAGGTTGAAAATTGGTGTGATGCCAATTTTCGTTGTTTCAATGCAAATAAAACTAATATTCTGTCATTCAAATTCAACTATGATACTTAGTTTGTATTTAGATAACCGAGCAATTGTTCAAATACTGCATTATTGGGTATAACTCTACATAGATGATAAATTTAAATTATATAATCGTATGTCCTTCAACAAAAAACTGTCCAGCGGTTGTTTTGCTTTGCGAATAATTAGAAAAGAACTTGAATTTTCTATTGCTAGAGCATCCTATTTTGCATTAATTGAGTCGCATTTGAGTCGCATTTGCGATGTGGACTTCTGCAGCCAACAACTGTTCAATTCAACAAGCATACAAAAAATAGCAATACGCTACTTATTCCGAGTTGAAAACTCCGATCACTGCAACCTCTATTTGAGTTTCACAAAATTTTAACTTTATGCTTGAGACCGTATGTTTGATGAAAAAGAAACATCTGAACATAACAAGTACACGAAACTATACAAATTAATAACATACATTTGCCAATTCCAAAATCTTCTTTAACATAAAATGTATTGGTGTTTGAAAATAAAAAAAAGATTTGATTATTTGCCAATTAATTGGAAGCAAATGTCTGACTTACCTATATTCTGGAAGACAGTTAATGATATATTGTGTATAAAAGCCTACTATTCCCTACAAGAATATTATAGTGACAAATTGTGATATCTATCATATTATGCGTTTAGAAAGTTTTTTATTGTTATAATGTGTTTGAAATACTATATACTGTGCTGTCTCTATATTTTTACATTTTAAATTATACTACTTACATATTGATCATGTAATATGTATATGTAAGTATAATTACGCTTTGTCAATAAGATTTTCGTAGACCATAAAGCATATTTTTGATTGATTAATTGATTGATTTGTTCCCGTTCGTGTTCCTTTATTCTCGTTTTATGTAACGTTTTGTTTATCCTACCCTTTTTTTTAAGGTGATAGTTTTCATTTTTATGAAGAATTTTTATTTTGTTGTGATCTCATTTTATACGAAACTCTTATACTGTCGAAATTGATACTTCATTACTATCGAAAATAATATTCATGCTTCGTCAGATATTTCAATCACTTCATTCAAGGTTGATATAGTCCAATCAAAATAAATCAAGCATTGATCATTCGTGATTCGTTGAACCTCCGCTGAAAATTATTATACATGGAAATGTTTGTTTTATTTTATTGTCCATTCTGTGAAGTCGAACAACTGAAACCCATGCGAATATTCTGAGAAAATTGAATAAGGTGTCAGTTTTAAATATGATGTGAGGGCATTTTGCCTGATAAAATATAATTTAACAATGCTGATTCACTTCAGGATAATCTGATGAATGTAAATAGTTTCATACTGTCTTTATATAGCCATGAGTTCTTAATAATATATGAAATGACGCTATTGTAAAAGATAATCCATTATTCACCCTTATATTGACGGAGTACCTTTATCTGCAAATAATTTTCGTGGTTGAATTTGCAATATTCATCATTGCACATACATCATAAATATTTTCAATTCTGTTACAGTCATTCTCTGTGGTTTATACAAATAATTATAATTCCTGGATACAGAATGTCATCAACTTTTATTTACAAAACAAATTAAATATCTCGACTTTTTAATATAAGTGTTTCAACAAATTGTTCAGACCAACTTTTCTCTGAAATACTTCATGGTAATTTGCTTATCCTGTTCGGTAGTATCTTCATCCAAATTATTCAGCAGGCGGTAATTATAATCTTTCCTGAGAATTTTCTAGAAATATCAGTATTGATGGTGTGGAACATTTTTGAATAAATCTTCAATTTTGGTGCCAGGATGTACGTTTGGTTTTCGACTGTTCTAAAAAGGAAGAAGGTGGGCCATTTAATCATTTGCTTGTGTTTATCATAGATGGGAGACTGTATATTTGACAGCATATATTATGTAGATTAACACAATTTTCTAGATTGCAGTTAGGAGAACTCAAATTCATTCACACGCACTGATTAGTTGATTTCGACAAGTAATATTTGTCATAAACAATCTATCAAAATTGACGATACATACACATAGTTAATTTGAATTGGTTATATGCGGAGTGCCGCAGGGGACGGTACTCAGACCAATTCTTTTCATCATATACATCAATAATTTACTTACCATTAGAATCTCTAGACACATAATAAGCTTTGCCGATGGGCCGTGGTGACCGTGCGGGTAGAGCGTTCGCCTTTGGAGCGAAGGGTCGAGGGTTCAAAGCCTCGCATGGTCATCGGTCTCGTGCATGGCATCACACGTTAAAAGGTAAGGGCTGCGTCTTCCCTAGCTCACACAAGTCTCTCGAAGACTTACGAGGATTGCGCGTAAGGGTGCAATCGGTTGACGGAAATAACAATTTTAACAATTTAACAATACAGTTTATTGTATACATCAAGCAGTTGGGAGGACCTAAAACATAAAATTCGATCAGAAATCAATAATATCATTGATTCGTTTAATTATAAATTGATTATTATAAATTTTGACAAAACAAGGTTTCTTTCTATAACAAGCTTTAACAACAAGCTACCTCAATATAACACTTTAGAGATAAATATTCATAATGAACCCATTACAATAAAATATCTGGGGATTATTATAGATATTATAGATTGTCGTCTTCGTTAATAATGTTGTTATTACAATCAGAACCGTTTTGGGCCCATTCAAATACCTCGCTAAAATCTTACCCTTACACCTACTCAAAATGCTCTATTTTACTTATAGACTACCATGAATGATAAATAAAGATATTTTGTCATTCATGATGAATTTACACATATTAAATGCCACCGCGATAGAACATTATAGACTATCGTATAGCATATGGAATTATCGAATGGCGTGGCATCACGAATGTATACCAAGAAAAATTTAACACACAACAGAAATATTTCTTAAAAATCATATTCAGAAAAGAAAGAACCTACCCATCAATTAACTTATACAAGGAAACTAGGACACTAGATATTCGACAAATCTTCTTTCTTAAATCAGTGTTTTTTACACAAAAATAGGAAACATATTGATTTTCTCTTACATAATTACCCAACAAGGGCATATTCAAATAATGGAAAAACTCCATTAGCGATAAAAAAAAATGGGAACAAAATGTATTGCGTTTGTAGAACCAAGATTCATAATTTTTTTTTCAGAAAGCCTCCATTTGAACAATTCTAATTCTGAAATATATTATAGGAATAAGGTTAACTCATTTCTACTAAGCAACCAGAGACAACTTATTCATAACTTCCTCAACTAAAAAAAGTCAAGATAATTATATGTCCACCAACTCACTCATATTACATAGATTCTTTGGTTGTAAGATTTGTATGTATGTAGTGTATGTTGATATATAAATATGTGTGTATATTATGTGTGCTTTTATTCATTTGTAAATACCTTCAATGTACTTCATATTCATTTTATGGAAATAAACGAACTTATTATTATTATAAACAGGGTTCTGGAAGAGTAATAAATAATAAAAAAAAACATTTTTGATAAACAGGTTGTTGCAAAATTCAATACACCTAAATATTTCAAGAGCGTAAGTATTCCTGGAATTAGAATAAGACTTTTTTGAAAATTCTGGCCAAAACCGTAGGCAACCCTCGTCCAGCCCCCTGAATTAGAGTTGCCTTAGAATAGAGTAGAATAGCCTTTATTCACCATAAAAATACAATAATATTATCAGATTTTATCAAGAGTATACGGATAACACAAAATAAATAAGATTTAAACAATTACAATACAAATATCATAGTTTAAGCGAAATTTTTCCACTAGACAGTTTGGCTGAAATAATCATATTGGAATTTTTGTCTACATATAGATTGTTACTTCGAAATATTTTTTTTATTATTTGGTGTTGAAATCATAATGCTAAAAATTCGTCAATACTATAAAAATTGTTTTCCAAGCAAATATTCTTCTTGCAATTTTTGCACGAAACTGTATTAGATTTTTTTTATCTTTTATGGTGATTTATTAAATAAAATAGGCCCTTAATAATGTTTTGAGAAACGGTAGAGATTTAGTCTTGTAATTTCAATTCTGATTTGTTGTGAATGTCTGGTATTATGGAAATGAAAATCGTTTCGATTTAAATACAAGTGGGATTTTTTTTACTTACTTTATACAGGATTAGACGTAAAGAGGGGATAATGTAAAAGGTTTATTTTTTATAAATTGTTGTTTTAAAGTCTACTAGACCATAAGAGATATGGGACATAAGGAGTGAATAAAGCAGTGACACTGGTTTCAGTAATTGATATGTCCATTAAACTTCTTATAACGGCTTTTTGTCAATTTTTTACAAATAAAATCCATACGTCTTTCCCAAGATAGTTTTTGATCCATTCGGAACTTAAGAAGTTTTGATCGATTCATTTTGATCTATAGCCAGTTGTTTATGTGTAAAAAAGTAATGTTGTGTTTTGTTTGTATTCAGTTTTAATTTATTACCTATTAGTCAACCATTTATCAGCATTCGATTCTACTTTCTGCATTTCATTTACTAAAGCCTCGTAGTCTGGATTTTGGAATCTTAAGGATGTATCATCAGCAAATTGCCTTGAAATCAATCAAGTGAATCAAGTATAGAATTGGTCCCAAAACCGATCCCTGGTAAACTCCGTTTATTATTTATTAGATATCAGCTGCCTGATTATTCAGAAAAACGTACTGTTTGTGTTCCAATAAATGTGATCTAACCTGATTAATCGAATTTTTCTCAAATTTGAACCAGTATAGTTTTTTTAGCAAAAGGACCCCGCACACCTCATATGGGAAAATGGCTCTCCGTCAAATTTCTTGAATTTTTGATATGTTGTAGAATTGATTATTCTAATGAAATGTTTCAATGGGTGTTGAATATGAAAAATGTCCACTTTTCATCACTCCGTATCTCCCAAGTCATGATTTAGTACTAGTTTATCTTTTGTGGTATTATCATCACCTCCTTTTATGACAAATTAGGGAGAAATTCATTTCCAAATCTTTTCGTAGATTTCACTTGATAATAATGCTATTTCGAGACTTTCATAATTCAGTTGCTCTATAAAGAGAAAATGCGAAAAAGGTAGAATTATCACATAATATTATAAATTCATCTCATCCATCATCACACTTGATACACTTTATACAAGGTGATTCACGAATATGGAAAAATAACGAATTTTGGTTTTTGAGACACCTTGTAGTAATAAACCCACCTAAAGTGACAAAATTCTCGTGAAAAATGTTAAATGATGTGTTTCATCTTATACAGAGTCGAATGATGTCAATTTGAAAAATTTGTTATACTTTAATAAATAAAAACCTTGATTTTTTTCATCTCCCTATGCGGCTGTTCTAAGGTAAAACACAGTATCTGTATGAAACATGATTGTCGAAAAACCGAGAAAGACTTTGACAGCTCGGCCGCAGAAAGTTTTTTAGCAATTTTGGTAAATTTCACTATCAAAATAATATATGATAGATAATTAATTTTGACAAATGAAAAAAATAAATAAATTTTTGTTTAATTGTGATTTTTGGCATATACTGTGTTTTTGCTAAGACATAATATGGATTTAGGTTCGAGGATCAAAACACAGTAAATGATGATATGAATGTATTACAAGAAACGTAAACAAAGTTTCATTTATATCATTAATCTGCTATATCCGTTACACCTGCGTCATCATTTAGGTCGATGACATTATCATTTTCTGGGAGGTTCTTCCAAAATATTCGTCTGGAGGGAGGCATCAAAGGAACAAGAACATCCATTATGGCTTTCTTCTTATTAGTGGGAATCCCTCGGTTAGCATTTAGTTTGTTCGGTCGCTTTTTGATATCGAATTTTTTTTGTAAAAAATCAACCATTATATAATCATTGTCAAAGTCAGTTTTATACTTGATCGAGCGTGATCCTTTTTCGAACCTGATTTCGACCATTGTCTTGAGAATGAGATCTTTCAATGGGTCATCTAATTTACGTGTTGTCCTTTTCTTCTTTATCCAGTCATAGAATGTTTGAACATCTAATACAGACAAGTTTTTTCGAGATCTTTCAACGACATTTTTTATATCAGCAAAGTCGTAGATATCCCTCACTTTGGCAACTTGTTTCTCGATGTTTCCGTGTACACCATCGGCACTCATGTGTGTATGTCCTTTAGTTAAATATCGGAATGTGATACTGTCCGGTCCCACTTCTTCGTTCACGATGACTACTAACGCTGTCAAAAAAATCCAATTTTTGTTTTGGGCTGAACAGTTGTCAGCCCAAAATATAAATTTCATCTCTTTCTTCCTCTATCACTCTCAAAATTAAATCAACAATGTTGTGTGCATTTCTTCCAGCAACACCTTCATGCCACATCACACAATAATTCTTGAATTTTGAATTCTTCTTCAATGATGCAAATGTTTCATTGAATACGACGAATCTACTAGTGAAATAACTGTCTTTAATTGCTGGCATGTTGGGGATAAGCATAACTTTTTGTAGGTCCGTTCAATATATTCTCGTAGTCTCATCATCGGGAATTTCGCTATCGTGCTTGTATTTATTTGTAGCTTTAGTGGCCTTATCTTTATGTATTCTCCAAGCTGAGATAATTTCTGATTCAGTTTCACCGTCATTCAAGGATTTGGCTTCACTTTCTTTCATTTTGAAAGATAGACATTCATCGCAAATATCGGAAATAGGCATGCATAAAGATACATGCAGTTCCTTCATGGTTTGCCTATATATTTCTATTTTGCATGTACCAGGATATTTTTGATTGAAGTCTTCGTACATGGATTTCACGGTAAGATCCCTTGATAGATATCTAATATTTGATGCATTATGTCTTCTATAATGTGCTGCGGATGGGTCACTTTTCGGCTTTTCATGTGTACCTCTGTTTTCTTTAACTGTCGCACATAGAGGTGCCTTTTTCATTGCACAACACAATTCTGTCAGAACAGAATCGTCAGAATAGCCCAAAGTAATCAATAGGAATAAGCGACAAACACGTATACTCGTATCATTTTTTAGCATGTCTTTTTGAATCCACTCTTTTGATCGATCTCAACTGTTCTTCGTTTGACATTCGCTAGCTGAACATTCTTAGCTAGCCACCTCCTTCTATTGGTGTAATCAAGAGACCAATAATTTTTCCACAACGAAAATGTTCTACAGCTCTGTCGACAAGTATCTTGACAAGGCGGTTTCATTGGGTGTTTTCGTTGATCCCTTTCAGATTTTTTGTCTTGGCTCAACATTTTTCTCTTCACAATATTTTTTTGTCTTCTCTTAACAATAATTCTTGGAGTAAGATCAGTATTCTCCTTGGTTTGATCAACAGAATAATCATCTTGTAGTGGATCCACTCTTTCAAGCACGAAGATACCTTCTTGTACTGATTCAGGAATATCATCCTGTACATCAATGGGAACATTAGTTAACTCAGTTAGAGTAAAATCTTCGTTATCTTCCTCTTCACTTCTTTCAAAAGTGGGGTCAGCAATGCTATCATCATTGTAAGGGCTGCTGCAATCACTTTCACCATTATTTAAATCTTCATCTGCCTCTCTGCCGGATTGCCTAAAATTGTACACCTTCAATTATTCACACAACAGTAAAGTTAGGAAATATATAAAAAAAATTGAAATCTGGCAACAATGAAACGTAATCGTTTGTTTCATAACCTCAGAAAATATGAGAATGTGTTAGAATTAATTGACTTCCCAAGTAAATAGTAATTTTGGTATGTATTAATTTTGTACCTCGGAAAACGAAATCTTAAAAAACTAAGTTGGGTTTACATCATTCATGAGAAACATTGAAAACTGACATGAAGTGTTCCACCAACATGAATACAATTTCAACGCAAAATATGAAGAATATACTCACCCGGCCTCTCTGCACATATCAATCATTCATTCTGCCCTCGTTTTCTTCAAAACAAATCTGTTTTTGCCAGGAATTTCAGTAATTTTTCTTGTCTTATTTTCTGGTTGACGTATACAACATACAAATCACAGACGTAATTGAATGAACTGAATTGCCAATGCTGTAACTGAATCGACTATCTCAACGAAATATTTCCGACGCACCCAACATAAAACACAGTATCTGTAATACCAGATAAGAACACAGCATGTGGCAGATACTGTGTTTGACTCTGGTACAATGGGGTATATACTGGTATATACTGTGTTATAGGATAGAGATATTGACGTTTCCAAGACAGATAGAGCCTCCAATTATAGCCCAAAAGATGCGTAATGACCCAGTATGTGACAATCGGGAAAAAACTGGGTTTTCAATAATTTGTTGGATACTGTGTTTTACCTCAGAGCAGCCGTATGGCTCTCAAGGGAGTCCGAGAAGGTAGCGATATTTTTCCATCGGAGAACTTGAAATACTTTCATTCATATTGTAGAAAGTTTTCATCGGATTCCTATGACGGGTTTTTCATATACAAAACGAAAAATGTTTGAAAAAATCTAAGATCTGTACATTTCCCCATTGCTATATTTTCACTCCAGTTTTCGGCGGGTTTGCTATAGTCCTTCCTCATCGGGCCTCTTTCACTCGAGATTTTGATTTTTCCATAAAATATTATTCAGTTATAATACCGTACAATAGCGTACCGTCTCTCTCGAAAAAAAGCCATGACTCAAATTATTATCTGCAGCATCGTCTAGTAGGCGACTCAATGGATAAGTTATTTTTTCATGCTTAGTGTTTCTCAGAAGTCATATTATACTTGTTTTATTCGCAGAAATTCCTTTTTTCGAATTTTCACTCTATAAAACAATAAAATTATGAAAGTCTCAAAATAGCATTACTATCGCCCTGTACTACAAAAAGATTTGGACATGAATTTGTCACACAAGGAAAATACCACATAGGATAAATCAGAATAAAATCATAATTTGTATGTAAGTATTTCGGTTAATATAAAGTATATATTAATTCAAATTCTCGGCAAATTTTTACACCACAGGAACGTTTCATTTTTAAATTATGTTTTTGTATCTTCGAATCGTATATATTATGTTTGTATACAGTATATACCCCCTTTTCGAGAATGTTTCTCTTTCTTTTTCTTGTATTTGAAACATTATCTGAATCATCTTCGAATACCTACATAGCACCACTTATTAATATATTCCTGTTATTTCGTAGTAGGCATGGAGAACAATTCAAAGAGGCTAAAATCAACAAAATTCTAATGTAAATAGTCGTTTTCTTGTTGTCATAAAGCTCAAAATCTATTTTTGGACTATTGGACTAATTGAAGTATTTTTTGTACTGTTCAAGTTTATGTGATTCAGTGTTTGTTGAACTTTGCTGAACAATATGGCCTTCGCAAATAGAGTGAGTTGCTTATATGTTTGTGACCGAAATGTTATTCCTAGACTCTCAATGCGTTTGAATAGAGGAAATAATATTGGTGGTTTGCAAATTGCGACATATCGAAGACAAGCCGTGGGAAATCCACCTATTGATATTCAGGATGATTAAAAAATATGTGTCAATTGTAATGAAACAGTGATGAATGACATTATTGTTATGGAAAATAACCCAAATTGCCTTCGTCTCAATGTGTTGTCTCGCGAATCAAGTCGTGCGTGCATTATTTGTAATGCTCGTCAAAATATTCAAAGACTTTCTTTAGAATGTATAGTGGATATTTTTGTTGCCTCTGATATCTATGTCCCAGATTTATTGAGAATCCTGCATTATCCATGAAGGGCATCTTTATTATAGTCTTGGGATATATGTGTGCCATCTGGCAAGGCCGTTCAAGTTGTTATTGGTTAATTATCCATATTTCTAGTGGAGTAGGCCTCTTGCAGGGACCCCAATATAGGAAAAAATACGCCGAAAACTTTACCTCTTGGGTGGCGTGGAAATGAGTTGAAATAATGTTGATTTCACTTGACTGAATTCTTTACTTTCACGTTTTGAAAAAATATCTAACAAGTATCTTCTCATTAACATCAGGAGACTTCAAAGGAGTGGCTAGTCTATACATCTAAGATTCACACCTACAATCCAGTGAAGTCAAGTGGTCATTTATTACTTTAAAATTATGAAAATATATGGACTTTTTCACAAATTGTTCGCCTTATATGTGAAAAACTGTCATGGGATTCCGTTGAAAATTTTGTTCGATATGCATGAAAGTACTTCGGGTTCTCCCATGATAAAATATCGCTACCTTTTCGGACTTCCTTATGAGCTATAGGGTGATGAAAAAAATCAAGGTTTTTATTTATTAAAGTATAACCAATTTTTCAAATTGACATCATTCGACTCTGTATATGATGAAGCACATCATTTAACATTCTTCACGAGAATTTTGTCATTTTAGGTGGATTTATTACTACAAGGTGTCCCAAAAACCAAAATTCGTTATTTTTTCATATTCGTGAATCACCTTGTATGAATTGTATCAGATGTAATGAATTTATAATATTACATGATAATTCTACCATTTTTTGCATTTTCTCTTTATAAAACAATTGAATTATGAAAGTCTCAAAATAGCATTATTATCAAGTTAAATCGCCCTGTACTACGAAAAGAGTTGGAAATGAATTTGTCATACAAGGATGTGATGATAATACCACAAAAGATAAATCCGAACTAAATCATAACTTGGGAGATACGAAGTGATGAAAAGTGAATAGTTCTCATATTCAACACCCTGTATCTCGAAAACTAGTTATAGGATGGTGTTGCGCCCATTGAAACATTTCATCAGAATGATCAATTCTACAACATATCAAAAATTCAAGAAATTCCACGGAGAGCCATTTTCCCATATAAGGTGTGCGGGGTCCTTTTCCGAACAATTGATGCATAACTGTAGCTACAAATAAAAATTTACATTTTTTTTCCGCGCATCTTGCGATGACTGTAGCTTTGAAAGGGGTGAATTTTCAGATACCTAATGAAAAAAGTCTTACGCAAGGAATCAAGATTGTCACTTTTCACAAGTAATATAATTATATCTGGTATTGCTGTCAAGTATTCTGTATCGATTCTTATATTTGTACGAAGTGCATTAAAGTTCTCTTAGTATTGATATCCTCGCGAATTCTGTCTACACCATCACTGGTATTCTACTGTATGCATATTCCTGCCTAAAGCAGGATTTACAAATTGAGTCGCAGCGGCTTCTGCTGCCGTAGTCGTTGCCGTAGCCGCAGGCAAAATTATGACCAATTTATAATTTTATTTTGTGTTCGTTGAGCGCATGCGCAGTTATCCAACTGAAATGCAATAATTTTGAGTAAATGTTTGTTTTTGTAGAGGAATACGCCTACATCTATATTTTTCTGATATTCTGACATTTCTAAATAACCTTATTTCTTGCTCTCAAACTGTATAATCAAAAACAACCTAAATTATGTGACCTTTCATTTATTTTTGTCGGAAGATTTGAGTTTCTCGTCATTTTCGGCTGCCGCTGCCGTCCGAGATAAAAGTTGGTTAACTACAGGCGGCAGCGACAACTGCAACGGCAAATCCTTTGAAAAATATCTTATTATTCCCCAACATGAAAGGTTTCATTCAGCCAAGGATTTATTCCCAAGATTCCATTATTTCATTCCCTCATTTTGAACTTTTTTTATAGAATGATGGCAGCAGCAACGTGCCGGAGGTGCAACTCGATGAAGAATGTGCAAAAGTCTTTGCCATGGACACTGACTCCATCGGCTTCGACTTTCACGATCCCCCATTTTCGGGACAGCCAAAATTTGGAGAGAAAGATTACATTCGTAAGTACCTGCTTTTTGTGATTGTTGTGTATCGAACATCAGTTTGTCTGTTTCCTGAAAGTCTCGATTCGTTCTCATTCAGTTCAGAATTGTCCATGGAATCGGTAACATAACCAAGTTAATCTAACAGTAAATATCCAAACTTTCATAACAATCTAATTTAACTGGGTTCAACTAATTTTCAAATTTGTATGTTAATTTTATAGTGATATAAATGATATGCAACATTAGCATGGGATAAATGTTCGCATGGGATAAATGTTCGCGGAAACGGATATTCGTAGATATCTTGGTTAGGCCATTATAAACTTTATCACAACTTTGACAGCTAATTTTGTAAATTTCTGATATATCTTAAGTTGGGATTTTGTCTTTCGGCTTACCTAATAACATTTAAAGATTGTTGGTACTGCTATGTGCAAAGTCAAGATTTGCTTCTCGGAAAATAGAACTGAGATTTCTCATAAGTCGTGTATCGTGTGTAATTTTTATGAATCTCTTGTTGTCTTTAGGTTGATCCTGTGTGGTTGTTTGTCTTATGGGCATTTTAGAACTTTTTCAGCAAATTATCTTTTATATTTGGTGAGTACCCATTGTTCATAGCGATCTCCTTGACGGATTTTATGAACAAGGAAATTGAAACACGCCATTTTGTGCTGAATGTGGTGGTTATAATCAACGGATATAAATTTATTAGTGTTACACCCGTTTGCACCGACAGATTTGAGTAAAGTTTAGACAAAAGTGGTACTTTAAATGACACATGTTATTGCACCGTATCCAAAACTACCCTAAAACTCAACTTGAGATAAGCGGTCAATTTTCGATTGAAGAAAACTACCTACATTTAGTTGGTTTTCTGTAGATGTCAATTTCCCCACGTTCTCAATTCCTGATTACCAATGTGTCCAAAAATGGCAATTGTCCGTCCACTTCCATTTTTAGCGTGAATTTTATTTGTTCAAATTCTTAATTCAAACCATTCAAGTGTTTTATATTGTGGTCTTTCGCATCGAAAACACAAAATACATCGTCCACACACCTGATCCAAACTCTCAGGAAATAATTGTTGCGTGATCTATTATCCGTTTTAAACCTACTTATAGATTAGCTGTTTATCTGTAAACGGTGACCTCGACGGTGACAGACAACTACCCATGGCAGTGCCTTCCTATTTCTGAATTACAATATATACCCTCTCCAATTTTGAATTTACACATTCTGAAATACAAATAACTTCCTGATTTACAATTCAGGCATTCTGAAATTCAATTTACTATTCTGAATTTCTATTTACACATTCTGAAATTCAGATCGCTGATTTGTATAATACGAATTTCAATTTACACTTTCCGAATTTAGCATTACCGTTGCTGATTTACTGCTTCAAAATGTGTGGTAGCGTTGCAGATGATTGATTAGAATCCCACCAGAATAACATTCAAAATTTAAAATTAATGATGATTACAGGAAACTAAATTGTTATGAAAGTATTGCTATTCACAAGAACATTTCAAATAAATCCCTTCTGATAATGGCCCATCATATTCTAAACTATTTGAGTTAATTCCGATAAAAGAATGATTACCTATTATCGGTATGCGTGGGTGGAATCATTACCTGACCACATCAATCAGATTTGATCACAGGTATGATCCCACTCAAGTTCCATATCAATATTGATTCATAGTTGGATGGTGTTATGCAATAATGAGTCAAGCCACATTTTTTAATAATTGAGCTATCACAGTCATTGGAATCGTCAAAGTGTAATTCTACAAAAAGCAAAAATGATTCAACCCGCAATTGTAAGGGGCTCCATCCACATTCCATCATTCCCTGATCTGCTAAACTATTTTGATATTTTTTACGAAACTAGCCGACTGTGGCTTGACCCATTATTGCATAACATCATCCAGTTATTCATTTGAAATAAATACGACTGGTTTGGATATTCACTGTTAGTTTAGTATTCCTACTAATGAAAGTGAATTGGTTATCAGGAAGATTATTTCTCCAGCTATACAGTCCATATTTTACTTTTGTGGATATTGTGCGTGACCTTCTTCCTTCCAGGCAATTATGTAAATTTACAAAACCATTTAGACAAAATATTGATTCGTCCGTAAAAACAATGTTGTTCATGAACATATTATTTTCATCAATGACATTCATCATTTCCAGGCAGAACTGCATTCGCTTTGTCTGGGCAATCTTGATTAAATTCTTGGTGTACTTTCACTTTATAGCGATGAAATGTATTAACTTTTTATAACATATCATTTTGTTCTCGGCCAGCTTTGGTACTGAAGTTATTAGATATTCGTGTATACTTGAGATTAGGTGCATTTTCTTCATTGGTAGCTGTCTTCCGTCCAGATTGGGGTATATTAATCACACCTTTTGTTTCATTAAACTTTTGTGATTTTCCGGACATTGCAGATTTAGAAATTGGAGATATTTCATTGATCATCACAGGCTTCTTGCAGCGATCTCTTTCTATCTCCAATCTCAATAATGGAATATTTTCACTTTCACCCAGTTCAACCATAGGTCAAATCGATATTAATTCAATAGCAACAAATGCCCAAGTAATACGTAATGTCGATATAATTAAATTATGGCAAAAACTATTCAAATTGGTACACTACAATGGCACATATTACTGTGCGGGTGGTAATTTCTTATTTATTCGAAATAATGTTTACGTTTCCCATCTTCTTATTTTATATTGAACTGGTAAGTCAGAGGCCCTCCAAACCCTACATTGACGGATTCAGAACAGAAAGATCTAATCGTAAAAATACGTGAATACAGTATTATACATTTAAAATACTTATCATTAGATGTCGTTTTATCTTGAGAAATATAACAGTTGACGAAAATCCCTGAGCGTCATTGAATAGTGTAGAAAATATAGAAACATTTTTGTAGGTAAATTTTTAATACAGCCCATAATTGAGGCATAAATCATGTGTTCCACCCATGTTTCCCAACCCTGTATACGGTGTGTCCAAGATAAGAATGAACAGCATGGGGAAATCGGAAACGGTAAGAGATACGGAGTCGATTAAATTAGAGAAAAGTAGCGCATTTATGTGCCCAACAATATGCCATTTAGACAGTTTTGATATTCCGAGTAGTTACGGAGATATCCGAGAACAACCGAAATTTGAGAATTTCGTTTTTATTTTCTCCTAGCTTTATTTTCAAAGGAAATGTGAAACAAATAGCACTTTGCCATGGCCACTTTTTAAGGACTACACGATAACATAAGCTGAATTTTTCTGCGACGTTTCGTCTTTTAGAAAGTATCATCAACTTTTTATTTTTATATGGGCCGAAACTAAAGAATACCCTGTATACGACTCCATTTTTCATTGTGAATACAGCAACGTATCACTCAATATAATTTCAGAACCATTTCTCGCGCAAAATGAAATTTAGTGATTACTTAACTTGTTTTTCTTCAATTTTAGATAGTAGGCGCCGGAAAAAATTACACATAATATTCTGTTGTCATAATAATACTGTAGTTTGGTAGAATTTTTGACATATTACCGTTCCTACTTTTACATCTCGTTACCGACCTAATTTGTGTTAAAAATGGAAAACGGTAGCTTTTCGAATACTGAAAAATTTGATATGTTGTCATGTTACATTTTGTGCCAAAGAAATTGTGTTTCGGCCCATATAAAAATAAAAAGTTGATGATGTTTTCTAAAAGACGAAACGCCGCAGAAAAATTCTGCTTACGTTATCAGGTAGTCCTTAAAAAGTGGCCATGACAAAGTGCTATTTGTTTTATATTTCCTTTGAAAATAAACCTAGGAGAAAATAAAAACGAAATTCTCAAATTTCGGTTTTTCTCGGATATCTCCGAAACTACTCGGAATATTAAAACTTTCTAAATGGCATATTGTTGGGCACATAAATGCGCTACTTTTCTCTAATTTAATCGACCCCGTATCTCTTACCGTTTCCGATATTCCCCATGCTGTTCATTCTTATCACACACTGTATAGTAACGCGCTGGATGTTATAGACTTCATTCAGAGGTATGTCCTACATGCTTTTGAAGAATTATTTGAATGACAGAATACAGAAATATCTGTCGCACAAAGTGGCTATAGAACAATCAAATATGGCGTTCCCTAGGGAACCGCTTCTGTTCAATATGTACCTGAATGGACTATTCAAAAGTAGGTAAATGAAAAAAAATCTCAAAAAAAGAATGGAGTGGTTGGACAGCGTAATACTGACGGTCAATATCCAAAAAATGTATTCTATAGCCTTCACTCCAAATATGAGGTATACTTACCAAACTACGATTCATTCATTGTCATTTATGGTTCACATCAGCAGCTACATGATTATATATTTGATATTTGTTCTCATACAGGGGTGCAGTTGAGATAGCAAATAATAATAATAATAAGACCATGAATTGAATGAAGAGTCAAAAAGGTATACATTTTCATTCAAAATAAATACAGTTACTCCGATCTTATAAATACGACGAATAATAAAATACATCAGGTAACTTGTTGCTTTCATTACTTTCTATGAATATAAAAAATTCTGTCATCATTAAATAAATATTATCTTTATCAAATTCATAGAGACTCTGAGTTGAATTGATAAATCTATGATCCTGTGTTTGTCTACTTCATTAGAATTTGCTAATTATTCCTGAATAGTGTCTGTTTTTTTTTACTGTGAAAATTGTTGTCTGTGCGTTTCTTCTTGTGAATGAACTGCAATATTTATCATTTTCTGATATAGTCGTACAGAAAGTATGCTTAGTCTTCTACCAATATATAATCTGATAAAATTCTCTGATTTTAGTTTTTTCTTTTCTTCACAAAATCAGTGCAAAATAGAATACCACGATAGGAACAGTACAAACTACAATCTTATCATATAGCACGACCCGTGGTAATTTAAAAAAGAAGCGGAATAAATACCACTACAGAAGCAGTAAAAACAACGTCATCATATAATATACCATGACTCCTGTTGATGTGAATAGGTTGTTTCACTGAATTATCCAGTTCTATCATTCGAGAAATATCATTCGTCTCAATAATGAGAAAAGTAAACTAATTACATTCCTTAAAGTGAAGGAAGTGAATGAATTCCAACTGTCTTCGTAATTCCGTTGATTTGTTTTCCATAATCAGGTGGTTTATTGTTCAGAGATTCTTAGATGATTTAGGGCCGGTATTATAAACATCTCTCGAAGTTAACTTTAATTTTAACAGTCAAGTTAACTTCAGCTTTAAAATGGCAGTTTTATAAAAGTCTCATTTCTGAAATAAAAAGAAGAAGAAGGCAAATATGTAACCTACAATTTTTCGCACTTTTTCCTGTGACATTTTCTAAATTTCTAATAAATTGTAAAATTGCTATCAATAGATTTAAGAATCCTCCAAAATCTCCAATAACTACCAAGAATAAACATGTTTCATTAAATCTGAGTGTAATTAACGTGTCACTGGCGGTAGAAGATTATTTCTAACATTGAAAATACTTATAATTGCAAAGTAATTGGAACTATTAGAAATGTTGACTTATTAGTTGGTCTTTGCAAATATTTGCCTCTCTATGTGCCCCTTTAACAAGCATTCAGACTATCTTGATGATTGAAATCGGTTTTAATTTATTTTCAAATTCTATTTCGTTCCACAAGATAAAATGGTTTAACCGATTTCTAAATTTACTTCGACCCCGAGGGCCTTCAATAATAATCACAGCATCTCCTTTATCGCCGCTTAAAAGTTCCTCGAAAATAACCAGGAAATCGTTTGCTAACATTTATTGCGAAAAAAAATACAATCAAATTGAGTTTTATGCTAAATTATTGACAGAAGAACTGTCGAAAACCACCATTTTCTACAAAGTTAACTTTAACTGATACCACGTCCTCCCGATAAAGTTAACTCCTACATTTTGAAGTTAACTGTAAGATGTGACGTCATTCCTCAAGTTAACTTCTAGTTGTCTGTCAAAATAGTTTTATAATACCGACCCTTAGTGGTAACGTATCGACCCTTCTCTTCCGCCACCCTGATGACCGGTATACTGAAAGAGAAACACAAATTTGGAGATTCAGGACTTATCAAACTTTTATCTCGCTTTTTCTTATTGTTCAGCACATGGACATATATTTAATTCACGTCCTGTAAGGATTGCATCATCTAAATTTTCTCCAATGAATGAATGAGTTCTATGAAATGTCAAAACCGTATATAATCCTTATTCTGTGACTTGAAACTCACCTTCAAGAGTAATAACAAATTTCACTGCTCACTCACGATAATAATATACTCAGACCTCTCGGCTCAGACGTTAGCTCCTAGAAAACTTAAACTTTGATAAATATTCTTAGGTGTACGAACTCTCTCTCAACCGTCATCGCCCTGCAACTCAACTAAACGTATAACGATAATTTTACCTAATGTAATATATTTATACTCTAATTAACTGACTAAAATAATTTATTTAACGAAATACAATAATGATACAATAACACAATACTCTAATTTACATAACAATCACGGAACTAGGTATTTATATTCGACTTTCACTTCACTGACTGCTCGTCTGTCTGCTGCGTCGTTCTTTTTATATTAATTGTTGACTTCTCCGAATGCTCTGGAATTCTCCATCGAATTGTCCGGATCCATCGAATCATCCAGATTCTTCTTGGTGCATAGCGTATCGAAGGTCATATGCAGCCTGTGTGAGTGTTCAGGCCCGGCATCGCCCACAGCTTCGCCAAACTAATATAACTTTATGTTACGAAATGCAATGAATTCGGGTGAATAATATCCACCTTGAACGAAAAGTAATCTTAAAACTTGATTTGCGTTCAGATTAACTGAGAATGTGGTTATTTTTACTGTTATCCCTTATGAACACAAAATCGTTAGTAATTCTTTTCTTCTATGGGCGGTAACTACCATTATCAACTTCAATTGATAATTCTGGTAACTGAATAAATACGACTACTTTTTTGCCAGGAGAGTATGATGAACTGTGACGCATCTTAGAGCGATTTCTAATGGAAAAAGATAGTTCTATTTACCAGAATATTGGAGAACTCTGAAAAATCTTAATTGGCTAAACTGTTATGGTACAAAGCAACGTTAATTTCAGGATCATCTATCCACTAATACACGAAATATTCAACCACATTTGAATGTTTACATGTTCACTTCTGTAAGAGTACAGCTTACGATCGGGTTGTCAAGTACCACTATTTTCAGACTGCAGTATGGTGAATCAGTCTGTCGGATTTTACTGCGTGTATAAAGTCGTTGCATTTTGCTCTTATCCTTTTAAATCTCCTTACTGAAATTGATAGCATAAACACTTCTTAGTGTTCAAAGTTTTTATGGTAGTAATGCTTTTTCATGAGTCAAAAGCCATGTTGAAAACAACTTTGGGATTTGAAAAGTGTTCTTTTATTCATCCACATAATTGTCGTTGCTCAATAACTCACATGTTTGAGATGTGTGCTATTTCAAAAACGTGATATTTGTGTCACGCCGGGATTCGTTTCGAATGTGTTAATCTCTAATTTATGAAATTTACGTCGCCAATATGTAAATAAAAACACGATTTCTGAACGAATTTCCGAGTGTGCTAATTGCAAGACGTATTGATCCGTCATTTGTTTGTTTAAGCTTCAAATTTGCGATCAATTATGTTTATGTACTTTTCAATTCGCTTCAACAATCGAACAGTTTTTTTACGAATGAGTTGTTAATAGCTTTTCAGAAATATTTGGGTAATTACCGAATGAACCTTTAAAATTATGAATTTGTATTCATAATTTTAATTTTTTTTATTTTTAACTCGTGTTTTTCACTGTGAACAGTGGCGTATTCAACGTATTGTAATGATTATTTCATTCATGATAGAATAGACCAATCAGACACCACCATTTTTCGAATTTATTTTGTTTAAATAAGTGATTATGTCACATATTGGTTTTCGTTGTGTCGTTTTTCAGGATTCGTACAATAATTCTTAGCAACCGTTTTTTAAAAATACAATAATCGTTTGAATGACCTAATATTGATTTTCATCAGTGAAAACTGCATTTTGGATTTCTAGACAAATATTTTGACATAGGGCAACGTAAATACGTCAGAATTTGAAATGTTTAAATGCAAAATTCGCAACAAAGGCTTCTTCAATGCATTGTTGGGATGCGTAACTAAAGTAATATATAAAGAAACATCATCAACGAAGGGTTTGATTCTGAAACGTCTCGTATTTAGAGCTTAAGCAAAAATATTTTTTAATAAAGAAATTGTTAGAAAATGTCGGTGTTCATTATCAATAAAATTCTTTGTTGTTTGTTTCAATCTACCTCATTCAAGAAATAATCTTGTATATCACACGACCTATAAATTTGAATGGATTAAACTATCAAAATATTTTTTGCATGATTGTGCTTTTTGATAATTAATTTCATGCACAATAATTTCAAAATAAAACCCCTCGACCGCTTCGCGATCTCGGGATTTTATTAAATTATTGTGCATTCAACTATTTTCCGAGCAAAATCATGCTCAAAATATTTTTATAGTTTAATCGATTAAATTTAAAGGTCTTGTGATATAACATACGACTATTTCACGCACTTTCCAATTGAGCCAATCAGAAGCTCTTGTCATGTTCGAGTCATCGATAATACCGAACTTGACTCGTGACTCTGATTGGTCTGTCAAGTTTGGTGTTTTCAGCTTAGTATACGAGGATGTATTGATATCTAGTTAGCCTAGACCAGTTCCCTGCATAAACAAAATATTGCGTTACCATAGCAACGAACAATAACTTATTAGAAGTGTCAGTGTAAAGTTGACAAAATAGTAAACCAGAGTTACGCAATAAATTAAAAGAAAAAATATGTCCACCGAAATTGTGAAAATCGAAAAATTGGAGTATCGAGCCATCATCAAATACCTGTATTTGAAAGGGTTAAGAGGTAAGCAGATCTACGAAGATATGCTTAATACCGTTGGTGATCAATGTCCTTCGTATGCGACCGTGAAAAATTGGACTGCAAGCTTCAAAAGAGGTAAATTTCCCATTGAAGATGATGACCGATTGGGAAGGCCAGTTTCTGTGTCAGTCCCCGAAAATATCGATGCAGTTCATGACATGATTTTAACAGACCGTCGAATTGGGCTAAAACGTATATCTGAAGCACAGAATATTTCATACGAACGCGTTCATCATATAGTTCACGTCAATTTGGACTTAAAAATGGCTGCAAAATGGATCCCCAAGTTTTTAAATGTTGACCAAAAGCGTGCAAGGGTAGTAGCATCGCGTTCGATCTGTGCTCGATTTGAAAACGATGTAGACTTCTTAAACCGAATTGTTACTATGGATGAGACTTGGGTACATTTCTACGATCCAGAAACAGAGCAACAATCGATGAAATGGCGACACTCCGGTTCTCCAAGACCTAAGAAGTTTCGTGTCCAAAAATCTGCTGGAAAAGTTCTTGCTTCAGTTTTTTTGGGATTGCCATGGAGTAATCATGATTGATTTTTTGGATAAGGGTAGAACAATAACTGGAGATTACTATTCGACATTACTGACCTCTCTACGGGAAAAAATGAAAGAGAAAAGACGCGGAGAGCTATCCAAAGGTGTTTTGTTTTTGCAGGACAACGCCCCTGCACACAAATCTCATGTTGACATGCAAAAAATTCGTGATTTAGGGTTTGAATTACTAGAACGCCCTCCTTATTCACCAGATTTCGCTCCGTTCGACTATCATCTCTTTCCTCAACTGAAAAAAGGGTTAAAAGGTCGTGAATTTTCTTCCAACGAGGAGGTAATAAAAGCTGTGGAGGTCTGGTTTGCAGAGCAAGAAGAAAAATTTTTTTTTGAAAGGTCTAGAGACGTTGCAGATTCGCTGAAATAAATGTATCCAATTAAGAGGAGAATATGTTGAGTAAGAAAATATTTTGACATTGAAATTTTGTTTGGTTCTATAGTAGGCTAAGAATTTTTCAATATATCCTCGTATATGTAACAGTTAAACGTCAAATATAAGTAATGACGCTATGCACGCATTCAAAAACGAGCAGATTTGGGATAAATTCTATCGGATTAATCAATGTTTCTTGTTTATTGAATTTTCTCAGATTAACTCTTTTGCTAAATTCGTCTAATTCTGCCAAATTTCAGATTGTTTACCTTTCACTTTTTTGTGAAATAGTCTAATAAAATTCCACTCGGGATTGAATTCATCTCATAAGTCTGTTTTTTATTTCTGAATTAAACTGAATTGTATCAAGAAAACACCACTCTTTCTGCGGACTCGTGGTGTTTTCTCGAAGCAATTCAGTTTCGTTCAGAAATGTATCGACATACTTATCGCGAAAATTCAATCACTTGTGGTATTACTGTTGATAATTCTCCCTCATATGAGAGCTCCCAGGGGTATAGCCTTTTTGGGGTAGAACATCCTCATTATCATTATTATATTCCTTTAAGAATATCATTGTTTGTCTCTATTTCCGAAATACCCAAATAACCACTCCCCAATCAAGTTCGTGGGATAAGTGACTATTGTGTCCGAGAATCATGTGCCCTGAGCAGACGAAGAGAACCATGGATGACGGCTTTCTGCATTCGTCCGGCTAAGATTTCTGCCATATCACGGCAAGCCGGTATGATTTTCAAATTCGAGACAGTGTGTTCATCATTCCACCAAGGACTCCTATAATCAGAACATAATTTTAAGAGAGTGGTATGGGTAAAGCTTGAGGACTTCAAAGAGTAGATATTTATGGGCCATGGTGGTCGTGCTGGTAGAGCATTCACCTCTCAAGCATGGTCACCGGTCTCGTGCATGGCATCACACGTTAAAAGGTACGGGCTAACAAAAAAATTGGTTCGTTTTTCCTCCTCTTTTCGGACGATATTCATTTCGCCTGAAGCGGAATACTCCACTACGAAAATCTTCCTACTGTGGTGGTCAAAGGGGATGGGGAATGAGTAGTTCCAATAGATTAGGCACTTCTAATTCTTCACCACGGACTTAATATCTCTAGGAGCATATGCCAACACCGGTGTCTCATCTATACCAAACGATTGTCGTAGATGGGAGTACAACACTCGCCGTAGCACCACGTTATGCCTGTGGATATATGCTGACACCTCATAAGCTGGGTAAGCTAACAGCAAATGCATTATAGCTTCAGGTGCCCTGGTCCTTTTCTCCCGTGGCATATATTTTGAGGTCACCCACGTAAAATAGACGGGTGAACTAATGCCTCCGGTTGCTGGGGGTGTCGCAGTTGTATCCACGGGTTTTCCTGAGTGTAACGGACAATGGCAACTGAGAGATGCAGATGAGAATAGGGGTGAGGGAGGGTCACTGAATCACACTCTGTTTGGAGTCTGACTTGACGGTTCCATATTGACTTGATTTTCTTTAGTAAGGTGTTTCAGTATAGTTTTGCTCCTGGTTACACGTGTTCGGTGATGTCCTACCACTCTTCATTTTAGCATAGAATGGCCTAGAAATGGATAGGCTGATTTCTATTCAACAATTTGTCATCTTTCTCATTTCGTGGTATTATTTCCAAGGTTTGCTACATTAGTCTGGATGTTACTTTCTAGCACACTAGTGCTTTCATCGTGGGTCTGATTATTCACAAAAACTCTTCTAATAGGCCTCGCCCATTGCCTAGAAAAAAAATCTTCATTATTTTGGATTTTCCCACAGGCCAGTCTCTCTTAATTCATTATTACTTTTAGTGGGGAGGCACATTTAGTAAAAGATGTTAAATTACAAACTTGGCTCACCCTGAAAGCTAACCAGCAAACACTATGCTAAATTTTATATTATAGTAGTACAGATGATATTTTGACCGGTGTTCACTGTGTATGAGTGGGACTCTCTTTTCTGGACGCCTTGCGTCAGTTTGGAAAATGGCGGATGCAAATATTTGATTGTTACTACTTTGGAAACCACTCAACCTGAAAACTTGATCTTGGTGTCAAATCATATGTTTTTGGGGTCAAAAAGTATGTAACATATGGCAAAAAAGTTTACTGTTAGACTATTGGAAAAACATTTCTGGGGAAAAGTTTGTGCATGTCCGATAACCTAAAAATCGATTTTGATACATCACGTGACCATTATATAGCGGCAAAATGGAAAAAAATACCATGAAGAGGCCAAAAGTTGGGTAAGATGGCAAGATATCAAAAAAAGTAATATGAAAAAGTAGCTTGGAATTTAATTTTATACTCACATACAGAGTTTCAAGCAATAAATCAGAAAAATTTGAAATTGCAATTTTTTAAAATATTTTCCGATTTCTTTACAAAAATCAAAGTTTTTTTCTGAATGGCTTGAGTGTTGTGGAACGTTTGTATTTTGATGATAATGACAAAATTTTCTCATTTTTCCTCCCCAGATGGCTAAATGAAAAATACGGTTTTTGCCAGAACCCTCGCTGTTACATTGGTTCGTATCTAACAGTTATATCAGAATTCCAAGACTATAGTGATGATATAGCAATCTAAAAACATTCTGGTTACCTGATTATAATCAAGTTTCGATGATAATCGTGCAAGTGCACATAAACTTTAAAATAGTGCGTCAAATTAAAGAGGCTTAAAGTTTATGTGCAAAATGAAACGCTCATGCAGCATTATCATCAAAACTTCATTATAATCAGGAAACATTATGTTTCTAAAGTGCCACATCATCACAAAAGTCTTGGAATTCTGATTTAATTGTTAGATACGAACGTAACATCAAGGATTCTGGCAAAAACCAATTTTTTAAATTTAGTACGGAGAAAATGAGAAAATTTTCCACTATAGTTAATCCATTCAGAAAAAAAAGATACCGGAAAATATTCCAAAAAAATTTCAATTTTTTTTTTTTTTTTCGTTTTATTACTTGAAACTCTGTACGTGAGTATAAAATTGAATTCCTAGCAACTTTTTCAAATTACTTTTTTCGATATCTTGCCATCTTACCCCACTTTTGGCCTCTTCAATTTTTCCAATTTGCCGCCATACTAGTGGATACGTAACATGTGTCAAATTCGATTTTTGAGTTTTCGGACATGCACAAACTTTTCCGCAGAAATGTTTTTCAAATACTCTAACAATAAACTTTTTTCCTATATGGTATATACTTTTTGGCGGTCACTGTATGTATAAATTGATGAGTTTTTATTCCTTGACACCAAAAACATATAATTTGACACCAAGATCAAGTTTTTAGGTTGAGTGGTTTCCAGAGTAGGAACAATCAAATATTTGTATCCGCCATTTTCCAAACTGGCGCGGCGTCCAGAAAAGAGAGTCCCACTCATACAAACTGAACACCGGTCAAAATATCATCTATACTACTGACATATAACACCGGTCGAAATATCATCTATACTACTGAAATACCGGTCAAAATATCATCTATACTACTGAAATATAAAACCTAGCATTGTGGTTGCTGGTTAGGTTTCAGGGTGAGCCAAATTTGTCATTTTGGAGATCTGCTTCTCCACTATTTGACAATCGTACACAAATATTTATCTCAGATAGAAAAATGTCAGGGGCATCATCTGTAACCTTCGGAGTATCACAAGGTTTAATTTTAGGACCGTTGCTATTCACCTTCGAAGGTTATGTTATTTGGAACTAAAAAACCTAGAGAATGCAATCAATCAGCTGAGTATCATCATAGATAATGATGTTCTTCCGATCGCGAATGATTGCAAAAATCTTGGAATTTAGCTGGACTCAGATGTATGCGTACAGCATTTTGAGACACTTGTACCCAAATGAGATTTCCTCTCTACTAACATAAAACTGAAACTATGCGAGTCCCTTATATTCTCAAAACTTTCTTATTGCTAGTATTTATGGCTTTTATAAAAACTGACTCCCATCACTTGCAAAAAATTAAAAAAGAACATACTTGAGATTTTCATTTGCTGCAAGGACATATGATCACATTTCCGCTAAGATGTGTGATTCTGGTTGGTTGAGGTAAGAAAAATTGAGATTTGTGCATTTACTAACACAAGTGCATAGTTCTGGTTCACCAGAATATCTCCACAAACGATTGAAAATGTTTTCAACTAATTTTCCAATCAGTAGTCATACCAAAACATAATACATAGATTTTCAAAGGTAGTTTTTTCTATAATGCATGCAAAGGTTATAATTCACTTCCTAGGGAGTTTAGATCTTACACTTTCAACAATTGCATGAAGAGATTGAATTTTATCATTATCTTTATAATCCTCAATTACTGAATCCTAGCCTTACTACACTAATTTTCGTTATATTCACTATTGAAGCTTATTTATTTTTTAAAGATTCAAAACTATTATTTGAACAGTTTCAGCAATATTGTTCATTATGGTACTGTTTTGATATTTATTGATTATTTGTTGTACGATTACTGATTCACCACTTATTTAGGTCCTTTTTTGGGTTGAGGTGAAAAACAGCATTCTGCTTATACTCCTCCCATTCACATTTGCAGATAGAATAGTGTATTTATTCATCTTACATTATGGTATATATATATATATATATATATATATATATATATATATATATATATATATATATATATATATATATACTGCATCTGATGAATAAAGACGAATTATTATTATTATTAATCATTGAGACTTCTTATACAATGTGAGTCTTTATAAAGTGCACATATTGAAATGAGAAAAACTATGCTAAATTTATAGACGGCAAACGTGTTGAAAAAATCTAAAAAAAATATATAAATTTTTTATGGAATTTTTTTAAATTTTGTTCGCTTCCGTGGCTCCTGTGTGCACAAAACAGTGTATTAACTTTCGAATTAAATGGTATATCACGTTGAAACAAACTCCATAATGAAAATTGTGGAAAAACACTGCCCCTGAAAACAAACATGTTAGCAAAAGTATGTTTGTTTTTCATAAATTTTTAAAGTAATCGTAAAATTTTTCAATAAAACGCTCACATAACCTCCCTTTTTCATTACTTTAAATTATTCTTCATCGTATTAGCATGTTTATAACTCAATCAGGGCATGCTTTATTTGTGGAGATAATTAATTTCTTTAACAGTAGATAGAAAATGTTGTACTAGAGTTATTGACATCAGATATTTACCATTCGGTAGCTAATACGATGAAGAATAACTTAAATTGATGAAAATTGTAGGTAATGTGTGCGTTTATTGAAAAATTTTACGATTATTGTAAAAATTGATGAATCACAAACAGATTTTGGCTAAATAAACATGTTTGTTTTGAATTGCGGGTAGTTTTTTTTTCAGCAATTTTCATTTCATGAGGACGCCCAATTACTTTCAATCATTATGGAGTATATTTCATTGAGTTAGATAATTTAGTTCAAAAGTTACACCGTTTTGTTCACACAGGGATCACAGTATCGAACAGAAATTTAAAAAATTAATAGAGAATATATATATTTTTAGATGTTTTCAATACGTTTTCCGTCTATAAAATTAAGAATTGTTTCCCTCATTTCCATGTGCACCTTATGAAGATTCACACTGTATATTATGTTTTTCATCTCGAGTCGAACATATTATTTTCAAATATTCTCGGTGGGGATGGGGTGTTTTTTTTGCACAACTGCAAATTTTTGGGAACTACAATTTCCCTAAAATTTTGTCAGACGTTACCAATTAATTTTCAATAGTTCTATTAAGTGATTCTTAAATCAAATTTAGACCCCTACAGCTGATTTTGTTTGGGAAATTCTAGTTTAGTTCTTGTGTGTGTCTGAGATTGAATGTAAACCACTCAATTTGTGTTGATTCATTTGTTAATAATTTTTATTTTCTCCGATACTACCTACTCGTTTAGTAACAGATACAATCATGAACATTTACAGGAAACACCTTTCATTTGGAAAAAAGCAGTCTCGAAATCAATTGTATTCAGTTGAAAAGACAAAGAAGGATATGTAATAAAAGAACGAAAGACCTAACGGATCAGCAGAAAGCATTTGTCTTTTTCTCTGAACTTTATTCTTATGATGTTTATTTCTGACTGTCTGCCTGATTGCCTGATAGTCGTCATGTTCTCTAACGAAAATCATTGGGGAAAATTGACCTTCTAAATTACGTTCGAGCAAAGAAAACAGATTTATCTGCTCACTGAAACCAGTGAAACCATCAATCTCCGTACAGAACTTATAAAGGAATCACGTTCCAATTCGATGTCGAACTAGCTATTCCAATAACGTTTAGATTTCCATCACCCTTCAATCAATATGGATTAAATCATCTCGCTGAAAATTGTCGAACTCTGTCAAGCTGAAGTGGAAACAGATATTTTTTTCTTTATTGTCACATAAAAAAGGAAATCGGATAATTCAAGCAACGAATGCTTGGAAATGCGTTGTATAGACGGATTTCTGTTGGCACTTTTTTTTACTTGAGAGCTATAGACTCAGATCAATAAGTAAACATAGATCGGCCCGATGCTACGTAAACATCATATTCACTGAACCGAAGACAACTTTTTTTATTTACGTACACCTCTCATCCCTAATGTTTTCAAACATTGACGCCCTGTTGTCAAATTGGTAAAAAAATATGATTTTGGTAGGAACCTACCAATAAATGCATAATCAATCATATTTTATATTCAGATGTATTATTCTAAAAATTCTAGAGAAATGTTTATGTCCAGGTGTGAAAAAATTACCAAAAAGGAAGATATATGTCGTTTTGAACTGATGAAATTTTAGGCACTTCGAGCGGTTACTAGAATTATTTTACTCTTGGCAACACCGCTTGTGACACCGGCCGTGGCGGACATTGTACCTTGTCGTTTTGTGTTGATGAAGTGTTGTTAGAAATTTTCCTGTGTGTTTTCGTGGTTTTTGTCCTGCTTAAACAACTTAAAGTTACATTTGGACTATTTTCAAAAATAGTGCAGTGGTTTTATTGAGTCACAATGTCGAAATACTGCTTTGTTTGCAAAACAAATGATAGTAAACAAACATTCCACAGGTGAGGTTCCAGTGGCGTCGAATGCACGATGCAAATCATGCAATCAAACGTATTCGTCAAATATAATATTGGAGGACAAAGAAACTCATTCAAAATTACAGATACGAAAAGCAAAAAAGTGAAAAGCAAAGTGGTGAATTCCTCAATGTTTGTTATAAATATCTGTGAGCAGGGGGAAAAACATTGAGGCTTATGAAAGGAAAATTGAATTTATTTTCCAATAATATTGACATTGTTAAAATTCTAACAGTGAGGACAATTAATGATATACCAAAGGAGTTGCTTTAAAGGACGTGGCACTGGATACATGTATTCCTGGGGCTCGACAGATTTGTTTTATTTTTGGATATATCATTATAGTGGTCAAAAAAAGCAACTTTCTTCATTAGACTTTTTTTCTGGCCCTACAGGGTGAGCTAAAAAATTGGGTTGAATATCTAATGTCAATTGTGGAAAATACTGTCTGTAAGTTGATTTATCTTGATTTTTGGGTGAAATATGCTGTGAAAAATATTAATTGACTTTGAATGGTGTTCATACATACAGGATGAGGCAGAATACGCGATTTGTCCAAAACCTGTTTATTAACTTCTCGCCCAAGAGTGGACTTTTTATTTAATTTCTTTACGCCAAAAGTTCTCCTGAGGTTGCTCGTGTTAGCATTTTTGTTTTTCACATGTTTGTACCCATATACGGTATGTTTCACTTCTTAAGGAAACATCCTCGTATCTTCCGTAATTTTTGACGTAGAACCATGAAATTCAGAATCGATAGATACACTGAAAATGAACTCACTGCAAACAAGGGGTCATTCTATGTGATATATACTGCACGCCATCAGCGATGGAACCACCCATTTTACCGGAAACCGGAAAGTTATATTAGGGGACAAAATTGACCCAAAATTCTTTTGGATTCGTGTTCAGGATCCCCAAATCACTACTATTACACCTATATACTGAAAAATTTTCAATCTTCAAAAATTCTAATTTGTTTCACTTCTCATGGAAACGCTCCCCTATCTTCCGTAATTTTCGAAGTAGAACCATGAAATTACCGGGATCGATAGATACACTTCACAAAAGCGGAGATCCTACGTGTTGTACACTGCACGTCAGCAGCGATGGAACTGCCCATTTTTCCATCGCTGCTGGCGGGCAGTGTATATCATGTTGGATAACCCTTTTTGTGCAGTGAGTTCATTCCTAGTGCATCTATCGATTCTGAAAATTTTATGGTTCTATGTCAAAAATTACGGAAGATACGAGGGTGTCTCCATGACAAGTGAAATACACTGTATATGGGTGTAAACAAGTTAGAAACAAAAATGATAACACGAGCAACTTTGGGACAATTTTTGGCTTCGAGAAATTCAATGAAAAGTCCACACTGGGACGAGAAGGTAATAAACAGTTTTTAGAAAAATCGCCTATTCTGATGCCTCATCCTGTAAATATGCACATCATTAAAAGTCAATTGATATTTTTCACCCAAAAATGAAGAAAAAACAACTTACAGACAATATTTTCCACAATTTACATTAGACATTCAACCCAATTTTTTGGCTCACCCTGTAGGGCCAGAAAAAAGTCTAATGAAGAAAGTTGTTTCTTTTGACCAAAAATATCCAAAAATAAAAAAAATCTGTCGAGCCCCAGGAATGTATCTAGTGCCATGTCCTTTTTGGAAATCATTTCTTTGAGGAAGAGCCTTTATCAAACCATAGTTTTGCCTTGGTGAAGGTAATAAGTACTTCAAATTTTTTTCAAAATCTGATTATACCTTGAATAAGCGGAACTGACAAAGTAGAAAGGGTCAGGTCTCTTTTGAAAAATCAATAAATACCAAGTGTTGAAATCCTCATGTACTGAGCTTTCTTGAGAATCATTCTTTCTCATAGACTTTGACACTTTATATTTATACATTTGTTATATTGTATGTTAGGCTTTAAATTAAATAAATAATAGTGATATTTGCTAATTTGTTATAATAACGTGTGGTATAAGCATATATTTCATTCAATAAATATTTTATTTCCTGTGTTAATGTTGATGTTAACGAACAGTCGTTACCGACCGATGATGAACCCTTTACTCCCATAAACACCTACTACGTAGGCTTATTATGGCAAGTACCTGTCAGAAAACAACTACTCCCCTGGCTAAGACCACGACGGGTATTGAATTAATCGCACTTGCAATTGCGTCCTCTGATGCTTTGAGGAACGTTGCACAAGTAGCTGTTTGATTTAATTTAATACCCGTCGTGGTCTTAGCCAGGGGAGTAGTTGTTTTCTGACAGGTACTTGCCATAATAAGCCTACGTAGTAGGTGTTTATGGGAGTAAAGGGTTCATCATCGGTCGGTAACGACTGTTCATTAGAAAACTGTCTTTGTCAAAAGAGACATTACCCTTTCTACTTTGTCAGTTCCGCTTATTGACAATTCATGGTATATTCGGAATTTGAAAAAAAAATGAAGTATTGCCTTTACCAAGGCATAACTATGGTTTGATAAAGGCTCTTCTTCAAAGAAATGATTTCCAAAACTTTTAAGCAAGTCCTTTGGTATATCATTAATTGTCCTTCTGTTAGAATTTTAACATTATCAATATTATTGGAAAATAAATTCAATTTTCCTGTCATAAGCTTCAATGTTTTTCCCCCTGCTTACAGATATTTATAACAAACATTGAAGCATTCAGCATTTTGCCATAGGCTTTTCTTATCTGTAATTTTGAATGAGTTTCTTTGTCCTCCAATATTATATTTGACGAATACGTTTGATTGCATGATTTGTATCGTGCATTTGACGCCACAGGAACCTCGCCTGTGGAATGTTTGTTTACTATCATTTGTTTTGAAAACAAAGCAGTATTTCGACATTGTGTCTCACTAAACCACTGCACTATTTTGAAAAATATTCCAAATGTAACTTTAAGTTGTTTAAGCAGGACAAAAACCACGAAAACACACAGGAATATTTTAACAACACTTCATCAACACAAAACACTTGCACTTGCGTTCTCTGATGCTTTGAGGAACGTTGCACAAGTATCTGTTCGATTTAATTCAATCCCCGTCGTGGTCTTAGCCAGGAGAGTAGTTGTTTTCTGACAGGTACTTGCCATATGAATGAACTGGTCCAAAATTTAGGAAGGATAATACTCAACAGAATGAACAATTCATTTATAGATGTTGGAGAAGGTTTCTTAACTCATATGGCCAGTTGCATAAAGAATTTAACAGACAAATAAATATTTGATTTGATGATTACTATGGCAACGCATGTCTAAGCTCACCAGTTATGTTACCTACGTTAACAGAAGGCTTTATGCAACTGGTCCATATTTATTCAAATATTCGTATTGATTCGTTGAAACTTGATCTACACAACATAAACCCCCAGACACCTAACTTGAAATATAGTCAAGGAACTTGTTAAATCTCTCGAAATAATTACTTTAGACCATAAATAATGCTTTATTTTTGATAGCTGAAAACTCCGAGAATCCAACTAAGGAAAGAATATCACAAAACTAATCCGCTATCTTGAATCCCCAAATTTTGATAAAAAGTTATTTGCTGCCAACCCCCGGCTTTTTATTGACCCTAGGAATTTTAAGACAAAACCGTGACATAACTTGTTGCAGCTCACAGGTACTGCATTTGCATAAGTAATTTTGACCCCCTTAAAAAAGCACGGCACTGTGCTAGAGGTGTTGTGTTTTGGTTCGAATGTCAAAAACCCGAAACAAAACAGTTTCCGCAAGAATTATCTTCGGTTCAGTGAATATGATGTTTACGTAGCATCGGGCCGATCTATGTTTACTTATTGATCTGAGGCTATAGAGTTTGGAAATAGATATACCAAAATTCCTGGGGTCTGCGAGGTAAGCTAACTTCAGGGCATAGCGAAAAATTTGACATATTTTTTAAAGCTTTTATTTAACTTGATCTGTGTGTGTGTGTGTTAAGGTATGTACAAACCAGACAACAAAATGTTGCCAACTGTTGGCAACATGTTGACGGATGACAACAACTTGTAGCTGGATACATGCGGTCAACAGTGTAGCGCGTCCAAACCAAAACCAGTTGCGCGTCCATAGTAAACGCAGCGTTGACTTAAAACTGGACCAGTCTACTGATGCTGGTGTTATTAGTGCTGCTTTCATCATAATAAGTTCGCATGCCCAGAAACGAAGAAAATGGTACAAGCATTTGGCTGAACTTTGGTTTATTGGAAATCTGATATAAAAAAAAATGTAACGTCGCGATTGTGGGCCCGCAGCCAATTGTAATGGTACCATTTTTGTATAGCGGAAATGTCCTGTTGCCAAGTGGGTCACTTCGGATAACTGAAAAACTGATATGAAATAAACAATATAGGATCCACAACCTATTGTGATGGCACTATTTTTGTATTGCAGAAACGCTCCGTTACCAAGTTTTGGTCTCTTCGGATTACTGGATATCTGATTTGAGGATTGTTTTAAGTGGGTACCATACTGTTCAATCAGATAAATTGCGCTATGAAATTAGAACCTTGCAGAAATGCGCCAATGTTGCCACGTTGTGGAAGCTGGAAATTATTAAAAAAAAGATTTGTGGAAATTTTGGTCAAAGAAAATCAAATATACCTAAATATTCAATTAATTAATTTGTACGAATAAGTTTCTTAAAATATTTTTGGAAATCTGATAGGAAGAGACTCGCCGACAAAATGATGGGTTTAATTATTTAATAATTCTTCTTTTTAGTGCATTTAAATGAAAGCTTTTCTCTAAAAAGTTTTTTTAAGTTTATTTATGTATTTTTCGCTCATATTTCGATAATGTATCAGCAAAAATGTCTCCTTAAACAAAATTAATCTTAGCCCCAACACATTTTCAGTTTTAAGCTTTCAAGAATCCAAATTTTTTTCTGAAATTAATCTTCACAGCTCATTTTACATATAAAATCTCGTACTGTTTTTTCGGTTATACTAAAAGCAAAAGTTTGTGGCAAAGTTGTGGAGCATTACGTTTTCTTCAATACCGTGTATACAAGTAGTATAATTCGCCCACTACATCAATAACTTTTTGCAAAATTCATTAAAAATCCGATTAGGTTTGAAAATTGCCCCTTCCCACCTGTTAACTTTTGAATTTAGAACTGTTGGACGTATGAAAATGGGACGGAAACCGTTTTGAATGATATCACCGACACTATTTTTTGAAATTAAAGTCATTGTGATTGCTCGATAGATGGCGTTGGGGGCACACCAACTTAAAAATTTTGAGTGGCATTTGGGGTCAGGTGACACATCGTTGAAAATATCATTCAATTATTTTTTTAACCATAATCTTTGTTTTTAAGTTCGTTCGTTCATATTTTTTTGAATTATGCAATTGAAATATCATGTAAAGTGCGGATAAAGTGCAGAAAATGTTTTGAAAGGTTTTAGCAGAAATATACTTTTTGAGAGAAGATACATTGCAATTATTCGAAAGATGGCGCTGGGGGCACACCAATTTAAAAATTTCAAAAGGCATAAAGATCAAAATTTTAAAAAATTCAAATGGTTGAAAAGAGAACTGATCTTTTCAACCATGTAATAAAAAGTCGCATTGTATAATGGGTCTTCAGAACCACGTGCCACTCACGTATAGGTATATATATATTTATATATTTATAACAGAAAATAGAGTATTTTTCGTTTTAATTCCGGGAGTTCCAACCTTTGACAGCTGTTTCGTAGCCACCCACTCTATGCAGAAAACTAATTATACTGTAATTTGAATTCCATTCGTATTGCATTATTTTTACTGGCTTATAATATATTATACAGGGTGTTTCATAATAAATGCGCAGGACTTCAGGATTTGATAGCTCGTCCAAAAATATGAAAAAAGTTTCTATTAACTTACCCTCTAATATGCACCATTTTTGAGATACAGGGTGTTGAAATTTAAAAAAATAATCGTTTTTTGCGAATATCTCTGGAACCGTGTATCGCACAGAAAACAGATTTCGTAGGCATTTTCTACTCATAATAAGCTATGTTTTGTGCGGATTTTTTATTTTTTCAAATTCATAATTGGTGAAAATTTTGAAGGGGTAGTGGGTGTTTTTTTCTCCAACTTCTACGCCACTGGAAAAAGTACAGTTTTGAACCGCCAATGTTTTCTACACAGAAAAGGTATTCCTGATCATAAGCTCTAAAGTTGACCGTTTTCAAGAAAAATCAACTTTCATGTTGTTTAAATAATGTTTTTTCCTCGAAAAATTGCTGCGTGCATTGAAGCTAACGGCGGACATTTCCAACAATTCAACTGAGTATGATTGTTATTGTTTTTTTTTTCTTATTTTGCAATTAAGAAGTCAACGTTTGGTTTTGTTACTAGTTTTAACGTTTGAATAAATTTTGTGTAAGTAGGAAAAAAATTATTTAAAAAATTTACCATGTTTTTCAACATGAAAGTTGCTTTTTCTTGAAAACGGTCAACTTTAGAGCTTATGACCAAGAGTACATTTTTTGTGTAGAAAACATTGGCGGTTCAAGTACTTTTTCCAGTGGCGTAGAAGTTGGAGAAAAAAACACCCACTACCCCTTCAAAATCTTCACCAATTATGAATTTGAAAAAATAAAAAATTCGCACAAAACATAGCTTATTATGAGTAGAAAATGTATTCAAAATATGTTTTTTGTGTGTGCGATAAACGGTTCCTGAGATATTCGCAAAAAACTATATTTTTTTAAATTTCAACATCCTGTATCTCGAAAATGTTGAATTTTAAAGGGTAAGTTAATAGAAGCTTTTTTTCATATTTTTGAACGAGCTATCACATCCGGAAGTCCTGCGCATTTTTTATGAAACACCCTGTATACAGGTAATAGGGTTGATACCATTGATGATAAGGTAAATCTAACCTAACATAACCAGGTTCTCGGCCGTCCCGAATTTTGTAGAGGGATTAAGTGGCATCGCTGCCGTTCGAGAAAATTTTGTAGTCCCCATCCTCATCCTCAATGATAGCAACAGTATTCAAACAGTTGCCATGACAGGTGTGGCATATTAAGGTCATAAGGGAGCAGTTCATACCAGTCTTCTTGAAATCGCATTGACACCACCACAAAAAAATTGTATTCAATGTCGCTTGGAGAGAACGTGGGTCTGGTGAATACCTCAGCAGAATTCTGAATGTGATCAATTTTTGATACATCTTAACAAAATCCAGCGCTCCTTTTTGAAACACTGCTGACGTCGTGTCACACCCTGTGAATGTATGAAGAAGGAGGATAAACTAAGAACCAAGTTTCTGTAGCTACGGGGTTTTCCCTATTTACCAGTGCCGTGCATATCGGTACGAATTTTGCAAATAGGTATAACTTTCCATGTAGTGAGCGAATTATTCTGAAAAGGGTAACATTCTCTATTGTAAATTGACAAACAGGACTCCTCTGGAAATGGAAAAAACCTACGATAAAAAAGATGTTGTGAGAGCCTGTTTCCTCCTCTTCACTACAAAGTCTGCACTCCACGGTTTCACTATTTACTCCGTGTTTAATTAAACTTATCTCAAAATGACAGCTTCTTTTTGGTTCCAGTTTCATACGTAAACGATATGAAATAAAACTGAATCTTTCCAAAAAGTATCTATGAAGCAAAAACCGGCGTATCTTGTCGTTTTATTACTTCCTTTCGATTTCTGAGAAACTACGCAGGGGAATTTTTCAATCCAACGCAGTGTATAAATGGCCTATATAGGTAACATGAAAAGGAAATACACGTTTCATCACGGCTTTGTGTTCTGAGAAATTTTAATAGACACCGAATATTGGATCCGTTTCAGGTTTAAAAATCTGAGAGGAAATAATACCACCAACTCTTTACAAATCCAAATAATCACAACTAGTTGACAGACATTGAGAAGTCGCTCTGAGCGACCACTTTCCTGAAAATGAGCCATTAGCGTCTGCCACATAAACACTAGGTCAGCGTAAGTTAGCTTTTTACCATAATAATCCATCAAAAGTCCATAATTCTTGTTTTCTTCGAACAAACAGTTAAGTACTCTGTTGGTTTCAGATACAATTGAGATGTCATTGAATTATGTTTTGAGTCGTCTCTACCGGGTGTAAACTTCCTGGGAAAGATGTCTTCTGAACCGTCATCAGATATCAATTGGTGACCTGCTTGCTCATATATTACATAATATGTCAGATACCTATTGAGAAATATGGCGAAACTTTGGCCGAGGTGTAAGCTCTAAGGTGTTTTACCCTTTAAAGACCGAATAAAATTATTTGAATTCACTATACGGGGTTTAAAAAAACCATATGGTATCTGTGGCCCATTTAGGCTATTTTTATTGTTGATTCTCAAATAAAGTGTTATACAATGAAGTTAATAATAAAACGATTTATTTGGTATGATAGGAAGAGAAACAATTAACACAAAGTGGCCCATCCTATCGAACCTTATATCTGGCCGTATATTTTTGATAATACTTATGAGTCCAGGCCTTTTTGGACTCACTCAATACTTAGCTTAATAAACTTGAATATTCCAGATTAGATATGTTGTCATTTTTTTACATAGAAACCAAGCTTTTTGTACGGCAACATCAATTAGCCATGTGAACAGTGGCCAAAACCATTTTTTCCCTCGTATTCCAATTTTATACTTGGTTCATTCAGTATACCATAATTTCTTTCAATACGATATTCGACATTTCCACGGGGTTTCTTTTGAAACTGTTTTTATTTGTTTTTGGGCTTGACCTCGGTATTCTGTTCTTCCTAACCATAACCAAGATTCTTCAGATAGGAAAGCAAAATGAGCCCAGTGAACCAATTATCCACATGAATAATATAAGTCTTGTTAATGAAGCTCCTGTAGTATGAGTACCATGGCTGACGAACATTTCCCAAATAATGTATCAAAGTCTGCATAACCATGAGGCTTTTTTTTCCTGGTATACGAAATTTATGAGATAATCGTCATTTGTGTTGAGGCTCCACATTTTGGATCAACAATTTTATAGTGGAATTCTTCTGGACTTCCATTTTCTAGAAACAAAGAAAATAAATTCTTTGCATGTGTTTGAGTCACGACGTTTCAACAGTTAACATCTACTGTCGTTATCAAGTGTGTGATTGCGACAAGATATCTCAGATACTTATTATATAGCCTGCAACTGATGTACCTGCTATAGAGGTAATTATGATCTTCGTGGGGTCTCTCTCAGGTCATCAATGTTAATTAATGTGATACGAAGACCTTTTTTGGTGAGTTTTATTATTGATGACCGATTTTGACAGGTCTTGACAAAGAGTTTTTATTGAAATCTCAATCGATCTAGCTGAGTTATAAGTGGCTTCCACACATTCCGAATTTCTATGCTCGGCTGACTGTACACGTCATTATTCTGAATATAAGCCGACTCTATGAACTTTCTCTTATACCAATGCTGTTCTTTGTGGATAACTTCGGCTTCCGACCATTCGATGCTGTGCTGATTAGTCCATACGTGATCTGCTATTCCTGACTTAGCTGTTTATCCTCGCTGAGTATTTCTCTTGTGTTCACCGATCCTCACATTCAGTGGCCTCTTAGTTTCTCCAACATAATCCATCCCACATTCACACGGAACACGGTAAATGCAGTTTTTGGAGTCACTATTCTCGTTGGGTGGTCTTGTTTTTGTTAGTTGTCTTCGAATGGTATTACTTGATCTGAAGCATGTTTGGATGTTGTACCTTGATCCAATTCGCCTTATCTTATCCGATAAACCTCTCATATAGGGAAGACATTGGGTAGGCTGTGTTGGTTCATCTGATTTCTTGGTGTTGCCTCTTCTGCGGTTAAGGACCGCTGTTATAAGTTTGTCGGAGTACCCATTCCGTCGCAGATCTTTCTTGATGTTGTTCAATTCGTTGGTCAGACTCTCATCGGTGTTACAGAGGCTGTAGGCCCGGTCAACCAACGAGCGAATAATTCCTCTCTTCGTCGCTCCATGATGGTTCGACTCAGAATTCAGGTATTGTCCGGTGTGAGTTGGTTTTCTGTACACTGATGTTTGAAACTTGCTATTCGTTCTTTGGACTTTCACATCAAGAAAGGGTTCCCCCTCCTGGGTCTCCTTTTCCATTGTGAAATTTATGGACGATCTAATATTGTTTAGGAGCAGAAAGGCCTCGAGTTCTTCGTCTCCATAGTTCCAAATGATAAAGGTATCATCAACATATCTTAGCTACATCCTAGGTTTCTTGTCGGCTTTGTCTATAGCAAAGGCCTCGAACCATTCCATATATATTTGCTATGACAGGTGGCAGTGAGGATCCCATCAATAAAAACTCTTTGTCAAGACCTGTCAAAATCGGTCATCAATAATAACACTCACCAAAAAAGGTCTTCGTATCTAACTGTTGAAACGTCGTGACTCAAACACATGCAAATAATTTATTTCCCTTGTTTCTAGACAATGGAAGTCCAGAAGAATTCCACTAACACTAATACATTGTCAACCACTTTCAAACCAACAATTTTATATGCTGCATAATTTTGTACCCAAAGGACCACGGATACCACATGGTATCACCTAACTTTAAGGCATCATAATGTGAACTACGGATAATAAATATTTACCACAATTAAATAAAAATATTCAATGCGCCTCTAAGAATAAATCATTATATAAAACTTATCATGAAATATTACCAATACGACAAAAATATACTTACAACCATCGAATGTCCATTGTTACAGAAGAAACCAACTGACTCCTCCAAAAGAACCTCACCATGACACTATGAAACCGTTTAACTGTCTCGGTCAACAGGAGATCCAATGCGGGTTTATAACGACTGAAATGTCAATGCTATGTGACTGTCGAATTCACAGGGTGTCGGCAGAGAGGGTATAATGCTCAATATGTTTTTCGATACCATATAGTATCCGTGGTCCCTAAAGGGTTAATTGTGGTTACTAGGGACTACTCGCCAGGTTTCCATCTTATGACTTGCCCCCAAGTTGTGTTCCCTACTATCTAGCCTTCTCTCTGACAAATCTTTTCACGTGGTGGTCACATCATCATCGAAAGCTCCCCCAGCAGGTCTCAGTGTTAAGGGTAAACTCGGAATCTCGCTCGTCAGCCCTTAACCAACCAATTAGAAACCACCAAAATCAGCTAGAATTGGATGTCTAGGTAGATAGATAGATAAATGATTGATAACTACTGTTACGTTTGGAATGTTTGAGACGATTACGAGACGGTCATCGAATGAAGCTGGGATGGTCCGAATATTTCCTACTTCCTTTTTCCTATACTTCGGTGAATATAATTGATGCTTCTGTTATTCAGTCTCGAAACGTGTGAATGGGAAAGAATTTATTCATACCTATATATAGCCGAGAACATGTATCCTTCACCTTTCCAATAAACAAACAGTATTGAAGTATTTATTGAGTTAGCGTCGCCCTAGCAGTCAATAGAGTTACTTCTGGTAAACACTTTACAAATGCTATTTGCATTCTGATAAGCGACTTCGAAAATCCATACCTATACCGTTGAAATGTTAATCGATTTCAGCAATCTAGGCTAGTGTCAAAAATAATTTTAAATGCTTAAAATAAGAAAAAAGTAATAGGCAAGAACCAGGTGGATAATGTTTTGGAGGTTCCAACTTTAAGGAAAAAAAATATTTAAACACGAAAACACTCAAAATGGTGAAATGTGGATGCAAACGGTTTGAAAACGGTTTTTTGCATTTTACGGCGAAACGTGACCTCTTAACGCAAAATGTTCAATTGGAAAGTTGTAGGTAATAAAAAAATCGAAAACTTTTATATTTAATACTTTTCAACATAACCTCAAATAACCGACAACGTGACAAAAAACCGATTTTTCAGTATTTTTTTTCTCGTGTATGTATGATTTAATTAACATTAAAATATGTAGTAATATGTCTTTTTTGTTGTCAAATTAGCATGATGTTTTCACAATTCAAAAGACGACTAGTTTTCGAGTTAAGTATATTTTTCGAAAAGACCCTTATCTTTCACGAACAATTGTTTTTTTGTATTTCGAAAGTCTATAAGTGATCATTTGAATTGTTGAAATGTCTACTTTCAAAATAATGGTCTATGTAACTTGGTGGTTCATTGATCGTTTAACCGCTTAAAATTGAGAAAAACCGATGACAAACAAGTCTCTCTCAATTATAACTTTCTAACATTTTCAATCATTTTCAATAGTTGTAAATAATAATAAAAATTATATTAATAAATTAATTTTGTTGTATAATTATGTATTCAAATATTTTTATAATTTAAAATAAACTACTTTTTGTTATAAAAATTATGAGGAAAGTCGAAAATCATTGAAAATATTGAGAAAGTCATGATAAAATGTGAATTTTGCTCAAGAGTGAAGTACCTTCATTCTTTACAATATTGACAATCTTTATTGAGAAACGTAATTGAAAATTACGGTCAGATATCCAATATTATCCATCTAGCATGAAGAAAGGATATTCGATGAATTTTGGGAATAAATAAATTATAATTTAATTTTGCAAAAAATCATAAATCATGTATTGGAAAACCTGATAACCTTTCGGTTCATTGGTAATCTATCTATCAAGCTGCCATTGCAGTAGAATAATGCATAAATATCATAATAATTTATTTCACAAATGAAAAGTTATGTAGAAGAAAACAAGCTTACTAGAAAGTAATATTAATAACATTATTGGAAATGAAATTATTTGAATTTTTATTCAATCCACCGAAGCTTCAACATATCCACCATTTCTTCCAAAACATTTATTGGTTCATTCTTGGAGTAATTTCCTGGCATGAATCAGAAATGATCATCTCCAAAAGATCAATATCTTGAAAAGGACTCTGCTGGTAAACTCGTGTAAACTCGTTGTTTCAAGTAGCCCCATGGTTGGTTGGTTGGTTGGTTGGTTAAAGGCTGACGAGCGAGATACCGGGTTTACCTTGTGGTTTCCCTTAACACTGAGACCAGCTGGGGTCTATTGAATTGTTCTGTCGTCAGGGGTTCCTAGTTAAATAGGCCTGTGTTTTTCACCAGGTTCAGTAATCTATTTACTAGGTGTTTCTAGGTTGATCTGTCCGAATATTCTGTTGCGCTTGTTGAGCAGCGCGTCGCAGTCGAAGATGATGTGAGAGGCTGTATCCGCCTCGTCACCACAGAGTCTACAGTCCACGGTTTCTCTATTTATTCCCATGGTGTGTAGGTGTTTTCTAAGGCCGCAGTGTCCGGTTAGTAAGCCGGTGATCGTGCTTATCTTAGATCTGTTAAGGTTGAGTGTGTCAGCCGTTAGTGTTTGGATCAGGTGCCTCACCAATACGTTTGGTGTTTTGATTTCTTCCACTCATTGATTAGGTTTCCGCATCGGGTTTTGCTAATTCCAAACGCTGATTCTGGACCTGTGTATGGTAATTCAGATGCTTTCTTTGCAAGTTGATCTGCTTTTTCATTGCCTTCGATTCCCCTATGCCCAGGCACCCACACAAGTGTAACCTTGTTGCGTTTTGACAGTTCATTGAGACTCTGAAGGCTTTCCCAGACTTGCTTAGACTTTATCTGTATTGAGTTCAGAGCTTTTATAGCGCTCTGGCTATCAGATAGAATGTAGATGTGTTTTCTTTCATACCCACGGTCTAGATTCATCTGTATGCGTGTCCTTATGACATGTGTCTCTGCTTGGAATACTGTGGTGTTGTTACCAAGTGGGACTATTGCGTTCCTTTTTGGCCTCACCCCGTATATTCCTGCTCCTGTTCCTTCATCTGTTTTTCAACCATCTGTTTCCAGATGATAGTGATTCTACTCCCGAGTCCCATTCGTTCCACTTGAGCTGCGTTTTGAATGGTTTTTCGTACGAGTATTCTGGTAGCATGTAGTCTGAAATAATTTCCAGTTCGGTAATGATGACTTCATGGATGATTTTGGTGTGCCCAGTTTGTGGTTGGGTTATCCAATTACCTGTTTGTTTAAGTCTGTATGCACTCATCCTCGCCAACCCCATGACTATAATGTCTAAAGGTGGGAGGTTTAGGATAATTTCCATAGCAGCGGTTGGAGTGCTATTCATACCACTCGTGATACACAGACAGGCGAGCCTCTGTATTTTACCAAGGTTGGTTTTCGACTGTCTCTGTTTCATTTTGAGCCACCACAAAAGTGAACCATATGTAATTCTGGGTCTTATGATCGCGGTGTAAAGCCAATGCACAACTTTCGGTTTCAGTCCCCATGTTTTTCCAAAAGCTCTTCTGCACATCATGAACGATGCTTTGCTTTTGTTGACTACATGTTGTAGATGCATGTTCCAGGTTAGTTTCTTGTCCAAGAACAGCCCTAAATATTTAACATGATCAGCAACTTGTAATGTTGCTCCAAAGAACTTGGGTGACTTCAAGTCCCCCTGAATCCTTTTTCGTGTGAAGGGAATGAGTGTGGTTTTGCTGGGGTTTGCCCTCAGTCCTTCTCTTTTGCACCATTCCTCTACGGTCCTCAGTGCATTTTGCATTAGCTCAGAGGTTATTTGGGCATACTTTCCCTGTACGAGGACTACTATGTCGTCCGCATAACCTTGGGAGTAGTATCTCTGATTGTTAAAGATTCCAGAAGTTCGTCCACTACCATGTCCCACAGTAGGGGGGATAGTATCCCTCCCTGAGGGGTTCTTCTGGCAATTTCCAGCTTCGCGGAGTCTTCAAACATGTTGGTATGAGCCTGTCGATTTTGGAGCATTGACTTTATCCACCTGCAGGTGGTTTCATCAACGCTTCTCCTCCTGGCCGCTGATACCATACTTTCGAAGGATGTATTGTCAAAGTAGTCCCATAGAAAATAATCCACAGGGGTTAAGTCTGGAGATCTGCCTACCAAAAAATGACGGAATATCTATGTATTAATTTGTCATTGAAAATAGTTTCAAGATATGACCTAACAGCCACTGTACCAAGGCATGTTGCACCGTCTTGTTGAAACCATATACATTAACGGTCTTGTAAGGATAGTTCATCTAGAAAGTTGATAAATTCATTCTGTATAAAATGTAGATAGCGTTCGCCATTCATGGACTGTCGAAAAAAATATGGCCCTTTTATTTTGTTCTTGTAGATACAACACCACACGTTCGTCTTCAAACAACACTGATCACGAGTCTTGATCGTAAAATGGTGATTACTGTCACACCACCAGCGACAATTTTTAGAACTGACAGTTCCATTGGAAGTGAATATCGCCTTATCAGAAAAAATTATATGTCTTGAAAAAACGGATTTTCTTATAACTTTCCTAGTATTGAAGGGCAAAACTCAAACCTCCTATCATAATCAGTTTCTTTCAATGGATGAACAAACTGCGGTTTGTATGGATGATATTTATGTTTCAAAATATTTGCCATTACATTACATTTTCCATCATAGACATTCTATTTCGCATAGACATTTTTGGATAGCATCACTTGTAATTCTATGTTATCATCTGCAACCCGCTTCCTGCGTTTTTTATTAAAATTATTATTAACACTTCCAGAAGTCTTAAATTTATTCACAATTCTCATCACTGTTGAATGTTTAATATTTTTATCAGGATGTCTGTTGTTTAAAATCACTGCCGCTTCTCGATGAATGTTATAATTATCCCCCACAATCAAAACTATTTGAATTTTCTCCTTTGAAGTTAATTGAGCTGCCATTTCTTGTATTTTCTAGCGTTTTGACGTTTGCTATCGAATGCATTTGTTTTTTCAGTGTAATCTATATTAAATATCGACGTGTAGACGAATTGATCCTGCACATAATTTTTAGCATTCTAGATTTAATGTCGATCTGTTGACATAAATTATCAATACTAATACAGAGAAGAGGTAGGTAGTAAAAATCTGTATTTTCATGGTAGATGAAGAACTTTGAATATCTGAACGTAGTTTTCAGTTAGGATAAACTTTTCATATTGAAGATTGTTGATATTCTGAGAAATAAAGCTACTTTGCTCTGGAGTAAAATTCACATTTTTCGACAAACCTTGTATACGAATGCAAAAGATTGATATCTAATTATTTCATTTTTGGATTTAGGCCATGCAAAACTTTTTATCCAATTTAACTTTTTTTCATAAAACAAATGATAAAAATTTTTTCCATATGGTGACGACTTAATTGGACACACTGTATATTCGATTAATTTTTCCTTCATGAAACACATACTGAGAGCAAAATGCAATACTATTCTATTTGGGAAAGTTATTGAATTATTTCCTCTCCACTTCTACCACCCTCTGAATGAATGAATTTCTTGATTAGAATAATTTTTCCGAGAATTTTTCACTCTTTTTTCCCTTCGTTAAAATTAAAAATATATTGACCTAACTTTTCTCTTCACTCCGATAAAACCTTAATGGTTAATAGTGGTGCCACGTCATCGGTGTCACGAATTTTACATATTGTGTTCATGTCCTACATTTTAGAGCGAATGTGTTTCCTGAGGGATCTTGACGTTCAAGGAGATTTGATGAATTATTCATACGAATTGCATTGGGAGGCTCCAACCTGGTTACGGTTTGAGATTTGCGATTAATTGACATTGAAGGGAAAGTTCAACTCGCGTCGGATTTTAAAATCACTCGCTGCCAAATTTCAACCGGAATACCCAACGGTTGTAAAATTCCTTCTTGGTGGTAGTAGATATTGATGGTGTGGTGAGCACTCCGATGACAATCACTTAAGGGATTCCTCAAGGAACGGTCTTGGGTCCCCTACTATTCACTATCTATATAGACAGCCTGTTGAAAATGAGTATTGTAAGTTTTGCTGATGACACGGCAGTAATTTACAATGACAACACATGTCAACAACTGAAAGCAAATACGGAAAAAGATTTCAACAACATATTTAAATGGTTCCAATGCAATAAATTGACTATGAACGCGGAAAACCATCTACAACAATAATTTGCCGAATATGGGTCCATTAAATATAAATCAAAATATATCCATCCCATAAAATACCTTGGCATACAAATTGACAGACATATGAAATGAAATTCAGATATATCGTATCTAACAAGAAAACTGCGATAATTCATATGAAGATTCAAACTGTTGAAAGAATTCCTTGATATTTCTCACTTGAAAACTATATACATATTATAGCATTATTTAAATAGAAGCATTGTTTATATAGAAGTAAGATAGTTAGCCAACCTTATGGGATTTATATTGGATTCAAATGGATGCGACATGTCGATGGCGACAGTGATCTCGAATCCAATTCATTTCGTAATTTAAGTGATCTGGCCTCCAAGTCATGTCATAACTTGATTGAAACAATGTGACAGCATTAAAATCAGGGTTTTTTTGAAGAAACTTGCATTAAAATTACGTCAAATATTCTTGTTTGTAACTAATCACGCTAGATGAAACTCGCGTTTGGGTCCAATTAGGGTCAGTGAATCCTAAAAGGCTTTGGCCTTCTTACGGGTATGGCCAATGCGTGGAGTCTAAATAGCTCTAATGTTCCAAAAACACCAACAAAATTAGGTCCGATGTTTGAACTAGTGACACATGTCAAAAGTCAATTTTTATGTCATTGCCGTCATTGGAAATGTTTTCAAAAATAGTTTTAGCAGATTCACAGTAAAGAAAGCAGATTGTCCCAAGTCCCAAAATCTTCTGATGAGCTCTGCTGTCACTGATCCAACTTGGAATATGTTGATTGATTTTTTTACTGATACAAATATTCCTTTCTTCTGAAAGTGAAGTATCCATTGTGCAGTGAAAACCTGCAAGAATACCGACAAAAGTAGTAAATTATATTGTATTCTCAGAGGTGAATTCAAGATCATTTTGTTTATAACTTGTTCATTAGTAGATTGAAGAATACATTTTTCCCATTTTCCTCACTAAAGACAAATACAGATTATATTTTCATTCAAACTTTTTTTTCAGGATTGAAACAGGAAACCTTGAGAGAGAAATATCAATCAATAGTATCAATATTGAATAACTTAGTGTAAAATTGTGACAGAAATCGGGACCACAACTAAATTAAAAAATGAACTTAAGAAATGTATACTTAACAGATGATTTCAATTCCTATATAATATAACAATGTTTCACCTTTGACTGTTTTTGCTTTGATATGACTTATTTATCATTTCACAAATTATTTTCATCATTCCTTTTCTAATAATTGTAACCCCTCTCTAAACAGAAACGTTTCTTGGGAACAATAAATAAAGTGTGTGCAGTGTAAGTATAACAATTTTCGTGTTCACTAGGAGTCTAGGACTGAATTGTTCAGATTATCAACCCATTTTTATCAATTTTCAGATTTATTTAGGAACAAAAGACCCAAAAATGGTCATGGAAAAAACTGGCCAATTCTAATAAGCATATAGAATGGAAAAGTTGTAAATTGCAAAAATGGAACCTTTTCTTTCGAAAAAGTTTAAAAATTCTATATTGACGTTTATCTTGAGAACATTGGTTAGACCATAATAAAGTTAGTATATCGATAATCTCTTTAGAACAGCTGTTTTATTGAAGTGAATGGCTATATTTTCTTGTTTCAACCATACCATATGGAGGTCATAATTCACCATCTCAAGAAACTTCTTATTTATGATAGGATAAAAAAAAGAATTCATTAGGTATATAAAGGAATTTTTATAATCATACATATGAGAGTGTACAAAAATGTAAGATTGTAAATGGGTGAGTCAGAAATGCAGTATTTCAATCATGTCAATATTTTTTGGACGTTTTGTAATACCTATATGACTTATAGGTATTAATTTTTGCCTTAAGTTTTTTGCTAAAGCTTGATTTCATCTGAGAGGCATTCAGCAAATATATTTGACACGTGTTATGTTCACGAATGCTAGGCCTTTCTGTCAGATTCAAATTCGATAATTGATATTTGGTTTTTCAGTTATTAGCAGTACCTCAAATTGATACGCAATTTTGAAAATTTGTATTGATCAAACAATGGTAGATATATATTGTGACTAAGAAGTATTTGGGAGAACAGTAATCTCTAATTTTGAATAATGAACCCATTAATGGAGAAGTTTCAGTGTTTTTATAAAGGGTTTGTAACTCTGTGGATATATTTAATCAATCATTGGCAACTTTTACACATCATTCTGAAAACAACACTAGGTTCTGCCCTTCTAAAAGAAACTCTTGTTCCTGCAGCAGAGATGGTCGACGGCTGAATCTCCATGTTCCATATTTGCTGGTGGTCAGCCACATAATATCGGGGCCGTGTCCGAAAGTCGACGCTTTTTTTAAATTCGAGTCAATTGTACACCTGACAATTTCAATCCATAAAAAAAATTAGAATTGATATGTATCCATTGAAATTAAACATGATATCCATAATTTACTCATTTGACATTCTGACTTACAAAAGGAACATAACCAACTTTTTTTTCAAAAGTATCAAAAGTAACTATTTAAAGAGATTGGAACTATTAGACTCCACCCATTGGCCATACCCGTAAGAAGGCCTTCCAGTATTCAGTGACCCTAGGTCCAATACCTTTTCCACATGCATTGACTAACTATCTTATTTCTATTTGAACAATGATAGAAGTAAGATATTTAAGGCGGATTTACCGGATTCATAATGCATAATTTATTGCATATGCGTGATTTTAATGCATACTTAATCTATAAGTTCAATACAGGGACTCGATTGAAATGATTTACCCGTCTCACAATTTATAAAGATATCCCTGTGTTGAACTTTTATGGATTATGCAATAAAATTACGCATATGAAATAAATTACGCATTATGAATCCGGTAAATCCGCCTTTAGTCAATGCCTTTGGAATCGGTATTGGACCCATACGCGAGTGTCACCTAGCGTGATTAGTTACAAACATGAATATTTCACGTCAAGTCAATGCAGAGTTCTTCAAGAAACCCTGATTGTAATGCTGAATCATTGTTTCAATCAAGTTAAGTACTACATGACTTGGAGGCATTGAATTTACGATATGACTTGGGTGCCAGAGCACCGACGACATCTACATGTCGCCTCCATTTGAATCCAATATTAATCCCATAATGTTGGCTATCTATCTTACTTCTATTTAAACAATGATTATAGCCTAATTCAGTCCCAACTCATACAGTATTACAGGTTGGGGAGGCGTAAATGATATGCATTCGAATAATCTGAATATTGTGCAGAAGAAAATTCCTAAAATAATCCTCGGAAATTGAAAGACGTACTCTACCGATAGTCTGTATAACGAATGTGGCATTTTTGATGTCAGACAACTCCATTGCCAAAATATGTTACAAGGGATATACAAAAATAAAATTGAAATAACGCACTCAGGTCACCCATATAATACTACACCTCTTCAAGTAGTAAATCAGAAACGGTAATGTTAATTTCGGAAAGCGTGAATTGTAATTCAGATTGGTGATTTCTATGTAATTCAGAGAGTATAAATTGAAATTCATAATAGTTAAAGTGAATTTCAGAATGCGTGAATTGTAATTCATAAAGGTGAACTTAATTTCAGAATGAATAAATTGAAATTCAGAATATGTATATTCAAATTTAGAAAAGGTAATTTGTAATTCAGAAACAATAATTTATAAATCAGAAAATATCATTTGGATTCTAAAAATATATAATTTGCTAATCTTTTATATGTATGTAGAGAAATGATCCATTAAGATATGAAAAGTTATAACACACGACCATGCATTTGTATAACACTTGACGAAGATATCTTTCAGTAGAAAATGTTTCACAGCAGATTTTTCATATGTACATAGAACCCTCCATTAAGTAATATATTTTATTTTATTTATATGGATATTTCAATTCGTTCGTCCTTACAAAAATACAATTATTGTAAAAAATTAGCGTCCTACTTCCATATCGTACAATCGAGCGTACAATGCTATAATAGCAGCCGCATGAAATGTCGTATGCTGTGTAGCCCTTGCGCAATCTCCTCAAACTATTCTATTCTTTATCTCTTCAAGATATACCTACAAGCCTCTGTTAACCAACTCCAAGAGGCAAAAGTCAGGCATACCAAACAACGTGACATTTTTTGACCACAATTCGAAAGAATTAAACTTTAAGAATAAATACATACTTATCGATAGTAACGAAGTATGGTGTGCGCATGGGCATACTTCGATTAAAAATTCGATGAAAAATATTTGGGCTCATAATCACCCACTTTCATCTTAACTCATGTTGGTGAAGTTTTTCGTGTACATAATTCACAGACTGGCAACTCTAATTTACAAGTTACGCTTTCTGAAAATCAATTCACATATTCTGAATTTCAATTCACAGTTATGAATTTCAATATACACATTCTGAAATTCAATTTACCTTTCTGAATTACAATTCACGCGTTCTGAAATTCAATTCACTATTCTGAAATTCAATTCACTATTCTGAATTTCCATTTACACATTCTGAAATTCAATTCACCTTTCTGAATTACAATAAACACATTCTGAAATTCAGTTCACCTTTCTGAATTACAATGAACACATTCTGAAATTCAATTCACTATTCTGAATATCAGTTTACACATCTGATGTACATCTTGAAAAGGTGAAAAGGTGTTGGAGACGAAACCACAGCGTCGTGGTCCCGAAATGTCAAAACAGTGGGAATTATTACCTGATAAAATAAAAACCAACCGAAGCTGCGAAATATTTAAAAAAAGTCAAAAATTTGATTCAAACCTATACAGATAGATATCCCAAAAAATAATTCAGACTTTTATTTTGTACAAATTGTTCATCAAAATTGAATGGTGTATGTGTATATGTGACTCTAAACCTTGATTATGACACTCACCTTATGTGAAACCAACCTGTATGTGACTCTTTTACCAACTGTGATATTTTATCTTATGGGATCAAAATCATATGACTATGATGTATGTGTATATGATGTGTATAGTTTATTTACTCGGATGTCAAACTTGGAAATGGACGCCAAAATTGGGGAACGATAAAGGATGATATTTTCTTTGTGATTTTACGACTCTTTTACATTTTTTCTCTAGAAAATAACCAGAATTGTTTATAATTTACATTATCAACAATGTTCCCGACCTTGTACGAGGGCGTACCTTTTTATTGTTTTATTGAGCTCAAAAATACAACTTTTGTGAAAGTTTGCATTGTTTTGCTATTTTCTCTTCATTTTTGCTAAAATGATGGGCCTATTGAAAATAATAGAAGGTGCTTGAAAAATATTAGTTTTTTTTTGTCTTGAGCTGAAACACAAAAATCGGGAATTACGATTCCAACGGCTTCTCACATTGCATATTGCACATTTCATAAATTTTCCCTACCAATGAGATTTTTGAGTAGTTTTACTTTTCCGCACTCATTGCGGAAAAAAATCTTATCGATCCGCACGGCGCACCGGCGCGCGGAAAAGTGTAACTTTGCGCACGCAAACGCACGCGAAAAAGTACTATTATGCATACCAGTTGGTGCAGAATCTTCATGTCGATGATGATCAAAGTAGAATGGATTTCGGAGTTCCTCTTGTCAGGAAGATGCATATCAAGTGGTATCAGCATGATGGTGCCTCTTCCAATAATTCTCATTTGGTGAATGATTCCCAGATCCGCTTGTCCACCCAAAAAATTGTTTGCAAACCACCCAATAATCCTACTTCTGGCACCAATCGTATACCCTTCAGCATAAAAATGTTTTCACTTCGTACTGAATTCGAAAATAGTTGGGGTTTCATGTTGTAATGTTTCTCCTAGACATTCCTGTTTTAACTAAAACGTATTTTTTTATTCAAATGGGGGAGCTAGCCTTTTCTGATGATGAGTAATGTCCATAAAACCTGTAGGTATAGGAGTTCCCTCGTTTTGACTTGAAAGATAAGCTTGTAGAAAGCTCTACCAAGAATTTAACAGATCTAATTCAACAGTTGTAGAAGGCAGTAGTTGTTTTCTGTTCGCATCGTTTATAATCCCTTTGTCATTATTCGAAATCCATTCATTATCACCTTATATTTCAAGGGGCTGGACGCTGACCTAGATTGTTTTCAGCTCCTTTTTGCATGTTTCACTTGTTACTTTACATTATTTTTTTGTTATTAGTATGCAAATGATAGTTATTTATTGTATAAGTGTTTTAGATATCATTTTATTTGCGCAAGAATGTTTAAACGCGAGAGCGAAGCTCGAGCGTTTAAATTTCTTAAGCAAATAAAATGTATCTAAAACACGCATGCAATACAACGTTTTATTCACAATCAGATTCATTTAGAATCAGAATCGCGGAAATTTTTCATCACAAAATGATTTGACGTTTTGCTCTGACAGCGGCTGTCACCTCCTCAAAAATCATTGAAATAACATACAAAAATATCGGGAGGTGTTGAATGCTTGCTATGTATTTTCGATTGTTTATCGACTCCATTTGTAAAAATTTGTAAAGTTAGTGAAAATAAGTAAAATGTGATTGATATTCAAGATTGTATTTTTCATTATTCCACTAGTGGAATAAAGTATTTTCATTATACCACTAGTGGATAAAGTGGTACTTTATACGGTTCATAAGTGTGGATAAAACTTCAATTATAAGGTGATTGTAGATAAATGATATTATTGGTATTATTGGTCTAAAAAATTCTAACGAATCACTAGCAGATATTCTTGGTGAACCTCTAGCTTCCTTAATATATCTGTTTTTGTGCATGAGTTTTCTCAAATGCTCTGAAATTTTCTGTTGTTATACTTTTATTGAAGAAAAAAGCACTGACGATGTCAATAACTTTCGTCCAATATCTAAGTATTATTCCAATAATAGGTAAGATCATTGAAATCATCATCAAAAAACAACTTTATAACTTTATGGAAATAAACTTTCTGTTGTGTCCAGGACAATATGGTTTTAGAAAAAAGATGTCCACAATGAAAGCTCTTCTCTAAATAGTGTCGGACATAGTCAAAGGCCTTGAGGAAGGTAAACACTCTCAACTTGAGTTGTGTGATCTTTTGAAGGCATTTGATTGTGTCTCGCATGACATTCTACTGGAAAAAATACGCAGCTATGGCATCAGGGGCTTAGCTCTAAATTTCTTTCAATCTCACCTCAGTGAACGATCTCAATATGTCAGATCAAACAGACATATATCGAATGGTAAGGCCGTCAAGCACGGTGTTCCTCAAGGCTCGGTTCTCTTTCTTTCTGATCTATATAAATGATTTATATTTTCACATTCTACCAACGAAAAGTATTTTTTTCTGCTGATGACGCAATATTTATCTGTCAAAGTGATAATGGAAGTGGAAATGGATTTAGCCAAAGCCTAGTTTACTTGTAATAAACTCAAACTTAATTTAGAAAAGAATCAGTCCATTACTATATCTTCCAAATCAAATCTCACTGGAGGCAGCAGTGTGAAATTACTTGGCATGCAACTAGATGATAGACTCAACTGTGGCCCACATATTGCAGTATTAGCAAAGAAATTGTCTAGTATTACTTTTTTGATTCGAAGTTTGAAAAATTTCGTCGGTATATATGTTCTCAAATTATGTTATTTTGGTTTATTCCATAGTCATCAATCTTATGGAATTCTTCTCTGGGGTGACTCGAGCCACTCCCAAAAAGCATTTATTCTTCAAAAGAGAGTTATCAGAGAAATGGCAGGTGTTCATTATCGTGAACATTGCCGCCCTCTCTTCAGAACTTTTCAAATAATGCCACTTCCCTTTATTTATATACAATTCGTGTTTACTTGAAATTCGTGAAACTGAACATAAATACTCGGTTCAATCCGAAGTCCACCATTACTCGCCATGCTGAAAACATTTCAACTCCTAGGTTCAGACTTCAGATGTTGCAAAATAATTCTCTGAACATACATTTATATAAGTTGCAAATCAAAACTTTTCTATTGAAAAATTGTTTTAATAGTGTAAACGAGTATCTTGATTTAAACAAGAATGAATTTGAATGCATGTGATAGACACTCCACACCTGAGTTTCATTCATCTCAAATAATATTTTATTATGTTTTTATGTTTATTTACACTGTGTTTTTACATTTATATGTATGTATGCCTTGTGTTTAGTTCTTGACGTTCTACTAATACTATTGTATATTATTATTATTTTGATTGAATTTCCTCAGTGTGAAAAACCCACCAGTTCGATATTGTAGCTTCTTCTAATAATTAGCCGAGGAAACATAATTGTAATTTTCTCTTGAAATTATCACGAAGAGATAATCTTGTGGGAATAGCTCGGGAATAGTGAAGATCATTGGCATTCCATTTTAGCATCAGGCGCATTTTACCGCTAATCACTACTGTCTGCTCCAATTACATGAACGGGTTGGTGATATCTCGATGATAATGGTGCCCATTATTCAAGATTCAACTCAATCGGGAGTCAGTTCCATTGTTCGATGCCACAATATTGTTAATATATTGAACGTCGACATCACCGTTGTTAATTCCAGTTATTGTATTCAGGTTCGCTCTCAGATGCGATCTGATACATTTGCTGGCGTACATGAGTCACCTATTCGGATTATTGGAAAACGTATACAGAGTATTTTTCGTAGGTGACCAATCTAATCAGCTAGTTGAACTGTTCAAATCATAATTGTAACAGATCTCAATCGATATTCATGAATGATGAAATTTCTCCCAACAAAATTGTGAAAAATGGAGTACCTCAGGGATTGTTATTGGGGCCAGTTTTATTCTTGATTTACATCAATGATTTTAGCAAATGCGTGTTACATACAAATGTGTACTCTTTGCTGACGATTCAACCATCTTGACATCCGACAAAACAGTTATTGACTTGACAGAGATGTTTTTTCACAGCCAATCAATTGAAACATAATGAAGACAAAACATAATAAATTAAATTGTTGATATCAATCGAAGTGGTAAATTACTTGATTTGATCATTGACGGAAATGTATCCAGGTCAGCTCGCGTGAAAGAATAGTAAAAAAAAATCACTAAATATTTTTGCCTTCAGACAACTTCTTGGATTTTGATGCATTGAAGAGTGCATATTCTGCTTTGTTCCGTTCTCATATAAATTATGGGCTACTTTTATAGGGAAATTCACCTCATGTGAGAGTATTATTATTGCAAAAAAAGACCATTAGAATAGTATTGAATGCTGACTACAAGGAAAATTTTACGCCTTTATTTATAAAGATAGACGTTTTGCCTCTACCTTCGTTGTTTATTCATAATACTCTTTTAGAAATACATAAAAAGAAATCTGACTTCACTAGACATTTGAATGTCCAGGGTTAAGTGGGAGAACAGTTTCTGTTATGCCCAGCAGTGCAGAAAATGAACTTCGCCTTTATTTCTGTAAAAGATATATATTTAAGAATGTATTTTTTTTTATTTTCAAGAAATAATAATGTATTATTATAGAACACGAAAATTGCATTTGCTCGTACCACGTCGGTACAGACTATCTAAGTCTCAGAAAAAATTATTGAACGTCAATTTATATAATCATTTACCAGATGATAACAGTTGCTCAACTTCTATTCATTCAAAATGAAAACTAAATCATTATTTCTAGAGAGTTGTTACTATAGTACTGAGGAATATCTTAATTCGACTATATCCAATGTTATACATTTTTTTCAATTACCAGTTACATTTACGTATATTATATCAACACTACTTGTTCAGTCACACACTTGTCATAATTCTGTTGTTTCTGAGTTCATGAACAGTTCGTGGTTTGGAAATAATTCGAAATGACGTTTAGGATATTTTTATCCATTAAATGTTAACAAAAGTTGCATCTTTTTTTAATACCTACCTATTTACTAAAGTTACCTACTTTGATTTTTTCTATTTTTTATTTTAATAAAACAGCCTTTGGTTCTTTTGAATTTCTTAAAAGTTTCATCTGATGGAAAAAAATTCCAAATTCTTATCCTAAACAATTATGTTATACTTGATGCAAAGTTCCTCTAGATTCACCCTTTCACAGTCAAATTTACTTTCATTTTCAAAAACTGAAATATCTGTACAGTAATCAAATTTTGACCTTGAATGTTGAAACTACATAGAGCAACTTTGACATTATTTTATTAGCCTTCAAGATTTGTATACTTTTCCATACAGTCAGAAGTCAGAAGAAAAAATGCATTTTGAAGAACTCAGGTGTTGAAAATGAGTATCCACGCTTTTTATTTGTAACAGTTGGGAACAAAAATTAAATGTTCATTAATAAATCCGGAGAATACGTACAGACTTTTTTGAATTTCAAAAATCGATTGTTTGAATGGTTGTATGAGAGTCATGATGTAGGATGATGCGACGTTTTCAATATGACAAATAACAAAGCACCGGAAAAAAGTTAATCACATCTTATACGGAGAAGATGGGTCCATATCATATGAAGGGTCCAGTGGAAAAACGATGAGGTTCCACTTTTTAAAAAGTTGAGAAAAGCGAAGTCTAATGTGGGAGTCTCATCGTTTGTCCACTGTGCTGCCTACTTTCGACCGCAGTTTTTTATGGAATCTCATTCTGTGTCCCCTGTAAGGTTTGGTGTGTTGATACTTCATGCTACAAGCTAACAGATGCCGCTAAAATTTCGATTTCAGAAAAAATGGAACCTCATCGTTTTCCACTAGACCCGTCATATCATATTATATCAACAGCAGAATATACTCAAAAATGGAAAACCATACAGGCTCTATAATATATTTGTATATACATATATGCACGAGCGGACTTGAAGTGCACTTTACTGACCTGATTTTCTAATATAGAGGAGTACTTTACCGCCCGCCGGACCATGTTATCACCCGCGGGCGATAATAATAATAAATGATTTCATGAATAGTCATAAAAGTACATAACATTACACTAAATAAGTCACTCAAATGGCAGAGTTCAATTTCACGATTTAATTCGATAATTCCATTCAACCATAATAGCTATTTACATACCAAGGGGGGAAAATCATGCTTTTCCTCCTGAGGATAGTTTGATGCCCGACGCGTAGCGGAGGGCAATAATATCCGCGGGAGGAAAAGCATTTTGCTCCTGAGGTATGTATATAGTTTTTTCTACTACCTTTAAGGTCGTCATTTTTATAACGTCCTAAATATTATAATGCGTGCATACTTATAAGAACAACTGCAGAAAGTTGTGGAACTATATAATGCGGCTATATGACAAAATATTAAGTAAGCGTTGCGTCGTCGTCATCGTGTTGACAACGATTTGTTGCTATGGTGTTGTTTGGTAATACAAACATAACAGTTGTCATAAGCTGTCACGTTGTTTACCCTTTTAAGTTGCTTCTAAGTTTTGAAAATGAGTTCTAGCGAAGACGACCTGCCAGAAGATCTCGCTGAAGAGGCAAAATTGATTTCAATGCATCTTCTTCCTGATAAATCGTGAGGAAAAGTACCATTTTCCTCCCTTCTTTAGGGGTCGAAAATAAAGTTTTCTAGTGAGGTAGTAGAAAAAATATTTTTTTATAGATTTTTGCTTTATGTACATATCTTTGTATACAAATTTCAAATTAAAAATGCAGATATAACAATTAGCAATATTCAAAGCCGATGAATGTTTTGATAAATTAATAAGATGATATAAATTTTTTCTTGTAATTGTACTATATTGTTCCTGAGTGTTTGTTTACCTTTGATGTTGATTTTGATTGTTGATTTGGTTACAATGACCATAAAAAAGTTATTTACAATACGATTTGAATAAAACTGTCGCTATTGTCAGTGTCAATTGCTGTCAATCAGAACATATATACTGGGTGCGTCAAATTTGTACTAGAAATTCATATTTGGTCAAAAAATATTATCATTAGTTATAGGCTGGTGCCAAAACGGATTCTAAACGCTTAAAATAAGAAAGAAAGTGACAGACAAGGACCAGGTGGGGAATGTTGAGGGTGGTTCCAACTTTGGGGAAAAAAATGAAACACGAAAACACTCAACATGGTGAAATGGGGATGCAGTTTAGGGGTTGAAAACGTTTTTTTGGGATTTGCGGCGAAACGGGACCTCTTAGCGAAAAATATTCGATAGCAAAGTTGTAGATAATAAAGTAATCAAAAACGTTTGTATCGAACACTTTTTGACATAACCTCAAATTACCGGTCAAAATAGCAAAAAACTGATTTTTCAGTATTTAATTTTTTTCTCGCGAATAAATGATTAAATTTACATGAACATTTGTAGGAATATGTCTTTTTTGGTGTCAAATTAGCATGATTTTTTGCAATTCAGAAGACGACTACTTTTCGAGTTATTTATATTTTTCGAAAAAAAATACCTTTATCTTCCACGAACAATTGTTTTTTGTATTTCTCTAAGTAAGGTCTCTAAGTGATCATTTCAGTTGTTGAAATGTCTACTACCAAATTTGCAACTTGGTGGTTTATTGATCGTTAAACCGCTTAAAATTGAGAAAAACCGACATCAAGTCTCGATGAATCCATGATTTTCTTCATATTTTCAATGATTTTTAATACTTGTAGAAAAAAGTAACAGGCAAGGACCTAGTGGAGAATGTTGTTGAGGTGCAATTCACGCATCGATTGAATGAGCGATTTTCTGTGAGTGATACTTCTGAATAACATTCTCCTTTATCTCATTCATAGATAAGAATCTCCAATGGAAACTGGACATTTAATTAATAATCAACTATCTGAAAAAAAAGGGCAAATTTTCATTTTCAGATTTTTCATTAAGTTTTAATAGGGTCTTTCTCAATATCTATCAGATGTAGTTCAATGTCCAGCGTGGCTTTAGCCGGGGAAGTAGTTGTTTTCTGTTAGATATTACAAAAAAGTAACTTCAATTTTATCGTAGGGTTTTTCCATTTCCAGAGGAGTCATGCATTGATTCAATTTTCAATTGAGAATGTTTCTCTTTAAAACATGAATCCCAAGAGAGGTTATCTTGTACGATGGAAAATAGCGACTAAATTCCAACTTCCAGTCGCAGATGATTCCACAACTGACTTTATGAACATCCTGTTCATATTCTCATATGAAATCAATAAAACTTCTTATTTAACATTTTTTTACGTAACGTCAATTAACAGTCAAAATGGCAAAAAAAAACAATTTTTCAGTGTTTTTTTTCTTGCCTATAAATGATTTAGCTCAGATGAAAATTTGTAGATGTATGTCTTTTTTTGTGACGACTAAGCATGCCTTTTTTGCAAATGAGAAGACATCTTCCACGAACAATTGTCTTGATATTTTTTGTATTTCGAAGGTCTATGACCATGTTAATTGTTGAAATGTTTACTTTGAAATGGTATATGGTCTATGTAACTAGTTGGTTTATTGATCGTTGAACCGCTTAAAACTGAGAAAATAGTCTTTCTGAAATATGATTTTCTGAATGTTTTCGACTTCCTCCATTATTTTTATAACAAAAAGTAGTTTACATTAAATTATTCATTATAAAATATTGGAATACATAATTACACTACAAAATTAATTTAATGATATCATAATTATGCTGTTGAAAATTATGATTCAGAGAGTCTTGTTGTCGGTTTTCTCAATTTTTAGCGGTTTAACGATCAATAAACCACCAAGTTACATAGACCATTTGAAAGTAGACATTTAAATATTTAAAATTATCACTTATATACGACGGCGTTCTGGTGCCACGGCGAATATAAAAAATCTGTCAATTTACACATTTAATCTGTCAATTGACACATTCAATCTGTCAATTGACACATTTAATCTGTCAATTGACACATTTAATCTGTCAATTGACACATTTAATCTGTCAACTGACACATTTAAAATGAGGTGATTAGAGCATATCGATGATGAAAATTGTTGAAATCGTTATTTCCGTCAACCTGTTGCACCCCTACCCCGAGCCACCATAAGTCTTCGAGAGACGTGTGCAAGATAGGGAGCAACCCTCACCTTTTAACGTGTGATGCCGTGCATGAGACCGATGACCATGCTGGGAATCGAACCCAAGACCTAATGCTTGAGAGGCGCATGCTCTACCAGCACGACCACCACGGAATGGGTAGTTTGAACATGACCAGTGAATAGCCATGAACCAACTCAGCCTAGGTACTTTTCGATTGGGTTGAGCAATAACGAAATTTTATTATTTTTGGAATTAGGTGATGATGATTTGATTCGTAAAAGAACACTGAAACGATGATTGAAATTTTTAAATTTGTTCTGGTGGAGAAATTATTGAGATACTGAAACGCTTCTAATGTTTGTAAAGAATGAAATCTGTAAATCAGGGCAGTTTCATGGATGCTTTCGAAATGCGTGCAAGCTGTGGTTTAGTTGTCACACAAAAAAAAAGTACCGTTTGTACGTTTGGTCTTGAGCAACAGCGTATGAACATGAATAGGAGATTGAAAAAAATCACTTGACAAATAAATGAGTAAATTGACAGATTAAATGTGTCAATTGACAGATTAAATGTGTCAATTGACAGATTTTTTTATTTTCGTCGTGGCACCAGAACGCCGTCGTACTTATAGACCTTCGAAATACAAAAAAACACCCGAGCAATTGTTCATGGAAGAAAAGGGTATTTTATTCGAATAATTACCTAACTCGAAAACTAGTCATCTACCGAATTGCCAAAAAAGCATGCTCATTCGACACCAAAAAAGTAATATGCTTAAAGATTTCCATGTGAATGAAATAATTTATACGCGAGGAAAAAATTAAATACTGAAAAATCGGTTTTTCACCATTTTGACTGTTAATTGAGGTTATGTCGAAAAGTTTTCGATATTTTTATTATATATAACTTTGCCATTGAACATTTTCCGCTAAGAGGTCACGTTTCGCAGCAAATCGCAAAAAACTGTTTTCAACCCCTAAACTGCATCCCCATTTCACCATTTTGTGTTTAAATATTTTTTTCCTTCAAGTTGGAACCTCCATTTTCCACATGATCCTTATCTGCTACATTTTTTCTTAAAAATTATAGGCAACAGTCTATTAATAAAAACCACTGAGGAATAACGCAAGAATTTCAGTACTTTTTGGCTTATTACATTAATTATTGGAAATTATTCGCAATTATTACTACATAATGGGAGAGATCATTTCAAAAAGAATGTAAAGCTACTGGAAGAAGATTTATCGAGCGAAATATGTCCGTTTTCCCTTGTGTAATCCTCATTTTCAAATTTCCCTTGAGCATTCATTAGATTGGAATAGAAAATCCCTCGGATGATATTGTAATGATTGGGTATACTTTTTTAAACTTTGATTTCACGTACTTATATCTGCAATGTAATGGATACACAGCCTATATATAAACTAAACATTTTGAGGTATTCGTACCGTCTGGTGGGACTCTTCCGTTCGTGAAGAAACACAATAACTTATCTCAAACGGATTATTAATAATTGAGGTAATAAACTGAATTACCCTTACAAATCAAATTTTATAATATTCGTACTCGTCACGCAATTTTATAAGGAATGAGAAGTTTGAATAAATTGTTTGTTACTTCTTTCGATACTAATTAATTCACTGTTTATGCTCTGGTGACGGAATTCGTATACGTATAAGGTTTCCTTTTCCTTCAACGTAGTTAAACGAAATATTGCCATGAAACAATTGAAAAAATACGCAGCGTTTATAAAACTTCAACGAGTTTTGTAACAAGTTCATTTTAATTCAATTCCTTCATTTCCTTTCAGACTTGTTCATACATATTGTCAATGTCTATTTCACATATATGTTTCTGCATAGTTATCTGCATATAATTCAGAGCGCTCTTTGGCCGATGGCGTGTGAATTCTTTAAGCTAGTCAGATAATATGTTTTGTTCAAAATACTCTCATTTAACCAACAACTTCACAGAATAACACTTTTGTGGAAATTAATTCAGCTATAAAACCCTCATATGACGTGATATCAATCATAACAATGATTTTACTTACCGAAATACTTTGTCTCCTTCGTCTGGTATAGGTAGGTTCGACATACACATACGCACTCATACGTGAGGACACCCATATGCACTAGTTCACTAATATTCTCAATGACTATGATAATATTGGTTGCTTTGACTTGACTGAAATTCTACTTAATTATAAAGAAACTCAATTGGCTTTGGTTGTTTTCATATTTATTTGCTAGGAAAAGTCATGTGAGAAAAATGGAATGAAGAGATATAAAATATTACTAGTGTACCGGAATGTGGTGTGGTCCGGATTGTTTAAATAAAAAAACGTGCGTTCGAGCAGTGTAGAAAATTTAATACACAATGTGGCGTGAAAGCAGTTCTGCAAACTAATACCAGGGTTTCCAGATTATATTATTACAAATAATATTCTTCTGCAATTTGTCCGAAAGGCTATTAGACAAAACGCCCACTTCATCCACAAAATGGTTCAAATCGAAAAGACCACGAATGATGTTTTTCTAAGAAAAACAATCGACAAAAAACTAGAAGTATTAATGAACGGATTCCGTACTTAGCGCGCCCTCTGTCCACTAATTGCTGAATCTCGCACTGATATTGGTGTTAGTGAACTTTGATAAAGGTTTTGGTACACTAGACAATTAAAATACTTTAGCTAAGAACTGAAAATAATCATTTAACATTTACTATGGGCTTTCTGAAATCCTTGTAATTACCAAAACAATGATATTAAATCTGCAAATACGTTATTAAAAATTCGAAAATGACTAAACTAACTCTGAATGCAATCCTACGTATCCATTTGTACCAAATACCTTTCTAGAACACACATGGATATCAAAACACGTTTCTTCGCGGCGGCGACCTAGTGATTTGACTTCAATGAATAATTACCAAATTGTTTCGTTCTGGATCCGAGGCCCGAATAACTATATAAACACTACAATTTACTTGAATAATGATAGCAACGCAACTGACTCGAAAAATTATTGAAATTAAACTTACTAGTTCGGAAACTACATTTCAACTAACTTTTTGTGGATTCTCAAAATAAGTTCGACTTACTTTCTCCCCCTTAATGGTTACTTAGTTTTTAGCCTTCCCTTCGACATAGTCGTCGTGAAGGAATGTTGGTACGGATGAATCGTTTTGTGTGACAACTCTAATTACAGCCGTATGCATAGTCAATTCCAGCGACTCGCCAGAGTTTCGCCGCTCGCCACACAAGAACTATAATGAACAGTCGAGCTCCAAAAAAGTGGTACATCGCCAGCGTATCGCCAAAATGTGACTTATCGCATAGTTGTCACTTTTTTGGAGCTCGACTGTGCATTATAATCCTTGTGTAGCGAACGGCGAAACTCTGGCGAGTCGCTGGCGATTGACTATGCATACGGCTGTTAGACTTTCCCAAATGATAGTTCAGGTGAATATTCAGCTTGGAAGAAAAATGTCCAAAAAACTTTCACATTCTTTCGAATGACTCAAATACTATCATCGCTCCTAACCCTAATAGCCTAGTAACAAATAAATATTTACTTATGACATATCGATTCTATTCCGTTACGTAATTTGTGGAGCTTTAAAGCGTTCTGGTCTATGGAAAGCGTCTGACACTTTTGAAATTACTTCAGAGTGATATTCTACAAAATACATACAAAAATCAGCCATACAAATTAAACTTAAGTAACTCTTATTTTTAGTTACCTTTCTCACCTGGTACCTGCCAGGTGTTACAGAGCGAACTCCACAAGCACGCAGGTACTAAAAGTACATGAGACACCACTCAGAACCTAAGTCTTCATCCTTTCAAAAATAAGTTATATCCGAAGGCACTGGGATTTTACTTATAAGGAAATCTTAACAAAATCTTTTATTTACCAAAATTCTGTTTTCTTTTAAATTTCTTTTTGAACCAAAATCCTCCCAGAGTCGAAGCCGTTTTCAACCGAGATGGCTAACCCTAGTGTGAAGCGTTTGCTGGGTTTTCAAAAAAAAAATAAAAAATTGTTGGACTCGAGATTTGATCTCGGAGCTCCGGGGTGGTAGCTAGTTACTCTGTCCACTAACCCACCATGGGTTACAGAAATATATCTGTAGACTGGCGATTCAACTGAGTGAGTAGTGTTTTTACGTACCTTGATTCCCTAATATCTGAAGAATGGTCATCTGGACAAGCTAGCAGGTAGGCATGCGAACATAATACATACTAACACTACTCAATCGTACACATTTCGTTCGTTTAAAAATAAGTAACAACTGACGGCCCTGGGATCTAGCTCTAATAGGTTTAATAATCAGGTATGTAGATTGCATATTCCCAATCATTGAAATTCTTATTTCAGTGTATCCTTGAGAATTTTATGCGCCTGAAACATTATAACTCTCTTCCCTTTATCACAGATCATCAATCCATTAAGGTATGCCTACATTTTATTATTCATTCTATAGTGACTTATTACATTATCTCGAATTTGGAATTAATTTTTAATTTAATAAGTTTGACGAAGCCTCGGCGTATGAACATGTTCACCATCATTTCCGTGGTCTACATTTCTCGCTAACCTAATCACTCTGCGTTGAATCCTTCAACATATAACGCAAGTCGCAAATAGTTAATCCCTTTTTGTCGGAACGAACATGGAAGCCACATAATTTTTGATTTTCGTGTTCACATAAAACAAAATCGTGTCTAGTTAGAACCAATATTCCTAATATTTTGTGATATGAGAATATCACAATATAGACCAAGCTTAGAGGTTTTTTCCCCCACAAAATAAAAGACGCAAATGGCCTATACCAATTTTTATAAGATAGTTCGTTAATGAAAACCCTAGTTTTCGCCCCAGCAAAATCGCTTTATGGATTTTTTTAAACAAGAAATAGTTAAAAAAATTACAACTTTTTTGTTTTTTGGAAATATCTCAAAGATTACTCAAGGAATCGTTTTACAGTCAATGGAACTTTTGTAGAGATTTATAAAACCTACAAAATGAATTTTCATAGGTACGACCGGATCGGTTCATTTTCTTTTTTTTTATATTTTTATAAAACTAAAGCTGAACAAACAATATTGCGGAAACTGATAGATAATAATATGTGGTTCAACTGTACGCAAGAGGTTTTCTGTTCGATGTGTAGTTTTTGAACAATCGCATTATAAAAAATGTAAGGGCACATCCTGCAAAATGCGCCGATTTAAGGGAAATCGTCGTATACAAATTCTGTAAATGGCATCTAGAAGAAGAGATCAATATCTACAATTTGTCTATTTTGGATTTTCACCCGAGAGGTGGGAAATATGTTGAAAATGTCACTGAAAGTTGATCAAAACGCTTGAAAGTGCGTCCGAAGTCATCCGAAGTCACCCGAAGTCGAACTGAAGTTCATACGAGCGACTTCGGGTGCACTTTGAAGCATTTAGAGTAACTTCCAGTGACATTTTCAACACATTTCCCACTTCTCAGGTAAAAATCCAAAATGTACAAATTGTAGATATTGATCTCTACTCCCATGTGCCGTTTAGAGAATTTGAATATGATGATTTTCCTTAAATGGGCGCATTTAGAAAGATTTGTCCTTAAATTTTTTATAACGTGATTGTGCAAAAACTACAAATCGGACAGAAACCATCTTGCGCACAGTTGAACCACATGTTATTATCTATCAGTTTCCGCAATATTGTTTATCCACCTTCAGATTTATGAAAATTATAAATTTTTGAAAAATGGTCTCTTTTTCGAGGTTTAGCCAGATTTTCTCAGTGAAAAATGCACCGATCTGGGCTAATAAAAAACCATTTTGTAGGTTTTATAAATTTCCACAAATGTTCCATTGACTGTAAAACGCTTCCTTGAATAATCTCATTTCCAAAAAAAAAAAGTTGTAATTTTTTTCTTGTTTAAAAAATTCCACAAAGCAAATTTGCTGTGGCGAAAACCGGGGTTTTTATTTACGAACTATCTTATAAAAAGTAGTATCTACAGCCTGGCCTAATATGTACATAGATGACGACATATCATTAGATTGGCATCAAATATGTGTCGTCATGAATAGAAGACAGGATAAATACTAACGTGAAATATTAGTCATAATTTTCCTCATCATGAAATATACCATTTTTTAAATAATTTCTGTTTAGATAAGTGATTAAATCACAAGACCTGTTGAATTTTTGTCCTCCATATTGCTTCTCGTTTTGTCGTTCATCACTTATTCTTACAATTCTTCCCAATATTTAATAAAAAAAATTAATTCAATAATCGTTTCAATGACCTAATATTAATTTTATCAATATAAGCTCCATTTTTGATAGAATTCTTATACAAATATTTTGACAGGCGAAGAAAATACGTCAGAATTTGAATTGTTTACATGCAAACTTTGCCATCATTTAAAATAACATCTAGAAGCTTTTCATGAAAAGGGAAATTGAAAAAACTTGAGTTATCTGGAAATGGAAAAACTTTAAATAAAAATGAAGCTGGTTTTCTAATATATAACAGAAAACGACTACTTTCCCGGCTGAGACCACGCTGGACATTTAACTGCATCATTATGAAAAAACCTAACTTGAAACAGGAGTCGTGTTGTTACAATTTTCAACAGATGATCGATGGAAAATAGCGACTAAAGTTTGTCTATCAGTGGCAGATGATTCCACATCTGATTTTGTGACATCCTGTTTATATATTAAACAAAAATACAATATTTAGGTGTAATGATCGACTAGATGCTGCTGTTCCACAGGTTCATCGCCTATATCACAAGTAAGGCAATGATATTTTACCCGCAGGAAATACACAAAATATACAAGGGGTTCCATTTGAAAAACTAAAACCAGGGCCATTTTTCGTGAAACCGGAAGTACTATAGAATTTGTTTTTATCTCAAAAAATCATATTTTAGTTTTTCAATGTCTCTCTAAATTGTCTTGCTTTCTGTTGGATTGTTTCTCAAAAAAAGGGGTGCGCCATCTCTCTGACTCAACCGGTATATCTACCAATTTTCATAAATTATTACCTAGATCAGGGCTTCTCCAAGTGTGGTACGCGAACCTCTAGGGGTTCAACATTCGACGGCAAGGGGTTCGCGACAACATTTACGTAATGGTGGCTTGATGACTGGCAGGTAAGTCCGGCACACATGGTGGCGCGCTCGTGACGAAAGGATAAGATATTTTTAACAATATTAATGTTTTTATTGAAAAACATGGCATAGCATAAAAACAGCACTTTCAGAGGTCGTAAAAATAATAAATTACATAAAAGCGCTTCCGCTAAAGTCAAGACTTTTCGCATTATTATGCCGAGACGTGGGTAGTGAACATGTTTCATTACTGCTACATTGTGAAGTACGCTGGTTGTCAAGCTCGATTTGTTGAACTTCGTCACGAAATCCAGATATTTTTGAAAGACAGTGACTTCAACCTTAAATTCCGATTTGGAGATGAAACCTGGCTTAAAATAGTAACCTATTGAGCTGATATTTTATCTTGTCTCAATGAAACGAATGCTTCGATGCATGGTTCCACGTGCAGTGTATTCACTGTGCAGGACAAAATAAACACACTCATAAAAAAAATTGAATTTTGGAAAATTAGCTTGAGATCAAATATCTTTGAATGTTTTCCTCTTTTTTATGAATTTATCACGACGAACGCCTTTTCCGTGGATTCCGAAATAAAGGCTGAAATTGTTCTTCATCTTTCTCAGCTCTCCTACGATCTGAAAAGGTATTTTCCGGATATTGATAATGCTAAAGATGGCTGGATTCGTAACCCATTTGCGGTCACGAACGAGAGCATAAATTCTAGTTTGAGTATTAAGCAACAGGAGTCATTATTAGAAATGTCCGTAGATGAAACTCTTCAAGCTGATTTAAAAAGGATGTCTTCGATAGATTTTTGGGCAGCGACAGGAAAAGTATCCCGAACTCTCCCGCAGTGAGGTTGAAATTGTCCAAAATTACTCCTAAAATTGACTCCATTTGCGCCAAGAAACAAACACACCCATCACCTTGTTTTCTTCAACAGTCACACCGAGAGAAATATCTATCACCTGTTATACAAAATTGTATAACATTTAAAAGATTTCTGAATTGAATAGGCGCCAACATAGTAACCTTTTCAGATTGATCAGGATATTTTTTTCAAAAAAGTTGTATAACTGTTAAAGAGCACTCGTATAAAAATGAAAATATTGTTATATCGAAATTACTTGCTTCCAATATAATGATTAAATGACTGGCGTTTCAATATTATATGAAGTTATTATAAAAATTAAAAGATGCTTATATAAACCTTACTTGTTCTCAATATAATGTTTAAATGATTGACAGTTCGATATTAAATGACGACTGTATAAAATTGAAAAGATACTCATTTCAAGATGACTTGTTTTTGATGTAATACTTAAATGATTGGTATTTCATTATATCTTATAGAGGTTAAAAAAAATTGTATAACAATCAAACGGTTAACATTTTTGCATCCAAAAACTTCCCTTTACCAGCTAAACGGTTTTTGAGTAACCTGCATAAAAATAATTTCTTACTGTACAGTTCTGAAAATAGCATTGACGTCAAAACACTGCCACAAAATCTTAAATAGCACATGTGGCGATTTAGCTGATTTTGAACAGTTTAAAGGATTTATAATTGTTGAACCTCATTTTACAAACTTAAACAGTTTTAATAGTGCATGAAGTACATCATGAAATTCGGATCATTAATACACATGAAGGTAGAGGCTATCAAAAATTGAATTATTGAAATTTCAAAATTTTTCCCAACTGTTAATCCTCAAAAACTCTTCAATATCACCACATGTGTTATTCGACATTTTTCAACTTAAAGGAGTTGATGTGGTGTTTTGGCGTTGATGATGTTATCAGAGCTCTAGAGGGAGGTTATTTTCATGCGTATGATATTCAAAAATGTTTTGGTTAGAAACAAAGTGTTTGGAAGCGAAAATGTTCGCCATTTGATGAATATCTACGAAAAATATGTTAAACAGAAGTTGCAACACGGTGAGTGCCAGTGTCATATTCTCAGAATGAGAATTCATCAAGCACGCTTTTAAAAATTTCAATCCTATAGATATCATGAAAAAGCTACTTTTGTTATAGAGATTCGTCATATTTGATTTAATTTCCTAAAGTAGTAACACATTAGTTGTTCATGCTTATCAGTGGACAGTTCAGCATTGAAACTCGTTGAGAAATTGATCAACATTTATTAAGGAAATTAAAAAATAGTGACTCATTTTTTATTTTTTTGGGGGGGGGGTTTGAGGCCTTAAATTAAAGAAAACTCTATTTGTTTAAAGTCAACTTTTCATCAATAAATTTTTTGACATCTTCAGGGCACTGGAAGAAACAAATAGGAGATTTTTTTTAATTAATAACTTATCAATTTGCTACTACTACTTTTCCAGAAACAATCACTGAACAATGTTTTGGTAACGTATAAAACTTTAGATTGAATTATTATTAATTAACTCTGTTCTACTCTGAAGTTTTATCTGTTACCAGAACATAGTTCAGTGATTGTTTCTGGAAAAGTATTAGTAGCAAATTGGTTTGTATATTATTATTCTTTTTTTTCTATCATTTTATTGATTAAATGAAATCCTCTTTCAGTATCTTACAGTAGCCTGAAGATGACAAAATTAATTAACGAAACGGCTTTAAAGAAATATATTTTTCATCAATTTATGACCTCAAATCCCCTAAAAAAAGAAAAATCAGTCATCATAACAAAGGTCGTAAAACTTACATATCAACAATAAAATAAAGTATTTCTTAAATCTGGGAACATTAGAAATACATCAAAATATACACTATTTCTAGTAACCACGGATAGAGTTGACAGGAGGGAAGAATCTTCGAATTATACAATAAATTAGTCATCTGAAACAAAAAAATCATTACTCAATATTCAAATACTATTTTATTTCTGCTCAAGAATAATTAATAAAAATCAAATGTATGCGGAATGGAGTGTTTTATTACAATACTTTCATGTTAAATTCCAGAGGTTTGAAAACAGATACTTCATAGAAGTCCGTGTTAGTGGTAGGTTCACTATTTTTCTTACAAAACAAAATGATTATCCACATGTCCTCTTAGCGAAAAATGTTCAATGAAAAAGTTGTAGATAATAAAGTAATCAAAAACGTTTATATTTAACAATTTTCGACATAACTCCAAATTATCCGTCAGAATGGCGAAAAACCGACTTTTTAGTATTTAAGATTTTATTTCGAATAAATGATTTAATGTACATAAAAATTTTTGAATGTGGCAAAATCTGTGGCAACCCTACCCTACAAGAAATCGACAGATATTAAAAATGTTGATTTCATTCAATTTGCAAATTTTAGGAACTAGAATCTTTGGTTCCCATATGAAAAAATCATCTAACAATAATCATCATGTCATAAGATAAAAGTATCTGTTTATAAATAACTTCACAACCTCTTCATGTTCGCAGAATTTGCTCTCTACTTCAGAAACTATAAAATACATAGGATGTTTTTTTTGAAAAATATTTAATTTGTTTCGTTTCTGTTCGAACCGGAATTAAGTACTACTGAACCCGTTCGGTTCCTGAAAAAGTCATATTTTCATTCATTCCAGCCATCACCGTAAATCTTTTTCGAACAAATGAATATTATCCAAAATAAAAATGCACCACCCCTGAAGCACACCCAATACTTACTTGTTTGATTTTAACCTTTCACAAATAATAACAACGGATAAAATCTGTTGTTGAAAACACACACTCAGATAGACTCTTACCCGAAATGTATTTCTTGTAGAAACAAACTATAAACAAATCGTATTTAACCTTTACTTTTGCACAAACACAACACAACCAAATCCACACGTGAACTGATTGACAAAAAGAATTAAAATGACGCAGATGACCCGACGATGAAACGGCCTGTTAGTGGTGAGTGGAATAAAACATCATAGGAAACACGTGTATGACGAAGAAGATGCATGATCAGAGGTGGTGGAAAAAACCGTTATATTTCCAGAACTAAACGACAACTATTTAGTGGTTACAAAGCATCGTTTAACAGTTAAAATGTGATGAACTAAAAGCTACACCAGCATTTATGTCACACTCCAAAAAAACTATTTCATAATTTTGTACACATTTATTATAAATTTGCGTCCCAACCAAAAAAAATTTTACAGTCCCCGTTTTCCAGGAAATGGGCGTGGGCTAACTTTTAAGTAAAGCTGCACCACACATTCTGTATTTTGAAAAAATACGCATTTATTGATGATCAAATAGCTGCATTTCTTACACATTTATTACAGATCATTGACGTGTTGAAAATTTCAAAATTTTCATCCCCTAGGGGTTGAATAACCCTTATAGATAGAAAATTCCCTAGTAAATATAGATCCCAACGTGGTCGGTGCCAGAATTGTTCACAAGATGGTTTATAATTTTTGTACAAACTCTCGAAGTGTTAAGAATTACAGAATGAAGGGCCCCCAAGGGATGGAACACCTCAAAACTTCTCAAAATTCATATTACATTATCTATTGCGGTATTGCGCGAATTGCTAAAATTGTCCAAAAAACTATTTAAAAATGATTAGAATCTATCGACGCCGACGTGTTGAAAATTTCAGAATGATGATTTCCATGGGGTTGAACACCCCACGCTGCGCATGAAAATCCGCAACAAGCCATATTTCATCGAGTTTCAGAATTTATTACAGTGTGTCACAAGCTTCTGATGCATTTTTTTTGGAGCGAATGGATTATATCAACCATAGAAATTGAAATTGTGAACAGTGGGTTGTGTTAATACATTTTTGTGTTGACATATGATAGGAAATCCGACGTGAACTGTATTTCACCGAGTATTGGAATTCTTTATAGTATCCCACACGCTTCTACTGCCTATCATCAGTTTCTCATGGAAAATACCAACCATGGAAATCAATATTTTGAAGAGTCCGCTAAGTTAATACATTTTTGTTTTGCGATACGATAGGAAATCCGACGTGCACTGTATTTCATCGAGAATAAGAATTACTTACGGTGTCCCACGCGGTTCTACTGCATGTCTTCAGTTGCTCATGGACAATATCAACCATGTAGATTAATATTTTGAAAAGTGGGCTGTGTTCATACATTTTTGTGTTGCGTTATGATACGAAATCCGACGTGAACTGTATTTCATCGAGTATTAGAATTCTTTACAGTATCCCGCACGCTTTTAATCTTGTCTTTAGTTGCTCATGGACGATATCAACCATGGATATATATATATATTTTGAAGAGTGGGCTATGTTAATAAATTTTTGTGATGCGATTATGATAGGAAATCCGACGTGAACTGTATTTCATCGAGTATTAGAATTCTTTACAGTATCCCACACGGTTCTACTGTGTGTCTTTAGTTGCTTATGGACAATATCAACCATGGATATCGATATTCTGGAGAGTGGGCTGTGTTAATAAATTTTTGTGTTGCGATATGATAGGAAATTCAACTTGAACTGTATTTCATCGAGTATTAGAATTTTTTACAGTATCTCACACGCTTCTGCTGCTTGTCTTTAGTTGCTCCTAGAGAATATTAACCATGGAATGCAATATTTCGAAGAGTGGGCTATGTTAATAAATTTTTGTGTTGCGATATGATAGGAAATCCGACGTGAACTGTATTTCATCGAGTATTAGAATTCTTTACAGTATCCCGCACGCTTCTAATCTTGTCTTTAGTTGCTCATGGACGATATCAACCATGGATATATATATATATATATATATATATATATATATATTGAAGAGTGGGCTATGTTAATAGATTTTTGTGTTGCGATTATGATAGGAAATAATAATAATAATAGTAATAGGTCTTTATTTCCATCTGGGTAAACATAACAATTTTGGAGTATAAAAATTATATAATGGAAAAAGGCGAGGTGTCAGCTGGTTGCGATGTGTAGGTAGGTACACACCGCTTCCTCTGTTCCGACGTGAACTGTATTTCATCGAGTATTAGAATTCTTTACAGTATCCCACACGGTTCTACTGTGTGTCTTTAGTTGCTTATGGACAATATCAACCATGGATATCGATATTCTGAAGAGTGGGCTGTGTTAATAAATTTTTGTGTTGCGATATGATAGGAAATTCAACTTGAACTGTATTTCATCGAGTATTAGAATTTCTTACAGTATCTCACATGCTTCTGCTGCGCTGCTTGTCTTTAGTTGCTCCTAGAGAATATTAACCATGGAATGCAATATTTCGAAGAGTGAGCTATGTTAATAAATTTTTGTGTTGTGTAGGAAATCTGACGTGAACTGTATTTCATCGAGTATTAGAATTCTTTACAGTATCCCACACGGTTCTGCTGTGTGTCTTCAGTTGCTCATGGACAATATCAACCATTGATATCAATATTTGGAAGAGTGGGCTATGTTAATAAATTTTTGTGTTGCGATATGATAGGAAATCTGACGTGAACTGTATTTCATCGAGTATTAGAATTCTTTACAGTATCCCAAACGGTTCTGCTGTATGTCTTCAGTTGCTCATGGACAATATCAACCATTGATATCAATATTTTGAAGAATGGGCTATGTTAATGAATTTTTGTGTTGCGATATGATAGGAAATCTGACGTGAACTGTATTTCATCGAGTATTAGAATTCTTTACAGTATCCCACACGGTTCTGCTGTGTGTCTTCAGTTGCTCATGGACAATATCAACCATTGATATCAACATTTTGAAGAGTGGGCTATGTTAATAAATGTTTGTGTTGCGATATGATAGGAAATCTGACGTGAACTGTATTTCATCGAGTATTAGAATTCTTTACAGTATCCCACACGGTTCTGATGTGTGTCTTCAGTTGCTCATGGACAATATCAACCATTGATATCAATATTTTGAAGAGTGGGCTATGTTAATAAATTTTTGTGTTGCGATATGATAGGAAATCCAACGTAAACGTATTTCATCGAGTATTAATTACAATTCCTTACAGTATCCCAAACGCTTCTACTGCGTGTCTTTTGATGCGTATGAATAGACGTATAATAATGTTCTGACGTATCGACCAGTAAATACTTTTTTGCAACAATTATCAGTTTCACAAAAAACACGTGGAGCCTATTAATGAGCGGTCATCCCCTTAGAGAATATTTTTTTTAGCGGTATAATATGAAAATCTGAAATAGTTTACTTTGCAGTGCATTGAATTAAGTTTATACGCTGAGTGGGGTGTTCAACCCCATGGAAATCATCATGCTGAAATTTTCAACACGTCGATAGATTCTAATTATTTTTAAATAGTTTTGTGGAAAATTTTGGCGATACGCGCAATGTGATAGATAATGTGAGAATTTTGGAGGTGTTCAACCCCTTGGGGGCCCTTTATTAGGTAATTTTTAACACTTAGATAGTTTGTACAAAAATTATAAACAATATTGTGAACAATTCTGGCACACACCACGTTGGAATCTATATTTATCAGGAAATTTTCTTTCTATAAGGGTTATTTAACCCCTAGGGGATGAAAATTTTGGAATTTTCAATACGTCAACGATTTGTAATAAATGTGTAAGAAGTGTTAGCAGCCATTTGATCATCAATAATTGCGTATTTTTTCAAAATACACAATGTGTGGTGCAGCTTTACTCAAAAGTTAGCCCACGCCCATTTCCTGGAAAACGGGGAATGTGAAAAAAATTTTGGTTGAGACGCAAATTTGTAATAAATGTATACAAAATTATGTAATAGATTTTTTTGAAGTGTGCCATAAATGCTGGTGCAGCTTTAAGTTCATTAAAATGTGAATTATAGTGGCTAAACAGTTTATTTTTTCAATTCCATCTTTTAACCACAATCGTGCCCTTTATTGAATCTAAGAGGTAACCTTTTCAAAACAAAATGAGTGTTTTGAAAAAAAGACCCGTTTAACGTTTAAAACCTTCACTTTTTACATTGATCAGATAACATTTAGTTGCAAAAATAATTTATTTAGCCGCTATAAGATGTTTTTGAAAAAAAAACTTGTATAACTGGATTTTTCTCGGTGCAATTGGATTATTTTCTTTTAGTGAGGAGGGGGGATTTAATTTAATCAGGTAAGGTTAAGTGGCTCGCTGTCACCTGGAAACTTTAACAGGGGTTCGTGTAGCCGAAAGTTTGAGAAACCCTGCTGTAAAAATAACCATAAATCACTTTTTTATGGCTAACTATAACCAACTGAAAATTGAAAAATTGGGAAAAACATATTATGGTTTCTTTTATCACTGAACTAACATCAAATTCTTGATCAGAACAATCTGAAACTCCCAGATCTCAATTCCTGAGAAATATATAGGGTGATCTGTATATGGCAAAAGTTCAACTCCTAAATTGTCTTATTTTGAAAATTATTCCACTTTCAAATCATTCCTTTTCCGCGGCTGTGAATTCACATCAATTTATGGTATTGGTATTTGCAGATGACTCGGGAATTAAGATCTAAGAGTTTTAGAGTATTCTGAACTCATTTCTTATGTTAGTTCAGTGAAATATTTTCCCCAATTTTTCACTTTTTAGCTGATCATAGTTAGCCATGGAAAAGTGATGCTTATGTATGAATAAGAGTTGGGGATATTTGTTACCTTTTATTGAAAAAAAAAACTTGTTTTCTTCATCAGTCAATTTGATTATTTTCTTTTGAGGGGGGGATTTAATCAGGTAAGGTTGAGTGGCTCGCTGTCACCTGGAAACTTTAACAGGGGCGTGGAGCCGAAAGTTAGGAAACCCTGACCTAGACAATGAGAGAAATAACGATAACTTTTAAATGTTCAAATCATGAAATATAATAAATTTGATGGGTATCCTTAAATACTATTCGAAAATGGAACTTCTAAATCAGTTAAGCAAGAAGTGTCATTGGATTGGAAATTTTCCGAATAATTCTTTTTTTTTTCAGAGCACCGCCATAACTACCCGCATATGCACGCTCCACTCAAAATCGGTTCGAAGTCGATGAAACGTCGCAGCTCCCAACAACCGAATGCCAATCCCGCATCACTCGATCCACAACTAGAATCCCTTAGCAAATCACCCACTCTAGAGCTGTCCGCACCGAATTCCAGCCCTTCATCGAGCAACAAACCCAAAGAAACCTTTCCCGATGCAGGTGAGTACTTATAAATTTGATGACTATAATGTGTCGGACAAGTATAATGTAATGAGTATAATGCCTAAACGGTTTCAATTAATTTATTTGTACACATATAATCTAACTTCTAGTTCATAATATCACAATTTTTCTCATTAATATTACTCTAATTTATTCAAAACCAGACTGCCTGTGCCGAACTCTAACTGTTCCTCACTGTATCTCCATCTGCCCTTTTCATTCGCGGCGTGATATTCATATACACGAAGGGTTCTTATTCTCTAGATAGTTCTGGAACTACTTCCATTCGCATCTAGATGTCGCACTTCTAGAAGCATTGACGACTGTAATGTCAGGATGACCTAATACTCTCAGGAAATATTTCGTCCCGAAATGTCATCTTTGGAGTATGTCGATATTTGCATGACTCCCCAATTCTGCACCGTGAGGTTCGATGGAAATAACATTCCACGGTCTTCATGTTCGGTTGTGGAAGATGGTTACAGCATACCAACAAGATCTTTACGCTGCTGGATCTGAATATCGTCTCGAACATACTTGTTGTAACTCTCCAATCCAGTCCATCAAGTCCACAGGACAATTTTGGTATTGCCAGATCCACAAGATTCTGGTCCACCATCGTAACTCTCAGTTGGGTGAGGCTCTTCCAGACTTATTCATAGGACGGTTTATCTTGGGAATGCTTCTTGGTCACCAGGTACCTAGTAGATGTTTCTCTGGCTCTTCTTCAAATGTAGCACGCCTCCAACTTCTGGATTCTGTTCTCATAGTGTTTGGAGTTGACCAAATTTCTTGGAGAATACCACAGTGATCTCGTAGACATTCGAAGATCCTCCGCCACATAGTGAGCTAATTTCTAGCGTCAGGAGCCAACCTATTAAAATGAACGACCCTGGGTTTCCCTCGGTGTGGATTATGGATTCGGTAGAGCAGGTCGTTTATCCTCTTGATGATCTTCTACGGACCTTTCAACGAATTCCGAAACTTCGGTGAGAGGCCACGGCGACGCTTATGATTGTACAGCCAAACTAGGCCACCAACCTGAAATCTCCCAGCATCGGCCTTGATAGGTCTCCTTCATTCTATCGCTGGCACTCTGAATGTTCAAACGGACTCGTTCGAAGATGTCATCTATTTTCTGCTAGAGTTTGCTGACGTAGTCCTCTTCCGCGAGGTCCTGTCCTCGTGGCGACCCAAACTTCAGGTAACAGGGAAGTCGCAATTCTCGGCGTATTATAATACTGGTGGGGGTTTGGCTGATCGACTCATGCTCTGCTGGACGATAGACCATCAGGAACAAATGGAGGTATTTGTCCCTTAGACAAGTGGCGGTTTATCGTCCTACTAATCCGCTCCACCATTCTACAGGACTGTGGGTGTAGGGCTCTCGTTTTCCAGATGTTCAGTAGTTTACACATTTCCTGGAACACGTTGGACTCGAAATTTCTGCCCTTGACAACATCCAATAGCTCCCATCTGGTGACACGGTAGTTACGCTCTGGTTTACTGAAGGTCTTACTGAAGTATCCAATGACCTTCTCTTGTCCATCTTGGATCTGGGACTAGACAGCTCCAAGTCCCACGTTGCTGGCGTCCTTGTCCAAAATTAACTTTCCTCTCGGAAGGGGGTAGCTTAGAATTGGTGCGTTGATCAATGCCCCTTTCAGCTTCCTGAACGAATCTTGGCATTCTTCGGACCATTAGAACTTTGTTTGACCTTTCGTGAACCTGGTAAGTGGTTTAGCGATGTTGGCGAACCCCAGCACATATCGGCTATAGTATGTGCACAAATCAAGGAAACTCCGAAGTAACTGTCCTTCATCACGTTGTTCAGTTGACGATAATCTACGCAAAAGCCCGTTGATACATTCCACTTCTGACACCACTATAATGAATACAAAGTCTAAACGGTTTCAACTAATTCATTTGTACACATATAATCTAACTTCTAGTCCATAATATCACAATTTATCTAATTAATATCACTTTAATTTATTTCAAACCAGACTGCCTATACTGAACTCTAACTGTATCTCACTGTATCTCTATGTGCCCTCTTCTGTATATCAGGATGACCTAATACTCTCAGGAATAGAGGCTTGTTTATGAGTAAGAGCGACAGGTCCAGCTCCAAAATTGTTACGATAATCTAAACTAATCGTTCTTTGATTTCAAATTGACCTTGATCGTGACGCAGGTGGTTTTCAAAGTAATTCAATCGACGAATGCTAGAAAATTAGTCGGATGCCGAAAATACAATATTCATTTCATTCATCTTGTCATCAGTTACAAGCACTGTGAGTTCAACAGCATAATTTGTTACTAATATTCAAACTCAAGCATAGAAATTGGAGACTCCACAAATATTGAAAACCACGAAAGTAGGAAAAAAGGTTCGAACATAAACCTCCCTTTATTATACGAAACAATCCAACAAGTTGTTGGCTTTCACAATAGTTATTATTATTTTTCAATTAATGATCATAGTACGATTCAGGCCACACTTCAGAGCTTACAACCGCAACAGGCCCTCATATTGAATAAAGGGGTGTTATCGATTTTAGGGAGAGAGTTTTCTTGTTTGTGACTTCACGCTTCATGTCGTATGATCCCTTGGAGGGTTTCATAAATGGATTACTTTTCGAAGGAGTCTGTTTATCAGATAATGGAAGTCAGTCAACTCAGGAGACTGTCGTCGCCTTTTATGCATCGAACTATTGAGTTCAGTTACGATTCTCTGTGGGACAATTTCCTCAATTAATAATAATATTTATTATTGTAATTTTTATTGTCATAAATTTCCTATGAAACATCAGTAACGTCAGATAGAGATAGTTATAAATAATACACATAAATATACATACATGTATAAACAGCTACTATACAGTTATATGCAAAAAAACACTTAAATGTATTGATAAAAACAATTACATGGTACGTTAATTCGACAGTGTGAAAAAAAAGTTATAATTATATGAACAGCACACACATTTTACAGGCATTAAAACATGCGTCTAATGAATAAAAGGCCACTCTAAAAATCCACGTCTGCGATCTAAATCATCTTCATTAAGTTCATGTATTACTTTCACTTTATATAGGTGCCATTCATTCTTAGTCAATTTAAAACAGACGTTTCACACATTGATTGCTACAATGCAACTTGACACTGACTGTAAATATGTTTTCAAAATTCGACTCACTCAACACATCAAAACAATAGGCGAGAGGTCAAAACTAAGTTCATGTAATTGCAAGATAGTATTTGTTATTTTTACAATTGTGGTAACTGGAGAACAGAAATTACTTGAGGGAGTGAGTAGAATGTCTAGAAATTCTTTGAATCTAGTGGCAAGAGGAGGAACTCTTTCCATCTACTTTGGGGCAGTTGTGAGCCTTCTTGAACAATTTGCAACACGTGCAAATTTATGATATTTGTCCTCTCGCTTTCACTGGAAAAACAACCCCAGAACATCACCCCAATTGACAGTCATATGCCCGAGATAAACCTTTTACCAACGAACTATTAGATGCATTTTGCTTGGACCTAACACCAACTAAGCTTACGGATCTGATGATGGAATTCCTCAGATTATTCTCAAAACATGTTCCCATGAACTAACACATGTTCTTTGCAAGTTATTAAACCTCTCTTATAATGAGAAAGAGGACAACCAGCCCCAAAAAAAAGGAAAAAACATACCTTGCAACTACAGACCCATTGCACTGCCATCTGTTATTTTGAAGGTCATGGAAAAAGCCATCAACATCGAGCTAATGAAATATCTAGAACGATTAGGAATTGTGAAAGATCGACAACATGGTTTCCGTCATCAGAGATCTTCTGGTTACCTGCTTGCTTACGTCTCACATATATGGCAACTTTCCATTGAAAAATATGGTGAAACACTGGCCGTGGCATTGAATATCTCCAAGGCGTTTGATCGCGTTTGGCACTAAGGCAAGGGCCAAGCTTCCATCTCATGGCTTGCCCCCCCAGTTGTGTTCTTTGATATCTAGCTTCCTCTCAGACAGATCTCTCCACGTGGTGGTTGATAAAGTTCATCTGACGCTCTACCTATAAATGCTGGTGTTCCGCAGGGATCCGTTTTAGCACTAATACTGTTTCTCCTTCACATCACTGATTTGTTGAGAGCTACCGCATGCCCATAGCTTTGCGGATGATAAAAACCTGATTTTCTGATTCGTGCAAAGAGCTATTTCACTTCTCGTCACTTGATTATGATTTATAAGGCACAGATCCGACCTGTCCTGGAATAATGTTCCTTTATATGGAGTGCAGCCCCTAAACACACACTTAAACTTTTTAATTCAGTTGAAAAAAGAGACATTCGTCTCGTTGGTTATGCTGAGCTTACAAGCTCACTTCTCTGGAATACCGCAGAAAGGTTGGCGATCTGTCTCTGTTTTACGGATATTTTCATGGACGATGCTCTTCTGAAATATCATCAACCGTTCCACCGTTAGCGGTCCCATCGAGAATGACCCGTCGAGGTCAGTCTTGACATCCATTTGTCGTCACTTTGTGGAGACATGCCGAACATCTCTTTCCCAGGGCTCTTTCTACCAGGCAAAGTTGTGGCACTCACTGACTCGGGTGGTGTTCCCTGAGGTATACGGCCTGCAGAAATTCAAGACTAACACCATGGGTCCACAGGTCCACAGAACAGTCACTCTGTAACTTTGAGTCGTGACGCCTCACTCGACGGATGACAGATGTTAACCTCAAATTTCACTTTCATTCTTTCATAACATAACCCTTTTGTTTTGCATAAAGAACACGTGTATGGTCACAGTTTAACAAATATTTTTTTGTGTTAATATGATTTATTTGGCGAGATCAAATCATACCCCCTAACAATTAGGGACCCGCTAGTATTGCGGCTACCGTCATGTTGACAGTTGTTTAATTTAATTTTTCTACATTTACATAGAAGCACTTTTTTCACCACATATGGTATGTTCCAACTTTAATACTGTTATTCTCAATATTGTAACATTTCTCTTTTCTATAGATCTTAACTTTGTAACCCTTTTTTCGCTGAAGATGAAGGATTAATCCTTCGAAACATGTCCTGATGCTGATGTAAGTCTTCCGACTACATCTCGTAATGTGCTGATGTGTGTCCTCTGACTACACACACACATTATCAATAAAGATTTTATTTGGTGGAGTTCGACTGTAAGTTTTTTACCTACCCAGTAAGATCTCACCTCCACTGTATGTTATGGATCGCCTCCGTTGGACGAACACCAACCTACTTTCCCTCGGCTCTATGGATTTTCTTTGAACATTACAGGATTTTTCTCTTAGTGAGAACCAAAACATAAAAAAAACTCCTCAAACCGAATTCATTTCAGAGACTTACCGATCTGATGGTTTTGTAATCCGGGTAAATGTTTTTTTTTTATCTTCTAGAGAAATCTCAATAAACGATTCTGTACTTTTTCCATTATGTGAGAAATCGTAATTTTTGTTGGGTACCAGATTACGGAACAGTACTCGAGTTTTGGTCTAACCAAATAATTGTATTTAAGTGTTTCCCAATTTCGGAAAAACGTGGACTTTTATTGCACATATCCCAAACTTTTCAGTGCCTGCGCGCTAACTTGTTCAATGTGTGATCTGTATGAAAGTGCATAATCATACTCAAAGCCTATGCAGGGTGTTTCATAATAAATGCGCAGGACTTCAGGATGTGATAGCTCGTCCAAAAATATGAAAAAAAGTTTCTATTAACTTACCCTCTAAAATGCACCATTTTCGAGATACAGGGTGTTGAAATTTAAAAAAAATGATCGTTTTTTGCGAATATCTCTGGAACCGTTCATCGCACAGAAAAAATATTTCGTAGGCATTTTCTACTCATAATAAGCTATGTTTTGTGCGGATTTTTTATTTTTTCAAATTCATAATTGGTGAAAATTTTAAGGGGTAGTGGGTGTTTTTTTCTCCAACTTCTACGCCACTGGAAAAAGTATGATTTTGACTTGAACCGCCAATGTTTTCTACACAAAAAGATACTCTTGGTCATAAGCTCTAAAGTTGACCGTTTTCAAGAAAAATCAACTTTCATGTTGAAAAACATGGTAAATTTTTTTAAATAATTTTTTTCCTAATTATACAAAATTTATTTAAACGTTTAAACAAGTAACAAAACCAAACGTTGACTTCTTAATTGCAAAATAAAAAAAAAACAATAACAATCATACTCAATTGAATTGTTGGAAATGTCCGCCGTTAGCTTTAATTCACGCAGCAATTTTTCGAGGAAAAAACATTATTTTAAACAACATGAAAGTTGATTTTTCTTGAAAACGGTCAACTTTAGAGCTTATGACCAAGAAAACATTGGCGGTTCATATAGGAGGCTCAAAACTGTACTTTTTCCAGTGGCGTAGAAGTTGGAGAAAAAAACACCCACTACCCCTTCAAAATCTTCACCAATTATGAATTTAAAAAAATAAGAAATCAGCACAAAACATAGCTTATTATGAGTAGAAAATGCCTACGAAATCTTTTTTCTGTGCGATAAACGGTTCCAGAGATATTCGCAAAAAACGATTATTTTTTTTTTAATTTCTACACCCTGTATCTCAAAACTGGTGCATTTTAGAGGGTAAGTTAATAGAAACTTTTTTTCATATTTTTGGACGAGCTATCACATCCTGCGCATTTATTATGAAACACCCTGTAGATCCCTAATTTTTTTAGTTCGTCATTTTCAATATTTGATTCATATTCCAGTGAATCCTCAGTCATTTCTACAAGATAATACGACACATTTAAATTTAATTCGACAAATTGAAGTCGTCAACTGAAAATGAGAACGCTGAGTCTATATAGCTCTGGAGGGGATGGCATCTTCATTTACAATATTTTCATCAGCAAACATTCAGAATATCTAAGGTTCTGCGGTAAGCCAAATACACCAAAGACAAAAAAAAACAGTGGTCCCAAAATTTGACAAAAATAAAGAATTTGTTTTTGATTCAGAAGACAATGTTTTTGAGTATTTAACCTTCCACGGTATAAAAATAAAAGAAATCTAAGAGATCTGTACAATGGTAGAAGGGCAAATGAAGCAGTTTGCACCCGATAAGTTAACACGTTCACAAGAGACTATTGTTTTGAATAAAATTATTAAATTTTGTCAGTAGCGTATCGTATTCTTAATTTGCCTATCTGATAGTTTGAAAATTCGGTATTTCTTGAGGTATGTTCAGTACAACCAAGACCCATTTCATCTTTAACTATTTAGGCAAATAAAACTCAATTATAAAGAAAGGTAACTGCAATGACTGCGAGAACTACAGATTCGTTACCATAACTCCAGTACTATACAAAATTATTGAAATCACTATCAAAGACAAATTAATCAGTTTCCTTGAGAACATTAATTTATATAACCATCAATATGTCTTCAGATCTACTACACAAATGGTAACGGATTTGGTTCACCAACTAGCCAAAAACAAATACGCCACGCCAGAATGCATTCATACAAGAGCAATCTTATGCAATTTGTCAAAAGTTTGCGATAGTAGTTCACACGATATTCTGTAAAGCTTCACAAATATGGAATCCGTGAAAAAGTTCTCAGTCTAATCGAAACATATATCAAATATAAAGATCATTTAACAATGATCCAGTACTATCCAAGTTAAACATGCAGTCCCTCAGGGATCAGTGCTGGGGCCCCCATTGTTTATAATCTATCTAAATGACTCACCCAAATTTATTGATACTTCAGATATTTTTATGTGTGCGGATAATTCAACTTTTATGATTCAGAGTGAACACCAAGAAAAACTCTACAGGATATCGGGTGAACTGTATTTCAACTCAGATGCTCTCTCTCTCAATAAAAATAGGACAAAAGCATTTCATTTACAAAACGTGGAGATCTCACCTTAAATTATGTTATTTGATATTTCAGCAATGTTTTTTTTCGTGTTTGCAGCACACCCGAAACAACCAGCACCAGAAGAATCGAACAGTTCGGAATCCGAGTGTGTCTTATCTGATCCATGTAGTTACGCCGTCCATGATTTTGATGAGAATTTTTCTCCAGAACGAAAGGTTTCTTTCCTCAACGAGAAGAACGACGAATTCGACGTGAACGGACTCAAGGAAAAAAAGAAAAAGTAAGTATTTGTTCTTATTTGGAATCGCATAATAAAAGGTAAGACATTAGCTCGAAAAAGTCTTCCAAAGACTTCTATGGGTTATGCTCGTAAGGGTGCAACTGGATAGCGGAAGGGACATTTTTATGTGTCTGAAACAGTCTTTTCAAATTTGCAATTATTCAAATTCAACGAATTGCTATATCTGCGGGCACAGTTTGAATTACCTGCACTTGACGCTCGTCATCAAGGGTTATAATCCAGCCGCTGTAGCAAAAATGTTACTAAAACCTAACACAAAACCAGTAGAAATGATTTATGGTTCACGGGCGGTTTTTGAAAACCACTTTGAGAAAAAAAATTGCTCTGCACGGAATCAGTGTGAAAGCAGCCACGAGTTCTAGCCACGAATTTCTCGCGGTGATACGGCACGTACTCGACAGCCAGTGGTCCCCAAATTACTTTATAATTTCGTGTCTAGCCATGAATTTACTACACTATATAGTGGATCTCACAAATGAGCTTGTTTTGACGATGGCATAAGACTTTTGATTATTAGACATGTTTTGAGATATCTGAACGTGTACTTAAGTATAGAAAAATATTACTTTAACTAGAATTTTCAACATTCTTGGATTTAATTCATAAGTTCGTGAAAGATTTTGTAGGTAGGGATTTTTTGCAAACATCTATTCTATAGAAGGTGCTCTAGAAAACCCATGTGTCAAAATATTTTGTCGGGCAGGATTTTTACCCCCACCAGCAATAATAATAATTTTCAAAAAAGTTCATAAGTCCGCCTAAGTTTTCGTGAATTTTTGCATAAATATGAGGATTTTTTGCATAGATCTATACTATAGAAGGTGCTCTAGAAGACCCACGTTTCAAAATATTTTGTCGGGCAGAATTTTACCCCCACCATCAATAATAATTATTTTCAAAATAAATTAATAAGTTTGTCAAAGTTCACGTAGGTGGGGATTTTTTTGCAGAAATCGATTAAACAGGTGATCTAAAATACCTATACGTCAAAATATTTTGTCGGGCAGGATATTTACCCCCACCAGCAATAATAATAATATTCAAAAAAGTTCATAAGTCCGCCTAAGTTTTCGTGGATGGGGGTATTTTTGCATAAATATGAGGATTTTTTTGCATAGATCTATACTATAGAAGGTGCTCTAGAAGACCCACGTGTCAAAATATTTTGTCGGGCAGGATTTTACCCCTACCATCAATAATAATTATTTTCAAAATAAATTAATAAGTTTGTCAAAGTTCACGTAGGTGGGGATTTTTTTGCAGAAATCGATGAAACAGAAGGTGATCTAAAATACCTGTCAAAATATTTTGTCGGGCAGGATATTTACCCTCACCAGCAATAATAATAATTTTCAAAAAACTTCATATGTTCGACAAAGTTTTCGTGGATGGGGGTATTTTTGCATAAATATGGGGATTTTTTTGCATAGATCCATGTGTCAAAATATTTTGTCGGGCAGAATTTTACCCCCACCATCAATAATAATAATTTTCAAAATAAATTGATAAGTTCGTCAAAGTTCACGTAGTCGGGGATTTTTTTGCAGAAATCGATAAAACAGAATGTGATCTAAAATACCTATACGTCAAAATATTTTGTCGGGCAGGATAATTACCCCCACCAGCAATAATAATAATTTTCAAAGAAAGTTCATAAGTCCGACAAAGTTTTCGTGGATGGGGGTATTTTTGCATAGATCTATACTATAGAAGGTGCTCTATAAGACACATGTGTCAAAATATTTTGTCGGGCAGGATTTTACCCCCACCATCAATAATAATTATTTTCAAAATAAATTAATAAGTTCGTCAAAGTTTACGTAGGTGGGGATTTTTTTACAGAAATCAATGAAACAGAAGGTGATCTATAATACCTATTCGTAAAAATATTTTGTCGGGCAGGATTTTTACCCCCACCAGCAATAATAATAATTTTCAAAATAGTTCATAAGTCCGACAAAGTTTTCGTGGATGGGGGTATTTTTGCATAAATATGGGGATTTTTTTGCATAGATCTATACTATAGAAGGTGCTCTATAAGACCCATGTGTCAAAATATTTTGTCGGGCAGGATTTTACCCCCACCATCAATAATAATAATTTTCAAAATAAATTAATAAGTTCGTCAAAGTTTACGCAGGTGGGGATTTTTTGCAGAAACCGATGAAATAGAAGGTGATCTATAATACCTATTCGTCAAAATATTTTGTCGGGCAGGATTTTTACCCCCACCAGCAATACTAATAATTTTCAAAAAAGTTCGTAAGTCCGCCAAAGTTTTCGTGGATGGTCGTATTTTTGCATAAATATGGGGATTTATGTGCATAGATTTATACTATAGACCCATGTGTCAATATATTTTGTCGGGCAGGATTTTACCCCCACCATCAATAATAATAATTTTCAAAATAAATTAATAAGTCCGTCAAAGTTTACGTAGGTGGGGATTTTTGTGCTGAAATCGATGAAACAGAAGGTGATCTATAATATTTATTCGTCAAAATATTCAGGCAGGATTTTTACCCCTACCAGCAATAATGATAATTATCAAAAAAGTTCATGAGTTCGCCAAAGTTTTCGTGGATGGGGGCATTTTTGCATAAATATGGTGTTTTTTTTGCATAAGTCTATACTACAGAAGGTGCTCTAGAAGATCTATTTGTCAAACTATTTTGTCGGGCAGGGCGTTACCCCCACCATCAATTATGATAATTTTCAAAATAGATTTATAAGTTCGTCAAAGTTTTCATTGGGGGGAGTTTTTTGCATAAATGTATACCACCAAAGGTGCTCCACTAGACTTTTTCCTCAGAATATTTTGTCGGGCAGGATTTTATCCCCCACCACCATTAATATTAATTTTCAAAAACAATACTGTATAACTTCGGCACAGTTTTCGTTGGTAAGGATTTTTTCGCAGAAAGCAATGACCTTTATGTCAAAAAATTATGTCGGGAGAGATTTTTACCCTCACTACCAATAATAATAATTTTCAAAAAAGTTCATAAATCCGAAAAGGTTTACGTGGATGCGGTTTTTTTTGCATGAATATGGTGATTTTCCTACATAAGTTTATACTACAAAATGTAGTTCCAATGCCTCGTATATGGTTAATTTTTCCAAAATTCCATGGTACTGGAGGTGCTTGTCAATACCCACATGTCATTATTTTCTGGCAGGATTGTTAGCTGAAATGGTTCTCACTCAGCTGTGTTTTCAATTTTCCTGCTCTCGTAATAGTGTACATTATTTGTGTGATAGTGATTTTTCACACTCTTAATGTTACATATTGTTTCTACTACCTTGCTACAAATCTTCATATTCGACCCCTAAACAATGTAGGAAAATGATTGTTTCCCTCCTGGTTCTGAGACCAAACATAATCTTCTTAGGGCCAGTTTCGCAGGTCTCAGTTAACCTTCAGATAACTAACTGAACACATTCTAACCATTAGTTAACTGATCTGAACTCTAACTGGAACCTGTGAAACTGGCCCTTAGTTTCTTAATACTTCTACACTTTATTTCATCAGTTTGATTTTTTAACAAGGTAGTTTTTGGAAATATTCACATATGATAGTCTATTTCCATTTCTTTAAACAATATAATAGAAGAAATAACTTCACCAACAAACAAATCGTTGTAAACAAGGTGGTGACGACGCAACGCCCACTTGATATTTTGTTATACCGCCGCATATAATTCCATTCATGCATTGCAAATTTTAGGATAAAATTTTAAAAAACTATTACAGAGGCCGTAGAAAAAATTATGTACACCCGCCAAACGAATTTTTTTCTCCTACTGCGGATATCAATGCCCGACGCGAAGCTATATCCCCCCTTGGCACCCCCCTTGTTTATTAAATAATAGCTATTACTGCTATAATTTTATATTTTCTTAATTCATTGTTTTGATTGTAACCAAACTAATGGGTGCGTGTAGGGCACGCAGATGAATTTTGTTTTCATCATTGATTCCTGCCACATCATTATCAGTGAATATTAGGAATTCCTAGTTATACAGTTGCATATAGGAATTCCTATGTGTCTATCTATTAATAGCTAGGCTACAAATATAGGTACTGCCGGTCCATTACATAAATATAATTTATATTGTAGTGCCATCTACCGACAGGAAGAGATAGCGTTAATGCCATCTGATTTATACAGTTCGCCAATCGTTTATGTGAATCAAGTTACGACGTATACGTAGGTGTGTCTCCCTGTGTATTTTATTTACGATATAACTTTGTAACGAAATTTACTATGGCCATCTATGCTTTGTTTCCACAACGATCAAAATTCCAGGACAGCCAACTATCTTATTTCACTTGAAAGTTGAAACAATAACAGGCCTGGAAATAATTCCCCGCCAATATTACATTGCAAGTACTTTTTTCGGCAACCACCCGGACACTTTTTCTTTGGGAAAGTAGCACTTCCCGGCCTAGTCCGGGAAGTACGTACTTCCCGGACTAGGCCGGGAAGTGCTCGAATTTTATTATAAATATTAATATAAATAATAATTAAAATGTTTCTGTTGGTACCTATCTTCTGTTCCAATTTCAAAATATAATACAAAGAACTAAAATGTTCAAAATATTCAAATTTGGAATCACAGCCAGGGTAGTTTACTCTTGTTCAAAATTCTATTTTTTGTTCCTCTCTGTACACCGTTTGGAAATTCAGAATTTTGATAACTCGAATAAAAGTATTCCGTAATGCACTAATTTTTATGAAGAATAAAATTTTCTGACCAATCAATAATAAAAAAGTTTCCATATGGTGCAAATTATTGAAACTCACTGTATATAGTCATGACCACCTTTTGATAAGCAACCCATTTTAGGCGTATTCGTCTATTTATGTAACTTCATAAAAAGTATGTTTCATCTGGTTAACAGATGGGTGAGGGTAGACCTTTCTTTGTCTCTTAGACTAAATGCGTCTCATTGACTTGTTATTCTACATGGTTGCCGAAAAAATAGTGTACGCAACACGTCCAAAAACAGTTTTTTTGGACTCGCAGACTTCCAGGACTCGCTAGCGCTCGTCCTAGAATTTGGTCTACTCGTCCAAAAAAAGTATTTTCCGGACTTGTTACGTAATAGTATATTGTGTATCTAGTAGTAAAAGCAATACATTCCCGGACGACAATGTAAATTGTTGGCCGAGGCGTTAAGCCGAGGCCAACAAGCATTGAAGTCTGGGACTGTTCTTTTACTACGAGGTACACATACTATTTTTTCTGAAATCGCAATCAGCATTATCAAAAACGAAGGAATTCTACATATTGTTTGCGTGAATTCAATAACTGTCTAAAATCTAAACAAGCCTGCAAAAATGTTCCCCTATCGTTTTCGATATGGGAAAGTAGTTTCCCGTACCGTTTAGGTCCGAAAACGGTCCGGGAAAGTTTGTTGCTTAGCAACGGACTAAAATACTAGATTAGCGTATTTTGAGGCCTGAAGTTGCTCGAACGATTTCAGAAAAGTATCGAAAACGATACGGGAAACTTTTTGCCGGCTTGTTTACATTTTAGACAGTTATTGAATTCACGCCAACAATATGTAGAATTCCTTAGTTTTTGATAATGCTGATTGCGATTTCAGAAAAAATAGTATGTGTACCTCGTAGTAAAAGCACATTCCCAGACTTCAATGCTTGTTGGCCTCAGCTTAACGCCTCGGCCAACAATTTACATTGTCGTCCGGGAATGTATTTACTACTAGATACACAATATACTATTGTTGACTCGTGTTCTCCAAAACAACACCGGCATGTGTTGTACAGTATTTGTGCGAATAATTGGATAGGTACCTCTTTGTTAGGGAAGTACATTTATTACTACTACCAGCTATTTGAAATGTTGCAAATCCTTCTGGAATCGAATGTTGAATATTCAATGCTAAATGACTGAATCCTACTGTTCATTTGCCATGCGCTGCGATTAAAGAAAATATTATGCCTGTCTGTCCTTTCATTTTCGCCGGATTAGTATGTTTTCAAAAGTTGAAGAATAAATACTTATTATATTGTACTGGAGAGGAAAGTTATGGTGGTGGGGGCTAAGATCCTGCCCGAAAAAATATTTTGACAAGTATGTCTGATGAAGCACCTTTGGTAGTATACATTTATGCAAAAAAATTTCCACTTACGAAAAGTTTTACGAACTTATAAATTTATTTTGAAAATTATCATTATTGATGATGGGGGTAACATCCTGCCCGACAAAATATTTTGACACATAGGTCTTCTAGAGCACCTTCTATAGTATAGAACTATACAAAAAAAATCCCATATTTATGCAAAAATACCCCATCCACGGAAACTTTGGCGGACCTTTGAACTTTTTTGAAAATTATTATTATTGCTGGTGGGGGTAAAAAAAATCCTGCTTGACAAACTATTTTGACGAATAGGTATTCTAGATCACCTTCTTTTTCATTGATTTCTGCAAAAAAATCCCCACCTACGTGAACTTTGACGAACTTATTAATTTATTTTGAAAATTATTATCATTGATGGTGGGGGTAAAATCCTGCCCGACAAAATATTTTGACACGTGGGTCTTCTAGAGCACCTTCTATAGTATAGATATATGCAAAAAAAAATCCCCATATTTATGCAAAAATACTCCCATCCACGAAAACTTAGTTGGACTTACGAATTTTTTTGAAAATTATTATTGTTGCTGGTGGGGTTAAAAATCCTGCCCGACAAAATATTTTGAAGAATAGGTATTATAGATCACCTTCTATTTCATCGATTTCTGCAAAAAATCCTCACCTACGTAAACTTTGACAAACTTATTAATTTATTTTGAAAATTATTATTATTGATGGTGGGGGTAAAATCCTGCCCGACAGAATATTTTGACACATGGTTCTTCTATAGCACCTTCTATAGTATAGATATATGCAAAAAAATCCCCATATTTATGCAAAAATACCCCCATCCACGAAAACTTAGGCGGACTTATGAACTTTTTTGAAAATTATTATTATTGCTGGTGGGGGTAAAATTCCTGCCCGACAAAATATTTTGACGAATAGTTATTTCAGATCACCTTGTGTTTCATCGATTTCTGCAAAAAAATCGCCACCTACGTGACCTTTGACGAACTTATTAATTTATTTTGAAAATTATTATTAATGATGGGGAGGGGGGGGGGGGGTAAAATCCTGCCCGACAAAATATTTTGACACACGGGTCTTCTAAAGCACCTTCTATAGTATAGATCTATGCAAAAAAAATCCCCACCTACAAAACTTTCACGAACTTATGAATTAAATCCCTTTCAAAGAACTTTGAAAATTCTAGTTAAAGTAATATTTTTCTATACATAAGTACATGATCAGATATCTCAAAACATGTCTTATAATCAAAAGTCTTATGCCATTGTCAAAACAAGCTCATTTGTGCGATCCTCTATATAGTGTAGTAAATTCATGACTAGCCACGAAATTATAACGTATAATTAGGGGACCACTGGCGGTCGAGTACGCGCCGTATCACCGCGAGAAATTCGTGGCTAGAACTCGTGGCTGCTTTCACACTGATCTGCACGGAGGACCTATAGAAGTTGGGGAAATTTGGGAAATTTCGCAAAATCGGTATTCCGTCAATAACTTGGAAGTGGTTGAAAATTTCGATATAACGTAAGGAAACAAACTTGTAGGGCGTGAAAATCTTCACAAAAAAAATCATCGAAGATTTCTAAAAATATTCTATTTTTGAGAAACGTGGCCCTGAAGTGTGGTTTCTCAGTAATGTGCCACTGGAGCGGGGTGGGCGACGCGCATGCTGAATTAATTGGGCAATAACTGTGTGATTCCGTGTTTAGAGTGAACTAAATTCAGATTGGCACGACAATTGTTTGTTATAAAGTTCATTTGCTAGTTACAAACGATTGGTGGTTCTGAATTCTAACAGCCGTATGCATAGTCAATCGCCAGCGACTCGCCAGAGTTTCGCCGTTCGCTACACAAGGATTATAATGCACAGTCGAGCTCCAAAAAAGTGACAACTACGCGATAAGTCACATTTTACCGAAACGCTGGCGATGTACCACTTTTTTGGAGCTCGACTGTGCATTATATAGTTCTTGTGCAGCGAGCGGAGAAACTCCGGCTAGTCGCTGGAATTGATTATGCAAACGGCTGTAAGAGTTGCTCTCATTTAACGAAGCCGATTTTATTCTTTAACGGTATTGCAATAATCACTTATTAAATGGCATCGGACATCAATTGAAATAAATTTGGGTACAAATTTGGTTCACTGGAAATCTGTTGAGTATGAAAAAAAATTGAACGTCGCGATTGTGGGCCCTCGGCCAATTGTAATGGTACCATTTTTGTTTTGCGGAAATGCCCTGTTGCCAAGTTAACCTCTTCGGATTACTGGAAATCTGATATGGTATGTATGTATGTAAAAGGGGTGGATTGGCATTGGATGAATCCATTTGCCACAGACTTTTGTTAGCTTATAGCTTTAGAGATCTAGACCAATATTTTCCAAAAATGTTACCAAAATGTCAAATATATCTTTATTCTGCATATTGAGTAGATATGTTATATTTAACGGAAATGAAATAGTATGTATTTGCAGTAGATTAAGGAGTCGTGTTATTTCTGGAGTGTGATTCAAGCAGGAAAAGAATATGTGATTTAAGTCACAGATCGATGAGTCATCGCATGTGCAATAAGGTGTTTGGGATAAACCGATTTATATAAATGGGCTGGAAATCTGCCGTGATTTAGTTTAAGTCTTGTTATGGTGACTGCTTTTTTCCTGCTCAGAATGTAATCTGACAGGTGTGGAATTCTCAATGGTAATGTGGGATGTATGAGTGTGTACTGATTAGTGGAAGTTGCGGTGAAGTCCTGCCAATGTTCCTCCCAACTTGTTCTCATTTTGTTTTTTTTCTAGTTGGACTATATCATTATAAGGATGAGTTTCGATCATGTTTGTGGAAGACGTTGCTATTTTAGCTAACTTGTCCGCTATTTCGTTTCCCAATATTCCGCAATGGCCCTTCACCCATACCATGGTAATGTTCACATTTGATATCTGATGTGGAAAAAACAGTTGAACGTGTCGATTGTAGAACCTCAACCTATTCTAATGGTGCTATTTTTGTTTTGCGGAAATGCGCCGTTGCCAAGTTTTGGTAACTTGGGATTACTGGAAATCTTATATGGAAAAAATAATTGAACGTTGCCATTTTGTGCCATCAGGCGATTCTAATAGTACCATTTTTGTTTTTGATTACTGGAAATCTGATATTGAAATGGGTCGAAGCGGACATTATTTTATTCAATCAGGTGGTTCCTGCTATGCCATTTTGACTTTGCGGAAATGCGCTATTGCGCGGGAAATTAGATGCGGGAAATCATTCAGAAAAGCTTTATAGAAATTTTCGATGGAGAGTATTAATATAAATCTTCATCCGATTCTTCTTTCTTCTGTCTGCCTACGTTTACGGCCATGGACTGAATTTCAAAACATAAAAAAAGGGACACAACCTAACCTAACCGAACTAACCTAGCTATCCAAGTTGCTGGTAATTCGATCTCTGATTAGTATGGAAGGGTGAAATCACAGCAGATGCTCGCTGCGCTCGCATTTTATAAATTAACAGAAGAGAAAGACACGCCTTCGGCGTGTCTCTTTCTATTGACTGCCCATGTATTCAGCTATTGACCGAATTTCTAAGCGTAAAAAAGGGACACAACCTAACCTAACCGAACTAACCTAGCTATCCAAGGTGCTGATAAGTATGAAAAGGTGAAATTTCAGCAGATGCTCGCTGCGCTCGCATTTCATGAACTTCCAGCAGGAAGAGACACACTGTTACTTTTGTTTCCATGGAAATGAAGTTGATGTCAAACTCCTGACTATTTATAGTCGGTGAGCTGTAAGTAGTATGATAATTTGTGACATTGTGGCTGAAAATCCAGAACTTGAGCATTTCAACGTTGTTTCGCATCATTCAGTTATTTCAAGAATTTCTAAAGTAAATCATTTTAACTTAAAGTGAGATAACCTAAATGAAATAAAAATGGATTTTTGATCATGCGTCATCACATTTCCAAAAGTATTTTCGGTAAAATTGATCATAAAAATTGATAAGGATGAATATTAATAATGATATTCTTTGAGCAAAATTTCCTTAAATATTTTTTTGATGATTTCCAGCGCCCAAGACTTGGCAACATTGTTGCAATTCTGCAAGGTTCAAATTTCATTGCCCAATCATCTAACTTAATAGTATGGTATCCACTCAGAACTATCCTCATATCAGATTTCCATTTATCCAAAGAGACAAAACAAAAATAGTATCATTAGAATAGGTTGAGGGTCCATAATCGAAACGTTCAATTGTTTTTTACATATTAGATTTCCACTACTCTGAAGTGACCTACTTGGCAACAGGGCATTTCCGCAAAACAAAAATGGCACAATTTATTTATTTATTTATTTATTCACTTTCAGAAACAGGATGCTAACATACTGTTAAGAAATGTCAATGTAAATAGATCAAAATGTAAAATGTAAAAATAAGAACCGACATTATTACAATTGACTGAGGGCCTACAATCGCTACGATCAATAGTTTTTTTCAATATCAGATTTCCAGTAATCCCAGGTGACCAAAATTTGGCAACGGCGCATTTCCGCAAAACAAAAATAGTACCATTAGGATGGGTTGAGGGTCTATAATCTAGACGTTCAACTGTTTTTTTCGTATCAGATTTCCAGTAATCGGGAGAGGTCAACTTGGCAACAGGGCATTTCCGCAAAACAAAAATGGTACCATAACAATTGGTAGAGGGTCCACAATCGCGACGTTGAATTATTTTTTCCATATCAGATTTCCAGTCAACCAAAGTTCAGCGTAAATTTGTAAATTGTGGGAGAAAAAATTGAATTATATGAAGCGAATTAAGCTTGTAAGAAATTGTAATTTTCTAACGGAAAATATTTGGATAAGTATTCCTTTTTGCTGAGTTCTGCTCATCCAGGTTTTCACCACAAACAAATCAATGTTGTTGGAAATCAAATTCACCAGCACTTCTCCTAACTTTCTTTTCGGGTGGACTATATGAAAAATTTGGACTGACTGGAGGAAATTCAGCATTATTATGTTCGAGTGCTTTATTTCTGGTACGATTGGTATAATTTTGGTAACAAATACGGTGCACTTCCAACTCTGATGAATGTTTAATGGCCCGGTATCTGCCATCATTTCTTTCAAGAGCAACACCGCGCAAAGTCGTCGTGCCTGATGTACGTACTGTAGTTACTTCACCCTCTTTCAATGTTTTCACGGAATCACACATTATGAAAACACATATATTATAATATGTATTCTCTTTGACACAACTTTTAATGAAGTTTTTCAGAAAACCATCACCAAACGAACAGACTTGTTTGTTTACAACACGTCATGCGGAGCATACGTCATCTGATGGAGTCGACCGTGGCGCCCCGCGAACATTTGTGCCGACTGCGAGAAAGAGCAGATTCTCAACTACAGATTTTATAAAGCCATTGTCGATAAGATAAACTCGCGAGACTTATCAGGAGAATTTTAATGCGTTTTGGGAAACATCCAGGAAATATAGAAAATGATGAATGAAAACTTTGTCATCAAAGGTTTTAGATAGATATTCTGAAAGTAGAGAGTGTTGGCAACAAAATCACAAGTACGCGGTTTAAAAAAAAAATCACTTTGATATACTTAGCTAAGTCGATTGTAAGACATCAGACATAAAAAATTAGCGAACTCAAAAACAACAACGGTTACAGAAAAACTTGATTTAGTTAGGAATGAATGTTATATCTGATTTGTTCAAATTTGACCGACTGAATCTTTGAACAAACTCAGACTGTCGAGCTAATTCGATAGGAAAACGCAAAGAAATTGTAAAATTGCATTGTTTATTTATCAAAGATCATTATTTCCACCTTTGAATATCAAATACAAATACTTCTGCCGACACCCGCCAGCTATATATGATAATTGTTGAAGGATTTCCCTTCAAAACACCGTTTAGTTTATGAATTTTTACTAATAACAAGGGAGATGAAGAGATTTTAGTTGAGCGTCGGGTTAAATCTTATGAAATCCCGAGTTGTTCGCGTGGAAATTCGAAAATATCAATTATAGTTCATTATCTCTCATAGGAAGCATTTTTTTACAAAATGTGTAGATATCTTTTTTGGAAATAAGGATGGATTGAGCGAGGGGCAATATATGAAAATATAAGTAGAAAAGTTATTGGGTATAACCCTCAAAATGTTGTGCAACCGTAGACACGTGTTTCGAGGTTAAGCTCTCATCAGTATGGTAAAATCAAGTGCGAAGATGTATAACACTTGGATCTAAAAATAGAAACAAAGGAAGTCAACAACAGGAAGCCAACCACACATTTGTGGCTTCGGTTAGAAGACCTTGTGTTTACAAGGCAACAACTAACGTCGCCACAGAGGCAGCTATAGCTACCAGCGTGACAATCCTACCCAGGAAAATACAAATAAGGATGGATTGAGCGAGGGGCAATATATGAAATTATAAAGAGAAAAGTTATTGGGTATAACCCTCAAAATATTGTGCAACCGTAGACACGTGTTTCGAGCTTAAGCTCTCATCAGTACGGTAATATCAAGTGCGAAGATGCACAACACTTGGATGTAAAAATGGAAACAAAGGAAGTCAACAACAGGAAGCCAACCACACATTTGTGGCTTCGGTTAGAAGACCTTGTGGAGATTTTTACGCTCTACAGGTTTGTTTTCATTATATTGACATTTTCAAGCTCTTCCAAGTTATTGATGGAATACTGAATTTTCGAGTTTTCCCGGGAGTTTTTCCCACTTTCCATTGGTGCTCGCGTGCAGAACAATTTTTTTCCTCAAAGTACTGCTCAAAAACTGCTTGTGTGCCAAAAATTATTTCTACTGGATTCAGTGCCAGGTTAAAACCGCAACGTTTGTTGAATATCTTCGCTGCTTCCCTGTATGTCTTACAATTTTCACCAACAATTAGAGCTCTATTTTTTCTTCGTTGCTCAATTTATTATTCATTTTGCGGGTAAGTTTCACTGCGAAAAATTACTCTAAGAAAACTGCTCTTAATGGATTTATTTATCGAAAAAACCCAGAACGAATTGTCAAACTTGCAAATAATTACGCCATTCAGTTATACAGGAAAACAATTCATAGCCATCTCATTATTATGTTGCATAGTCAATTAACCTGGCTGTGTAAGCGCGGAATTACGAAGATCCCTCATTTCGTAGCTAATTATTGTAAAGCAGATTTTTCACGATCTTTGTGTAATTCATTGGAGGAGATCGATTAGAGTTTCAACAAGCCATGTGAATGGGAATCAGTTGGTTATTGAGGGTATTTTGCCAGAGAAGTGCCTTGTAACAAAAACCTTACGTTTGTGCACAAAGTTTACTCTTGAATGAATTCAATGAAATTTAATGGAATAATTGACAGTTTTCAATGGTTTTGAGAATCATTACATCGCTGAGATCATTCTAAAAAAACAAACGGAGTATTTAAATCAATTCCTGATATTCTAAATAATATTGATTAAAAAAAATTAAAAACTCGATTATTATAGAATTTCACGAAAAATACTAATTTTTCTCATCTTTACATTGTTTAATGAGCTCCAACAAAGATCTTGAAAAGTTTCATCCAAATGTTATTTATTTTCCGAAAATTATAACTTTTGTGAAATAACTATTGAAAAATGCTTAGTTTCAAAAAAACTGAAAATCACTCAGTATATCTGTTAGATGCTAAGTAGGTTTCAAGACGTGCCTAAGTTGATGACATTTTTTAAAAAATCACAAATGAAGATTTTTTTCAATTTGTTGTGTACTTTTTGAATGTCACTGTGTATTGTTGAATTTTGTTTGTAATTTGGTTCATAATAGTATATTGTACAATGAGCATGAAATGACATACATTTCCCACGAGTAGGTATATGCAATTTTGTAGTACGCTCGTACTACAAAATTTCATATACCTACGAGTGGGAAATGGGTCATTTCATTCTCATTGTACACTATACTTTTTCTACGACCATCTGAATCATTAACAAATCTGTAATATTTTTAATAATCCTTTTTATCATAAACTCTCTTGCCGTCATTTTTACATGGTTTAGATAATTTTTTCTTTCTTCACCCGTTGAATGAAACATCTGTTTTTTCTTTTTGTACACGTACCTACCTACGTCATGAAAAATATTATAAAAATCAAACACTAATCGATTTCATAAAATGAAAAAAAAATGTGGCTTCGTGGATTTGAACCCTCGCTCCCACCATCCAAAGTCCACGTGTCATCTGAATCAACACTCGTCGTTACTAGAGCACATAATAATTTGTTCAAATTAACTGCTATATAGAAAGTATCTGTCAACTATTCAAAAATATAGAATCCGATTGTAATCAATCTTTTTCAATCGAATTTTGTAATTATCTACTGATGTGAAATGTCAAATTATTAGACAGACGTAAACAAACTTGATTCGATATTATTTATGTTCATAAAATTCGTTAATACCCAAGGAGACTAAAATTTAACAAGGAGTGTTTGATTCCCATAAGACAATGGGGACACTAGTAGAAAGAGATGAAAGAACATTTGTGACGAAATGTGACGTAGTAGGACGTGTCATGGCCGCCGTTCTCTATAGACAGTGACGGAGTAGCTCTGGGTATATGAGAGTTACTGCTGACAGTTTTGTTGCTTGGTTCGAGTTCGACTCTGTACTCATATCCAAGAACGTCACTATGACGCGTTGATGCTACAAGTTTCTGATTGGCTAGAGCTTATTAAACCATCCTTGTTGAATTTTAGTATCCTTGGTTAATACCTACCTATAATGATAGTCTAGTAGTTCATGAAACTCGTAGAAAATGAATATTTCGATACAGCTAGCCCGTGGGAAATAAAAATTGGTGTTACAACGTGGTAGGTTTCTTAATCGAAGACGCAATTGAAATGTTCATTTTTCTTAATGGTCGTAGAAAAACGATAGTTATAGTATTCGCCATGATATCAGGCTTTTTAACGTCGCGCCTCGTCAACATTCACGATTAGTAAGTACGACAATGATCGTCATCCTGATCATTATTACATGAATTACTATTATATTACGGCGTACACGAAAACAGCATAATTATAGACTTAATTTTCAATGTCAGAATGACTTTTCATTTTGGAACTGAATACTTTAATGGCTAATTAGTTACACGGTGCTTCAATGAGAGAGCAAAACGAAGCAACAAATATTAAACTGATCGAGCTCTTAACGTGCCAATACATGAAACTTTTTATAAAAAATACTCTAGCACACTCCAATAGTTGTACCACGGATTATCTAATAGACCGGGATCCCACGCCTATTTTCAAAATTGATTAATAACAGGCTGAATCTTCCTGAGTAGCTTCATTTTGCCGAGACGCCCAACTTTTTCCTCTACGAAAATTCTCGATAGTGGTAGCTAATGAAATGCGCACTGTGCCGTCAGTTGAGAGCGGTGCAGATGAGTACGCAGGTCAAAAAAACTTTCCACCGAGGGGTGACATTTTTCGACAAAAGATTCTTGTACGGCATTTCTCAAGATGATAGATCACCGAAAAATAATCAAATAGGACCTAATGCCGTACAAAAAGAAAGGTACTGAAAGCCAGGAACTTTTTTTATTTTCCGCAAATTGTTCTTATGAATTCAGGTGATTTATTACTGTACGGCATTTGTATAATTGAAATTGTTTTATTTCATAGATTAATTTTTTAGCAACGCCGTACATATTTGCCGGTACAGGTGTGACAAGCCCCGCACTTAACCCCCTACCCCTAACTAGTATAGTTTGGGTCATTTGATACAACATCAAACTCAATGATCTGAATACAATTTTATCAAACGATGTCATTTTTTGTTATGCAGTACGTTTTTCATGGAACATATGACTGATCGGAAAAATGTATTTCCCTCTGAAAAGGGTAATTTTACGGTAATTTGTTTTTTTACGGCACATATATATTTCACTAGTAAGTTAGCAATAATCAAGTAAAACTCTATGCCGTACAAAAAAACTAGTTCTATACGACTGGAATTGGTATACAGTGAGTTTCAAATGTTTGCACCTTGTAGAAAACTTGTTTATTATCCATTTGTCCATTCCATTGTCCATTCTTCATAAAATTTGGTGCATTACAAAAAACGTGCATAAAAGTTATCACAATTCCAAAGTTCTAAATGGTATACAGGGGAGAACAAAAAATAGGAAATTTGATCTGGTATAAACTACCCTTATTTTCAACATTATCAAAAAAGTTTATTTAGAAAAGTTGTTGAGAATCAGAACCAACATTCAAATTCAGAATCATAGCCACCTAATCAGAAAAAAATTAAAGAATCACATGTTTTATGATTAAAGTGATCGTAAAGTTGAATATTTTCATTATTTAATCGTTTACCAATTATTAATTGATTAATTCAATAATTTCCTTCCATATCACACTGATAGTTATTATGGACATACATACAGAGTGAAATAGGTATCAAATATGCACTAAAAAACTAGTAAAAATTCAACAATCGTCGATATTCTAGTACAAATGATAAATAAGACCAACTTTTGCAATGAAATTTAAGTTGGCGAGTGATAACTGGGTCTGAGAATCATGTGCCCTGAGAATTATTATTATTGTTGATCTTTCAGTCAGGCTCTGCCTCCGGAGCCCCGATACTTCCAGAGGGCACGCTGGTTCATTAAGATTGATAACCACTCCCCACGTCCGTGGGGTGAGTGATTACTGGGTCCGAGAAACATGTGCCCTGAGCAGATGCAATGAACCAAGGATGACGGCCATGGATCCCTATGATCAGACCAATCATTTTAACATAATGGTTTGGATAGAGCCTGCGGAGTTCAAAGAGTAAATCTCAATATTTGGTCCGTTATTCCTCCTCTTTTCGGACTATGTTCGTTTCGCCCCGAGCCGAAAACTCCATGACGAAAATCGTCTAAACTCCATGACGAAAATCATCTTACGTTGAAGGTCGAGGAGGACTACATCAGGCTTATTAGCTTGTATTTGCCTGAGGGTGGGGAATGGGTAGTACCAATATATTCGGCAACTCTCATTATCCACAAGGGGCTCAACACCCCCGGAGCATAAGGCAACACCGGTGTCTCGTCTATACCGTATGAGTGTCGTAGATGATAATATAACACTCGTAGAGCCGCGTTATGTGCGTTATGTGAAAAAATGCTCGAATTTTCAAGTTATACGGTTTCAGAGTAGGTATTGTATGTTCCATCTGATATGAACGGCATTGTAATTCTCAATTATTATTTTATATTGCCAATAAAATTTTCTGAATGCCGTACAATATTTAAAGTTGCTAATATTTCGTAAAAACATAATGCAAAATCTTATCAGCTGTGAGAAATCTTTAAATTGAAAATGTACGGCATCAATTTCTTTTTGTTTAGGGATGCTTGAGAAATTCAAAAAACAATGATGTTCTAAAAATTACTTCTCTAATAAATCACAGTGCATTTTTTTTTTATTCATATTTCTTTTTAGTTTCATCAATTATAACCTGCTATTACGTAAAACAAAAATATGTAGTCTGAAAACCGGTTGCCGTACAGGCATTTATAATCTTTCTTTGAACAATATCAATTCCCCTAATAGAGGTAATTTTTCATTTTATTTTTTAATTAATTTTATGCACCAAAATTTTTAGACGGCATAATTTCTGAAAATCATTTTATATGTTGAATAATAATGTGGAACTGATGCCGTACATTTTCCAATGATCTTGAAACATACAGGTCTGAGTATGAATTTTCGTTCGGGGCTTCCCATCCCTGCACCGGAAAAAATGTACGGCGTTTCTGAAAAATGAATCTATGTAGTTACTCAAATTGAATTATACAAATACCGTACAGTAATGAATCATCTGAATTCAGAACAAAAATTTGCGAAAAATAAAAACAATTCCTTGCTTTCAGTACCGTTCTTTTTGTACGGCACTGGGTACTATTTGATTATTTTTCAGTGATCTATTATCTTGAGAAATGCCGTACAAGAATCTTTTGTCGAAAAATCTCACCCCTCGGTGGAAAGTTTTTTTCACCCTCGTACTCATCCGCACCGCTCACAACTGACGGCACAGTGCGGAAAGGAGTTGTTTCGTATTGCACTATTATTCTGAATATATTTCATGCTGATTCAAATGACCCCTCCAAAATCAACCTGAGCTTATAGTCTATAAGTTGTAATTCAGATTGGGGATTTGTATTTCAGAAAGTATAAATTGAATTCTGAAAAGGTAATTTGTAATTCAGAAACAGTAATTTTTAAATCAGAAAACATCATTTGGATTCCAAAAATTTATGATTCGCTATCATTTTATATGTATGTAGTGGAATAATCCATTAAGATATGAAAAGTTATAATACACGACCATGTATAACACATGACGAAGATATCTATCAGTAGAAAGTTTTTCGCAGCAGATTTTCCATAGGTAAATAGAACCCTCCATCAAGTAATAAACTTGTATTTAATATCGTGAAATGCTATAATAGCAGCTGTATGAAATGTCGTATGCTGTGCAGCCCTTGCGCAATCTCCACCAACTATTCTATTCTTTTCTTTATCTCTTCAAGATATACTTACAAGCCTCTGTTAACTTCAATAGATGAAAGTCGGGCATATAAAACAACGTGATATTTGACCACAATTCAAAAGAATTCATCTCTGTAAATAAATGAATTCATTCGTTTCATTCGTTTCATTCGTTTCATTCGTTTCATTCGTTTCATTCGTTTCATTCGTTTCATTCGTTTCATTCGTTTCATTCGTTTCATTCGTTTCATTCGTTTCATTCGTTTCATTCGTTTCATTCGTTTCATTCGTTTCATTCGTTTCATTCGTTTCATTCGTTTCATTCGTTTCATTCGTTTCATTCGTTTCATTCGTTTCATTCGTTTCATTCGTTTCATTCGTTTCATTCGTTTCATTCGTTTCATTCGTTTCATTCGTTTCATTCGTTTCATTCGTTTCATTCGTTTCATTCGTTTCATTCGTTTCATTCGTTTCATTCGTTTCATTCGTTTCATTCGTTTCATTCGTTTCATTCGTTTCATTCGTTTCATTCGTTTCATTCGTTTCATTCGTTTCATTCGTTTCATTCGTTTCATTCGTTTCATTCGTTTCATTCGTTTCATTCGTTTCATTCGTTTCATTCGTTTCATTCGTTTCATTCGTTTCATTCGTTTCATTCGTTTCATTCGTTTCATTCGTTTCATTCGTTTCATTCGTTTCATTCGTTTCATTCGTTTCATTCGTTTCATTCGTTTCATTCGTTTCATTCGTTTCATTCGTTTCATTCGTTTCATTCGTTTCATTCGTTTCATTCGTTTCATTCGTTTCATTCGTTTCATTCGTTTCATTCGTTTCATTCGTTTCATTCGTTTCATTCGTTTCATTCGTTTCATTCGTTTCATTCGTTTCATTCGTTTCATTCGTTTCATTCGTTTCATTCGTTTCATTCGTTTCATTCGTTTCATTCGTTTCATTCGTTTCATTCGTTTCATTCGTTTCATTCGTTTCATTCGTTTCATTCGTTTCATTCGTTTCATTCGTTTCATTCGTTTCATTCGTTTCATTCGTTTCATTCGTTTCATTCGTTTCATTCGTTTCATTCGTTTCATTCGTTTCATTCGTTTCATTCGTTTCATTCGTTTCATTCGTTTCATTCGTTTCATTCGTTTCATTCGTTTCATTCGTTTCATTCGTTTCATTCGTTTCATTCGTTTCATTCGTTTCATTCGTTTCATTCGTTTCATTCGTTTCATTCGTTTCATTCGTTTCATTCGTTTCATTCGTTTCATTCGTTTCATTCGTTTCATTCGTTTCATTCGTTTCATTCGTTTCATTCGTTTCATTCGTTTCATTCGTTTCATTCGTTTCATTCGTTTCATTCGTTTCATTCGTTTCATTCGTTTCATTCGTTTCATTCGTTTCATTCGTTTCATTCGTTTCATTCGTTTCATTCGTTTCATTCGTTTCATTCGTTTCATTCGTTTCATTCGTTTCATTCGTTTCATTCGTTTCATTCGTTTCATTCGTTTCATTCGTTTCATTCGTTTCATTCGTTTCATTCGTTTCATTCGTTTCATTCGTTTCATTCGTTTCATTCGTTTCATTCGTTTCATTCGTTTCATTCGTTTCATTCGTTTCATTCGTTTCATTCGTTTCATTCGTTTCATTCGTTTCATTCGTTTCATTCGTTTCATTCGTTTCATTCGTTTCATTCGTTTCATTCGTTTCATTCGTTTCATTCGTTTCATTCGTTTCATTCGTTTCATTCGTTTCATTCGTTTCATTCGTTTCATTCGTTTCATTCGTTTCATTCGTTTCATTCGTTTCATTCGTTTCATTCGTTTCATTCGTTTCATTCGTTTCATTCGTTTCATTCGTTTCATTCGTTTCATTCGTTTCATTCGTTTCATTCGTTTCATTCGTTTCATTCGTTTCATTCGTTTCATTCGTTTCATTCGTTTCATTCGTTTCATTCGTTTCATTCGTTTCATTCGTTTCATTCGTTTCATTCGTTTCATTCGTTTCATTCGTTTCATTCGTTTCATTCGTTTCATTCGTTTCATTCGTTTCATTCGTTTCATTCGTTTCATTCGTTTCATTCGTTTCATTCGTTTCATTCGTTTCATTCGTTTCATTCGTTTCATTCTTTTCATTCGTTTCATTCTTTTCATTCGTTTCATTCGTTTCATTCGTTTCATTCGTTTCATTCGTTTCATTCTTTTCATTCGTTTCATTCGTTTCATTCGTTTCATTCGTTTCATTCGTTTCATTCGTTTCATTCGTTTCATTCGTTTCATACGTTTCATTCGTTTCATTCGTTTCATTCGTTTCATACGTTTCATTCGTTTCATTCGTTTCATTCGTTTCATTCGTTTCATCCGTTTCATTCGTTTCATTCGTTTTATTCGTTTCATTCGTTCAGATAATGGTGGGGAATATGTTTCAAGGGAGTTTCAAAAATGTTGTGCTCAGGAAGGCATATTATTGAATTATACAGTACCATATAATCCAGAGATGAACGGTGTAACGGAACGTATGAATCGAACCCTGATTGAGAAAGCTAGAACAGTATTACTAGAAGCAGATCTAGGAAAATAATTTTGGGGAGATGCTGTATTATATTCTGCCTATGTTACAAATAGAAGTCCATCTGTTGGAAGAGAGTTAACAGCTAGTGAATTATGGGCTGGAAGAAAACCAGATGTTTCAAATATGAGGGTTTTTGGTTGTATTGCATATAATCATGTACCCAAAGAACAAAGACAAAAATTGGACAATCCAGGAAAGAAAATGATTATGATAGGGTATAGTTCTTCAGGATACATACTTTTTGATACAGACACCAACAGAGTAGTAAATTCAAGAAATGTGGTATTCGATGAAAGATTAAAAGAACAAATTAAATATTTTTCGGGTAGAGAAGAAACTCCTACACAAGAAGTAAGAACTGAACAAGACGATACCAAACAGATAGTGGAAGAACAGGAGATTGAGAGAATAGAAGATGGAGTAAATGAAAATATTTTAAGAGATACAGTATTAGAAGAACGGGATAAAGGGAGAGTTAAAAGAATAGCATCGAAACCAAAATGGCATGAAGATTACGAAATAAATTTCAGTGAGGAAAGCGATGAAGCTTTATTTGCAATGTATAGTAATCAAGGAGATGCACCATTAAATTTTCAAGAAATAGAAGAAAAAGAAGACAAGATGGATTGGAGAAGGGCAGTGAATGAAGAACTCAGAGTTCTAGAAGAGAGTCACACTTGGAAAATTGTGGGTTTTCACAAAGAAAAATATAGGAGAGGCAGAAATATATAAAGCAAGACTGGTAGTACGAGGATATCAGCAGAAAGAACATTTGGGAAATATTTGAAATTAGAAACTTTGAGACTACTTTTATCCGTAGCTGCTCACAGAGGATACCATATCCACCAAATGGATGTAAAGGGGGCATTTTTATATGGTGAAATAAATGAACATGTTTATCTAAAGCCACCAGAAGGATTAGTAATACCAGAAGAGCAAGTTTTAAAATTAACCAAATCATTATATGGGTTAAAAAAATCTCCAAAATATTGGTATGAAAAATTTAACACTACTATAACCGAATATGGATTTAAAAGGTCAGAAAATGATTATTGTCTCTATAGTCTAGGGAATTTATATTTATCACTATATGTTGATGACCTCTTAATACTAGGAAGTGACTTTAAGAAAATAGAAAAGGTAAAAATATTTTTATCAAAACAATTTAGAATGAAGGATATGGGTTATGAAAATTTAACTTCAATATTTCAATTATTCAAAAGTCAGAAAAAATTCTCATAAATCAAGCAAAATATCTGCAAAGCATTTTGAAAAAATATAGTAATAATACACCTATGGATGTAAATTTTAAATTAGATGAAAACTCAGTCATTGATATGAAATATGAATTGCAATGTAGATCACTGATATGGTCTCTAATGTATGCCACAGTAGGTTCAAAGCCAGGTTTAGCCACTTCTGTATGTATGTATGTCAAGTAAGTTCATCTTCGTAGTTGAAAATGTAAAATGGTTGAATGTAGCAATGAAGAATAAAAGCAGGATTGTAGAAGGAGTTTTATTATAAAGCAATATCACATTCGTAATATTATAAAGCAATATCACATTCGTAATGATAAAGGACAAAACAGCAACATTATAGACCTGCGAGATACAAAAAAAAACATCAAGACAATTGTTCGTGGAAGATAAGGATATTTTTTTCAAAACTAGGTCTCTTCTGAATTCTGAAAAAATCATGTTTATTCAAAAAAGACATATTTCTACCAATGTTCATGTAAATTAAATCATTTATACGAGAGAGAAAAAATTAAATACTAAAAATCGTTTTTTCGCCATTTTGACGGTTAATTCGAGTTATGTCAAGAAGTGTTAACACAATATTTTTCGATTATTTCATTATCTACAACTTCACCATTGAACATTTTCCGCTAGTAGGTCACGTTTCGCCGCAAATCGCAAAAATCCGTATTCAACCACTAAACTGCATCCCCATTTCACCATTTCGATTGTTTTCGTGTTTAAATCTTTTTTCTCCTTAAAGTTAGTTGGAACCTCATCAACATTTTCCACCTGGTCCTTGCCTGTTACTTATTTTCTTTTTCACAAAAATTATAGGCATCAGTCGAATGTGTCAATCTTAATATTCGGAAGAAAGTGTTAACATTAGCGCATCCACCAAATATTTTGAAGTGCCCCATGGGCCTCGCATTCGCCAACTATTGGATAATAATTCATTTCACTAAACATTGGATCAGCACTCCACATATTGAATACATTAATCAGGTGCGTATCCACTCAGGGTGTCATGTATTATAGAACGCAGCAATTATATGAGACCGTGATTGTTTCAACTATTGTGAGTAATTAGTATACCGTAACGAGCTAGAGCCGGTCCTGTCGACTATAAATTTCTGCAGTACATCCGACCGGCGCTTACTCGTAAACAACGATGATATCACCACCCACGTCTATATAATACGGCCAAGACGATCTGTAAGTCTGGGAACATACGGTAGGAATGCTCTTATCAATCAATCAAATATACTTTATTGTTGGAAGAACATAATTCTTATTGACAAAGTACTTCACAAATAAAAATTCAGTAATTATTAGGTACCTATTAGGTATTACAAAAAACAGGTACAAAATGAGTAATAAATTAAGAGTTAGTCAAATGTATGGACCCGCCCATTTTTCTCAGTTAATATGAGAGTTATCGAAAAAAAGTTCGAATGAAAGTTGAAGGGTATTCTACTCTGCACCTTTTTATGAATTCAAATATTTTTTAGATGTGCCATTGGTGAAGAAGTGACGTCATCGACATTTTTTTTAAATGGTACCATATGTCATGTTTGGTATCGCTAGATAGCTTGTTTTTTCTCATTTTAGTAGTACCAATATTATTGTAATTCTCTCGATAGGTACAGTGTTTTCCGTATTTTTGTTACCATCTCTGTAATTCACTTACCTATATATATATATATATATATATATATATATATATATATATATAATATATATATATATATATATAAATATATATATATATATATATAAGGATGGATATAGCGAGGGGCAATATATGAAAATATAAGTAAAAAAGTTATTGGGTATAACCCTCAAAATGTTCTGCAACCGTAGACACGTGTTTCGAGCTTAAGTGTTGTACATCTTCGCACTTGATTTTACCGTACTGATGAGAGCTTAAGCTCGAAACACGTGTCTACGGTTGCAGAACATTTTGAGGGTTATACCCAATAACTTTTTTACTTATATATATATATATATATATATATATATATATATATATATATATATATATATATATATATATAAAGTAAAAAATGCGTGAGGTTGCAGTCAATTGGTGAGCTAATTAGAAATACTCTTTGAAATTTGTCTGTTTATTGTCTTCTTCAGGACGATAACGTGAGAATTAAAATGAAATTGGGACCAAACGGACAGAAAACATGACATTAGATGATGACAATGATGATCTAATGTCATGTTTTCTGTCCGTTTGGTCCCAATTTCATTTTAATTCTCACGTTATCGTCCTGAAGAAGACAATAAACATTGTCGAAACCTCGACAAATTTCAAAGAGTATTTCTAATTAGCTCACCAATTGACTGCAACCTCACGAATTTTTTACTTCATATTATAATCGGTCACGAAAACTTCCTACTATATATATATATATATATATATATATATATATATATATATATATATATATATATATATATATATGCTGAATACTTGTTTCAAGGAGCAATAAATGTTCCAGTGACTGTAAAACAGTCGAAAACAATCCTTTAGGAACTCACTATACCTTTGTATAGATTGTATGGCATATGTCCGACAGAAAACAACTACTTCTCTGGCTAATACCTCGACAGATATTGAATTATATCTGTCAGACATATGTGCAAAGATCCTTACTTTGAAGGAACAACTTTGCAAGAGCTCTCAGAGACAGACAGCAGGATACCGCCTGATCCAAACAAGGAACCAACTGCAGACCGGTTTCGGGATGAAGTCCCTCATCAGTGCAGTCCTGGTTATCACGGTTGTATACACGCGGGGGCCCGGTGCCCGTCATCGTTCGCCGGGATGAACACTGCAATCGCTTACAGGGTCCACCACGGCAACAGATTAGAGAGCGCTCCAGAAGGACATTTCGGATGCGAAATGGTATATGCTGAATGCTTGTTTCAAGGAGCAATAAATGTTCCAGTGACTGTAAAACAGTCGAAAACAATCCTTTAGGAACTCACTATACCTTTGTATAGATTGTATGGCATATGTCCGACAGAAAACAACTACTTCTCTGGCTAATACCTCGACAGATATTGAATTATATCTGTCAGACATATGTGCAAAGATCCTTACTTTGAAGGAACAACTTTGCAAGAGCTCTCAGAGACCTCTAGAAATGCCAATGAAAAATTTTGTTCCAGAAAATTTGAAGTGCCCTAATCCTGAATTTTTCTTAAATAGAAGGTAAGAGAAAAAACAGAAATAGTCATTTGTTTCAATAGTTCAAAGTATTACTTTTTTTAATGAATAGAAAGACAACATATGTATAGCGGCTATTTTATTTACTTATTCATTCATCCTGAAAACTAATTTTTTACTTGATACCGTGATCTGAGATGAAAAATGTAATGTTTCGAATGGCTGAGCTATTGAGGTGGATTTTGAAAATATCATATGACCATTACTCATTTTAGGAGGCGAATGTTAATTGTAAACATCGTAAGTGGAATTTTTAATGAAACAACTATCAATGTAGCACATAAAAAAAATTGTTTTTCATAAAAGCTAACGTACACCACTGTCTGAAGCAAATTGTCATATCGCTCAAAATATCTACCTGGCTACAATCCATGATTGAGAAAATTTTTGAACAAATTGAGCTATAGGTAAGTCAATTACAGAGGTGGACACAAAAATACGAAATACACTGTACCTATCGAAACTAAAAACTCTATTTAATAAATATTGACTGCATGATCCCCAAAAACAAATTCCATACCTTAGATGTGAGTGAGTCAACTAATGCATAATACACAATTTGTTCAAAATCTTCACCAAGTTCGCATGAAGTGGTTCTAACTGCAAAACATCCTGATGCTAATTTTCTTCTGAGCTTTTCAACGTGATCCTCGAATTTAAATTTATCATGAATATGTAAACCCAGGAATGTTGTTTCTGACCTATAAGTGTTCACTTGATTTCCTTGATCGAGTTCTCTTTTATTTTGTCGGTGTTAGTTTGACTGTTACTCGATTCACTGCCTGGTCAGCTATCCGATAATTCCATCTTTGATTTGTTTTCTGTGTTTTATACGCCTCTCAATATCTCTTTCTTTGCACCTATTCGAATGAAGAGCCTTTTTTAGGTGCTTTAGTTCTGCTTCCAGGGATTTGGCTTCGCAGATTCACTAATCTCTTAATTATCCCTTGCCCTTGTTTTAAAAGTCAGCCTGAAAACCCGGAAAATAATCATGTCATGCCAAAGTCTTTCACAATTATTATTCTTGCAAGAACTTTAAATTCAATACATATCTGTACCAATGAAATTTGGATAATGGACCATAAATTACCCGAAAATCATGTTTGAATAGACGAGGAAAGTGATGACGTCACAAATGTCATTCTTGTCAAAAACTGATTCCAAACAAACATCCGTCAAATTTAAATCAGCTTGTCGGATTGTTTCCGTAAAGATTTTTCAACTTCTTTCGCTTGAGAAATCAAAATCTAAACAACCAAACACAAACTAATACACAAAGCAGCTAATCATCAACAGAGAAAGTCACCTAAAATTCTTTGTTTGGAATCAGTTTTTGACAAGAATGACATTTGTGACGACACACTTTCCTCGTCTATTGTATCGAATAATACAGAGCTGAACCCAGACTGAAAAGTTCTTTTAAAAAATGATCAAATATCCAGATTCGTCCTTACTGATAAATACAGAGGAAATAAAATCTACAAAAAAAAATGTATGTGATTTAGAAGTATCTACCCCCTCTCTAGAATTTACTCGTATCAAATGCCAACATTATAAAACAATCCAGATTCGTAATCGTAAGAGTAGGCTCAGGGTTTTCTAGATAATATGAAACGTTGGAATCGTAAAAGTGTGAGAACTACTATTGGATACAAATATTTCATAATAGTACTTGTTGATTCTGAACATAAATGGAAAAAAAACGAATTGATCAAATTTTGTTTTTTCGCAATATCTTAAGAACCGGTCCTGATAAAATTTTACTGTCGTAAAATAAAGGCATGGAGTAGTAAACCTCTCAGGTTCATCGATTCCATAGTCGTACCGTAACTTCTCGGAACTGGTATGTGTTAGTTCGAAACCCATAATCTTTCAAAGACCAGCAGCCATTTCTATAATTGTAGGTACTGATAGTAGAGAATGAGAATTGGTTACAATCAAGAATTGTAATAGTAGGTATCTACTCGGTATCGCTGGTATACCAGAGTTGGAAAAAAACATGTATTTTTTTATTTTATACAAACACATGTTTTTTTTGTTTTAAACGATTTTTATTTGTTTTAAAATTTTTTTTTTGTTTTTAAATTTTTAAACAAATAAAACTTAGAAAAAAGCAATGTTTAAATCATATTGTTTCATTTATTCTACTAAATATCTAAATAATAGATACCTTTTTTGAAGTTCGACTCTGTACACTAAACTGTCGCGATCAGCTGTGTTACGAACTACGTCGTGCCACCGCCGTGTGGCTGTGCCGGTGAGTCCCTGAAATAAGAAAACCAATAGGCGAGGAAAGTGATGACATCTCAAATGTCATTCTTGTCAAAAACTGATTCCAAACAAACCTCCGTCGAATTTAAATCAGCTTGTCCGATAACTCCGATATTGTTTCCGTTAAGGTCTGTCCCCCCTCAAAAGCTAGATAGAAAACGCAAAGAAATGTGGAAAATGTTTCAACAATTTCGGACATGGAAAATAATGATGAAAAAAAATCGATCGGGCGGCTCGCCCCCTTTCCTGTCACGAAAAACAAATTAGTAAAACTCGCAAAATAGTAATCGAAAATATCCGTAAAAATAGTGAAAATTATCTGACTATTGAATAATACGGTTTCAAGAAAAGTTACGCTCTTTCCCCCTCGAAATATAGAAAACGCGTAGAAATTCGGAAAATTTTCCAACGGTAAATTAACAGACAGGCGACCTTGCAGCTATGACGCATTAATTTAAATGAACTAGTCGGTTCATCAAAAACACATCCAAAAAACTAAAAAAGAAATAAATAAATAAACTTAAAAATAACTGTTTAGAAAAAAGCTTTTATTTAAATGCACTAAAAAGAAGAAAATGAATTTTGTTACATTATTAAATTTCAAATGATGTAAAAGCTTGTCGCGAGAATAAATCTTGAGGTAATTTTAAATTCAATTCACAATAAGAAATACATACAGTCTGTCTATAAAGTAACCCCCCCTGTTGACTTTTGAACGGATTGAAAATTTCCTTTGAAATTTTTTTTGGCCAGGCGCAATTTTGGAATGGCATGGGGTGTCGAGTGATACCTCGTTCAATTCGTTTTTCAATTTTTCAATTCTCTATTCGGCAGCAAAATTTCAAACAGAAATATTGGTCCCAAACAAAATGGCGGTACATTATTTCAGAACTCTCACGAGAGGATCCTGTCGAATAAATGGCTATTAAAGAGCTTTAGTGCAATGATAAAATATTTTTTCGTTTCTGCTAGAGCTTCTTGTCACTCAAAATGGCAGATGGGTGCCATATTAGAAAAAAATTCAAATAAGTAGATAAGAAGTGTGATACCTCGTTTTATTGAATCTCAGAAATCATGTCCCATATGCGATTCTGAGGGACAGAGAACATTTGTAGATATCAAAAAATATTTCTTCATTTCAATTGAGCTCGTTTGAAGCCATTTATTCAAAGAAATCGCGTATAAAAGTTATAACATAATGTGCCGCCATTTTGTTTTGGATGAATATTTTTGTCTGAAATTTTGTAGTCGTATGGAAAATCAAAAGACAATTCGAATGAGGTATCACTCGACCCCCCACGCCATTTAAAAAAATCTTTCAAAATGGCACCTGGCCGCCATTTTGAAGGATAGACATTTTTTATTACTGTCAAAAAGTCAAAAATTCACAAGATAATTCCACCCCGTTCAAAAGTTAACAGGGGGGGGGGGGGTTACTTTATGGACACACTGTAGATACAAGCTCTTACATCATTTGAAATTTTATAATCTAACAAAATGATGGGTTTAATTCACTTTGAAATTTATTTTTTATTTTTTAGTGCATTTGAAAAAAAAAGCTTGTTTAATTCAAGTGTTTTGAACTGTTTTAAACTTAAGCAAATGTTTAAAACGTGTTTAAAACAGTTGATTACAACAAAATGTTTAAAACGAAACAACCCTGTGGTATACAGTGCTTGCTTTCTGGAAATTATTTGTGTGTACTTCTATGTTCTACTTGTGTATACAAAATAAGATTCAAGTATTATTGATGTTGAACAAGGGCCATCGAAACGGCCAAAATTGGGACCATTATTTTTAAATGAAAAAACATTAATTTTAAACTGTTTGCAACATAAGGTCAAATGTGCCAGTGTAGATGAGACTGTTACAAAACTATCTTCTATGTTGTGCATAGCAAAGTCCACCATAAATTGATGAGAGAAAAGAAAAGTGGAGCTCTTCAACCAGCACAAACATCTCCGGATCGACCACAGATTGCGATAGACGAATTGTTAAATCAGAGGTTGAGGCGTAAAGTCATACGGTTTACCTAAAAAGTGAAATTCCCACACTGGATAAAATTATATCTGCAGTTCAAGCTGACCCGGATTACCCAACTTTCTCTAAAATGACATTATCGAAAATTTTATAACAAATCGGCTTCATCTAAACCAATAATGAGAAGAACCGATGACTATCACGAATATATGAATGGTGACGTTTTTGAAGAATGGTTTCAACAAACAAATGATCGGTTTTATTCCGGAGGGATCTACTATTGTTATGGATAACGCGAGTTACCATTTTAGATTACAAGAACATTTACCCAGAAGCAACTGAAGAAAAGGCAAACTATTGGAGTGGCTTATCTCAAAAAACATTGTCTTTCCAACTGCTCCACTAAAAAAAGAACCTTATAGTATTGCTCGAATCCACGAAAACAAGTATAAAAAGTACGTCGTTGACTAACTAGCCGCTTCACGTAGAATATCAGTACTTCGACTTCCCCCGTATTTCTGCTAGCTCCCATAGAACTATTATGGGCTCGAGTAAAAAGGCTGGAAAAATACAACATTCAAAATGAAAGATGTTCGGTTATTGTTTGAGTGTGCGGTTAGTGAAGTGACCAGCGACAATTGGATACAATACATTGACCATGTTATTACCGTAGAACATATGCCATGTGGAAAATTGACAATATTGTGGAAGACTTGATTGATCCAACTGTTATTGACTTTAATAAAGATAATTCATCTTTTTTCGACTCTGATAGAATGTAGTTACTGTAGTTATATACTTATTGTATTTTTTTATTAAAAATAACTTCAATTGGTTGTGACTTCTTGTAAATCATTTTTTGTGATAATTTAAGTTGGTTTTATAATCTTCATTTTTCTTTGATCCCATTATTACTTGGTTATTTTTATATAACTAATAACTGCTGAATTTCACGTTTTTCACTTCTAAAATACTATAATCGGTGAAAATTCACTTCTTACTATTTTTTTTTCAAATTTATTACCAACTAATTGTTACGAAATAATATTCTATAGCAATGTTCAAAGTAAACCTAAATATTTTCATAAATTATTTACCATTATATTTTGAAACGGAATTTATACCAACAACTTCGATATACATGAAGCGGCAAATTGCCAGAAAGTTCCTTACTGTTTGTTCTCATATTTCAATTATTTTCTATACAATTTTCTGATGGAAATTTGGAAATTACGCGCTTTGTGATATTACTAATAATTATCTGCTCGCCAGCTCTAGAAGCGCAACCTCATGCTCAAGCTCAGTTCGGTTAGGGTGGGTGTGCGAAAATTTCTGTTTATTTGTCATATGTTAAAATGGGCGCCACCAGCTATATTCTAATGAGCCAGCCCTAACTAGTAGACCACCAAGATGGTCAGAATGGAGCAGACAATATTTAAAAGGGGTGGGTATTTCAAGAGGAAAGAACAAAGAAACACCCTTGTAACGTAAAAACTGTACTAGTTCACTAGCTACAAAAAGTAACAATATGACCAACACCAATACAAAGGCCTTACCCCTCAAGGCAAGGGACTATACAGAAAAAAGGAATGCGCCGCTGTTACGTCACGGAGTCGCTTACACAGTAAAATTCATAAGCCCATTTTTATAATTTTCTGAGTGTACCTCAGGGTTTACTACTGCAGGTAACCAGAGGGGTCTACCTCAAATTCAAAATTAACAAAGAAATGAATATCGCAATAGGCAGCTATCGTAGGCGGAGAGACTGTACGTATTCTTGACCCAAGGCTTCACAGGGATGGTGCCCCCTGACTGGTACCCTATAATGTTTATGAATCATTAAAATGACTCATCAATCACATCCATTACATTTACGTTACCTCCTTTCGAGGGTGTTTATTCTTACAAGATCCTTTTCTCTAGACCTTTCTCTATCCTAGATTCCACATTCAATCTTATTTATACCATCGATCCCACATTCAGTTCTATTCTTACCGCACCACAATGGTCGCTAGACAGTGAGTAGAACACCTAATGGAAAGATCATAATTCAGATAACGAAAACCTACGCTTGAGGTAGAGCCTTGATAATACATTTATTTCAACTTACTTGGATAATCCAACAGAAATAAACGAAGCTAATGGAATTTCTTAATATTTTGCCCAAAATTCAATAAAACAGTTTCCTTCTTCGAAACCACGGGCAACGACTCCTTATCTTGTCTCTCCTGTCGTTCCTCTTTTTTCCAAAGGTTCCAATACGAAATGTGTGACTTTTTTCCCATAACAAGAACACGACTCGGTTCGATTCTTTCTCTCTTTCTCAATAGGTTCTTGGAACCGCTTTCTCACGGCGCTATTACCCAGCTCTCCCCTGATAATCACTTCGATCATAAGGACTCAGTCGATTCGAAATCGATATTTCATGTTCGACTAGTCTACGACTTACGACAGCAACCCAACACATCCTTCCCTCTCACCTTCATGGTGCTCGAAAAGGATACAAGAGACCTACACGTTCTGTGTCAATGGTATCTTAGACCTCACAACAACGCATAAGATCGTACGTGGAAGTGGTGCTGTCGTTGTATGAGGATTACATCATACAACGGTGCTGTACTTCTCAACGATATCAAGGTGATTATTTCCCCTATCAAATTGAGAGATCTTTCTCCTACTCAACATGAGTACGCCTTCGTTGCCAGGACAGCTAACGACTGGCTGTAGGTTCAGAGATATACATAAAGTTATCGGGTGTTCATTCCTTTTAAGAAAACTTACTTGATGGGAATACTCTGGGCTTTTCAAATGGACGTAACGCTTTGATCGATAGGGTACATAAAAGGTACCTGTAGAAGCGAAATATCACAATATATATTTACAGACTAGCCTACATGTGAACGTTCATCTGGACGGTATGCTATACAGGGTGGCTCTCTAAATAATAGTAATAAAGTTTCCTATCTGACTCTATCAACCGTTGAAATATGATTGAGGTGATCTGATTACAGGTAATGCAAGTGATTTAGAGTATGATTTTAAAGTGTTGCGGGATGAGTTGCAAAATCAACCCGTAACAGTCCATGTTGAAATTCATTCTCAGAAAACAACACGTTTTGAAGGATCACCTCTTGGCAACATCCCCAAACACAGCATAATTCCGTTCGATTCTTCTGAATTTTTTTCAATTCTTTTGTGGTAAGTTCATTGAATTTCCTGCGCGTTCTTGAAATCATGTTTTTTACTAACAGATTCGAAATATCTGCATTTCAATATACATTATAATCCATCCTTTTCAATTTCCAGTATAACGATTCGAAATAGGTAATATTTCCCAATTGAAACAATCTGCAGTATGCCGTGACCAGAAAAAAGCAAAACAATCTATTAGTTTCACAATCAGTGAATTTAATTGAGTTTCTGTCAGAGAGAAGTATAAAAAATTATTTATCTCCCAGGTCTTCAAAAACTCTATTGAGTTTGTAATACCCTGTATATTGATCATTCTTTGTACAACCGTTTACATGTTCCTGCTATAATTTATCACATTGACCAAGAAGAATAAACAATTCCATCAAATCTTCTTTTGAATAATTATTGTCTTCCTTTTTGATTATTTTCTAATCAAATTTACGTTAATGAACGCGCAAACGTTTTATTATTCATGTACGTACTAATTTTCGAATTTTCATAATGACATGTTCCATGACATTTCCTGTACCCAATACAAAATATGGCAAAATAATCCAACTTTTATAGAAACCTTTCTTTTATATCGGAATCCTGACTGTTTAGTTATAGGAACGTGATACATCACTCGAAAGGAAATTCAAATGTCTTTCAAGATATCTGATAATATACAGGGTGTTTCATCTGAAAAAATTCACTTTTCAATACTTTTGTATCTATCGGTGAAATCACAAATTTTCAACGACCCTGTTTAATTAAGAGCGAATAACTAATACACAGGGCATTGTCAAACTACATCCAAAATTTCAGCGTTCTACGTATCCAAATACTGTAGTAATAAACATTTAATTGAAGCTTAATGCTTAATATTTTACACAAAAAATAAGGTAATTAATGATTTTCTCGATGACCACTGGAGATAGGTAGATAGAAGTGTCATATGAAAATAATCTAAAAGCAATAGCAAAGCGAAAATGCAATAACACAGAGGGTATTCCATTTAAAATATCAAAGTTGTTGCTACTTTTCGATAGAAGCGGCAACGCCGCAGCGCTGAAAATATTTTAGAAACGTCTAATGGGCCATCTAGTTTGGGACACCCTGTATATCCATATCGTGTCGGACTGAATAACAAAATTGATACTTGATTCCGTGGTTACTGTTGAGGAACGCAATAATTTATAGCGGCGCTTTAGTCTTTGAACATTTTTTTTTGCTTTCCTGTACGTTGCTAAGTAAATAAAATGATCTGCTCTGATTAATTACCTATTCAAATACCTATTACCGACCTGTCCGCTTCAAATTGGTCGAAATAATGTGACGCCCGTCTGCGAGATCTATCATTCATGTAACAAAGGATTATTTATAGTGATTTCGCCTCTTAATTAGATCACATCAAGAGAGACATTTATTTTTGTTTCTTGGCTCTACCTGCATATTGAAGCATAATGTAGGTACTCGATAAGAAAGATCTGCCAAAAAAAGTTATTCCATCTATTATCAGTTTTCCGATAACCTCTCCATGCCCGGATGTGTTCAATTCCGGAATAATTCATATTGTTATGTGAATAGTGAAGAAATATGCCTGTAGGATATGAGCGGGGCGAAGACGTTAGGAAAAGGTACAGAATCAGCACGTGTGTACAACTTTGAAAGTGATCGTGACCCTTGTCTTTTTCTATTTAACTTAGTAATTGCGTTTGGCGACACCCAACACTTGTTTGAAACTTTGTTAGGCTATCCAAACAACCGTTTCCTTCGGTATTTTATGCACTGTATTTTCTCTAATCGAAGCTGAAATATCAGACTCACCACCTTAGACCTAATGATTCACGCAGTTCACCAGAGAGTAAATCAAGAGTGCAGTCATTTTGATCTATGTGATAGTTTCATCCCAGCCAAGAAAAAACAAAATTCAGAGCGCTGGTTGGCCGTTAGCGTGTGAATTCTTTAAGCAAGTGAAATAATAAATTTTGTTCTATCCTGTACAAAATACTCTCATTTAACCAATACAACTTTTGTGGAAATTAATTCTATAAAACCCTCATACGTGATCTCAATCATAACAATGACTTTACTTACCGAAATACTTTGCCTCCTTCGCCTGGTATAGGTAGGTTCGACATACACATACGCACCCATACGTGAGAATACCCATATATGCACTGGTTCACTAATATTCTCAATGACTATGATAATATTGGTTGCATTGACTTGATTCAAATTCTACTAAATTGTACGGAAACTCAATTGGCTTTGGTTGTTTTCAAATTTATTGGCTAGGAAAAGTCATGTGAGAAAAATGGAATAAGTAAATATAAAAAAATTACTAGACAATTAAAATACTTGAACTGGGATCTGAAAATAATACTTCAACATTTACTATAGGCTCTCTGAAATCTTTCTAATTACCAAAACAATGAAATTAAATCTGCAAATAGGTTATTCAAAACTCGAAAATGACAAAACTAACTCAGAATGCAATCCTACGTATTCATCTGTATCAAATACCTTTCCAGAACACACATGGGTATCAAAACACGTTTCTACACGGCGGCGAACTATAGTGCCTTGACTTTGATGAATAATTACGAAACTGCTTGGTTCGGGATCCGAGGCCCGAATTACTATATGAACACTACAATTTACTTGAATAATGATAGAAACGCAACTGGCTCGAAAAATTATTGAAATTCAACTTACTGGTTCGGTAACTACATTTCAACAAAATTTTTGTGAATTCTCAAATAAGCTCGACTTACTCCCCCTAAATGGTTACTTAGTTTTTAACCACGCCCTTCGACATAGTCGCCGTTTCGACATAGTCGCCGTGAAGGAATTTCGGGTACGGGTGAATCGTTTTGTGTGACAACTCTAATAATAAGACTTTCCCAAATGATAGCTTGGTTGGACACCCCGTACATCTTCATCAACATACATCATCATTCTTGAATATTTAGCTTGGAAGAAAAATGTCCAAAAAACTTCCATATTCTTTCGAATGAGTCAAATATACCATCACCACCCCTAACCCTAGTAACAAATATATATTTACATATGACATATTGATTCGATTCCGTTGTTTGATCGATTACTTATTTCCGCATTTGAAGTTCGGAGAAACTGTATCAATCTGTGCTATTTTTCCTCCTTTGTCCGGTTTTAAAGGGATCATAAAAAGAAGAAATCTCTCTTCAGAGAAAGAATGAGTTTATGACTGCAAAAACGAAAGTATCGTTCCTAACATTATTTTCTTTTGTGACGGGTTTTGACTCGCAATAAACAATTCGTCAACTCTTATAAAATTGAATGGTATTTTTCGGTATACTACAGCAATTATCTGGATTTGGCTAATTCCGAGTTCTTCAGTGTAACCTTATCGCAACGATATGCATTAGCAGTGGCGTACTGAAAGAGTTCAGAAAGGTATATACACATGGTCAAATTAATTTGTTTGGCCGGATATGTGATGGAACAGTCGCAATTTCATTTGGATTCCATTCGTAAATTACCCGAAATGTTCAGAGTACTGATCGACAAGCGTAAGGATGCCTCCGAGAATTGGTTGCGCAGCAGACAAAACCTTGTGTGGCAGGAGCTCAATCGCTCTACCTTATTCAAGCAGTTACGTCTTTGTCGCACATCTACTCACGCTTTCTATCGTTTGCGCATCTCAGAGGCATCCTTACGCTTGTCGATCTGTACCAAAAATTTGAAAACACCATTCTATAGAGGACGTTCAGGAAAGTATATATATATATATATATATATATATATATATATATATATATATATATATATATATACATATATATGTATATATATATATTATATATGTATGTATGTATATATATATATATATATATATATATATATATATATATATATATATATATATGTATATATATATATACAGGGTCAAATGAATTTGTTTGACAGGAAATGTGATGAAGAAGTCGCAATTTCATTTGGATTCCATCAGTAAACTAAATGAAATTCTCAGAGTACCAAAAATTTGAAAACACCATTTGATAGAGGACGTTCAGGAAGGTATATATACAGGGTCAAATGAATTTGTTTGGCACGAATTGTGATGAAAAAGTCGCAATATTATTTGGATTCCGTCAATAAACTGCCCGAAATATTCAGAGTACCAAAAATTTTAAAACACCATTCGATAGAGGACGTTCAGGAAAATGTATATACAGGGTCAAATGAATTTGTTTGGCCGGAAATGTGATGAAGAAGTCGCAATTTCATTTGGATTCCATCAGTAAACTGCCCGAAATATTCATAGTACCAAAAATTTGAAAACATCATTCGATAGAGGACGTTCAGGGAAGTATATATACAGGGTCAATTAAATGTTTGGCCAGAAATGTGATGAAAAAGTCGCAATTCCATTTGAATTCCATCAGTAAACTGCCCGAAATATTCAGAGTACCAAAAATTTGAAAACAACATTCGATAGACTTCGTTCAGGATAAAATGAATTTGTTTGGCCGGAAATGTGATTAAAAAGTCGCAATTCCATTTGGATTCCATCAGTATACTAACCGAAATGTTTAGAGTACCAAAAATTTCACATTCACGCTCAAATTCATTTGACCCTGTATATATATATATATATATATATCTTCCTGAACGTCTTTTATCGAATATCGTTTTCAAATTTTCGTTACTGTGAATACTTCTGGAAGTTTACTGATGGAATCCAAATAATATTGTGACTTTTTCATCACATTTCCGGCCAATCAAATTCATTTGACCCGGTATATATACCTTCCTCTATCGAATGTTGATTTCAAATTTTTTGTACTCTGAACATTTCGGGTAGTTTACTGATGGAATCCAAATGAAATTGCGACTTTTTCATCACATTTCCGGCCAAACATATTCATTTGAACCTGTACATATACCTTTCTGAGCGTCCTCTATTGAATGGAGTCTTCAAATTTTTGGTACTCTGAATATTTCGGGTGGTTTACGGAAGGAATCCAAATGAAATTGTGACTTTTTCAACACTCTATCAAATGGTGATGAATATTTCGCGTCGTTTAATAATGGAATCCAAATTCAATATGCACTTTTCCAACACTTTTCAGGCCAAAGAAATTGATTTGACCCTTCCATTTGATTCTTCATCGGATACTGTTTTAATTATCCTTTCAACTCGGAATATTTCTGGTAGAAGAGGGCGTCGAAATATAATTACTTTTTTATGTCATTATGACGAAAAAAGAATCAATTTACCTCTTGTTTGTACCTACCCTTCATCATGTTTACTATGGCACAGTATTTTCGTTTTATTTTTCATTCGTGATGGTGTGATAATATCAAACACATTATCATACTTTCTAGAAGTTTTACAATACCGTCAATACTGAACAGGGTGATTATGAGCATATTTGTACGAATAATTGATATGGCAACACCGCGGACGCTCTTTGTTCTATCCCACATTCGACATGCTCCACGTTAGAAAGTGTGGCCAGAAAATATTCTAAGTCAGAAAATGGATAACTTCACTCTTATAATCTAATCGTTTTTTTTTCTGGATCAACTCCAATCGAAAAAAAAATTGAAAAGTCATTTTTTATCCAGTTTGACCAATCGTCGGGAAAACAATTACTAGTGTAATTTCCTATCACCTCTGTAAATTTTTGATAATTGCATTTCTCTTATGAGAAATTTTATATGTAAGAGAAATATTCTACGAAACTATATTTTTACATGAGAATGTAAATTATTATGGTGAATATCATAGCAAGATATCAATAAAATAATAACATTCACAATTTATGATATTGCATCGATTTTTCATAGAGTCGTTGAAGTAGTCGCCAATGAAGGATTCAATTCTTATATTCATTTCTTCATTATCATTCAATAGGTTTTTCATCCCTCCACTCTGGTAATATTTCAATCTAGACCATCAATTGTGTAAAACACTACCGTATCCAAACTTCGAGTACAAAATAATCTAAAACTTACTTGCATTTTGTTTATTCCTGATTTCTACGAAGGCAATGAATCACTTTAGTATAATAAATGTCATCGTTAATTTTGTTACCGCTACATTTCGATATTGATAGAAGAATTATTTGGTTTCAGACGACATCACCATGGCCATCATTCTAAGTTTCGAAAATATTCATTGCCGGATGTTCCTCAGAAGAAGCGACATCACAGCGAAAGAGCAGAAGGCACGAATTTCAGTAGGACTAGAAGAATTTCAACCCAACCAGAAGATCAGGTTCTGTCACCCAATGACAGGGACCAGTTGGACAGTCATAGGTGAGAAAACGACTATAAATTATTTTCTACAAACTTGCGTGATTCACCCCATACCCGTACACAGTATGGGAAGTGTCATTTTCCCGCACTAGTGCTGGAAAATATATAAGAATTTTTATCCACAATCACCTTATAATTGAAGTTTTATCCTCACTTATGAACCGTATAAAGTACCACTTTATCCACAAGTGGAATGATGAAATTACTTTATTCCGCTAGTGGAATAATGAAAAATACAATCTTGAATATCAATCACATTTTACTTATTTTCACCAACTTCACAAATTTTTACAAATGGAGTCGATAAACAATCGAAAATACATAGCAACCATTCAACACCTCCCGACATTTTTGTATGTTATTTCAATGATTTTTGAGGAGGTGACAGCCGCTGTCAGAGCAAAACGTCAAATCATTTTGTGATGAGAAATTTCCGCGATTCTGATTCTAAATGAATGTGATTGTGAATAAAACGTTGTATTGCATGCGTGTTTTAGATACATTTTATTTGCTTAAGAAATTTAAACATTCTTGCGCAAATAAAATGATATCTAAAACACTTATACAATAAATAACTATTAATGCGCTTGTGGGGAAAGTTCAACTTTTCTCACGAGTGTGAAAGTTTGTGGCACGAGCCTGAAGGGCGAGTGCCGCAAAAAAATAACTTTTCGCCACATTTTGCACACTATACTTTTTCTACAACTGCATAAATTTAAAGAATACAAGTAATGTAACTTAATAATTTTTTAAAGTTAGTAAAACTAAAATAACATTGAAGTAACAGTAAATAATTTATTTAAAATTATAGTTCATAGTCAAATTCGTACATTTTTGTATGGTCAAACCCGGAACGTCATTTCCTTTTGATAAATTTTGTTATATTAATAGGCGACGACTCGAAAAAATATTAGCGCTCCAAATATGGCTCAAAATACACAACGCATATAATAAATGAACCTAGAAAATATTTTATGAGTCAAATTTTAATTACAGCTGTTCCCATTCTTTTCTGAAAATCAGCAAATTTCAATGCTACTAATATTGGCGCTCTTCGTGACGTACTCTCCCGAGCCCAATCAGCCAAAGGGTGGATTCTATCGGATTGATTGTGACGTGAAACGGCAGCGCTATTGGTTGCTCGGAATTCTCGGGAGAGTAAGTCACAACAATTTGCAATGGCGCGAGAATAAAGCCATTTGAATTTTTTCGACATTAAATATTTTTTTAAGATAAAAAATAAATTACAAAAAAAAAGGAAATTGCCAACAGAGTTTTCACAAGCTGCAGAATCCATCAAAAATATTTTTAATTTCGTGTTCTCGCCTATTGTAGAAATTGAGGATTGATCATTTATGAGGTGCATTTTCTGTCTCCATTTCAGTAAAGACTAGATGGGGACTTTCCAATTTAAAAAAAATCAATTGTCTTAGCCATACTGCTGAGTTTGTTAATGCCGACTACCTGTCGAGTACATTTTCCGTATTGTTAATTTAAAGAAGAACGTTTTTCTGGCAAATCAATCGGTCGAAAAGCAGCAAACTTTATATTTATATATATATATATATATATATATATATATATATATATATATATATATATATATATATATATATATATATATATATATATATATATATATATATATATATATATATGTGTTCGGATAAGTTTCCGTGGTCAGATATTTGAAAACTAGAAGTTCGGGTTGAACCGCGTCTGGAATTTGTTGAAATTCGACGTTTCGGCTCCGATTTTGGAGCCATTTTCAAGAATAAGAAGGATAGGTATAGTGAGGAAACGTGATTCTACACTGAGGTCTCAGTCTGCCTACTCCTCAGGTATTATCGCGTTAGGATTTTGTGACTTGACGTCGGGGTCTCAATCTGCCTACTCCCCAAGTCTCGTCACTGGCTCTCTCTAAGGTCTCAATCTGCCTACTCCTTCGAGAGAACTGAGGATTTGCGGGTTGTGGACCTATATTTATACTAGGTTTAATGACCGTGTGGGCGGGGCTGGTGCGTGATGAGCTTTGTGCGGGAACTGGGTTGGCGCTAGAGCTGTGTGCGGGAACTGGGTTGGCGCGGAGTGAGGGGATGTGAGCAATGATAGGCTTCCAGGTATTGGGAAGTCTACGTCCATCGTCGCGGGTATTGAGGCAATTAGGGCGCTTCTCTATCTCAAGGGCTTCGCGTATGATCCTGGTTTGCAGAGTTTTCTCGGTGGCAATTGTTTTGGTGTTTTTAAAGTCTATTTTGTGGCCTGTGTCTTCACGATGTTTATAAAGTGCGGATGTGGATGATGCTTGTCGGACTGCGAGTTCATGTTCATAGATTCTAGATGTTATTCGTCTGTTAGTTTGGCCAATGTAAGTTCTGGGACACTCTGAACATGGTATTTCATATATGCCTTGGGATTCATTTGGTATTGTGTCCTTTGGAGTTCTCAGGAATTTGGATATTTGGTTGTTGGCTGTGAAAATCCTGGTATTTTTATTTGTACCAAAACCAAAAAGCCTCTGTAACAGAATATTATAATATATATATATATATATAATATATATATATATATATATATATATATATATATATATATATATTTATATATACATATATATATATATAAGTGAAAATAGAGTATATTTCGTTTTAATTCCGAGAGCTCTAACCTTTGACAGCTGTTTCGTGCTAACGCACTCATCAGAAAGGATTTATGGAGCTCTCGAAATCAAAACGAATCCACTCAAGAATTAATACCGTGAGGCAAGACAGAATATAACAGGAAGTTATTCATGACATCTACAGTCACTAGTTGAAACTTAATTTGACACGAGCTTTGTGCGGGAACTGGGTTGGCGCTAGAGCTGTGTGCGGGAACTGGGTTGGCGCGGAGTGAGGGGATGTGAGCAATGATAGGCTTCCAGGTATTGGGAAGTCTACGTCCATCGTCGCGGGTATTGAGGCAATTAGGGCGCTTCTCTATCTCAAGGGCTTCGCGTATGATCCTGGTTTGCAGAGTTTTCTCGGTGGCAATTGTTTTGGTGTTTTTAAAGTCTATTTTGTGGCCTGTGTCTTCACGATGTTTATAAAGTGCGGATGTGGATGATGCTTGTCGGACTGCGAGTTCATGTTCATAGATTCTAGATGTTATTCGTCTGTTAGTTTGGCCAATGTAAGTTCTGGGACACTCTGAACATGGTATTTCATATATGCCTTGGGATTCATTTGGTATTGTGTCCTTTGGAGTTCTCAGGAATTTGGATATTTGGTTGTTGGCTGTGAAAATCCTGGTATTTTTATTTGTACCAAAACCAAAAAGCCTCTGTAACAGAATATTATAATATATATATATATATATAATATATATATATAATATATATATATATATATATATATATATATATATATATATATATATATATATATTTATATATACATATATATATATATATATATATATAAGTGAAAATAGAGTATATTTCGTTTTAATTCCGAGAGCTCTAACCTTTGACAGCTGTTTCGTGCTAACGCACTCATCAGAAAGGATTTATGGAGCTCTCGAAATCAAAACGAATCCACTCAAGAATTAATACCGTGAGGCAAGACAGAATATAACAGGAAGTTATTCATGACATCTACAGTCACTAGTTGAAACTTAATTTGACACGAACCAAGGAATCCAAAAGTAGAGGTTTGGATAATATTCTGTTACAGAGAACGTTCTTGGCTTTTTGGTTTTGGTACAAATAAAAATACCAGGATGTAAAATTTGAAGCCCTGGTTTTGAACCCGGGCCGTGTGCCAAATTCAAAAAGTATTTATTGGATTAAATAATTTAAAATATAAAAGTACAGTCTACAAACATATAAATATATAAAGCACAGTAAAAATTATCGCTATACCACTATATAGCCTTGTTGTTGTGTTGTGTGCGAGACATCAGACTATTAGTGTTATTTATGATGGGTTTTCCTTGAATTTCCGGAAAAGCGGAAAACCGGGTGCCTGAGTGCCAAGCGGATACATGATTCATTGCAGCACTGAGCCTTATTTTGAAAGTTTTGTTTAAAACAATATATAGCCTATCTAGCAGAATTTGATATAGAATTTTTTATAATTATTTAATTCTTTTTATCTATTCAAAACCCACTAATTACAAAAGACTATGTTATTTCGAGGAAAAATCGAAAGAAATTCTAAAAATAGTTGTTTCTAAATAAACTTACCTTCATTACTTAGTATTATGGTCTGCTGTCAATATGTTTGATTTTTTGGGGACGTAATTGTCGGAATTTCTTTTCAAAAATTAACGTAATTTTTGATACCCACGTATATAGGATCAATGTTATTTTTTATACTGATAGTACTTAGCAACATTGAATATTGTCACCAAATTGTAGACGCCTTGAAAGTTTTCGACATCTCTTCAAAGTATACCAAAAAGAAACTTTCCGAAAAAGATTTTATTTTTGTATTTCTTCTCCATTCCATAAATTTTTATTATGCCAATTCATACTTATTTCTTGAAATTTCCGGCAACAAATCTAACGATACCTTTGCAACTTTTTCCAATATCTCTGGGGGAGTATTATCAAAATCGTCACAACTGTCGCTATCCATATTAAAACAATATTTATGAAAATTGCGATTTATATCAAATCACGAATTAAAATTAGAATTCAAAAAAATTCTATAATTTGACAATATTTCTCACAGTATGAGCAATACATGGTTTTGAAATTAAGTAAGCTATGAAAAATACGCTACTTTTCATAGCAGTTGTAGAAAAAGGTACTTTTCCGCAATCGAATGCTTCAGGAACTCCTCTTTGTGTCGTTCTGATAATGGCAGTCGTATGTGGGAAAGGTGCGCTTTTTGAACTTTTTAGGATAATTGTTTTTTTTCTATAAGTGTGCGTAAGTGCGAGTAGTTTATCATCTTGTCGCACGAGTATGAAATATCCAGTTTCCGAATGAGTTTCACACTATACTTTTCCAACAACTGACATGAAAAACAAAACTACGAAATTTTAACTCATAGAACATAAACAAATGAATTAAATTTTGGGTGACTTCCATTATACATATACAACACATAATTTTTACAGAAAAACCCACTCAGAGTTTATGCTGATACTTGACGTGGACATTTTTTACTTTTTGGTAGCGGTGTTTTTCCACCCCTTGGCGGGTATCCACCCCTTGGTGGGTATACGTCTCTTCAGCTGTACAAGTTTTATGAACCCGATGGGGGTTTTTAATGTGTACCATTTTGCAAACGTGATCTAATTGAAAAGGCAATTGTTTGTTGGTAAAAACATACCTTACCCAAATGTCTAATTTGTAAAATCTTCCATTTTTATCTGACTTCCAGAAGGCATTCTCCACTATTTTCCAAAAATAAATCAAAATTGTTATTTTGAAACAAAATTATTACCAATTAATTTTATTTTTTAGGTCGGATGATCCTCGTGCTTTCAGAAGACACAAGACGTCAAGACCTTCGAATGCATCTTTAATGCACATCGGGAAGGGTTCTGAACTGCACCCTTCCCTGAAAAAGTTGTACGATCATAGTCCACATGCGGTAAGTTGAAATTATAAATTGGGTGTTTACAATTGTATCTATAAAGAATATCACTAATCGAATAATTAGAAAATGGTCAGGACGGAATTTTGAAAAATAATATAGAACTTCTTTAGAAATAATCTACTCAACACTAATTTCGTCGCACCCCAAAATTTTGCCTCTGTGAAAATCTAAGTAACTTTTTTCTGCTTTGAACAATTTGAACTCTGTTCACCCTGTTCGCTAGCCCAGCCCTTCAGCTATAATATCGTACCTCTTCAAAACATAAGGTTCTTCACATAAAATCGCTATAGGGTGTTACCTGAAACTGTGCAAAATTTATGAATTTTTAAAAGGATCCCAAATGAAGAAAAACTTTTTATTTCAAATTTGACAGCAGAGGCATGAAGATGATCTCATTAACTCAAGACATTTTCAGAATAATCTTCTTATCTCTTTTATTTACAGGGTGGTCTCAAAACATAATTTTTTTGGTTTTATTGTCAAAACATTTTTCCGATTTTCAAAATATCAGGCTCATTGAAGCTGAAACTTTGGATGAAGAGAAATGAAGATCAGAATTGATCCAAGATAAAGATTAAAGATCAAGGGTTTCCTCAAAGGTGACCCAAATCTGAAACATCTTCGAAATCCCGGTTGAGAGGAGAATTAAGTGAAAATCAACTTGTTTTCGGATACGTCCAGATATTTCTTGCTTTCAGTAGTCAAGAATTGTGCGTTAGAAAACCCAATTGAAAGGGCATGTTTTTAAAAAAAAAATCAGCTCATTCTTCGCCTGAAATGCATGGCCCGTAACCAAGGTAACAAGAATCACAATAAGTGACTGACAAGCCAGGTTAGACATCAATTTCAATTCTAACGCCCGACCAGCTGGAACTTATTCCACGAATGACGGAATGAGGATTATCTACCCTTCAAATTGCCAATCTGCTTGGAACAACAGTTAGATTGGTCCAAAGGGCCCACCTCCGAGCTAACGCTGGGGATATTCAGTACCGATTTAGGGGGCCAAGAAGAGGAATAAGAAGAACAACTCACGCTAAAGACCGCCTTATTGGAAGATTGGTATGGCAGAACCGGACTTCAACCGCGCCCATAATTCGTCTTGAATTAATAGATGCTACTGGAATTCAGGTTTCAAGTCAGACAATCCGATGCCGGATCCACGATCTTGGATTCATCGAGCAGCAAGGCGATTGTGGGGGGAAAGACATAAAAATTTGGAAATAGCAGAGTGGAATAGGTGTATGTTTACGCATGAGAGTAGGTTCAACTGGTTTCCAAAGGATGGGCGTGTGTTGGTATGTAGAGGGAGGAATGAAAGGTTTTTGGAAGGGAATATGCAGGCAAGGATGGCTTTTGGAGGTGGAGGACTGACTGTGTGGGGGCGAGTTGGTGATTCTGAGAGGAGAGAGTATGAACGGTGAGAGGTATAGAGATTTGTGTATGAGAGATATCATGGTTCCTAACGCTGCAAATATCGGCGACAACTTTCTTCTCCTTGATGAAAATGCGAGACCGCTAAGGCTCACAATGTCACCGAGCTCTTGAGGGATCACGGTATTGAGCGAATGGACTGGCCGCCGTTCTTTCCGGATATGAATCCGGTGGAGCATGTCTGGAGTCTTATGAAATTGAAAGAAAGGGAATGGGGAGTGGAAAATTTGGATGACTTGGTGAATGCTGTACAGCAAGAATGAGGAGCTATTTCCCAAGAATTCGTTGATTAATAGACAGCATGCCGTAAAGGGTCAATGAAGTGATTGTCAACTGAATTATATGAATATTTTTTTATTCTAATGTTACCCTTTCTCTTTGTTGTTGTTAAATAAAAATTCAATGAAACTTGTTTTCTTATTCCGGCTTGTACTTACACGATCAATGCTTGACGATTGAGGAAAAAAACCGCTATTGTGGAATGAGCCTCAGCTGGTTGGGCTTGTCATCATTCACTTATTGTGATTCTTGTTACGATTGTTACGGGCCATGCATTTCAGGCGAACAATGGGCTGATTTTTTTTTTATTTTCAAAAATATGCTGTTTCAATTGGGTTTTCTCACGCACAATTCTTGACTACTAGAAGCAAGAAAGATATGGACGTATGCAGAATGAACGATCCTTCTGAAAACAAGTTGATTTTCATTTAAGAGCCACTATCAGCGCGTCACACCGAAAAGTTGAATTTCTTCCTCGCCGCTTCCAGCTGAGATTTGTAGGCATACTTATCAAGAATGGGAGTGAAGGTAATGAACTTGATAAACATTGGCATCACAGCACCTTTCCGTTGTCGATTACAGTACCAATCAGATATTCCCGATCGTAATATCGTAGAATTTTTTTAAAACCATTGATTTCATGAAAGAGATATTTTTCGGTGGTCCAATGAGAATTCCGGAATCTCTCAATTTTTTTAATTCATCATGTAATTTCAATTTTTTTTTTTTCTCAAAAATTATCGTAACCAAAAATCACTGAAGTTCCGGAATTTACACAAAAACATTGAGTCATTTGCTGAAGAAGGAAAAATTCTCAAAGAAAAACTGTAGGCGTAAAACCGATTCCCGTTTTACCAAGGTAGTGTTTGCTCTCAATTCTCCTTCCAACCGGGATTTTAAGATTGTTTCAGATTTGAGGAAACCCTTGATCTTCAATCTTTATCTTGAGTTAATTGTGATCTTCAAATCTCTTCATCTAAAGTTTCAGCTTCAAAATGAGCCTGAGATTTTGAAAATCTGTTGACGAGGAAAAATGTTATGACTAAAACCAAAGAGTAAATTTTTTGAGATCACCCTGTAAATAAAAGAGATAAGAAGACAATTCTGAGAATGTCTCAAGTTAATGAGATAATTTTTATGCCTCTGCTGTCAATTTTGAAAATTAAAGTTTTTCTTGAAAGTTTAGAAATTTTGGACAGTTTCATGTAACACCCTATAGGGATTTTATGTGAAGAACCTTATGTTTTGAAGCGAACAGTGTGAACAGAATTCAAATTGTTCGAAACAGAAAAAAAGGTAGTCAGATTTTAACAGGGGCAAAATTTTGGGGTGCGACGAAATTAGTGTTGAGTAGTTTATAATAGCAAATCACATTCGGAAATTATTTGAGTTGAGTTAGAAGCTGCCGTGGTCGTTTTTATTGTCATTTATCTACTGCTTCCTAATGTAGAAGCTGTGCCAACTATGACAACACAATTGTCCGTATAAATTTCAAGGTCATCGTCATTGCGGAAATTGTATATCCTCCAACTCTAAATATAAAACCAGAAATAACATCAACCACTCGGCAGATGATTAAATTTTACAAAAAAATTTCACAAACTCGTATAATTAGAAACTATGGCTCACACAATAATGTGAACAATTCAGAACAAACATCGCTTCTGCTTGATTACAATGTATCCCTCTTGACAGCATTGATACTTGATGTGACTTCCCCTTTTGATAGTGGTGTATGTTCTATCAAAAGGAGTAGGCTGGAGTCATTTTTCACGACGGCATCACAGATGTGTCGCCTCTAAAGCTTGGTGCTGTCCAAAAAAAGCAATTTGACTCAGTTGTTTCACATTTGCCAGTTTCATCGAGATTGATCCGTCGAATTCAGTATTCACGCCCTTTTTTGTCCCTTTGAGGACTTCGAAACATCGTTTTCTCAGGGACTGTTCTTCAAAGGAACGGTAAAGGTTTGGACCTTGCCTAGGGAGGTATTTACAGCATAGGGAGGTGTTGAAAAAACTACTTTTAACTTGAAGTTATTCAAAGAAAGGTCATTAAACCCAGACAACACACGGACATACGATGAATGTCCAATTTCAGTCGGCGGATATCTTATGGACGTCAAATGAACCACCAGTACCCTAAAAACAAATTTCTTTGCGATTGTTGGCATGGTTATACCGGGTGAGTGAAATTCGAGTATATGCATGGGGATCTCGGAAACGGTAAGAGCTACAGAGAGGGTTGAATGGAGGCAAAGTTGCGTATTATGGAGTTCATTACTATGATGTTGAAAAATCTGAGCTAGCCCTCTCAGTTTCAGAGATATACAGGAAAAAACGAAAATTGATTTTTGTTTTTCACTTATATCTGCTTTAATACAATAGATTTCCAGAAACTGTTTGCACTTTGCCATTGCAACTTTCAATGGGCTGTAAAAATATGTAAACGAAAGTGTTCTACAGGGTGTTGTTTTCCTTGGGCCACCCCTAACTATGAAATTTTAAATACGGACATGGATTTTTATCACTTTTTTTAGGCTTCAATAGTCATATTTTATCATGATTGTAAACCACTTGAAATTTTCAATCGTTTCGATGGTATCTGGTCATCATCAGTGAATAAAGCAGATATAAGTGAAAAACAAAAATCTAATTTTTCGTTTTTTCCTGTATATTTCTGAAAGTTAGAGGGCTAACTCAGATTTTTCAACAACATAGTAATGAGCTCCATAATACGCAACTTTGCCTCCATTTTACCCTCTCCGTAGCTCTTACCGTTTCGGAGATCCCCTTGCATCTACCCGAATTTCACTCACCCGGTATACCGGGTGTCCCCGGAAGTGGCTCGACACTATAACTTTTTTGTTTTTGAAGATAATGGAATGAAATTTGAAGGATCTAAATAAGATATGAAACTGCATCTTTTGACAAGTAACTCAACTTCTTGCAACTTGTGGTTTCACCGGAAGGGACATAAACTTTCGATTTTCAAATGAGACACCCGGTATATTTTCACTTCTCTTGTCCCCTTATGACATACTGAATACAACCAAGTGGTACTTGTCACTGTTTGAAACCGAATTTTATTTTTGTTTTGAAGTTTAGTCTTTATTCTATAGGGCTATGGATATCTTCAATTCACTAAGTTCAGACCTAAAATTTTGAGAATAATACAACTTTAATTTTTGATCAAAATGTATCTGCTATGCAAAATTCCATTTAAAAATTTCAACCACTAATTTTTTTCAAATGGCAACATAGTGGCTCACTGGGTTAAGAAAAAATAGCATTTTATTACGATTAATTTGATAATGTACATTATTAGGTTTCAAACAAACTTCCGTTAAAAAACTTTAAAAGATTATCTTGATTGATTTGGCCGATACTTGATGGATATCCATAATTACTCAGAATTAAATAAAAAACACTTGTTTTTTGATATCCACAATATATTACTAGATGTAATATGTGACGCGTTTCGCTGTTAATTCAGCTTTCTCAAACATAAAATGGAATTCAGTAAATATACAACCATATTTATAGTAATTTGAAGTAAGGTAAACAATAGAAGAACGGTACAATGATACACATAATGATAGACAGGTAGCTTGCTACCTGTTTATCGAGGATCCCTTCAGGGTCAACACAGAGATGCATTTAATTATTAAAGAGATTAAGAAGTGGTGAATAATTTAAATCTAACTGGTCATTGAGTAAATTATTGGAATTTTTTCTTTTGTTGATCTCTAATGCTTCTGAGAAGTTAAGTTTTAGACATTTTCTTTCTGAATGCAAAATTTCAAAATTTAGATCAAAAGTATGATTTTCATCTATAAGGTGATTTGAATAATTTGAATTCCTCTTGTGGTTATCAAAGCATCTTTTATGTTCAAGTATGCGGGTTTTAAAATTTCGAAAGGTTCTACCGACATATATTTTAGGACAATCTCCACATTTTAATTTGTAAACCCCTGATTTTTGTGATTTTTCGGTTTTAGTTTTATTGTTTTTGATGAATTTGCTCAAATTATTGTTCGTTTTATAAGAAGTCGTGAAATTATGTTGTGTTAAAAATGATTTTATTTTTCGTCACTGGGTTTGCCTAAATAGGTTAATGAGCAATACTTAATTGGTTCTTGTTTTAGGATGGGGTATACTTCGTTGATAGCAATTGAGAATTCTTTCTTTTTAATAATTACATCTATTAATTGTGGGTCATAACCATTATTATGTGCTGTTTGTTTTATAATATTAAGTTCTTTTATGAAGTTGGAGTCTGACATAGGGATATTAAGTAGTCTATGTATCATGCTATTGTATGCTGCTAATTTATGTTGATAAGGATGTAATGAGGACTTGTGGATGGTTGTGTCTGTGTGTGATGGTTTATGGTAGATGGAAAAGCTGTGTCTGTTGTCTATTCTTGTTATGGTGAGGTCTAGAAAGTTTATAGAGTTGTTTTCTTCCATTTCGGATGTGAATGTAATAACAGCGAAACGCGTCACATATTACATCTAGTAATATATTGTGGATATCAAAAAACAAGTTTTTTATTTAATTCTGAGTTTGAAAGATTAAATTACAAATTTCTGAAAATGAAGGATCTTAGATTAAAATAAGAATAAGTGAATCGAGTACTCAATTGATGAAACAAGATCAATAATCCAAGAGCTAATAAACTATTTTGTTGCATAAAAATTATCATAAACATGTTCTTTAAACAATTACACAATAAATACTCAATTAACTTTTTGAGAAACGAGATAAAATAAGAAGTCGACCTCCTTAATAATTTTGTTTTATCAGTTGTGTTTGTCACAGGTTACTCGATGCATTTAAATCTAATTTTATTACCAAAAAATGCTTTATTTTATGAAACATCTAACGTGGTTTTTTGAGTTTTTTAACGGAACTTTGTTTAAAACCTATTAGTGTGGGGTATGAAATTAATCCTAATAAAATGTTCTTTTTTTCTAACCCGACGAGCCACCATGTTGCCATTTGAAAAAAAATAGTTATTTCAATTTTTAAATTAAATTTCACATACTTAACACATACATTTTGACCGGAAACAGTGAAGTTGTATTCTTCCTAAAATTTTAGGGCTGTAATTAGTGTTTTGTGTAGTGTAGTGTATATATATATATATATAGCATTCCAGATTAAAAAATTAAATTACAAAAAAAAGTTGACTGCAAAAAGTGACAAATGATGCATGGAGATATGTGGAGACAAATGAAGTGAAAATTTACTGGGTGTCCCATTTATAAATCAAAAGTTTATGTCACCTCCGGTAAAAACCGGAAGTTCCATGAACTTGAGTTACTTGTCAATAAACGCATTTTCATGTCTTATGCAGATCATCCCAATTTCATTCCATTATCTTTGAAAATAAAAAAGTTATAGGGGCGAGCCACCTTCCGCGGACATGTGAAATTAAAGATGGAATTGATTTATAGTAAATGATTTAATTAAATTTTAATTTACCTTAAAAATAGGAATATCATATAAAATTCAAAAATATTTAATAATATTAGTTCGGACAAACTCAATTACGGAAAAAACTGTACGCTGATGTTAATAGTGTTAGGTTGTTCCTTTTTAGTACGAGCATCTTCGTCTTTTTGTTGGTTTCCATGACTCTCCTTATTCGCAGTGCTTGAATGGTCCTTTTCTTTGGCTCTTCTTTGGCTCTTCTTTGGCTCTTCTCAGAAGATTTTCTAGTTTCAGAGTTCACCTGCTTCTGCAATGAATTGATAAGTGAAGTGTTTTCTCTAAATAAGAGACTGAATAACCAAAAAATAATTTGAGGAATTCAACAGTGTGACTTTTTTGGGAAGAATTATATTTGAGAAACATTCGAATTAATGATGGTTTAGTTTGTAAGATGACTGGCCTGATATATTATTATTATTCCCAGAGGCATACATTCAAAAATTTAAGAAAGACGCCAACTCCTACCTCGTTTTCCTTGGTTCACACGATGTTCTCTGAACACTACAAGATTTTCCTTTTCGAGGAAAACAGAATAACAATAAAAAACTCTAAGTAAGTCCAAGGTAGGTTTGTCGTCCACGAGAATTCAGAAATTGAATTAATTTTTTTATGCATAGTTAACAACCCGTTACTATTCACTGGTGTTAAACGCTTCATTTACCGCCATGAAAAACCGTTGCTGCTCATCTTTTTTTACAAAATTGGAACACCAACAACGAAATGAAAATTAATAAACAAAGACAGGTATTAGTCCATCAGATGTTCTAAGTGACGTCCATTGTTTTCAAAACACAACTGTTTCCTCTTATTCTCTTCGGAGACGAACTATTTTCCACGTCTGACTCTCAATGCATATTATGTTCAAGTCATCGATATTTGCAAGGGCTCTAACGTAAACACATTCTATGAGATAGCGCCAGTGGGGTAAGATCTGGCAACCGAGCAGGCCATTTGACATCAAGTTGTGCGTGTTATTCAACTTTACCGAATTCGCAATATTAGTCTATTGATTAGGGAATAATGTAATTCTTTGTATTTTCGCAGATATTCGTTGAATTGGCTGAAATTTCTACGATCGAAACTCGTGATGAACGTGAATGGAAAGAAACTGCTCGATGGATAAAGTATGAAGAAGATGTCGAAGAAGGAGTCGATAGATGGGGTAAACCACATGTTGCATCTCTTAGTTTTCATTCCTTGCTCAACCTGAGAAGATGCTTGGAGGAAGGTTTGGTGGTCCTGGATATGGAAGAGAGGGATCTACCTGCGATAGCTTACAGGTTTGTACAATTAGTCTATATGCTACGGACAATCCTGAATTTATCTCTAGATCCACGAACTTATCAACAAACGGCATATTATGATTCCTGATTGTGTTTTTCATCAGACGTAAAATTGGCTAGTTTGCTAGATATGAGTTGATCAAAAAGTAGCAAGCAATATTTTTTGAAACAAGTAATTTTCCACTGTTTTCCTTTCATCAGCTTCTCTGTTTTCTCATTCTAGGAATTCTGTTTCGGTGTTGTCAAGTTACTCAGTAATACTGAACCTAGGGAGGTTGTGCTACCAATATCTGGGGTTCTAGCCAAACCAAAACTACCACTCCAAAATCGCCCACCCTAGGAAAAATTTTCATATTAAATTTAAATATAGTTCAATTTGTTTGGTAATATTCTATTGGTCACCAGTGTAATCTAACCTGTGAGTACAATACCTGGAAGTATCTTTTCTCCCTCAGACTATTTGTAGTTTCACTGCACTCACTCTGAAGGGTCTCTCACCCAATTCGTAAAGGGAAATAAATCCCTTTGTAGATTACATCGAGAGAGATCATACACTCCATATTTGCAAATAAGCAGAAATATAATCAGTTTGTCGAATAAAATGGTCACACTCTCATAAAGAAAATCAAAGTTTGCTCTACTATTATAAAACGGTTTCTAAACGCAGGCAGCTCACCAACATGATACTCCAAATGTCCTGGTCCATCAGTTCCCTCACATAATTGGAAACACGACCAGCAAATTCGTTGTTGTAAGTCCTAAATACTATTTTCAAACACACCCGTGACCTTCTTTCTACCCAGACAAGTTTTTCCCTGTTTTGTGCTCCTTGGTCGTTGTTTGAGTTTTTCAATTAAAAAATTATTAAATTTCATAAATTCCGCACGAAACACTATGCTAACAAATATGTGCTAGGAAGTAAGTGCATTTATATGATTACTTATTATTTGGTATTTGTAGGATATCGGAAGATTTATACAAAGAGGACTTGATTAAAGAAGAAGATAAAGCGAAGATAATGAGATGTTTGCTTCTGCGTCACCGGCATGTCAATGATCACCAGGATAGGGGGTTTAGATTCACCAACAAAAAACAAAGCTACACATCCCTGCAGGTGAGAAAATCATTAGCTTTATTTTCTTCATTTCATTGCGTTAATTTCATTTTCAGCTGCAACTGATAATCATTCATTGGGTCTTTGTTGTGGAAAAACTCAGGTTATAAATTAGGAATTTCATTAAAAATAAAGATTATTATTTATTTTTACGTCGCCTTATAAAATTCCTCTTTATTGATAAAATTTATTTTAAAAAAGTACATTGTAGACATATACAGTGTCATCATAAAACTTGTATACTGGATATATTTTTATTTTGATCCAAATAAAAAAAAAATGCAATGGAGGTTTCTATAAAAACAAACGACGTATGAAAATTTTGAAAATGCCTTTTTGTAGAGGAAAAAATTTTGCTATGAAAAAGTACTTTTTACTTTTCGATATCTTTCGAACTAACTTCAGGAAAAAATTGAACAAGAAATTGAAAAGGTTGTAGACGATGTAGTAACTTGATTACTTGCATTTCGGACTTCCATTGTCTTGATGGTTGAAAGATTTCGACTTCTTTCAATTTCTCACTACGTTTCAATTGCTTGAATCTGCAATCGTTTTCAGGTGAACACTGATAAATTAAGAATCTACACGATGTTTTATAGGTCTGAATGTATGGTGCAATTACGTTGTAATTGACAATATTTCACAGGATTATGGTGATCGTTTTTTTGCTGTCGGGTTGGTAATAAATTTTGTTTTTAACTATTTGAAACACTGAATTGATACACTGAAATGTGTCAACACTGTCAAGTGTCAAGTTCAATGTTTTTAAATTTGAATTTATTGAAAATATATTTGCAAAAAAATCAAGCTGGTAGCAAATGTTGTGTTCCATTTTGCTGGAATGTGTACGAATATACAAAAAAAAATACTTTTCACAGATTCCCGAAGAGTGAAAGATTGGGAAGACACCGTTTATGTCAAAACTCTGATGTTGTTGAGTCATGTTCAAATTCGAATTTTTTTTTTGGCACCAATTCTTTATTTGATTTATATTAATAGCATTATGAATATTAACCTGATTGGTACACATTTTTCTTTTGCTGATGATACTGTACTCTATCACAAATCTAAAAATGTTCAAACCTTAAAAACAAATTTGGAAAAAGATATTAAAACAATTGAAATATGGTTAAATGAACTTAATTTAACTATTAATTCAGAAAAAACTGTCTATATGATATTTAAACAAAAGAATATGGAAACCATCAAATTAAACATTATAATTAAAAACAAAACTATTGCTGAAGTTGAGAAACACAAGTATTTGGGTCTGATTATTGACAAAAATTTAAATTTTGAGAGTCATATAGAGAAAATAAAAAATTCTATTATTCCTCTGATTGGAGCTATCAGAAGAATACAATTTCTAAGAAAAAATATTCAATTTTTAATATATAACGCACATATTATCTCTCGAATTAGATATATGATCACAGTGTGGTCATCATGCAGTCAAAAACAAAAAGAAATTATTTATAGATTGATGAATAAAGCAATAAAAGTAATATTTGATAAACCTTGGGATACACCATCTTCAGATTTGTACAAAAACACCAATAATATGACATTGAATCAACTTATTAAATTTGAAAAAGCTAAATTTGCATTCAAATTAACCAAAAATATTCAAAAAAGTAATACAACAATTCAGAAAAATTCCAAATTACATAGTCATAATACTCGGATTTTGAACCACTTTCACTTGGACAATATCCATTCCAACAAAGAGAAAGCAAATCCAATTTTCAGCTCTTTAGAAACATTTAATAAATTACCAGAACAAATAAAAAATTCAAAAACGATAACTTCATTTTCCAAAAATTTGAAAAAAATGTTACTATTGAAATGATGTTCATAAGAATACTACAAAACTTTATGAATTATTTGTATTATTTGATAATGTATTAGAATTAGATTACTTTATTTTATCATTGATGTACATTCAACCTTCCTTATACCAGAACTTGTTCTGACTGGAAGTTATTTATACAATAAAAAAAAATTGAGGAAACACTTTCCTTTGTAGGCCCCATTATCAGAAAATGTTCCCAATACTTCAACCAAAGAAGGTGAAAAAATTACTGATGATTCTGTTTCTGGTAACTCTGAAGTTGGTAAGATTTACTTTTGTAACTCTGATGTTGGTGAGTTAACTAAATTTGAGTCATTTTCTGTTAGGAACTGTTAATAAAGAAAGTAACACTATTGGTAATGTAGAGGAAGATAGCCCATATCACACCGAACCCATGGATGAAAATGTTGTCTTTCTGAACATGGTTATAATTGTGCAGAGTTACTGGATAGTTGATCCCTGACGCTGAGTGAAACATACAACATAGAAAATAAAACAATGTGCTCAAATTTGGAAAGAAAACGAATGACTAGGATTACATCTTCCAAACTTGGACGCATAATTGAACAGAAGGCCTAAATGATAAATAATGGCAGCTATGAAAGCTGGGTTGGATAATGAGGATGATGTTGCAGTTAAATATGAAACAGAAAATGCAGATTTCACGTTTCTCAGGAATATCTTTCTTGTCAATGTCTCTCGACAGAGTTGTTTTTTACACCAGTACCAATTTCTACCATTTGTTGGAAATAAAAACATTTGTATCTGGAGGATTGCAAAAGAAACCATACACTGTAAAACATTGTGTAGAACAGGGGTATTTCTTGACAACAGTAAGGGAGTGTTAGCTTTAAAAAAAACATCAATCATTTTCAAATTCTAGGGCAATTAGCCCTGTTCTCGGAAATACCTCTGATGTAGGGAAGAACAAGAACGGGGTGAAAAATTGAAAGAAGTAGAAATGTTTCAACCATTAAGACTATGGAAGTACGAAATGCAAGAAATCAAGAAACTGAAAGTTTCAAGTTTTCTTCGATATCCGGCTGATATTTTATACCTGGTATAAAATAACTAATTTGCCCAACTTTTTTCTGATTTGACAGGCTCTCTAATTCTTGCCTTTTGCGAAATCGCCAGGCTGTGCATTTCTGATTATCTGTACAGTGTCATTCAAGCGATGAAAAGATGTCACTGAAGAATCGATACGTTTCTCTTTTTCGTCATCTCAATTTTCCAAATTCTTTTTTAATTAACGCCTTTCGAGATACACTTGTTATGTCTCAACTCAGGTGAACTGAACACAGACAACTCTGCTATACCGTTCAACGTCTTCCGCTTCCAGAAATAATATTATTAGCACAAGATGAATAAAACTGGTCGTATAACGATAGTAATTATAATAATACTCCCTCATAAACACTCGTATGAGTGTAGCTAGAGGCATAGCTCGTGCAGGTAGAAGGATATTATTATTATTTTTCGTAGCACTCCGGGGCGAGTTGCTGATTTTTGGTGGCGCATTCACTATTTAACTGTAGAGAAACCCAAAAAACAAAACCTACCAAACCGTCCAGGTGGTCTTTGCGCATTCCAAGCAAGCATTATACGTGTCGGAGCGCAGATTTACAAGTAGAGTAGGAGCCTTTGTGTTGATTAATTTGGAAGTCATACAGGTAATTAACACTTAATGTGCACACGCAACTAATAATCCAAAACTATTTCACAATTGATAGTATCAATATTTTCGAGCAGCTAAAAGGTGATAAGTTCAGAACTTGGCAACGAATACACGGCGATCAGGACGGCAATATGCAAACACTCTGATCGCCTACAACAACTCAGCTGGACTGAAATCCAAATCTGATATCCTCCTTCAAAACTTTAAGTAATCATTTTCCCAGAAAACCTCTTTGTGTTTTCGTATACGTACCTCTCCTATCGCTGCGTCTAAGTTTGTGACAAAGGGTCACACCAAATCTAATCCCTAATTGAATAAGTCCATTATTTCATATTACAACCAAATTATTGTTTAAGACGGAATGAGCGGTCCCTTCAGGCCCAAGTATTATCCTACCACAATAAATTCGAGACAACCCATGAAGAGATTAAATAATAAATTTCATTAGTTTCAATAATCAAATTACAGTCTAGGCCGGAATATTTAGCATTCTCTTACCGCAGGAAAGACCCATTGATTTTCAATCTCCGACAAACATATAAAAGAGAATGCCGTCCACATACATTCATCCACAACAAAGGCCCATTATCGTCTCATCAGTATGATAATTTTAAAACAATTTTTCCGCACCATTGATCGGTAATGATTGCAGTCACTCTGGCTGGAGGATGGTGTTAATTATGATGCTGTGATGATGGCTCGTTGCTCAGTGTGCTCTGCACAAGGACATCTGTGCGCTCCTCACGCCCTTCCGAGGAGTCCATCTTACCCAAACGTAATGTCAGCACGTGTGTCTTCTCTGTTTTTTTTTTTTTTTTTTTGGTGCTGTTCTAGCTACTTGCTTATATTGTAGTTTCGTTCATGTGAATTGTCGATTTCATTCTCTAATACCGCAACAGAAATTCAGTATTAAAGAAACTAGGAAATCTCTTGAAGATTTCCCGTCATATAACAGTGTCATTCAAACAGTTGGCATCATATGGGAAACACTTTTATTATTAATTTATTTTGAAATTCGACTTTGGCTTTAAGTTGTGCTTTGAAAAATATGAAAAAGGACCCTCTCGGATGTGGTCACGTGACTTTCGCTACCTGTCAAAATTAATTTTTTTTCAAAATAATCGCTGAAAATAGGCTTGATGATTTGAATTTCAAAAAAAAATTAGGGAAAAGTTGTTTCTATTCCGATTTTACAACTAAGTCTCGAATTTGAGAGTTCTGTTGCAACTTTCACTTTTGAAATTTCTAGAATATTTGAAAATTCGTAATTTCTACATAACTGTAGACTTAGGAACCAAATTATATAACAACTTGCCAGAGAATATAATGGATGGGCCAAGGAGGGACATACATGAATTAATTGACAATCTGTGATTGACAATTAACTGATTACGTGCTTTGATTGTGATGTCATAGTTATGCAATGATGATTTTTATGTTATGTGAAATCACTACATTATTTTTATTTGTTACATGTTTCACTACTGAATTTTACGGATAGATAATCATTAGATGCATTTAGCTTGAGTACTGAATTTTTTTTTATATATTTTAATCATATTTTAATTGTCTCACCACGAGTAAACAAACTATTGTTCAGATAGTTTCTGTGGTTTTATACGTATTTATTGAAGTTTTTTATTTCAATTTTAATCTGTTACGAACTATACCATTATGTCAATAAACATACACACACATACACATACACAATATGCACTTTTAATTACGAATCATCAACAAAAATATGTTTTTCTCTAGAAAATGAGAATTACTGCTACAAATGTCTGTTTAATGCAAAATTGCCGTATCTTCAAGCATTCAAGTTACAAATTCATTTAAGTGGACTTTTTCAGTATTAAGATGATACCAAAGTCATATTTTAAATCATCATAAAACTTCTTCCACATCTAACCAAAGATAAGAACTTTTTACGGCACAAATCTCAAATTCAATTCTAACTAGTCCAGCTATGAAACTTTCATCAATGAAATGGGTATACTATGATAAAAATTAAATATGTTTCAACAAACTTACAAAAACAATATTGTCAACCTCAGTCAATTAGAAATTCTGAACCAAAAAAATTATACACTTATTAATAACAAAACACAAATTGTGAGTAAGAGTTTTCTGAGCCAAACTCAACTTTACATTTCTGTGTCTTCCTTCTCTTTCAATATAAAGCAAGGTTCTTCTGAGTGCATCTTGCATCTGCATTTCTGATGAACTCTGTGGCTGTATATTCGCTACACATTTCCGAAAGTCTGCTAAAAACTTCGTAACTTTGACAACACTGTCTTATACTAGCTCTAATATGCTACTAATTTTTAATTACCAAATATCAACAAAAATATGATTTTAGAAAGTGAAAAAATGTCTCTTGTGTTTGCTGCAAAGTTGATGTATCGTCAAGAATTTAGAGTAGGAATTCATTTAAATGGATTCTTCCAGTATTGAAATGATGCCAAAATCATCAATCAAAATATCCTAAAACTACTTTACGTATCGAACCAATGTTCACGACATTTTACGGAACAAATTAATTTCAAATTTAATTTTTACTGGCCCTAGAACATATTAACATTCAACAATTTCACAGAGTAGCCTTTAGAGACAACAATGAAATAGGTAGTCAATGAAAACAGTGTCTGAGCCTGATTTGACAGTTAAATATGCGGTTCAATGCGTTTGAATGAGAAAAACGTAATAATGTTATCTGTACAAGAAAAAATTGAGATTGTTTTAATGTGTGGAGAAAGTACACCCCATCGACTAGTCGCTGAAGATTTTAATATACGTCACCCACAAAAAGATAAACATCAGTTGACTATATAGTAGTAGAATTTTGACATGATTCAAAAAGTACTAATGTAGTTTCAACTAATATCAAATATTCACATAATCCTCCGAAAAACATTAAGGAAGGGCAACTAATTATACTAGCTCTAATATGCTACTAACTTTTAATTACCAATTATCAACAAAAATATGATTTTAGAAAGTGAAAAAATTTCTATTGTGTTTGCTGCAAAGTTGATGTATCGTCAAGAATTTAGAGTAGGAATTCATTTAAATGGATTATTTCAGTATTGAAATGATGCCAAAATCATCAATCAAAATATCCTAAAACTACTTTAAGTATCGAACCAATGTTCACGACATTTTACGGAACAAATTAATTTCAAATTTAATTTTTACTGGCCCTAGAACATATTAACATTCAACAATTTCACAGAGTAGCCTTTAGAGACAACAATGAAATAGGTAGTCAATGAAAACAGTGTCTGAGCCTGATTTGACAGTTAAATATGCGGTTCAATGCGTTTGAATGAGTAAAACGTAATAATGTTATCTGTACAAGAAAAAATTGAGATTGTTTTAATGTGTGGAGAAAGTACACCCCATCGACTAGTCGCTGAAGATTTTAATATACGTCACCCACAAAAAGATAAACATCAGTTGACTCTATATAGTAGTAGAATTTTGACATGATTCAAAAAGTACTAATGTAGTTTCAACTAATATCAAATATTCACATAATCCTCCGAAAAACATTAAGGAAGGGCAACTAAATGTTTGTTTTGATCTTATACCGTCGAAAATGGGATATTGGACATGAAGGAATGGGGAATGTGTGGAAATAGACATTTATAGAAAGCCAACCAATACTAACAGATTTATACCCGTTGATTCAAACCACCACATTCAACACAAGATGGCGAGATTCAATCACCTTGTTCACAGGGTATAAAATTTTCCACTCAGTGTTGAACGGTTTCAACGAGAAATAAACAACATAAAGAAAATAGCCATTAGTGATGGGTATTCGCCGAAAATGGTAGATAATTTGTTGAACAACCTCCAAATGTTGTTAGGTAATCCGAAAGATAAAATTCCAACTTTCGAGAGATCAGGAATCGATGTAATCAGCTGTCAGAACTGCGATAGTGTATACAGTGTCCGGCATAAAGTTCGCAGCATATGGAAAACTTTTTTATTATTGATTTCACAAAAAAAATTATTCTTGTTGAAAACCTCTGCTTCATCCCAAACCTAAATTGCAAATACCAAAATTGAATTTTATACTACTATATACGAGCGATATTGAAAAACAATTCAGTTTGGAAATTGGAAAATTATCTTGTATTGTATTGTTTGAATAAATTTCACAGCCACAGTTCATCAGAAATACAGTTTTGTCAAAGTTACGAATTTTTTAATATTCCAGAAGTTTCGTAATTATCAAAAAAAAGTTAAAGTTGCAATAGAACGTTCAAATTCGAGACATAGGTGTGAAATCAGAGTAGAAACAACTTTTGTCCATAGTTGGTTAAATCATTTGTGTGCATGTCAGGTAAATTAGACATTGTTTCAATGTTAACTGTTGATTTAGTGATGTTATAAAATGCTTCTATCAATTCAAATGCTTTTTTGGTAACTTTTACTCAGCAAATTCACAGGAATGTTCTCATATTTCGTTACTGCTGCAACACTGTATTAAATCATTTCGAGCATCATCAATTCGCCTCCTTTTGATTTATTTTTCCATTTTTGCTTATATTTCAGCTTATTCACCGATACAAGCTAGAAATTATTTGATATATAGAAAAAACAAATAATTGTACAACTTGGGAGGAAAAGGATTTGTATTCGTTACCATTGACTTCAGTTTGGGGCACTGTACATAATACTCAAGTTTCATGCACTCGAATCCAATAACATTTTTTTAGTTTGATTGCCACTAACAAAAAAATACATAAGTTGCAGGGCTTTGAAAGTTCAAAGATCAAGAAATGGGGAAAATTTGTTTGTAATCAGCATCTTTCCAAACGCAGACTCATGCAAACGTGGACATCATGCAAACAAAGAGAAAAGTATGGAAACAGTATTAGAATAAATCACCCTGTTTTAAAAAACCACGAATCTGTTATTTGAAAAAAAAATTATGAAGGATTTAAAGTTACAGCTACTAAATCCTGCTATTATTGCTTTTTTCAAATATATCTCAACGAAAAAATTATGATTGAAGTTTCTGCTGACACAACCTAATTTCTTTATTGATCATAAAATGGCTATGGAAGGCATTTGTTCCAGCACTTTTTCTTTCACGTATCAAGAATAATAACAGAGGTTTTTGTAGTTTGTACATGGTTCGTTGATCACCTGATCACCATTTTTCCATAATTATGTTTATATATGCTTTATTCTTATTAATTAGTATACTTGCTATGGAAAATAAAGACCTATGAATATTATTATTCCCCTCTTTCGTGAGAAAGTCTTGGTGACCGATATCAGAAGTCACTCAATTAAACATATTGTCGGAAATATTTGTCAATTTTAATGAAATCCGGATCTTTCAGGTGTAATCAGGTGGTCCGTAATAAGATTCCTAATTTTTTGTAAAGAGAAACATTCTCAATTGAAAATTGAACGAAAACATGACTCCTTTGGAAATGGAAAAAACCTACGATGAATTGAAGTTACTTTTTTGTAATATCTAACAGAAAACAACTATTTCCCCGGCAAAGGCCACGCTGGACATTGAACTACATCTGATAGATATTGTGAAAAGGCCCTATATAACTTGAGACAAAAAATCTGAAAGTGAAAATTTGCATTTTCATTCAGATAGTTGAAATGAAAAGAAGCTATTTTTTGTAATATCTAACAGAAAACAACTACTTCCCCGGCAAAAGCCATGCTGGATATTGAACTACATCTGATAGATACTGTGAAAAGAACCTAACTTGAAAGAAAACATTTGAAAGTGAAAATTTGCATTTTCATTCAGATAGTTGATTATTTCTTATGTCGAGTTTCCATTGGAGATTCATATCTGAATAACATTCTCCCCTAACTCATTTATAGATATGAATCTCCAATGGAAACTGGACAAAAGAAATAATCAACTATCTGAATGAAAATGCAAATTTTCACTTTCAGATTTTTTCTTTCAAGTTGGGTTCTTTTCACAATATCTATCAGATGTAGTTCAATGTCCAGCGTGGCTTTTGCCGGGGAAGTAGTTGTTTTCTTCAGATAGTTGAAAATGCAAATTTTCACTTTCAAATTTTTTTGTGTCAAGTTATATAGGGCCTTTCCATAATATCTATCCGATGTAGTTCAATGTCCAGCGTGGCTTTTACAAAAAAGTAACGTCAATTCATCGTAGGTTTTTTCCATTTCCAAAGTAGTCATGTTTTGGTTCAATTTTCAATTGAGAATGTTTCTCTTCACAACATGAATGCCTTCCAATAGAGGTTATCTTGTACGATAGAAAATAGCGACTAAAGTTTGTCTTTCATTCGCAGATTATTCCACAACTGACTTTATGAACATCCTGTTCATATTTTCAATAAAATAATACCCAATTTGTTTATCACAAAGTATGATTGGCAAATGATTTCAAAAATATTTCGAAACTCTACATCTGCCTGAGATCCACCTATCAATGCAATCACTCTAACAAAAAAGTTATAAGTGTGTCCTAAAATGAAATGAAACTCATTTACTCATTTTGTATTCTTTATTGCTAATGATACATGTACATTTTTCAACTGTTTCTCAATATGATTTAAAAAATTAAATACCAAATGCTATTTAGTTATACTAGTTTTTATTGCTGTGTCTATCATACCAATATTGGTACCTTCTGTGTGTTCCAGTTATTTGTATATAATTTACAAATTACATCATAAAGAACCCAGAGTCGATCCATGTAAAGACAACATGTGAAGAGGATTTTTCAGTTCCAAGCTTAGTAAGATTCTATCAACTTGTTGGTATAATATTTTCACTAATTTGAAAGCAGATTTTCCTGTAATTAGTTCTTTCACTTCTGAGTCCCTTGTGTTTATAAATAGGTATTTTAATTTAATAATGCAGCACTGAAGGAAATTTTATATTTTCTAATTCTAACGACGCACTTTGCATCTTTCATTCAATCCTGGAAGTCACAATTCTTCTGTACTTGTTCACAGAAATTCAAATCACAATATGGAATTATTATTGAAACAATACAAAAAAATAAAGTAGGCGCGGCGCTTTCACCAAATATTCCAAATGCTCAAGAAATTTCACACCTAGTCTAAATACTTGACTCAAAAAATTTGTTCATTTTGTATAGAAGAAATGGAAAAATGCATCGATAACAAAATAATAAAAAGTATTAAAAAAATTATAATGGAAAACCGAAGTTACCCTTAAAACACAGCCTCAATAATTTTCAATTAGAAGAAAGCTAACCGAATTATATCTGTAACTTACTAAACTAAATGAAATCGAATGAACCAATGATTCAATCATGAAAAAGTGGTGGTGGACATGAAGTGCTGAAAAGTAACGTATTTAGAGCTGAAAGAAAGGTATCCAATAAAATAAATAAATTCGAGTGTTTTTTGGCAAGATGAATCCACGAAAATTTACAGTGAGCACGTAAAGGATGGAATCGCTCGGACACGTCAATTTTAATTTTCAACCTTGTACTTTTCGACCTATCATTTTTTTCAGGTGACGTCATAATTGTATTGTTATGACGTCATCGTTTTTTTTTTCATTGCAACCCCCATATTTGAAAGTTTCGTTTGAAAGAGATTTTTCTGTCTGCATACAATACGTTTAATTTCGTGACTATAGTACATATAAGAATATTGACGAAAAAATAAAATATCTTAACCACTGATAACTAATGATTTCATGAAATGAAAACGAAAATGATCAAATTATATGCTCATATTGTCTGCCATTCTCTTCTTGACAATACCTAAGGCGATGATCAAATTCTCTCAGAATGTTTCTTATTGTTACGGATCCAGTCATTCTAATTTCATCTCTAATTTTGTATTTGAGTTCTTCATGATTAGTCGGTCTATTGAAACGAACTTCGGATTTGAGATAATTCCATAAAAAAAATTTAACGGGGTACGGAGATAGAGCTTGCCATTCGATTGTTCTGCATCTACCAATCCATCTGCGTGGGAAAGTTTCATCCAAATAATCACGCACTGGCCGCCAATATTGCGGTGGTACGCCATCTTGTTGAAACCACCGGTACATTATGGTTTCTGCCATTTGGATACAATGCGGTAATTCCCGGAATTTTGTTTCGTTGGAGCAAGTCTAAATATTTTTCACCATTCAATGACCCCTCAAATAAAAATGGACCCAAAATTGAGGTTCCAACTTTATCTTTTTGTGGAAACTGGCGCCCAATATCGACAATTTTGTCTATTCACAGTGTCGTAAATAGAAAGTGGCTTCATAAGAAAAAGCTTTTCAGTTCAAGAAATTTGGGTTATTGCATCGTTTCATCATAATCTCACAAAAATGTAATCTGCGGTCGAAATCATCTTCGTTGAGCTCGTGAACTACATGAATCTTATATGGGTGCCATTTAAGTTTTCAAACATTTCAAAACCGACGACTGGCTGATTAAATACTCGGCTGCGACTTCGCGACTTGGTTTGTGGGGATTTTCCATTACTATCAGTAAAACATCTAATATTTCATCTTCTGAAATTCCAGGACGACCTCTCATGAAATTATCCCGCACATGACCGAAATCTCGGAACTTCTTCCCAACTTTGCTCACAGTTGATTGTGAGATATCATTATCAGGGTACATATCATTGAATATTTGACACATCTACATAGCAAATCATCATCAATATTTAAATTTTTTGAGTCTCACTTAAGAGGCCCTGAGCGCGATCATATTTGGGGCGGTTCATCGTATCAGTCTACAGAAGTCTAAACTTGTGCCTTACCTTCTTACGTGCGATTCCTAGCACTTTCTTGGGCCATCAGAAAAATTTCTGCAGTCGCCATGGTTTGAACCATCGCCGACTGGCAGCCAAAGTGATTGAAACAATGTCGCTTCAACCACTCGGCTACCTGGGTATGAAAGAACAACAATAATAATAAACACGATGAATGAAACTATTGGTTGAAAAGACACTTGTTTTCTAAATGGATTGGTTTGGTGTAGATTTTGATAGTCTCTTCTCTGATGGTTTTCATACATATCGAGTATACGTTCGAAAATTCTTATCCGAGGATCGTTATTGACAAAATTTTCGTAATGCAGGGTCAATTTGCAAATAGGGTTTGATCGATGTTGAAGATGAATGTTCAATTATCTTTATAATCTGATGTTGATCACTTATTCCTGCGTTGGCCAACCATGATCGCGTAACTGATGCTAAGGAGTTTAAAAACGGTAGGAATAATCTTTTTGTAAGCCAACAAACTTTTTATATTATACCTAAGCTTCTTCTTTGTTTTGGTGTTTTTGTTTCTTTTCATTATGGGCCGTGGTGGCCGTGGTGGTAGAGCGTTCGCCTTTGGAGCGAAGAGTCGAGGGTTCAAAGCCTCGCATGGTCACCGGTCTCGTGCATGGCATCACACGTTAAAAGGTAAGGGCTGCGTCTTCCCTAGCTCACACAAGTCTCTCGAAGACTTACGAGGGTTGCGCGTAGGGGTGCAATCGGTTGACGGAAATAACAATTTTAACAATAACAATTTATTTAAGAATTTAAAGAAATATGCAAATACAAAAAGGTTCATACCAGTTTGATACTGTTCGACTGTTCATGCTATTCTGTCATAGATATCATAATAATCGACTAATTCATAATTTTACAATTGTTTCTTAAAAAAATCATTGTACACTTTGATAAAAATATTTATTAAGAAACGGGTATACCTTTATTTCATGCTTGTAGCATTGAATTATGAATAAACGTTATTATTAATTCCTTATTAGAAGATGGGTACAAGAAAGCTAACGATAACTTAGCACAGAATCATAACTGTAAATTACAAAAACGGAAGATATCGAATGAACCAAAAATTCTACAATAACAAAGTGGACATGAAATTCACTTCACGTAAAATTTCGTTTTTCAAAATCAGTCGTCATCATTCCCATGGCATAACGTGTATTATAGACCAATCAATAGCGATTTTTTTCGTAACAAAAATACTAGTAGGAAACCGACTGTGCCATCATATGAAAGACAGTCTGTGGTTATATTCTGTTATGTTTTCGACTCGCAACTGTCTTTTATTAATTTGTTATAAACATTCAGATACAAAAAAACGATTTTTTTTTCATTGTTTTGCTTTTAGAATGAAAACTAATAGAGCATTTTGATTGCTTCAATAAGAAAAATTGTAGATAATTGAAATTCGAACAAAATGGGATGTTTTACGACCCAATCGGATCATTAGTAACGGAGAAAACCCGAAAAAAACGGAAAACTCCGCCAATATTCAAGAAGTAGGTAGTGTTTGCCTCTGCCATGAAAGTATTGAATAATGTGTACTTTATGTGTGCGCTGTCGAATCATTAGTTTTGGCACAATTGCAATTGGAATTTTTTTTTGCACTATCTTGCAGCGTGCCTGGATGCTCTAGGAACATTCCAATTTCAATTTCTCGAACAGATTTTGAAAGTAGAAGTAGGTATAGTAGGTACCACAAAACGTATATTCTCATTTTGCGCTACAATTCTGCGAAAAGGGTGAAAAATGCTTGTAAAAATAACTGAAAACGGCCGAGCACTCGTAAGCAGTCGAGTAGTAGGAGAGACTGGGAGATGAGGGGAATTCTTTTAATGAACGCGTTACGTGATAATACGCCGATTTCAGTCATGCTTGCAAGCATTTTTAACCCATTTCGCAGCATTTTATCGCAAAATCAAAATATACATTTTGTGATACTATACTTCTACTTTCAAAATCTGTTTGAGAAATTGAAATCGAACAATCACTAGAGCATCCAGATACGCTGGAAGATAGTACAAAAAACAAATTCAAATTGCATTTGTCCCAAAACTAAGTATACGACAGAGCTTGTCTTGTGTACACGTAAAGTACACATGATTTAATACTTTCATGAGAAGGCCAACTTCTTGAATAATGACGGAGTTATGTATTTTTAAAAAATCGCAAAATTTTCCTGTTCCCCGTTAGCAATGATCTGATCGAGTCGTAATCATCCCATTTTGTTCGTCTTTCAATTCTCATTGGAGCAACCAGATTGCTCTATTAGTTTTCATTTCATAAGCAAAACAGTATAAAAAACACGTTTTTTTGTGTTTGAATATTTATAACATAATAAATGGCAGTTGCGAGTCGAAAACATAACACAATATAACTGCGAACTGTCTTCCATGTGATGGCACAGTCAGTTTCCTACTAGTATTTTTGTTGAAAAATCACTCATTTTATGCTCTATTAACAAAAACAATGTTTGCCCCACAGAACCTATTCGACGACGAAAAGAGGAAAAGCAGCCTCGTTCGGGACGGCGCCATGAAAAACGGCGACCCGGCGCACGACGCCCTCTTGAAACCGTTCGAGAACCACGCCATAATCGACGTCAAAGACGAGGCTCACTTCAGCGCCGAAGACATCAGGAAAGCTCACAACGATTCCATCCTGAGGAAGATCCCCGTGGGCGCCCAGGCGTCCATCGTGCTCGTCGGAGAAGTGGATTTCCTAGAGCAGCCGGCGATATCGTTCATCCGATTGGCCGAAGGGATCGTCATACCGTCGCTCATTGAGGTTAATATACCAGTAAGGTTAGTAATTTTTTTACGCTTCATATCATTGGTATGCTGGTTCTTTAATCTGTATTACCACTTAAAATAATTTTAATAAATACAGGGTGATCTACTACCACTCACTGAAAATGAAATGTGGTACTGGTCTGTCATTTGCGAGAGCACCAGGAGTCCAATATCCAGGGGTTTCAACCTGTCAACCTGGCACTAAATCCAGTAGAAATGATTTTTGGCATACAAGCAGTTTTTGAGGAGTACTTTGAGAAAATTGTTCTGCACGCGAGCACCTACGGAAAGTGGGGAAAACTCCCGGGAAAACTCGAAAATTACACATTTTTTAAAAAATGCTTCCTATGAGAGGTAATGAGCTATAATTGATATTCCAGATTTCCGCGCAAACAACTCGGGGTTTCATAAGATTTACCCCGATGCTCGACTAAAATCTCTTTATCTTACTTGTTATTGGTCAAAAATTCATAAACTAAACGGTTTTTTAAAGAGAAATCCTTCAACAAGTATCATATATAGCTGGAGGGTGTCGGCAGAAGTGTTTGTATTTGATATTCGAAGGTGAAATAATGATCTTTGATAAATAAACAATGTAATTTTACAATTTTTTACGTTTTCCTATCGAATTAACTTGACAGTCTGAGTTTGTTCAAAGATGCAGTAGGTCAAATTTGAACAAATCAGATATAACATTCTCCCCCAATTTATCTTGGGCCTAACTAAATCAAGTTTTTCTGTACCTGTTGCTTTTATGTTCGCTCATTTTTCATGTCTGATGTCTTTACAATCGACGCAACTATATCATAGTGAATATTTTTGAAAAAGCGTACTTACGATTTTATGCCAAGACTCTCTACTTTTAAAATATTTATCTAAAATCTCTGATGACATAATTTTCATTCATAATTTTCTATATTTCCTAGATGTTTCCCAAACCGCATCAAAATTCTTCTGACAAGTCTCGCGAGTTTATCTTATCGACTATAGCTTTATGAAATGTGAAAATCTGTAGTTGAGAATCTGCTCTTTCTCGCGGTGTCTTTTATTTTTTTGTTGGAAATTTCAGGCCAGTTTTATTTTGAAATTCCAAGAGACAATTTCCTACCTCGGGAACCGAGTCGGCAAAAGGAGGAACATTTTTAGAAAAAACATGTTGATACTTTTTTTGTGAAGATTTTCAAGCTCTACAAGTTTGTTTCCATACATTATCGAAGTTTTCAACCACTTCCAAGTTATTGATGGAATACTGATTTTCCGAAATTTCCCGGGAATTTTCCCCACTTTCCATAGGTGCTCGTGTGCAGAACAATTTTTTTTCCCAAGTACTCTTCAAAAACTGCCCGTGTACCAAAAATCATTTCTACTGGTTTTTTTGTAAGGTTTTAGTAACATTTTTCTTTTTTTCACTTATTCACTTGGTGAATGTATCATTCACTGCATTTTTATTACGTCTTGATAAAAATATTAATAAAAAAACATGGGTTACATGCCGGAAAATATGTTGGTAAGGCAATTCACTCTTTTCATATTCATATTATCAAATGTATTGAGGCGGTCGATTGTCCTGTGGGGATTTTTTGTGACCTGAGCAGGTCATTCGACTGTGTCAATCATGATACTTCACTATCAAAGATATTTGACTCTGGAATAAGAGGACAGCATCTGAGCGGAATATCATTATTATTTTTTATTATAGAAAACAATTCGTTCAAATACAGCTTATAGATCTGCTTATATACAATACAACACACCGTGGTAGATTGGCGGTCTCTATTATACAAACAGATGGTTTTAACGTCCGTACCCTCGGGAACTAGTCATTAAAGTCACCCGGTGCTTGTACCCAGTCTTCAATTCTGATCGCTCTTCCAGTTGTGAGCAAGTTGTGCATATCTGACTGCTATTCATACCCTCGTTTGGCCTTCGTAGCAGAATACATAAAATTGATGGCCCCCGTAGCAGAATGCATGAAAAACTACAATTTTCCAGCAAAAACTTATCTTGACCAAAAGTGAACTGAGACCAAAACTCTATGTATTAGTAGATATTTTTGGCACAAGAAATGAATGGTAGAAAAAAGTGGTTGGTATCAAAAATTAGGAAATATGGATGGAAACATTACTTAGAAAAATTGCTTTTTGTTTACAAAAGAATTTGTGAAGTGGTATAAAAAGGCGTACGACGCATCTCTGTGATACTGAATAAGATCATAAAATTACTGCAGAAATGCTTCATTACATATTTTGTAATATTTCGGACTTGGGCTTTTTCGTGCAATTTTTAGATAACACGCTTTCTTGCAAAATTGTCGGTAATTTTTATGCATTTGTGCAATTATAACCGAAAACTTACTTGCATGCTTTCGTTACTTGCGACATATCTGGCTTAATGAAGTTTAATTTCATGATAACGTGTTCAGTTCTAACAATTTTTTTTTATATATACAGGTTTTTATTTTTGCTCCTTGGTCCAAAACTTCCCAACATTGACTATCACGAGGTGGGGCGCTCGATATCAACACTGATGGCGAACCAGCAGTTTCACAGCATCGCTTACAAGGCGGACACCCGTAAGGAACTGCTTTCGGCTATAAATGAATTTTTGGACGATAGTATAGTTTTACCCCCCGGTGATTGGGAGAGACAAGCGTTGCTTCCGATTGAGGAAATAAAGGCAAAAAGTGAAGCGATAAGGAGGCGGAAGCAAAACGCCCTGAAAAAAGCTCAAGAAGCTCGAGGCATCATCGCGAAGCCCTTGATAACACAAGGTAAGATTATCACAGATATCATATGATGTTAAAACTGCCCTTGAATGTTTTTTTTTTTATATCGAGATGATTTTTTGAGCGATATTTTCATGTAAAGTGGATTATTGGCTCCTTGAAGGGTCTAATTCTCACAACGTTAAGTCAGAGTTGCACCTGTCCTTTTCTAGTGATCTATGTTCTGTGGTCTGAGCAGATTAACATTGGCAATTTTTACAGAGTAGGACATTAGGCGAACACATTAAAAACAAATACTCCTCGGGTTAATACAGAGACGGTATTAGGAAGGAACGTTGTATGCAGTCCAATGTTCGTGGCGGAATTAGCCAGAGAAGTGATTGTTTCATACTAGATGTTCGCCTCATGTCCTACTTTGTCAGAAATGGAGATGAGTGCCTATTTCTTTCTAACTCTATTCAGGCTATCAAACCTGAATATGACAAGTTATACCATGCCAATGACCTCTAAAAAATCATCTCAATCCCCTTATGTTCACGGAAACCCTCATGCAAAACTTCCTTACTGGTTATTATATTACATCAAAATTTAAAATACAGATTACTAGTTGCTTCACGAGAGGATAAATGAAACAAATCATTACAATTGAAATAAATGGATTTCCATGGCTGGATCTTGGGTAAAATGTCCCATCAAATCGGTAAACACTATTTCTTTAGATAGAGGTGTCAAAAAACTCCTAACATTTCCGAAATTGCTTCGCAGCGTCGCTCCTAAGTTTCTTACACTTTTACAAGCACGCGTAGTTGCTCTATGCTATTTTTTTTTTTATTTACAGATTAAAGCGCATCAACCCTTTAGGTTATTAGTGCAGAATAGATAATAAATAAACTGTATATTCTACATATTATGGTATTAGATCATGTTATAAAGGTTTATGTGGGGTAGATAGGACATTAGGTTTTCAGTGTGGTAGTTTTCTCCTAGGATGTTGTGGAATTCTCTCGGTAGATGGAGAGTTTCCCTCAAATCTCCATGTACATTGCACTATTCTTTAAATAAAAGATAGTTAATCAATGCCTGTGGAAAAGGTATTGGACCCAAACGCGAGTGTCATCTAGCGTGATTAGTTACAAACATGAATATTTGACGTCATTTTAATGCAGGTTTCTTCAAAACCCCCTGATTTTAATGCTGTCCCATTGTTTCAATCAAGTTACGACATGACTTGGAACTGAAGTTACAACATGACTTGGATGCGAGATCACTGTCGCCATCTACATGTCGCATCCATTTGAATCCAATATAAATCCCATAAGGTTGACTAACTAACTTACTTCTATATAAACAAAGGTTGCACTCTGTAAGCATGTGCTTTATTGTTAAGGTTGTTTGGCAGCTGTCACATTTTGGTTGTTCGGTGCGGAGCATGAGATATTCGTGAGACCTTGTATGTCCGATTCGAAGACGGGATAATCTAGTCTGGTGTTCTCTATTGCTCGAGGTGTACCCCCACGGTTGCACGGATTGTTTGATCTCTCCAAGTTTTGAATTTGACTGGTTCCATTTATTCTACCATTCATTCAGGACAGTGTTTTTCAGATAATTTTTTGTGTCCAATGGTACTGTCCATGCTATTTATTTAATATTTCTCCCATTTCCTTTGGAATAACTTCCTTCCAATTGTCAACCTCTTATTCCAAACAAGGAAGACACGTTTCAACATTCTTACAGAGTAGTCCTTCAGAAAGTATCCACTCTCGATACTCGAGGGGCTCTTCAGCTACTCTGAGCAATATTCTATTATACCACAGATCAGTTGTGGTCAGAGACATCGTCTTTTAATGACTCTCATCTGAAAAGTGTGTCGGTTACTCACCTTCACGGGAACTTTGAAATTAAATTGTTGTAATCGTACTGTCGTGAACGGTCATCAGAAACTCCTCAATTTCTTCAGAATTTATATAAAGGAGTTAGTATGGATGGATTTGAGGGAAGCGAAATCGATTGGATACAAAACGAGAGAAGTTTTTGATACTTCTCACCATGATAAAGTTGCTTAGTCTCAAAACATATTTTGTGATCGGCGTAAAGGTTATTTTTGTCAATCATTTGTTACAATTACTTGCTCAGCTGTAAGTTTAGCATTTCGCAATCTGCGAAATACGCCCTCCTGAAGTTTAGGTTTGAACGTGATTGGGCCCGTAACAGGCCCTCCACAGCGGCCAATGTACGTATATCCAATCTCTTAACGAAATTGAGGAATGTATTGGGAGAACAATTTACCAGGTTTTCTCGCCTTACTGTCATATCGCCAAATATTGAGAATCTGGTTCTGGCCGCTGCAGGGCATGTAGACAGAATGTGTTTAACCGTTTCATCATCCTTCATGCATCTCTGCATCTTGTGCAAGTCCGATTTCATGCATGTGATGTTTGAGTTTGCAGTGGCCAGTAAGCAAGCCTACTATAACTCGAGATGCGCTCTACTGAGTTGTAGCAGTTTGTCAGAGTCCTGTTTTTTCCTTGTACAAGCAATAAATGGTTTGGAATGGGCTAGGCCCTCCTTAAGTGGTCTTAATTGTTCTGATTAACATGGCGATATCGACAAGGTCGAAAACATATGAGGTCCGAGCTCGCGACCATGCACTTCAGCAACCATCTTCTGCAAAGTTGCGGGTGCGTTTTGCGATCCAAACGGTTACCTCTTAAATTTTGAGAAGCTTCCACCTAGAACGATATACAGCGATGACTTGTATAGAGAGAAAAAAATTTGTTCAAATCTTTGAATTCTTCAGGATAATTTTTTTGGCAACATCTCACTTCCAGGAAGATGAAAATTATTCTTATTGCTTGGCGGGGCTGGCTATTGGCCGAAGTACAGGTAGTTCTGAATAGAACCTTTCTGCTCCCCGCTGTCAGGTATATCTCGTGAGTACTTCGTATCTTCTGATGAACTCCTGTGGGATGAATCTTCTGCACTGCAGTGTCCAAAGATATCCATCCGCATGCGAGCCAGGGCTTTGCATTCGAACATTATGTGGGAGGCTGTTTCTTCTTCCTCATCACATAACCCGCATAGTGTGGAGTATTGGTGTATCCCCAGCATGTATAGGTGTTTTCTCAGTGTCCTGTTAGGAGTCCTACCACCTTTCTGAGATAGTTCCGGTTCAGTTCGAGGAGATGTCTTGAGATCCGGTTGGTTGGCCCCATCATCATCTTCTTTCCGTGAGTTTTTCCATAGGCATTCTCCCACGAGGATTGATGAAGATTCTTACATCATTTCTTCGTGTCCTGCTTAATGTCCCCAAGCGGGATTCCGCAGGCTGGTTCTAGTTTGATGAGAGTTGATGCTGCCCCCGCTTTTTTAACATCATCACACCTCCAGGCAAATGGAAATGTATTACTGGAGAAACAATAATTGATAATATGGGGACAGCAAAACTTTATTATCCTCAAATTTAGCCCGTCACACCGTGAAACATTCGTTAGAATTGAGTTCATTGTTTTCGAAATAACTGTTGTTAATTCAGTAAAATAAGTAAGAGACCAGCTTGTCGGTTTTATTTTATTGATACAATAGCGAAAGATAACGTTACAACGTACTTGTCTTACTACATACATAACATAACTAATGAGACTACGTAGAAGCGTACAGCTGCTGTGCAACTCTGCTAATAATCATAAAATAAGAACTTCCGTTATTACTTCCAACTATCCCTCTATAACAATCTAAACTAAACTAGTATAATGGTTATCAGAATTGTTCACTCAACAATAACCAAATTTGAATATACTTATACTAGTATATGTGAAAATATTTCAGGACAGGGAGTTGATATCATGAGGATTTATTAGATATAGAGGTATATCAGTATTCTTTTACTCAGAGTCTTGTTGCTACTTAAAATTTCCCACCTTTCTTTTTGTGTGAAAAATTGTCTCGATTTTCATGACTCATCAGTGAATTCTCGGGCTCAAACTGAATCAATTCTAATATTTCAAAATTTACGCTGATAAACAAGTACAAAAAATTGTCTTCATCCAATCAACTGACAATTCTATACTGTAAATGAGTCTTTTATTTTTACAGGTGACGATCAAAAACCCCCATACGACCCTTTGGAACGAACCCGTCGCCCGCTAGGGGGCCTAATAAACGACCTAAAACGCCGGTACCCGCACTACAAGAGCGACATCCTCGACGGCCTGAATCTGCAGTGCGTGGCCGCAACCATATTCATGTATTTCGCCGCGGTCTCGGGAGCGATCGCGTTCGGGGGACTAACAGGAGACAAAACGGCAAATCTCATCGGCATATCAGAAACCCTCTTGTGCACCAGCTTTGCGGGCATAATATTCGCAATGTTTGCCGGCCAGCCGCTGGTGATTGTCGGCACTACGGGTGCTCTCTTGCTCTTCGACGAGAGCTTGTTCCAGTTCTCGCTGTCCAGCGGGGTGGACTTTCTGTCCACGAGAGTGTACATAGGCATTTGGCTCGCCATAATAGGGGTGGCTGTGGCGACGTTTGAAGGGAGCGTGCTCGTCAAATTATTCACTCGGTTCACGGAAGATATCTTTTCCACGCTCATAGTGCTGATTTACATTATGGAGAGTATCGTCAAGGTGTGTCTGTTTTATACGAAGCATCCGTTGATAGCGAATTATTGCGAGATGCAGAGTATCGTGGTGAGGAACGAGTCGCTTCTGGATGGTGCCAACGATACTGCGGTTGGGGATAATGCGACCGATGTCGTGGTGCCATCTACGAATGTTTTGAAGATTCCCACGGAAGACGCTAAGGGGACTTTCATTAACCAACCGAATACGGCGCTTTTTTGTACAGTACTTACTTTGGGAACGTTTGCCATTGCCTACTATTTGAGAATGTTCAGGAATAGTCAATTTTTGGGAAGGAGTGTAAGTACCTATCATTTATCATCCAGGGCGTTTCAAAATTCAGAATCAAGATTTTGGGGGCGTATTTTTCAGGTCAAAATAAGACTTTTTTTTGCTATAATGTGCCCGCAAATGCTTCTTTACCGATCTACAGAGCGTTTTAGTTTCAAGTTTTTGTAGTATATTGGGTATTTATCGGTATGCTGATAAACAACCCAGTTTTTGTAGGATTGGAATTTACTTTTTATTAGCTCAGCTGTTTGAGCTCTCATGTACTTTAGGAAAATAAATCAGTTGTTGTTCAGCTGTTAAATGGGTCTTATTTAAATAGACAATCGAACCTATATAGTGGTACGAGTTGTCACAGTTTTTTTTATTTTTTTCTCCACAACTCTTTCAGTTTTGAGATATTGAAGTCAAATTTCAAACATAGATAGAGGTTTAGGGCTTACATCATTCAGCATACTGAATAATTGTAAGACTCTACAGAGAGATATTGGTTCAGGAATCAAGCCCTTTTTCGCCCCATAAACTTTTTTGTGGTGTTCCGCTGGTGGATTCTGAAATACGAAATGAATTTTTTGTTTTGTTTATAAACTTTTTTGTTTCCTGTAATTTTTGCGTATCTGCGATCGTTATCGAGAAAAAAATCAATTAAAATTTTCAACAATGAAACAAAAAACGCTACTTATTTGGTTTTTCAGTTTTCAAGAACTTCGTCGGAAAGCAATGGTTCTGAACCATAAACTAGGCCCTTTACATGTCCCCTTGAAAATAAGTTCAGCGGGTTGCAGCCTCGGGACCGTGGGGCCAACCAATTGGACCTGCTCTGTCAATGCACCGATTGGGACACACTGTATCTAAATACTCGTGTACGGTGACTCAAAAATGAGGGGGCCTCATCCTGCATGAACCACATTTTTTGACGGACTGTAGGAAATTTAAATATGTGTCACCATTCAAAATTTCCGGTAAAACAAAAGAACCAATTAAAGGATCACCTACTATTCCTGCCCATATATTCACGCTGAACTGTTCCTGCAGTGGGACTCTGTGTCATATTGAATTCTACTTATCGACTAAATTCGACATGACTGGTACTCTGTGCATAAAAATTATCGTCTAAACTCGACTATCGCGGTAGCAAGAAAGCAATACGTCAAGACCTGTCGTTTTCTGTGTTTAACCCTACTTTTCTCTTTCGATTTATTTTGTCAATGTTGGATGATAAACATATTTATGTTACTATTTCAAAAGTAAATATGCAAATAATAGCGTCGGTCCCATGCCAAAACCGCGAATGTGCAATTTGTCATTTCGAATGATAAGCATTTTAAGAATATTCCTGTTTCTTTCTTTGAAAACCTTGGTAAGTTTTCACATTCGCGAATTTACTCTCGTTCACAGTAGACAACCTAATAGCACCTACATGAGTTTGACGTTGAAAATTTGAGTAGAATATTGGTATTTTACATATTGAAGTCAGAACCCTGAAATTTGCACATTCGCGGTTTTGACGTGGGACCGACGAATTATGAAATATTGGATAATGAAGGTACGGAGTGAACACTGTCAACTAATACTCGATATATAAATGTCCCATTTATATTTGAAATTCGTCTTGATCACAAATCTACAAAATATTACAAACAAATAAAATTTATATAAATACCTTCACGTAACTAACTATAATAATCATGTTCTTCAGAGAAGTTTCTTTCCTCCATGAATTTAGCTTCAATGTAGGTTTTTTCCACGGTCATTTTCATATTCTGACAAAGTATTTACAATAGCAATGGCCTCTATACAGATTGCTGAGCTATAGAAAGATCAAGACCTCTATACCTATTACTCTTTGGTATGATCCTGTTGCTTGAAAACTTTACCTAATACTGTTAAAAATATATTGAGCCATATCCTCATTTACTCCATACCATATCTTTATTTACTCTGAAGAGTTCTTCAAACCTCGTATCTTCTATTGAAAATGGATGTGACACTTCTCTTATGAGTCTTCTCCCAATATTTTCTGAACGAATGTCTTCTAGCCTTCCTTTTTCCTTCAGATCTAGTAATAGTATATTCTTCAACGAGCGTATATAATGATAGCTATTATTCTCGAGAATAAAAATTCCGAAACGAGCCGAAGGTGAGTTTCGGAATTATCCGAGAAAATAATAGCTATTATACTCGAGTAGAAGACTATACTTTCTCTACAACTATACGATAGTCGAGTTTTAATGAAATCTAAATATTATTTATGAAAATAAGTATATATTATAAAGTAATATAAGGTAGAATAACAGTTACACACGAATAATCGGTGTTCATTCATGAATGAATAAATGCCTCAATTGAAAATAATTTTAAAAAAACTTCCAAGAGTGGGATTCCAACTCACGCCTATATAACTACCTTCGTTATACATTTGCTTCATGTACACGTTTCTACCAAATCAGCTATATCAGGCACTTTAAAATTTGTGAATAAAATACCTACTAGAGATAGATAAACTCTGACCAAGAACTGAGAGAGTGTGGAACGTTCAAGTAAAAATTGTTTGACATACCTTTGTTGCAAGATAGATTTCATCTTCCTCACTATCACTGCTTTCCCAATCCGCTCTATTCATTTTTATATTAGGTACTTGTCATACAGATCAAAGTTAAAACTAAGAAAATAGTCAATCTGACATTCGTGGATGCCAAGCTGTGACAAAAGTTCAATCAAGCAAAGAAAGCAAAGAAATTTGTTTGTTAAACCTCTCAGTCCCCGTGGATTCTGAAAATTCTGAACCTGTGATTGGCCGAGTGCCGTTGAATAATGAGTTAGGATCCACGGTGTCTTGGAATCATCTTTATTCTTCAATTAAAAATCAATATGTGATGAACGTAGAATACAATAGTTGTAGAGAAATGTAATACGTTTATAGGCAACATAGGCAATAATATCACAATTTAGTTAAGATATATAGCCGTTGAAAATAAAAATGCTTGACAATGACAGTAATTTTGGACACAAGAATATGAAATGCCACTAGAATATCACCAAATTTTGCCAAACGCTTTCAAATCGGATAGTACGTTGCCGAACAAACCCAATGTGTAGGCGACTAAAGCACACTGTGCCAAATAATGTGATCGTTGCTTGCGATAGTAGTAATAGACTGTAGAAAACGAGTGGTAGAATTTTATATGACACAGAGTCCCACTGCTGGTGTCGAGATTGTCTAATCATGTGTGGATTTTCTAGTGCCTATATATGAACGTTTAGGTAATTCACTACTCCGTCGCGTGTAAATTGAGCTTCCTCAGTGAAAAAGATTTAAAATGAAAATTCAGAATTCCTAGCACACTTGCGCAGTATCCATCTGGAGAACTTAAAGCGCCGTGGAAAATCTCGAGGAAGCAAACCTTGGACGCGCTGGATATGACATAGGTATAACCCCCCAGACAGTTGAATGGGAAAGATCAAAATCCCGTGCTATTTGTCCAGTACTCATACCAGCATTTTCGTCGATAACATTTAAAATCTCTTCATCTATTACTGGGTTGTGTGCTTCTCGCGGTCTGCCAGCATCGTGCCTTGGAGTCTGAAGTCTGCCGAAGGTGCTGATGGGAGTTTATAAAAGTTCTATAGTTGGGAAGCCTGCGATTAGAAAATCTTAGTGCGTACAACCTCTGAGCTTCAAGTCCGGTACCATTAGCCAGACCTTAATCAAAATGGATGTTAACCAGATGTTCGAATGAACATGATTCATTTTCTATTTTAGTTAATGTTAAACAAATTTGGTGTCAATATCTCTAAAACAGAAAGACCTATGAAGAAAAAAAATTGAAACTTTAACGCTCTGTACATCGGTAATGAAGAGTTAGCGGACATATGTTTATAACAGAAAAATAGTAATTTACGTAACAAGTCCGGAAAATACTGTTTTTTGGACGAGTAGACCAAATTCTAGGACGAGCGCTAGCGAGTCCTGGAAGTCTGCGAGTCCAAAAAAACTGTTTTTGGACGTGTTGCGTACACTATTTTTTCGGCAACCATGTAGAATAACAAGTCAATGAGACGCATTTAGTCTAAGAGACGAAGAGAGGTCGACCTTCACCCATCTGTTAACCGGATGAAACATACTTTTTATGAAGTTACATAAATAGACGAATACGCCTAAAATGGGTTGCTTATCAAAAGGTGGTCATGACTATATACAGTGAGTTTCAAAAATTTGCACCATACGGAAACTTTTTTATTATCGATTTGTCAGAAAATTTTATTCTTCATAAAAATTAGTGCATTACGGAATACTTGTATTCGAGTTATCAAAATTCTGAATTTCCAAACGGTGTATAGAGGGGAACATAAAATAGAATTTTGAACAAGAGTAAACTACCCTCTGGCTGTGATTCCAAATTTGAATATTTTGAACATTTTAGTTCTTTGTATTATATTTTGAAATTGGAACAGAAGATAGGTATTTATATTTTTTTTTTTCCCTTGGTGTTTTGGCATCGACTGCTATGGTCATTAGCCATGTGTTCTGGGTAGGCCTTGTTACTAACTCCATACGCCACTTTTAGGAGCAGCACTGTTAATTGGAACGCAAAAGTGAATCGTGCAGGACTCACCCCAGTCGATCCACGAGATTTTAATAGTTTAGTCGGTCAAATTAAATTAAAAAATCCCAGCCGCAACTGGGGCTCGAACTCCGGACCTTTCGACTCGAAGTCGGACGCTCTAACCACTGCGCCACGCCCCGACATATTTATATTAATATTTATATTAAAATTCGAGCACTTCCCGGCCTAGTCCGGGAGGTACGTACTTCCCGGACTAGGCCGGGAAGTGCTACTTTCCCAAAGAAAGAGTGTCCGGGAAGTGAACACTTCCCGGATGGTTGCCGAAAAAGAATGATTTTGTTCTGAAATCTTGATACTGCATTTTTAACATCCTGTGTATTCTGGAAATTGAACCTGTGTTTCCAATATTGATTTAAATGATGAACATTTCAAATTAGACGTTTAATTGAAATGAAGATAAACAAACAGTTACCTAAATTAAACTCGTTTCCTGTTGTTGTGTGTTGCCCGCAACATTTCAGAAATAACAACAAAAATAAAAATATATCATATATACTCACATATAGGTATACAGATTTGGACTTTTTGAAACAGAACATAGGGAACTCTACACAAGTGTATAAAAAGTGTTACTGGGCTAATGTACATCTTGAAAATGTATCCTAAGATTAGTAGACTTTTTGGTTTTGTAATCATTTGCATTGTTTCTAGGCAGTAAAACTTATTGAATGGGGAACTGTCTTTGAAACTGTCTTCCTTTGGCCTTAGCTCCGCTCGTGGAAATATGTAACGTTATCACAGGAGTTTCTAGTAGATTCGAGATTGAACCCCTCTAGATGGGAATCGCGATATAACGAATGACAATCTACTGGGTAACAATAGGAATAACTTTAGGCTACATTATTCGAAATTCGAAATTTTTCACCAATATAAATACTCTCAATATGTTATATTATTCACTAGTGAGGTCGAGATTAGATTTTGGTAGTATTATATGGGGTATACAGTCACAGACTTACCTAAATAGACTTGAAAACATTCAGAATGAGTTTCTACAGCATCTTTATTATAAAACATATCATACATGGCCAGATTTTTATACTGTAAGAACAACAGAGTTAAGACATAAGAAGGAACGTAACTACATGTTCCTGTATAAAATACTAAATAATCATATTTTGGACTCCAGTATTGTAAGTCTCATCAAATTTTACATTCCAACACATACTTCTAGATATTCTTTGCTTTTCAAATACCATACACAAGAATGTTACTTACTTTACACTCTCCTTTTTCAGTTATGCTTCATAAAGCTAATGAAATGAATTTCGTTAAAGATTTAGATTATTCTCTCTCACGAAATATGTTTTACAATACTATTGTGAAATACTTCGTAGAAATAACTACTTAGTATATTGTGTTATCCATGTATTTAGGTACACAGATTGGTACCATGTGTATTATTAAAATATAAAACGGGTAGTTCATAGTAAGTGCAATTTATGAACTCTCTAGTGCCTATACAGTACGTTCATAAAGTGTGGAAACGCTCTATTATCTTACGAGTTGATTATTTTCGGAGGAAAAGTCAATTTTATATTTTAGTTTTCCACCTTTTTTTTAGAAAAAAATAATTTTTTCCCTACCACCTTTCAAGATATGACGTCATCGATATTTTTTTTAAAATTGAAAGGGTATATTTTTATGTCAAAAATTTAATGCCCATATTTTTCTGAGTTCAACCATACCACATACGTCATATCTTACAGTTCGAATCACAGTATACTGAGTATAAAGAAAACCAGTGTGACATATGCAATGGTAACTAAGAACTTATTGTCTGGTTGCTAAGGGCTTTCATATATTTGTTTAGCCTACTATTCAAGTGTAGCAATATACTCGTACTTACTACTGAGTAGTTCTTAGGTTTACGTTGCAAAATGAATAATGAAATGAATGTTGAGAAATATGAACACTGGTTTCCTTTATACTCAGAATACTGTAATTCGAAGTGTAAGATATGACATAAAAATATACCCTTTCAATTTAAAAAAAAATATCGATGACGTCATATCTTGAAAGGTGGTAGGGGAAAAAATAATTTTTTTCTAAAAAAAAGGTGGAAAACTAAAATACAAAGCTTTTCCTCCGAAAATAATCAACTCGTAAGATAATAGAGCGTTTCCACACTTTATGAACGCACTGTATATCGATAGTTAATTATATGTTTCATGTAATAAGGCCTGAGTGGAAAAAGAAAATAAATAAATAAAATAAACTCTGCCAAAACGGTTGTCTGTGACACATACTAAAAAATAATATCTTGCAGAAATGTCACAATTTTTTTGGGAAAAATTATTAATTTAAATATTAGATATCATTCTTGGACAGGGTCCACAAATTGTCAATACATTTCTATAATAAATCTATAATGGTACACTTTTGGAAGCAATATTTTAATAAAAAATGAAATCAGTCATAAAATTCATATTAACATTTTTTTTACAGGCTAGAAGAGCCCTAGGGGATTTTGGAGTTCCTATAGCGATAGTGATTATGGTTTTTGTCGATTACATGGTTCCTCAAACGTATACGGAAAAACTAAATGTACCTGAGGGTCTGACTCCATCCGATACAGAGAAGCGAGGATGGCTCATATCGCCGGCGGGTGTGCCTATTTGGATAATGTTTGCATCCGCCATTCCAGCAATGCTCGTTTATATTTTACTGTTCATGGAAACTCATATCTCAGAGTAAGTATTGTTGAGTAGAGAAATTTTATTGTCAGTATTTGTAAATTCAAAGAAGAAAACACTCCAAAATATATATTGCAATAAAATATGCTTACAGAAGACGGAAATCTAATCATATACATTGGCAAAACAGCGCCTGTTCGTTCTAAATTACAGCGCTGATCAGATACACATTTTCCGATCGTGGAATCGTAAAATTGTTTGCCTAAGCATAGGTGGTCTCTTAAGAATTCGGGAATCTCTCAATTTTTTTAAATTCTTAATGTTATTTCAATTTTTTTTCTCAAAAATTATCATAGCCAAAAATCACTGAAGTTCCCGATTTTACACAAAAACATTGAGTCATTTGCTAAAGAAAAAAAGAAAAAACCTGTAGGCGTAAAACCGATTCCCGTTTTACCAAGGTAGTGTTTGCTCTTGATGGCTCTTGTTGTCGCATAAAAGTTGTGTAGATGATATTGTGAAATTTTACCTACTCTAACATCAGTAAGTCACCCCGTGGTGCAAAGTATATAATAATAGGTGACCTCTACCCGCACTGACAGCTTTGGGTTTACTCATGTTCATGGAAGAAATTCGGAAATTCTTTCGAAAGGTTTTGCAGGATAGTACAATTAAATGATATGAATAAAATCGACAAATTTGAAGTACCCTTTCTCTCCAAATATTTTCACCAAGTGGAAAATTTGAGGCAAACATCTGTCAGAAAACAACTGCCCTGGCTTATACCACGACGGATATTGAACTACATCTGACAGATATTTGTGCAACGTCCTTCCAAGAAAAGACTTGTAAATAAACAAAAGATTATCCTCCATTTGGATGGGGATGACCACCTGCAGACATGTTTCGAGGTTCTTGCCTCTCTTCAGTGAAAGGGTAGGTCCGGCAACTTTAGAGTCGTCTTGTTCCATCAGTGGTGTAACAATTCCTTTTGCGAGTGAAGCAAAATATCTGGGAATAACCCTAGATAAAAAACTAAATTGGAACTTGCACTTGGAAAAGACTACCGAAAGGGTAGCATATCGTTATGGACATGCCGCAGAATATGTGGCAAAACATTGGGTATGTCACCAAAACACGTATATTGGCTGTACGTGACCATCATACGTCCAATGATCACGTATGGCTCTGTAGCCTGGTGGAGCAAGGGCCATCAAAACATGACCATTGCTAAACTTAACGAACTGGCGATTACTGGAAGCATTCGCTCCACGCCAACGGATTACTTCCTCTCCACATAGTTCTGGAGAGAAAGGCAAGATGGGCAATATACAGACTCTACCAACTGTCTTGTTCCTGTCCAATGAATTGTTGATTTTCTTGGCAGGTGGCGCTGCTACTGACTTATTGAAAGTCGCTGCTTCATCTGTGAGGAATTATTAGAAAAACAATTGATTATAATTCATTAGGCAGGGACAAGACGACTCTAAAGTTGTCGGACCTAGCCTTGCACTGAAGAAACATGTCTGCAAGTGGTCATCTCCATGAAAGATAATCTTTTGTTTGTTTACAATAAGCCTTTGCAATTGAGTCTTCATGAAAGAACGTTATACAAATATCTGTCAGATTTAGTTCAATATCCGTCGTGGCATTCGCCAAGGAAGTACCTAGTTGTTTTCTGTCAGATATTTGCCTCAAATTTTTTACTTGGTGGAAATATTTGGAGAGAAACGAGTATGTCGATTTTATTCATGTTACGAGGTTATTATTATTGAATAATCAACGAATGTGTTCATAATATGCAGATGAAAACATTGTACATAGTCATGATGCCGAGATTTTTTCTCTAACCTACAAATGTTATTTTTCCAGGTTGATCATCAGCAAACCTGAACGTAAACTGAAGAAAGGAAGTGGTTTACATTCGGACATTGTGATTATCTGTCTCATCAACATCATCTGCGGATTTTTTGGTTTTCCGTGGATTTGTGCTGCAGCTGTAAGATCGATCGTCCACACCTCAGCCCTGACGGTGATGTCTCGTACCCATGCCCCTGGAGAGATGCCACATTTAATCGAAGTTAAAGAACAAAGGGTCTCTGCCCTTTTTGTATCTATTTTCATAGGTGAGGATAAGTTTCAGATTCCAAAAAGTCAAAGTCAAAATATACTAGTGTTTCAACTTATCGATAAAGCTTTTCAACTATAAATAAAAATGTTAATTCAAAGTATTATGTTTTATAAACTATTATGGTAATAGTATCCCCCTTTTAAACATAACTAAGTAGTACATATTTTTTCACGACAAAGGACCCCGCACTAATCTTATGGAAAACCGGTTTCGGTGAAAATCGCTGAAATTTCAATATGATGTAGCCCATGCCATCCTGAACAAAAGTTACCATTGCGCCAACTCTCTGAATGCCCGCGTTTGGATTCTACAGGGGGTCAAAGTTCGATATTTTGACGATTTTTCAAAAAATCCGGAATTTCATTTTCATTGTATCGATCTGAATTTTTATAATGAAATAGTCCACAATATGTGCATCAAAAAGTTCAAATGACAAAAGTTTCTAGAATCAAAACTGGCGGGTATACAGAGGGTTGAACTTTGTTTTTGGTAATTTTTATCGAACTTTTTTTGAGAAAATATTCGTTTTCCTGCAGATCCATGTGCAATTGATGATACTTACAGTACATAAGAGGGCGATCATATTTTGCATTTGAACTAACCATCCAACTTTAAATATTTTAAAGATACGGGGCGATCAAAAATATATTTTCAATTTCGGAAAAATGTATCCCTTTGTATAGTCAGCTTTCACCAATATATTTAGCTGATGTTTTGAAAGTATGTAGCTAACATACATACAAATGTGTCACCGTCTGTGCTCATTAATCTGAATCCAAATAAAGTTGCGGCGATGGTCCAAAAAATATGGAGAAGGGATGTTTCGGAATAATTTTGAAATGATTTCTAAAATCGTCCGTGAATTTTTTTTATTTTCTGATATAATGTAGATGAGTCATTCTTGATCAAAAAGTTCTACAGTGCCTTCCACGCGAATGCCACGGTTTGAGTTATACAGGGGTTTGAAGTATAGTATTTCCTTGATTTCTCGAATAATCAATAATTTCTTTGTAACGGAAAATAACATTGTTTCCTAGACAAACTTCGAAACATTTCAATGACCAAATTATTTTAATTGAGAATTTATGAATATACAAAGGTTGGTCCAAAAAAAAATGTTTTTTCAAAAATATAAGTATCCGTTTACTATTCATATTTTTTATATATTCAGAAACTCTATTAGGACCAGGACCACTTTGTCTCCACCCGATGTTTTAGGAAAATCCAGTATGAAAACAATATATTCTCGAGAAAAATCGTGTGCGGAAAAACAAGTAGAGAGAAATGAGATGATTTGGTTTATATTCAGGTCTTCGCAACTGCCATTGTCTTCAAAAAATTGTGACCGCAACTGACAGATATATGAAATATGAATTAAAGTAAGTACATAACATGAATTCAGCACGATTCCAAGCATATGGGCTGATTCAGAGAAAACAGAAATGATGATAGTACCACAACAGCTACTGAACTGAGTCGAATCAATTCAGCAAGTACATTTTTTCCATGAAGACAGCCTTTCGGACGATTCATATTTCGTTTTCCGAAACGAGTTATACCGGTTTCGGGGTTTTGCCCCTCATCAGTGTAGGGTAGGTCTTATATAGATATCACTGAATAGAGCATGCGACATTCTTAAATAATTGGAAAAATCTTCCATTACAATGATTGAATCTGCAGTTAATTCAATTGCAATGAAGAATGAGGATGCAAGTGATTTCTATCGCAATAAAGAATTAGACTTCAGACGAAATGTCATGCATCCAAATTGACCACCTACATACCGGTCTTGGGTTTTTTGAGGTGTTATTCAAATAAATTGTGAGGAGTTTATTCACCGGCATGACTGTCATCGTTTCACTACCCAACTATTTCAAGCGCACCATCAGGAACCATTTGTTGTGGTCTATTTGCCGCGTCCATTGCTGAGTTTAGTAGGGAACTTGAGGGGTATCGACTGTTGGGGTAATGTCGAGCATGACCAAGATACCATAGAACACTGGCAACATGCGCACATGTTCCTAAAGTTCTGGCGCCGGTTTTACAAGTACAAAAATATCCTAATATGGGCTCGTTTGGTTCATCAGGTTCTTCTCCATCATTATATTTGATCCACAGTTGATATTTTGTGGCATTTCTGAACCTCGAAAAAACCCTGACTCTCATGAATCCATGTTCCTCTTCGAAAATATCGACCTGAAACTCTTCATTTTCTTCCCTTTGCAATTTATCCTGTATATACGAAGGTGAAAGTTTAACTTGGTATATACCTACGGTCAAATCTCTTAGATATTCTATCGTAAGGCGAGGAAAGTTTGGAATCAGGTTTCCATTCATACGGACCCATTGACCATTTCTCAGATGAAGATTGTCCACTTCCACTCGAGCCTGGACGACATTTACCTCCTGTGATTTTCGTAACAATTCTTGTGCCAGCTGAGCATTGGCACCTCTCATTGAGACTGGGGGGTGGAAGCTGTTGATGAGTGCACCAGCGATTTGATATAGATCGCTAAGATTGTGTACGTGTGGCATTTCGATAGTTTTATCAAAAAACTTAAACATGCTTTTCAAATGTCCATTTCTTGCTTCAACTATCCATCTAGTTTTCGTCACTAATCGAGATTTATTTGCTTCCTCAGTGGAAAGCTGTTGTTGCCCTCGTGGAACAATCGCGGGCATTTCATATTGTATGCCAAGATTATTCAGGAAGGGTATGGCATCTCGATAACCCCGATCCACAACAAAAATGTCACCTTCATTAAACCATCCCCTCATGTCTTCTAAGTTTCTTTCAAACTGATTCTCCAAAATTCTTGCGTCATTGTTGCGAGCGTCTGAGAAATAAGGTCCTTGAATACTCAGTATATATACATCCGGGGCCACAATCAAAACTGGTTTCACCAGATGATGTCCCTTGTACCGGCAGAAAGATTGGCGCAATATCCTGAAATTACAACTTTTATTTATGGCGGCGTATGATCCGTCGATGTAAACGATGGCCTTCGGGTTGTCTGGGGTCGGGTTATATAAAATATTGGAAAAATCACTCACATGCCTTCTAATATACACATTCCTATCGATGGCTGCAAAGCCGATATTCGATGGAACGAATCTTTGCATCAAAGACTGTCTTACTTTAGAAATTGCTAAGCTGGTGGCTTGCCTAGAGGGATAATGGAATATTACCTTCAAGAAATCATCCGACAGACCCTGACGCAATTTACAGAGGAATGTCATAAGGTCTTTTTTCGTTATATATCTATAACCATGTTCCTGCGGAACCATATCACAGAACATAAAAAGACTACGAAATTGTTCTTTGGTTATAGGAGATATTGCCTGAAACTCATCCTCACTGAAATTGTTCTCATCTTCATAGCTGGAGTGTTCAATAGCCACAAAACGAAGCCCTTGAAGGAAAATGGATAGTTGCTGTCCCTTTATCACATAAGGTCTATTTACAAACTGGATTCCTGGTAATAGAAATGGCAAAATGAAACCGTTATCATCGAGATGATGTCTGCACGCCTTCACGTTATCCGGGATGAATATATTTCGATGAACAAAAACATTGGCCCTGCATTTATTGGATAGAGTTTGCTGATCAGCGGCGGAATTGCAGATGAAGCATGTATGGCTCGATGTTTTTGTCAAAACATTAAGTCTTATTTCATTCATAATAGATCGATTACAGTTTAAACATATTCTTGTTTCTTCTCCTATGATGAGAGGGGGACCACCTCGTGCATCCCGCCTAGAAATAGCTATTTGACACTTTTCCAAATGTTCTTCTCCATGAAGAAGATGTGACATTCGAGCTGGTCTTGATCGGGTATCGCATACAAAGCAATTTACTTGATTTTGATAGGCCATGATGACCTGGGAATATTCCAATATGAGATACAATTGAATATAATGATTATCTCACCTTATTTAACTTCGAAGAGCAGAAAATAAAAGAAAACAGGTAATTGATGACCAAAACATCAACCGATTCTCTAATTATTAGAAAATACTAACATTTCATCTACGTTCAACACATCAAAATATGTTTGCTATCAAAAACATCCATAACTCTGACAGCAATCGAATGACATTCCAAGGACTGCTCTATTTTGGATATGGAATAATACAGTTACTTGCACAGAAAAGTAGTAGGTACAAGTCTTGGAAACGAAAATGTTGTTATTTTAGTACAGTAAATTGTGTTAATCTGATCTTTTAAAATTGTCTTTGGCTTTTTAAAAACGTTAAAGAGGCACAAAAGAAATATGGCAGTTATCAATTTTAGCAAGTCATTTCGTAAAGAATAAACAACACTACTTGACGGAAGACCATTAATTAATAATGAAAAATGGATTATATAATCCAATCTTCCGCATACAACCTATACTATAGGTAATTCGTCGGCAAGTATACAACAGAAAACAGTACAGCAGTAGTTGTTTTCTGTTGTATACTTGCCGACGAATTACCTATAGTATAGGTTGTATGCGGAAGATTGGATTATATAATCCATTTTTCATTATTAAGCAAGTCATGTTTACACTGCTGAAATTAAGTGTACTACTTTTCTATGAAAGCAACTGTACACAATTCGGGAATATATAAAACCTGAACTACCTGAACTTGAAACTAGTATATCAAAAGACATCATTTGAAAAATAAAATAGTTCTGGGATTGCAGGGAGATGTACGCCCCTTCTACTTGGAAAACTCTGCAGTAACTTGGCCATGCTTGGCATGGCACTTTACCGGCAGACACATTCGAAGCATTCCGAAAATTGTTTTCATCCTGTATTTTCCTGGAACATAAAATGAAAATGATGGTCCTTATAGAATTTGTATTATATTTTCATACACCGTATGAAACATGAATCGTATTCGTATGCTCATGCATATGTCCGAAAATATATTTACATAATGAGACTGACTTGCAACCTTTGTATATTCATGAATTCTCATTTCAGATAATTTGGGCATTGAAATGTTTCGAAGTTTGTCTAGGAAACAATGTTATTTTCCGTTACAAAGAAATTATTGATTATTCGAGAAATTAAGGAAATACTATACTTCAAACCCCTGTATAACTCAAACCGTGGCATTCGCGTGGTAGGCACTGTAGAACTTTTTGATCAAGAATGACTCATCTACATTATATCAGAAAATAAAAAAAATTCACGGACGATTTTAGAAATCATTTCAAAATTATTCCGAAACATCCCTTCTCCATATTTTTTGGACCATCGCCGCAACTTTATTTGGATTCAGATTAATGAGCACAGACGGTGACACATTTGTATGTATGTTAGCTACATACTTTCAAAACATCAGCTAAATATATTGGTGAAAGCTGACTATACAAAGGGATACATTTTTCCGAAATTGAAAATATATTTTTGATCGCCCCGTATCTTTCAAATATTTAAAGTTGGATGGTTAGTTCAAATGCAAAATATGATCGCCCTCTTATGTACTGTAAGTATCATCAATTGCACATGGATCTGCAGGAAAACGAATATTTTCTCAAAAAAAGTTCGATAAAAATTACCAAAAACAAAGTTCAACCCTCTGTATACCCGCCAGTTTTGATTCTAGAAACTTTTGTCATTTGAACTTTTTGATGCACATATTGTGGACTATTTCATTATAAAAATTCAGATCGATACAATGAAAATGAAATTCCGGATTTTTTGAAAAATCGTCAAAATATCGAACTTTGACCCCCTGTAGAATCCAAACGCGGGCATTCAGAGAGTTGGCGCAATGGTAACTTTTGTTCAGGATGGCATGGGCTACATCATATTGAAATTTCAGCGATTTTCACCGAAACCGGTTTTCCATAAGATTAGTGCGGGGTCCTTTCATAGTATGAGTGCATTTGTCACTTTAAAGCCTGGAGGAACATCTTTTTTATTTATGCATTCACATGATGAATGCAACTTTCTTTCGTTAACTCCCTGACAGATGTACCTCCGAATCCTTCAAATATAGGCCAATCAATAGAGGATTTTTGGTAACAAAAATTCTAGTAGGAAACTGCCCAGCCAACCATCGTGTGACATCAAGAATTATGTGATATAATAATGTTGCACCAATGCAAAGTTCAGACTTTACCTGTATTCGACGTATTTTGATAATACAGTCACAAGAACACATCACAAATAGGAAAAATTATGATGTGGCAGCAACATTCATCAGATCACACCTATTCCACGTCAACAAATCTACTATGCAAGTCGTGAGTCGTGATATCACATTGAGACATCTATGAGACGAATATTATAGGATATACACTTCATTATCGCATACAATAACTATGTACCGTAATAGTAATATAGAATACGCGAAATACAAATATTAGATTGGACTGATGATTATTATATACAGGGTGTTAATTAAGTACGTTGACAAACTTCGGGAGCTGATTCTTTGAAGGTTTTCAGGACGAAAAGTTCATATAAACATATGTCCCAAACGGCTTGGTTTTCGAGATACAGGGCGATAAAAATACATTTTTTTCAAGATTTTTTAGAGTTAACTTCGACATTTTCGACAATAATCAGTTCAAATTAGGCAAGTACAATCCATTCAATAGGGCGCACGATACAAAATAATGCATTTCTTAAATAATTCACAGGGTCCTCCTTTTTTCAGAGTCAAGCTTTGTTCAACCCTTCAGAATTTTTTTTCCGCCGCCACTGACATATTATGAGAAAGGAATAATCAATGTTGTTTCATTTAACATCTTTTTGATATCTTGCATTTTTTCATTTACTTGTACGGTTCAGGGGCTATAATGAAAATATTAATTTAAACATTTTCCAGTGTGGCATAACATTAGAAAATTTGAAAATTAAACATTTTCAATTATTGTAAATTGATGGAAATATTTTTTCAGAATTAGAAAAATCTACGATGAATAAAAATTATACAATAAAAAATATAAAGACAAGCTTTTATACAAATGCACTGAAAATGAAAAAATAATTTGTTTCATTTTTTGTAGGTTATTCTGTGAGTATCAAAATCTTTCTGTACAAGATTACCTAGATCAAACAATGAAATGAATTATTTTTTCCTTTTCAGTGTATTGTATAAAAACTTTAAAATGTTTTCTTTTCATAATTTTCATTTTTAACATTTTAGTTTATTTTTTATGTGAAACTGAAAATCTCCAACCCAAAAACCATCACATCCCAATTTTGAACAGAATCGGATCATAATCACAAAACTCGTCCGCCATATTGGAGCCGCCATTTTGTTTTTTAACAAACATTTTTTTAATGCATTGTCACCGGAATTACGGAAGCCTGCCAAATTTCAAATTAATCGGAGTATTAGAAGTGGGTCAAATTCAACTTTTATTAAATTGTTTGTTAGTTAGTTACAAGTGAAGCTAAATAAAAGCTTGTTATTGTAAAGATGTGATTTCTTTTTGTGATATCTAACAGAAAACTACTATCTCCCCGTCACTGCGGTACGCTGGATATTAAACTAGATCTGACAGATATTGGGAAAACCTTAACTTTCAACCTGAAGATTCTGATGGTAAAAATGTGCATTTTCATTGAGATATTTGATTAAAAATGTTTTTACCCATCAGTCTTGATAGAGAACTCATACAAATTTTTTGTTATTTTAAAAAAAGATATTTTTTAGTTTTCAATTGAACGTTTCCTTTTCAACATAAAAAACTTCCGAAAGGTAATCCTGTAATGGAAGATAGTTAATAGGGTTTATCTAATAGTCGCAGATCATTACACATTTGATTTTCATTTATGAATCTCTGGTCATAACTCCGAAAAACTAAATCAAACAAATTTTTGTTTCCGTACGGAGTACATTATTTTATCAGAAATTTCGGTTTGTTTTTTCTTCTGCAGTAACGCAGAAATTTTGTAATCAATTTGAATTCATAAAAATAGCAAAGTGGGCTTTGATATTAATTCATTTATTTAAATATCAACAACTTGACAGTCATCGAAAGTTGAGAAACTGTCTCATTGTTAATTCTTCATTAGTGCAAGCTATAAAGCAGATTCACTCAATATTCCTTTGGATAAAATGGTTGAATGTACAAATTCAGAAATGGCAGACATGCACTTAATGTATGGAATGGCTGATGGTAACGCTCGTGCCGCCAGACGAATGTATCTAGAAAGATTTCCACAACGTCATATTCCCAGCACACAAATGTTCATCAATATTCACTCCCGTCTTCGTGAAACGGGTACTTTCAAGAGGTCTGCTGTTCTCATAGGAAGACACAGGAGAGTTAGAACAGTTCAGATAGAAGAAGCTGTACTTAACGAAATTGAGCAGCATCCAGACACCAGTACAAGACAAATTGCGGCACAGTTTAACGTAACCCATGTATTGGTATGGCAAATTTTAAAAGAGCAACAACTTTATCCCTATCACATACAGCGTGTTCAAGCTCTTCTGCCAAGGGATTTTCCAAAGAGATTAACTTTTTGCACTTGGATTCGAAATAAATTGTTGGAAAATCCATGGTTTTTATCTCAAGTGTTATTCACCGATGAGGCATGCTTTTCCCGTAAAGCCATTATTAATTTTCACAACAATCGTATATGGGCTGATGAAAACCCACACGCCGTGATTGAAAACCATTTTCAAGAGACGTTTTCTGTGAATGTTTGGGTTGGAATTGTAGGGAATTTCCTTATCGGGCCACATTTTCTGCCTCATAGACTCAATGGTGACCATTATCGACATTTTCTTGAATTCATCTTACCTGGACTCCTAGAAGAGATCCCACTGAGGGAAAGAATTGGAATTTGGTTTATGCATGATGGTGCTCCAGTACACTTCAGATTGGTTGCACGCCAATATTTAGATGAGAATTATTCTGATCGCTGGATTGGGCGTGGTGGGCCACAACTTTGGCCACCAAGGTTACCCGATATGAATCCGCTTGATTTTTTCCTCTGGGGGCACCTTAAATCATTAGTGTACCGAACTCCAGTTCAAAGTGAAGAAGACCTGAAGAATCGCATACAGGAGTCATGCGGAATTATAAGAAACACTCCTGGTATTTTTGAGCGTGTCCGCCAGTCTATGGTTAGGCGCATAAACGCATGCATTGAAGTTGGCGGTGGCCATTTCCAGCAGCTGCTCTGACATATCAATTTCAATAATGGTCCTTTTCTGAACTTAATTTTATTCCTAGGGAATTTATGTTACTTTGCTCTAGTATTTGATAATAAAGTTATTCACTATTGAAAATGTCCAAAATTATTTTGCCATAATTAACTTTGGGCAATACATATTCAACCTGAGTTATGGTAAAAAATGTATGGGAGCTCCATAACATTACATTTTCTCTACACGAGCAGAAAATAGCTATTTGTGTAATGAGAACAAAATGACGTATTGCGTCACGCGCTAATCTTTGGAGAGTGGCAATGACACTTCGAGAAATGAATTATTTTATATCATGCGCACTATTGAATGGATTGTACTTGTCCAATTTGAACTAATTTGGATCGATTATTGTCGAAAATTTCGAAGTAAACTCCAAAAACTCCTAAAAAATGTATTTTGATCACCCTGTACTTCGAGAACCAAGCCGCTTGGGACATGTTTATATGAACTTTTCATCTTGAAACCTTTCAAAGAATCACCCTTCAAGTTTGTTAGACTATTTGCTTCTCAAATTTCTTTATGTTATGCGTTACTGGAAAATGTTTGCGTTAATATTTTCATTGTAACTCCTGAACCGTACAAGTAAATGAAAAACATCAAGAAAGCAAAAAGATGTTAAATGAAACAACATTCATTATTCCTTTCTCATAATATGTCAGTGGCGGCGGAAAAAAAAATTCTGAAGGGTTGAACAAAGCTTGACTCTGAAAAAAGGAGGACCCTGTGAATTATTTGAGAAATGCATTATTTTGTATCGTGCGTACTATTGAATGGATTGTACTTGCCTAATTTGAACTGATTATTGTAGAAAATGTCGAAGTTAACTCTAAAAAATCTTGAAAAAAATGTATTTTTATCACCCTGTATCTCGAAAACCAAGCCGTTTGGGACATATGTTTATATGAACATTTCGTCCTGAAAACCTTCAAAGAATCACCTCCCGAAGTTTGTCAACGTACTTAATTAACACCCTGTAGGTCTGTTAATTTTATTGAAACCTATCACAATCTTTTGAATGGTAGGAAAATTGTCATGTGTACGAAGCAGGTACTCTACTCAGCATTGGTTTGAATCTACTCCACTGTCAATGATCTCCAACCAACTACTATTTTCTGGTCTGCTGCGGCACCGGCACCGTTGTGCGGACACAAGCGGTAACCCTGAAAAAAAAGAGAGTCTCGTAAAGATTTTTTAAATATTTTTCGTTCTAATTTTAATGATGTATCAGGACAGTTTCATTATAATAATATTATAATGATCTGACATATTATGTCAGATCATCTCAAATTTTTTAAGAAATGTTTGTGCACCGGCCTGAATTGAAAAAAAAGTTGTAAAACCAGATATCCTAGATCTGAAAAAAAAATTGAAAGTTTGTATGAAAATCCCAAAAAAATCGTGATGATGGCCAAAAAGGATATAAAACGTTTCGAAACCGACACAAGTGATACCTCATTGAATTCAGAATGAAAAATATTTAAAGAAACTGTATTCCTCAAAACAAAGCATTATTTAAAAAAATTGATGACGGATATCATCACAAGAAAGCTTATAAAAAGTTTCTTTTAGGAAGTATTTTTCATCGTGTTCCAGCTCTAACGATATTACCAGAAAAAAAATAATAGTAATAAATAGAAAAATTCAGTTTTTCCAATATAGCTTGAAAGTCAAAAATAGTTTTGGAAATTTCATAGTTCTATGCATGCAACTTTTTCCCATTTAACCAAAACTGTATCTATAACCTTTTGAGATACCATAGATTAGTCATAATGGTCCTAAATGTGATGTTCATTTTCAGCCTCCTAATTGCCTTCACAGTATGATCCATTTGTAGTATAAAATGTGGACCTATTTAACACCTCTGTTGTCGGGTTGTGGCGTAGTGGTTAGAGCGTCCGACTTTGGATCGAAAGGTCCGGAGTTCGAGCCCCAGTTGCGGCTGGGATTTTTTAATTTAATTTGACCGATTAAATTATTAAAATCTCGTGGCTGGACTGGGGTGAGTCTTGCACGATTCACTGTTGCGTTCCAATTAACAGTGCTGCTCCTAAAGTGGCGCGTGGAGTTAGTAACAAGGCCTATCCAGAACACGTGGCTAATGACCATAGCAGTCGATGCCAAGACACGAAAGAAAAAAAAACACCTCTGTTAGTGACTTTCTATGTGACGTCGCATTTCTAATCCAAAAGACATCACAATGATTTTCCTTGAGGCGGACATTTTCGCATTGCCTCAATATATTGGATAAGTGTTTGTGACTTCAAATGAGATGTTACACGTACAATGTGATGTCACAGATACATGTTTCTTGTATCACATGGTTGGCTGGGTGAATGTACCATCACATGAAACTCAGCCCGTAGTTATATTCTGTTATGTTTTGGACTCGTAACTGTCATATATTAATTTGTTATAAACATTTAAATACAAAGAAGGTATTTTTAGTGGTTTGCTTATAAAATGAAAACTAATATAGCAAAATTCATAAATCCGCCATTTTTCAAGTTGTAGGGTTGTAGGGTTCTCATGAAAGTATTGATTCATATGTACTTTATGTGTTTACAAAACAGGTGCTGTCGGACCATTAGTTTTGGCACAATTGCAATCTGATTTTTTTTTACTATCTTCCAGCATGCGTGGATTCTCTAGTGACAGTCCGGTTAAACCGGAAGTGAACACAAACTTCCTTATTTTGAATGGAACGCCCTGTATCTTATTACATTTTTGTAATCTACGTACTATTTTGATACAATTTGTATGAATTATCCCTATATTAATTCCCAACCGTTTTCAGTAGTAATACCACAAGTGATTGAATTTTCGCGATAAGTCTGTCGATTCATTTCTGAACGAAACTGAATTGTTTCGAAAAAACACCACGAGTCCGCAGGACGAGTGGTGTTTTCTCGAATCAATTCAGTTGAGATCACAAATGAAAGACAGACTTATGAGATAAATTCAATCACGAGTGGAATTTTATTAGACTATTTCACAAACGAAGTGAAAGGTAAACAATCTGAAATTTGGCAGAATTAGACGAAATTAGCAAAAAAGTGTATCTGAGAAATTAATAAAGTTCAATAAACATAGGAAACATTGATTAATTCGATAGAATTTATCTCAAATCTGCTCGTTTTTAAATGCGTGCATAGCGTCTTACTTATATTTGACGTTTAACTGTCACATATACGGAGCTGAAAACACCGAACTTGACAGACCAATCAGAGTCAAGAGTTAAGTTCGGTATTATCGATAATCCGAACTTGACTAGAGCTCCTGATTGGTTCATTTGGGAAGTGCGTGAAATAGTCGAGTTAATACGATTTTTGTGAAACATTTTGAGTTTGCACTAGTGAAAATGGTTATCTTAAAAACACTGACAGCCGTATGCAGTCAATTCCAGCGACTCGCCAGAGTTTCGCCGCTCGCTGCACAAGAACTATAATGTACAGTCGAGCTCCAAAAAAGTGGTACATCGCCAGCGTTTCACCAAAAAGTGACTTATCGCGTAGTTGTCACTGTTTTGGAGCTCGACTGAGCATTATAATCCTTGTGTAGCGAACGGCGAAACTCTGGCGAGTCGCTGGCGATTGACTATGCATACGGCTGTTAATCTTTCAAATATCCACCAGAGTTAGTGTACATGATGACAGTCGAAGTACGATTATAAATCTTATTAGAAATTATACAGTGAAGTTCCAAATTTTCAAAATTTTACTCTACAAAAGCACATTTTTTTTATTTAAATATTTATAACAAATTAATAAACGGCAGAGTCCAAAACTTAACAGAATATAACTACGGATTGTCTTTCATGTGATGTCAAAGTCGGTTTCCTACTACATAGTATTTTTGTTATGAAAAAATCCTCCATTGATTGGCCTATACTAAAATATGCACAATTTGCAAACAAAATCGGACCTATTCTAGTATTGTTAAACGATAGAAAGTTTTAAGCTGGCTGTAGGCTACATAATTGTTAGCTTTTAAGACGTCAAATAATAAAACCCATTTTTTTAAATAAATGTTTTATTACGTTCCAGGACTATCTGTTTTCATGTCGCCACTTTTGAGGCTTGTACCGATGGCAGTTGTTCTGGGAATATTTTTGTATATGGGTGTGGCATCCATTGATGGTATACAGTTCTTTGATCGAACAAAATTACTCTTCATGCCAGTGAAGCATCATCCACAGGCATCATACGTCCGAAAGGTGAGTGATCAAAATATGTTATTTCATTAAATTACAGTTTGTTGATATTATAATAATATATTGACCAAAGATTGTGATATCAATACATATTCAGATCACGGTCAAATTATTTGATCAAACTCCCTTGAAATTGTGTGAAACAAACCATTAAAAATGACTTCACTTCCCGACAGATTCATCAAACTTAAGATGCCTAAATACCCTGGTGTGTCGAGTGATTCGATTTTGTTTAGATTTTTCAGAAGACAAATAAACAAATGAAATAGTGGTCTGCTTCTTAAGTCGGTTCCAGAGATGGTGCCCTTATAGAATTTTAGACCTGTCAATATTCCAGGGATAATTTTCTTGTATTGTTGACTATTATTAATTTGTTTCTAAATTTTGCTGCATATTTTCTTAGACATTCATCATTAATTCAATAATAGTTTAATTTGTCTGATTGACTCGGCCGTTACTTGATGAAGATCCATAGTAATTGTATAAAATACACAGAAAACGATTCGTTCTCCAGAAACTTCATTTAATCAGACTGTGAAGAAACAACTGTGCTGGCGAAACATGTCTGATTAAATAAAATAGTGGAAATCTTAATCGTTTTCTGTGTAGTTTGTACAATAATAATTTGATCATGTTCCGTTTTTGTATCATTTGTGGACAATCCAGAGAGACGAACAAAATAATTCATCTATATCCAGTATGAAAATCGTGGCACGAAAATCTCATACGGAATCCCGCCATTCCCGCTTATATTAGTACAAGATTGACAGGTTCTAATGGTGAATTTTCATGACACTTAATTTCAATACTTCTAAATGAAATGAGTGGTTATTATTGTAGTTAATTGCATTTCACTAAAAAAATTATATAAATAAATCGAAAATGTAACAAATAAAACTGATTGGTGATAGTGATTCAGTAGATTCCAATAATTAGGTTTTTTTATTCATTTCATTCGTCGGCAATACTTGAAAAATTGTGTTCTTGTAAATTTACCCTAAAAGGAAAACCGATCGTGGCAGTACACGCAAATGCGGAATATTTGGGAAACAGATCAAGATTTCATTTGTTTTCTCTTAATCAAGCTGGCGAATTGTCTCCCGTTTTATTCCACAGTTTTGCAGGTATGAGTCGACACTCCAAGGTGTTTAGACATCTTAATCAAACTATTTGTCCGTGAGCTTCATTGCCAGTGTAAACGCTGTTTTGATAAAAAGAAAACTTCTTTAAAAAATCGTCGCAGCGACTTCCATTCAAAGATGAGTTAGTCATAGCCATAGCCACAGGGGAACCTACAAGGCTAAATGGGGATTTAATCGAGCGTCGTAGGGACCTATTGGATTCTGAAGATTAGACAGAAAAAAAGGTTATTGGGGAAGACATAACGCGCGTGACATGTCAGTTAAATGTCAAAGAGTGAGTTTTGTATTATTATTTAAGATATATGAAAATGAAGAAAAGTGTTTTTCGTGTAATTTAAAAAAAAATCTGTTATTGATTTTGACGATAAATTATTTGAGATTTGTGCATTGAAGCACAAAAAATAATAATTATAACTCAAATTAAGATCATTGTTAAACGCTCCAAAATGATTGTCGACAGTAAAAAAATGCTGCCTTTGTCAATCGCTGTAAAAAGAGCATGCCTACTCTCTTAGAGTTCATCTGTCACCTGCAGTTATTTCCTCCTGTATCACTTTCATCTTTGCTTGCTCCGATTTTCAAATTCTAAAGCCTGGCAATACTATACCATCGCATTTATCATTAAATTAGCCATCTTCTCATATACCTCTCGATTGGTTAACAGATCAGTGTAGTTACTTATACCCACTCACCTGTTCATACCTGCTTGCCTGGTAGTCATGATCAGAAATGAGTCAGAATACTCAGAAGCGGCTAGTTCAACCCATGCAACTTTATTGGAATCTAGTGAGCATGCTCAGTAGATTCCAAATATAGCTGCTCTCTCTCTGAATTTTGGATAAATATCGTTGTATTGTAACAATTTTGTATTGTTATTATGTCTAGTCAGGTCAGGTATGGTTGGCTAGTAATTTACGCATTTTCAACTCGGTTTGCATGCAGCTGTTTGTTTAGGTAGGGGTTAGCTTGCTCAGGTTAGGTTTGTGTGTAAATTGCGAGCGAAAAACTAATTCACGCATTTTCGAGTCTCGCAAGCTAGGTTAACTTGCTCAGGTTAGGTTTGTCTGTCAATTACGAGCGAAAAAATAAATTCACGCATTTCCAATTCATCTTATTTTGTTTCCGGAAATTTTATTAGTTGGTATGGTAATGTTAAAAATACAGGGCTCTTATTGGTCGAAAATGTTAGGTGTGGAATTTTCAATAATATTCAGTAGACGTAGAATTTTGCATCCGTAACTTGGCCGAGCGTCGGGTTGGAAAAAAAATTCAAATGGTCTGCCTTTGGAATATCACAGGCCTGGATGTCTGCCTCATCGATTTTCATGGTTTTTATAAGAAATCTAAACATCCGTTCAAGAAGCAGACATATGTGCATAATATAGCACACCTTTTTTACATTTTTGATGCGCTGTCAGTAGACAACGCAGAGGCAACTTGTTGGCAGACTATTTTTCCATGGTCCTTTTCATTGTTTTCAATCAAACAATTCAGGTCTGCCAAGTTTGCACTTTATATACAGTTTTTTAAATCATAAAAATAACAAAAAAATAAATACTACAACAGTAAGAGCCATGGATGTCTGCCTCTTCGATTTTCTGTGTTTATAGGATAATTGTGACCATCAGCCTCAGAGGCAGACATGTGCGCATAATATAGCACACATTTTTTAATATTTTTGAAACGCTGTCAATTGAAAAAGCAGTGCCAACATGATGGCAGACGCGGCCCTTGATGTTTCTAAAGGTATAATTATCGCTGTTAATAACGTCTGCCACGTGTGCCGATTATATCGAAATTTTGCTCGCCACCTCTATTAGACTATTAATAAAAAATGGAACAAATGAACCGTTGCTTATTCATACCGATTTGTAACATGTGTACTGATGGTTTATCTTTTCCATAGTAATGAAATAAACTCTTTTGTGCGGAGGCATTAATCTTTGTTTTGGGTATATACTCTCTTCTGAAAATGTACATCTGTTGAGGGTTGGCGCATTATTGAAGGAGTATGATGTCTAGCAAAGTGGAATGTATTGTATCATTTTTCCCAGAGATCTTTAGAAAAAATCAACTTCCTACCTATGTCTGTTGGTCTTAAGTCATTCAAAATTAACACGCTCTGTATATCGATAATCTGTGGCGGACGTTTATTTGTTCACTGATAAACCTTATCGATATTCCGTGCCCTTTTAAGTGTATTTGATGTTTGCACCGTATTTACTTATTTCTGTGAGTTTTGTGCTCATGATGTAAGTAACTCTGATAATGGAACAAAACAAAAAACACTAATTCGTAAATGTTGTTATTGCATTTACCGATGAATAATTCAGATATTTCCTAGAAGAATGAATCACTTTCTTGGATATTGGATGACTAAAAGCTGAAAACAATCACTTGAGTGAAAGTTAAATAATGTTCTTTCTGACTTGACTATTTAATTGTCTTCGTCATCCTTTTTTACATTTACAAAGAACGACTAATGATCGACCACTTACAGAATTTCGACTTTCGCTTTGCGCAATTTTAATGATGTCGTTATCAATGCTCACAGTGTTATCGTATAAGCGGAGTTCGACAAACTCTCAAGATTTATTTTTATGATGTTGATGGTTTTAAGGGAGACGGAGTAATATGGATAAACAGGAAGTAAAAACTTATAACATAAATGAGCAGATCGAATGGAACCCTAAATCTTTTTTACTTAAATACTTTTTTTCAATTTATCGATACTTGAGCTTTACAATTCACAATAATTTTACCAGTGGATCTCTCTTACTGGCACAAGCTTTCAGATGATTTCTGTAGTTTGATGTTGGGTCTTCAATCAAAAATGAGCAGCACATATTTGTAAAACATCGCTCCATAGAAACTAACCTTTTCGACTACCTATACTGAATATCTCTTGAAAAAGATGGACAGCGGCTATCAAGTTGATGTCGTCTATACCGATTTCAGCAAGGCATTTGACAAGATAGATCATGCAATTCTACTTCTTGTTAAGCTGGCTGAAGTAAGAAGGTTTCAGTCCCACATTACAGATAGGTCGCAGGCAGTTACTCTGCTCTAGATTTTAATATTACTCCCGGAGTTCCCCAGGGGTCCACACTTGGGGCCTCTTCTCTTCAAAATATTTATGTCAACGGTATATCCAGTTGTTTGCGATTTTCGAATGTACGCTGGCGACCTGAAAATATGTCATACTGTGGCCTGTGATAACAATTTGCTTCTCATACAAAATGATATTGATAATCTTGTGAAATTCTATGAAAGGACTCTCTGTTCCTTATTCTTAATAAATGCCATTCTATTACGTTAACAAGAAATTGAATTTTTCTACGAAAGGACTCTCTGTTCCTTGATCTTAATAAATGCCATTCTATTACGTATACAAGAAATTCACATATTTACCGCCACCAGTTCCTCATGAACAGGCAGCTGTTGAAGAAAACATCAGAAATCAAGGCCTTGGAAATCGGAACTTTGGAATAGAAAGCGGTATGAAGGGTACTATCATCCGCAAAGCTAACATGAGGTAGCTCATTGCTGATGAAAATGATGATGACGGGAATTGATCAAAAAAGTCCTGCGTAATTTGTCGTAAAATCAACTCGATTTAAAAAATATGAGAATAACTGTTATGACTATTTTCAAATGGCTTGAATTAATACTAATTTCTGAAAACCCTGGAGATGAGGAAGTTGCTGTTAATTGCCAGTATTAACGGAAGTGGGTAGGGGTTCAAATTATTATACATGAGTAGATCATTTGTCAATATCCCCCTGTTCTAAACTTTCAGATTCCAATTCGGATTACGTCTAATTAGTTCTTATCAAGAATCACCCTTTACATTTCATACTAATAGCCTTCGAGTCAGTAGGTCACTAGATACAAAATCCTATGAACGATGAAGATTAATATTTTTTGGAAATATATTTTGGAATTGGGTGTTATTGTGAGTAGGTACTAATCGTGAAAGTTGATCGGCGATTGTGAGAATTCCGGAAAACGGAAGAAAATAACACGAGGTGTAATCATTACACTTCTCACTAATTTCTCAACCAAAATATTTTGATAAAACTTCAAACTTACCCTTTTAGGGATATGAAAAACCACCCGAGGGGATTACAAAGAATAAGTCAAATACGATAAAATTGAACTAAACTACAAATGATGGCAAACAAACAAGTCTACTGTTGCCATTTTCCTAGTGATAGCACAGAATTCAAAGAACTTCTCTGAGTTCTGTGAGTGATAGTAGCGGCACCATCGTTCGATTTACTTTAAAAATTTTAATCTGACCGACCATGCTATATGTTTTCTAATCTGTGGTTATAATGAGAGGGCATAATACTTAATTTTAATACTGTGTTTTATACACGTTTTATTAATATTAACAGTAAATTACTCCATCCAGTAGAAAAAACAAATAGGAAATTGGTATACTTTCTTAATAATTGTAATATCCCAAAAACTAATCGGTTTAGGAAAAGAATTTGTTTATTAATTCACAAAATGACTGTCAAAAACTCTTACGTGGTGTATATTCAATGTCATTCAGTGTACTATTATAAATAGTAGAGGTATAATTTATACACGCGATCAGATTGCCGGAAATGCTAATATGTTCTTTTCGGGGGCGCAGCTGCTAATTTACATATTATTACGAACGTCTGAAGTAAGCTTGGAATATTTTTGTTTGTCCATTCCTTAATTGCACGACAGTATCTGTGTTAAGTTTTATAACACTCCACTGCATTGACTCTTCAAGTTTTTGGATTCTACTCAAAATATTAGAAACCAAAAATAAATGAGTTTGGTTCGTCAGACATTAAAGTAGGTGTAGAGAATACCTACATTCACAGTAACAACCAGCAAAAAATGTATTTTGATTACGGGAAGCATTGCAGAGTGTGTTTTTGTAGAAAAACTTTGCAAGGAAATGGGCAGTGATGATTCGAAGGGGCTGTTGGATTATGAAATTTGCAAAAGGCTAGTTATCGTAGGAATATTTGACAAAATCAAATGGAAATCTATTGAAGGATGGCCGGTAGGAGTATGAGCTTTCCGTTCTACCGGGTCATCAGTACTGATTATGGACAAAATCGTGAAACTAGTCTACAGATAGTCACCTTTTATGATTTGTATTAACATTTTGCTGGTTGTTACAGGGAGCATTACAGAGTGTGTTCTTGTAGAAAAACTTTGCTGGGTGTTGGGCAGGGGTTTTTTGATTAGAGTATAGGAAATTTGCGAAAGGCTAGATTATTAATGATCTAATTCCATTTGATGAACTTATGGCCTTCGCCAAGTATGCCAAATATTATTCACGTGCTGAAATTTCATTCATATTCACCTTGGAAACATATTCATATATCTTCACGAATGAGATCTTTCAAAAACTGGTGATGGTAGTATCAAAGTCTCTCTTAAGTGGTAGATTTCTTAGATTTGCTGTTTATAGTCTCAGGGACATCAAGTTTGAAATTTGAAATTTTGACAATACCAGAATATTTTGATGAATTGATTCAAACAAAATTTAAAAATTTTTGAATAAAGTTATTACTGTGACAATTGCAGACAAGCGAAAATAACCATAGCTGCCTTGTGAATTTTTCAAGTGTATCCGATAATAAAAATTATTAATAAAAAATAGTTAAAAAGTGTCATATGGTGAAATCATGTATATCGTTTGTTATCGACCATCCAACTGATATCCTTGATATCTGTCTGATTGCAAGGACAAAACGTATTTCCTGTTGTCGATAACGTGTAGAGAATATAATGATGCTCAATTCCTGATAAACGATATTTGTAATTAATTATTATTATTGTAGAACTTCAGGAAAAATTAAAAAAATTCTCACCTTAACATTGTTTAATGAGATCCAAAAAAGATCTCTTTGAAAATTTTCATCCAAATGTTACTTATTTTTCGAAAAATATAAGTTTTGAGATTTGCAAATTTTGAAAAATGCTTTTATTCAAGAAACTGAACGAAACTCGCTCAGTATATACACTTTCAATGTGTTACGTAGGTTATTCTGTAAGTAACATGTTTGAAAGCTTGACGCTCTTGTATTCAAACTGGAAACTTTGCGCGGTAAGCTTAAAAATCTGTTACTCACAGAATAACTTACGTGACACATCCAAAGAAATTATTTTTAACTTTTTAGTGCATTTCAATAAAAGCTTATTTGAAAGAAATAATTTAATTTGATTTTATCAATTCATTTTCATTGGTAAAATTGGATGTTGTCAGTCTGTATTACTTGACTATAATCCTCTGGTATAAAAATAGAATAACGACATTATTTAAACTTTAACCTCAATAAACTCGACCTTAAACGATCAATGACATGCATAAGGATTCTGTAACTAATAAAAATTCATAACAAGTTAATCGATTTCCTATCAATTAAGAATTCAGTTGCGGTGCAGTGTGTTATTCCTAATGCAGCTATAATTCAATAACATTTTATATGGTTGCGCAAGTCTCTGTGAAGGAACTACTGTATGAAAACTATACTAGAAATTAAATACAGGCAGATGTTTTCCGTTTTAGGAAGTACCGTAAATCAGAATGTTACTGTAGGCAACATTTAGGAACACTTTTAGAAGTGTTTTGTCGTGTCCAATTCCAATATTTAATGCTTATCAATTTAATAAATAAAGAAAACTTCTGTCTAATTAATTTCCTCTGAGTTTTGGTTTATTCCTTACAACCAGTTTCGTCTTTTACACCATTATCAAATAATTAAATACTAGAATTACAATTAGTTATTAATATACCGGATGTTTCAGCCAAGTATTCGCCGGCCTGTAAGTTTCTTATTTGAAGAAAACACCATGCCTGCATGTTTTCACTGGTTTATTGAAAACAAATAAATTACTTATTCCAAATATCCACATTTTGTTATAGTTTATACGAACTCAGTTGAGACAGCAGAGAAACTGAAATTCCATTTAGGATCGGCGTAGCTTTTATTAAAAATGGAGGGGCGGATAATTTTTTTTTTTCATGGTAGAGTAAACATTTATTATTACTAATCCTATAAGATGGCATAGGTTTTTATAAAAATTGCATGAGTTGTGCGACGCAGAAGTTGTTTCTATACGGGAAATAAAACGACCAGGCTCATTTCAAAAAATATTTATAATATAAGGACTTCTGGTACAAACGGGGCTGCCAAACGTGAACTGAGCCCTTAACCGCGCCTGCACATACAATTTTTTTAAGAAAAACGAAATTTCAGAGCAAAAACTTGATTGAAATAAATAATAATTTTATACATAAATTAAAATTATTTTTACTCTATGAAAGGAAGAATCAACACTATCACTATAACACTATCACTATAAGAATTCACACTATCACTATAACACTATTACTATCACTATTACTATCACTATTACTATCACTATTACTATCACTATTACTATCACTATTACTATCACTATTACTATCACTATTACTATCACTATTACTATCACTATTACTATCACTTTCAAAAACAGTTTTTGTTACGTAAACTACAATTTTCAGAGGAACAAATAGCGAGATATATTAATCATTCTGGGAATTTTCACTTTCAAAGTTTGAGTCATTATTAACGTTAATGATAATCGTATTGATCGGTGGTAGGACATTGTATTCATTTTTTTTGTCTATCACATCAGATACACATTTTTTCTGTATATCACTTCCAGCATCTACCACTGTTCTGGGATTTTCAATACTGACCCACTCAATTTTGGCGATTCATTATATTTACTCAGTTTCCCTCTAATAGCAGCCCAAATAATCTCAATGGGGTTAAAAATGCAGTAATATGGCGACAGACGAAGGACAATACTACAATTTTTTTCAAAAAGTTTATCAACCACATAGTCCTTCTTGAAATTTTCTTTCTTAATCAATTTCAATAGTATTTTCTTCGTGGACTTCTGGGGTATTTCCATGTTTTTACTTACCACGAATTTGATTATATCGGCATTTTTTCTATATATCACTTCCAGCAATTCCATCTACCACTGTTCTGGGATTTTCAATTTTGGCGATTCATTATATTTACTCAGATTCCCTTTAATATCATCCCAAATAATCTCAATGGGGTTAAAAATGCAGTAATATGGCGGCAGACGAAGGACAATACGACAATTTTTTTCAAAAAGTTCATCAACCACATAGTCCTTCTTGAAATTTTCTTCCTTAATCAATTCCAATAGTATTTTCTTCGTGGACATCTGGGGTATTTCCATGTTTTTACTTACCACGAATTTGATTATATCGGCTTTTTTCCTATTGCTGTTGGTATTTTTTGATCTTGACGGGAATGATAACATGCATTGTCAATAACGTTTACCGAATGTGATGGAATATTCGGTAAGAACTGCTGTTCTGCCCATGTTTCAAACACTGCGGCGGTCATGTCCTCATGATAATCAGCAGATGATTGCTCAATATTTTTTGCAGACAACAACAACGCATTAGCAACAAATCCTTCATCCAGCATGAAGAATCATAATTCTTGTTCCTCTAGAACATAGAGCTCTCAAAAACACTTGTTGCTTTTATCTACCCAACCGTATTGTACAATATCATGGGTATCACACCACGTCTCGTCAAGATATTCGATATTCTTTTTTTTTTCTTAAGTAATCTTGTCGATGGACAACGATTCATGCCGACTCCATTATAAACATACGTTTATCGAATTTTTTGTATTTGAAACCGCAATCAAGTAAAATGTTTCGCAAAGTATCTAACGATTCATAATTATAATCTGGATATTCACGTAATTTATCATGAATCATTTCTAATGTCGGCACCTTATTTTCTTGATAAAATTTATACACACATCTCCGAATGTGTTCGTTCCAAGCTGAATCAAGTTTCTTGACCTTCTGTCCGTCTCTATTTCGTTTGACAAAATGGTCGACAACGTCTCCGGCTTGAATTACTCTAAACACAGTAGCTCTGCTAATCTTGGTTAATTCGCATATTCTTTTCACAGATTGTCTGAAGAACCACTACCATTCTCAGATTTCAAACGCGAACACATATTCAAAATAACCCTTTGAGTTTGAATGCGTAAGGCTTTATTTAATAATTCCATATGTTGCGTCTCTAGATCAGCTTCTACTTGAAGACGTTCTTGATAAACTCCCACTTGGAGCGGTTCTAGCATCAAAATCTTCTGTTTCAACGACATCAACTTCAAAAGGCCTCAATTGTAAATTATGATAAAGACTGCTTTTCTGAGTTATACCATATAAAACATTATACATTTTCATCATATATTTACGTCCAGTAGTGCATGGGCTAAATGGCCTGCTTGGTCGCCAGATCTTGCCCCTCTGGACTTTTTATTCTCTGGCCCCATCTCAAAGAATGTGTTTACATTAGAGACTTTGTAAATATCGAAGACCTTAATACTGCAGAATACCACAAAAATGAGTGTCAGACCGTCAGACGTCGAATAGAGTCAGTGTCCGAATAGAATGAGCACTCAGGTTGTTATACCAGGGGACAGTTGTGTTTTGGAAATAAAGAACGTCACTTCGAACATATGATGGAATAATTCCTGTCTTTGATTGTTTTTTTGTCAACCTACTTTCGTGTTGATCCATTTTTGTAGAAAAGGGACGATCAATGTTTTTTCATTTCGCACTGTAAAGTAACAGAGAAAATTACTTATTTTACAGTAGTGCGAAATATTTCATGATCCTCTTACATACTTAATTGACATGAAATTTTCAACTCAAATCAGAGTCAATGTGAATGCCAAAAAATTTCGGCGATGTAAGACCATCTCATTGATTTCAACATGGATTGGTTGCTCAAAATGTTTTTCCGGAAAAATTTAACCAGCACCGTTTTATCCGCATTTAGAATGAGTCTATCAGAGCGACACCAGGTTGAGAAGTTTTTACCTATCGCGTTAAGTTTGGCTTGAAGTTCAACAAGACTATCAGCTTCTGCAGAAATGGCGAATAGAAATAATGAGTTTGTGCCCATATGTTGTGGCAGGGCATTGATATGAATCAAAAAAGAGTAAAGGTCCCAAAACTATAAGTTTTGTGGAACACCAACGTCCATATTGAATAAGTCTGAGTCCGTATCATCTCATTTCAAATACAATTTCATACAGGAGATAAGATATAATACATGCAAGAAATTTCCCTCGAACACATATATTTTATCAACAAGTGAATCAACATTCATAGGGTCGGATGCCTTGGTTAATTTATTCTTATTTACCCTTACCAAAGTTATTTCTTCGTCACACTAAAATTTGCCGCCCTCCGAACATTTCAAGTCCTTGTCATGAACCAACTCTTGCAATCGGGCAGTTCGGCTCTGTTGAACCTGATGATTCTGAAACTCGTTTTCCATCTCACAATCATTCACAAATGTATTAAGAACCTATACGGCTTGAATGACCTTTTTATTTCGAAGCATATGGCAACCCAGACCCAGACCAAACGTAGCCCAACAATGAAAAGCATGCCAACATTTTATGCCGAGTTTCGTAACTGTCAGGGCCTGCAGGGGCTTGTGAAAACTGTAAAATCATGAGGTCTAGACTCTAACCAGCTCTAGTTCATCCACTTTACCCAAATAATGTAATGTAATGTAAAGACTGAATTAAAATAAAGAAATGAAGTTATTTATATAATAATGACGAAACAAATATGGGCAATTTGTGAATTTTATTTTGTCATCCATTCTTTCTAATTTTTGTTTTTCAAAGAAAAAAAAATATTTGATGCTCTTTATTTCATTTGGTAATGAGCCCTACAAATGAGGAATGATAAATAGTATATTGTGTATCTAGTAGTAAAAGCAATACATTCCCGGACGACAATGAAAATTGTTGGCCGAGGCGTTAAGCCGAGGCCAACAAGCATTGAACTCTGGGAATGTGCTTTTACTACGAGGTACACATACTATTTTTTCTGAAATCGCAATCAGCATTATCAAAAACTAAGGATTTCTACATATTGTTTGCGTGAATTCAATAACTGTCTAAAATGTAAACAAGCCGGCAAAAATATTCCCGTATCGTTTTCGATACGGGAAAGTACTTTTTCTGAAATCGTTCAAGAATGCCCACTTTCTCGGAGCAACTGCAGGCGTCAAAATACGCTAATCCAGTATTTTAGTCCGTTGCTAAGCAGCGAACTTTCCCGGACCGTTTAATACTTTCCTGTATCGAAAACGATACGGGAAAGTACTTTGCCGGCCTAGGCCGTCAAAATCGGTCTTTGGTTTATAGTTGTCACTTTGACGTTTCAGGAAAGCACGTAATTTCGAATCCTCAATTTATGATAAAATGCTCATTGCGATTTCAGAAAAAATAGTATGTGTACCTCGTAGTAAAAGCACATTCCCAGAATGTATTGCTTTTACTACTAGATACACAATATACTATTCCCGTACCGTTTAGGTCCGAAAACGGTCCGGGAAAGTTCGTTGCTTAGCAACGGACTAAAATACTAGATTAGCGTATTTTGAGGCCTGAAGTTGCTCCGAGAAAGTGGGCATTCTTGAACGATTTCAGAAAAAAGTAATTTTTTATGAACTTGATTTTTCAAAGTATTTAGTTGTATTTTTTTGTGTGTGTGTTATAAGTATGTGAGTTGAAATGAATACCTTCTTTCTTTTCATGCATTGTGTCCCAAGACCAGTGGGACAGTTAAATATCTCTTGAACCAATAGGAATTTTCAAAATATTATAATTTCACATCATATCGCATTATGAGAGCTAACTTCAAAAATGACTATTTTTTATACGAGGGGCGCAAGAATGGCTCACAAAATCGTACATCAGGTTTTTCAAATAAAACACGTCATATATTTCATCATATCTGAATTCTTATTCATTTAGATTAATTATAAGTTTTTAATTTTTGAAAATCCGACAAGGCGTTGCCAAATTATACCAGTTTTTCATTAAATGCAGACTTTTTCTAAGTCACGCCCATTATTCATACTACGGAGAATTTATGGAATCATTCAAGACTATTATTGGTAGTCGGTAGCATATTCTATCATATGAAATACTCAACTTCTTCGGAAGTTCTACAGGGTGGTCAGAAAAATTATATGATTTTCACGAAATTCAAACTTTCTTTTGTAAGGTTTCAAATAGCATCTGGAGTAGATACTTTTCTGTTAAGATCAAATTGTAAATTTGATATAATGTCATGTTTTTTTTGAATAGTTTTCAATTGGAATTTCTAGTATTCTTCAAATAATTTGGATAAACTGGATATTAATGAAATTGGTCTATAATGATATATACAAAAGTCATATTTCTTTCTCGAACCACTTAGTTTCTGACGAAGTTTGGTTTTTAACAAGCTTGCTTCGAGCTTAAGTGGTTACGATAATACAAAGTTAGGTAAATGAATTCGATACTACATTGTTATCGTAAGAATGTGATGAGAATAGAATAGAGCTTTTCTGAGAGGTAGGCCAGTATCATGCCCTGAACCAGTAGCGATGTAGGTACTGATATGAATTGTGAGGAGGTCAATGAACAAATGCTTCGTAAAGAACAACAAATCTACTGAAGGACAAAGTCACGGAAAAGTACCCATAAAAAACCTCACGAAAGAAGTTCAGAGGTTCCTTTCAAAAACTGACCTTGTTTTTGGAGGGAAAAAGTTACAGCCGTGAACTTCACTTATTTAGGACACACCCTAATGATTCAATTTTGGCAGACCACCCGAAATTTTCGACTTTGAATTCATGTATAGTTATGATAATGAACATGAATCTATACTCACATCATTTCAGTACGATACCATTGACACCACCTGAAAAGTGCCTCTTTTAAGGTTGACTGTGGTCAAAATGTTCCCAAGAAAAGATTCGAATAACCATATCAAGATATAAAAAGTATAGGTACTATTATAAACATTTTATATTTCGAAGGTCGTATACTACACGAATTCAGCAAAACTTCATCAACATTCTATTGAAATGAAAAGGTATTATAATCTCGGCTATCTCATACTGAGAGATGCGTGTAAAATCGATTTGTATGCGATGTTTTCGCGCTTCACTTGATTTTTAATTGAATAATACCAACTAAAAAACCCATTCAACAATTTGAAGTATCTATCGATAAATATTTATAGATTTATTTGTTTTGCGTTACCGAATACAGAAGTTTCAGTTAATGATAATTACTTTCCATATCGTGAAGAGATTTGGTATCTTGTAAAATTCAGAAAAAAAACAACTGTATTGAATTTGGTTTGTGTCGATATCTGAAGTCAAGTAACTTTGAGCAATCCCTTCCTAATCTGATCATTAGTTCTGTCTGGGTACGTAGGTATACCGGGTGACACAGCAGACATGTAGCAGCCTGTAGCTTTTTTATTTGAAGAGATAAAAATTTGAAATTTGCAGAAGTTACTTAATCAATGATAGCGCTTCATTTGAATCTAATGACAACTTTTTTCAACTACCTGTTTGATCGGCAGTAACTCCAACTTCTGTTTTTTTAATGACACCCTGTATATTTATCTAGCCTATCTTATTTGTCTTAAAATTCACTATTCCAACGTGTATCACAAAGTGGCAGTCGTTTCACAATTCGCAGATGAATTGCATTTTATTGAAAAACATCAAGTTGGCTGTTTCCCGAATTCGATAATCTTTCGATGCTTGGTAGGCTTGGAAATCCAAAGAGTATCAGTTAAACGATATAATTTCAGTTTTTTCCATACCTGATCACTTCCTACAAATTGTCAATAATTTCTTTAATAAAAAGAAAAAACATCTGAAAATAACTCACGATATTGCGAAAACTGAGATAGGAACATATTTTTTTCAATTTGGCTACTTGTGAAGAAACTATCTGCCTTTCTCTTTAGCCATGTTGCCATATCATGATCTTTCCATTTGGAAACATAAAATTAAAATTGTTCCCCTGATCCACCAATTCACAAGTTTATTAGTCTAGATATTTTCAATAATATTTTGCCTAGTAGGCGGTGTACACAAAATGTTTTGTGTTTGACAGGTAAACATCATTTGATTGCAAATATTATCTCCGTCAGTTTATGCTGATGAAATTGTATCGTTTAATTAAGTACTAAATATGTATTCAAAGAACGAAAAGGTCGAAATGTTGTTGATATTCGGAGAGTGCAAGAGAAATTGTAGACAGGCTGAACAATTGTATGTCGAAAGATTTCCGGAAAGACGCCATCCACCTGATAATTATTTCGCTAGAGTAGAATAGCAGTTCAGAGCAGTTCTTTTCAAAACTCTTCTAGCGGTCTCTCGATTCACGCCGATTTCGCCCTCAATTTGTCTCAGTGATATCGTCGGATCTGCATGTACTATGGCCAAAACATTTACTTCCATTTCCTCTTCGACAATGTATTGGAGATTGTTTTGATTTTCCGGTTATCTTCTGAACTGCTCTTCTACAATAGCGAAATAATTATTGGGCGGATGGCGTCTTTCCGGAAATCTTTCGACTTACAATTGTTCAGCCTGTCTACAATTTCTCTTGCACTCTCCGAATATCAACAACATATCGACCTATTTATTCTTTGAATACATATTTAGTATCTAATTAAACGATGCAACTTTAATCAGCATAAAACTGACGGAGATAATCAGTACAATCAAATGATGTTTACCTGTCAAACACAAAACAGCCTGTGTACACCGCCTACTAGGCAAAATATTATTGCAAATATCTAGACTAATAGACTTGTGAATTGGTGGATCAGGGGAACAATTTTAATTTTGTTTCCAAATGGAAAGATCATGATATGGCTACATGGCCAAAGAGAAAGACAGATAGTTCCTTCACAAGTAGCCAAATTGAAAAAAGCATGTTCCTATCTCAGATTTCGCAATATCGTGAGTTATTTTCAGATGTTTTTTCTTTTTATTGAAGAAATTATTGACAATCTGTAGGAAGTGATCAGGTTTGGAAAAAACTGAAATTATATCGTTTAACTGATACTCTTTGGATATCCAAGCCTACCAAGCATCGAAATATTATCGAATTCGGGTAACAGCCAACTTGATGTTTTTCAATAAAATGCAATTCATCTGCGAATCGAGAAACGAATGCCACTTCATGATACACGGTTGAATAGAGAATTTCAAGACAAATGAGATAGGCTGGATAAATATACAGGGTGTCATTCAAAAAAAAGAAGTTGGAGTTACTGCCGATCAAACAGGTAGTTGAAAAAAGTTGTCATTAGATTCAAATGAAGCGCTATCATTGATTACGTAACTTCTGCAAATTTCAAATCTTCATCTCTTCAAATAAAAAAAACTACAGGCTGCTACATGTCTGCTGTGTCACCCGGTATATACATACAATCGACTCAAGATAATGCCCTAAACTGGTTTAGAACAATATATGGGGTCATTAGACTAATCGTACCCTAAGCCAAGAAAACGATATTCGGGACAGTTTCAGTTCACATAAATGAAAAATATCTATTCGTAATAAGTACTTATAAATTAATAATTTATTTATTAACTTTTTCTTATTCTTTAATCCGATTAAAAGTATGCAATGAGGGTCAATCAATTATACCAATATCAAACACCTGCCAACTTGAACAAGCAGTCAATATTCGTTACAACGAATCCCCTCATATATAAAATTTCACGTAGAGAAATGTAATTATCGAAAAATTACAGAGGAAATTTCCCTCACGTGTAAAAACGTCCATAAGAGGAATGCAATTACCGCTGGCTCACAGCGATAATTGCATTGTAGTGACGCGTTACGCGTCACGGCAGTGCAATTATCGCATTAGATGTCAATTCAAGTGAAGTCGCGCGATTTTAATGTCGGAGTCGGGCAATTTATGCTTTGAAACAACGAAAAAATAAATTCGTGCAGTTTAAAAAAAAAACACGTTTTTTTTCAGAATTATCGGTAATTTTCAATGCACTTGTGGTATTACCCCCGGTAATTACACTGCGGAGCGATAATTGCACTGCGAAAACATCCCGTCGCCATGACACCAAAAACAATACTGAAAACTGTCAGATAAACTTCAAAAAGTGAAAAAATGTTACGTGTATAGTCTAGCACAATTTTATTTATATAGCCTTTGTCAGTACGACGACATTACTCAGAAAAAAATTTCTTTATTACTATCATTCGTGAAATATTCCACTCGTGCATTAAAATGACCAGATCATTTTTACATTCAAGCGTGTTTCATATTTTGTAAAAGAGACAACCTCCTTCGCACTCGGGCTCTTTCGCTAAAACTTGAAAATAAACTCGTGCAATTTTCAGATTAGTTACGCTTTCTTGCAAAATTGTTGGTAATTTGCATGCACTTCTGCAATTATAACCGATAATTGATAAAAGAGCAGTACATTATTGAAACGTTACACCGAATTAAAATAATATTACTTTATTTTTCACTTGTCCATTACTGCTTTATAATACCTTGGGAACGGTTGCTATTAACAGACCCATAACGCCCGGGGCGTTATGGAGGGCATTATGAATCATAACGCCTGCTAAATGTTTTTTTCTGTAGTTCAATAAATTAATTACTGAGAAAAGTTTTATTTATTGTACATAAAATAGGGACTAATTATTTTCTCTCAAATAGAAATTACAATTTTCAAATGTTCCTGAAAAATTAGTACCAAGTTCTGGGAGTTGATCGATGATGAGCTCCTCAATGTGCATTCGGTTTCGTTCGGAACGTTAACATTTTCTTTTTCGGAAACGGAATGGGCTATCATTGTAGCAATTTTGTTCTTCGAGGAGATACTTTCTTTAATATAGCTCTCCGTTACCGTACTACTTTTCCATTTTCCTTGTAATTTTAGTGTAACAAAGGAAGCACCACCTTGAACAAGAAGCGTTGACGACGTTCGGTGTAACCTTTCGGGTTTTCCAAATAGAGGTATTTCGCTATGATAGAAGGAACACTTCCTATAGTATTTTTACCTACAGGTAACTCAATGCATTTATTATTTTCTGTAGGTTAAAAAAAAACTACGTTGTTTACATCCTTTTGGTCGTAGTGCAATGTACTTTTTAAGGCTCCTATTCGCTTTCTTCAACAATGGTGAAACTTTTTGAGGTGCAGGTCTTGGTTTCTGGTACCTTGATCAGTAAAACGGCTCCTCTATCTTCAATGTCATCAATTGTCATCTTGACCATTTCAAACGTCTTAAGCCTCCAAATACGCCCATTACTAGAACAACTTTATGTAGCAGAAAAGTATCATCTGGAGCTTTTCTTACGAAAAGTAATACTTGTCCACCTTCCAGCACCTTTGATTTTTTAGGAATGTATCCTTTTGATTTAACTTTCAGAAAGGCCATCAGTTGACTGAATGCTAATATATTAATGTTTTCTTTAACAATCAATGTTGATTTCAGTTGTGAGTATTTGGTCCATAGATTATTTGTACTATATTTTTCAGACTGAAATAATGTTAAATAAATAAAAAATATTAATATTTTTCATGATATAAACTCACCAGTTCCTGGAAGGATGCCATTAAGACAGTTTCATTTACGGTATTCACTCTGTTTTCATCTTTCCATTTCAAAAAATGGTCATACTCCTTCTCGAAAAAGTATGTGGATTTCACAGGCAGTATATTTCCGACCGCTTTTTCAGCTTCGAGCGTCACATTCTGTGGGATCTCTATAATTATTATAAACACAATCGTTTTTAGTTTCCTCCACTAACAAGCTTGTCAATTCTTACAAAAATGCAGTGTCATTTTATTAAATAAACAACCCTTAGCAACCTCTTCACTGTTTCCATGGCAATTGCATAGAATCTCACTTGTGCTCAGTTGCCGACCAGAACGCAGTAAATACTATGAGAAGAAATTTATGAAGTAAATAACGTCGTTTAAGATAATTTAAAATAAAATCTTGCATGCACCACGAGCGTTACTAATGCCCTCGGGTGAATGTTACCCTCCGAGCGTTAGGATCTATATAACGCACTTGGTACATAAATAGCTATTATGCACTAGCGGGAAGTAAACTACACTTTATCGCCCGGATGTACAGGCGTAAAGTGACACTTTAGCGCCCGCGGGCCCATTGTGGCTATGAGAACAAGTATTCATTGAGAATACTTTTAGTTTGAATTTGGATACCAATTTGCAGTTTATCAATAAAGCACGTATATTTGCTAGTTTTCTAATTTTACTAGCAACTGTATTTCAGGACATATATTTGGCAATATATGTATATATCCTCAAATTCCTACAGAAGAGAATATATATGAGTAATCAGTCAAAATAATTTTTAATATTCAACTTACAAAGTATTTTAACTATTTAAAGAATTCTGATATTTTCTCTATCTGTCAAATTTTGACGTTTCTTGACAATTAAATTATTACTCGCGTCAGATGTAATTTGTTTCTCTACTGGGTGACTAAACCTCAGTAAATCGGGTTTTTCAGAATTCCTGCTTTAGATTTAAACAATAATAATAATAAATGAGATTATTTTAAAACTATTAAATTTCAATTAATCATTATCACAGGTATCGTTCAGGCACCATACTTTTGATTATTGAAGTTATACATAACGTATGAAACGTTAAAATTCAAGTCAGTATTTGTGATTCATGCTTAACCACTACACCTTTTTCAAGTGTAATTCAGAAAGTATAAGATGTATTTCAGAAAGTATAATTTGTAATTCAGAATGATAAATTGTAATTCAGAAACCGTAACGTGTAATTCAGATTAGTAAATTGTATTTCAGAAACCGTAACATGTAATTCAGATTAGTTAATTGTATTTCAGAAAGTGTAAAATGTAATTCAGAAAGCGTTAGTTGTTATTCAGAAAGTATCAACTGTAATTCAGAAACCAAGAACAACCCGTATGTACATATTTTCTGAATGGAACTGGTCTTCTTCGTTTGAGTCCACACCCCCCAATGTTGAACCCAGTCGAAACAATATGGTCGAAAATAAACTCCTATGTAAAAGAGAATCTTCGAGTTCCCCAAGTTCTAGGTCCGGGTGTTGGAGAACAGCGGCTTGTGTATCTTGAGCAAATCATTGACCTGGCAAATTATACTATAGTTGAAGGCGATTGTGGTAGGGCTGCACAACACACCACCATTCACCATGCTACAGCTTTAGCATTTCAAGACATGCCCGTTTGGCGATAAATATTATTATTCATAATAATGTTCACTAATAAATAATTCGTTGTTCTCATATTCCCTACTCTTACTAATCAAGTCATTGGTGGTTTCTGAATTACAATTGACGCTTTCTGAAATACAATTCACTAATCTGAATTACATGTTACCGTTTCTGAAATACAATTAATCGATCTGAATTACATGTTACGGTTTCTGAATTACAGTTAACAATTCTGAATTACAAGTTACAGTTTCTGATTTACATGTTACTAATCTGAATTACATGTTACTAATCTGAATTTCAAATTACACTTTCTGAATTAAAATTGAAAAAGGTGTTGTGCATACAATTTTGTATGTATCACGTGTGTAAAATGCGTTTGTGGCCTGCAGCCATCGGGCCATTATTCACGCCTCAGGCCATAAACGCATACTTTACGCCCTTGATACATAAGTAACTATAATGTGTCGTGGAAATTACTATTTGTTCAGTGATTATTTAGATCATTTTCTGAGAATAAATCTGACAGCAAGTCGAAAACAATTTATTGATATGTCATTACAAAACATCCAAACGGAAAACATCAACTATTACTTAGTTACAAATTATTTTCGAATAAAATCTGCTTCTGCAACAATTATGTTATCCTTCAATAAGATCAAAACAGGTAATGAAATAAAAATTCAGTCGAAGCGCAAACCCACCTCATTTTAACATAATTGACTTTCAAACAAACAGCAGTTTGTGTTGGATAATTCATCCTGCCGTCCTGAACATACTGTTCAAATTTTGCTAGGAGCGTGTTCCATAAAATAAACAAAAATTTGGTTTGTCATGTACTTGGAACACTCTGTATGTTTAGTATTTCAAAAATATTTTTACTAACCATGCCTTCATCATGATTCGTTTATAGCGGAGTGAAAGAATATTATGAACTAGCATGTTGAAAGCTTTCGTGAATGTGGAAGGTTTGTATATAAAACGTATCCTGCCAGAGATGATTTTTTATTGCCCCAGTTACAAACTGGGAGATGTTGAGATAAATCAGTAGTTTCTGAAGCCATCTTAGTATTTATTTGGGTGGAATGAATTTCTGTCCAATCGCGTTAAGAAAAAAAATATAGCCCGTCCTTTTTTGCGCCTTTATACTTACTGAAAATTTCAAACCCAGTACACTCGACCAATTAAAAGCCTGTATTTTGTATCATTGCAAGCAACTAAAAAAAAGTTCCGAAATTTATCTCCTTCTGAGGCAAGGTGCATGACATTTATAAATAAATAATTGACATTCACATGGTGCATGAAATTGCATGAAACTGAATTTTTTTGACATTTATAAATAAATTGATATTTATATTTAACTCCAGATTATATCGAATTTATTGTATCATAGTTGATACGTAAAAATCTTTTAATATTTGTAGTCGAAAATTCAAAGATTACAAAAACACATTTCATTTGTTATTCGTTAAATTTTAACAAAAACATTTTCAAATAAAGCGTCCAAATGTTGTTGAAATTCTTTAGCCTTTTTTCTTTAATGGAGAATAAACGAGTCACAGTCACTGAAATTTATGAATTGTCTATGTTTCACAAAATACAGGGTGTTTCTTAAGTATGTGTAGAAAATTCAGGAGCGTATTGCTGACATCAAAATAAGAAGAAAAGTTACTATAAACATATGTCGGCAAGTTATTCGTTTCTGAGATACATAGTGTCAAAGTTGAATTCTTATTTTTATTTTTTGTGAATAATTTCAAAATAATTTTGATATTTGGGTAAAGTTTAATTGGTATCTGGAAATATTTATTATTCAGTTTGTGTAAAAAATATATTCTGGGTAGAGGTCACTGCGAGCAACCGTTTTCGAGTTATTGAGATTTGAAATAATCGATGCAAGTGAATTTGAATGACAAGATTTTTAAATTTAAAATAAATTCAATTAGAAATTAGTTTTTTCATAATTAATATAAAATTTGATTATGACATTGAAAAATTATCCCAGACACCAAACTTTACGCGAATATCAAAAATATTTTGGAATTTATTCACAAAAAACAAATATAAGAATTAAACTTCGACACTCTGTATCTTAGAAACGAATAACTTGCGGACATGTGTTTATGGGAACTTTTTTTCTTATTTCGACGTCAGCAACATGCACCTAAAGTTTCTACACGTACTTAAGAAACACCCTGTATATGTAGTACTTTAAAACAATCTTTTTTTCTCTGTTATCCACGAAGAGCTCCATATTTCTTATACACCAGAAGCAAATGATGTTTAATAATCCCAAACAAATATAAATTTCGTGCCGGCATTCTTGTACTAAATACGATGAATTTTGTTCCGATGATACATTTCAATTTCTGTACAAAACTTGCACAAAACTTATTACTCAAACCTTTCCATTCTTAAATTGTGCAACACAACGATTTGGTGATATAAGTTCTTATAATTAGAGAACAATGAAAGATTCAAAATCAAGTAGAGAAAAAAATATCAAAGAAAAATAAATTTAAAATAAAATTAAAAAGATTAATTTGTGATTTCAAATGTTCCCAGGTCACTAATTGCGTTCCCCCTCTGAATGCTAATGGAAAGTCGTTCCTTGAACCACTGGTCCTCATTTTTAATTCCTTTAGACTCTACTAGCCGCCTACATATTTCTTCGATGAATTTATTTGCATGTGGTCCAAACGGTCCCAAGGTTTCTGCAGCGATTGGGATTAAATGGTTTGTGATTGGGTTATTGGCTTTGGGGTATACCAATTAGCCAGGAACAAACTGGTAATCGCTCGAAAGAATGCTAACTATATCATTCTTTTTTAAATACTTATTTCTCCATTTTCTGCCAACTTTAGTAGAATAAATTTCTAGAAAACTGAGAGACTGAGCAACAGTCGCTCAGTCTTATTTTTTTATTATTTTGTGTAACTAAATTCGGTTAATTGTAATTTATTTAATCTATAATAATATATGCATATGAGTTTCATTTATAATAGATACTGCTTCGAGTTCTTTAAAAAAAAATTCTACCAACTTCAGTTAAATGAAATGTAGGAAACTGAGAAATTGAGTTACTATAGACTTATTTTTTATTATTTTGTGTAACTAAAGTTGAACAATTGTATTTAATTTAACCTAATAGAAAAAAAAACATCAAAAAACGTCTTTATCTTACTTAGTATTTTTTATCACTTCGTTCGGTGTGAAATTTTCTTACCGAGTACCACTCCAGCTTCAATTAAAAACTGGAAATTTTTTCTTTCACACAAAATTTTTTTTTTCAAATTATTCTTGTGTTCGAAAATATATCCAGTAATAATTTACACTCTTGTGGTATTATAAGTGAAAATTCGACGATAATTATGGAAATCCAAAACTTCCTATTTGAAATATTTTAGTTTGTACCTACGTAAGAGCAGTCATAATCTTCTACAAATGAAAGTTTTAAATTTCGGTATTACGTCTAATATCTACCTGAAAATCGTAATGTTAGAAAAGTAATACATTCAGTTAGTAGTTGAATAATATTCCAACTTTTCAAATTCAATTGGAACCTTTGCATTTTCACTTGAAGGAAAACTTTCATATTTTTTGAAATGTAAAGGGGTTATGATACAATTTAGCAATATCCCATAAAACGGAAGGCGTGACCGTAAAATCGAATGATTCATATTTTTCTTGTTTTTCCTATTACTCACCTAAGGAACATAATAAATTCGTAATGTTTTCGCAATAGGACGTATAAATGAGACATTTCGTGCTTTATCGAAAAACATATTTTTCATTCGCTTGTTCAAATCTTTATTTCTGTCGACGCCATTTTCAGAATATACCGGGTGATTCAGTGAGGTATTTTCGGCCTGCAACTTTCTTATTGAAAGAACAAATCAAAACCTACCTTAAGGTCTAATGAATGACTGATTCCAATTATCCAAATTTCATAACCTTACAACTTTTTTTTTTCAAATTTTTTATCGTGAATTATGATGGAAGCTGTCTTTCTGAGTTCAACAAAATAAACCATACATTTCCTTCATAATTACGTTGAGAAAAATAAAATATTCTGAAATTGAACTGAATATTTATTATGCATATTCAGCAAGCCGGTACTGTACCTACACGAGTAATTTTACCCTCATGAAAAAACATTTTTTCTACAAACGTCAAAATATGACAAGTTTCGCGCATTGACAACAATATGCGAAGTGGACCCTTTTTTTCATTTTCCTTCGTTACCATGACACCGTGCGCGAAGTAGTGTGCGAAATACTTACTTCGCACACTGCATGTAAACTATATGGGATTTTTATATTATAACCTTTATGTTCCTCAATCAATCAAAAATCCAAGATAGTTAGGTGGGGTACTGCTTAGTTCATCGTCGCTCGAAATTTTCATTATTTTACTGTTATAAATATACGGCAAGAAACTAACGCGAACAAAAAGTCACTCTAAAATAATTTTCAACAACTGTCACTTTGAAATAAATGTCTACAAATACCATTTTATTTCCATAGTTACAGTAATTACCTGATTTGGAGAAACATTTTAAGCCAGGTCAATGCTATTTTTCATATTAAGATAAGCATATTAATTATTTTAGAACAATATTTTTGATGTTTGTAGAAAAAATTTGTTTACATCTCGTTCGCGAAATACTTTGGTGATCTCGACTATTTTTTTAAGAAGGGCTTTACCTTTTGAAAAAGGTCAAAGTAAATTTGCGGTGTAAAGGGGGAAGTAGGAATCTCGAGCGATGGAGGCGGAGTCTAATATTAAAAGAAATCTAATAGCGTCTCACTCCAGCACATTGCCCATTTACGTTATAGTAATATTGGCCTTGAACGCGTCTATGCCGCCCGAATTTACAAACGCACTGCAATGTGACCTTCGTGACCGCGATCCTCGTCGGGGCTGTTATCTGGATTTCAAAGGCGGCCGCAAACTGCGGCGGACAAAATGCAAAATACATTGTTTCCTTTCTTGGATGAATATTTCGCATATTGATAATTATTGATACAGGTAATAAAAAAATATGTGTTCATCTTTTTTCTAAAAAAATAGAACATTAACAAAAGTGGAAAAAATCAAAGTCAGATATTAATCTTTCAGATATTCGGTTTATTGTTTTCAAAACACAACTGTCCCCTGTTGATAACAACCTGAGTGTGTTTTCTTCGGAGACTGGCTTTGTTCAACGTCTGACACTCAATGCCTATTATACTTGAGGTCTTCGATATTTGCAAGGGCTCTAAAGTGAACAAATTATTTGAGATAGGACCAGATGAAAAAGTCCAGTGGGGTAAGATTTGGCGACCTAGCAGGCCAATTAACCCCAGTACCATTCGATGTAATTATGATGAAAATGTATAGTTGTACTTTGAATGACAGTCTCTATCATAATAATTCACAATAAAAAATATGAGCACTCCTTTGAAAAAAAAGGGACGTTACAGATTTTTTCAAATGAATAAGTTACATAGTTATGTGAGGGCGCTCGAATCAGTGAAGAAAAATGCTCGAAAATTGAGTCTGCAGAGGTTCAACAGAAAACTCTTTGACGATGTAATTTTGAATGGATCATTCCAATTTTTTTTTTTTTAACATAGATAAATGTATAAGTGAGGCATCTCACGAAGTACTTTTTCGAAAAAAAAAAACAGATCCTGAGACAGAAGTTAGTGAGTCTGGTCAATGTTCTGCCTATTTTTTCAACGTTTTTCTTTTTTTTATTTGATAAAGTACTTCGTGAGATGCCTAGATCCAACATTCGAAAATCGGATGATGAAAAAAAATCTCGAGTTTATTCAGCGAGCTCAGAGTATTTTGTTTTCTTACATTCCTTGTTTTACTAATAGTCACTAATAGGGTTAAACCCCTCTTAACTCGGCTGCGCCTCGTTAAAAAAAATCAGTTCTCGATCACCAAAGTAGCATTTCGCGCACTAGATACAAAAATAACTATTTCCTACGAGCGTGCTCAAAATAGTACTTTTCTGCATATATTTGCGCAAAGTCACACTTTTCGGCACGTCGTGCAGATAAGATTTTTTTCCGCACTGAGTGCGGAAAAGTAAAACTGCTCAAAAATCTCACTGGTGTGGAATAGGACCCCCACATGGTTCTTATGGAAAATGGGTCCCAGTCGAATTTGCTGAAAATTTAGTATAATGTAGTTTATGATGTCCTGATCAAATGTCTCCATGGGCACAACGACATCTAATCGACAGTTTTTGAGATACAGGGTGTCAAACATGAAGAGGCAGCGTTGTTACTTGCCGTTACTAAATCAATAACGTGGCGATTATTTTGTTCAAACAGTTGAGGATGATGACTGCAATCTTGATATTGTCGACACGAGTTATGATGAAAAGTTCTAAGACTTCTTATAAAGGGTTATCAATAATTACATAATGTTTATGTAATTCTTTGAACAAAATCAGTCAAACGGAAAAGCTCGTAGACCTGCAAGATAGGTAAATATCATTTGATTTTTATATGAGATTACTATTATACAGGGTCACCAAATATTTTCTTTTTTAGATGTATTTTTTAATTTTTTTAGGAACATGTGTATACAAATTAATCATAAAGTAGAAAATTAAATAAAAATGGTCAATATTTATGTCTATTTGTTGCATCTTATACGGATCCTGGTCAACGGCATGATGATGCAGCTTTCGCTTTCACATGGGAGACTACTGCATTAAAAATGTTGATGCGCATACCATAAAAAACATATGAAATTATCGTTATGAGGAAGGTATCGACACTTCTGAGTACCAGATTTACAAGTGGAGTAATATCGATCTAGGGCAATTTATTATTCAAAGCATTTATAATATGTGTATAAACATTCAAATTCATTGTCACTCAAAGTACTCTCGTGGTAAATTCTCCTCAGATTTTTTTGCTATATCTTTGTAATGACAAGATTTCTCATCTTATGATCGGTTGATTTTATGTTATCCAATAATTATTACCTAATGGACGGTTCTAAAATACATCCTTGCCTATTTAAATGATGTGCACATGATTTAATCCTTTCGGAAATATAGCCCCATATTTGACAGATAATGAAGATCTTCATCGCCGGTACATACCTTGTGAGTCACTAATTATTAGTCGTTTTTGGCATTTGTTCCATCTTGTACAGCATTTACTCTTGTAGCAATACTCGTCGCAATTCTGTTATCCTGAGCCATTTAGCTGATGTTAAAGTTTCAATATTATTATTTTAAACTTCATGAGTTTGTTTTAGATAATTGCCAAAATTCCAAATCGGCATAAGTGTGCAGGGAGTTGTAGTATAATAAATAAATTCCATTTCTCTTGTGATTGCGAATTCCTTTGTATGTGTGATTTGTATACATATTTAAATTAAATATATTGAGTTTGAAGGTGAATATGTTATAATTATTTGATTTAACTCTTTTTTGATAATTTTTATTATATCTGATAATAAAGCTGGTCGTCACATTTAATGAATTACCCTGTATATTACAATGAATCAATGTATCGCCGGTGTCCAGCCTTAATTCAATACCCTGTCAGAAAATGAAAATATGAAGGGCACGGTGTTACTAGGTGCGGTGTTACTACATTCGGTTAAATCAAAGTATAAGTATAATAGTAACCTCAGATCACCCAATATCAAAATCAAATGATATATACATATTCTGCAAGACTACGAGCTTTTGCGTTTAACTGATTTTGTTCAAAGAATTAAATAAAAAATATGTAATTATTAATAACCCTGTATACGGGTCTTAGAACTTTTCATTATAACTCGTGTCGACAATGTTGAGATTGCAATCATTATCATTGAATGTTTGTAACAAAATAATCGCTACATTATTGATTTTCTAAATGCAAGTAAAAACGCTGCCTCTTCATGTTTGACACCCTGTATCTCAAAAACTGTGTATTAGATCTCGTTGTGCCCATGGAGACATTTGATCAGGACATCATAAACTACATTATACTAAATCTTCAGCCAATTCGATTGGGATCCATTTTCCATAAGAACCGTGCGGGGTCCTTTATTTTCATTATACCTATCTGAAAACACTATATATTGTTAAAATTGTTTTTCAAAATTCGAAACTTGTGCGAGCCAAGGATTAACGATTCCTAGCACTTTCTCGGGCCATCAGAAAAAGTTCTGCAGTCGCCGTGGTTTGAACCATCGCCGACTGGCATCCAAAGTGATTAAACCATGTCGCTTTAACCACTCGGCTACCTGTCCCCATATATACATGCTTATTTTGCATACTGAAAAATGGGTTTTTCCGTACGCCCGCACGGAATAATTTTCCGTGCGCTGGTGTCATTATAGCTGCCTATTTACATGTCAAAATTAAATAATATGTTCTTGACAGTTCTCTAGAAATCGCAAATCGTTTGAATATTTCCTTACCAACACGGTAAATAACGCTTGTTTCGTGGCAATTTCTGGATATTTTTGTACCATAAATATTTCAATTAATAATACATGTTTTTGTTCCTTTAACATTAAAACTAAATGTTTCTTAACTATCTGTGGTTTTCAGGTAGATATAATGAAAAATATCGTTCATTACTCATCCATAAATGCTTTGTCCGTGCTTGCACGACTTCCTGTGTTCGCCTTCGCCTCCCACGGGAACATGTCGCGCACGCACGGAATAAGCCTGTTTTCTGAACTCGGAATGAAATATACTACTTAGTTGCTGTAGACTATTTTATGCAATATGTTACCTTTCGATCGTATTTCCCGATATTTATATTTCAGTTTAAAACAAAATAGTATATTGTGTATCTAGTAGTAAAAGCAATACATTCCCGGACGACAATGTAAATTGTTGGCCGGGGCGAAGCCGAGGCCAACAAGCATTGAAGTCTGGGAATGTGCTTTTACTACGAGGTACATATACTATTTTTTCTGAAATCGCAATCAGAATTATCATAAATTGAGGATTCGAAATTACGTGCTTTCCTGAAACGTCAAAGTGACAACTATAAACCAAATACCGATTTTGACGGCCTAGGCCGGCAAAGTACTTTCCCGTATCGTTTTGATACGGGAAAGTATTAAACGGTCCGGGAAAGTTCGTTGCTTAGCAACGGACTAAAATACTGGATTAGCGTATTTTGAGGCCTGCAGTTGCTCCGAGAAAGTGGGCATTCTTGAACGATTTCAGAAAAAAGAATTTAAGTATCTTGCATAACGATAAATGATACACCGACACTTTTCTATTGATCAAATCATAAAAAGAAGGTCAATAATTATTTTTCTTTTGCGTGCGGAAAAGTAACACTTTGCGCACTTGTTAGGAAAATAACTATTTCATCTCATGAAAAAACAATATATTTTTGTTTCTACAAAAATGGACCATCAACGAGGAAGTAAATACTGATAAATAAAACAATCAAATGTTCGTTAATTGTTTTCAAAAGACAACTGTCCCCTATAGTCACAACAACCTGAGTGCTAATTCTTCGTAGAGTAACTCTGTTCAACGGCTGACAATCACGTATTCTCTTCTTGAGGTCTTCTTGAGGGCTCTAACGTAAACACTTTCTTTGAGATAGGGCTGAAGAAAAAAGTCCAGTGGGGTAAGATCTGGCGACCTAGCAGGTTTAACTCCATATTACCCGACGTAATTATGATGAATATGTATATAGCTTCGAATGGGTGAACTCAGAAAGAAAGCCTCTATCATGAATTCACAATAAAATATATGACTACTCTTTTAAAAAAAAGTTACGCCTTCAACAGGTAATAATTGCTGGACTATTTCTTTTATAAAACAAACCATTCAAATTTTCTGCAAAAGGCACAAGTAATAGTAATTACTGGATACTTTATTCCATTTTATGGCTTTGTGGAAGGTAACAAACCGAAACAGCTGTATTAAATACAATAAGCATGTGAACATCTGTGACTGTTTAATTTATGAATCAACGATGAATGTTCATTTTGAAAATGTCTTTCGATAATAGCCAAGTAGGTGACTTTATTGAATCTTCTTAAATTCTACACTAATTTTCTTTTTTCAACCCTATCATACTGGGTTTACGCATACCGGTTAGCGGTAACGCAAGGGCCGGTTTTTCAGTATTCAGTTTTCTTGATCAATACCTTGGCATTCGGCGATAATTCTTTCGCGAAGTTTATTAATTGATATAGGTTGGATTTTGTACTCCTTGGATTTTAAGAAACTCCATAGAAATAAAATTAATGATGGCCAATCCATCTAGCCGAGAAAACAGTGTTTAAATAATGTCGCACTCTGGCAGCATAATTAGGCGGGGCTCCGTCCTGCTGAAGGTATTTCAAGAAAAATATTTAAGTAAGTTTCGTCATTTAAATTACCATCAATGAATATTGGGCCTACAATGTAGTTACCTAGTTTGCCTGTCCAACCGTTAACTTTATCCAGGAATTGTGTATGAGAACTTCCTGAAATAGTCTAGGGTTATCATCGAACTAGTATCTGACCATTGAAAAAAAAATGTTGCTTCATCGCTAAAACAAATATGTCGAGGATAGTCAGGATTGTGTGCAATATTATTTGTTATTAGTTCACAATATTCTATGCGTCTATCTGGGTCATTTTGTGTGATTTCATGTACCATTTTTAAAAGCTTTTTGTGTGTGTTAGATAGTACAAATCTTGCAAGCTGAATTAGAACCACTTCCTTTTATCCCATGGAATTGAAATGTGTAGGCTTATAGGCTTTCGGGCGTTTTCTTGGCGGATTTGGACGTCAAAAATTACAGCAAAAAAAAATTACTTAATGGGAGGCTTTCTCGAAAAAAGTTGGAAAACTCGTGAAAATAAATTCGGAAACATCCGTAAAAATAGTGAAAAATATCTGACCGTCGAATATAATGGTTAAAAAAATTGTCACCCCCCGTGTCCCTCCTCAAAAGCTAGATAGAAACGCAAAGGCATTCGGAAATGTTTCAACAGTTTCGGACATGGAAAATAGTTATGAACAAAAAATCGATCGGGGGGCTCGCCCCCCTTTCCTGTCACGAAAAAAATTAGGAAAACTCGCGAAAATTATCTGACCATTGAGTAATACGGTTTCGAAAAAATGTATCCCTTTTGCCCCCTCGAAAGCTAGATAGATAACGCGTAGAAATTCGGAAAATTTTCCAACGGCTTCTTACATGGAAAATTACGACAAAATATATTTCTGCCGGTGGGATCGCTCCCTCCCCTCTTTTCAAAAAAGTTGCGAAATCAAAATCGGAAAAAACCGTAAAACCGTGAAAAATATCTAACCACCGATAAATATAGTTTTGAAAAATGTATCCCCCTGTCTAGATTGAGAATGCTTAGAAAATTTCCTGATTGTTTCGAACGATGAAAATTGCGGCGAAAGAAAATATTGTTCAGGGTGTCCAGACCCCCCTAAAGTAGCGAAAACTCATATGGTCACGGTACTGCTGAACGAGGAATGTTGACAACTAAATTATGCTGGGCTTGCACAGTACACAAAATGCAGGGTAGTACTGTTGACCATGCCGTTGTCTATCTAGGCCAAAAGCTCAGGGTCAAGTCACTGGAAGGTCTCCTTATTGAAGAACTGGATTGAAGTAATTTAACAGGCAAGCGACCTTGCAACAATTACGCATTAACTGGCCTAGTCCGGGAAGTGCTCGAATTTTAATATAAATGAGAATTAGAATGTTGGTACCTATCTTCTGTTCGAATTTCAATATACAGGGTGACCCAGAGTTAAACCGCCAAACGTCCAAGATCATTTGTTTAGGTAAAAAGAAACTTTTTTTTCATATAACAATGTGTTCTAACTTGCTTCGTTGTCTAAATACAGAGTGTTCAACGTTTCTACAAAAAATCAGTTTTTTATCAATTATTTAAAAACCTTCTAGCTGATTTTAATAAAACCTGTCATGCTTATATGTGGTAATAAGGGGTTTATTTTAATGTATTGAGCAAACACTACCTTGGTAAAACGTAAATTCGTTTTGAGCCCACAGTTTTTGTTTGGAAAATTTTTTAATTTTTTTTGTATTACTCAATGTTTTTGTGTAAATTCCGGAACCTCAGTGATTTTTGGTTATGATAATTTTTAAGAAAAAAAATTTAAATGACATGATGAATTGAAAAAATTGAGTTTCCGGAATTCTTATGGGACCACTGAGCCCATACAAAAAATATCTCTTTCTTGAAATCAATGGTTTTTGCAAGAAACGGATTCTACGATCGGGAAATTTATACCTGATTGGCGCTGTAATCGAGAACGGACAGGTGCTGTGTTGTCAATGTTCATCGAGTTCATTATCTCCACCCCCACTCTTGATAAGTATGCCAACAAACCTGAGCTGGAAGGGATGAGGAAGAAATTCGACTTTTCGGTGATGGTGGCTCTTATGGCAACATTATTAATTCCAGTGGCGTCCCAAGGGATAATCTAATTAATGTTAGGACGAATTATTGCACTCCATTGTTTTTTGCATGTTCAGTTTTTATCTGGATTAAGCCATTAAAAATACAATTTTTTTGTTTATTTCAGTATCTTCCTTCATTTTTGAGAAACAATTTAGAAACCGATTCCTTGTAACAAGAAAAGAAATTGATATAAGGACAATTTGTATTTTATTAGTAAACAAAAATTCACAAAAATGGCCACCATTTGTTCCAATGCAAAGCTGCACAGCATCTTGCTGGTGTGATCTCTAGAGCTGCTGGAACAATCCTTTCTAGGAAAATACCTTCGTCGTTGATGATCTCAGCACAGACTTTGGTTTTCATTGTACAAAAATCCATAGGGGTTAAGTCAGAAGATCGTGCAGGGTAAGGAAATTTGACACCCTGTTTCTCGAAAACGAAGCAAGTTAGGACTAATGATTATAGAAAACAAAAGTCTTTTTACCAAAAAAACCGATCCTAAACGTTTGGCGGTTTAACCCTGGGACACCCTGTATAATACAAATAAAAACTAAAATGTTTGAAATATTCAAATTTGGAATCACAGCCATGGTAGTTTACTCTTGATCAAAATTCTATTTTTTGTTCCCTCCTGTACACCGTTTGGAAATTTAGAATTTTGATGAGTATTCCGTAATGCACCAATTTTTATGTTAAATAAAATTTTCTGACAATTCGGTAATAAAAAAGTTTCCATATGGTGCAAATTTTTTACCTCACTGTATATAGTCATGACCACCTTTTGATAGGCAACCCATTTTAGACGTATTCGTCTATTTATGTAACTTCATAAAAAGTATGTTTCATCCGGTTAACAGATGAGTGAAGGTCGACCTCTCCGACTCTTAGACTAAATGCGTCTCATTGATTTGTTATTCTACATGGTTGCCGAAAAAATAGTGTACGCAACACGTCCGAAAACAGTTTTTTTGGACTCGCAGAATTTGGTCTACTCGTCCAAAAAAACAGTATTTTCTGGACTTGTTACGTAAATTACTATTAACGTGAATTAAACCCATCATATTGTTAAATTATAAAATATAAAAGCTTGCCGCGACAATAAATGTTGATGTAATTTTAAATTTAATTTACAATAAGAAATACATAGATACTTCTCGCGACAAGCTTTCAGATCATTCAAAATGTTATAATGTAACAAAATGGTGGGTTTAATTCACTTTATTTATTTACTTCTTTGTAGTGCATTTAAATAAAAGTTTTTCTCCAAAAAGTTTTTTTTTAAGTTTATTATTATTTTATAAGGATGGAAGTTATTTTTCTTCAGTAGCTTTAAAATTGTCTTCTGATCTACTTCACAATTTTGAGATACAGTTGCAGTTGAAGAAGGTGGGTTCATGACAAAATCACTTAAAACAGAAATCTTCTCATCTTCGGATAGAGGGTATCTGCCAGTACTATTCTTTGTTTCAAAAAATTTACCAATACTTTTGAAATAATGTCTATCTATTGGATGTTCGGGAAGAGGATCAATAATAATTCTTACCACCTCATGGTAGTTGCGGCCGGCTTCACTAAATCGCGAGGTTGTGCAATTTTTAAAATTCACAATAATCAAATTTATTTTCAAATGCTTGACTTAACGAAAAGAAAGTGGAGTCCAGAGACGGCCCGGATATTTTGGCTAGCGTGCATCTTGACAGTTTTAATTCTTGTCAACACTTCTAGAAATATGTTGGTGGTTTGAAATTAACCAAAAAAATTTAAATAGAAAGGATTTGAAACATTTTGGGGTACCTTTTTTAAAACATCAGTTATGTTAGATGAGCGATTGTAGTATGTTCAACTTGGATTGCGAGGTTAGTTTAGGTCAGGTATTTTTTCCTTCTTTCTTCTCTCCTAAGCCATGAGATAGCGAGCGGAGCAAGCATATTCTCATTATTCTTACTATTTGGTTTCCATTTAAAAATAAATGGCGATAACGTAATATTACCTACGCAAATCACCCTGTAGTATTTAAATTTTATTGTAAAAAACCCAAAATTAAGAAAAAAATGTACCTGTTCGAACTTTCCCAACAAGTATTTCGTTTCGATTTTAATGAATTTATCCACTACTTCATTGAATAAAATCGGTTTTGGACACCCTGTATAACCAAAAATTAGTTTTTTCAGAATCCGCAATAAAAATTGGGGGTTTACAGTTAAAAAATTGTCGGTCTCCTACAAGAGTATCATCCTGTATATTTAAATTTTTTTGACAAAAACGCAAAAATGAGAACAAAAATCGACCTATCCGAGCGTTTAGCTAATTATATAAAAATAAATAAGTTAATAGGGGCGGTAACACTTATTCCAGCGCACTGTATTGAAGAAGTTGTGAGAGCAATCAAATGGTAACAACTCTTTGGTCTACTTCCCGCCGACTTTTGGCCTTTCAAATGTTTTTCGAATATCACGAATCTTATTGATAAGCTATCAATTGATCTACTATTGTCCATGAATGGGATTAAAAAATCGTCTGATTTTGTCATAATCCCGATTTATCTCGGCAATAAAACGTGTTCCAAAATTAACAAAAACAAATGTTTGATACGTGGTAAACGGATACTTTTTTATCGAGATTGAAACTTGATAATTACATCAAAAGATACGTGATACTGTATCATTTTCATTGGATGGTTGCAGTGACTGAAATCCAATTCAAGCGTTACGCTTCCTATCGGAAAGATATAAATAGCGCTTCTTCCAGTTATTTATTTTACCGTTCAACTGCATATCACATTAGTGCAGCTTTATAGATGATTATTTCGAAAGTTGAATAAACAATACAGAACACATCAGGACAGGCTTGATCAATCAGTATCCCTGACAATGAACTTTATGAGGACGATATCATTAATTACTTTTCACTCTTCCTCTGTAACGTTTACCATGTAGTATACAATGTTTGGATACAGAACTGCAGACTTTTTTGAAGCGATAAGCAAAATAGTTATTTATGTACCAAGGACGAAAAACTGTCTATTATAGTCGAGCCTGCAAATTGATAGCCGAGGCGCAGCCGAGGATAGCAAGCAGGCGAGACAGTAGACAGTTTTTCGCCGAGGTGCATATTACATTTTTTCGTCGACCTCTACATACCTTTATGAAAGTAAGTACTCGCATGTTTGCTGGCCTCAGCTACGTCCAACTCTTCGAACTGCAGACTCGATCAATTCTTGATTATTATGAACACTAATATTCACACCACGGTCTAAATTCACACGTAAAATCTAGCGGATTTCGTAAATAATTAATTTCACAACAGCAAATGACAGTTATTGTCACAGGCGCCTATGTATTAATTAAAAAGTGGATTTACGAAAATGACTCAATCGCCGCTCTCGTACCGTGCCGTATCATAGTGACCACAGCGGACGAAAAGAGTTTGCGGACGAAAAGTGTTTGCGGACGAAAAGTACTTGCCTTCAAAAATAATTTTTCGTCCGGAAATTAGTACGTAAATAGTTATTTATGTACCAAGGACGAAAAACTGTCTATTATAGTCGAGCCTGCAAATTGATAGCCGAGGCGCAGCCGAGGATAGCAAGCAGGCGAGACAGTAGACAGTTTTTCGCCGAGGTGCACATTACATTTTTTCGTCGACCTCTACATACCTTTATGAAAGTAAGTACTCGCATGTTTGCTGGCCTCAGCAACGTCCAACTCTTCGAACTGCAGACTCGATCAATTCTTGATTATTATGAACACTAATATTCACACCACGGTCTAAATTCACACGTAAAATCTAGCGGATTTCGTAAATAATTAATTTCACAACAGCAAATGACAGTTATTGTCACAGGCGCCTATGTATTAATTAAAACGTGGATTTACGAAAATGACTCAATCGCCGCTCTCGTACCGTGCCGTATCATAGTGACCACAGCGGACGAAAAGAGTTTGCGGACGAAAAGTGTTTGCGGACGAAAAGTACTTGCCTTCAAAAATAGTCGATTTTTCGTCCGGAAATTAGTACGTAAATAGTTATTTATGTACCAAGGACGAAAAACTGTCTATTATAGTCGAGCCTGCAAATTGATAGCCGAGGCGCAGCCGAGGATAGCAAGCAGGCGAGACAGTAGACAGTTTTTCGCCGAGGTGCATATTACATTTTTTCGTCGACCTCTACATACCTTTATGAAAGTAAGTACTCGCATGTTTGCTGGCCTCAGCTACGTCCAACTCTTCGAACTGCAGACTCGATCAATTCTTGATTATTATGAACACTAATATTCACACCACGGTCTAAATTCACACGTAAAATCTAGCGGATTTCGTAAATAATTAATTTGACAACAGCAAATGACAGTTATTGTCACAGGCGCCTATGTATTAATTAAAACGTGGATTTACGAAAATGACTCAATCGCCGCTCTCGTACCGTGCCGTATCATAGTGACCACAGCGGACGAAAAGAGTTTGCGGACGAAAAGTGTTTGCGGACGAAAAGTACTTGCCTTCAAAAATAGTCGATTTTTCGTCCGGAAATTAGTACGTAAAATGTCATTTTTTGCAGAGGTCGACGAAAAATGTCATTTTTTGCAGAGGTCGACGAAAAAACGCTTTTCTTGCTCCATATCTCCATGAATCATCCATTACTTTGGAGTGAGAAAAAAGTAGATCGTTCATGTTTTGGGCATTATAGTGGTGGTAGGGATAGAGTGTAGTAAACGTTACGGGCGTCCTCCATTTCGGCCCGAGGAGGCAGGTATCGTGCATAAAAACAGCCCAATTCAGCCCCAAACACAAAATATACCTATTTTGAATTGGGACTAACCTTACGTAGACATTCAAGCGCGTGGAAATTGACGTAGTTAGGTTTTGCACCATTTTTCCTTCTGAAAATACATTTTATGAGGAGTTATTTTCTAGTATGATCTAACCAGAACGAACTAACCTTACGTAGACATTTAAGTGCGTGGAAATTGATAACGTAGGTAGTTTTTGCACCATTTTTCCTGGACGTAAATTGACTTTTAATTAGTTTATCGTTGTGGGCCGAAATGGACATTCATCTAAGCTCATTAAAATTCATCTTACCTGGTATTTCCAATGTTCGGGCCGAAATGGGCGTCGCCCAACGTTACAGATCCAGAGTTCAAGTGATTTAGATTGATCTTCCTTAGGTAAGTCGATTAATCTATTAATTACTTTTCACTCTTCCTCTGTAACGTTACTTTTCACTCTTCCTCCGTAACGTTTACCATTGTAGCTGTTGAAAGACAAGATGAACGATCTACGGAATACATTTTATTTTTCCATAAATAATTACATTTCCAGTAAAATTACGGTGAGAAAAAAAATAAGGAATCAATCGGAAAAACCATGATACAGTCTTACTTGGATTTTTGTCATAATAGGTAGTTTATATTCGAATAAATAGATACACACATATGTATATGTATTTTGCTCCACTTACATATCTCACCTAATGCGTATAACATCAAAATTTTCAGTTGTATAGATATATTATGTATACCAACATAACCAATGATAATAATTTTTATTACCCTATATTCAATTGTCAAATTCCAAGGTAGTCCTAGCTAGACTTATGTCTATGGATGAACTTTTCATAATGTCTCGATCAACCGGCTGTCTGCCTAGTCGTGAATGTGGCTGCATGTCTTATTGAGTACCTATCCCTTGAATCGGCCAGTGTTAACACCACTATTAATTATGATATGTACCTTTTGAAATAAGCCATTAAAACACCGTTCATCATAGGTTGGTTTTGAACTTTGATCGAAATAAATATAGGTGGTCTTGTTTATCTTTATTCAAGATTAGACACAAGGCCGATATACCACTAGATATTAATGGACGAATACAATACTTTGTTGAGAATTCCCTTGTCTCATACACTATATTATAATGATTGAATGTGCTTTTATATCCTACAATTCAATTTCCGCTGCGGAAAAAAATGCTTTTTTTTAATACATACTACTTTCGAGTTGGTCAGTCAGAAAACGATTACCACTCCACATGACTCCTATCTTGTATGAATAATATTTCATACGTATTTTGTTGATGACAGTTGCAAATAAATTTATTTCAGGATTGATCTTTCATTAATCTATTAATTAAAATCAGTAGCAGAAGCATAGAGTGGGAGATTTGTGGAGTTCAAAAATGAAATTAATTTGGGCCAAAATGTTTGTAGAATTGTGAAACTTACAGAATGTTTAGATCCATCAAAAATTAACAAAGTAACGTAGAAGAGGTCATTTCAAGTGTTATACACTGCACGCCAATAGCGATGGAACCACCGACATTGCCGAAAAATTATAGTAGAAGACAAAATAGGTCGAAAATATCTGCGGATTCATAATCAGACCAGCCATGTTAGTGTAAGTTAGTGTAAGTTGAAAAGTTCAGTTCTGAAAAATCCAAATTTTTATCACGTCTCATGTGAAAACACCCCGTAAGTTCAGTAATTTTTGACGAACATCGCGAATTTTCATTCTGAGTAACATACTTTACTTTATCTACAATTAATTTTTTTTTTTAATATTATCACAACGAAACGTAACAAACAATAATTTTGGCACTTTTTTGAAAATTCAATAAATACTCATTTTTGAAATGAATGAATGGTATTACCTTTTTATTTAATACGTTCATCTATAGTCCGTAAATTTAAGGCGCGGAGCAATAAATCCTCATTTAGTATGCAGAATCCATACCGGAAGGCTCGTGCAAATTTGAATGTAGAAAGTTTATAAAAACAACAAGGAACTGTTTACTTGTGGCAACCGGCACGATATCTATTTGTCGGATTAGGCCATTGTAAGGCCATTGTTGAGGGATTTAAAATTCTGACCAGCCAACTTTCAGTGTTGTATCTTGGGGTATAATTTCTGTTCAAAAATATAATGGTAAATATTTTATGGAAATATTCAGGTCCACGTCAAACATTGCAATGGATTGTTATTTCTTAACAATTAGTTGGTAATAAATTTGAAGAAAAAAAATTAGTATAATGTTTATTTTCACCGATTATATAGTATTTTGGAAATTAAAAATGTGAAATTCAACAGTCATTAGTTAAATAAAAACAATCAAGAAGTAATGGGATCAAATACGAATGATGTAGCCGACTTAAATTATTGCAAAAAATGATTCAATTGTCACCAACAATTGAAGTTATTTTTAATTCCTAATAAAAAAAATCACAATAAGTATACAAATACAGCATTTACAATAACTGTATTATATCAGAGTCGGAAGAAGACGAATCATCTTTATTAATGTCATTAACAATTGTATCAATCAAGCCTTCAAAAATATTGACAAATTTCCACGTGACATTTTCACTAATTGTCGCGGGTCACTTCAATAACCACACATTCAAACAATAACTGAACATCTTTCATTTTAAAGGTCGTATTTTTCCGGGCTACATTCTTTTTCATCTGAGCCTATATTAGTTCTATGGAATTCACCGCGCATTGATACGAGGTAAGTCAAAGAATTGATATTCCACTTGAAGCGGCTAGTTGGTCAACGATGTACTTCATACTTGTTTTTGTGGATTTGAGTGATATTATAAAGTTCTTTTATTAGTGGATCAGTGGGAAAAACAATGTTGAGCTGAGCCACTTCAATAGTGTGCCTTTAGTCAAATTGCTTGTGGGTAAATGTTCTTGTAATCTAGAATGGTAACTCGCGTTGTCCATAACAATAGTAGATCTCTGTGGAATAAAATCGATCATTTGTTGAAAACATTCTTCAAAAACGTCATAACTTTGTGATAGTCACCGGTTCGCTTCGACACAAAAGTCCCCCTTCCACAAACCCTTCTGAACTACCATATATGAACGATTTTTAAGATTTTACCCTTGCCTAATATTGAATTCAAACCCGTGACAATCCTTCGATGAAGACTTGCCTTCTACTCTTAATATTGCTGCCCTACCAATAGTGAGATACAGGATATCCGTCGTTTCTCCACTTTTCGTACAGGTAATAAATGCGTCGATCTTCGTTTCGGTATTGTTTAATATTCCGTAAATAGTAAATAGTCTCTTCTCCCTATCGGAATATCTGGGTTATCTGTCAGTACAGATTGTCTCTTATGTTTGGTATAGATGAAGCCGATTTGTTTTAAAACTTCCGATAACGTCATTTTAGAGAAAGTTAGGTGATCCGGATTAGCTTGAACTACAGACATAATTTTATCCAGTGTAGGAATTTCACTTTTTAGGTAAAACACATGGACTTTACTCCTTAAGAGGCCATGATCGCGATCATATGTAAGGCGCTTTTTGGGGTAAAAGAGTCAATTGATCACTCAAAAACGATTCGTCGTATCGATTTCAAACTAGGACAGGATTCTAGAAGACGTTCGATTCTAGGTACGTGCTGTAATGGTAATTGAAATTTCAATCCACTTTTTCACAAAAACAATCTCAATAAATGCAGTTACTTTGAAGCAATTTTTTGGGTAGATGAACAAATAATTTCAAAAAACATTACAGCACGTACATAGTTCACCGTTTTACCTTTCTTTTGATACCAAATTCATTTCGATTGGATAAAGATTGCTTCAAATTTCAATATGGAAGAGAAATACCATTGCAGCTACCTCGATTGTCTGTGAAAAGCATCGTGAGGTGCTGCCGCAGAAGTAGGTACATAGAATCGAACGTCCTCTAGAAGCCTGTCCTTGTTTGAAATCGAATACGACGAACCGTTTTTGAATTATCGACTCTTTTACCAAAAAACCGTCCTAAATATGATCGCGCTCATGGCCTCTTAACCTCTGCTCCAACGATTCGTCTATCGTGATCTGTAGTCGTCCCGGAGATATTTTTGGTGGTTGAAGAGCTCCACTTTTCTTTTCTCTCATTAATTTATAGATAGTGGACTTCGCTATGCACAACATAGAAGGTGCTTTTGTAACAATATCATCTACACTGGCACTTTTGTTTTGTTTTTCATTTAAATATAATGGTTCCAATTTTGACCGTTTTGATGGTCCTTGTTCAGCATCCATAATTCTTGAATCTCATTTTATATACACAAGCTAAACACAGAAGCACACACAAATAATTTCCAGAAAGCACTATATACCAGCGATGCCGAGTACCAGCTTCTACTACAATTTTTGCTTGTAATCAATTCATACACCCTTCTATCGGTAGTTACGGTTATGAAAAAGAACTGGTCTTTAAAAGATTATGGGTTTCGTACTTATACCAGTTATACCTACCCGGTACGAGAAATTACGGTATATCTATAGAATCGATGAATCTGATCGGGTTTTTACTACATGCTTTTATTTTACGGACTGTAATACAAATCTTGTCACCATGATGACAGCCACGACTAACGTTATTATTGCTGCAACAGTGTGAGATTATTTTTCAAATTACTAAAGATGGAATGAACTAAATTTAGATTGCATAGGAAGGAACACAAGTGTAGAATATGTTGTCAAACCCATGAGAGCGAATGTTAGCATTACGTTATTAAATGTGATTTCATAATGGACGATTCCAGTACCCATATTCAGTGTTGCCACAAATTATTTTCTGGTTGAAACATTTGACATTTTTTAGACCTTTTCTAATATGGTTCAGGGTCGAAAGGTATACAATTTTCAATTATAAAGAATCACGAGTACATGAATCGAAATAACATTGATGAAATGGACAAAATAAAAATATCCTAGGTAATTTTATCTGTCATATTGAAAAACGTACTAGCGTGAATTCCCTAGAATATTTTATTTTTGACAGTATCATCATTAGTACTTTGATTCGCATATCCTGGAACATCCAGGAATCTTTCTAATCAAAAATTGTATCTATTCCAACCCTTAACCATATCAGAAAAGGCCTGGAAAATGCCAGTCAATTCAACCAGAAAATCAATCCTGGCAACACTGAATATTGGTACTGGAATCGTCCATTGTCTGTGATATTCGAAGAGAAACTATACTATACTCCCTTGTCGGACGTAAATGAAACACTCCAATTTGACTTGAAACAAAAAGTTACGGAGGTGTTCGGAATTGAAGTGAGACACATTGGATAATAAGTCATTTCCAAGAGATTATACGTTTTGTTTTTGTCAATCAACACACCACTTTCTTTACGATAAGAATAATGCAGCTAATTTATTTCAAACTGTGAATAGATTAGAAAAGGCCTCAGCATAATACGGAACCATTATCGTATAATGATGCATGTGGGTATGGGTTTGTTTCCATATTCCTAATTCGATGATATATAGACATGAAAAAAAACACTTTCCATGATACACCAAGCAATAGAGCATAAAATGAGAGAGTTTTTAACAAAAATACTATGCTATCACATGAAAGACAGTCCTTAGTTATATTGTGTTATGTTTTCAACTCGCAACTTTCATTCATTAATTTGTTATAAACATTTAAATAACAAAAAATTCGTTTTTTCAAATAATTTTGCTTATAAAATAAAAACTAATAGAGCAATCTGGTTGCTCCAATGAGAAGAATTGTAGATGATTAACGGAAACAAACTGGAAAACCCGAAAAAAATTGGGATTTTTTTACTAATTCATAACTCCGCCATTTTTGAAGGAGTAGGATTGGCCTTTCTCATGAAAGTATTGAATCATGTGTTCTTAATGTGTGCACAAAACAGGCGCTGTCGGATCGTTCGTTTTGGCACAATTGCAATTTGATTTTTTGCACTATCTTGCAGCGTGCCTGGTTGCTCTAGTGGTAGCCTGATTTTAATTTCTTAAACAGATTATGAAAGTAGAAGTATATTCTCATTTTACGCTACAATGGTGCGAAATGGGTGAAAAATGCATGCAAACATGACTGAAAACGGCCGAGCCCGCGTTAGCTGCCGAGTAGTAGCAGAGTCCGGGAGATGAGGGGTATTCTCCTAATGAACGAGTTACGTGATTATACGCTTCCCCTCATCTCCCGCTCACTCCAACCACTCGACCGCTTTCACCAGCTCGGCCGTTTTCAGTCATGTTTGCAGCATTTTAGCGCAAAATGAGAATATAAGTTTTGTGGTACTGTACTTCTACTTTCAAAATCTGATTTAGAAATTGAAATCGGACTATCAGTAGAGCATCCAGGAACGCTGCAAAATCGTGCAAAAAAAATTCAAATTGCTATTGATTGCTAATGATCCGTCAGAGCCTGTTTTGTGCATACAAAAAGTACACATGATTCAATACTTTCATGAGAAGGGCCAACCCTATTTCTTGAAAATTGTCGGAGTTATGAATTTAAAAAAAAAATCGTTAAATTTTCCGGTTTTCCTACGTTACTAATGATCCGACAAGGTCTTAAAAAATTTGTTCGTATTCCAATTATCTACAATTCTTTTCATTGGAGCAAACGAATTGCTCTATTAGTTTTCATTTTATAAGCAGAACAATTTTAAAAAACACGTTTTTTGTTATTTAAATGTTTATAACAAATTAATAAATGACAGTTGCGAGTCGAGAACATAAGAGAATATAACTACGGACTGTCTTCCATGTGATGGTACAGTCGGTTTTCTACTAGTATTTTTGTTAAGAAAAAAATGCTCTATTGATTGGCCTATGAATAAATCTGTCATACTAATCCTGTAAACAGGGCCCCTAGCGGGATAGTTGAGGGGTAGTCTTAATTTCTTCCGTTTCCCATGTTTTTTGTGGTGCTGAATACATCTGAAGTTTGCTAACAAAATTTCTTGACGGAACATTGAAAAAAGGCAAAAAAAATTATAAAAAATCAACTTTTTTGTTGTTTTTCGCTTATAACTCGAAAACTATAAACTTTTCGTAAATAACCACCCCATTCAATATAAAAGTACATAAAATTTCCTACAAATTTTATTTCAATGGTTTTTTCTTCGACAAACCGTTCGAGCTCAAGCGCTAATTGAACATGGGTGTATTTCGGCTGACTCCTAGTCTTCCACCCCAAAACTCAAATCAATTATCAAGTGGCGAATTCCTAATGGAATCATATTGTAATATTGAAAATAGCTTCAAACGTGTTTTATTTGTGATGAATTGCTGGATAATGATGTAGAGAAGGTGACAGCGGTGCGGGAAAAAGGTTTGAAATCGTTTATAGATGGTGAGCATGTTCAGCTTAGTGAAAAATCTGCAGTTGAGGTTCATGAGCGATGTCTTAAAAACTACAGCATTGTTTATATAGAAGTAAGATAGTTAGCCAACCTTATGGGATTATTATTGGATTCAAATGGATGCGACATGTAGATGGCGACAGTGATCTCGCATCCAAGTCATGTACAAACTTCAGTGATCTGGCCTCCAAGTCATGTCGTAACTTGATTGAAACAATGGGACAGCATTAAAATCAAAGTTTTTTGTTGAAACCTGCATTTAAATGTCGTCAAATATTCATGTTTGTAACTAATCATGCTAGATGACACTCGCGTTTGGGTCCAATACCTTTTTCACAGGCATTGACTAACTATGTTACCTACTTCTATTTAAACAATCACTACAGTAATAGACCGTCAGATAGTGACAGATTTAGGTGCCCCATTTTCACATACAAGCCTTGAATAGAATTGAGAAGTACATCGATGTTGAGTAAAATGGAGGGAAATTTACGAGTGGCTCCTTGGGAAAACATATGGAAAATTCGATTTTCCATGGAAAATTCGATTTTCCATATTTTAACGCGAGCCGTGTTAATCTAATCATTAATTAGTAGAACCTGGCTTCGGAAGATCAAAGGCTTGAGTGTTGAAGGTGGCTAAAGGGTTAAAATAAGGCTGTAATCTTGTAAAAAAAAATCTAGATTTTAACAGATTTTCACACGCAAGCCCATCGAAACTATGAAAACCTACATCGTCACTAGACCAAAAAACATAATGGCTTGAGTGGCGCGAATGGAAAAGTAGATTTTGTCGTTGGAAAATTTAATGGAAATTCTTTTTGATTTTTCCATATGTTTTCCCCACGAGCCACTCGTAAATTTCCCTTCATTTAACTCAACATCGACTTACTTTTCAACCCTATTCGAGGCTTGTATGTGAAAATGGGGCACCTAAATCTGTCACTATCTGACGGTCTATAATGAAAGAATGATTACCGCCCATTTTAAAAAAGTGAAGCAAGATCATAAAAATCACATACCTACTTAATGACTTCTTAAACCATCTTAAAAACCACGTATTTGCGTTGTTTTACAACTAAAAAGCTAATGTACGTTTTATAACATTTAGGAGTCGCTATGGTGTCGTATCGCGGATATTACTCGCATACAATCAATAATTCCCTAGAAAATGTTATGTGGTTTGTATGTAATTTGATTCTGTGTCGTTGAGTAGTTTCGAAAAGAAGTCGTATTATGGTTATTATGACTATGAATCTATGTGGTTCCAGTGGATAGATTTTTTGAAATTTTCAACGACTAAATATCGAACTTATGTAATGTAGTTTTTTCAAAAGAAGAACTCATGTTTTTGGTGGTTATGCACTTATTCATGGTAAGTGATTCATAGTTCCATCATCTGAATAGATATCTCAAAAAAAAGCCAAAGCAAAAATGTAATCTGCCTTATAAGCGAACTGGCGCATATAGAAAAATCTAAAAAATATATACAGAGGGAGGAGTACCTACTTTAAAAATCAACACCAACAGTTATAAACGATTCACTTCTTGAGAGAAAATAAAGTTCTTCCAGCAGACTCCCAAGTAGCACACCTATATTGGTAAAATATTGGTACAATATTGTGAACATATTGGTGAAATATTTGAAATGAAATATTGGCGAGAAAAAAAATGTGAACATTCGGCGATATTGGTCCAATATTACTTGAATAATATTGGCGAAATATTCTTGAACTAATATTGGCCTCAAAATATTTGGTGATATTGGTACAATATTGCTGATACAATATTCTGACAATATTGGCACAATATTCAAAAGTTATATTGTCGAGAAGTAAAATGTGAACATTTTGCGATATTAGTCGAATATTGTTTAAATATTTTAGAAATAGTTTTGGTGAAATACTCTTGAAGCAATAATGGCCTTCAAATATTTATCGATATTGATATTTGGTGGATGTCAATATACTTTGGTGATATATTAAATGTCTTTTAGTTGATGAAGGTGTCACCAAAGTCTGCCTTTTGATCGCCATAACCACTGAGTGAGCTGTCTTGAAAACAAGTTATGGGAAATATTTAATATACTTTCGTAGGTTTTAGAAGACTTCTACTTATATGTAGAGCCACCTAGCGGATTTTTATCCAGATTTGATCAATATATAATTTCAATATGTTTCATTGAATATTCGGCCAATATTCAAATTTCATCTCAATCTAGATGTAGGAAACATTATGAAGACAATATTGTTTTAACGATATCAATAAATATTATTGAACCAATATTGACCCAATATTAATTAATAAGATTTGTTGAATATTGGCGAAATGATATTCACCCAATGTGTAATCACACTTAGAGATACAATATAGTTTTTATTCCTAGAATCGATATGAGGGGAATATTGGGATTGCAATGTTTATTCTAGATGTTAAAAACGATGTGAACAGAATATTGTTTTATCGATATTGGTAAATATCATTCAACCAATATTGACTCAATATGAGTTATGACAATTGGTCAAATAAAGTGGAAATGATATTCAACCAATATGCTATCAAACTTGGAAATACAATATAGTTTTTCCCCTATAATCGATATGACTGGAATATTTGGACTGCAATATTTATTCTAGATGTGGAAAACAATATATAACCAATATTGTATTGTCGATATTGGTAGAAATTATTCAACCAATATTGAACCAATATTTCATATGATAATCTACATTCAAAACTAGTTCGACCAATATTCTACCAATATTATTAATATAATATTGTTTTTTGAATATTCACCCATATTGGACCAATATTGATTTTTCATTTACAATATATCGATATTGGCCCAATATGGAACCAAGATTCAGTCGATATGATGTGCTACCTGGACTTGAATGAAGATACCAGGAAAAATTTCACAAACAACAACAACCAAGATTGCAAAATGATCCACAAATACCATAAATCCTTGATCAACATTCACTCATTGCTTTCTTTGTGGCCTTGTCGTAAAACCCGAATTTATACAACATAAAAAAAAAACTATCGAATTATTGTGTATTAGGTTAGAGCAGTTTTGAAAGTGAAGTAAACTTTTGATAAAAAAAGCAGAAGAACATGGTGATGAGTACGGATAATCCATAATCAAACGTCATTTCACCTGTCTCAGTATCACAGTTTATGCATCAGAAAACTGTTCAATCGCCCAAAAACTCAAAATTTTAATTTTTCTCTCGACGAGTTGATGGGCCACATCAAGTATGATTGTCGAAAAGTTCATAGTTTTTAAGTTATAAGCAAATAACCGTAGAAAAATGAGATTTTTTACGGTTTTTTGCATTTTTTTACAATTTTCCGTCACGAAACTTTGTTAGCAAAAATTCAGCAGATTCGGATTCAGCACCACAAAAAACATAAAATGAAAGTAATCAAAACTACCCCACAACTTTTTTGGTAGAAACACAATATTATTATGGATTATACAGGAAAATAACATTTTTTATTAGAGAACAATCATCAAGATCGGAACCAATACTAATTGAAGATGAAAATAGTTAAAGAACGGTAACACAACATTTAGGTTTTTTACTTCGAAAAATCTGCCTAATTCTATTATGTCAAAAATCTGTGAGTATAGTGGATAAATGTGGAAAAATATTAAGTTAAGAAGACTTACAAATAGTTCTTTAGTTATTAAAAAATATAACAGGTTTCGTACATGGGAACCAATATGTCTACATAGGAAATGTTGGGAGCTAAAGCACAGATTGATGACCTATCATTGATGATGAATTGGTTCAATCATAAAGAGCGCACTGTGAACTGCGAAATAACATTTTTTGTACAATTTTCAATTTAAGTCTACCAGTACTACATACACTGTCAGTGAACTAAATTAGGATATGCACCTACGGCAGTATCAGAGTCTCATCAGGAAACCCGCGACCACCCACCTGTATCCGCCACTGGTCCATATTTTCGATGTTAGAAATGAAACAAACGATTACAGTAATTGAAAATTAGGTCTGGCCCTGAAACTAATTTACATATCATTAAACCAACAAGCGTTTTCGCGCTCTGGACTGAACGACACCTACAGAGTGTTTCCAAGTAAGTGCGAAAGTTGTTCATGGGGTGATTTCTTGTCAAAAATTAAAGAGGGCATTTCATATAAACAAAAGGTTTTAGGTGTGTCCTTGAAAAGTTAAACGATTCCAAAAATAAGAAAATTTTTTTTTTTTTTTTATTTTGTGAAATTCTTGGAGAGTTGAAGTTTATACCAATAAAAAGGCTACACCTATGATTTTTTTTTTTATTTTGTTGTGATCTTTTAAAGGGGTGAAACATACAACACCCATTCCATTTTTTCACAGAACTTTCCAACAAAATATAATTTCTTGATTCAAAAATATTTGTTGAAAAGAATGATTTAGTGCTAAACTTTTTTAACTCTTGTGTTGTTTCCGTAAATCAATAGTTTCTTAATGAAAACATAAAATACAAAGTAATTCACTCCCCTTCCATAAACAATATTTTATTAGCTTGAACTTAGTTCAAGATAATAATACCGTTAGTTCGATGTAGACCCTTCTACTATAATTTCTGTTGAGTGAGGGGTGAAGTAATGAGTGAGATTTTGGGGTTGGGGTGGCTGAACCAGAGGGCTGAATGAATTTTTCAGCGGGAATATTTATTTACAGAACGAATTCAGTGCTGCCTGTCTCTCTACCTCTTCAAGTTTATGATTCAGTTTTGGGACTTTATGCTAATTTTCACTACAACAAACAAAACGTTGCCTTGAATATTTATAATGCAGTCTCGTGGATGTTTTCTGAATAGAACAGAAACATTTCGTGTATAAATTAATAGGTGTAATATTGAAAATTGAATTAATTGAATTTATTCAACATTGATGGAACCACCGATATTTCCGAAAAATTATAGGATACAAAATAAATCTAAAATGTCTTTGGATTCGTAATGTTGTATATTTAAACTCTAATTCACTCTAAAATAATCTATTTAACGAAATACAATGATTCACAATACTATACTCTAATTTACATAACAATCACGGAACTAGGTATTTATATTCGACTTTCACTTCACTGACTGACTGTCCTCTGCTGCGTCGTTCTTTTTATTTTCACTGTTGACTTCTCCGAATACTCTAGAATTTTCCATCGAATCGTCCAGATTCTTCTCGGTGCAAGCGCAAAGGCGTTCACCCGCGGCCGGGCGCCGGCTACGTAAGAGTTCAGGTCCGGCATCGCCCGCAGCTTCGCCACATTGCCCCCTTCTTAGAGATATTTCGTCCCGAAATGTCCTCCTTGGAGTGTGTCGATATTTGCAGGACTCCCCGTACCTGCATCGTGAAGTTCGATGGAAATAACACTCCACAGTCTTCATGTTAGGTCGTGGAATAGGATTACAGCAAACCAAAATTTGGACGCCGCTGGATCGGAATATCGTCTCCAACATCCTTCTTATAACTCTCCAATCCAGCCCATCAATACCACAGGATAATTTTGGGATTGCCAAGTCCACCAGATTCTGGTCCACCATCATCTTGGGACTCAGCTTCAGTCCAGAGTTTCTCAGTCGCAGGAATACCTCCTCCAGGTTTTTTACATGGTCTTCGAACGATTTGCCAACCACAATAATGTCGTCGAGATATACCAAACACGTCCTCCATGAAAGTCCTTTCAGAACCGTCTCCATTAATCTCTCGAATGTGGCTGGAGCATTACAAAGCCCGAATGACATAACGGTGAAATGCCACAGTCCTGAGCCGATGGTGAAGGCTGTCTTTTCTCTATCTTCTGGAGCCAGTTCTACCTGCCAGTATCCACTCTTCAGAACAAGGGTCGAGAAAATCGTGGAGCCGGCCAACGTGTCTAGGGTGTCGTCTATTCTCGGAAGAGGGTAACTCTCTTTCTTCGTCACGTTGTTCAGTTGACGATAGTCTACGCAAAAGCGTGTTGATCCATCTTTCTTCTTCACCAGCACGACTGGAGAGGACCATGGACTGTCGGATGGTTCAATAACTCCATCTTTCCCCATATCACTGACTATTTTGTCAGCCTCTTCTTTCTTGGCAAGAAGAAGTCTTCTAGCTGATTGTCGGATTGGTCGGGCATCCCCAGTATCAATTTTATGTTGAACTACATTCGTTCGACCCCCTTTTCCTTGTCCGGTATCGAAGATGTCTTGGTACTTCTTGACTAATTCTCTCAATCTGTGCTATTGAGCTGATTTAATGCCCTTGGAAGAGATGGTAACCAATTTTTCCAGTTCCGCTGTCAGGTTGTTGTCTTGACTAACAGTTCCGTGTACACCCCTGATCACAGAGGAAATTGACGAGCAGTGCCCCAAAACAGTTCCTTTCTTCAAGGTCACTGGGTAATAATTGACATTCATTACCCTTACTGGCACAAATTTATCAGCACGCAACAAAGTCTTTCCTAGTGCAATCCCTCGTCCAATTTTCTCATCATGAAGCTTGGGCTCGAACATCACCACGCTTCCATTGCTCGCACCTCCGTCTAAGCGAGCCTCAAGTATGGTCTCAGCCCTCTCGGTTACATCTTCAGCCAGCAGAACATGAATCATCTCTTCACTTCTTCCATGTAGCACCAGCTCTTCTCCGTTCACACGTAGAACGCCATCTTTGAAATTCAATTCGAACCCTCTGGAATTCATGATGTCCATTCCAATAATTGCCTCGTCCTCAATGTCCGCTACTAATGCCCGATGTTTCACTTTTGTGCTGCCTAGAATCAGTTCAATCGGTATCTCTCCATGTACAGTGGCCGGTTCTCCTGTTGCTGTGCGTAGCTTCCAGAATGATGGTTCCATTCTCTCTGGAGTTTTAATAAAAGCAGGTCCAAGGATTGTCATAGTCGCACCTGTATCCAGCAGCATTGCGCAAGGCTTGTTGTTGATGAAACCTTCTACGAAGGCTCCTTTGTTCTGTCGTTGGAGGACAGCGACATATGCGTTGTTCACCGGGGCTTTCTGAGTATAGGCCGACGATTGCCTCTTCTCAACAACCTTCGTTGGTCTCGACCTCTTGAGGGTTGGACATTGACTACGCACGTGTCCAAGTTTCCTACAGTTCCGGCATCTCACTAGTCTTCTCTCAGGCAACATCTCCTTCACGACCTTTCTTATGGCAGCTTCCAGGTTAGTAGGCTCCTGTGGGTTTTCTTCAATAACTCGGACTTTACTCTGGCTTCTGCAGGATTGCTTCGCCGCCTCAAATTCCAAAGCGCGTGCCAGTGCATCCACGAGATGTGTTGGACGAGCTAGTGTCAATGCTTGTCTGGTTTCCTGATCACGAAGTCCATCTAAGAAGGCCTGAACTGCTAGTCGCTCCATTACCTTTTCCGGTGTAGCTGGGTATGCAAGGCGAACCAAGCGTGCAATGTCGGCTTCAAATTCCTGTAGGGATTCGCTTGATTTCTGGCAGCGGTTTTTGAGCTGTGAGTGGTATACATGTTCTAGATGGGTCTGTCCATATCCTGATTCTAGATGTTTGATCAGCTGCTCGTAGTCCTCTTGTTCTTGTGCCGTGAGGGTTTGTAAGATATTTGTGGCTTCTCCACGCAACGCCAGTGTTAATGCTACAGCTCTTTCTCCTGCATTCCATCCATTCGCCTTTGCTGCAGCTTCAAATTGTCGGCGATAATTTGCCCATGGTGTTTTTCCATCAAACTGAGGTGGTTTCATAGAGAGTTTTCCTGTTTCCGGACTGATTTTTACATCTTTCAAACCTTTTTGAACATCATCTAAGTTCAAACTCAGTTCCAGCATTGAATTTTCATTGACAGATTCTGTGGTGTGAGTAGTGTCATTCTGGTTTTCCAACTTACTGATTTTCTCCTTCAATTTGTTGATTTCTCCCTCGATTCCGCCTCTGATTTCATCGCTGATTGTTTCCTTCAATTTTCCCATCTCTTCCTCGATTTCATCCTTGATTTTCTCCATGTCTGTCTCGACAGTCCCCATTCTTCTAATCGGTTTGCTACGCCACAAAGTTCTTCTTTCATGTTCTTAGAGTTTTCTAGAAGCTCTTCCCTCAAACCCTTCGAATTTTCTAGAATCTCTTCTCTCAGACTATTGGAATTTTCTAGCAGCTTTTCTTCCAGATTTTTCGAATTTTCTAGGAGTTTTTCTTGAAGTTTTTCTTCCAAATTCCTCGAACTTCCTTGAAATTTTCAGATTATTCGAATTTTCTAGTAGCTTTTCTTGAATTTCTTCCTTCATTCCGTCGAGTTTACTCATTATGGAACCCATATCTATTCCAGAAACTTCGAATAAAAATGTTTCTGGGTCCTCACCCTCCTGGACTAATCCCTCTGCAAGTCTTGTTTGAAGCACGGCCTTTTTACCACTTGTGTCAAGTTCTCTCTCCTCCAGTTCTTGCTTCAATTCCGCAACCTTCAATTCAACCAGGCGAACTTTCCTCGAGCACATTTTGTCTTAGTCTATGTCTCACAGTCTATTTCACGGGTCACCAGTCTATTATTATTATTATTGTCTATTTCACACGCGAGAAGTGTATCAGTTTACACAACTGTCAACTTCACGAAAAATGTTTATCAGTCACTGCCTATTTTTCGCGAAAACAATTGTCCGAAATACACTGTCTACTAACACGAACACTATTTATCTTTAGAAATCGCACTTCTAACACCAACTGTTGTATATTTGAACTCTAATTCACTCTGAAATAATTTATTTAACGAAATACAATGATTCACAATACTATACTCTATTTTACATAACAATCACGGAACTAGGTATTTATATTCGACTTTCACTTCACTGACTGACTGTCCTCTGCTGCGTCGTTCTTTTTATTTTCACTGTTGACTTCTCCCAATACTCTAGAATTTTCCATCGAATCGTCCAGATTCTTCTCGGTGCAAGCGCAAAGACGTCACCCGCGGCCGGGCGCCGGCTACGTAAGAATTCAGGTCCGGCATCGCCCGCAGCTTCGCCACAGTAATCATAACAACCATTTAACTACTATTTTACTTTGTTCCTGAGAAATATTCAGTTCTGAAAACACACAATTTGTCTCGCTTCTCATGGAAACTTCCCCCCGGAACTTCCGAAATGTTTTCAAAAAAATGTGAAATTTGCAAAATCGATAGATACACCCATTATTCTTCATGTCAGTAGAAAGATGCCGCACTAAGCTTCTCAAAACTATTATAATATACTCAAATCATGAGTTAACTTACGAAAATCCATCGAGCCTCAAAATTTCTTGAATTTTTTTAAAAGTTGCCCTGTGAGGTTGAGGTCTATTAGGAAATTGATTTTAAAATTCGACTTGGACGTTAAGTTGTGCGTCAAGAAAGATGAAAAATAACCTATTCGAACCTGGTCACGAGACTTTCGCTGCCTGCCAAAAGTTAATTTGTCTCCAAGATTCAAGTTTCCAGCAAACACCTTGGTGGAATAATAATAATAATGTTTATTCTGCAAATATATCCACATAGAAGCCATTTTTATAGTGTAATAGTTTCTTACAAACAAACATAGAGAATCCCACTAAAACCGAAGTTGTGCGTGGGTGCCTCACCACTTTAGCAGAAAGGCCAGATAATTAACAATAATTTTTTTTTTTTTACAATCGTCAAATTGATGAATATTATATTATATAATCGGTCGGTAGCCTATTGGGTAACCAATAAAGTACTTCTATTATTATTAATCGCTTAAAATGGACTTATTTTTACCGGTGTGAAGTTAGCAGCCACTTTCTAGCAGCCGTTTTTATCTAGCAGCCAATTTGCCAGTGGCGTCGGGTGTGAAATTAAATTCGGATTTTGATCCGAATTAACTTCAATTTCTGTATATGAACTAATAAAGAGCTCGAGAATCATATACCGAGAGATGGTTGATTTGCAGGCCGTCTAAGGGGCAGTTTATACTTGTCGATTTTTGGAAAATCATTATGAAACATGTCTCAAAAATGTTTAGCCAAGTTCATTTTCTGTATATAGACTACTGAGAAGCTCAAAAATGGTTGATGGTTGATTTGCAGGCCGTCTAAGGGGCAGTTTATACTTGTCGATTTTTGGAAAATCATTTTGAAACATGTCTCAAAAATGTTTAGCCAAGTTCATTTTCTGTATATAGACTACTGAGAAGCTCTAAAATGATGTACCGAGAGATGGTTGATTTGCAGGCCGTCTAAGGGGCAGTTTATACTTGTCGATTTTTGGAAAATCATTATGAAACATGTCTCAAAAATGTTTAGCCAAGTTCATTTTCTGTATATAGACTACTGAGAAGCTCAAAAATGGTTGATGGTTGATTTGCAGGCCGTCTAAGGGGCAGTTTATACTTGTCGATTTTTGGAAAATCATTTTGAAACATGTCTCAAAAATGTTTAGCCAAGTTCATTTTCTGTATATAGACTACTGAGAAGCTCTAAAATGATGTACCGAGAGATGGTTGATTTGCAGGCCGTCTAAGGGGCAGTTTATACTTGTCGATTTTTGGAAAATCATTATGAAACATGTCTCAAAAATGTTTAGCCAAGTTCATTTTCTGTATATAGACTACTGAGAAGCTCAAAAATGGTGTACCGAGAGATGGTTGATTTGCAGGCCGTCTAAGGGGCAGTTTATACTTGTCGATTTTTGGAAAATCATTTTGAAACATGTCTCAAAAATGTTTAGCCAAGTTCATTTTCTGTATATAGACTACTGAGAAGCTCTAAAATGATGTACCGAGAGATGGTTGATTTGCAGGCCGTCTAAGGGGCAGTTTATACTTGTCGATTTTTGGAAAATCATTATGAAACATGTCTCAAAAATGTTTAGCAAAGTTCATTTTCTGTATATAGACTACTGAGAAGCTCAGAAATGATATACCGAGAGATGGTTGATTTGCAGGCCGTCTAATGGGCAGTTTATACTTGTCGATTTTTGGAAAATCATTATGAAACATCCCTTAGAAATGTTTAGCCAAGTTCATTTTCTGTATATAGACTGCTGAGAAGCTCAGAAATGATGTACCGAGAGATGGTTGATTTGCAGGCCGTCTAAGGGGCAGTTTATACTTGTCGATTTTTGGAAAATCATTATGAAACATGTCTCAAAAATGTTCAGCCAAGTTCATTTTCTGTATATAGACTACTGAGAAGCTCAAAAATGGTGTACCGAGAGATGGTTGATTTGCAGGCCGTCTAAGGGGCAGTTTATACTTGTCGATTTTTGGAAAATCATTTTGAAACATGTCTCAAAAATGTTTAGCCAAGTTCATTTTCTGTATATAGACTACTGAGAAGCTCTAAAATGATGTACCGAGAGATGGTTGATTTGCAGGCCGTCTAAGGGGCAGTTTATACTTGTCGATTTTTGGAAAATCATTATGAAACATGTCTCAAAAATGTTTAGCCAAGGTCATTTTCTGTATATAGACTACTGAGAAGCTCAGAAATGATATACCGAGAGATGGTTGATTTGCAGGCCGTCTAATGGGCAGTTTATACTTGTCGATTTTTGGAAAATCATTATGAAACATCCCTTAGAAATGTTTAGCCAAGTTCATTTTCTGTATATAGACTGCTGAGAAGCTCAGAAATGATATACCGAGAGATGGTTGATTTGCAGGCCGTCTAAGGGGAAGTTTATACTTGTCGATTTTTGGAAAATCGTTCTGAAACATGTCTCAAAATGTTTAGCCAAGTTTATTTTCTCTATGTAGACTACTGAGAAGCCCAAGAATGATATACCGAGAGATGGTTTATTTGCTGGCCGTCTAAGGGGAAGTTTGTACTTGTCGATTTTTGGTAAATCATTCTGAACATCCAAGATGGCGTATCCGTTTTGTGATTATGGTCCGATTTGATTCAAATTTGTCAAGTGGGTGTTTCGCCTTCGCTTGAAATTTTGAAAATGTATGAAAAAAAGACTGAAAAAGTAAAAATAAAATTATAGTAAAACTGAAGAACATGCTATACTCGTAACATTGACTTAAAAGTAGAAAATAATTTCAAATATAGTCATTACTCAAATGTAAAAAAGTATCACGAATACAGACATTTTTCTGATGGCCCGAGAAAGTGCTAGAAATCGCACGTTAAAAGGTAAGTTCTCGTCAATCCTTGGCTCGGATAAGTTTCGACTTTTGACATCTGGTCAAACAAAAAAAAACAATTTTAATTACAACAATATACAGAAATTGAACATGTCTAAAGTTTTCTAAGGAATGTTTCAGAATAATCTGCCCCTTAGACGGCCTGCAAATCAACCATCTCTTGGTATATTATATTTGAGCTTCTCAGAAGTCTAAATACAGAAAATTAACTTGGCTAAACATTTCTAAGGGATGTTTCAGAATGATTTTCCAAAAATCGACAAGTATAAACTGCCCCTTAGACGGCCTGCAAATCAACCATCTCTCGGTATATAATTTTTGAGCTCCTCAGTAGTCTATGTACAGAAATTGAACTTGGCCAAACATTCTTGAGACATGTTTCATAATGATTTTCCAAAAATCGACAAGTATAAACTGCCCCTTAGACGGCCTGCAAATCAACTATCTCCCGGTATATCAATTTTGAGCTTCTCAGTAGTCTATGTACAGGAAATGGACTTGGCTAGACATTTCTAAGGGATGATTTTCCAAAAATCGACAGGTATAAACTGCCTCTTAGACGGCCCGCAAATCAACCATCTCTCGGTACACCATTTTTGAGCTTCTCAGTAGTCTATATACAGAAAATGAACTTGGCTAAACTTTTTTGAGACATGTTTCATAATGATTTTCCAAAAATCGACAAGTATAAACTGCCCCTTAGACGGCCTGCAAATCAATTATCTCCCGGTATATCATTTTTGAGCTTCTCAGTAGTCTATGTACAGGAAATGGACTTGGCTAGACATTTCTAAGGGATGATTTTCCAAAAATCGACAGGTATAAACTGCCTCTTAGACGGCCCGCAAATCAACCATCTCTCGGTATATCATTCTCGGGCTTTTCAGTAGTTTATATACAGAAATTGAATTTAATTCGGATCAAAATCCGAATTTAATTTCACACCCGACGCCACTGGCAAATTGGCTGCTAGATAAAAACGGCTGCCAGAAAGTGGCTGCTAACTTCACACCGGTCTTATTTTTGTGTAAATTTCAAAAAATGTTAAAGAGAAAAGTGGTAAAATGGACTTATTTTTGTGTAAATTTCAAAAAATCTTAAAGAGAAAAGTGGTTTCTATTCTGATTTTTCTCATATATATTTGAACGTTCTATTAATTTTTTTATATTTTTTTTCATATCTACGATTAGGTGCGTGTTTTTTTAATTATCGCTTGAAATTTGTTATGTAAAATGTCCTAAAATTATTTTGTCCGAAAATCGATTAAAAGAAATTTCTACCCCAAATGCTTAACGACACATCAACTTTGCATCTTAAACAACAGAAATTTGAAACGGTATTATCATTTCAGGAGTGGCATGATAAACAGTTTTGTAGTTTAATTTTTTTAATAATACATCAGAAATTTCATAGATATTAAATAAATTACAAAAACTAAAAATTGCAACAGAATGTTCAAATTTGAGACAAATATGTAAAATCGGAATAGAAATAATTTTTCTCTTTATTTTATTTTTTTAATTCAAACAAATAAGCCTATTTTAAGCGATTAGTTTGAAAGAAAAAAACAATGTTTAAAAAATAGTGGTAGTGTGTACTTTTAATTAGTTCAAACAAAGCGCTCTACGCTTTTTGAATTAACCGTTGTATATAAAAGAAATGACAAGCTTACTAATAACTACCGAAGGTATCTTTCACCCATTTCTCTAGATAAGTCTCTGATGATGGAATTATTTGAATTAATCTCAAAATAAGCTAAAACGTCATTTCTGTATCATCAGATATTACAAATGGTTTTTTAGTTCTCTTCTCAAAAACTTTTTCATTGTTCCTGAATCGTCTATAAAATGTTCTTTTCAATTCGAAAAAAGAAAGGTCACGTAGTTGAGAAAGTGACTCACACTGTACACATTCCCATAGCACATTTCAATAACCAAGTCATCTTCATCAGTAGGATTTCAATATTGTACTATTTATTAGGCTAGTGCCAAAACGAATTATAAACGCTTAAAATAAGAAAAAGGGAACAGGCAAAGACCAGGTGGAGAATGTTTTTAATGAAAAAAAAATTTAAACACGAAAACGCTCAAAATGGTGAAATAGGGATGAAGTTTCGGGGTTGAAAATGGTTTTTTGCGATTTACGGCGAAACGTAACCTCTTAGCGGAAAATTTTAAATGGCAAAGTTGTAGATAATAATAAAATCAAAAACTTTTGTGTTCAACACTTTTCGACATAACCTCAAATTAACCATCAAAATGGCGAAAAACCAATTTTTCAGTATTTAATTTTTTTTCTCGCGAATAAATGATTCAATTCACATGAATATTTGTGAGCATGACTTTTTTGGTGATTTTTTCACAATTCAGAAGATGACTAGTTGTCGAGTTATGTACATTTTTCGAAAAAAATACCCTTATCTTCCACGAACATTTATTGTTCTAGTGTTTTTTTGTATTTAGACGGTATATGAGTGATAATTTTTATTGTCTACTTTCAAATGGTCTATGTAACTTGGTGGTTTATTGATCGTTAAACCGCTTAAAATTGAGAAATACCGACAAGTCTCTGAATCATGATTTTCTCAATATTTTCAACAATTTTCAATAGTTGTAGATAAAAAGTAACAGTCAAGGACCAAGTGGAGAATGTTGTTGCGGTTCCAACTTTACGGAAAAAAAATTTAAACACGAAAGCCCTCAAAATGGTGAAATGGGGATGGAGTTTAGGGGTCGAAAACGTTTTTTGCGATTTGCGACGAAATATGTTTGAGAGAAAAGTTTTAGATAATCAAAAAATCGAACACTTTTTGACATAACCTCAATGGCAAAAAACGATTCTTCAGTATTTTTTTTTCTCGCGTATAAATGATTTAGATTAGATGAAAATTTGTAGATGTATGCCTTTATTTTTGTCGAATAAGCATACTTTTTTCGCAAATCAGGAGACTACGAGTTTTCGAGTTATTTACATTTTGCGAAAAAAATACCCTTATCTTCCACGAACAATTGTCTTGATATTTTTTGTATTCTGAAGTTCTTTAAGTGACCATTTTAATTACGGTCTATGTAACTAGGTTATTTTCGACTTTCTTCATTATTTTTATAAAAAAGTAATTTATATTAAATTATTTATAATAAAATATTGGAATACATAATTACATTGCAAAATTAATTTAATTTTATCATTTTTATTCTTTTTTACAACTATTGAAAATATTGAGAAAATTATGATTCAGAGAGATTTGTTGGCGGTTTTTCTCCATATTTTAAGCAGTTTAACGATCAATAAACCACCAAGTCACATATACCATTTGGAAGTAGACATTTCAACAATTAAAATGATCACTTAAATACATAAAACACCGGAACAATTTTTCGTGGAAGATAAGGGTATTTTTTTCGAAAAATGTACAAAACTAGGAAACTAGTCGTCTTATGAATTGCGAAAAAATCATGCTCATTTGACACAAAAAACGACATATGCTTACAATTGTTCATGTAAATTAAATCATTTATACGCGAGCAAGAAATTAAATTGTGTGTTTTCGTGTTTAATTTCGTTTTTTCCTCAAAGTTGGAACCTCAACAACATTTCCCACCTTGTCCTTGCCTGTTACTTTTTTTTCTCTAAAAAATTATTGGCACAAGTCTATATACAGTATTCATCCGACAGGAATTGCATATACAAGAAACTTGAAATGTGAAAATTTTCAACCCGTTAAGATGGTGGACTTCCAATAGGGAATTGTTTAAATAAATCATTCTAGAGCTGTCTCAATAAGAATTTTATTTCGACATAAGTAATTCATTACGTTTTTATAGGTAGATACTATAATTATATGAATTTTGGAATAAATAAAATTTATAGCTATCATAATTAGTCATTCAATGTGTTCAATGCGACGTGCTGTTTGATTAATAATTGATATGCTGAATGCGTACGAAGTTTTATATCACTAAGTAACGTTATCTTTCATAACATATTATTAAATAAAACTGCCACCCGCAGTTAAATTTTCTAGTTGTTATTCATAACTGTGATCAAGACCAAAGAAATATCAAATTTCAACAGTTTTCTATTCATATTTTCATTCTTCAAGATTTTTGTCTCAAATGAGTAACTTCTATTCAAAACAAAAATTATTAACCAAACAGGGTCTAATATAAGAGCTCTTTGGGTGGACAAAATGGATTTATCATAAATATACTTATACATCTTTTTAAAAATACAAATCAGAACCTGAAATCGAATGGTGATTCAGAATTTCTTATAATTATAAAAAATCATGCAAACTAACATTTCATTGACATTCATACTCCATTTCATCAATCGAGATCCACAATACCTGTCATTATCAATAATAATAAACCTCGGACAATTGTCAATAAAACTAGCAGTGCTTTCAAAAGATAACCAAAACTGTCAATACTTACATTGCATGAAACAGAGAACCCTCATAAAAAAATGTGAATACACAATATCTATTTGGGAATAACATTATAACAGATTATTTTAGTTTGCTAAAAACAACTAAAGTATAATTTTTTATACTGGTCCTGGTAGTAAATAAGACAATTTGGTTTGAAGCTTGTAGTTACATGTAATGAAACCATGTTTCTTTCAATTGTTTGAATAGGTTAGCAATCATCTAGCAATCATAAAACTCAAGAACTTTTAATTTCAATAAAATTGGTCTATCCAATCCAAAAATTTTCTATTAAAATTTTTCAAAAGAATTAAGTAATGACATTTTTTTTTCTTTATTTACAAATAAACCAATTACAGTAATTTAACATGTAGGTAGGTAAATATTTCCTAATGCATTTTTCGATAAAAACAAAATAAAACACATTATTTTTATAAGCGCGTATTTTAAACCTGAAGAAGGGTTTGAGAAATTATTATTCAATAAATATTTCCAACCAAAATGTCTGAGTTGAGTTAAATAAAAAAGGCTTTCAGTAAACTCTCTGTTGCTATTTTCGGCCTAGTTTATCTTTGACGAAAAATTTAAACTTTTGCAAGTCTCAACAGTTTTGGCACCGATTTTATCAGACGGCTCAATTTTTTGGACCAATCGAAATTGTTCACTGGCCTGTATCTATCCCATCCTATGTTTTATACTAAACCAGAAAAGTGTTAAGATGAAATAATCAGTCACCATTTCAGTTTGAAATTCCGTTATTTCAGACTAATCAAAGGGAATGTTCTTGATATGCAAAAATAATTTTAAAATGTATTAGTAGACCTAGTACACTACCAATTCATTTCTACAACAAAAATACTGATCATGGACAGAATCTACTTTTACTCTAGTGGCATGATACTTGTGGCAGTATTTCAAAACTACTTTACTAATTGGAAGTCTTTCACTATGGCATCTATAGGAACTGTCCCTCCAATTTCAAGTAGAGACACTGTTAAAGCCTATTGATTGGAGTCCCTTGAATGCTTTTACAGATCCAATAAAAATTACTTTTTTCTAACACCATTATGGCAAACCCATTTCTCATCTCATGTTCTAGTATTGTTTGCAGCTTTGATATTTGGGAAAAATGAAGCCTTTGAACTATTAAAGCTATTCAAGAACAATAATTAGCTTACATCTGTTGATATCTCTTCAACATTTTTGATAACACAATTCTGAGTCAAGTCCAATAATCTCTGTTCTTTGTTAGGCTCGGGTAGCTGATATATAGAATGTCAATGATTCCATTCTCATTATCCACACGGGAAGTGGAATCACTAAGATAACAAAATTGGAAATGTGTTCTTCAACTAACAAGATAACATTGAATTGTTTCTAAATGGAACTGCTCCTATCTTGTTTCAATATTGGTTTTGAATTACTTATTGAGCAAATGCAAAAATGATTTATCACACTCAAATACAGGGTGGCTGCAAATCATATTTAATCACATTCAAAAAGTCTCTTTTTGAAAAATGTGAACAATACATGTCTTTAAGATGTCCATATAGGAACTCTGTAAAACTTAAAATCATAGTTTCAACAACTTCTTTTAGATGCTAGCTCTAAAAAGTATTGTTAAACTGAATTTTTTTCACTTTCAATGAAAAAATTATTACTTAGTACTTGATAGTTCACAATTGGAACATTTCGTTCAAAACTTCTATAAATACGCCAAGCTGTAGATAAAAATCAGAGGCTCTTTTCACACAAAATAAAAGATGCAAACGGCCTATACTACTTTTTATAAGAAAGTTCGTAAATGAAAACCCTGGTTTTCGCCCCAGCAAAATCGCTTTGTCAAGAAAGAGTGAAAAAAATAACAACTTTTTTGTATTCTTGCAAATATCTCAAAAAATTTCAGAGGAATAGTTTTACAGTCACTAGAACTTTTGTAGATAATTATAAAACCTACAAAATGGTATTTTATGCGACCAGATCGGTGCATCTTTCACTGAGAAAATCCCGGAAAACCCTAGAAAAAGAGACCAGTTTTCATAAATTCATAATTTTTATAAATCTGAAGCTGGACAAACAATATTGTGGTTCAACTGTACGCAAGATGGTTTCTGTCCGATGTGTAGGTTTTGCACAATCGCGTTATTAAACAATGTATTTGACTGTTAAACGATTCCTTGAATAATCTTTTAGATATTTCCTAAAAACCAAAACAGTTGTAGTTTTTTTCACTATTGCTTATTTAAAAAATTACACAAAGCGATTTTGCTGGGGCGAAAACTGGGGTTTTCATTAATGAACTATCTAATAAAAATTAGTATAGGAAATTTGCGTCTTTTATTTTGTGGGGGAAAAACCTCTAAAAGGAATTATCAAGACAAAAATATCAAATAAAATTCCACAAAATTGAATTAAAAACCAATCCCAGAAATTTTGGGTTAATTTGTTTATTTTTTTGAAATAGAAAAAAGCTTATTTAATCTTCTTTACTTTTAATACTTGTCATAGATATTTTACAGCCAGTTTTCTTAATCAATATTTATGAAAATCTTCTATAGATGCTAATCTACAGACAATAAAGGTATGCATGGCATAAATTTAAATAAAGTCTTCAGGCATTTTACGAAAAATTACACCATTTATAATATAAATTCATCACTTAAGAATTTAAGAATCCAGTGGTTGAATTCTGTTGAATTATTCAAAAGGGTCAATCATCATTCATAGATTCTCAAATGATCAATATCTTTTTCTACGTTCTTGCATAAACTAAGGTTTCACGCACTGCACTGTTCATCATTTAATAATAAATCGAAAATTGAAAACATTATGAGAGATAAAATATTCGACAGTTGCTACAATTTACCAATATAATAACTGTCTAGAAATACATTTTCGTAAAGGGCTTTTTCACACTCATACAAAAAAGTCCTTTACGAACTTGTATTATAATAGTTATTTATGTAATAAGGATCATAAGGACGATCATTATGGTAGTAGCCGTGAATAATTTCGAGGCGAGGCGATAACCGAGCCCGATATCACGGCATGCACCATAATGATCGTTCATGATCCGAATTACATACAAGACTTTACCTGCTGGCATCAATAAAAATATATATTCAAATATTTCAAATTCTAAATTTAGTATTTTTGAAACTAACAGACACATTTGAGTTATGTGATTATGAGATCAAGCTATGTCTTACCATTTTGTTGACAATGCAACAGCAAGTTATTTTTTCACTGTCAAACACACACCACTAATTTCAAGTAAAACTTGATGTGTAGTGAAATCTGATTCTGATGATAGTTTACCTTTCCATTTGAAGGGTGAACAGTTTAATTATTTTGAATCAAATTGTTTGATAATTATTACCTAATTGCATTTATTCTTATAAATTTCATTTATGCTAAACATTCAGGAACTTAAAATTTGAATTTCATATGATACTAGGACTTTTTGAACTACATTATGGTCCTGGACCATAATTAACTTTATTATGTTACTAAAATACAATGACATTACGATGTCATTATGACATGCCAGCAGATAAATAACTATTATAAAGTTGACTATTTTTACTGTTCTGAATCTCATTTGTCAGTTGAGGCTCTAAGAAAATAAATAGTTGAAATAAAATCGTAAATGTACAAAATAAATACATTTCTGAAAGCCAGGAAAAATTCAACTTGCCAAAGTTATGAAAATAAATACATCTCAGTTCTTAATGTATCTATCCAACAGGCTAGTTAACTATTTTTTATCTAATTAATTGATTAGTCACTCAAAAATCAGTTGATATATTTTATTCCATTTTTTCATCATAATTATTCTTTTTTTAAAGTTTTATGACAATCTCAGCTCCTCCTATTCCTATGCCATAAGTTTGATCCTCAATATGATCCAAAGTAATACTTGATATTCCTGCTGTGTCGTTATATGTTTGCTCAGTTATTTTTTTTACCTTTGTAGGTTTCTACCCCTGTCATTTGTACCATCTGCTTCACTTATCTTAAGATTTCTTTTTTCATATCCAGCTGCTTTCAACAAATTCATTACATACAAGCTTTGGAATCAATTCAATTTTGTATTTAAAAAAAGTAAAGAATGTGCTAGAAATGAGTTGTGAAAATTCAGTGTTCTCCACTGAGTTTCTGTTAAATTACTTATATCCACCTTGTTCGAACCTCCAAACGAGAAACAAATGAGTCTTGGTTTCGTGAATTGAATTGAAAACACACGGTAAAAAAATATAAAAAGAATGTATAAATAATTTTCTTTAATACTGCCAAGTTCTAGGTAATTCTTAAATCAACACATGTGGTCCTACAGTTGATTTTGGGATTATCAGAATTTTAAAGTCCTGTGGCAAATCTACATGAAAAATTTTCATAACTGCTAGTCATGTTGAACAAGAGACAACTGATTTTATTTCAAATAATTAATTGCATTATTTTAGTTTATTTTTTATTTGGTTTTTATTATTATCAATACTTCTTCAGAGTTTTAAGAGATTGGGATTTAATTTTATATTGCTCCCATCCAGACTTATTACTAGTCTAAGAAAATACATCAATTATGCACAAGTGATTGCAGTAAAATTTTAAAATATTATAAACTACTCAAAATTTTAAAAAATACATGTTTCATCAACTGATTCTTGAGTATTATAAAAAATGTTGACTAGTTCATTACCTTGCTAGCCATCCGAACCAAATATGAAGCCCAACATTTTTCAAGCAGTTTAATACAGTTGAACACAGATACCAACACTTCACCAGAAGTTCTCCAATGACTGTTAGAAAAGTCCTTTCTTCTTTTTCTCCTTTTTACCATCAACAGTTTCTCGGCTGCCCTCCAAGGACCTCCTTCTCAGCTCTTCAACCGTCACCTGATTTTCTCTTTCCCATGCTTCCTTCTCCATTTCAAACTGTAAACGTTTTTCTTCCATTTCTCTAGTTTGCTGATCCAGAGCCTTCTTGGTAGCTTCATGTCGTCTAGTTAATTCTGCTTCACTGTCTTTCAGTTTTTGTTTTTTCTCACGCACTTTCATTTCAAATACTTGCTCCATTTCTGCCTCCATTTTCTTCATTTTCAAATCATGTTCTCGTTTTTCTTCATCCATTTGTGCAAGTGGATTTTTATTCGATATCCTTGATGGCTTACCGTCTGTTCCTAGGCCAGCTAGTTTGCGACACCTGTAGTTTTCATAATGAACATTATTTGTAACATCTTTCAAGTCCTGAAGATGGGTACGTATAACCATATTGCGCAGTGCTATAAAGTCACAGTGTTCAAGATTTTCCACTTCAGCAATGCCCCAAGGATATCTTCGACCCCTTACTTTCTTGCCATCAACTTCTATAACGACATTTGAACCAACTACTGCAAATGGCACTCTATCTTTCAGTGATTTGTTCAATTTGTGTTCCTCGTCCTCTTCAGAGGTATCCGGAAATTCATAGATTTTTATTTTGTGTTGTGTGATTTCGTTAAGGATTTGCTTTTTGAACAAAGCACATTCATCGTCTGTCAATGTATCTGCCTTTGCTATAACTGGAATAATATTCACTTTGTCACACAGCCTCTTCATGAATTCTATATCTAAAGACTTCAAACCATGGCCAGATGGTTGAATGAAATATAAGCAGCAGTGAACCCGTTGATCAGGGCTGACTTTTCTTGTAACTCTTGCTTCCGAGTTCAGATAATCTTCATACTTGCTTTCTATGAATTCAATTATGGGTGTCCAGCAATTACTGTTATCGACAGCATCTCCAAAACCTGGCGTGTCGACCATTGTTAAATGTAAGTTCACACCGTTTTCTTTCAACAACACTCTTGTAGTTTCAACAGCTACAGTTTTCTTCAGCCTTTGTGTAGGTCCAGGATAGTCTGTTGAATTGTAGATTTCAGTCAGGAACATGGAGTTTATCAGAGTTGATTTTCCTAACCCAGATTCCCCTACAACCATTAGAGTAAACTCGAAACCTTTTTTCACTGCCTTCCTATACACCTGATTAGGTAAATTGGCAAAACCCACGTATCCATCCAATTCTTTTGGCTTTGGACGTTCTTTCACAACATCAGGTATCGATTCAGGAACTGATTCTCTGCTCGAATCGTCTTTGGTTGAATCAGGAGACGCAAGCTTTACTGGCATGTCAACTGGCTTTTCCACTGATGGAGTTTTATTCAGACGATTGGAATCTTTACTGGCGGAATTGGCAGATTCGGTGGAAGTGAAGAACATCTCTCGTTTGCTCTGAAGTGAGGCCGTTGTTGAAGTTATTTCGGTACTTCCATTGGTCTGAGGACTTCCATTTGTAGAAGTGTTTTGCTGGTCCATAAATTTTTGTCTCATGGCTAATCGGTCTAAACTAGAGAGCCTGTAAGATCCTCCAATGCCATCCTTATCCCTGTCTCTGTTCAAACTACTGCCTGCATTGAAACTAGAAGTGTATTTGGGTAGAGTGGGTGGTGGGGTAGGTTTATTTTCAGCATTACGGTTCAACAGTGCACTACTCGATGTGTACATGTAACTACTGGGCATAATGTTGGGTCTAGATTTGATTGTAGCCGTAGCTTGAGTTGTAGGGACTTGAGCGTTTACATTATTGGCACTCATTGTAGTACAGAAATCCCCTTCTCAAAAATGAATCAGCATTGTTTTTACTTCTCGGATCACTAGCACTACCACTGAGCAAGTAGTTCTGATGTCGCAAACTTTTTTTGCTTTCAACTGTCACCATTACCGGCGATGAGTAATGTTTATCTGGTTGGCCACGCCCGAAGATTCATAAATCCATATCTGAAAATGAACATAAAACGTTTAAATACAATGCCGTCTTGGAAAGCTCTAAAAAACCTACCAGTCTTTTAATTTTTAATGATTCACAGTTCACTTTGTAGGTAAATATAAACATTAAAGATGCAGGTCAGTCTGGCACACCTTCGACCCGATTCGTTACGATTAATATGCGCGTTGCGCGCTGCGTTAGTTTATGCTTTGTCTTTGCAACTCGCGAAAGTGGATGCTTTATGCATGGTCCCTGGTTTGGGAGGAGGGTTGAGGGCGGCAGTAAACACTAAACAGAGTACAGTCAGTACATACGCCACTACGCTCACAAGTCACAACTTTTCCGCTGTCGCCTGTCGAATTCTACGGTGATTAACATTCCACGTTGCCAGTGCGCTTCGTCGTATGGTTCTTTGTCAGGTTTTTTCTTTCTCGTGAGAAAGTATCCCCACTGGAAAATTGAATTCAGTATTCAGTCATTTCAAATATTCAAATGCAGCGAATTTGCTGGTTGGACTGATTGGACGTTAATTTGTCAGTTGAAATATTTATTTTTTTGCTTTATCTTCAGAAATTGAAAATTTTGTTTTCGTTCGGAAAAGTTTCGAACGAAAGTTCCTTTGAATGACGTCAACGTGAGAACAGCCACTATTATATTTGAAATATTTGAATTCACAAAGCAGGCGACATCTGCTGACATAATTCTAAATTTTTTAGTTTGGATGACAGAAAGTGACACTATCACCATAGACGTACCAAATTTGAAGCACAGGGTATAGGGTAAATTATATTTAATTTGTATATCAAACTAGATACTATTCTAGGTTGAGCTATATTTTAAACTTTCGGTATATAGTAATTACTAATAAATTAAATAACATTCAGAAAAACATCAAAGTGAGTGATGGCTAGTTCAAAGTGAGAAAGTTTCCGTGTGTCTGAAACTTTTTTCATGGGAACGGGATTATTTGTGCAGTAACATAACTTAACCTAATTATTAGGTATTTCACTGTTCGATTTGTTTCAAATTTGTATGGAAGAATATACCAAAACACCATGTATAGTCAGTAAATCTTGATAATATGACCATGGCTGTGCACTTTTAGTTTCAATGTGTGATTATTTCAATTCGTTTTATGCAATCATTATCGAACCATCGAAATATATATTATATACTTACTCTAGAATGCTAATCCCCATGTCAAAAGTGTTGTAAAAAGTTCAAGCTAGTCCGCAATGCGCAGGCGTATTATTAGTGATTTTTGAAACAGGCCCAGTTTTAGTAAAATATTATGGTGCTTGTGAAGATTAACAAACGTTAATTTTGAATCTCGGAGAATAAGGTTGGAAACCTCATTGTGCTTATACCTGTTATTTGTATTTAGCCGATTTTAATACATATTTTCACATATTAATGTATGATCCAGCAAAGGCCATCAGAAAGTAGAGTACGGTTATTTTATTATTTACCGCTCTGGAGCAAGTGATTTTTGATATCACATTCACTTTTCAGCTGTAGTTAACCAACAAAAACCTACTGAACCACCCCAAATCGTCTGTGCGAATTTCAAGGAAGCACTGGATTGGAAAATAAATTGAAAGTACAAAAATATGAAAAGGACCCCGCACACCTTATATGGGAAAATGGCTCTCCGTCAAATTTCTTGAATTTTTGATATGTTATAGAATTGATTATTCCGATGAAATGTTTCAACGGGCGCAACACGATCCTATGACTAGTTTTCGAGATACAGGGTGTTGAATATGAGAAACATTCACTTTTCATCACTCTGTATCTGCCAAGTTACGATTTAGTTCGGATTTATCTTTTGTGGGATCATCATCACATCCGTGTATGATGAATTCATGAGAAATTCATTTCCAAATCTTTTCGTAGTACAGGGCGATTTCACTTGAAAACAATGCTATTTTGAGACTTTCATAATTTAGTTGTTTTATAAAGAGAAAATGCGAGAAAAGGTAGATATATCACATAATATTATAAATTCATTTCATCTAGCATCACAGTTGATACAATTCATACAAGGTGATTCACAAATATGGAAACAAAACGAATTTTGGTTTTTGGGACACCTTGTAGTAATAAACCAACCTAAAATGACAAAATTCACTTGAAGAATGTTAAATCGTATACAGAGTCGAATGATATCAATTTGAAAAATTAGTTATACTTTAATAAATAAAAACCTTGATTTTTTAAATCACCCTATATCTCATAAGGGAGTCCGAAAAGAATTCAATATTTTTTCATGGGAGAACTCGAAATACTTTCATCCATATTGTACAAAATTTTCAGCGGAATCCCATGACGGGTTTTTCATATACAAGGCGAAAAATGTATGAAAAAAGCTACGATCTGTACATTTTCCCATTGCTATATTTTCAGTCCAGTTTTCGGCGGGTTTGCTGTAGTTCTTCCTCGTCCGGCCGCTTTTACTCGAAATAAAAATATTTCAATAAAATAGTGATCAGTTATTATACCGTACAATAGCGTACCGCATCCCTCGAAAAAAAGCCATAACTCGAATTATTATCTGCACAAGCATCGTCTAGTAGGCGATTCAATGGAAAAGTTATTTTTTCATGCTTAGTGTTTCTCAGAAGTTATATTATACTTATTACATCCGCAGAAGTTCGTTTTTTTGGAATTTTCACTCTATAAAACAATAAAATAGTGAAAGTCTCAAAATAGCATTATTATCAAAGGAAATCGCCCTGTACTACAAAAAGATTTGGACATGAATATCTCATGAATTTGTCACATAACGAAAATCAGAAAAAAATCATAATTTGTATGTAATTATTTCTATCGGCTTATATAGATATATATTAAATCAAATTCTCGGCATATTTTTACACCAAATTAACGTTTTATGTTTCAATTATGTTCTTGTATCTTCGAATCGTATATATGTTTGTATATAGTATATACCCCCTTTCAGAGAACGTTTCTCTTTCTTTTTCTTGTATTTGAAACATCATCTGAATCATCTTCGAATACCTACTTATTAATATATTCCTCTTATTTCGTAGTAGGCATGGAGAACAATTCAAAGAGGATAAAATCAACAAAATTCTTATGTCAATAGTCGTTTTCTTGTTGTCATAAAGCCCGAGAACTCTTTTTGGGTTATTGGACTAATTGAAGTTTCTTTTTTACTGTTCAAGTTTATGTGATTTTCAGTGTTTGTTGAACTTTGCTGAACAATATGGCCTTCGCAAATAGAGTGAGTTGTTATGTTTGTGACCGAAATGTTATTCCTAGACTCTCAATGCGTTTGAATAGAGGAGATAATATTGATGTTTTGCAAATTGCAACATATCGAAGACAAACTGCGGGAAATCCACCTATTGATATTCAGGATGATACAAAAATATGTTTCAATTGTAATAACACAGTAATGAATGACATTATTGCTATGGAAAATAACCCGAATTGCCTTCGTCTCAATGTGTTGTCCCGCGTATCAAGTCGTGCGTGCATTATTTGTAATGCTCGTCAAAATATTCAAAGACTTTCTTTAGAATGTAGAGTGGATATTTTTGTTGCTTCTGATATCTATGTCCCAGATTTTTTGAGAATTTGTGGTCACCATCTTGATCATCAAGGTTTCCTTCCAAATTACTTGCATGGAGGTTTGAATTTTGTGAATAAACCACACATAATTTCCAATCTTCAACATTTTCTTCAAAGAATGAGGACATTTGCTAATAGAAACAGGCCACTCCGTAACTGGGAAGATATCAATTGTTTCACTGAAGACGAATTTAAGTATCTGACATCAATCTCAAAAAATCATTTTCGACAATTACTAGAATTTTGTGATATTGTTGAACAAGATGGCAAGAGAAGAAATGTCGAAAGAAAACATTTGCTGACATTTTTGATCAAAATGAAACATGGATTTTCAGATGAGTTTTTGAAAATATTGTTCAGTTATCCTTCTCGACAAACAGCAAGCTTCATTATTTCTAATGTGAGATTATCTCTTTTACAAAGGTTCGTACCGAACAATATTGGATTTAATTCAATAACAAGAGAAAATTATATTAACAGTCATGTATCCCCTTATACGAATCAACTGTACAATCCCACACCAGATATTCCCAAAGCAATAGTTTATATAGATTGTACCTACAATAAAATAGAAAAGAGCAGTAACTTCCGGGTATTGAGGCAATCATACTGTTTCCACAAGAAGGAACACTTGGTCAAACCAGAGATCATAGTTGCCCCCGATGGATATATCTTAGCAATCAACGGGCCGTACTTCGCAGATGCTAGGAATAATGATGCAAGTGTTCTAAATCACGAATTAGAAGTTGATTTGAATGGAATGAAAACATGGTTTTAAGAAGGAGATATTGTGATAGTCGATAGAGGCTACAGAGATTCAATCAATAGTCTACAAGAACTTGGCTTGCATTACTATATGCCACCATTTCTACCGCCGAATCAAAGGCAATTAACGACAAATGAAGCCAATCAGGCACGTTTAATAACCACTACTAGATGGATTGTTGAAGCTAGAAATGGACATTTTAAGTCAATTTTCAAATTTTTTCGTCAACCCATAACAGCAATACATGCTGCGAAGCTACATGACTATTACCTGATTGCTGGCGCTCTTATAAATAAATTCCATCCATTGATAAATATGCCTGGAACGTTGGATACGGCCACACAAATGTTGGTTGATTCCGATGATGTCAACATTGTTCAGGCACGAGTTGAAGCTGAAAACCTCCGAACTAGGAATGGTCGATGGATTCGTTTAAATCAATATCATATACAATCGTTTCCTCGCCTTGATATTGAATATTTAAAATTACTTACTGGAACATATCATTTACACTTGGCTGCGTCATATATCCAAGATACAACTCGTAGAGATGGTGAAGTAGACAACATTTTAGAAGTCGATGAGTTACATGGGGAACCCAATTTCCTAAGATTCAGAATATTTTCTCGGTTCAGGAATGCTGCTAAACACATGCTTTGGGTTGTTTTCACTGAAAGAGGTGACGAAAATCTAGAAGATCCTGCTCTCCCCATTACGGGGTATTATTGTACTTGTAAGTCCGGTGCTAGGACTTTAGGAACTTGTGCGCATGTTGCTAGCGTGATATGGTTTTTGGGGTACGCTAGATATCAAGAAAACATACATTTTCCATCCAATCGTCTTTTAGATTCCATAGGAGATGCTGCAAATAGAATGCTTCCAGAGGACATGGATATCGGTCCAGAAATAGTTTAATTTTATTGGTTATTGGTAAGAATCTCCTTCTAATTCGTATTTGATAATGTTTTTTGATTAGGGAAAAATTCAGTTATCCATCATGTATTTTCCTTGTTGTATTGTCATGCACATGCTCGTGCCAACCCAATATCCGAAAGATATATCACATCCCGTTGAACTTCTATCAATTTATGTATAGATTATATATATATATATATATATATATATATATATATAGAAGTAAATAGAGTGATTTATGTTTTGATTCCGAGAGCCACCATCATCTGTCGACAGCTGTTTCGTGGTTTCCCACTCATCAGGACAGCTTTATGGTTGCTCTCGATTCCATGGTTCGTGCCAAATTAAGTTTCAACTAGTGACTGTAGATGTCACAAGTTACTTCCTGTTATATATATATATATATATATATATATATATATATATATATATATATATATATATATATATATATATATATATTCACTGTTTATAGAACTCATTAAATTAAACAGCTGTTTCAGATTACTTATTACTAAGGTATCAACTGATAACACTAGAGGTGCGTTTCAATATTACGTCCGACGTTTAACTTATCTTATGAAGCGTTTCGATATTAGAACGTCTTGTCCGAAAACTTCATTCCATCGTTTCAAAATTCTTAGTGGGACGTCCGACCGTCAACTATTTACCCCACGATTTAGGAGAGCGTTTCAAAATTCAATCTGACAGATATCGCCCGACGAAACAACTATGACGTCATACATCGTCCGTTACCGGACGACAGACGTTAAATTGAAACGCACCTTAGTATCCTAGGACATACCTCCATAATGACATGTGCCTGAGATTTAGAAATGTTCCTTATATCGTTACATTCAAACTATTTAGCAGACATCTTGAACCTCCTGCATTATCCATGACGGGCATCTTTAAGACAGGCATACATTATGCAATTTCCATGCAATGCAAGTTTGGTGCTATGCAAGAAATTCTTGCATAGCTATTGCATATCTCTTGCCGCGCACATTACATTATGCTGTTTCAGTGCAATTCTGATTTGTTTTGACATTTTGACATCACTGAAATTAATGAACATGTCTTGTTTCGTCCCTTTTTCCAGATGATGACCAAAATCACGTAATTAAGATGCCTGGTTACACGTAATCAATAGAGATACACTCTGCTCAACATATCAGTCACAACACAATGAAAATAGCTAGAAGATAATAATACTGTTTTTGAAGTTCACGTTGGTGACGCTGTTACCACTAGAAAAATTACTAGAATTGCATAAAACTTGCATGAAAAATAGAGCAGATGCTATTTTCAAAACTTGCATGGAAATTACACGCGCGCAAGCGCGTTAATGTAGTTTGGACTTGCATGGCACTTGCATTGCACGGAAATCGCCTAATGTATGCCTGTCTTTATTATTGGGAATTCAAAATTAGATGCCAGCGCCAAAGTGGCAAAAAATGGAACCTCTTTCGCGTATTTATGTCGAAAGAACATAACCTCGTTGTCCTTTGTGCTATTGTTGTAGAAATGCTCAAAATGTCAAAATCATAGTTTTAACCTCATTTTCACGTAAGTATAGATTCAAAACCCGACACCAGAGGGAGTATCCCTTATCTTGAATTCCCAATAGCCATGGGATACATATTATGTGTGCCATCTGGCAAGGCCGTACAAGTTGTTATGAGTTGAAATAATGTTGATTTCACTTCACTGAATTCCTTACTTTTACGTTTTGAATAAATGTCAAATAAGTATCTTCTCAATCACATCAGGAGACTTCAATGGATAGGTAGAGTTGTCATTTATTAGCGTAAAATAGTGAAATATATGGACTTTTTCAGAAATTGTTCGCCTTGTATATGAAAAACCCGTCATGGGATTCCGCTGAAAATTTTGTACGATATGAATGAAAGTATTTCGAGTTCTCCCGTGAAAAAATATCGCTATCTTTTCGGACTCCCTTATGAGATATAGGGTGATTTAAAAAATCAAGGTTTTTATTTATTAAAGTATAACTATTTTTTTAAATTGATATCATTCGACTCTGTATACGATGAAACATATCATTTAACATTCTTCAAGTGAATTTTGTCATTTTAGGTTGGTTTATTACTACAGGGTGTCCCAAAAACCAAAATTCGTTTTGTTTCCATATTTGTGAATCACCTTGTATGAATTGTATCAACTGTGATGCTAGATGAAATGAATTTATAATATTATGTGATAATTCTACCTTTTCTCGCATTTTCTCTTTATAAAACAACTAAATTATGAAAGTCTCAAAATAGCATTGTTTTCAAGTGAAATCGCCCTGTACTACGAAAAGATTTGGAAATGAATTTCTCATGAATTCATCATACACGGATGCGATGATGATCCCACAAAAGATAAATCCGAACTAAATCATAACTTGGGAGATACAGAGTGATGAAAAGTGAATGTTTCTCATATTCAACACCCTGTATCTCGAAAACTAGTCATAGGATCGTGTTGCGCCCGTTGAAACATTTCATCGGAATGATCAATTCTACAACATATCAAAAATTCAAGAAATTTGACGGAGAGCCATTTTCCCATATAAGGTGTGCGGGGTCCTTTGTTTCAGCTAATATCATGAATAATTTAAACTCAAATTGGATTTATAAAATTGGATGCTTGGAAGCTCGAGGTTTTTTTTCTAGAACGATGAGTCATGTCAAAATACGCAACTGCATTTAATTTAAATAATTTGAAGAGATTAACATGCTATTTCTACGAGTATTTCTGGTTTTATTACCTTAGTGCAATTTCCACAATGGGGGTGCATGAAAAAGTGAGGCCAGAAGCATTTTCCTTATTGACATTAATTTTCTGAGTCGATTCTGTGTATGTTTAGTACTTTTTGTAGGAATCTAGAACTCATAATATAAGCGGTGTGGTAGAAAGTTGTATCACTCGCCATGCATGCTCACTCAGACACAGTATTGGTAATGCACTAGGTTTCAAATTATTCTATTGTCGTTTTCACATGAATCTTCAAGAGGAAAATGTCTGCCAAAAATTTACAATGTTCTGCTGGGGTTTCTTCTTCCTGTTGTTGACTTCCTTTGTTTCTATTTTTACATCCAAGTGTTGTACATCTTGGCACTTGATTTTACCGTACTGATGAGAGCTTAAGCTCGAAACACGTGTCTACGGTTGCACAACAATTTGAGGGTTATACCCAAAAACTTTTCTCTTTATATTTTCATATATAGCCCCTCGATATATCCTTTCTGATTGGTAAGTATATAATATATATATTTCTATGTATCGAACAAACAAGATTGTGGCAATGATTTATTTTCAAATCTAGCATCACTAGACGAGCTAATATAGACGATTCCAGAACATGTGACTTTTACAGGTCTGCCATATTTGTGTGTTTAGTTTAAAAGTTTATTTTTCTGGTGTTATTTTGATAAAATTGTAACAAATATGCCTCGAAGTACTCATTATTTATCCCCTAGCGGTGATATCAAGTGCCGGAATGATGAAAAAAATCGTAAAATAGACAATATCGCGATCCGTACCAAAATTAACTGATATCCACTAACTAACTTTCTATAAAATGTCGAGAACAAGCTGCAGACTCGTCAGGTTTACCACTTGTGGTGTAGCCCATATTTTGGGTAGGAATCCTATCAGGATGCATATTTTCCTTTAAGGCACTGGGTTTTCCTAAAATTATTTTTGAAACTCATTTATGTATAAAAATTAACTGATATACACTAACTACACACGCCAAGTTTTAAGTTGTGATTTACTGAGGAGGCCCCGTTTTAAAGCATTAATCCAAGCATCGCAGCGTTGTGCAAATAGATCATTTAAATAGTCATCATGCTAACTAACTTTGTATAAAATGTCGAGAACAAGAAGCTGCAGACTCATCTGGTTTCCCACTTGTGGTGTTGCCCATATTTTGGGTAGGAATCCTGCCAGGATGCATATTTTCCTTTAAGGCATTGGGTTTTCCTAAAATCATTTCTGAAACTCATTTATGTACCGATATACCCTAACTAACCTTCGATAAAATTTCGAAAACACACACGCGAAGTTTTAAGTTGTGATTTACTGAGGAGGCCCGTTTTAAAGCATTAATCCAAGCATCGCGGCGTTGTGCAAATAGATCATTTAAATAGTCACCATGCTTCGTTAAAACTGCCGGAAATCGAAAAAAAAGTTACTTCATCCCTTTCTCCACGCATTCCACACTTAACAACACTAAAAAACGATGGCATATTAAAACATTTAAGAACTAATTACTAAATAAAGTCCAACTATTGACAGTTGTTTACCAGTCATCAATGAAAACTAATAGGCCTATCAATAGAGCATTTTTTCCTAACAAAAAGACTAGTCGAAAACCGACGGTACCATCACATGGAATACAGTCCGTAGTTATATTCTGTTATGTTTTTGACTCGCAACTGTCATTTATTAATTTGTTATAAACATTTAAATAACAAAAAATGTGTTTTTTAAAATTGTTTTGCTTATAAAATGAAAACTAATAGGGCAATTTGGTTGCTCCAATGAAAAGAATTGATAAATTGAAATACGAACAAAATGGGATTTTTTACGACCGTGTTGGATCATTAGTAACGGAGGAAAACCGGAAAAACCGGAAAATTTTACGATTTTTAAAAAAATTAATAACTCCGACCTTTTTCAAGAAATAAGGTTGGCCTTTCTTATGAAAGTATTGAATCATTTCTACTTTGTGTGTGCACAAAACATGCTTGCAAACCTGACTGAAAACGGCCGAGCTGGTGAAAGCGGTCGAGTGGTAGGAGTGAGCGGGAGATGAGGGGAAGCGTATTATCAGGTAACCCGTTCATTAGAAAAAATACCCCTCATCTCCCGTACTCTCCTACTACTCGGCAGCTAACGCGGGCTCGACCGTTTTCAGTCATGTTTGCATGCATTTTTCACCCATTTCGCACCATTGTAGCGCAAAATGAGAATATTCGTTTTGTAGTACTATACTTCTACTTTCAGAATCTGTTTGAGAAATTGAAATCGCGCTATCACTAGAGCATCCAGGCACGCTGCAAGATAGTGCAAAAAAATTAACACTCCGACAGCGCCTGCCTGTTTTGTGCACACATAAAGTATGCATGATTCAATACTTTCATGAGAAAGGCCAATCCTACTTCTTGAAAAATGAATGAATGAATTAATTAATTTTTCAAAAAATCGCAAACTTTTCCGGTTTTTCCAGTTTTTCTCCTTTACTAATGATCTGACAGGGTTGTGAAACATCCCATTTTATTCGTATTTCAATTATCTACAATTCTTTCCATAGGAGCAACCAGATTGCTCTATTAGTTTTTATTTATAAGCAAAAATATTTAAAAAAAAGCACGTTTTTTGTTATTTAAATGTTTATAACAAATTAATAAATGACAGTTGCGAGTAGAAAACATAACACAATATAACTACGGACCGTCTTTCATGTGATGGCATATTCGGTTTCCTACTAGTATTTTTGTTAAAAACTTACTCATTTTATGCTCTATTGCTTGGTGTATAAACAGAATGTGTGCCCTCCAGCAAATGTCAGTGACGTCATTCCGGAATGGTCTATTAGCTAATCATTTCAACGTAGTTCAAAGGGAGCAGAATCGCTTCATTCAAAAACATCTGATTATGTGTAAGAAGAAACCAAACTAGTATACACAGTTGTGATATTTGTGGAAGTAAAAATAATTCATTTGCAATGTGTTGACAAAATTAAAAATGTATCAATCAAAGTATCATCAAAATTTCCGTAAGATATACGGAAATAGCATAGTAATATCGTTTTTCCTAACTTCGATAGTAACGTTTTTTCCCAAATCTAGATCTAACGGGGACCTCTCTTATTCATTCTTCACTGAAGTATAAATGGCATACACGAAAACTTTTATCGTCTTTATAATCTTCTTCTTTCAATATTGAAACAAATTGAAAAAAGGAGTGAGAGATTTTCTGGTACCTATTCTTTTTTAATCACTTCCAACTCCATTTCGAGAGACATGGTCTTTTCCACCGGTTATATAAAGGGATAAGTAATAACAACACAATGAAAAATGAGAAATTTTTTAATGAATCCAGTTTTATCGGTTTTTGTTGATATTATCACAGCAAGTAAACCAAGATGAAATTTGCAAAGAAGTATCCGCATTACGTTTCATCTTAATGAAATGTGAAGTTATCGATAATTTCATTTTATTTAATTTGATTGCACTCTTTGAGACGGTTTGTGGCAATCAAAAGTAAATACCTAATCAGACGAAGTGGGTTTATCACGGTAAGTCTCAAATTTATCAGAGTATGGAAGAATACACCAATTATTTACTTCAACTGTGAAAGAAATACATAGTATCCATAGTATACAGAAATATGATGAAATATGGAAGTATTAGACAAAATCTTGATTTCTTTTGCTACTTTTTATGATTTTAGAAATTTGTAGTATTTCTGAACCTCCGGTTCTCCGTACCTAAGGGTTCCAAAAATACTTTTGACTAGCATAATTTTAAAGAATTGTAATTCTCTACAACTTTGTGTTCGTTGTATTTTCTCTGAAAATCGCTAGTTTGGAAGATAAAGGCGAAAAACTGAAAGAAGTCGAGGTTTTTCACTACCTTCCCCCCAAGTTAGCACAGGGTCCTCGAGACAAAAAACTCAGGTTTCACACCTCAGGCAAATCAAAAACTTTCCGAGTAGAAGTATACCTCTCGACTGGACTAATTACCTTAAACGTAAAAATGTTTAGAAAGGCATTAATAGTCCTATTTCCAGGTACTAAAACTATGTTTATGCAAAACTTTATCTGTTGTATTGAGAACTTATTGCCAGACGAGCAACACTGGATTTTTATAAGTAATGCAATTTTATTTTTCATTTGTTTCAGGTCAGAACCGTTAAAATGCACCTGTTCACGTTCATCCAGCTGATTTGCCTAATTGCTCTATGGATTATAAAGTCGACAAAGGCTTCATTGGCATTTCCGTTTTTCCTGATACTGTTGGTACCCTTGAGATCTCAGCTGAAGTACTTATTTTCACAAAGGGAATTGCGAGCGGTGAGTTGTAATTTTTTTCGGAATTTGCGTATATGAACCCCTTTATTTTGCGGTTTTCCTCTACACAGCGGAGTAGCGACAATAGAGCGGCAGCTCCAGAACGCCTTATTGTCTTCTCCGAGAAAAAACTTCAATAACCATTGTTAAAAGTTTAGTATTGGCAATCCAAAAAATCACCTGTATTTGGCACTAGGTCTCAGTGGTCTCACTTTATTTTCCAAAAGAAGACCCAGACAATGCTTAATTCCCATTATCAGACTGTAGTTCCAATATAAAGTAGTGCTATCTACCATTTTTTTTATAGAAATGACTACGAATGGAACAGACACGATTGTTGCGTCGGTCTCCAAAAGCTTTAGAAAGTTTAAAACTTTTTGCTTATAGTGGTCCAAAGTGCTCCTTATGTGGGGCAGTATCTCATAAAAGTCCTGTATCTTAGGTGGCTATTCTCGAGCGCGAGAGAAAGGAGATCTCCCCGGAGAAAATACTCCCTGAACTTTCTCTCGGCAAATTAGGTACGCATTCTCCAGCTATGGGAAAAGCCAGGGAAACGAAAGTGCCAAGAGAAAATATTATGAGGCGTTGCCAAATGTTCAGCCAATCGAAATGCATTAATTTGATCATCATTTGATAGACGTCACGTTGACATATTCAGTTCAATTTTGCGAAAGTGTTTGACTTATTGTAGTTACAATAATGAATACAAAAAAAAGCGGACACATCATCACAAAACAAAAAGAATTACTCACCGAATATATTTACGAACGGCCTGAGATGTATAGTGGCAAATTCACCAAGACATATACAAAAGAAAAAAGCCTGCAACTTTGGGGGAAAGTAACTGCAATTCTCAATTGTATTCCGGGTGGACCAGCCAAAGAGTGGCACCAATGGAGAAAGGTATTTAAAAAATAATCAAAACATTCTGTTTTCTAAAAGTTATCTCTTTTAGTGTTGGATTGATATGAAAAAAAACACAAAATCAAAGTTAGTCAAGAACAGAAAATCCGCAGAATCGACTGGTGGAGGTCCCTCGATTCAAAATAGTTTAGACGATACGGACACAAAATTATTACATATAATGACCCCAATGAGTATAGCTGGAGATCAAAGGATAGCAGAACCGATTATAAAGTTCGATTTTCAAACAAGCAATGTGAGTATGAAACACAAGTTCCAACTTTTCAGTGATTTTTTCTGAAGCAATTCACCAATATGACATCTCATTTTGTTCTTCCAGTCTGAAAGCCTAGTGGATGAAATTGATATTTCAAAAAACTTAGAAACTGATGAAACTTCCAAAAAGGTGAGTAATCAAATTAAATAGTATTTTTTTTTACTCTGATCAGGTTTTGTTGCAGGATAATATTACTACGACACAAAATAGTATTGAAAATATGAGTTCGCCTATAGAACCAATGGTTGATGTTGGAAAAAGGAAAAAATTGACCAAAGTAGCACGACTGAGCCATTCTATGAATAATAGCGACGAATTATTAAATATAAATAATAAGAGGTTGAGCATCCAGGAGGACTATTATTCCAAAAAATTGAAAATAATGGAAAAAGATGTAGAAAATAAGGAAAAATATTATAATAAGAAAATAGAAATAGAAGAAAATATTTTGCAGGAATTGAAAGAGATAAAGTCACTTCTGATGAATCCTATAAAAATATGATGCAATGTAAATAAAATTTAGTTTTTCTCAGAATTGAAATTTCTTATCATCACTATAAAATAAAATATTTTCAACTGATTTGCAAGTTATTTTGGGGAGATCTCACTTAGACCCAACCTTGATTGAAGGATGCATGAAGTCATTGGGAGATCAAATATTTTATCGTTCAGACCGAAGAATATTTATCTTCTACTTTAACTCGATAACTCATACATACTAAAAATTAAAAATCAACGGTTCGTTTCTTTTATTTCGATTTTTTTCAATTGAAATGGTTTCGTATTATATTTCTTTGTAGCCTTCTGGCATTTGCCAAGTCTGGATTCACCCTATCAAAAATTTCTTCTCCATCATCGATATTGTCTTGGTTCAGTAAGCCATAATCCACAATTTCCAAATTATCTTCAGGTGGAACTTCTGGTTCATTATTGTCTATACACATGTTATGAAGTACGCAACATGCATTTATGATCAATCCAGCTTTATCTGGTAGATAATGCAATACGCGATGCTTCAACAAACAGCGAAATCTGTTTTTCAAAACACCATTGCATCTTTCTACCAGACTCCTTGCAGATTTAAGTCTGTTATTGAACCTTTCTTCTGAAGTATTTGGTGGTGCATTTCTCAATGGAGTCAACAGCCACGGCCGCAGAGGATATCCTATAATCATAAATGAAAAATGTTCGACCTATTCATTGTATTGTTTAACAAAATATCTAACCCGAATCTCCAAGAAGAAAAAATGGATTTGTTGGATGTTGTCTATGAATCTGTTCCATTATAACAGATATTTGGCTCTGCCTCCAAATATGTGCATCATGAGAACTTCCAGGGAATCTGGCATTAACATTCAGAATTTTCAATTTTTCATTACAAATCTGCTGAAACCAAACAATAATTGTACGATTGTATGATAGGGAATAAATTAGATTATTATTACCAGTTGAACGTTGATAGAATGATAGTTTTTTCTATTTATGTAAATGTATTCAGGGTAATTGGGGTCTTCAGTCCTAGGGGCACTAATTGCAACATGGGTACAATCAATTATTCCTATGATACCTGGAAATTGGAATTCTTGATAGAACCTTAAACACATACAATGGAGGTTTTTCAATGGGAGTGTATTTTGGATTGTTAGATTTCCTACCTATTCCTAGCAGCCTCAAGTTCCTCGATATTGCGTGGGAACCGAATCCATCTGTTGAAAATATCCGGTGAAGTCAAGGCTTCACAAACTTCTGTGATACTCCTACTCACACTAGCTTGACTCACGCCAGTGAAATGGTTTGTTCCGGTTATTTCCTGATAACTTCCAAATCCCAGGAACCGCAATGTCACAAATACCTAACATGGAATATTCAATATTGAATTCAATCACAAAACTTGTATTCTTTCTTACTTTTGTTTCCACTGTTAAAGCTGAGCTACGGGTGGGGTTTCTGAGTAGTGGACGAAGAACTTCCACTAGGTTTCTAACCATTGGCTTTGAAAGCCTGAATATAATTTTGAAATGTGATTCTGACAAATTGAATGGATTTTCTTTCCTCCAAAATATCCTGCGACCTTCAGCCTGTTCTCGAGTATTCTCTTCATCATTAAATATTTGATCGGCTATCAAATCATCCATTAACTCATCCATTTCAGTATCACACCAAAAGAACAGACTTTTCAAATCTCTATTCCCTGACGTTTCCCTCGAAAATACCAAGAGAAATGTCAGGGAGTTATTTCTCTCGACAGGTAAGAGAAAACAAATTCAAGAATACACTCATGTTCGCTAAAAGAGAAAAGTGCCTGTTTTCTCTTGGCTTTTCTACTCCCTGAAACTCAAGAATAGCCACCCAGGGAAATGTGAAATCTGGACGACAACTTGTTCATTTGTTGTGAAGTTTCCACTTTAATCCTATCACAGCCACTGAGATTTTCAATGTTGTTGATGAACTAAAAAATAAAAATTCTACAGGCATGGATTGCCTTTTTTAGGTAGCTTTACATTCACGCAAAATAATGCACGAAAGAACGTCAGTGTAAATGCTAAGAACCCATAGAAATTATAATAAACTAAGAACCGAGTAATTATAGAATTTGGAAGCGATTGGAACGAAGCGATTGGAACGTGGTGCTCCAATCAATCACGCGTGATTGCGCGTGAATGTAAAGCTACCTTTTTTCTCTACAAGTATAACAGAATATTGAACTAGGTAGTTGTAGTTCAGTATTCTGTGACGATAGCATGTAAAATTATCGATTATAATTCCGAGTCACGAGACGTATTCTGCGAAACGGAATACGCCGAGTGAGGAGGTAGGTATAATCGATAATTTTCATTTGCTCGAGTGTTATTTGTTACGATTTTACAATGAATGAAGAAATAATATATTTTTATTGTTTAATTATTGAAATTAAATGTACAATTCGCAAAATTCTGAAAATTGTTTCCAAACATATTTATGAGATTTTGCCGTATTTTGAGGTGTTGAAGTATTTGTTTCTTGATCTATTTCGACTCCAGAGCTGTAATGTTATGTACTTTTATGTCTATTCAATAAAATCAGTCATTATTATTATTATTTTATAATCAATAAATCTGTTGAGGAGGAAACGTTTCCAGATCTACTCAGAATAAGAAAAATCATTCCAATATTCAAGAAAAATGATTCCCATTCGATCAATAACTACAGGACTAGTCACCATCATTCCCAGTGTGATCAGTGAGATAATAGAAAAATGTGTTTACAATAAATTGAGTATTCCCTTTTTTGCTTTTAAGCATAATGTAATCAGTAAACATCAAAAAGGTATTTGCCAAGGTAGGTAGAAATTGCGACTGCAACTTCTATGGATACTATTTATAATGGCATCGACCTCCGAGCAATAGAAGATATAGAGGTGCCATTTCTATATGAACACGTTGTTATGAAAGCTGCATATCACTATCCTTTGTGATAGTTTGATTGTGAGGGGTAACCTCCGAGTTCGGAGGGGGAGATTTGTTATTGTTATGATATTCGGATGTAAGATTAGAACCAGTGGCGGCGTGCTGATAAAAATTTTTCATGTTATATTTTTATCTCTAGACGACAACATGCCCTGGTTGGAAAGCACGTGTGTTGTCAAGATGTCGATCAAAAATACTTTATTGTGCGAAAAATTAGATTCTTGCTGACAAAGCATAGAATAAGGTCATAAATGCTGAAAAAATAAATTAAAGTGCTGAAGTAAAAAGTCAAAACATTCAAATCGTTGAATCACATCTGTAAACTATACACTATATACAGGGTGTTTCTTAAGAACGTGTAGAAACTTTAAGAGCATGTTGCTGACGTCGAAATAAGAAAAATAGTTCCCATAAACACATGTCCGCAAGTTATTCGTTTCTAAGATACAGAGTGTCAAAGTTTAATTATTATATTTGTTTTTTTGTGAATAAATGCCAAAATATGATATTCGAGTAAAGTTTGGTATCTGGGATGATTTTTCAATGACAAAATCAAAGGACCCCGCAAACTCCTTATGGAATTTGGGTCCCAGTGGATTTTTTTGAATTTTTGATATGATGTAGTCCATGTAATTCTCAACCAATGTTACCATTGCGCCAACCCAAAAAAATGAACAGTTTTGCTGCTAGGGGGCGTTGAAATCACCCCTTGCGCAGATTAGACTATTTATTTTTGAACCCGGCAACAATATTTTCACTTGTTTCATTGTTGCTAATGTTGCACAATATTGTGCTGTTTTATAAAAAAAATCTTACCCCCTCCCCTTTTCCCCCAACTCCTATTAAGAAACGCAAAAAAAATATTTCTCGAGTGCCTTTAAATGAGTCGACGAATGTTTAAATATACCTAAATAAGGGAAATTGCAATTTTTTATGACTATCCCCCCACCCCCCAAATGACACAAAACGAAAAAATTTCGGTGGATTTTTCTGAATTTTTTATATGATGCAGTTCAAGTTATTTTGGATAGAAATAAATCGGGTGACAAACCCCAAAAATGAATAGTTTTGATGCTATGGGGCGTCGAAATCATACCTTGCTCAGAATAGACTATTCATTATTATAGGCGGAAACAATATCTCTACGTATTTTTGTTTTATTTTATGCCGAACAATTGTGTAAATTTTTATAAATTGAAAATCTAAAACCTCCCCCTTACCCCAATCCCTATTTCAGAACAAGAAAAAAAATTATTCTGGCACCACCTCAAATTCAAATTGCTGATGTCTAATTTTTATTTATTTTCAAGATATTCGCCCAATTAATTGATATTCAAAAAACATGACCTTACGCCCTAATAAGAAGTCAGCGAACTCCACCAATATTTTTCTGAAGGGAGGGAAAGGTGAAATTAAACAACTGTACGATTTCCTCAATTTGAGCTGACTAAAACATTTATTTTGATAAATCATTTACAAGCACAAGGAGATACATTTTTTTCGTGTTTTAAAATAGGGGAAGGGGGTAAGGGGGAGGTTTTATATTTTCAATTTATAAAAAATTACACAATTGTTCAGCATAATCAGAACTAAAATACGTAGAAATATTGTTTCCGCCTATAATAATGAATAGTCTATTCTGAGCAAGGGATGATTACAATGCCCCCTAGCATCAAAACTATTCATTTTTAGGGTTTGTCGCCCAATTTATTTCTATTCAAAATAACTTGAACTGCATCATATCAAAAATTCAGAAAAATCCAACGAAATTTTTTCGTTTTGTGTCATTTGGGGGGTGGGGGAATAATTATAAAAAATTGCAATTTCCCTTATTCAGGCATATTTAAACAAACATTCGTCGATTCATTTAAAGGCACTCGAGAAATATTTTTTTTGCGTTTCTTAATAGGAGTTGGGGGGAAAAGGGGAGGGGGTAAGAATTTTTTTATAAAACAGCACAATATTGTGCAACATTAGCAACAATGAAACAAGTGAAAATATTGTTACCGGGTTCAAAAATAAATGTCTAATCTGCGCAAGGGGTGATTTCAAAGCCCCCTAGCAGCAAAACTGTTCATTTTTTTGGGTTGGCGCAATGGTAACATTGGTTGAGAATTACAGATCGACAAGCGTAAGGATGCCTCTGAGATGCGCAAACGATAGAAATCGTGAGTAGATGTGCGACAAAGATCGACTACTGTTTAATAAGGCAGAGCGATTGAGCTCCTGCCCCACTCCAGGGTTTTGTCTACTGCGCAACCAATTCTCGGAGGCATCCTTACACTTGATGATCAGTACATGGACTACATCATACCAAAAAATTCAAAAAAATCCACCGGGACCCAAATTCCATAAGGAGTTTGCGGGGTCCTTTTGTGTTAATTGTGAAAAAACTAATTTCTAATCAAATTTATTTTGAATTAAAAAACCTTGCCATTCATAATCACTTGCATCGATTATTTCAAATCTCAATAACTCGAAAACAGTTGCTCGCAGTGACCTCTACCAAGAATATATTTTTTACACAAACTAAATAATAAATATTCCCAGATACCAAATTTTAGCCAAATTTCAAAATTATTTTGAAATTATTCACAAAAAATTAAAATAAGAATTCAACTTTGACACTCCTGTATCTCAGAAACGAATAACTTGCGGACATATGTTTATAGGAACTTTTCTTTTTATTTTGATGTCAGGCAATACGCATCTAAATTTTCAACACGTACTTAAGAAATACCCTGTATATGCTATACATGCATTATAATACACATAAGAATTTACACATAAACTATAATACACATAAGAATTTACATATAAACTATAACACATATTTATGTTGAAATACTCATCCAAAGTGCAGTAAAAGCCTTGATAGCTCTTTAACTCCGTTTCTTATGTTTTTTAGATTATTGTGTCCTAAGGCAGATAATCAAAAAGTGTTTTAGAGTTATCAAACAGTAATGTCTCTACTTATGTAGAGTTAGGCTCAGGGAGCGATCGATATTACAAGTCTGCCTGGTATGAAAACGAGAATTTCTTATGTATAGTAAGGTGGGGTAAGTGTGTAGAGGCGTCATAACTTATATTCGGTGGTTAATTGTGGCTCCATCTGTGAGTAGGGAGTACAACTAAATATTATGACATGTTGTATAATGCAGAATGCTAGAGTTCAAATAATTCTTAGACAAGCAGTGGTGATTGAAGAAAATACATGACAATGTGGGCATTGAACACATATATCTATTAACTACGAATATGGATAATAAGGATAGCCTATGTGATGCCAAAAAAAATGAGCATCGACTTCGAATTGGACGCTGTTAAATTAATGCGCTTGCGCCAGAAATTACTATTCAAAGACACGATTTTGTTTTTTCATCTTTTTCTAGCGTGCATGATTCGGCAGCAGCAATTATCGAACATATGAGAAGCATATCTTTCTAACATAAGCTCATAATATGGATAAGTTTACAGAGAGCAAGTGTAGATTGTGCAAATTATAAGAGAGGACGGCACTATATGGGTTTTATTCCTGAGAATATGACACATTTTATAAATTTCTACATTTCTAGATTCATGCCTGAAGGAATTTAAGATCGCCGCGTTATACTTTTATTGTAAAGAACAATAAATGAAATGAAATGAATACTTGGAGTTCGTGTTCAGGGAGGCAAAAAACACATCACTACCAGCAAACTATTTTTCTCGGCAGTTATGATGCCGATGTGGAACGAGATTTAGCTTTTCAAACAACTGTCTGTCACATACCCAATCCATATTTCTTCAAATTTAGTTAGTTTTTATCCGCTTTTGGCAGAAAACTGATTGATGAAAGTCTAGTAGCAGGTAACAGACATTGTGTTACAAATGGATCAATGAATCGTTTTTTTTAATGATACGAAGTTTAATTGACCGTCTTGCATAATTCTCATTCTTCATTTATCCACATTATAAAAATGTTAGCCCATTTTCAATATGGGATGGTTTAAAATGTCAAAAGAAGCATAACCTTAAAAATGTATGACATTTCTCGTGATTCAGAATTCGGCATGCGAGGCATGCGCAATAGTTTCCCAGCCCCCGTTTGAGAAAAGGTAAGATAGATATTTCTGGCTTCAATTTGATAACATTGCGTCTTATGGTGTGTTATCCATATTTGTAGTTAATAGATATACAGTGACCGGCAGAAAGTACGCATCATATGGGAATTTTTTTTATTAATAAATTTTGACAAATATTGATACTTGCAATCGCTTCTGCATCAAAAGAAACCCCAAAAGACGTTGTACAGTGCCGTTCGTCTTTTCGAGGTTGGCGGGAAATTTAAAAAAATTGAAAATTATTTCTCAAAACACACTTGTTTGTGAAAATATCGAGAAATGTTAATAAGAAAAGTTGTTCAGATTGACATTTTATAGCTATGTACAAGTTTTGAAAAAGATCTGAGATAAAAAAATAAAAATCAATTTTTTGCCACAAAAAAAAATCTTTTTGGAAACATACATTTTTGACGAAGAAACTCATTAGTAAAGCCAACACTAATATTTCAAATAATGTTTTGTGAAGATTCGCAAGCTATTCCTATTTTATTCGGAGAAAATTTGAAATCTGTGATTTTGCAGTGTGATCAGCTGCTTCATAAGAAGTCACTGAAATATCTACAGGACATTATAATTCCGATACTTTTTATTATTAATTAAGAACCAAGTATCTACACAATTTCAATTTGAAATTCTTAATATGTCCTGTAGATATTTCAGTGACTTCTTATGAAGCAGCTGATCACACTGCAAAATCACAGATTTCAAATTTTCTCCGAATAAAATAGGAATAGCTTGCGAATCTTCACAAAACATTATTTGAAATATTAGTGTTGGCTTTACTAATGAGTTTCTTCGTCAGAAATGTATGTTTCCAAAAAGATTTTTTTTTGTGGCAAAAAATTGATTTTTATTTTTTTATCTCAGATCTTTTTCAAAACTTGTACATAGCTATAAAATGTCAATCTGAACAACTTTTCTCATTAACATTTCTCGATATTTTCACAAACAAGCGTGTTTTGAGAAATAATTTTCAAATTTTTTAAATTTCCCGCCAACCTCGAAAAGACGAACGGCACTGTACAACGTCTTTTGGGGTTTCTTTTGATGCAGAAGCGATTGCAAATATCAATATTTGTCAAAATTTATTAAAAAAAAAAATTCCCATATGATGCGTACTTTCTGCCGGTCACTGTATGATTGAACACAATAAAAAGTTTGTAACTCTTAAATCGAGTTTCCTTTTTTTAATAATTTTTATAGCATATTAAACATTGCTCTTTCCAGACTCACACACATGCCCCTGACTTCTTTAAATGCATAGATAAGCAAAATATACATTTACTACATACTTGCCCCACTCAATGGAGGCAAGTGTGTATTACATACCTTGTTTAAAAAATATAGCACCTATTGAAAAGTTTTCACATTTTAATGACTTTGCTACTGCGGCATATTTGGAAGACACCAAGTAAGGTACTGATGTACGTAAATTTAATTATTTTCTTTGGTTGAATTTCCACAAGTAAATATATGTAAACTTGCATAATTTTACTAAACTCTTACCCCACCTTACTTTAGTTATTATTTTACTTCTGTTTCTTAAACATCAAACAGGTGAGAGTCATTGAAGTTTATGAGTTAAATAGGGGCCGACATGTATCTCTGAAGACATCTCTGCAGACATACCAAACAACAGCTCTATTTTGATGTAGTCTTGATTTGCTCACAGGGTGGAGCAATGACTTGCTTTTTGTAAATCGTCAGTACAGCTTCTCCTATTTCTTTGCGGATGTGGTCTAATTTTTTTCTATGACGGTTCATAGTTCTCGTTGCTACTTTTAAAAACTTTCTTCTGGTATCATCTGTGTCCATATCATCGATTTCACAATCACGAATTCCTCTAAAATAGCATACATTTCAAGTTATAGTTGCAGAACATGAAGCAAATTCCATGTCCAACAAATTCAAGGTAAAAAAATATCTCTACTACAATACGAGCTATGTCCAGAAACATTCATTTTACAGAAGACTGCAAATAATAACTACTAATGACCATAGCAGTCGATGCCAAAACACCAAAGAAAAAAAATAACTGCTACATAAGAATTTCATTGTTTTGGATTTAAAGTGTAAAATAATCGCGGGTATAGATTTTTATGTACCTAGTACCTATTATCATTTTACAATAAATGTTTCGTGACATAGCTCGTATTGCAGTATCAACGACGCTATGTTTTAAGTTGTCGAAAGACATTCCAACAAGACAGAGGAGTTGAGTTTGCTTATTTACTTTTAAGTGTACCTACACTGCAACAAGTATTTTCCTAATTATTAATATGTAATCGTTTTTAAGGTCGACTTAAATAGTAACAATGTTTTTACAGCTACTTCAACAAATAGTGTATTTTTGTCTCAAAATCGGGATTATGCCATGATTACCATGTTACGCCCATGGTTTGATTTGACAAGGCGATAAATAAGTCGTTAACGGACGTAAACAAACATGATCACCAAGTTGAGAGTGAATATAACATGAAATTCCAACCTGGTCATCTAGTGCAAACGGATATATCCGACAATGCCCATTTTTAACATGATTCGGGCTGAGATGTTTGTAAACAACGTCGGGTATGTTGCTTTCAAGAAAGAGACAGAGAAGCCCTCTCTAATCTTTTATTGCTCGGAGGTATCGACAAGTCATTCGATTCTATAAATGTTGATATACTTGCTGATCAATTATATGCAGTAGGTGTTCGAGGGAAATTTCTTGCATGGCTTATATCCTATATGAATTTCACGGAATTTTATGGGAAATGGAATTATAACGGACTTATTCAGTATGGACTTTGGTGTTCCACAGGGCTCAGTTTTGGGACCTTTCCTTTTTTTTATTCATATGAATGACCTGCCACAACAGGCACAACCCCATTATCTCTTTTTGCCGATGATACCTCCAATTCAGCAGAAGCTAATAGTCTTCTTGAACTTCAAGCCAAACTTAACACGATATGTAAAACTTCTCAATCTGGTGTCGCTCTAAAAAACAGTGCCGGTTCAATTTTTTCGAAAAAAATCATTTTGAGCTACCAATACATGTTGAAAACAATGAGGATCAGCAGCAGTTTTTATGCTCTGTTACAACTCAAGAAGGTCTAGATTCTAGACCTTCTTGAGTTGTCTAGAATGAGAAGAATCTTTCACGCAACGATACATTCAGTTCTCTCCTACAATGTACTTCTCTGGAGTGATGGAAGTAACAAAACTCGAGCTATTACAGCTCAGATGTGAATAATATGAATGTTATATGGTCTTTATCATACAGAGAAGATATTCTGAATATCTTCAAAAAATCTTTTCCGCATGAAGAAGCTGTTGTACAGCGAAACCATTGTCGTGGTTTTGTAAACCTTTTTAGTGAAAATCATTTCAGCCTTATTTTCATTATAGATATTAATTTATCGGCTACATAAGTTTAAAAAATCTCGAGAAGAATCAGATTGGTTTATTTATTAAAATCCATCGCATAATTCTGATTTCCTTGCGAATTTCTTATTGGCAAACTTTGAATCCCTTATAAAACATTTTCCACTTGAAAATGTCAAACAAATGATGAGAGATAACCTTTTGATTGGTTTGACAATACTTTGAGAAGAGAGATATAATTATCATCATTGTTCAACTAGAAGTAACTTGCGAGAATTCGAGCAAGTTCGAACGTTTTGTCAAAGAGTACAAATAAATGATAAGAATAAAATCTACAAAGTCGAAGTACCCTTTTCTCAAAATATTTCTACAAAGTGGAAAGTATGAGGCAAATATCTGACAGAAAACAACTACTACCCTGGCTGATGCCACGACGGATAATGAACTACATCTGACAGATATTTGTGCAACGTTTTTCAATAAAGACTCAATGCAAGTGCTTATTATAAACAAATAATAGATTATTGTTAATTTGGCTGGGGATGACCACCGGCAGACATGTTGCGAGGTTAGGTAAGGTTAGGTTAGGTTACTGATTTTCCTGGCGGGTGGCGCTTTGACTGACTTTACTGTAAGTTGCTGCTTCATCCGTTGGGAATTATTAGATGAACAATAGAGTGTCATCGTTGGCCAGAAATGAAATTGAATGAAATAATAAAAAATTTTAGGCGAGTGCATATACGGAGAATAGACTCTGATAGGCTCCGCCCACCCCCGGCTTTCTCGAGTTCTTTTATTTAAGAGTCTGAAATGGTTTCTTAAATCAGTCACTCGGGAGCATCCGAGCTGGTATGTAGTTATACCTTTGTGAGTACACCTTTCCCGGGTGGCTCTCACATGACTTTTTGATACTTGTTGAACCTATCATCGATTTTATCTCTGGCATTTTTATTTCTGGCATTCTTATGGAATCTACGGCCTGTCTTGATTGAAGTGGTTAGAAATTCGTTGGGAACACCAACAAATCTAGAAACAATTCGTATGCATGCCGCACATTAGCCTAGAGCTTTTATCAAGCTCGAAGATAACAAATATTAATACTTCGCTTCGTACTATGCCTGAGTTCTTGTCAGAATTCATAGCGCATAGTGTTGCTGCTACAATCCGTTTTTAAATTCAGAATCCATGATTAATCCGTAGCTGCTATATAGGAACTATAAATTTTGCTTACATGTCGACGATTCGGGTTTAAAGACTGAGCTAGCTGGAAGAAGGAATAAAAATCCTTATTATTTTCGAAACCTGAGCATTGGCAGATGATGACAAGATTATAATTCATTTGGCAGGGACAAGACAACTCAAAGTTGTCGGACCTACCCTTGCACTGATGAGAGGCAAGAACCTCGAAACATATCTGCAGGTGATCAACTGGTCATCCCCAGCCAAATTAATAGTAATGTATTGTTTGTTTACAATAAGCACTTGCAATTGAGTCTTCTTTGAAGAACGTTGCACAAATATCTGTCAGATGTTCAATATCCGTCGTGGCATTAGCCAGAGAAGTAGTTGTTTTCCACTTTGTGGAAATATTTGGAGAGAAGGGTACTTCGACTTTGTCGATTTTATTCTCATCATTTAGAAGTAACTTACTTCCATTTAAACAATGTTATCTTGAATGAAAATGATTTTTGATTCAACTAGGGATCCACGTTACTTCACAACATTCTCTATAAAGAATGCAATTGCAAAATAATTGTAAGGAAAAAATATTCTTACGATCGTTATATTCTGGTTCGTGATAGTTGGCGATTAGTGAATTATGAAAGGAACAAATACACTTTCAATACATCTGTACACGATATTGAAACTTCCGAATTCAGCAACTTTTACGCCTCAGTTGCAGAAGACACAATTAACACAGTTCCCAAAGAAATATCGGATAAAGCAATCACTTATATGAAATGCATTTCTACTGCTTGTAAATTACTTTTCATGGATCCCATCACTGAAAATGAAGTGATTCAAACTATCGTTTAATTGAAAAAGGAGTTTTGTCGTTGTTAACACAAAAAAGAAAATTATTTCACCAACTGCGCTCTTCATCTCCGCTGTCGCCAGCTGACACTTATTTTAGTTGTTTTTCGAATAAAAATTGCCATTAAAAAAACAAAGCAGTGTTGAAATGACGCATAAAATATTGACGTTACCTCCTGGACTGTTAGGTATATCTATGGAAGAAGGAAGTGTTTCAATTAAAACAAATGCAACTGAGAAAATAAACAAAGCGTGTCTTTTTGTGGCTGAGATTATAAATATTTATGTGCTCAACATAACTTGCTTATCGAATAGTTACGAAAATCTGTTAAAATAAAGGCATGGAGTAATAAACCGCTCAGATGCATCGATTCCATAGACGTACCGTAATTTCTCGGACCGAGTGGGTATAAGTACGAAAACTATAATCTTTTAGTCCAGACCTTTTAATAACTGCAGATATTGATAGAGAATTGATTAAAAGCAAGAATGTTAGTAGTAGGTTCTCAGTATCACTGGTATATATAGTGCTTTCTGGAAATTATTTGTGTTTGCTTCTATTTTTAACTTGTGTATGTAAAATTAGATTCGGGTATTATGGATGCTGAACAAGGACCATCAGCACGGCCAAAATTGGGACCTTTATCTTTAAATGAAAGAACATTAATTTTAAACTGTTAAGTTCGTTGCAAAATAACAACAATAGTGCCAGTGTAGACGAGACTGTTAAAAAACATATTCTATGTTGTGCATAGCGAAGTTCACCAACTATAAATTAATGAGAGAAAAGAAAAGTGGAGCTCTTCAACCTCCAAAAACATCTACGAATCGACCACAGATCACGATAGACAATTCGTTAAAACAGAGGTTGAGGAGTAAAGTCCACGTGTTTTACCCAAAAAGTGAAATTCCCACACTGAATAAAATTATGTCTGCACTTCAAGCTGATCTGAATTACCCAAATTTATCTAAAATGACATTATCCAAAATTATAAAACCTATACCAAACATATGAGACAATCTGTACTTATAGATTTACCAGATATTGCGATGTGGAGAAGAGACTATTTACGCAATATTAAACAATCCCGAAACGAAGATCGACGCATTTATTACCTGGGCGAAATGTGGATGAACGAAGGATATACTGTATCTAGTATCTCAGTATTGGCAGGACAGCATTATTAAAAACAAAAGGCTAGCCTTCATCGTTAGATTGTCAACGGGTTTGGATCCACCTCCAGGCAAGGATAAAAGATTAATTATCGTTCATATGGTTATTGTAAAGATGACTTTTGACTTTTGATCGAAACGAACCGGTGACGTCACGAATTGTGACGTTTTTGAAGAATTATTTGAACAAATGATCGATTTTATTCCGCAGGGATCTACTAGTCTTATGGACAACGCAAGTTACCATTCTAGATTACAAGAACATTAAGCCACAAACTAAAAGCAAACTATTGGAGTGGCTTAGCTCAATAAACATTGTTTTCCCACTGATCCACTAAAAAAAGAACTTTATAGTATCGCTATAATCCACAAAAACAAGTATAAAAAGTACATCGATGACCAATTAGCCGTTTCACGTAACTTCGACTTCTCCCGTATCACTGCGAGCTGAATCCCATAGAACGAATGTGCACAAATAAAAAAGAATTTGGCCCGGAAAAATACGACGTTCAAAATGAAAGATGTTCAGTTATTCTTTAAATGTGCGGTTAGTGAAGTGACCAGCGACAAATGGAGGAAATGCATTGACCATGTTATTACCGTAGAACATGCTATGTGGAAAATTGACAATATTTTTGGAGACGTGATTAATCCAATTGTTATCGACCTTAATAAAGATGATTCATCTTCTTCTGTACTTGTAATAATTTTAAGTCCGCAATATGTTTCTTTTTTGATCCCATTATTTCTTGGTTATTTTTATATAACTAATTACTGCTGCATTTCACGTTTTCAACTACAAAAATACTATAATCGGTGAAAATCACGTCTTACATTTTTTATTCAAATTTATTACCAACTAATTGTTAAGAAATAACATTATTCCTAGCAATGTTTAACGTAAACCTAAATATTTTCATAAAATATTCACCATTATATTTTTAAACAGATATTATACCACCAGATACTCCACTTAAAGGTGGCTGGTCAGAATTTTTAATCCTTTAACAATGGCCTTAAAAAGGTCCATAAAAGTTATGACCGACACCATTTTATATTTCATTGTAAGTGCCGAAAATCTAGTAATGTTCTGAGAACATCGCCTAAGCAGCTATTGTTGGTGTTCTTGAATTTCTTTAGGATGTATCTCTCAGAGAAAACATCCCGAGTCAGTGAGGTCCAAAGCTTTACCGTTCGTTAAAAGATCGAGCCTTGGATTTCTCCAGAATGACGACAAAGGGATGTGAGGACTAAAAAATGTTGTTTGGGAATACACAGTTTATTGTTTTTCTTGTTGATGAATTGTTTTTTATGATAGGATTACGTAAGCTTCAATAGAGTTTCTATTTCAATCAAAAGATATGGCTTTCTGTTAATTTGATGAAATTCAACAGAAAGTAACTACAAATACAGAGTACAGACCCGTATCAATGAAGCATGAAAAATTGGAGGAAAAACTTAATGTAATATCACAAGAATTCACAAACTGGTGTTTCAAAAGTTTTTAATTGTTAATACCAATAAAACTATTCTCATGCAGTTCTACTCAAGGCTGAAAATTACTCCTCAAATGCATATAAATGTTAAAGGAAAATATATTCAAATGTCTGATTCTACAAAGTTTTTAGGTACCTACCTACAACAATTCTGATATGAGCTTGAAACTACAAATCGATCATGTATGTAAAAAAATAAACAGTGGCTACTTTGCTATCCTTCAACTGAGAAATATCAGTTTACCACAATTATTGAATGTATATTATGCTATTGTATGCTCTCATATTTCATACAACATAATACTATTAGACTACAAGCCCATATAACAATTTTGGGGGGTCATTTGACCCAGCGTGAAACATTTTCAGAACGATGCTGCTATATGAAAAAATAACTTTAGTCAGTATGCCGTCTATTCTTGGTGGTGCAAATGACTAATAATAATGACTAATAATAATAAGATTTGCTTTTCCGACAAAATATTCCTGTACGGCATTCCTCACGTTGGTTGATTATGAAATAATAATCTTCTAGAACCTACTGCCGTACAAAAATAATGGGACCGGATGGCTTCCAGTCCCATTATTTGTGTACGGTAGTAGGTTCTAGGAGATTATTATTTCATAATCTACCAACTTGAGGAACGCCATACATGATTATTTTGTCGGAAAAGCTCATCTTCAGATGAAAAATAATAATTATTATTATTACAGTCATTTGCACCACCAAGAATTGACGGCATAGTGACTAAAGTTATTTTTTCATATAGCAGCATCCTTCTGAGGATGTTTCATGCTGGGTCAAATGACCCCCCCAAATTGTTATATGGGCTTGTAGTCTATATGGGGTTGCGCCACAAATGCAAATCGAATTTTCGTACCTCAGAAAAGAATAATGAGACTTATTTTTAATTTGAAACGAACTGACACCTGCAATTCTTACTTCCGCCAGAATGATATTATGACGTTTCCACTAAGTATACATATGTGAGGAAAAATTTGTGTAAATATCTAAGAAATTCTGATAATCATTTAACTAGAAATGCCAATTTACTGCAGATTCCGAATCACACATCCAAGTTATATGAAAAAATCCCATCTTACATGGGCATATAACTCTACAACCATTTACCGAAAGATGTTCAAGATGAAGACATTTTTTTGCATTCTAAAGGAAACTGAGAATTTTACTCGTTGAAGGAAGTTTCTATAATATAAACGAATATGTATCCCTTAATTCGAAACGACTGTGATTTATTAAATTTTTAATGATAATGATATGTTTAATGTGATCTGAAGGTTCCTGGTAGTGTTTATATACCATTTGTTTTTTATGATTTGTCTGATGTCACTTTTGTGATCTTAAAGATGAATAAACTATCTATGTATCTAATAAAATTTGGATAATTTACTAAAAGTCAATGTAACGAACTTTCTTTTTTTTCAGTTGGATGGTGACCAAGCAGATGTTGATGATGAAGAACCCGATTTTTATGCCCAAGCACCACTCCCTGGTTAAACTCACCGTGTTCGAAACAATTCAGTTGGTTCTGTTGCAATAATCTTCCATTCAGCGTTTCTACGTGCCCACTAGGTTTACAAGATTCTCATTTCCTAGTTTGAATTTTATATCACTAAGTAAACGTTTTTATATTTACCATAAAGACCTTTAAAGGGATTCTCCTGAGGATCTATAGAGATATAGAATATTTATAGGGTTGAATAGTACCAGTTAAATAGTGAAATATGAAGTGAATGGCCACGCAAATGGTCCATTATGTGGCCAGATTTTTATTTCGCCATCCACATCCCTAGGAAGACGAAACTTTGTTAATTTTTATAGTTCTCAATGGAGTTCAAGTTTGTGGAGTTAGTGATTTGTTTCGGTTTAAAAAATAAGGCCAGCTCAGTATTCGTCAGTTTCATGTACTTATTTATAAATATGTTTGTTGATATATTGAGTATATTACAAATTCAGATTAGTTTTTATTCAAGATAGAAAATCCGTGATTGATTATTCTCTATTATATCACCTTGAAAATATATTTTGATTAGTACTTATAGTACATGGACATTGTTGAACGAGCTCTGAAAGCGATTATCATCTTATTAGAAATGTTATTTCACTCATACATTCTTCTCAAAAGAGTAGACTTCTTGTTTTTTATCATCTTCTGAGACTCTCCCATAACTTATCTGTATTTTATGTGCCTTCTTGCTACAATTTGGGGCAAAGTGGAGGAATATTTTAGGATGAATATAATTTAGCTATCAAGTACATTTGCAAATTAATTCATTTATTTCTTGATGAAAATTAAACATCTGAATCTACTTTTCCAAAATAGAAAATTATAAACATTATATACCAGACTTATTTCTGGGAAATGGAATTGGTATCATATTTTGTGATTCAATGTGAGATCGAAATGCGCCTTTCAATATGATAGACCTTTTTCAGTTTTATCTAGACATATTTTTTGTAATTTGTCTTTTATTATGGTACCCTGAATATTTTCGATATAAATCTGATTACTTCCATCATATTTTCCACATCCGCATATATAACGAAATAACTTTCATCCATAATGAACGTTGTGAAAGTTTACATAAACAAAAATTTGTCATTTTTGAGATAAGTATTCACAATGTTGTTACGAAGCGAATTCCTGTTTTAGTTGATCATAAAATGAACAAAAATTCAAAAAAAAAGTGGATAAAACTTTATCTCCTCGAAATGTACAGCAGACCTTTCATATGATTTTTTCCAAAATATTTTATGTACGTTGTTACACTGTTGAAAGGTCTCGGGATTTATTCAGATTATTAATGTTCATATGGTTTTATCAAATTGTCAAAATAGAAGGTACACTCGATAGAATTATGAAGAAAATAATATCGGCTGTCATGGTCTTGGCATATTACCTACGAAAATTATTTTATTGAAGATAAAACTTTGCATCAATTGGACCAATTCTATAATTATTCGCCATTTCACAAATCCTCTTGGATTTATATAACCCTATACATTCAGGGGTAGAACCCGTCTTGTTTATATTAGCTTGTAATACAAAAGAATGTGTGGAAACATTAGGCTTCAGAAAATTTATTGTTACATATGAAATGAAAGGTTCAAACATAATTATTGAAGGGTTCTTTGAATGGCGAAAAAGTAAAATTGGGAAATTATGCAAAAACTAATGTTTTTTCGCAGTAATATGATTTCCCTGATATTTTGGTTACTTGAAATATATAAATGAAGATGGGTGCCTTATAAAGTAGGTAATCTAAAGCGTTTGCCAAATCAAAGTATTGCTGGAGTATTGCAAGTCGATATAATTTTTCATGGAGTGAGTTATTTTTCTCCAATATTTGAATTTTCAAACACTTTATCGCTGGTAATAAAGAATAGAAAAGATATATTCAATATATTTATTTTTCAACTGTCAAATCTTACAACCCTATAGAAATCATACCATTTATCGCCTTCAAAATTCAGTGGGCACATCTTCAACTGATAGGTGAATAATAGCAATAATAATTATGTAACCTGATTCTAGAAAAGTGTACTAATGATAAAAAAAACCTGAAAACAATCAAAAAGTAGAATATGTAGAAATAGCTGACAAATTCATTGAATTAAACAAAAATCTTTGCAACCAAGTCAAAAATGGTCGAAGTAATGTTTTTCCATGTTTTCATTAATTAAACAGTATTTTTTGTACCACACTTACATTCCAAAGGACATTACCCCCAATACATGGGATCGTAGGTTTTCGGGCGATTTTTAAACTTTTTACAGTATGTTATTCTTGTACACTACACACCAAATTTTCATGAACACATGCAGATATTTTCCAAAATAGGAATCTAAAATTTCTGAGTTGAATTCAATATCAACAAGAAGTTCGAAGTGTTGATTTAGAAAGTATATTGAAATAAACTCAAAAACTTATGATCTCATAAATTGTGTCTGCCATTATATGTGAAATAATTGTACAAATCACCATATTATTTTCTATTTTATCTGCTTCTTTGAAATTTTTTTACAAAATTGCACACTGTTAATACGACTTGGTTTGCAATGTATTTTCCAACATATTTTAGCATTCCTTGAATTTAGAACAACCTGTTAGAATTTTCGTACTAAATACTCATCCTACATTTAGATTCAAAGATATTCATGGGTCCATTTTGTGATACCGCATCGTCATTAACTGTCGCAATCCTTAGATTTGACATTTATAATCAACTCTAGAAACTTGAGTAACCATCGGATTTTAATATTTATCTGCCATCTCCAAATAGTTTTTCTTAAAAACACTGAAAATATTCGCGATGTCAAATATTTTTGTGTGTAAAATACTTGGCAAATGAATATTGAAGTTGTCCCACTACTAAAAATAAATACTACAGAGGCTCTAATCCACGTTTCCTTTTGGGTCATCAGTGGTAATCAAAGTAGAAATTAGTGATAAATGAAATATCAGTATTATTGTTAAAGTTTACATCATAAAAGATAATAAAACTCAATAATTCTCCTAAACTGGTAGTTTTTATTCAAACATTTCAAACGTTATTTTGAATGGTACCCTTCTGATACTGTCAATGCCAACCACCAACCACTTACGTGAAGTTTGAGCCCGATGCTGGCTCCCAAACCCAGCGCCTACCCTCCACCACCAAGTCCTATTCACACTATCGAAAAGATTCGAACTCTGGCGCTAGCGCCTTTAATTTTATTAAAATAACTTAATTTATACAATTTTTCATGTATCAAATTAGTCAAAATCAACCCTCTTACTTTGGCTTTACTAAAATATTGGCACCATTGAAAAAAAAATACCTAATAAATAATGTTTTTTTTCAAAGCCGGGGCATTGCTACGGATTTTGGTTACTCTGAAATCAACACCATATTGAAAAACTACCAACCCTGTAAAATTGGTTTTTCCAAAATATCGGTGTCATAGAAAAAATACTAACAATAAATAATTATTTCTCATAAACCGGGACACTGCTACGGAATTTTGTCAGTCAAAAATCAAGAGCCCATTCGAGAAATACCAACCCCGAGAATTTGGTTTTTCCAAAATATCGGCGTCACAGAAAAAAAACCCTTGTCTCTAACAATGAATGAATGATATTTTTTTCAAAATCAGGACATTGCTACGGATTTTTTTGTCAGAAATCAACTCTATATTCGAAAACTACCAACACTGTGAATTTGGTTTTTCCAAAAATCGGCGTCATACATATTTTTTCCAATGACGCCGATATTTTGGAAAAACCAAATTCACAGGGTTGGTAGTTCTTGCATAGGGTGTTGATTTTTAGATTTTTTTTAAACAGTTATTGTTAGACAGAAGGGGTATTTTTTCCAATGACGCCGATATTTTGGAAAACCCAAATAGGGTGTTGATTTCTGACCAAAATCCGGGGCTATGTCCCGGTTTTGAAAAAATGGGGTATTTTCCTCAAACCAAATTCAGAAGGTTGGTAGTTCTCGAATAGAGTGTGGATTTTGATTAATTTGATTCATGAAAATTATATAAATAAGTTGTTTCCTAAGTTCAGCAACGTTTCTAGTTCATCCATAGATTTTCAGGTTGATTTTCAGGTTGATTTTCAGGCATTAAAAAAAAAAAGTATTCCCTTTCAACTTTTTTCAACAAATTTTATACCTCATAATTGGCTTCAAATATGCCTAACGGGTGGAGCTTGTGCTTGTACTACAGAAGTCAGAACTGTAGGTAGTCAGTTTTACGCAATTCAACATTGCTTTTTAATTATCCTGTTTTTCATGAAAAAAAGTCGATTTTTCAAAAATTCGTTTTTTCGAAGGAATTCCGCTGTTCAGCATCGTTCCGAGATCATCCATAGCGAATACGGAGGCTCTAGGAAAAAGGTGATTTTTGTTTGAGTCTTTTCAGAATATAACTTTGAACTTTTTTCAACAAATATCATACCCCAGATTGGCTTCGATTTTGCCACACGGGAGGAGCAGGTAGTGCAGAAGTCAGAAATGTAATTAGTTTCACTCTCTTCATCAATATTTTCAAGGTCGGGTCACTGAATCTAGAAGGTCGTGCCGTCCTTACGGGTATGGCCAATGGGCGTGGTCTAGCACTTGAAATAGATCCAGTGTTCAAATAACCCACAAAACTTGCTCTCTAATTGGTGATTTTGTGGGTTATTTGAATACTGGAACCATTGTTTATATAGAAGATGGAGTCAACCTTATGGGATTATAATTGGATCAAAATGGATGCGACATGTAGATGGCGATAGTGAGCTCGCATCCAAGTCATGTCGTAACTTCAGTGATCTGGCCTCCAAGTCATGTCGTAACTTGATTAAAACAATGGAAAAGCATTAAAATCAGGGTTTTAAAGTGACGTCAAATATTCATGTTTGTAACTAATCACGCTAGATGACACTGGCGTTTGTGTCCAATACCTTTTCCACAGGCATTGACTAACTATGTTCTATTTAAACAATGCTGGAACTAAATCAAGTATTGGACCACGCCCATTGGCCATACCCGTAAGGACGGCACGGCCTTCTAGATTCAGTGACCCTATTTCAAGGTAGGGTCACTGAATCTAGGAGGTCGTGCCGTCCTTACGGGTATGGCCAGTGGGCGTGGTCTAGTACTTGAAATAGTTCCAGTGTTCAAATAACCCACAAAACTTGCTCTCTAATTGGTGATTTTGTGGGTTATTTGAATACTGGAACTATTTCAAGTATTGGACCACGCCCATTGGCCATACCCGTAAGGACGGCCATTGTCTAAAGAAGTATAGTCGGTCAACCTTATGGGATTATTATTGGATGAAGATGGGGTTTATTAGTAGATGGCGCCAGCACGATTGCCCCCAAAAAGGAGACAAACGAATGAGATGGAAAGTGTCGTAGTAATCGCGTAAAGTGAATAATGAATGGACATTATTTCGTGTTTTTGATTGGTTCAGTGTCCGTTCCACCTGCCATTTGCAATTTGCATGTAAACGAGAGAGCAAAGTAGCGAACTTTCGTGGTGTTTGGCATTTCATTGTTTTTGTCTTGTTAGGTCTCACAGTCAGTTTTCGAATTCACCTAGATATTTTCAGGGTGATTTCTCTTGACTAATGTTTAGGAGAGGATGTCCAACGTTCATGATGACAACCGATGATTGGTTTATGAAGGTGATAATGCCATTTCCGACAGTTTATTATTTTCTGTTTTTATTGAAAGCTTTTATTTAACTTGCTCTGTGTGTGTTAGATGGGTACAAATCTTGCAAGCTGAATTAGAATCACTTCCTCTTATTCTATAGAATAGAAATTTTTCGTGTTGGTTCAGTTCCGATGACAAAACATTAATGTCGAAGAAATTGTCCCCCCTGCCCCCCGAAAGTTAGATAGAGAACGCGTAGTGTTTCGGAAGTTTTATTGACGGATTTGGACGTCAGAATTAACAGCGAAAAAAAATAAGTAGGGGGGGCGCCCCCCTTCTATAGATAAGTTGGAAAACTAACTCGTGAAATTAAAATCGGAAAAATCTCTAAAAATCGTGAAAAATATCTGACAGTCGAATGTTATGGTTTATAAAAAGGAATTGTCCCCCCTCCCTCCGTCCTCCGAAAGCTAGATAGAGAACGCGAAGGTTTTCGGTCATTTTCTTGACGGATTTGGACGTCAAAAATTACAGCAAGAAAAAATAAAGTAGGGGGGTACTCGCCTCCCTCTTTTCTCGAAAAAACTGGAAAACACGCGAAATTATAATCGGAAAAATCTGTAAAAATAGTGAAAAATATCTGACCGTCGGAAATTATGGTTGAAAACGAACCTATTCTTGCATGTTGATGGACTATAAATTCATATCACTCTTAGGAACTGTGGTGGTGTTGAGAGCGTATTAGCTGCTATCAAGCTGAAGGCCTGTGATTCGATCTCGACATTTGTTTTTTTTTTTTCAAGCAAGTTATCTTGTTTTGTTAGAGATGAAAATTATGGGATATTTGGATAGCTTATTCATTTGGGATTACTATTGAGTATTTATTTTCCTATGGGTAATATTAGGTGCCTATGTTGAATGAAGTGTCGATCGTTTCTATGTTTAAAAGCTGCGTTTGAAAAAAAAAATGTGTTTATTTCGGGAACAAAGTGCCATTGCCGCTCTCCAAAGATTACCGCGCTCCTCGCGCTCTCAATACACAAATAACTATATTATACAACAAAAAATTGTATTTTAGGCCCGTGTAGGAGATGAATGATTTCTGGTGACAACCTCCTGTGAAACTCTCCTTATATGTCCATAAATTGTTGATAACATCGAACCATCAATTAAAGAACACATGTCCGCCAACACTTGAATTTTCAAATTTTCCAGTGTCCTACCCAAATAATTCTGGATATCTATCATGGACGGATTCGGACATGAATCACAAAATTTGTCCTTCATCTTGAATGTTCGTATTGCTCTCCAACACAACAAGCCCCTGTATAGGTACCAATTTTGAAAGAATCTAATCAAAAATCGTATTCGCCATTTAGAATTTTGAAAAAATATAAAATCTACTCGAGATTCGAATTATGAATAGTTGGACAATAAATCACAGAAACTGTTCACTATCTTGTTTTTTTCTCTTATGAATGTAACGAACCTAAATGAATTTAATGGACACCTGCCAAATTTAAAGATGATTGGATCAGTGGAATTGGCTCAAAATTTCTACTGAAGTTTTGACCCCGTTATAGACAGTAGACACCATACCTGTTACGTGTGAGTGAAATTAAACAAAAGCTTGTACAAATAATAATGATATATTATTATTTACCTACTTTTATTATAGGTACCTTTCAAGCACTAATGAATATTCTTTATGTGTTTTTAAAACATATCAACTGCGATAGAATATCGTAATAGAACATGTTTTGTACCTATACTTAGGCATCACTTTTCAGTAAGAATATTGCTACATTTCGTGTTTCATTATATTAGGCTTAATTGCAGCAATATAAAATTCCCACTGATCATCATCTGATATTCGAAACATCCGAATGCAAACTTTGACTCGTCTTTTATTCTGCTAAACATCTCACCAATGACAATATTCTGCACATTTCTGAATGAAGAGAATGAAAACTGGCGTTCTATTTTAAAAAGAGACAGAAGTATAGTTTTGCGTGCCATCCGATGACGGCGCCACAATACTGGATACATTTTCAATGTTTCCAGTAAAATAGTATAGATGTCTCAGGTGACGGCCATCCTATGCATTTTGCACAGGGATTGTTTGACTATTCTACTTTAGGCAATGGCACGGCCTTCTAGATTCAGTGACCCTATTTCAAGGTGGCTTTACGCGCCATCTCATAGGCGGTAGACGAAACTCAAGGTGGCCATTGTTTCAATCACAGGTGTCTTAACGAGCAGAGCTTTCTTTTCCTCACATTTTGATTCTTCCTCTAGAGATGGCAGAAGCATTGCCTAAAGAAGAATAGTCAAACCATTGTCTAAAGAATGTTCATTTCTCTCTAACATTTGCTATCCATTTGTCTGTCTCCTTCGAGAAATTCCACTCAGTTCAGCATCCTACAAACGAACAAGCGGATGGTTACCTAGGCCGCTTTCCATTTGAGCCAGAGGTTAGCTCCGATTAACACTGAGGAGCTCCTAAAGTGATCTCACAGACCACGAAAGTGATCTCAGGGTTTACAGGAAAGTGCCTCTATGGGCGTTTTCCATTTTGGAGCGTTAAGCCCCAGAGCCACAAGCCCCTGAGATCGGAAATTACTTTATCGCTGAATTTTTTGCTACAAAACTTATTCGCGGTTGTGACTTTTGTTTACTTGTGCTGCATGCACATATATCTATTAACTACGAATATGGATAATAAAGAAAGCCTATGTGATGTCAAAAAAAATGAGCATCGACTTCGAATTGGACGCTGCTGAATTAATGCGCTTGCGCCAGACATTCCTATTCAAAGACACGATTTTGCTTTTTCATCTCTTTCTAGCGTGCATGGTTCGGCAGCAAAAATTATCGAAGATATGAGAAGCATATCTTATGTGGTGCTGCAGTGACATTCCGTGTACCCTCGCTTTATAGCGAGAGTAGAATAGAGGACTTCGGATAAGGATTCAGTCATGCCACCACACAACTTTTGGCTTTAAAACTACTGGCACGTTTTTCGGCAAGTTTTCTTCATGTCAGGGTTCCTGGCAGCCTCAGGAACCCCGTAATATGATTGAAATTGTTCATAACGACGGGAATATTGAGATTTTCCATAAAATACAAAACCCTAGGGAATTTTTTTAGGGATTTTTCTCACAAAATGGCGCTAATTTCAAAATATATCATTTTCCTGAATTTAAAAAAAATTTGCGTATTTCACGTTTCCTAGTTGCCAAATAGTTGATCGATCTAGAAAATATTCCGAGTGGTAACTTTCACGGACAAACAAACCTTATTACCTTTCTGATTAAAATGCTCTTGGCCTGAATACTTTGAGGTTACATCACAGAATTTGTATTTTGTTTGTTTTGTGGGTATGTGTTACATTTTAATCATAACCACAGAGTAGGGAACTCTGTGTCATAACTGTTAAACATGTTGCTAAAACTTGCGAATGTGGACATGTGCCCGATTTTCATGAAACTTGCACAGATGGTGTAAAACATAATAAAATTACTTTACCAATCGAAATTTTTCCGCGGAAATGTATGTGAGAACTTTTTTTTTGGCGAAAATCCTTCATAGTGGTCACTTCACAAATACTCCCCAGTTCAAGACAATTTACGTAATTTCCAATCCAAATAACTGGTCCTTAACTATAAACATAAACTCTCAGAAGTATAAAAGAGATTAATTGACTGAATGAAGCTCAAGAAATTACGGAGTTCAAATTTTAAACTCGATTTTCAAAAATATTTGACAAATTCAATGAAACAGCTCTCATGAACATGATCGGATCGGGTGGATACTTTCAAATGCAACGTTGCCAACTTTCACTTCCTTAGCGTGCGTCCACCTCCTAAAGGCTTGTTCATATCCTTGCGAATTTTCGCAATTTTCTTCCGATTCGACGTACACGGCGAAAAAATTGCGCTGAATGATAACATCTAATTTTTCAGTCTGGAGTTAGATATTACTACATAACAATTATTTTTTCGCTGTATAAGTCGAATCTCAAATATTTCCAAGTGTTCCAATTTAGGTTAGGTGAGTTTCCCTTCTATTGCGTTAAAATATTGAATCTGTGAGCAGTTATCAAGGCAGAATAAGAGCGAGCGAAGCGAGCATAATGATGGCGAGCGCAGCGAGCATCTATTTTTATTTAGGGTTTCAACGCTAAAAAGTGATCGGATCGTAAGCAAGTTCTGTAACAAAAGTGCCAAAGTTAGGTTAGGTGGTTTTCCCTTCTTTTACGTTAGGAAATGGAATCTGTGTGCAGTTGTCGGGGCGGAACAGGGGCGAGCGAAGCGAGCATAATGACGGCGAGCGCAGCAAGCAACTATTTTTGTTTACGTTTTCACCGTTGAAAAGTGATTGAATAGTCAGCAACTTCTGTAACGAAAGTGCCAAAGTTAGGTTAGGTGGTTTTCCCTTCTTTTTACGTCAGAAAATTGAACATGTGTGCAGTTGTCGGGGCGGAATAGGGGCGAGCGAAGCGAGCATAATATGACGGCGAGCGCAGCGAACAACTATTTTTGTTAACGTTTTCAACGCTCAAAAGTGATCGGACCGTAAACAATTGCAGAAAAAATGACGAAGTTAGGTTAGGTGATTTTCCCTTCTTTTACGTTAAAATATTAAATGTGTGCAGTCGTCGTTGCCCAATACGGGCGAGCGAAGCGAGCATAATGACCGTGAGCGCAGCGAGCAACTATCTCAATTTACTGTTTCAAAGCTAAAAAGTAAAGGGATCGAAAGCAACGTCTGTAACAAAACTGCCAATAACAAAACTGCCAAAGTTAGGTCAGGTTGTTCTCTCTTATTTTACATTAAAAGATTAGATCTGCCGTATCAGTAAGATCGGGACGATCCCTCCGTCATTTCAACACAAAAATCAGCCTCAAATCCAACAATTATTTAGTTATTTTCAACATAATTTCAAAAAAAAAAAACTTTCAAACTGATCCCGGTTTGCAGGAATTAAAATAAAACTGGCAACGTCGCTTTGTTCTCTTTACAGACTTCACCGTGTTTGACATTTGACAATTGAATTAATATCAATGTTATGGATTTCAAATCAATTTCAAATGAATGAAACTTATAATGATAATTTAAAACCGTTCCCTGTATGAATCGTTTCTTGTATGGCTTGAAATTAGCATTTTATAGTTACCGGTACTTTTTGAAACTGAATAGACAGCACAGAAGCAGACAGTTAGTTCAATTTAAACTGGTTATAATTTGTATAATTATGGGGTATGTACTGCCACACATTTTATCGAAAAAATCCAAAAAAAACGTGCTTTCCGCAAAAAAAAAACTATCTCATTATCAATTATTCGCTGTTTTAAGGCATCTGTGAAAATTTCGTTAAAATCGGCCAAATGTCCATATTCGAAATTTTTTCCGAACTATCGTCAATTATTTCCTAGACGATGTGGAAGACAGTCTGGGCAATGAACTGGTGCAGTTTGCGAAGCTGCTGAAAACAGATGTGGCTGCTGATATTGACAGCAGAAAGAAAAAGCATGAGGCTCAAGAACTTCAAGTTTATAAACTGTTGACATAAAATTCATTGGAATCGTGTTTCCCAAATGTTGGAATAAGTGTTTCGCATTCACTTGATTTTGATAATCACCAACTACAGCGGAGAATATTCTTTGGCGTTTTAAAAATGTGTTAAGGAGCACAATGGGATAAGAACATCAAACTACCTCAATATAATGAACATAGAAAGTGAATAACTTAGAAATATTGATTTGACGACTGTTATCTCCAAATTTGGTCGGATTAAATCACGGAAAGTCTTTTTGTAAATGTGCTGTTTTATTTTATATTCTATACTTTAATACTTAATGCAAATCAAGGGCCTCTTGTTCACATTTGCTTCGGACCCCACGGTGGCTTTATCCGGCACTTCCTAGACTACACAATACCTCTTTCAATAACAAAACTCTAGCTCTAGTTTTGAATTTAGCGCCATTTTGAAAGAAGAATCCCTAAACAAAATTAAAGTCCCTAGTGTTTTGTATTTTATGGAAAATCTCAATATATATGAACAATTTCAATCATATTACGGGGTTCCTGAGGGTGCCAAGAACCCTGCAGTGGCATTCCGTGTACCCTCGCTTCATAGCGAGAGTAGAATTCTACAAAATTTGATAACTATCGCTATCGCTTCGTTCGGTATTCCGTGTACCTTTAGAAGCCTTGCTTTCGAATCGAAAGAGATCGGGATTATTTGACATTGTTTGTGTCGTCCTGAAAACATTGAGCAGGTTTTTGGAAATTAATTTTATGTTATTATCTTAGGCTGGGGCAACTGGCAAAGATTGGTTTGTTTAATTGTTTGTTGTTGTTGTTTGTTGTTTAATTGTAAGTGTGTGATAGTCTGTGAATTAGATATTTTTATAATTGACCCTTGCCTCTGTTAGTTTGGAAGTTTTGTATAGTTACAGTGAGTGTTCATAAATGAATGTGAGTTTATAGTTGTAACCTGTAAAATTTGGAAAATCTTGACAATATGCCAAATTCGCGAAAATGCGCAAACTGGTGCGACACCTACAGTCCAAAATATATACTTCGAGGATGGGGAATTAAAACAAACCAAGTCAACATGTGATTTGTGCAAGTGCAAGTGCAAGAGGTATTACTGGGTCCCGCAGTTCAAACACTTATAAAGATACAAATGTATCAATATATACATCTTCCTAAAAGATTCATATCTGTGTGAAACAGGTTATAATGGTAATTTCAGAAGATTTTATACCATTATACTGTATCTTGGCAATTTCAGTCATTTCAAGGAAACGTCTTGATGTTCATTATTGGCTATAATTTTAATGCTCTCTAAATTTCAATTGACTTCATGAGGCTCCGATGTTGAAGCAGAAGTTTGTAAAACCAACTCAAATATCTCGAATTTCTCCACATGTTTAACTTGACACAAAATAATACGTCCGCTTTCAATGCATGTTCGCGTTTCACTATCGGCCGATTTCTATCGCCAATATATTTGGATATGTCCTCTAAATTGATCTCTCAACAAGTAACATCCTTCAAAATTTTCCTTTTTCGCTTAAAATTCAAAAAAGAAATGATGATTTATTTACTATTGAATCAAATGGGGGTTCACATTGTTTTCCCCATTCCATTGACAAGTTTGACAGATACTGCAGCGCCAACTATCGGAAAATTTTCCCCGAATACTCAAGGAGACTAAAATTTAACAAGTTTAATAAGCTCTAGCCAAAAAGAAACTTGTAGCATCAACGCGTCATAGTGACGTACTTGGGTATGAGTACAGAGTCGAACTCGAACCAAGCAACAAAACTGTCAGCAGTAACTCTCATATAACAAGAGCTAGTCCGTCACTGTCTATAGAGAACGGCGGCCATGACACGTCTTACTACGTCACATTTCGTCACAAATATGTTCTTTCATCTCTTTCTACTAGTGTCCCCATTGTCTTATGGGAATCAAACACTTCTTTTTAAATTTTAGTCTCATTGCCTAATACTTGCTTACAAAAATGCTGCTTGCAAATTTACTCGGGATACAATTGAATGAACTTCAAAGAAGGGAGCAAATTCGAAACTAGAACATGGAAAGAACAGTGATGAGGTTTGACAGTGATCCATTTGTCTTGAGAGGCCAACAGTTTATAGATTTGTAATTCATATGTCTTTCTCTTTTAAAAAATCCAACTTAGAGCAATAAGAGTACGTCTTAGCGAACGACACTACACACTTGCATATCACATAGTATAGTACATAACAGAGTTCAGCCAATCATAATGCCAGTAGCGTCGGATATTCGCATTTTGATTGGCTGAACTTCGATATTTCTTTAGGCTATGCGCTATGCTGCCATGCATGCAAGTGTGTATGTGATAGAGCATTGAAGTCCATTGCTCATGCACTAATGGTTTGCCCTCAAGTGACTTCACTTCATGGCGGTTTGATCAATTTTTTTGATGTCAACATCAAAGCCCGAGGCTCAAGCCACAGCTCAAAAAAAATCCATCAATTTCGGACGTGGTAAGGCTCGGACCCGCTCCATTTCAAAAAAAGTTGTAAAAACTCGCCAAAATATAATTAAAAATATCTGAAGATAGGGAAAAACATCGAGTCGCCAAATAATTTCCGTAGCTTCACATGTTTTTGTATGTTGTATCTAGTAGACTGGAATACGTTTCAAACGTCCAAAATAAAATAAATATTGGGAACCATAGACCATATGGGCTAGCTGTGTCGAGAGCATTAACTGGATTTATTTATGAAATACATTTTGCACCTTTCAATTACTTTTTTTTCATTGGTGTCTTGGCATCGACTGCTATGGTCATTAGCCACGTGTTCTGGATAGGCCTTGTTACTAACTCCATGCAGGAGCAGCACTGTTAATTGGGACGCAACAGTGAATCGTGCAGGACTCACCCCAGTGCAGCCACGAGATTTTAATAATTTAATTGGTCAAATTAAATTTAAAAATCCCAGCCGCAACTGGGGCTCGAACTTCGGACCTTTCGACCCAAAGTCGGACGCTTTAACCACTGCGCCACGCCCCGACATTTTTCAATTACTTACTAGCGTTTTTGTTGCGAAAGGATGAACCACTCGTATGTAAATTACGAGCAACCCCAGAATTCTTCGAAAGACTTGTGCGCCCTAGGAAAGAGGATGCCCTTATTTTTTAACATGTTATTCCATACCAATAATCTCTGAATATTCAGAAATAATTATATTTATATTTTCCAAAATCACACGAATGTCACCGTTCGTGTTCTTTGGTTCTGACACAGTGTCCTGTGGACAAAATCATTCGTTCTCTTTCTAAGCGAGAACTTCCTTGTCAATGTGGAATTCTATAATTAATAGCTACAGTCGCTTCATTTGGTATTCCGCATGATACTTATAAGCCGTGTTTTGTTGCTGTGATTCTGCTACCGGAATGATGATTCATGTCGTTTTATTGAACTGTTATTCCCATTCTGATAGATGTGATTGGTTCTCGAGCCGTCACTTGTCATTCTGTTGCTACCGGTGCCACCGGTGGCGAGGAAAAAAACGCAGCTATAGTATCATGGGTAGTCCGTGTGCGCATATGAAAGTCTCGCTTTCATATTGCTTTCTAATCGGAAGAGTTCGTAATTTCTATCTCGTTCAGAAAACATCGATAAAATTTTGGGAATTTTCATTTTGGCATGTTTGCTTTATGAACTTTTGTAACCATTCAACTATTTTATAACCATAAAAAAATAAAAAATATAATGTGGATATTTTTCCTCAAAAATTTTAATAAAAGAATTATGAATGGAGCTATGGAGTAGTTATGGAAATCTATCTCAGGAACGGGCGAAACGGCGAACCTTTGGTACAAATATTCTGATGTTTGCTGTACATTACGTGGATTTTCCTTTTGAATCCTTTTACAAATTGATGAGAAATATTTGAGCAACCAATTCCTCAAAGAGATGAGCAGTTGTAATGGATAACATCAATGTTTATATTACAGAATAATATTTTGAAGGAAGAATGATTCAGTATAATTATTAACAATATGCATTTTACGAAGACGTCTCACACAATCTTACAAGATCCCGGACCTCTGCCCTGCCTATAATTTTTATAATTGGTCTCGCCACGGAAGAGAACAAGAAATCAATGTGGGCTTCAACTATCGTTGAGGAATGTTATTTTGGTCCAACTACATTTACAAGGGTACCGCAGAGGATTGATTCAAAAAATTAATTTCATAGATCTAGCCAAACATCAGTTTAGATATATAAATAAATATTGCCAACCTCAGTGACAAGGAATGAGGATACTGCAATATTGTCATTTGTGGAGAGTGCAATTTGATATTTTATATTTTTATCATAATAATGTAAAAGATATGGAATATCTCCCACAAGTGAGAAAAACTAGGTGTATGAAACAAAATGACTGCATAAATTCCATTAGCAGTAATCTAGTTTTCAGCTCTTTTCTGGATATTTTCATAATGAAATAGAGCCATTGTGGTCGTGATGGTAGAGTGTTTTCTTCTCAACCATAAGGCCATGGACTCAAATTCTAGCATGGTCCTGTACATGGTATCACATGTTGAAAGATTAGGGCCTTGTCTTCCCTAGCTCGAAGACTTCTGAGGGTTGCTTGTAAGGGTGCATGTAGGAGGTTGAAGGAAAGAACAAATTTTGAACAAATGCATAACATGAATCAATGAAAAACAAATAGATATTTCTACTATTGAAATAAGAAACCAAAATAACAAATTCCATTTGTAATTCCTACTCATATTTTCACTTCAGGAAAATATTCAGAGGAAGAGTTGAGATTGCCAAAATAGGTGCGTTCGATTCTATATATTTATTGTTTTTAGCAACTTCCAATAAACTGTGAGAAAGGTTTGGCAACCATTCAAATCTCCATTATTTCAACCCCTATAATGATCCCTAGTTGGTATTCATAAAGTTCCCTCTACCAATTACTCTTACGTACCATTCCTACACATCTAGAATCTAGAAGTATGAGACTGGTAGTTAATAGGAATTAGCAAATTTACTGAAACATTCCTTGTAATAATAAATGAATAACTGCACTTATTACTCATTTTAATATTGATTGGATTCATGTAATAAGTCATGCATTGAATTATTGATTATTTGCTACTGTAATAATTGTTTATTTCCAAGTTATCTTTTTCACTTATTAATTTTTGTATATACCCATTGTATACCTATATTGTTTGGATAATTCTTATTTAGAAGTTTAAATTATTTAAAAGGCGTGCAACCGTTTACTAAATTAAACAAAAATACAGAAATGGAACAATTTATCGAGTTACTTCAAGCACCCAAAAATTTGGTTCAATGTTTTTTTTTTAATAGTGACGTTAGTAGACACAAAGTCGGTTGTTTGAAATTCGAAATTTCCGGCATTAACCTCTTAAAATAACACCATAGACAAGAGATAATATACTGAGAAATAACACTATCCCTTTCTAATCGAGAATTTCCTTGTCTTCTCGACACATTCTAGGCTATCGCTTCCACAGAACTCATACTTATATCTTATGATATAAGTATGAGTTCTGTGATCGCTTCAAATAACGACAATCGTGCGAAGCGAGTGTAGCTAAAGTGCACACGGAATACCACTTTCTTCAACTGTAGCTATTAGGCGTTTTCCATTTAGGAGTGTTAAGTCCCAGAGCTTCAAGCCCCTGAGATCGGAAATTACGTTATCACTGACTTTCGCCAAAAAACTGTGTATTCGCGTTTTGAGTTTTGTCTACTTGTGCTTCATGCACCAATAAAACGGGTGGTGCTCGAGGGGCAAGAGGAATGTCAATCGGTGCTTGAAGCCCCACTAAATGGAACGCAGGGTCATACGCTCTGGGTAGCTCTGAGGAGCTCCTTACGTTAAAAGGAAAGCAGCTATTAAATGTATAATTCTATAGACGAGGAAAGTGTGTCGTCACAAATGTCATTCTTGTCAAAAACTGATTCCAAACAAAGAATTTTAGGTGACTTTCTCTGTTGATGATTTGCTGCTTTGCTTATTAGTTTGTGTTTGGTTATTTAGATTCTGTTTTCTCAGGCGAAAGGAGTTGAAAAATCTTTACGGAAACAATCGGACAAGCTAATTTAAATTTGACGAATGTTTGTTTGGAATCAGTTTTTGACAAGAATGACATTTGTGACGTCATCACTGTCCTCGTCTATTGTAAAAGGGCCAAGATGGCGCTTCAAATGCTGTCAAATATCTATTTGTCGCCTGGAAACTGTCGCTAACTGTATACACGGAATACCTTTTACGTCAAAACGTAGCGAAATGTAGAATTATATGGCTCACGTAATCCCACCGCAGATTCGGCAAATTCCAACATAATCTCATAATATGGATAAGTTTACAGAGAGCAAGTGTAGATATAAGAGGGCGGCACTATATGGGTTTCATTCCCGAGAATATTACACATTTTATAAATTTCTATGTTCATGCCTGAAAGAATTTAAGATCACCGCGTTTTACTTCGAGTTCGTGTTCAGGAGGCAAAAAATACATCACCACTAGCAAACTATTTTTCTTGGCGGTTATGAGGCCGATGTGGAACCAGATTTACCTTTTCAAACATACCCAATCCATATTTCTTCAAGTTTAATGAGTTTTCATCCGTTTTTGGCAGAAAATTGATTAATGTAACGGGTCCATACATAATAGCAGAATGTAAAATATCCGACAGGTAATTCGTCAGAATGTAAAAACTCAAATTAGTAAACAAACAGACTCGTATTATGTCAGAACCGTACTTTGGCGACCGGACAATTGTCAACTGTACATATGCCGATCGTATCCTGTCAGAAATTACATTTCTATAATGATAAAATGGAGACTGCATTCTGTAGAAACGATAAAAATGTAAACCAGTAAAAATCTAAACTAGTACTGCAAAGAAATGGGAAATTATCAGAAAATGATTCCATCGAAACAGTATTACGACAGAAAATGAATACAGCAGAAGTGCATTTGAACAGATTCGAATTTTATCAAATTCGTACTTTGTCAGACTGGATTGTGTAGACCGTGAATCCGTCAGATTGCGCGATACAAAACCATGCGCCATCAGACAGAATAGCAAGCAACACATAATACATAACCTGGGCGTAGCGGTGTTGCCAAGCTGCACAGTAATGATTTCTGGAATAAAAGGAAAATGATTGTATTACGTTAACTGAGTGAATTTGAGAGTCAGTTTTTAGTAGAAGTACTGGCATAATTTGATGTACTGTTATCGAAGGGATTCAATCATGATTTGGTTCTTTATTTGATATGATTCGAGACGTGTGATGGAATGGCATACAATTTATGATTGAATTGATTTGATAATGAAGTTTTAAAATCACTTTGACCAGCAGGTTCTCAGATCAGTGGGAATTTTCAAGAAATAATCAATCCAGTCAACTGCGGTTATTAAGTATATGATATAACTTTTGTCAGTACAACCAGTGTTCAAGAGTAACAGTTCAGTTGTAAATTAATGTGTCTAATATTGAAATGTTGGTATCATATATGGGCTATATACGTAATTTGAATCTAATTTTATTATATTTCAAACACACATATGATAGCATGCATATATTCGGAATCAGAATTGATCAGCGAATCTGTTATAGGTCGCCAGCGCCTATATGGATTTCGGAATTCAACATGGTTAACTTCTTTCATATTCTGTTAAACGCTTTGTGAAAGCATTAGCGTAGTGGCGCTTTTTTATCGGAACAGATTATAAGACATCAATATAGCCACCTTTGAAGGTGAATACTGATCATTTCAGTTCATTGAAGTTTATTGGATTTTTCTGATTCAAATTCGAAATAAATTATATACCAACACGGGAAGTTGCACCGTTCGTGATGGAATATAGTAATTGGTTATTATGTGAATTGAGTCACTAGAGTCGATATAAGGGGGGCACTGGATGACACAGTACCCCCCTCGACTGCATTTTTTTATGTGGAGAACGCCATAAACTACTAGCTAACCACCATGTTTTAATCTCAATTCCAGTACTGAGAATCCCGTGGAAAAAAGTGAATCGGTGCTCCTGAACCGAGTAATGAATTGAAAACAATTTGATATATTCAACAAATTGAAGAGTTAATCTTCAATAGTAGGAAATATCAAGTATTATAAATGAAAAAAATATATATTCAATAAAAATAGTGCTATCAAAAGTTAAAACTGTTGAATATTTTGAAATATAGTTGAGACCATTGATGTTGGAAAAATACAAAAAAAAATTGTTTATCAGGTTTTAAGGCCGTAGGCAAATTTAATTTTTTTTTTCAATTATTTCGCTACTGCTAGTGGCGATCTAGCTTCCATATGCGATGTTGAGTTATTTATTTTGTTAATTTGCTGGGAAAACAAACCCGACATTAAACACCGCAACTAGTGAGCAGGTAACAACAAATCGAAAGTCGCCAAGAACCAAAGTAATTAAGTCACAGCCCACCCATTCATCAGGTATAAGGAAGAGTGCACAGCTACCACAACGGCTTTTGAGGTCAGGGAGTAGGAAGATTGAGACCCTGATACCTCATCATACATCAACTTGGAGAGTAGCCAGATTGTGGCCCCGTAGTCGACACACACGAAAATGGCTTCAAAACGGAAGTCGAGATCCAAATCTTCAACGCGGTTCAGCCCATGAACATAGTAATTCTTTTCTGCACACCCCAATATGTACTAGTTACTGCTTTATATACAGGGTGTAAACTAAATGATATCATTAATTTCAGGTGGTGATTCCTTATGAAAAAAGGTTCATATAAAACGTTTGTGTCCTAACTTGCCTTTTTTCAAGTGACGGAGTGTCATAAAGTTAATGTTAATAAAAATTATGTAATAATTACTCAAAAGTCTTTTCGCCGATTTTCACGAAACCTGGTGTTTATTAGCTTGTTTTCATGAGGTTAGATTTCAAATAATAAGTAGCGAAGTTATTGATAATTATGGTGAAAAACATTGTGCGCCACTGTTTTTCTGTCAGTTTATAATGCCGTGAATTTGAAATGGCAAGACTTTATCAATCCATAGATTTCCTTAATTAATTTATTTCCGCCTGAACTCCTTTATTAGTTTCGTCGTTGATGTACAGGTTGTGTTCCTGGGCCTTTTATTGTCAGCTGTTTCTATCAAAACTTAACAAAACATTCGTACATAAAATTAAAAAGAATGCCAAGAAAATATGGAGAATCTGAAAAAAAAAGATCATTCACATGACTTTTTGATGGAGCGTAACCACCATTCCTACGACACTGACTTTGATTTGACAAAGTTTAGCTATTTCAAATTCATGGCATTATAAGAAAGTTGTATTTTTAATCATTCATTGTGAAAAAATATGAAACTTAGAGAAAAACAGTGGAGTACAATGATTTTTACTATAAATATCAATCAAGTAACCACCTGCCACTTGTGATTTGCAAAATAATTTCATGCAAACAAGCCCCTTGTAACTGCTAATAAACACACCAGGTTTCATGAAAATCGGCGAAAAGACTTTTGAGTAATTAATAAATCACCGAATTTCTTTAAAACTTTGACACTCTGTCACTTGAAAAAAAAAGCCAGTTAGGACATACGTTTATTTGAACTTTTTTTCATAAAATATGACAGGGAATCACCACCTGAAATTGATGACACCCTGTATATAAAAAAAGTATATGTCCGATTCACGAGTTAATTCATGTTATTAGCTCACTTAGACTCCTCATACTGTGTACAATATGGCTACGCGAACCTGGCACGTTATATTTAAAAATTGCATATTCAGTATAGTTTTTGACATGGTATAACCGTGTTTTGATTCGAATTCCTAATTATTGAAATAATTTCACAATTATAGCTCCCATTGCAGTAAACTAGGAATCTTTTTTCCTCAAGTGGAAAATAGTAAATGTTTTGTTATGTCAAAAACTACACCAAATAAGCATTTTTTTAAAATAACCTGCCAGGTTTGCGTTGTGATTTTGTTTTCAGTATGAAGAGTGTATGTAAACTAATAAAATGAATTAACTCGTGAATCGGGCAAATATGTTTTTTCTCAGAGGTACTGTATCAATATTTTAATTTTGAACTGATCGAAGTCAAAGGAAGGGTTATTAAAGGTTGCATAACAAAAATTATAATCTATGAAGTTTTGTACCTGCGGCACTCGAAATACTGATGCTACAATGCTGTGAAATTGGTTAAAATCGCTTGCAGCTATGACTGAAAACGGTCGAGACCGTGTAAGTGGTCGAGTAGTAGGAGTGAGCGGTAGATGAGGGGAAATATTCTAATAAAGAGGTTGCGTCATAATACGGTTCCCCTCATTTCACGGTCACTCCTACTCGATCGCCTACGCGGGCTCAGTCATTATAAGTCATGTTTGCAAGCATTTGTCACCTATTTCGCGGCATTGTATCAGGAAATGAGAATATACGTTTTGTAGTGCAATACTTTTACTTTCAAAATCTGTTTAAGAAATTGAAATCGGACTATCACTAGAGCATCCAGTCAGGCTGAAAAAAAAAATCATTTTGCAATTATGGCAAAACTAATGGCCCGGGAGTACCTGCTTTGTGAGCAAATAATGAACACATGATTCACCACTTTTATGAAGAGGGCCATTCCTACAACTTGAAAAATAGCGGATTAACGAATTTTAAAAAATGCCGAATTTTTCGGTTTTTCCTGTTTTTCTCCGTTACTAATGATCCGATCGGGTCGCACAAAAACTCATTTTGTTTGTATTTTATTAACTACAATTCTTTTTATTGAAGCAACCAGATTGCTGTATTCGTTTTTATTTTATAAGCAAAACACTTAGAGATAACACCTTTTTTATATTTAAATGTTTATAACAAATTAATAAATTACAGTTGCGAGTTCAGAACATTACATGTGACGGCACAGTCGGTTTTCTATTACTATTTTTGTTGAGAAAAAATCCTCTATTGGTTTGGTGTACAGTTGACAGTAAGTCATATAGCAGATTTGTATGATGTACCTACTCGTCTTATGATTGGTCAATAGATCGATTGTACTCTGAATCTTCGAGAAACCTCTCACCTTTACAATATTATTAAAATAAAATATTAAAAATTTCATGTTTTCCGTCTGGACGTCAGTTTGTAACTCATATAAGTTTTGCTCGTTTGATATAGCAAACCAAATAAGTTTTAGAAAATGTACAATTTATGACATATACTTAGCTAGTTGACGTAAATTATAATGAAAGGATGGAGGGCCAATACTGGCTGAATTCCCTACAAATTCCGTGCTGTGGTAATCCAAGGTGTTTTTAGTCTCCTTGGTGGTAATCAGCCTTTACTATGCCACTGGCAAAAGTAATTCCTTTTAACTAGTTCTGGGCCAATGTCGGCCAACCAACTGATAAAAAGATTACGGATTGGCCAGTAGCATTTTGATATATTGCCGTTAATATCCCGCCATGGCCAGTACTTAGCCGACATGTCCATCATTGGCCCGGATGATGGCCAGAGATTGTATGTTTGTTGGGAACCTTGTTTATTCAACATTGCAACCAAGTAGATACTTTTGTTCCACACAACTCCTACCAAAATATGCCAATCATTATATAAATAGGTACATAATATTCATTTACGATAACTAAATTGAATAACATAATTTATGGTCGAATGAAATAGATTCTTAAGTTCAGTTCTTTTGCTCTTGATGGTATGATTGATACGTATCATTCAATACAAAAATAGAATATAAATGAATTCAAATCTAATAATAGAGGATATATAAAAGTCCGTGGCTCAAGGTTAAGTAGGTTGATCAAACCATCTTGAAGTGATGTCATTCATATTGGTTTGTTTCATAAAACTTCAAACAAGGCAGTTTGAACAAATCATTTGACCCAATATGGCTTTTACAATGAGGATTATCAAAAACATGTTGATGTTTTTGATGACGAATATGGAAAATATCTATGCAGTCGAAGAGTTTCTTTGTAAAAATATTCCATTAACTACCAATTGAATTTCAGGCATATTGGTATTTGTATATGGAATTACTCTATCTTTAAATGGCATGAATCATAAGCGGTATTTCTCCTTAGGGTTACATAATAAATGAACATGTACATTTGCGAAGTTTAGTTGCGGCTAATTTACTTCTTCAATACTATTGTATTTATTGAGAAATTACTTATCAGCTTTTATTATTGTCATCCCTCAGCTTGGCTAATTTAATGATCTCTAAACTGAGATACCTCTAAAAGAACAACGATTCATGAATACCTATTAAATGTAAATTTCGACATATATATTTTGATGACGAATGGAAAACACTAGACACTATGCAGATGAGTTGATGGCGATAAACTACTTTATTGCATATACCAATAGCAGAGCAAAATAAAAATGTCCATTTAGTTACAAATTAAAAAAAATAAAAATTCGTTAGGATACAGATACTAAACATTTTCATTTGCAAGGTTAATGCCTTTTTTATAAAAGAACAGCGAACAAACACCACCATATTTCAATATATTCAAGCAAATTCAAATATTCATCAATCATGAAAGCACTATTATTGTTGCAGATCCATTGTATGTGTGAGCGCTCAAAACAAGATTATCGTTTCAAAAAATAAAAACTTTTGACCAATTTGGCAATTAACGCTCCAATTATTCTTGAATTAAAATATGTAAATGAACAATTCCCCATTTTGCTTTCCATTTATAAGCACCGGCAACACTGTACGAAAAATCCATCAGTCGCCAAATTCTCAGTCTGACAAAGTACGATTCTGCTGTTTTCACTTTCTGATAAAATACGAATCTGACCGAATTCAATCGGCTAATGTATCGGTCGGAGCAAGTCCAGTCGGTGTTAGTACAGTATTGATAATTGTTAGTCTGCTGAGTTGCTGGTTTTGTGAAATACGAATCGGAGGATGTACGAATTTGAAGATTTACTTTTCTGTTAAAATCCTATTCTGATACAATACGTTTCTGTGAAAAGCTCATTCTGATCATTTACATATTTGTCGAAATAAGAATCCAGAAAAGTACAGTCGATATTTTTCATTCTGCCGTCGTCCAGTCTGACGAAGTACGGTTTGATGTTGTGAAGTTTTACATTGTGCAGTTGGGATAAGTGTGGATCTGTTCATTTCATTTTCTGATCAAGTAGCGATCTGATGGAGTGAAGTTCGTCAGTTTCTTTGTTTGATTTAGTTCAATCTGACAATATGGGTGTCCCCTGATGAAACTCTGGTAGCAGGTAACATTTTATTATTAGAGTTACAAATGGATCAGAATCGTTTTTTTAATGACACGAAGTTTAATTGACCGTCTTGCATAATTCTCATTCTTCATTTATCCACATCAAGATACATAGAAACCCTGGTGTGATCTCTTATAGCTGTGAAACCGACATACAAAAGAGTTAAGGTACGGCCTACTTGATTCGTGATATTTTTACTGCGTTGATACCGTTTCACCTCTTTAGCAAACAGATGGCGGCAAAATTACAGATTCATGATGACGCTTGGACAAGTGACATGTTATGTAATTTTCAACATTGAATTTTATTTGTTGTGATATTCATTAACCATAATTTGTAAACATTCAAATTTCAATCAAATAATTATGACTCAGTACTTCGGCATGTTGGAAACTCCGCTATTTTCGACTTATACGCCATCCATCGACGAATGAAGCCAACGGTATCAGTGCAATTTCAGTCTCAACAACTTTGTTGAAACAAAAGTGAATCAGTGATAACACCATGGTTTATATACATCTTGATCCACATTATAGAAAAATGTTAGCCCATTTTCAATATGGGACGGTTGAAAATGTCAAAAGAAGCATAACCTTAAAAATGTATGACATTTCTCGTGATTCAGAATTCGGCATGCGCAATAGTTTCCCAGCGTCAGTTTGAGAAAAGGTAAGATAGATATTTTTGGCTTCAATTTGATTACATTGCTTCTTATGGAGTGTTATCAATATTTGTAGTTAATTGATATATGTTCATGCACCTATAAAACGGGAGGTGCTCCAGGGGCAAGGTGAATGTTAATCGGTGCTTGCAGCCCCTCTAAATGGAACGCATGAACATACGCTCTGGGTAGCTCCGAAGAGCTCCTTACGTTTAGTGGAAAGCAGCTTATTCTTCTTCTTAATTTTTTTGATCGTCAGAATAAAGGTTAACTCATACCTTTGCCAATATTCGTCAATTTTTTGGGGTTAAAAATAACTACATTACCGAAAATTTACATGATGATTCATCAATCACCGCATTTTTTCTTTTATAATATGAGTCAATTCGCAAATAAATTGAGAATATTCGCAAGAGCACCTTACACAAGTAAACAGAAGTAAAGTCACTCGCCGCCATACAATAAGTCGCCCCGGAGGAAAGAGGTTAAACGTTATCTGATATGAGAGTTTAATCATGTTTAATCCACATAAGACAATTGTGCCTCTAATAGAAAGAGATGAAAAAGAAAATTTGTGACGTGTTGAACATCACGGTCTCTATTATGGGTCCATCCAAACCATCATATTATATCCCATCATAACATCAAAAATAGAAATCGCAAAGCATCATAAGGCTACAGGGTCATATTAGTAAAATATAGAAATCGCAATGCAAAGAAAAGTACACTGTCATAAACGTATTGCAGCATAACGTAACACAGCATAATGTACTTTTAGAAAAACGACCGAATCATATTCGTAATCCATCATATTCGTATTGTATCATGTCGTCACTGTAACATAACGTTATTGCGTAGAATTCCAATGATATCCAATGATATCCAATGAAATCCAATGATAGAATTCGTACCTGATCATATTCGTATTGTGTAGAAATCGTATTCCAGCATAATTTGGAAGTCAGTTTCACGATATTTCACTGCCGGTAGTCGGTGGGCTAAGCCAAGTTTCTTCAAAGCTCGAATCGAAATAATTAGTTGTATGAACTTGCGATCAATAATATTATACATACTTGAAAATGAAATTAAACGGATGAGGTGATCACAAAAGAAACAAAAACCGCGAAAACAAATTCGAATCTTTATCACCACTATATGTATTCTATTTGACAAAAAACTGATTACTTATTTCGTTGCCATACTCGTCGATACACTGAAAAACGCTTTTTTTCTACAACTGCTTGCCGAAGCAGCCTTTGACACGCTTTCAGATCTCTACGCAAAGTTGACGTTCCTCCGAAAATGTCATTTTTCTACAACTGATTACTAAAGCAGCCTTTGACGCTTTCAGATATCAACGCAAAGTTGACGTTCTCTCAGAAATGTCATTTTGTGACAGCTTTGTCGCTCTAGAGTGAAAATATCGAAAAAAATTTATCAGGATTTACTTATACCATTGTTTATATAGAAGTAAGATAGTTAGTCAATGCCTCTGTAATTGGTGTTGGACGCAAACGCGAGTGTCATCTAGCGTGATTAGTTACAAACATGAATATTTGACGTCATTTTAATGCAGGTTTCTTCAAAAAACCCTGGTTTTTAATGCTGTCCCATTGTTTCAATCAAGTTACGACATGACTTGGATGCGAGCTCACTATCGCCATCTACATGTCGCATCCATTTTGATCCAATTATAATCCCATAAGGTTGACTATGTTCTATATAAATAATGGTACAGTATAGATAATTGTGGGTCTGCTGAGTTGCTGGTTTTGTGAAACACGGAATTTGACGATTTACTTTTCTGTTAAAATTCTCTTCTGATACAATAAGTTTCTGTGAAACGCTCATTCTGATCATTTACATATTTGTCGAAATAACAATCCAGGAACGTCCAGTCGATATTTTTCATTCTGCCGGCGTCCAGTCTGATGAAGTACGGTTTGATGTTGTGAAGTTTTACATTGTGCAGTTGGGATAAGTATGGATCTGTTCATTTCATTTCCTGATCAAGTAGCTATCTGATGGAGTAAAGTTTGTCAGTTTCTTTATTTGATATTGTTCGTTCTGACAATATGGGTGTCCCCCAGTTGCGTACACATTCGGTATTGTATGAGCAATCGGGGACCAAGGAGACTAAACATTATTTAACAAGGAGAGTCTAATCCCCATAAGACAATAGGGACACTGATAGAAAGAGATGAAAGAACATTTGATGACGAAATGTGACGTAATTGGACGTGTCGTGGACGCCGTTCTCTATAGACAGTGGCGGACTAGCTCTTGGTATATGAGAGTTACTGCTGACAGTTTTGTTGCTTGGTTCGAGTTCGACTCTGTGCTCATATCCAAGTACGTCACTATGACGCGTTGATGCTACAAGATTCTGATTGGCTAGAGTTTATTAAACCCTCCTTGTTAGTTTAGTCTCTTTGGTATTGGACCACTGAAATGACATTATATTATGTTGACAACAACATAATTTAATTTCTTTTCAGTGTCATCTGGCGTGATTAGTTCCAATCATGAATGCAGGGTTCTTCAAGGAACCCGTATTTTAATGCTGTACCATTGTTTCAATCAAGTTACGACATGACTTGGAGGCCAGACCACTAACGCCATCCTACATAAACTTTTTTTAAATGCGGATATTTTTAAATTAAAAATGTTTGAAGTTCATCTGAAATACAATGATGTTTGATAATTCCGACTGGTAAAATTTGACACACACAAATTATGAAATCACATTTGTGAATTTTACGGAATAATTTAACATTATTTTTGCATTGAAAATGTTGAATAACATTCTGGTTATTTTGGAAAATATAGAGTAACCATTTTAGTTTTTTATTTTATTAATTAATTTTCTCATTACACCACCCCAGACTTCAGTACAAATTCTGTTCAAAATTCTGACCTATTAGGGTATGCGAAATGAAACACTGTTTTCATTCGACTATTCAATCTAGATAAATCAAGCTTAAGAACGCACCGAAACCTCTTCGTGTGAAGCGTTTAGAACTCATTAAGGCTCGTTTATACCCTTGCGAATATTTGCAATTTTTTTGCGATTCAACTCGTACGGCGAAAATGCAATTTTTCAGCATTGCGGGTTGGATATCACTAAATTACCCAGAAATTACATGATTCACCATTCACCGCATTTTTTCGTCGTACTAGTCTAATCTCAAAAAAATTGCGATTATTCGCAAGGGTATTAACAAGCCTTTATCATGTGAATCATTCGGTCTACACACATAATATCCATGACAATTATTAACAATCAAAGAGTATCTGTGCAGAACATACGCTTCATATGATTCACTAATCGAAACAAAAATTTTGTATAGGCGAAAAAAGGCAACCGCTAGATGTCACTGAATAACCAAAATGTCTACCAATGTGGGTGAACAAAAGACTTTTATCAAAGAGTAGGGTCTATCAAAGATTCTACCACAAAACAGTTGTTTTGTGGATTCTACTCTTTATTTCTATTGGATCTGTTACACCGCGAAGTGCACTGTGAAGTTTTTTTACTGAATGTACGATTATACTGCCCTCTTTATCGTCCGAATACTTTCGCGCATCTCATACGTTTCTCGACATTCACAGCTAGAGATTTGTCAATTGAATTTGATATTTTGCAATCAATGATGCATAAACTGTCAACTGTTGTATGAAAGGTTGCATAATCATAAGGAAACTAAATTATGATCGACCCTAGATACCTTGTCAGTATAATACTCACAGACCGACAGACCTCTTAGAGGTATGTGATAATAATGGTAGATAAGCTGCGATAATATACTATCATAGCAAAGAGTAGGGGTCATTCATAGTAGAGGTCTATGACCCCTACCATTGTTTATATAGAAGTAAGATAGTCAATGCCTGTGTAATTGGTGTTGGTCGCAAACGCGAGTGTCATCTAGCGTGATTAGTTACAAACATGAATATTTGACGTCATTTTAATGCAGGTTCCTTCAAAAAACCCTGATTTTAATGCTGTCCAATTGTTTCAATCAAGTTACGACATGACTTGGAGGCCAGATCACTGAAGTTACGACATGACTTGGATGCGAGCTCACTATCGCCATCTACATGTCGCATCCATTTTGATCCAATTTTAATCCCATAAGGTTGACTCTATCTTCTATATAAACAATGCCCCTACTCTTTGATAATAGCAAAGAGTAGGGGTCATAGACAAGAGAGATCATTCCCAAAATGGCGCGAAATTGGGCCAATGTCCTTGAATTTTACTACGATGTTTATATTTGACTGTCAAATATCAGGATAAAGAGTAGGGGTCATAGACAAGAGAGATCACATGAGGTATTCATGAATGAAATAGTAAAATCGTATCGGAATCATTGAAACAACTGTCATTTCCATTTCATTCATTAAATTCAAAATCTGGTTGGATTCTGGTGTCACCAATCACGAGCCGGGAAACAGGTCATGTGACATCTTCGTTAACGTCACAAGACTTTACCACAGAACTCATACTTATATCTTATGATCATACGATATAAGTATGAGTTCTGTGGACTTTACGAACCGATAACGAAGAAGAAGAGCAGAAATAACGACATTGGAGGTTATGTTATTATTAAAAGTAAATATACTCAAATTGTTGGATCACATCAGTGAACTATACATTATACCTACACTATATATGTGATATACATGAATGTCATGAATTATAATACACATAAGAATTTACACATAAACTACCCAGCAAACACAGTTACATCACAGATGCATCGCAGCGATATCGCATTCTATGTCGAATAGACGTTGCTGCGATGTCGGAGGGATGTTATTTTGTCCCACTCAAGATTCATCCATGCGACGTCGCTGCAACAAGTTTTGCGATGTAACAACGATATATTTGAGATGTAACTGCGATGTATACGAGATGATTCCATATTGATATCGCAGGTATGTGAACATGTGACATATCACAGCGATGTACTTTTTTGTCACGCAGGGGTTAGGTAATACAAAGGAAAATATATCAATGAAAAAAAGCTTTGGATGGAAAATATGTATTTAAACATTTTATTTTCAATAAATATAATGTACTCAAAATGAAAACAACATCGTTCTAATCGAAGCATTTTCCAACATTAAAAAATAATGATACCTAAAACAATAAAACCTTATCATCCGTCTTTTATGACGATAAGACAAAGAGGGAAATGAACGCTTTGCCATAGTTTCAAGTGAAAAATTATTGTTACCTACTTTTATCCTGGGAACTATTCATAGAAAAAGTTATTTTCACAGCTTTGTCACAGGATATTAAACATTTATTAAATTACTATGACCATTATGGTTAATCGAACTTGGTGCAACAAGCCATTTTTGGTTCAGTTCAATGTTCTTCTTCTTCTTAATCCCTTAATGACCTATGCTTGCGCAATTTCAGAATCCCCTTATGTGTAATGCATAATCCGTTTCGCCCCGGCCTCAAAACGGCGTAAATAACACGGGTTTTATCGAGGGATGAGGATTGTCTTGCTCGAAGCAATATCCTCACCCTGGTCTATTGTTTGCTTACACTTCATGCACATTAGATATTAGATGGACTAAGACCTAATGGCAAACATTCACTAACATTTACATACACTTTGTGCACATTATTTATAATGGCGGACATTTACTTCTACATTAACTTGACTTCCAACACGAGGCCGTCGTCTGACCTCAACCGCTGCCGGAAGTCGAATCTATGTTCAATGTTTATGATCGAGAAGCAAAATGAACGAATATAGAAATTTACGAATCTCAGGCGCATGTGCAATGGCGTTCATTGTTGACATCGCAAAAAACACATATGACGATAACATCATCGCGGCGAGGAGAAATTTGTAAAATTGCAACTGTGACATCTTAGAAATGACAAGTCATAGATTAGCTTTTGTACATCGCAGCGATGCAACGTATGTAATATCGTACTGTTGCCTCATTGCGACATCTCAGAGATGTCTTGTCACAGATGAGAGAGAGAGAGAGAGAGTATGTGTTTATTATCCAAGATATAAAATCTTATTGACAAACACTGGTAAAAATAAAACATAAATAATAACACTAAATACACTAAATACACTAAATATAGAATTGTACGGAAAACAAAACAAAACATAATAATATAATTAAATATAAACAATAGCATCTATACATTATATATTAATACATATTACATACTATGATCATCATCAGTGTCATATCAGTGTCATATCGATCCGTCATTAAAATATTCGGTCAAGTTATAATACGCTTTTTGTACCAGTCTTTCATGTAACTTTTTTCTAAAAGCTTTGAGAGAATCCAAGTTCTTTATATCTGCGGGTAATTTATTATACATTTTGACACCGTTGTAAATTATTGAGTCTTTGATCAGTGTGGATTTAGGAATAATTAATGATAGATTATTTGCATTTCTTGCAGTGCGATTGTTATTTTCGTATAGGGTTTTATTCTTGTAAATGAGACATGTAGTTTCTATCACGTAAATAGAAGTCAGCGTCAGTATTCTGTGTTTCAGAAAGAGAGGTTTGCAAGAACTCAACCTAGATACTTGGCACAAATACCGCACTGCCCTCTTTTGCAGCAGAAATATGCTCTCAAAGAGTTCATTACTACATGAACCCCAGAACTGAATTGCATATCTCAAGTTTGACTCGATGAGAGCGAAATAAACATTTTTGGCAGCGGCATAACCTAACTCTTTGACTGTAGACCTGAGGGCAAAACAGCCAGACGATAGTTTTTTGTTCAATTTGTCAATATGATTGGTGAATTTCAAGTTGGTATCTATGTTAAGCCCCAAGAATTTTATATTGCTGTCAGATGATATTGAGTCTGTCTCTAGTTCTATATCAGGAATAAGACATTTAACGTGAGTAATTTCGTTTTATTGAAATTTAAACATAGAAAATTTGCATCGCACCACAATTTGATTTTTTGTAGGTCTTTTGTGACTTTTTTACGAAGCAGTACCACATCTTCAGAGTGCCATAGAATGGTAGTGTCGTCGGCAAATAAAGTGAAGGAACCTGATATATCTAAGAGGGATAGATCGTTAATATATAGGAGGAAAAGATAAGGACCTAATACTGAACCTTGGGGTACTCCCCAAGTAACGTCTTGTAATCCGGATGTTTGGTCAGTTTTAACTAGTTGGTTTCTTCCTGTCAAGTATGATTCCATCCACCTCAAGGCCATGTCTCTGATACCATAGTGAGATAGTTTCTGCAGTAATAATGAGTGATTGACACAATCAAAAGCTTTAGTCATATCACAGAATACTGCCGCCACATGCTTGCCTACATTAATGTTATTGTATGCCATTTCTAGACAATTAAACATGGCATCAGATGTATTTTTGTTATTTCTAAATCCAAATTGTTCATTGCTGATTAATTTGTTGGCTTCAAGATATTTTATCAGGCGGATTTTTACGAGCTTCTCTATCACTTTCCCTAAGGTCGGAATCAGAGAGATTGGTCTGAAGTTAGATGGATCTTGAGTATCCCCTCCTTTGTGAATAGGAATTACCACACTTGTTTTCAAAAACTCAGGAAATGTGCCCTTTTTGAATCCGTCATTAATTAGCATTGAAAGTACTGTTAAAGCCGTGTGAGGGAGATTTTTAAAAATTTTTATTGACAACTCATCATAACCTACCGCATTTTGATTTTTTATCGATTTGAAGACTTCTATCAATTCCGATGGAGTAGTGTCATAAAATATACAGGGAGAGGCAATGTTATTGTCCCTAAGGTATAAAAGAGGATTTTGCTCAGTGTTTAGGTTTTGAGTAAGAGAGTTCGCAATGTTACAGTAAAATGAATTAAACTGGTCGGAATCTATGAACCACTGTGATTCCTTATTACGAGATATTCCTCTTAGTTCATTGACTATACTCCAAGTCTCTTTTGTTGTGTTCTTCGCGTTTTCTAATCTCGAAAAGTAATACTTGTCTTTGGCTTTCTTTATAACTGCTCTATATACTTTTCTATATTTATTATAATAGTTGATGAAGGAATCGTCATTATAATATTTTCTAATGTATTGTAGCGCTATCATGTTTTTACAAGAGTTCCTTATTCCCTTCGTTATCCATTGCTTCTTGGGTTTCTTCCGGATTTTTTGCTTAGGAAATGAACATTGAAAAAATCTTTTTATTTTCTCATAAAATTCTCGAAACGGGTTTGTTGAAGACATAATAGAAAACCAATTGAAGTGATTACACAACGAGTTGAATTTATCATAGTTGGTTTTGCTGAAGAGTCTACCATATTTAGTCTTGTTAGTCTTTTTGGTGTCAAAATGTTTAATATCCCCCATTCTTATCTCAGCAGTGACAATTTCATGATCTGATAGATTAGCGTGTTCAACTTTGCATGACACATCGCTTTCCTCCAGGGAAGTACAAAAGTAGTCAATCATAGATTCCGAATATTTGCTAATTCGTGTCATTTCAGTAATATGCATTCTCAAGTTGTAACATGTAAGAGTCGTAATTAGATCTTTCACAGATCTATTCTGTGTGTCGTCAAAGTTCAAGTTGAAATCTCCCGTTAAAACAATAGTACCAGTAGGAGTTATTTTAGATAATAAAGTGTCCAATTTTGTGAGGAATACAGAAATACTACTTGTAGGTGACCTATAAGCACATATAAGATAAATTCTAAGTTTCTTGATACAAGCTACAGAGAACTCAAATTGTTTTTCTTCAAGTAGGCCCTCGAAGTATATAGCTTCAATAAGTAAATTATCTAGTATTGATTCATGAACTAAGATTGCAGTTCCTCCATGAGTAAAGGTTTTTCTGCAGAAAATTGAGATAGCTTTATAGTTAGGTATATTTATGCATTCATTTTCTTCCAGCCAGTGTTCTGTTAATAGTATAAAATTTGGAAAAATTTTCTGTTCTAATAATAGATACAATTCATCGATTTTGTTCCTAACTGATTGGATATTGAGAACAAAAAAAGTCAATTTAAAAATGTTTTCACAGCTGTCCGTTTTTGAAAATAATTGTCTATTTGTATTATTCCGACTATGTGTCAATTGTCCATTGTAATTTGCGACAATCGTGGGTATAAAAAATCCTTTTCCGGTGAACTATTTTGTTGACTTTTGTTATCGTTGTTTTCCTTTCCAGCATTACCGATTTGAATATTGTTTGGAGTCACGTTTCCCGAATAACCATCTTTAACACGTTGTCCCATATCTTCATATTCAGTTGTTCCGGCGGCTGGAGCCTTACAGGTTTTCATAAAGTTCAAAAGTGCTTTACTGATAGCTAGTCTTCCTGAATTGTTAATGGTGCCATTTCTGTTGTAGCATGTATTTCCTAGGTGGTTATTTGCTTCTCTACATCGCAGCGATGCAACGTTTTTGATATAGCCGTGTTGCCTCATTGCGACATCTTAGAGATGTCATGTCACAGATGTGTTTGCTGGGTTCTGTATTTTCTTATCTACTTTCTGTAGATTCAGCAACATCACTCTGAACATTAAGAAACTCGAACGGATTACGTGTTTTTGACAGAACAGTTTCGTTTCGTTTTTTTCCTTTTCATCTTTTGCTTTACGCTTAGCACTTCCAGAAGCGTAGTGCCGACCCGTATCTCTAGATCTGCCGCTCATATTACCTACGGATAGACAAATATTTTTTTAAATGATTTTTTTTTATCTCACCGAGATTTAAATATTGATGTTTTGTTTTAGGTACCTTATATACTTTAATATGCATTATAGGAAAAGTTGTTATTTTGAAATTACAAACAGACACTCCAATTTTATTTATGTGTATGGATATATGGATATGCAAAACACACAATATAATAAAATATCTTTCCTTAAGTGAAGTTATTCTCGTTTATATTTATGTTTCATGTGTTTTAAAAAAGATAATTGAACTGCTTTCTTGCTGACGTAGCAACTCACGTCATCAAGAAAACAGTATACCTAGGTACTCGAAGCTTAATCAAAGACTCGAAGCAATGTCAAAACAACTTTTCTCAAGAATGGCTCACATCAGTCACATCTAAAGTGCTTTAATAAGTTTTTTACGTTGTACCAAACGTAAATGTGCAGCAATTTCTTATTGTTTGATAGTCAATAGAATAGAATCCTATATTATTTGTTCGAGTTTTACGACTAGCTCGATCGATGACAATATCAGGGAATTCCCCTGTTCGTTTTGCAGTGCTACCAACTTGCGAGTGCAGTGCAATATAACTTGTGTGGCCAGCACTCAATTTTTGAACTGTGGTAGTATTTTAAATTATAGTTATAGATTTTAAAACAACGTTTCTCGTGGTAGGTATCATACTCTTAAACCTATAGCAAACATAGCCTAAGCGTTTCGCGTTTAAGGCAATATATTTTACGCTCCTATCTAAATTTAAAAATGTTTACGGTAAGACAGGCGTTGGAACGCGGGGCCCCCCAATTCGCGGGACCCCCCAATTCGCGGGGCCCCCCAATTCGCGGGGCCCGTAGCATTTGCTACTCTTGCTACGTGGCTAATCCGGCACTGGTCAGGCAGAGTAAACAAATGATCAACATGCACATTTCACTGCTATGATTAGCAGCGCATCAAACAATATTTTTTCGTCGACCTCTGCAAAAAATGACATTTTACGTACTAATTTCCGGACGAAAAATCGACTATTTTTGAAGGCAAGTACTTTTCGTCCGCAAACACTTTTCGTCCGCAAACTCTTTTCGTCCGCTGTGGTCACTATGATACGGCACGGTACGAGAGCGGCGATTGAGTCATTTTCGTAAATCCACGTTTTAATTAATACATAGGCGCCTGTGACAATAACTGTCATTTGCTGTTGTCAAATTAATTATTTACGAAATCCGCTAGATTTTACGTGTGAATTTAGACCGTGGTGTGAATATTAGTGTTCATAATAATCAAGAATTGATCGAGTCTGCAGTTCGAAGAGTTGGACGTAGCTGAGGCCAGCAAACATGCGAGTACTTACTTTCATAAAGGTATGTAGAGGTCGACGAAAAAATGTAATATGCACCTCGGCGAAAAACTGTCTACTGTCTCGCCTGCTTGCTATCCTCGGCTGCGCCTCGGCTATCAATTTGCAGGCTCGACTATAATAGACAGTTTTTGTCCTTGGTACATAAATAACTATTAAAACTATAAAATGGACAAAAAGGTACACCAAACAACATCGAAAACATGAACTCTAACCACTCCTACCGAGATTTAATACGTGCAAAAAGAATGACATAAAAAACATTTATCCACAATCACCTTATAATTGAAGTTTTATCCACACTTATGAACCGTATAAAGTACCACTTTATCCACTAATGGAATAATGAAAAATACAATCTTGAATATCAATCACATTTTACTTATTTTCACCAAATTCACAAATTTTTACAAATGGAGTCGACAAACAATCGAAAATACAATGATTTTTGAGGAGGTGACAGCCGCTGTCAGAGCAAAACGTCAAATCATTTTGTGATGAAAAATTTCCGCGATTCTGATTCTAAATGAATGTGATTGTGAATAAAACGTTGTATTGCTTGCGTGTTTTAGATACATTTTATTTGCTTAAGAAATTTAAACGCTCGAGCTTCGCTCTCGCGTTTTAACATTCTTGCGAAAATAAAATGATATCTAAAACACTTATATAATAACTTATAAATAACTATTATTGGCCAACAAAATACAACAAAAACGACATACGCTTTTTGACCATAATTCAGATCTAAAAACTTGAGATACACTGTATAAAAATCCTGAACGTCATTTGTTTATTAAGAATCAACGATTTAAGCTTAAGTTTAATGTCTTATGACAGATAAATAACTGGAAACTCGTTTTGTATCACCCGGTGCAAATCAAAAACAATTAATAAATTAAAAGGACAAAAAACCGGTTTCCTTACAAAAGGAGATTTCAGCAGTTAGTATTTAAAAACCGTCTGAAGGACGCATACATAATTAGTTGTAAAATAAAAACGATTAAACATAAACAATCATCTGAGACAGGGATCGTTAAAAATATTCAGTTCATTATATAGGCCAAAAGAAAAGGGACTGGTAAAAACAGCTGTTGACAAGCATTTCTTCACCGAAACATATGGTCATTGACCTACTCATAAGACGAGCATCATCGGACGCACTACCCTAGCTGTGAGGTAAACGTCACGTGTCAACCACACTTTATGATGGAACGATGCTTTCAGGTATTCGAGAGAGATGCGAATTTCTATTGGAGGGTGTAGAAACACTGTACTTATAAGCTGCTTTCCATTTAACGTAAGGAGCTCCTCAGAGCTACCCAGAGCGAATGACCCTGCGTTCCATTTAGTGGAGCTTCAAGCACCGATTGACATTCCTCTTGCCCCTCGAGCACCACCCGTTTTATTGGTGCATGAAGCACAAGTAGACAAAAGTCAAATCGCGAATACACAGTTTTTTGGCGAAAAAATCAGTGATAAAGTAATTTCCGATCTCAGGGGCTTGAAGCTCTGGGGCTTAACACTCCTAAATGGAAAACGCCTATTATTGTGATCGAAGTACTTCACGTTTCCTACTTAGGTGCGGAGAGCACTTGATTTGTTTTTGATATAAAAACTCAACGTTTATTCTTCACTGGAAACTAACAAATTGAAAACTTTATACTTGGGTTCGCAGATACATTTGGCTGTAACTACTTTACATAGACTTGTTGTAGAGGGTTATATTTCTGTGGTGCTAGCGTTCAGTATATTTAGTAAAGTCTCGCCCGGGAGTAAGAAGAGTCTAAATGTCTCCTTTGTTGTGAACTTCTAATCAAAACCTACCCCTCAAAATATTTTCAGCAGCTACAATTACATTTATAGAGGGTGTGAGTTATTCTTAGACACTGATGGGCTGATGGACTTTACGGTGGCCCTCAAAATAACAAAAACAGTAGACTAACTGGCTAATTTCTCAACAAGAAAAGGCCAAATTTATAGAAGAAGAAGCAATAACAGCCAAAGTACATGGTTCCAAAATTACACAAAAAAATTAAAAAGTATGTTTTTGATTCTGACGTTTCTGTAATACAATATGAGATAACAACAATAAAGCATAAGAACAGAATTTTTATTATTTGTACCATAACTTTATGTCTATATTTTCTATGGTTTTTAAACTCTTCAGTTTTGTTTGGCGTTGTTTATTGTTTACGATAATTTTTGAAATATCATGGAAGATTATGGTGATATAAAAAAAGCCAGGAAGTGTTGTGTTAGTGGCTGTAGTGATACGACAAGCAAAAGACATCGTTTTCCCATCAAGGAACCAGAAGTTTTTCAAGCCTGGATAGAGAGGATCAAACCACCACTTCATGATAATCTTTCAATAAAAGAAATATATTGTAAATATGTTGTCTGTGAGCAACATTTCTCAAAAGAGTGTCTAGTGGCAGGTACACGAAGGGGCCTTAAAAGGACAGCAGTTCCCTCCATTAATATGCCAGGTATACCCATTTCATTAAAAAATTGAAAAGTTTGATTTGCATTTTCCATATATTTTTTTTAAGTTAATAACAATAAACAATACAAAATGGTCGCAAATCGCCAAATCGGCCTGGTTTGGTCTGTCTCTGGATCATAAAATTGTTGTCAAGTGTGTTTGATAACATATTTAGCATTATTAAAGTACAATTTAGAATCAATTAAAGTGGAATTAAATAAAATTAAGCAACATTAATTTTGTAGTTTGGAGAAGCACCAGTTTTTTAGTAAAATCTAATATTTAGTAGCCAATGTTTCTTGCAGAGAACACTGTCATCCTTTATTTCAAGAACTTAAAATTCTACCCTTGCCATGTATTTTCATACTTTACAATGTTTTAGAAATACACAAAAATAATACTAAGGGGTAGTTTCACAGGTTCCAGTTAAACTGCAGTTAACTAACTAATAGTTTAGATGGTGAATAACATTCTTCGAATTGTGTTGAAAGGTTCACATTCTTACCATCACTTAGTTAATCTAATGCTTAACTGGAACCTGTGAAACTGTCCCTAAGTATCTTACAAATGCTGACTTTCAAAATTACCCAACTCGAAGAGGTGCACAATTAAGGCCTCAATTTTATCGACTGGATCTATCAGCTCCAGCTCGAAATTCACTCAACTTACATTTATATAATAAAAGAAGAGTATTTGAAGTGTGAGACTTCATTATAAGCTTTTATTGCTCTATCAATTGGGTTATTTAGAAGTTTATTTGTCCTATGCTTCTGTATATTTAGTTCATGTTTATGTCTTGTATCATGTGTGAGCCTGTGTGAGTACTTGATTTCTATGACTCGTTACTTACAGTATTTGTTTTCAATTGAATATTTACCAGTTTATATTATATAATTTCACATTGTTCAGTTTTGAGAATAAGCTCTATTTTGTCTAGTTTTACTTGTGTATATTCATTGTCATATACTGTGCATTTTCAAATTTTGTCATTCCAGTAGGATTGTTTCTGTAACTTACGTATTGTAAAGTTGATTTCTTTCATCTATATTTCCTTGCTATTTGCTAGCTTGCCTTTTGAAAAACGGCAAGCTAGCAAAATTTCCTACTGGGTGGCCATAAAACATATCCCTGTAGGATTTTACAGTATGTCTGAACAAATATTTACTCGCTTTTCCTTTATCCTCAAAATATAATTTCAGAATTTGATGCAGAATCTTCATTAGTTATGGATGATGAACAAATACCTGGTCCTTCTAATGTTTTTGTGGTATCCTCTTGTCTATCACCTGAGCCTTCCATCACTGTCACTGACACATCCCATCCTGAGGCAACCAAGTCCAGGAAAGTTGTCATTGGCCATGGTAAGTTATATCGATTTAATATTTACTTACAAAAAATGTATTCACAGAAATAATATTTTATGACAAGAAAAGAGATTATTTATCCACTTTCAATTCTGAACCATTCTGAGATATAACAGAATACTTTTACTGCTAAGCCACCTTCAATATTTTCAAACATACTTGTAATAGGAATAATGCTAACAAGCTATAATTTGGGGTTTTCAAAGAAACTGACTTCTGAAAAATAACATCAAAGAAACTTAATGAGTAAATTCATTTGATGATAATTTTTTTCAGGCACAAATAGGAGACCTTTACGAGATGAGGAGAATGAAAGTCTCACAATAAACCTTTCTCCAAGAGCAACAGATACACGGTAAGTACTTACATAACGTAACCTGTAATAACTTGAATTATATTTCTCGACAAGTTCATTCAGAAGGAAATTTTCTATAGGATAAAGTAATTTTCGCGGGTATTCCACATTTTGGAAATATTCCCAGAAATCAAAATCGAAAATGCTATAGTCGATATTGAAGGAAACCGAATTTTGCAAAACATTTCATTCTTAATTATTCAAAAAATATAATTCGACAGCAGTAACTGAAAAAGGGCAGTTTTTTCAACGTAAAAATGCACCCATCCACAAAATCAACATTTTCTTAATGGACTAGCCTTCAATTAGAAGAACAAGTACATTTTCGAATTCAGAAGGACATTTTCTATAGGATCAAGTAATATTCGCGGGATTCTGCATTTTTGAAATATTCCCAGGTGATCAATGTCGAAAAATGCAATATTCAGTATTGATAGAAATCGCATTTTGCGAAAATTTTTATATTTAATTTTTCAAAAAATCGCAAACTCCCCTCAAACGTATCTTATTTACTGATTACATTACTCATCAACTTCTATTACATTACAGATACTTTTCAAAGGATTTCATGACAGAATTCATCAGAGTATACAGGCAACATCCCTCCTTATGGAAAATTAAATCTAAAGAATACACTAATAGAAATTTAAAGAATGTAGCTATCACAAATCTTATTAACGTTTGTAAACAATTTCATGTAATGGAAGCCAATAAGGAATTTGTTTTGAAAAAAATTCAGTCAATCCGTGGTTCTTTTAGAAAAGAAAATAAAAAATTAAAAGACTCACAAAGATGTGGAGCGTCAGTAGATGATTTTTATGTACCAACGCTATGGTACTTCGACTTACTCAAATTCACATTGGATCAAGAAATAACTATAGACAGTTTTTCAAATTTTGAAAGGGAAAGTAGCGAAATCAGTGAATCTTCCGAAGAAAGCCAAGATAGTGAACCTCAGGATAATATGGAAGGAAATAATTCACAAAATGAAGAGGAAGAAGTCAAAGTAAGTGCAAATATATTTCTTTTACTAAAACCATTGTCTAAGCTTTTTCTTTTCTGATCATTTCATCTTACCACCTCACTTTCTTCATTTATACGTCGAAGCTGAGGTTTCCAAGTGGAATAGATTTGTGTTGATTAATTTTGAAGTCCTTCATCCTACATCCTTCCTCAGGTAATTACTTGTGTGTTATTGTGGACGTATTTACTAAATTCGTCACGCTGTATAGTCTCAAGCGAGCCACTACGGAGGCTATTCTGAACATACTAACCAAAGAGTATTTTCACAAATATTTTCCCCCCAAGCCTATACTAATGGACTAGGGAACACAATTCACTTCAGCTCTTTGGAAAGAGGTGCTGAAGGCACATAAGGTGGAGGCTATCCACACTTCTGTGCGTCATGCCCAAGCGAACCCCTCCGAAAGATGGATGAGGGAGATTTCTCGCTTATTCCGCGTTTTTTGTAGTGAAAAGCACACCCGTTGGGCACGTGAGGTCCCGAAATTAGCTTACTTATTGAATACTGTGGTCCATGAAACCATGGGATCAACCCCTATGGAGCTACAGTTAGGTATTCCACCTCGACAATTCCTTCCCCCAGAGAAAATACCTTCATTCGACGGGACTCAACACGACACTCACGTCAAACTATTTTTGTCTCGCGAGAGCTTCTTGTCAAAAGCTAGGCGCCGTTTAGCTACTCACCCTGGACGTCCTTACCTGAAGTATTCCATTAACGACTTGGTACTTTTACGTTCCAACCATGGTTCCAACCCTATTTCGTCAGTGATCACTTCGAAAACCAAGAAGTTTATGTTACTCTTTGAATAAAACGACTTGTGGATGACCATGTTTACGCCCTAGAGAACTGCAATACTGGTCAGGATCGTGGTTATTTTCATGCTAGCCACCTTCGCCCTTTTCTGGCCTAACCTTATTCGAGTCCTCCTGACGTTTCCCTCAGTCAAAGGACTTCGGGGGCATGTTGTACCGAGACGCTCTACCCTGTATACTATTCCGACACCGAAATTCGCTATACGCACGGAACTTTTTATTCAAGCGCAAAAAGATTCGCTTTATCGCTGTGACTCGGCACTGCCTGATAGGAAGACAAGAATGGGCAGCTAGTTTTCAGCAGAGCCTTTTACATTGTGATCGCACATATAGTGTGGTAGATTTTTCGTAGCCCTGAAAAGCGGTTTGTTTCACGTTGTGTTGTACCTGCTTTTTTAAGGTGAGCATATAATATTTGCCTTCACGTTTTTGTTTTCGGCAATTACCTACAATATATTCATTAGTTTTATAGTTTATTTATATTTTTTAAGGATTCCGAAATCTCAGAATACAGTGTTGATTGGAAATTACCCTTGTATATTATTGCTAACATCAAGAACCTCCTTCCCTGATTACAGTAGCTCAGACGGACCAGGCGTTTGGCTACAACACTTAATATGCACACGCAACTATTAATCCAAAACGATTTCACAATCAATAGTATCAATGTTTCCGAGTAGCTAAAAGCTGATAAGTTTAGACAATAAGCAAACACTCTGTTCGCCTAAAACCAATCAACTCGACTGAAATCCAAATCTGTTTTCTTCCTTCAAAACTTCAAGTAATCATTTTCATAGAAGACCAACTGTCTCTCCTTTATATTTTCGTATACTTACATCTCCTGTCGCCGTGTCTACGTTCGTGATAATGATCACACCAAATCTAATCCCTAATTGAATAAGTCCACCACTTTATTTTACAATCAAAGTATTTTGTAAAACGGAATGTCCTTTCCCTTTAAGCCCAAACTAATAGCAATAAACTCCGAAGGAAACTGAAGAAGAGATTAAATAACATATCTTACTACATTTAATAATCAAATTACAGTCTAGGTAGGAATATTTAGCATTCTCCTATTAAATCTCCGACATATAAAATAATGTATGTGGTTTTCTCGACTTGCTTGTGCTACTCTACTGATATTTCTCTAAGATGCTGACTGGAGCCCAAGAAGTATACTAGACCTATATTGTTGCCATTCTTCTTCAACTGATTTAATCCTACTCAAATTTAAGAGTCTAGTCTTTGAAATAAGAAACGTATATCGCCAGATGACAGTGCGAGTTCGCCTGATGGAATAAATACAAACTCTCTAATACAGGAACGCATTTAATAATTCGGTGTTTGTTCTTCCAAATTACAAATTCAGATTCAAACCTGTTCGTTTTCTTGGTAATCTGAAAGTTTTCACGAAAATTTTAGGTATACCTCAAAAAGAAATAAGTACCGACGCGCGACGTCTGGAATATCAGAAAAAAGCTAATGTCATATGGGACATGACATGCATGCAGCATAAACATACAATGCTGACGTAAACAGTCCTTATCCTATTATTTTTTAAAGGGTTTATTTCTTAATAGTTATTTAAGTAACAAGGAATGTAAAGACGTGTTAACATTCGAGGTGAGCGAGTACGAGCCGAGGCAAAGCCGAGGCTTGTCGCTTGCGGAGGATGATAACAGTCGATACATTCCGTGTTACTTATTACGTTTTTCCTGCTGCTTGTTGACATTTCTCAAAATTTGCCTGAATTGAAGTTTGTTTTCTTACCCTTCCTTCATGATTATTCGTTCGCTATTTCATTCTAAGTTGCTTGTGCGTGTAACTAAGTTACCGAATAAGCAGACAACAATAATATTCAAAAGGTCTCATAACCTAAAAATTGATATGAATGAAGCTGAAGGTATTACTTGTCAAAGGCAAAGTCATTATTACCCTAGGCATGTAAATGGCACTATTAAGTTCCGTTGTCAAGATGAATTAGTAAACGAATGATATAGGCCATTTACCTGTTTTGTTGCTAAGCATGTATGGACTATTTACAGTGTCGGCAGCGGGAAAACAAATTTTGTAAACATGTATCGGACCAGAATTGCTTTTATTGGGATACTTGTATTTCTTCATATTAACTGGACCTGTATGATGTATGTATGTAACGGAATTTCTGAAATGAATTTTCACGTGCAGACGTCCGAATTAATTTGATATTTGACTGGTGTTCATAATTCCAGTAAATTTGCATTATAATTTTTTCAAAGAAAAACTTAAATATCGGACGATATTTGTGATTGTGGTCCGATTCGATTCAAAATTGGTACTTGCAGGTTTTCGTGCTCGGAGATTATGATTCTTTTGACAAAATTAACGAATTCAACATGGCGGCTCCAAGATGGCGGATGAGTTTTGTGATTATGGTCCGATTCGATTCAAAATCGGTATTTCTGTTATAATTCGGGAATTTCAGACGGCGGACGAGTTTTGTGATTTCTGGTCGGGTTCTATAGAAGATTGGTACATATGTAGAGGCTTTTGGGTTCGAAGAAGATGATTTTTCTGTAGAAATTCAGGAATTCAATATGGCAGACGAATTTTGTGATTCATGGTCGGAAAAAAAAGTAACTATAAAGTCTTGAAAATTAAAGCAGAATAACGCATAACTAAAAATAATGCCCCAGCCTGAACAATGCACACTTCGCGAAGTTCTGATACTCGCTCTGGCTATTTTTCCAATACAATGTGATAATCTATAGTAGATACAAATCTTTGCTGAAGTAAATAAATTCTAATGATTATGATTCTCAATAAAAATGCCACCAAAGGAACAAAGCCGTAACAATCACCTCTATGGTAAACGTCAATGTTTCGTTTGTTTATCTTGCGGCTCTGACCCATTGGAACATTCAAGAAAAATCCACTGTGGCTTTTTGTCTGCAAAGGGACATCAAAGGTGCCACCCAAAAACCGTTTTATTGGAAACCGATGTAAAACAGAGTTGCCAACATGGGAGTCATAGGAGCAAGTTTTTGGGTAATTTTGCCTAAAAATATGCCACTAACTCCGAGATTCTCGCTCAATAACCATGACGGAGTGGAGAGTCTATTTTCTGATAAATATAAATAGAAAAATGTTTCAAGACAAGAATTTATTCAAATACACTAAAAACAAATATTTTCTTTAGATCATTCAGAAAATATGTCATTTTGAATTATTAAGTTTTGAAACATTCATCTCCTATCCCAAAGTCTTCAAATTTTGAATAGAATCTGACCATGAATCATATTTCTCGGCCGCCATCTTCATCTACTTTTGACAAAAAAGTCAAGATCTCCGACTCACAGAACCTCTACATTCCAGTTTCGAACGGAATCGGACCATAATTACAAAACTCCTCCACCGTTTTGTAGCCATCACTTCGAACTATCAAATTTTGACAAAAAAATCATGATCACAAAGATCCCTATATCTATACCAATAGAATCGGACCATAAATAAGAAATTTTGGATCATAAATCAGAAATTTTGGATCAACGTTGATTCTGAAATGTCAAAAAAAATCATGACATCCCAACCTAAAAGTTCCCATATACCAATTTGAATGGAATCGAATCAGAAATCACGACACTCGTCCAATATTCTTTAGCCGCCATCTTGTTTTTTTCTTAATATGATAATAATCGTCTTTATTGTTTCCCAGCTATAGTTTCATACATGTGTTTTGTTACATTACAGAGCTAAGTTGCTGAAATACAAAAGGCGAAGTTCAACTCAGCTAGCACAAGTGCTACTGAGTTGTTCTTCCACTCAACCTATAAAATTGTCTTGAAGTATTGTCCCCCAAGTGATGATTTGATCTGTCAAATTTCAAGCCGACTGGAAGATATTAGACTTGCGAGATTTGATTTAAATGTGTGCACACAAACACACACACACAGAGCAAGTTGAAAAAAGCTGGTAATAAAATTATAATATTTCAAAGTTGCGTTCGACCAGAATGAGTTATCTTTTCTCATTCCTAATCCGACCGTTTGCCAGATTTCACGCTGACTTTATGATACTCTCTCATTTCCTCACCAGCCCTATGGGGGAGCAACCTGAGGGGCGTGTCATTTAAAATTAATTCATTTCCATTTCTGAATCCAGAACTGAATAATTAGTTATTACTAGTCGACGGCTGAACCAAACCTTTATTAGTTGACTTTGATAAAACTAGATATTTCACATTTCGAATGGAATAATTCAAGGAAATCCACCGAAAACAACACATTTTTGTAAAATTATCCATAAAAAAAGGAAACATCGGGAAGAATAATGACAAAGTTGTTTAACTAAGTAAATGATAGACTTCAATACTGAAACGAAACAACACCAAAATATTCGTTCGTTTTGATGGTGGAAATGATCAAAAATGCCCAAAAATGAGGGTATTTATCGTTTTCATTCATTTAATACTTGGAGAATATTTTTAAAATTATTCGTATCTTAGAGCCTTCATCAAGCAAGAATAAAAATCGTTTCTGACTCCCTTTTTTTCAGTGGAGAAAAACCTAACCTAATCTATCCAGTCCATTATTTTGTGAGAATATGTATCTCTTAAGGCGGGGATTAGCGCAGTGGTCAAGTGCCAGCCTGGTGACCGAGAGGTTCCATGTTCGGTTCCCAGCCGGTGCGGGCTTTTTTCATGTTCAAAGTGAAAGTCTGAATGATTGAGGCTCGTGTCGGCTGGGAATAATCCTCCACGATAACCTGTTGCGTTAAAAATTAACAGTGCTGCTCCTAAGGAGGCGCATGGAGTTAGTAACAAGGCCTATCCAGAACACATGGCTAATGACCATAGCAGTCTACGCCAAAACACCAAAGAAAAAAAAGGAAAATATGTATCTTCCTTATCAAATAAACTTGTTGAAATGATGTTTTTCACAAACCTCTGCATTTCAATTGATGTTATACGTGTTCCAGAATTACCAGCTAGCACAATTCTTATACTTTTTCCGTCTAAAGCTCCCCCACAATATATTATTTGCCATATTTCCTTATCTCTATAGTAATGGCTTGCCACTCTCCTTTGGTTGATGTTCACTGTAATATAAACATTAACATTCATTTAGTCTAATAGTGCAAATATAATTTTCTTTTTCAGCTATTCCAATTACCAACAAAGGCAAGAAAACGAGCCAAAAAGTATAGAACCACTAAAAATGAATCAACTGCAATGTTCATGAAAGCCTGCACCGAAGCTCTTTCGACAAAAAATACAATTAATGAGGAATTTCAAGCTGTTGGAAGGAACGTTTCAGCGAAATTACAAAAAATTAAGCCAACGCAACAGGCCTACGCTGAATATTTGATTCATAAAATATTGACATGGGGTGCACTGGAGAAACTTACAGAAAATACCGATGTGGTAAATAGTCACTTGACATACAATCCCAATCAACAATCTTCAATTTCAAGCAGTATTCATTACAATGACTGATGAGTGAGTTGTGCATTTAATGGGAAGGGTTACTAGTTCTTTCATAGAAGTTGCTACAGCCGTTTGAAATTGAAAAAGTAAAGAAAATCGTTTTACAAGTTTCAATTGAGAGCATAGAAGAGAAAGACAAGATACCTGTAGGAAATAAAGAGGATAGTAAGAGCAAGGAAACAATGCAGATCGATAATAAAATAATTAGTAATGAAAAAACGGCTTGAATGAAATCTCGGATGGAATGCACCTGGAGTTTATTTATGAAAGCTGAGAGAATTGGAGAGTAATTCAGCACCAAAGGATAAATAGTTGGATAACGATCTCTCTCATCAGAATGAAACAGCAAGTGAGGGAAGTAGGAATTAAGTGGAACTAATTAATGAAGGTGAATCTGGATCGCAGATGGAAGATCAGACGATAACAAAAGCGCTAAAAAATAATTTTTATTTTAGGTGTCGTGTTTGCCCAAAACGGTAGTGGCCCAGAGTATTTGCGTTTATTTTTAATTAATTTTTTCAAGAAGAATCGGTCACCTTCTGTTTGCCTAGAATTTTTGGCGAATGACGATTGTATGTATCTTTCAATTTAATGCAAACAATAAACTTATTAATTGTGGAAGGCTTTCGCGACCGTCTTTGCTTGAATGATGGTTTTTGGGGTTGATTGATTTTAGTATTTTTTTGTTCGTTATTGGTAGTACAGAAAAAGTTTGAAATTTATGACCTACTTCGCACAAGCAACAAAGAAGGTAGTTTAATTTTTAAAAGATATAAATAGACCATATTTGATAAGGAGTAAATTGATGACACATTAATTTTCTCTGTCATGGCATTAATGAATACACAACAATGCATCAATGCCGAAAGTTCATGGTGGCCAATACTGTAAAAATTAATGTGCCACCAATTTATTCCTTAACAAATATGGTCCATTGCATATGAAACACATAATACGTTGGGAAGGTATATCAAATGAAATAAACACAGAGCATCCAAATTCGAGGAATCAGGAGTAAGTATATAAGTTACATTGTGGAACTTACCCACATGTATATATTGGCCAATCACACTCATCATATGAGTTATGTAAACAAGAAAACTAATTTAACATTTTCATAATTATTCATATAATCTTTTAGAAGAAAATCACAGTTTTGACGAAGAATTTAAAATTTTACAGATAGAAAATAAAGGATTGAAGTTGAATCTTTTAGAATCATTAGAAGTTGATAGACTCAAAAATTCAAACATATTGCTTAACGACAAACTTTATTTGAATAACTCACCTTTGTTGGATTTATTTTCTTGGATTTAGAGATTATTGGAATATTAATCTTTGCGGTAATTTCATTAATGTAGATATGATTAGTATTTACCTGGAAAAGGGATTTCTCAATAATAGTTGCAAAAGGGTATAATGTTGATTTAGCTTGTATATTCACTTGAAACAGCTATTGTATTAGGGAAACATGTTGTGATTAAATAAAGTTTGTGAAGATCGAATCGTTTTTAGTATAGTTTGTACAATTTTATTTTACTATTTTCAAAAGTTACCAAAGTGACATGAGCAATCGTATAAAAGTATCCTTTGGAGTTCCACAAAGAACCGTTCTGGGACCAATGTTGTTTAACATCTATATTTACGAATTGCTTCAGATTAAAACTAGGGGCAAGTGTTGAGTTTTGCAGATGATGCTGCCATCCATAAACTCACTAGTAACACTGATTATATTTTAGACAATGCTATTAATTTTCAAAAAAACAAATACCTACCCTCTGCATCCTAAACCAATGGATTACCCAAACTGTGGAAATTTAATATTAGTAATAACTATGAAAAACCTGAAACCGACTCCATAAAATACTTGGGAATCACCATTGACAGGTACTTTTGATAGGACTTACACAAAAAAAATTATGAGAAAGTTAAATTTGAAATACTTGAGGAACCACTTATACAATGCTTCTTTTTATAGCCCCCCCCCCCGTTAAGTATTGAATGGTTCAACCATTGTTCAAAATAGAAGTAAGACGGCGTCAATGTCATATCTTCAGTGATCTGACCGTCAATGTCATGTCTTCAGTGATCTGACCGCCAAGTCTTATCGTAACTTTATTGAAACAATGGCCATCATTGAAATGACGTCAAATATTCATGTTAGTAACTAATCACGCTAGATGATACTCGCGCTTGGGTCCAATGCCGATTCCACAGGCATTGAGTAACTCTCTCACTTCTATCATTGTTTAAATAGAAGTAAGATAGTTAGCCAACCGTATGGGATTAATATTGGATTCAAATGGAGGCGACATGTAGATGGCGACAGTGATCTGGCATCCAAGTCATGTTGTAACTTCAGTGATCTGGCCTCCAAGTCATGTCGTAACTTGATTGAAACAATGGCAAATCGTTCAAATCAGGGTTCCTTAAAGAACCCTACATTAAAATATCGTCAAATCATTGTCTAATTTAGACAATGGTCAAATATTCATGTTTGTAACTAATCTCGCGTTTGGGTCCAATCATTGTCTAAGTATACTCTTAGACAATAGTTCAATGCCGTCAATGCCGATTCCGCAGGCTTTGACTATTTAAACAATGGTTCGACATACAAACATCGGATGGATTTGTTTTTTAGATTGTTCAATAGAGGGCGTGGGGGAGAACAAATGTTTCAAATGGCATGGATGGTCAAGTAACATATCGTTGAAAAGATATTTCAATTCTTTTTTCAACCGCGTAATTTTTTTTGGGTTTCCTCAATATTTTTTCTACAAAATGCACTCAAAAAATCATGTATGAGTGCGAATCTGTAGGTATCCAGACCTCTCGATGAAGGACCCCAACGAAAACATGGGAAATTGGCTCTCGGTCAAATTGGCTGATATTTCATTATGTTATAGTAGGATGAATCTTTAGAAAAATGTGTGATTTCAAATGATTTTGTATGTGTCGTTTCTGAGATATAGGCGGCCAAAGTTCGTAAAAACGTCGTAATTGGGTAGATTTGACAAATAAAAAAAGTTTTTTCTTAGTAGAACTAGGACGAATTCAGGATGAAAATGTATTTACCGGAACTCATTAACATGTCCAATTATAATTTTATGAATGATAGTACCTTCGTTAGGTTGTATACGGAGCATAGTAAAAAAAGTCGTTTTTTGAGAGTTTTTTCTAGCACTATTTCAGAACCAATGAGTCATATTTTGGTAGGACATCATAGTTCCAGTCTATTCTAGCCGATAAAAACATTTGTTTCTTGATAACTCTCTGTGTTTGAAATACGAATTTTTTATAATTTTGAATTATGCCCCTATTCTGAAAACACTTGACACATCGTTTTTTAATACAAAAAAATTATTCATTGCCAATTTTGATTGAACAAAAAATTACGTAAATTTTTGAAAAATTCAGTTGTTTAACATTACCTTTCATTCAAATACAGGGTACGTTACAATTTTTTTTAGGTCATCTAAAATATTTTTTATGCACTAGCGGGCAGTAAAGTACACTTTACCGCCCGGTTCGCCTGGCGTAAAGTGGCACTTTACCGCCCGTGGGCGCATTATGGCCTGGCGGGCCGTAAAGTAGACAAAATTCTCAAATTGTCTATACTCACACATCATTTCATGCAATTCCTAACACGAATTAGAATCATTTCAGTTCAGTAGAGGAATACTCTTTCTAACATTTGTTCATAATCGTTGGCAATTTTTTCGGTGATGATCTATTTATTTGAAATTGATTCTCCAATATAGCACTCAGCTACTATAGTTTCACATTCCTCATATTATGTTACCCTTAATTATTGTATGCATAACGTATGAAACGTGTAGACCATTGTAATTCAAGTCAGTATTTGTGATTCGCGCTATAAAACCGCTAGTGCATACAATTTTGTATGTATCACTTGCGTAAAATGCGTTTAAGGCCTTCGGCGTGTGATGGCCCTCGGTAAGTTTACGGTATCACGATATATGTGGTTGTTGAAAGGCAAAGATCGAAATTATCAAAATACCTATTAACGAAAATAGAAAAAATTTAGATGGTTGAAGAGAATTGAATTCTCTTCTCAACTATGTGTAACTTGACCTCCCAAGCCATTTGTATTCTTTAAATTTGTTGAGATATTGGAATTTGATGGCTATTTTGAAAATGAGATTGAGTCAAGAGCAACTACCTTCAGAATAAATTCAGACCATAATCACAAAACTCGTCCGCCATTTTGATTTTATGAATTTTGACAAAAAAATCATCCGACCCCAAGAACTCCCCACGTACCAATTTTGAATCGATTCGAACCATAATCACAAAACTCTTTCCCCACTTTGGAGACAACATGTTAAATTCTTGAATTTTGACACAGGAATCATGATCTCCGACCCTAGTCACAGAAAATATGTCCTGTAGAATATTACAGACTAAGATATCTCTGAAAGGTCAGTCAGTTCATATTTGTTTAATCAAGAGAATGGTAATGGGTGGGGGACGCAAGCGTCAGCGACTAGGCCCCAGTGGGCCCTTTTCGCAATCCCCGGCATCTTCACTCATCCCATGTCGGATACCTGCTCGAATCTCTTCGACCTTCTTATGAAAGTTAAAATGTCCTTCCATGGCAATGAGTGCAATTCCTCCCCCTTAATAGTGCCAGCTCCGAAGACGTTTTGTCTGATCCTGCCATAAATACCACATTCGCACAGGAAGTGGAAGGAGTCCTCCTCCTCCCCACATTCCGTGCATAGTGGGTCTACCTCAACTCTGATGCCTCCTAGGCCAACAGTCGGCTTAGCTTCAGTATCTTGGCCGTCCTTGCCATGTCGGTCCCCGATATCATCTGGTTTGAATGCTTGCATCCGTCTCCACTCTTTTCCTAATGTATCAACGGCCCACTCATTCAGTGCCGTTGTTACTTGTCTCCTTGTTATGCCGAGTGCGGGTTCGGGCTCGTAGTAGGGTTGTCCAGCTCCTTGCTTGGCTAGCTGGGCCGCCTACTCGTTGCCTTCAATCCCTGCATGGCCCGAGACCCACATCAGCGTTATTTCCTTTTCAGTCGGAAGACTCTTCAGGGCATCTCTGCACTCCTGAATAAGTACTGATCTGGTTCTGGTTGCATTCAGAGCTCTGATGGCGGCCTGACTGTCCGAGCAGACAAATACATTTCTCTCTGGGCCGGACCTCACCTCTTCCATTCTGGTTGCCTCAAGGATGACATACACCTCTGCTTGGAAAACTGTTGTCAGAGAACCTAGCGCATAGGCTCTTTTCTCTCTGTTTTCCAAGTAAACTCCTGCTCCGGCTTCTCCTTCCTCCAGTTTGGACCCGTCTGTAAAACAGACCAGGCTTTCTGGGGGAAATATCATCCTTTCCTCTTCCCACACTCTCCTGTCTGGGATCTCTAGAGAGATCGTCCTTTTCCACCTAATTTTATCCTCTGTATCACTTTGATAGCGGATAGTGGGATTTCTTTCTCCGCTACCACAGCGATTTCGGTATGCCCTGTGTAACCCTCTCCTCGCCAGCTCCCTGACTCACGCATTCTCAGATAGGATGCCATCGCTTCCTTCTTTATACAAGTTGGAAGCGACGGCAGACCCAGCAGGGCGTCTAGGACTGCCGAGGGGGTCGTCCTCATCGCGCCGGTTATTCCCTTACAAGCTAGTCTTTGAATTTTTTCCAGCTTGTTGGTTGTGGTTATCTGGTCCACTCTCGGCCAACAGACCACTGCTCCATATAGGATTCTGGGTCTGATTACCGCCGTGTAGATCAAGTGAAGGATGTGAGGATTGAGTCCCCACCTCCCTCCCACTGCCCGACGCAGACTCCATATAGCTACCACCGCCTTCTCGACTGCTCGATCGACATGTGACCCCCAAGTTAGCTTCGAGTCCAGAATTACCCCAAGGTATTTTACCTCTCTAGCCAGCTCTAGGGGATTTCCACCCATTACTGGTGATTCGAACCCATCTACATTTCTTCTCTTGGTGAAGAGAATCATTTCTGTTTTAGTCGGATTGACTGCGAGGCCGACTTCCTCGCACCACCTTTCTATTTTCCTGCACGCCAACTGCATCCGGCCACAGACCATATCTAGGAAAGGGCCTGTCACCAGGACGAGCCCGTCGTCGGCCTATGCCTGGGCGTAGAAACTGTTGGCGGCTAGTCTCTTGAGGAGTTCGTCTATGACCAGACACCAAAGGTGAGGGAGTGACAGCTACCTTGCGGACAGCCGCCCTTTACCTCAATGTCAGCATGGCTCTCTCCTAGAGACTCCGTCACTTTCCTCCGCTCGATGGCCGTAGCTACCCAGCTAATCAGCGTAGGAGGGGTTTCCCTAATCTGCAGTGCATTGCAGATGACGTCTGTTCTTGCCTTATAGAAGGCACCCTCTACGTCGAAGAAGGCTCCGAGAGCCCATTCCTTGAAATGGAGTGCCTTTTCTACTCTGTGCACTACCGCATGAAGGGCAGATTCTGTGGACCGTCCACTGCGGTATGCATGTTGATTGTGCTCGAATGGATGCCTACTCAGTACTAGATAAATCAATAGAACAGCAGCGACAATTTTTTATCTTGAAGAAATTGATATTCCCACAAGACAATACGTATCAAAGTATTTTCGCCGAATGCGATTTATCGAAATTTGGAACCTAACTGAATTACTGAATTAATTTCTTTTAGCTAGATCTATAGTCTGAAAGTGAATATGTTCAATCCTTCCGTTTCTGTTGCATTTACGTTTCATCAAGTTCGAATTAAGACTGCATGGGTTACTAGCACCAGTGTTTATAGAGAGAAGATAGTTAGCCAATCTTACGTACTTTCAGTTGGATTCAAATGGAGACCATCACTAGAGGTCGCTAGTCCACGAGTCTCCAGTCACGTCTGTTCTTGATTTTAACGTATGTATTTGATCAGTTCGTAAAATATGATTTATTGAATAATCCGATAGATGGCTCTGATATATAATTTTGACACGATCATCCTATCCAGCGTTGTACTGGTACTACTGGTAAACTCGAGATTCCATTCATTTCAGTTTCAGTGTTTCTATTGCCTGGAACTTGATGTAATCAAGGCCATTCCCAGAGAATTTTGTGTTTATTTGTTTTGTGCCGTTATCATTTGTGAAATTGTCACGTGAAAGACTAGTTATTCGTTTTAATCTTTTAATCCAAGGGGGGCATCTTCCTATCATAACCTCATCTGTCATACCTCTCCCCCACCCCTTGGTCACTCTCACCCAAACAATTTGAATAGGAAAAGTTGTAAGTGTGACACATCATTGAAGAGGTAATTTCAGAAGGAATTCAACAATGTCAATTTTCGCTACGTAACTTTTTATTTTGGCGCCCTCTTGCGGGAAAAACAACGGTTTCGTATTCCAAATTATGATACTTCATTTGCAAGGTAATTTGTCATAAATTCGGTGAAAAGACATTATGGAATTTTTCTAAAGGTAATAACAAAATGGCGACTCCAAAATGGCGGACAAGATTTGCAATTATGGTCCGATTCGATTCAAAATTGATATGTGTTGGTTTTCAGGGTCATAAATTATGATTTGCTTGTCAATGCAGAAATACAAGATGATGGCTCCAAGATGGAGGACGAAATTTGTAATTATGGTCCGATTCAAATCAAAATTAGTATGTTGCGATTATCAGGGTAGGAAATTATGATAATAATAATAATAAACGCTTTTATTGATAGTTAGAAAGAACAGTGTACAGACATATTATAAGTATACATGGTACCTACTACTATCAAAAGGCAGAGTTAGCGTTTACCCATGTGTGAGATGGGTAATTACTTTCTTACACTCAACCCTGACAAAAACAAAAACAAATGTAGAATATTCATACGATTTCAGCAGTGAAAATAGTAATAGTAATAGAAACGAAATTAATAATAGTGATAATTTAACTGAATACAATACTCATTAGATCATTTCTTTTGGGTAATCAGATGTATTACATTAATGCAACTATAACTAACGAATATACATTCAATGAGCAGAAGTAATGAAAATGAGAAGAGAATTCTAAAATCTTATTTGATCAGTTTCCAATAACTTTCTCAACTTGAACTTGAACGAGTCAATGGATACATTTTTCAAATTATCTGGAACCTTGTTATACAGCCGAGTTACCATGTAAGAGAAGGAAGACTGATAAAAAGTGGTTTTATGCAGAGGTGGTGTTAATTTTGACTTGAACCTTATATTTATATTGTGAACGTCAGTTCTGAAAGATATCTTTTCAAATAGGTATGGTGGTTTTTTATCAAGAATTTTATGAAACATCACACATTGATGCAATAGAAAGCGTTTTTGTATATTTAGCCAACCTAGTTCGCGTAGTGGAACTGAAATTCGGTTACGCTTTCTCAAGCCGTAGATCAGACGTACACAAGAGTTTTGTACCAATTGAAGTCTATTCAGATCTGATTTCATTAATGCTGGGCCGTAGACAACATCTGCGTGATTAAAGTGGGACAGGACTAAGGTTTCGCACAATAATGTTTTGCTTTTTTTGTCCAGAAATGATCTATTAGAATATATGAGTTTCAGGTTACAGAAAGCTCGTTTAATAATAGTGTTCACATGCTTGGTATATCTTAGCGTGTGATCCATAAATAAACCTAAATTTTTTGCAGTATCTGTAAACGGAATAGTTTCATTGTTTACTTTAAGATTGATTTGTGGTAAACATCTTATGCGGCTTTCTTTCCGGCCAAATAAGATGGCATTTGACTTTGATGGATTGATGGAAAGACAAAGTTTATTTGAAATGTCGACTATCGAGATCAAATCATCGTTCAGATTCTGAACAGCCTGATTTAGGTTATGTTCGGTGAAGGGGAGATAGAGCTGAACATCATCTGCATAAAAATGGCTTTCAGAAAAATGTGTGCAAGTCAACAGTGTACATGATGAAGAGTAGCGGGCCCAAGATAGATCCTTGGGGAACTCCATTTTCAATATGCACAAAATCAGAAACTTGGTTATCGAGTTTGACCGCTTGGAACCGATTATATAGATAAGTTCTGAAAAATGAAACAGAGGCATCACTGAATCCGATAAAGTGTAGTATAGCCAATAGAAGATCATGTTTAATTCTATCGAAAGCTTTGGTATAATCTAAAAATATTAGCAATACTGACATTTTGTCGTCCAAATATTTAAGGATGTCATCTGTCACTTTCAGAAGTGCTGTATTGCAACTGTGATGTGTCCTAAATCCCGATTGATGCAATGGTAGTAGATGGTAGTCTTCTAAGTAGCCCTTCATTTGTAGATATATGATCTTTTCGAAAATTTTCGACAGAACACAAAGTATGCTTATAGGTCGGAGAGATGTGTATTCTGTAGGATTGATTGTTTTGGGCAGGGGAAGCACAACAGCTTTTTTCCATATAGTTGGGTAAGTATTATTTTCTATACAGTAGTTCAAAATATGGCTAATATGTTTGAGGATGGATGGGCAAGCATGAAGCAGCATGTCTACACTTATAGAGTCTACACCAACAGCTCTCGATTTTATGGAGAGGATTGTTTTATATATATATATATATATATATATATATATATATATATATATTATATATATATATATATATATATATATATATATATATATATATATATATATATATATATATCTGTTTCTGAAATAGGTGTGAAACTGAATAAGCCTGCTCCTGGCAGACGGTTGTTGGAGTATCGGTTGACAGTATCGACGTCTAATGATAGGTCACTTTTTGATGAGCTGGCAAAATAGTCATTGATATCACAAGCATTTTTCAGTTGTACTGGAATGGAATTATTTTTATTTTTGGAGTAAATATTCAATTTATCGAGTTCTTTCCAAAAATTCCTGTTATTCCCATAATGCCTCATGCGGAATTGAATATAAGCTTTTTTTTCGCGAATTATTGCATATTTGGTTTGGTTTCTTAAGTCTTTATAATAGTTCCAATGGCGTTCTTGTTTGGTACGTTTAAATTTGGTTAGGGCTTTATCACGTAATGACATCATCAATTTGATCACGTCAGTTATCCAAGGTGCTGCTGGTCTGCTTACTTTCACCGTCTTCAAGGGCGCATGAAAATCGAACAGTGTTTTGAGAATATTATTGAAGCAATCTACTTTAGAATCTACGTCATCAAGATGATAGATTTGAAGAAAATCAGCATTAATCAGATCAGTAGAGAATGAGGCAGCATTAAAATATTTAAAATCACGAAATGTGCGAAAGATCGGTTCTGAAAAACCATCGTCAGATCCAAAGGAGCAGGAGATAAGACAGTGATCAGAAATATCAGATGCATCACTGACAACTATGTTATCAACAAGTACAGATTCGGTGCAAATTATCAAGTCAATGGCTTTGGAGCTTGTTTGGCTAAATCTCGTTGGTTCAAATATTAAGTTTTTCAGGTCATAGCTAGATAAAGTGTTGTTCAATAATATCGTGGCATTACCTTCAACATCCAACATGTCTATATTGAAATCGCCAGCACATATCAAATAGTCATATTTGGGAGCAATAGAACTCAAAGAACTTTCTAAGTCATACAAAAATTCGTTTATTAATTGCTTGGGAGGACGATATAGAACACCCAGAGCATACTTTTCAGTCTTTGAGGTGAATGATACCCACAGTTGTTCAGTATTACTATGATCAATTGAAATGATGTTCACTTTAAAGTTAGATTTCAAATATATTGCCAAACCCCCACCTCTTCCTGTCAGTCGGTCTTTACGGTATAATGTGTATCCATTGAGTGCTATCAGTTCATTTGGAATATCCGCTGAGAGCCATGTTTCGGTAACAAGTATTATATCAAATTTTAGAAAAATGCGATCTTTGAATTGGTGAAAGTGTGCTAAGAGTGATCGCGAATTGAGATGGCAAATTTTAATCATATTTTCGTTCCTGTTGTTGAATGCAGATCAAATCAAGCATAAATGTAATGGGGATGAACAAAGAGATGAGAAAGCTATACAGTTCAAAAAATTATAATAATTGTATAACAGAAAAAAAAATGGTAAATTAATTATGGCGAGGAAATATATACAAAAATGTAGATCTTTGCGAGTGGGATCGGAGCCGAGGTTTATAATTTTCAGGAATGCTATTGGTGGACGAAGTTTCTGGATTTCTAATCCAGTCTTCAGGAGTATCAAAATCGTTTGGAGCAGAAGGGTGAATCTGGTTTGGTTTATTTTTCTCTAGTAACTGTTCGTAGGTGTATGAAGTGCCATGGACCAATAATTTGTTATGGCTTATTTTAGCCTTGGAATCAGATATTCTTGCCAATTTTAGTTGACCACTCATGAATTTTCGTTTCAAGTAGTCTTCCTTGGCAAAGTCTTGGGTGAAAAGTACTCCAAATCTTCTCATTTTTGTTACGAGCAGCGGTGAGTATACTTGTTTTGAGTGCGAAGTGAATTACTTCGGCAATTATAGTTCTGGGTTTACCTCCGTTAATTTTTCCGATCCTGGCAACGGATCTGAAGTTGTTTTCCTGATTATTTTGTCAATGTAAAAACCAAGATGGCGGACGGAATTTGTAATTGTGGTTCGATTCGATTCAAAGTTGGCATACAGGGATTTTACAAGGTTGTTTCGTCCTACACATACATACATACTTACTAACTTACAGGGCAAGTTGAATGAGAGCTTTTGAATGATAAAATAATTGAACATTGAATAAACTTAAGAATTGGAAAACCTTGCATAAATTCGAATCCAATCATTCCAAACTGAATTCATTCACAGTAGATGCTCAAAGAGATCGCCATGGATTGCCATACACGAGTAAAAGTTAGTCTGACGTTTTTGAGTAATGTATGAAAAAATTTTCAATTTGTAAGTTCATACAATGTTAATTTTTTTAATTTTTGGTATGTTTTCGTGAATTGCTCACATTAGCTTCCAAATTGGATATCATAAGTTGGAATACGAAACAGTTATTTTTCCCGCAAGAGGGTGCCAAAATGAAAAGTTAGGTAGCGAACACTCACATGCCTGAATTCCTTATGGAACTACCTTTTCAATGCAGTGTCACACAGTACTTTCCCTATTCAAATTGTATGAGTGACCAAGGGGTGTGGAGAGTACTATGACAGTTGAGGTTACCATAGGAAGATTTCCCCCTTGGATTTAAAATCGATATTTTTGCATTTTTTTCACAACACATGTGTTTTGAAGAATTCATTTTCGATGCCTGGTCGAATCGAACCATAATTACAAATTTCGCCCACCATCTTGTTTTTTGCACCGACAAAAAAATCATAATTTCTGACCTTGAAAATCGCCACAAACTTATTTTGTTTCGAATCGGACCATAATTACAAATTCCGTCCGCCATCTTGGAGCCGTCATCTTGGAGCCACCATCTTGTTTCTTTTCAATGACAGAAAAATCATAATTTCTGACTATGGAAACCACCGAATATCAATTTTGAATCAAATCGGACTATAATTGCAAATCTTGTCCGCCATTTTGGAGTCGCCATTTTGTTTTTTCCCTTAGAAAAATTACATTATGCATTGTCACCGAATTTATGTCGAATTACCTTGCAAATGATGTATCATAATTTGGAATACGGAACAGTTGTTTTTACCGCAAGAGGGCGCCAAAATAAAAAGTTAGGTACCAAAAATTGACATGGCTTAATTCCTTATGAAATTACCTTTTTAATGGTGTGTCACAGTCACTACCTTCCCTATTCAAATTGTTTGGGTGGTAGTGACCATGGGGTGGGGGAAGAGGTATGACAGTTGAGGTTATGATAGGAAGATGTCCCCCTTGAATTTAAAAAATTGACGTGTTTTTGAATTTCATTCACAACACATGCGTTTTGAAGATATTCGCTTTGTTTCGTTTTCGGTGCCCCACCCTGTATATAGAGGTTACAATTACCAACCAATTCACAAGATTATACATGACAATGATAGCTTGGATATTCAAGTTTGTACCCAGTCACAAAATTAATTATTAATTGTATATAAAATTGGATATTGGACGCCCTGTGGTGTAACTCAGTGAGAACAAAAACTATTTTACCCCTTCACCGCACAAGTAATTCAATTCCTAGATGTGCATTTCGATAACAAAGTTATCTTCATCAGTAGGGATTACTAAACTAACTGTTAGTCTACTTATTGCTCTTAATATCTATTATTGTACTCAGTACAGATAACAATTCAGTTGGTAAACACATTCAATCTCTTCATTCAATAATCGTTGTCTTATAATCGGTTGACGGAAATAACAATTTCAACAACAACAACAATATTTGGAACCCCATTTCGAAGAAATAAATTCAGTTTGAATAGATGTAAAATGTACACACTATAGTTAAGTGATATCTTCAAGATGAATACAGAGACTTAATAAACTGATGATTACAAACATACTATTTGTTCCATTGTGTGACACCACCTTTCATAACTAGTGAAGTGGTCGACACAAATGTCACCTACTGGTTAAAATGAGTCGCCCAGTGATTGAAATTAAACAGAAACAATAATAAACACAAAACAGTTTGCCCCGAAAATAATAAGGCAAAGGTGCTGTTCACCGGTAGTGTATTATGAGCTTCGTCCCAGTGATTTTGGCTTAAAAAATACACTGGACACCACATGTAGGTGAAAAGATATGAAATTCCACAATCATTTTTCAATTGAACCATGCACAGTATTGTTCATTATGATTAAATTCAAAATGACAAAATTCATATTAAGTAGTTCACTTTATTAAATTTATTATAATAGTTCATTCAATTTATATCAAATAATCAACAAATAAGTATGCACTTCATTTTTATTGAATGACATTGAATTTGTGTATGAAATATGCCACCTACTCTGTTAAAAACTATCATTAGAAAATTTCAAGTACGTCCCTGTCAGGGCGAATGATTCACTACTTGGATTCCTTGACAAAAATAAAAATCCTGAAGTATACCTCAAAAAATGCAAGTTATTGTAGGTGGCGCATTCGTACGGGTGCATTTTCTGCCTAGGTTCGTCGTTATCGGGCTAGATGTCTCGCGCGATTGTATCAAACGTGATTTCTACAGGCACTGACTAACTATCTTCTTTCTCTATAAACAATGCTAGCACGGATTGCAAAATTCAATATTTCCTCATGTTGCTGGTAGATGGCGCTGGAAATCCAACAGTTGATACACAGACGTTATCCTACTAGGTAATTCTCATACAATGTTGATACCCTTCAAAATGGTTTTTGTTTCATGTTTGTACGTCAAACCATTCAAAATTTAACAGGGGTTGGGACTATAAAAAGCCGCTCTGTATAATAAACATTTGAAAACACTGTATTATGCATTTATAAAACAACTGACCAACTGACTTATATTCAACTGGATATGTCACTGTGGTGATTAATCAATAAATGTGATTGAATGAAACTGCCAAAGAATCAATTCCTGCTTTAAATTTCAATTTAATTAAATTAATGTAATGTAACTGATTGCTGTGTAGTTAACGGTTTGGTTGAAATTAAAAACCTTCATTTAATTTGGAATTCGCAATATCACTAATATGCGGTTAACTTCACTTGCCTTCTATTTTGTGGTCTGACCATTGGCAAATAAACATTATTATTATTATCTTCATCTATAGTTTGTTGGCTCCTCGGCTGTTTTTGAATAGTTATTGGTATTGTGAGATCCAATGTGCGTCGATCATAGAAATATATATTATATACTTACTCTAGAATGCTAATCGCCATGTCAAAAGTGTTGTAAAAAGTTCCGGCTAGTCCGCAATGCGCAAGCACGTCATTAGTGATTTTTGTAACAGGCCCGGTTTTAGTAAAATATTATGGTACTTGTGAAGATTAACAAACGTTAATTCTGAATCTCGGAGAATAAGGTTGGAAACCTTATTGTGCTTATACCTGTTATTTGTATTTAGCCGATTTGAATACATATTTCCACATATTTATGATCCCGAATATTCGGCAAAGGCCATCAGAAAGAAGAGTTCGGTTATTATTATTTACCTCTCTGAAGCGACTGATTTTTGGTATCACATTCACTTTTATGCTGCAGTTAACCAACAAAAACCTACGGAACCACCCCAAATCGTCGGTGCGAATTTCAAGGAAGCACTGGATTGGAAAATAAATTGAAAGTTAAAAAAAACTATGAAAATTCATTTCAGCTAACATCATGAATAATTTCAACTCAAATTGGATTTATACGCAACTGCATTTAATTTAAATCATTTGAAGAGATCAACACGGGTATTTCTGGTTGTATTACCTTAGTGCAATTTCCACAAGGGGGTGCATGAAAAAGTGAGGCCAGAAGCATTTTCCTTACCATCAAACAAGCACTTCCATTTTGACATTAATTTTCTGAGGTGATTCTGTGTATGTTTAGAACTCATAATATAAGCGGTGTGGTAGAAAGTTGTATCACTCGCCATGCATGCTTACGCAGACAGTATTGGTACTGCACTAGGTTTCAAATTATTCTATCGTCGTTTTCACATGATTCTTCATGGGGAAAATGTCTGCCACAAATTACAATTTTCTCACTCAAATGTTCTGCTGGGATCTCTTCTTAAAAACAATAACCAAAAATCATGCCTTTTTTGTCAAGCTAAAATAATACTTAAGCTATTTTGAGCAAAGCATATAGGTACATAAAAATTTCGTTATCTACCAAAAATGATTTATTTCAGGTATTTTTCCTTTACACAACACTAAACAGTTCATTGTTTATTTTTAGGAAGAAACGGATTTATTAGAAATTGTCTTTAAAGGAACAAGATTAATGCAAATAACCAATGCAATAACCAAAATTCGGAGTAATCTATCTCTAAAAGGTTCTTTTCGGTTTTAAAAAGTCCTAAATGCGCTGTCAAATTTCTCTCTTTCAAATGACATGTGTTTTATTGCCTTATAACAAAAAACTCTGAATTGGAATACCAAATTATTTTCAAACTTGGCAACGATCTATCCAAACTACACTGATGACGCGCATGCGCACATCGTAAACGGGTCACATACGTAGCATGCTTTTCGCCGTGAAAATTGGCGGGATTAGCATTCTAGTGTAAGTATATAATATTTCTATGGCGTCGATACCCATTTGACAAATGACGTAATAATTATTTGTTTTGACTTGTGATCCTTGTTATGTTATTGTTTAATGAGCCTTTGGGATAAAAAGATACTAATGACAGTGTTGTCACCTGCCAATTTTTTAATTTTCAAGCTAATTGGAGCGTTTTATTGTAGGCAGAAATGTTCTACTCGTAGAAGTATAATTTGACACATCTGTTTTTTTGACACCAAATATTTCTACTTTCTCTACTTTTTTACGATCAAATTTGAGGGTAGCAAAAGTAGATAATTGGTTGAAAAAAGAAACTTCCTAAATCGTAGAAGAAATTGTCACTATTGACATTGAAAGTAGTTTGAAACTATTGCCTTAATTTCTAATCATTTCAGTTTGGCTGTATTTTTAAGCTCAAAAAACTTAATTTACTCACATCAAAACGATTTCGATAGTTGAAATAAATGTTATGGACGTGAGTAAAGTTATAGAAGAAAATGATTGAATACGTATAGGTTGCACAACGAGTTTTATTTATATAATTAAGAAAGTGGGTTCATATTGATTCATTGAAAACCTCTGATGAACCTTCATTTTAAAATCATATCCTAAACAAATATAAAATGGGTACCAAAAAAAAGTAGCGAAAGTTCAAAAACATATATCATTGGGATGATATAGAAACATTGTGTCAAATCGATTTATGTTGAGAAAAATTGTCCAGATAAATATAAAAAAAAAAAAATTTTCACTTTCTATTTGTTCCCAACCTACAAATATGCTCTCATTTTTAAAAGATAATTCCGGATTATTTGCTAGTTTACTCAAAGCTGCCTCGAAAGTGGAATTTTTACGTTCTGAAATTCTGAGTGATAATTATTCAAGGAAATCACATACCTATACGATAAGTTTATTATTGCACTTGAAACATTCCCGCCTAGATATAATACTAGTCGCGCCTTCTTCCATTGTCTATTTAGACTGTGGTAGTTGTTAATGCAAGCAAATTATTCATATTGAATGAATCATTTATAATAATGAAAACTATAAGTTTCAAAGTTTTTACAGAGATTTAGGAAATTTTAGAATTATCTGACTTCTATAGGAAACTCTGAATTACGTTTTTATGATACTCTTCTTCTTCTACTAGTAGATGTAAACTCTAGTGGTCAATAAAACGCGGTTAATGTCTTTGATGCATAAATATAAAAATTTCTTAAAACTACGACTTAAAGGCCAATTTATGCAGCATTGTCATTATCAGAGTCCTAATCACAGTCAGTCTTAATCATAAAATCAAATTGAAACTGTACATTTCAGTAGGAGCATTTATGCAATTTCTTTAATTTCAGTCTAAATCATAATCTTAAGAATTTGTTTGACCTTCAAAGTTGGCATTTTTCAATTTTTATGCTTATGATTAGGACGACATGCACAACGCGCATGTGCGTCGATACCTACTTGACGAATGACATATATAATCATTTGTTTTGACTTGCAATTCTTGTTATTTGTTATTGTTTATAGGGTTTCTGAAAAAAAATTTGCCAGGAGAGGGTACTCTTATTGATATGATTGAAAAATGTCTCCCTTTGGGATAATAAGACAATAATGGCAGTGTTGTTTTCTGCCAATTTTTTATTTTCAAGCTAATGACTGTGATCCATAAATATAAATTTTTTTAAAGACAACGACTAAGACTAGGACTGTGATTATAACTATGATAATATGTTGCATAAGTTGGCCCTTACTGATAATTTCTCAGCCGTCCAATATTCTTTTGAATCCCTAACCTACTTATGTAGTCTAAAGAGCAAGTGGTGCAGGACTAGGACTGTGCCTATGATAATGATATGTTGCATAAATTGGCCCTAATTGCGATGAAAGTTATTGATACTGATAAGTGGATCAGTTACAAGTCAAGATGAAATTACCTGAGAATTCATAAGACCTTTCAGACATATGCTCCTAATATAACTAAAACCAGGCCAGTTTTCATATATCCGTTGATTCATTACTCCAGTTTTTTAAATTGGAATTTACAATTGAAATAAATTACTCAATATATTTTTTTCAATTTTAATAAAACTAAAAAATAAGCAAATAAAAATCAGTAACTATTCTTGGTAACAAAACTAAAACAAAGCTACTAATGTGTTACGAAAACAAATCATGAAACGATTATTTACAAAGGAAAGCCTATCTTTAATAAATTAGTTACAATATACAATTATTTCTGTACACTAGTCTAGACAGTATTAAATATGGTAATATATTGCACTTTTCGTAATAAAACCTCCGACAAGGCATAAATTTCTTCTAATTTCATTAAAAATAAGGGATTTTTTTTACATTAGTAATATTTTAGCACAACAGCCTAGTATGGTAATGAAAAGTTCGTCTTAAAAACACTGACCTTCAAACTTTGACGCTATTTGAAAAAAAATCGAATTATCTAGAGAACCAAATTTAAAAGCAGTCAAAGTTGAAGGCCGTATCTCAGCTGTTCTGATTCTGATATTGGATTTGAGAAGGAGAGGTAGCGTATTCCATTCCAAACGAATGGTCCATCTGTAACTGGCTGTCTTGGTTCAAATCAACGTTGTCGGGATCGTACTTGATTCCACGTTTGAATCGTCCGTATAGAGAAGAATAAGGCAGATTGTAGTGAATAGCTGCTTGATTGATTGACATGTGCCCTAACCTGAAAACAAAATACATGCATTTGTATACTGTACCAGTAATTAGTATGAAGTTCAAAATGGTATATTATGACACAAGTTTTATAAGCCATTTTGTAGCACACGTTGTTCGGAGTACGACGAGCGAAGCGAGTGCTCTAAGAGAACAAGTGCGACAATATATGTGTCTTATAAAACTTGTTTCATATACTATTTTTTCTATTTGGGGCATTTTTTTGTAGTTTTTTATTGGAAAAAATTGGATTTAATGTCAATAAATAATATCAGAAATATCGGGTTGGTAACATTGATAAAATATTTAAAATTTGGAGGTTGCTGTTAGATAATTCATTTGTTCACATAATGTAATTAAATTTTGAATGCAAATATCAGTAAATTACCTTTCTTAAAATACCTGAAGAAAACTCAAGTTGCACCCCTCCTGAATTGAGAGTAATTGCTCAAACGGCTATGAATGATTTGTTGACCAAAAAATCAAGTTCAGTTTATGGAAAGGAATTTCACAATTTCGAAGTATCCGATGCCTCACCACACTCCCACAGAGTGGTCCAAAAAGTTAAGAATGCAATATATTATTATTGAAACGTTTATAATTAGGAGGAATATTTGAATAAATATCAAAAGTTAGTGTGTGTCTGAGGATTATAATAGCAGCAATTGGTTTCAGGAAAAGTGGAACTTTATACCTGGCAGGTAAAACGTTTGCCCAGATATGAACTAACAACTTCCTATAGACCATTCCAGAATGACGTCACTGACATTTGCTGGAGGGCATGTATTCTATTTAGTTTTCATTGTTTACTGGTAAACAACTGTCAATATTTAGACTTTAATTAGTAATTAGTTCTTAAATGTATTAGTATGCCATCGTTTTGTAGTGTTGTTAAGTGTGGAATGCGGGGAGAAAGGGATGAGGTATCTTTTTTTCCATTTCCGGTAGTTTTAACGGAGCATGGTGACTATTTAAATGAACTATTTGCACAACGCTGCGATGCTTGGATTAATGCTTAACTTAAAACTTGGCGTGTGTAGTTAGTGTATATCAGTTAATTTTTGTACATAATTCCGGCATTTGATATCACCGCTAAGGAATAAATAATAAGTACTTCGAGGCATACTTGTTACAATTTTATCAAAATAAAACCAGAAAAAAAAAACTTTTAAACTAAATGCACAAGGTTGAACACCAACTAATCGATATGTGTGACCTCCAGCAAATGTCAAAGTCACGTGTTCTGGAATGGTCTATTCGAATAAAACAATTGTTTTAGGAAATTTTGGAATATAGCACTTTTTTCTAACGAACAGGTACTTTTGATAAAACTAGGTAAAACAAGATACCTGTGCTCATTTGATTTGGAACTGCAATTACTTATTTTATTTTTTATTTATTGTAGAAATAACTTCTAGTCAGAAAAAGTTCTGGTATAAGGAATGTTCATTAATGACCAAATAACAGTGAACACTGTGAACAGTGACAGTAAACAAATTCTAGTAGACTATCAAATAATACAAATAATTCATAAAGTTTTGTTATATTTTTATGAACATCATTTCAATAGCAAAATATCTTTAAAAATTTTGTAAAATGAAATAATAGTTTTGGAATTTTTTATTTGTTGTGGTAATTTATTAAATGTTTCTATGGAGCTGAAAATTGGATTTGCTTTTCCTTTATTGGAATGAATATTGTCCAAGTGAAAGTGGTTCAAAGTCCGACTATTATGACTATGGAATTTTGAATGTTTCTGAATTGGTGTAGTACTCTTCTGAATATTTTGGGTTAACTTGAATGCAAATTTAGCCTTTTTTCTTAAATTTAATAAGTTGGTTCGATGTCATATTTTGGTGCATTTGTAAAAGTTTGAGGATGGTGTATCCCAAGGTTTTCCATTTATTGCTTTATTCATCAATCTATGAATACTTTCTTTTTGTTTTTAACTGCATGATGATGATCAAACTGTGATCATATATCTGATTCGAGAGCTAATATTTGCGTTATATATTAACAATTCAATATTTTTTCTCAGTAATTCCACTCTTCTGATTGCCCCTATCGGCCCTATCAGAGGAATAATTTTTTATTTTCTCTATATGACTCTCAAAATTTGAATTTTTGTCAATCATCAGACACAAATACTTGTGTTTCTCAACTTCAGCAATAGTCCTGTTTTTAATTATAATGTTACATTTATTTGATGTTTTCCATATTCATTTGTTTAAATATCATATAGACAGTTTTTCTGAGTTAATATTTAAAATAAGTTCATTCCACCATATTTCAAGTGTTTTAAAATCTTTTCCCAAAGGACCCCGCAAAATCCTTATGGAAAATGGCTCTCGGCTAAATTCGCTGAAACTTTGCAGAAAGATAGTATTCGGTATGCTGATCGAAAGTCTCAATGGGCACAACCCTCCATTTTCAACCCCAGACCCCCAAAGCCCCCAATAACAGTTTCCGGTGTGTTAATGCATAAGTTTCAATTCATCTTCAAAGCGTTTCTTTTCACTGCCCACCCTTTCTCCAACCGAATCCTACATTCTACCCTCACCACACCTCGCCGCCACCCCTGCACCCCTACCCAACCCTTCATTAACGCCCCATTACTCACTTTCAAGGTTGAAGATTTTTTAATTGTTTCATTTCAATCTTTCACGCACCTTGCCCTAAGTGGCTGGGTTCACACTCCTTGGGGGCGGGGGTGAGGGAGGGTTGTACCGTTATGTAAGCTTCAAAAGATTGAAATAAAACAATTAAAGAATCTTTAACCTTGAAAGTGAGTAATGGGGCGTTAATGAAGGGTTGGATAGGGGAGCGGGGGTGGGGGCGAGGTGTGATGAGGGTAGAATGTAGGATTCGGTTAGATAAAGGGGTGGGCAGTGAAAAGAAACGCTTTGAAAATGAATTGAAACTCATGCATTAACACACCGGAAAGTGTACATTGGGGGCTATAGGGGGTCTGGGGTTGAAAATGGAGGGTTGTGCCCATTGAGACTTTTGATCAGCATACCGAATACTATCTTTCTGCAAAGTTTCAGGGAATTCAGCAGAGAGCCATTTTCCATAAGGATTTTGCGGGGTCCTTTGTCTTTAAGTATCATCTGCAAAAGAAAAATGCTCACCAATAAGGTTGATATTCATAATGTTATTCACATTAATCAAACAAAGAATTGGTGCCAAAACGGAACCCTGCGGAACTCCAAATGTTTCTTTTAATGTAACTTTTATTTTGGTCAATAGGTGCATATTGTATACGATTTTAAAATTATTTTGAAATATATTCAATGTTATTCATTAATATTTCACCTTATTTTATTAATACATTGTTTTCTTGTTGCACTGGCGTTTTAATTCAAAATATTATTGTATAGTTTTTTCTACTTTGAGTGTGCTTGGCGGAATTTTGAATAACTGTCATTTTATTAAATAATTGCAGTTCCAGACCAGATGAGCATAAGTGTCTGGATTTTGACTAGTTTCATGAAAAGTAATAGTTTGTTAGAATAAAGTGCAATAATTCAAGGACTATCAGACTGCAACAGTTGTTTTTTTCTATTCGGTAGTAATCAGTAAGTCCCTCTCTTGCTGTTATTTGTTTATATCAAAATTTTTCTCATTACCTAACAGCTTCCAGTGCTTCACCCATGGCGTCCTCAGACCAGGGCGTTGGATTCGACCTGGATAATTCAATTCCTTCCCTCTTACATCTTCCGTAAAGGGTTCCTGTAGGTATTCCAAATTCCGTGGAGGCTTTTTGTACTGAGGTTTGGCCGGTTCTGATTGATTCTAAAGCTTTTTCTAAATCTTCGGGTGTCCACGTTGTTGGTGCCGCATTGAATGGTGCTGCCAGTCTTATTCCTTCTCTTCTCGCTATTTTATACAATGTGCTACTAGGAATACCTATAACATAATGAAAACTGTGATAAACCTAATAGGGATTTCAACACAGTGGGTGTTCTTCAGATATTGATATCTAGATCTCGTTACTTTTCGCTCTGGTTAAACAATCATAAGATGACTATGAACATTGATAAATCTTCCTTTGTTTTTGTCAAAAAGAAAATCAAGGCATATTTCAAATTCAATAGTTTTCAACGGGAAAAATATCCAGAAAAAACAAAATTTTTGGGATTATACATTGATGAACAACTTTCTTGGAAATGCCATTTGAAAATCTTCGAAAAAAAAAATATCTCCTATAATTGGTATTTTGCTCAAAATAATTTATTTATCGAAATACAATGATACAATAACACAATACTCTAATTTACATAACAATCACGGAACTAGGTATTTATATTCGACTTTCACTTCACTGACTGCCCGTCTGTCTGCTGCGTCGTTCTTTTTATATTAATTGTTGACTTCTCCGAATGCTCTGGAATTCTTCATCGAATTGTCCGGATCCATCGAATCATCCAGATTCTTCTTGGTGCATAGCGTATCGAAGGTCATATGCAGCCTGCGTGAGTGTTCAGGCCCGGCATCGCCCACAGCTTCGCCACAATATATTTAAAAATGATATATTTCCGTTTAGTTCATTCAAGTTCATTCAAAATTTCAATATTTAATATCAGTATGGGAACTGACAATTCTACTGTCTTGCTTCCACTTAAATCTTTGCAAAAAAAAGTATTGAATGTATTTTAAATTCCTTGAATCTACATTCATCTCTGAAATTTCATTCAACCGATACTTTTCACAATCACCAAACTAGGAAATCAAATAGTCTCATCACCCATAGAATAAAGACAAACTCTAGAAAAAAATCAATTTTAAATAAAGAAATTTTTATATTCCCAATAGTTAAAAAAATATCTAAAAAGGATAAGTTTCAGTTTAATTTATTCAAAATTACAATATTTCATATCAGTATGGGGATCTGCCAATTCTACTATCTTGCGTCCACTTAAATCTTTGCAAAACAAAAGTATTAAATGTATTTTTAAATTACTATTCTTTGAATATTCATCTCTGGAATTTCATTCAACCGATACTATTCACCAAACTAGACAATCAAATAGTCTCATCACACATAGAGTAAAGACAAACCTGTGGAAAAAAAACAATTTTAAGTAATGGAATTTTCATATTCAATAATATATCCAATAATTTAAAAAATTTCATACAAAAAATCGTGTCAAATTACATTTAGAGAAATACTTATAACAATGATGCTCTTTTTTACTGATGCAAAAAATTTCCATTCGAAATTTTGTTTTTTATTGTATTAGTTATAGATTTAGGTCCCTATTAATAAACATTTATGTTTCTTGGGGTCGATAAATATTATTATTATTACATCTGAAACCACTGGAAACTTTTTATAATAAGGCCCTAGAACTTGCAAATAAGTGTTGCAAAAATAGATTTGTACAATGATTCAAAATAACATATTTGGAGAGTTTCTGTATTGTTGAAAAGTGGAATCATTCATGGTTGAACTAAGAAACACGTTCACACATAAAAATTTGTTCGAGATATTAAAAATACCCATATGGAACAAGTGCTCATGCAAAGACTTGAATTAATTTTTTTGCAGAGGTTACTGATACAAAAAATTTATCAGTAAAATCAAGATCTAGATGTATCCCAGTTCAAACTAACAGTTGACGGCATGTCCGTTGTATCTGCTTCAGAAATACAATGATAATAATAAAATAATACTATCCCTCATAGCACCCACATGAGTGTACCCAAAGACCTAGCCCATGGGCGTAGAAGATGTTGAATTGACCTCCTTTTTACAATGAAAATATTTACATCACTATATTTGGCATTCAGTCTTTGTAGTATGGAGTAGTATTCTCTATTAAATTCATACATTATAGTTTTAGAGTGATTATTATTATTTATTATTTCGTTGACAATAATAAAACCATACAGCAAATCAATCAAATCAATATATTATGGTCTCATTCTCATTTAGATGAAGTTAACATATTTTTTTTAATAAGTTTATTAATACATAATAATACATCAAAATACAAGGAGTATAAAAAAAAATTATTCATTAGTAAAATAACGTTTCTAAAATGAATATCAAAAAACAGTCAGACAGTTACGTAAAACTGGTATGAAGACTGTTTATGAACATTTCAAACAATTTATATTCTATAAATTTAAAATAGAAAAGTTCAAAAGGGACAAAATAAAAAAAATAAAATAAGATTCCAGATATACAAAGAATAGTCCTTGGTAATTTTAAAGTAAAGGAGGCCTTGACTATGTCACATACTGAAAATCAATATTAATTGAAATTATTTCTTTGTGCAAGCATGTACTTTTTTAATCGATTTTGAAATTGAATGATGTTTCTGGAATTCCTGATCTCAATTGGTAATTTATTAAAATTTGACAGAGCTGAATGTGCAAATCTCTTTTGTCCATAAATTGAGTAAACAATATCCCATGTTGCCATCAGACGAATTACAATTTTCAATGTTTTTCACGGATAGCCGGAAGTATAAGATGAATACAATTATCAAAGAACCCTCAGCAATAAATAAAATATTTTGTATGACTAGTTTCAAGTATAGTATTGGGAGTGAATTATACAGTGAGCACGTAAAGGTTGGAACAAATTCGTTAAACGCTGGATATGACCATTAGGGAAAATAAGCTCAGACACATCGATTTTATTTTTCAGTTGCGCATTTTTTAGTCTACTCAGATTTTTGATGACGTCATCTCTGTTCGAGTTATGGCGTCATTATAATTTTATTTTTAAATGGCATTACCCTATTTCGATAATACGTTCAAAGAGAACGCATTTTCTGTGTTTGGATGCCATATTTTCTCTTATGTTAGAAAACCGTATGTCCGAGAAATAAAAGATATTTCATTCATAGAGAGATATTGCAATAACGCCAGTCAGTATTTAATTCAACTTTATTTCGATAGTGACTGCCACTATTCTGTGGTTAAAAACAGAGATATTGCAAGTTTCATCTGTTCGTCCCTTATTTACTCGTGATTGACAGATGCGTTCAGAACCTAAATCAAATTTGTCTCTTGGATTTTTCTCTCTGCATAATTAATTTCAGAATTATAAGGAATGATTCTGATGATAGAATTGCCCAAACGAACTTCTACGTCGACTATCTAATATGTTTATCAGTCAGATCCATGTTTTATCCACTGATCATGTCACGATAATTTACGATCTCACCCGAAAAGGAAATAAAGGAATATTAATCCTCGCCTTTAAACTTCTACTAATAAAGGCAGGCAGTATTTTAATAAAGTTGTCCTTATTCCAGATTCACAGTGCGCGTGCGTACATGTCAAAATAACGTCGACTTTATTACTGTCTGGCGTTATTTGGTATTGCAATATCTCTCAAATAATGTAATATTGAGTCTGTTAACGTTAACTTTTGACTCAAGATATCTCCACAAAATAAAATCTAGTGGGGTTGTTAGATCAGGAGATCTAGATGGCTACTCTAAAATTCCTCGTCTGCGGGTAGAGGATGGCTATTATTATCATTTGCCGTGGCGCTCCGGGGCGACTTTCTGATTTTTGGTGACGTATTCACTTTTCAGTTGCAGGAAAACCCAGAAAAACCTACAGCCCCACCCCGGGTGGTCGGTTGCACACTTCGAGCAAACACCAGACGTCGGCATTGGCATCTAGGCAACTCACATCGCACCTGCTTTACAACAAGGTATGAGGTCGCCTATCGATACTTGAGAAAAATTCCCTCAAGCTCCAGATTTCGATCGCAGGATGGAAACTTTCCACCCTAATTTGTATGATTTAAAATTAAAATTTTGGAAAACTCTCGAATACGTCGATATTTGATTTGAGGGGGAACTAATTTTCAGTTTTTTTCACCCCCGTAGCTTTAACCCTGTAGCTGGGGAGGTGAACAACCCTTAAAATTTTAATATGGAAAAGGGGTCGTGCCATACCTCCTTTTGAAGGTCTCATTGAGTTCTTCATGACCCCTATAATTTTGCCTTATTATTTTCATCGATAACTTGATAATTGAACTTGTAACTCTAATTATTTGGTATTTTTATTAAGAAAATAGTAGTCTATTTCCAAGATTTTGACAAGCTGTCATTTCGTTGTATAGTCAGCCATATACAACATGCATGCGGATGATACGTCAATAATTTACTAATATGGGGCCAAACCACCGAAATTGACAGAATTTTTGTACTACAGAATAGTATCATAAGAATTATTACAGAGAATCTTGTAGAGAAACTTTCAAGAAACAGAATACTTGCTGTGAATGAAATATATTTCGTTCTTCATTCCCAAAAATAAAAATAAATTGAGGTCAGTCAGGATGTGCATAAGTATCAAGTAGAGCAAAAGAAACCGATATCTCAAATTTTAACAGCAAAACATTAAAAAAATCACCTTATTGTGCTGGAAGCTTAATTTGAAATTGATAAGCTGCCGTTAGAAATCAGATCTGCTGCAACTTTCAATATATTTTCAGAAAGAAAATATTTTTAGTTTTTTTGAAACATAACGATCGTCTAATTGAGTATATTGAGAAAGGTGCTATCAATAATATTTTAGAATATCTGTCTGCGTGTTTGTCTATTGGTCAAGAAAAATGTGTTATTACTAAGGTTATATTATGTTCACTATTTTTGTATTTTGTGTTATAGTTTTACATTTTTAGTTTTAGTGACAAAACCTTGTGTTCTTTGTAGCACTTTTTTGGCAAATAAATATCTATTTATATATAAAAAGTAGCTTGTGACATCTACAGTCACTAGTTGAAACTTAATTAAATCGAAATACTCTTCACTTTATATTTATCTTCAAGTATCTATATGCATTGTTCTGATATGCAGAATATTGACGTATAAAAACTCACCGTATGCTTTACTAGCCTTGTTAGCTGAAATTGTACCAGTACGCAAGGCTTCAAGTGCATTGTTGAGATTCTCCTCTGTCCATGATTTTGTGGGTCCCTCTTTCTTTGGAGTATCTATTCCTAATCTATGCGCCCTTTGCCATAAAGTAGTGGAGGGAATTCCATAAGTCGCAGACGCCTGAACAGTTTGATAGTATGTATTAGAAAAGAAATCAAATGAATCGATTGTATTGCTTTATACCTTAGTAAGGCTCATATTGTGATTTCTTAAGGCATCTAAAGCCATGTCCATATCTTCCTGAGTCCACGTTTTGGGTCCACCGCCGGTGTGCGATCGTGGTGGAGTGTGTATGTTGTCAGAATGGCCATTTTTACTTCCAGGTACTTGGTCTTCACTACTATTTACATCTGGAATACAAAAAATTAATGAACTGGGTTTCGAAATTAAAAAATCATCGAATCAAATCAAAATATACATTATTAACAGAATTCTTGTTGATAAATCGTAAATATGTATAATAAAATTAAATAAATGTACAGATTTTCATTGTTATTTATTAATTATATATAATTATAATCATGATCGCAGGTCATTATAATTTATTTATCATTATCACGTGGTTTAGATTTGCGAGGTTGACAGCTAGCGAATATGTTTATTTGTAAAAATAAATAATAACAATAATAATAAAATTTATAAAATAAAACTAAAAATAATATCAAAGATGTAATGATTAAGTGTCCTCCTGCTCATAGAAGGGTACATATGCTCTTCCGCTCACCATGGATTCTGATGGAATCGGGAAAACATGAGAATCGTTGTACTCGTGCCACGTGTCTGTATATGGATGCTCACCATAAGCAGTGTATAGTGTCCGTTATGGGAAGTCCCGCTGTGATTCAGCAAAGCATATAAGTTATAGCGACATGGGGCTGTATGGTTGCTCATATCTAATCCTTCAATGGTGACATTTAATTTTCCTCGAAATCTGTCTGTTTGAGAAAACCTTTTTAAGTAGATTACCAAAATTTTTGGGAATTTATGAATCAACAGAGATTTGTGCATTTCCCTCTTTCTTTGCAAATCTAACATGTCGGTTTCTCATCACCACCCATATTCTTCCTTGTGAATTAATCTAAACATTGCGAGAGACTAAGTTGCCCTGTTCTTTGTGAAATTGGAAGAGAAATGTCTTAGAATGGATCAAATGTGACTGACTGTTGACCACATTATGTGCCTTTCAATGTAGATTTCAGCTGACTCACGGGCCTTTTCACTGTTGCTTAATCTCTCGACAATCTCGGCCAAAATGAGTTTGGGCTTATCCGTTACTCTAATCACGTCTCCATGAAGTCCCAGCAGGTAACGTAAAAACTCCTGAGCATCTTGCTGGGCATATTTGATGAAATGTGGTTTGAAACTTTGGATTTGACTTTTTAAAGAAACTGTATCAACCACTTGATCCAATGTATCTTCTGACCACATGACCGTGACAGTCGATCGGGGGACAGAACGAACCAAAATAGAAAACATAACTTCATTTTATGTATAAACAGAAGATAAGTTGGAATGAGAGGTGTTTAGTAGCTGAGCCCTGTGGTAGGGAGTCCAAGCAGTCAGTTGGCCGTATAGGCTTGGCGCTTGGCCCTTTCCGGCTTAGCTGAAGTCGTCCATAAAAGGACAAAGAACTCAGTATTGTTGAGGTTTAGTAATGGTTGTAGGTAAGAGTTTTATTTATCCCATATTATAATTACTGAGTGTCCCTAATTCAAAATTTGTATTCAACTTTCTCCCCAGTATCCCAGTTGCTATATTATGATAAATTTTACCCTGGAGTTTCAATAGCTACCATCTGTAGCGATTTTGTAACTACACCCCATATACGGCTCAGGGTCTCAAGGGGCAACCCAAGCAGACCTATGATGACAATATATGATGGGGGTTACACTCTGTAATTTTGATTAGTACTTACCTGGATAAGGTAGTAATTATTAATGATTGCAAAGAGAATTATTTAGCTTGTATATTCACTTGAAGAAGCTACTTTGTTAGCGAAACATGTGATTAAATAAAGTTTGTGAAAATCGAATCGTTTCGGTGTAATTTGTACAAGTACGTGAAATTTGACATTTTTTAGGTTATGCGTACTCAGAACGTCTTGACATACGAGCAATATTTGTGTTGTTTACAGTAACTTAAAAGATTCATCTTGGCCAAAAAAACGGAATTAAATCGTGAACATTTTTGTTCGTTATTTTCTACAACTTTCGACGTGGATTAACTCAGCAACGATTCTATACATCAAATTTTTGGCGATGGAGTTCCATCAACGACCAGTGTTTATCGATGGTATGGTGAATTCAATCGAGGTCGTAGTTTGCTCCAAGACGAATTTTGTGAAGGTCGTCCAAAATCAGTTGTTGTTCCGGAAACCATTGATGCTGTGCACGAACTGATATTGAAAGATCGTCATGTGACCTATCGTGAAATTGAGACAACCAGGCATTAGTGGGACCAGCATACATTCAATATTGCATGAAAATTTGACTGTCAAAAAAATTTGTTCGCGTATGAGCCAGAAAGTAAACAGCAGTCGACTGTATGGGTGTTTCAAGATGAGCCAAAGTCAACAAAAGTTGTTCACGCACGAAGCAGTTCCAAGCAAATGGTCGCCTGTTTTTTCGAAAAAAAACTGGACATGTCGCAACCGTACCACTAGAACAACGCAGAACAGTCAATTCTGAGTGGTACACAACCATTTGTTTGCCAGTTGTCTTCCAAGAAATGGTTCACTCTTCACCACGACAATGCGAGCTCGCACACATCGGCTCAAACAACTGCATTTTTGAGCACTCAAAATGTCGATTTGATGAGTCATCCGCCGTATATATAGTCCTGACTTGGCACCGAATGAATTCTTTTTATTCCCGCCCGTTAAAAATAAACTGAGTATTCAACGTTCAGAATGCATGTTTTAGAGATACATCAATTAGAGTGGCAAACGTGCTTCGACAATTGGTTCAAACGCATGCCGATGTGTATAGATCTTCATGGGGGATATTTTGAAAAACAATAAAGCGATTTTCAAATTCTCAAAGGCAACCCTCGTAGCATAAAATTACCCATGTTCACTCACCTAGTCTATTTGAAACTCCAGGTAACATTCCTCCAAAATCTCCCTGTCCCATCATTCCCTGGTGCATGCTTCTATCTCCGTCATCGTGACTGTCCATCGAATGATCCGGACCGGACAGATGGGACTCCATATCCAGCAAACTGTCCTGATCGTAGGACCGCAGAGTTTCGAACTTGATATCGGCTTCTTTTTTGATGTCCAACGTGAACTTGGTGGAATCGGAAATGTCTATTCGATGGATCGGCGTGGTGAGTAGAGTTCGTGTGGGGGAGTGTTCGACGGTGGACATGTCCATGTGGCCGACGGGAATGGCCGAAGGGGCGGGGGGTTCTGGCGGGAAATCATCGGTGTCCACTCCAAACTGGGAGAAGATTGTCTGAATTGTTTGGGAAACCAAAGTGTTAGTTTATTAGTAGTCTTGGCAAGAATCTATTCGGGGAAAGGGCGACTGTTAGATGTTGGTTAAGTTTTCAAGTAGGTAAACAGTAGGAACAAAGTATTTACCCAGTTACAGGAAATGCTAATACATAATATACAGGGTAATTGACCACCACTTACACAAAATTAAATGAGGTACTGGACTATCATGTGTGAAAGCACCTGTTAAAGGACCAGGCAACAAACAGCCTAATGGAAAATTTTTGGTATGTTGTAGATCAAGAATGTCCATGGGCCCACCTCAATCCTATTACTAGTTTTCGAGATACAGGGTGTCGAAGTTGAAAATGGACATTTCTTTAAGGAATCATTGCTCGTAGTAAAACATCTTGAATGAAATAGTTTTGCGCGACAAATATTGTTTACCCATAAGGCAATAATTTTAGACTGGTTTTTAATAAAAAATATTGTTAGATAGTCAAGCATTATTCAAAATGAAATTCTTATTCGACCCTATAAAATGAAGAACAAACCAAGTAACACTGTAATGCCCGTAGTTTGAATATGTCAAAATCGACAAATTCAAATTTTATACTGAGTGAGTCAAAAAGTCAGTTTTTTTGGTGACATTTGGTATATTTTTATTTTATATTTTGAGCTTTAGTAAGTACATAAATTTGAGAAGACTTGGCACTGGTCAGTTTGTTTTGCAACAGTGATCGTATTTTGACGCATTTCATTAATCGATACTGTTCAATATGCCAGCATTTACCTCTCGCGAATATTGTGATATTATTGTTTTATATGGTGCAGTGAATGTGTTCGAGAATATGCGAGAAAATTTCCAAATAGACGCCATCCAAACTTATGAACAATTTTGGGTGCAGTGCAAAGACTTCGTGATACTGGGTCATGTCACGAGGAACGTGCAGTGAATGGTGCTGTTGTTGTTGATGAAGCAGTTCTGCAACTACGTAGATCCATCACAAAGCCCCCGTGTGAATACAGTCGGAGACTTGGTTTAACGCGAAGTATGGTGTGGCGTATTATACGCGAAAATTAGTAAATGAGACTAGCAGTTTTCTGTCAGAAATTTGACTCACATTTTTCACTTTGTGGGAATGTGAGAATAGAATGGTATTTCGATTTCAACGAAATTATTCGATACTCTTTGGCACTTTTTTGGAACTATAGGTCAACCATTTTAGCAAAATTGGGGAAAAAATAGCAAAACAATGCAAAATTTCACAAGAGTTGTATTTTAATGCTCAACGAAACAATAAAAATTTGACCCCTCCCAGGTAGCACATTATATCGGCTGAATCTTGGTTCCATATTGGACCAGTATAGATAAATTGTAAATGAAAAAATAATATTGTACCAACATGGGAAAATATTCAAAAAACAATATTATATTGATAATATTGGTGGAATATTGGTTAAACCTGTTCTGAATGTAGATTGTCACATGTAATATTGGGTGAATATTGGTTGAATAATTTCTACCAATATCGATAGTACTTACTCAGTTGTTATGGCAATCAAAAGGCAGACTCTGATGGTGTCACTTTGATCAAGTAATAATTTACCTAGGATATTCACTTCCACCAATATATCATAATGATATTGTACCAATATCGATAAATGTTTTGAGGCCATTATTGCTTCAAGAATATTTCACCAATACTATTTTTGAAATGTCTAAACAATATTCGACCAATATCGCAAAATGTTCACATTTTACTTCTTGACAATATAACTTTTGAATTTTTTGCCAATATTGTACCAGTAATATTGTACCAATATCGCCGAATATTTTGGGGCCAATATTACTTGAAGAATATTTCGCCAATATTATTCAAGTGATATTGGACCAATATCGCCGAATGTTCACATTTTTTTTCTCGCCAATATTGCATTTCAAATATTTCGCCAATATGTTCACATTATTGTACCAATATTTTACCAATATAGGTGTGCTACTTGGGCTCGTGCTAAAGTAATTGGCTTAATACTCATAAAAAAACCTCTGAGTTCATTACCTGTCCAGAGAGGAGACCATGGCTGCTCATGTTTAGAGGTTTCGTCTGCTCCGGCGGGTTTGGCCTTTTTCTTTTAGGTTCATCCAAAGCTACTGGCATATCATTTTCTTCGTTTTCCGTCGATTGGTCCTTTTGATCGTCTTCTTTATCGTCAGGTTCAGCTTCATTCGTGGCAGAAGGTATTTCTTGTTGTGAAGCAGGTCTATTGTACTTTGCTGAAGAATTATTGTCTTGTAACTGAATAGACGAAAAATAATTGATAAATATGTTGATTTATATGCAGAGCTTTTATTAAATCTTAGATTATACAAACAGTATTAATTATTCAACTAATGTCGTGGTCATTTAGGACATATTTTCAAATGGATAGAATTTAATGTCTTCAAAGAAAAATCCGAGAGGAACAATAGGTTAGAAAATACAATAAACAGTCAATTGAAGAATTCAAATGCAGATTCAGTAAATTTATATCTGAAAAAACATCCAGTGTTGATGAATTTAAAGAATTGTGTTTCAAAGTCTGGTTTAGGAAACAAAAAATCAAATGTTCAAATAATGAATACAAAAAATCATATCAAATGAGCTATTATGTGAAATAGAAAAACTCAAATATTTCTATTGGGCTAGAAACATTATTTCAGATGACAATCATTTCTGTGAGCAATATAAGCAGAATAAAAATACTTTAGAAATCAAAATATACCAAGAAAACTGGAATTATTCTGAAAATAAAATTTTGAACTCGAACAACAAATCCAAATTAATATGGAATATGGTCAACAACAAACTTGGAAATCAAAGAAATGAAAACATGAACCTAAAAATCGAAAGTAGAATTATATCAAATAACATGGAAGTTTTCAACCTTTTCATGTGAACCTACTTCCCCTATGTGTACTACTTCTAAAAATGCAACTGCCCATGCACTTAGATCATTTCAAAATCGAAAACATTCTTTACAATTTCGAAAATCAGTACTCCAGTGGAATTGACGAAATTCCCATGAAGTTACCGAGAGTCGTTCCATGATTCCAAATTATCTAGCCGACATCATTAACACATGTATCTGTGAAGGTTAAATTCCAACTGAACTAAAAACTTCGAAAGTTATTCCAGTACGCAAAAGATGAGAAAAAAACAAGTACGAAATGATAATTATTTCGTGGAGTAATTACTACTCCATGCCAACATGGCTATCGAAAAAAAGTCTCAATCGAAACTGCTTCTACGGACAAAGTCCGCAAGGAGGAGTTTTGGGACCACTACTTTTCATTCTGTATATGAATGATCTTCCTTGTTTTATCAAATATGGACGAGCATTCATATACGCAGATGGTAACTTCTTGTCTACCAAACTTTATAAAAACTACTTTGCCTTCATAACATTAAAAAACATTTTTGTTCAAAATCATCTTCTAAACTTTTTTACTCTTTCGTTTGCTCAATTTTTTGGTGAATCCTTTGCAAATTATTATCTATGTTGTATGTTGAATTCATTACAAATTTTTGTAATTTTTACATGAATTTGTGTATTTATTTCTTACAAATTCTCTTTAGTAGTAAGATGTGAAACGTTACCAAATTATTTTAAACTAATTACTGTTGTTCTATTAGTTGTATGCAGGAAACATATCTATTGAAAATGAGAGATGAATTCAATGTATTATATTCTATATTCCACGTGACCATAAAAGATAGGCAAGTGAACTTGCACGTGTGTTAGTAGGTACTGACGCTTACCTCAATATAATATTAATAATAAATTTTCATACACTATTTTGTACATTCAACTGATTTTACATAAAAAAGATGCAGAATGAACATGAAAATAACAGGCGAAGTTGAACTCTGTGGCTACTTTGTTGTTCTTCCACTGAACCTTCAAACATCCCTGTGAACAATAGTGAAGCCTAAACAATCTATATTGTTGAAAACACAAATTAACCAGTTAAACAATCTTATTACTGACTTCTGCTTATTGATGAAAGTTCAATAAAAAAAAATTCAATTGGATTTTGAACTTTTCTGTTAATCTTGAAAATTTGGTTGCTATATTAATATGATCTCCTGAAATGCTAGGTAATGAAAAAAATACTGCTAAGTACATTCAACACTCTGCTCAGCGGCCAGGAATTCCCGCAGGTACGGAAAGAAGCACTGGTAGTGCTGATTTGGAAAGAAAGGCACTGGAACGTGCGTCAGACCACAGACCAATCTGTTTATTGAGCACATTGGGTAAGCTGTACGAGCGTTTAATAAAAGAACGTATAGACCAAGAGGTGGAATCAAATGAGGGACTATCAAGTAATCAGTACGGATTCAGAAAAGGTAAGTCTACTGTTCAGGCCATCAAAGCTGTCGTAGATACGGTGAAAATATCAAGGCGAAACTGGGTGACTATGGTTGCAATTGACATTAAAAATGATTTTAATACAGCAGACTGGAATATAATAATAACAAAACTGATAGAAAGAGACGTGAGTCATTATCTTATGAATCTAGTGGTGGAGTATTTTACATACAGAAGGCTCATCATCACGAAAGACCACAGTATGCAAGTGTCAATGGGCGTACCACAGGGTTCTATTTAAGGCCCATTACTCTGGAATATCCTGTATGATGACGTACTCAGAATGCATAGTGAAGGCGTGAGCACTATAGCATTATTAAAAAAAATTGTTAAAATTGTTTTTTCTGTTAACCAGCTGTCGTCCCCTTACGAACGGCAGCCCTCAGAAGTCGAAATTTGTGCGAGCCAAGGATTATCGAGGTCCTACCTTTTTACGTGCGATTCCTAGCACTTTCTCGGGCAGTCAGAAAAATGTCTGCAGTTGCCATGGTTTCAATCATCGCCGACTGGCAGCAAAAGTGATTGAAACAATGTCGCTTCAACAACTCGGCTACTTGGCCCCGCATATGCAGATGATTCAACAATCCCAGTGGAAGCAGATCTCAAAGAGGAATTAGTTCTGGATACAGACATGGAACTATTCAGAGTGACAGAGTGGATGAAGAATCATAGACTGCAAATTTCCCTTCAAAAAACCAAGGCGGTCATTCTTAAAGGGAAAAGGAATCGAACAGGCATAAAATTCAATATGCAAGGAACAGTAATTGAGTACAGAAAAGCCTTAAAGTATCTAGGAGTTATGCTGGATAAGCTAAATTTCGGAGAACACATCAAATATATTAGACAAAAAGCAGAACAAAAAATATGTGCTCTGACTAGGATACTACCAAAAATAGGAGGACCTACGTCCCGCAGAAGGGAAGTAATACATTGGATAGTTAATTCCACCATCCTGTATGCGGCACCTGCCTGGTCAGAAGCTATACGGAAAAAGAGGAACAAGATGGTACTCGAATCAGTCCAGAGGAAAAATTTGCTGAGGGTCGCAAGCGCCTATAAAACGGTCTCAAGGAAAGAATAGCCATACACGATGCAGAGGCAGAGGAGAAAGAACCAAAGGGAGAGAACCATTCTAGAATTGCAGAAACTGTGGAACGATGAAACTAGGACTGCTCAGTGGACCGAGACTCAAAAAAGAAATATAGAACGTTGGGTAAACTGTACTTTCAGAAGTACGGACTATTTTTTCACACAGTTCCTTACGGGCCATGGATCTTTCAGCACCTATCCTCTCAGAATAGGAAAAAGAAAATGATAGATGCATATATTGCCAAAATGTCGACAACGCAGAACACACCATTTTCGAATGTGCACGCTGGATGATGCTGAGAAAACAGATGGAGGTGGACCTAAACATCAGAGTAACACCAGGAAATATTGTAGACATAATGCTAAGAAACGAGAGAACCTTCATGAAAGTGAAAGGGTATGTAAAACAAATCATGGAGAAGAAAGAACATGAAGAAAGATTATACAAAAAAAATCATGGAATAAAGTAGTAGACAGTTTCGCCAGCGAAGTATCATCAACACTGATGTCCCGCTAGGCGCAGCACAGACCTGAGGTGAGTTTAGTGCGGTGTACCGGACTTGCACACATAGAGTCGGGGAGTCCCACACTCCTGGGGAACGGACTCCTGGGGAACGGCAGAACTAGTACCTGGCGGCATAAAGCTTACCATCCAAAAAAAAAGTTCTGAAAGTGGACTCATCGACTTCGGATATTAACATTGTGAACATCCGTGCGAAATCCGAAGTTGTCAGAAATAATATCCTGACAAAATTCAGAATTTTCGAAAAATACTTTCACCTTGCTGTCACGAAAACTGTGTTGCTTAGAAACACCACGAGAGCTTGCTTGTTTTGTACAGCAACACAGTTTGAGCGACTGGCAAGGTGAAATTATTTTGAAAATTTCACACCTCACTTTTAGAGAGTACCAAAACACTCGTTCTTATTTAGATGCCATGGCAACCCAAAAAATTTCCGGAAATTTTTATCCTCCTGGGTACCCTGGCCGAAATTAATAAGTGGAAATTTTTCTGTCAAATATTTGACAGGTGATAGTTTATATTTTGCTTTGATGTACAAATGGAATTGTATTTTTCATTTGAAATGAGATAATATTTCATATTTATGTATTTATTAAATATTTCGAATGTGTCTGAATATTTTCTTCACGATAATCGCAGAATTTGCAAATTCTGAAATCAAATTTCAGAAACACTTCAATACACCAGTTGTCTACATGTAAATCAAAGGCCCCGTGGCGAGTCGGTAAAGTGTCCGCCTCGTGGTCGTGTGGTCACTAGTTTAATTCCCAGTGGAGCAAGAACATTTTTACTTTTTTTTGATTAAATTTAAAAAAATCAAATTGAAATTTTGTTAAGTGTGTTTTACATATCAATATTTTCATGCATCTTTTTTGTACTATGCATATAAATAGTTCAGGTGAACCATAGTTAGTTATTTCTTATGAATTGTTGGATATATTTTGGTGTAAAATTTTCTTACCGAATCCCCCGCGTGCTTGAATTAATTGCAGGAAATTTATCTCGTACATGAATTTTTTAAGAAAATTACCCTCGTCGCTGCGCAAAAAATTCATGTACTCGAAAAATTTCCGGCAATAATTCAAGCACTTGGGAGATTACAAGTGAAAATTCTGCATTTTGAAGGGATATTCGATCAGACAATTTCACGAATACATTAAATTATTATGGACTAAATGCGTATTGCAGGAACCGTTCATCATGTGTCATTAATGTCAGTTTAAGGCATCTTAGTTGAAGAGTTGAACCAAGGCTGCGTCAAGTCACCGGTCGGACAAGGCACGCGCGTTCAGTATGAAGTATGACGATGAGTCGGACCGATCAGATGATTGAAAATATTGGTCACATACATACAGTTCTAATTAGGTCGTCAAGTCAACCAAATGACCGCGTTGGTCTAATCATATTGGTCAGACCGGAGACTTGACTCAGCCCAAGATGTATAGAAACCAGTTGAACCGTCAAACTGACGTTTCTCTATTCACAGAAATTGTTGTAATTATGGAAACGTATAAATGAGGAAGAAGCGAAACACCAATTTGAAAATACCACGGGCTGGAGACAGTGTTTTCGAAAAGTCCTTTTCTCATTGGTTTGAATTCAAAAAATAATGGCATTTGGTTGGTCTATATAATATGAGGGAAATTGTCAGAAAAATCCTGTATGCAAAGTTTCAGAAATATAGTTCCAGCTAGTTGTATGGAGTTTCTTTCCTTTGAAAACAGATGCTCTGCATGACGTTTGATCAAATATTTCCACTCACCTTGAATTGCGTCGGCGTCGGTGATTTCTTCTCACCCTTGCTACTACTACTATCAAGCGGGAGAGGTAATTCAGAATATTCTTTGTCGTCGGGCGATTCACACAAGCCTTTGATCTTTAATTGGTCCGCCGTTCGCAACAGAGACTGCAAAAGATAGAGAAATTTTAATATAGAGGGTTGCAATTAGCGTTTTTTCTATCACTACGTGAAACGGGCTTCAAAGCAATTTGCTAGTAGCCATCGGAATAGGTATTGATTTTAACGATGTAAAACGTATACAGCGTGTCCCAAACATTTTTAATATCGATTTCAAAATGAACCTATCCGTGATAAAAGCTGATGCTTACCGAGAATCTCGTACTGCATAGGTAATCGAAAAGTCGTGATACCTGACTTGTCCTATAGGTATTCAGCTTGATGGATCAAAATAAATTGAATTGAATAAGTTTTTTGTTTGTGTAAAGAATGTAAAGAATAAGAAATAAGAAGCGGGAATTTGGGTGAACAAGTTCAATCATGCACAGTATAAGTTGTACGTGTTTCAAAGTCACAGCGGTGAAGCGCGTACGGACGATATGTCGAATGTAAAAGTAATTCCAGCATATTTGCTATATTTTGGAATGCGAACAGCTAAGATCTGTGAAATAAAAGTGACCAATCCTATAATAACCCCAAAATATTATTTTATTTAAAGTGCCATGGTTTCTGTATCCTAGTAATTTTTTTATAATCGATTAGAAATATACTTCGATTTTTCATAAAATTTTAAATGGAACTATTGACGAATTTGGTTTTTAAGGTAAAATGGTGAGAAATTACAAAAAATCTTTGGGATCTCGCCCATATAGAAATTATACGGACGACCATGTAGCAGTTAGCGCTGTAAAATTGAGGGGACTGTCTACATACACAGAGCAGCAGCAATATTTGAATATTCTCAGCGCACTTTATATAATAAGGTGAAAAATTTATATCAATATTTGAACATTCTCAGCGCACTTTATATAATAAGGTGAAAAATTTATATCAGCGTGATGTTGGAGCCCCAACTACTCTTTCTCTTGTGGTAGAAGCGCATTCTGTTGACCTATTAATAGTGACTGCTTAATATGGGACGCCTCTCCCCTATTGGACCTTCGATTTATGGTGAAAACCTTCCTGGATATATTAGTAACAACTACTTTGTCCAAGTTTGAGTATAATAATATGCCATTTTATGTTTATATATTTCTTAGCTGAATAAATCTATATATTTTTTATGGCGTCAAATTAGCTTATTCATGTTTTTTACATAGGTATAAAAATGTACAAATAAAATGATATAGATTTTTTTTTAAACCACTTTATATATATATATATATATATATATATATATATATATATTGGCTTGTTGGTTATAACCGCCGTGAGCAAAGTAATTATAAGTTATGCGATACGTGCTCAAATAACGATTTCGGAAGCGAATTCAAAGTAACCCCAAGAGCGGGGCAGCTTTTCTCAGTAATTCAAAAAATAAAAATACAAGATATACTTAAAATAGCATTGTGAAATCTATAGTGAAAATATATATTTGTGTCACATACTTTTATATCCGATTTTAAGACCCAAATGTAACAAAATGCTATGAAAAATACCACGAAATTTGAGCTAACACCACTTTACGGTACCCCCATTTATCAATTCATACAGAGGTGTCAAAATCCAATAGAAATATTCCTGTATTCCTGGGGTAAAAATTAGACTTTTTCTTCCATAAACATGTGTCCCAAAAATTTCACCCCCTCCAAGCTACAGATATCGCGAGTTAAATTGTATGGCTATAAATGAATAAAATGTTCGAAAAATGTGAAGGCACTTGTTTTTTTTGATGCTGTATTCATTTCTGGCTTCACAAATAAGGTTACCCTAATTCAAGAGGGTGAATGAGGTTGCCTACAGTTTTTATGACCAAAACATTCTATTTTCACCAGATATACTTAGTGATTTTCAGTTTCTTAAAAAAGCGCATTTTTCTAAATTAGCAAAATGCAAAAAGTTATATTTTTTGGAAAATAAGTAATATTTAGTGAAATTCTACATGGTCTCCTAGATCTACCGATCTAACTCCATGCGATTTCTTTCTATGGGGATATTTAAAATCTAAGGTTCATAAATACAGATCTTTCAGGGAGCAGACACCTTCAAAATACGATAAGAGAATGTACTGCCCAAGTTCCGTCAGTTATGTTGATCAATGTTTCAAGGAAAATGTATGGACGAACCATCCTGTGCATTGAAAGGAACGGAGGACATGTTGAGATTCTGTTTCATTTTGTTTTTTACTGTTCATTTGATCCATTTTGATGTTCAATTTATTTATAGATTTCATATCATGTGTTGTTTTGATGAATTTATTGACAAATTTCATCCAAATGTTACTTATTTTCCGAAAAACATAACTTTTGAGAGTTTGCTAATTTTAAAAAATGTGTTTTTACAAATATAACAAATAACATATATAAAACGACACAAATACGAAATCTGAGTACCAATTCGATAAAACAAAATGATAATGGTAAAAACCTTGTAATTGCAACATATTTAATCAAATTGCCTGTAATTCGAGTAGGTAGGCAAGAGTAATAGTGACTATCATGAACTATATGTGTTCTTTTTCGGGTTTAAAAAGAATACTATTGTTCAAATTTCGGCCGCGAAAGCCTCAACCAATTTACCAAGTGACAATGACAATCATGTCGGGGCGTGGCGCAGTGGTTAGAGCGTCCAACTCTGGGTCGAAAGGTCCGGGGTTCGAGCCCTAGTTGCGGCTGGGATTTTTTAATTTAATTTGACCGATTAAATTATTCAACTCTCGTGGCTGGACTGGGGTGAGTCCTGCTAGTCCTGCACGATTCGCTGTTGCGTTCCATTTAACAGTGCTACTCCCATGGCTAATGACCATAGCATAGCAGTCGATGCCAGAACACCAAAGAAAAAAAGAAAAAAGACAATGACAATTGCCTTAACAGACATATTTTCAACTGATATATAATTTCAAAAAGGAAAGGAAGTACTGATGGGCAGAAATAAGTGAACATCAAATAGCTCCTATCACACCCTATATTGGAGAGCGACTCTTGTGTTTTATTTCAATATTTATTTGATTTTAATTTGTTTTAAATTATGCGTGACAAAGGGTCGTATGCATAAACCTTGAGCAAATGCTTTTACTTCGATTTCTTGAAACATACTTATTGATTTTCTTGAGTTATGAGGGAGACAAACCTGCAGTAAAAGCATTTGCTACCTTTTATGAATACTACCCAAAGGTATAAGCATGGACGGATAAATTATACGTCCATGGGCATAAGCTTTTTCCAAATTTTAAAGTGTGACTATGAGTAATTCGTTTATTTTAAATTGTTTGTGACTATTTATATACGTTTTTGTTTTTATTTAATAATTTATATTTACATTTACTAGCTTTGCCAATAACAATAATATTTTTCGATAATAAAGCACAATTTTGATCTAACTTCGCCCTTTGGCTTACAGGTTTGTATACGTGCGCTTTACGTTTCCAGTCCAAGAGAATATGTTTGTTTTGTTGTCCATGTCGGTGATACTTCTCGTCATCATCCAGGAGCATGTGTTCTCCCCATTGATTAATGTGTGTTAATGTGGTAGGTATTTCGTGTGTTTTGGTCTTGGAATGTTGGTGGGTAATCATGTGTGTTTGAAGTGTATCTATTAGTCTTGCGTGTGTGCTTTGTTTGATTGTGCAGTCGTGTATGATGTGTTGCTCGTGTGCTTCTCCGGTTCCGCATTTGCAGGTTTATCTTTATTTCTCTGCATTTGTTCTCTTCATTTTACCGTGCCTTGTACAAATTTGTGTTGTTTTCCAAGACAGTTCTATTATTTTCTCCGCGGTTGTTGGGAATATGGCGTATGTCGATCTGTCCGTGCTGTTGCTAAGGTATTATAGATTTTTTTGTTCGCATTTGATCTTAATCATTTTTTTTATATTTTCGCGTCGTTTATGTGTTTTCGCAATTGTTTCCGCTCTTTTTATTCCTGTGTATGTTCTCAGTGTGTATTATATATATATATATATATATATATATATATATATATATATATATATATATATATATATATATATATATATATATATATATATATATATATATATATATATTATTTGTCTTATATATTTTTTTTCTTTGGTGTCTTGGCATAGACTGCTATGGTCATTAGCCACGTGTTCTGGATAGGCAATGTTACTAACTCCATGCGCCACCTTAGGAGCAGCACTGTTAATTGGAACGCAACAGTGAATCGTGCAGGACTCACCCCAGTCCAGCCACGAGATTTGAATAATTCAATCGGTCAAATTAAATTAAAAAATCCCAGCCGCAACTGGGGCTCGAACTCCGGACCTTTCGACACAAAGTCGGACGCTCTAACCACTGCGCCACCCCCCGACATAATTGACAATATTATTGAAAACTTAATTGAAGTAATTGATATTGACCTTATTATTATTACTGTTTTTATTGCAGCAGGATAATACTGTCAAAAATATATGGAACATTCTGTACATTAAAATATTTTATATTGCAATAAGTGGGTAACCTTTTTACAATTCAGTACGTGAGTAAAGATATTTTATTTTGAAACACAAGTTGTCCTCAACGAAAGGCTACTGATAGTTCTATCTGGTAGTCGAGTTTGGAGTTCTGCCGTGCCCACAGCTAGTGAGGGCTATGGGGGGAGTTTGGAAGATTCGATTTTAAATATATGGAAAATGTTCCTTAAATGTAAATGCCAATATGTATTGTGAGTATAGATCTGTTTTAAAATAATTTATTCAATCCATAACTAGTTCAGGAGAGATTCTTCAATTCTTTAATTCATTAATTCTTTATTGATTATTTCCTTCATTAATTTCAATCGTCTTAATCTCATATTTGTACATAGTAAAATAAATGTTTTTATATAATTCTAAAGTGTTTTAAATCTATGAATGATCAGTATCTACCTAGTTAGTCGTGAACAAACCCCAAGTCACGACAATACAATAGAAAGAACGATTAAAAATATACATAACTAAAGATCAATAAACATTGCTGCAGCAAAAAGCAGAGTTCGTGCTTCTTCAACTTCATATCGCTCTTACTTTGGGAAAAATCAGTTAAATTGAAAAATAGACGACTAAGTTGAGTAAAGACAATTAATAATTCTTACGAGGGTTGCCTTTGATATTTCGGGATTAGAGAACAAAAACAAATATTCATCATCAAAAATCGCTTTACTGTTTTTCAAAATATTCCCCATGAAGATCTATACGAAAGCCTTTGATAGAATAAATCATGATCTCCTATTAGCAATACTGAACTATATAGGCTTTTCTGAAAATGCTAAACTTCTTATGACCCATTACCTGCGTACCCGTAGTCAATATGTGGCACTTGGATCTAATGTCTCCGGTTTAACCGTCGTGGATCGTGGTGTACCACAGGGCTCGATCTTGGGTCCCCTACTTTTCACAATTTATACATCTGAATTCCATAAGTATTTACAACACTGCCATTCAGTATTCTACGCTGATGACACTCAAATTTACCTGGACTTTGAAGGAGAAGAAATAGAGAGGGCTTGTGAAAAGATAAATGATGACCTGAATAATCTTTTCACGATTTCTGAAAAATTTTGCCTACAAATTAATAATTCTAAATCCAAAGCGCTGCTGTTCGGTAGGAAAAAATTACGGAAGGAAAAATATGACGCTATTTCATTAAGAATCAATAACGAAAACCGACAACTATCACAATGCGAGAAAAACCTCGGCCTAGTGATGGACGACGATCTCTGCTTTGCAGCACACACATCCTCTCTAGTAGAAAAAGCTTTCTGCAACCTCAAAATGATATATCGTAATCGAGAAATGCTGACTAGAAATACGAAAATAACTCTTTGTGAATCTCTGGTATTATCGCAACTTAACTATCCAGACTGTGTTTTTGGGCCTGCCTTGAGACAAATTGATAAAAATCGCCTTCAACGAATTCAAAACTCCTGTATACGACTTATATTTGGCGTAACAAGGAGAAAACCCACCTCTACCTATTTGCCACAATTGGGCTGGCTAAATATGGAAAACAGGCGACTCCTGCATCTCAGCACTTTACATCATAAAATCGTGAAGTCACAAAAACCTACATACCTTTACAAAAAAATTAAATACAGATCTGAAACCCACCACAGAGATCTTCGATTCGAAAACAAAATATCCATCCCCCAGCGCAACACATCTCAATTCAAAGCTTCGTTCTCCTACAATCTACCAAAAATGTATAATCTTATTCCAGACAGAATGAAACAGAATAACGAGAATGAAACAGAATAACGATATGGTTTACAAAAAAAGATTAAAGAATGCACTACTCACTAAAACTATTCAGTTTACATAGAAACGTCTATCTAGATATGCCTACTTGATCGATGTTCCATACTCCGGCTGACTGCTATTCAAGTTATTCCGTCAATTGTAAGTTTAAGTTTTTTTTTTTTCTAATTTGTTTTTCTAAGTTTTTTAAGATTTATTACTCACCAAGGTTGAGTGGAAGAGCGCTGCTTCTTTGATTAACACTCAAAGAAGTGCGAACTTTACCTTTTGCAATGTATTTATTAATCGTTAGATGATTGTTATCTATTTTAATCATTGCAATGGAAGCATTCATTATTATTATAACTTCTGCGTGCGTTTGAACCAATTGTCGAAGCACGTTCGCCACTCTGATTGAGGTATCTCCAAAACATGCATTCTGAACGCATCAACCCTTCTGCAGGTGTCGAAAAACGTTGACTTCTGAGTTTATTTTACGTACGGGAATAAAAATAAGTCATTCGGTGCCAAGTCAGGACTATACGGCTTATGACTCATCAAATCGATGTTTTGAGTGCTCAAAAATGCAGTTGTTTGTGCCGATGTATGCGAGCTCGCATTGTCGTGGTGAAGAGTGATCCGTCTTCGGCGGATGGTTTTCCTCATTTCTTGGAAGACAACTGGCAAACAAATGGTTGTGTACCACTCAGAATTGACTGTTCTGCGTTGTTCTAGTGGTACGGTTGCGACATGTCCAGTTTTTTCAGAAAAAACAGGCGACCATTTGCTTGGAAGTGCTTCGTGCGCGAACAAGTTTTGTTGGCTTTAGCTCATCTTGAAACGCCCATACAGTCGACTGCTATTTACTTTCGGGCTCATACGCGTAAATCCACGATTCGTCACCTGTCACCATGACATAGACGTGTTTCGAAGCACCGCGATCGTATTTTTTGAGCATTTCTTTCGACCAATCGAAACGAGCTTTTTTTGAACGATTGACAAATTGTGTGAGATTCAACGCGAACAAATTTTTTTGACAGTCAAATGTTCATGCAATATTGAATGTATGCTGGCCCCTCTAATGCTTAAGATTGTCTCCATCTCACGATAGGTCACATAACGATCTTTCAATATCAGTTCGCGCTCAGCATCAATGGTTTCCGGAACAACAAATGATTTTGGACGACCTTCACGAAATTCGTCTTGGAGCGAACTACGACCTCAATTGAATTCACCATACCATCGATAAACACTGGTCCTTGATGGAAATTCATCGCCAAAAATTGAATTAAGTTCATCGATGCACTGTTGCTGAGTTAATCTACGTCGAAAGTTGTAAAACATAATGGCACGAAAATGTTCACGATTTAATTCCATTTTCTGGCCGAGAAGAATCTTTTAAGTTACTGTAAACCAAGAAGAATAAAGAGCTTATTCTTCTTAACTGTAAACAACACAAATAGTGCTCGTATGTCAAAACGTTCTGAGTACGCATAACCTAAAAAATATCAAACTTCACGATAGAGCTGTCAGTTGCCAGATTTCAACACTAGGGTTGTCCAATCCCGAAATATAAAAGGCAACCATCGTACATACCAAATAATGTATCCGAAAAAACATATTTTCATGAAAAATTAAAAAACAAAATTTGAAAGAACCAAAAACCAAAAAAACCAAAAAAACCAAAAAAACCAAAAAAAACAAAAAAACCAAAAAAACCAAACCAAAAACAAAAAAAAGTGTTTGATGATTTTATTGAAAATATGAACATGATGTTCATAAAGTCAGTTGTGGAATCATCTGCGACTGAAAGATAAACTTTAGTTGCTATTTTCCATCGTATAAGATAACCTTTCTTTAGCCAGGGAAGTAGTTGTTTTCTGTTAGATATGACAAAAAAGTAACTTCAATTTATCGTAGGGTTTTTCTATTTCCAGAGAAGTCATGTATTCGTACAATTTTCAATTGAGAATGTTTCCCTTTACAGAGTGTTTGATATTTTTTATCAGCAGATGTAGTCGGACGCCCTTGGTTATCATCAGTCGCTGTTAATCGACTTTCTGTGTTATTATTATACACCCCTTATTTCCTCTTAGATACGCTCTTGTGTAGGACTAATCCGGCGGGTTGCCTGGCGCTGGCTCCGGGCACGCAATGGGGGAAAGTGATGCTGTGTGTCTGGACCAATCAATACGGGGTTCAAGGACGACTCCACTTATGTGAGAGTGTACGAAACTTATCCAGAAATCCAAACCATTTCACGAACTCTGCGGAGGTTTTATATAAGGGAAATAAATGAACCAACTGCAGACGAGTTTTTGATTGGCAATTGAAGAGTTTTCATGCGAATGTGAGAGGGGTTTTGGCTTCATTCTACAGTCGTTCAGTTTGAATTTTCAAATAATCCAGATCTATATACAGGGTCCTGCAACTGCGCTCCGGTGGTCCATATCGTCTAAACGGCGCAACTTAAAAATGTCTTTCGAATGCATGCATGTTTCCTTCTTGAGAGAGTATCTTTGGAAAATATTCCGAAGTAAACAAGGTGACCCAGAAAAGTGCACCAAACAAAACTTATGTTTTTTGTAATGAAACACCCTATATTCCATCACATGGTTCAATAGAGATTACTTTGACCATTCAAAACATATAGGGTCATGTATGTTTATCAACGTTATTTTTCGATTTTACTGCAAAGAACATGAGTTATTCAATACTCTATAACTCCTCGTGGAAAACTAATTCTAAAAACTTATGGGTGGCAAAATGACTCCAATATGGTCTGGTTTCAGTAACATAACACACAGTTGAAATTTCGTGACTTTTTGTGTACCGGATACATCGAAACGCAAATTGAAAGAAATCTTGCTTTTTTCTAATGGAAACCGATACATTCAATTTCAGAATTGGAAAGGCCATAAAATTTCCTTTCAAATGATATATCACACTTGGTATTTACGTCACCATGTAAATAACGTATGAATGAAATGCATTAGTATAATTTGTGATGCACTTTAATGTCAACATAAATTTTAGTAGATGAACAATGCAGAAATTAAAACAGGTGTTCAAAATGTCCTTCATTCTCCCGCAGACAAAAACGAATCCGTTTTTTGAAAGATGCTTCTACCCTGCCCAGTGTTCCTAGGGTAACATTACCGAATGCTTTTCTTATACGTTCTTTCATATTTTCTTTGGTCGTTGGAGTCTCTGCATAAAAAATGTCTTTTATGTATCCCCATAAAAAAATCCATTTTCGTCAGATCAGGTGATCTAGGCGGCCATCTTGTCGGCCCTCCTCTACCGATCCACCGGTCTGGAAAAATGTCATTGAGGTGGTCCCTGACATTAATTGAATAATGAGCCGGCGCTCCATCTTGCTGCATCCACATAATGTTTCTTAAATGTAAATTCACATTCTCCAATAAAGCGGAAAAATCATTTTGCAAACATTCCAAATAAATTTGTCCATTAAGATGTCTGTCAAAAAAATGAGGTCCGATGACTTGCTCTCCAATTATTCCACCCCACACATTCAGAGACCATCTGTGCTGGCTGCCTACTTGCCGTATTATCCTTGTATTTTGATCCGCATAATAGTGAAAGGTGTGTCCAAGATGTATAGAAACCATGGTGTTATCACTGATTCGCTTTTGTTTCAACAAATACCGTTGGCTTCATTCGTTGATGGATGGCGTATAAGTCGAAAATAACCGAGTTTCCAACATTCGAAGTACTGAGTCATAATTATTTGATTAAAATTTGAATGTTTACAAATTATGGTTAATGAATATCACAACAAATAAAATTCAATGTTGAAAATTACATAACATGACACTTGTCCAAGCGTCATCATGAATCTGAAATTTTGCGCCATCTGTGTGCTAAAGAGGTGAAACGGTATCAACGCAGTAAAAATATATCACGAATCAAGTAGGCCGTACCTTAACACTTTTGTATGTCGGTTTCACAGCTATAAGAGATCACACCAGGGTTTCTATGTATCTTGGTTGTGTCTGTTCACGAACCCATTTTCGTGAAATGTTGCTTCGTCTGTGAACAGAACATTTTGAAAGAAGTGCTGATTGTGTTGTAGTTTTTCCAACGCCCAATTACAAAAATCCATGCGTTTTTGAAAATCAGTTTCAAGCAGTTCTTGATGGAGCTGAAGACGATAAGCATACAAATGATGTCGTTTCAGAACTCTCTGAACTGATCTTTCACTCACACCCGTAGTTTCACCTATTTCTCTTTGACTGGCAGTTGGATTTTCTGTGACGGATAATAGTACATCCAATTGATTTTCCTCATTCGTCACAGGCTTGGTACGAATTGGTTTTGGATAATCCACTTTTCCAGTTTCCACAAATCTATTCAATAGACTCCTCAAACTTGTTTCATCAGGATGTCTCCTATCAGGATATTTAGCCACATACAGTCTGCTAGCTAGAAGACAATTTCTCTCAGCTTCCCCCAAGATCAGTATCATGTCAACAAGCCCGTCCCTCGGAAATATCATGATGATTTGTTTATAAAGTTTTCAATATTGCCACAGACTGTCAAGACAATAGTGTCGTTCGGTAAGACGTACTCTGATTACTCTACTTGTTTGAAAATGATCTTTTTAAACGAGAGAGACAAATGAAGTACAAGTGTCAGAGAGAGATGAACAATGTGAAAGTGATCTCGATCAACTAGAGCAGTTTTCAATGATCAAGCCTAATGATTCCTTGCACTCTGTTGATACTGCAAAACAAAACCCTACAACATCGATGTGTTCAGGATCCAAGGGCGGATCCAGGCAAATTTTCAGGGGGGGGGTAAAACATATTTAATCAAAATGCATTTCATTCATACGTTATTACCAAGTGTGATACATCGTTCGAAAGGAAATTTTATGGCCTTTCCAATACTGAAAGTGAATGTATGGGTTTCCATTTGAAAAAACAAGATATCTTTCAATTTGTGTTTCGATGTATCCGGTACACAAAAAGTCATAAAATTTCACCGGGGGGCCATGTTACCGAAACTAGACCATATTGGAGTCATTTCGTCTCCCATAAGTTTTTAGAATTATTTTTCCACGAGAAGTTACAGAGTGTTAAATAACTCACGTTTTTTGAAGTAATATCGATATATCTCCGGAAATAAGGTTGATGAACATACATAACCCTATATTTTTTGAATGGTCAAAGTAATCTCTATTTAACCATGTGAAATATAGGGTGTTCCATTACAAAAAACATAAGTTTTGTTTGGTGCACTTTTCTGGGTCACCTTGTATACTTCGGAACATTTTCAAAAGATACTCTTTCGAGAAGGAAACATGCCTGCATTCGAAAGAAGTTGCGCCGTTTAGATGATATGGACCACCGGAGCGCAGTTGCATGACCCTGTAGACTAGTGTCTATAATTTTTTTGAAAAAAAAAGTAACAGACAAGGACCAGGTGGGAAATATTGTTGAGGTTCCAAGGAAAAAAAATATTTAAACACGAAACCACACAAGATGGTGAAATGGGGATGCAGGGGTTGAAAACGGTTTTTTGCGATTTTCAGCGAAACGAGACCTGATGATTTATAACATAATTCCTGAAACTCAGTCCGGGTTCCGTCACTTCTCAAAGTTACTGTCGATAATAATCTTTGTAATCTTATGCTTCTTGACTACTCCAAGGCATTCGATAGCATTAATCACCAGGCTGATGTCATCAGTTTTCCATTTCACGTGTTTTTCGATTAAGGCATCACACTTAATGAATGAGTATCTGTGAAAGATTCTAGTCTGTTATCTGAGTTCGAGTGTCAAACATAATCCTTGCGGGGTACCCCAAGGTTCCATCCTGGGCCCACTTCTTTTTACCCTCTATACGTCCCAGTTCAGAAGGGAATTGACTTATCAACTTCACATTTCTAAGCTGACGACACTCAGTTGTACATGCCCTCTGAAGAGAAAAATTGCCTGTGAACAAATAAAAGAGGACCTAGATAATCTGATATACAGGGTGTCCCACGAAGATTAGGACAGAGAATATCTCGGAACTCGAAAGTAGTGGAGAATTGTAATTTTGGGGTTCTGAATTAAAGCAATAGGTGCAGCTTTTTTGATATTACGTTCTCCAAACGGACAAGCATAGACTACAATTATGAGCAAACACTACCTTGGTAAAACGGGAATCGGTTTTATGACTACAGTTTTTGTTTAAGAATTTTTTTTTTTTGTTTAGAAAATTACTCAATGTTTTTGTGTAAATTCGGGAACTTTACTGATCTTTCGTTATGATAATTGAAAAAAAAAAAATGAAATGACAATATGAATTAAAAAAATTGGGAGATTCCCGAAGAAATTCGACTGTTCGGTGTGACGCGCTGATGGTGGCTCTTATTGTAAAATCCTTGTGTCCGACTCATTTGTGGAATACGCAGACATGAACGTATATCATATACCTATGACATAAGGTAATAACACATAAGACAAAAAAATAATATACCTCTCACACTCTGTACATAAAACAAAAAAGTGCAAGGCTTCTTTTTCGTACAATATTGCCAACATATACAACTCGATACCGTATTATTATGAAATGAAGGAACTACTCAAAAAGAAACTGAAACTTGCATTGATTAACAACACTATTTCATTCTAAGGTCTTATTGTTATCACAAATAATACTTTTGTTTGTCACAAAGCAGAAAATAAATAAATGAAAACATCGAATGATTGATTGAGTATTTTGAAAAATAATTGTACTTCATCATACCACTGTTTCAACAGAATATGATTTTCCTACAGTAGCTAGGTATTAGTAGGATTTATTTATTTGCAATTTCAGGTTGCTAACAGAACATAGCATCAGTTATGAAATAATTTTTCCAAGTTATTTCTACAATATTAAAACTACTTATCAGTGTGAAAACTATCTAACAATAAAACAAATTTGTGATTCAATAAAATGGAATAACATGATGTTTTTATACCTACTCTCAATCTAGTTTTAAAATAGAACAAGTACAGGGTGAAAAAACAAAATAAATTGACCAATTGATCTGAGTTGAGAAAATGCCGAGAGTTGAATTGGGATCATGACAGTGTGTATTGAATGCTTTTTGCATAAGAACTAGTGGCGAGTTTTGTCTCAGAATGGTCCTACAATGGGGACTATTGAATGAAGTATAATTCAATAGTCGATAATCGAAGATTATCTCTACCGGGAACATGAAATTTCATATCAAACAATTTTTAAGAGAATAGATATATCTGAAAGGTTCGTTTTTTACTAAATGGCATAATTTTAAAATGTTTTCGTACCGGCTGGTAGTTGTGGTCAGGCACAAAAATGTTGTTTTGGAAGGCTAGATATCTTAATAATTAATTTTGAACACCCTCTATTCTTTTTGAGTGTATAGGGTTCCAAATAGCTGATGCAAAAGAAAGCTTGCTGTTGACGAATGCATAATATATAGAGTGATGATAGTTTCAGAATTATGGGAATATTTTCCGCTTCATTTTATAAACCCAACCATCCTGTTTGTCCCATCAATCAGTTTATCTATATGATTGTTGAAAGTCCATTTTGTGTCTGGTGTGACACCCAGAACTTTAATTTCACTGATGTTTGTTGGAATTATTAATTTTGTAAGAATGCCGGATGAGATGTCTATTTCTTGAATATTTTAGGGCAAAAGATTTGGTTGGGTTCAAAAAGAGACCACTTCTTTGGCAGTATTCCGAATACTCGTTAAGATCACTTTGAATCTTCAAGCTGTCGTCAAGATCTTTTACCAAAGAGAATATTTTCAAGTCGTCGGCTTAGAGTAGGATTCGAAAATGTTCAAAACAGTTCTTTATGGTATTTATGTAGACAATGAAAAGTAATGGACCTGCGGAACACCGGAAACTGCTTTGAATGCCTGCGAATGGAATCGATTTATTGACATCTCTCATCTCTCTCATCTCTCTATTAGATAAGTAAGACCAAATCCATTTCAACAATGATCTATGTACACCTACACCGACCTCCGCCAGTCTTTCCACAAGAATAGAGTGATCTATCTTATCGAATGTTTTGCTGAAGTCGGTGTATACAGTATCTACTAGACATTGGACATGCAAAAATTGTATCGATAGCAGTCAAATGCCTAGTTCCCGACCACCAAAATTAGCGAAATTGTAACAATATTTTGATCACTCGCAAATTACCTTTTTTTCAACCGTAACAAGAAGACAATACCATCGTGATCCAGACACTTCAAGGACCTATGAAATATGGTGCACGATCGGCCAATCTCGGCTGTAATTCCAGTTTAAAGAGGTCACCGAAGACGTTAACAGATAGTAAAAGTTGGCGAACATCGAAAGTGATACCAAAGAAAAGTTGAAGGATAGACAGGCACAGAGAATGTCGGATGGATATACAGAACAAAACAAAGAAGGTGTTAATGCACTTCGGCTGAGGGCTGAGACGCTGTGCTCTGTGCCGTTACCACCTGACCAAAAAAGAAGAGAAGAGCGAAGAAGGAAACAGTGGCGGCTCGTATAAAATATTAAATTATAGTATGGGGGCCAGAGATAAGTAATGGTTTTTGGTCTATTTTGACTTGTGTAACTCCGTAACAGGACTCACTGTTAAAAATAGCGGGCAATGATATTTTTTTCAAAAAATATTGGTACCTACTCAGATGACCTGAATACTTACTTATTTCTTCATTATGTTAGTGCATCTTATCAACGTCAAGAGGGGAGTTTGAATATATTTTGAAGAAAATTTGAATTAAATCAAGCTAGAGGTAGAGTGGATATTCATAAAGTCCTTTACTCGCTTACTTGGCAAACTTAACGACAAGTTAGAAATTTTACTAGAAACGTGTAGGTAAAAGTTTTGCCATATTTCTCCTCATTCCTGAGAACGCGATAGTTAAACTATAAAAAACAAATCATATTGGGCTAGTTTAGAAAACCAGTAGATCCAATTAATTTAACGAAATTTTAACAATCGTTCCAAAAAATATGCTCCTAAGCTCGTTCCAATTTTTTTTTGGATATTCATCTCTTCTTAAACTCTGGAGTTTTCATCCACCTAGAAAGAAGGTACTGTACAACTACTCACCCAACCCCGCAAAAAAAAACAAGGAAATATTCTTGGTAACTATAGACCCTATATAGACTATACTAATTGTCCTGCAATCTCTCATATTAGATTACCGAAAATATTTGGTTTGAAAATAAAATTTAAAGCATTCATTTGCATTTGCAAAATAACACTATAAACACTAATCAGCTTTGCAGTGTGCCCAATGCATAGCCTTGCTTGATGAGGAATGGCAAATTTCGAATACATACGTATATACTTAATTTGCATTTTATTTTTTAATTTTGTCTCTCTATTATTTTATGAAATAATCTTGAATGTTCAAATCATATAAAAATATACCTACTTTATTGTCAGAAGAAATGAATTATTATTGACAAAGTCATTTTGAAATCTTACGTAACTATATTCAGGAAAAATAAATATGTATAAAATATGTGTAGTTACATTAAAACCAGACTAAAAGCAGTCACAGTTATAATGAAGGCGAATTCCCGTATGAGTCAACAACAAAGTAATTGTATATATATATATATATATATATATATATAGGGTGGCCAATCGAAAAGGTACTGCAAGGCATTACAGGCTGGAACAGAACTTTTCGACAAAATCCAAAAACACGACAAATTTGAAAAAGAAACATTCTTAATTGAAAATTGAACCAAACATGACTCCTCTGAAAATGGAAAAACCTATGATAAAATTGAAGTTACTGTTTTGTAATATCTAACAGAAAATAACTACTTTCCCGGCTAAAGCCACGCTGGACATTGAACTACATCTGATAAATATTGTGAAAAGAACTTAACTTGAAAGGAAAAATCTGAAAGTGAAAATTTGCATTTTCATTCAGATAGTTGATTGTTTCTTAAATGTCCAGTTTCCATTGGAGATTCATAAATAAAGATGAGATAAGGGAGAATGTTATTCAGAAGTATCAGAAGAGTGAAATAGATTTCAGTTGACCAAAATGTATAAGAGGCCTAGCGAAAGAGATGCAATTCACGCATAAATGAAATAATCTATTTCTGTGAGTGACACCTCTGAATAATATTTTCCCTTGTCTCATTTATATATATATATAAATATGAATCTCCAATGGAAACTGGACATTCAAGTAATTATCAATTATCTGAACGAAAATGCAAATTTTCACTTTAAGATTTTTTCTACAAATTAGGTTCTTTTCACAATATCTATACCAGATGTAGTTCAATGTCCAGCGAGGATTTAGCCAGGGAAGTAATTGTTTTCTATTAGATATTGAAAAAAATAACTTCTTTTCATTTCAACTATATGAATGAAAATATAAATTTTCACTTTCAGATTTTCTTTCAAGTTATATCTATAGGGTATTTTCATCTATCAGATGTAGTTCAATGTCTAGCGAGGCTTTAGTGGGGGAAGTAGTTGTTTTATGTTAGATATTACAAAAAAAGTTACTTCATTTTTATCGTAGTTTTTTTTCTCCATTTCCAGAGGAGTCATAATTGGTTCAATTTTCAATTGAGAAAGTTTCCCTTTTCAACATTATTATTATTATTCAACGAGATAGATGTAACCACCTTCAATATTGGTATCTGGCAATTGTTTCGCAAAATTCTCAATGGGCAAGATCAAAAACGCGTTAATGTGATTAGATAGAGCATATGACTGAAATAACATGTACCTATGCATAATTTTTATAACAAGTTATCTTGTAATATTTCTACAAATGCCATTTGAAAATCATAAAATTTCAAGGATTATTCAAACATGCCGGCTTGGCGCTACTTCCATAATAGGTGATGACGTCACATGTGCTTATTTCAGCGTTGTCGGTTGTAATATTACAACGGAATGCCAAGTAAATAATTCTTAACTGTTCGTTTGAAACGAGAATAACGATACTAAGAATTAACATATCATTGGTTCATTCAGTAAGTTCCACCTATTGAATATGGGCCATGGTGGTCGGCTGGTAGTGCGTTCGCCTCGCATGCGTGGGGTTGTGGGTTCGATCCACCGATTCACCGGTCTCGTGCATGGCATCACACGTTAAAAGGTAAGGGCTGCGTCTTCGGATTCGGTTAAAGCTGTTCCTTGTCACCTTACGTGATAAGTGATTTCCCGTACCGGTGCCTTATACACGACAGGGCTAGTCAAACTATCCAAGCATTAGGAATTTTATCTGGTTCATGCCTGAGTTGAAAGTTGTAACTGATGTGTCGTATATTCAGTCAGTTCCTAAATGGTTCATGGAATTGGATGGACCGTCATTGGTAATCACCCTGCACATGTTACATTTATTTTGTTCTCCACATTCTCACGTTTCACTATTTGTGAAAAATCTTGGCCACTAGTAGAATGTACGCGTGAACAAGTTCCTTCAACCAGTCATGCAAATGGTAATAAGTTTCTCAATTAATAACTATGAAACTAGTTACAGTAGGAAACTGAATTTTTCGGAAAGTGTTGAGGAGAGGATGATGAATACATTAAATAATAATAAAGGAATTTCATTGAGTTAATCATGAATTACAGGGTGAATTCTGAAACGTTGATACTTTGTCATTTTCATCATCGAAAATTTTCATGATCACCCTATATATCCCAACGGAATCATATTTATACGGTATCAGCTATCTCCGAAGGATGATAATTCACTCGAATATACAGAATATGTACGAAAGAACCGGCCATATATTTCACCAATTTTTCAAATCACCCTGTACGAAATGTATGAATTGTGATTAATTATGGAAACAGAATAGTATATTGCATGCCAAAATAATTTTATCAATATTTCATTATTACATCGAATTTTCAGACGTTACTAAAATGTTTTTATTTTCACTCTGTACATAAAGATATAATCTGCACCATCTGAATGATATTTTGTAATATGAAGGTACGTTGATGATAAGAACGAAAAAAATGCAGTTGGCACTTTCAATTCCCGAGAAAATAATTAAAAAATTACTGATTTTTAACTTGAACCTGTATTTCAAAATCTATCCATCAACGAACTTTGCGATTCTGCACGTTCAATCAGTACATCAAATAATATAATATACTAAAAATTCAGACAATTTCACCGAGAACCATTTTACCTATGAAAAGTGCGGAGTCCTTTAAATTGTTAAACAGAAGTCAATTAATCTGATACTGAAATGATCGTCAATCGCAGGTAACAAGAAAAATAAATGAAAAAATGTCAAATTATAATGAAGTGTCAACTGTCAACTGACGGTCATAATGATATAGAGCGGTGTTGTCTGTTCACTTTCCACTGATCAGCCTGAAGCTGCTTTAAACTTATTTAAATGTTTCTCTCTGTATGATGATACTCAACTTTCCATACCATAATGTCACTTAAAATAAATATTACTTATATCATGGCATCATGGGAGAATCAAGAACGTATTTATCATCAAACTGACTTTATATTTATTTTATGATATTCAATTGTGTGGCATTTACAGGTGAATGAATTGAGACGGCAACGTTATCTTCCGTATTTGTCCTAACTTATTTTTTTGGCCTCCACCGTCTTTGAGCGCTCTCAATGATTGACTAAGTACATATGACGTAAATTCCGAAGCTTTTCTCATCGTGTTTAAAATGAAGAAATTCTTTGATATTTTTTTTATTGAAAAATTACCTACCTACTTTGAATAAAAAATAAAATGTTTTGCGACTTAATTCATCGTATAGAAGGTTGTCGCATTTTTTTCAGGTTAAAACACAGACGTCCCAAACCACGACACCTTTCTAGCAATCGACTTCTGCTCGGCACGCCTCTGGCAGGGGCGAAAGAAACGGAGAATGCGCTTTTGCAGCATTGCCATTCCTCCTTCCTCTCCCCCTACCGCCCAATCGAAACTTCGGCAGTTCCAGTTCAAGTTTTTACGATGCACATGCATTATACATAGAATCGAGACTTACTTACGTTTATCTCTCGGTCCGAAATGACCCTTGCGACCTTGGTGAGGGCCTCGGGAAGAAATTCTCCGTTTCGAGCGCGAACTAAGACTGGCCGGCAGAGAGCGGCGAGCCTACTAGGGGATGCTGCGGGCTGCAACCCCGTGATAGATCGAGAAATGCTCGGCGCACGCACTACGACTTCGGTTTTAATTGGGGGTTTTTGCAGACAAGGACTGCTGCTTTCATTTTTTTGCCGCTCGTCGCGCGCTCTCGCTCTGTGTCACCAGGAGAGGCTGCGGCTCTCTTTCCTCTTTTTTTACGCGGGTGGCCCACAATGGCGAGCGCACGGTACAAGAATAGGAAGACGGCCGAGTATTTAATGGTACATTTATTTCCTTGCGTTTTTGTTTCTTACCACCTTCTGAACTTTGCTTATTAAGTGGATTATTCCTAGTAAAACTTTCTTTATGAATAGAAGTATGTTACCTTGTAAAGTTATGTAAACAGACAAAATATTTGGATAATATTTTTTTCAGATTTGTTTGATTGCCTACAAATCGTAGTACCTAATTTACCAAACGTGAAATGGCGTACAAGTACACCATTCAATCATCAAAGCATAACGCCATCAATTCATATTACTTCAGACAAACAAAAAACCTTAAAAAAACATTTTATTTTCCAGCAATTCCAGTCGTTACAGAAGTAAAGTTCGGGTCCACTTGAAAATCCTGGCTATACTTTCATCAAAGCATAACGCCAATTCAAATTACTTCAGACCTTACAGTCCTTACAGAAGTAGAGTTGGGATCCACTTGAAAATCCTGGTCATACTCTCATCACAGCATAACGCCAATTCAAATTACTTCACACAAACGAAAACTTTAAAAAACACATTTTCATTTCCAGTTATTCCAGTCCTTACAGAAGTAAAGATGGAATCCACTTGAAAATCCTGGTCATACTCTCATCAAAGCATAACGCCAATTCAAATTACTTCAGACAAACGTAAACCTCAAAAAACACATTTTCATTACCAGCAATTCCAGTCCTTACAGAAGTAATGTTGGAATCCACTTGAAAATCCTGGTCATACTCTCATCAAAGCATAACGCCAATTCAAATTACTTCAGACAAACGCAAACCTTAAAAAACACATTTTCTTTTCCAGCAATTTCTGTCTGTTTCAGTTCCATCAAGATAGGAGTGGAATCATTTTTTATTTTTGTTGAATAGAAGCGAGTCAATTGTTAATTGTAGACAGACTTGTCAAGATTTTTTTGAAATTAAATACAAAGAAAAGTTGTTGAAAAATACTTTAATGTTGAGCAAAGACATTGGTCCTTTGACGGATATTGATATTTAATGAACCAAGAAATGGAAAATACATTTACGAAACCCGCCAGGAGAAACGCCGGCATAAATGAAAGTTTGTCAGTCGACTTTATATGGCCTGAAAACTTTGGAAAATCAAATATGGCTGAGATCGCCAACACATCCAAGTTCTTGGTGTCTCTAGACAGACATGACCAAAAGTCTGTCGTAGCAAGTTTTAAAGGGAAAGTCTGTGAAGAGAGTGTTTCTGTGACGAGTTCGAAACGGTCCAAGGCAGCCCTAAACGTACGAAAAATGAGACTCAGTCTGGAAACAGAAAAAGTAAGACATCAGTTAGAGAAACAACAAGAACATCTACAACTGAAGCAGCGAGAAGTTGAAAATCAAATGCGTTTGATTCAGATGGAGCATAACCTACACGAAGCAGAACAAGAAGTGACCTTTGCATCCAATGAATCCCGACAAGAATGGATTCAAGAAAACATTGAATCGCCATCAGTGATAATAGATGAAGTATGTAACGCAGATTCCCCGAAAAGTGAAATATTCCACGAGACATTTAAATCTGCTGACAAAACTTCAATTGTGAGTGTCAAAGCAAAATATAATTCAACTAACGAAACTTTAGATCGTCACTTAAAATCTCAACCGAAATTAGCTGAAAGATCGAATGAACAGGTTTCTAATGAGATGAAAGTGTTGTGCCAAACCATCTCAGAAACCATAAAAGCAGTGAATCCAGTGACACAAGAGAGAATTCTCGCTAGGCAAACTCCCCATATTCGATGGAAATCCAGAAGACTGGTCTCTGTTTTACCATCAATTTCAGAGAATTTCTACAATGTGCCAATACAGCGAGGATGAAATCATGGTCAAGTTGCGAAAGTCTCTGAGAGGAGAAGCAAAATCCTCTGTTTCTGCCATGATGATGACAAGTAAAAACCTCGATCTAATCATGAAAATTCTGAATATGCGATTCGGCCGACCAGAACTTATGATAGACATTATTATATCCCAAATAAGTGCAATTCCTCTCATGAAAGAACTCAACATCAACAAACTGATATCCTTTTCAAACGAAATGTGTAATCTTGTTGCAACAATGAAGTCACTCGATAATTATGGACATTATCATGTCTGAAGAAGGGACACTCCAGATTCAAGTGCAAATCTCGAAAGGAATGTGGTGTAAATGGATGCAAGTTCAAACATAATCCTCTTCTCCACAAGACGATAAATCCTGCAAATTTCGAGAATAACACAGAAATTCAAAAACCTTATTCTTCTTCAGTTCAAAACGTCTGCACCGTTCAACAAGAAGAAATCAGTGTCTTGTTACGAGTCATTCCTGTCAACATTCACGGACCCAACGGTACAATTCGAGCATTAGCACTTTGTGATGAGGGTTCGACAGTTACTCTGATGGAAGATGAAATCGTCTTGCAGTTGGGATTGACCGGACCATCAGAAACTCTTTGTATACAATGGACAAACGACATCGTATCGAGGCAAGAGGACGGATAAATGTAGAAATTTCAGCTGCTAGAGAAAATTCCAAGGTGTTTTCAATGAAAGGTGTGCACAGAGTTCAAAACTTATCGTTAGCTTCTCAAACGATCGACATGACTCTATGGAGAAAACACAAACATTTGCAAAATTTACCTATAGATAGCATTTTCAAATTAAAACCGTGCATTCTCATAGGTCAAGATAACATAAACCTGATAGTACCTGTAAAAACTTATTCGAGTCAAAATTCTCACGATATGCTACCAGTTGCAACAAAATGCAAGTTAGGATGGTCTCTCCATGGTCCCTGTTTCCTCGAAGACGAAAATACCAACAGAATCCACATGTTCCATATATGTGATCATTCGAAAAATGACGATAATGAACTCCACAAATTGGTCAAGCATTATTTCTCCACTGATTCCTTTGGAGTGATGCCAACTACAAGGAGAATCAACAAAGAGGAACGAGATGCAATTGAAATAATGCAAGAAACAGCCAAAAGGATGAATGGTGAGAACAGATACGAAATTGGTCTGGTTTGGAGAGATAAATGTGTCCATCTTCCAGAAAGTAAGAGTGCAGCACTTCAAAGACTTTTATGCATTGAGAGAAAATGTCGACGAGACGAAGTCTTTTCAAAAGCTTACTCCGAAAAGATCAGCTCCTACCTGGAAAGGGGATATTTAAGAAAATTATCACCCTCAGAAGCCAGTATTGAAACACCTCGTACTTGGTATTTACCGCACTTTGCTACCACGAATCCAAACAAGCCCGGCAAGTTACGGTTAGTTTTCGACGCTGCAGCCAAGATGAATGGAGTTAGTTTGAATGACAATCTGCCGCCAGGGCCAGACCTACTCCAACCCTTGTTAGCAGTTTTATGCAGATTCAGGCAAAGAAAGATAGCATTTTGCGGAGACGTACGAGAGATGTTCCATCAAGTACATGTAAGAAAAGAAGATCAATGCTCCCAGAAACTGTTGTGGAGAGACATCGAACCAAGCAAAGAACCATACGTTTGTGAAATGAGAGTGATGACCTTTGGAGCCACTTCCTCACCTGCTTGCATAAAAAATCTCAACGCCCAAGAAAATGCCGAATCCGAAGATGTGCTGATGGCAATAACTAAACGTTTTTACGTCGATGATTACTGTGATTCGAAAGATACTGAAGAAGAGGCCTTGGAGATGATCAAAAATGTCCAAAAGGGTGATGCAAATGGGATGTTTCGAGGTCGTTAACTGGATGACGAATTCTCAAATGATAAGGGAACAAATTCATGAAGATTTGTCGCCACTGAAGAACTTCGAATCCGATTTATCAACACAAAGAATATTGGGTGTACTTTGGGACCTTCAGACAGATGAATTCAAATTCAAACTAAAGCTGAATGAAACTGATTTCACAAACCTTACAAAATGAACAATCCTCAAGATTGTGATGACGGTATTTGTTTAATATTCTTCATATTATTTGTATTGCTATTTTGTAGTATACGCCACTTATATGTGTTTACACATCTGGCATGATTATCTCTACGCTCTCAACCGTAAGGATAGAAGACTATGTCACTATCTGCCCTTTCGACAGTCAATAAAAATATCCATAAACGTATGCACATGCAGGTAGAAGTGTGTTTACTTCTCTGCCAAGTATTTTTATAACAAGTGTGTAAATATCAAGGAAATAAACTACACCGAGAATATCGAGTTGTATTATTCCAAAACAGTATTCGATCCTCTTGGACTCCTGACATGTTTCACAATCCGATCCAGAATCCTTTTACAAGATATATGGAGAAAAGGAATTGGTTGGGATGATATTTACCCACAAACTTACTTGAAATTTGGAAGAAATTGATTTCCGATCTTCGACATATCCCTGATGGTAGAGTTCCAAGATGCTATTCACAGAAAATTCCACATGCTAGAAGGATAGAACTTCACATTTTCTGTGATGCTGGTGAAAAAGCATTCTGTTCGGCAGCGTATTTGCGAGTTATCACTGAAGAAGAAATAGACGTTTCTCTAGTAACTGCAAAAGTGAAAGTAGCCCCCATGAAACCATTGTCTATTTCCCGATTGGAACTACAGGCCGCAGTGATGGGTTCCCGTATAACTTTGAAAGATGAACTTGAACTTCAGTAGACAGCAATATTCTATTGGTCGGACTCAAGATGTGTTCTGAATTGGATACGAGGGGATGGCAAAAAGTACAAGCAATTCGTAGCCCACCGGGTAGGAGAAATACAGGAGAGATCTGATGTGGCACAATAGCGCTGGGTTCCTAGCAAAAAAAATTGCAGACAAAGCTACAAGAACAAGTTATGCAGATACAGACCTCATCCCTCCAAACTGATTCACTGGCTCAGAATTTTTGAAAAGGACAGAAAATGAATGGCCGAAAGAGGAAGATAGAGAAATCAAATATAGAGAAAATGAATTTGAAATGAAAACAGAATTTGTTGAAAAAGTAACCCAGAAGGAGCATGAACATGTTATAGATTTGAAGAGGTTTTCAAAATTGCACAGACTTATCCGAACAACAGCTTGGGTTCTTCTATTCCTGAAAAGCATGAGAAGAAAAATTGATAACAGACAAAAACAACTGAGTGTTGAAGATATTGAAGAGACTGAAAAGTACTGGATAAGGACATCACAGCTCCAGAGTTTCAAGGAAGAAATCACATTGTAACGACAAGGGAAATCTTTTGAAAAAAGGAGTAAGTTGAAACAGCTCAGTCCTGTCTTTGAAAATGGACTATTGGTTCTTCACCCAAAACATCCATTCACCGGATTGCTTCTTCAGAATTATCATCAGAAATTTGGACATCATGGAAATGAAACAATTTTGAATGAGATTCGCAGGAAATACTGGGTGATAGATGGTAGAGCAGCGGTAAAGGCGATCAAGTATTCTTGTCAGAAGTGCAAAAATGAGAATGCACATCCGAATCTTCCAAGAATGGGACAATTGCCGCCAGCAAGGGTAACACGAGGAGTTCGTCCATTTGACAATACAGGGATGGACTACTTTGGTCCTATATTGGTGACTGTAGGTAGGCATCGGGAGAAGAGATGGGGTGTAATATTTACATGCCTTGCTGTGCGAGCCATACATCTCGAAGTAGCACATTCTCTTACCACTGGATCAGCGATTATGGCCATTAGAAGAATTATTGCAAGACGTGTACAACCGCAGAAAATATACTCTGATAATGGGACCAACTTAAGAGGAGCAGCTGAAGAACTTCGTCGCACCTTGCAAGAATTGGACAAAGAAGTATTAATAGATTCTATGACAACAAAGGGGATTGAATTCAGCTGCATCCCACCAGCAGCTCCACACATGGGAGGAGCGTGGGAACACCTAGTCAGATCAACGAAAACAGCTTCGGGATCTGTCATCCATGGTCATAGCATTCGGGATGAGACACTACTTACCTTATTTGCAGAGGCTGAGAATATAGTAAACTCAAGGCCACTCACTTATGTTTCATCAAGCCCCGATGACACTGAAGCACTAACGCCTAATCATTTCCTTATAGGCTACCAAAATTTGGATGGACCACCTGGTAATTTCGATTCAGGAACACATTTGAGAAAGGAATGGCGTAAATCACAGATGCTGGTCAACAATTTTTGAAAGAAATGGACGAGAGAATATCTTCCAACACTTTCTCGAAGAAATAAATAGACCGACAATAACCAATCACTGCAATTGGGAGATATTGTCATCGTCGTGGATGAAAATCTTCCTAGACACTCCTGGAAATTGGGTAAAGTCACAGGAGTATTTCCAGGGAATGACGGAAAAGTGAGGGTTGCAGAGGTAAAAACCGCTATCGCTATCGTAGTCCCTTTACCAAGCTGTGTAGACTGGAAGTGGATGGATAAAGAAACAAATTTCTTAACGGGAAGAGGATGTTTCAGTTCCATCAAGATAGGAGTGGAATAATGTTATATTTTTATTGAATAGAAAGCGAGTCAATTGTTGATTGTAGACAGATTTGTCAAGATTTTTTGAAATTTAATACAAAGAAAAGTTGTTGAAAAATACTTTAATTTTGAGCAGACACTGTCCTTACAAATGTTAAGTTCGGATCCATTTGAAAATCCTAGCCATACTCTCATCAAAGCATAACGCTAATTCAAATTACTTCAGACAGACGCAAACCTCAGAAAACACATTTTCTTTTCCAGCAATTCGAGTCCTTACAGAGGTAAAGTTGGGATCCACTTGAAAATCCTGGCCATACTCTCATCAAAGTATAACGCCAATTCAAATTACTACAGACAATCGGAAACCTCATAAACACATTTTCTTTTCCAGCAATTCTAGTCCTTACAGAGGTAAAGTTAGGATCCATTTGAAAATCCTGGCCATACTCTCATCAAAGCATAACGCCAATTCAAATTACTTCAGACAAACGCAAACCTCAAAAACACATTTTCTTCTCCAAAAATTCCAGTACTTGGGCGATCCACTTTAAAATTCTAGTCATACTCTCATCAAAGTATAACGCCAATTCAAATTACTTCAGACAATCGGAAACCTCAAAAACACATTTTCGTTTCCAGCAATTCCAGTCCTTACAGAGGTAAAAATAGGATCCACTTGAAAATCCTGGCCATACTCTCATCAAAGCATAACGCCAATTCCAATTACTTCAGACAAACGCAAACCTCAAAAAAACACATTTTCTTTGCCGGAAATTCCAGTCCTTATAGAAGTAAAGTTGGGAACCACTTGAAAATCCTGATCGTACTCTCATCAAAGCATTACGCCAATTCAAATTACTCCAGACAAACGCAAACCTCAAAAAACACATTTACTTTTCCGGAAATTCCAGTCCTCACCGAAGTAAAGTTGGGATCCACTTGAAAATCCTGGTCGTACTCTCATCGAAGCATAACGCCAATTCAAATTACTTCAGACAAACGCAAACCTAAAAAAACACATTTCCTTTTCCGAAAATTCCAATCCTCACAGAAGTAAAGTTGGGATCCACTTGAAAATCCTGGTCGTACTCTCATCGAAGCATAACGCCAATTCAAATTACTTCAGACAAACGCAAACCTCAAAAAAAACACATTTTCTTTTCCAGAAATCCCAGTCCTCACAGAAGTAAAGTTGGGATCCACTTGAAAATCCTGGTCGTACTCTCATCAAAGCATAACGCCAATTCAAAATAATTCAGACAAACGAAAACCTCAAAAACTAATTTTCTTTTCCAAAAATTCCAGTCCTTACAAAAGTAAAGTTGGGCGATCCACTTCAAAATTCTAGTCATACTCTCATCAAAGTTTAACGCCAATTCAAATTACTTCAGACAATCGAAAACCTCAAAAACACATTTTCTTTTCCAGCAATTCCAGTCCTTACAGAGGTAAAGTTGGGAACCACTTGAAAATTCTGGCCATACTCTCATCAAAGCATAACGCCAATTCCAATTAGTTCAGACCTTACAGTCCTTACAGAAGTAGAGTTGGGATCCACTTGAAAATCCTGGTCATACTCTCATCACCGCATAACGCCAATTCAAATTACTTCACACAAACGAAAACTTTAAAAAACACATTTTCTTTTCCAAAAATTCCAGTCCTTACAGAAGTAAAGTTGGGTTGAAATTCTAGTAATACTCTCATCAAAGTATGAGGCGAATTCAAATTACTTCAGACTATCGGAAACGTAGTAAATGTGACACATCATTGAAAAGGTAAGGAATTCAGCTATGTCAATTTTTGCCACCTAACTTTTTATTTTGGCGCCCTCTTGCGGGAAAAATAACTGTTCCGTATTCCAAATTATAATACTGCATTTGCAAGCTATTTTGACATAAATTTGGTGACAATGCATTATGGAATTTTTCTAGGAGAAAAAACATGTAATCCAAAATGGAGGACATGATTTGCAATTATGGTCCGAATCGATTCAAAATTCGGTGGCAAAAATTGACATGGCTGAATTCCTTATGAAATTACCTTTTCAATGATGTGTCACACTTACTACTTTCCCTATTCAAATTGTTCGGGTGATAGTGCCCAAGGGGTGGGGGGAGAGGTATGACAGTTGAGGTTATGATAGAAAGATGCCCCCTTGGATTAAAAATCGACCTGTTTTTGAATTTTATTCACAACACATGCGTTTTGAAGATATTCGATCTGTTTCGTTTTCGGTACCTCACCCTGTATATACAGGGTTGGTCACGGTCGATGGTAGGATCATTCTGAAAATTTGGTTTCTCAAGTAGTTGCTCTTGGTCTATCGACCTAAAATATTTTCAGCAATGCAACGTTGCCGCTTATACCAGATAGTAGCAGCATCTTTGTTATTTCAAATGGGTCACCCTGTATATTACCGCATTTTTGAACTTGTCATTCTTTTCTGATTATTTCTGCCTCATACTCCCCTATACCTATCTCTAACGGTTTTTGAGATATTGGTTATTTTCCATATTTTTTAAACAAAACATAGCTCGAATTGAATGTTTATTTCTGCGGTATTTGGATTCTTAGGAAGTTGCAATTTAGTGTTTAGTTCATCAAGATCTTGTACATTGATTATGTATAGAGAAGTTTGTTCTGCGTTATACAGGGTCGTTCAAAATTCATGATCTTACTGTGCTTGAATTATTGCCGGAAATTTTTCGAGTACATGAATTTTCTTTGAATATTCAAGGACGAGATAAATTTACGGCAATTAATTCAAGCACGAGGGGGATTCGGTAAGAATATTTCACACCGAGAAATGTAAATCATTCAACAATTCATAAGAAATAACTAACGATGGTTTCACCTGAACTATTTATAACCACTGAAATATTGATATGAAAAATACTTAACAAAATAAAAAAGTTATGTTCTTCATCATGGATTGAACCATCGACCTAGCGACTCATAGGCCGCAACACTACCGCTGAGCTATGGAATTTGTGACAAATGGTGTATTTAACCTCTTCTGAAATATGATTTCAGAATTGACAATTTCTGCAATAACGTGGATAAAATATTTTCAGACACATTCCAAATATCTAGTAAATACATAATTATCTCCTTTCATATGAAAACTAACCTCCATTTGTACATTAAAGCAAAATAACAACTTGTCACATGTCAAATTTTTGACAGAAAAATTTCCACTTATTATTTTCGCCCAGGGTATCCAGAAGGATAAAAATTTCCGGAAATTTTAAGGGTTGCCATGGTATCTAAACAAGAACGAATTTTTTGATTGGCTACAAAAGTGAGGTGTGAAATTTTCAATAAAAAACGATTTATTTTTCTCATATTCATCTAAGGTGGCTATTAAATGTCATGATGGTACATGACATTATGAAAATTTGACAATTAGTGCACTATTAATAATACCGTTGTGTGTCTCTTAACGAAAGTGACTCAAAAATAAATGAAATGGAGGGAAATAACTATTCAAACGAAGTTCTGATGAAATTGTTTATTCTTCATGGAAAATGTGAAGGAATTATAGCAAGAACGTGCAGAAAATTCAATGAAACGTACCCTGATTTACAACCAATGAACAATTTCATTAATTATGCACGTTCTTGCTATAATTCCCTCACATTTTCCATGAAGAATAAACAATTTCATCAGAACTTCGTTTGAATAGTTATTTCCCTCCATTTCAATTATTTTTGAGTCACTTTCGTTAAGAAACACTCAACGGTATTATTAATAGTGCACTAATTGTCAAATTTTCATGTCATGTACCATAATGACATTTAATAGCCACCTTAGATAAATATGAGAAAAATAAATCAATTTTATTTGAAAATTTCACACATCACTTTTGTATCCAATCAAAAAATTCGTTCTTGTTTAGATACCATGGCAAACCTAAAAATTTCCGGAAATTGTTATCCTCCTTTTAAAAAAAATTCATGTACTCGAAAAATTTCCGGCAATAATTCAAGCACTTGGGAGATTACAAGTGAAAATTACTATTATCTCGGAATTCTGGCTATTTAGGTATAGGAACATGATATATCAATTCGAAGGGAATTTAGTCATCTTTCAGGATATTTCATAATATACAGGATGTTCCATTTAAAAAAACGCACTTTCAACCCTTTTCGCATCTAGCAGTAAGATCATGAATTTTGAACGACCCTCTATAACGCAGAACAAACTTCTCTATACATAATGAATGTACATGATCCTGTTGAACTAATCACAAAATTGCAACTTCCTAAGATTCCAAATACCGCAGAAATAAACATTCAATTCGAGCTATGTTTTGTATAAAAAATATTGAAAATAACCAATATCTCAAAAATCGTTAGAGATAGGTATAGGGGAGTATGAGGCAGAAATAATCAGAAAGGAATGACAAGTTCAAAAATGCGGTAATATACAGGGTGACCCATTTGAAATAACAAAGATGCTGCTACTTTCTGGTATAAGCGGCAACGCTGCATTGCTGAAAATATTTTAGATCGATAGACCAAAAGCAACTACTTGAGAAACCAAATTTTCAGAATGATCCTATGTCCCGTTCTCCGTAATCGTCTAAGGTACCATCGACCGTGACCCACCCTGTATATGTGTACCCGCACAGTTTGGTGATTTTCTTTATAGCATATGGTTGAATTGTTTTTTGAATATATTTGAGTGGCGTCGCATATGCAGAGTTAGTCAACTATTCCATATATTTTTCTCAGTTGATTGAGGGGTTATCAAAAAACATGTTCAGTTGAAAGTTCCACTTTACCACTTTGCACCTTTCTATAAATTCAAATATTTTTTAGATTTGCCATTGGTGGAGAAATGACGTCATCAACATTTTTTTTAAATGGATCCATTTGTCGTTTTTAGTATACCAAGAAAGTTTGTTTTTTTCTCATTTCAGCAGTACCATAGTATATTTCATTATGAGTTCAGAAAATAGGCTTTTTCCGTGGGAGTCGAAGCCGAACACGGGAAGTCGTGCAAGCACGGAAAAAGCATTTATGGACGATTAATGAACGATATTTTTAATTATATCTACCTGAAAACCACAGATTGTTAAGAAACATTAATTTTTAATGATGAAGGAACAAAAACGTGTATCATTAATTGAAATATTTATGGTACAAAAATATCCTGAAATTGCCACAAAACAAGCGTTATTTATCCTGTTGGTAAGGAAATATTCAAACAATTTGCGAATTCTAGAGAACTGTCAACAACGTATTATTTAATTTTGACATGTAAATATGCAGCTATAATGACACCAGCGCACGGAAAAACCCCTTTTTCAGTATGCTAAATAAGCATGTAAATATAGTATTTTCACATAGGTATAATGAAAATGTTTATATGATCGTTCCACTCAAAAATTGTAGAGTTGCGAATAAAAGCTATTTGTCTGCACGGAAAAAATTTCCGTGCACGGAAAAAAACATTTTTCAGTAGGCTAAATAAGCATGTAAATATAGTGTTTTCAAATAGGCCATATCGCTTAAAATATCAACTGGCTATATGCCCGATTGAGAAAAATTTTGAAGAAATTGAGCAATAGGTATGTCAATTACAGAGGTGGACATGAAAATACGAAACAAACTGTACCTATCGAGAGAGTCGAAATTATATTTGTACTACTGAAATGAGAAAAAAAAGCTTTCTAGTAATACTAAACATGACATGTAGTTCCATTTAAAAAAAATGCCGATGACGTCCCTTTTCCACCAATGGCACATCTAAAATATATGTGAATTCACAGAAGGGTGCAGAGTGAAACACCCTTCAACTTTCATCCGAACTTTTTTTCGATAGCCCTCATATTAACTGAGAAAAATAGGCGGGTCCATATATTTGACTAACTCTGTATAATAAGAATGTACATCTGAATACTTCATGAAGTTGTCGATGTTTTTATGAATATGTATAAGAATCTTATGTATGTAAATTCTTCTTAGAGTTAGAATCTTATATTTCTTGAAAGTGTCCCAGCAGGATTAAGATAAGTGGTATCAATCCTTTTTTGAAGGATGAAGATTATTGTCCACTCGGTTGCTGATGTTACAACTGATTGCTGAATATTACAATGAATAGTATACATTCACTAAGTGTTGTTAATTTTGAGTTTACGAGAGTTCCTAAAAACGTAAGGTACCTATTGCTTGGTGTAATATACCTAAGTGTTGTTTATTTTAAACTTATTGCCTTCTAACAGGAGATCTATCATTGAAATTAACTAATTGAGTTTTTTCTAAGTTTTCTATCAGACGGTTTATCTCACACCACAGTGAAAATTATAGAACGACATCAGATACAATTTTAAATAGAATCTATTGGGGAGTTGTGCCTGTCACTATTACAGTGGTGTCATCTGGCAAGTCATTCACGAAAAGAAGAAACAGCAGTAGGCTAAGCATACTACCTTGTGGTGTTCCCAAGTCAATGGATAGTTTTCCAGAAAAATTGTTCTCTATTTTCACCAGCGTTTCTCTATTTTCCGTGAATGAGATTAACCAATCGCATATATATAACCTCTGGTGCCCAAAGCATAAAGTTTTGTTTTCAAGAATATTTCTGCGCATTCAACTTAAAATTTATTTATACTTTTTAATCCTCCCGACCAGGTTTGAAGCGAAAGCTTCATTCTCGTAAAAATTCCAATTCCCAGCATCCTTGAGCTTTAGATAGTAATGCTCCAGGATGATTTCCTGCGTGCGGCATAGTTCCTACTACTCGTCTCGCAAACATCGGTCCCAACAGAAGCAGGAGAAATGCTTTGCGATTGATTTTTATTGTCCTGGCAGCGCGGGAAGGGGCGGCCACTGGAAAATTCCTCTGATGGTTCAATCGAATTCAGTCGCATGTGTCGACACGACGAGTAGGAAATTAAATTTCACATCATTGATTTGAAGAGAGGCCGATCTCAGGTAATAAAAGAAAACCGATGTACAAGGTCCTAGACCGATGAACAAGCGGCCGAACAGATAAAGGTAGATTTGAAACAGGACTCTTGTTTTCAAGGAGCCTTGTGTTACAGGTTCGCCTTGGATTTGAACATTTCTGTGAGAAAACTCATTTAATCATCATATAATTTCCCTCATATTGCATAAACTAATCAAATGTTACAATTTTAATTCTCAATCTAAACCAATGATAACAAGACTTTCTGAAAACACTGTTATTTTCAAATCGGTGTACGACATTTTCTGAGTTCTACATTTCCATAGTTGTTACTGCAATCACGATAAAAATATAAACGTCAGTTTGACGTCTGAAAGACGCCAAATACGCAAAATGAACCGTTTTGGCATAACGGATAAATTTTGGACTGACGTGGCCTTTACTTGATGGAAATTCATAGTATATGACACTAAGGTAAACACGATTAAATTTCCACAGATTTATTGTCTTCGCGACATGTTTCGATACACTGTATCTTTTTCAAGCGAATATAATACATTAAATTATTCTACCTTGAACATTACTTAAATACCCTTCTTAACAATTGAGGTAATTAGGAGCTACCTATGATAAAAATAAAATTGACAATACAATGTAGGTAGATACCTGGAAATCTCAAAACATATCTACTACTTAATTAGTTGAAAAGGTTCAACAAAGGGGAACTATTAAGGTCCAATTGATCATTTAGTAAACAATTCGAATTTTTCAATTTATTAATTTCCAAGAATTCTAAATAATTAAGTCTAATACCTTTATTTTCAACATGAAGGATTTCAAAGTTTTCATCGAAGTCATGGTCTTCTTCCAAAATATGATTGGCATATGTTGAATGTGTTTTATTATTTACATAATTCATACGGTGCTCACGTACACGGCTTTTGAATGGTCTACCAGTCTGGCCTACATATACTTTGGAACAAGAACCACAATTCAATTTATAAACTCCTGATTTTTTAGATTTTTGTGTTTTATCTTTATTATTTTTAATAAACCTTCCCAACGTGTTATCTGTTCTGAATGCTACTCTTAAATTTTGTTTTTTCAAAAATGACGCTATTTTTTCTGAAACGGGCCCTGAATAAGTTAATGTTCTGTAATTATTGTCAAAGTTCCTCATAGTGGGGTACACTTCTTGGATAGCCTTTCTATGTAATTTTTTAGCAAGAATATTCTCTATTAATTTGAGTTGATATCCATTGTTAACTGCTATCTTTTTTTATAATATTTAATTCTTTGCAGAAGTTTTCTTCAGAAAGAGGAATATTAACTAATCTATGTATCATACTATGGTATGCTGATATTTTATGTATATATGGATGTATCGAATTATTATGAATGGTGATGTCAGTATGGGAAGGTTTATGAAAAACAGAAAAATGGTGTTTGTTGTTGGTTTTACCTATTGTAAGATCTAAAAAATTTAATGATTTTTCTACTTCTATTTCTATTGTGAATTTAATGTTTGGGTGAATAGTGTTAATATATTTATGAAAGGTGTCTAACTGTCTGTTGGTACCTTTAAAACAAACTATAATGTCATCCACATATCTGTACCAATACAAAAACTGTTGCGAGAGTGGGTGCTTGTGGATTATTCCTTCAAGGTTGTCCATGAAGATATCTGCCAGTAGCGGACTCAGCGGATATCCCATGATCAAGCCTTCAGATGAAGAATATATTTTATTGTCAAATTGAAAGTAATTATGTTCAAGACATATTGACAAAAGGTCTAATATCTCTTGTTTAATAACTGGGTTGACATGATTTCTATCTAGTAAACCTTCAACCAAGACTATGGTATCTTGAGGAGGTATACTAGGGAAAAGATTTTGAACGTCAAAAGAAATTAATTTCGCGTTATCTGGAACAGAAATATCCTGGATTTTATTTATCAAATCATAAGAATTTTTAAGGCTGAATTTCGGTACAAATTTAGAATAGTTTGTTATTAAATGTATTAACTTTCTTGATAAATATATTAACACTATTTACCCAAACATTAAATTCACAATAGAAATAGAAGTAGAAAAATCATTAAATTTTTTAGATCTGACAATAGGTAAAACCAACAACAAACACCATTTTTCTATTTTTCATAAACCTTCCCATACTGACATCACCATTCATAATAATTCGATACATCCATATATACATAAAATATCAGCATACCATAGTATGATACATAGATTAGTTAATATTCCTCTTTCTGAAGAAAACTTCTGCAAAGAATTAAATATTATAAAACAGATAGCAGTTAACAATGGATATCAACTCAAATTAATAGAGAATATTCTTGCTAAAAAATTACATAGAAAGGCTATCCAAGAAGTGTACCCCACTATGAGGAACCTTGACAATAATTACAGAACATTAACTTATTCAGGGCCCGTTTCAGAAAAAATAGCGTCATTTTTGAAAAAACAAAATTTAAGAGTAGCATTCAGAACAGATAACACGTTGGGAAGGTTTATTAAAAATAATAAAGATAAAACACAAAAATCTAAAAAATCAGGAGTTTATAAATTGAATTGTGGTTCTTGTTCCAAAGTATATGTAGGCCAGACTGGTAGACCATTCAAAAGCCGTGTACGTGAGCACCGTATGAATTATGTAAATAATAAAACACATTCAACATATGCCAATCATATTTTGGAAGAAGACCATGACTTCGATGAAAACTTTGAAATCCTTCATGTTGAAAATAAAGGTATTAGACTTAATTATTTAGAATTCTTGGAAATTAATAAATTGAAAAATTCGAATTGTTTACTAAATGATCAATTGGACCTTAATAGTTCCCCTTTGTTGAACCTTTTCAACTAATTAAGTAGTAGATATGTTTTGAGATTTCCAGGTATCTACCTACATTGTATTGTCAATTTTATTTTTATCATAGGTAGCTCCTAATTACCTCAATTGTTAAGAAGGGTATTTAAGTAATGTTCAAGGTAGAATAATTTAATGTATTACATTCGCTTGAAAAAGATACAGTGTATCGAAACATGTCGCGAAGACAATAAATCTGTGGAAATTTAATCGTGTTTACCTTAGTGTCATAACGGATAAAGTTAAACTTCGTCCATTCATTTTTGAAATTGTCTGATGGAAAATCCCTTCAAAATTTTCAAAATTCTGTCACCATGTCTGTCACTCAAACTGTGTTGTGTACAAAACACCATTCGAGCAAGCTCTCATGGTGTTTCTAAGCAACACAGTTTTCGTGACGACAAGAATATGACAACATGAAAGTATTTTTCGAAATTTATGCATTGGTCCGGATATTATTATTACTGACATTTCCCTCATATTATACAGGGTGATTCAAAAGTACTTTGACAAACTTCAGGAGGTGATTCCTCACAATATTCTAATATAAATTGCCCAAATAAATATATGTCCGGAAACGCTTCGTTTCCAAGATACAGGGTGTTGAAGTTTTATTTTTATTTTGGTTTTTTTTCAAATAACTCTTGAAATACTGAACTTAATTAAACGAAACTTGGTAATAAGAGGTTTTTGAGGTGTCGAATTCGTACCTGATGTTATTATTTCTCTTACTCGTAGGGGGCGCCACCTACACGTCTTTTTCTTTTTTGAAGATTCATAACTTTTTTGAGCGTACTTCTAGCACATTTTTCAGTAAAAAAATCGATTCCTCTATCATATCTACGTAAAAAAGCTACCCTTGTTAAGAGTCGCTGTAAGCAACCGTTTTCTAAATATTTGGACTTGAAAATTTCAAGTCAATTATTTGATAATCGATGCATGTTGAAGTTATTACCAATATTTTGCATTTTTCACTAGAATGCGTTGGAAAAGAATTTGACGTCTAAGTAAGTAGTTTTGGTAATTACATATTTTGTGACAGTTAAACGTTTTGTTGAAGTTTCCGTAAGTAGAAATAGAAAACACTAATTTTGAAAAAATGGATTATTCAAACAATAATGCTCATTTAGCCGATATGCATTTCGTTTATGGCCTTGCGGATGGCAATGCGCGCGAAGCAAGACGTATTTACCAGGAGCGATTTCCTAATCGAGTACTGCCTTCAGCTCCAACATTTGCTAGTCTCCACCGTCGTTTGGCAGAAACTGGTAGCTTTAAGAGGGCAGCTGATATTATTGGAAGACCACGAGCAGTCCGAACCCCAGAATTGGAAGAAGCTGTTTTGAACGCTCTCGAGGAGAATCCAGAAACAAGTACAAGAATAATTGCTGAAGCTGTCAATTCTACTCAGTCCACAGTTTGGAGGATTATCCACGATCAACAGTTTTATCCATACCATATTCAAAGGGTACAAGCTCTTTTGCCACGAGACTTTCCGCAACGCATTACTATGTGTCAGTGGTTTTTGAGAAAATTGGCTGGTAATCCTCAATTTTTAAGATATGTACTCTTCACGGACGAGTCAAACTTCTCCCGAAATGCTATCACAAACTTTCATAACAACCATGTTTGGGCTCTCGAAAATCCGCATGCAGTTAGTGAAAGGCATTATCAGTATCAATTTTCTGTGAATATATGGGCGGCAGTAATTGATAATTACTTGATAGGTCCTTTCTTTCTTCCGCTCCGACTGAATGGCGCAACTTACAGACACTTTTTAGAAAATGAATTGCCGGGACTACTTCAGAATGTATCATTAGAAATTCGTATCCGCATGTGGTTTATGCATGATGGGGCTCCGGCCCATTTTAGCGTTGTAGCCAGGGAATTCCTTAACACAGTCTATTCAAATCGATGGATCGGTAGAGGTGTAGAAGAACCTAACCAGCCGTGGGCACCAAGGTCCCCAGATCTAAACCCGATAGATTTTTATTTTTGGGGACATTTGAAGTCACTAGTTTATAAAACTCCAGTAGCGAACGAGGAAGATCTTAGAAACCGAATAGTAGACGCATGTGAAACAATAAGGAACACACCAATAATTTTTGAGCGGGTACGAGATTCAATGACTAGACGACTGACTGCCTGTATCTTCGCTGAAGGTGGACACTTTCAACAATTTATTTGAATACAATTTAGTTTCGTTTATTTTAGTTTATTCTACATATTCAAAATTTCCTGAAATAAAATGTTGACATTTCTTGCAAATTTTATTACTATTAATCATTACTATTGAATTATTATTATTAAATTACTATTTCGCTTAAGGATGTCATAAAGGAACGTACCCAACAGTAATGACCTCTTCAAGCGAGTAAAAAGTAATAGAATAGGTGGCGCCCACTACAAAAAAAAGCAAAACTGCTTACTTAAACGTCAAATTAATGCAAATGCAAAATAAAGGTAATAATAATTATTACATGCATAGATTATCAAATAATCCACTTGAAAATTTCAAGTCCTAATATCAAGAAAATGGTTGCTTACAGCGACTTGTAACAAGGGTAGCTTTTTTACGTAGATATGATAGAGGAATCGATTTTTTTACTGAAAAATGTGCTAGAAGAACACTAAAAAAAGTTATGAATCTTCAAAAAAGAAAAAGACGTGTTGGTGGCGCCCCCTACGAGTAAGAGCAATAATAACATCAGGTTCGAATTCGACACCTCAAAAACCTCTTTTTACCAAGTTTCGTTTAATTAAGTTCAGTATTTCAAAAGTTATTTGAAACAAACGAAAATAAAAATAATACTTCAACACCCTATATCTTGGAAACGAAGCGTTTCCGGACATATATTTATTTGGACAATTGATATTAGAGTTTTGTGAGGAATCACCTCTTGAAGTTTGTCAAAGTACTTTTGAATCACCCTGTACAAACCAATCAAATCTCATCATTTTTGCAATCAAAACCAATAACAACAAACCTTTCTGAAAACACTGCGGTGTTTCGATGATTCCTGAGTTCTACATTTCCATAGAACAATAACGGTAAATATAGAAACGTCAGTTTGACGACTGAAATGCGGCAAATAGGTACGCAAAATAAACCTTTTTGGCATAACGGGTAAAGTCTAACTTCGTCTATTCCTTCTTGAAATTATCTGATCGAATATTCCTTCAAAATGCAGGATTTTCAAAATACTTTGACCTTGCTGTACCTAACTCAAACTGTATTGCTGTACAAAACACCACTCGAGCAAGCTCTTCTTTCAAACAACGCCGAAAGTGCCAAAAAAATTCATGGAGCTTCAATTAAGTCAAAAATTATTTAGTTGACACCATTAAATTTTTATTTTGTATTTTTGGGAAGTACTGAATATCTAGATAGTTCCTAATCTTGTTGAGATCCGGTTTCGGTACTGGGAATGGAATGGAAAAAAATGCTGATCTTGAACCCATACACATTTTCAAATTAATATAATCGATAATCAACATACTTATTACACATGAGTATTTTATCATTTCATAACTTCATTACAAAATACAAAATTATGAACACTAAAAAATATCGCTAAACTCAATTTGTTGTCCAAAAATCGATTTTATAATGCGAAAACAGTTAAAATAGACACTACTGCCATCTGATTATGACAAGAAAGACCTGATAATTCTGATACACTCTTCATCAGTTCGACCAAATAATTGTAGATGTCGCATACTGGGAAGAAAGCTATTTGTAGGGCGCGCAAAACATATACACTTGCACCAGACAATGCTTGCACCTACCACCGATAGAGGACAAACCTACCGACAGTTATTTAAACAAAGGTTTGGTCGAACAGGCATTGTCTAAAGAAGTTCTTTAGACAATAGAGCAGAAGTGATTATCAAGAATACTCGTCCGTATCGCATTTGACATTTGAATGTGGGAAACCCCATACCATTGTCTAAATAAGAATTAGACAATGCCCATACAAAAAATGTCAAATCACTGACTAGCTCCAAACGTTTACTTTTTGGCTAAAAGCGAGCCTTGTCGTTCCCTTTGCCACACCGGCCTCATGCACACAACTAGATTCGATTATCAGTGTTGAGCTACTAGCCGCTAGATGTCGCAATGAGTGCAGAAATGGCAAAACATTCAAATTCGTAATTATTTGAATGAAATCAATTTAATAGTTATTTATGTATCAATGGCGTAAAGTAGGCGTTTATGGCCTGCGGCGTAAATGATGGCCCGATGGCGTTAGCCGAGGGCCATCACACGCCGAAGGCCTTAATAGTTATTTATGTATCAAGGGCGTAAAGTAGGAGTTTATGGCCTGCGGCGTGGATGATGGCCCGATGGCGTTAGCCGAGGGCCATCACACGCCGAAGGCCTTAAACGCATTTTACGCACGTGATACATACAAAATTTTATGCACTAGCGGTTTTATAGCGCGAATCACAAATACTGACTTGAATTGCAATGGTCTACACGTTTCATACGTTATGTATACAATAATTAAGGGTAACATAATATGAGGAATGTGAAACTATAGTAGCTGAGTGCTATATTGGAGAATCTATTTCAAATAAATAGATCATCACCGAAAAAATTGCCAACGATTATGAACAAATGTTAGAAAGAGTATTGCTCTATTGAACTGAAATGATTCTAATTCGTGTTAGGAATTGCATGAAATGATGTGTGAGTATAGACAATTTGAGAATTTTGTCTACTTTACTGCCCGCTGGGCCATAGTGCGCCCACGGGCGGTAAAGTGTCACTTTACGCCCGGCATAAAATTTCATACCTATTTATAGCATGGACGTATAAAATGTATTCGTCCATAATTTACAGCTGCAAAACTGTATACGTCGAAGATGATACAATTTCATTATATTGAAATATGAGTTGAATTAAAAAGTTACATAAATTGGGTATTTATATTAATTTCTGTAACACATTTTCACATTTTCTCTATACAGTTTTCTACTATGTCAAAGTTATATATAAAGTTCACATATTTATTTCGAAAACTGCTCCATACTAGTTTGGTTGATCGTTTTATAATGAAATGCATCCAAAAATATTCAGCACAAAATGCACAACTCACATCAACATTCCTTAAACATTTGTTAAACTGTTGGTTATCGATTAAAAACATCTAGTTATATTTTTTTTTAATTTTCAAAGAAATTTCGAAATTTTCCAAAAATCTTTTTTGTCTTTACATATTGATAGAAATGTACGTTTGCCAGGTACCTATAGATTTCGAGAATTCGAACAATGATCGATTTTTTTTGCTGGAATCAATTAATAAAATCGACAATGTCAAAGAACCATTATCTCTAAACATTTCCACAAAGCGGAAAATATAAGGCATACTTCTGAGAAAAAAAAGACTTCCCTGGCTAATACCACGGAGGACATTGAACTTCATCTGACAGATATTTGTATGGCTTGTTATTTATAATCACGGTTAACTCTTCGTTACCTCGGTGGGGTTTGTCGTACCCATGTGTTCATTGATTTAGAAGCCCAGTACATATTATTGTACTTATGTATGTTTCCATATAGCTTTTCTTCACAGATTCATCTTGGAATCCTCATGAAATATTCAGACCAAATTCTATATTCCAAGTGTTTAGAAGTCTCGAGATTGTTTCAGGCTGTGATATAATACCCCACTGTGGTAATTAAGTGAGACCAATTGTGAATAAGGTGTCGTTGGTTTTTGACAGGTTTTTTGCTAAGAAATAATATAAATGAATTCATCAGCGTATCTGAATAAGTGTGAGTGATATAGCGAACAAGGAACAGAGCTGTATCTTTGGAAAGAAGATAGTAGTAGTTAAGATGCTGGAGGGCCAGAGGCTAAAGATGAACTGAACCATTTGAGTGTCCATAGTGAACTTTCTGACACAAAAATATTGAACCACAGCCTCATCCAGCTATTGCAGCAACTGATATTTCCCAAAGTACTAATTGTCAGCGTTGCAACGTGTATTTATGTTTAGAGCACACGCACAATTATTGCAAAAATTGCGCTCTATGAATATCATAACACAAAATTTTCTAGATGGAACATTTCATTTTTTCCACTTATAATATGCTATTATGAAATGAATAATATAGTCTTTGGGGTCAAAATATTTTATCCCATTTATACATTGATCAAAATGTGTGTGTGATTCCTACATTCCTACAAAATAAATTTCATTTCACTTTTTTATCGTTGTTTTCATAGCACATAGCAGAATATGGAACAGGAAATTCCCAAAAATTACACTTTTTTCATTAATTGTCAATTTTCAAAATTGGGTATGTCACACACCACGTAGGTATTCTTGTGTAATTTTTGTTTTCTGAGGTAACGAAGAGTTAAGTTAAATACCGATAATCCAGTTCTCTTACAGATAAAAGAAACGTACTTAATTTGTTTTTTCTGAATTTACTGAGGCTGATTTACTACCTAAAAATTTATTTAATTTACTGAAATTATTTTAGTGTTTTCTTTCTTTTAGTTCATCCCAAGAATCAGCGAAATAAAGAATTGCCATATATCAGGGAGACCAAGAATAAATTCATCACTTTCAAGAGAGCATAGTTCATTGACGTATATGTTGAAAAGAATGGGTCCTTGTGGTATCCCATATTCAATTTTTCTTGTTTTGCTTACAACTTGATCGAATTTTACTCGATGGTGTCTATCAGAGGGATTGTTTCATTCACACATGGCTACACCAATAATATTTCATGATTTAAGTCACATGATATGAGCGGCTATTCAGGTAAACACGGATATTCATGTAAACAATGAAATATTAGCGACTCTCTTTTGTTTGTATACGACTCATAGTTTGACATAACTCACTCACTCAAAATTGATATGTCTCGTTTTGAGTTATCTTCTACTACAGAATGGTTGTTGAAATACGGGTTGAATTGAATGTTGGAACGTATATGAACCAGTACATATGGGTGATTTTATACTGTTCATGAAATAATCTTCCTGAATATCATGCGACAAATAGCGACTATTATTTACTTTAATACATCTCGAGTAACTTGTATTTTGTGACAATTCAATTCGACCATAATATGAACATCAATAATAAAAGAATAATGGTGGATTTATGCAGCAGTCAAAAGTCATAAGTTTTAAGTCATAAGGATTGGTTGGAATAAACGGTTCAACCAATCATTGACGAATATTCTTCCTTATGACTTAAAACTTATGACTTATGACTGCTGCATAAATCCACCATAACTCCCTCGAGCTAAAACTATCTGGGGTTATTCAAGTCTTATGGCCGGTTGCATCGCTTCAATTAGGTTGGACTTAATCTAGGGATAACCTTAAGTTTGGAAATCTGCAACGGTTTTCCTTAGAGGTTAGGTTAAGTGTTATGTAACTGACAGCAAAACATAAGTAGCGGATATTCTTCCACTTAAAACGAATTTAAACCAGTTTTGAGCACGATTGCGATAAATATATTTTGTTTGAGGTTTTGTTGTAATTCAAAAAGGAAAATACCACAAAAGATAGAATGGATTTAATGAATGTAATTATGGAAGATGATGACCAAGATGAAATAAACTTGATTGTTTATGGCATGCCCAGAAGAATATATACCATCAGAGAAGATTATTCTCATAGTTTTCACAACAGATTGTTTTATCAGCAAGGATACGGCACTGTTTAGGTATATTAGGGTTAATAAAAGCTGATATTGAATTCCCATACAACTTGTAAGACATATTTGTGTAGATATTAGCCGATAAACCAGTTACTGGTTATTTTACGATTTTCTGCAACGGGAAGCCACTTGCTTGTGTAGCAGACTTTGGAGGTTGTCATGTATATACAACATATACAGAATTATTACACTTTTTAAATTATCATACAGTTTCCTCAAACTGTCTTTTGAACGGTGAACTCCTTCTGGATTTTGAGAATTGAACATATCAGTAATTTTCTTCCATGCTGTCTTTATGTCTGCATGTAAGAGCATCAGTTTTTTCATTTTCTATGATGCCTTTGAACTCTAGTATTATATTAGTCAGTAATTCCTTTTCCCTTGCGGAAAAATTGGGTGCTCTTTTTGTTTCAGATTCCATATTTGGTTCAATAAAAAACACTTCCCATCCACCGGAAAAATACTTTTTGAATGAAATACCTACGTGCCCAAACGAGAGCGGTTTTTACAACTTGAATATCCCACATTTTGAAATTATCATCAATCTGGTAAAAGTAACCGAAACATAATGTCAATGATAATGACAATTTCCCTCGTATTATATAAACCAACCAAAAGCCCGTGGTATTTTCAAATCGGTGTTTCGCTTCTTCCTTATTTACACGTTTCCATAGTTCCAACAATTTTGTGAATAGAGAAACGTCAGTTTGACCATTGTTCATATAGAACATAGTCAACCTTATGGGATTATAATTGGATCAAAATGGATGCGACATGTAGATGGCGATAGTGAGCTCGCATCCAAGTCATGTCGTAACTTCAGTGATCTGGCCTCCAAGTCATGTCGTAACTCGATTGAAACAATGGGACAACAATAAAATCAGGGTTTTTTTGAAGAAACCTGCATTAAAATGACGTCAAATATTCATGTTTGTAACTAATCACGCTAGATGACACTCGCGTTTGCGTCCAACACCAATTACACAGGCATTGACTATCTTACTTCTATATAAACAATGGTTTGACGGTTCAACTCTTCAACTGACATTAATGACACATGATGAATCGTTCCTGCAATACGCATTTAGTCCATAATAAAATTGTCTGATCGAATATCCCTTCAAAATGCAGAATTTTCAACACACTTTCACCTTGCCAGTCGCAAGCTCTCGTGGTGTTTCTAAGCAACAGTTTTCGTGACAGCAAGGTGAAAGTAATTTTTGAAAATTCATCATTTTGTCGGGATATTACTACTGACAAGCTACTAGCAATGCGTCGTTATCAAACTGTTTACATTCGTAGCTAAGATTTTAGTTAAGCCTGGTGGTGCATTGATTCTTAATCTAATGTGAACATTAATCTGAGCCGAGCTTTAGCTGAGAGAGCCACTTAAGAAAGTTGGTGTAACCGGCTATCATAGTCTCATCAAATCGTCAAAATACATACTCTCGATAGGATTATGAAGAAAATAATGGTCGGCTATTTGTCATGGTCTTGGGATATTACCTACGATAATTTTCGAATAGCTTTAGACTTTGTCTTCTAGTGATTTCAAAAGAAAACTGTGATGAACTATGTCGAATGCTTTGGAAGGGTCTATAAATACGAAAATAATGTTTGCTTTCACTGCATAGTCGATGGGTTTTTTTTCTCGAAAACCAAATTGATTTTTATAAATTGTATTATACTCATCCAAAGATGACACTAAACGATTTTTCATATTCGAAAGGCATTTCAACGATTGCAGAATATTGTTTGCTATATCCAAATAAATTTGATCTGATAACATTTATAATTTTCAGATCTTGAATAATACCATAGGTACATCTCGAGTCTATACTATAGGAAGAAAAAACAAAGAGATGCGCAGGTTTCTTTAGCTGGTGTATTCTAGTTAGTTCGTTTTTTCATTTATTTTGCCTGCCAGTGTTTTTTCAATGGACGCAAATTAACACTTCCTTTTATATTTTATTGGTGATAAGTTCACCTATATTATTTTCAAGAGGGTCAAAGTTTCGTTGAGATTAACTACTTTTGCTATGTTTTTCAATGAATCCCATAAATTTTTTGAATAATTGTTGTTTTCTATCTGTCCTGGGAAGGTAGTAGTTTTGTTAGTAGGGAATATACAGGGTGTTTGTTGAATACCTGTTCAAACTTCAAAGGATAAACGTTTGACTAATTACAAGATAAAAAGTTCATATGGACATGTACGTGTCTGCAAATTTTTCGTTTCGGAGATACAGGGTGTTGAAGTTGAAATTTTATTTTCAATGATTTTGAATAACTTTTATTTTAATTTGTCCTAACTTTTGAAATTTTCTATATTTAAATCTTATTTCTACAAATTTTCTAAACAAAAAAAGTATACTTGTTCAACAACCCTAGGGACAATCGTTTTTGAGAAATTTGCAAATTTCTTCATCGATACAGGTTATGGGGTCACCTAGGCGCCAGATGAAGTTGCTCCGAACTTTACAAAAAGCGAGTATCTGATAGATCTCACCAAAATAAATAACTTTTTTCCCATCAAGATGCATCGAAAAATTATTCGTTCTTAAAATACAGGGTGTTGAAATTTTAAAAAATATCGGATTTTCAACATTTTTGTATCTTGAGAATGAAGTATTTCTCGATTCATCTTCGTGGAAATACTTGTTTGTGTAAAGTTGAGAGCAACTTCATATGGCGCCCAAGTAACTCCATAACCCGCATCGATGTAGAACTTTTTGCAAAATTCTCAATAACGGTTGTCCCTAGCGTTGTGGAACAATTATATCTTTTTTGCTTATAAGTGTTGTAGAAATTAAATTTGAATATAAAAAAGACCAAAAGTTAGGGGCAAATTAAAATAAATAATGAGAGCGTTTGCAGCGCCCTCTTAGTGCTACTTAAAAATTAATACCAAATTTACATTTATAACCTCAAAAAACCCCGTTCACCAAATTTTGTGCGAAAAAATTATATTCTGCAAAAGTTTTTCAAAATAATTGAAAATTAAATTTGAATTCAACACCCTGTATCTCCGAAAAGAAACATTCGCTGACACATGTTCATTTGAAGTTTGAACAAGTACTCAATAACACCCTGTATACATTAATTGCCAAGGTCATTGTTCCTACTTCAAAGTCAAATCGTCATTAGCATTTCACAAGATAAAGTTACTACAGGCAGACAAAAAGTGTGAATGCAAACACTACCAGTGTGTATAGACTTGAGCTGTAAACCACTAGATGTCAGTATATGTACCAAAATGAAATATTTTAAGGTAGTAAATCGAAAAGTAAACAAAAGATTGAAATTTGTACGAAGTCACGAAGTGCTTTATCCAATTACTTAGAACAGACTGAAAGTTGTATGAATGCTACACTATCCAACATATTGTAGATGAAAATATCCTAGACTGATTTTGTGCTATTCGCAGAAAATGAGTTTGTAAATAATATAAATCATATATATTTGAAATTGTACGATGGTGGAATATGGAAATCGCATTTGAGTTAGCGTCTTTTTTCAATGATTAACTGAATTCTATTATCATGCTCTATATGCATGTTTATGAATTTAGTTAGATACGTACTAATATAATTATGAAGCACTGAATAATTGATAATAAATAAGAGAAATGTATATTCGTATATTTTAATTCATCGCACACCCAAAAGCTAGTTGATTATAGAGTTAGACAGATAACCGCTAGATGTCACAATATGAACCGCAATGACAAATTTAGGCACACGAATACCTAGGAAAGAATTTAGCAGTTTGTAAGAATTCTTCTATTGAATGATCCCGAACGTTTCAGTTTATCTTGCCTTGGAAAAGCAAGACGTATCGTATCGTACCCACTAGCTGTAGTCAAAAGTACAGAATATCGATAATGTATAAAAGAATTCTCACACAAGTCTCTCGAAGATTTCCGAGGGTTGCGCGTAGGGGTGCAATCGGTTGACGGAAATAACAATAACAATTCATGTGATTGATGGGAATTTGCCTGAAGTAAAAATAAACAATGCTTATGACTTCGTTCCCAGCAGTCAGTTCTTCGTAAAGTAGAGCTGCTAGCCGCTAGATGTCACCATATGTACGACAACGCTAAAGTTTATCACTATGAATGTGATGTGACTAATGTGAATTGGGAGTCCATAAATAAGAAATTACAATTAAGTACAATGCAGGTTGTTTACATTCATTCTATTTTAGCCTCAAGCAATGTGTACGCAGCAAATATTCAGTATTTGAAATTTATATTCCCTTGCATAGTTAGGTATTCATCGTGAACTCATAAATTATTATTCCAATCATTATTACATCATTTCGATTTCACGTAGCGACTATCGACTTGATGGGTCAGTATTTCCAACATGTGTTCTGTTTGGGTATGGGTGAACTGTAACTTCTAGTCGGATTTCAATGATTTTAACTTCGGAAAATGGGTTTTTACAAAATGTTTGAGTTACTTGCCATGAATGTCTGCATAACCTCTTCAACATTTTAAAATTTGGCTGAGATCTTTAGGAAAGTAGTTAGGTAGTCGAGAAAATCTACCTACCTATTCGTTCTGTAAGAAATATTCGACAACTGAATTTTTTTAGCCAATAATAGAAATTGCATTTAAAATAGAGATAATAATGAAATAATGGTATTTGTTTAACGAATAGTTACAATAATACCGGACAGTAGTGGTCGGTATGGTTCGCTTCTCAACCATAAGGACATGGGTTCAAATCCCAGCACGGTCACCGGTCCCGCCAATGGCTTCACACGCTAAAAGGTAAGGGCCTCGTCTTCCCTAGCTCGCACAAGTCTCTCAAATACTTCTGAGGATGCAGCCGGTTGACGGAAAGAACACATTATAAAAAACAAATATTAATATAAGGTAAGTTGGGGCAAGTACGACAAAAAATTATACTAGTTCATATTAAATCATTTGAAAAAAATACTGAAAATTTGCTTCTTGAAGCTATTATTTTTTTACGGCATATTGGGTATATGCTCATCATATTCATAGGGAAAATTCACTCATTCTCAGATTCAATACTTTGAAATAATTGTTTACATTTTTTGAGGCGAGTGTCCGCACTTGACTCAAGTATCGGGGCAAGTACATTTACCTGTGTTAAAACGGAATCAGTTCGTACTATCAATCGACTGGGGCAACAGCGAACAACCCAAAGTGAATGCTGTCAACTGCTTTATACTGAGATAATTTATCTCACTCACTGCGAGCTATGAACTCAAACAATATCAACTTCTAACAATGAATGAGAGTCAGTAGTGTTTTATTATTGCTGTTTAGAGTAATTCAATCAACCACAGAATGAGCAATGAATCGTGGACGCACTTACCCCAAAACGCACTTCCCCAACTCACTATATGTATTGTTTGAACTTTGAACTTCCACTCTGTTGGAAGAAAACAATGAAAACTTTCTATTTGGTTATAAAGAGAATTGTTCTTTCAACATAGATATGACTCGGAATATTTTTCTATTTTGAAAAATTATGAATGACTACTACTTTACAAGTACAACTTCAGAAAGTAGGTACCCAGCACGGTTCCTATGGAAAATGGGTCCCAGTCGAATTGGCTGAAAATTTAGGATAATGTAGTTTATGATGTCCTGATCAAATGTCTCCATGGGTACAACGAGATCTAATGGACAGTTTTTAAAATACAGGGTGGTATACATGCAGAGGCAGGATTACCTACCGTTAGAAAATCAGTAATGTGGCAATTATTTTGTTAAAAAAAGTTGAGGATAATATCTTAATATTGTCGACGCGGGTTGTAAGGAAAAGTTCTAAGACTCCGATACAGTGTTATTAATAATTACATAATTTTTATGTCATTCTTTGAACAAAATCAGTATAACGCAAAAGCTCGTAGACTTGCAGAAAAAGTAAATATCATTTGATTTTGATATTGTAAGTTCTTATAAAAATTAAAGATACATAAAAATTATGTAATACCCTGTATACGGAGTCTTAGAACTTTTTATCACAACTCGACAATATTGAAATTGCAATTATCACCCTCAACTTTTTGTAACAAAATAATCGCCACATCATTGATTTTCTAATGTCAACCCACAACTGAAATAATATATCCGTATGATTTGCGCCTGATATAAAAAACTATGTGTCTGGTCGAAATCAAGTTGTGCAAATTGATTAATTAGATAGCAATCCTAGAACTGTAACTTATGGGGTACCTCAAGGGTCAATACTGGGGCCGGTAACCGGTACTTTTCATTCTGTATATGAATAACTTACTCACTATGGATAGCACTAGTTTTGCACATGACACCGTAATTGTATATAAATCGAATACGTGGAATGAAGTAACACACAAAATTGAAACTGATTTTCGTAGAATTTCTAAATGGCTACACGTTTTTACAAGTTAAAGAAAACGAGCTATCTACCGTCCTTTGGCCTACCAAATCTAGGAGATTTCTCGGTCAAAATTCGAAAATTCCAGAGGCAGAGTCAGTAAAATATCTTGGAATAAAGTAGATCGGCACTTGAGATGGGATCTTCAGATGAAATACCTTGCAAAAAAATTGATAGGAATACTTCGAAAACTTAAATATTTAAAAGATTTTTTTTTGGGATAAAACATTTAAAACTCGTTTACTTTGCTTTGGCACAATCACAAATATCTTATGGTATCATGGGCTGGGGTGTGGTAAATTATTGATTTTTAGAAATAGTTTTATTTTTAGTTTACCTATCGATCCTGAGAATTTCATGGTTCTATGTCGAAAATTACGGAAGATACGGGGGCGTTTTGGGCCAATTTTGCCCCCTAATATAACTTTCCGGAAAAATGGATGGTGCCGTAGATGCTGGCGTGCAGAGAAAGAGAAGATTTTTGTGCAGTTAGTTCATTTCCAGTGTATCTATCGATCCTGAAAATTTCATGGTTCTACGTTTAAAATTACGGAAGATACGAAGATATTTCTATGCGAAGTGGAACATACTGTGTAACATAAGAAAAAATATGACATCCAAACACAGAAAAATGCGTTCTTTTTGAAGGTATTATCAAAATATGGTAGTCTTTTAAAAAAAATTATAATGACGTCATAACTCGAACAGTGATGAGGTCATCAAAAATATAAGTGTGCCAAAAAATGCGCAACTCAAAAATAAAATCGACGTGTCTGAGCTTTTTTCTCCAATGGCCATATCAAGCTTTTAACGAATTTGTTACAACCTTTACGTGTATAGGAACTTTTTTATACGTATTTAGGTGTGTCTCGTACAATCAGCATAAAATACTGCTTCTGGTTTCTTCCATTGTTCATTCAAAAATCGTACATCCATTTTTCTTGTAAACTTTGTTGGAATAAACCATTATTATTTCATACTTTATAAACGCACTGTATATCAAGAATATCAAGAATTTTAGAGTAAAAGTACCTTGTCAGTGAATTAAAATTGTTGAATTGTATGAATGTTAGTATCTACTGTTTGATGTAAAGATAAAGTCAAAGAAAAAACTATTTGTTTCTGATTTCGACACAAATAACTCAATTTTGTTTGCCCAATGTAAAAATATTTGTTCATTTCGTCATTTCCCACTTTTCCTAGTAAAAAGGCATTTCGTTATCTAATCTCACCCATCCAAGCCTCCCAGAATCAGGTTGGTATTTTTCTTGATAATATTTTGGACTGTCAATGGTGTCAAGTAGAGAGTAGAAGTTTATTAGTTACATAATGGTATTTTCCTTGCGTAACTCCAAATGAAACGCATTCAGTCGACTGTTTCTCATGGAAAACGGAGTCACTGCACTCTAGTGAAATAAGACTCGTGAGAGAATCAGTGCCGTTTCCATAAGATAGTATCGTTATAATGTTAATAATCACATTGTTTTAATTTATAAGCAGAAAAACGGCTTTATCGCATAGTTAGTTTCTGAAGCGTCTAATATTTTTTACAGTGGCTCAGTTCGAGCTGCGATATTCTAAATAGAAAAAACAATGACTCATTTTGGAAAAACTTCTTTACTTGATAATATTGGGTGTGGTCCATAAATTTAAGGCGTGGAGTAATGAATCCTCATTTAGTATGCAAAATCCATAAAGGGAGGCTCGTGCAAATTTTGATGTAGAACGTTTATAAAAACAGCAAACAACTGATTTCTTCATTCGCTAGGTAGTGGCAACCGGCACAATATCTAGTTGTCGCATAGGGCCATTGTAAGGCCATTGTTAAGGGATTTAAAATTCTGATCAGCCACCTTTCAGTGGTGTGTCTTGGGGTATAATTACTGTTTAAAAATATAATGGTAAATATTCATGAAAATATTTGGGTTTACGTCAAACATTGCTATAGAATGTTTTTTCTTAACAATCACGGAAAACGCCGTTCTGTGAGCCGGAGCCTGTTCTAGGCGTCGCAAGAAGCCAAACCTCTTCAGCCTTTGACAAGCGGGCGTCAATAAAAACCAAAAATTAATAACTTCTGTATTTTAGAAACTGTAAATGAATTAATTTACGTTAAATATGTGCAATAAACAAATTCATTGCATTGAAAAAAATTCTAGGCAATTGTCTTAGCCGTGAAGTATAAATGTAATCAGTTTCCAATTTAATTCTGAAAACTATGTATTGATGGTACCTAATATTCACTTAAAATCCATATCCCGATATTTCAATTCCCAGATTAGGAAATATTTTAATACTATAACCTTCAACAACAAATGGATTAACATGTCTATATATAAATAAATAGGTATGTTTTATACGTTTTCATGTTTATGAATCTTCTGGAAAACTCATTTCATTTCAACTTATGAAAACTTCATTATCCAAAAAATCATCAATTTTCACCAAAACCCATTTATTTACTGTGGAGCTATGTGTACTGAAGTACAATAAAATTTTATATGTATTGAATATTTAGAAAACTTGAAGTAAACTAATAAAATTTCCGTATTAAATTGGATTAAATATAAAAGAGTTGAGTACAAACAACCTAACAGACTAACGTACTATCCGAGGCACTGTCGTTTCCACGAAATAGGCCATTTAAATGTCTGTTCAAGGGACCGAAACGGTTCGTGCCGCCCAGGGTAGGGTGATGTCTTTGTTAGAATTTTCCCCCCTAAGAAAACTGTAGAAAGTTATTTTTATACATAACAAACTTATGAACGATACTGTAATGCTGCTTGCGATGCAGTAATTAGGATTTATTGAAAATTTCTTATAAAAGTTGGGGTAGCCCTCGAAAATAGCTAATATTTTAAAATAGTGGCCTGCTACCTACTATGACTCATACAGGAAGGGGGTGTTGGATAGCAAGCAATATTGGTGGTGTATCTTTGTCTATTGTCGTTGAATTGGGGTGAAACTGTAGCGGTCTTTTCTGTGATCTAAAAATGCACTTGATTGAGTGAACTAAAGAGTGAAAACCAACCTCACATGAGGGAATCAATTAAGAATGAATGACTTTTCGCAGCATTTTTCAAGAAGAATGTTTATTTCGCCCTAATTTTCGACGTCCGAAACCGTTGGAAATTTTTCCGAATTCCTACGCATTCTTTTTCTAGCATTCAGGGGGACAGAAAGATAGTTTTGTTTTGAAATTGTATTGTCATCGGATTCTTAAAATAAACATTCCTCATACAATCATCACCCAAAAAGACCCAATTACTTTATTCCATTTGACCTGCACGTGAATCAATGTTACGCCTCTGACATCGTGTCTGTAGCATCTGCATCATATTAGAAAACAGGCACGTTCAATTTCCTTTCTATTCCATTATTTTACGGAGAATAATAAACAATGGAATAGCGATTTCTATACGAGAATGCTGAGTCAACAATAATAGGAGTGCATTACAGTGAGAATCCGACTCAACAGCACATGAAAAGTCAGGACTGTGGAAAACTAGATTCTGAAATCGTCGAAGGTTTTACAAACATGAAGTGAACCTACCCATGACATACCGAGAATTCAGATTGAACAAATATGAAATGATTACACAATCTGTTTACGACGATCGAAAGAAATCTAGCCTAGCCACTTGCATGGTGAAGTACCTACGTGAATATATTTCTGACGAAGTAGGAAATAAGCACATAAACTATTTGTTTTGGTACACATCAGTGTATATCGTAGATAGTTGCTCATTCACTTAAAATGTTTGTATTATGGTGGGGACAGAAACTAAAAATCTGCAGGTAACAGGTAGAAACTGAGATTATAGTATTTATATTCCAGACGTGATTTTGTTTCTACATGCCTTGTACTTTTTCGACAACCGTTACTTATAATGCCTAAGAATTTTGATGTTTGAAGTTTAGATCTCGAATATACACCCAGACAAATATATTGCATATTTGATTTACTTTATTTTCGGTATTTTTTAAATTTTTTTTGTCAAACATTTTTGTGAGTTGTTCACTGGAGTGTTTTTAGTAAGTGTTATTAATCAAATAAATTCATATTCAACATCAATAACAGATTCTTGAGGGACTTATTGAAATAACTTGTTTTGCTGAAATTTTTTATTCAAAAATGCAACATGAACTACTGTTAGACTGAATAATAACACAACATAATAACACCTCAATACTTAGTATTTCCCCCTCTAGCTCTAACAAAAGCCTCTATTCTCCTAGGCATACAGCGCAAATTATCTTTGAATCTTGAGAAATTCGATTCGATTCCTCCTGTGCAGCGATTCTTAACTCTGCAGTTGAGTTAGAAGATGGATTACCTGTTCGTATTTTTCTTTTCATCATGTCCCAAAGATGTTTTATGGGATTTGCTCTCCACTCAATTTCTGTAGTATCGACATGATCGTATCCAATAAAGCTCCCATAACGTAAAACAAACATGATTTCTGTATATATACAAATCAGCATTCATCCTTAAGCTGGAATCACACTGATCGACCAGGACCAACTGTCCGCGACCGACAACCACGACCAAAATTTCCAACACGTACATTCTTATAGCGCACAACTCACACTGTTCGATCATTCTCGACCGACCACGACCGGTTTTCAAAGACCATGTTTGAAATTCCAACCTGCTGGAAATTTTGGTAGGGCTCAGATCGCGAAATTATCATTAGGACTGACACATGTTTGTAATAATCTTTCAACAGTTGTTCACATATTATTAAGAAAATTTTAATATTATTCGTGTGAATTGGTATATTTCCTATTGAAAAAATGAAGTATCTGTAAGGAATTCGTAAGTACTATATTTACAATTTATAGTACATCCAATTTTTTAATGTTTTTAAAATCAACAGGAGCCATGTGAACTGCCGCAGAGATGAATATTTTAATAACAGTGGTGAGGAGCCACATTAAATCAGAGTAATCCTAACTACAGAAATAGAGAAGTCATTGATGAAATTTATTAACGCAATAGGATACTTGTTAAGTTGTTCGATTAATAGTAACTTACATATTTTTTATAGTTAAAGAATTCACGTGCTGGATATAGAATAAGGAGAAATTCCTTGGTGCTCCATCGGAAAGTAAGGCCATGCGAATAAAAAAAATTGGCATTTTTTTTATTGGGAATTTTTTTGATTTAAGTACATTCAACAGTAGTTTTGAACATTATTGATTTCTTAGTAATTTGGGATAACTGGTTCAAAATTCACCTTCTTGTTCCCGAAGTAAATAATCTAATACACTATAATAATTCTTTCTTCTTCACTATCATTAAAATTATGATTTTAACTTTTTTTCATCAAATAAATAGTAAATACACATAACTTTTTTAATGTTAGATTTACAAAATTACTCTAGCGGTCGGTCGCAGATGGTCGATCTGTGTGTGTTTAGAAGTTTTCGGTCGGTCCTGGTCGACCAATGTGACTCCTGATTAAATTTACCTCAACGAGCTCTGTGCGGCTCTCCCAACTAATATTTGAGATTGTAGTCTCAAATATTAGTCGTCTCTTGGCACTGTACATCTTTTACGACCTTGTCCAAGCCTTTTGTATTCTCCAGTCTCATATTCGAGTCTTAATATTCGAGAAATAGTATATGATGGATATTCAATCTTCGTGCAATATCTATCTTCTTGTCTGTGCCCCTCATTTGCAAAACAAACAATTTTAACACAATTTATGACACCGATGAAGCATCTCGCTAACCTAAACTACACAGACTCGAGCGAAAAAACGCTGGAAATGTTACCGTGTTAACGTCAGGTAGATATTTTTTCATTATCGCTTATTCACTCATAATTGCATAACATTTTTTTAATTGATAACAATTGCAAAATATTTAAAACACTCCAGTTAACAAGATATTTCAGTAAAAATCACACAATTTTTTATCAAAAAAATACCGAAAATAAACCCCTAGATCTGTAAATTAGACTATATAATAAAGATGCCATCAGGATCTACAACATATCAAAATTTCAGAAAGACAGCAATTTTCACTCAAAGGTTTTTGTTTTGGAAAATTTCATTTTGTTACTTACATAGATTTCTATTTTCTGAATAAAACCTCGTTCTGAGGTTCTCGTGATTTATTCTGAACGCATGAGTGTTCAAATTCAATTTGTTAAATTTTCACTCAATCTCCCAAGTGCTTGAATTATTGCCGGAAATTTTTCGAGTAAATGAATTTTTTTTTAAATATATTTTTATGCCAATTTCTTCTGAATTGGAGATTATTCAAGACAAGTTATAACATCAGTGGGCCATGAATGGCTTTTTTTGTCGCATTGTTATTGTGGCGGTGTTTTGGAAATATGTGTCTATCAGAAAAAAGTGGAAAGCACTTTGATAGATAAAGCATAAAAGCGCTTTACAAGTCTACTAGACGGTTCATATTACAGACCACTGAACCGCTTCAAATAAATCCAGCGGAAAATAAAGCACTTTATTCTGTATATCTGTAGCGGCTGGAAGACCTGTCAGCCGTCTATCACGTGAAGCGAAGCGGCTGTTAAAGCACCCATTGGCAGCTTAACCACTAACCAGTTGGCTCAATTTTCTAGTTCGTATTGTAAAGTTGTTTTCAAGGTTTCAGAAAAATATATATTATGTAAATTGCGAAGAATTTTGCGAAGATAAAAGAAGTCACCCATAATTGAAATACTTTAACAAAAATGAGAAATCAATCTGCGTAGTAGGTACAAAGAAAGCGTCTGGAATTTCAACTAAGTTTTCACGAAAAGAAGTTAAATATAATTGTTTTAAATGATAAATTCATATAGTCAAGCATAGGTACATTTTTATCGATGGACCTATTCATCGTTGAAACGCAAGGAGTCCTCAAAATATTTTCAGACACATTCGAAATATCTAGTAAATACATAAATATGAAATATTATCTCCTTTCATAAAAGCAAAATGTCAACTATCATGTCGTGTCAAATATTTGACAGAAAAATTTCCACTTATTAATTTCGCCCAGGGTACACAGGAGTATAAATATTTCCGGAAATTTTTTGGGTTGTCATGGCAACTAAACAAAAACCAAAAAGCGAGTTGTGAAATTTTCAATCAAATCTGTGGAAATTCACGGTCTCATAAACGAGGTCTTGTTCTATCACTCCAGAAAAAAAAAATTCAATTTGTAAAATATTCCATACCGCTATTTTACTGAAATTTTGTGTAAGACAAATATTACAAACAACCGATTCTAAGAATTTCCGGTTTTTATCAAAAGCATTTATTTAACTTGCTCTGAGTGTGTGTGTATTTGTTAGATGGGTGCAAATCTTGCAAGTTGAATTACTACCACTTCCTCTTATCCTATGGAATTGAAATTTTACATGTTGGTTCAGCTCCGATGATAATACAGTCATGTTGACGAAATGATCCCTCCTGCCCCCCGAAAGCTAAATAGAGAAGTTTTCTTGACGGATTTGGTCGTCAAAAATTATAGCGAAAAAAAAATTGGTAGGGGGCTCGCCCCTCTTTTCTTGAAAAAAGTTGTAAAACTCACGAAATTAAACTCGGACAAATCAGTCAAAATAGTAAAAAATATTTGACCGTCGAATATTATGGTTTAAAAAAAAATTCACTCCCCCTGTCCCCCTCAAAAGCAAGATAGAGAACGCAAAGGAATTCGGAAAATGTTTCAACAGTTTCGGACAAGGAAAATAATGATAACAAAAAATCGATAGAGGGGCTCGACCCCCTTTCCTGTCACGAAAAAAATTAGGAAAATTCGCGAAATAGAAATCGAAAAAATCCGTAAAAATAGTGAAAATTATTTGATCAAGGAATAATACGGTTTAAAAAATGTACCCCTCTTCACCCTCAAAAGCTAGAAGAGAACGCGTAGAAATTCGGAAAAATTGCCAACGGTAAATTAACAGGCAAGCGCCCGTGCTACAATGACGCATTATTTGAAATGAACAGACTAAGAAACAAATCCAAAGAAAACTAGAAAAGAAATATATAAATAAACCTAAAAAAACTTTTTAGAGAACAGCTTTTATTTACCTAAATGCGCTAAAAAGAAGAAAATAAATTTTAAAGTGAATTAAACCTATCATTTTGTAACATTATAAAATTTTAAATGATATAAAAGCTTGTTGCGAGAATAAATCTTGAGGTAATTTTAAATTACAATAAGAAATACATAGATACTTCTCGCGACAAGCTTTCATATCATTTAAAATTTTATAATGTAACAAAATGATGGGTTTAATTCACTTTGAAATTTATTTTCTTCTTTCAAATGCATTCAAATGAAAGCTTTTCTCTAAAAAGTTTTTTTAAAGTTTATTTAATGGCAATTGCTAGAGAAATCAGTTTGAAAACACATACGAGATCAAGCTGAAAAGTAATCGATCTAAGCAAGAGATGGCACCACCAGTGTGAAAACAATGTTGGCTTTCATTGTATAAATATTATACCCTTATGTTATACCGTTTTGAACTAATTAAACGTCGAATAACTTAGACTAGTTGTTACTCTAATTAATACCTATCCTAGAGAGTTAACAAATTTTCACAAAGTACCTAAGCTATGAAGATTACAACTATTTGCTTTTTAGTGACATTCTTTTAATGGAAAAATAGTTTACAATATTGTGGACGAAAAAGTTCAAATATTTTTACAAAAATAGATTTATTTAGGAATTTTAAATAACTTTATAATTCATCAAGGATGTTCAATGTGTCCACCATTATTGTCGAAGCATAATCGATTACGTCTTCTTACATTTATAATTGCATTCTCCATTTCAAGTCGAATCGTGACTAATATTTAATTGAATATTGTTAGGGTTAAAGATTTTTTTTGTCAAAATTCATAATATCAAGATGACGAACGAGTTTTATGATAATGGTCTGAGACAATTGAAAATTGGTATGTGAGGGTTTTTGAGATCGGATATTATATGATTACCTACATTATCAACATTAAAAAATCCAATAAAACATTTTTCTTGACAAATTAGTACATTAAAGTATAAGTGGATAAAAATGTCTTTCAAACACGCGCGATTTTTCGAGATAGAGCAAATGTTTGAAAGAGCAGTTATCCACGAATACTTTACGCTATTTTTTTTATTGGTGCAATTCGAAATTATAAATACTGATATTATTACTACAAAATGTATGTACTATTAATGTAAAATGGTTGAATTCGTGATGTGACATCAGTATACGTTTCGTTGTCATGGAAATGAGAAAAACAAAGATAAATTTGCAATTTATCATCAAAGATTAATTGTTGTCACTGTAATGCCCGAATATGAATTCTAATATAGATTCTTTGAATGGTAAAGCAGAATTGCGGTTAATATGGCAAAAATCTAATAATGCGCATAAAAAAGAAAATGTTGTGTTCATCAAATGGATGGAAAAGCAAAAGGTAATAGACTACAAGCCCATATAACGATTTTGGGGGGTCATTTTATACAGCATGAAACATATTCAGAACGATGCTGTTATATGAAAAAATAACTTTAGGCACTATGCCGTCAATTCTTGGTGGGACAAATGACTGTAATAATAATAATAGTAATTTTCCATCTGAAGATGTGCTCTACCGACAAAATATTCTTGTAGGGCATTCCTCACGTTGGTGGATTATGAAATAATAATCTCATAGAACCTACTGCCGTACAAAAATAATAAAATTTGATATTATGAATTTTGACAAAAAAAATCTTTAACCCTAACAATATTCAATTAAATATTAGTCACGATTCGACTTGAAATGGAGAATGCAATTATAAATGTAAGAAGACGTAATCGATTATGCTTCGACAATAATGGTGGACACATTGAACATCCTTTATGAATTATAAAGTTATTTAAAATTCCTAAATAAATCTATTTTTGTAAAAATATTTGAACCCCCCAAAATCGTTATATGGGCTTGTAGTCTATAACAGATATAAATGAACGAGTTATTTATTTGACGTTACAAGTTACTGCTGTCAGATCAATAATCAAAAATTTGTCATGTAGACTTCACGTTTCTCGAGTTGTTAAAAAACGCGCATTTTTGAAAGTTCGATTTAAACACGCTGAGGCGTTCTTTGAATAAGTAAAGTGGGGCACCCATAAAAAAAAAATTTAAACGCGTGAAAGAAGAGAGTGCGTTAATTTTCGAGATCATTATTCGCATTTTAATATAAGAGTTGATTACAATATTTTCCCGCCTAACTCACTCTTGTTGAAATAAAGGAATTCTAATTTTTTTCTGGCAATAAAGTTGAAGATGCTACTTTTAGCAACATACATTTATCGCCAATATCCATTATAGCTTCCATCACATCTTAATTCGTTTATGTTTGGTTGCCTTATACATCAACCATGCATTCAGAGAAATCGACCATTGTCACTGCCAATATAAATGTATTAGAGCAATGCACGTTCGGTTGCATATATACATCAAATACATCATAAATGGACGGTAGACGAAAAAATATTTTTAAAGTCAAGCTTTCATTCAAATAAATCAAAAAGGTAAAAATAATTTATTTATATGTGTGAAGTATTTAATTCTGTCAGTAACAGATTCAAAAGCTTGTCGCTTTTGTATTCAAACTGAAAACTTTGCGCAGCAAGCTTTTAAATCCGTTACTCACAGAGTACCTAACATACGTCAAACATTTGAAGAAATTATTTTTTATACTTTAGTGCCTTTGTATGAAAGCTTGTTTTTAAAAAGATTTGTTTGCCTTTTTATTTTATTCAGATAAGCAAATTCAGAATATGATCCGTTCCTGACAAAATTTAATAATTTTATCAGTATTGTAAACTTATAAACTTACTGTTGATAGGCAATTCTCGTAACAGACTGATAAATGTAGCTCCATGACTATCAGATGAATGCGATATATTGTTAGTTATTTTGAAGTTTGTCATCAAAGTACAGTTGTTGGTCTTCTTAGTTTTCTGATAATAATTTTTATTACTGAACTGCTGTGATTACATTAGTATAATTACGCTTTGTCAATAAGATTTTCTTAGGCAATAAAGCACATTTTGAATTTGATTGAACACTTATCAGTGAGAATTGATAAATTATTCTTCCACACTTGTACAGATTTCCTTGAATTTAATGTATTTTTCATTTTCAGATAGTGGAAGGTTAAAACAGTCAAAAACAGTCAAAAACCCATTTCAAGGAAGGAGTTTCCTCCATTGAATCAAACTTTGAGTCAAAATCATGTCTAGAATTCAGCCGAGTTTACCAAACGATAGGTTGAAGTGTGGATACTCGATTGGAGACGAATCCATCTATTAAAAAACTCCCCATAATTGTTTTGAAGATTATACGATAGAGCTATTAGATGGGTGACTAAAAAACGTGTTCTCGATTATTCACTCTGTAGAATCACTATAGGCCACCATATTAGATTGTGTGAAATAATAATTCTCATTGCTATAAAATGTGAAATTCCTGCAGGCCATTTTCAAGATCCTCACTGTGGCGTTTTTACTTCAAACAACCGGAGAGCGAGAGATCTCTCAAGGTCTTAACGAGAAGGAAACACAAAGAAAACATTATTTCTACCTGCTCAGCTTCACTTACCTGGAGTTCAACCTGAGACACGTCGATTTCCCCCTTGTAGACGAATTCGATGATAAATTTCAAGTCAGCGTACCCGACATCTTGAGGCATTATAATCGTGGGATGCTTACACGGATTTTCTAAGAGCAGCTTTTGGAAATACGGCGAACAAGCTGATAAGACTACCTGAAAAGGACGGAAAAGTGTTTTCAACACATTTAGTTCGTGGAATTAATTTAGGGACAGGAATATATTGTAAAGAATGCTATTTTTGTCTTTCAACTTCTAATCATGAGTGAAAAAAAAACTTGGGGAGATTCACAAATATGACGATCCTGAGAAGCATACAAAAGTAGTTGATCTTATTTGTCTTCATGACTTTAGGTTATCAAATGTTTGCTTGCTGTTCACATATTTTTTAATACATTCAGTAGTAATACTATAAGTACTTTGAAATAATCAGATTATACATTACACCAAGCAATAGAGCATAAAATAAAATGAGTGAATTTTTAACAAAAATACTAGTAAGAAACCGACTATGCTTCTGTTATGTTTTCGACTCGCAACTGTCATTTAATAATTTGTTATAAACATTTAAATAACAAAAAACTTGTTTCTTAAAATTGTTTTGCTTATAAAATGAAAACTAATAAAGCAATCTGGTCGATACAATGGAAAGAAATGTAGATAATTGTAATACGATCAAAATGGGATGTTGCGCACACATAATTTCATACTTTCATGGGATAGGCCAACCCTTTCTTGAAAAATGGCGAAGTTAGTATTTACTAATGATCCGATCGGGTCGTAAAACATTCCATTTTGTTCGTATTTCAATTATCTACAATTCTTTTCACTGGAGCAACCAGATGGCTTTCTTAGTTTTCATTTTAGATGCAAAACAATAAAAAAACACGTTTTGTGTTATTTAAATGTTTATATAGTAAATAACCTTACAAGGCCGATATGTAGCAAATAACGGATGAGGTTGAATATTGTATAACAACCGAATCCGTTATTTGCGTATCGGCCGTGTGTCGTTAAAGACTTTTCGTAATCCCGCTGAAAAATTACAGTTTGATTCCGAGGAAAGAACAAACCACGCATCTCGTAATTCTACAGCTTAATAGTTGGGGAGGTAGCGTCAAATTTCACCGACCATTTTACTGAGGCTGAATTTTCTAAAGAAGGCTTTCCTTATGTTTTTAAGAAAAAATTTCCATGTCAGCTGGTCCAGATGCGTGACTTAAGATTGTGAGAGGCTGCGGATCTCGCGAGAAAATAACGATTTTCGGAGTATTTTACTGAAGGTAATAATTTGCAGATAGTTTAATGATAGAATTATAATCGTGAAAAAACATGTTAGCTGCATAATTTCTGTGACCTAACATGTTAGCTGTGTGTATGAATATGTAAAAAAAAATTGAAACACGGATCACTTTACCGAGGCTAAAAATTACATACTGAATAGTAAACACTCTCAAAATCATAAAAAAACATGTTAGCTGCATAATTTCCGTGACTTAACATGTTAGCTGCGCATATGAATATGTAAAAAAAAATGAAAATCGGACCATTTCACCGAGGCTAAAAATGATATACTGAATAGTAAACACTCTGAAAATCATAAAAAAACATGTTAGCTGCATAATTTCCGTGACTTAACATGTTAGCTGCGCATATGAATATGTAAAAAAAAATGAAAATCGGACCATTTTACCGAGGCTGAAAATGATATACTGAATAGTAAACACTCTGAAAATCATAAAAAAAAACATGTTAGCTGCATAATTTCCGTGACTTAACATGTTAGCTGCGCATATGAATATGTAAAAAAAATGAAAATCGGACCATTTCACCGAGGCTAAAAATGATATACTGAATAGTAAACACTCTGAAAATCATAAAAAAACATGTTAGCTGCATAATTTCCGTGACTTAACATGTTAGCTGCGCATATGAATATATAAAAAAAATAAAAATCGGACCATTTCACCGAGGCTAAAAATGATATACTGAATAGTAAACACTCTGAAAATCATAAAAAAATATGTTAGCTGCATAATTTCCGTGACTTAACATGTTAGCTGCGCATATGAATATGTAAAAAAAATGAAAATCGGACCATTTTACCGAGGCTGAAAATGATATACTGAATAGTAAACACTCTGAAAATCATAAAAAAAACATGTTAGCTGCATAATTTCTGTGACTTATCATGTTAGCTGCGCGTATGAATATGTAAAAAAATGAAAATTGGACCATTTTACCGAGGCTGAAAATGATATACTGAATAGAAAACACTCTCAAAATCATAAAAAAAATTGTTAGCTGCATAATTTCTGTGACTTAACATGTTAGCTGCGCGTATGAATATGTAAAAAAAAATCAAAAGCGTACCATTTTACCAAGGCCGAAAATGATGTACTTTGAAAATCATAAAAAACATGTTAGCAGGTGCTGAGGTGTAATTAAACCTGTTAGCTGCGCTTCCTTGCATGTAAAATAATTTTCAAACAGCCTTTTTTTTGTTACTGTATAATGGGAATAAATTTACTATTAATCTATATCAGATTGATGTAAATAGATTAATAGATTGATAAAAATCAGTCGATTTGCGGCTATGGTATGATTGCTATCTTGGGAAGTTATACTTACTGAAAATAAAATGTAACAATTCTAATGCAATGTAATTTTTATGTCTTCTCAATAAAAATCCTCACCCATCTCAGACACAACCAATAATACCAAACCCATACAGAGATTCATGCAATATAAAGAAAAGCTTGAAACAAATATAACTCACTTTATTAATGGGGTATGAAGAAAATCCAAATGGAGTTAACAATATAGAAGAATGCACAAGGCAAATTGTTAGAGATAATATAACTGAAATATTCAAAACAAAAAATAGTACAGATATAATAAAACCTCAAGTGATATTGAATCCACGTATTAACAAAAAAATACAAATATTACAATAGAATTGTCGATCTTTCAATAAAAATAGAGCATACTTGCAGAATTATTTGAATACATCACCAACTGACATAATCATTTTGTTAGTAACATGGGAAAAGCCTACTCAGAACTTCTCAATAAAGAGATAGAATACAATTCACATAGACTGTCCGAAAAAAAAAGGCATTGTGAATCACAACTTTCGTAAGGTACGAAGCTTCACTGTTAATGGTAGCACAGAACACCTTAACTACACAAAAGTGTAACTCAGAGGCGGTCCATTGATCTTTTGGGGTCGAATTTTCCATTTTTCTGACCTTGATATACAAATTTGGTTTGTTTAATGTAATTTTTGGCAGGTAAATTCAAACTGTGGGTTGAAAAAAAATGCCTTTGGAAATATCCAATAAGCGGACTTGCGCAAATTTATAGTTATCGTTTGATAGAAGTCTGCGCTATTTACGCACTAGGGCCAGCTGAAGACAAATCCGAATAAAAAATGCGGCGTCTCAATTTGAATCGACTGATTTTTAACAATTTGATGTAGATTCATAGTGTATTTATTCCCATTATACAGTAACAAAAAAAAGGCTGTTTGAAAATTATTTTACATGCAAGGAAGCGCAGCTAACAGGTTTAATTACACCTCAGCACCTGCTAACATGTTTTTTATGATTTTCAAAGAGATTACTATTCAGTACATCATTTTCAGCCTTGGTAAAATGGTACGCTTTTGAATTTTCTTTACATATTCATACGCGCAGCTAACATGTTAAGTCACAGAAATTATGCAGCTAACATATTTTTTTATGATTTTGAGAGTGTTTTCTATTCAGTATATCATTTTCAGCCTCGGTAAAATGGTCCAATTTTCATTTTTTTACATATTCATACGCGCAGCTAACATGTTAAGTCACAGAAATTATGCAGCTAACATGTTTTTTATGATTTTCAGAGTGTTTACTATTCAGTATATCATTTTCTGCCTCGGTAAAATGGTCCAATTTTCATTTTTTTTTACATATTCATACGCGCAGCTAACATGTTAAGTCACAGAAATTATGCAGCTAACATGTTTTTTTTATGATTTTCAGAGTGTTTACTATTCAGTATATCATTTTCTGCCTCGGTAAAATGGTCCAATTTTCATTTTTTTTTACACATTCATACGCGCAGCTAACATGTTAAGTCGCAGAAATTATGCAGCTAACATGTTTTTTTATGATTTTCAGAGTGTTTACTATTCAGTATATCATTTTCTGCCTCGGTGAAATGGTACAATTTTCATTTTTTTACATATTCATACGCGCAGCTAACATGTTAAGTCACAGAAATTATGCAGCTAACATGTTTTTTATGATTTTCAGAGTGTTTACTATTCAGTATATCATTTTCAGCCTCGGTAAAATGGTCCAATTTTCATTTCTTTTTACATATTCATACGCGCAGCTAACATGTTAAGTTACGGAAATTATGCAGCTAACATATTTTTTTATGATTTTCAGAGTGTTTACTATTCACTATATCATTTTCTGCCTCGGTAAAATGGTCCGTTTTTCAATTTTTTTTTTTACATATTCATACGCACAGCTAACATGTTAGGTCACAGAAATTATGCAGCTAACATGTTTTTTTACGATTATAATCATTCAACTATCTGCAAATTATCACCTTCAGTAAAATACTCCGAAAATCACAATTTTTTCGCGAGATCCGCAGCCTCCTACACTCCTTAGGTCACGGAGTCGCGTCAGCTGACATATTTTTTCTTCACTTTTAGGGAGAACACTAAGGTATGAACGAATTGATATTCTCAGTAAAATCACCCATGAAAATTTGACGCTACCTCCCCAACTATAACGATATCACAAAAATATTATAAACAACGTCAGTTTTTTGTGTTCGCGAGTTCGCTTAACAACGACCATGGATGAAATTGAGGAACAAAATTAAATTTCTTTATAAATATTGGGAGAATCATGTGCAGCGAGTGTTGATTACTGTCGAAAATAACTCAAGAGCGATATCAAAAAGAATATGAAAATTTTGAAGAGTGGCGTAAAAGCAAGGTGGTTAATAAAGATGTATTATTGACCTATACGAAAGGAAAATCAGAGGTTTATTCTCCCAACTCGCTGTGGACCAAGATTTCAATGTTGAAACTTGCTTTGAAAGTTTATGACAACATTGACATTTTGAAATTAGTTATTTTAAATCGTACACCATATTAGAGTATCACCTACAGAAATGGTATTTTCAGATTTGTAAAATTATTTTTGTTCTTGAGACGAAAGTCTGATGGATACACACCAAAGAAAGCAACAATTTTGCCTGAAGAAGAAGTTATTTTTGTTATTGAGACGAAAGTCTGATGGATACACACCAAAGAAAGTAAAAATTTTGCCTGAAGAATTAAAGTCGGGGGTCCGAAATTAAAGTCGGGGGTCCGAAATTAAAGTCGGGGGTCCGAGATTAAAGTCGGGTGTCCGAGATTAAAGTCGGGGGTCCGAGATTAAAGTCGAGGGTCCGAGATTAAAGTCGGGGGTCCGAGAATAAAGTAGAGGGTCCGAGATTAAAGTCGGGGGTCCGAGATTAAAGTCAGGATTCCAAAAAAAATTGCTCGTGGCCCTTCTACGCCTTTGTAGAAGGTACACTGAGAAAATTATTTCAAATTTGTAACGTATTTTCAATGCTTAGAGTGGAACATTATTTCAAATTCATGGAAATCTTACTTCTATTGTTCAATTTTTAAACTACAAGATGTATCTATACGCCCTTGAAATGAGATTTCATTCAGCGCGTAAAATTTCCTTCGATATACTGAAAATAATTGTGTGAATATCCCTCGACTATGAGAAGATGGACCCGCAACTGGAATGTCCATCCGTTTTGGCATAAATTTTCGCGTTGGTTGTAAAATTACGCATCCACGGGGTAAAGTCAGCTCCTACACTCTCCTGTTCATTCTTTTTTGTGACCAACTGTGGTATTGAGGTATTGCAAGTAATAAGTAATGCATGTATTTTGTGCATTGCATCACCAGTACAAGGTAGGTGAACTTTATTGAAATCATTACATGTTATTTACGAGATTGCATTCAGGTTTCTTCTTCATAATATCTAAATATCTAATGAAATTGAGAAATATAACCTCAAAATCACGATGTGTTTTGTTGGAAAGACCGATATCATATGTTGAATTGAGTACCTACATATGAAAAATTGCTCAATCGCATCAAAGCTTTTGATTTCGAAAGGTTATTATATGTTTTGAAACGTGTAACTTTCTATTAATGAATCCTAAATTATGGAGAAACCAATAAATTCTTTGGTCGTTTTTTCTTAACATATACTTACTTTTTTTGGAGAATATTGGCTGTTGCTGAGTTTAATTGTGACACTTGCTCCCAAAAGTTCAAATTATTAAAAAAACAACGTACACCAAAAACTCCACAAGTACTTGTTCCATCATTGTAAAATGACATTTTCCCGAATAGAAAGCATCTAGCTGTCGAATAATAGTCCATATTTTATGATAATTTAAATTGAATTTTATTGGTCTCTGCCCTAACTGTTTCAAGAATTAACAAGACGATGGAAAGCCTGCGGCTTGTTGTATAATGCAACTATTTTTTGTTTTTAGGACAATCGCACTGAATAGGAAGACCAGCCCATAAATCTTTATAATATATTGATAATGATTAATGTTAGTTTATGATATGCAATGATGACCAATGATATGAAATGTTTTCAGTTTTTTGCTATAATTGAAATAAATATTCAGTTTATGTTTGAAATTTATTTTTATTTCCAATTATTAAAGAGAACTGTACATAATTAACCGAAATATCGTAAGGTAATGAAGATAAGGACAGAATCTGTTTATACTAATAAAACATAGAATTTTTGTTTTACGACTGAACGACACAGATTCAATTATTTTTTTCTAGTTCCTACATGAAATGTGCTAGACGATTCTTACCCAGATAATACGGGGTCAATCTGTCTGCCATTCAGCCAGAGTAGTTAATAAAATTATAGAAGTGGATGGAAAAATATTGAGGATTTTGGAAATGTTCAACGTTCAAAAATTTGAGCAATATATCTCAACTTCACCAAAACACTTTATTGCTTTAAATACTCATCTGGAAACTATTATCAGTCTTGATGATGCTAGTTTCATTAGCGAAACGTAAATCGAGTATAATATAATGAAGTGCTTTGGTGACCTGGAGACGAATTTCTCAAATTGATGGATACATCTATGGTGTGTTGAATAAAAGACAAAATGTACCTACTTATACAATAAAAAAATATACAGTGAGGTCTTAAAGTAACGGATAAATTCAGTTTCTACGTTGTTATCTATTATCAAGACAACACCTGAAACACGTCAATTCAGGTTTTCAGAAAGATACTCTGTGACTTAAGAAAAAATCGCAGCTCCTTCACCCCCATCAAAGTGGCAGCCACCACCCCCCAATTTTCTAAAATGAAATAGGCGGTCAAGTGGTACCTTATTTCGAAGGGTATTGTCTATACTGCTGTGTGTCATGTATGACAAACAACAGTTGGTACATGAACCAAAAAAAAAAAAAATAGGAATCATTGAATATACAGCGAATTTAAAAGTATTCGTGGTAATTTTTAACATTTTGAAAATTAATTTTGTTTTGACGCAAAAATTCAAAATTCATAAAAATAGACATGGCTGTATAGACAATTACGAGGGCTGTTTGGTAACTCCGTGACTATTTGAATAAAGAAAAAAAAATTGGCAAATAAGCGTTTTATTTTTCAACATAATCTCCTTTTAGATCAATACATTTAGTCCAGCGTTTTTCCAGTTTTTTTATTCCTTCCAAATAATAGGTTTTCTCAAGGCCCTCAAAATAGGCGTTTGTTTCGGTTATAACCTCTTCATTCGACCCAAATCTCTTACCACCCAGCCATTTCTTCAGGTTTGGGAAAAGAAAATAGTCGCAAGGGGCTAAATCTGGAGAATATGCTAGATGGGGTAGTAGTTCGTAGCCCAATTTATGAATTTTTGCCATAGTGACTACACAAGTGTGCACTCGTGCATTGTCTTGATGAAGCAGCACTTTTTTTTCGCTAAATGTGGTCGTTTTTGCCTCAAATCAATATCGAATCTGTCTAAAAGCTCTGAATAATATTCGCCGTTGATCGTTCTACCCTTCTCTAAGTAATCTATATGAATGACACCGCGTGCATCCCAAAAAACTGTGGCCATAACCTTGTTGGCTGACAGACGCACCTTAGCCTTCTTTGGTGCACGTTCACCAGTTGACACCCACTGTTTTGATTGTTCCTTGGTCTCTGGGGTATTGTGATGGATCCATGTTTCGTCTACGGTTATATAACGGCGTAAAAACTCGCCCGGATTGCGATTGAACTTTGCCAAACACTCCTTTGAAGTGGTCACACGGTTGCGCTTGTGGTCGAGTGTGAGCAATCGCGGCACCCATCTCGCGGATAGCTTCTTCATGTCCAAATATTCATGTAAAATGTGATGTACTCGCTCAGTTGAGATGCCTACAGCCTCAGCTACCTCACGTACTTTTATTCTCCGATCGTGCAATATCATTCCATGGATTTTATCGACGATTTCTGGCGTGATGACCTCTTTTGGGCGACCTGAACGTACGGCGTCACTTGTACTGGTACGACCACAACGGAACTCAGTAAACCACTTCTTAACCATTGAAATTGATGGTGCAGAGTTCCCATAGTATTTATCAAGTCTTTCCTTGGTTTCAGTTATGGTTTTTTTACGCAAAAAATAATGCTTAATCAACACACGAAATTCACTTTTTTCCATTTTTGTTAAAATTCACGAGGTTGTCTGCTTCTAATTGCTGTCAAACACAAACCAAATGTCGCAGCTTGCTCAAAATTTGACAGTAGTCTATTGAAAGATGGTGGTTGACAGCAGCAGTGTTGCATTTAAAGTTACTGCGCGGGAAATTTAAAAAGTCACGGACTTACCAAACAAGCCTCGTATTTACAATTATAGTCAATACCCTTCTAAATGAGGTATCACTTGACCCCCTATTTCATTATAAAAAATTGGTGGGGTGGCTGTCACTTTGAGGAGGGTGGAAGAGGGGCATTTTTTTATGTCACAGAGTGTCTTTTCGAAAACACAAATCGATGTATTTCAGGGTTCTTCTTGAATATGGCTAATAAGGTAGAAAATGAATTTATCCGTTACTTTAGGACTTCAGTGTATAAATTCATGATATGTAATCCCACATTATGAAATTCCAAAGCAATTTCACATCGGAGTGTATTTTTCAAGTTAGAAAATCAAACCGTAATATTACAATGTAAAATTCCACTGCAAATTATTTACGTTAGAGAATCAAACCGTAATATTACAATGAAAAACTCTAATGGCAAATTTTTGTTGTGAAGTTATATAACAATGTAGAGTTCCATCGTAAAATTATGTCACAACGTAAAGTTACATTTAAGAAGTGCACAGAGTTGATCAGAGTAAATATCCAAGGTGTTATAACACGTGGTATGCAAAATTCCACTCGAAGGTAAATTCCCGTTAAAACGGGCGGTAATTAAATTGCCGCTAGTGGGAGCGGAAAAAATTCTCCCAGTGTAATCTATGTATCGCAATTTGTTTAATAATGTTTCGGTTTTTATTAAATGATTGTAGTTCTCACATTATTTCCACCCAAAAATAGACGAATACTTCCTAGAACCCCTTTCCTTTGAAATAAAGACAGCTTACGAAATTCATTCAAAATGCAGTTCCATACTTGAAAAATTGGTGATGAGGATGACCCTTGACGAACAAAATGTCTTATTTGAACTCTATAAGTTTACAAAATCAAAGGAAACGTGAAAGTACATTCTGATATTGACAGAAGTAAAGGAACAACAACAGAGATAAGAACATAAACCCTTCCAGTTTTTTCCAAATATTTCGAAAAGGGTTCGAGATATTTTGTGTCCTAAAATAAGTAACTTTTTTCTAATTTAACCAACTTGGTATCATTCACCGTAGTCGAGATGGCAGTAGTGGTAGGATTGTATACTTGATGAGCCTTAGAAATATTTATATACCTTATGAGCCTTCAATGACAAATCATTGCACGCTAATGTGACATCCACAAATGCCTCGTTCTGGAGGAGTTGGTGGAAAACCGATGTCATATTGCTCTGGTAATTGTTCCATCGTAAGCAGTACTGTTGCCCGTCGTCCATCCTTCCTGAAACAAAATAAAATATTGGACCAAGTTCACGTATACCCGAAATATTCAATCTGACATGACAACTTAGTCTGAAATGTCATTTACAAAAAGCATGAAAAGCAGTGGTCTTGGTACCGATCCTGGCGGTACACCATTAGATAGATTTTTTTTATGAAGCTTTCAATTTGAAACAGTTGAAAAACTCGAGTTACGAATAAGTACAGTGAATTATATATATGTAAATATAGAAATTGACTTAAAAACTACAATTTCTAAACTGAACTTACATTAGCATGAAACCTTTAGTAAAATGTCACAGTCAAAAGAAGGAACTTCTAAATGAACACAAAACAACTATACGGGAAATGCATCGATCAATATATAGAAAACCATAGGTGGGCCGAATTTAAAAATTTGGGAGTTCACTATTGTTGATAAGTGCTATCCGGCTAAAACATTTTGAAGATTGTGGCACTTCCGGTTGTACCGGAAATGGACCCCAACTTCGTTATTTTAATTGGGGTACCCAGTATATTATCAAGGTTTTAGATTTAACGCATGATTCTGAACATGTTTCAGGTATAATGTCCTATACCCAAGTCTAACCATTTTCGAAATATTTCAAATTTTAAGTTGAAAATTGCGTCTGCAGACCGAAAAATATTTTTTTTTATTTCTGGACATGATCATTTATTGTCGATTGTGTATAGATTTATACGTAGGAGAGGACCCAGTTCAGTAGAATTTCTATATCAATTCGATTAGAGTTATACAGGGCGTTCACCAGAAAATGATATAGATCCGGTTGAAAAAATTATTGTAAGTCCATTTTTTCAAATGGAAACCCTCCAATTTTATATTCTCATTCGATTCGGCATCGAAAATGAAGCTAACTTTGAATAAGGTTATCTATGCCTACACTCAACAGTTTTCGAAATATTGGCGAATTAACATGTCTCAGTTCCAGAAAATCTCGTATTCTTGAGTTTACTTATTCTTAGTTGGCCATGGCGCCCGCAGTTGCGTTGGAAACAATCAACTGCCACGGAAATGTCATTGTAATCAATCATGCCGGCTCGTTTGAAATATTCGAATGAAGATTACTTAAATCAATTATTATTTATGGCGAATGTAATAGGGTTATCTCAAGAACATAACGATAATTTGCTATTCGGTATCCGCAGAAGCCCTGTTAAACGAATTATAGAAAACTTCAAAAACTTTGGATCCATCAAAGCAAGAGTGCAGAGAAACAAGCCAATTGTTGATGAAGATATTGAAATTGCCATTTGGGATATTTTGCTGCATATCCAACAATATCTTTGAGACAAGTTGCAAGAGAATCACGATTGTCAAAAAACTCAGTACACAGAATACTGCGCAAACATAAATTTCACCCATATAAGTTCTCCATAGTTCAGCACCTGAAAGAAACAGATTTTCCACGAAGAGTGAGATTTTGTGAATTCGTTTCAACTTGGTCGCAAGGGAACGAATTATTTTTGGATAATATTATATGGACAGACGAAGCTAAATTTACAAAGAATGGTGTCGTCAACAGACATAATTGCCATTATTGGAGTGACTCAAATCAGCATGTATTCAGGGAACTGTATTTTCAAGAGTCTTGGCAGTTTAATGTTTATTGTGCGATAAGAAGTGATAGCGTCGTGGCACTGCATTTTTATCAAAAAAACTTAAATGGCAAGTAAAAAACCAGGTAAAGGTACGCTTATCGGGCTTCTGCGTTTTTAAACACGCATTTTTCAGTCAAAAATCCCTCAAAGTATTTCCTTCTTTTGATAGGCCCTTTCTTTACACACTAATCAACCCATATTTCACAATTACATGCACTAAAAACATAATCTTTTCACAAAAATTCCACCTTTCTTTAGGACAACACATAACCAACAAATCTGGATATTTTTATCATTTTATATGTAGTGGGTTGGTAACTGCGCGCGCTAACTATTCAAATTTGATTCTGGGCAGGTAACTTCCCCCTCATTACTATGTTCAATTGTTTAAATTTCGCCAATTTGGTGTTTTATTTAACGTAAATATCATAAACTAAAAATGTTAAAATTCTACGAATTTCCAATTTAGGTGAACAATAGATTGGCACTTATTAATTTTTTAATTAAATTGGTCACTTAGTCAATAATCGTTTACAAGAATTGTTTCATGACCAGTGGATAGCCAACAATGGACCATTTCTTTGGCCGCCCCGCTCTCCAGATTTATCAGTGCTCGATTTTTTCAATTGAGGCTCGATTTTTTCAATTGAGGTACAATTAAAAATCTAGTCTATGAAACTCAATTGACCACCATGGAAGATGCAACGAGTGAGGAATTCATTTGAGAATCTCAGACCCGATTCAATACGAAAAGCGACACATCAAGAATTATTAGTGAGATGTGAAAAATGTTTGGAAGTTGAAGGGCCACCAATTCGAACATTTACTGATCAAATAATTTTTGTATACCTCTCAATATCGTTAATTGTTCTCTTTCATTCGAATTGTTTTAGAATTTCTTAATCTACATTTTTGTATTGGCAGAGATGGAATGTTTTTGAAGTTTTCTATAAATCGTTCAACAGTGTTTAGTGCGGGCTTCTGCTTCTGCGGATACCGAATAGCAAATATATCACATGTTCTTGAGATAACCCTATTACATTCGACATAAACAATAAATAGATTTAAGTAATCTTCATTCGAATAATTCAAACGAGCCGGCATGATTGATTACAATGACATTTTCGTGGCAGTTGATTGTTTCCAACGCAACTGCGGGCGCCATGGCCAACTAAGAATAAGTAAACTCAAGAATACGAGATTTTCTGGAACTGAGACATGTTAATTCGCCAATATTGGTGAACGCCCTGTAAAACTATAATCGAATTGATATCGAAATTCTACTGAACTGGGTCCTCTCCTACGATTCGGTCTGCATACGCAATTTTCAACTTAAAATTTGAAATATTTCGAAAACGGTTAGACTTGGGTATAGGACATTATACATAAAACATGTTCAGAATCATGCGTAAAATCTAAAAACCTTGATAATATACAGGGTGTCCCATTTAAAATAACGAAGTTGGGGTCCACTTCCGGCACAACCGGAAGTGCCACAATCTTCAAAATATTTTAGCCGGATAGCACTTATCAACAATTGTGAACTCTCAAATTTTCAAATTTGGTCCACCTATGGTTTTCTATATATTGATCGATGAACTTCCTGGAGGGACTCCCTGTATACCTAATATAGAATATGAATAAAATATTAAAGGAGAGTAAATCTGATTTGTCATAGAATTCTTGTAATGAATAAGGTTCTATGTCACACAATAGATCAAAAAAATATTTTTTTAAAGTGTTTTTTGTTGGTGTTTTTTATTGTACTGTCTTCTCTGATCTTTGAGGGTATATGATTATAAAATTTGATAGCTGCATAGTGCGGTCCTTTCTCGGTATTTTTTAATCTATGCTTGGGTGTAACAAAATTAGATTTGTGCCTGGTGTGGTACTTATAATTGAATGAGTCACATTCAAATTTTGATTTATTTTCATTAACAAAAACTACACATACATAAATAAAGATGGCATTTACGGTGAGCATTTTGTGACACGACAGGAGTCTCTGTATTTCATGTATTCAACATGGTTTTCATGATTCTTTTCTGCATGATGAAAATTCGTTCTAATTGAGAATTTCCACCCCATATTAAGATTCCTTACACATACATACATTACAGTAAAGGGTAGACTGTCCCATGGAATGCAGTTTTTAGTGCCTCCAAATTCAGGTTTCTTTTCAAAACTCTGATTGCAAAACTTGGACGCTAGTTTTTTTGCCAGATAGTCAATGTGCTTTTCAAAGTTTAGCTTGTCATCTATATACAGTGTGGTCCACTAAATGTGCAACAAATGGGAAACTTGTTTATTATCGATTTCTCAGAAAATTTTATTCTTGACAAAAGTTGGTGCATGTTCTAAAATTATACCAAGGGTACCTGAAATGGCTTCATGACAAACACCATACAGGATAGGCCGAAAAATATAAAGTTCGTACAAGAGTAAAGTACCCTTATTTCAAAAAATATAGAAATATGTTGAAGAGAAAAGTTGCTTAGAATTAAAAGTTATGTTTTGGAAATTATATTTTTACTATTTTGATTTAATATGTGTGTGAAGTAGCCACATTCAAATCAGGTTGGAGTATTTTTTATCAAATTAAAGTGTATTTGTAAAATTTACTTGGATTTGTATTTTTTTAGGTGACCATCAACTTCATGTTTGTTGCAACGATATTTGAAAGAACTCTAGAATAAAACAAATACTCTTTTTAACGAGGCAAATACTTTACTAAGTAAATGTTCACATGAATAAACTGTCAATAAAAGTATAAAATTTCTGATCTTCTGACAACAATGCCTCAAACTAGAACAGATATTAAAAAACACTCCAAAATCTATCGCGGATAGCCATGAACAAAAAACACATACGCTCGAAAACAATACAGTAGTTTGATAGTGTGTTGTCTTGTAACTTGCCTGTCAAACGTTTTCATATTAGTCCTTAATTAAAAATGCCTCGCCCAGTAGTATTAACGTTAACTGCGTGCGGCATCCAGACAAACAAATTTGCTATTCAAGTGTAAGTAGAATTTTAAAGAATTTCAAACAGACCGGCTCACTAGAATATAAACATAATGTACGAAACCTGTATGCACAGAAGAAAACCAGCTTGACGTACTTCAAGCAGTAGTAGAAAATCCTAGAAGGTCCACCCAAGAAATTAGTGATTATACCGGCATAAAAAAAAACGTCTGTGAAAGGTATTCTCAAGAAACATAAGTACCATGCTTACAAACCTACATTCATTTGTACATTGCAAGAAAGAGACTATGATTTGAGATATGATTTTTCCATGTGGATTCAGGGTGAAATAGAAGAACAAAGATATTTTCATCGATGTATTCTGTTTGGAGATGAATAGACTTTTAAAACAAATGGGGTTCTATCATCACAAAATTGCAGATGGTGGTCAGATGTCAACCCAAATTTTATTATTGATAACAAAAATCAATACTATCAGAAAACAAACGTTTGGTGTGGTATATTAAATGATACATTACTAGGTCCGTTTTTTTTTTCGAGAGAATTTGAATGGTGACAGGTACTTTTTGGAAACTGAAATAGGAGAGTTTTTGATGATATGGTATTAGAAGAACGGCAAAAGTATGGTTCCAACATGACGGATGTCCTGTCCATTCTACTAGAAATGTTTCTCAGTGGCGTAATAGGACATTTCGTAATAAATGGTTAGGACGAAATACCGATCCTCGATGGCCTCCTCGTTCTCCAGACCTTACACCTCTGGATTATTTCTTATGGGGATACTTAAAACAAAAAGTCTACAGAGATCGCCCCTTTAATAATGTTGCTGAGCTTGAAACTTCAATACGAGTTCATTGCAGAAATATTCCCGCTAATGTGTTGCGATCTACAGTAAACGAATTTTATGAGCGAACAATTAGATGCATCGAAAGAGAAGGTGGACATACAGAGACGCTTCGATAATTTTTATTGTTAGCACCTGTTCAGTTACCTACTGTAAGTTTCTGTACTATGGCTTATTGGTTCTTTTTTGTTCATGGCTATCCGCGATAGATTTTGACAGTTTATTCATATGAACATTTACTTAGTAAAGTATTTGCTTCGTTAGAAAAAAAAAGAGAATTTGTTTTATTCTAGAGTTCTGTTAAATATCGTTGCAACAAACATGAAGTTGACGGTCACCTAAAAAAATACAAATCCAAGTAAATTTTACAAATACACTTTAATTTGATAAAAAATACTCCAACCTGATTTGATTGTGGCTACTTCAAATACATTCATACTTAAAACAAAAAGTCTACAGAGATCGCCCCTTTAATAATGTTGCTGAGCTTGAAACTTCAATACGAGTTCATTGCAGAAATATTCCCGCTAATGTGTTGCGATCTACAGTAAACGAATTTTATGAGCGAACAATTAGATGCATCGAAAGAGAAGGTGGACATACAGAGACGCTTCGATAATTTTTATTGTTAGCACCTGTTCAGTTACCTACTGTAAGTTTCTGTACTATGGCTTATTGGTTCTTTTTTGTTCATGGCTATCCGCGATAGATTTTGACAGTTTATTCATATGAACATTTACTTAGTAAAGTATTTGCTTCGTTAGAAAAAAAAGAGAATTTGTTTTATTCTAGAGTTCTGTTAAATATCGTTGCAACAAACATGAAGTTGACGGTCACCTAAAAAAATACAAATCCAAGTAAATTTTACAAATACACTTTAATTTGATAAAAAATACTCCAACCTGATTTGATTGTGGCTACTTCAAATACATATTAAATCAAAATAGTAAAAATATGTATCATACGGGGGTAATTCAAAATTTTCCAAACGAAAAAAAAATCGAATAGCAGGCCATGACTTCGTATCTGAACATAATTTTCAATTCTAAGCAACTTTTCTCTTCAACATATTTCTATATTTCTTGAAATAAGGGTACTTTACTCTTGAACGAACTTTATATTTTTTGGCCTATCCTGTATGGTGCTTGTCATAAAGCCATTTCAAGTACACTTGGTATAGTTTTGGAACATGCACCAACTTTTGTCAGGAATAAAATTATCTGAGAAATCGATAATAAACAAGTTTCCCATTTGTTGCACACTTAGTGGACCACACTGTATATGCCTAACATTTTTGTGTCGGTGGAGAAGTATAATTCTTCTCCATTACCTAGATGAATAGACTCCGGAATGGTAATATTTTTGCGGGTTGTTTTAAAAAGAATGCTATCCGTTTTTGCGGTGTTCAAAAGTAACTTATTCACATTGAGATATGAGGATACTGAAGAAATGATTTGTAATATTGTGTTTTCCAAAGGAATATAATCATCAACTGGTAGCATGAGATTTGATTCGTCCGCATAACTAACAACTGTAGTGTTTGAGTCTTTAAATAGTTCCGAAAGATCATTTATGTAAGTCATAAAAATTTCAATTTCAGTAAAATCTGATAGAAATTCCTCATTTTCATGTCTGATGCATACTTTTTGTTTTCTATTGCTTAAATATGATTTCAGGAGATCTAGAGCCTTTCCTCTGATTCCATAATTATTAAGTTTTTGAAGTAAAATAAAATGATCTAAACAATCAAAAGCTTTACTCAGATCTAATTAAACACCGCGCAAGCACTAAGTTGTGAACTTGATCAACTGTTTCTAAGTGTCCTGCCTTCGTGAAAACCTTGATGAAATTAATTCAATACATTATGTGCTTTAAAAAAATTCATGATTTTCACTGAAAAATGATCACTTCAAATAATTATCCAGAGAGTTAGTTTTCAGAACATTCATTGGTAATTTGTACGTAGGCGTGTGGTTTGCTGCTAATAGATCGAGAATTTTTCCTCTAATTCCATTTGAGTTTAATTTTTTATAAATAAAATGTATTTGCAAGATGCCACAAACGAATCTACCTGCATGGATGTTCGTATAGACACTCTCCATTAATTCGCAAGAGGCAGTCTCCGTTGATTTCCCAGTGCGGAATCCATGTTGGCTAGGGGAGAATATTTTATACTTGGCCGAAGAATTAGCAAGTCTATCATAACACGAATTTTGAAAAATTTTGGAAATGGTATTCAGAATTGTCACCTGTCTATAACTATTCATAGAGGTACTTTCGTTTTTTATATCTAGGTATAACTTTGCCCAGTTTCAAGTAGGATGGAAATACACCTATACCAAATGGTTAATTAAGTAGGTTCAGCAATAATTTCCTTCAGAGTTTCTATTATTTTAACGCATATTTTATCATCTCCTGTATTTTTCTCTGTTTTTCAAGATTGGAAATAATAGTAATTATTTCTTGGTTACTAACATTTTGAAAATAAATTCTCTGTCCGATATTTCTTATTGATACAGTACATTCTGTAGGTTTATTTTTGCCAAATTTTTAGTGTAATTTCATTTGAGTGCTTCGAGAAAAATGCTCCAACTTCAGTAAGTCCCTTCATTTGAGGGCGATTTATTTCGATTTTAAAACAGTCTAACTTAATGCGTAAGTAATTGAATATTTATAATTCTCAATGATTCTTAAATAGCTCAAAATTGAAATAGTCAATGCTGTGATAGTAGTTCATAAAGAATTCCAAATTGAAAATCATGCAGTTCCAATAGAAAGTAGATGGAATAACGTTTCGTGTCAAACTTTTATACATAGGTACTCTAGACAATGCTAGAAAAGGACTCATAAGAGTAGTTCTATTATTTCAATATTATTCCATGCTTTGTTTTCAGAAATAGAGAACTGGCAATACTCGCATAATACCTACTGGCATACGTACTGCTACATTGCCGATTGTTCACAATTTCTGATCGTTTCAGATATAAAATATCAAATATCGATGGCTTTTTCATGACCTTTGAGATAAAAGAAAGCGGCGCAATATGTCTATAGTTGCCATGGAATGTCTTCGAAACGTACTGCACTGTTGTGAGGTTAGAGAAGGGGTCACATTTATACGGTTTAGAGGCTTACTCGTATTTCGGGTGACTATAAATAGATTTTCGAACTATTAATCATTGAAATTTTATGAGTTTTTGTTAACTCTAATAGAGCTTTCGAGCATTTCATGACTGCCACAAAATTCTGAACCTCTTCTGCATTTCATCAAGCTCCTAAGTAAATCGATAAAAGCTACCCTTCGGTCTAGCCACAACTAGGGGTGTTCTCGGAAATACGCAAAGGGTGTTTATTAATAGATTTTCGAACTTTTTTAATAACTGAAATATGAATAGGCCAAACTTCGAACAAGTTCGATGGCTTTGCCGGAGAGTACAATCAAATGTATGAATAAAATCGACAAAGTCGAAGTACCCTTCTCTCCAAATGTTTCCACCAAGTGGAAAATATGAGGCAAAAATCTGACAGAAAACAAACTTCCCTGGCTAATGCCACGACGGATATTGAACTACATCTGACAGAAGTTGCAAGTGCTTATTGTAAACCAACAAAAGATTATCCTTCATTGGGCTGGGAATGACCACCTGCAGACATGTTTCGAGGTTGTTACCTCTCATCAGTGCAAGGGTAGGTCAGGTAGAAATGAAAGGTAGGAGTATTTGCTTTCTCGAGGAGTGCTTATTGTTTTCCAAGCGGGTGGCGCTGCGACTGACTTCACTGTAAGTCGCTGCTTCATCCGTAGGGAAGTATTAGATAAACAATAGATGTGAACAAATGCGCAGACTTGGGTTAATTTGGAAGGTTGGAATTCCGTTCCTCTTCCGGCTAGCTCGATCACCACAAGTGCGCAATGTCGCAGAAGTCCAGCAACTCCGGATAACATCTCCATTTATTTGTAGCAGCAGCAGAATAATAACTCCAACATGCAGTTTGAGCCTTGAAAAAGACTCAGGCATAAACGTCGTTCCGAATTCGTTTTGGAAATTTGTTGGGTTTTCCAACGATTTCCCATCAGCTGCAGGCCGTAGATTGCTCAGACGAAGAAATGCTCCATTATTTCCATCTCCAATCGCAAACTGTATTAACAGCCATTTAAAGGCAGAACAAGCCATTTAAGGTATTTGTTCTTATTTGAGCCACTCGGGAGAGTGTGCTCTCAAATTGGACGACTATGTCCCTTCGCCGGTGCTCCCGAGCGACTGACTTTCGCCGGTGCTACCGAGCGACTCTTTTCTCGGTCACACACACCATGCACCCCCTAAGGTTGAGGCCCGGAAGGATGAACTCCCCAGAGCACTCGTTCGTTCTCGAAAGCTCACCCCCCCTATCCACCACCCCCGCTCGTTAAAGCGGTTCCTCATCCTGATGACTCGCGATCAGCAGAATAAAATCTGACCGTTTGATATGGAGTGCCCAGCCAATTCTCGGCTTGAAGCTCCCTTATATCTGACATGAGTTGACTTTTAAACAATGACTTTACTTTACTGTGCATGGTGCCCCCCTGAAACTGGCTGAAGGCCTGAAAAAACTCTCGGCTGAGGGCCGAGTGCTGTGTACTGAGTTAACTGAAATTGAAATTACTACTTGGTCGGTTCTTCTTGGTATCTGAAACATTAAGGCATGATTAATCGTGATTTGGTGCCTGTTGAAGTAGACGTTGGCGTCGCCGAAGGTCTCGCCTCCGCCGTACTTCTTCAGGGGTGTCGTTGTCTCCTTGGTTTACTGGACGTCTGTATTTGTCTCTGTCTCTGTCGTTTTGCTCACGTCTGTTCTCGTGGAGCTCCGTGAGCAGCGGGTTCGTGTGGGTCTCTACTCTGTCTAGAGTAGTCCCCACATGTCTTATCAGTCTGTCGATATAGTCCGGGTGGATGTCTAAGTCTCGATATATGAACCTGTTGGGCATATATTGTGGTGCGTCTGTTGCCGTCCTCAGGCAGACGTTGAAGAAGGCCTGTATCTTCTGCCTATAACTGTTCGCGCACTGCCCCCAAGCAGTGGATGCGTAAAATATGATAGGCAGAAGAATTGTCTTGATGAGGCGTAGTTTCAACTCGAGTGCCATGTTGCTCCTACGTCCGATGAGTGGGTACAGCTTATGCCTTGCGGCTTTCGCTATAGCTAATCTGTGGGAGACGTGCCTCTGAAACGTGAGTTTCTTGTCCAAGGTTACTCCTCAAAACTCTCGGTCAAAACGGGCTTCTTAAATAGCCGAGCTAGATATTTACTTCGGCCAATGCCGAAGCAAAGTCGCTAGTGGGCGGAGCCTATTGGAGCTCCGCTCTTGGATATACTCCAACTTCAAAATTTTATATTGTCTTTCATTATCATTTCAGAAGCATTTCCGGGAGATTATGACATAGATTATAATTCATTGGGCAGGGACAAGACGACTCTGAAGTTGTCGGACCTACTCTTGCACTGATGAGAGGCAACAACCTCGAAACATGTCTGAAGGTGGTCATTCCCAGCGCAATAAAGGATAATCATTTGTTTGTTTACAACAGCACTTGTAACTTGTATCTTCTTGGAAGAACGTTGCACAAATATCTGATTTGATCCAATATCAGAAAAGGGTAAAATATTAATATTTGTTCATATAGGTAGTTCAGGAGGGATTGTGGAGAGAGGACTATTTACCTTTGTATCGAAACGAACCGGTGACAGTCACGAAGATATGAATGGTGACGTTTTTGAAGAATGGTTTGAACACATGATCGATTTCATTCCGCAGGGATCTACTATTGTTATGGACAACGCGAATTACCATTCTAGATTACAAGAACATTTACCAACAAGCAATTGGACTGAAAACAAACTATTGGAATGGCTTAGCTCAAAAAACATTGTTTTTCCCGCTGATCCATTAAAAAAATAACTTTTTAATATCGCTTGAATCCACAAAAACAAGTATAAAAAGTACAACGTTGACCAACTAGCCACTTCACGCGGAATATCAGTATTTCGAATTTCTCCGCATCATTGCGAGCTGAATCCCATTGAACTGATATGGGCTCAAGTGAAAAGAATGTACCCCGAAAAAAAATACCTTAAAAGATGTTCAGATATTGTTTGAATGTGTGATTAGTGACCAGTGACACTTGGAGAAAATACATAGACCATGTTATTACCTATGTGGAAAATTGACAATATTTTTGAAGACTTTATTGTTTCAATAATTGTTATTTACCTTAATAAAGATGATTTCTAAAATAATATAGTTATTGTAAATACTGTACTTATTTACTTATTGTAATTTTTTTTTTTAAATTAAAAATTAATTAAATTGGTTGTGACTTCATAGAAATAATTTAGGTCTGCTACATCATTCTACTTTGATCCCATTATTTCTAGGTTTTTTTTACATAAACAACTAATGACTGATGCATTTCACATTTTTGACTTCCAAAATACTATAATAGGTGAAAGTACACATCTTACTTTTTTTCAAATTTATTACCAACTAATTGTTGAGAAATAACATTCTATAGGAATGTTTGACGTTAACCTAAATATTTTCATAAAATATTTACCATTATATTCTTGAATAGAATTTTAATTCCCTTAACAATTGCTTTACAGTGGCCCAATCTGATAAATAGATATTGTGCAGGGTGGCACTACCTAGCGAATGAAGAAAACAGTTGTTTGCTATTTTTATAAACGTTCTACATCAAAATTTGCACGAGCCTCCCTTTATGGATATTGCACTGAGGATTTATTACTCCGCGCCTTCAATTTACGAACTATAGTTCCAATCGAATTGCATATAATTCAGAGAAATCGTGAATCAAACCGACATGACATGCATATCCAGATTGTTTTTTTTATGGATCATAGGCCTCATTCTATTAGAAAGTAAGCTTATGGTCCGGGAGTTAACGACAGATTTCATTACCCATTTCCGCAAGCCTTTTTTTTGTGAGTTATGTGTATGTGCAAGAGTAGATAATATACACGTCTGCCACCGCATCTCCGCGACAGGGGATTACAGGAGGGTTAAAATTGCAGCAAAAAATCAACAAAAAAATGTATAGCCGCATTCGCGAAACTTATTGTACGTATCAGTTGAAACTCAATAAGCTCAGAAAATATTGTCTGCCACATGAATTCCACAACAAAACTCGTCTGCCACCCACATGAGTAAGCGCAAAAAAATATTTTAAAAAAATGTACCCGCAAGGATGAAATTAATTGAAATGCTTGTTTTCATAGCAGCAAACACAAAAATAATAGTCTGCCACTAGTAAGATACCACGAAGATGTTTTCATGAAAAATTCCAACCCGAATAAAAAGTGGAAAAATATTAAAAAAGTGGAAAATTTGTACTTTTTGTATAAAATCGCCAAAATCTCGAAAACAACACCAGATATAGGAAAACGAAACGAGTTTTCAAAAAAATGTTCATGAACAGTTTTATTGTTCTAACACAGCTCTACAAAAAGTTCTCATGAAATTTTTTCATACCGTGAAACAAAAATTTGAATTGAGGACTTGGAACTCTCCTGTAACCACCTGTCGTGGGGGTGCGCCGGCAGGAGTTCATATTACTATTATACAGGGTGTTTGCAGACGTCAAAATAAGGAGAATTTCAAAATCATTCTGATATTTGGGTAAAGTTTGGTATCTGGGAATATTTTTCAATGAGAAAATGAAATTTGATGTAAGTTTGTGTAAAAAATATATTCTTGGTAGAAGTCGCTGCGAGCAACTGTTTTCGAGTTATCGGGATTTGAAATAATCGATGCAAGTGATTTTGAATGACAAGATTTTTAAATTCAACATAAATTCAATGGAAAATTTGTTTTTTTTTCATCGTACAATAAGAATCAAGTTTCATAACAATTCAATACCAATAATAATAAAAGTAATTAGAACTAATTTCATAATAAAACAGTTAGTTTGGATAATAATTACAGTAATTCAAAATGGCCATCTTGCATCATTATGCATGCGTCGGCTCATCGTCTTATGGACCCACGTACACGTTCGATTATACCTAGTGACCCAAGTGTATTTCGTGTTAACGTAGTTGTTATTCAGAATCTATTGGCACCGTATGAACTAGGGCCTTCAAGTGACCTCACACAAAAATCTATTGATTTCAAATCCGGGGACCTTGGAGACCAAAACTGATTTGGAACTTCAGCGCCTCGACCAATCTATCTGTTTCTAAATCGCTGATTTAAAAATTTACGAACTATTGATATTATCAAATCACTAGATAAGAATGAAATAAGTGCCCTGATCTTACTTGATTTTTCAAGAGCCTTTGATACTCTAAGTCATGATATCCTGATTTCTATTTTACATTTCATTGGCTTTGATTATACTGCTTGCTCTATCCTAAAGTCGTATTTGTTCGACAGATCTCAGCAAGTTAGGCTCGACCATTCCATTTCTGATTCATTGGAGCTCTGCCAAGGAGTTCCACAAGGAAGTATTTTGGGTCCACTCTTATATATTATTTATACCAGCAATTTATGTTCGTACATAGAGAACTGTAATTATCATTTCTATGCAGACGACACACAGCTGTATTATTCATTCAATTTATGTGATATACATGAGGCCAACCAACTCATCAACTCTGACTTGAATCGACTTCTTGATCTTACAAATGAGCACTTATTGAAGATCAATTCAAATAAATCTGTTGCGATTTTGTTTGGATCTGACCATCAAAGAAATGAAGCCCTCAACATATTGAACGTCTGTATTGGTGAGAAAATAATACAATTCAAAGATTCCTGCAAAAATCTAGGGCTCATTATGGATTACAAACTACGATTCAAAGATCACATAACTTGGAAATTGAGAAGCGCATATTCTTCTCTGAAATTTATTAACAGTCAAAGACACTTTTTGAATGCGAAATTGAAAATACGGTTGTGTGATAGTCTCGTACTCTCCCACTTTAATCATTGTGATGTCGTGTATGGTCCCTGCCTTGACAATGCCAACATCAAGAGAATCCAAAAGACTCAAAATTCGTGCCTGAGACTTATATATGGAATAAAACGTCCTCAACGAATATCTCATAAATTAAAAGAGGCTGGATGGCTTAGCATGTTTAACCGGCGGAAACATCATATGGTATGCTTTTTCCACAAACTACTGATTGACAAAACACCTGAGTACCTGTTCAGGAGAGTAACCTTCAGAACAGATGTACATAACCTGAACTTGCGCCGGAAAAATATGATAACGATACCAAAGCATAGGAAAGAAATTTTTAAGCGGTCTTTTTCTTATAACATTGCACTTTTTGGCGACGTCCTGGATGTACCATGTAACTCTTTGAAATCACAGGGCTTCAAAGTTTGGTATAAACGATATTTGTTTGGTAGACAGTAATCCATGATAGACATTATACCTATTGCTCAAATCATAAATATTTCTACTAATACTACTTACAAAATTATTGTGTATGAAATTCTTTAGATTTAATATTTTCTTGTTTTTTTATTTGTTCTCTTTTTTTTTACCTTTTTGTCTCCTTTTTTTGTTTCTAAGCAGGGATCTGTGGAAGAATTGGCATTATAGCCTAACAGATTCCTTTTATTTACCTACAAATAATATACCTTTGTAATATATTATACAAGTTAATGTATAGTAAATAAATAAAAATGTATTATTATTATTATTATTATTATTATTATTATTATTATTATTATTATTAAACCAAAATGCGCTGGCACTCCATCATGCATAAACCACATTCTTTGTTATGTCATTTCAAATGACTGAAAAGACATGTAGGTGGCGTCACCCCTACGAAAGAGTCAATTACCATAAAATTTGATTTTGTCATTGAAAAATCATCCCAGATATCAATCTCTACTCGAATATCATAAATATTTTGGAATTCATTCACAAAAAACAAATATAAGAATTAAACTTTGACACTCTGTATATTAGAAACAAATAACTTGCGGTCATATGTTTATGGGAACTTTTTTCTTATTTTGACGTCAGCAACATGCTCCTGAAGTATCTACAAGTACTTGAGAAACACCCTGTATATTACACACATAACTCATACAAAAAATATGAATCTTGCGAAAATGACCCGGAAATTTCTGTCGTCAACTCCCGGACTATTAGTATTCTGGTCAGTTTGTAAACATAAAAATTTCGAGCTTACATTTATACCGGATTAGTCAAGTTATTAACTATAGAGCTTTCCAACTTTCCATGCCCGAAAATAATATCTGAACCGCTTCTGTACTTCATCAAGCTCCCAAGTAAATCGATAAAAGCTACCCTCCGTTCCAGCCACAACTAGGGGTGTTCCAGGGGCTTCGCAGCAGGAAAATCGCGAACATGGCAGTAGCAGGTATTCGTTGACTACAACGACAGACTAGAAACTTTTTATCATACACAGAAGGTCGATATTGTCGAAGGTATCCGCAGCTGTTTCCATTTCCATGGCGTAAAAAAGCGACCGGCATGAGGGTAATGCAACCTGAGGGTAAATACGGTAGGGTGGAAAACATCAATAGGCATCAACGAGGGGAAGCGGATGCCTCGTTGCCGTTGTAACGAAACAGGGTGTGGGGAAAGAGGGCGCAAACCAGTGTTGCCAACTGACAGTAAAACGATTCTCACAAACCAATTTTACCAATAATTGATGTATTTTGACACGTTGTGAATCATTTCAGAGTAAATATAGCTAAAATGTAACCAAAACAGTAAAACCTGAACAGAAACATTGTTCAGCCTTCAGTTAAAAAATGTGCCTAGGTAGGTAAATGACTTTGTACAAGGACTGAGCACTTATTTAAGGTGCCGTACTAAAACTTTACCATTTTTCCCTATATTTGCGCCTAGCCTTGATTTTTTTTTTTGGTATTGTTGCTAACCTTTTCTTTTTTCATAGCTCCGGCTTGATGCACCCCATAATGGCCACAATAACAATTTTTCTTCTTACTCTTGACTAAAACTGTATAAAATGGTTTTTCATCAGTGTCAACGTTAAAGAACCTACTATTAATACATTTTTTCGTTCTACCTATTAATACATCTACCATAATATATAAAATATTTTCAGTTTATGAGAGAAATCCTCACAAAAATCCTGACACATTTTCTGTCAAGTCCAAATAATCCTCACAAACGAGGATTTTTTTTCACTGTTGGCAACGCTGGCGTAAACGAACACCAAGGCATCGCGGATGCGGTGACGCCAAGAAAGTTCTTTATTCCAATCATAGATAGCAGCACAAGTACTGTTTTGTAGACGACGACACTGTTTTTAGTGTTTTCATATACTGGATGGGATTATTCAACAAAGGTTTGTAAATATGTATTTCGTAGTGGACAGAGTTATGGCGGGTTATGGTCATATTAGAGTTGTTTAGCATATTTATGATAAAAAGACAATGAAACAGGTAGCATAAACATCACATAAAATAAGGAGATGAGAAGCAACTGTAAAAAAATTGCAGCCTTTTACTATTTATGTTAATGCACAACCGATGCAGACTGTAAAACTATAGTAGGGATATAATACATACATAGTTCGTGGAATACAATTTAAAACAAAAACAAACGTTAACGTCGCAATGTAATAACACAAATATTGATAAAAGCAATAAAAGAATAAATGGAAGTAAGTAGGTAGGTATGCATCTACTTTATTTAGAGCTCAAGAAAGCCTTTAAACTTTATACGATGAATGCAAAGTAAGATGTATAAAAACCCTGGTGCGTCGAGTGATTAGATTTTGTTTTGATTTTTCAGAAGACAAGTAAACAAATGAAATAGTGGTCTGCTTCTTCAGTCTGTCCCAGAGATAGCGCCTTTATAGAATTTTAGTTCTGTCAATATTCCAGGGATATGGTGATTGACGACTGTTTTTATGGAATTTCAACAAACTTCAAATACTGTTCAAAACTGAATAGCTGTAACGGAATCTAAATTTCATAGTGCAATTTCCCTGTATTGATGACTATTATTAATGTGTTTGTCCATTTTGCTGCATATTTTCTTAAAAATTCATCATTCATTCAATAATAATTCAATTTGTCTGACTGACTCGGCCGTTCATGAAGATCCATAGTAATTGTATAAAATACACAGAAAACGATTCGATCTCTACAAACTTTATTCAATCAGACAGTGAAGAAGCTGCTGTGTTGGCGAAACATTGAATACAATTTGTTAATATCTAATCGTTTTCTGTGTAGTCTGTACAATAATAAATCGTTCATGTTCCGTTTTTGTATCATTTGTGGGCAATCCAGAGAGACGAATAAAATAATTCATCTATATATCCAGTACCGAAAGTGAGTACCACCATATTATGAAGATTATCACATAGTATCTTAGAATTATTAGAAAACATTTTAATGAAAAAAATGGCACGAATATATATATATATATATATATATATATATATATATATATATCTCACGGAATCCCGCCATTCCTGATTATATTAGCACAAGATTGACAGGTTCTAATGGTGAATTTTCATGAAGCTTAATTTCGATACTTCCAAATGAAATGCGTGGTTATTATTGTAGTTAATTGCATTTCAGTAAAAAAATATAAAAATAAGTCGAAAATGTAACAATTAAAACTGATTGGTGATAGTGATTCAGTAAATTTCAATAATTAGGTTTCTTTATTCAGTTCATCCGTCGACAATACTTGAAAACTTCTGTGCTTACAGGAAAACCGACCGTGGCGGTACACGCAAATGCGGAATATTTGGGAAACAGGTCACGATTTCATTTGTTTTCTCTTAATCAAGCTGGCGAATTGTCTCCCGTTTTATCCCACAGTTTTGCAGGAATGAGTCGATACACCATGGTTTTTAGACATCTTAATGCAAAGCATACAAAAATATACAGAACATTATAAGGACCAGCCTAAGAAGCATCGGAAACATTCCAGGGAAAACAAGACTTCAGACAGGGTTTTGTCTTGAGCCCACTACAATAAAATGTCTAGAACTTCCATATTCGACGGCCATTGGAAATCCATTGGATGTAGGTACCTGTGCTGTGTGGGATTTTACTAAAACAACACTGGTCTCATCTGAACTACTATCGCATACGACATAACTCTAGGAAACAATTATTTTCTGAACGATCCACGATGTTAACGTTTGGTTTTGATTCCATGATATCGAAAAATTTAACAAATTATGTAAGCCCATTTTAATGCCTCGTCGCTGTACCGAAATAGGACAAGATGTGAAGTACAAGGTCTGCAACAAACACCAGCGTAGTGGTCTACTAAAATAGTAGATGGCACTACAAGTACCGATTTGTAGACGGTCACGATGGCGGTTGCCCGGCCGTTTGGTTTATTTAACTAACTCAAAAATACATTTGTAGCAATACGTTTACATGTTTAAAATAATAAAAATGAGATAATATTAACAAATCATATTTTCTGTGGGTAGGTATCTATCTATTTTATTTTATGATCGATCTAAAATATAAATATGAACACGTTTCGTTTTACTCCAAAACTACCTACCTACGATATGAAATGATTAAACGAGGAGTTGTTTTGATGTATTTATTACTAATTTTGATAATAATAGCATTGATATCATACTTTCTGTAGGTGCCTAACTATCCAGTTTATTTTCTGATCAATCTAACTAAAATGAAAACTAGTTTCGTTGCTGCCACATCATCTTATAGAAGAAGAAAGAAAGAAAAAGTACCTTTGTTGAAGTGTTTGGTGGGGATGTGCAAGAATGTGAAAACGGGATTCAATTCAATGCATTAAATTATATTAATTTTATTTCCTTTTTGAAAAATATGCATTGTTTCGGAAACGTCACAGAAATAACTGATATTTATACAACAGTTGATAGAAGAGAGGAAGACACACACTACTTATTTGCTGATAAATTTTGAACAACAAAAATGCACAATGAACAAGCGGTTTTCACAACGACAAGAATTCATTAAGGTATAAAAACAGTTTCAGTCAAAAATATTTTCGGGCTTAACTTGAACGAATTGAGGGTTTTGATGGTACAGTTTGGCAAACATAGCTGCAATTGTGGAAATATGCACACCCATGTTGCGCATTAGTCGTACGACGGACTATCCAGTGATATTCACGTGATTGTTCGTGTATGAATTGGGAATTTCATACCTAATCTCAGCTATATTTGCCAAACTTGTAGTTTCAAACCCATATATGATCTGGTGAACAGAATATTATTTTATTCCACGACAAAGGTACACGAAATTCTTCTTTGTCTGGTTTAATATTTATGAAAGTATTAATTGAGTGAAAATTGTAGCTTATTTTTAAATACATATACATAGCTGTAAAGACAGCTTAGTGATAAAATTTTATGTATTGGTCGAACAGATTTCTACATGACTATTTTCGAAACATTTGCTATCTGATAATGAATACCTGTGAAATGGCTGTAGCATTACACCAGAAACAAATGTCATAAAGTACCTAATCTAGACTCCACTTGTGCGCAATACTAATTACTGAGTTAATTTATTTCTACTACATTGATTTCTCAAATTTATGAAAAAAGAAATTCAAGAAAGATAACTTCTATGTCAATTTCTCATAGTGATCTCTCCATGTCATGTTTTCATCTAGGGTAATGCAAAATACAGAGCTGTGGCTATTTTGCAATCGATTATTGTTAATAGTAAAGTTCAAATCATCTAGAAGTTTTTTACTAGTGTGTTAAAAAGTAAACAGTTACCGTTGAAGAAGTCTGAAACATTGGTCATCAATTCAGTACACTTGTTGCCGACATACCAGAAGAAAAATGATCTGCATATGCAGTATAATGATTATCACCAATAAAGCTATCAAGGTGATTCACATAAAGTATAAAAGCACAGGTCCTAAAATTGATCCTTGTGGCACCCCCATATTCAAAGTTAGACTATCCGAGTTGATGTTGAATTTCATTATCTACATGGACTTGTATTCATCAACTGTTTACGGTTTTCTAGAAATGATGAAACCCAGGATAAGCATTCACCTCACAAACCATACAATTCTAGTTTCGCTAGTTTTTTGTGATTAACGCAGTCGAATGATCTGCTTAGATCTTAGATCGCAGAATATCGCAGCAGGACACTCGCCTGCATCAATATATTCGACAATTTGTTTATTAAATGAGAACATAAAAGTTGACGTAGATCTTTTCTGTCGAAATCCACGTTGTTTGGAGGTTAAAACATTAAATCGCCGTAAGAAACTCGTGAGCCTGTTTTATTCAAATATTTTTGAGAAACTGTTCGGGTTTGTAATAGCTCTATGTTTGTGTTTATTGACATTAAGTTCGTAACAGAATGAAATTAAAATAAAAAACTTCATTAAATACGTATAAAACCACAGAAACTATCTGAACGATAGTTTGTTCCTGGTGAGACAATTAAAATATGATTAAAATTTATAAAAAGATTTCAGTACTTAAAGCTAAATGCATCTAATGATTATCTATCGATAAAATTCAGTATTGAAATATGAAACAAATAAAAATAATATGGTGATTTCACATAACATGAAAATCATCATTGCATAACTATGGCATCACAATCAAAGCACGTAATCAGTTAATCGTCAATTAATTTATGTATTTCCCTTCTTGGCCTATCCATTATATATTTTTCTACTTCAGTCCTAAATCTGTTGTGTAGTATTTTAATTTTTTATATTCTCTGGCAAGGTGTCCTGGAACATCATCTTCCTTCGCAGACAAACAGCTTTTATTCGCAACTCTACAATTTTTGAGTGGAACGATCATATAAACATTTTCATTATACCTATGTGAAAACACTATATTTACATGCTTATTTAGTATACTGAAAAAGGGGTTTTTCCGTGCGCCGGCACCGAAAAATTTTCCGTGCGCTGGTGTCATTATAGCTGCCTATTTACATGTCAAAATTAAATAATATGTTGTTGACAGTTCTCTAGAAATCGCAAATTGTTTGAATATTCCCAAGTAGCACACCTATATTGGTGAAATATTGATACTATATTGTGAACATATTGGCGAAATATTTGAAATGCAATATTGGCGAGAAAAAAAATGTGAACATTCGGCGATATTGCTCCAATATTACTTGAATAATATTGGCAAAATATTCTTGAACTAATATTGGCCTCAAAATGTTCGGCGATATTGGTACAATATCGCTGATACAATATTTTGACAATATTGGCACAATATTCAAAGTTATATTGTCGAGAAGTAAAATGTGAACATTTTGCGATATTGGTCGAATATTGTTTGAATATTTTAGAAATAGTTTTCGTGGAATATTCTTGAAGCAATAATGGCCTCAAAATATTTATCGATATCGGTACAATATTTATCGATATTGGTAGAATATTTATCGATATTGGTACAATATTTATCGATATTGGTACAATATCATTTGGATATATTGGTGGATGTCAATATACCTTGGTAAATTATTAAATGTCCTTTAGTTGATGAAGGTGACACCTGAGTCTGTCTTTTGATCGCCATAACCACTGAGTGAGCTGTCTTGATAACAAGTTAAGGAAAGTATTTAATATACTTTCGAAGGTTTTAGAAGACGTTCTATATGTAGAGCCACCTAGCGGATTTTTATCCAAGTTTGATCATGATATAATTTCAATATGTTTCATTGAATATTCGGCCAATATTCAAATTTCATCTCAATCTAGATGTAGGAAACAATATAAAGACAATATTGTTTTAACGATATCGATAAATATTAGTGAACCAATATTGACCCAATATTAATTAATAAGATTTGTTGAATATTGGCGAAATGATATTCAACCAATGTGTAATCACACTTGGAGATACAATATAGTTTTTATTCCTAGAATCGATATTAGGGGAATATTGGGATTGCGATATTTATTCTAGATGTTAAAAACGATATTGGTAAATATCGTTCAACCAATATTCTAACAAACTTGAAAATACAATATAGTTTTTTCCCCTATAATCAATATGACTGGAATATTTGGATTGCAATATTTATTCTAGATGTGGAAAACAATATATAACCAATATTGTATTATCGATATTGGTAGAAATTATTCAACCAATTTTGACCCAATATTTCGTGTGATAATCTACATTCAAAACTAGTTCAACCAATATTCCACCTATATTATTAATATAATATTGTTTTTTGAATATTCACCCATATTGGACCAATATTGATTTTTCTTTTACAATATATCTATATTGGCCCAATATGGAACCAAGATTCAGCCGATATGATGTGCTACCTGGGTTTCCTTACCAACAGGGTAAATAACGCTTGTTTTGTGGCAATTTCTGGATATTTTTATACCATAAATATTTCAATTAATAATTATAATACATGTTTTTGTTCCATCATCATTGAAAATAAATGTTTCTTAATAATTTGTGGTTTTCAGGTAGATATAATGAAAAATGAAAACAGAGTATTTTCACTTAGATTCTGCTTGCGTTCCTCATAACACTGCGTTCCTCATAACGCACTAGAAACTTGATTGAACCTTGGGTTGGTCAGAACAACAAAATTGTTGGCTGCGTGTCAATGAGTAGATAGATAATCATCTAACTTTGGATTCCTTGGTTCGTTTTAAATTGAGTTTCACCGAGTGACTATAGCTCACAAGTTACTTTTTGTTATGTGATGAAAAATATCGTTCATTACTCGTCCATAAATGCTTTTTCCTTGCTTGCACAACTTCCCGTGTTCGGCTTCGTCTCCCACGGGAACATGTCGCGCACGCACGGAAAAAGTCTGTTTTCTGAACTCGTAATGAAATATACTATTTACTTAAATAAGATAAATGAAAAAAAGTTGATTGATTATGAACAGAGCATTTGAAAATTCAGGAAACTAAGTAATTATTTTTTGTCAGTCTAAATTAGAAAGTCGTCGAGACTCGAGACTCACTCACAAGAATTCGGTATGAGGAAATTTGAAAACATGGACTATTCCATATCAAATCAACAACGTGGGAACAAAATAAAATAGTGGAAATCCTTGAAACTTGTTCGGGCTGTTGATGTGCAGTCAGACACCAGAACACCAGTCAGCCAGACAACAAAACGAGAGAGAGCTTCGTACTCAGACATGATTAGAATGAAAGCAAGAAAGGGGCACAAAGGAAAACCGTTGAAAACAGTCGAGCGTGCCCAGGCAACACGACTGCGACTGCAGGTCAGTCTCAGGAAGTGAAGCTCCGTAAATGAACAAAATTATATGTCTACCTACTGTGAGACAAGGGGGAAATGTACATCGCAGCTGTCTCTAATAGGTTTTGAAGAAACACCAAACATCCTGAATGGGAATTTTAGAATGTATCTACAAACCAACTTGAGATTTATCAAGAATTTTTTTGCGAATAGAAGACAATTTACGAATTATTATTCATGATAAAATAACAATAGTCTGAGAGATAGTCGAATATTTTCAAGAATAAAAAAAAACGAAAGAGAAAAGATGAAGCCATCAGGGACCTAATATGCAATCTGAAGGAGTTTATTGAAATAATGCAAAATTTTAAGAAAAAGTCACCAGCTGAATAATAATCATCACCAAATGATACATTTCAAAGATGACTAGATACAGAGTGACCCGTTTGAAAGCGGACCATCTCTCTAAAACTATTATTTATTATCCGATTCAGAAGTTTATTTTTTTTAATATATAGAGCATCGATTAAAAGTTCTAGTTGAGTGCCATACATTCGAAATAAGAATACCAATTTCAAGGCCTACTTCGAATTTTTGTCAAGGTCAAAAATCCAAAAAAAACATTCTAGCAATTTTTTAAAATAAAATACGAGAAAATTTCATGATAAAATAAGTTTTTTAAAAAGAAATCTAGCATAACTTTAACTGTGACAATTAAAAAGAAAGTCGCTTCAAAATTTTGTTTCGGTTTCATTCAAAGTGCGAAATTCAACATGATTACTACGAGAAGTGTTTTATAATAAATTCCTTGAAAATTGCTGGAAAAAAACAAAGATGAAGATCCATTACATTAACCTACTACTATTTATACTGCTATTTCAGTTCTATCCGTCTATTAAGATGGAAATGTTTTTAAATAAAGTTATTGAATATTGTTTAGAAAAACCAAAGATGAATAGTTTAAACTTCTATTAAATGAACCAGGCATAGGTATTTAAATTTTTTCCGGAAATATAATTCAGATATTTAATGTGAGACACTCAACAGATTTACAAAAAATCAATACAATTCGGAAAATACCTTAAAAATGCTATTTTTTAAGTCAAGTTCAGATAATTAAAATAAACGTAAAAAATCTTTTTGAAAACTAGCTTTCGTTTATAAATTATTGAACTAAAAAGTAAAAATTAATATTTAGTGAATGAGAAACAAAGGACTTAAATACTTCCTTAAAAACTTGAGGAATTGTAGAGGTTTTTCCCCCACAAAATAAAAGACTCAAATGGCCTATACTAATTTTTATAAGATAGTTCGTTAATGAAAACCCCAGTTTTCGCCCAGCAAAATCTCTTTGTGGATTTTTTTAAACAAGCAATAGTGAAATAAATTACAACTGTTTTGGTTTTTTGGAAATATCTCAATGATTATTCAAGGAATCGTTTTACAATCCATGGAACTTTTGTAGAGATTTATAAAACCTTCAAAATGGATTTTCATACGACCGGATCGGTACATTTTCCACTGAAAAAAATCCGTGAAAACCTTGAAAAAGAGACAATTTTTCAAAAATTTATAATTTTTATAAATCTGAAGCAGGACAATAAATATTGCGGAAACTGATAAATAATAATACCTATGTGGTTCAACTGTGCGCAAGATACTTTCAGTCCGATTTGTAGTTTTTGCACAATCGCGTTATAAACAATTTAAGGGCAAATCTTTCTAAATGCGCCGATTTAAGGGAAATCATCTTTTTCAAATTCTGTAAACGATATTTGGAAGAAGAGACCGATATCCTAAGAGGTTTAAGGGCACATCTTGCAAGATGCGCCAATTTAAGGAAAATCGTCGAATCGAAATTCTGTAAACGGCATCTGGAAGTAGAGATCAATATCTACAAATTGCATATTTTGGATTTTCACCTGAGAGGTGGAAAATGTGTTGAAAATGTCACTGAAAGTTGATTAAAACGCTTCAAAGTACGTCCGAAGTCACCCGAAGTCGTACTCAAGTTAACTCGAGATGAGTTCGGGCGATTTCGGGTGCACTTTGAAGCATTTAGAGTAACTTCCAGTGACATTTTCAACACATTTCCCACCTTTCAGATGAAAATCAAAAATATACAAATTGTGGATATTGATCTTTACTTCCAAATGCCGTTTACAGAATAAGATGATTTCCCTTAAATCGGCACATTTAGAAAGATTTGCCCTTGAATTGTTTATAAGGCGATTGTGCAAAAACTACACATCGTACAGAAACCATCTTGCGCACATTTGAGCCACATGTTTATCAGTTTCCGCAATATCGTTTGTCTAGTTTTAGATTTATAAAATTTAGGAATTTTTGAAAAAATGTCTATTTTTCGAAGTGTTCCCGGATTTTCTCAGTGAAAAATGCACCGATCTGGTCGCATAAAGAACCATTTTGTAGATTTTATAATTTTTTACAGAAGTTCTATTGACTGTAAAACGATTCCTCCAATACTTTTTGAGATATTCGCAAAAAAAAAACAAAAAAGTTGTATTTCTTTCACTATTTCTGATTTATAAAATTCCACAAAGCGATTTTGATAGGGCAAAAACCGGGGTTTTCATTTACGAACCTTCTTATAGAAAGTAGTATAGGCCGTTTTAGGCTGGATTCCCACAGATCCGATGATCCGATGGTACGAAAATGTTCTGATTGGTTGAATTGGTAGATGTGACAACAAATCAACCAATCAGGACATTTTTCCAACCAATCAGAACATTTTCGTACCATCGTATCATCGGACGTCGGATCTGTGGGAATTCAGCTTAAGTCTTCTATTTTGTGTGAAAAGAGCCTCTTATTTTTATCTACAGCTTGGCCTATTATTTCAGGTGTAATGGCGTTTTACTCCTCAAGCTTTTGACAAAATATTAAAATATTAAAAAGTTTTAGGTTTTTCATACACATAAAATTATTTTTCACTTTTTATTTCATAAATAAATAAATGAAAGCTTGTTTTTGAAAAGATTTTTCTCATTTAGAAGTACGGTGGTCGAGCTTTCTAACCGACATTTTTTGCTGAAATGTTCCCACGTCCAAATCCGTCGGATTTTTTTCCAAATTCCTACGAGTTCTCCTCTACCCATCAGGGAGGCAGGGGGTAAAATTCGCTCAAATTAAATTATTAGACACTCCAATTTTTTTCACTATTTTCAAGGATTTTTCTGATTCAATTTGGCGAGTTTTCGCTAGTTTTTTCGAGAAGGAGTGAGGTCCGAGCCCCCAACCAAGTTTTTTTAAAATCAGTATACATGTCTGGAACCGTCTGAAATTTTTCAGATTTTATCACCTTCTTTATCTAGTCTTCGGGGGCGGGCAGGGGGATAATCCTGAGTGAAATTGAATTATTCGATGGTTCGATACTTTTCACTATTTTAATGGATGATTTTTCGATTTCATTTTCGCGAGTTTTTTCGACTTTGATAAGGGGGGAGGTCCGAGCCTCCGACAAACTTATTTTTTTACGTTCTTTTCCACGTTTGAAATCGTTCGAAATTTTCCAGACTTCCTAAGCGTTTTCAATATAGCCTTCAGGGGGCAGGGAGGTAAATTTTTAAAAATTAAATTATTTGACGATCCGTTATTTTTAATAATTTTATTTCTATCTTTTTTCGAGGAGACTGTCTTTTTTTTTCAATGTAATTATCGACGTCCGGAATCGTTGGAAATTTTTTCGACGCGTTCTCTCTACCTCCACGGGGGTACTTTTCGAAATCAAATTAATCGATAGTCGGATGTTTTTCACTAGTTTTACGGATTTTTTTCGATTTTATATATATATTCGCGACATATCGTAGGCTATTTCTTTCAAAAAGAAGGGATGTCCGAGCTTCTCCTACTGTCACTAGAGATCTTCACTCTGCTAACACCCGTAAAACCAAATACACAAAAAAAATCAGTAGCTCACTGAAACAATTCCTGACTGAAAAATGTTTTTATTCATTAGAAGAAAATAATATGTAGCTTCAGATTATTTTATAGATTTAGATATAGTATGTGTTTGCGTGTATATGTTGACTCTTATTATATTTTAAAGTTTTAATTTTTTTATTCACAGTTTAGGATGTGACATTGTGATATTGCTGTTCCTATTTGACTATTTTCATATGGCTTGTTGGAAAATAAATTTTATTTTTCTACGAGCGTGCGTAAAGTAGTACTTTTCCGCACGCATTTATATGCGTAAAGTTACACTTTTCCGCACCCCGTGCGGATAAGATTTTTTTCCGCGGAATAGTAAAACTACTCAAAAATCTCACTGGTATAGAAAATTTTGGTCGATTCTGGAGCAGGAATTACTATTGTCGATAAATATGTTTCCTTCGTAATGGAGTCGGCTCTGCCCGATTTAAAAAAATATTTTGAAATTTGGGGTTTTCGAGGGATGGACTTTCACCTCACCAAATGGAAGACGTATGTGGGTCATCGCATCTCAGAAGTTGCCTTCTACTTCCGGTATAACTAAAAGTGACCGGAATTTGAAAATATTTTAGTTGAGACGGCGAGAAGGCCATATTGTAAAACCCGATCCCACAAAATTTCAAGTAGGTAGGTAGGTATGTCAACATCGCAATAATAGGACTAGTCATCAGTAGTCATTTGATTTGAAGGAATTGTTACATTCGTAATCATAAGAATAGGTAGATGTCAGTCAGGATTTTTCATTTCCCTAATTTATCTCGTGTGTATCAAAGACAGATGCCCCAGACAACACTGACGCATACATGCGATGCGTAGGACCTGCTTAGTAGAAAAGACGTCAAAAAGTGCGTGGGAAACATGGCGCGAACGTTATCGAATTTGAATGCAAAGTTCAAACCTAATTATCGCTCATTTTTCTATGCCTTGTCCATAACAACCGACTGAATCATTGCATTGCGTTCGTTTGATATCTTCCTGAAACTAGGCCGATCTAGGTATTTTAGCGGCATATGTGAGAAGTAAATAGAAAAACGAGGATTTCGGGCATTGACAGGGCTCTTACCTGTTTTGCCGTAAATACCCAGATGACACAAATGAACATGCAAAACAAACAGGCACGGATTGAATCGCGGTAAAAGAAATAGGATCAAGACCACAGTACAAAGCAGACTGTACGATTAGAAGAGACAGGCTCACTATTTTGTTGTGGATCAAATTCGTTTCTCTCCTCTCATCTCCACGCTCTCTCTTTCAAGTTTTCACCATCCTCTCTCTCTTCCATCCACTTCTACGTAGCATAGATGAGCCGCCGGGGCAGACTTGACGCTACGAAGCCATGAAGCTTGTCCCGTTGTTCTTCTAGCCGCGAAAGCTTCCGCTCGTATTGGTGCGATAGCCGGCGTTACTGCGCCGTGCACGTTTGCGTGTTAAGTAGACGTCACACGCCTTTCGTCGAGTCTGCCCCGCCGACTCATCCGGCTGCAAATTCTTGTCGGTGAAGCCTATCGCTTTTAGTTCAACGCCACCCAACGAAGTATAAACACTGGTTTTCGTCATCTCCTGCAAAGCATAATACAAGTGAAAATATTGTGATATTTTAGTTTTAGTGTGCCAAAATAGGTAATTATCTGAGTTTTTCAGTAATACATTTGGGAGTGGTATTGTCTATTTTGAAAACTTGAAAACAGGTATTTGGCTTGAAAGCTTTTGGGCTACACCCGAGCTTTTTGGTCCTTTGATGTTTTCTGGATTTTCTAAAGCTTTCGCTACATACAAGTTTATTAAGCCGTACGAGAAGCATTTTTACGTGCTTTTGTTGATATTCTAATAAGAAAACTTGGAAAATTTTAATTCGGAATGACGATGCCTCGCCATTTTTCCTTGTTGGCTTGGAAAAGCGGCCATTGCTGATCCCAAGCAGGGCATCGCTTTCCTTTCCCCCACTTTTGCTTACGTGTCTGCAATCAAGCTACAGCGCTTGCGTTGTTTCTGTTCTGTGGTGAAAGGCAAAGCCAAGGACAAAATAATTTGAAATTCCTTTTTGGTTTCCACATAAAAAAACTCGACTAGCGTTTATGGTATTCAAGTTTGGTTTTCTCAATTGAATATTGTTTTAACAATTTTTTTTTTTTACAGTTGACGATGGATGACGACCAGCAGTTCTGCTTGCGGTGGAACAATCATCAGTCAACGTTAGTAGCTGTTTTTGACACGCTATTGGAAAATGGTACCTTGGTGGACTGCACATTGGCAGCAGAAGGAAAATATTTAAACGCACACAGAGTAGTTTTATCAGCATGTAGTCCATATTTTGAGGTGAGATTTCGAAATTACTGATATATTTAGCGTAAAATCTTACACATCCACAACCCACAACGTGTGCTATATCTAGGATTGACTGTGGTTGAGGTACTGTCTTCAACTGAAAATAGTGTTGCTGTTTTTGGAACACTTTATATTTAAAACTGAACATACTTGGAGTTGAAGTACTGCCTTTGACAAGACATTTTGGCCGCGTGATACTGTTCATAACGCTTTTTATTGCACTTTTTTTTTTTGGGCACTATTCCACATTGTTGAGGTACTGTCTTAAACTGAATATTGTATTTGTGATATACTCAGAAATAGAAGTTTATAATGGATCATTTCGGAGTGTGTAAAATAAAACTGAACATGCTTTGAATAGGGCTGAAGAATATTGATATCTTACAAATTATGTTAAAAATAATTTTTGGAGACTGAATATTTGAAACTGAACGTGCTTGTAGTTTAGGAAAACTGTTCTGCTGAAATATTGGCGTTGTGATACTGTTCATAATGATATTCTGTCAGTTTTTGTTTGGGATTATGTCAACTTAATGGCAAATGGCATGGGGTTAATAATAGTGATTGTGATGCTGCTCACAAATATTGTGAATGTGATACTGTTCACCATCTGCATTCAATGCCAATTTTTGGAGCCTCAGTTTCTAGCTGAAATTTTGAGAGTGTAAGTAACTAAACATGCTTTGAATAAAGTTCATTGAGGAAGATAATTAGAATTGAAACACCTTTGTATTTGTCAACAGTTCGTTAATTTGTAACAGTTAACACAAAATTCTTTATATTTTGTGTGATACTACTCACATGAACCAATGAATGGAATATGATTGTAAACATTTTATTTTTTGCTATGTAAGATGTCAGTTTTCAACTGATTTTGATGGATCTTTTAAATTAAAAAAATAATTGGTACTGTTCAACGGTTGACAAACTAAGCTTTTCAGTATGTAATACTGTTACTACTGCTTTTTGATAATGCAACTTTTTTGTATCACATAACCAGAAAGTTTTGTTGTTGAACAAATAATGTAAATAAAATGAATATTAATGTGATCCTGCTCACAGTCTAATAACTATTTTTAGTTTAATATAGTAATACTCTTTACGTTTTTGCTTTACACACATATGTGACAGTGGTTTTTGAATAGTTAAACATATAATTGAAACAAATCTTGGATTGGTCCACAAAATTCTCAGTATGAATGGTAATGGAGAGTTTTCAAATATTTTAAATTTACAATTTGCTAGAATATTCGTGTAGATGTCCTGAGAAAGTTATTCTTTTAATATTATTTCTGATAGGTAGTAGGTAATGAATGAACTTGAAAAACAAATATTGGTACTGTCCAGTACTTGTAATATAATTTTTGTATGAAATATTTTGAGGTGAAATTAAACGAAGAAGAGTAAGCCGTCACAGATAACTCTAATTGATTTTGTTGTGATTGAACAAGCATAAAAAATGTATTGGTACCGTCCAGTACTTGTAGTGATTTTTAAATCTATTAATTTTTTGTCTCAAATATTTTGAGGTGAAATTAACGAAGAAGAGTAAGCTGTCAAAAAACTAATTGATTTTGTTTTGAATGAGAAAGTTAGTTTTGCAAACTTTAGGAATTCAATTTCCAGAACAAGTTTTGAATGTGAAATAAAATTAATTATTTTAGCTATGTTGGTACTGTCCAGAATTTGCAGCAGATTTTTTGTCAAATATATTTTCCAGAACAATTCTTGAATGGTATGTCAAGCAAAAAAAATAATCAATTTACCAGAAAATAATAGTATTGGTACTGTCCACTACTCATAACGAATGATTTTGTTGGTTCACTTTGATTTATTTTTGTATCTGAAATATTTTGAGAAATAGAGTAAGCATTCATTAAAAAACTAATTTTCTAGAACAATTTTTGAATTGTATGTGAATTAATCAATTTCACCATAAAAGAATAGTATTGTATTTACTATCCAGTACTTGTATGGAATGATTTTGAAGTCTGTGATATACTTCACTTTGATTTTTTTGCAACTGAAATATTTTTAGGAAAAATTTAATAGTAAACTTTAACAAAAAACTTTTCAAATAAATTTTCTAGAATAATATTTGATATGTGAAGCAAAATTAGTCTTTCATCATAAAAAATAGTATTGGACTGTCCAGTACTTGTAAGGAGTGAATTTAAATTAGCGATAGAGTTCACTTGTTTGTTTTCATAATTGACATTTTTTGAGGAGAAATTGAATAGGGAGAAGCTTTCTCAAAAAAATCTTCCAAATAAATTATCTAGAACAATTTTTGAATGCTATGTTAAGCAAAATTAGTTTATTTTAACATCATCCTAGCAGAACTGACTTTCTTAAATAATAGGATTTCAGATTAATGGTCTAAAAAACATAGTACATGTAGAGATGTACTACCCAGCGATTCAATTTGGTGCTTTTTGTTCTTTCATAAGATATTAACAGATTAATTGAGATAATTGAATTGCATTGTGTATTCGCATTGTTTATGGGAAACCAAACATTTGATAAAATCTAACTCCTTGTACCTACTTGTAGCAAGTTACTTGACAAAAAGTATTTGTGAAATAATATAAACTTTGCATTTTTTGCAGGCATTGCTGTCGAAGCACTTTGACAAACACCCCATCCTCATTCTCAAGGATGTGAAGTTTCAAGAGCTGAAAGCAATGATGGACTACATGTACAGGGGAGAAGTAAACATATCCCAAGACCAATTAGGGGCCCTGTTGAAAGCGGCGGAGTCGTTACAAATCAAAGGCCTCTCCGACAACAGGAAAGGCGAAACTGAGCGCAAGCCCGCCCCAGTTCCGCCGCCGCCCAAAAGTCCTCAACCGACGTCGGCATTACCCAAAGTTCAAGGCCTCACAATAGAGCAACGCACGAGAGACGACAGCAGGGAGGGAAGCATGTCACCCGGGCCTCGGAAGAAAAAAAGATTAAGGCGGAAGAGTGAGGAATTAGACAACCACGATGCCTCCAACTCTTCAGAATCTCACAGCCTACCCGCCCAGAACATTCCCTCATCGTTACCTGCCGTATCCAAAATGAACGCCGACGTGCCTGAACCAGTAGAAACCAAATCAGAAATATTAACGAGGCATAAACAACCAGAAGATATTCCTCAAGTTCCTATAATTAAAGAGAAATTAGAGACACATACAGAACTGATGCTCGAACCAAAGTCTGAATACGTAGAAGAAATGAATGAGGACAGTATTGAGGACTTGACGTTAGACGACGATGATCTTAGTAATATGGAACAAATGGACGATCAAGCCGGGCCTAGTCATGGCAATGCAGGGGAAGGATCGAGTCAAGGTAAAAGTGGTATTGGGTTCGAGGAATTACAGAAATAACCTTGTTGAAATTTTCTAGATTTGTGCGAAGCCTAAAAATGGCCCACATTTGAAATGTTTTGGGTTTTGTAACGAAATTTTTTTGCTATAATCAATTTGTGGTACTGTCCATATTGATAAGTTGCAGGCTTTTTTATTCTGTTTATGGTACTGTCCATATGGATAAGTTTGTATTGAAGTTGGTGGTACTCTCCGTCACTAGATATTTTTTTTGGCCAAATACTAGCTCAGTTGTTTTGAATCCCTGAGCCTCACAGTTACATCATGTTTTTTAAGAATCGTTTGGAAAGTGAATTGATTGGAATTATTTCCCCTTTTTTGTGAAATTGACAAGTTAAAAATAGTTAATTTGAATATCTTCAAATATACATACCAATTGAAATGTTCATAAAATTATAATTAACAGAAAATTGTTGACAATGAAAATTCGTATCCTATATCTTAAATATTCTTGTACTGTTTTTGTATTCTGTAAATGCAATCAAATTTTTTTTTGGATTTCAGTAACTACTTGCAATATATCATTTATGATTTTATAACCGTAACTGACCATTGATATGTTGGTTCTGTAGACTTTAAATAAAAATGTACAAAGGCGTAGAATGGAAACGCCAGTTATAACTCAAATTTACGAACAAAATTAATTTTTTTTTCGTTTATAGGATGGATGTTTTTGTAGGTTCGGTATGGTATAGCCAGAGGAGTAAATGTTTCTGATATATATTTTTTCAGTCTTGTGCTTGAAATAATTGTCTATTCATTATTTATACAGTTCCTCCATAAAGTATGAAATTATTCCTGAATATGCAGATAGATATATTGGAAAAATCCTTGGATAAGTCTATTTTCTTTTCTGAGTGGCCAGTTTCTAAACCCTACCCAAGATATATAATGTTATCCGTATTTGGGTAAAAATTACTTGCGGTATTTTTTTAATGCGTCGCCCAGTATATTTTTCCACATTTGTTTGGGGATGATCATTATGAATATAGTGATGCAGATTTGATATGACATTCCATCAAACCTGGTATAACTGGATTCCTGATGACAAACCCCTACTAACAATATATGGAAAAATATACTGGATGTCCCATTGATAACTGACACCAATGTCATTTTTACTCTGAGGATAGCCTGCTATATTTTGTGTAGTGTTCAAAACTGACCGCTCTGAAAAAAAAAAATTACTCGAGGATTTGTTCACAATAGTCATATTCAGAAAAATGAAATAATGAACTGTTGGTTAATAATTGTTCATTGAAACATCTTGTATCTGTACGATATCTACAATTGAATTTTCAAAAGATTAAGCAATTCTGATGCTTTTTTCGTTATTCTCGAAAAAATACTTCGAAACGGGACATAGTCGTTTTACAGTAAGAGCAATGAATTTCAAAAGTACAAGTTTTTTGTAAAATTAGATGTTGATTTTTCTAAGTCGAATGTATTGAAGCTAAGTAAAACTGAAAGTTGTCTCCACATATATATTTGACCTCAATTGGATTGGAAAATTGTAAACGCAGCTTTGGCAAAACACTTAAATTTGCATCCCAAGTAAATCAGTGAAAAACATGAGTTATAGTAATGCTCATCTTCAGTTGAACTGAACAGGAGTTAAAATGGAATGGGAGACATTGAAGAATTAAAAAAAAAAACAAAAATTACAATTAGGTTAATACATGTTGCAATATATGACAATATTAAGGGGTAATGGTAAAGATGTTGGCCATATTTTGTGCCCTACATGTATTAACCCAATTGAAATTTTTTGTTTTTATTTATTCTTCGTTTCCCATGTCATTTTAATTCCTGTTCATTTCGACTGAAGATCATTATTGCGATTGAAAACATGTTTTTGATTTACTTGTGAAGTAAATCTTTTGACTAGTTTTGCCAAAGCTGCGTTGACGATTTCCCCTTACCATTGGCGTTAAATATATATAAATAAATATTGTGGAGACGATTTTGATTTTCTTTCAAATTGAATGTTTTGTTAGGAATTGATAGTTGGCTGGTGACAGGCTGGAGAAATAAGTTGCTTGGAACTCGTTGCAAGAAACAGTAATGTATTTGACCACCCATATATTCAAATGAGACCAGACATACTGACGTTTCAGAAACAGCAGTCATTGTTTTTTTACATAAATGTCCTTTGCGAAATTTGTATACAAAACAATGTCTGTTTTCCTGTTCTGGAAACATCCATATGTTCAGTCTTATTTGAATGTCTGGGCTGTCGGCTGTTTGATCAAATTTCCTGATTCTTGCAACAAGTTTCATGAAACTTATTTCTCAAGAATGTTACCAGCCTTACATTGCTATATGAACCAAAAATGCTTTTTCTGCTAAAGACTATTTTGTCATTATTTGATGAACCTCCAATGCGTTATTTCCAACCATAGGTAAAATATTAAACTGATTGAATTAATCAACTTTATGTTTTTCTATGAATGTTGGATAGAATTGATCATTATGTCATTGAATAATTTCAATTTAGGCAATGTGGAAGGCTTTGGTTTCATATTTTTGTTGAACTGTTATTTCCTAACGATTTTGAAAAAAATTAGAAACAATTTAATTTATATAAATCTACCTGTCTGCTGTAGGTATATAAATGAAAATTAAGGCTATTCCTAGATATTCTTCGGTCAAACTTTAATTGTTCGGTCATAGGTTTATTTGGTGAAATTGTTCACTATCATTTCTGATTTGAAACTACTTCAATTTCAAATTGGGGTGATTTTGAATAATTTTTGTACTAATCGAGTGTCTCTAGTATTTGTTTATTCCATTTGTTTAATTGTAATTTTATTTCAATGACTTTGGAACTGTTTTTTTCAAGTTGTAAATTTATGACTTGAATGTAAGTTACTTTCATTGAAAATAATTTTATAGAAAGCAAACTAGCAAATGTCAGTAAATAAAGATGGGAGATACTAAAGGTTTGATTATTTTTTTACTGCTTCATGCATTGGTTTTTTATAGCAGGAAAGTGAAATATAACTTTCAGATCATTGAAGTTGGATAAAAGTATCATATATAGGTGTAGCATGGTATTTCAATTATCTGAATCAACAATGTTTAAAATTGGGAAATGCATATTGAATGGTAGAACTACTTTATTCTGCTTTCAATGTGGATAGTCAATCATTACTTGTTGATTGGGGTAATTTGAATATTTGTCTTTTGCCAGTGGGATCTTTTTTATCCAATTTACTATTTTCAATAATTTGAAAGGTACAATTTTCATTGCTCCTGTTGTTAAAATTCAATGTCACCAAGGGGTTTATGAATTTTCAATCCTTTGAATTACCAACTGACGAATTGAATTTGTCCCGATATCTTAGAATTTTTCTGCTTTACATTTTCATTTATATATACAGCGAATAATAATTTCGTGGAAACTATTCCGCAACTTCAGTAATTGTTGACTAGATTTGTAGAATGTAGAAAATTCTAATGAAAATTTACAAAAATATTGTATAATTAGTGAAGTCCAACAAGGATTACTGTTACTAATTTTGTACTTTTTGAGGAACGATTCCCTGTAAACTTTCGAATTCAGAGCTTCAGAAAATTTTTGCTTTTATAAACTTGATAGTTTATTTATTTGCACTGAAATGTTTATTGCAGTGTTCATCTGTTATATTTAAATTCACTTCACCATCGTACCGATGCTTTAGACAATTATAACAAGTAATATTGAACAAATTTACTCATGGTTGTGTCTCAGACTGAGAACTTGCAATGTTTCCCTTCTCACTGTTTTTGGGCTTCTCGATGAGCATTTCTTTCATCAAGTTATCTCTATCAATAGGATTTCTAAACTGGTAATTAGTAAATTACAATTCCTATTTTTTTGTAAATTCTGTTGTGCGAGTTTGAACTACATGACAATGTCAATATTAGTCTTGGATGTTTTCAGAGTAAAAGTGGGATTTGGAATGCCAGTATCGTTTTATAGGAATGATGTATGTGAATATTCTTGTAAATGATTAATTTCCAATCTAATTTCCTGTGATCATTAATAGGTTGTATGAACTTTTTTATATTGATTTTATGGTGTTTCAATAAATCGTCAGCTGTACTACTAGATTTTCTGACACACATTTAGCATGGGCTAAATGTTCATTGAATCTTGAGTTTATTGATTTTTCCAATAGACTTTCACAATTTTGACAGTCAATTTCCTAGATTCCCTATCTTTCTTAATTTTGACATTTATCTTCTGAATTGCCTAGTAGTAGTTGCGTGTGTAGATGGGTTTTATTACTATGTACAAGTTAGTGCATAGGAGTTCAACCCTCTACAAATGTTTTTAGGCAATCTATATATTAAATCCAAATGTGAGAAACATCTATTTACGGAATTGTCTGTCAAAATTGTGATTGTTTATTATGGTTGAATGAACAGATCAATAACAATAAGTTCCCATGCTAAATATTTGCCAGAAAAAATTACAGTATAGTAGACCATTTATAGCAAAATACACGTCATAACATCGATGTCAATATTTAAAATTTGTAAAACTTGTTGATGTTCACTGAAATTTGGATAGTTTGGGAAAGTATCAACAGATACAAACCATTGCTCCATATTGCTAACAATGGGCCAATTTTTACTCTCATTTGAAGACAATCCATATATTGAATGGTAGCTAGTTTCACTCTCACCAGAATTAACTTAAAATCACTGTGATCTACTCATTAGGCACTATAAAAATCCTGCTAACAAAGATGACTTATTGAATGAAGTGCTCATCTAGAAAGTTGTTCAATAAACAATTGTGATAATGTGGACACATTCGTTCTTTCTAAACATATTTTTTTTGGGTATTTGAAATTTTTACAATCTGAAAATAAAATTTTTTTTGGGTATTTGAAATTTTTACAATCTGAAAATAAAGAAAATGTGAATGAAATCAAGAAAATCTATAATACCCTGTAAATGGAACAATGATTTTACAATTGTTCATTTTCAGACTGGAACGTAAAATCCCAAAGAAACCAAAAAACGAATTTCCTCCACAAAACCGAACTTTCAAATCAATATTTGTACTCGTATATTCTTGGTTCTTTCAAAATTTGAAAAACTAGTTTAACTAACTACTGTAATAAAATCTAGTAAATGGTAATTTGCAAGTAATGTCTTTCAACAATTGTGAATTGATTGTTTATCAAAATGAAGTGGGGATGAGCTTCCTCATACCTTTTTCAATGTTCGTTATGAACAATATATTTTATTCCACATAGGTTTGAATAAACTTCCAAAGTTTCCATTTTCCTAAAGGTATGTCCAACAATTTTATCTGGAGAGCAAGTGAAAATTTTACTGGAATTTAGTAAAAAAAAAGCATGTTGGATACTGGTTTCTTTGAATCGCAAAGGCAACCGTTCACAAAATATCTTTGTAAAACTATACAGTGTTGGCCACTTGGCAGAATTTTTTTTTAATTTTACGTCTTAAAAAAAGTTATTCTTCCTGAAGAGTTCTGCATTTTCCAGAACCTAATTATGAATAATCAAATATTAAAATGTCAATCGTATACGAGTAGTCACAATACATGAATTTGGTACGAGAGTAAAATACTTTTATTTGTGACAATATCTCGAAAATTGTTATGAAAAGTTGCAATTAAAAATAACGTTCAAAATATGCGATCCAATAAAAAAGTTGTTTTTTTGTAGAAACGATATGATTGCTTATTTGAACCATAATTGTTAATTTATTCTTAACAGCAGCTCTCCACTATAATTTTCGATATAGTTGCAAATAAAAACTACTTTTCCTTCATATATTTTGCCACAACTCAAGACTGCCAAATTTTAAGATTTGGTTATCCAAACTTGGGTTCCTTCCAGAATTATGCAGGAATTTGATGAAGTATTTTTTCTAAAACAAAAATTAAAAAAGTTTTCTATGTAGCTAACTTTTATGACCTTAAGGTCAGCTGCATTTTTGGAAATCTCTCCTTTTAACATTTATTGAAAAATTTTCTGAATCATTGTTATTACTTGAGATAACATTGAATGATTCTGAATAATTTTTTTATTCTTGTTATGGTAGATTTTTGTCCAGATTTTCATTAGAAAGTTTGTTTTATTGTAAACATTGTTTTCAAGAGAACTAAACATAGATTTTCTCAAATTATAAATTTATAACTTGAGTTTAATGTGTAGGGCTGCAACTTGAAAATCTGTTTTCTAGAACGAGTTTTTGATGAAAATTTGAGACGAAGATATGATTATTAGATCTGCAGATATGATTATTAGATCTGCAGATATGATTATTAGATCTGCAGATATGATCTTTCTAAACAGAATATTCTGATTTTAACTATAAAATTTTTCCTCTAAAAAACTTCTGGTGTCTGATTTTGAAATACCTTCAAATAATACATGCTTTGCCTAAAGAGAAATTCTTCTAGCTTTTTTTTTAATAAATTTCAGGTCTAGCTTATTGACCAGTTTCGGATTTAGTAACCGAAATTAGGTGCATAATGAAAAGTCCGTCCAGTCAAACAAGTAAATATAAAAAAAATGGAAACTTTTTTGTTCAGAAAAGAAAGAACTGTTAAAAATTTTCACGTTTTGCGTTAATTTTGCTTTGTCAATCAATTCAGGTACTTTCTTCTAATTTACAAAATCAGTACCTCAGATGTCACTTTTTTTTACAATTATCGATTTACAAATTGGTACCTATATTTTTCCTGTATTTTTTTTAGCAACCACTCCCAATTTGTGATTTATTACTTAAAATCAAATCATTACAGGAACTGTGGGTTTTCCTCTAGGGGTCCACACTATTTCACATTTGAACAATTATTTCTGTATTTCCTTTGAAGTTTTATTTTGGCTTTTTGGTGGTTTGAGCGAAGCTGTTGGATGTTTTTTTAGATGAGACCACCTTCAACTTCCTAAAACTACCAAAAAGCCATATTCGTGAGTTATGGGCACCAGAATTTGACATACAACCGCTATCTGAACAGTTAGGGGGCCGTTTTCGAAAATATTCCGCTAAAGCCGTTTCAGCTGCTCTAGATGCCATTCTAAATGGAGGTGTTACAGTGACTCAGGCATCTTTAGATTTTAAAATTAAACGTACTAGTTTACAATTTTACTTGAAAAAGTTGAATATCAAGTTGAAAAATCAACAGGTGTAGATAGATGAAATCATAATAAAATGGTTATTAATCAAATATCATCTGAAATATTTACTTTTTTTTTCAAATTCAAATGGGTTAGCTTGTGTTGATGTAATTTATTTCCTAGTTGGACTAAGTCATTGAAAGTTTTTTGTGTCAACTCTTGAAAATGTGAAAAAATACTAAATCTTATTGAAGAATGTTCCAATATTATTTCAGATTATTTACACTTGATAATATTTAAATATTTAATTAGATTACATAGTGTTGCACTTTTCCTTCGTTTATGTTTATATGATGATAATTTACAAATGAATTAATGAAATGAAATTTGATGGTAATGGTTGAATTTGGACTTCAAACAGGAAAACTATCAATATTAATTTAATGGAAAGGGGTGGTGTTGTTATTTATAACTTTGATATAGATGATATTACGTCTCTCGACCAAAGTTGAAATTTCAACTTAAAATCTGTTTCAAAATTGCATGTCTTTACAATTTGAACTGTTTTCACAATTGGTAGCGTTTTCACTTTCATTGTACCTATATGTAGTTATTTTAGGAACAGGTTGGGATAAACATGATTTTCAATAGGTGTCATGAAAATTAAATTACGATTGGTCGTGATTTTGTGACTCTTGGTAAGATATAGGTAGATATGGGTATATAAACACGATTGGTCGTGTCTATTATTAAAGTGAGTTCTTGCTAGTGAGATTTTTTTCCAGTTGAAATGTTAACGATTGGTCGTTACCTACGGAAATACGATTGGTCGTGTTTTTTTTCATACATATTGGTGGGATTTTATAATTTGGGATCGATATGGTGATGATTGGTATGTTATAAATGTATTGGTTATGAAGAGATATGTGTATAGATATATATATATATATATATATATATATATATATATATATATATATATATATACAAAAACACGATTGGTCGTGTTTATTTTTTTAAAGAAGGGTCTGGGTGACTAAAAATGGAGCCATAAAAGCAGTGATTATTTTGATAAAAAAATTATTGAATGAGTTTCAAGTGATACTGAACTTTCTGCAAGCTTTCTCACAATTGGTCATTGCCCGGATTTGTAGGATTATTTTCAATTTTAATATTTTGCTAAATGGAATTACGATTGGTCGTGTTTTCCAGTTACATGAAATATGTTCGACCTTATTTGAGCCGATCAAGAGACAAATACTAGGATTTAAACTTGTATAAATATACCTAAAAATTAATATTGATACATAAAATTGATCGTGATTGTTTTGACATGTAATATGAATTCCTTTCTTTTAATCATGTCTAAGGCATCAAAATTTGAATTTTTTGAATTACTCCACATGAGCAGCTCATTTTATATTTCACAAGTTTAATTTTTTAAATGATTTGCTAATTTCAAATAACATGGTATGCATGCCGTCATTCACACTGGTTAAAGTTTATTCCATTCCATTACATTCATTCAGACTGAAAGAAGTCGCGAAGCAGTTAATTTCCAATTAATTGAAGAATATAACTTTGAGATATTATCATAATGTTTTTGTTTTTTTTAAATGAAAAGTCACATTCGAAGCGGATGACATAACCTCTACAAACTCATTGCCAGAAAGATCTAGGAAGCAATACGAAACCGTTTACAAAGCCTTCATGGAATGGCGAAGCTTCAAGAACGTCTATTCATTCTCTGAGAAGGTTCTTTTAGCTTATTTTGAAAAATTATCAGAGAAATATAAGTCGTCGTCTTTATGGGTTCAGTATTCAATGCTGAGAAGCACTCTTATTATAAATAATGGTGTCAACATAGAAAAATACAGTAAATTGCGTGCGTTTTTGAAATACAAGTCTAAAGGCTATGAGGCGAAGAAAGCTAGAGTATTCAAACCAGATGAGGTTAATAGATTTATTACTGAAGCACCTGATCACATTTATCTTGCAACGAAGGTAAAAATTCCTGATTACCAATTTTTAATTGCATAACACGGATTTTTTTAAGGTTGCTTTGATTGTGGGAGTCATGGGTGCTTGTCAGGCAAAACAACTTCACTTATTGAATATTGAAGATGTTCAAGACCTTGGATCGGCTCTATTAGTAACTATTCCTAACACTAAATCGAAAGGTTTTCGAAGATTCACAATAACTGACGCCTTTTATCACATTTGTAGAAAGTATATGGATCGGCGTCCACTTCTGGCATGCCGTTCATTTTTTCTACAGTATAGAAACGGTGAATGTAGTGTGCAAAAAATTGGCATAAATAAATTTGGAGCAATGGGGAAACGAATAGCTACCTTTTTGAAACTTCCAAATCCAGAGATGTACACGGGACACAGCTTTCGTAGTCGCTATCCCCTTTCTGCTTGCTTAATGTCTGACGTATCTATACAGTAAGAGTTTATTCATTAATATGGAAAAAGAGGGGTGCTAGCTAGGTACTTGCGCCCTTAACTAACATTTTGGGGTGGACCTTTGAGAGTTCCTTGTTTGAAGTTTTAAGTTTTTCGAAAAATGTATCTTAAGTAGAGTTCATAAATTATAAATTGTTAATTTTTGTTAAAAGGGTTCTATTTTTTAAACTGAAATCTGATTCCTAATGAAATTTTTAATCAATGTAAATTTTAACTTGAATCAACTCGGTTTCAAGTTTATGATTAAATTATTGATTACTATTGAAAAATTTTATTCGAAAACGGTCTGTGATAAAATTTTGGGTGTCAAACTTCTGGTCTCGGTATTCTAATGGACACTTACAGGTTTCGGTGGTTGGCATATGGGTAATCAAAGTCAAGATGAAGTATTTTTGGCCGCACAAGAGGCCGTAGGTGCTCATCGAGATTCACAAGGTAAGATTTTTGTTTCAATTGTAAAAACTTGTCTATCGTTTTGAATCAACACAGATTTTCTATCATTTGATGATTATTTCCGTTAAATGTATGCTTGATTCACGTCGATAGATAAGTTTAAAACGCTTGCACATGGTATGGCAAAATTTAACACCCGAGTTTCCAGTCTCTGGTTTTTTAACATTTTTTTTTCTAACTTGGTAGCCTTTGGTTTCCTCATATTGCTTTCCACTTTTTTAGCTTATTTGGTGTAGTGGCTCGTAGTTTTAGTTTTCCTGATACACCCTTCTCCCTCCATTGAAGAAATCGTCGCCAGTGTCTTGATTCGATTTGGAGGTCTCTTCGTTTTTCCATTGTTGTAAATTAATTAATTTTTCAAATTTCAATTCATTTTTATTCAATTCACTTTAATAATGAATAATAATTTTATAGTTGAGCACTTTAAATGCCTGACATTTATACTGTTGAGTGCTTCTACATTTATACTGTTGAATGTAGCTATTTCATATATAACCGATGGCGTTCATACTGTTGAATGTTTTAATTTTTTGTTCAAATTACTTTTGAAGTATATATTTGTTATAAATAAATTAACTAAGGTGTAGCTGTGGTTTTCCAGAATGCCATTGGTTTTCAAGAAGTCATCAAAGGTAAGAAGGGGGAGAACGGAATTGAAACCAAACTGTTTCCAAAGCATTATCTGTCGTTTTGGTATAATAAAACTCGTGTTTCTAGAATAACTTAATCTGCAAAAAGTGCACACTATTTTATTACCTTATATACAATAGTTTGTTGGTTTTTGTGGATCAGTTATGTGAAAAAACATTTCAAAATTTCTCTTGGAATTTCTGGAAAACATTTTGGTTTTGAACCGGAGACTGTGAGGTCTCGGTGTTTTTCAATTGCAGTTTCTCCCGCTTGTTACATCTGTTTTATTTTGTCATAAAACCCACCTCCAAATTTGAAAATTTTGCCATACAATTGCAAGTGCTTTCTGTTTGGGTTTTGTAATTTGGCCTGTACAAACGATATTCCACGTTCTGAAAATTTTCAAATGTTTTAATTGCTTTGTTTTTTCTGTTTGCTATATCAATGTAGAGTATCGTTTGTACTGTGTCTTGTACTTATAATGTTGGCCTTCTATCTCATGTATCTTTCAACTTTTGGTCTAACATGTATTTTTATCATGTGCATGCTTACATTTTATACATATTTGTACATTGTTTCTGTTTTTACGATATGGCTAAATTTAGCCTTATTGTACCATGTTCATTACTCCGAATCTGTTAAATTTAATGGATTTTGAGTTTTAAAACGAGATAATCTGATAGATTAGTGGTGTTTTATCACTAATGTTTCATACCGTTTCGTTACATTTCAGTGCAGCACTGCATGATTTCATGCAATGCAATTAATTGTCCCTTTACATACATTTGTATGTAAATTGATCCAGCTGTTTGTGTTAAAATAATTGAATAAGACGAAATGATTTTGAAGTTTCAAAAACGTTTCTAGTGTTAATTAAAACATCGTGTCTTGTTTTAATAAAATTGATTTTATGGGTTTCAATTATGAAATGCATATTACATACAATCTTGAATATTATAACCTGTGATTTTTTATTGACCAGCAATTCTGATCAGTAATGGTTATGGTACTTGTTCTCTACTTTTACATTAGTAAAAATAGCTTTGGAATGCCAATTCGTAGTGAAATCGCAGATGCAGATGATGCAAAAAAATTGTGTTTCGCTCAAATGTATTTTCATTTGAGTGTACTTATTGCAATCGTAGCTATGTGTCCACTTGTCACATAGTGAGGTAATTCTTTTATGCATTAATAAACATTTTTATTACAGCATAAAGAAAAAACTTTATCGTCTATCGGGTGGGTACATATTGTAGCTGTAAAGACTTCTTTGCAGTGAGGTAGCCGTCATTTGTCTCCGGAAATAATTTTCATTTAAATTATTTCTGTTTGGAATTGAATCCCATTATGTATGGGTCTATTTTTCAATTAATTTCTTACAATTTCAGGTTTGTTTGTGTTGGAAGTGCTATTGATAGGAAAAACAATTTTTCTTGGATTATTTTAATTTTTTCGTGGATGTAGCTGTAAGGGCGTTGTTACAGTGAGGTAACCTTGATTGAGGAACTTGAAATCTCTAAAAATATAATAACTTGTAGCTATATACGATTTGTATATAGCGAGGTATTTTTTTGCAGGTTCGACATTTATGAACATCTCGAAACACATGAATAATTGTAGCTGCACACTATTTGTGTACAGTGAGGTAAATCGACACAATTTTGATAACGATAAACAACACATCCTGTGAATATTTCAAGATGCGCTAGAAATTTTTGAATTCTGCTATAGAAGGTTAGGTTATCAAGTTAAACCGAAGAGATTGATGGTATTTTTTATACCTCAGTTTCGTGTTTGCTTTCGTTCGATGACACGACTTATTCTGCCCAATTCAATTCATGTGTATCTTGAAATTAATTATTAGGATTGTTTTTGTTGAGTTGATCACTTTTTTTGCAGGAAATTTACCTAGTATGTGACAACGACTTTATTCTATCACTATGTGACTTTACGTTAAGTAAATAGTGCAGCTTTTTTTAATTAAAAGTGATAGACGAATTTTTTGATCAAATGTAGACTGATATATATTTTCTTCTACCACGTGAGCCTTGTTGAATAAACGGGTTGTTGGTTGATTGGATTGCTCGAGTAAAGGGCCGACGCAATGTAGTTAACATTGTCAATTTTGGTTTTAGGTTCTTTTTTTATAAGGAACCTTTGATTCGTATCGCTTTCAAAGTCTATTATACTTCATTAATAGGTTTCGAAGACAATACCGAATACTGGAATTGATGTGTTACTATAACAACCAAATGGTCTTTTTGTGAATGAGTTTGCATTATAGACCTGTTTCCTCTCAAGTGTTTGCGTTGTTGAAAAGGGCATATTCAGTGTACACTAATTATAAGATACTTAAAAGAACTATTTCTTCAACATCAGAGTTGAGATTTCAAAACATTTTCCAAATTTTTCGGTACAAATAACAGGTATCATTAATATGGTATTTGTTATTTTCGTAGTAAGCAGGCCGATTGTTTCCTAAAACGAAACAATCGGACTGGGTGGAGGTGGGCCAATTTTTTAAAATTTTTTTTCATCTGATAAATGCAAATTATCAATTATCCTGAGTCCGCTTGATAGAAGATGTTATGCCGTCAACAGATTTCCCCATTTTCCAATCTGATCCCGCAAGAGCTGCAGTATTCCATTGTTTACCAATAATGTTATCCCTTTCATTTCTTTTCTCTCATTTTATCCCTTTCATCAATCTTTTTTTGTTCCTTGCAAATCGCAATTGCTGAGGGTCCGTTCATCCATTGTCTGTCATCCGCCATCCGCTGCTCTACACCAATAACATGTGAGTATATTTTACATTTATATTTCAACCTATTTGACAGTATGTGCTGGTGCAAAAAAAAACACATGATTCATACGTATCTTTGATGCCCAAGACTTGCTGTCAAGTTGGATCAATGTTTGGAGTGTATGTACTTGTACGAATATTTATGAGAAGGGATGAAAGAGTTTGAACGATAATGTGATTTAGTAAATATGAAAAACATTTCGTTCACCTTGAATAAAAAGCAAGTTGACGTTGAATGAAAAGTAATAATTGCTGATTATTTACGTTCTAATTTTTTCCATATTGTATTTGTTGATGTTGCACATCTACTCAAGCTTTGTGTAAAGTGGATATTTTTGTGACTAAAATCATTCGATATTGGCGGCTTCCTTATGGAAATAAACAGCTATTGATTTTTTTCACACATCTATTAGAATTTCAGAACAAATGAGAACAGTGTGGAACATTACACATACAATATTTTGAGTTGTATTTTAATAAACCATTGATCTCGAAGAACTGGTCCTTAATATTCCTTTTTCTATTGTTACAGACTAACCATTTCCTGCTTTATCCCTCTTCGCGAGTGCCACAATGAAGACTGAAATAATACTATTGATTGAAATGTTATTGAATGGAGTTAATATATATTTTTTACAAATTCGTCGAATTTTATTCATTATTCCTATCAACCCATTTTCATGTCCCGTAAAGTTGATGTTGGTCATGAAAAGAAAATTGGAATAGAACATTGAAATCGCTAGTACAGCAGTATTTATTTCCAGGCGGTGGAAATTGGTTTCTGCAACATATTGATCCAGATTCTACAAATGGTTTTCCTTGCTCCAACTGCGGGAAAATCTACAAACACCGAGGAAACATGCGGCGTCACATGGTTTATGAATGTGGAAAAATGGCTCGATTCCAGTGTTCTTTCTGTGACCGAAAATTTCATCAACAATCTAACCTAAAGAGACATTTCGATAATAAGCATACCATGCTACCAAAATTCAGCAAAAGTATTACCGTTTATAGAACAAGAACAGTTTCTCAAACACTTTGAAATTAGGTGCTAACCTCGAAGCAGTTGAAGGAGGTATCCAGTTTTAATAAATTTTCTAGTCTACAAAGTTGAATTATCAAAAACGTCACTAATAATCAAGAAAAAAGAGGCCACTGTATTCTTGAATTTATTTTACTGTACAAATTTCCAAATTCTTACTAGTCGTTGCCTAAATCTTGTGTACATACAAGTAATCTTTGAACCGATGAAATGCCAAATAATTGATTGTTCAGAATTTATTTCGCTAGTGGCGTACGTTAAATTTGTTTATTCAATATTACTTTTAATTATTAATTCTAGTCTGTGTATTGTGTGCCATATTTTTAAGAATCAAGTAATTTTTTAAGTAGTTGCCTTGCTCTAGTCATGTTCCTAAATCTCGTAACTGTAGTTAAGATGCAGAAATATACCAAAGATTTTCGAGAAATTGTTTTCAATGATGTGAGATCTGCGACAGTGTATAACTTCTCCAGTGACTAATTGGAGTTGAATTTCTTAAAGATATATTCAAATCGATAATTTGATAGAATTGGATGATCCCTATCGATTATTAACTGTTTTATTATTTGTGTAAAACCCCAACCTAATAGGACGCTAATTCAATGATATTTGTATATAACGTATAAGCAAACTGTTGGCGCCAGATTGGGTTGCGATTTTCAAAAAATCCTAAATGGGTATCAACTGGAACTGAGACCGGCACTTAGTTTAGAATGTCATTTAAAACGTTGCCGATATTTGAAGAATTTTTAACGTCAGCTATTTTGTTCTTTGACTTGGGTTGGATATAACGATCTTTTGGACATCACATTCAAACAAAACGATTTTTTTTTGTTTTTGTGGTTTTCCACGGTTTTTTATCACTTCAGTATTCATAAAAAATTGTCAAACTGTAAGTAAATACGCTGAAAATCCAAGGCCTTTGGTTTCTCAGACTATCAAATGCATTGCACATGTCATATTATGCGCAAAATTTCAGTCAAAAACCAAAAAAATCCATTCACATGTCTTGATTATCCGATTACAGCAATGGCCGGAGACTTGATAATTTGCTTTTGTTGGCTGTCCTGTTTCTCTGATATTCAATCGTTCGTCTTTCCGAGTTTATCGCCCTGAAACAATAACTTTTTCTCAGTTTTTTTTTTTAAGACTTATTTTCATTTGGAAAAATTTCATGAATAAGGAAAGAAAATATTTAGTGGATTTATTGGCTTTACCAATTGAAAATTGAAAAAAGTCAAATGGCAATTGTGTCCGCGATCCAAGCTTGCGAAAAGAAAATACTTTCAACCAAATTCATTTATTGGCACTTCTGTCAACTTCATATCTTTTGAAACTGTGTTTTTCATCTACGAAGGGGTTAAAGAAAGGCAAGACAAGGTAAGTAACTTTTTTTTAAATCTACATAATAGTACCACGTACTTCTGGGTAATGTTCCGAATAAATAGCACATCTCTTTGCAGTAATGTAAAAAGTTTTGGTTTTAAAATAATATCTAAAAATTTCATTGTTAGGCCATTGTCAATTTCCAATGGAAAATCGGTGTAAAATATTAATTTTGTCTTGTCCAATTAAGCCTATGCCGAAATCGGAAAAATTCTTAATTGTACCATTTTTGCCAAAATCGGTTTGGCACTTTTTCAATTTTTTAAAAAAATCTGCGCTATTTGCGCACCAAAATAAAACTGAGGGTCTCTTAATATTCATCTGCGCAGCAAAATTTTGGCCGCGTCTTTGCAAAATATTGTGAGTACAGTTGTCAACGAAATTTTTTGCTTTAATAAGTGAGTTTTTATTTTGTCAGTATCTAATTACTTTGATTCATTCATTCCGTAATTTTCATAAAATTTATTTCAATTCAAAGTAGTCCAAATATCAAAATAAATCGAGATATAATATTTGACAGCACCTGATATAACATAATTTCTTAAGTAGATAGGAGATGATAAACGTGTAATGCAGAGGTCTGTCATGCAGGAGATATGTGGTTCAAATCTTGAGGAAATCGTTGAGAGTAATTACTGTTCGATTTTTATTATATATTTCAATATTTGTTCTTTCAATGACATGAAAATTTGTTGAGAACTGTTGAGAAAAACAAATGAATTTCGTATTGATGTGATTCAAGTAGTCGTAGAAAAACTATGGAGAACTCGTAGGTATATGAAGTTTTGTAGTCCGAGCGTGGAGCTACGCTCGAACTTTCTATTGCTAGAGGTCAGAGCTGTGCAGAACACAGACTAAAAGTGCTCGCGTGCACTAAGCACAAGACCCTCAAAATAAAAGCGATGAGCACTAATCATTGAGCTCTTTCAATAGTAAAATGCGAGTACTGAGCACTTTCAGAAAGTGCATAAGCACTTTTGAATAATATTGAAAATTGATTAATGCAATAAAAATGACCCAAGACGACATTATTGTTATAGAACTTGCCAGCTGTCCTTTAAAATTGTTGCCTAGAAACATTGAAAAATAGTTGAAAGAAAACACAAAGAATTTGAATTTTTGGTATGATGAAGTCCATGTAATTCTGAACCTATGTTACCATTGCGCCAACCCAGAAGACTGAACAGTTTTGCAGCTAGGGGGCGTTGAAATCACCCCTTGCGCAGATTAGACTATTTTTGAATCCGGTAACGCTATTTTCAGTTGTTTAATTGTTGCTAATATTGTGCCGTTTTATAAAAAAAATTCTTACCCCCTCCCCTTTTACCCCCAACTCCTATTACAAAACGCAAAAAAAAATATTTCTCGAGTGCCTTCAAATGTATCGTTGAATGTTTAAATATGCCTAAATAAGGGAAATATCAGTTTTTTATGATTATCCCTCCACCCCCCAAATGACACAAAACGAAAAAAATTCGGTAGATTTTTCTGAATTTCTGATATGATGCAGTTCAAGTTATTTTGAATAGAATTGAATCGGGTGACAAACCCCAAAAATAAATAGTTTTGATGCTAGGGGGCGTCGAAATCAAACCTTGCTCATAATTAACTATTCATTATTATAGGCGGAAACAATATCTCTACGTATTTTTGTTTTATTTTATGCCGAACAATTGTGTAAATTTTTATAAATTGAAAATCTAAAACATCCCCCTTTCCCCCAACCACTATTTCAAAATACGAAAAAAATTAATTCTGGCACCACCTCAAATTCAAATGGTGGATGTTTAATTTTTATTCATTTTCAAGATATTCGCCCAATCAGTTGATATTCAAAAATTATGAATTACGCCCTACTCAGAAGTCAGCGAACTCCACCAATAATTTTTCTGAAGGGAGGGAAAGGTGAAATTAAACAACTGTACGATTTCCTCAATTTGAGCTGATTAAAACATTTATTTTGATAAAGCATTCACAAGTAGTCGAGAATAATTTTTTTTCCTGTTTTAAAATAATGGTAGGAGGTAAGAGGGAGGTTTTAGATTTTCAATTTATAAAAAATTACACAATTGATCAGCATAATCTAAACTAAAATACGTAGAGCTATTATGTCCGCCTATTATAATGAATAGTCTATTCTGAGTAAGGTATGATTTCAACGCCCCCTAGCATCAAAACTATTTATTTTTGGGGTTTGTCACCCAATTTATTTCTATTCAGAATAACTTGAACTGCATCATATCAAAAAATTTAGAAAAATCCAACGAATTTTTTTCGTTTTGTGTCATTTGGGGGGTGGCGGGACAATAAAAAAAAACTGTTATTTCCATTATTTAGGCATATTTGAACATTCGACTATACATTTGAAGGCACTCGAGAAATATTTTTTTGCGTTTCGTAATAGGAGTCGGGGGAAAAAGGGGAGGGGGTAGGAGGAATTTTTTTTATAAAACAGCACAATATTGTGCAACATTGGCAACAATGAAACAAGTGAAAATATTTATACCGGGTTCAAAAATAAATAGTCTAATTTGCGCAAGGGGTGATTTCAACGCCCCCTAGCAGCAAAACTATTCATTTTTTTTGGTTGGCGCAATGGTAACATTGGTTGAGAATTACATGGACTACATCATACCAAAAATCATACCCAATTTCCATAAGGAGTTTGCGGGGTCCTTTAGTACTCACAAAAAAAAACACTGATTATTAATTAGTGATATCTCTAAAATATTGGAAATTCCTAATAATTATTTTCACTGTCTGTTCGAAAAATATTCATTTCAAAAATTCAATTCATACTGTATCTTACCTTTTGCACTGACACGAATGGCGCATGTATATTATCACAAATTAACAGTGGTTAAAATTTTGAAAAAAAAATTTTTGGACAGTTTCATTTTGGTTTGTAAAATTCGCAAACCACGCGTTAGGCAGGCCGCTAGAACTCAGCAGAGCGCATCTCAGAGTTATAGTAGGTTTGCTTACTGGCCACTGCAAACTCAAACATCACATGCATAAAATCGGACTTGCACAAGATGCAGAGTGCTGGCTATGCATGGAGAATGATGTGTACATGTACAGATTCTCAATATTTGGCGATACGACAGAAAACCTGGTAAATTGTTCTCCCAATGCATTCCTCAATTTCGTCAAGAGATTGGATATGCTGGGAGAAATATAACCATAGGGTGAGCCACAATAGGCCATTGGCCGCAGTGGAGGTCCTGATACGGGCCCACTCACGTTCAAACCTAACCTAACCTAGGCAGGCCGCACATCAAAGGAACAAGTAACATGGAATACAAAATATGAAATACGAAGTTGCTACTGTGAAACACTCCGAATGAACCAAATTAAAATTAGTTTCGGTTACCAGTGGACACCGATGAGAGTTCTGGTGACGCTATGGTTGCAAAGACAAATAAACGAAAGAAGCTACGTTATTGGGTGCACCCATATAACTATACAGTGCTGCCATTTTTAAACCCCCCACCACCTGTAAACTTTCAAACGGTTTGATATAAACATGGAACAAAAACAATTTTGATATCAATTCCAAAGATTCAAATAGCATGGGGGGTCAGTGTCTCGTTGAAAAGAGAATTCAATTCAATTTTCAACCATCTACATTTTATCGGATTTCATTAATATTTTTTTCACCACATGCACTTGATATTTCAAGCATTAGTGCGGATCTGAGCTACCCTTATCCCGATAAATTTGAACGGTTTGATGTGGAGGAATGGGACAAAAATATTTTGAATGGTATTGAAAATTTATATGAATTGAATTATCTTTTCAACGATGTATGATTTAACCCCATGTCGTTAATTTTTAAATTGATGTGTCCTCCCGCGCTCTCTATCGGTGTTTTAGTTCAAAAAGTAGGTTCGGTGATACTTCCCATTCAAAACGGTTTTGTCACATGTTTGTACGTCAAACCGTTCAAAAGTTAACAGGGGGAGCTGAATCAAGCCGCACTTTATAACTTTTAAACATGTTTCCTATGTAGTTTCAATAGAACTAAGTCATCATTCAAACAAATTTCAATCATTTTATAGAATGTCTTTACCTCAGACATTTACTTCAATAGCCCCTTCTGCCAGACTTCTTCGTCATTTCTTTTAAAATACTTTTCTAACTTGTTATTATAAAGAACTATCTATTTTTCAACTACTAGCACAAATATTGGTGTCTCGCATTTTATTAACCAATAATGGCTTTGCTCAAAAACAATCATATAACGCGAGATAACTTGAAACATTATTTAAAAATAGAACAGATTCTATTTCAAACATGTTTCAACAGGATTTTCTTCAAAAAGTAATATCGGTGATACCATTCAAAATGATTTTTGTTCTGTTAGTACGTCAAATAGTTCAAAAGTTAACAGGGAGAGGGGGTACTATAAAAAAGCCGCACAGTATTTATCAACAGTGGGAGTGATGATAATGAACTCGTTGAACACATCACCTGTACGTTTTTTTTTGGAAAATGAATTTATGAAAGATTTTTTGTATCTTGGTGGTCTAAGAATACGGGAATCACTCAATTTTTCCTATTCATTATGTCATATCATTTTCCGAAAACCACAGGTTCTCGAATGCATATACCCAAAGAAAAATCGTTAAAAAAATTACTGAAGGCATAAAACCGATTATCGTTTCATCATTGTAGTGTTTGCTGTAAAGGCTCTGATAGTCTAGTCAACATGGACAATTAAAAAAAAATTGTATTGTCACCGAAAATCATGATCCTCAATCGATTTGTAATGTCATCTGGAAAGTTTAAGGGAAAGGTCCTAGAAGGGACTGAAAAAAATTGCAAAACTTATAAATAATTAAGAAAAAAAAGTGGGTCTTGGGTTTTTTTTGAACATTTTGAAAAATATTTCTCCATAAATTATGCATTTTTTAATTAACAAATTTTTCTCAACTGGATGTTCATGTTAACATAAAAATCCCGATAATTATTGAACTAAAACCCTAGGATTGTTTTCACTTTGTGAAGTTATTCTTAATAGGCTTAATATAGATAGATAACCGTTGCAAAAATAGTAAAATTTTAATTTTCCACTTTTTTATCAACAATTGAAAATAAAAACTAACAGCAATTGAAAATTTTTTAGCAACAAATACATTTTTTTTAACGATTTTTTTTAAATCATATTTTTGATCAATATATATATATATATATATATATATATATATATATATATATTACAAATTTTTTTTTGATTTGCTCCTAAACAATGTATTTTTTTAAACAATGGTGGTAAAAGGTCTAAAAAAATATATTTTTATGTAGAAATCAAAACATTCAAGATATTAAAAAATATATATTTTCTTTTTTAATATTGTTAATAAAAAAGTGGAAATTCAAAATTTTCCCATTTTCGCAGCAGTTATCTATTTGTGAGCCTATTAAGAATAACTTCACTTGGTGAAAAAATCTTACGGTTTTAGTTCAATAAATATCGGGGTTTTTATGTTAACATTCAGTTTAGAAACATGTGTTGATTAACAAATGCATAATTTCTGGAGAAATTGGGATAAACATCTTTTAACCGCAGACTATTGTTGATTGATATATCCCAATAGTACATGATTTTTTTTATTCCTTAATATTCATTTTTAATATGTTAAAATAATTTTTATAGCTCTTGTGTCAGAGTGACACAACGCGCGCGGATGCCAGACTACCCGTTTTTGGCTCTATTTTCAGGGTTCTGTAAACATTATAAATATTGGAGGTACAGTTTCGGGAGTCGGAACTTTTTTTCAGCAAATTTGCTGATCTTTTCAGGTCTTTTTTAACATTTCGAAAATCTTTAATATTTTTTGAGATACTCAAATAAAACTTAATCTCCACTTTTTTTTCCACTTAATTGATTATAACTTTTACAATTTTTTTTGGGAGCTTTTCGTAAACTTTTTACATGACATTACGAATCGAATGACACCATGATCATAATTTTCGGTGGCTACACCAATTTTTTTTAAAATGCTACATGTCGACTAGACTATGATCCTGGCAGCTGAGGTTCTGCGAACCCAACATTTCGGCGTAGTTTTTTGAGTTCCAGTTACACTCCCTGTTAATTAACTAAATAAATTAGAATGTGATCCTTCAAACGTCATTTAATGAATGTCATTAACCATCTCAACTATTAGTTAGTTATCTGGAGCTTAACTTGAACATAAAAACTGGCCCTCAAGGTACTAAAGTAACAATAACAGAAACTACCTGTCCGAATAATGGCGCTCTACAGGCTGCATCCCGCAAAACGTAGTTACGCAGTACGTAGTTAGTGGCGTCTGGAAGTCTTAGAGGTCGCAGTCGCAGATTATGATTATTTCAATTTTCAATTTCCCACCTCAACGATATGACACTTGACACCCCATAATATTTGAAATTTTGAAGTTTATGAGCCATCTATCAATCACTAAGGTGGTCGTGATGATGGAGCGTACGCCTCTCAATCATAGAGTCGTGGGTTCGATTTCCAGCCTGGTCACTGTTATTAGTCCAAACAATAGGGAAAAGTGCGTGCAAAAGTTAATATTCGAAAAAAATGAGCGTATAGTAAATTGAAATTCAGCTTGAGTTTCTATTTCATGAGACTCGATCGTGATTACTGAACATAACCTAAAAAATTGGCAAAGTTGCGAAAAGCGGTTTTTTGTTGATAACTAAAAATCTACAGCTCCGATCGAAAAAAGTCAAATTAGGAAATTTTAGGTATTAAAAAGGTCTAGGTTATAATTTTTTGATATCATTGATACTTATCGAGTTATATCGGAAAAACCGTGAAAAATCGGGGTTTCTATAACTCGTTAATTGTAAGGTCTTGAAAATTGTTACTTACAGTTTTGTGTAGCCTATATCAAGCCAAAAAAGTCTTTTTTTGAAAAATATTGATTATTTTTCAAAATATATGAAGTTTTCTGAAAAAATATGCTCTCTCAAGGCTACTCTTGCTCGGGGAATGACGCTACAGTAACGATTCATGACTTATTTTTTTCTGAAAGAGTTGTTCTTTCATATTATCGAATAAGTATATTGATTTTTTTTAATTTTAAGGGCCAAAAAATTACTTTGAAAAAATAGCACAATTTTTTTACATGTTTTTTCTAAATACATTGGTTAATTTTGTTTTTATATAAACGACTTTTATAAAAATGGATTCCTAGCATGATTTCACGCATTCAAAAAAAATAAAATAATAATTCCTACGATCACTAGGAACCGAGATAATTTTTTATTTCAAAAGAATCTAGAAGACGCAATAATCATCGTACATCAGTCACCTTCATGGATATTAAGGTTGAATACCTATATTTTGAATAAAAAATATACTAGGATATGTCTAGTTCATTAGCAGTATTATTAATTGATGAATAAAGTGAGGCGTGCAGGCGCGGATCGCTATAGCTGTAGCGGGTGGCGGAGTGAGGATAGCACTGAAAACTTATTTCGTGCGTTTAAAGTGGCTTGTGCTTGAAAAATACTGAGTATCTCGGCTTCTGGACAACGTACAGAAATCCCTTTGTACTTAATTTTGGGGTAGGTCGTCGAGAAAGACACGAATATCATATTTACAAAATGATAAAATAACTAGTATATAATAAAATGCAGTGGCGGATCATAAGTGAGGCGCACGAGGCGCGCGCCTCGTATTTATTCAGGCGGAGGGCGCCAAACTGGGCAAAACAAAGTCAATTTTTCCATACTGAGTATTCATGGAATAAAACCATCGCGCGAGAAAAAAAAATACCATTTGACGAATCTGTAGAAAACGATACAATTTTGTGTGGCAGAAAATCATTCATCGTAAATGTATTTAATGTTGTCTGCGACGTACTGATAGTTGAGATGGAAAAACGAGCTGAAGCATACAATGCAATTCTGGCACACTTCAAATTCATTTTTGATACCAAGATTTCTACAGTGGAGAGAGACTTGTGCATAGACAAATTACTCGAATTGTACAAAGATGACATTGATACATCCCTTTTCAAAGAAGAATTTATTCAATTCCAAAGCTTTGCGAAGGAAATGAAGTTGTCGAATCCCGAAGATATGTACAAATTAATCCCAATGTTGAAACCATTTTGAAAATGTTGATTTTATTGAAAATATGAACAGGATGTTCATAAAGTCAGTTGTGGAATCATCTGCGACTGAAAGTTGGAATTTAGTCGCTATTTTCCATTTCCAGAGGAGTCATGTATTGATTCAATTTTCAATTGAGAATGTTTCTCTTTAAAACATTTTGAAAATATTTTTAACCATACCCATTTGTAACGCAAGGGGAGAAAGATTATTTTCCATTCTCAAACGAATAAAAAATTATCAGCGGAATAGTTTATCTCAAGAAAATTTTAAATCCCTTTCAGCTCTCTTTATCGAAAGAGAAGTTGGAAAAACTGAACTTCGATGATGTGATAGATGACTTTGCAAAAAGAAAGTCCAGAAAATTTAATATTCAGAGTCTTTTATGTGATACACATTTTTTATCTATTTCTTATGATATATTTTGTTTTGTTTTCTCTTTTTTTGTTATTGTTGACAGTTGAATTTTATGTAATGAATTCGTAGTAAAAACGATATTTCAGAAAAACTGTCTTTGTTTTTTAAATATAGGCATATTCCAGAAGGAAAGGGGCGCTGAAATCAGTTGCGCCTCAGTCTGCCGAACGTCATGATCCGCCACTGAAAAAATGAGTACTCACCAGAGGCAATAAAAAAACGTGTAACTTGTTGTTCACGCACGTTTTTTTTTTGCAATGTACACTAGTACTTGAAATTGAATCAATAACACGAAAGTGTCTTAAAATGTCAACAGAATTTGAATCCCCATTCCACCCACTAGAATTGCATCGATCCGAGCCTGCATGCCTCACTTTGTTCATCAATTAATAATACTGCAAATGAGATAGACACATCGTCGTATTTTTTTATTGATAAAATATAGGCATTCAACCTCAATATCCATGAAGGTGAGTGCTGTACGATGATTATTGCGCCAGATTTTTTTGAAATAAAAAAATTATCTCGGCTTCTAATGATCGTAGGAATTCAATTTTTTTTTAATGCGTGAAATCAGGCTAGAAATCTATTTTCATAAAAGTTATTTCTATAAAAACAAAATCAAGAAATTTATTTAGAAAAAACATGTAAAAAAATTGTTCAATTTTTTTGAAGTAATTTTTTGACAATTAAAATAAAATAAATCAATATACTTATTTGATAATATGAAAGTACAACTCTTACAGAAAAAAATAAGCCCTGAATCGTTACTGTAGCATCATTCCCCGAGCAAAATTAGCCATATTGAAAGAGCATCTTTTTTGAGAAAACTTCATAATTTGAAAAATAATCAATATTTATCAATTTTTCAAAAAATTACTTTTTTGGCTTGTCTACCCGGTGAACATTTTTTTAATTGTTACACAAGTGGAACATAAACTTAACGACTTATGAATGATGGTCAACATCATCAATATGTATCCATTATACGTATTTTCTGAGGCGATAAGTCCCAATTTTCAGCGTTGTATCAACGTCGTACTTCAATGATCATATTTTCATTATCAAAATGACGTATCATGCTCAATGTCCAAATAGCATATTATAAAATATGTCAAATAACTGATTCAAAACTTATGTTTCCAATACGACGGTCTTTTCTGAGCGATGTATCAACGTCATATTTCATTGATCTCATTTTCATCATCAAAATGACGTATTATGCACAATGTTCTAAGAACATATCATAATATATATGAAGTAAGTGATTCAAAAGTCATGTTCCCAATACTACGGTCCTTTCTGAGGCGATATGTCCTAAGTTTCAGCGTTGCATCGACGTCATACTTCATTGATCATACTTTCATTATCAAAATGACGTATTATGCACAATGTCCAAAGACTGATTTTTCCTGTTGCCAGAAAAACTTTGGAGAGACAATGTTTGGAAACGTATATAAATAATATGTTTATATTCGATTTTCAAAATTACCATCGCTCAAGAGATATATAAATAATATAATACTTTTTATTGATTAATTACATCAATAAGTGAACATATTTGTTCAGGTATTTAACTTACGTTGGAAAAAGTATGCAAAAATACATGGTTATTTGGTCAGAAAATGTATTGATCTGAATGAAACGTTTTTATTACCATATCATGGAAAACGGAAAGTACACATATTTTGTCTGACACTAGGATAACTTTGGAGAGACAACGTTTGGTAACATATATTAATAATAAGTTTACATGCGATTTTCAAAATTATTATCACCCAGGAGATGTATCCACGATAGAATAGTTTATATCGATTATTTTGATCAATAAATGAATATATTTCTTTAGTCATTCAACTTACGTCAGGTGAAGTATGCAAAAATACATAGTTATTCGGTCGTTGAATTGATCGAATACAGTATAATATTTTCATTACTATATTAGGAAATATGTAAAATATTCATATTTTGCCTGATGCCAGGAAAACTATGGAGAGACGATTCTTGGAAACACATATAAATAATACGTCTATTTTCGGTTTTCAAAATTATCGTCACTCAAGATATGTATTAATGATATAATAATTGTTATTGATTATTTCGATAAATAATTCTATATTTTTTTGGGGCACATAAATTACGTCTGGCAAAATATACAATAATGCGTAGTTATTTGGTCTTACTATTGATAATATTGACGAAGATGTATATACGATTATATTTAAATTTAAAGTTAGATATTTTCATACATGTCTTGATGTCTGCAAATTATTAAAGAGACAATATTTGGAAAAGTACATAAAAAATATGTTTATATGCAATCTTCAAAGTTATCATCATTCAAATGATATATTCTTGATTATGCAGTTTTGATCGTTTAATCTGATCAAAAATGCAACATAATTGAAATGTGTTAAAGCGATCGTTCGACGTAAAACGGTTTAATTTTGGTATATCATGTAGTCATGAGTATGATCGATTTTTGAAGTACGTGTCGGTTAAGTTCATTCAACATAACGCATGAGACATCTGATGAAAACCATTATATGACTTATAATTGTAAAGTTGAATGTTCACCGGGTAGGCTACACAAAACTGTAAGTAACAATTTTCAATACCTTACAATCAACGAGTTATCGAAAACCCGATTTTTCACGGTTTTTCCGATATAACTCGATCGAAGTATCAATGATATCAAAAAATTATAACCTATTTAATTTATACATCTTTTTAATACCTACAATTTCTTTATTTAACTTTTTTTTGTTCGTAGTTGTAGTTTTTTAATTATCAACAAAAAACCGCTTTTCGCAACTTTGGCAATATTTTAGGTTATGTTTGGTAATCAGGATCGAGTCGCATGGAATAGAAACTCATCCTGAATTTTAATTTCCTATACGCCCATATATATTTTTTCGGATATTAATTTTTGCACATTTAACATTGGGCCGCTTCCTCGTTTCTTGGACTATATCGTGCATCACAAGTTAAAAGGTAAGGACGTCTTCCCCAGCTTGCACATTCTCTCGAGGACTGAGGGTTGCGCCTATGGGTGCAGCCGTTTGACGGAAATAACAAATTAACAATCACATTGTCTTATATTTCAAAAAGTAGTAATTGTTGAAAAGTTAATAGGGGTGTTGGGGGGGATATAAAAAAACCACGCTGTCGGTTTGGGTTAAATCTTGCTCTTGAATTCTGCACTACTTTCCAATGATCCGAACGACTTGAAATTTGGCAGGTGTTTACTACTTTTAAATGGTCATTGAAAAAGAAGGTGTCTACAATAATATGGCTGGCGAGTTTTGTCATTCATTGCCCCATTCTGTTCAAAATTAGTATGAAGGAGTTTTTTGGATCAGAGATGAGTACTCGCATGTTCTTTGAGTGCTCACGAGAACCTTCGAAAAAGCCTTGAGACACCCTAGAAAAAGTGCTCATGAGCACAAAAGGACTTTGAGTGCTTAGACAATGTGCTCGGCACAGCTCTACTATAGATGTCAGCAAAGCAATAGAAAAGAAAATAGTCAAATTAATTCGAGTTATTATTTAAGTTTACTGCAACGTTAGTAAGTAAATATAAATGAAACTTTGACACCCCGAATCTCGGACACGAAGCAAGTTAGGACATACGATTATATGAAATTTTCTTAATAAAATATGACAAGGAATCACCACCTGAAATTAGTGATATCATTTAAATTACACCCTGTATATCTCAGCGCCGTTATTGGAGCATAAAAACTGAGTTTGTTATAAAGTTTGCGTACTTGATCCCCAGTAACAAATTTCAAAGCGCAAGTGAAATTCACAAAGCGCAAAGTATGTATTTCTTGCTGATAGAGTCCAGTATTAGATGATATTACTGGGTGGGTGAAAACTTACAGTCTAGCTCCACCAAAATTATCTTTATTGTTGTCCAGAGACTCGACATATGTTTCGGAGGATTAATCCTTCATCTTCAGTGAATGAGAGGGGTAGGTAACATAGAGATCATTTCATGGTGGAAAACTTGAATTAGTTTGGAAAATTACACAAGTATTGAAAGTTATGAAACATGAAAAAATAATCAGCAGGTCCTAATTACGACCAGGTCGCATTTGCGGGGCCCACTAGGGCATTGAATGCGGCCAGGTCGTAATTAGAACCTGCTAATTATAATTTTTCATGTTTCATTACTTTTAATACTTTTGTAATTTTCCAAACTAATTCAACTTTTCCACCATGAAATGATCTTTATGTAACCTACCCCTTTCATTCACTGAAGGTGAAGGATTGATTAATCCTTCGAAACATATGTCTGTGTGTCTCTGGACAACAATAAAGATTATTTTGGTGGAGTTAGACTGTAAGTTTTTCACCCACCCAGTTATATCTCACTTCCACTGTATGTTATGGATCGCCTTCGTTGGTTAGATGATATTGTTCTTATGTCATCATAGCAGCTTGAGGATAATTTCCTGCATAGTTTGATGACGAGGTTTTCAAATCTCAATTTATTTTCAATATGAATCCCTAGAAATTAGATCTCAGCTTTGGGCTCGGTAATATTTCTGAGGCCGGACCTGTCGCCTTTACCCACGAACAAGCTTGTCATCCGAAGGAATGTTCGAGAATTTTCGACTCCCGGCGTCCAGAAAGTGCGACATCTAGATGCGAATAGATGATGTGGCTCCAGAACTTTCCGCTTAGATTATCTTCGAGTATATAGCCTCGCGACAAGCAGAGAGTTGGATATAGTTTTAGTTAAGCGAAGCGAGAGACAGAGCTCAGCAGTTGAAATAAATAGTGTTCTGTTGTGATATAAATTTGAAGTGAGTAAATAAATAAATTGTTCAAAACCGATTAGACTTTAAATATACCACAATATTAAAGAATAGCCGTTGCCGACCGATGATGAACCCTTAACTTCCATATGCACCTACCACCATATACACCTATTATGGCAAGTACCAGTCAAAACATAATTCTGCTAGTTGGTCACAGAGGGCACTTGTAACTGCGGCCTCTGATGCTTTGAGGAACGTTGCACAAGTATCTGTTAGATTTAATTCAATAACCGTCGTGGTCTTAGCCAGGGAAGTAGTTGTTTTCTGATAGGTACTTGCCATAATAAGCCTACGTAGCAGGTGTATATGGGAAAGAGTTTATCATCGGTCAAAGTAGAAACATAGAAAGTGGAGCACAAAAAAATTATTGCACCCAAACTCAAAAGCGAACTTTAAAAAATGTAATGCAAGAAAAAGAAAATGAGCCTCTTTTATTAGATAATTCTTTAGTTAATCTGAACGTTTTAATAATTTTTTTCTCAGATAAGAATGTAAAAGCACTCCTGTATATTACTCGTCTCTCTGGAGGCCGCTGATAAATTTCCTGATTTTCTAAATTTTCTATAGCTATTATACTAAAGATACCATTCTCTCACTACAAAAGTCTTTGAAAAAGTATCAAAAAATGTTTCGACATTTACTAAAAACTATTGGACCGAACCTATAAAGTTCGCATCTAATAAAGTTCTCGCATTCGACATAAATTGTCGACTACCTTTGACCATTCTACAATTTGCCTATCAAAAATTTGCGAATGTGTCATTTGAGAATAAGAATATTCAGATTTTGTTCGACAAAGAGCATAATCTCGCATGCGACAAAATAAATATGTCACATTTTGAGAATAGGGTCCCAGAAGGTCTCCTTATCTCGATAAATTTTAACGGATTGATTTATAGCAATGGACTAAAAAATATTTTGAATGGTATGACCGATATTACTTTTTAAATGAAGATACATTGCAATTAGTCGACAGATGTCGCTGCGAGCACATCAACTTGAAAATTTCGAAAGACAGAGATATCAAAATTGTGAAAATACGTATTAACAAAAATAAAAAAGAAATGGTTGAAAGGATAATTAAATTCTCTTTTCAACGATGTGTAAATTGACCCCCCATGCCATCTTTATTTTAATTTTGATGTGCCCTCCATGCCCTCTATCGGGCAATCGCGATGTTTATTTCGAAAAGTAGCATAGTTACCATTCAAAATGATTTTGTTTCATGTTTGTACGTCAAACCGTTAACACAGTGGGAGGGGGGATAAAAAAAGCACTGTATAGTGAAAACAGAAGGGGACCGAGAACAGACCCCTTTGTTACCCTGTATTTTATTTCCTGTTCTTCAGATTTTACACCATTTTATGTCGCCTATTGCACGTGATCTGATAAATAAGATTTGTACCATAGTAGAACGTTTCCTCTAAAACCATAAATTTCAAGCTTTTGCAGCAATATGTTGTGATTAACGCAGTTGAATGCTTTAGTTAAGTCGCAAAATACTTCAACTGACCTTTCCATCATTTAGATGAAGATATAGTTTCTCGAGGAAAGCAAACATTGTTTCATTCATGCTTCTTGCGGCTCGAAAACCAAACTGTTTTGAATGCATGATTTCATTTTCCTCAAGGAAGTAAAATATTATTTTTTTTATTACCTCACTAGAAAACTTCATTTTCGACCCCTAAAGAAGGGAGGAAAATAGTACTTTTCCTCTCGATTTATCAGGAAGAATATGCATTGAAATCAATTTTGCCTCTTCAGCGAGATCTTCTGGCAGGTCGTCTTCGCTAGAACTCATTTTCAAAACTTAGAAGCAACTTAAAAGGGTAAACAACGTGACAGCTTATGACAACTGTTATGTTTGTATTACCAAACAACGCCATAGCAACAAATCGTTGTCGACACGATGACGACGACGCAACGCTTACTTAATATTTTGTCATATAGCCGCATTATATAGTTCCACAACTTTCTGCAGTTGTTCTTATAAGTAAGCACGCATTATAATTTTTAGGACGTTATAAAAATGACGACCTTAAAGGTAGTAGAAAAAACTATACATACTATACATACCTCAGGAGGAAAATGCTTTTCCTCCCGCAGATATTAATGCCCTCCGCTTCACCTCCTTTAAATAATGGAATGGAAAAAAAAACGAAATAGCATAGTCGGCAAATCCTTCAGGAAACAAACAAGAACAGACAGAACGTGCCGCGTGGATTGCGGTTTCTTACAAAATACTGATGGCGGCATTTTTTTATGCTGGTGTGGTATGTTTTTCTTTATCGAGAAAAGATGCCGATAGCAAGTTTGTTACTATTTTATTTTAGAATTGACGATTGGGCAATATTCAGGATTCAACAAGTCGAGGGTAGCAACACTCAAATTATCTCAAAAAACGCTAATACATGCCACAGCTTTGATGCATTCGACTTTGTTGTGTGTCGCTGTTTATCGCTTATTTGTACTTGAATTTGGTAAATCTTTTCAAGAAGTTTAAATTGACAATTGATAATTTTCAGTTATGGCATTTATATAGTTTTGTAATTTACAACTTTGATTGGTAAGTATTTAAATTAAGAATTTATTTTATTTTAATTTTCTTTTAATAAAAAATATTTATCAATTTAAGCATCGTGCATCACAAAGAGTAGGTCTTTTTTTCACGTTTGGGAAGGTCACAACTTTTAGAACGGTGTTATGCCACCAGTAAAACATTAGAGAATCCAACCCTAATTCTATCTGATGCTGTTAACTTACTTAGGTCACTAGTTATTTTTTTAACGACGTTAGAAATAATAATTTTGCGTCTATAGAAAATGAAGCAGCAAATTTATATAAAACAACTAATGCCAATGGAAATGAAAGACGATATGAAGATGAGAGTGATGAGAAGAATACTAGAAAAAGAAAACGAAACTTATTTTTCGACGTAAGTACAAATCACAAAAAATTTATTTTCTATTTTAAGAGATTCAAGTCGTAGATTCTAATTGTATGAATTGATTAAGGATAATTTTACCTGTTTTTTTTACCAACGATCCCTTGGAGTTTGATTCCTCCATATTAAAATTAAAAGAACTGTATGAGGGCGTTTCATTTTTTATGCTAACAATCAAATAAAAAGACCATTTTGGAAAAATATAACATGATCCAAACATTAAAATCTACGTTTCCAAACGTCCTAACGCTATTACAAATTTTTATTTCTCTACCTATATCCAACGCTAGTGGCGAACGCTCCTTTTCTGCGGGCTTGTTTAGGACAAGAAAAGTTGGATGCATTCTCTGTCCTTTATATCGAAGGTGAAGCCTTGACTGAGATACATTTTGAAGAAGTTATTAGTAAATTTGCAAATAAAAGAGTGCGTAAATTTTTTTTTGTAGGTTTTAAGTTGTCTCATACATGATGACCCAGGGTTAAACCGCCAAACATTTAGGATCGGTTTTTTAGACAAAAACAAGATTTTTGTTTCTCATAATCAGGTCTCCTAACTTGGTTCGTTTTCGAAAAACAGGGTGTCAAAGTTCCTTGTCCTTCGCGCTCTCCTGACTTGACCCGTTTGGATTTTAGTATAGGGTACAATGAGAACAAAAGTTTATGCTGAACCCATCAACGACGAAGGTACTCTCCGGGAAGGAATTGTTCAAGCAGCACCAGACATCACACCATTAGAGTGCCGTGCATCTGCAGAATCTGTCGTTCGTCGGTGTGAACTTATTGAAAAAATTAGAGGCCATTTGTGCAGTTTTTGTTAATTTTTGTTCTCCCGTTTTCTAATAAATTAAAATAGATAAATTTGTCCTAATATCAATGTCAAGTGGGGGGGGAGGTCAAAATCAAGACGGCCGACTAGTGCCCGATGGAGCCTTAAACCGGCAGGATTCCGTGCACTTTTTACGGGAGGTGAATTGTTTTTTCGTCTCAAATCGTTAACAATTTTCCAGATTTCCTTCTGTTTATTCCTGCCATTCGTGTCTTTTGTTGAGATGATTTCTTTTTGCAGTTTTAATTACACTTCTATGAATATAATTGGATTAGATAATTTGATATAGGCGCTAATTCTAATAAGTAGTATGAATTGGGTTGAGGTAGAATAAGTAGTAGTTTAGTAATATTTTAGCTCCTGAAGATGCTAATTTTGTTGGCGAAACGTTCGTCTAGTGTGATTTAGTAGTTTCTATTTCTTGAATTGCATTCACATCAAAGCTCCCAAATATTCATTTACCCGATTGGGTGGTTATGCAGATTAATTACATTAATTTAAATTAATTTTGGGTAAGAGGAATTTATTTATTTATGAATGAATAGGTTTTAAACAGATTGTTATTCAGATTTTAGCGAAACTTGGTCAAACGACGTGAAAATGGAAGGTGTGTTGAACGTTACAAATCAGGGAAGAGAGGCGCTAATATTTGATTCTTTCAAATATCGGAGAGCACATACATCTAAATTCGGTGAAGTTCGTTGGCGTTGTAACAAAACAGGGTGTCCATCAACAGTGTATACAACGACAAGCGATCAAACGACAATAGTACGAAGAGGTCAGAGCCATATTCATGGGAAGAATGAAAAGAAGTTGATTCGACAAATAGTTGCTCAATCTGCCAAGAAAAGGCGGTAGAAGATTACAGTTTGAAACCCGCACAAGACAAATGTATTAGTCCAAGACCTAGTGACGTACGTTTCTTGAAATTTTGTGTAATAGTATCTACTGGATAGATGAGCAGGTCTACATGTGTTGGGTAGACCTACCTGGGGACATTAGGTACTACAAATACGAGAAAGGTGTAAAAAAATATGGGCCAAAAAAGTGTTATATTCAGAGGCCAACAAACACTAATTGAAAGTTTTTTTTAAATACGAAGTGAAGTGGTTTATTCACGCTGAAATTTTAACAGCGTCTTAATTACAATAGTAAAGCATCATTACAAAAATCCAGACAGTTTTTCCGGGGTTTACTTATTGGCAAACATGAAAATAAATGTTGCTTATAATGGAAAGAGATATAGACTGGTGCTTATAATTTTTTTGAAAGAAAAAGTAATAGGCAACGACCAGGTGGAAAAAATAGTTCGATAACTACAGGCATATATCTGTTATCAATAGTTTTGCAAAATTATTCGAAAAAGCTGCAAAGAATCGATTAGTTGCATTTTTAGAAAAACATCAAGTTCTCATCGAAAATCAATTCGGTTTTTTTAAAAACTTTAGTACTGAAGATGCAGTTTTGAGTCTATTCAATCCAGTAGTTGGAGCTTTGGATAAATCAAATAAATGACTAGCAGTCTTTGTTGACCTCGTGAAGGCATTCGACACGGTTTCTCATAGTAAATTAATTGACAAAATGAATGACTATTATCTGTCAAACAGAATACAGAGAACTAAAATTGGAAATGAATTGAGTTCTGAGTCAACAGTAAAGATAGGAGTGCCAGAAGGAACAGTACTGGGACCAATATTGTTCCTGATATATTTGAATGGTATATCTAGAATACATAATATGGAAGATCAGTTGGTTTGCTATGCTGATGATACTGCTCTTGTCATTTCTGGGAAGAGTTGGGAAGAAGTTCGCACAAAAACAGAAAACAGCTTGAAAAAAATTAAAATGTGGTTGAACAGTTATCTACCCAGTTTAAATATTGACAAAACAAAATATATCACATTATCCCCAACTATCACAGACCAACCCAAAATGAATATTAAATAACATAATCCTCAGTGTGATAAAGACAGATTGCAATTGCTATACTACAGAAAATTGAAGTAATGAAATATTCAGGTGTCTTGATTGATCATCACACTAGATGGAATGATCATATCACCTATCTTGTCAAACGTTCTAGAACACTAATGAATAAATTTTACAACATCAGAGATATTTTATTTTGAAAAAATCTGATGATGATGTATAATTCACTAGCCGAATCAACTTTCTGATACTGTAGAAGTATCTGGGGAGGCACATTTACAACAACTTTACAAAATTTACAAATTAACATAAACACACCTTTTAAAATCATACTCCATAAAAATAGAAAATTTTCAACTCAATTTCTTCATAAAGAAACTGAATCATTCACAGTCAGACAAATCTACACTTACCAATGCCTCCTCAGATCAAAATCGATCACCAGGGCAGCCACCAATTGGAATGTGAATATTGATTTCTTCGATAAATCCCTAACATAGAAATCATTTTTCTAATACGGACCAAAGCTATATAATCTACTGTCATTACACATCAAATAAATTAAATCAACCCATAGATTCAAAACTAAATTTAAAAAAATGGTTCTGGAAAACTTCGCAAAATTTTAAATTTTTAACTCATAATACAAATACCCCCTCACTAACCAAAATCTTGTTATCTACCAAATCAAACATTTTTTTCTTGTTCTCTTAATGAATGAATGATCTTTTCTCTTATCCCGAAACTTATTTCTTTATTTAGCTCAATACCCTCATCTTGACACTCCACTTCTAGTATCTATAACTACTAACTGTCATCGCCTGGAATATTTGATTTTCTTTTTTTTATCAATAAGTTCTTTTTGTCTTTATCAGAGGAGGAGCCCAAATTAAAATCTAAATTTATATATTTATATACTATACTTATATGTATTACTTTATACCAATTGTTTGTTATCTACTACACTGACTGTTATGAAATAGAATAAACTTGATTTTATATGATTTGATTTCCAACTTCAAGGAAAAATCATATTTGAACACGATAACACTCAAAATGGTGAAATGGGGATGCAGTTTAGGGGTTGAATACAGTGTTTTGTGATTTTCGGCGAAACGTGACCTCCTAGCGGAAAATATACGAAAAAAAAGTTGTAGATAATAAAAAAATCAAAAATTTTTGTAATCAACACTCAAAATGGCGGTTAACCAATTTTTCAGTATTTAATTTTTTTCTCGCGAATACATTATTTAATTTAGATGAAAATTGGTTAAATAATATGCCTTTTTTTGTTGTCGAATAAGCATAATATTTTCTCAATTCAAAAAACAACTAGTTTTCGAGTAATGTACATTTTTTTGAAAAGGTACCCTTTTCTTCCACAAATTGATATTGATATTGATATTTTTTTGTATTTCGAGAGTTTATAAGTGATCATTTTAATTGTTGAAATGTCTAATTTAGAATGGCCTAAGTATCTTGGTGGTTTATTGATCGTTAAACCGCCTAAAATTGAGAAAAATGTTTCTCTGAATCATGATTTTCTCAATATTTTCAGTAATTTTCGATTTTCTTCATTACTTTTATAACAAAAATTAGTTTATATTAAATTATTTATAATAAAATACTTGAATACATAATTAGACTTCAAAATAAATTTATTGATATCGTTTTTATTCTTTTTTACAACCATCGAAAATTATTGAAAATCATTGAGAAAATTATGATTCCGAGAGACTTGTCGGTTTTTCTCAATTTTAAGCGGTTTAACGATCAATAAACCACCAAGTTACATATACCACTTCAAAGTGATTTTTTTTACACCTTTCTGGCATTGGCAGTACCTGGTGTCCCCAGGAAGGTTTATCCAACACATATATACCTGCTCTCTATCCAATAGATACTATCATACAAAATTTCAAGGTGCATCAAACACTTCAAGAAACGTGCGTCACTAGGTCTTGGACTAATACATTTGGGCGTGGAAAGCGTGCAAGATGCTGACAATATCATAACTGTAGGAGATGTTGATAGTGGCAGGCGAGCCTGTTACTACGTAAGGAGAAACATCTTACCAACACTGCCAAAGTCGAGAAGTGAAGTCCAACTAGCGTTTTACAATTTCAGGCAATGCCATAACACGTGGTGAAAAATTCTAAAAGTTTTTCCAAAACAAACAAAGCTTGTAAAACATTCCATTCCAGGGTTAATCACAGTTTTTACTCTCATCCATCTCTATACAGAGCGGCTTTTTTTAGAACCCCCCTGTTGACTTTTGAACGGTTCGACGTACTTGGGGTCAAAAAACGTTTTAAATAGTATCACTCATACTACTTCTTGAAATAAATGACAATGTGACTTCTCGATAGATTGCGTGGGGGCACATCAGCTCAACTAATTCAAATGGCATGGGGGGGTCATTATTTTATTAGTACTTGGGGGTCTGTGTGGAGCTGATGCAATCAGCCCTTACAGAAGTATAGACGTGGTGCACGAGGGAGAACCTCAGGGTCAACCCTCAAAAAATCACAATGGTTACTTTCACCAGAAAAAGAAACCTTTGGTGAAAGTGTACAGATGCCAGGAGAGACGAAATACTTGGGGCTAAACCTGGACTCAAAGCTCACCTGGAACCAACATCTGGAAAAAGTGTTGATAAGAGCAAGGAAATCATTAATGATGGCCAGACGCTCCTTTGGCAAAACATGGGGACTTGGACCCAAACAGTCTCTCTGGCTATACACATCAATTGTTAGGCCCTCTATATCATGCGGAGCCCTGCTGTGGTGGCCAATGGTAGAACAAGTGACAACCAGGGGGAAGCTGGCTAGTATACGAAGACTGACCATGCTCGGTGTCACTGGTGCTATGTCCAGCACATCGACAACTAGCTTGGAGGTAATCCTAAACCTCCCACCCCTGCATTTGCATATTGCAGCAGAGGCGAGGGTAGAAGCATCCAGGCTAAAATGTCTGGGCCAATGGAGGGGCAATAACCAAGGCCACTCCAGCTGAGTGGAGGTAATAAGAATCAACACGTCTGTGATGCCGTCGGACAAAATGACTTCAAGATACTCCTTTGATGGAACATACACCACCATCATATAAGATAAGGAAGTTACATAAAGGCCATACCAATGCTGTCAAGAGGGCAAATCTGGTACACGGATGGCTCAAAGACTAGCAAAGGAGTAGGGGCTGGAATATACGGGGAGAGACCGAGGCAAGACATTAGTCTAAGCCTCTTTGTACTCAAGCCTCTATATTCCATGCCGAGGTAACGGCAATCTCCGTCTGCACGAGAGAGATTCTAAGGAGGGGTCCTAGAATCCAACCCATAGCGATTCTCTCCGACAGTCAGGCGGCGATTAAAGCCCTGCGTTCATGCAGGTTCACTTCCAAACTGGTTTGGGAGGCACACCAAAACCTTAACGACCTGGGAGCACATAACAGGGTAAAACTTGTGTGGGTACCAGGTCATAGGGGCATCCAGGAAGAGTGCAGATGTCCTAGCAAGAGCGGGAGCATCAACAACTCTCATTGGACCAGAACCAGCCTGCGGAATCCCGTATGGGGATATTAAGCAGGATACACAGAAATAGGTTAAAAACCATCATCAATCTGTTTGTGAGGGTGCCCCAGGCAATACTCACGAAAAAATTATGATGATGGGGCCAACCGACCGGCTATCAAAACACCTTGAACTAAGCCGAGACTTTATCAGGAAGGTGGTAGGACTGATGACAGGCCACTGCCACCTGAGAAAACACCTGCAACTGTTGGGGATACATCAAGAGTCCACACAATGCAGATTTTGTGATGAGGAAGACGAAACAGCCTCCCACATGTTTGAATGCGAAGCTCTGGCTCGCATGAGGATGGATATCTTCGAACACTGCGGCGCAGAAGATATCATCCCGCAGGAAAACCTTGTGAGGAATCTCCAGGAGTTCATTAAAAGATCCGGAGTATTCACGAGATGGACCTGATAGCGGGGTGCAGAAAGGTTCTTACAGAACTACCTTTATTTCAGCCGCTGGCTAGCCCCGCCATCTAATAATGGGGGGGGGGGCATGTGACACATCGATGAAAAGATAATTTAATTCTCTTTTGAACCATCTAAATTTTTTTTTCAAAATGCACTGAAAGTATATCTAAATTTACCTCGATAAATTTGAAGATTTGATGTGGAGCAATGGGACAGAAAATATTTTGAATGGTATTACCGATACTACTTTTTGAGACCAGATACATTGCAATTATTCGACAGATTGTGCTGGCACATCAACTCGAAAATTTCGAAAAGCAAAAGGATCGAAATTGTGAAAATACTTATTAAGAAAAATCCAAAAGATGTCATCTGTTGAAAAGAGAATTGAATTTCTTTTCAATCTTAGTTGAACCACTACGCCATTTGAACTTTTTAAATTGATGAGCCCTCCCGCACCTTTTATCAAAATGTCTTTTATTTTAAGAAGTAGTATCGGTGATACCATTCAAATGGTTTTCATTTCATGCATGTATATCCAGCACTTCAAAAGTTAACAGGGAGGGAGGAGCTATAAAAAAGCGAACTGTACATTGTGACAATAAAATTAAACCAAATTGGGATGTAAATAAGATACTCTAGAGGATTTGATTAGTATTAAAAAATGGTGTTATAAGAAATGTATTAACACTTACTGATATTTTAAACTAACACTGCACTAAAGTAAATGAACATAAATATTATAATTTTCATTTAGATTTTCTTTTCGATGCAGCCATATTTCGTTAGAACCTTGTTAGCTGCTGCTGTTTAATATAGCTGGCTCAGTTGTAAGTTACTGAACTATCAACTCAACTGATACTCAACTAATCTGAATCTCACAATTGTACGACTCATATAGGAAAATATAGTTCTAGAATCATTAGGAAAATCACAGAATACAATAGGAATATTCGACGGTTCATCTAGAACAAAAATTAGTTCTTCTAGATGTTTCTAGAATATTTATCGAAGGTTTCTAGACAGTTCGCTATAGATAGATAGACAGTTTATTTTGTCTCTTAGGTGTATACAGAATACAAATAGATACGTCACAATATACATAAATACATGTCTAGACTAATGGCTAATACTTTCGTCGCATACCAGGTGCGCAACAGTATTTTTCTACTACCGCTTACCAAAGTAGCCTTTGACGCTTTCAGATCTCAACGCAAAGTTGACGTTTTCCGAGAAATGTAATTTTGTGACAGCTTTTACGCTCTAGAGCGAGAATATTGAAAAAACGCTCGATCTCTCTAGCTTTTGTTGAAAACGAACCTATTCTTGCATGATGGAAACTAAAGAAAATAAATTCCAATCTCACTAAGGAACTGCGGTGGTGTCATGGTTAGAGTCTCTGCCTACCAATCTGGCTTCGATATCGGCGGGAGTTCGATTTCGGAGTTCGGTATTTTTTTTTCAGGCAAGTTATTTTCTTTTCCCCTTTTGTTAGAGAAAATTATGGGAAATTTGGATAGCTTACACATTTGGGATTACTACTGAGTGTAAATTTTCTCATAGGTAATATGTGCCTATGTTAAATGAAGTGTCGATCGTTTTTATATCTAAGTGCTGCGTTTGTAGAAAAAATCATGTATTTATTTCGAGCACAAATTGTCATTGCCGCTCTCCAAAGATTACCGCGCTTCGCTTCGTGTCGCGCGGTAACTCTCTTTGTCGAGCGGCAATCAATCACTTTGTACTCTAAATACACAAATAGCTATTTCCGGCTTTGAAATTGACCACGTTGTATATCTGGTACCTAATATTATAAATTATCATATTTTGAGAGTAAAAGTTTATACTAAAATTCAAAACTTGACGGAGACGCAAACGCCACAGAAAACAAATACATTGGTGATATTCTAATTTTACAAGCTTTTTATTATTTGACTTGTTTTGTTCGTATGGGTATGTTTGTCTCTCCATTCAACACTGGCATTCAATTTTTCAAGTTGGTATATGATGCAGCTGAAAATATGCATACGTATCAAGAACTGATGACAAATCAGTGAAAATAAAATAGCGACTAAAAAAAGTGTGAGTCGACCTCACTTCCACCTTGAAAACAGTTGCGAATACTAGCGAAAACAAAATTGGAAAATCTGTTAAAATAGTGAAAAACAACGGATCGTTGAATAATTTAAAAAAATGATTGCATTTCTCCCCCACAGAACGATATAGATATAGAAAACGTACGAATTCGATAATTGTCCTACAATTTCGGACGTGGAAAATTACGGCAAAAATAATATGTCAGTCGGAGTGCACGGACCCCCTCCTTTTAAAAAAAAAACCTAAAAACGTAAAATCAAAAGAATCCGTACAGATATTAAAAAATATCGGACTGTTGAAAAAGTAAAATTGAAAAAAACGTTTACCCACCTGCCCCCCCGAAGGCTAGATAGAGAACGCGTAGTAATGGGTACGCCAGGTGCCCAGAGGTTGGTACGTTGGTGACATTCATATGTTTGGTACCCCTTACCATACAGCTTCTTGGCAAATACCCCACGTTACTAGATATATTTATACACACACTACAGGTCAAGCTACGAAGATTATTTGACCTCCCGAGGTTTTTCACTATTTTTACGGATTTTTTTATTTTTTTCTTTCGTGACTTATCGCGAAGAAGGAGGGCCGAGCCTTCCGATCGACATTTTTTTGTCGTACTTTTCCTTGTCCGAAATTTTTCCGAATTTCTAAGCGTTCTCTATCTGGCATTGAGGGGGCAAGAATATAATAAGTTTTTTAGTGCGGCTTTTTTAGACCTGCTTACTTTTGAACTGTTCGACGTACAAACATGAAAAAAAATATTTGGAGGGTTTCACTGATACTACTTTTTGAAACAAAAAGAAATGGTGATTGCTCCACAGGGGGCGCGGGGGGACACATCAACTCAAAATTTTTAAATGGCATCTTTACAACCATCTAAATATTTTTGAATTTAGTTGAGAATTTTTTTCCCAATTTCGATTTTTATGCCTTTCGAAATTTTCTAGTTGATGTGCCCCCAACACCATCTGTAGTGTAATTGCAATGTTTCTTCTCTCAAAATGTAGTATCAGTAATACCATTCAAAATGTTTTTGGTTTCATTATCCCACAACAAACCTTTCAAATTTATCGAGGTATGACTAGTTTTCAGATCTGCATTTATATTTGATTATTCGAATTTGAATTGCAAAAAAATATTGACCAAATTAAAAAAAAAAGTAGATGGTTGTAAAGAGAATTGACCCCCCATGCCATTAAAAAAAATTTAATTGATGTTCCCCCCGCGCCCCCAGTCGAGCAATCACCATATTTTTTGTTTCAAAAAGTAGTATCGGTGAAACCCTCCAAACGGTCATGTTTGTACTTGGAATCGATCAAAAGTCAACAGGGGGGGATTAAAAAAAGCCGCACTGCATAATAGGACGGTCCGACATTTTTCACTATGTTTGAGCATTACGCGATTTGATATTCTCGGGTTTTCGCCTCCGAGCAATAAAAGATATAGAGAGGGCTTTTCTGTCTCTTTTTCGAAAGCAACGTACCCGACGTTGTTTACAAACATCTCAGCCCGACTCATGTTAAAAGGGGCATTGTCGGAAATATTCGTTTGCACTCGGTGATCAGGTTGGAATTCCGTATTATATTCACTCTTAACTTGTTTGTTTGTTTACGTCCGTTTACGACTTATTTGTCGTCTTGTCAAATCAAACCATGGGCGTCGCAACATGATAATCATGGCATAAACCATAGTTGACATTTTCATTGGCATTAATAAGTTGATTTTTATTGAATTTGCTCATTTTCATTCTGATTTTGAGACAAAAATACACTATTTGTTGAAATAGCTGTAAATAAACTATGTTACTAAGTAATCGACCTATCAATAATTAGGAAAAAACTTGATAAAATGTAGGTATGCTAAAAAGTAAGTAAGTAAGCAAACTCAACTCTTCATTAACCACATTCAAATCATAAGCCACTAGCTACATCTAATGGGTATTGGAATGTTTTGTTGACATACAGGGATTATGACGTAGGTAATCCGTTCATCAGAAGTTTTCGATATTCCCATTTGAATAAAATTTTATATACACGGAATATCACATATATCAATATGAATAATCGATCTGGAATGTTGTCAGTGACGTATCGCTTCTGGTAAAACCGGACGTGGACATAAACTTCTTTACTGTGAATGGAACACTGTGAATCATCGCAGGTTTGAAATCTAATGGAGTAGTATTTTTAATATCTTGAGGGAGCCCATACTCCTTCCTAATTTCGGGAGATACCTTATTGAATTTCTTCAATTCTTTTGGAGATGCAAGAAGTTAAATAATAACTATATAAGAAATTATCGGTTTTCTGTCGACAGACTTGTAATATCGATCGCTTCCTAAGCCTAACTCCACGCAAGTTAAGAAATAACTTTTTGACAGCTCTAAAAAAAATTCATTAATCTGCCTCAGAATATCAATAACCTGAATTCAGAAAAAAACATCAGAAAGAGAGTTAGAGAGCTACTAGCTTACTACACTTTGGATGCGTATTTCAATGATACGCTTTCATCATAAATTTGAATGTAATCTCTTATGTGTATTATAGTTTATGCGTAAACTCTTATGTGTATTATAATTCATGTATATCGTATATAAAGTGTATGGTATAGTTTACTAATGTGATTCAAAGATTTAGATTTTTTGACTTTTTTACCTCAGCACTTTCATTTATTTTTTCAGTATTTATTACCTTATTCTATGCTTTATCAGCAATAATCTAATTCTTCGCAAAATACAGTATTTTTGATTGATTGATTGAACCATCAAAAGTAAAATCAGATAGTAATCAAAAGTAAAATTGCTTTGAAGCAATTTAGTTTCTATTGCCACACAGCAATAATCACTATCTTTCTGCGTTCACAATTGACGAATAAAAGTCAATTTTTAAAAGATCTTAGAAAAAATAGTGTATTCCATGGTATTAGACATGGCGTTTCAAAAATTCTCATGTCATTTACAATTGTCACTTATTTTTGTACCTATCCATCGTAATGAAATATGTTACTTTCTACTGACAACACTCGTAGAGTGTACTCAAAGGCGTAGCCTGTGAGGGTACATGGGACGGCTATTATTTGCCGTGGCGCTCCGGGGTGACTTAGAAATTATTGGTAGCGCATTCACTTTTTAACTTAGGGAAACCTACAGCACTTCCGCCAAGCATTAGACGTCAGGATTGACATCTTGATAACACACGTGCTTTCTAACCAGGCATGTGGTCTCCTGTCGATACCAATAAATGTGAGAACAAATTTCTCTGCACCGACCGTGTCTAATTATACATATTTTTAATTAAAAATGAAACATGAGAAAATGTATTAGCACGCCACTGGTTCTACGCTTACGTCCGAATATCATAACAATAACAAATGTACCCCTCCGAACTCGGAGTTTTACCCCTCACCCACAATCTGTAACAAAGGATAGTGTTATGGAGCTTTCATAACAAATGTGTGTTGTGATTATAGAAATGGTATCTCTATGTCTTTTATTGCTCGGAGGTTTTCGCAGCTTTTTTCAGGTAGGAGCGGATTCGAGCTCCCCTACAGATTATTTTTACTATTTTTTTGCAGTAATTTTCCACGCCGGAAACGTCAGAATTTTTTCGAATTCCTATGCGTTCTGTATCTTGCCTTCAGAATGGTGGGATGGTAAAATTATTCAAAATTGAATTATTCGATGGGTCGATGTTTTTTACTATTAACACGGATTTTTGCGTTTTCAGTTTCGCAAGTTTTGTAGCTTTTTTCGAAAAGAAGGGTGGTCCGAACCTCCCGACTGATATTTCTATTTCGTAGTAATTTTCCATGCCTGACAACGTCGAAATTTTTTCGTCTGAAACCGTCAGATTTTTTTTTCTAAATTTCTAGGCGTTCTCTATCTAGCTTTCAGGGGAGCAGGGAGGCAAAGAGGAATTGTTTTTTCAAATTATTGTATAGCCATCGATTCCTAATACGTGTTCGAAATTTCAACTCAATCGGATTAAGGTACATATTTGGAACGGTACGGTATGCGCCAAAAGTTTTGTATTTACGGCCCATTAGACATACGTGTCGATCATATAAGTAAATTTGGTGTTCCGACTGTACGATTTCCCCACAATTTCAACCATTCAATCTAGTGTCGGAGGCGCTAGGCAACACTGCTCTGTCGCTAGTGTCAGGTCAGTAACTTTTATAGTACCGGCGATCAGATTGCTTAAAAGTGATTGAAAACTGATAAATTGTTAACGCAATGGCTCGAAACAATTTAGTTCAAAAGGGATGGTTCATTAAAGAAAGCCATTTGAGAAAAATAGGCAATGCAGTCGCAGCGATGTTGGCTGCAAAAAAAATATTAAAAATGGAGTTATATGATGATCGTTTTTGATTTACGCAAGTGTACAGAACTTCAGGAAAAAAAACATGAATTCCAACGCAAATGGAATCGTACCAGAAAGAGAGGTAAAATATACCATGAAAACCAAAAAAGTAATCACAAATTTTCTTTGACCAGTAAATTATTCCAATTCCACGTCAAATATTTTCCAAAATTCCCATATATTCTTACGACAATATAGGCAGGTAGGCTGTCCAATTCTCCAATTCTAGAGTTTCAATTTTATATATTTCCTGGTCTATTTATTTCGGGATATATTTCTCGTGTTCCTTTACGAGTTGTCATTGCTCTTGACGTGGTTATTTTTATGCTCTCATCGATCAAAAATTTGCCGACTTTGGGAGCTTGTAGTTCGATAATTAGATGGACGAACTTTTTCAGATTTGGTTATTAGCATAGCTATCGAGTTTATGACATGTGTTAGTTTTCCATCAAATTTGTAAGACGCGTTTCTTCTGTACAGCGTGTTATTTGAAACAATGATTGCATTGGGCCTATGGTGCTATGATTTAAAAGTCTATTGGGGAGCAACTTTGAGTACAATTATTATCTCCGATTCTAAATGGACGAAAATTCTTAAAATTCAGCTGATGTGGCCACTGTCGATAAATATCATACCAAATTTTCATTGTAAGTGGGCCAACATACAACTTACTGAAAGATTACCTGTCAAACCGCAAACAAATAGTAGAGATTGATGGAGTTAGAAGTGACTCGAGAGCCCTCACTTACGGAGTTCCACAGGGGACGGTACTCGGGCCACTTTTATTCACAATTTACTTAAACAGCTTAATGACATTTGGATCTGCAGGTAATCTCATTGCTTCGCAGAAGACATGGCCATTTTGTATGAAGGGGAAACCTGGGCAAATCTGAAGACAACAACAGAACAAAACTTGAAACGAATATGTGACTGGTTCAAATTTAACACGCTAACTATGAATAATCACAAAACATATTACCTTCCTTTCACTTCTTATTCTAATCACTTACCCAATCTAGGCCCCCTAATAGTGGACAACAGCACAAGCATTAAAGAAAAAGGCCGGTGAAAGTATTTGGGAATAACAATAGACAGACATTTGAGATGGGACCTCCACACCGAATGTGTGAAAAACAAACTGAGGGGTTTACTGAGTAAATTTAGATACCTCGCAGAATATCTAAATGCGAAAAATCTGAAAACATTATATTTTGCTCTCGTACAATCACAGCTGAATTATGGAATCCTGGGTTGGGGAGGCGTGGCAGATAGTAATTCACATAACTTGAGGGTTGTTCAAAAATGGATTCTGAGAATCATATACAAAAAACATAAGATACTCGAGTGACCTGTTATACTCAGAGAATGCTATTTTCGATATAAGGCAATTATTTTGTCAACGTATATTAATGAATATCCATAAAAATAAAATAAAATTAAAACCGATTGAACATCAATACGATACCCGAACAAAAAAGAAATCCTCACAGAGAAAAAACTATCGGCCATCGATACGTTGAATTTCTAGCACCTAAGATATATAATTTACTACCGGAAAATCTTAACCACATGAAAAATTTCAAAGCATTCAAGTTTAACGTTAAAGTATGGATCACAAACACCGAGAGAAAATTCCTAAATGATCTCATCGACCTGAAATTTATGAATTAGCTTCAGTCCTACAAACCTGATGACCACACCCGATGTAAGATTCACAACTCTACTTGGAAACCCTCCTACAAACAATCGAAAATGTCAAACTAAACAGGATACGAACCAAAACACACAAACCCGTCAATACCCGATTACGACTATACCCGATTGAGAGTATTTATACCCGATTGAGACTATTTATACCCGATTACGACTATGTTACAAAACCTTATTATGAACACAACTCAAATATGACAAAATGAACTGGACTTAACCCAACATGAAAAGGATTTATTTCTCCTATGTTACCTTAAGCACCTATCTGAAAATAAGCTCGAACTTCGTTCGATATTATGAAAATATTTATTATGTTTGCTCTTACAGTAAGTAATCATTATTATTTGTTAACTAGTATTAATATCATTACATTATGTACATGCCTTAGTAATTATCATTACTAGGTATTATATCACATACAAGCTTCAGTGATTAATCATGTTTATTTTTCCTGTTGTTATTATTATTATTATTATTTGTAAGAAAACTGCTCTGGTATTTCAAATACCTTAAATGAAAGCTCAAAAATGTAGCGTCTTTCTCAAATTTATTTCTGTCTTTCACAGACTCCTATTCCATTTATGAAGTATTCAAATATCGTCAAATTGAAAATAGATACTAATTATAAAAGTACTCTTCCTAACTAGGTAATCTTGGCTTTTTGTAAATTTGCAAAACTACTGATAATATCTTTGGTATGCTTGAAGGAATCAATAGGGCTCAACTAACAAGTAATTTATATTATTTGGGAGTTTTGTGATGGTTAATGGGATTTCGTAAATATTAATCATTTATAAAAGTGAAGAATATATTCAATTGTTCAAAACAGGTCACCATGATTCCAGTGGGGGAAGCGAAATCTTGAGAAATTTACTATTAGGTTTACCTGGCCCATCAGATTGGAAATGAAATTTATCATTCCAGAGCCAGACATGCATCAATGCCGTATTGGATATCTTGGCATCAATTGACTTGGGATGCTTTTTGACCTACTCACTACATATTTGCTCCAACGAATAGTTTTTTTTGCAACATGGTAAGATTTAAACAGCTTGAAGAGGTCAAATGGATACTACGAGCCAAAATCTTCTTTTTTCATGAATATTTTCGAAACGTACATTTATTTATAACATGTACAAATCATCGCAATTTTCAACGGATAATCAGCAATTGACATATTACAATTATTTTTAGATACTGTGATAATGAAATCATGTGTAAAATTTTTTCCTCTGAAAGTTCTTCAATTTATTCTTGATTTGTTTAAAAAGACAAAAAGATCTAAGTTATTATCTGAGTTTGTTTCAGAACCATTAATAGGTCAATACCACAATGGATGGAATTTTGTAAATCTGCCAAATACTTTGTTTCAGTGAATAAATAAACTGGTTTGTCAAACATGGTAGATATCTAAACCTTGAAATGTAAAAAGTAAATCTTCATAGACTTAGATATTATGTAACATTTTTGGAAGAAGAATTTTTCAATGAACTTATTTAATTTTTCAATGAACTTATTTCATTTTTCAATGAATAAACTACTTCAAATCTGATTCTCAGGTAATGTGGTGTCAAGGCAAGTAAAATTATTTCTGTTTTTTAATTTATTTTAGTTGTTTTGAACTATGTATGTATGAAAATGTTTTATTTATTTATGATAAAGTTTTATAACAATATCTGCTTTAATTCTTGTTTACCCATGAAAGGTTTTAGTGACTAATTTTCTCTAGCACAGATTTCAGGTTTCTTACTTTTTAATCAGGAATCCGAAAAAATACGAATTTGTCCTTCACAAAACAAGTATTGTTGTTGTTCAAACAGCAATCTAGTGCGCGCTGCTTGCTTAGATGACACCGACCACTGGGATGCTGGGTTCAGTTGTCGATTACCTCACTTCGAATCGCAAGATAGAAAGAGAGTATTACTATCATTAAATTCCAATATTTTTGAATGACGGTATCAAGAAGGTATCAGTTTATTAGAGATCATTAGAAAGAGGCTTGTTCAATTTCTCAATAAATATGAAATCATTTCAAACAACCAATCTGGATTTAGAGAAAACATTTCAACGCAATATACTATTCTGTCGTTGATATCAAAAGTTACCGATGCTTTGAGTGATAGTAATTAATTTCTATGCATGTTCATAGACTTATCGAAATATTTTGACACTGCCAGTCATTATCTTCTCCTACAGTCTTCAGAGGATATTAGAATGCGTAGTAATATTTTGAAAATATTTGAAAATTATCTGACGAGAAGAAAGTTTGTTGACGTATTGAGTAGTGAAATAGAGATCGGCTGTGGCGTACCTCAAGGTTCTGTGCTAGGGTCGTTACTTGATAAAGATCCTTTCGATTCGATCATCGTCACAACTTCATGTTTCGCTAACGCAGTAGCCTCTTCAACTAAATATACAAGCTAAATAATCATTTACACACCCCTTTGCAATCATTAATAAAAACTACATTTTCCACGTGAGTACTAATCAAAATTATAGAGAGTATAACCCGTATCAAATCTACATTAATAAAATGACCTCAGAGATTAAGATTCTAATAATCTCTGTAAGAAAATAAATTCAACAAAAGTGAGTTATTCAAATCAAGTTAGTCGTTAATCAATTTGAACTTTTAATGATTCTGAATGATTCAACTTCAATCCTTTATTTTCTAAATTTTAGAGTCTTCGTTAAAAGTGTGATTATCTTCCAAATGATGATTCCTCAAATTGTTTGCGATGATATATTCTAAATTGTAAAGTGATTTTCTTCTAAATGATGATTTGAATATGTTGAATTTGTTTCCTTGTTAACATAACTGATATGATGTTCATGAGTGCGATTTCTAAATGTTCTACTAGTTTGGACAATAGGTATTTACCCCAGGACAAGTTCCACAATGTAACTTATATATACTCCTGATTTCCCGAATTTAGAAGTTCTGCCTTTGTTATTTTTTTTGATGTACCTTCCCAACGTATTATCTGTTCTGTATCTTATATCTTGAAAATGAAGCTACCTTTTTTTGTTGCTTTGTTGTTTTACCACAACTATTATGATGATATGGCAATCTAACATTGCATTTTCATAATTATAATCAATTTTTGATGATAACTTGTATGAGCCCTTCACTTCGCACATCAACTTGAAAATTTTAAGGCTCTTTAATTTGACGCCCTATTTTCAAGTTTATGTGCGAAGTAAAACGCTCATGCACGATTATCATCGAAAAGTTATCATGACTAGAAAAACACGATGTTTTTAGATTGCCATATCATTACAAGTCATCAAATTCTGACACAACTGCTGACTTGTTTCTGTTATGAATTATGTTTGTCCTGATACATTTTTCCAATATTTTATTATTGATTTATTGTTGATGGAGTATTACTGGTTTATTAATTTTGCACTAGAAAACCCTTTCTGTTTTGATACAATAACATCAGAAATTCTCTGTCATTGATCGTTGTCATGTGCAGCTCTTTTCGAATGTTAGTACTTACCTTTGCCCTACTAGCTCGAGCAGATATAAACCATCCCTTAGTTAGCTTAGACAGTTATCAGTGGCTCTAGTTTGCAGTATGACAGCGTTATTTTGTAAACATACTTTTGGTTAGTCTATTGATTTGTGTTTAGAAGACAAAACCCATTTCTCCTCTATCTCTATTATGTGCCATTAAGGTACTTCACTTTCGGATACTTGACCTTGTTTGTGTTTGGTTCGTCTTAGTTCAGTTGGCAACACTGAATCTCTAGGTGTTCATCTGTCCACCTAAGGCGCTTTCCAATTGAGAGCTTGTTACCCCTGAACTGATCCTGAACTGAACCTGAACTGAACCTCAACTGAACTGAATACATGCCATTTAAATGGAACATGATTTTTGTGATCTGTGAGGAGCTACCCCGAGTTACTCGGAGCTACCCATTGGGACAATTGGAAAGCGGTTCTGGGTCGTTGTCCAATTGTCCCAAGGAGTAGCTCGAGATAGTTCCTGGACTGATCTCACAGACCACGAACGAGCAAGGAAGCGCTTTGTCTGGGTTGTGTTCCAAAACCTTACTCTCTTACTCAGAGTCTACTCTCACTGTACCAAAACTTACTCTGATGAATTATTTTGCGCTTGTCAAACGTTCAAAAACCGTCGAGTCTACCCCAGAGCTTACTCAACCTTACTCTACCAAAAAGGAGGGTAGAAGAGTACTCTGACAGTTATTCTGTCACATTTTTCATTTAAAAACGTCAAATAGAGCGTCCGACTTTGGGTCGAAAGGTCCGGAGTTCGAGCCCTAGTTGCGGCTGGGATTTTTTAATTTAATTTGACCGACTAAATTATTAAAATCTCGTGGCTGGACTGGAGTGAGTCCTGCACGATTCACTGTTGCGTTCCAATTAACAGTGTTGCTCCTAAGGTGGCGCATGGAGTTAGTACCAAGGCCTATCCAGAACACATGGCTAATGAAAAAAAAGAAAAAAAACTTCAAAACAAAATTACGTTACAACAAATAGATTGTTCTGTCTGCTTTCATCTAAAAAAATGGATTTTTATTAATTTTAGAATATTAATTGATGGTTATAGAATTCTGATGATTTTGTATTAATTGACGTAGGTACATAATTCTCAAAGTTCGTTTTAGATGATTATAGAGATATTTGCTTCTAAGGTTTGCTTGCTAAGGTAGAAACCCCGAGAAATCTAGTGAGAGACAACTCGGTTCAGGTCTCTCAAAAAGAACCAGAAAAAGTTTCTTTGAATGATGTAGCTACAAGGTGCCTGATATATTCATATAAAGATAATGAGAAATCCTTCAATGATAAAACAACAAGAAACGAAAGTTTCATTTGCTTTCCTACGTCATAAGATCGAACACTGTTCCAAAACCTTGCTTACTCTCTGTCAAGCTAGTACCTTGACATTACTTTTACCTTACTCCAGGGTAAGTTTTGGAATATAGCCCTGTTGGTGACAGTTTTTGACTTTGACGTCTGAGTCATTTTGAGTGACGTTTTCCGGTTCGATATTTGATGAGTGACATCACTAACCAATTTGAAGATTTCCGATTCAATTTTGATCATCTCTGGTGGATCTTGGGAAAATTCATATCTGGAGATTTCCTCAAATTGTTTGCGATGATATTTTCTAAATGTAAAATTTTAAAGTATTCTTTAAAAGTGATTTTCTTCTAAATGATGATTTGAATATGTTGAATTTGTTTCCTTGATATGATGTTCATGAGTGCGATTTCTAAATGTTCTACTAGTTTGGACAATAGGTATTTACCTCAGGACAAGTTGCACAATGTAACTTATATATACTCCTGATTTCCCGAATTTAGAAGTTCTGCCTTTGTTATTTTTTTTGATGTACCTTCCCAACGTATTATCTGTTCTGTATCTTATATCTTGAAAATTAAGCTACCTTTTTTTGTTGCTTTGTTGTTTTACCACAACTATTATGATGATATGGCAATCTAACATTGCATTTTCATAATTATAATCAATTTTTGATGATAACTTGTATGAGCCCTTCACTTCGCACATCAACTTGAAAATTTTAAGGCTCTTTAATTTGACGCCCTATTTTCAAGTTTATGTGCGAAGTAAAACGCTCATGCACGATTATCATCGAAAAGTTATCATGACTAGAAAAACACGAAGTTTTTAGATTGCTATATCATTACAAGTCATCAAATTCTGACACAACTACTGACTTGTTTCTGTTATGAATTATGTTTGTCCTGGTACAATTTTCCAATATTTTTTAATTGATTTATTGTTGATGGAGTGTTACGAGTTTATTTTGCACTAGAAAACCCTTTCTGTTTTGATACAATAACAGCTCTTTTCGAATGTTAGTACTTACCATTGCCCAACTAGTTCGAGCAGATATAAACCTTCCCTAATTTAGCTTGGACAGTTATCAGTTGCTCTATTATGCGGTATGAGAGCGTTATTTTCAATTTTGTAAACATACTTTTGGTGAGTTGTGTTTAGAAGACAAAACCCATTTCTCCTCTATCTCTATTATGTGCCATTAAGGTACTTCACTTTCGGATTGACCTTGTTTGTGTTTGGTTCGTCTTAGTTCAGTTGGCAACACTGAATCTCTAGGTGTTCTGTCCACCTAAGACGCTTTTACCCCTGAAGTGATCCTGAACTGAATACATGCTATTTAAATGGAAAATGATTTGTGTGATCTGTGAGAACTTCAGGAGCTATCCCGAGTTACTCGGAGTTACTCATTGGGACAATTGGAAAGCGGCTCTGAGTCGTTGTCCAATTGTCCCAAAGAGTAGCTCCGAGTAGCTCTAGATAGTTCCTGGACTGATCTGACAGACCACGAACGAGCAAGTAAGCGCTTTGTCTGGTGGTGACAGTTTTTGAGTGACGTTTTCCGGTTCGATATTTGATTGTTGTTATTTTTTTGTTATTTCCGTCAACCGATTGCACTCCTACGCGCAACCCTCGGAAGTCTTCGAGAGACTTGTGTGAGCTAGGGAAGACGCAGCCCTTACCCTTTAACGTGTGATGCTATGCACGAGCCCGATGACCATGCGAGGCTTTGGACTCTCGACCCTTCGCTCCAAAGGCGAACGCTCTACCACCACGGCCCATGATGATGATGATTCAATTTTGATCATCTCAAATCAATTCAAATCAAAATATACTTTATTGTACGAAGAATAAGTTCTTATTGACAAAGCATTTATAAATATGAATATAAATAAGTATAAAATTAAAGAAAATATAGAAGTTGGATGCTTAAATATGTGTTGATACTAATCGTCAAAAAAGGAAGAAAAGATAACAGGTTCAAAACATATCTAGATCACGTCAGGTATTATAGAGTACTAAAATATAACCTGCCATAAAAATAGCAATAATCACAAATTATTAGACAAAAACATAAATAAAAAATATAGTAGTATAATGTAAAAGCGTGTATAGCATGGAAAAAAAATAATGCTACACACATGATGCAATAAAGATAAAGTGAATAGTAAACAACAACATAGATATTAGTTTTGTTCATGTGTAAAATTATATTACAAGTAGTTAACATTGGACTACGCGAAGAGGCGAATGTCATATAAAGAATGGTGAATGAACATACGAGTGTATGTGATTAAGGTAAGTTCGAGCAATTCTCATCTTTGTCTAGATGCTCTTGAACACTGTAGTATGCTTCATTTATAAAAAGACTTTTCACAGATCTCCTGAATAGAATGTAAAGACAATTTTTCTGGTAGTCACTGGGAGATGATTAAATAATATAAAAGTATTATAAATTAGAGACTTCTTTGTTGAATTAGATGTTGGAATGGGAAGTTTTAAATTATTATTTTGGCGGGTATTACTACCGTCTCATATGATGATTTGTTTCTGTGGACTAAACATACAGTCTCAAGAATAAATAAGGTTGGAAGGGTAAGGATTTTGAGATCCATGAAAAGAGGTTTACATGATACTCTAGGTCCAACATTGAGGAGGTAGCGAACGGCCCGTTTCTGTAGGATGAAGATAGAATGGAAATTGTGATCATTGCAGATACCCCAGAAGGGTAATCCGTATCTAATGTGAGATTCAATCCAAGCATGATAAACTACTTTTGCATTGACCACACCCAGTTCAGTAGACACTACTCGCACGGCATAGTAACCAGAGGCTAATTTGATTCTCAATGTTTTCACATGACTTTTGAAGTTGAGCATATCATCTAGATGAATACCAAGAAACTTGGTATTATTTTTTTGTTCAATGATCAGGTCAGTACCGACTTGAATATCTGGTAGATTGCACTTGATCGATAAGAGGCTGGTTTTATTCAAGTTAAACGAAAGCAAATTTGACTCACACCACTCCGTTCGGTTATTATCCGGATTTTTGAGGTTAGGAGGGCCTGTAGTCATTTCTTCATTGGTAAAACCGCTGGAACGAGACACTAGCTATTACACAGCAAATAGACCATCAAAGCTATTACCGAACCCTCCTACTTAATAAAGGTTAGTATTTGCATTTGGGCTCTACTTATGGCCCCATACAAGTGTAATCAGAAGTCAGACTGGTATTGTTTATTCTAGGGTGCTCCGCTACTATTCCGTTGTTCCCGCTACCGTTTATTGGTGTTCTGCTATCGTTTATCCACTACTGTGATTGTTCCACTGTTCCTGCTCAACTGTGGTTGTTCCACTGTTCATCTGTTGTTCAATATTCCTTCTCCGTTCGTGCCCTATTATTGGCGTACCCCGTTGATGGTATTAGTCCTAGCTGTAGCTTCGTTTGATTTTGTGGTACCCACTGTGCACACCTGTATTCACCACTGCACTGGATTCATGAACTACAACTGGTGAACTGGCCTCATTACTATCAGATAAGTCTAGCTTAAGATTGTAGCCTCTAAAGGTACGGTCTGTTTTGGGCGAATTGTCGAGGCGTGTAAACGCGACGTTTAATCACTCACGTCCAATCGCAGGAGGTGGTCTGTTTTAAACACGTTTTCAAGTAATCGACTAGTCGTCAGTCAGTCTTTCTTGATTGCGGTCAACAAAAATGTCTACCAGTGAACTTATGATTACAACCCAGTTGCTTATAGAAGGAGCAGAAGATGATGATATTTTGTTGTTAGTGTTAATACCTAAAAGGCGTAGAAAAGTTCGTAACATGTTTGTTCAAAGAAAAAGTGAAGGGTGTTTTCGCACGTTGATAACGAGACATTTGATGGATGATGAAACTAAGTTTAAAGAATATAGGCTCACTAGGCTAAGGTATGTCATATTGAGAATAATACTTGTATAAGTCTGCAATATACGCTATTTTCATTTCAGATACTTGGCTACGGGAGAATCCTATCGTTCCATGGCATTTCAAAATAGAATTTCCCATAATTACATCAGTGTATTGGTACGAGATGTTATGACAGTACTGTATAACAAGCTAGTGCCTGTCTTCTTAAAACAGCCGTCGAAAGAAGATTACATAAAATCCTTGTTGGAGCTCATGTTGGCGACTGTTAAACGTGCGCGTTTAAATTGCCTGACGACCGATTTTGTAGCCAGACGAATCGTCTTGTGGCTACTTGTATCGACTTGTCGCTCAAACCAGACCATCACTATCATATGCGTATTTAAATTACCGTGTCGATTAAACGTCGCGTTTACACGCCCCCGACAATTCGCCCAGAACAGACCGTACCTTAAGGCATATTACTAATGGTCAGCTACCATCGTGACGTCATCGTGATATACTTAAACGATACACTACGCTCAATCAGAGCGTACTCTTTGTCATCTTGGTGGTGCCATAATTACATTCATTTCATTTTGTATTGAATGCCGAGTTGTGCATATACAGTGTGTGTGTGTGTAATATCAATCAAATTATTTTATTCGTAAGGGACATGACTATTTCTTTCACTCTGGTCCAAGTTATCCAAGCATAAGGGAACCTCTACATATTTATATATTTTTTTATACCATTATAGGTATCTATTGTTTGATATTTTAGTATTATTTGTGCAGTGGGTTGTCCCATTCCATCAGGGTGGTTTCGGATTTTTCACTGGCGATAAATCCGGGCGCTCTGGAAATCAATTTCTATTGTCGAACCCACGCCAACTGAGCTCCCGGGTGTGTTGGTGGCGTGAAACATCATTGCACATTCACTGCTCTCCTTTCCTAAATTTCGCCCCCAATAGGAGATGAGGACGCCGCTGCGATGTTGAAAATGAAATTACCTTCTACCAATATGAAATGTGAAACATTACGGTACTGATATGAGTTTCGTAATGAGATACTTTACCGCAATAGTTCGGTATGGTACTTTATCGCACTAGTGCACATGTTTTCTGTTTTTAAATTTCAGTTGATTCAATTGGAAATGAAACAAGAACTAATTTATTATTAATATAGACGCAATAATAATAATAATATAATTGCAATAAGTACAGACAAAAAATAAGTATCACCCTATATTCAAATTCGATAAAAGTGAATTGAAATGAACGAGTCAAATTTGACAGTTCGCAAATAGAGTGACAACCGAGAACAATGGGGATACTTCCAACCATTGCAACGCTTGCTTGTTACATGTTACTTGATTCTAAAATCATTTATTTCAGGGATATTACCTACCTTTAGGAAAAATGACGTTTTTAGTAGTAGTAGTAGGTAAAATATTGAAGTATATTCGTATCGTCAATTCACATTAGGATAATCGATGGGATATCAAACTCGGCCTAACGGCCTTGTTTGACAAATTCCCAATCTCATATCGTAATTTGAATCTTTACGATATTTATATCGTTAATATCGATTACCAATTCTAAACCAAGAAATTAACCAACCAAGAAATAAAAGAAATATTGTCGAGAATAAAGAATTTATTGAAAAGGATTAAATAGAAAAAAAACTCTCATTCACAGATGAAAACTTATGAAGATACCCTCGGAAACCATATGTAGCTCTGCTCGTTCTTCCCTGCGACAGCAAATCCAGTTCCGGTGATTAATTTGATGCTAGTGTATCAATCTACTAATATATGACTTCAACAAGCCATACTGCAGCTCGACGATCGTGATGATTTGGCAGAACATGAGAAAAAAAGGAAAAATTGGTATTATCATGTTTATCTTCACTTCTCGAAGAAATAAATTACAAAAGAACTCATGAAAATAAGTTCATATTCAAATATTTAGAATGGATTTAACAACTGTAATTATCGTTTTTCAGATACTAGTTACTATTTCTATAACTTAAGAATACTGAAGATTATCAAAATCAAATAAATTTCGGTAATATCTGAGAGACAAATATATCTATGGCTGATATTGAAATTGTATATTCTGTAATCATTAACACAAAACGTCTAATGGTTATAAGCTATCAAGTCTTTCAGATATAAAACTTGGGCCCAATATCGGAAAATTTTACAACTAAATTTTCTATACCGGGTGTCCGTGGAAGGTGGCCCTATAACATGTTTGTTTTTGAAGAAAATGGAATGAAATTTGGAGGATCTGTAATGACATAAAACTGCCTTTATTGACAAGTGAATCAAGTTGACAAGTGAATCAACTTCCGGTTTCACCGGAACTGACATAAACTTTCGATTTTTAAATAGGACTCCCAATATATTTTCATTTCTTTTGTCTCCATATGACATACTGAAAACAACCATGTATATATTGAATAAAAGTTTGTTTTTGTGGAGGATATTCGTTTCTTGACATAACTTTTTGGGAATTTTAACCTTCCACAGTCTGAAAATGAAAAAATGTTGATTCAAAGAAATCTGTACAAGTGTAGAGGTGCAATAATCAATTTGCCCCGATCAGTTACTGCGTTAAGAATACTGTTGTCTTGAAAACAGTTTATTAATTTCGTCAGTAACGTATCGAATACTAAATTTGCCTACATGACAAGAAAAAATTTAAATTGACTAAAAATACTTCTCTTTTTCGAAAATGTTGACGTTTCGGAGACTAAATCTGTCTCCGTTATCAAAACTCGAAGGATGAGACTTTTATTTTTATCAGCTCGGATATGAAAGGATTTGTTTTGACAAAGTCAAATAAAATCTGCCAAATATTTTTTATGATGACATTTGCTGTCTGGATACATATAAGGTGTCTGATATCAATCAATCAATCTGTTATTTCTCAAATCTTCTCTGAGAAGAGGTAACCATGTGCTATCCATTTCTACTGAGTTGGTCGAAAAACAGTTCGTCGATAATAAAATACAGGCAGTTTCCTTCAACTTTCTCTTTTCTTGATTTGATTCACTCATTAAAATTTTGGTGTCATTCCATTTCACCAAAATTTTAATGAGTGAATTAAATCAAGAATAAAAATATTTAAATTAGTTAAAATTAATAAACTGTTTTCAAGACAACAGTCTTCTAAACGCAGTAACTGATCGGGGCAAATTGATTATTGCCCCTCTACACTTGTACAGATTTCTTTGAATTGACATTTTTTCATTTTCAGACTGGAAGGTTAAAATTCCTAAAAAGGTATGTCAAGAAACCATGTATACTTTTCACTTTCTGTACCCAATTTTTTTTTCAATTCTGATATTTATTTTTTAATCTAAAGTACTATGGATACGTTTAAATCGTCGGGAATAGTATATTGTACAATGAGCATGAAATGACATACATTTCCCACGAGTAGGTATATGAAATTTTGAGTGGGAAATGGGTCATTTCATGCTCATTGTACACTATACTTTTTCTACGACCATCTGAATCATTAACAGATCTCTAATATTTTTAATAATCCTTTTTATCATAAACTCTCCTGCCGTCAATTTTACTTGGTTTATATAATTTTTTCTTTCTTCATCCGTTGAATGAAACATCTATTTTTTTGTACACGTACCTACCTACGTCGTGAAAATTATTATAAAAATCAAACACTAATCGATTTCATAAAATGAAAAAAAAAATGTGGCTTCGTGGATTTGAACCCTCGCTCCCACCATCCAAAGTCCACGTGTCATCTGAATCAACACTCGTCGTTACTAGAAGAGCACATAATAATTTGTTCAAATTAACTGCTATATAGAAAGTATCTGTCAACTATTCAAAAATATAGAATCCAATTTTAATCAATCATTTTCATTCGAATTTTGTAATTATCTACTGATGTGAAATGTCAAATTATTAGACAGACGTAAACAAACTTGATTCGATATTATTTATGTTCATAAAATTCGTTAATACCTACCTATAATGACAGTCTAGTAATTCATGAAAGTCGTAGGAAATGAAATATTTCGATACAGCTAGCCCGTGGGAAATGAAAATCGGTGTTACAACGTGGTAGGTTTCTTAATCGAAGACGCAATTGAAATGTTCATTTTTCTTAATGGTCGTAGAAAAAAGCTGTTTTCGGTCAAAATGTATGTATATTAATTTTTAAATTAAAATTACAATTTTTTTTTCAAATGTCAAAATGGTGACTTGTCGAGTTTGATAAAAAGATCATTTTATTACGAATTACGATTAATTTGATACGACACACTACTGAGTTTTACACATACTCCCGTTAAGAAGTTCGAAAATTTGGGATGAATCTTTCTTAAAATAACGCATTTTTTGGTAATAAAATTAGATTTAAATGCATCGAGTAACCTTTGACCAATACAACTGATTTAACAAAATCATTAAGGAGGTTGAAATTTTTTATACTTCGCTTCTGTAAAATTAAAATAGGTAATTATTGTGTACGTTATTGTTTGAAAAAATATTTTATTTTATTAGATTTTGGATCAATGCCATTTGAAAAAAAATTAGTAACTCAAATTTGAAAATTAATTTTCACGTAGTAGTTTGACCGAAAACAATACCTAAAATGGTATTTTTCCCGATTTACTAACATAACTGAAAAATGAGATGAACCATTGGAAAATAAAATATTTGAAAATACCTTGATGATGGTTTTAGAAAAAATTATTACTATTCTCGAAGATGCCACTTCAAATACATAGGTTGCTTTCAAAAATGAACAGTTTTTAGCAGGAACAAAGAATAAGCCCTCTAGAATGCAGGTCAAATGTAGTATATGAAATCCCTATCCATGACTGTGAAAGAAGTTAGGTAGGTCAGACTAAAATATATTTGAAAACACGCCTTAAAGAACATGAAAGGGACTTGAAAAATTAATTAACATCAATAAACCCTACTTCATTGGTTCAGCTTTGTATTACTATCGACCATCATGGGTTATGAATCATCTTCGTTCGAAACAAATTCTGAAATGATGATGATGATGAATGTAATGAAATGCAAAACAGACAACTTTAGAAAAGACCTTGGAAACTTAAACAGTACCTATAGCGAGAATAAAATCCAAACACAGATATTTTTTCATAAATTAATTGGTAACATGCTGACAAATTCTGAAAATACAACCTCATTTTCAACTGAAAAGGTTCACCGATAAAGTCCTTCTTTTCAAGCTCGCCAGCCGCCACTTTTTCTTTGAAGCGTCTACTTTTAGATTATGTAATAAAAGAGTAGCTCCACTTTGGAATTTTTTTTCCAGAAAGAGCGAAAAAGTAAAGAAACAGATTTTCAAAAATCAACTTTTGAAATTTTTCTTCAATACTCATAGTTATTTAATGAAATTATTGAAATTAACAGTTAAAACCTTTCGAGAATATGAATTTCATGTTACCTTAATAGGTACAAAGAATAAACAAGGATATAAATAAGGATTTGATTATGATAGAAAGGCGAAAGGACGTGAACTTTTGGGGGTAAAAATGGTTTCTCACGATTTCCAGCGAAAATTAACTTCCTGCAATAATTAACTTCCTGCAATAAAATGTTAAAGGAAAAAGTTATTGGCAATAAAAAGATCTACAACTTTTGTATCCAAGATTTTTCCACACAACCTCAAAATTTCAAAAATCGGTTTTTCGCCATTTTGACGGTCAATTTGAGGTTATATCGAAAAGTGATGAATACAAAAGTTTTCGATTTTTTTATTATCCACAACTTTTCCATTGAAAATTTCCCGCTAAGAAGTCGCGTTTCGCCGCAAATCGCAAAAAAACGTTTTCAACCCCTAAACTGCATCCCAATTTCACCATTTTGAGTGTTTTCGTGTTTAAATATTTTTTTCGTTAAAGTTGAAACCTCTACTACATTCTTTACCCGGTCCTTGCCTGTTACTTTCTTTCTTATTTCATGCGTTTATAATTCGTTTTGCTAACTAGGAACCGCCCCCTTTCCAAGTACTTCAAAGAGGTTCGAGAAAACTTAATATTTCACTGCAAAAAGAAATATCTAATTCAGAACATAAAATAGCTATTTATGATAAAAGTTCGTAAAGTGGGACTTTTTTGTATGAGCGTGAAGTTTGTTGAATGGGGCGAAGCCGAGTACAAAAAAACCCTTTACGGAAGTGTTTCATACAAAGTTTTTTCTACGACAGTTATTATATTGCCAAATTGTAGCAATTATATCATTAATTTGAATGTTTAATGATATGAGTTGTCGTCGTATTATCAAATAAAGACTTCCGAGTTATATTTCAGGCAAAATACTGTATTTTTCAAAAATGCATAAATGTATGAACAGTGTGTATAAAATTACTTTACGTACAGTTGATGATTTTACGCACAGGTGATTTATTTTACGCACTTGTGCGAAAAAGTATCACTTCACGCACTGTGAACAGTGCGTAAAACCTCAGTTTACGCATTGTCGTAGAAAAAGGTATAGGTATATTTCCAATATATTTTGCGACAAATATACAATTTTCATACAAAAAAAATTCGAACCAAAATTAAATTAATCTTTTTTTGTAGGAAGTTCAGTTTCGCAGCAAATCGTGAGAAACCATTTTTATCCCCGAAGGTTCACCTCCTTTCGCCCTTCTATCATAATCAAATCCTTATTTATGTCCTTGTTTATTCTTTGTACCTATTGAGGTAACATGAAATTGATATTGAAATTTTTATTCTCGAAAAGTTTCAACTATTAATTTCAATAAATAAATATGAGCCTAGAACAAAAATTTAAAAAATCGATTTTTGAAAATCTGTTTTCTAATTTTTGCGTTTTCTGGAAAAAATTTCCACAATAGTGCTACTCTTTTATTACATAATCTGAACGTAGACGCTATAACGAAAAAACTGGCCGCTATTGAGCTTGAAAATATGAACTTTATCGGTGATTCAGTCAAAAATGAGGTCGTTTTATCGGAATTTGTCGAAAAAAAAAAAAGGAAAAATCTGTATTCCGCTACCAATTAATTACAGCTTACTTGAAACATGTTAAGTTATATTTCCATCAAATTTCTTGACAAAAAATTGATTTTTGCGCGAGAAAAAAATAAAAACTGAAAAATTGATTTTCTGATTTTGCCGGAAAATTTGAGGTAATGTGGGAAAATGTTGTAGATCTTTCTATTTTGAACAACTTTGCAATTCAACTTTTTTTGATAGGAGGTCAACTTTCGTTGTCAATCGCGAAAATCCGTTAAATATCGCTTTCAACCCCTGAAAGTTCACCCCGTTCCACTCTTCTTCATTTTGTCGACTCCAATTTTTTTTCCCGTCTTTGGAACAATATTCTGCTCCTCTTCCAGTAGGTATCATGCTGTTAATAATTTTTCCCGTTTTTATATTTTTTTGTCGTCCATCAGCACTGGTCTATAAACATGTTTCAGTGGTTGTTTCTGGAAAAGTAATAGTAGCAAATTGGTTTGATTATTTTTTCCTGTTTATAAATTTGACACGTCTCCTTTTTTGTATCTTACAGTGCCCTGAAGATGTCAAAATAAATTGACGAAACGTTGGCCTTGAGTAAACATAGATTACTCAAAGAGTTAAACATCAGTCATAAAATTCTTAGTGTAACGTTGTGTTTTTAAAATCGATTTATTCAGATAATAATACAACAGCGTACAAAGGCCACGTGGATCCGATGGTGAATCAGAATAAGAGCAACAAACCACTTGTGCGAATTCATCAAGTTTGTACCAGTATTAATATGAAACATTTGCTGAAAATGTCTCTTTTGACTGCTAATATCAAATTTAAGTTGTCTTTGAACTGGATTGTGGTTCTTATTCCGCAAATTGAAAAAATGGATATAATGCAATCTTTGAATTTTTGAATATGAATTCTTGAGTAACTTTCTAACTATTTACTGAATTTATGTATTATAAATAGGTTCCTCCGTGAGATATATCAGATATATCACTTGACGTTCGAAACCCATAGTTTTCATCTTCTTATGGTGACAGATACTCATAAATAGTTTGGTGCCGACTAGAAGGTCATATGGTGACCTTGTACTTATCTAGAGTTGTTTTAAAAAATAGTAAACTTTGCTATATCGTTATTCTCAACTCCCAGAATGTGTTTTACAATCAAAATTTATTGTCAACTGTGAAGATAAGCACGACACAGAGGCGGCGATAAGGGGCCCGCAGAGCCCGCTGTGCGGTGAGGGGGCAGCTCCAGACGGGGTCCCTTCGACCTCTTGCTATTTCCAGATTTTATTGCCACATGTATGAATATCCTAACAAAATTTGGCAGGGGTCCTCCGAATCCTTATCGCCGCCACTGGCACGACACTGTTTGATGAGGCAATTATTTTTGTCTAGAAGCATTTGACTCTCCATAAAGGACCCATTTTCTTTCTTGCAAAAATATTGTACTCAATCTGTTCTAGATTCAGTACATTACATTCACAAACTCTCTACTTCAAGAATATATTATAAATAAAATATGATGACAGGATCCTTCTGAATATAACATTAAATTATTATGCCATTAATTGCACTGTACTGCACTGTACACTGATCTTCTCAAAATTTCAGATATGCCGATTAGTTGCTACTATACGGCGAAATAAATTGAATAGGCAAAATAAATTAACTTGATTAAAAAGTTTTTAGAGAAAAGCTTTAATTTAAATGCACTGAAAAGAAGAAAATAAATTTTAAGGTGAATCAAACCCATCATTTTGGTACATTATAAAATTTTAAATGATATAGCTTAAAAGCTTGTCGCGAGAAGTATCTATGTTTTTTTTATTGTAAATTAAATATAAAATTACCTCGATTTTTTTCATCATTATATTCTGTCCTAAACTGTTGAAACATGTTTCGAATTCCTTTGCGTTCCCTATCTAGCTTTTGTGTGGGGACAGGGGGGGGGGATTTTTTAAACCATAATATTCGACGGTCAGATATTTTTCACTATTTTCACGGATTTTTTCGATTTTAATTTTGCGAATTTTCCAACTTTTTTCGAGAAAGGGGGAGGGTGAGCCCCTCCTACCCAATTTCTTATCTAGCTAAAATTTTTGACGTCCAAATCCGCCAAGAAAACTTCCGAAACCCTACACGCTCTCTATCAAGCTTTCGGGTGGCAGGGAGATGACAATTTTTTGTATATTTTGGATTTTTACTTGAGAGGTGGGAAATGTGTTGAAAATGTCACTGGAAGTTACTCTAAATGCTTCAAAGTGCACCCCAAGTCGCCCGAATTCAACTAGAGTTAATTTCAGTGCGACTTCGGACACACTTTGAAGCGTTTTGACCTTCCCTGTAGCATCTGCTTGCACGTAGCGTAATTACACAAATTTAAAAAACTTATTAGTTTTCCTAATTGATATTTAAGTTGTTCAAGATATGAACACATTAAAAATGACGTGAAAACAAATAAAAACATACAGGGTGTTAAAATGAAATGGACCACTTTCAGCTCACCCCGTAGAAACAACGAACTATCACGGAAAATGCGGGAAAATTACCCTAAAACACTCGCGAAATTTCGAACCTTGCATCCAAACAAACAACGCAGCAGGTACGACCGACCCGCGTACCGTGATCGCCCGGTATACCAGCAAAAACCAAAGAGAACGTAAAAAACGCGCACCGACCGAGATCCCATCTCAGAACCATTCGAATTTCCGTTTGAATCAGAAACAACAGTTATCCGCCTCGGCTTGGCTGGCTTGGCGGCGAGAAAATCGACAGAACCACGTCTTCCCAACGAACGGCTGTTCGTAAAAGTTCAGATGAGTACGCCGTTTGCAGTGCCGCCGCCATCACGTGCCATTTCCATCGTGGTTCGCTCGAATTTCCGTCGGCAGATCGTCCCTTGTCCCGTTGATTATTCAGGGATCCCAGCCGTGAGCTCGGAGGAACCCTCTGTGTGCTCAGTTTTCCTGACTTGAGCTGCGCGCCGGTCGTACACTCAACTAGGTCGGTACCTCGGAGTGGAGTTCGGTGCGGGAACGAGACCCCGCATGACTTTTGTTTCGCTAGGCAAGACGAGATTCTTGGGTTTTTAATGCGTACCCTGATTGCTGTTGCAGTGTTTCGTCGCGGCGTTGCCAACGTGTGAGCGTTTTCCCGGTCGGCGGGATTTCGGTGCCTTCCTTGGATTAGTCTGCGGACATGGACACGAACGTGAGTGGAGTTTTTGTATGAATTTTTTTAGTTAGGATAGTAGCGGTTTCCGTAATTGATGCGGCGTTTCGGTTCGGGCTCGTCCGGAGCTGTGATGCCGATCTCTCTCAGAAAGCTTGACTCGCTGGTTTTCTCATAATCTCATACGTCACTCGTAGAATGCGGTGACTGACTGGAATACGGATATGGGCGTATATTCAGTTATTCGGTACGCCAAGCGCTGAATTTGATTTGGCGACCATGTATTTGAAATGTTTGCAGTGTTATCTCATGAAAGTTGCTATTGAATTGATAGAGTGACGTGGCGCCAATAAAACTCAATGGAATTATTTTACAATACTTTATCAAACCGCAAGCAATTCAACAAATATGAAATAACAAACACTACAAATTACTACTTACACCAGCACAAAGTAGTACTATACTGTATGTTTAAATACTGCGTAAATAAAAAGTTATGTTCATCCATAGCGTCAATAATAAGCGAACACGCGAAAAACACGTTTCATGGGGCTGACTATTTTTGAGGTTATTTTTTCATTTGTTTACATTTTCTCATGGCTTATGAGTATTTTTAGATCCAAGTCTTGTGTCAATTTTGTACAAATAATCTGAATAGAGGAATGAAATCAGGAAACCTTGATCTGTTGGTTTTTCATTTTTCTGTAAGATTAAGATGTTAGGTTATGTTACACCAATCGTGTTACTTACCTAAGCTATTTTTTTCGCGTACCTACCATTTTTTTAGAATTATTTGATCCGTTTTAAACCCTTTTCATTTTAGCGTTGAAACAATGATGTGGACGGAATGTTTTAAAACTGAAAGCAATAGTTTGAAACAATATGAAATGAGAATGGTTCATAGCTGTCAGTTGTCTGTTTGTGTTTTGTTTTGATAGGTATCGAAAATTGAAGTAAAAGTGGAAGATATTATACTTTTTGTTGAAGCTTATACAATAAAGTATTATTAAGAAAAAGAAAATACGCTTATGAGAATGCCTCTTCGGTTAAAGGGGATTTTGACGATAATGATGACTATCTACGAAAACTCGTCTAAGAAAACCGTTTCAAATGAATCACTAACACTTTTGGGAGTTTATGGACCGATTGGGATTTTGTCACTAGTCTTTCCTCTTTGCTTACGAAGATATTGATTTCGTGTCAAGATCATTATGTATGAACAACTAGTAGCTGTGATATCTTGACCCATTTTGACCGATTTCACAAAAACGAGTGCAACCGGAGACTGGTAATCTTTGGATTATTTCACCAGGAAGGAAATTTTAGATAGTTTAAGTTATGAAATAGTGATCTATAGTAGCCGTTAGTTTTAGTAGTGCATATTTCGAAGTTGTTTTTTTATTTTTTATAAAATATCAAACTATTTTCAATTTATATGTTTTCTACGGTTTTCTAGTCGAACTTTTTGAAATGTTGGCATTGTTTTACTTATTTCAATGATAGTTTCAAGTAGTCGTACATTCAAGAATAGGGAATTAGCTCAGCTGAAACTTTTCTGTTAACATTCCTGAGTATTTTTTCTCTGTATTCAAAAAGTTGAAAGAGATGCGATAGGTAAGTACTGCACAAATAAAAACAATTTTGACAAAATATTCTGTGAATGAATTGATTATTGAAGCAATATGAAACCAGATACAGAAGCAGAATAAACTATAAATTGAAAATGACATTTGTATTATGACGACACTGTTTTAAAAATATATCGTTTTCGAGATCGTCAAAACGATGACGTAAAATTGAATATGTTGAAACCATTATTGAATACGGCTTAACGCCTAAAAAACAGCTCTACTTAGAGATGGTATTTGCAAACTGATACTACCTGAATCTATTCTCGGAACTTGAAAACTGGTTGGTTACTAAATTTGAAAATCTGCAGCTGATGAAGAACTTGATGTTATGTTTCCATAATATTCCTTTATACCTACTTAGTTACTTTCACATTCAGATACCTATTCGGTAAATGTTTTTAAGTTTTGGCAGTTAATAAAAAATCTCTCTTCTTTATAAAATTCCAACTTGAAACTCGAAATTTTAAAATTCCGAATGTTAAAATTCTAAGTAATATCTCGGAATTTTAAAATTCCCTTTTCCAAGTCGGAATTTTCCAAGTTATAACTAAAATTTTGTAATTCGTAATTTTAGAAGGAGAGAATTTTTTAATTTTAAGTGTCTCTTCCAGATCTTCATAAAATACAGTTTAACTGATAGAGAGAAAAGAAAAACTTCCAATTTACACAAAAATATTAATAAACCTTATAATTCGCTAAAAGACCTAAAAACCTATGTGCATAAGTTTGGCAATCCTACAAACATGTTCTATACAGGGTGACAATTTGAAAACGAACAGCATTGAATATTTCTGGAACTGCATGCGCTCCAAAATGCAATCCCATGCTAGGCCAAGCTGTAGATAAAAATAAGAGGCTCTTCTCACACAAAATAAAAAACGCAAACGGCCTATACTACTGTCTATAAGATAGTTCGTAAATGAAAACCCAGGTTTTCGCCCCAGCAGCAGCAGCAGTGGAATTTTTTAAACAAGAAATAGTGAAAAAATTACAACTTTTTTTTACGAATATCTCAAAAAGTATTGGAGGAATAATTTTGCCATTTTTGAAAAATTCATAATTTTTATAAATCTGAAGCTGGGCGAACAATATTGCGGAAACTGATAGATGGTAACATGTGGTTCAACTGTTCGCAAGACGGTTTCTGTCTGATGTGTAGTTTCTGCACAATCGTGTTTTAAACAATTTAAGGGAAATCATCTTATTCAAATTCTGTAAACGGCATTTGGAAGCAGAGATCAATATCTACAATTTTGGCGTTTTGGCTAACTTTCAGTGACATTTTCAACACATTTCCCACCTCTTAGGATATCGGTCTCTTCTTCCAAATGTCGTTTACAGAATTTGAAAAAGATGATTTCCCTTAAATCGGCGCATTTAGAAAGATTTGCCCTTAAATTGTTTATAACGTGATTGTGCAAAAATTGAACGTCGGACAGAAACCATCTTGCGCACAGTTGAACCACATGATATTATCTATCAGTTTCCACAATAATGTTTGTCTAGCTTCAAATTTATAAAAATAATGAATTTTTGAAAAATGGTCTTTTTTTCGAGGTTTTCCCTGTTTCTCTCAGTGGAAAATGCACCGATCCGGTCGTTTAAAAAAAATATTTTGTAGGTTTTATAGTTCTCTACAAAACGATTCCATTTTGTAGGTTTTGTAAATCTCTACAAAAGTTTCATTGACTGGAAAACAAGTTGAATTTTTTTTACTATTGCTTGTTTAAAAAATTCCACAAAGCTATTTTGCTGGGACGAAAACTGGGATTTTCATTAACGAACTAAACTATCTTATAAAAATAAGTATAGGCCATTTGCGTCTTTTATTATGTGGGAGAAAAAGCCTCTATAGCTTGGTCTATGCCTTAAATGTGACTCAATTAGGACAAAATACGCGGAGTATTCCAGTTCTTTCGATATAATTGGAATTGCATAACATTCAGACAACTTGTGAAAGAGATTGGTAATGTAAGAATCAAATTTTAGTTTATTGTCGAAAAAATCTTGTTCGTTTAGTATATTTTCATTGCCCTTAGGTAAGTTTGGAAGATTACAGAGAAATGCTAGTTTTTTATGTTAATTGCCAAGGAATTGTAATCGCACCAATGTTTTATTAGCTCTAACTCTTTTTCAATTTTGTCAAGAAGGTGTTGCTCTGTTTTATCATACCGAAGGAAGGTTGTATCGTTTACAAAATGGGTGATCATGGCAGTGATATTCGCTTGGATAATATCATTGATATAGATCAAAAATAAGATGGGGCCGAGTACTGAGCCCTGTGGTACTCCCAATGCCATATCAGCAATATTTGAGTCAGTGTTACAGCGCACTAATTGACTGCGGTTACTCAAGTAGGATTTTATCCAATTTATAAGGTTGTATTTCTAAATCCATAACGTTTAAGTTTCTGCAGCAGCGTGAAATGATTAACGCAATCGAACGCTTTGGAGAAATCGCAGCAGTGCACTCGCCTACATTGATATTTCTGTGTATCTCTGCTATGAAAGAAAATAATTAATTATTGGTCCCTTTGTTTGGCTGAAATCCGAATTGTTACGAGAATATTGTATTATTCGTCGGTAAAAAGTTTTGTATGCGTTTCTTTACTAATTTTATTATTACCCTTGCAAGTAGTTATTTATCTTGATTTAAATTTGAATATTATATTTCCGAACGAACTTTACCTACACATCCAATATCACATTATTCTACTGCAGATTGGAAATAACAATTTCCTATTATGCTGTTTTCAGAAATAACTCAACAGGTAGTCGACCGTGTACCTATTATGGTCAGAACCAAACAAAAAGAAAATGGAGGATGGCTTCTATTTGAGTTCATCGTCACAATCATTGATTAATTTCCAACATATTGAAACGATTTTAGTGAATAAATGATTGTTGAACGTCAACTTCACCGTTGTCTGCATCTGCAATCAGTTTTAAAAGGTACGTGACCCTTGGAAGTACCTACATCTCCGTATAAATTGAAATTGAAAACATTGTTTTTCTACCTGATCCTGTCTTACAATTTTGAGGAATTCCTAGTATATTGAGTTACGTTGCAGATTATCTGAATATTGCTGGAATATAATTGAAGGTTCTATGAATAAAAATAAAGAAACGTGGTTCTATGAATGTCTTTTGATACTTGGTGAGTGGGGGTAGAAGTCAATGTACAATTTTTGTAACTTTGAAAGGACTTTTGAAAGAAGGTAGGCATTTTCTTTGGTTTGGTCGAACAGTGTTGCCATATTTGAGACTACCTATTTCCAAGTTGCCGATTTTTTTTCTATTCATTTGTTTGTTTATACAGCGTATAACAAAAGTATGCAACAAATGGAACTTTCATTATGATTTCACAAAAAAAAAATTCGTGATAATAGTTGGTGCTTATCAGAAACTCATAATGGGTGATCGAAAATTTATGTTAATATCTTGGTTTTTAATAAAAATATTTTTCTTCGATATGTCATGAGTAAAGTAGGTACCTATATTTTTCAAAATACAGATAAATATTAATGGGAATATTTTGTTGTCATTTAATGGACTATTGAGATCTTGAATTTCAAAGAGATCCCCATCAAATTGATTCATCATAATTCTTTTTCATTTGCATTCGCTCGTGTGATGTCATGCACGAGACCGATGACCATGCGAGGATTTCAACCCTCGACCCGTCGCTTGAGATGCGAACGTTCTACCACTACGGCCCAATGATTCACAATATTGCAATCTAATATTCTCCACATATTTTTTCTGTATTTTAAAAAATACAGGTAATTTATTCTTGTTGACTTGAAAAAAGATCTTAATTTTTAAACCAAATACTCGGTCACCCATTATCAGTTTCTCGATAAGCACCAACTTTCATAACAAATAACTTTTTTTGAGTAATTAAACATAAATAAATGAACTTAAAAAAGTTTTTAGAGAAAAGCTTTCATTTAAATGCACTGAAAAGAAGAAAATAAATTTCAAAGTGAATTAAACCCATCATTTTATTACATTATAAAATTTTAAATGATATAAAAGCTTGTTGCGAGAAGATAAGTATCCATGTATTTCTTATTGTAAATTAAATTTATAAGTACCCCAAGATTTATTCTCGCGACAAGTCTTTATATCATTTAAAATTTTATAATGTTACAAAATGATGGGTTTAATTCGAGGGGGAAACATCTCCTTTAAATCTCGTACAACTAGAAATTTTGAGTCACTTGAGTCAATTTTCAGTCATTAAATCTCCGCTTCAGTCATCGGTTTGAGTCTTTCAGTCATCAGTTTGAGCCTTTTAGTCTTTTCAATATTTTAAATCTCGTACACATTTTAGCGAGATGTTTCCTCCTCGGTTTAATTCACTTTAAAATTTATTTCCTTTTTTAACTGCATTTAAATAGAAGCTTTTCTCTAAAAAGTTTTTTTAAAGTTTATTATTTCTTTTTTAGTTTTCTGTGGATATATTTCCTAGTCTGTTCATTTCAATTAATGCGTCATAGTTGCACGGTCGCTTGCTTGTTAATTTACCGTTGGAAATTTTTCCGAATTACTACTCGTTCTCTATCTACCTTTCGAGGTGGGAAGAGGGGTAATTTTTTTTGTAAATTTGTATTTACAAAACTCCCAGGTTTTCGGAGAAAACCCCTCAAAAGCAGAGCTTGTGCGAGCAGGGGAGATCCGGGACACACAGTTTAAATAAAAGTGGAATCCGAACCACTTCAATTCCGTCATAGTTGCACGGTCGCTTGCTTGTTAATTTACCGTTGGAAATTTTTCCGAATTACTACTCGTTCTCTATCTACCTTGCGAGGTGGGAAGAGGGGTAATTTTTTTTGTAAATTTGTATTTACAAAACTCCCAGGTTTTCGGAGAAAACCCCTCAAAAGCAGAGCTTGTGCGAGCAGGGGAGATCCGGGACACACAGTTTAAATAAAAGTGGAATCCGAACCACTTCAACTCCGTGACAGGCGTCCGGTGATCGAACCTGGACCGCCTGGGTGGAAGCCAAACTCTCTAACATCACGACCACTTCGCTGTATATAGTCAGATAATGTTCACTATTGTTCGATTTCTATTTCTCGAGTTTTCCAACTTTTTTCGAGAAAAGGTTTTTAGCTATAATTTTTGGCGTCCAAATTCGTCAAGTAAACTTCCGAAACCTTACGAGTTCTTCTTTTAGGGGGGGACAGTTTCTTTTTTTGAATCATAATATCCGACTGTCAGATATTTTTTAGTATTTCTACGGATCTTTCCGATTAAAATTTCGTTAGTATGCCAATTTTTTTTAAAGGCTTTTAAAAAGGTTTCCATTTGCTGAATACTTTTTGGGACACGCTGTATGAATTGAAAAAAACCAATAGAAATGACGTCACTTCAAGATAGTTTGATCTGAACATTTGACCGTGATTCACGAGTTTGATAGTTCGACTGAGCCAAGTATTCAACAATAGACGAGTGACGAACAACACTAATTGCTGATTGTCTCACTTTTCAGCTTTAATTACGATGGTACGAAAAAAAATTTCGGTTGTCCGATGCCACCGCGCATATTTTATTTGCGATCATCTTGACATTCTCTTCGCCAACTCGAATACTGTTCGAAATCATACCAAACTTTATCTGCTTTTTATTTGTCCTTGACACACGTTTGATAGATATAATTTTGGCTCGAATTTTGGTGATGGTTTTTTACGTAAGTAGTTATGCAGAAACTAATTTAATTTTTTATATGATTGTAATATTGCCAAAACGAGTTGAGGAAGTTTTGCAAATTAAATGAGTAAAATAAAATTAGTCTTTTCATGACGTATTGAGTTCAAAATTGTATCTAACTTAGCTCTAAAATGAAAGGGAATGGTCCTGTTCCAAAAAAATAGCAACGCTTGCATCTGTACTAATATATTGAACTTCATCGCTTTACTTGGACGTTGCCATGGATACTAAATAAACCAATAATTGTAGAATCACCCCTGTTAACAAATCTATTACTTGGCAGCAATGTCTAAAAGGAAATCATGTTTGTAATTTCCTGGACCATTCTAAGAATATTTTGTACTTTGATGAAATTTGAAAATCTGCCATACAGGGCGAATAATATTTTCGAGAACAACATTTCATTACCAAAAATTACATGTGAAGGTAACATCCTGCTGATTGACCATTTAACTATTTTTGTTGGAAATGGTATTCGCATAACTGGAGCTTTCAAATCCAGACAGAAAAAAGTATCACAGCAAATATTCTTAACATTTCAAAAAGCATTGCAGAAGTTTGAATTTGAATTTCTAGGGATTTAGTATACCCGATGATAAAAGGTATTAATTTTTTGAAATGTTTGAAGCAATTATTGATTTTCATAGGAATTTATTTTTATTGAATGTAAATGAAAATGTAATAAAGGTGGAAGAGTTAGAATTTGATCACGAAAAAGGTTTTTGATGAGATTGTGTTGAATGAAAAACAAATGATAGAATTTCGTGGTTTATTACATAAACATCAACAAATATTTTGAGATATACCAGGTTAAACAGCTTTGTATCAATCTATAATTTTGAGTGATGAAGCACCCTTTTCAGTTAAACTATATCCTTTTCATAAGGCACATCGCAAAGCAGTACAATTGGAAATTTGTGTAGTCCATTAATGACTACACTCATGACTACAGTAAAAAAAACAAATCAATCCGGCTGTGTTTGGATGCTCGCCGATTGAATCAAGTAACCGTAAATGACTTTGACGTCCCCAGACCTATTGATGATTTGTTAAAGGATTTAAAAGATTTCAAAATCGCTTCTTCGTTAGACTTACCATCAAGTTATTGGCAGATTCCAATGAAATCTGAACAAAAATATACCAATTTAGGGTACTTCCATTTGGTTTAGAAACGGCAGATGATATTCTTGTGGTGGGCAATTCATTTCAAGAACACATAAATATCTTGATCAGGTTTTCAACCGTTTATCAGAATCGGGTTGAACTATCAGATTAAGTAGGTGTGATTTTTCAAAACCCAAATAAAATCAAAAGTTACAAATGTTTATAGGACATGCTTATTTTGACAGGATATTTTCGAGAGGATTTTGTGGCAATAACGTCACTTCTAAATGGTCTTCTTGGAAAAATTATGAAATGGGTGTTGGGAGAAAAGAAACAAAATGCTTTTGAACAAGCAAAAGAAATTCTTTCACGCGAGGTGATATTATATCATACTAATGAGAACGACACATTTTATGTACAGTGTGATGATAGTGATACTGGAATAGGTGCGGTTCTGTATCAAGTTTATGAAAGTTATAAAAAAAATAGTTGATTATGCTAGCAGAAAGTTACTTGATAGGGAAACGCGATATTCGGTACCAGAACACCTGAGTATTATATTTGCATTACTTAAATTCCGAATATACTCGAAAGGAAAGGATTTTATAATCCGAACAGATCGTCTCTCTTCAATATCTGAAATCTTGTCGTTTATTATCTAGTGGGATCACACGCTAGATTAAGTTAGAATACATAAAAGAAGCAAATAATATTATCCCAGATGCCCTTCGAATCCCCACTGAGTGGCCAGCTAGATTTGAGGATGGTTGATTAAAAATTGTTTTGGTGAAAAAGAACCACGCACACATCTAATGGGAAAAAGTCTTTCGGTGAAAATGGCTGCATTTTTTATATGTTGTAGCTGGAGCCATTCCGAGTAAAAGTCTCCATTGGCCCAACTCGATCTTTTGACCAGATTCAGCGCTAGAGGGCGCCAAATCATGAATTTTGTGATTTTTAGAGAAATTCAACTGAATAAAAAAATGTCAGTATCTCATTTATATTCAATATGGTGTGCGACTGAGCACTCCTAAAATTCTCTAGAAATATTTTTTCATAATAACGAAAAAAAAAACGCCATTGTTTTTCTACAAGGTTGTCAACAATATATTCTTTTCTTCAGTGAATGAATTCGCCTACGAGGTTATAAGTCGATTGAGTTTATCATTGAGGATCAATCAGAATGGTTTGTTGATCGACCAAAATTCAATGAAGATGAAATAAGTAAGGGTGCATATTATATGCAGGGTGGCTCATTAGTATGAGGAGGTATAGTATTTCGCCTATCATACGGTTCATTTTGTTGCGTATAATGAAAATATTTCAAACTATACAGAGTGTTTATTTAAAGCAGGGCAACTCAAAGCATAACTTTAAAAAAAAAACACCCTATAAATTTTCTCACTATCGAACTGAGCAAAAAATTTTACATACGAAGATATTTCTTTTTTTGAAAAAAGGACCCCGCACAATTCAATTGAGACATGGATCCCTGTCGAATTTTCCCTTCTGATCAAAAGTCTCCATGGGCCCGAGACCTAAAAATGGATAGTTTTTTAGTTATCGAAGGTCAAAAGTTGCGACTAGTGCAAACCTCTCACGTGATCGAAAAAGAATTTGCATCTCTTCCTTTGCTCTCGTCTGCGTATTTCACATTTGTCGGCATTTTCTTCTAAAAGCCATGTTATTCAAAATAATGCTAGTATAAGAATCTTCAAAACATTGCCTTTTGTAGAAACTTGACATTTTTTGTCAATTCAGAAATTATTATTCCTGTCAAAACTGGACAAAGTCACGCCATTATACATGGTCGATTTGCACAAATTGCAACTTTTGACTTTCGATACCTAAATAACTGTCCATTTTTAGGTATCGGGCCAAAGGAGACTTTTGATTAGAAGGGTATAAACTACAACATATCCAAATTTCAGCCAATTCGACAGGGATCCATTTCCCATTTGATTTGTGCGGGGTCCTGCAGCGATGTCAAGTTATTGCTGAAAGAAATAAAAATTTTCGAAAAACAGACCATTACAAAATATACCATCAAAAATACTTTATAAATGGAATTTAGGCAGAAACATTTGCACGAGGGGGAAACATCTTCAAATCTCGAACAACTAGAAATTTTGAGTCTTTTATGTAAAATTTTCAGTCATTATCTTTGCTTCAGTCATCGGTTTGAGTCTTTCAGTCATCGGTTTGAGTTTTTCAGTCTTTAAAATATTTTAAGTCTTGTACACATTTTAGCGAGATGTTTTCCCCTCGCCTTTGTGTCATGCACACATTATGAACGTTCCTCTAGTTTTCTAAATCAAGTGCTAAGTTTAGTAACTCCGTGCCTGTGATTGAATTCTCCTTGGATTCAGATGGCTAAACTCAGTTCATTCAGTTCAAATATATAGTCGACGGAAATATACTCAATATCCTCAGAACTTCAGATATATTTCTTTCGATAACAAAATATATTCATATTTTATAGCTTGCTGAATCCTACAAAAACACAAAATTAATTATTTGGTGCCCTCTATCGCCGAACCTTTAGGTGCTGAGGACGAAGTCATGATTGAATTCTCGAGAAGAGTAATTAGTTATTCAAATTGAACAGAGATTTCCTTGTATGAAACACTATGTATATTTATTAGCATTTGCTTTGATAGATCAAATTCCATTCTGATCGACTATCAATAATAATTAACTTGATTAACTCATAGTCTCGAAGGCGAATTCTATCACCCAGAAATTGATTATATTGGAAACAACCCTGTAGAATATTTCTTTCAGTTTATAGAAGAATCATCCACGATTTTATGAACGCTCAGTTGAACAACAGTTGAATGATTACAAATAATATGTATGTTTCTCATTTATCTGAATTCATTCAAAAATGATAAAACTCGTGATTTGGAGTAATTATGTATATATAATATTATTCCGAACACTCTTTATTCATATCTTCATTAAATTTTGGTCGATCCACAAACCATTCTGATTGATCCTCAATGATAAACTCAATAAACTCGTAGGCGAATTCATTTACTGAAGAATTGAGTATATTGTTGACAACCCTGTAGAAAAACAGTGGCTTTTTTTATTCTGTATTATGGAAAAATATTTTTCGCGGACTCTAGGAATGCTCAGTCACACACAATATTGAATATAAAATAAATGAGATATTAAAAAAAAATTTATCAGCTGAATTTCTCCAAAAATCACAAAATTCATGATTTGGCGCCCTCTGGCGCCGAATCTAGTCATACGATCGAGTTGGGCCAATGGAGACCTTTACTCAGACTGGTTTCCGCTACAACATATAAAAAATCCAGCCATTTTCACCGAAAGACTTTTTCCCATTAGAAAATTTCAAAAATGTAGTAAAATCATGGAAAAATTAAGGATCGATCCAGGATATAATACATTTCTTTTGAATGACATTTTGCAAAAGATAATGGTAATTTGTTATGTGTTCCAAAAACGTACATAATTAATTACTATTATGAAACTTTCAGACACTTTGGTGAGAAAAGATATCTGGTGTAAAAATTTGCATAGGAATATGAAACATCAACTTCGATCTTGTGATATTTGTCAAACGGCAAAAATATCCTTCGTTGGATTAGATCATTCCAGAATTCCCTGACGACTTAGTATCGGGAGTCACAGGTCTTTTGGTAGTGTCAGATGTTTTTTCAAAGTATGTGTCACTTTATATAATGAAAAATGCCACTACCGCTAACATAATAAGTCCCTAGTATATAATTATTTAAAAGAAGTAGGAGTTCCTAAAGCAATTCTATCAGATCAGGGAACACAATTTTTATCAAAAATCTGGCGTGCCAATATGGATAAGGATGGTATTCAAGTTGAACTGATTCTCAAGTTTTTTTCAAAAGGAAACTTATTGATATGAAGTAAGCAACGATCTTTTATTGATAATGAAAAAATGTAGGTCTTTCGAAGTTGATACTTCAGTACTATTGAAAGTAAATCACATTTCTTCTGCTGGATTATAAAACAAAAAAAATCTTTCATTGAAAGACCCGTCTAAAGTTGAAAAAAGTCAGTGCAAAAAATATATATTTCAGTACACCCCGATTCTGGAGAGGAGAGAGGGATTTTCATAGTTGTCATTTAGAAGAATATGTTTCTTCACCAAAACATAGCTAATTATTTCGTGTATAGACTACAATGAAGTTAAAGAGGAATGGAGTAGTTGCAGCATAACTGATGCTGTAGAGTTATTTTCGAGCTATTTTTCAATTGTTGGTTGTGACAAAGAAAAAAACTGTTTTGTTAGTCGAAATAAGACAAATTCAGGATAAAAATTTATTCCTCGGAACTCGTCAACATGTCCAATTATAATCTCATTGATGGTAGTACATCAGGGTGTATACGGGGAACAGTAAAAAAAAGTCGATCCAGTATAGGGGTAAGATACAAAATTTAAAAAATTCATATTTCAAACAGAGAGAGTCATCAAGAACCAAAACACGTTTTTATCAGTAGACTAAAACTATAATGTCTTGTCAAAATATAACTTGTTGGTTCTGGAATAGTGCTAGAATAAAAATCCCGAAAAACGACTTTTTTACTATTCCCCGTATACACCTTAATGTACTACTATAAATGAGATTATAATTGGACATGTTAACGAGTTCCGATGAATACATTTTCATCCTGAATTTGTCTTATTTCGACTAGCGAAGCAGTTTTTTTCTTTGTCAATCCTACCCAAGTATGACACATACAAAATCATTTAAACTCATATATTTTCTTAACGACTAACGATCCACCCACTATGACATAATGAAATCTCGGCCAATTTGACCGGGAGACAATTTCCCATAAGTTTTCGTGTGGGGGGTCATTTGAGGATGTTTCTTCAAGCAAAAGATTTCCAATTCAATAATTTTAATTACTGGAAGTTTCCTGCAGTTATTTCTTTTGTTATATTATTAATAACAATAACTCGATCACTATTCAATTGAACAAAACATATGGTTGATTTTGTCGAAATAATGCCATTTGCATATACAGGGTGTTTCTTCAGTACGTGAAGAAAATTTAGGAGCGTATTGGTGACATCAAAATAAGAAGAAAAGTAGCTATAAACATATGTTCACAAGTTATTTTTTTCTGAGATACAGTGTCAAAGTTGAATTCTTATTTTTATTTTTTTGTGAATAATTTCAAAATAATTTTGATATTTGGGTGAAGTTTGGTTTCTGGGAATATTTGTTATTTAGTTTGTGAAAAAAATATATTCTTGATAGAGGTCACTGCGAGCAACTGTTTTCGAGTTATTGAGATTTGAAATAATCGATGCAAGTGATTTTGAATGAAAAGATTTTTTAATTCAAAATAATTTCAGGTAGAAATTAGTTTTTTCACAATTAACACAAAAGGACCCCGCAAATGCCTTATGGAATTTGGGTCCCGGTGGATTTTTATGAATTTTTGGTATGATGTAGTCCATGTAATTCTCAACCAATGTTACCCAAAAAAATGAACAGTTTTGCTGCTAGGGGGCGTTGAAATCACCCCTTGAGCAGATTAGACTATTTATTTTTGAATCCGGTAACAATATTTTCACTTGTTTCATTGTTGCTAATGTTGCACAATATTGTGCTGTTTTATAAAACAAATTCTCACCCCCCCTTCCTTCCTCCAACTCCTATTACGAAACGCAAAAAAAATATTTCTCGAGTGCCTGTAAATGTATCGTCGAATGTTTAAATATGCCTGAATAAGGGAAATAGCAGCTTTTTATGATTATCCCCCCAACAATATTTCTACGTATTTTAGTTCTGATTATGCTGAACAATTTTGTTATTTTTTATTTATTGAAAATCTAAAACCTCTCCCTCACCCCAACCCCTATGTTAGAACTAGAAAAAAATGAATTATCGACTACTTGTAAATGCTTTATCAAAATAAATGTTTTGATCAGCTAAATTAAGGAAATCGTACAGTTGTTTAATTTCACCTTTCCTTCCTTTCAAAAAAATATTGGTGGATTTCGCTGACTTCTTAGTAGGGCGTAGTTCATGTTTTTGAATATCAATTAATTGGGCGAATATCTGGAAAATAAATAAAAATTAGACATCCTCAATTTGAATTTGAGTTGGTGCCTGAATTAACTTTTTTCGTGTTCTGAAATAGGGGTTGGGGGTAAGGGGGAGGTTTTAGATTTCTAATTTATAAAAAATTACACAATTGTTCAGCATAATCTGAACTAAAATACGTAGAGATATTGTTTCCGCCTATAATAATGAATAGTCTATTCTAAGCAAGGTATGATTTCAACGCCCCCTAGCATCAAAACTATTCATTTTTGGAATTCGTCTCCCAATTAATTTCTATTCAATATAACTTGAGCTGCATCATATTAAAAATTCAGAAAAATCCATCGATTTTTTTTCGTTTTGTGCCATTTGGGAGGAGGGGGGAAAATCATAAAAACTGCTATTTTTCTTATTCAGGCATATTTAAACATTCGACGATACATTTAAAGGCACTCGAGAATTTTTTTTTGCGTTTCGTAATAGGAGTTGTGGGGAAGAAGTGGAGGGGTAAGAATTTTTTATAAAACACCACAATATTGTGCAACAATAGCAACAATGAAACAAGTGAAAATATTGTTACCGAGTTCAAAAATTAATAGTCTATTTTGCGCAAGGGGTGATTTCAGCAAAACTGTTCACTTTTTTGGGTTGGCGCAATGGTAACATTGGTTGAGAATTACATGGACTACATCATACCAAAAATTCAAAAAAAATCCACTGAGACCCAAATTTCATAAGGAGTTCGCGGGGTCCTTTGATTTTGTCATTGAAAAATCATCCCAGATACCAAACTTTACTCGAATATCATTTATTCACAAAAAAAACAAATATATTAATTAAACTTTGACACTCTGTATCTTAGAAACGAATAACTTGCGGACATGTGTTTATGGGAACCTTTTTCTTATTTGGTCGTCAGCAACATGCCCTTGAAGTTTCTACACGTACTTAAGAAACTCCCTGTATTTACTAAAAATAACTGTCACCACGATTATCAAATTTAAGAGGAAACTATTTATTTTTTATTGTTTTCTATAGTAGAATCTTCACTGGATTTGCTGATAGAGAAACTTCAAACTCTTCCAAAAGTGTCATTACTGCATCAGTACTAGAAAGCAAGCCAATTCAGTTAAAACTCCCAAATTGGCAACGCTGCCCAGTTGTATCACATAATCAAATAAATATACTACCAAACCAACGTAGTCGGTGTCCATCCTATGGGGCCGATGTGAGCTGTAAAGCATTTTTCCGTTCCCCAATATAAGCACAAGGTCGCAGCACTCGCAGCTGTTGTCGATCGATCTTCAGAGGGGATATCTCCATTGTTGGCATTGTCTACTGGATGGGGAATAAATGTTGGGTTTAGAAGGGTCTTACTGATGGGTACGGAAACATCATCGTTTAATTTCTGCTAGAACAACCTTCATTGGTATGATGCTTCGAATTCCAGGGTCGTATTGGGCATTTTAGATGGATTTCAGAGACTTTTTCGACATGTTGTTGTCTCTTGTCGATGTTCTGTAATTCTGACGGTGAGTTGGTTTTTTTGTGCCTTCGTTGTACGACCGTCCACATTCACATGGTACTTGGTAAATGTAATTTTTTCGCCATTTTCAATTTTTCGCTGGTTTTTCATACCGCGTAAACTAAACATTTAATTTTGGATACGACACGTCAGCGGTGAAACCGAACTACGAATTTTAATATAATAATTACTCAAATACGTTTGCATTTATTATCATTTCTAATTACGCAGTAATCCTTCATTTGGGAAAAAATTTTATTATTAATTTATTTTGAAACTTAACTTCGCCGTTGAGTTGTGCTTTGAATAATATGATCGAATTTGAACGTTCTATTGCAACTTTCACTGTTTACCCTTTTTTTTGATAATTACGAAATTTCCAGAATATTAAAAAATTCGCAATTTCGATAAAACTGTTTCATACCAGAAGCGTAAAGAAGTTTCATGATGTTTTGAATTATGACTTTTGTATCATTTTAATACTGAATGAATTTCTATCCTAAATGCTCGGAGAACTTTGCATCAAACAACAGAAAATATAGAGAAAACATATTTTTGGTGTTGAAAGTTAGTCGCATATAAGAGCTACTGGTAAAAACAGTTTTGTCGAAGTTCCGAGTTTTCTAATATTCCAGAAATTTCGTAATCATAAAAAAAAATGGAAAAAAGTTAAAGTTGCAATAGGAGAGTTCCTACTGATGGAATATTCAATTATTGGAAAATTATACATGCCTACCTGATCATTCAAATCTAAATTGGTATTGTTAAAGCCTTTTGGTTGAATATCCAAAATTTTTGGATTCTGTATGATGTTATGGTTATTGTTGTATATGAAAAAAAGGCAGAACAATTGTTCGTGGAAAACAAGGGTATTTTTTTCGAAAAATGTACCGTACTCGAAAACTAGTCGTATTCTCAATTGCAAAAAACACGCTTATTTGGCAACAAAAAAGACATATTTCTACAAAGTTTAATCATTTCTACACGAGAAAAAATTAAATACTGAAAAATCGGTTTTTTGCCATTTTGACACTTAATTCGCGGTTATGTCGAATAGTGTGAAAAGAATAGTTTTTTATTTTTTATTATCTACAACTTTGCCATTGAACATTTTCCGCTAAAAGGTCATGTTTCGCCGAAAATCCCAAAAGCCGTTTTCATCCCCTAAACTGCACCCCCATTTCACCATTTTGAGTGTTTTCGTGATTTACTTTAATTTTTCCTCAATGTTGGAACCTCAATAACATTCTCCACCAGGTCCTTGCCTGTTACTTTTTTCCTCATTTTAAGCGTTAAGAATTCATTTTGGCACCAGCCTATACATAAACTAGAAAAATTATTACCGAAATCCGAAAAAATTCAGATGATTGGAAGAGAATTGCATTCTCTTTTCAACGATGTGTCGCCTAACTCTCCATGCTATTTGAAATTTTTGAATTAATGTTCCCCCCTCTGTCAAGAAATCACAATGTTTTTATCAAAAAGTAGTAACGGTGATACCATTCAAAATGGTTTTTGTTTTTGTTCTATTTTTGTACATCAAACCCAAAAGTTAAAAGGGGGGAGCTAAAAAAAGCCATACTGTATTAATCTTACTCCACTACCCATCAAAAGCATCAGAAATTACAGCATATTTAGAAATAAACTCAAAACCTGAATCTTGAGTTTGCCAAGACTACGGCTACACCAATATTTCGATGTAAAATATAATCCGAATTATCGTGCACAAAAACTGATATACTATTAATGAATGTTATTGATGAATCCAATATCTACATATAAAATGTAATAAGTACATTTATTCGTACTTGAGTAAAAATTCTTTTCTGGTCCCATGGTAACATTGTGTATTTCTACTACTATTTTACTTAATATTATATTATTTATTTTATTTATATTCTTTCTATCATATTTGTTCTCTTTATCATTCAAATCATTGGTGCCTTATTTGTGTTAATTCAACCCACGCATAGGTATATTCTGTGGGAATTAGATATTTATTCTTTTTTTAAATTGTGAAATATGTAATTTCTGTGTATTGTTCTAAATAAATATTACTATTATTATTAAAAAACATTGCTATATCTGATACGTGTTACATCTTGTATACCTGATTGATGAATGATATTGAAATTTTGTAATAGTAAATCATTAGTCGCATGAATCTCTGGACTTTTTGACTCCCCAAATCTAACCAAATTTTCCGTTGACAGAAAAAAATGGACCAGGATATAAGTGTGCGCTTTGCAGCAAGATCTTCACCAGAAAAGAGCATCTCAAACGCCACCACGCCGAGCAACACTTGGCTTCGACCACCGTGATTCACGAATGCGAAAAGTGCCAAAGAAGATTCAAACGAAAATATCATTTGAAGCGGCATCTGGTAACTTGCGGTTTGGCTTCTACGTTCGTCAAGTTCGAAAACGATAAAATGAAGTTGCATTGCGTGTTCTGCAACATATTTTTCAAAGAAGAGGCAGAATTATTTTTGCATTGGGACTCGTACCATCCCTTTCCTAAGATTTAGCATTTGTAGTTTTTGATGAATAATTTTTGAGTGGAAAAGCTGTAGCTAATTGGCCAAAGGAATTACAGGGGGCGTAAAGAATACCAACTTATGGTTGGAAATGTTATTCTAGTCATTATTGTTCAGTAAAACCTGAAAGCTACTCGACTTAGGACTACAAAATGCATTGATGAACATAAGGACAAAGAATATAAAACGTCAGACATCAGAGAAATGTCGATCTAGATCTACATGTTTAAAAAACCCGTTGTCCATCTTGATCACTGGTTGACGCCATTATTGGAAGTTAAACGTTTGTCGTGAAAGATGGAAAATTGACCAAACCTATCATAACTCGTTTGCATCAGGTGAATTCTGCAAGGTAGGATGAGGTTAGCTGGCAGGGTACGACTATAACTCTTACTAATACTATAACATACAGGGTGGCCCATTAGTGTGAGGAAGTACAGTACCTATCTCGTCTATCATGAGGAATATGAAAAAATGTTTCAGATAAAAGTTATACGTTTTACTATGTTGCTTATTATAAAAAATATTTCGAAATATACAGACTGTTTCTTTAAAGCGGTGCAACACAAAGCATCAATTTTTTAAATGGACCACTCTGTAAATTTTCTCACCATTGAACTGATCAAAACGTTTTACGTACGGAAGTATTTCCTTTTTTGAAAAATTTTTGGCGTTGTCAAGTTATTGCCGAAAGAAAGAAAATCTTCGGAAAACCAGACCATCACAAAATAAATGCCATCATAAAAACTTTATGAATAGAATGTGATCAAAAATATTTGAGACATGCAACACCAAGAGTGAGTTGAAATGTCAATGTGGACTGAAAGTTAAATATCTCAAACAGGAGAGTTTATACAGAGGCATAAACTTGAAAAACTTTGAATATAAAAAAAATTTTAATGAAACACCCAGTATTTTATTCTACCATTTTGTAGACTTGCTTCAGTTCTACAAATTTTGATGAAGTAACTTTGCCCCTAAAATTGACAGATTTTGTGATATTTGCTATTTTATTTTGTAAACTGCGTGTTTATCACTTTAACATACACAAAATTCAAGAACTAACAGTTTTTCATAGGTTATGCTCCATACAAAATGCTCACTCAATCACAGAAAAGTTTTGACAATGCTAAGATAATACTAACCGGTTGCTTCTAAACTGGTTCACGCGATTACAGGGCTCCCAATCGGTTCCTTTTTGAGGGTTTAGTCCTTTTTTTAGAGTTCGGTCCCTTTTATTCCCTTTTTTTGTTGGTCACAATTCATCAGGTTTAGTTCTGCACTGAATAAGATGTGCTACGTCATAATCCGCACAACCATATTATTAAAGTTGCCAAGAAAAGGTTTAAAAACTACTCGCGTCACAAGCTCTAAGGGTGTGCATGTAAGCAAGTACCGGGTGCAATTTTATTGAAGAAAACGAATGCTGGTGATCCGAAGTACCCTAATGTTGCCATCCTGGGGAAGGCAGCTCTCACTTTCCCATAGAAACGCCTGTAGATCGGGAATTATCTCAGTCCACTTCTACGAAAATTACGCCCTTGACAAAAGCACAGGGACATTAACCCCCTAGTAAAAAATACTCCGGAAACAAAAACAAGTGGAACAAAAAACCCCAGGAATAAAAAATCCCCGGTTCAAGATGAACCAAAACACAATTCCATAATATAATTCGATTCCAATAATTTTATTGTTAATTCTAAACAAATAAAGTGATTGAAAAAAAAAATAACTGAAAAGTCCACCTGAAAAAAAAAATCATTTGAATATAAGATAGGCCAGTCTTATTAAATTGAAAGTAAGGCACACGCGTTCGGCTTAACTTTCAAATTACCACGTTTTCGGCAATGGACCAAATTTCTTAACGTAAAAAAGGGTCATAACCTAACCCAGCTATCCAAGTTGCTAGTAAGCAGATGCTCGCTGCGCTCGCATTTTATGAATTATCAGAAGAAACATCCACCTCTACGGTCGTGTCTCTTTCTTCTGGCTGCTCAACGAATTCCTTGACGTAAAAAACGGTACACAACCTAACCTAGCATTCCAAGATGCTGGTAATCAGTGGTGAGATTATGATCACTCGACTCGTTGCGAGTTTGACGTGACTCATAGTGAAATGAAGGTCGACTCATAAGGAAACCACAGCGATTTTAACTGCATATCGAGTGTTCATAATCCCACCCCTGTATAAAAAGGTGAAATCAAAGCAGATGTTCGCTGCGCTCGCAATTTATAAATTACCAGAAAAAAGAGACACGCCTCTGGCGTGTTTCTTCTGGCTGCCCACCGAATTTCTTAACATAGAAATAACCTGAGGTAGCTTTCCCAGTTACTGGTAATTCGATCACTAATTAGAATGAAAATGTGAAAACAAAGCAGATGCTCGCTACGCTCGCATTTTATTAATTACCAGAATAATAAAAAACAATTCAATACCAGTTCCATCAAACGTCAGCGAAATAATTATTACAGATAATTGTAAATTTACAACAGATGGCCAAGAATTTCCATTACATGATTCTGACTTAGTTATTTGTAGATAATAACAGGATGTTAATTTTTGGAACCAATAATGATCTGAAGATATTAAAGAATCATCACATGTTCAGTTCTATCAACTATACACTGTTTATGCATTAGCAAATTCAGGACAATTACCTATTGGACAAAAACCCCTCAGGAACCGGTAGTATTGTAGGGGGGTTTTAGTCCGGGAGGTTTTTGTCCAGGGGGTAATTGTCTTGATATCCTCAGACCTCCGGCTCTGCTCTACGAAAACCTTTGCACGCCGTGCATACAGTGTGTATCTAGATGATCATTTGTATGGATGGTCATCTGGTAAACAGAAAAAGATAAAAGAAACTTCTGCAAATGGAGGTCAAGAAGTGGATAATATAAGAAGGCGAGTCCAAGCTAGAGATTGATCTTTTGAAAAGAAGAAAATGAAAAGTGGGATATCTATAACAAAATGTTTTAAGAGGCAACTAGAATGCTCAGAAATGTCTCTATGTGCAAAAATATGATCGAGTTAATGTTTGAGGGGATTAATGCCAATCGTAACAGAAACCAATGACAAAACGAGTAGCTTATCAAGCCTGCAGAGAAGAGGAAGAGTAAGAGTAAAATAATAGCTGACTTCTCAAACAAATATCCAAAGAAAAACTAAGCAGTAAAAGTCTGACAAGATTTATAATCTTATGTATGGGATATCACTTTATTCATGCCCTAGTCATATCTTAGGGTTGTGGGTTCGATTCCCAGCATGATCACCGATCTCGGGCATGGCATCACACGTTGACGAAAATAACAATTTATAAAAGTCATGCTGGGTTCAAGAATTTTTTTAAATATTTGAGGTGGTTCTGCTGTCTTTTTAGAGATTTATTTTCAATTTTGCCTTTCGAGTTTACATTTTCATTTTATTTATTATTTTGTCTGTTTTGCAGGAATAATGGATTTAGTGATTTTTGTTTTTGGTAAAATTTACACCGTTATCGTTTAATCACGTGTATAGGTTGATCATTCCTGTCGTTGGTTTTTTCCCTTTCTGGTCCCTTTTTTCAGAGTTACAAATCCCTTTTTTCCTTCTTTCAGGTAGTAAGTCGCTGGGAGCCCTGCGATTACAAGCGGCTAGTGCAACCGTTGCAACTTTATTGCAATCCATGGAGCATTTCTTTGTGCGCAAAGAAATACTGTTATCAAAGTGGGCTATGAATTTGGCATCTAATGATAGATAACTGTTAGCATAAAACAAAAATTACCGTTATCAAATATTGTACTTTTATTTATACAAGATTTGAAATGAATTTCTCCTCCGAAGAATTGACCGATATGATTTTTGTACTGGGGGCAAGTGATAAAAACTGTTTATTATCGACCAGAATTTATGATGAATGATATCCAGTCAAGTGGCAACCCAGAAAAGAAGCGTTTGAAAATTTGCTTCTTCGATTTACTCGCATATGAAAAAATAGAAAGAACTAAAACTGCATTTCAACCGTTCCGTATTCAGTTACATCAAGAGTTATTAGACGATAATTTTGAGAAAAGAGTAACATTTTGTAAATGGGAACAGTTGCTACAAGACAGGGATTTTTTAAAATGTTTCATTTTCCGATGAAGCAACATTTCATAAGAATGGGTTTGTAAATAGACATAATTTCCATTATTATTCGACAGATAACCCCCATTGCTTTCGAACCACCAGTCAGACAGAGTGGTCCCTAAATTGGAAATTTCATCATTGGGCCATATTTCTTTGAGCGAAGATTTACCTTGATTTTTTGGAAAACCATTTACCCATTCCAATCAAACGAAGGATTTGCTATTTTCATTATACCTATCTGGAAACACTATATTTACATGCGTATTTAGCATACTGAAAAAGGGTTTTCTTCGTTTGAATATTTCCTCAACAACAGGGTAAAAATTAAAAATAAATGTTTCTCAACAATCTGTGGTTTTCAGGTAGATGTAATGAAAAATATCGTTCATTACTCGTCCATAAATGCTTTTTCCGTGCATGCACGACTTCCCATGTTCGGCTTCGCCTCCCACGGGAACATGTCGCGCACACACGATGAAAGCCTATTTTCTGAACTCGCAATGAAATATACTATTACACGACGGAGCACCTGTCCACCACACTGTTTCTGTTAATAATTATTTAGATACTGAATTTCTCAGAAGATGGATAGGTAGAGGAGGCCGTTTCAAGTGGCTACCTCGCTCACCAAATTTGACAAAAATGGATTTTTTCATGTGGTGCTACGTTAAAGATCAAGTTTATAGAACACCCCCATCTACAAAGGAGGATATGAGGAATAGAATTGAGGTCGTAATCCAAAATATTACAGTCAATATGTTGAGGCGAGTTAGTGAAGAATTTCAAATATATTTAATATATAATAAAAAATACAATAATAATATTCATAAAATAAAACTAAGTATAATTTCGAACATGTGATGAAGTGTCTTCCTGCTCGTAGAAGAGTATGTATGCCTTTCCGCTGACAAGAGAATTTGAATGAATCGGTGAAACTACGGAATCGTATTCGTGCCATGTGCCTGTATACGGATGCCTACAGTAAGCAGTGTAGTGTCCGCTATTGGTAGTCCCGCTGTGATTCGTCACTGCGTACGAGTTATAGCGACAAGGGGCTACATTGTCTGCAGTGTAGTTGCTCAAATCTAAACCTTCCAGAGGAAAATCAATGGTTATATTCAATTTTCCTCTAAATCTTTGTGTTTGAGAGAATCTTTTTAAATGGATAACCACCATCCATTGTTTCTTCCCTAGTGAATGAATCTAAACATTGCGAGAGTCTAAGTTGGCCTGTTCTTTTTGATATCGGAAGAGAAAGGTCCCAGAATGTATCGAAAGTTACTGAACAGTGACATTTCAATGTTGATTTCAGCTGTCCAACAAAGTTATCTACTATCTTAGAGTTGTCCATTCCCAAGTATCTAGACCATGACTCTCTGGACTCATCACAAGTGTTAAATTTAGAGACAATCTCGGCCGAAATGAAGTTGGGCTTATCCGTTATTGCATTCACGTCTTCGTGTAGTCCCTCCAGTAGATATCGTAAAAACTCCTGGGTATCTTGTTGGTCATAACTGAAGAAACGTGGTGCAAATCTTTGGATTTCACTTTTCAAAGAGACTGTATTAACAACTCGATCCGACGCATCTTCTGACCACAGTTCCTTTATCACTTCCGCAAATGCTTTGATCAAAGCTCCCTTCATTTTTGATAGTTTGGTGTTAATATCTCTTGTATAAGCATCCTTCTTCAGATATTCCAGCAACCATTCAGTATTCGACAAACACTGGATAACACTGTTCATATAGCAAGTGTTACCAATATTTTTCAATCCATTCAGGCCTACTGTTTTGGTAGTACTATGTACCACAGGCCTATTCTCTCTGCTTAAACCACAAGCATCTTCTTCTGAGTGGACTGTAATGAAGTGGTTGTCTCTGTTACTGTGGCGTGATAACGAACCTGAGTTAAGGTTGCTGGACATAATTTGTTCATAACATGTGAGTTTTGGAGTAGTCAATGAATCTTCTTGTAGTAGATTATCCAAATCGTTCTCAAATTACATGGTGGTTCTTCGGGTAGTAAGGCCGACGTGATTTCAGAGAAGAACTCGACGTTTCGCCAACACGAGTGGTTAGCATTTTCAAGAGTTATTTTGAAAAATTTTCGCTTTCTGTAGTTGCTGTCAAATGCTTGACATTTGTTATACGTTGTCTCAATAAATACCTGTGATTTGACGTTCTTACATCTGATTGGCCCATAGCGTTAGCAGACATCATAGAATCGTTCGTACCGTTATTTTGTGGGTAGGGAGCTAATTGAGAATTTTTGAGAACTGGAAGTCAAACCTTGTTGAATTGTAGTCCTTCTTCGGTTCTGTTGAAGTTGCTGTAGTGTTTCTGGATTTCAATTGCTTCCCGGAAGAGTCTTGGGTAATACGCAGATGTTGAAGAGATGACTTGGGTTTCTTCAAATTTCACTCTATGGTTATCGTTGTTGAGAGCATGTTCTGCGACAGCGGATTTCTGTGTGTGTCCTAACCGACAGCAAGCCTTGTGCTCTTTGATTCTTGTTTTAACGGAGCGTTTCGTAGTTCCGATATAAACGCTGCCACAGGAACATGGAATGCGATAAACCCCAGAAGAGCATAGTACGTCTCGTTTGTCCTTCGAAACGCTCCGTTAAAACAAGAATCAAAGAGCACAAGGCTTGCTGTCGGTTAGGACACACACAGAAATCCGCTGTCGCAGAACATGCTCTCAACAACGATAACCATAGAGTGAAATTTGAAGAAACCCAAGTCATCTCTTCAACATCTGCGTATTACCCAAGACTCTTCCGGGAAGCAATTGAAATCCAGAAACACTACAGCAACTTCAACAGAACCGAAGAAGGACTACAATTGAACAAGGTTTGGCTTCCAGTTCTCAAAAATTCTCAATTAGCTCCCTACCCACAAAATAACGGTATGAACGATTCTATGATGTCTGCTAACGCTATGGGCCAATCAGATGTAAGAACGTCAAATCACAGGTATTTATTGAGACAACGTATAACAAATGTCAAGCATTTGACAGCAACTACAGAAAGCGAAAATTTTTCAAAATAACTCTTGAAAATGCTAACCACTCGTGTTGGCGAAACGTCGAGTTCTTCTCTGAAATCACGTCGGCCTTACTACCCGAAGAACCACCATGTAAGTGACGATGGCCGCGAAAGCCTTTCACAATTTATCGTTCTCAAATTGTTTCAAATTTTCTTTGTCGGTGGAACTGAATGCAAATGAACTTACAATCGGGCTGCTGCATATATATTTTGATGAAGACCTAATAGAATTAGTGATTTTTGAAGAAGGTGAATATGAATATTGGGGATAAATGAATATTTCATCTAGGCGTTTGGAGGTAGGAATAGTACCTAGAACAGATGCAGCATTTCCCCTTTGTAACGTAATACTGATTCTTTGAATCAAAAATTTTGTCGCTCTGGAATCATCTGATATTCTTGAATTTTTTTTCCCAATTTGATTGTTCAAGTCTTAAGCGTAAGAACCAAAAACTCTGTAAGTTTCGATAGCTACTGGAAAAAATGGATAGTAGTCCTTCAAAGTGGAATATTTTTTAATCTTTGCTTTTTCCGCGTAATCTGCAGCTCCACCAGATACTTTGGAAGTCGTCATGATGTGTGATAAAGCAACAGTGTCCACGCAGGTAAAACCCCACACTAAAGGTTTTCCATGACTCCAAGGAATAAGAGACATTCCATCTGGACGTTTTCCATCATCGCGGCTAATTCCCAGAGGTTCCAGAACAGAAGGAATTTCAGCTGTTGATAAAGCACGTTTTATGAGATCATTAATGGCAGCATGCCTAGAAAATCGTCCAGAACTAAACTTGCAACTCAGACCATAGGTACCTTTTTCATCGACGATAGAGCCGCATCTACACTCATGAGAAACACATATTCTGCATCCCAAACGGAGCCCAACCGAAATTCGGAATGTTTCGTTATCCAATAATAATCCAAGAGAAGAAACTGGAAGCGCATTAAGCCATGCACCAGACTCTTTGGTAGTTACTGCTTTGAGACGAGCCATTTCAAATTTAGAATTTGCAGCCGAGTCAAAGAGTTGCTTGGATAACATATGAATAAAAGGAAGATCCCAGGCTTTCTGAATATTTTTATTTTCGGGAACAGATATCTTCGTCTTTGAGCACCACATACTTTCACACTCCTTGTAGAACGAATCGGGAATGTCTGTGAAATAATTTGGTAACACTGAAACTATTAAGTGACGACTGCTATTATAAGAAGAATTTGAAAACCGGAAATTGTTTTTTTGGAAGTAGCTGGTGGTCACTTTGAGCAGTTGTTATACATTTTTAAAAATTTTTAAAAACTTTAATCTACTGCTTTTCAGTTTTGTTTGATAGTACAATTATGTTGAATTACAGTAACAGCAAAAGAGTATCAAAATCCTAGCCTACGTATGTACGTACGTAAATCGAAAGGCAATTTTTGACAAATTCAAAATTGAATTGTAAACTCAAAAAGTGTCAACTTTATATATTATGTGATCCAAATTTGTAAGAATAAAATAGTTCTAAAAAGTCAAGTTAATGCCTCTGTATAAAATCTCCTGTTTAAAAAATATAACTTTTAGTCCAAATTGACATTTCAACTCACTCTTGGTGTTGCATTACACAGATATTTTTGCCTAATTTCTATTCGTAAAGTTTGTATGGTGGTATTTGTGATGGTCTGTTTTTCCGAACATTTTTTTTCTTTCAGCAATAACTTGACAACGATACAAAATTTTAGCAAAAAGGAAATACTTCCCTAGGTAAAACGTTTTGCTCAGTTCAATGGTGAGAAAATTCACATGGTGGTCTATTTTAAAAAATTGATGATTTGTGTTGCCTTGCATCAAAGAAACACTATATATTTCTAAATATTTTTATAACAAGCAACATAGTAAACCGAATAACTTTTATCTGAAACATTTTTCCATACTCCTCATGATAGGCGTTTACATCCTCACACTAATAGGCCATCCTGTCTATTGAACGCCAATCTCAAGGATATTCATTGATCTTATATCATATACCTCGTAGGATATATGGACGAGAAGATTTGAACTATCTCTCATTTCTCACAATTTGTATCTCCACGATAAATTTTTCGAACTCAGTCTCATGTCTTATCACTCATTTGTTTTGAATTTTTGAAAACAAAATAATTCTCGTTTATAAAACAAGTTACCTACGTGTGTGATATAGAAACCAAAAGAGTTCTGTTCAATTATGTTTCATTCATTTCCAGAGAACACAGATATGTAAATTGATATTATGATCTATTGATAGTTATATGTGGAGTGAAGATGTGTTTGTATTAGATTGTGAGATCGGGGTATGTGACATGGCTGTAGATCCTAGTCTGGTGATTGTATCATCCACATTAAATATTGTACTAATCCTCATAGTACCCGATCGTATCAGTTACCAATGTTGCCATTGTGCCTTGTTTGTTTCGAGAATAAATGAGATCAGGTAAACTGTAAAAGTACCCCCGGGAAAAAAACGGGAAATAAACCGAATAAAAAACCCGGTAATAAACACCCCTAGGAAAAAAGAAACAGAAAAAAAAACGTATTTGAAAAATGGTGCAAAACCGCAATTTTCATTCACTCAAATGTCAACGTAAGGTTAGTTCGTTCTGGTAAGATCATACTAAAAAATTATTCCTCACAAGTTTTATTTTCACAAGGAAAAATGGTGCAAAACCTACCTACAGTTTCCACTCACTCAAATGTCTACGAAAGGTTAGGTCGTTCTGGTTAAATCATACTAAAAAATTACTGCGTACCAAATGTATTTTTAAAATGTTAGTAGATGTTTTGTCCAGAAGGTTTTTTTCTGTTTTTTTCCGGGGCGGGGTTTTTATCCAGGAATTTTTTTCGGGGGTCTTTTTTTCGGGGTTTATTTTCCGGGTATTTCATTTTCTAGATTCAGGAGATGCTTACTTCACAAGATGAACATAGTTTTTCTTAATTGATATGTGAAAACCTTTCGAACTAAATTATTTTATAATCAGCAATATCGTCAAAGAAATAATTCAACTATTTACAGAAATATTTAAGACACTATCTTGTTTTTATTATAAACGATGCTAATGAACGATGTGAAATAAGTGACTGTTGTTTAGTCATAGTCCGTATCGACAACCTAGTAACAACAAGTTTTAACGGTAAATTTGAAATTTGGTCAGGTGTAAAACCTGGATTAAATGAAAGCTCTGTATCTATCTAAACAAAGTAAATGATCGAGAAAATCTTATGGCTACCTTCAAGATATTGTGAATTATAAGGTATTTACTTACCACAATCATCGTTGTATTATTTTCTTCTTTATTTGTTGATGTATTTTTTTCGGTTGATGTCATTGTGACCTACTTATCTGTTCTATCTACACAGATTTTGATTAGACTTAGTTTACAATGCTGTATTTATTATTAATTATACTTTGCCCCAAAATACTAAGAGATTTTATTTATTTTCAACTATAATATAACTATAGTGATATGGTTATCATCGATGATAAGTACCTAGTATGGGTGAAATTGAGCTGGAGATTTCACAAGTCCGAAGGACATCGTTCAAACGATGTTTTTACAAATTTCATCGTGTACCTATTGCCTCTGACAGTGGCTATCCCAGACGGAAACTAAACTATACAAGTTTATTAGTAAACCCGTTTCACATTCTTTTGTAGAGATTTATAAAACCTACAAAATGGATTTTCAATCGACCGGATCGGTGCATTTTCCACAGAGAAAATCTAGGAAAACCTCGAAAAATTCATAAGTTTTATAAATGAAGCTGGACAAATAATATTGCGGAAACTGATAGATAATATGTAGTTCAACCTTGTGCAAGATGTTTTCTGTCCGATGTGTAGTTTTGAGGGTACATCTTGCAAGATGCGCCGATTTAAGGGAAATCGTCGTATTCAAATTCTGTAAACGACATCTGGAAGTAGAGATCAATATCTGCAATTTGTACATTTTGGATTTTCATCTGAGAGGTGGGAAATGTGTTAAAAATGTCAATGGAAGTCGATCACAACGCTTCAAAGTGCCACCGAAGTCACCCGAAGACGCACTCAAGTTAACTCGAGTTGAGTTCGGGCGACTTCTGGTGCACTTTGAAGCATTTTTTAAATTGTTTATAACGAGATTGTGCAAAGACTACAAATCGGACAGAAACCATCTTGCGCACAGTTGAACCACATTTTATTATCTATCATTCTCCGCATTATTGTTTGTCCAGCTTCAGATTTATAAAAATTATGATTTTTTGAAAAATGGTCTATTTTTTGAGGTTTTCTCAGTGAAACATTCACCGATCTAGTAGTATAAAAAACCATTTTGTAGGTTTTATAATTTTCTACAAAAGTTCTATTGACTGTAAAGCGATTCCTGCAATACTTTTTGAAATAATCGCAAAAACGAAAAATTTGTAACTTTTTTCACTTCGTGTTGTTCAAAAAATTCCACAAATCGATTCTGCTGGGGCGACAACCGGGGTTTTCATTTACGAACTGTCTTATAAAAAGTAGTATAGGCCGTTTGCGTCTGTTACTTTGTGTGATAAGAGCCTCTTATTTCTACCTATAGCTTCGCCTACTAGGACTTAAGATTCACCTTGAAAATAAAATAACGATATCTGATACAGACATTGCGAGTAGCATATTCGATTTGTTTAGGTATGTCTACAGTGATGATGTAATTACAATTTTGAATAAAAATACGTAAATGCAATGATGATGTAAATACAATTTTGAATAAAAATATGTAAATAATTAAAAGAAAAATACATTTGTAGTACAGTGTTCTTTTCGATTGATTGATTCATGGTCATGTGATACATGAATGGAATTTTTCTCCCTGCGGCAGAAAAGTACCATCCCTTAACTTGTGAGGAAAAGTCAATTTTCAAAGGAAGTGTTTAATAAATGTGTTTCATTCGATTTTTATTTCAATATAGAATCAAATTAATGCCATCCTCTATAGTTACCAATTTCGATTGACGTAGAGCACTTGGCAAATAACCTTAAAGATCCGTATTTTTCCTCTCAACAAGAAAAATATGTATTAATTTCATTTTCGAATAACTAGAAGTGGGATAAAATTTAGTAGTAAGATTTAACCCACACATACTAATTAACTAACATACATACATAAATAATGCTTGTAATTAAAAGGTGGTAAAATAAAATGAATCAACTTGTTTTCGTATTCAGTCTCTGATATAAGATCGGAGACAGGGCAGTTCATTTTATTCAGTTACAAAGAGGGCAAACTCAAAGGTCCTGTCCTAATTCCAGACAACAACAAAATTCCAATAAACTGAAATCCAAAGGTCAAATCTACCTGCCGAAGGGAAACATGAAAAAATTCCTATAACGACCAGATTACCACCTTAATATTATAGCTCCGGAGCTAATTTTCTACAATATAAAGTGCCTAGTTAGAAAATTTTAAAGTTCATTTCACAGTAACCCAGTGGAAAGTATTTTTTATTCCAGCATGTGAAATAAATGTATTTTTCTACGACTGTGCGTAAACTGAGCTTTTACGCACTACTGACAGTGCGTAAAGTAATACTTTTTCTCACAATTTTTTACACACTGTTCATACATTTATGAATTTTTGAAAAATACATTATTTTGCGTCAAATATAAATCGAAAGTCTTTATTTGATAATACGACGACAATTCATATCATTAAACATTCAAATTAATGATATAATTTCTACAATTTGGCAATATAATAATTGTCGAAGAAAAAACTTTGTATGAAACAATTTTGTAAAGGGCTCGCGTGTTTGTTGAACTCTGCTGCGCCTCATTCAACAAACTTTACGTTCATACAAAAAAACTTTACGAACTTGTATCATAAATAGCTATTTTCACATGTGGAATTAGTCTTACTTGGCGAACTGCAATAAATGAGTCAGAGGAATGTGTTGAACTGCACTTTGTGTATAGTATGTTTCAAAACATTGCAGATTGTTGTGATGTTTACCTACAGGACAAATTACAAACTTATAATAAAACACAATAATTGTTTTGATACTCCGTTTTAAAGCAACGTTTCATAGCGTACACGGTTGCTGTTTTAGATATTCAACCTCGTGATGCACAGTGTAGTACTAATACTTAGGGTGAGTAAAGTTTAATAAAGGTTAATTTTATAGTTATTACGTGACTGCTTGTTGTCACTGAAATTAGGCCAGCAAATGTTATACTTACCTGTTGATTTTAGCCTCTCAGATGCTTGCATTTTAACATGTTGCTATGACAACAACCTATTTTCTGTTTTGAAAATCACCCCACCCATAAACACCTAGCTGTCAGTATACAGAATTTTAAATTTATTGTACTCCCATTTTTAAATGAAAAAATCTTGCCCTAGTCAAGATTCGACCCATGAACCTAAACTTGAAAATGCTCACAGACTGTATAAAAGGAACAAAAATTGTACGTATTGCAATCTATTTTATTATTAAACATTTAATTATCTCTGCTTTTTACGATACCCAAACGTCAACAAGGCGATTAACTACAAGGAATTTGTCACTTCACAGTCAACTTTGATTGTGTCATTATGACTCGAAAAATGATCATTAATTTTGTATTAATTATTATTTAGTTCTTTCAAAACCTTTTCATTATTTCTAGTATTATAAAATTGTGTAACGTTTAAACCCTTTATCGGTTCAAGTCACCATATGGCTACATAATTTTTTCTATCCCCTATTGGGCAAGACATCAAAATAGCTTAACAAAATTAGCATATACTTTCACAGCGTATTCAGAATATCAATAATTACATGTGCACGAAAACGATTTGTGTTTTTGTTCCCCCTCCCAAGCTTGTTTGTTATCGTATGGTTTCGGTGCATGTGAATCGAAGGACTACGGTGAACTAAAATCAAATGCTTTCGAACATGATGATACCATATGGTTACATGGTCCCTGAAATGGCGCAGGGTTTGATCAAAACCGGATCAATAATGGGTTGAAGAATGATATTTATTTTAGATTATTATTCATACCTTGTTTTACCAGAGCACAGAGAAAAAAAATCAATTAATCTTGCTTTTGCATTTTCAAAATATTGTGTCCACTATTATTTACCTCAAAAGCTTGTATTGTTTCTCGAAGAGTGTACCTAAAGGCATAGCCTGTGCGGGTGGAGGACGGCTATTATTATTATTTGCCGTGGCGTTCCGGGGCGACTTACTGATTTTTGGTGGCCTATTCACTTTTTAGCACGGGTGGTCCAGATGTCGGGATTGGCATCTAGGCAACTCTCATCGCACTTGCTTTACAATAAGGAACGAGGTCGCCTATCGATACCGATGTACAGTTGTGTGTATAAAAAAGTCGTACATGATACGACACTAATTGAGGCATTGCACTAATTGCACTAAGAAATGTTAAAAGCGCGTTACTGACAAAAATAGTTTGAATTTCGACGCTACTTGTCAAAGTTGATAAGAAGTTTAATAAATAAGATTGACGAGCCTGGCTCACAGTATTCTATAACTGATGTACGACTTAATTATGCACACAACTGTACTTCAGAAAAATTACGTCATACTCCGGATTCGAACCGGGTCAGCTGCTAGCGAAAGCTTCAAGGGCCGACACATCGAACATACGTCCATTCATCGAACCGCTGAGCTATCGGCCACCACTGAATTGAAAGACTACTTATCAGAACGTACTCAATAGGTACAAATTGATGAATCATTATATAATTTTAGTGTCATGCATGCAGCAGCAGCAGCAGTATCGAAATAATATATATAAAAATAAATAAAATAAATAAATAAATATATATATATATATATATATATATATATATATATATATATATATATATATATATATATATATATATATATATATATATGTGTTCGGATAGGTTTCCGCGGTCAGATATTTGAAAACTAGAAGTTCGGGTTGAACCGCGTCTGGAATTTGATGAAATTCGACGTTTCGGCTCCGATTTTGGAGCCATTTTCAAGAATAAGAAGGATAGGTATAGTGAGGAAACGTGATTCTACAGTGAGGTCTCAGTCTGCCTACTCCTCAGGTATTATCGCGTTAGGATTTTGTGACTTGACGTCGGGGTCTCAATCTGCCTACTCCCCAAGTCTCGTCACTGGCTCTCTCTAAGTCTGAGCTCCATAAATCCTTTCTGATGAGTGCGTTAGCACGAAACAGCTGTCAAAGGTTAGAACTCTCGGAATTAAAACGAAATATACTCTATTTTCACTTAGATTCTGCTTGCGTTCCTCATAACGTATTAGAAACTTGATTGAACCTTGGGTTGGTCAGAACAACGAATTGTTGGCTGCCTGTCAATTTGTGGACAAACCTCTACTTTTGGATTCCTTGGTTCGTGTCAAATTAAGTTTCAACTAGTGACTGTAGATGTCATTGAATAACTTCCTGTTATATTCTGTCTTGCCTCACGGTATTAATTCTTGAGTGGATTCGTTTTGATTTCGAGAGCTCCATAAATCCTTTCTGATGAGTGCGTTAGCACGAAACAGCTGTCAAAGGTTAGAACTCTCGGAATTAAAACGAAATATACTCTATTTTCACTTAGATTCTGCTTGCGTTCCTCATAACGTATTAGAAACTTGATTGAACCTTGGGTTGGTCAGAACAACGAATTGTTGGCTGCCTGTCAATTTGTGGACAAACCTCTACTTTTGGATTCCTTGGTTCGTGTCAAATTAAGTTTCAACTAGTGACTGTAGATGTCATTGAATAACTTCCTGTTATATTCTGTCTTGCCTCACGGTATTAATTCTTGAGTGGATTCGTTTTGATTTCGAGAGCTCCATAAATCCTTTCTGATGAGTGCGTTAGCACGAAACAGCTGTCAAAGGTTAGAACTCTCGGAATTAAAACGAAATATACTCTATTTTCACTTAGATTCTGCTTGCGTTCCTCATAACGTATTAGAAACTTGATTGAACCTTGGGTTGGTCAGAACAACGAATTGTTGGCTGCCTGTCAATTTGTGGACAAACCTCTACTTTTGGATTCCTTGGTTCGTGTCAAATTAAGTTTCAACTAGTGACTGTAGATGTCATTGAATAACTTCCTGTTATATTCTGTCTTGCCTCACGGTATTAATTCTTGAGTGGATTCGTTTTGATTTCGAGAGCTCCATAAATCCTTTCTGATGAGTGCGTTAGCACGAAACAGCTGTCAAAGGTTAGAACTCTCGGAATTAAAACGAAATATACTCTATTTTCACTTAGATTCTGCTTGCGTTCCTCATAACGTATTAGAAACTTGATTGAACCTTGGGTTGGTCAGAACAACGAATTGTTGGCTGCCTGTCAATTTGTGGACAAACCTCTACTTTTGGATTCCTTGGTTCGTGTCAAATTAAGTTTCAACTAGTGACTGTAGATGTCATTGAATAACTTCCTGTTATATTCTGTCTTGCCTCACGGTATTAATTCTTGAGTGGATTCGTTTTGATTTCGAGAGCTCCATAAATCCTTTCTGATGAGTGCGTTAGCACGAAACAGCTGTCAAAGGTTAGAACTCTCGGAATTAAAACGAAATATACTCTATTTTCACTTAGATTCTGCTTGCGTTCCTCATAACGTATTAGAAACTTGATTGAACCTTGGGTTGGTCAGAACAACGAATTGTTGGCTGCCTGTCAATTTGTGGACAAACCTCTACTTTTGGATTCCTTGGTTCGTGTCAAATTAAGTTTCAACTAGTGACTGTAGATGTCATTGAATAACTTCCTGTTATATTCTGTCTTGCCTCACGGTATTAATTCTTGAGTGGATTCGTTTTGATTTCGAGAGCTCCATAAATCCTTTCTGATGAGTGCGTTAGCACGAAACAGCTGTCAAAGGTTAGAACTCTCGGAATTAAAACGAAATATACTCTATTTTCACTTAGATTCTGCTTGCGTTCCTCATAACGTATTAGAAACTTGATTGAACCTTGGGTTGGTCAGAACAACGAATTGTTGGCTGCCTGTCAATTTGTGGACAAACCTCTACTTTTGGATTCCTTGGTTCGTGTCAAATTAAGTTTCAACTAGTGACTGTAGATGTCATTGAATAACTTCCTGTTATATTCTGTCTTGCCTCACGGTATTAATCTTGAGTGGATTCGTTTTGATTTCGAGAGCTCCATAAATCCTTTCTGATGAGTGCGTTAGCACGAAACAGCTGTCAAAGGTTAGAACTCTCGGAATTAAAACGAAATATACTCTATTTTCACTTAGATTCTGCTTGCGTTCCTCATAACGTATTAGAAACTTGATTGAACCTTGGGTTGGTCAGAACAACGAATTGTTGGCTGCCTGTCAATTTGTGGACAAACCTCTACTTTTGGATTCCTTGGTTCGTGTCAAATTAAGTTTCAACTAGTGACTGTAGATGTCATTGAATAACTTCCTGTTATATTCTGTCTTGCCTCACGGTATTAATTATTGAGTGGATTCGTTTTGATTTCGAGAGCTCCATAAATCCTTTCTGATGAGTGCGTTAGCACGAAACAGCTGTCAAAGGTTAGAACTCTCGGAATTAAAACGAAATATACTCTATTTTCACTTAGATTCTGCTTGCGTTCCTCATAACGTATTAGAAACTTGATTGAACCTTGGGTTGGTCAGAACAACGAATTGTTGGCTGCCTGTCAATTTGTGGACAAACCTCTACTTTTGGATTCCTTGGTTCGTGTCAAATTAAGTTTCAACTAGTGACTGTAGATGTCATTGAATAACTTCCTGTTATATTCTGTCTTGCCTCACGGTATTAATTCTTGAGTGGATTCGTTTTGATTTCGAGAGCTCCATAAATCCTTTCTGATGAGTGCGTTAGCACGAAACAGCTGTCAAAGGTTAGAACTCTCGGAATTAAAACGAAATATACTCTATTTTCACTTAGATTCTGCTTGCGTTCCTCATAACGTATTAGAAACTTGATTGAACCTTGGGTTGGTCAGAACAACGAATTGTTGGCTGCCTGTCAATTTGTGGACAAACCTCTACTTTTGGATTCCTTGGTTCGTGTCAAATTAAGTTTCAACTAGTGACTGTAGATGTCATTGAATAACTTCCTGTTATATTCTGTCTTGCCTCACGGTATTAATTCTTGAGTGGATTCGTTTTGATTTCGAGAGCTCCATAAATCCTTTCTGATGAGTGCGTTAGCACGAAACAGCTGTCAAAGGTTAGAACTCTCGGAATTAAAACGAAATATACTCTATTTTCACTTATATATATATATATATATATATATATATATATATATATATATATATATATATATATATATATATATATATATATATATATATATATATATATATATATATATATATATATATATATATATATATATATATATATATATATATATATATATATATATATATATAACACAAGATACAAACACTCCTCAATAACATCACCTGTAGTAAATAAAACATTAATCCAAAGAAGCTTCATATTTATATGGGTCCAAAACTTTATAGTATGTTGCCATCTGATATCAAGTCGATAAATTCCCAAAAAGTGTTCAACTCAAAAATTAAAAAGCAAATGTTTCAAAAGTCAAGAACAGATATTCATCGACTTCTAGAAATTATTAATTAACTCTTCTTTGTTTATACTTATTGTTATTTATATTCATACCTATATTCTGATATAACATCTATATATGTCAGTAAATAAATATGTCTGTATGTGAGAATGTGTATGAATGTAAGTAGATATCAACATGTACGTCGACCACGAGCGGATGCTTTATCCATGCGGTTTCAATCATTTATTTATTAATGTTTGAAAATGTATTGCTCATACATATTGATAAATAAATATTATTATTACTATAATTGTGTAGTACTCCTAGAAAAATAAGTCACGGGGTTCCGCAATGGTCTGTTCTGGGACCGGTTCTCTTTATTTTATATATAAATAGTTTTTTCAAAATAGGTAGTTTTGAGGAAATCATTAGTTTCATAGATGATACTGTTGTTACGTATAAAGCAATTGCTTGGAATGAACTCCGAGAAAATATTGAAAATGATTTTGCTAGAATCGCAAAATGGCTTCTGTTCAACAAGCTCACTATAAACTTGGAAATGAGCTGTTATCTACCATTCTGTTCATAACATGATTACTACATATAGGAGATATTGATGTTAAAGATACAGATAAAATATCTTGGTTCAATTATAGATCGGCACTTGAGATGAAACCTTCAAATGAAATATCTCTCGAAGAAATTACGAATATTTGAAAGAATTTTTGGATAAAACATTTTACTAGTCTTAATTTTATACAACTGACGTTTCAATGATATATTTTGTGTTTAATTTACACGCACTCATATGCCTATATATGGTTAGTTTGTTCTGGTTATATAGAACAGAATAAAACATTACTTTACATACATTTTTTTTGTTTAATTTCCACTCACTCGAATGTCTACGTGTGGTTAGTTCGTTCTGGTCAGAACCGTCAGTACAGACTAAAACAATTACTTCTCACATAATTTTTGTGTATGGGTTCTCTCTCACAAAATCTACGTTCGGTTATAGACTGGGAGATGGTGACAGATTTCAGGTGACGATTTTCTCGTTTATGCCTCTGAGACCAGTGAAAGATATGAAAATTCTGACAAGAATGATAAAAAATTTGAGCGGTCGCCGCGTGTCTTTCATATAAAAAATTCGATTTTCATTTAAAAAAATATGTGTTTTGTGACGATTTCATCACCGCTGCCATGTACACCAACTGCATGTTAAGATAGACAATAGCAGCGAAAAAAGTATAGATATAAGGGTTGCACGTGGCCAAACTTGTGATTTTTTTCTAAATTTTAGACGATTTTCCATCATGAATGTCCCATAAAAAAAGTGGCAATAGGTTTGCGGATGTCGAAGTGAGGTTAAGTGCCGGAATTAAATTTTTTATATGAAGGCCGCGCGGCTACCGCCCAAATTTTTCATCATTTTGGTCAGAATTTTCATATCTTTCACTGGTCTCATAGGCATAAACGAGAAAATCGTCACCTAAAATCTGTCACTATCTCCCAGTCTAATAGTTCGTTCTGGTTGGAACAGACTAAAAGATTTCTAACAAATTTTTTAATTATATGTTATGATGAAAAATATAGGTAGGCAGTTTTGTCTTTTGTCCGCTATTCATGTATCATTAAAAATACATTAAATAAGCCCGAAATTTCACATCAGAAATTAAAGACTCTGTTGAACGGTTTCTGTTTTCCAGCAGACCGTTTTATTTAATGATATACAGACAGCAATAATTCGATCAATACTTCAACCAAGCCGTGATTTTTGATTGGTCGTTCGGAATCCACATCCAGGATTTCGCTCTCTTAACGCATGCGCCTGGATACCTTTGCCTGGGCTATTGATTTTCGTACGGAGGCAGCCGTAGAAATCGTAGTATAACATTCAGTATAGAAAATGTTACCCTCATCAACAGTGTATCAAACAACTCTCTGAAGAAAATAAAGAGGAAAATCACGAAATGTAGAGAGGGTATAATCTTCAAGGAGTTGTGAAACTAACCGTATCAAATATTTGTGATAAAACGCAATTAAGGAGAAAACTAGTTTTAGTCTAGATCAAAGATACTATAGTACTGAAATTATATTCAGAATTGCAACCCAGTTTATACTGTATGAATATTCTTTATCGATTAGGCAGTAGATCAAAAATCAACTAAATCAACGATCGATATACATGACCTGGTTTGATGTTAATTGTTGAAAATGCTAAAACGGCCTGTCAATAACAGTAAAAACAAGGATATGAAAATAGTGACTTCGGAGTAACCCAATATCTACCTCAGCACATACCCATATAAAATATTATTTTCGACGGACTGTTCATGCCTTTATAAAAAAGGCATACCGTTCAATAAATGAGTATCTGGAAGATACAGGATTCGAATTATTGTATTCATGTATGCGTGTGTTACCCTAGTCATTCATACAAAAAAAATACCTGGAGTAAAGAGTTTTAGAGTATTGTTCGAAAGTTCAGAGTTGATTTTTACAAATTCTCTTGAAAATTCGAGGAATAATTTTCACTCTAAATGTTCACTATGGAAAATTGCAAACGTTTTTATCTTCATAGATCATTTTTTAAATCTAGATATAGAATGTTGAACATTATTCGAATTTCAATAGATTGAAAACAAGGAAATACATTTAATGCAAGTAGTTTATCCTCACTTTTTTACAAAGAACCTTACCATTTACTCCAAGGTTGGTGACCAAGTATAGAATTAAAAATGGCATAAGATGTCCGGAGGACTGCTCATTGCTAATATCCTATACAATAGGAAAAGTTGGATCAAAAATCCATCAGAAAACAACTACTTTCCTGGCTAATGCCACCACGAACATTGAATTACATCTGATGAAATTTCCGTGCAGAGTTCCTACAAGGTTATCTCTGCAATTGCTTGGTTGCATGGGAATGATCATAGAAACATTCGGACCACCTATATATCGATTTCGGAGTGTTGCTCCTCATCAGTATAGGGTATGTCTAGCAGTCAATAACTAATGACTGCAACGAATGAATCGACGACCATTCCCATTTGAAGACCGAAACCGATGCAACCAAGCAATTGCAGAGATAACCTTGTAGGAACTCTGCACGGAAATTTCATCAGATGTAATTCAATGTTCGTCGTGGCATTAGCCAGGAAAGTAGTTTTCTGATGGATTTTCGATCCAACTTTTCCTATTGTATAGGATATTAGCAATGAGCAGTCCTCCGGACATCTTATGCCTTTTGTCATAAGCTCATTGTGAACTACAGATTTCTTTTCCGTTTCATATACGGTCTTGACGATCGTGGAGCACGGATATTGTGTGGTTGGACTTCCGGCGCTGGGATGGCGCTCGCAGTTTGGAGTTAATCCACTGTGCGGGCGCGATCTCAGTTTCGGTCTTTAAATGGGAATGGTCGTCGATTCATTCGTTGCAGTCATTAGTTATTGACTGCTAGACCTACCCTATACTGATGAGGAGCAACACTCCGAAATCGATATATAGGTGGTCCGAATGTTTCTATGATCATTCCCATGCAACCAAGCAATTGCAGAGATAACCTTGTAGGAACTCTGCACGGAAATTTCATCAGATGTAATTCAATGTTCGTCGTGGCATTAGCCAGGAAAGTAGTTGTTTTCTGATGGATTTTTCGATCCAACTTTTCCTATTGTATAGGATATTAGCAATGAGCAGTCCTCCGGACATCTTATGCCTTTTGTCATAAGCTCATTGTGAACTACAGATTTCTTTTCCGTTTAAGTATAGAATTGTTTTTTTACTATTTATTTAATATGTGAATATTTATTTATTTTGGAAGGAGTTTGCTTTATGTTGAATAATTGTTTGTATCTTCATCAATAAAATATTTATCTCTATGAAATGTTTCAGCACCGTTTTTTATTACCATAAGTTTTCAACTTATAGTAATAAAAACTTATGAATCTCTTTCCTTTTTCTCCCCTTTTCATATTTCTTGTCGGGTATGAATGCACGTCACAATGATTGATATAGTTTGCAATATTTTGAGTATACAGTTTTATTTTGAAAATATTTATCCCCATTAAAACTGATTTTTTTAAGGTTTCACTACAACATGTCCCATAATCTATATCAAACCTAATTCGTAGAATTTTTTCCGAAAAACAAATACACGACCTGTCTGAGGTACTTGACCCCACGATATTATATGACAATATTGAATGAACCGCTGCAAAATGGAAACTTTTAAGAGAATTTTCATTAAGATTTTTTTCAAAGTCAGAATTGCAAAGAAGCATTTGTTCAGTCTCGAGCAGATGTGTTGTGCCTGAAAATTTTGTACTTCTAATTTTGAATAGCTAATTGTACGTTGTTCATTGTGAGATTCATTGTTTCCTTCCCTTGATAAGGGCCAGTAAATTGCATGCATACATATTTTTCTAAATTGCTCATCAGATGATTTCTTTCGCACCAAGTAGACAATTGCTCTAAAACCACATTTGTTTTTATATTAATTTCATCTGTGGTTTTTGCGAACACAAGGACAGTTGTATCATCAGCATACGTGAACAATCTTCGATCCGATGTGTGGGAGTTAAGGTCATTTATGTACAGAAGGAATAGCAGTGGCCCTAGAATGCTCCCTTGTGAAGTTCCAAGATCAACATCAATTCTTTCAGAATCATTTTTTTCAACATTAACAATGAATTGACTATTTTTAGGGATGGATAAAATCCATTCGTTTACAGGTCCTCTCATTCCTAAGTGATTACGTTTTATCGACAATAATTCAGGTTCAAGTGTATCGAAAGTTGATGATGATATACTTACTATATGTTTATTGTACATAAGAATACATTCTTGTTGACAAGCACAGTTAAAATTATAAATATCAATAACATGTAATGTTTATAAACACTAACCGGTCTCTATATTTATGAATCTGTAGTATTTGTCAAAGAAAATATATCCCTTTTTGCGACTCATGATAGGAATCATAACCACAATACGAGAAACAAAAATAACCTTTTGAATATAAAGACACATTTGACCTATCTTCAAAGAAATATACCCACTTCAATCATTACTATTTATAACAAGATACCTGAATCTCTCAGAACTTTGTCTTCTACAATCTTGAAGAATAAATTGAAAACTGTGCTTCTCTCCAAAGCTTATTATTCACTGGAAGAATTCTTCAATGACCCTATCTAAACTGCTGATGTTATTCTCAAATACTTCATATCTTACTATTCTGCATTGTGATTTAGTTTAGTCTCTCTTGAACCAGGTCTATATTCATCTTTTTATTTTATTTTTTAAAGTGTATATGTGCGTATATGTGTTTATTGTATATTATACCGGGTGGCTACGGAAGTATTGCCTACGGAATATCTCAGTTATTGTATGAAGTAGGTTTGTGAAATTTGGAGCGTTGATATAATGACATAAGAGCTAGAATTTGAGCATATTGACATGTCGAAGTTAACTTCCGGTCTGACCGGAAGTAACATAAACTTTCTTATTTTAAATGAAAACCCTATTTTTTTTCGCTTTATTCAGCATTCAATTCCCTTTCTAATGACATATCACAAGTTGGTATCTAACCAGAAACTAGATCAGAAAAAAAATTATAATTGAAATTCACCGAGTAGGCCGTGGAAGCAAAATGAAAGCCAAAAATTGAAAAGTTGGCTATGGAAACCATACGTCACTTGATAACAGTTGCTACTACTGTGATATTTTATTTTCATTCGTCGGCGTTATAAAAAGCCGCCAAAAAAAATATTGGAAAAATTGGGAAAAAAACAATACTCTGTAGGTCCATAACTAAAATAGGAACATACAACTTTTTCTTGCCTGTACTATTCAGCATAACCATTCCTTTCTAATGATATAATAGAAAGTAATTTGTTGAAATGAAATACCAAAAAATCCAATAATTATTCTTCAAATAACGAAAAAACAGATTTATCGAAAAAGAAAAATTCAAATTGATAGGATTAAAGATAAAATAAATTCAAAACAAATGTTCGAAATGCATTCCCTCAGCGTCAATACATTTATTGACTCTGGTGATATTTTCATGTAAAACGTTTCTCAACATTTGGGGCGTGATATCTTGGAAAGCTCTACGAATTTTTACTTCTAGCTAATGTAGAATTGTAGGCTGTGTGGAATACACCCTATTTTTTAAGATGCCCCCATAGAAAAAAGTCGCACGGAGTAAGATCAGGTGACCTTGGTGGCCACCTGACTGGACCATGGGTTGTTATAAGTCTCTCTTGAAAGCGATTTTGAAGATAATTTCTCGCTATTCTTGAATTATGCGGAGGGGCACCATCTTGCTGGAAGTACATTCTCTCAGTTATTTCCGCTGGTAGGTTGTTAATGAATTCCGAAATTTCATTCGTTAAAAAATTAAAGTATCTCTCTCCGGTTAGTTGGCCTTGAAAAAGAATGGGGCCAACAATATGAGTTCCAACTATTCCTGCCCAAACATTCACACCAAATCTCTCCTGGAAGCCGCCTTGTCGAAACCGGTGCTCGTTTGCTATCGCCCAGTACCTGGAACAAAAGACCGTTCACACTTTTAGCACTTTACACTTCGACTATCGACAATAATCCAAATAAAGTACAGTACCTACCTTGTATTATTCCTGTTAAATAATCCATTGTTGGTAAATCTTGACTCGTCCGTAAACAAGATATAATAGGTTAAATAGGTGATTCTCAGCATTTTGTCGAAGAAACCAATTACAATATTCCAGGCGCCTTTCACCGTCATTTTCATACAAATGTTGATGCAACTGATACTTGAAGGATTTCAATCGATGTTTTTTCAAAATTTTCCTAGCAGAGTCCTTACTTATAGCTAATTTGGCGCCAATCTGCCTTGAGGAAATTGTGCTATCATATTGTACTAAAGCTAATTCATTAATTTCAGTTTCCTCATTAATAACAAATGCTTCTTGGTCTTCGTGAACATCAGGCTCAGTTCTTAATTTTTCTCCAAGCCACTGGAAATACCTTCTTGACGGTTGCTGCCTCCCTAAAATAAATACAATCGTTCAGCAGCATAAGAATTGTTTAAACATTCACCATAAATGAGAAGCATGTCAATTTGTTCGGTTCGTGAATAACGGGGCATTTTTTTAATATTCCACTAACTGATTTTGATTTCCAAACCCTTTTAAAATGACAGAATCAAAAACACTACTTCGAACGTCAAAATAATATGGATAGCAGCGTTCGTGACAGCTCTCATTTTTTTTTTGTTTCATTCCAAAATACATTTTAATCAGCCTAATTGTTAATATTTTGGTTCGAATGATTATTGCAATGGAATGATTATTCTGAATAGCACAAACATCGTCCATAGGTAGATATTAGAATATCTATGGACGATGGCACAGACCAAGTACGTTTATGTTCCTATTTAACCTAGAACCTACAGGTTATAATGTATCATTTTTATAACGCCGACGAATGAAAATAAAATATCACAGTAGTAGCAACTGTTATCAAGTGACGTATGGTTTCCATAGCCAACTTTTCAATTTTTGGCTTTCATTTTGCTTCCACGGCCTACTCGGTGAATTTCAATAATAATTTTTTTCTGATCTAGTTTCTGGTTAGATACCAACTTGTGATATGTCATTAGAAAGGGAATTGAATGCTGAATAAAGCGAAAAGAAAAAAATAGGGTTTCCATTCAAAATAAGAAAGTTGATGTTACTTCCGGTCAGACCGGAAGTTAACTTCGACATGTCAATATGCTCAAATTCTAGCTCTTATGTCATTATATCGACGCTCCAAATTTCACAAACCTACTTCATACAATAACTGAGATATTCCGTAGGCAATACTTCCGTAGCCACCCGGTATACTACTGTAACTGACATGTTCTACACCTGAAAAGGTTTTTATTATTAAGAACTAATAAAGGATATCTATCTAATATACAGATTCTTAAAATTTAAAATGTAGCCAAATAATAACAATGCAGGCATGATAAAGATATGTTACGGTTAAAATAAGAAATATGTTAAATATTAAGTTCATTATTCTAAAATTACAATAGTAAACATCAAAATGAATCGACATAAAACTCTGCTGAACTATAATATGCCTTATCACTCAGTAGTTTTTTGTCATATTTTCAAAAATATCGTACCTTTTTTCCTTAATTTCACAAGGTAATTTTTTATACATTTTCACCCCATTATAGATCAGAGAGTCTTTCATTAGAACGGCGTGGGAATGGGGTGCTTCAAAATATTTTCTTTTTGACGAGTATGGTAGGGGACATCATTTACTTCGTAATTTAATCCATTTTTGTGGAAAGTACAAGACAAATCAATATAAATGCCAATCACCAGCTCCTCAATATCTCACTTGTCGTAGATTACTTGAATTATGATGGATTTATGCAGCAGTCATAAGTTTTAAGTCATAAAGAAGAATATTCGTCAATGATTGGTTGGTGAATGGTTGAACTGTTTATTCCAATCAATCATTGACGTATATATTATTCCTTATATGACTTAAAACATGTAGAGTATCCAACCCGAAAACCATGTTGGCAGGGGGTTATTATTTTATATTGATCCGAAGGGTGTGAGACTTCTAGGCTACTATTCGTCGAGGTATTGCCATGAAAGTACTTTAGTCTTTGGGAATTTTTCTACCGAATTTCTTTTATATAGGAACCGAGCACGGCTTGAATTTTTGAGTAAGTCGGTTGAATGTGTTTTTTATCTGCTAAGACTGATTGACAGTAAAGTGATGCTTTATATCTTTGATTGATCTACAGCTTAACAAATACAGTTGAGCCTCTGAGATGCGCAAACGATAAACAGAGAGGGTAAGTATCCACCACCAACTTTAATCGGGAAGGACAAGAAAGGACACTGGCTGTTCTACTGCGCACCCGATATTCAGAGGCACAGCTATATTTGCCAAGCTGTACACGCTTTTCTCGAAGCATTCTGATATTCCGAGAGAAGTGGTCCAATTGCCTCGTTTCTGTTGAACCGTACCAACCAATAGACAAGTTGTCCCATAACTAACTAGTCCTTCTTGCGAATGACCGAGTTTCCATCCAAGGTCAAATTGTTTGCATCATCGTTCCGGTTGTGCAGGTTTTGATAGAATCGCGGAGACCAGAGCCACAGTCGATGTGTTAAAGTAGAAAAAGTAATTGGAATTGAATTACCCTTCAACTCATAGGTATTCATATTCGCCTCCGATTTTGAAAGTTGTTGTGGTGTGATATTCGTTAGACTTGACTAGTTCATTGAATGATGGTTCTTGACTGAAATTCGTCTTCATTCTTTTTATTTGTGTTAAAAGTTCGAGTTATCCGAAGGCAGACAGGGTATTTCAAAAATTCCTCGTTATAAGATTACTGCAATAATTATTGTAAAGAGAAACATTCTCAATTGAAAATTGAACGAACACATGACTCATCTGGAAATGGAAAAAACCTACGATAAATTGAAGTAACTTCTTTGTAATATATAACAGAAAACTACTTCCCCGGCAAAAGCCACGCTGGAGATTGAACTACATCTGATAGATATTGTGACAAATATAACTTGATACAAAAAATCTGAAAGTGAAAATTTGCATTTCCAATCAAATAGTTGAAATGAAAAGAAGCTATTTTTTTGTAATATCTAACAGAAAACAACTACTTCCCCGGCAAAAGCCACGCTGGACATTGAACTACGTCTGATAGATTTGTGAAAATAACCTAACTTGAAAGAAAAAATCTGAAAACGAAATTTTGTATTTTCATTCAGATAGTTCATCATTTCTAATATCCAGTTTCCATTGGAGATTCATATCTATAAATGAGATAGGGGAAAATGTTATTCAGAAATATCACTTAGAAAATCGCCCATTTCATTGATGCGTGAATTGCATCTCTTTCGCTAGGCCTCCAATACAATTTGATCGACAACTGACTTTACGAACGAACATCCTGTTAATATTTTCAATAAAATCAACTACAATTATTATTATTACAATTATTATCATTGATTATTTATTTTATTTATAATATCACGAGGAAATTGGATGGAGAAACGGTTGAATCTGTCAGCTATAACCTGAGGATCCGAATAAATCTGGTCATCTATTTTAATAGAAATGTTTTAAAAAAACGTTTTTGTTTTTCCTGTGAAGTTTTTTACAGCGACCTCACACTTTTATTTGCATTTGATGGGTAATATATTTCAAGTGTGTAAAACACAGTTTTTGCTTTCTTTACTGATTCGTCGTACTAAATTTTTGCGCATTTTATAGTATTCTGGATATTGAACTACATCTGATAGATATTGTGACAAATATAACTTGATACAAAAAATCTGAAAGAGAAAATTTGCATTTCCAATCAAATAGTTGAAATGAAAAGAAGCTATTTTTTTGTAATATCTAACAGAAAACAGTTCATTTTTTTTTCTTTGGTGTTTTGGCATCGACTGCTATGGTCATTAGCCATATGTTATGGGTAGGCCTTGTTACTAACTCCATACGCCACCTTAGGAGCAGCACTGTTAATTGGAACGCAACAGTGAATCGTGCAGGACTCACCCCAGTGGAGCCACCAGATTTTAATAATTTAATCGGCCAAATTAAATTAAAAAATCCCAGCAGCAACTGGGGCTCGAACTCCGGACTTTTCGACTCTGAGTCGGACGCTCTAACCACTGCGCCACGCCCCGACTAAATAGTCAAATAATATACTCGATAAATATCGAGTTTATTATTTTCCGATGAAAAATGTTCCTTGGATTCCTACTAGATTATCTTACATTCTCGTTCACCCATTCCCGGGACTAATTTTTTTTTATGTTAATACTTTTAAAAGGACACTCAAGATTGAAGAAGTTCGTTAGCTTATCATTAAATGGATCAAATTTTCTTCAACACCACCAGCTAAATAAATCTCCTACCAGCTTTCGTTTTTCTATGTATTTTTCAAATTGTTCAAAGTTTGTTCATTTATAAAAGGTGTGCGGGTACAATTCATTGTTACCCCCCTCCCCCTTTATATCATTTTCCATCGGAATTAGCATCTAGGCAACCCAAATCACACTTGCTTTGAGCAAAGCAGGTGGGTGCCCATCGAGACCGATACTCTCGACATTTTTTTTCAACAGGGTGGATTGGATTCATGTCAAATGCTGCCTGAAATTCAACAAATTTTCATTTTCATTCGTCAAGGGCTGATACAAACCTTATATGGTATTAAATGCAAGTCTGCTTGGGTGGTTATGTGGTTTTGCATCGGGTTTTTCGAATTTTTTGTGGTAACCTACTTCAATTTCAGAAATTTTTCAGAAAACGCCAGGAAACATCGATGTGACAAATGTGGACGTCGATATAAAAGACCAATACATCTAAATGCCCACCTTCGATTCGAGTGTGGAAAAGATCCCCAATTTGGATGCACCATTTGCGATACCTTATTCCACCAAAAATCGAATTTGAGAACACATGTTTCAAGAGTTCACAAAAAGACGGAAAATTTGAATTCGTTCATAAAGAAAATTCAAACATGAGCTCGATGACTTGGTGAGTTTCTTGATCAAATTGAAATTGAAGTCTGATTTGAATCGAATTTTGAATAAAGTTCAGAATAGTTCGAGAATCCGAAGAAGCTGGAATGAGGAAGAATAAGGAGTGAATTGGAGTAAGCTGTCCCGGGCAGAACATCTTCCAGCCAAAATCATGCAAGCTGATTCTGCTTCAGAATGGTGTCACACTATTTACTGCATAAACCAATATAATACATATTATTTTTTGAAATAATACTGAAAATGTGCTAATTTATCAAATACAAATTCGTTTATGCTCTTTAGGGAGTGAAAGGGTAGTTTTAATCCCTCAGGATAAAAAGAATTGAATCGTTTTGGTGTAAATGAGTATTAGTTGAAAATGTTAACATGTTCAACAGCAAAACAATGAAACTATTAAAATTCATCTAAGAATACCCTATGTTGAACATCAAAAATCTTTCAAAATAAAAATTCTTCACAAAAATCAAACCTCCTGCCCTATATGAAGAAAAATCAAATGTCATGTAGTAATTATTGTGAATAATGTTATATAGAACAAACAAAACGTTACATTACAACGAGAATGAAAGAACACGAACGAGATTTGAAGAAAAGCGATAATATGAAAAATCACACATCTCTTGTGGAAAATGTTCAGAAAACAAATCATAATTTTGATTTTGAAAAGAACACACAAATTGTGGGCAATCAGAGCTACCTTTTTAAATGCAAGTTTCAAGAGATGATTAATATCTCAATTTAAATCTACTGATCGAAAGAAATGAGGCCCACCGTTTAGATTTTTGTGTTCATCGAACAATCCTCCCGATTCACTTCAGTAGTCACTCGAGTATTGAATCAGATATTTAACAAAATCATAAAGACAAAACTTACTCAATTTTATTCAGTGTATCACTATATCTATGTTGTACTTTTGACGAAGGTAAACTAAAATCACTCATGTAAGTGTACAAAAATTAAGTGAAAATAAAATCTTTGTCAAGACTGGTTTGGGAATTTGATCTGGTGTCAAAATAAAAATATTCAAAAATTATTATTTTAAGTATACACGTTTTTATTTCTTATTTTTATAAACATTTTCTGTGCTATTTTTCTTTCATAATCGTCCACAATTTTTTGTTTTGGAGCCCTGAGGATGGCAAAATCCATTGCTGAAACAATGGCTAACTGAGAAATACTGGTTTTTCTATGAGACCTAACCCCAACAACTTCTCTTCAACATAAATACTTATAGAAGGTCGAAACGTCATCATATTTATATTTATGTTCACTTCACTACAGTTTGAGATGCTAAAAAGAGACGGACAGTTGGAGGCTATACTTTTTGTTATTGACGATTTCTGAACATATTTGGCCATTGATGCGGAATTTTCTGACATTGCATCTTCTGGGGTTGAAGTAATGGAAACCCCTTCAGACGCACTGGCAAATATCTGGTGTGCCACATTTTTTTCTGGGTTAGTGAATTTTCAACGTAGCCTTCCGCAACAGTTCCACCTTTCTACCCACCTTGTCTCTTCAGTTGATCTAGGCTTGCTCCCGAGACAACAATTAAAGATACAGAGGTTCTGTAGAAACAATGCCCAGTATATAGGTGAGTGTCTGGCAGCTTGAAAACTCGACAATTTTGCGTGAGAGATGTCCAAATGTGTGTTTGCAAATGGGTGAAGACATACATTTTCAATTTTTGTAGGATACAGAAAAATCTCCTGTTTTGTAGGTAGCCTTACGGCAATATATTTTCTAACGAATCCTACCAAATCTGTTAAAATTGTTATTTCCGTCAACCGATTGCACCCCTACGCGCAACCCTCGGAAGTCTTCGAGAGACTTGTGTGAGCTAGGGAAGACGCATCCCTTACCTTTTAACGTGTGATGCCATGCACGAGACCGATGACCATGCGAGGCTTTGAACCCTCGACCCTTCGCTCCAAAGGCGAACGTCCTACCATCACTGCCACCACGGCCCACATCTGTAGATGTCAAAAACTCTCTAATGACTTCGTTGGTCGATATCCGTCATTCTGTCTTTTCAAGAAGGCCCTGAATTTGCTAAACTTGCTAATATCCACATTAGTTACTGTGTCTATTGAATACTGGCTCCATAAAGATGATGCCTTCAATTTTCTAGACTTTTCCAAGAAGAAGGCAAGCAGTACCTTTTCGACAGTGAAATCTTCTTCATTTTGTACCATTTTCGGTAGTCTGAAAACTGCTTCATATATACTTCCCGACTTTTTTGTGGGAGGAACTGGCCTATAGCCTCTTCTGCGGCTATTTCAATGTCTATCTTCGAAATGAATACTATTTTTCCTACTGAATCGATAAAAAAACAAAAGAATGAACGTTTTTGACAGTTTAGCTTGTTACCGCGATACTGGCATTTTTTCTCAAACGCCATACTAGAGTACCGCTACGAGTACAAGAGTACTTTCTTCCATTATTTTCCTGACTATTTTATTTTTAGTCTTTCAGTCCTAAAATGCATGAAATAATATATGAACCTGAAGTTCTTCTTAATCCCTCCGCGAATTGTAGTTTGTAGTTTGCCTCAGTCTGATTTGATTTTTGATCTCAAAGTATTTTGTTCCACTCTTTCTGATTTAGTTTTAGTTGTGTTTTTATTGAAGTATATAATATGCTCCTATTATTAAAATTCCTCAAAATATGCATACACATCTAAAGATAGAATAACCCGCAGGGGTAAATGTCCGAAAATTGTAGAAAGAAGCAAAAATCAGCAGAGAAATATCATTAAACGTTTCTCTGGTCACACTTGCTACCTCAAATTACCTGCAAAAGAAACTCTATTATGGGGAATTTGTGCTCTGATCTGTCCTCTGTATATGACTGTAATTCACCAATACAATATTTCTAAATACTGAAGAATTATAGACAATGGATGGATCTGGAATAGAGTGGAATAAAACTTTGACACAGAGTCAAATTCTTACTTAATAACAAATAAGACTTAATCTCAAGATTAATCAGCTCCTATCGCAGTGTCTTTACTTCCAACTGCATCATTGGTTACTTGCGTCTTAACTTGTATCGGTTTACATACCTTCCAATCCCAATAAGTATGTTGAAAAAATATTGGCATTGTGTGATGATGCTACAATGTTTTATACGAGTACTAAAGAAGCAAGTACGTTGGGTCTGTTGTCGTTAGACTCTTGGAACTAATTTTAGGAAACGGGTGAAACCTCACATTTGACAATAGGTTTACATCCCTATCGCTTGTTGATTCATTGGCTATAGATAATGATGATGATGATGACATTGATAGAAATACAGGCCAATAACCAGTTATTATTTGGACTATAATAGGACGGAAAATTCTTATTCTTGAGAAATATACGTGATGAAGAATCCTAAAAAACGCATTTCTAGAATAAATCTCGTCAAAGATCTAGCCAAAACCTAATTAGGCATCATTTGAGAAAACGTACTCTTATTCCAGGACTTCTCATTTATGAAAATGCTCACTTTGAAAAAAAACATGGAAGATGCTATACGTGTGGAACGAAAAAAAATCGAAAAACAAGATTTTGTTGCTGTAAATGCGGAAAATTCATGTGCTTGGAACACATCATTGCCATTTGCCAAACATGCAATGAAAATCTATTACTATAATTTCTCTATAACTTCTGCAGAATTAACAAAATACAAAATTGTTTAAAACTATTCATTTAATTGTTCAAACATATTCCTCGAATATATATTTTGATTAAATGTGTGTCAGTTTTTTGAAAATTACCTTTCACCCTCTCTTTTCCAGATACTGGGTCTGTAAAACCACTGTAGAAGAAAGTTTTTACGCCACTGATGAAAGGTGGAAATCAAAAATAAAGTTCAAATTTTGTGACAGACTAGCTCGTGACAAAATCCCCGAGAAAAAAGTATGAATTAGAAATTTAAACAACGGAAAAATAAACTCAAAAAAACTTTTTGAAAACAGGCTTTTACTTATCAACTAGTGGGCTAAAACGTAAAAAATGAAATGTATTATTTGAAAAACAAAAACTTTTAGTACAGAAAATTGAACAAATTCACAGAAAAGTAAGAAATAAAATAATAATGAAAAAATCTTTTTAAATACAATCTGTTATTTATGAACTAGTGAGCTAAAATATAATAAAATTATACGGATTTTATTAAAACCGAAGAATTTTCAATAGTTTTTTGAAAGCTATAACGACATTACACTTAAAATAAAGCCCCAAGTCCGAAACAGTTGGATTTTTTCCAAATTCCTACGCATTATGGCATTCAAGTGGGTAGGGGGGTAAAAAATTATTTTAAATTAAATTTTGCAGCAGTCCGATGATTTCCACAAATTTTACGGGATTTTCCGATTTTATTTTTTCGAGTTTTTGCAGAAATTTTCCACATCTGTTTCGCTCTTTATCTAGCCTTCAGGGGGCAGAGGGTAACATTTTTTAAAATTAAATTACGATTGTCAGAAGTTTTCACTATTTTATGGAATTTTCCTGTATTATTTTTGCGAATTTTCACAGTTCTTTTCAATAAAAAACTTTTGGTGAGTATAGACTATATTATTGGGTTGTCATTTATCAATGGTAAAATAGAAATGTATCCGAATTTATCTACATTGGTTTAAATATCCCTATCGCTTGCTGATACATTGGCCATAGATTCACCCTGATGATGACATTGACATTGGCAAATTAACCAGAGATTATTATTATCAATATGGACTATGATAGGTCGAAAGGACAAGATAAAGTGGATGAATTATGTTCAAGTCAAAATTGCTTCAAAAAAACAAATAAATATCCACCGTAATATTTTCATTTGCTTTAAATATCACATAGATGAAATCCTATGTGATTTATCATGCGAATAATACTAATAAAAACATTTCAAGAAGTTAAATGTAGCCAAAAACCTAATTAAGCCTCATTCAAAAGACCATGCTCTTATTCCAGGGCTTCCCGATGACGAAGATACTCTCTTTCAACGAAAACATGGAAGATGTCGTCCTTGTGGAAGGAAAAAAAATCGGAAAACAAGATTCTCTTGTTGCAAATGTGGAATATTCATGTGCTTGGAACACATCGTTGCCATTTGCCCAACATGCAATAAAAATCCTAGGCTATGATATCTCCAAACTTTTACCGAAGTAACAACATATAGGTACCTTTTTTTCGTTTTTTTTTTGTTTTTTAGTCTTATTTAATTGAATTAGAAGGAATGTTTGAGTTCCTTTTGTTTCTGATAAAGTATAACTGAAAATAAATAACAACATAAGTGAAAATAAATTTCAATGTGCAACTTTGAAACAATTTATTTTTATTCTTAAAAATTTGCCTCGAATATATCCTTGTTCAAAAGTGACAGTATTTTGGAAAGTAAATTACATCCTGTTTTGAAAAAATTGCGAATAAGACAGAGAAATACACCGAATCGTCAAAAATTCTATACAAATGGAAATAATGCATGCAACAGAGAACGCAGTCGTTTCAAGAAGATCAAGATACGTTTGTCTGTTGAGGTTACCACCAATGAAATATCGACCTACAATATGGTCTAGAATCCCATCCCAAACATTCAATTTCTGTGGAGTTTGTGATTCCCTGTACCAAAGAGGATTTACGAGTATCTGCATTTGTGGCTGTTAACATGTCCATTTAAATTTAAAGAAGATTCGTCACACATTGTAGAGGTAATTTTTATCACCAATCAATAACTGACTCAAGATTTCACAAAACTCTGTATGTCTGTCAGGACCATCCTCATTCAATATATGTACGTTCTGCATTTTATAAGGACGGAATTTTGCTTCTTTCAGAATTCTATGCAGGCTGCTTTTAGAAACTCCAGAAATAGTTTCAAGTTGCCTCAAAGAAAGAATGTTGTACTACAACTGCACTTTCTCGTATGCTTTTTTCGTTCATTTTTTTTGCACTAATCCTGACTCCCTGAATTTAATTAATCATCGATTGTATCACGTACCTATATGTTATGTTTTTCTATGTAATTCCTTTATTTAGTTGTATCAACTAATACATGTAAAAACTTCACATTAAAAATTCAGACTTAAAAACTAATAAATGTAAATCACTATTTTAAAACATACACATAGAAATTTGGTCCTATAAACAGATTCATATCAACAGATGCACATGCAACACAGGTTAAAACAACACTTAATCATTTGGAGAAGAAAACAACCTTTGCAGAATAATGAAACAGTAAAATTTCAATTTTTGCCTGGAACTACTTTCCTAGAAGATTGATCAAAAAAATTTGAATTATATTTGAATTTGATCAAGGAATCTGAGGATTTGATTTCTAGGGGCATCTGGTTGAATCTGTTCAAGCCTTTGAAAAATACAGATGTTTGTGTCTGTCTCTTTGCAACCAGTGGAATGTGGAAATTATTTCGTTACCTTGTATTGTAGGCATGTACGTCAGAAATGGAATTAACAACATTCCTCAAGTAACTTGGAGCAGTCCCTGATTTTATTTAGAATATAAATATCAGAGTATTGTTTTCAAAAAAGGAATCTGTTGATAACCACTTCTTTTCCTTCAACATATACCTACCTACTCAACAGATGTTCTCCTTGAGCATATTAACATTATTCTCACAGCTCGATTTTGAAGTTTTCTAAATCGGAATAGTTCATTTTGGTTTAGCAGATAAAGTATTGTGGAACAGTAGGTGAAATGAGGTAATATTAGGGTGTTAAAAAGAATAGTTTTGGCCCATCTTGTCAGAAAATTAACACATCCATACAAGTAATTGATTTTATATGAAATAATTGTGATTAAATTGTTTGCATGTTCTTTAAATTTGAGCTGTCTATCTATAATTACTCCTAAATATTTGAATTTATGGACCATTTCAATTGACTCGTCACTTACAGTAATATCTAGCCTGACTCTCGCAGAACAATCTATACTTATTTTCGTTGCTGATTAACATGAATTTGTTTTTTTTGTATTTATTTTCAACTATCACTTGTTGATATTTTTCAATGTAGTATTAAGTGTTGTTACCTACAATTCATTATCTAAACATGTAAAGTAGATGAGGGTATCATCAGCAAATAGATGTATGGAACAACGTCCAGCTGCATTTACTATATCGTCAACGTATAACAGAAATGACTACCCTGTGGAACACCTATGTCATTTTCAATTTCAAGGGACATTACCTTATTTATTGTTTGTTTTTGTTTCCTATTTGTTAAGTAATTATTGATCCACTCTGACGCACTACCTTTCACTCTCTGGATGAATTTCATTGATTATTTTTCGACATATCTTGCAATCATCAATTTAAAGCTATGATGTACTTTCAAACCAATCACAACATTATTATAGTGGGAATTTTCTACTTATATTATTGCCTCGGGAATATTCGTGGTATTTTGTTTTTATTGCCAGCATGGTTTTTTAAAGAATAAGAGTACCGACACAGCACTGTGTGAGTTTGTTGATGAGATTACTAAGGCTTTAGACAAGAAAAAGGTTGCGTTAGGATTGTTTATTGATTTCTCCAAGGCATTTGATTGCGTGAATCATGAAGTTCTCCTATACAAATTGCAGAGATATGGCATTAGGGGCCTTGCGCTTCAGTGGTTTGATTCTTATCTTGGAAATAGATACCAACAGGTCAAATGCAATGGCTTTGTCTCTGGTTCGATTCCAGTTAGGGTTGGAGTACCACAAGGATCCATATTGGGGCCCACTCTGTTTCTCATTTATATCAATGATATACTAGAACAGATGAGTCATGCTACTACTCGACTCGTAGCTTATGCTGACGATACTAATTTTCTTTTTGTGTCCGATAACATCGGTGATGTTATAACCCAAGCAGATCAAGTGTATCAGAATGTGAGTGAATGGGTTGAGAAAAATTGTCTGTGCCTCAATAATGAAAAATCAGTATTGATTACTTTTAGAACTGGCCATTCTCAGGTTGTAACTCCCAATACTATTGCTCTGAACAACGCTGATATTTGTTGCTATGACACAACAAAACTTTTAGGTCTCACCCTCCAATGTAACTTGAAATGGGACACAAATATCAATAATTTGGCCTCGAAACTTGCTAAAACCTGCTGTATATCATCCCAACAATGTAGCAAGAGTATTGTCAAACATTTATATTTTGGATGTTTCCACTCAAACCTGAAGTATGGTATAATGCACTGGGGGAACTACACGGATGCTCATAGAATTTTCATGTTACAAAAAAGGGCAGTCCGTATCGTGTCAAAAATCGGACCACTAGAATCATGCAGAGAACACTTCAAGAGCCTCAATTCTTACAATGATATCGATTTATATCTATGATGTTGTTTGCTTTGTTTTCAAAAATAAATCATATTTTGAATCTGAAATAGTAGAACATACCTATGAAACTCGTATGAAAAACAGATTGCTTCCATCGAAACATTCTTCCAGCCTATATCAAAGGGGTATCTTTTATAATGGTTGCAAACTATTTAATACCCTTCCTAAATATATACAGAACTCGAGAAATATTCACTTGTTCAAGAGGGACATGAAACAGTTATTATTGAAAAAAACCTACTATTCGCTGGAAGAATTTTATGGTGATTTCTGATCATTCCTATCTGTTTTTGAATCTCTGTTTTTATTTATACATTTATATGTCGTGTTCTTTTTTCTTTTTTTGCCAAATTGGTTAGTCTTTTGGAATTATCCACCTTCTGACATTGTCGCATTAGTGTATTGTATAGTCTTGTTACTGTATTGTATTCTTTCGTGACTGTTAATAAATGAAATGAAATGAAAATTGTGTGACAACAACTGATACTATTGATTTGACGTCTGTCATCAGTTTGCATGCAAATTGCAAAATGAATTTAGATAACCGTAATAAATAAAAATGTTATATAGAGAATGTGTCTATGATAATACGCAGTTTCTAGCTTTCAAGCCGGTAATACCACTTTGTCATGGCAACCACGTATCCAAACAACAACGGAGAACTAAATATCATCTTTCTACTAATATGAATGTCAGTCTGACAGACTTCATGTCTATCAGGCATTATCTATAATATAAAGAATTCACGACAATGAAACTCTTTTTACTTTGTTGGTTCGTGAAATTATCTCAATAAATACTACTCGTGCTCACAATACTATAGATAAATCTGTCAGAAATCTTAAACTCGATCAAATTGCTTGTTACCAAGCAATTTGATCTCGTTGATTTCTGACAGAATTACTATCGATAGTATTGCGAGCACTCGTGGTATTACCCCCGACAATTTCCCTCATATTAAGTAAACCAACCAAATGCCATCATTTTTTGAATTCAAACCAATGAGAAAAGGACTTTTCAAAAACACTGTCTCCAGCCCGTGGTATTTTCAAATCGGTGTCGCTTCTTCCTTATTTATACGTTTCCATAGTAACAACAATTTCTGTGAATAGAGAAACGTCAGTTTGACGGTTCAACTCTTCAACTGACATTAATGACACATGATGAACCGTTCCTGCAATACGCATTTAGTCCATAAAAATTTAATGTATTCGTGAAATAGTCTGATCGAATATCCCTTCAAAATGCAGAATTTTCAAAATACTTTCACCTTGCCAGTCGCTCAAACTGTGTTGCTGTACAAAACACCACTCGAGCAAGCTCTCGTGGTGTTTCTAAGCAACACAGTTTTCGTGACTACAAGGTGAAAGTATTTTTTGAGAATTCAGCATTTTGTCGGGATATTACTACTGAAAATTCGAGTCGTAGTAGCTCTAACACATCGTCTATTTTCAAAATACGTAATAGTATATTACGTATCAAGTGTTGTAAAAAGCATATTACGCACGAATGGAAAAATTGCGCACGAGCCGCGTAGCGGTGAGTGCGGTAATTACATGAGTGCGTAATTGCTTTACAACACGTAATACGTACTATACTTTTTCTACGACTCTTATATACTGGATGGTGCGTTTGATTAAGCTTTAAGTAATAAAAAAATGAAGGTAACTAACGCAGTTTATGGTTTAATTTCCAACAACAACAAATTAAATCTAAGAAAATACAATTTTGTACTATATAGCATAGAAATGATGAACAGAGCGAGGAGGGTTTAAATGTTTTGGTCAATATATTAAAATAGGCGAGCAATACATTTTCGGAGTACGTACTCACGTGGTTATCCATACTCCATTCCATAAATTTTTGATAGGCTTTTTCATATCTATCCTTTGATTTTTGCGGCAGAATATTCTCCATAGCAGAAGCAGCCTGAAGAACAATTTCCGGTGGCGTTGCGCTCATTTCATTATCGGAGTTGCTCATATTTGTAGATATAAAATTAAAGATCGGATTATAATTTATGAAGTATCGATTTGAACTTCAAATCTCAAAAAGTGACAATGTCACTGTCAAATATTTAAAACGCAAGACAGATAAATGTCACGATTTGAGTGGTTCAAGAGGCAACTTGATTGTTACCTATTATACTAGCCATCATATCATGACGCACAGTTGTGCGTTTTTATTCTTTACGCACAGTTGTGCGTAAGAATGGATTTACTTATAGAGTGAACTGTTTGTAAAACAATGTTTACTAACATAGGAGTAGAAAAATAAAATTGATATTCTCTCTTGTACAGTATAAACAATTTTCGAAAGTTTTCGATTGATTGAATGAAGTAAGTAAATCGAATACATCACTATACCAAGGCCTAACCAAAGATATGCGTACAAAAACACAAGAGGACAATTTGTTTTGTTGCAAAAATGTGTGCCTTACCTTCCAAACTATTATTTCTGAAATCATACTATTTTTCAGTGATTTGGGAACCAACAAATAACCTAGGAAATATAATTGTTAGCAAATATTTTTTAATAATTTCAGAATACTATGAAAATCGTTTATCAAAATCTGCAATAAATTTCATGACCACAACTGATAAAAGTATCTTGACCTTTTCGATACAACTCTGAACCATAAAATCGTTCTCTCTTCTTGGAAACAGCTCACTTTTCAACGAAATGGAGGTCTTCCACATTTTGTTGGACCGGTACTCAAGTTTCAGATGAAAATTTTTTGGGAGAAGGATTGACCTACTAGATTTCCTGATTTATCAATGGCAAATTTTTAATCGTACATTTGGTTTTGCAATATCAAATTGAGAAATTCAATCATTCTGTCAGCAATCATAAATTAGTGTTCATTTTAGAAAAATTTTCCTGTCCCCAATGCGGAAGAAAATACAAATACAAGAAGAATTTATCGGGACATCTTCGGTACGAATGTGGGATGGAACGACAGTTTTTGTGCACTATCTGTCAAAAATCATTTCACCAGAAGTCGAATTGGAAAAAACACCTTCTCAGCCAGCACAATCTAAAACAGGATTGATACATAATATGTTTGGGTATTGAATATCACAAATCTTGAACCTGTGAATTTTGTTTCAATTATCAACTGACAAATGATAAGTTTTTGTGCACTATCTGTCAAAAATCATTTCACCAGAAGTCGAATTGGAAAAAACACCTTCTCAGCCAGCACAATCTAAAACAGGATTGATACATAATATGTTTGGGTATTGAATATCACAAATCTTGAACCTGTGAATTTTGTTTCAATTATCAACTGACAAATGATATGATTATTTAACATACATTTGTTTTTCATTTTGGAGAAATAACATATATGTATGATTTTTAGCCAATTTGACATATTTGAGGAAAAATTCGCTAGAAAGAATCATTATTAACGGTCGGGGATGTCCTCACAACATGGTGAATATTCCAAAGCCGAGACGGTGCTATAGATGCACTACAAGAGTCAATGAAAAAAGAACCAAACTTACTTGTGATACTTGCGATATTCCTTTGTGCAGAACTTGTTTTCGGCCCTTCCATATGGAAATTTTCAGGAACATTCCTCTTCAGTTGTGGCCTTTACAAATTTCAGCATGATATTTATTGGAGATAAACACAAATAGTATTATATTATTTACGATCCCAATTTGTATTTTTGACATTTAATTTAAACACCATTAGTCTAACCAATAGTCCAAGATCCCAGTGCCGCCAGACGTTACTTATTTTTAAACGAACGAAATGTGTACGATTGCATGACCGGATGACCATTCTTCAGATATTAGGAAATCAAGGTAGGACGTAAAAACATTACTCACTTAGTTGAATTTCCAGTCTACAGCTATATCTCACTAGCAACCACCCCGGAGCTCCGAGTTCAAATCTCGTCTCGAACAATTTTTTTTTAAACCCAGCAGACGCATCACACTAGGGTCAGTCATCTCGGTTGGAAACGGCATCGACTCTGGGAGGATTTTTGTTCAAAAAAGAAATTTGACTTAGTAAATAAAAGATTTTGTTAAGATTTCCTTATAAGTAAGATCCCAGGGCCTTCAGACATAACTTATTTTTAAGAAGTTGAAGACTTAGGTTATGAGTAGTGTCTCATGTACTTTTAATACCTGCGTGCTTGTGGAGTTCGCTCTGTGACACCTGGGCAGGTACCAGGTGAGAAAGTTAACTAAAAATAAGAATTACTTAACTTAAATTTGTATGGCTGATTTTTATATGTATTTTGTAGAATATCACTCTGAAGTAATTTCAAAACTGTCAGACGCTTTCCATGGACCAGGACATTTGTCAGACGCTTTAAAGCTCCACAAATATTACTTGAGAGTGACATTCTACAAAATATACATAAAAATCAGCCACACAAATTTAAGTTAAGTAACTCTTATATTTAGTTACCTTTCTCACCCTGTACCTGCCCAGGAGTCACAGAGCGAACTTCACAACCCCGCAGTTATTAAAAGTACATGAGACACCACTCAGAACCTAAGTCTTCATCTTTTCAAAAATAAGTTGTCTGTAGGCCCTAGGATTTTACTTATGAGGAAATCTTAACAAAATCTTTTATTTACCAAAATTCTGTTTTCTTTTAAATTTCTTTTTAAACAAAAACCGTTTTCAACCGAGATGGCTGACCCAAATGTGATGCGTCTCCTGGGTTTTTTTCGAAAAAAAAATGTTGGAGAAGAGATTTGAACTCGGAGCTCCGAGGTGGTTGCTAGTTTCAAATTCAAATAGATTTATTTTATATAACTATATATATATATATATATATATATATATATATATATATATATATATATATGACATTCATGACATCTACAGTCACTAGTTGAATAACTTCCTGTTATATTCTGTCTTGCCTCACGGTATTAATTCTTGAGTGGATTCGTTTTGATTTCGAGAGCTCCATAAATCCTTTCTGATGAGTGCGTTAGCACGAAACAGCTGTCAAAGGTTAGAACTCTCGGAATTAAAACGAAATATACTCTATTTTCACTTATATATATATATATATATATATATATATATATATATATATATATATATATATATATATATATATATATATATATATTCGTTTTGATTTCGAGAGCTCCATAAATCCTTTCTGATGAGTGCGTTAGCACGAAACAGCTGTCAAAGGTTAGAACTCTCGGAATTAAAACGAAATATACTCTATTTTCACTTAGATTCTGCTTGCGTTCCTCATAACGTATTAGAAACTTGATTGAACCTTGGGTTGGTCAGAACAACGAATTGTTGGCTGCCTGTCAATTTGTGGACAAACCTCTACTTTTGGATTCCTTGGTTCGTGTCAAATTAAGTTTCAACTAGTGACTGTAGATGTCATGAATAACTTCCTGTTATATTCTGTCTTGCCTCACGGTATTAATTCTTGAGTGGATTCGTTTTGATTTCGAGAGCTCCATAAATCCTTTCTGATGAGTGCGTTAGCACGAAACAGCTGTCAAAGGTTAGAACTCTCGGAATTAAAACGAAATATACTCTATTTTCACTTAGATTCTGCTTGCGTTCCTCATAACGTATTAGAAACTTGTTTGAACCTTGGGTTGGTCAGAACAACGAATTGTTGGCTGCCTGTCAATTTGTGGACAAACCTCTACTTTTGGATTCCTTGGTTCGTGTCAAATTAAGTTTCAACTAGTGACTGTAGATGTCATGAATAACTTCCTGTTATATTCTGTCTTGCCTCACGGTATTAATTCTTGAGTGGATTCGTTTTGATTTCGAGAGCTCCATAAATCCTTTCTGATGAGTGCGTTAGCACGAAACAGCTGTCAAAGGTTAGAACTCTCGGAATTAAAACGAAATATACTCTATTTTCACTTATATATATATATATATTTCCTACTTCTCATATAAACATAATTTTTGGTTGCTAGTGACTCTGTCGACGAACCCACCAGGGGTTTCGGAAATATATCTGTAGGCTGGCTATTCAACTAAATGAGTAATGTTTTTACGTACTTCGATTCCCTAATATCTGAACAATGGTCATCTGGTCAAGCTAGCAGGTAGGCATGCGAACATAGTACCTACTAACTCTACTCAATCGTACACATTTCGTTCGTTTAAAAATAAGTAACGTCTGACGGCCCTGGGATCTTGCTCTATAACATTAGCTTACAGACCAATCAGAATTGAGAGAGCGGGTGTTTTCGCGATAATACATGTTGTCTTTGATTTGTGATTGGCCAGTTTACGTGAATATCTTAAGAAGAGTGGAATAGTCATAAAAATACACAATTTCTCCAGATGGACTGAACATTGAACACTATGAATTAATTTGAGTTTTGTTATGAAAATGAGCTGAAGCATATTTTCTTTCATATATGTTACGGCTTTTTTGAGAATTCTTTTAGAGGGGCTGTATAACAGTACCAGTGCGGCTTTTTATTGCCCTCACCCCTGTTAACGAATGATATCTCCGATATTACTCAAAAGCTTGCCGCGCAAAGTTTCCGATTTGAATACAAAAGCGACAAGTTTTTAATCTGTTACTCACAGAATAACGCACATCTACAGAAATTATTTTTAGCTTTTTAGTGCATTTGAATAAAGACTTGTTTTTACAAATAATTTTTCATCTATTTTCCTTTGAAATGTTTTAGTTTTAAAGCAAAATGTAAAGGAGACGTTATCTTGGATTTTTGAATTTGACAATGAAAACATAATATCCGACCTCAAACCCTCACTACCAATTTTCACTATTAGACTGGGAGATGATGACAGATTTCAGGTGACGATTTTCTTGTTTATGCCTTTGAGACCAGTGAAAGATATGAAAATTCTGACCAAAATGATGAAAAATTTGGGCGGTCGCCGCGTGGCCTTCACATAAAAAATTCAATTCCGGCACATCCGCAAACCTTGTGCCACTTTTTTTATGGGACATTCATGATGGAAACTTCTATTATTCCAATTGGCAGCAACGAGAAAATCGTCTAAATTAAAAAAAAAAAAATCACAAGTTTACCCGTTCACTGATACTCTTTGGCCACGTGCAACCCTCATGCCTATAATTTTTTGCTGTTATTGTCTATTTTAACATGCCGTTGGTGTACATGGCAGCGGCGATAAAATCGTCCCACAACATATACATTTTTTTATGAAAATCGCATTTTTTTACATGAAGGCCACGCGGTGACCTCTCAAAGTTTTCTTCATTCTTGTCATAATTTTTATATCTTTCACTGGTCTCGGAGGCATAAACGAGTAAATCGGAACATGAAATCTGTCACCATTTCCCAGTCTATATACTCAGTCCACAATCACAAAACTCGTCCCAAATCTTGATTGTACGAACTTTGACATAAAAATCAGAATCTCCGGCCCCGAAAATCCTCACATAGCAATTTTAAATAGAATCTGACCATAATCACAAAACTTGTCCACCATATTGGCGCCACCATATTGCATTTATTTATTTCTACAAAAATCTCATAATCTCCTGCTCTGAAATCCCCCACAAACCAATTTTGAATGGAATCGGACCATGATCACAAAACTCGTCTGCAATCTTGGAGCCGACATATTGAATTTATGAAATTTGACCAAAAATTCATAATCTCCGACGCTGAAAACCCCCACATACCAATTTTTAATTGGGTCGGACCATGATCACTGTAATATATTGATCTACTTTGAAGATATTAGTTAAAATGCAGATATTTGTATGAACTTTAATGACAGGCGTTTCAAATAAAATATCTGCATTTTAACTAATATCTTCAAAGTAGTTTAATATATTACATTTGGCAACGAGTTATTGGTATTTTGGGCAAGGCGCTCTGTCACTGAAAACTTTTAAGAGTCAGAAGAATCCACCATGAAGGGAAACAAATCAAGTTTCAAGAGGTACAATTGGATCCCTTTCAGAGTATAGATTGAATGAAGCCTGGTCTACTTATGGAGAACGAATTGGTCTTGCCAATTATGTTGAAAAAACTAAGAAAGTTGCCGTTTTATTAACTTTAATAGGTGAGTGAGCGTACAAAATATTAAGAGATCTTTGTGATCTTTGTGACCGAAAGATAAATCATTCGAAGATCTATGTGCAATTTTCAGAAGTCAGTTTTCTACAAGAGTCTCTGTATTCAAAGAAAGGATAGCATTCTACGAATTTTGTGATTGTAATATATTGATCAATTTGAAAATACTTTCAGGAAGAATTGAAATTCCTGAACCAGAATTTCAAACAGCAAAGGTATACAGTGTGTACATAAAGTAAGCAATAAATTCATTATTTCTGAATGTAAAGATATTTCGGAAAAATCCTTGGACAGGTCGATTTTCTTTTCCGATTGGCCAATTTTTGAACCCCACCCAAAATATATAGTGTTATCCTCAATTGAGTAAAAATGACTTTGGTGATATTTTTAAATTGGACACCCAGTATATTTTTCAACATTTGGTTAGGGATCGTCATTACAAATCCAATGATACCAAGTTTGATGGGATTATGTCAAACGGCTGCGGAGATATGGCCAAAAAACTTCTCCATATACCCAATGAGTGCGACAGAGACTTTTAACTTTCTGAATCGTGTGGAGTCTCGCAGTCATACTCATTAGACATACGAGGAAGTTTTTTGGCCATATCTCCGCAGCCGTTTGACATAATCCCATCAAACTTGGTATCACTGGATTTGTAATGACGATCCCTAACCAAATATGGAAAAATATACTGGGTGTCCAATTTAAAAATATCACCAAAGTAATTTTTACTCAATTGCGGATAACCCTATATATTTTGGGTGGTGTTCAAAAATTGGCCCATCGGAAAAGAAAATCGACCTGTCCAAGAATTTTTCCGAAATATCTTTACATTCAGAAATAATGAATTTATTGCTTACTTTATGTACACACTGTATACCTTTGCTGTTTGAACTTGATTCTGGTTCAGGAATTTCAATTATTCCTGAAAGTATTTTCAAATTGATCAATATATTACAATCACAAAATTCGTAGAATGCTATCCTTTCTTTGAATACAGAGACTCTTGTAGAAAACTCACAAAATTCGTCGGCCATCTTGGAGACGCCATATTGAATAAATGAAAACCTCCACATCTCAATTTTGAATCGAAACACATTATAACAAGTACCGTCCGCCATATTACGGCCGCCATTTTTGTTTCTCTAACAAAAATTTGTTCTAATATATCGTCACCGAAATTGTGAATACCTTCCAAATTTTAGGTTGATCCGACAACTAGAGAGATAGAGACAGAATAAGCTTTATTGTCCAAAGATATAAAATCTTGTTGGCAAAAACTTACCTTGAATTCTAAGTCAAATGTACACAAAAAAGAAGAACTTGCAATGTTTGATTTTTCCTTTGATGATGTACTGAACTTTTCGTAGGAAAAGTAAAACATTTCTCAAGTGGTGTTGAAAAGTTGGACATTCACGTCAGTTTTTAAAAGTGTCACTTTATTTGTCAAAATCAGATAATAGTTATTTTTGTATCTAGTGCGCGAAATGCTACTTTGGTGATCGAGAACTGATTTTTTTTAACGAGGCGCAACCGAGTTAAAAAAATCGTCGAGATTACCAAAATATTTCGCGCATGAGATGCAAACAAATTTTTTTCTACAAACGTCAAAAATATTGTTCTAAAATAAGTAATAACTATGAAAAATAGTATTGAACTGGCTTAAATAATTTTTCCAAATCAAGTAATTACTGTAACTATGGAAATAAAATGGCATTTGTTGACAATTATTTCAAAGTGACAGTTCTTGATAATTATTTTGGAGTGACTTTTTATTCGCGTCAATTTCGTGCGTGATATTTATTATTGTAAAAGAATGGAAATTTCGAGCGACGATGAACTAAACAGTACCCCACCTAACTTGATAGATGCGGCCAATTCCGTAATTTCCAACCTTTTACCGGAGAAATCGAGGCGGCAGTATGAAAATGCATATCAGCAATTTAAAGAGTGGTGTGAAGCAAATAAACCAGAAAAATATCTCTCACAATTTGAAAGCCTTAATTATTTTTCTACATTAATAAATAAACGATTTCTTGTTTTTTGCTTGATTGAGGAGTTGAGGACCATATAGGTTAGAATATGAAAATCCCATATAGTTTACATGCAGTTTGCGAAATATATTTCGCACATTACTTCGCGCACGGTGTCATGGTAACGAATGAAAATGAAAAAAAGTGCCACTTCGCATACTGTTGTCAATGCGCGAACCTTGTCATTTTTTGACGTTTGTAGAAAAAATATATTTAGGCACCTATGTGTTATTATAAATCATTTGCGATATAATTGCGAGATGTAATTACAAATTGTTGTTTTCTGATACATTTTTATTTCAATATTCTCTCAGTAGTTCGTACTTTATTGTTTATACAAGATGTTTATCATGTACTTGGAAAAACTTTAAAGGGTGAATCTTTGACTAATTTTAAGATAAAAAGTTCATATGAACGTGTGTCCGCAAATGTTTTGTTTCGGAGATACAGGGTTGAATTTGACATTAAGGGGGAAGTGGAGGCTTAGAACCTAAATGCCCCTTTCTACAAAATTAAATTAAATTAAAACAAGTATGTTGTCCACTATGTAAACCTTTATTGGTACAATGTGGTGATACATACACTTTTTTACCCTTTTTTACTCTTTCTACATATAATTTAATATAACAATTTTTTCCATAATTTAAATTAGCTGAAGATGAACCTATTTAGGTTCGAAACATGTACTACCTACTCTAAACAATACCGCTCAACTGACGGATAGTTGTCGCTGTTCCACCTGATGCATAACTTTTAAGGTTGAGATTAAAATTGTGGAGATGACTGAGTTTTTCTGCATCGTAAATTGATTTATTTCCAACACAAAACGTAAATTCACAAATAAGTACGCCAAAGAATTTAATTTCGAAACTAGCTGTTTACAGTGAGCTTTCCAGTCCAAAAACTCGTCAAAATGAATTCCAAAAATTTTATCTGGTCGGGACTGCTCTGAAAAATATGATTATTAAAATAGAACTTTAGTTGTGGTATCTTCTGGTGGTTCTGGTGGTTCTGGCGATGGTGAAATTGAATGATTTAGGTCTTATCGACATTGAAGAATAGATCATTGTTATTGAAGTAATCGGATGCAAGTGCAATTGAATTGCTACATTTTTCAACCATGGTAACTTGATCAGGAGCAGATACAATCAATGAAATGTCATCTGCGTACGCAGTAAAGTGAGTTTCCTCGAGAGCAGTTTCAATTCGTTTAATATAGGTATAGTAAAAATAAAATTGGTCCCAATATAGACCCTTGTGGTATACCTGTATTGATAGAAACTGACTCGGAGTTAATTTTAGTAATTCGATTATTATGACAGTGCTGCAAAGAGCCATATTGTTATAATTTTCCAGAGATGAAAGGAGTTTAATATGATTGACGCAGTCGAGTGCCCAGCTTAAATCACAAAATATTACAGAAGGGAACTCGCCTACCTCAATAGAGTCAATGATTGAATTAAACAATGATACTGAAGCCGTATTGGTTGATTTATTTCTTCGGAATCCATGTTGGTTTTTATTTAAGATGTCGTTTCTGTCAATGAAATTCATGAGCCTGTCTAAAAATGCGTATTCAAATATATTGGAAAATGCAGATTATGTGGTCACTTAGGCGCCAGATGAGGTTGCCCAGAACTTTACAAAAACTGAGTATGTGATACCTAGATCTCGCAAAAATAAATTACTTTTTTCCTATCAGTATTCATCGAAAAATTATTCGTTCTCAAAATACATTTTTAAAAAGTATCGGTTTTTCAACATTTCTCGATACATCTTCGTAGGAAAAAAGTTTTTTACTTTATCGAGATAACTCATAAATTCAGCTTTTGTAAAGTTCTGAGCACCTTCATCTGGCGCCTACGCGACCCCATAACCTGCATCGATGCAGTAATTTACAAATTTCTCAAAAACGCGTGCACCTAGCGTTGTTGAGCAGGTATACTTTTTTGCTTAGAAAAGGTGCAGGAATAAGATTCAAATTTAATAATTATTCAAATTATAATAAATGATGATTGCGTACGAGGGCATAAAAACAAAAGTTATACAAAATAATTGAAAATAAAATTTCAACTTCAACACCATGTATCTGCGAAACGAAACATTTGTGGATACATGTTCATATGAACTTTCTATCTTAAAATTAGTCAAAGATTCACCCTTCAAATTTTGCACAAGTACTTAAACAAACACCTTGTATATACATATAGAATTTATTTTCATCTGCGGATTACCTGAAGTAAACCTATGAAGTATTTCATCTTTCAAAAATAGGGAATATGCATAATTTTTAAAAATTTGTTTAATCAATTTTTTACTTCGTTACAACATAGTAAAAAATATAAATACGGTTGAAAGTCTTGGAATTAATTTTTAAAATAATATATAAAATACCGATTGAATTTGACCTATTTGAACGCCTCCATTTTCGCGCGCTGTGGATGAAGTCACATGGCGCGATCAGTGTTGTTCTTCTTCAGTGTCGTTCGTTGAGACGTACTCTGATTGCTCTACTTGCTTGAAGTTGATATTTTATAAAAGAGTAAGACAAATGCAGTTCAAGTGTTAGAGAGAGATGAACATATGTGAAAGTGATCTCGATCAACCAGAGCAGTCTTCAATCAACAAGCCTTTCTATAGTTATGGCTATTGACACTATTGACAGTTTTAATTAGGTTAGGGATTTGCAATTTTAATCGCTATTACGATAATGGAAAATGATAAAAAAACATTTTATAGGTATTGTCTAGTACCGGAATGCCAAAACACTATTATAAGTACACCAAATAAAGTATTTTTTTCTGTTCCAAGAGATGCGAAAATACGTAAACAATGGTGTAAGGTTATGAGACGAGGCGAAGTATCTCCAATATCACATTTACATTGTTGTGAAGATTATTTCAATGTGAGTACATTGTATTTCGATAGTTAACATGAAGTGAATTGATCAGAAGTAAATTTTCTTTGCATAAATGTTTTGTATATACCTGCCTCACCTAAATTACAAAAGGAAAACTATCATAAACTATTACTAATTTACAATTGTCACTAGACCAAAATCGCACTATGTAATGGAAAACACTACAAATATATAAATAAAAACAAATTTTGTATGAAAGACGACTAGCACAATATGAATATCAACACAGATAAATTTCATAACGTGCCATGTGACGTCATTCTTCGTTTCGACCAATGGTGATGCGTTTCGCAAATTTGAATTCCGCGCGCTTATTATGCACATTTTGATTAAAGTTTTAAGGAGTTAAATACAAACTAAAAGATGAACTAATGGTTTAGGTTCAATTTCAAGACAATAAAGTATATAAGGTGAAAAAATCAAGTAAATTTAAATCACTTGCATATTCTCTATTATTTTGTTCGATCGTTTGAACCCCATAATCAATACTACTGATTAGAGAAGTCAATTCAATTTTACTCGAAAAAAGCAATTTGTTCCGACTTGATGATAATTTTGTCTGAGTGTGGTGTTCTCCTTATCTGGAACAAACATTTTTGACGCATATTAATTTTCAGGAAGATATCCTTGCCCGCAATGTTCCAAAAGTTACCTGAGGAAAGTTCATCTACACCGCCATCTTCGATTCGAGTGCCAAAAAGAGCCTCAGTTCACATGCATATTTTGTTTTCGGAAATTTCACCAAAGATGTAATTTGAAATCCCATATAATTTCCCGACACCCGACTGAAAACGCACTGCTTTTCTGAAAAGTGGAAAATTATTTGCGACCATACATCACAATAAAAAATATAGAGATGCATCTCTACGTGCATAATACACACTGTTCAACATAACGCTATCCTTAACACGTTGACACGTTGACTGCGGCATCGTTTGAAGCATGCCAAGCCGCACGTGCGTTACGGGAAACATATATCCCGTCAAGAGTTGGCCTGATGTGCGGTACGAGATATATATGTCCCGTATGATACATGCTGACTATGAGCCCTGCAAGATGGGTACTTTTATCAAAATGCCATGCCGCACATTAGTCTGGTGCTTCGCGGGACATATTTGCCCCGTAACGCAGTGAACGTGTTAATTAGAGTTAGTTGGTGATGATGGTTAGTGAGGAGAAACCAGTTATTGTTATGATGATATCTTGGAAGCAGTGGGGTGCTGATCATTTAGATTTTAGGAGTTAACAAACCGAGCATGACTCACAAGTTCTCTTCTTAGGATGATCCAGGGTAAGATGTAAATGAACAAAGGATAGAAAAGGTATCTCTATATCTTTTATTGTTTTGAGATACATCTACTTCAGCTGTACACGTTGTTTATAGTCTTTTTAAGTGATGATGTGAACGGAAGGAGAATCGATGATTATGTCAAAAATGATGACATTCTATAAGAATTCAAAAAAGATCATTTTATTTGATTTGAACATAATATATTTATAAATATAATACAAACAACAACAAATCATAATATTAGACGTCCTTTTCCCGCACAGGCTATGCCTTTGGGTATGAGGGAGTAATATTATTATTATTATTTTTCCAAATTGGAAATTTTTAACAGGGTTCGGCTAAATCAGTATAACGCAATACGTTTTGTCTACTACCACTTGAATACACATTATTTGAAGTGACGGAAGTGACTCAGAAATTTGTTTCTATATTTAGGAAAACGAAGTAAAGACTAACGGCTATTTGCACCGGTTCTCCTTAATAACAAACTCAGCTAAGTGGAGGATCAGCTTAAGGTATACCTTAAGGTAAATATGGTTTGCACCGTTGACTCCTGGTCTGAACCTTAGTTGAGTATTGGAAATGTTTGGCAACAACGCAAAAATGATCACGTAATCAACGACGAAACGTTTAAACAACGCAAAGTCTTAAATAATATGCACATTGCGCTATGAAGCGCCGTTTGGGTAAAAAGTGTTTTTGCAAATATATAAAATTTTGTGTCAATATATTTATTAGTTGTGGCAATATTTTTTATTTTGCTTTGCGATATATTTATTTTCGATCAAATACAATATATTTACGTTTCAATCGTTCCAAATATAAAAATGTGAATTCCCTTATATTTATAAATTCGATCTATTTCTTGTTGTCAAGAGATGGCGCTACCTACGCGATTCATTACACTCTCGAGAGTTTAGCGGCCGAATGATATCGCAGCCGCTAGAATATATCCTCAGAATACTTTTTCATTAGTTTTTTTGAATAATCATTAGCTTATTCAAAGTCAAATACCTTAGAACTGAAAAAATTAAAGAGTGTATTGAATCGCGTCGTCAACGCCATCTCTCGACGACATAAAATAGATCGAATTTATAAATATATGGGCATTCACGTTTTAATATATTTGCAACGCTTGAAATGTTAATATATTGTGTTTGGTAGACAATAAATATATCTGAAAGCAAAATGAAAAATAATGCTACAACTAATAAATATATTGACACAAAATTTTACATATTTGCAAAAACACTTTCCACCCAAACGGCGCCTCACATTGCGCTGTCAGTTCTGTCTAAATTGAAAGGCTGGCTGGAGTATGGCATGCGATTTGGAAAAGTTGTCTCTACTGGGAAAACTTGCCACAACATCGACACCCTAACCATTGTTTATATAGAAGATAGTTAGTCAACCTTATGGGATTATAATTGGATCAAAATGGATGCTACATGTAGATGGCGATAGTGAGCTCGCATCCAAGTCATGTCGTAACTTCAGTGATCTGGCCTTCAAGTCATGTCGTAACTTGATTGAAACAATGGGACAGCATTAAAATCAGGATTTTTTGAAGAAACCTGCATCAAAATGACGTGAAATATTCATGTTTGTAACTAATCACGCTAGATGACACTCGCGTTTGGGTCCAATACCTTTTCCACAGGCATTGACTATCTTCTATTCAAACAATGCCCTGACTCACCTTAGGTAATCAGAATAGTATCCATCCAAAATGTTGGATGAATAAGAAAAATTGAAAAGACTCGCCATACCATTACTCCAGTACAAAGCAACAGAATATTTTCAAGTTCGTATAGTAATATAAATCAACAATATACCAAGAGAAATTTTGTATTAGGTAAGATATAGGTACGAAAATGATTTTTATACTTTCACGTCATAGGGATAATCAATTTCAGCCTCAATCAGGTTTAGTACTATTTATAGAGAGCTGTAGGTTTGGTCACCCTAAATCGAGGAGAAAATGCAAGCTCGTCAAATATGCAAATGATATCCTCTCTCGTACACTTGTCTAGGTACATCATGAAAAATTTTATTCAGATTTCAAATTTTAGGTCGTCGTCATTTAATATTGTGCGTGACAATTTATTTCAAACCTGAACAATGCTCACAAAAATACAGTCACATCAGCAAATCCAGGAACACTGCTCAAAATACTTCAAACATCAAGAAAATAGGTAAATACTTAATTCGTGTAGGAGAATTGAGGTTACGTCGTTAAGTGGAACCTAAGCCTGGAAAATCTGAGGCTTATCTTGACTAAGGTTTATGTTGTCCTTAAATAGCGGTGCAAACCAAAATAGTAATGTAAGTTCCACTTAAGTCGTAAGGTAACCTTAAGTTGAACCGGTGCAAATAGCTGTAAATCCAATAAGCCAATTTGATTGCCAAATATCATTTGAAGTAAAAAGAGGCAAGCATGAAACATGTGATTAGCTCAAGAGAAATTATTGTACAGTTTTTATGTAATGGTATACGCTACACTATATTTTACTTAGTATGTATTCTGTTCCTGTATTCAACAGGTTTGCTACCAATGTTTGTGTTGACAGTGTCTATTATTTATGCCAGAAATTTATTCAGTAATTCAGATGATGTTTATTACTACTTGTACGTGACTTTACTTGTACTGATGACGGGCAAAGAACTTGAAACCGGTGTAATAATGATTTTCTGTTTTGAATTAGTCTGAACTATTGCTGTCCATTATAGAAAGCAATTAGTTAATTTATTTTTGTATCTTCTATTCAAGTGTTTCGTAGGTGAAATGCAGTGGTTGTAGAGGACAGTAGTTTCTCTCTGTTAGATACTTGCCAATGAAATTCCTATTGTATGGGATATTGCGAAAGGTTCTATTTAAAAATTCCCCTGTTCGTTATTCATTTAATGGTTTTCTGTATAGTATTTATAAATCTCCACAGTATTCTTGATGACAAGCACCCCCATTTTGCCCTCTATTTTTCAAGATATCAAAATGAAGATTCAATATGCGTCAAATGTCACATTTTAACATATTTGGCGATTGTTTCCAATTTTTGGTATGGCATCCTTATCCTGGCAGGTAAATTGGCAATTTTGGTAAACAAAACACACCATGTATTTTTTTTTAAACTAATACGCCTCTAAAGATTAAAATATTTTCACGAAATACCGTCTCCAGAAGCAGAAGATATTTTTTTTGTATTTAATGGTTACCGAATTTTTTCTAGTTTCAAATTGTAAACATATCATTTGAACATACAAAAATACAAAACACACTATTTGTTTTTGCATCAAAATAATCAAAAAAGATAAAATACAGTCATTGAATTTGTTAGTTAATAGGCAAATTTGTTTTTTTCCATTAATGTCATTCATGTTGATTTTAATTTAATCAAAAGCAAAAACTAAAAGAAATCAATTCGTTGTGAACATTCACTAAAGAAGTTTCAATCTATTCAGAATTTTCCCAGAATTTTGAAAATGCAATAATTTACTTCTGGCCAAACCGGACGTTTGAAAAAATCGTCAAAATGTGGCATTTGACGTTCTATATTAATTGGTAACTGTAGGGGGCTGTTGGAATATTTTGTGTTCATTGCTTGCCGACGAAACTGCTATTGTATAGGAAATTTGCAAAAAATCTATTTAAAATGAAAATATTAATATCCTACATCCATCATTTCTTCAATTTTCAAATACACAAATTCACCAAGTTACCAAGTTCTCTTTCTGAGATGTTAGTTTCACTTTTTATCTTTATCCCATGACAGATTGTACTTGTTTAAATAATAATTGTATCAACCTTTTTTTTTGTGTGAAAATATTGTATTGTATTTCAGTCGGCGTGATATTATAGTCATTATTTGTATGAAAAATATTTCATTTCATCAATTTTCATTTTCTTTTTTCTGTGTTCTGGTACATAGTTAGAGAGCCGCTGGTCTAAAACCGCGATGAGAATAAGTCTTCCTTTTGATGAGATGAAAGTCCTTCTCTCGAAAACCCCAAATTCCAAATATTTTTGAAAGCGGGCAGGGCCGACTCCAATACAAAGGGAAAATGTCTGTCGAAAGTGACTAGTAATCATCTGACAAAGCGGAAGACGATTTGGTCGAGGCGCACAATTTTGGTACTCAAAATCGATCATGGCAAAAATTCAACGTCTCACATATGCTTAATTTTGTGTTCCTTTACTTTGTTATGGTCTTTACTTCGAAAAAATCCGAGTGGAAGGTTTTTTAAGTTTAGAGCAATAGAGAAATTTGATCAGCATCACGAGTTCTTAAATATACAGTGTCCGGCATAAAGTTCGCAGCATATGGAAAACTTTTTTATTATTGATTTCTCAAAAAAAATTATTCTCGATATAATGAAACTATGGTTCAAATGATTTTCACATAAAGAGGGTTTACAAAACCACGACAATTGTTTCGCTTTACAAAAGCTTCTTCAAGTGGTGAAGATATACAGTATATCTTCACCATTGAAGAAGCTTTTGTAAAGCGAAACAATTGTCGTGGTTTTGTAAACCCCCTTTATGTGAAAATCATTTGAACCATAGTTTCATTATATCGAGTATAATGGATTTTCATCAAGTATCGGCTATATCAATTCAAAAAAAACCATCCCAAACCGAAATTGCAGATACCAAAATTGAATTTTATACTACCATATACGAGCAATATTGAAAAAAATGCCTTGTTTTCAAAAAAAATTTGACCCCATCACAAAATATTGTTCAGAATCGAATGTTGATTCAGAAATTCAAATCACAGCCACCTATCCACCTATGATCAATTTAATTTTTCCACTTTTTTTCCAATTTTCTCCTCATCGCCCTGTACGATATGAGGAAAACTATGCTAGATGGATGGTATATTGTTAGATATGATCATATCACTCTCCGGATGTTTCCTCCTTTCTCCCTCCCATCGGAAAATCACGTTAATTGAAATATTTCACAAAATCTTGCTGCAAATAGTAAATAAAACTGAATTGTTTTTCAATATCGCTCGTATATGGTAGTATAAAATTCAATTTTGGTATTTGCAATTTAGGTTTGTGATGAAGCAGAGGTTTTCATCAAGAATAATCTTTTTTGAAAAATCAACAACAAAAAAGTTTTCCATATGCTGCGAACTTTATGCCGGACACTATATAAAAAAAAGTTTATCGAATGCCTATTTCGGCAATTTCCCATTGAAACGGTCTGTCAAAAATTACGAAAGGAGTTTCTGGAAGAAACTGAATTAACAGAAAAAGGGTTGTTCTGAATATGAACCCGAAGATCTTTTCAACCTATTTTGTTTCCTATTACTTCATATTTTGGAGATGTCCGTGGTTATATCGTTGCCAGTTTGCAAATTCCACAATTCTATGACAAAAGTTTCGGAAGTTACCTTAAGTATTTTCTTGAGAAGTAAGACACTCTGTACAGTGTAATGGAAGGATTCCAGGGTCAGGCAATCTTCAAAATAAAGTGTCGTGATGTTGAAAACGAATATTTCTGGTGAGCAATCTTGCATTTATTTCAGATAATAAGAACATGTGTTCCAAATGTGGTAAAATATATAAACATCGAAATAATATGCTGAGACATATGATAAGAGAATGTGGCAAACCTCCAGGATTTGACTGTCCTTTCTGTCCCTACAAGAGTCATCGAAAAGCAAACATTGGATTACATGTATCCCGTAAGCATTCTACCTTATGAAAATTGAATTGTCTGATGTTACAAAATAAGTAAATGCATGAAGTCTGTTTTGGGTTTTATTTTGAAATTTCCCTTTTCAACAAAACTTCTTCATTCTATCACTTTGTTTCTAAATTTTACAGAGGTGTCCAAACTTCACCCGTGGTAAACACAGCTGATGTGAACATTATTTCAATCGAGAGACCTTTCTATCTCCATGAATTATATTTATATTTTGTGGGTCTATTTATAAGCACCTCCCACTCCACGTACTTGTAATTTGTTTGGCACTGAATTGCCATGAAACATTGAATAATAAATGAACGAGAAGCTAGCAACCTAGCAACGATATCATGGCGAATTTCATGCAGTACAATTCTTTATTCGTGCTTCTTGATGTGAGGAATCTTACAATTAGAGTATGTAAAGAACGTATGATACGATGAAAAGGTTTGTGCCTGTGTATCACAATTGAATGAATGGAAAATTTTTGAATGACGTATGGAATTTCTGAAATTATCAATGAATCTACAAGGAAGTAACTCGAAATCGAATAAAGAAGTCAAGTTGAAATTCAACCAGAATATGAAAAATCATGTTTTGAATTGAATTTGACTAGTATATTAAAGCATAAGTGGATATCAAGGTCTTTCAAACACGTGCGATATTTCGAACACGACGGCGCAGCCGGAGTGTTCGAAATAGAGCAACGAATACTTTACGCTATTTTTTTTATTGGTGCAATTTAAAATCATAAATACTGGTATTATTACTACAAAAAAAATGTAAATATGTACTAATATTGTAAAATGGTTGAATTCGTGATGTGATAGTATACCTTTCGTTGTCATGGAAATGAAAAAAAAACAGAAATAAATTTTCAATTTGTCATCAAAGATTAATTGTTGTCACTGTAGTGCCCAAAATTGAATTCTAATGTCGATTGTTTGAATGGTAAAGCAGAATCGCGGTTAATACGACAAAAATCTAATGATGCGCATGAAAAAGAAAATGACAAAGGACCCCGCACTTTTTATAGGTAAAATGGTTCTCGGTGAAATTGTCTGAATTTTTAGTATATTGTAGTATTCGAAGTACTGATTGAACGTGCAGAATCACAAAGTTCGTTGATGGGTAGATCTCGAAATACAGGGCGTTCAAGTTGAAAATCAGTAATATTTATTTAATTATTTTCTCGGAATTTTAAAGTGCCAACTACTATTTTTTTCGCTCTTATCATCAACATAGGTACCTTCATATTACTCAATATCATTCAGATGGCGCAGATTATATCATTATATATCATGAAACTTTTCTGTGATAAAAATGACAAAATATCAACGTTTCAGTAATCATCCTGTTATTCATGAAATACTCGGTGAAATTCCTTCATTATTTTTTCAAATATTCATCATTCCCTCCTCAACACTGTCCCAAAAATGCAGTTTCTTACTATGACTAGTTTTATAGTTATTATTTGAGAAACTTTTTACCATTTGCATGACGAGTTGAAGGAACTTGTTCACGCGTACATTCTACTAGTGGCCAAGATTTTTCACAAATAGCGAAACGTGAGAATGTGGAGATCAAAATAAATGTAACATTATATGCAGGGTGATGACCAATGACGGTCCATCCAATTCCATCTACCATTTAGGAACTGACTGAATATACGACGCATCAGTTACAACTCACAACTCAGGCATGAGCAATCTTAATTTAATTTAACTCGTATAATATGATTATTTCTATTCATGCCTCTCTTAGTACTTATATTTAGTTTCATTGGTTCCATCAGTGATAATTATTATCACCTTCACGTATTGAATTACCTATATTGATGAAATATAATAGATGTCTATGTGTTTCTATTGATAGCCAGCAAATATAAAAATCATGGAAACCTCTATCCGAGTGGAACACGAATTAGAAAAAAACCGTTGCTGCCCAGATTCAAATTCTCCTATTAGTTATTCTCCTATTAGTTATTAGTTCTATCAATCATTTTCACTTTTCCCAGATAGTTTGTTTTTAATTCCGACAAAGCTTAAACCAACAAAATTCACCTATCTGTACCTTACATTATTAAATTCATATATCTGATGTGATTGTTATCTCTAATCTTCGCCTTCTTTTACATTTATTTTGATCTCCACACTCTCACGTTTCACTATTTGTGAAAAATCTTTGCCACTAGTAGAATGTACTCGTGAACAAGTTCCTTCAACTCGTCATGCAAATGGTAATAAGTAATAAGTTTCTCAATTAATAACTATGAAACTAGTCATAGTAGGAAACAGAATTTTTGGGACAGTGTTGAGGAGAGAATGATGAATATTTCAAATAATAATAAAGGAATTTCACCGAGTTAATCATGAATTACAGGGTGATATCTGAAACGTTGATATTTTGTAATTTTTATCATCGAAAATTGTCATGATCACCCTATATATCCGAACGAAATCATGTTTATACGGTATCAGCTATCTTCGGAGGATGATAATTCACTTGAATATACAGGTTGTGTACCTAAGAACCGGCCACATATTTCACCAATTTTTTAAATCACCCTGCACGAATTGTATGATGTGATTAATGATGGAATAAGAATAGTATATTGCATGCCGATATAATTTTATCAAAATTTCATCATTACATCGAATTTTCAGACATTACTAAAATGTTTTTCTTTTTCACTCTGTACACATAACGATATAATCTGCACTATCTGAATGATATTTAGTAATGTACGTTGATGATAAGAGCGAAAAAAAAATGCAGAAAGTGCCATTTCCAAACTCGAGAAAATAATTAAATACAAATTACTGATTTTTAACTTGTATTTCGAAATCTATCCATCAACGAACTTTGCGATTTTGCACGTTCAATCAGTACATCGAATATTACAATATACTAAAAATTCAGACAATTTCACCGAGAACCATTTTACCTATAAAAAGTGCGGGGTGCTTTATCAAATGGATGGAACAGCAAAAGTTAACAGATATAAATGAACGAGTTGTTTATTTGACGTTACAAGGTACTGCTGTCAGATCAATAATCAAAAAGTTGTCATTTATACTTCACGTTTTTAAATTAAAAAAAACGCGCGTTTTTGAAAGTTCGATTTAAACACGCTGGGGCGTGCTTTAAATAGGTAAAATAGGGGAAATAAAAAAACATGTTTTTAAAATCCGGTCTGAAAGTCAAAAACTAATAAGTAACTAACAACACAAATATTCCTGCACTAAATAAAAAAACTCCACTAATTAAAAGAATTCGCATTTCATATTTCAATTTAAGTACTTTTGATAATAATTTATTTCTAGTTGGTAAATCATTGTATACTTTTATTGGCAAAACCAAGGGACTGTTAGCCACAGTTGACAAACGATAGGATGGCATATTAATATTGCAGTTTTGCCTTAAGGTCGTTCCGTACCTGCAAGGTAATAATACAAATAAAGATCAATAAATTACACTGAATGAGACAGACGAACGGATCTTTTCCGTTTACGACAAGTATAGTCTCCGCTACTGTCACTGTTACCAATGAATTGATTCGCATTGATATGATTCGCCACGTTACGGCTGTTTTATTATGCACTTTTCATTTATCACTTTTCAGTATTTGTACTGTTTCAATCTATAGTACCTATATACAGGGTGTCCGGTAAACCTTGTACAATATTGAAACTTGTGATAGACCAGGTCGTGACTGTTCAGAATATCGGAATTTCACCTTAGTAAAAATATCACCGTTTTTGAGATAATGGGCATTTTAGGAATTTCTGGAAAATCCCTACCTAACCTTGGATTTTTGATACAAATTGAGACGAATTCAAATATCTTTGCTGCTGAAGATTACTGATGAGTGATGCTTTTAGATGTACGAAACAGTTTTTCAGAAAGTGAAAATTATTTTCAAGAAATGAGGGTAAAACGACAGATTTGAGTTTCACCAATTTTTTTAACAACAGTTTGACATTATTGTCTAAAAGAAACATAACCAATTGGAAGTGGACATTCATTTCAGAAGTATGCTCATTTTGTCCAGACTCTTCCATGGTCTAAAACAAACTATAATTATTTTTGGAGGTAGTGATTTCCATTGAATCAGGCTTGGTTTTATTCTAGGCTTTCATAAACTTTTATACTTACGCGCAAAAATTAGTATATTTCGATTTAATCAAGATAAAATGTGGAAATGATTATTAATAATAAAGAATAGACTGCTTGGTAGCATTAAATAGTATGTCAATAAAATTAACTTTTCATGTAATTAAGCCTAATGAAATTATAGAAATGAAATGTCGATTATCCGACATGGCACCGATTAAAACGAATACTTGTGATAAATGTCGCAATTGTCCAACATCCAGATTCCAACGAAGTTTCAGAGACCGACAGATATACAGGGTGTAACCAAATAAGTGCAAATTTTTTTAGGAGGTGAATCCTTGACGAAAATTAAAAACTTTTCTAATTCCTGTGTTGTGTCCGTAGAAGCAATAGTTCCCTATTGAAAAAATAAAATACAACATTGTGCATGAACGGATCTTCTGTACATAGAATTGAAAAAATCTAGTAGGTAGCTGTCACATTTTGTTTGAACAACTTGTTCAACAAATTATTCCGCTTGTTTCATTCACTGGTATTTATTTCTTTGTCATGCCGTACACACGTTATACTCCCCGAGAATATGCGCATATGCACTAAATTTATGGTGAATGTGGAGGAAGTGCTACTGCTGCAGCAGCGCTTTATGCAGAACGATATCCGATTGCTCAATACCGCTCAGAGAATCGCTGATCTGGGGGCTATAACCTATAACGCATTTGAAATGGTTCTTCTTGAAAATATGTCGTCTGTGCGTACGAGCAGATGGAAAATAATATTTTTGTAATATTATTCAGTGCGATGTTGAATATTCGTTATTGTGGTTTATAGTGTATGCTGATTAAAAAAAAAACGTTGAATTAGTATTTACTTCTTTACATCTCATTGAATGCTTCTAAGCAGTTGATTCGTTATTACTCATGATTATTTAATCAATTCATCTTGATAGGATAAAAATAAAAGACATTACTGACAAAGTCTAATGGAGTTGATTTTAGCTCAGATTAACATCACACTCTAATATAATCTAAATTTTACTCCTTCCAAAAATAATTATCGTATATTTTATACCATGGTAGAGTCTGAACAAAATGGACATTCTTTTGTAATGAATATCCACTTCCACTTGGTTATGTTTTTTCAAACAATAATGTCAAACTTTTGTTAAAAATATTGGTGAAACTCAAATCTGGCATTTTACCCTCATTTATTGAAAAAATTGTATCGGAAAAACTGTTCTGTACATCTAGAAGCATCACTCATCAGTAATCTTCAGCAGCAAAGATATTCGAATTGGTCCCAATTCGTTGACAGGTCACTTAAAAATCCAAGATGAGGTAGTGATTTTCCCGAAATTTTAAAAATGCTCATTATCTCGAATACGGTGAGATTTTTACTGAGGTGAAATTCCGATATTCTGAATAGTCATGACCTGGTCTATCACCAGTTCCAATATTGTACAAGGTTTACCAGACACCCTGTATACTATATGAGAAAGTAACTACCTATGCACTTTTACGAAAAGTAGTTTGACTCGAAAAAAGTGTATATTTTAATTAGTTTGGGTCAAAAAGTTTTACAATAAATAATGAAAATAACTTTCCGTGTAAGATTACAATATCCTGAACAGACAGGTGCATGTTTCATTGAAATCGGACTAGGGATGTTCGAAAAATTTGAGCAGACGTTTCAGAGAATATAGGAAACAGCCTTAAGTTATGCACATTAGTTCCGTGAGACTGTTTGAGAATAGCTTGATTATTTTTGTTATACAACAGACAGTTATAATTAAATAAAACGTTGAAAGCTCAAGTTGTAAAAAACAACTGGCGACAGGGAAATATTTTAAACGTCGTGTATCGTACAATTTTTTTTTTGTATGAAAACTTCATTATACCCAGAAATATGAACAGTGTGAACCGTACACCTAAACAAAGCTGGAAATTTTTACAGTTATATTGTTTGTTCCAAAAGGATGGACTAAACTGTTTTTCTAAAAGTATGATGTTTATTTGTTTATGTTTTTGTATTCTGACAAAAAATCTTGATTCAAGGGGGGTAGATGAAATGGCTTGTCAAAATTCTCGCAATCACCTCCTTGACTTTCGATTGTTTGTGATGACAATATAATTTTGAATTGAATCGGTTGTTCTGATTTTGAATCCGAAGACATATCCGACCTATTTTGCATCTTACTATCATATCTTGGAAATGTCTGCTGTTCCATTGCTGCTGGAGTGCAGTGTACATCACTTGAAGTTAAGGTCATTTTGTTCGATAGATCTATCGATTCTGAAAATTTCACAATTCTACGGCAAAAATTTCGGAAGTTACCTTGGGTTCCATGGTTAGACTTTTAGAATTCTCAAAATTACGTGTCTGGAGATTGAAAACGAATATTTTTGGTGAGCAATCTTGCATTTGTTTCAGAAAACAAGCACATGTGTTTCAAATGTGGTAAAAGTTATAAACATCGAAATAATATGCTGAGACACGCGGTAAGAGAGTGTGGCCTACCTCGAGGATTTGAATGTCCTTTCTGCCCCTACAAAAGTCATCGCAAGGCAGACATTTCATTACATGTATCCCGAAAGCATTCTACCTTATGATAATTGAATTGTCTGGTGTTACAACATGAATAAATGAATGAGGTACTAGCTTGAGATTTTATTTTGAAATAATTCCTTTTCGCACATCGTCAGTGTTTTCTGTTTCGTACACTCGCGTTTCGTACACCTCAAAAAATTATCTGAAAAATTCTTGTTTGGTACAGTGAATTAATAAATGAATTTTTGGCTTCTCATTTCGTACAACGACCACTGCGATAGCCCAAATTTTCACACACTCAAATATCTACGTAAGGTTATAGACTGGTGCCTATAATGTTTGTGAAAAAAAAGTAACAGGAAAGGACCAGGAGGAAAATGTTGTAGAGGTTCCAACTTTAAGAAAAAATAAATATACTCGAAAACACTCAAAATGGTGAATGGGGATGCAGTTTATGGGTTGAATACGGTTTTTTGCGATTTGCGGCGAAACGTGACCTCTTAGCGGAAAATGTTTAATGGAAAAGTTGTAGATATTAAAAAAATCAAAAACTTTTTTATTCAACACTTTTCGACATAGCCTCAAATTAACCTTCAAAATGGCGAAAAAATGATTTTCCAGCATTTATTTTTTTTCTCGCATGATCTTTTCGCAATTCAGAAAACAACTGGTATTCGAATTATGTACATTTTCGAAAAAAAATACCCTCATCTTCCACGAACAATTGTCTTGGTGTTCTTTTTTTGATTTCGAAGGTCTATATATAAGTGACCGTTTTAATTTTTGTAATCATATCTTCAGAATCGTACTCAATTTGTAGAATACATCAGATCACTCGAAATCATTCCAACTAGTGGCGCTCTTCAAGGAAGCAATCTAGCCCTTCTTCTATTTTCTTTGTTCATAAAGGATACCAATCAAATAATTTTCAGTAATTTAAGTTTTAGTTTTAAGTAATGTTAATTATTTGAAGACTATCTTATTTACATAAAGACATTAATTAAATACAAGAATGGTGCATCCGCAATAAGACACTAAACTACGATGGCGTAGAATGGACATTTGATTTTTTTTCTTAATTTTGAGTTCCAACTTGAAATTAGTGTTAATTTGAAGTTGGCCAACTTTCAACTAAGAATTATAACTACCTAATTATCCTAGTGAAAACAACAAAATCGTAAGCGCGAAGACTTGTTTGTCCTTCGCTATTTTTTCTACGACAACCTCGAAAAATGTTCATTTTATATGCGTAACTTCAATCATAATCAAGCACATTTTGTACAGAATTTCATTTTTGCATCGGTTGCTAGGCAAGTTACTAAGCAACAGATGCAAAATGGAAAATTTCGTGTTAGGTCTCGGTCCACTCTAAAATCGCGGAGGCTTGTCAGGTTATGACGTCCAGCGACAAAGTAATGAAATGTCAGCAGCTCAAGATGAAAAGCTTTTTCATCATCAATATGTCTCTGAATTCTTTTTAGTTACTTTTTCGTGTAACATACATGATGATGAAACAAAGGCATTTTTATTATTATTATTTCTGTCAAAGTTTTAGTAGATAACGAGTAATTTCGTAGTTGTTTTCTATAAAAACTTTATCAATTGAAATGGAAACTTAGATTTGAAACCTCCGAACATAATAGATGCAGCGAATAACACTGAATTTATTACTGGAAACGTCGAAGAATATTTGTTTCAACGAGTTTATAACGTTTTTTTGTTATGAAAGGTAGATCAAAAGACAAAATCGTTTTCCGAGAACGTTTTGTAGAAAAAGAATAGATTGCAACTTGCAAAAATGGCCATTTTTTGCTCATTGCATAATATACTATTTTGATGTCTTTTAGAATAACGTCAGAAATAAATAAAAACCAATATCAATAATCAGCCCTATGCTGTATCACATCCGTTATGTTTAGCGGTCAGACGTTATCCCAACATAATGGCAAATAGCCATTAAGTTGTGACGGAAATGATACAGCACAGGGCTGAATATTATTTTATTCAAAGTATCCCAAAATCCGAAAAATATAGCCCAGTTTTGCAAACTCCATATAAAAGAACTTTGGATTTTACAACATTTCCTCAATTCAACCAACATTGTAACTCCGAGATCCTAATGCAATCCCAACCTTATTTTAGACACACTGTGTAGGTATACGTCGTCACATTTAGGACAACAAATCAAAGATAGATTTGAAACCAATGTAATTAGTCTTCAAATATCGTCGTTTACAAGCGAATTAATTATATTAACTTCTCTTCAAAGAACAATGGCAAATGATGACTGATTGCATTTGTTTCAGATCACCGGCATAGTTGTCCAAAATGTGGCAGAAAATATAAACATCGACATCATATGCTGAGCCATTCACGGGAATGTGGCAAGCCTCCAGGAATCAAGTGTTCTTTTTGTTCCTACAGAAGTCATCGAAATTCTAATATTCGAGTACATATAGTGAAGATGCATTCCAATCCTACCAACTTGCCTGTTTCGCATTGATAATGCATACCTTAACATTTTCCTTCACGCCGTCTCAAAATTGAATAAAGCGAACCATAGACCTATACTAGGCTGAAAAGATTTCGAATTGTACTGTTTGTTCTATAAGGATAGATTAAACTACTTTTCTGGTTAAACAGCATTTCAATTATTGCGGATTAAAAAGACTGCTGTTTGTTTATTAGTTCTGAAAAATTGTTTCAGCTGGACATTCGTGGTTGCGGTAACGTTTAATTCCTCTCCTTCCTTGAAAATCGAAAGATTATAGTGAAAATTGATTATGTCTTTTCAAACGATGGTGTTCAAAAGACTACCTGCATGAGCCAAACTGTTTAAATGTCGTGTCGTCGGATTGTGCAACGCATTTATTTGGAGACATAGTGAAAGAGGTGGTTCGAGTATACAATAAAGAGTGACGGGCCAAGAATGGGTTCCTGAGGTACCCCGTGAAATAGTTTGACTGTCAGAACTTGTCTCATTTATGAATACTGCTTGTTTTCTATTGCTTAAGTATGACTACCACATCGAGAGCTACACTTCTGACGCCAAACTAAAACAGGATATCCAATAGAGTGGAGTGAAAAACACAGTCGGAGGCTCTTGATAGATCACATAGAGTAATAGAAGTATTCATGCCTTCTTCCAAACCTTCGACTATCTCAGTCATGACTTTGAAAACAGCAAGTGTATTGCTGCATTTATTCCTAAAACAAATTGACAATACTTGAGAAATGTATTAGATTAAAAGTATTTCATAATTATCTACCTGAATATAATCTCAAAAATTTGGAAACCAAGAGAATTATAGATATTGGGTGATAGTTTGATATTCTTGTCTCTAGTCTCGAATATCAATTCCTCAATTTTGTTCCGACAATCAAGGTTCTCGAGGAAAAATTGAAAATTGAAACCACCCTCGTTTCAGGTTATCCATGACTAATAGCCGACAATTCGTAATAATGTAGGAAATTTTTTTGATGTACTGTTTTGAATTGAATTAAATTTTGAATTGAAAACCCACCAATCATTAGTATTTCGGAAGAGGAGAAATATCGAAAGGTCTTCAAGCATATAAGGGAAAAGTGAGTAAAGAGATTCAAGTTGATGGTAATTCGGATTGATGTGAAATCTGATGTGAATACCAAAAATCTTGGTTGAACCTTCCTTTATGACCAGATTTTTGAACATCAATGGTGGATTATGCAGCATTCATTAAGTTTTAAGTCATAAGGAAGAATATTCATCAATGATTGGTTGGAATAAACGGTTCAACCATTCATTGACGAATATTCTTCCTTATGACTTAGAACTTATGACTTATGACTGCTGCATAAATCCACCATATGTGAGTAATTACATGCAAACATTTTTTTTAACATTTAAAATAAAAAATGTGGAAAACATAACAAAACAATGCAAAATTTCACAAATGGTCTATCTTAGATCGCAATGAAATTATAAAAAATTACACATCATATCATCTTTTAGTTCCCCAATTTTGTGACTATTTCCAAGTTTGGCACTAGAGTTAATAAATTATTTATATATACTTTTGCTAATAACTCGGGCCGAAAATAATCTAAAAGGACAAACGCAAAGAAACGTGTCTTTCTATGTCATAAGTCTCGCTGAACTCCGCTGATGACGGCAACATATTTTTTTTGTTTATTTTGCAGTAAACATTTTTTTTGCAACTTGAATTTATTATGGCAATAATGCAAAAGTTTCTCATATTGGTCGGGAATGTAGGGAGTAATTTCCCAGAAAACATGTTAAATTTACCACCACCACAGATATCGAGAACTTTCTCAAATTTGAAAAGAATGAAAAAATTGCAAAATTGTTTTTTTTTTATTTGACAAAGTTACCGAAGTTTTATGTTTTCCAGGAATTTACTACCTACGTTTCCGACCAACTCAAGAAACTTTTATATTATTTCCATAATTCATACAGGTGCAAACAACATTTTTTGGTGTAAAATAAACAGAAAAAAGTATGTTGCTGGTCGGCAACATTGTTAAAAATGTAAATTATAAATAATTCTGGTTATTTTGTAGAGAACAAATGCAAAAGAGTCGCAAAATTACGAAAACTAAGAAAATGTACAATTCGGACATTATGTTGATAATAATTCTGATATTCAAATTGACTGTGATGCTTTGAGGAAACACCTCTTGATTCAACGGTATTACCAAGGAACATAATATTGCTTATGAATTATTTAATAGAATCATTGATAACATTCAAAATCATTATCTCTAAATTCCAATGTCTGAAAAGGTTTTAATTCGACAAAACTTCGAAACCCTTTGCCCAGAAAAGTTTTCCACAAGCTTACAATAATCCAAAATCATTCAATTCCTACCTCCTATTACCTCGTTGTTTCCACAACGTTCTCATACATTGCATGATCTTCTAATTACAGCGAATCTGGGAACATAGTAAAATTAGGATGGAAAGAAGTTTTCATCTTCTGGCTCCAAGGAAATTCCCATTGATTTTCATGCCGTAGAACCCCAACAAAAAATGTTTCATTTGAACATTTTTCCATAATTTTTTCCTTGGAATCATTCCAATCAAGTAATAGTTCGTAATTTGTAGAAGTATCGTAGCCAGAAGACATTAGGTAGCTTTAAAATTTAGTTAGTACTCCATGAATAAGAATGCCTTGTGAATTATTTTTTCAACTCTTCTAGTACTGAGAAAAATACTGGAAAACCAGAGGAACCAAGAGAACATGTTGTTGCCACTGCAGCTTATGAGGAAATACGGAGCCCTAGTCCCACAAAATTGGCCGAACTCATACCCACATTTGATGGAAAGGAAATTCGACAATTACATGAATAGCGAAAACAGACACGAGTGTCCAGTTTGCAACAAAAGTTACAAAAACAAGAGACATCTCTACAGGCATCAGAAGGAAGAGTGTATTGGGGTGGAACCAAAGTTCAGATGTGAAATTTGCTCTAATATGTTCAGAAGGAAGTACCATCTTTCTCGTCATATGAGCAATAGGCATTCTGTTAAAACTGAACCTATTAAAACTGAATCTTTTAAAACTGAATCTTTGAAAACTGAATGATCTTCAGTTTTAATTAACGCTTGAACTTCTTTATGAGAAAAATATGCTTGTTTTAAGAGAATTGCAGAATGGGTTTATCCCAGTGGAGTCAGTTTTGTTCTTTTTGTATATCTAGAATTATGTTTAAATTTGTATTTCTATTGGCTTTCGCACTTTTTGTGATCTCTTACTGAATCAGTTCACCAAACCTTTCATTTCTCTTTTTGATATCTTCAATACTAAGAAATACGATTTTTATTTTGTTAAAACTGACAGATCATGATAATATAGTTTGCAAAGATGGTGTTGCAAGGTATATAATCTTCTTGATAGACCGGGGGATAGTGACAGATTTTGGAAAACGATTTTACTCAGTATGCCCTTTGGAGGACAATATTGTCCTTATATCCTCATGATAATAATGTATGAATCAAAGAGTCGTCGTGGGTTCTTCATATTAAATAACAATAATAGTATTTTCGAAAATTATGTGTTTCGGTACGGTACGGTAGTAAAATGATAGAACCAAAATACTCGAAAAACCATTGGCTTACCGTTTGGGTGGGCGGAGAATTTCCTTTTTCAAATACAAGTTCACGTGACCATAGCAGCCAATCGGGCCCACCCTAACGGCCTGCCAATGGTTTTTCGAGTATTTTAGTTTTATTAATTCATCACGAACCACTTGGCAGCCTGACTGAAATCGTACTGATAATAATAACAATAATGATAATAATTTTTTAATATGAAGAACCTACGACGACTCTTTGATTCATGCATTATTATCATGAGTATATACGGACAATATTGTCCTCCAAAAGGCATACTGAGTAAATTCGTGTCCCAAAATCTGTCACTATCCCCCGGTCTATGATAGTTACTTGAATTCTATCTCTATTGAACAATTTGGTGAATTCAAACTTTCTTGGGAAATATCATACTAAACACATTTATTAAAAATCGAATTATGGTTCAATATATAGACAGGTATATTGTTAGTTTGACTCAACAATATGGTCTAACTGTTAACATTAGCACTTCTAGAAGAATATTATTCATTGTGACTCATTTAAAATGGAACCATCCCTGTAGACTACGCATTTTCAATCAATCTCATTTTTTTCTAATATCAAGCATAAAAACTGTATCTTGACACAAATTTGCATACCTTTAGTTTCATTTCCAATGCACTGTATGTGTTTCTTTGACAAAAATGGTAAAAGTTCATTAAGCAATTTTTGTTTTCAAGTTTGGCTTTAGTCTCTACCACTGGATTCGTACTCGTTATAAACAAAAACTATCAAAATTTCATGACAAAATATTGCTTAACAACGAAGTTACAACAACTTAAATTTTGGAAACAAAGCATTTGATTATAATTTTTATTTAGATTATAGACATATTTAAAATCTTGCAACACTGTCGATAAAAAGTAGTACACCAGTGAATAAGTAAATAGCTCACTCCGTTCAAAACAAATACGAACCCAGTGATAGGTCAAACTTGAAAAAAGTAATTGTCCAATAAACGTTTGCCAATTTTGACAAAAATGAAACCACAGAGTGCCTTGGGAATGAAACTAATGTTATGAAAATTTGTGTCAAGATACAGTTTTTGATGCTTAATTTAAAAAAAAATTGATTGATTGAAATATGCATATTCTATAGGGGTGGTTCAATTTCAAATCACTTTAACCAATTTCCCATTCTAATCTAATTTTTTGTGTAACATGTCTTCGTAACATTTCTGTTCACTTCAACCCCATCTTCAATAGTATCTAGTAACGTAAGTTAGGTATTTCTTTCTTTTTTTTTTTTGAAGATATTAAAAATAGGATTTCAGAAACGAGAATGTTATTTGTTCAAGTAACTGTTTGATAATAGCATTTCAGAAAAACAATATTCGGTCCTCTACACTGCTTAGATCTAGAAAACCTGGCAGCAAACTGAATAGACTGAATTTTAGTGCCAGTCAGTTCATTTGTTAATTACCTAAGATTATGTTCACCAAAGATTAACAAAGTAAACAGATTGTTTGGTTAGGCTGAGTAATTTCTACATTTGATTCATTGAACTCGAACATACTACAACAGTTATACAGAGTCTTGCAACGAGGACGTATTCTTACATAATATCTCCATAATGAAAACAGATGTTTTTTGCATTATTTTCTGAGATCTAAAAAATTACACTGATGCCAGTTTTGTTTTTGAATGTCAACCTGGAATTTTTGTCGTTTTTTTTCAAATAATTAAGTGCACTTATGCATGGAAATATTGAAGATAACCGAGAGATTTAGCACAAGATTTTTGTGGTAAAAATAAAACTTGTTTTCCTGAAGATATCGGTATATTAAATATTAGTAGGTATACCCTTCATATTTTACAAAGAAACCGACAAACACGTATATAAAAATCAAGAGCTGGAAAAACAGAACTCTCTGTGTAACTGGCTTGAATATAAGTTTGTGGAGCTCAAAAATTATGATTCCATAGATTCCGTTACGGAAATATGAAAACCTGCGCCTGTCTTGCAGGACCCTGTAGAAGTCAAATATTTTTGTGATGAGATATTGAAATCTTACCGTTTGTATACTGATATACATACGAATACCGAATGTATTTATCAGTTTCGTCAAAGTAATTGTTATCGTCACCTTGTTTAGTGAAGATTATTTTTGTAACTTTAAAAATAGAGCTCACTTCTAACTATACTGTTAGTAAGCATAGCAATTGATGAATAAATCATATTGTTGCTACCTTTAGTCCTAATCATATTGGCCATATCAAAAACTAATCTGTTTAGGACCCATACTCTTCTTCATTTGTTCCTGTTCAAACAATTATAGTTTTAAGTTCAGCAGAGGTCATACCCCGAACATTCTGTTTATGCTCGATTGAACCTGAAATATAAAATTATGTCCTCAATATTTACCTGAGGAAGTGAATGTTTACCACTAGTATTAAGTAAGTAGTATTTTTTAATGCAAGATAACTTAACAATGTGCCTTATACAGAATTACTGAAGATGAAATTAAGACTGAAATTATTTTTAAATATTCTGTATTAATATTAGATAACGAATAATGGGGCAAGCCCTTGATCTCTTGCTAAATTGGAGAGTTATTAATATGGTTGTGTATTTCTATATCTGCTGTTGATCTGACATTTTTATTGAACCAAACTTTGGCAGCTCTTCCTTCGTTCAGCTGCATTGAGACTTTATTAAACATAAATTTATTATGAATTTGCCTTATAGCTTACAAAATATATCATTCGACTGAAGAATTTATTGTTTTTTTTACTAGATTTTTTGTTACTCAATGTATGTTTTGACTCTACTCCTTCGTCAGATGTGAAAGTGACTGTATACGAAAACTTGGATAATTTTGAATTAACCATCCAACATTTTACAATTTTATGACTTTTTATGACGAGTTTTCATATTAACGTCAATGATTTCTCATCGTCATGTAATATTGCAATCAACTTCTCTACATATTTGACATGTGGTTCATGCACAACAGGGCTCTAGCTCATTCAAGTGTTCTTGTCAGCATCTCGACATCAGCTATACCCTAATCGCTGGATTGGACGTGCAGGATCTCAACATTAGCCAGCTTGCAGTCCAGATATGAATCCTCTTGATTTCTTTTTATGGGGTCACCTGAAGGCTCTCGGTCATAAAACTCTTGAAGTAGATGTGCAGGACTTTAGGAATCGAATAATTGACAATTGCAATGGCATAAGGAATACTGAAGGAATTTTTAAACGTGTCAGACAATCAACGACAAATCGATTGCAGTCGTGTATTTCATCAGAAGGTGACCATTTTGCTCATTTACTGTCCACTGTAAGGTCGACATTGTTTGTTTTTTATTTTTGGTTTTTATTTTGTTGTTAGTTTTTAGACTGAGTTGTAATCTTTTTTTGTTTTTTCTCAAAAACGAAGCTAGATATAGACAAAATACAACAGGCCAAAAAGTTGTAATTTTGGTTGTTTAATCTTTAAAAATAACAAAAAACTACAAAAAGTCAGTGGCGTACTGTTTTTCTCCCAACATTGTTGGCTGTGGTGCCCACTGAGACGCCACTGGAATAATTATTCCAATCTAGTTAGGGCTGAATAAGCGCGTTATTAGTTCAATTAACTATACCAAATTTTAACCAAATCGGTTTGAAGAATACCGATTTTTTAAAACTTCTACGCCCTGTAACTCTTTTTTTCTTAAAACGACTTAACAAATCACCCTCTGCAGTTTCGTACCGTAGTTAGGAAACACTCTGTATACCGGATGTAACAGGATCATGGTACACCCCTTGTATCTCCATTACTTTTGAAGGTAATTAATTGATTGAAATTTGGGATATTCCAGATAAAAAATAAGCGACACTTTTTGACATACAAATGATTTTTTTTTCACTTCTGGTTTCACGGGAAGTAATACCAACTTTCCATTTTTTAATAGAACACCTTGCAAATCATTACATTTCTGAAATCTGCATAATTTTCTGAATCCACTGATACTACATAAGCGACATTTCAAACATCAAAATTTTTGATTATTTAATTTTCAGTTTTTCATTTAAGTGTGCCACGATGGTTCCGATATGTTGACCCGTCTAATGCTAAAAAATTGAAATCCCGTCAAAAATACTCAATTGCGTTTTTTATGAGCAAATAAAGTTCTTCGTAATCGATTTTGTGGTAAAACTCAATTTTTTTAAATGGAAACATAATGGTACATTTATTAGTACTATTATTAATAAAGAATTTATTCATATCTGGTAATAAAATGTGCGATTAATATAATCAAAATTACAACTAAAAGAAAATAATAAAATACAATCATTTTGTTCTAATTTAATGCTAAGATGGCTTTGAAAACAATGAAGTATTGCTTCAGATTGTCAAATAAATATTTTTTGGTTTATCGGTGTTTTTGTTATGTATTGGAAAAGTCTTTACATTTGTTGTTAATTTTGTTCAAAATGCCGCACATTTATACAAAGGATGAAAAAGTGAAAATGTTAATTATTTATTGGGAATATAGAAAAAATTCCGTTACGGCTATAGAAACCTTTATGCCGACCAATATCCTGATAGACAATGTTCAGCGAGAAATTGTTTTAATGGACATGAAAATCAATTCCGAATAGAGTCTAACCATGATCCCGAAGAAAACGTTATCATTGACGAAGGAACGGAAATTAATGTTTTAGCTCGAATAGAAGTTGATAAGACTGGGGATAATTGGGTTTGAATTGGAAATTAGTCACCAAACGGTAAGCCGAATCTTGCACACACATAATCTTTCAAATATCAATTGCACCAGCACCTGAACGAAAATGATTATGAACGTAGGATGGAATATTGCAATTGGATGTTGCAGAATAATGTGCAGCCAAACAATGCAATTTTGGGACAGATTTTATTTTCGGACGAGTCTAGGCAAGTCAAAATTTATTGCGGGGGGTAACTGTCAAGTGCGGTTCGGTTTCAATGTTTGGCTTGAAATACTCGGTACTAGAATCATTGGTCCAATAATATTTGAAGTGCCTTCGACTGGACCTAGATACTTAGGATTTCTGCAAAATGAAATTGAGGACAGGTTAACTGAATTACCTGTCCATTTACGACAGGGAATATATTTCCAAAAGGATGGAGCTTCTCCCCATAATTCAAGAATAGTTATTGATTACCTTCAACAGGCATCCGTATAGAAAACGTAATTTTGATGAATGGTCCGGTGCGATGGCCTTCAAGGTCACCTGATTTGACACCTCTTGATTCCTTCGTTTGGGGCCATTTAAAAAACACTGTCTCTGCAACCGCCTTTCAACCCGCAAGATCTGGAGTTGCGAGTAGGACGCACAATTAATAGTATAACGGCCCAGCAATTAGCGAAAGTTCTTCAAGAAACAGCTATGCGAGTTCAGAAGTGCATTGACGTTAAAGGACTGCATTTTGAACAATTATTGTAATATTTTGTGTTCATTTTTTATATATCAAAGCTACCTTAGTAACTTCTCAGCATTAAATTAGAACAAAATAATTGTATTTTCTTATTTTCTATTAGCTGTTATTTTGATTGTATTTATCGCACATTCTCTTGCCAGGTATGAGTAAATTCCTTATTAATAGTACTTCCACGTGTTCATTTTTTATATATCAAAGCTACCTTAGTAACTTCTCAGCATTAAATTAGAACAAAATAATTGTATTTTCTTATTTTCTATTAGCTGTTATTTTGATTGTATTTATCGCACATTCTCTTGCCAGGTATGAGTAAATTCCTTATTAATAGTACTTCCACGGTTCCAATAAGGTTCCATTGAAAAAAATTGAGTTTTACCCCAAAATCGATTGCGATGAACTTTATTTGCTCAAAAAAATGCAATTGAGTATTTTTGACAGGATTTCGATTTTTCTAGCATTAGACTGGTCAATTGGAATAAATCATGGCACACTTAAATGGAAATCTAAAAATTGAATTATAAAAAAATTTTATGTTTGAAACGTCACTTATGTGGCATGATTGGATTTAAAAAATTATGCAGATTTCAGAAATGTAATAATATTCAATTTGAAAATCGAAAAATGCACTTCAGGAAAAAAATCTTTTGTAAGTATGTCAAAAAGTTCCGTTTATTATGTATATGGGATATCCCAAATTGCAATCAATTACATTCAAAACTAACGGAGAAACGGGTGGTGTACCATGATCCTGTTACACCCGGTATGGTGTTGTCATATGGGGCGAAATGTCATGATTCCTTTTCTATCGAATTTTATGTTTTCCCTTATATTCTTCCCATTATTCTGCGATAGTCAGTCATAGCAAGCTTTTTAACTAATAATCAAGACTAACCAGTGGAAATGTCATTTCTATTTCTGAATAGTAATTGATTTATTTCTTTTCAGCTTGGAATCGCTTTGCCAATCAACGGTTCACTTGTGACCAATGTGGGCGATCGTATAAACACAAAACGAACCTTTGCAACCACAAACGAGAAGAATGTGGGAAACCACCATCGCACTTCTGTCCCATTTGCGAAAAGGGATTCAAAAAGAAGCAGCATTTACAGAGGCATCTAACTGTTCACAGCGACATGGATCTGTCTTCCTGCGATCTTGATCCAGAAATAATGAAGCAACTTCTGCCGTATTTGTCGAAACAAGATCAAGGTAGACCTGAGCAAGTGCCCAATTTGCTAACTATGCCAAAAACTGATAATAGCTTTTCCTCGGCGAGCTCGGGGAGTTTACCTCCTCTTTCCGTTTTTTCGAAAAACATGTTTCCTTTTCCCATGATTCAATACCACAATCCAATCTATTTTCCAAATAGGTTAATGTTGCCTCAGATGCCAGTTGTCAGTTGTAGTGGCAGTGAGGCTGCTCCTGATGTATTGCCAACACAGGAAAAACAAGAGCAAGCGGATAATTGATGGGGAAATCACTGGGAATGGCAAATCAAACATTGCCAATATTTTTAAAATTTTCAAAGATATGTCTACTCTTCCTCGGTATTTAGTCACCTTTAGAAGATTCCTATTAGTTAGAGAGCCGTGGGTTCTCAGGCACGATGACCCGCATACGTCTTCCGTTTGGTGAGGTGAAAGTAAATTTCTCGAAAAAAAAAAAAAATTAAATCGTGCAGGGCCGACTCAAGTACGAAGGAAAAATGTCTAATGATTTTTTCGACGATTTATATATGTCTTCCGTTATGATGATTTTGTTTAGAAAGTGACTAGCGGAAGACGATTTGGTTGGGGCGCACAATTTTGGGACCCAAAATCGATCATCATAAAAATTCGAGGTCTCATATATCCTTAACTTTGAGTTCCTTCACTTTGTTAGGGTCTTTACTTCGGAAAATCCGAGTGGAAGACTTTTTCAGTAGGGCCCTGCCTCAGAGTTGACCAAATAAACAAATTAAAAAACTCACAGGAGCGGCTAAGTTGAAAAATCGAAAATTTACTTGGGTCCAATCTTATGCTTCTAAATTTTGCATGGAGCTTCTTCAGAGACCAGAAAACCTGTTTTCCGAAGGGAAGACTTTTTGGCCAACATTTCCCACCCACGAAAAATTTTACCAGGAATAAACAGAGAAAATAGAGGGAATTCAAAGGGGTGAAAAGTTGGCCAAAAAGTCTTCACTTTGGAAATTACGTTTTCTGGCTTCTGAAGATGCTTCGTGCAAAAATTGAAAGCATAAGATTGAACCTAAGTGCAATTTTCGATTTTTCATCTTAGCCGCTCCCGCGAGTTCTTCAATTTTTTTATTCAGTCGACTCTGAGGCCGGGCCCTACTAAAAAAGTCTTCCACTCGGATTTTCCCGAAGTAAAGACCATAACAAAGTGAAGGAACACAAAATAATGCAAATATGAGCCGTCGAATTTTTGCGATGATTTTGGGTCCCAAAATTGTGTGCCTTAACCAAATCGTCTTCCGCTTTGTCAGATGATTACTTTCTTAACAAAATCATCAAATCGGAAGACATAATGTGTAAATCGTCGAAAAAATCGATGGACATTTTTCCTTCGTACTGAAGTCAGCCCTGCTCGATTTCAAAAATATTTGGAATTTGGGGTTTTCGTGGGATGAAATTTCATCTCACTAAACGAACGACGTATATCTTCTCATCGCTGTTTTAGACCCGCGGCTCTCTAACTATATTTAATGGAATTAAAAAAACGTGCACACCAATATTCCCCTACAAGGGATATCTGTATATAAAATATGTATAATAAAGTAAATATTGTGATGAATCAAGAACGTGCAAAGTGAATTGTCGTTTCATTTCAATCAACCTATCCTATAAATTGTTTTGTATTAGAAAGGAAAATACCTTTCATCTTCTTTCAATAACCAAGAAACAAATATATTACTTGCCTATTGAAGTGTGCTCTAATTGTAACCAATGGTGTAATTCGTTTTTTTGTTATTTCATTGTTTTGGATTAACGTGACCGTTACTTGATGGAAATTCATAAGGTAAACACGATTAAATTTCCACAGATTTATTATCTACGCGACATGTTTCGATACACAGTATCTTTCTCAAGCGAATGTAATACATTGAATGTATTACATTCGCTTGATACATTGAATGTATTACATTCACTTCAGAAAGATACTGTGCATCGAAACATGTCGCGTAGATAATAAATTTGTGGAAATTTAATCGTGTTTACCTTAGTGTCATATTATTTCATTGTGTAACTGGAGTAATCTTCAACACCTCGGTCTATGACAAACATCATTAGGTCAGTGTATATCATATAAGTGCTCATGTTCTAGTATGGAGGATTGATTGATTTTTCATGATTATTTATTATATCCCTATCAACGACATCAGGCTCTAATTCCTCGATACTTTCCAATCCGTGTGAATTTCTCTCAATAGTTTTTCCAAAAAATTGTCGAAATTCCTTCATTTGACACGGAAATTTCATTTACGGAAGAAGCTAGTTTTTCTAAAAACAGTCTCAGAATATCCCACGAATAACACCACGAGAGCTTGCTCGAGTGGTGTTTTGTAAAGCAGCACAGTTTGAGTGAATTTTAATATTGATTCTATATGTTGGAAACAATATTGTTTTATCGATATTGCTAGTAATGATACAGGCAATATTGACCTAATACAATTTACATTCAGATTACGTTGAGCCAATATTTTATATTATTAGTATAATTTCAAGATTGGCAATTTTGGTGTGTGGTTTTTCATTAATTTTGATCGATATAGGTTGATACGATTTGTTCAATATTGGTGAAATAATATTCAACCAATGTGCCACCAAACTTGGATATTGCCCCTTATATCGATATGAGAGGAATATTGAAATTTCTATATTGATTCTAGATGATGGAAACAATATGTAGACAAAATTATTTTATCGATATTACTGAAAGGTTGAGCCAATATTCAATATTATTAATATAAGTTTAATATTGCCAATATTGGTGTATGATATTCGCAAAAATTTCAATCAATATGGGTTACTATGATTTGTTGAATATTGGTGAAATTATATTCAACCAATATGTAAAACTTGGGTATACGATATTGCTTCTTATTTCTAGAATCGATCTGAAACGAATATTGGAATTTCAATACTGATTCTAGATGTTGGTAACATTACGTAGACAAAATTGTGTTATCGATATTGCTAAAAATTATTCAACCAATATTAGCCTAATACAATCTAAATTCAGAATAGGATGAGCCACTATTCAATACTGATAATAAAGTTCAATATTGGCAATATTGGCGTGAGATTTTCGCAACAATTTTAACCAATATAGGTTAATATGATTCGTTAAATAATATTCAACCAATGTGCATGTATGGAAAATACATCTATCTGAGAAATTGAAGAAAAAAAAGCTAAAGAGATAAAAAAATATCAAACTTGGATATACAATATTGCTTCTTATTTCTAGAATCGATCTAAAATGAATATTGGAATTTCAATAGTGATTCTAGAGGTTGGTAACAATACGTAGACAATATTGTTTTATTGATATTACTAAAAATTATTCAACCAATATTGACGTAACATAGTCTACATTCGGATTAGGTTGAGCCAATATGCAATATTATTAATTAAATATTGTTTTTCCAGTATTCACCCATATTGAATCAATATCATTTTTACATTTACAATATTGCCCAATGTAAAATCAAGATTCATCTAATAAAGCACCTCTTATGCCTGGAATACATTTTTCCTTCCATAAGATTTCCATCCCAAACAAAACGATAGTTGTCTTGAACCGACCGTTTAAAAATACGCCACCTTCAACCGACAGCACAATGAAAGGTATTGTTGTATTCCCTACTCCTCATTATTTTTCCATTTTCGTTGTCATCAAAATATTGCAGATATTGCGGTATTCCATTTTTTTGTAAGTACTTGACACAAAATGGAACAATTTATATAACTTTTCTGATGCAATTCATTTGCCGAGGCCCCCATAATAAATGATAGAGAAAAGTGCATAGCTTTCAATGCAATTCTGATAGCTGCATCCGAATCTGAGCATGAAAATTTCGCATTAATTCAGGATCTTTCGATTATGGTGGTGGAATGGTCTCAATTCGATATAGTCTAAGAGCTATCAACGTTTTTTGAGAGAGAATTTCAGGAAGGCCTGTTTTTAGATATGCTATCTCTCTCACTCTCCCGGGCGTCATACGGTAGAGGTTGCATTCATCGTACCTGTCCTGTATAGGGGAAATATTGATTTTTCAAATAAATTTAAGAAGGCTCCTTTTTTTCATTAGTTTAATTGAATTTTTTGAGACATGAATCAATTATTGCCAGATAATTTTATCGTTGTTTAAACTGTGCCAGACGCAAATTCAAAATATTTTAGTATTACTGAAATTTCAATATGATGTTTTTTAAATATCTACAAAGCCAAAATTAATTTTCCAAGCAATAATTCGGTTGTTAAATCTCCAGCCATATCGAATTGAAAGTTAAAAATGATTGGGCATGTTAGAAGAGTAAAGATAGTCACGCTAGTTGCGCAAGCGAGAAAAACGACAACACCTGTTTGCAACGTTGGCCGACGATGCGTTGATGGACAAACCTCACAGTAGATCATGTTCTATGGGGTCTCTGGAATTATGTTAGAAACTGAAGTTGGTACGAATGAGCCAATGATTCTCAAGGTACAATGTACAATGTTCTCAAAATCGGTCTGGCTGGAGGTTTAACAACAGAATTTTTGTTTGGTAAATTAATTTTGGGTTTGTAGATACTTAAAAAACAAAAAAAGCACATAAAAATATCAGTCATCCTAAAATATTTTGAATTTTTTTTTTATCGAAATTAGTGTCTGGTACAGTTTAAACAACGATAAAAATATCTGGCAAATGAATGATTCATGTGTGCAAAAAGTTCAATTAAAATAATAATAAAAAAGAAACCCTATTAAATTAATTTGAAAAATCAATATTTTACCTGGATAGGTACGATGCGCACTTATGAACACAACCTCTACCTCCAGCCAGAGAGATAGCATGTATAAAAACTGGCCTACCAGAAATTCTTGTTTTCCCGACGTTGCTAGCTCTCGTTATATTACATATTTTTAGTCTCTTACACGGGGAAAGAATTCTGATACTTTTCACATTCTCTCAATGAAGAACAGAAATAAAATAAGTTTTTTTTTTCATTCCACCCCTAAAAATTCGTAATCCTGATTTGATGGGACGGATTTGGACACCTTCTCAGGTATCATGTGATATTCATCATCAACATTTTCCTGTAGTTTTTTAGCTTGTGAGCTTAGTTTTATTTATTTTAGCTTTTTTTTCATGATTTCATGACCGCATTTTTAATTACATTTGCAGTGCTTGTTGTATCCAGAAATTGTTTGCATTCGTGTGAGTATTATAGTGCCCGCATGCATCTGAAACCCCTTTCAGTGATTTAATTCAATTTACAGGTATCACCTTCTTCGCGTCCACCTTCGAAGAATACACCAAACTCAAGGTTTTCAACCATGAGAGTGTTCGATACGGGTGCGCCAGATGCAAGAAAACGTATCTACAGAAGAAAACACTAGGTCGGCACTTGAGATTCGATTGCGGCCAAAGTCCGACGTTCACGTGCCAGATTTGTTCGAAAAAATTCAAACACGGGTACATCTTGTTGAAACATATGCGACATACGCACGACATTCAGATTCAAAAACTGAGGCAAAGACATCAGAGGAATAGCGACGAGGAAATTATAACCGTTTTGCCTAGCATAGAGTTCTAGATACTGCGTGCTACTGATTGACCACAGAAAAAAGTACATCCAAATAATAGTCTTGGCAATGAGTTCTGATTTGCAAATGGTCGAGGAGAGTTCTAATTTGGTAGATTTTTACAGGTTGGAGTCCTAAGCCGCTTTCCAATTGACCCAGTGAGTAACTCAGAGACCACGAAAGAACATGTTCCTATTAAATAACATGTATTCCTCTCAGTGATCTCAGGGGTGGTTCAGGGATAACAAACTCTCAATTGGAAAGCGCCTCTAATTGACCTTATTAATTTAGAGCCATGTTGGATGTGACTCTATCGTTTCTAACTGCGTGAAAATAAAGGAAACATGTCGTTGTGCCCACATTCCATTACACCCACATTTCGTTGCACCCACATTTCTTTTCGCCCACATTTCGTTTCGCCCACAGCTTCCGAACATAGCCGAATCAATCGCTGTTGCCAAATGCTTACATGCAATTCTCTAAAAAATTAATTGTGGGCCTAATGATACATTCAATGAAATTGCTGGCTTGCCTAACAGTTCGCTGGTAGGTGTCATAGGTTTTCTACGAGCGGCTGCGCATCTTAAATGATGTTCCTTCCTCACCGTCGCGAAAGTAAGTCGGTGACAAAGCAATGTGGGTGTAATGAGATGTGGGCCTAACGAAATTCGGGCAAAACGCAACTTTATTAAATGTGGGTGTAACGAAATGTCTCATAAGGCCCATAATAATTTTTTTTAGAGAATTGCATGTCAGCATTTGGCAACAGAGCTTGATTCGGCTATGTTAGGAAGCTCTGGGTACAACGCAATGTGGGCATAACGAAATGTGGGCGAAACGAAATGTGGGTGCAACAAAATGTGGGTGTAATGAGATGTGGGCACAACGCAACGCACCTAAAGTAAATATCCCTACATTTTATAGGGACTTTTAGTCACAACTAGAAAAGGGTACCAACACATTTTCTAATAATAAATAATAAAATAACCTATCTTTCCACTTTGCTCTTGCATCTTGGTGTATTCTCATTTTCAGAAGATTTTATGAGTTGATACATTTTGATTTTTCCAACTTATCTCTTGTTGTTAGGTCATCTTCAAAATTGAACTATGAGATTCCATCAGTAGATAGAGGGACATTCAAATCAACATGAATAGCTAGAAGCAAACCCACGTCTGCCATTATTGAGCCACCAGGTTGTAGTTTATTCAATAAACCACTTTCGAGAAAGACTTCTTTCTCAGAAGTTATTACAGGGTAGAGCTTTGTAATGAAGCTGATTAAGCCATTCAGCATAATTTCAACAATGGAGGCACAAGGCTTTTGTATGAGAAATTCACATCTGCCTAAAACAACTCTTGTGCTGGGATAATGATCTTTGAAACATTGAGGCATGAACTTTCGTACAACTTCCTTCTTTGGCTATATAGGGAGTTGTATGAGGTAAGAAAACATTACGTTGATCCAGTATCTGAATATGTTTGAAACTGTTGCCTGTGAAACTTACTACCTGAAAGCTAAGTCATCTTCTAATAATACAATTCGAAGTCTAGTTAGAGTTATAACTATGAATATCTGCACTTCATCTTTCAATTTAAAATTATCCGAACGTTTCAGATTTTGGTGTGAGTGCTCAACAATGGTGTTTGTGAAAAGTTTATACTGTTTTTCGTCAGCGAATCATGTATGAAAGTTCAAATAATGAAAGCTATTCAATACAACTAGCAGTTGCGAGGTTAACTTGAGGAGGACTGAGCTTTCTCCAAATACATGTATAACGAATATAGAGAGTAGATAAAAAAAAATTATAAGTCGTAGGAACCTTCTCGAGTTTCTTCTGAAGATCTGAAGGTTTCTTCTATTCTTCTTGGATTGTGTGGTTCAATCGATTTTTCTGAAATAAGTAAAACTTCATTTGGGTTTTCTTATTTTTTATACTGGTTCGATAGATGCAGTTTTTGTGACGTTTTCTAAAAAGCAATAATGGCAGCATTAGTGGAATGGTTGGCTAAAAAATCCATGTTGATTTTCCGTGAATATATTGAATCTATCTTAAAATGTCATAAGACGGCTGAGAAATGAATACTCAAAGCCGTTAGAAAAACTTGATGTTGTTTCAAGTAATCACATACCTTTTTTGCACCATTTTTCGAATATGGCGGCACGAGCGGTAGACGCTAACTAGGAATATTGATCGGTACACCAAACTGTATAAATCTACCAAATTAGATCTCTACTTTGACCTTTTGTAGCGAAATACCCCTTTTATGTCTTCAGTACCTGGACTATAACCCCTTGTTTTAAAAGTTGTTAATATATAAATTTTCAATAAAAAAATATTTAAGTATTGCGAAAAGGTACAGAAAGATAATATGTTTTTCTTAATTTTTTTTTGTAAACAAATTTTGCATTAATTTTACTCTACCCACTTTAGAGAAATTTTATAGACCAGTGTCAGTCACAAAATGAGAAGATGTTGAACCTTTTTAGAAATAATTTCCAGATTCGGAAATTTTTTTTTTGTATAACTATTCAGATTCACTTGGTTCGTTTAGTATTCATAGTTTTTGATGAGACATCATACTCCAGATTTTCTTCTTATAATACCACTGTTTTTGGATGTGTAAGTAGGATATTAGCTTATTATTACCTGTTTCTAGTCAAAATAGTTACCCACGTAACTGCCATGACTTGCCATATATTTATTTATTGATTGATATTATTTATTTTGTATATATTATTAGTCTCCATTGTTTTGACGCTGGCGAACATAAATATTGTCCTTATTTTAAAATATGTGAACTAAGTATAAAATTAGTAGTATTTTTAAAATAAATTAGTTTAGGTAATTCCGAAACAAAAATTACTAATAGTAAATATACATGGACTGTTTTACTTGATAAAATAATTTGGCAAATTGATCAGTCTTGCACGAAAAAAGCTATTTTTTTCAATATTTGGGATATTTGTTTCAATTGTTTCTATGAAAGTACCAAGAGACCAGTTTACGGCAATTCTCAATGAATAACAGACCAACAATGAGTCAAACAATGCCATCTCATAACTCCTAGAGACATTTCCTCAAAAAAATTTGGACTGTAATCTTTTGGCATGACGTTATGGTCGAATCCTTATACTTTCATGATTGGCAAATGACACTATCGATATTATTATTTCTTCTCAATTCAATTTACAATTGAAACAAGTTTTCAATTATTGATATTTTTTGTACTCTGAATTCACACTCCCATTTATGTTGAATTGTTGTAGCCAAAATTCAAATATACTCTCATCTGAAACTTCAACATTAATGAATTTCACAGAATATGGGTTTATAAAACTACAATTGTTTCGCCATTCAGTGACTCAGTTCAGCTGGAAGTAGATATACTAAGCTATATTTTGCAGTACTACTCTTAAATACTAACCGTGTATTAATTAGTTGTCAGTTTGTGTTCATGTATTTGTTTTATTACCTGGAAACAAAGTAAACAGTGGTGAGTTATTTAACTCTGTCAGTTAATTACTGAATTCTGAGAATTCTTCCATTTATTGATCTCTAAATTGAACTGATGAGTTCAGATTCATGACTTTGTTTTCGACATGAAGAATTTGAAAATTGAAGTTGTTTTTGATTTTCGGTTCAGAAAATTATATCTAGGTATGTCAGGCCATTTTGGAGTTTTTTCAGGAGAACCGAATATCAAAAGCGTAATGATTATAATATCATCAGAAAAATGGAATAAGAATATTTTCAATTCCAGTTCTGCCTCAATTTCTTCCCCTCTTTGATTGACACTACATTTGTCGAATTTACCTGAATTGGACTCAGGACAGTGAGCTTTCGATATGCTCTTTTTGATGATTTTTGATGCACTTTTTGAAAGTTCTTCCTGTTTGTCCAATGTACGAAGTGCCATAAGTTAATTTATAGACTATAAGTACACATCTTTTGTTTTTTAAGTTTGTGATTGTTGTTTTTAGGATGCGTACGCAAGATCCTATATGTCCTAAAAGTAATATTATTAAGCTTGCTGTTTCAATATATTACATATTTTATTACCGGGTTCTCCAATATAGGTAATTACTCTAATCCTTTAGTGATCTCCTAAAAGAGGATAAACTTCTTGAATTGCTTATACAGCTTTTTAGGCAGAAAGAAGATTTGTATTGTTAACCGCAATTTGTTCAGTAATGTCAATAGACTGCAAAATTATGTTAGTACTTCCACTTCAAGAATTCATTTTATGGAGAAACAATTGTCGTTGCTTTGTGGAACCATAATCTGTGATGATTATTAAAGTAGAAGTTTTATCATAAAAACTATCATTTATATTCTTATAGGTAATTTTTTCCAAAGGATCCTCACGAATGATAATATATACTTTTGAAGACTGGGTAGATTAAAAATCAGTTTTGTATTGTAGATGAACGGTGTATATTTGTGTGAAGAAAATGCTGATTTACCTAGTTTAAACTTAAATCATTTAGGGAGTATCATACTACTACAAACTGTAGTAATGTACTCCGCCATTTTGACGGTTAATTTGAATTTGTCGAAAAGTGTTGAATAGAAAAGTTTTTGATTTCTTTATTATCTACAACTCTTCCATTGAACATTTTCCGCTAAGAGCTCACGTTTATCAGCAAATCGCAAAAAACCGTTTTCAACCCTTAAACGTATTCCCATTTCACCATTTTGAGTGTTTTGGTGTTTAAATATTGTTTTCCTTAAAGTTGGAACCTCAACAACATTCTCCACCTGGCCCTCTCCTGTGACTTTCTTTCTTATTTTAAGCGTGTAAAATTCGTTTTGGCACTAGCCTATTTAGTTAATGTTGCCAGTATTTTTAATGTATTAAAGTTTTGTATAGAAAATAATGCTGAACTAATTTTGAAACGCATATAACCAAATGAAATTTAATATTCTAGTCAGAAATATTCCAGTGAATATCGAATACATTGTGTTTATAGTGTAGTCCTTATCATATATTTTTTCAACAACTATAGGAGAGAAGGACGATACTACTGTATTCCAGTTAGATTGTAGGTTATTTATTATTAATTGATAACAATTTATTATACTTCCGTCTGGTATTCTCCACTGCTATTCACTTGAACATTCATTCAGTTCATCGCATGGTTGGATAGTAATATGTAGGTTATTAAAACAAAAAACAAGTCCAAATGTTCCAGCGGAAAGCAAAGTGAATGATACCACATGAACTAAATGTAATTACTCTTCAATAAAGTATAGTGATAATGGCATGCTTTTTTATTGTATGTCTTGAAACATTTCATATCAATCCCTTCCTGGACTTACGGTATTCTGAACAAGTGTTCCAAATTGAAACGAATTGATGCTTTCACTTTCCAATCTACTTCAAAACTTCCTTGAAACTTGAAACATGATTTTTTATGAACTATTGGAAGATGATGCAGTTGTTTCGGGGATATTTTCATTAGGGATCGACTTTGGGACCACTATTATTTCTGTTATTTGTCAATGAATATGTGACACTCCCTTGCCTACCGCTGCTTTGAAGTTATACCGTGAAATTAATGATGTTTGAGATTGTGAACGTTTACAAGAAGATCTGGTAGACAACAACTTACCATTGAATTCCACTAATTGTAAAGTGATGACTTTTTCCCTCAAAACTGTTTCTCTTGCTTTCGACGGTGTGGCAAAGATTTAAGCGTTATGCTCGATGAAATAGTTATTTGATCAACTAGTGTATTAATTTAATATAAGAGTTGATTACAATATTTTTCCGTCTACCTCACTCTTGTTGAAATGAAGGAGTTCTACTTTTTTTCTGGCAATAATGTTGAAGATGCTACTTTAGCAGTTTCCGCAACATCAGGTAACATACATTTATCGTCAAACAATTTAGCGTCCATCACATCTGAATATTCAGAATTCGTTTATGTTTGGTTGCCTATCCAACCTTCATGTGTTCATAGAGAAATCAACAATTAATATCAAATTGTTCATCAATAGGGGTCATTAATAGACGATTTCTCGAAAGCATGCATTAATGAAAAATCATTCATTAATGACCCCTATTAATTAATGAACGATTTAATTTGCATTGAAGAACATTAAACAGGTAGGCGGAAAAGCTCATTTTTGTGAACCGCATTAACATAATTATCTGCCAGGCCACTTGTAAATTAGGTTTCGTCAATGATCAGAAGTTTGTTGGAATATTGTAGCGTCATGTGTAATTCTCATTATACCAAATATGTAGATTCATTGGTTGCTGTCCATATGAAGTTTTTGGAATCTGATGTTCTCAGTAAACATGGTAACCATTCAGAGAGGAAGTATGATTATAACTTATTATTGGAAAAATTCAACATGAAATCCTTGAGAAAAGAGATCGTGAATCTTGTTTACTTACAAAAACAATTATATAAATTCTACAGGTCTTTTGTTGAATAACTTCATGGACTTTCTCTTGGTTATATCCAATTTGCAGCCCTCTCCCCAATATTTCATTGTCAAACTTGACATATTTTTTATGTCCTTACGAGCATTTAGAAGAGTAATATCGAATGTTTTTGTTATAATTTTTTTTTTAAATAATAGTCAGCATATAACTTCATTTATGTAAAATATACATAACAATCCATAGAGAATCGTCTCGAAGAGTACAGTAAACATCTTTATTGTTCATGAAAAAGAAACTATCCAAACACCAAAAGTACGTCACAATCACACTCGACGCGCGTTTCGCCAACAAAGTAAGCATCTTCAGGAGCTGAAAATCTTACTGAACCTCTTATCCTACCTTACTTATATTTATACCACTATTTCGTAATGGACATTGAAATATCTACCAATTAATTAGAATCTACCTACTCTACCTACTACTTATCTGAGAGCCAACCGCACTCATTATCAAATTTGTCTACTTTTGCTGTTTACTAATTCTAGTCATTTTCCTGCAGTAAATTAATTTTAATGTTATCCTACTTGTTTTGGATTTTATGATACAAATTTCTTGGAAAAACAATAACTTATGAATTTATTGTGAAGAAAAAAAAATTCAATGTACCACGAACTTGAATAATGGGCTGTAAGGAATAGGACCCGTCAGTGTCACAATTTTCACTCGGGTTTGAAGGCCGTCGTTTTTTGGAATTTCTTCCTAACGTTTCGCTAGCGCGAGTGGCTATAGCTCTAAGAAGCGAGGCTAAATGTTTCGCCAGGTGATACGTTGGCGAGCCTGGGACACTGTCTATTGGTATGTCTCAGTGGTATGTCTTCTTTATGTGCCTTAAGAAGCCCATGGGGCCTTGGCGGAATAGCTTCAGTTCTGAGTATGGTCCTCTGTACCGTTTCCGGCAATGAGGAAGATTTTATGAGTAAATTAGTATTCCTCAACCTTGCACACAAAGTATTTCGAAAACCTACGCACACGGATTAGATATCTGCATGCTCTATCAAACCACCATCCTAGTCAGAAGCGAGGAAATATCTCCACACTAGCAGAACATGCTCGGAGAATATGTGAACCTGAGTATCTACAGGATGAACTAGAACATCTCCGAACAACCTTGAGATGGAACGGATATAGTGTACCCGAAATCAACAGGGCCATAAAACCGAGGACTTCCACAAGACAAAGTAGGGAGGAGGCTCAGATAGTTGCACGTGCGTATCTTCCATATATTCCTAAGGTCACAGACAGAATTGGAAAACTCTTGGGGCAACAACATAAAAACGGTCTTCAACCCCACCAAGATAATATGTACAACAAAGCCTTAGGTCGGCAAAAGACAAAAGAGACCCACTATCTGCAGCGGAGGTATATCGCATACCATGCACTTGCGGAAAGGTATACATCGGAACCACAAAAATATCGATGGGAACAAGGCTGAAGGAACATCAGAGGAACTGCAGATTAGGCCAAACGGACAAGTCAGCAGTGGCAGATCACGCGCTCAGTGAAGGAAACCATAAGATTCTGTTTGAGGACGTAAAACTTCTTGCCCCCAACCAGGGATACCATAGCCGACTTGTACGGGAGGCAATAGAGATCCACAAACATGCGGAGAATTTCAACAGAAAAGAAGAAGCTGTTAACCTCAACCGAATATGGAATCCCATTCTTAGAAATTCCAGAGTAACAAAAGAAAACTACGACATTGAGACAACAGGCAAAAAGGTGTCAATTAATGTTATCGAAAATATGCTTAACCCAGATAAGAGAATAAGCAATTCTGAAATAACAAAGGATATCAACGACATTACGCCGACAGGTAGAAAGGAGTCAGTTAGGGTTAGTGAGAGACGAGAGTGTACCAAATCCAGATACGGTAATTAACGAACAAGACTACCTAAATCAGAATAAATACAATCTTCGCAGATGGAATCTCCAGTCATCTGAGATTATTCAGGATGTATAAGCCTCTGAAGAAGCTAGCCACTCGCGCTAGCGAAACGTTAGGAAGAAATTCCAAAAAACGACGGCCTTCAAACCCGAGTGAAAATTGTGACACTGAAAACTTCGGCCGCTAAAGCCTTAACCATTTTGTCAATAGGACCCTTGTCAGCATTCATATTATTTTTACACTTGGCAATTTCCAGACTCTCGAATGCATCTAGAAGTATATAGCCATGAACTTGTCTGATTAATTTTAAACTTGTGTCATCAAAATTACTAAAATTAGTAAACAACAAAAGTAGGCAAATTTGATAATGAGTGCGGTTGGCTCTCAGATAAGTAGTAGGTAGAGTAGGTAGATACAAAATGTTAGATATTTCGATGTCCATTAAGAAATAGTGGTATAAATAGAAGTAAGATAGGATAAGTGGTTCAGTAAGTTTTTTAGCTCCTGAAGATGCTAACTTTGTTGGCGAAATGCACGTCGAGTGTGATTGTGACGTTGTTTTGGTGTTTGGGTTGTTTCTTTTTCTTGAATTGTTTTCACAGCAAAGGTTCCAGAATATTCATTTATTTGATCTTTAAAGTTGTCTACAAAACATATCGTTTAAGATAGAGCTTTAGAAAGTTTATTTGCAAAGTTTCACAATTTTTAAAAATGAGGTTGAACAAACTACTTGCATGAAAAAAAATGTCGTCTTGTTAGATTGTTAGAAACTGAACAATCCAGAACGTAGGCTTTCCAATCACGTCTGTGATATACTGTATACTGTAAGAATGGCAATTATTGAAGGTGGGAGTAATGGAATCTTTTACTATGACTAATTTGGAGGAGGTTTGACTTCTATTTTCCTATGCTTTTATTAATTCATTTTCTCCAGTTTGCCTCGGAGACAACTTCGAATCATATTTTGAAAAGATTAATCCTGTTTTTGTTTTCAGCTGATCATTCGTGCGCGTGTGGTAGACAGTATAAAAGACTTTATACTTTGAATCGACATAAACGGTACGAATGCGGCAAACACCCTATATTCAAGTGTCCTGTGTGCGGATCTAATCATAAGCATAGATTCGACATGACGAAACATATGAGAAAGGTTCATAAAAATGTAATATCTTTTTTTGAATAAACTTAAATCCGGCATGTCGTTGTATGATATTTGTTCATAAAAATGAGTTATTTTTTTCAATAAAGGTTGTTTTGTATTATGTTCGTCTGATATACATACATTCTTGCAGTTTTGTCGAATTTTTTCTATACTTTGCAGAAATCAAATAGTCACCTATTTGGGACGACCGCCAATCTACCATTTTTCTTCTAATGCAATCATATTGATTTCAGATATGCAAGAAATGAAAGAGTTCAGAATGAAAACTTTAAATTATCTGGAAGAGATGAAGAGGCACGATTTTTCTATCGACAGCAGCTTGTTTTACCCATGTCCAAACTGCCCTAAAATGTATAAAGGAAAATACACTCTTACCAGACATTTGAAGTTGGAATGCGGGAAAACACCTACCCACAAATGTCAAATTTGTGGTCAGCTTTTCACGCATAAGCATAGGTTGATTAGCCATTTGAAATCTTTACATACAGATCTGTATTTGGGCATTCAACCCACAATGAGGTAGCCGTGTCGAATGTCAGCTGAACCAAAGAAATTGTGAAATTTTCAATTTAATGAACACACAGGAAAAAATATTCAATATATTGTTCCAATATGTTGCTGTTGCTTATTTTTAAACCGCAACAACTTCCGAATCAGTTCGCCTTTCAAATTGTTTATGAAACTATAACGGAATAAAAAAACAAGTGAATATTTTAAGAATTTTCTGTTTGTTTGGATAAACCGATTTAGTCTGATTAACAAGTTCAAAACTGTGTTAATTCTTGATAAAACTCCTAAAAATATGAGCGATCGCAGATTTGATTCGAAAGGACGTCTAGAAAAATGTATCGAAAGTATCTATTACCACATAAAAAATTGTTATTAACAAATTAAGATGAAAAAAATATAGCATTTCGTTTTTTGTTAATATCTCAAACACTATTAAAATTCAAGGAATTTTGAAAAAAAAATCATAAATAGGAAGAAATTTCCAATAAAAAAGTTTTCCCGGAACTCTGTAAATTATTTATAGTTCTAATTCAACGCCGAAAATAGGGCTCCGCTCAGCCGTAACGACATAGGCGCACTACCGCTAAAGACAGTGTACCACATATAATATTTTTTTAGTAACAAATATTAAAAATTTAAATGAATGATGGTATATTCTTGACACTTGAAAGAATGAATCCTTGGTGAAAAAAATATAAGTCAATTTTTCAAAAAGTTATAATATTGTTAATTAATTAATTTTTTTCCAATATTTCTCATCTTAAATGACTACATAAAAGTTTGAATAATAAAGCTATAAATGTTTGGCTTCGTGGAACCCTTCTTATACATATACTCAACAAGATCACGCGATAAAAGTGAATTAAAGTTTATTATTTTGTTTATAATGATTTTTTAAAGTTAACAAAAAATTAAAAGTCCAAAAAATGTTATTAATAATTTTTTTTTCACAAAATAAAAAAAAATTCACATCATTTGTTGAACAATTTTTATAAACAAATAGACACGATTAACATTTTTCGAAAAAAAATTTTTACCACTCTATGTTTTGACAAAATAATGATCTAAAAAGTTTTCCTAAATGCATTTTTTATTCTTCATAATCGTTTTTTAAATTTTATTGATTGTTTTTATAATTAGTTAAGAAATTATTTTCTCTTTAAAAATCATAATAGGCATTTCTTCATAGATTAACAAAAAAAATCATTTAGGTTGTTCTTATGAAGGATTAATTATTTTTTTAAATAAGCTAATGAACAAGTTTATAACTATTGTTTATTAGCTATTATAAGCATTCGTTTATGAAAATTTGAGATTTTTTAAATTTTTTATGGCCTATAACTTGTTAAATAATAAAAATACATCTCTAAACTTCAATACAATTTTGTTCAGTGATTAAATATCTCTAAATTAACCTTTACGTGATATCTGTATCTCATATAGTTTGAATTATATAGGTGTTTTGATTAATATTTATCTAAAATATTAATCTTGTCTACTTGTTTATGAAAAATTGGTTAATAAATGATGTAAAAATTTTTTTGCAACGTAACTGAATGCCATTGTTTGGTACAAAAACAGCAATAGCATAATACTTGGTGAAAAAAAAATTATTAACATTTTTTGGACTTTTAATTTTTTGTTAACTTTAAAAAATCATTATATACAAAATAATAAACTTTAATTTACTTTTATCGAGTGATCTTGTTGAGTATATGTATAAGAAGGGCTCCATAAAGCCAAAAATTCATAAAAACATTATTCAAACTTTTATGTAGTCATTCAAGATAACAGAGATTGGAAAAAAATAATTAATCAACAATAGTATAACTTTTTCAAAAATTGACTTGAAATATCATCGCTCATATTTTTAGGAGCTTTATCAAGAATTAACACGTTTTTGAACTTGTTAATCAGACTAATTCCTATTTTATCAAAATGGCAACAATCGAAAATTTCCGAACTTCTTCTGATGAATATTGTTAATCGACTGAGATTCGTAAATTCAGTAAACCCTTGCCGATGATCTATAAAGACACAATAATGATTATTGTGTTAAATTACTCATAGTCGAAAGAGATGTGATATTGGGTTCATTTGCATACGCGTTTGCAGTTTATTCTTCGAATTTTCAAGATATGTGAGCTTATATTAATTTTTTATTTTGTTTAAACTTCCCCACCCCAAAATAGGCATCGTACTTAATGATAATCTTTACCAAATTTCCTTTTTTCTTGTTTAATGTGGATAGTCTTATTCTGATTTTATACTTTGTTTTGATAATTTATGTTAGTTTATTTAACGTTTTAAATATATTTTCTGAAAAAAAAATCTTTGATATTTTTAATTTCATCTGTAATATTTTCAGAGAAAATTAATTTTAAAAACATCTGAATTCATTTGAAGAAATATAATGCATGATAGATCTTGATTTCAGACAAAGTGCAAAAGAAAATTAAAAAATTTTGATCAGTAATTCTTAGGTTTTAGTTTCCACTCTCCTCTACGATGATAAATGATAAAAATGAAACATATGTAGATGCCAACGTGTCGGTGTAGTATTTACTACAATATCATTGAAAAATATTCTGTACTGAAGGAGTAGATGATTTCTTCAGAATTAGTGATACGAATAAAAAATATGAGGAAAATAGACAAAAAATAGCACTATTACAAATAAAATGTCAAAAATACCCACCGATCCTACGTCTGCTTAAAATGTAATCAAGGTCAAAAAAAACTTTCCGTTCACGGGGAAAAAATCAAAAAAACCGACGCTTTTAACCTTCGATCTTCAACACATTTTTTAGCGACCGTAGGAGCAGTGAGGATTGTTGATATTTTAGACACCTGTACTAATTTTCAGCTCTATGCCTATGCTCTAACCCTTCCAAAGTTGATCCTGTAATAATTTCTGAGCCCTTTGTTTTTTAATTTTTTCACCCAAATGCACAATTTCGAAGACCTCAAAACATTATTCATTCCATTAACAGCAGATAAAAAAAAATGAAAAGAAACTTCCACATGGTTTAGTTTACATCTTGGAAACAGCGAAACATTGAAAAAACTTGAGAACAGTATTTTTCTCAAAAAACTCAGGTTCTATAATCCTCTGACCTGAATCGCTTTTTTGTTCAGCTCCTTATATTGAAAACCCGGTTGTGTTGGTATTTCATTGCTTTCCATATTTGTTGTTTTATTTTAGAATTTTAGAATCATGTTTCTTCATCGTATTTGTTGAAGAGAGACAAAAATGTAGTCATTTTATGAACCATCTTCGTTTTTCTCTTAAGTTTATTTCCACTTCGATTTAGCCAATACTATGGCGAAACATAAAACATTATTTGATAGTGAGTCAGAATTCCAAAAATAAAAGAACCATCTGCCGAATCAATTTAAAAAAAAAACGAGTCATCTTTGTAATTCCACTTTTCATCACAACGAAATATCAAACATGCGTTGTTTGGCATTGCCAGACCTATCTAATATGAATAGCAACTTTCTATCTAGCTCTAATAAGGAGAGTATTGACTGAATATATTATAATAGAATAACTCTTTCAACATGATTTTACTCATTCAAATCGAGACCGGTTAGAGATAGAGCAATTCCGCGGACGCCAATCGATTCAGAATGGTCGAATCAGCATATTTAAGTCGTTCGAAGAAAAACAAAAATTTGACCCCAAAATAGTTGTAAGGGAGATCCCCTAAAAATCACAAATTATGGAAAATCGTTAGATCCATTTGAAAATTAGCACTAAATGCGTGAAATTTCAGGCTGATTCCGAAAATTTATTATTCGTAATGTTTTGATATAAGATTTAGCCGGATAAGGGAATAAAAGGGCGAAAATTTGAAATTGCAGATGTTCCGTAAAAATCATACGAAATCTTTTATTGGCTCGGAACCAATTTGAAATTTGAGTTCTACGATACTGAGTACAAAAGTTTGAAAGAATGAATTTGATTTGATTCACACTCAAACCTAACCGAGCAAGCTAACCTGCAGTGAGACTCTGTGTCATATACAGGGTGATTCAAAAGTACTTTGACAAACTACAAGAGGTGATTCCTCACAAAATTCTAATATGAATTGTCCAAATAAATATATGTCCGGAAACGTTTCGTTTCCAAGATATAGGGTGTTGAAGTATTATTTTTATTTTCGTTTGTTTCAAATAACTTTTGAAATACTTAACTTAATTAAACGAAACTTGGTAATAAGAGGTTTTTGAGGTGTCAATTCGAACCTGATGTTATTATTGCTCGTACTCGTAGGGGGCGCCACCAACACGTCTTTTTCTTTTTTGAAGATTCATAACTTTTTTGAGTGTTCTTCTAGCACATTTTTCAGTAAAAAAATCGATTCCTTTATCATCTCTACGTAAAAAAGCTACCCTTGTTACAAGTCGCTGTAAGCAACCGTTTTCTAGATATTAGGACTTGAAAAATTGAAGTGGATTATTTGATAATCTATGCATGTAATAATTATTACCTTTATTTTGCATTTGCATTAATTTGACGTTTAAGTAAGCAGTTTTGGTTTTTTTGTAGGGGGCGCCACCTATTCTATTACTTTTTACTCGCTTGAAGAGGTCATTACTGTTGGGTACGTTCCTTTATGACATCCTTAAGCGAAATAGTAATTTAATAATAATAATTCAATAGTAATAATTAATAGTAATAAAATTTGCAAGAAATGTCAACATTTTATTTCAGGAAATTTTGAATATGTAGAATAAACTAAAATAAACGAAACTAAATTGTATTCAAATAAATTGTTGAAAGTGTCCACATTCAGCGAAGATACAGGCAGTCAGTCGTCTAGTCATTGAATCTCGTACCCGCTCAAAAAATATTGGTGTGTTCCTTATTGTATCACATGCGTCTACTATTCGGTTTATAAGATCTTCCTCGTTCGCTACTGGAGTTTTATAAACTAGTGACTTCAAATGTCCCCAAAAATAAAAATCTATCGGGTTTAGATCTGGGGACCTTGGTGCCCACGGCTGGTTAGGTTCTTCTACACCCCTACCGATCCATCGATTTGGATAGACTGTGTTAAGGAATTCCCTGGCTACAACGCTAAAATGGGCCGGAGCCCCATCATGCATAAACCACATGCGGATACGAATTTCTAATGGTACATTCTGAAGTAGTCCCGGCAATTCATTTTCTAAAAAGTGTCTGTAAGTTGCGCCATTCAGTCGGAGCGGAAGAAAGAAAGGACCTATCAAGTAATTATCAATTATTGCCGCCCATACATTTACAGAAAATTGATACTGATAATGCCTTTCACTAACTGCATGCGGATTTTCGAGAGCCCAAACATGGTTGTTATGAAAGTTTGTGATAGCATTTCGGGAGAAGTTTGACTTGTCCGTGAAGAGTATATATCTGAAAAATTGAGGATTTCCAGCCAATTTTCTCGAAAACCACTGACACATAGTAATGCGTTGGGGAAAGTCTCGTGGCAAAAGAGCTTGTACCCTTTGAATATGGTATGGATAAAACTGTTTGTTGATCGTGGATAATCCTCCAAACTGTGGACTGAGTAGAATTGACAGCTTCAGCAATTATCCTTGTACTTGTTTCTGGATTCTCCTCGAGAGCGTTCAACAGCTTCTTCCAATTGTGGGGTTCGGACTGCTCGTGGTCTTCCAATAATATCAGCTGCCCTCTTAAAGCTACCTGTTTCTGCCAAACGACGGTGGAGACTAGCAAATGTTGGAGCTGAAGGCAGTACTCGATTAGGAAATCCCTCCTGGTAAATACGTCTTGCTTCGCGCGCATTGCCATCCGCAAGGACATAAACGAAATGCATATCGGCTAAATGAGCATTATTGTTTAAATAATCCATATTTTCAAAATTAGTGTTTTCTACTTCTACTTACGGATACGTTTAACTGTCACAAAATATGTAATTACCAAAACTACTTACTTAAACGTCAAATTCTTTTCCAAAGCATTTTTGTGAAAAATGCAAAATATTGGTAATAACTTCAATATGCATCGATTATCAAATAATTGAATTGAAATTTTCAAGTCCAAATATTTAGAAAACGGTTGCTTACAGCGACTTTTAACAAGGGTAGCTTTTTTACGTAGATATGATACAGGAATCGATTTTTTTACTGAAAAATGTGCTAGAAGTACGCTCAAAAAAGTTATGAATCTTCAAAAAAAGAAAAAGACGTGTAGGTGGCGCCCTCTACGAGTAAGAGAAATAATAACATCAGGTTCGAATTCGACACCTCAAAAACCACTTATTACTAAGTTTCGTTTAAATAAGTTCAGTATTTCAAGAGTTATTTGAAAAAACCAAAATAATAATGAAACTTCAACACCCTGTATCTTGGAAACGAAGCGTTTCCGGACATATGTTTATTTGGGCAATTCGTATTAGAATATTGTGAGGAATCACCTCCTGAAGTTTGTCAAAGTACTTTTGAATCACCCTGTAGAATTCTACCCCTCGTTTTCTACAGTCGATTACTATCGCAAGCGACAGTCACATTATTTGGAACTCTGTGCTTCGGTCGCCTGCACATCGGGTTTGTTCGGCAACGTACTATCCGATTTAAAAGCATTTGCCAAAATTTGGTGATATTCTAGTGACATTTCATATTCTTGTGTCCAAAATTACTGTAATTGTCACGCATTTTTATTTTTTACGGCTGGTAGTTCCATGTGCTTTTCAATTCATTTTGAATAAATTGTGATATTATTGTTGCCTATGAACGGATTGAATTTATTAGCTCTGATGGAAGAAGAAAATATTGTGAGAAGACTCATGAGAGAAGCATCAATTTTTAATAGAAGATACGAGGTTTAAGAGGCAATGAGCGCGATCATATTTGGGACGGTTCTTTTGGTAAAAGAGTCGATAACTCAAAAACGGTTCGTCGTATCGATTTCAAACAAGGTCAGGCTTCTAAAGGACTTTCGATCCTATTTACCTACGTCTGCGGAAGCACCTCACGATGCTCTTCACAGATAATCGAGGTACCTGCAATGGTATTTCTCTTCTATCAAAATTTGAAGCAATCTTCATCCAATCGAAATGAAATTGGTATCAAATGAAAGGTAAAACGTTGATCTATGTACGTGTTTTAATGGTTTTTTGAAAATATCTGTTCATATTCCCAAAAAAATTGCTTCAAAGTAAATGGAAATTTCAGTTTCCATTACAGCACGTACCTAGAATCGAACGTCCTTTAGAATCCTGTCCTTGTTTGAAATCGATACGACGGACCGTTTTCTAGTTATCAATTGACTCTTTTATCCTAAAAAGCGCCTCAAATATGATCGCGCTCATGGCCTCTCAAAGAACTCTTTAGAGTAAATAAGGATATTGCTTAATATATTTTTAACAGTATCCTGCCTCAGATGAATCAGTTGAATAACCCTATGGCTATAGGTACCCCCAAAAATTTAATATTTTAGTGTCCTAAATTTTTGTGCAACAGGAACATATCAAAGAGTAATAGGTAGAAGCCATGCTCTTTTTATAGCTCAGCAATGTGTATCGAAGGCCATATAAGAGGTGACCATTGCTATTGTAAATACTTTGTCAGAACAGTGGGTAAGCTTTCCACCTCCTGTCTTTAGCTGATCTTTCTGCAATTTTGCAGCTTTTGTCTTAGTTTTTGACTAAGTTTTCCAATATAAATTTTAAATAAAGAAGTTAGTATAAATAAACACTAGGACTAATCGATTGAGGCTCAGCACTATTACTGTACTTTTATGAATACTTATCCTCTATTCTTAGACAGATTTTTCTTCAAAACCTAAGCTGTTAAGCTGTAGCTCACATTTTGCCACAGAGCGTGACCTTGTGCTTTGCCCTCTATTCACTCCACACCCTCATTATTTATTAGTTTTTACTATTTCCTTTCGAAATTGAAATAAATATATTTGACAACACTGACAGAATTGAATCGAAAGAAAAAAGTTGGGTTAAACATAGAAAACGACATGTCTCGACGTCTTGCTTTCTGGCTACCGGGATAGTCGAGTTTAGGCGACAATTTGTGAACACAGAGTACCAGTCATATGGAATTCAGTCGATAAGTGGAATTCAATATGACACAGAGTCCCGCTGCTGGTACAGAACATAATCATTGAGCCACACCTCTTAGGGATTTTTACTTTTTCAGAAATATATGAGTAGGTTTCATCAGTGGACGACCTCTATAAATATCTATCTCCATTTCCTCCTGTAAGCCAAATTAATATCGATGGCAAATAAAAAAAAGTGTTCCATTCATAAAGGAATACTTATTACACTTGGGGTAGGGTCCGTTTATATTCTTGGTTACTTTGATTGGTGATTTGGCGATTCGTAATAAGAAATTCCTGAAAAATCGGTGACCATTTCCTGAAATTTTGATAACTAATCTGTCACCAGAGCTACCTTCTTTTTTCCTCGGGAAGCGTTTGTCATTTGTCAATTTGATTCATTTTATCAATTGACAGTTTTGAAATTTTGTATCAAAAAGTTAATATTTATTTTAAAATATTTGCTTGGATTTGGAAACAACAGAGATAATCGTTTTTTGACGAAAGAAAAAATAATTTTAACAAACTTATTGCATAATATACAAAATGTTTACTAAGACAAGTGTTAAGGGTCCGTACCCAGTCAACACAAAATGATCTCATAGATGATGGTGAGCTTCCTTCGTGTTTCAGATCACATCAGTGAATCGAAAAGTGACTAACATTATTATCGCAAAAAAGTATTCCTTGCTCCGTTGGTCAGTTCGAGACATCAGATTGTGTTGCCAAATGTGACTCGAAATTTGCCCAATGTGACATTCCTTCATACTTCGAAATAAAATGCACATTAAGATCCTTTTAACGTTACAATGTGAAATTGAATTAACACTCATTTAAAAATGCACTTCACTTTACGATGGGCCGTGGTGGTCGGCTGGTAGAACGTTCGCCACTAAAGCGTAGGGTCACCGGTCTTGTGCATGGAATCACTCGTTAAAAGGTAAGGGCTGCGTCTTCCCTTGCTCGCACAAGTCTCTCGAAGACTTCTGAGGGTTGCACGTAGGAATGCACAGGTTGACGGAACTAACAATTCTATAATGATTTCACATAATATATGATTTTTTTAGGTCATAATTGTGGAAAACAGCGTAACTCTCCTGTTAGTCACATAGACTTATTGAGAGATTCAGGTAACTCAAATAATTAATAATGAACAGAACTTCATCTTCAAAATTAGTTGAATATTATATGTAACCTACTATATTTGATGTAACGTACCAAAGGATTCCGCACTAATCTTATGGAAAACCGGTTTCTGTGCCCATACCATCCCGAGCAAAAGTTACCATTGCTCAACTCTCTGAATGCTGGCGTTTGAATTCTACAGGGGGTCAACGTTTGATATTTTGATGATTTTTTAAAAACTCCGTAATTTCATTTTCATCGTATCGATCTGAATTTTTATAATGGAATAGTCCACAATACGTGCATCAAAAAGTTCAAATCACAAAAGTTTCTAGAATCAAAGCTGGCGGGTAAACAGAGGGTTAAACTTTGTTTTTGGTAATTTTTATCGGACTTTTTTCGAGAAAATATTCGTTTTCCTGCAGATCCATATGCAATTGATGTTACTTACAGTACATGAGAGGGCAATAATATTTTGCACTTGAACCAACCATCCAACTTTAAGAATTTGGAAGATACGGGGCGATCAAAAATATATTTTCAATTTCGGAAAAATGTTTCCCTATGTATAGTCAGCTTCCATCAATATATTTAGCTGATTTTTTAAAACTATCTAGCTAATATACATACAAATCTGTCAACGTCTGTGCTCATTAATCTGAATCCAAATAAAGTTGCGGCGATGGTCCAAAAAATATGGAGAAGTTTCGGAATAATTTTGAAATGATTTCTAAAATCACCCGTGATTTTTTTTTTTTTTGACATAATGTAGATGAGTCATTCTTGATAAAAAAAGTTCCACAGTGCCTACCCCGCGAATGCCACGGCTTGAATTATACAGGGGTTTGAAGTATAGTATTCATCGATTTCTCGAATAATCAATAATTCCTTTGTAACGGAAAATAATATTGTTTCCTACACAAACTTCGAAATAGTGTTATTTCGATGATACTACACAGTACAGAAGATGATAGAGACCTCTAGGCAATTAATAAAAACAACAAAATGTGGTTTAGTCAAATTCTGTTATTGATTTTGCTCGATAATTGTGTAACTGTCATATCATCTCCTATAATAATTTATCACTGAAATTTCCTGTTGTGACGATTGAACAACGCTGTTTCCCTCGCGTACATATTCCGGATTGTTGTCGAGAACATATAGTATAATTCTGGTTGAGTATGACTTGCATGGAACTATGTTCAAATAAACAAGTGGTACAAATCGAATCATTTCAGGTAAAAGAAGAAAATCGTTGCCAACCACTATGCCATCCATCTCTTGCTTTGCGTGTCCAAAATGTTCGAAGATTTACCATCACAAGAAAACATTGAGTCGCCATATCCGACAAGAATGTGGCATCGAGCCCGAGCTTCCTTGTCCGCATTGTCCTTACAGGGCACGGAGAGCTTATGTTCTGCATTCTCACATAAGAGGACACCACCTGTACTATAGGAAAATGTTCAAACAGTCTTAAGATACTATCTGAAACCATTGTATATCTAGTCATTTACTGTGAACACAAGTGTTCAAATTTTTATTATAGTTTTTTTTTTATTTTTAGAACATTGAGTTACCAAATACTTACCAAATCGATAATTTGATAAGTTATTATACTTTTAGGAATGTCACAAATAGGAAATATTTCAACCAAAGTTTTTTTTTTTAGTTATAGATACTAGTGTTAGAACTTGTGAAGTTTCTTGGTAACTTCCTCCATTTCAGAAAACTCTGAAAATCATATGTTTATGAAAACCTGCAATCATTTTTATGACCACAACGGATAAAAGTATCTTCACTCACCCTTTCGATACTACGCTGAAACGTAAAATCGCTCAGCTACTAAGAATATATCTTCTTGGATTCAGCCCTCCACTATGTATAAATATATTATACACAATTCACAAACCTTCCTTGCGGTGAGCAAACTGGAAATTGGTGGGCGGAGCCTAGTAGAGCTCATACTCTAAGATGAGACCGTGCAGGTCATCCTTGCAGTATTTCTTTATGATTATATAGAGTTAAAATATGTTCGACTGTGGGGACAACCGAGGCTTCACTCTTATTAGTATTGTATTCTACTAAACTTTATATACCCAGTGATTTAGTTCAACTTTTTATAATTTTAGTCAAAGTTAGTTTAGTTATAAGCTTTTTTTACAAACATACCAAACAATTCTAGTCAGTTTTCAGTTACCAACCTCAATGCACGAAAGAGCTAAATGAAATTACCGATTATAGAATTATAAACTTTCGTTCTCAATTTCACCCTTTCCATATTTCAAGTAGTAATAAAGTAATAGATTACTTCAAACATCTGCCATCAACATGGGGTGATAATAAACTGGTGTCATTGAAATTTACTCTAGTGAACATATTCCATTTACCAATAAACTTATTGAAATAAAGTGGAGAAAGTTATCAAGAATTAACTTTATATTCCCAGTGATTTCGTTCAACATTTTTCTTTAGATTAATGAGTGTAAGTTTAGTTAGTGGAAGTTCAGTTTTTTTTAAATGGTACAATAATATGAAACAATTCTAGTCAGTTTTGAATTATCAACCGCAACTGGTATTGTCATCATGGATTATAAATCATTTCTATATTATTAAAAAACTACCGATACCATATTGCTTTTCATCTTCGAACTAATTTGTGTATTTTATTGTAAGTTAAAAATAAGGAGTCAAAGAATCAATTGTTTTTGTCAAAGCTGACTCCACGAAGAATTCATGCCACTAAGAATTTTCAGAAATGTTATCGTTATAGTTTTCAGTCTTCTTGTGGCATGGCCTTAGGCAAATTTTAATAATTAAGATCAAAATTACCCTCAAGAAGAAATCTAAAATAATTTCAGTAGTAAACTGTAACAGGAAAATATTCATTATTGTTGGTTGAAATTCATTCTGGCTTGTTCCATATTGATCCGGAAGACATAGTCACTTCTCGATATCGTGTTTCCTCAAAAATTATTTTATCCATTTTTTATGAGGAGAAAACAATAATTTCTTATCTCTCCTGATGTCCGCTATTAACTTTCAACTTTGAGCGTGTGCGTTTGTTTTGGTTTCAAGAAATACAAGTTTTGGAACGTCAGGATGATGGGCAGTTGATAAAAAGTAATCGAAAATGTAGATTGAAAATATTAACTACGAATACTCATGATACCTCAAATCCGATATTTCTTCATATTTTAAGATTTTTTTTTACATAATGGACTGGGAGATGGTGACAGATTTCAGGTGACGATTTTCTCGTTTATGCCTCTGAGACCAGTGAAAGATATGAAAATTGTGACAAGAATGATGAAAAATTTGAGCGGTCGTCGCGTGGCTTTCATTTAAAAAAAATTGATTTTCATTACAAAGTATATGTGTTTTGGGACGATTTTATCGCCGCTGCCATATACTCCAACGGCATGTTAACAGACAATAGCAACGAAAAAATTTTAGGCATAAGGGTTGCACGATGCACGTGGCCAAACGGTACCGATGGCTTAGGTGATAAAGAAATTTAAATTTTAGACGATTTTCTCGTTGCTGCCAATTGAAATAATGGAAGTTTTCATCATGAATAGCCCATAAAAAAGTGGCATAAGGTTTGCGGATGTTGAAGTGCGGTTGTGCCGAAAATATATTTTTTATATGAAGGCCGCACGGCGACCGCTCAAATTTTTCATCATTTTGGTCAAAATTTTCATATCTTTCACTGGTCTTGAAGGCATAAACGAGAAAATCGTCACCTGAAATCTGTCACCATATCCCAGTCTATAAGTTGAACGCTTTCGATAAGTGTGAAATGGAAAAAAGTGATGATGGCTCCCGGACTATGAACTATGAACCAAACGTTTATAAAGTTTCCTTCATAGAACATAGGCGATTTTAGTCACTACGCCATAGTATAACATTGATCTCACAACTAATGAGGAAAAACAATATTGTTATCAAAGTGTAAAAGACAGGAAAAACAGTGTTTAAAAAAATGTTCTTCATATGATCCTGACACCTAGAGTAACTCTTTCGGCTGCTAACGAGTTCAGAAGTTGATCCTAGATTTGAAAAATTGTTAAAGTCTGCTTAAAATATGTTTTTCTATAAATTTATTAATAATTTTTTTCTAAAAACCAGAGGTAAATGGGTGATGGGATATCTGTATATCATTTGATGCGGTAGACAAATATATCACAAATTTTGGTCGGTTCAATAAAGGAAATTGTTACATTTTCTGGCAAAATCCAATTTTACTGACGTAGGGTTTCAACACAATTATTTGAAAAAGATACGCTCCACTTTAACTTGGTTTTATCCTACTTGGACATGATTTCGTCCAAATTGCTTTTGTCGACTATAAAATCATCTAGTAAGTACAATAATTTTCTCAAATCTAGTAGTTATGCCATCTTTTCAATATCAACAAAATGTCTTTGAAACTAATTCTGTTAGAATTAATAAAGAAGAATAAAAATTTACTCCAATGAATTTATGATTTCATCATCACAGTAGATTTTATTAAACTTTGGAATATATTTGTCACCCATTCAGGTGTTGTAGAGCCCATGAGTCATTTTATACACGGAAATGGTCAATGTCCACATTTTTAACATTTATATTAAGTGTAGAAAGGATTTTTGTATTTTATGTTCAAAACTCAACTCAAGGACTTGAATCTTGTGAACTTTTCCATTCAACCACTTCTCGAGAAAAAGTGAAAATTGGAATATTTTCGTTTCTATGGATCATATGCTACTCACTGTTTTTTCTTTGATATACACGATGAATTGAGTCGACATGTATAAATGGGAAACTACTGGGAGTATATTTCTGAAAATTTGATAAAATTTACGGTATGCTTAGAAATGGCGTCGAATTCGGCCATCTCGAAAAATGTGTAACTTAATTGTTTTTTAAATGGCAACCCCATTTTCTCTCAGCGCCCATAGATTCTACATTGAAAAATAGTGGGAGTTACAACCCTATATCTAATTTAGAAAACTTAAAAAACTAATATTTCCGATTGGTTATTAGGCATATTTATTTATTTACATTCAGCAGGTTAAACCCATTTACAGGACGTACATAATTTATCTACAATAGGTGAAATAGTTAATCAGGTAATGTCAAACGTAGATGTCATATAAATCACATAATTCATTATCCTATCTAAAACCACTAAGTGACACTCTGACTTTCTTGCGGGGAAAGAGATCAAAATGCCTTCCTAACTTTCTCCTATCAATTTTCTCTTGTTGTTAGCAGCGCAGCATGAACAATATTTTTTATACGACTCCAAACAAAAAAGTCTGATGGAGTTATATCGGGCAAACGAGGAGGCCATCCTTCAAATTTTCATAAAAATACCATGAGTAGGTTTCCCATACACATATCGATTCAGATCATCGTTGTACGTTTCCATGGCTTTCCAATCACTGGTCTACGAATGAACACGTTAGTACCTTTGGGGAAACCCTGGATTTAAAAAAAAAATAGTTCTGTTTTCCTTTATTAGTTTTTATTATTGCTTTTTACCAAAGCCACTTTTTTGTTTATTAAATTATTTCTAGACTTATACTGTTTTTATGAAAAATTGTTTTTGTTGTGTGCCATATTCATTTCTTAGATATTGATGATTACAAATTGTTATCAACGAAATGGGGATGTAATTTTGCATTATTATATGTGTGCCATATTGTACTCCATATTAAAATGTAATAAAAACAGCAGCCTTTTATTTCGATCAGTTTGTCCAGACTATATCTGGCAGGGTTATTTCGGGGAAAGTACACCGAGAGAAAAGATTATTTATATTCAATAAAATTCATTTATATTCAACAAATACCTGTTTTGAATAGAGCCGAACTTATGTTCGGCTAAAACATTTTGACACCGAGTGATATACACATATGAATTTAAAAATTATTTATTTTCTGTAAACGTTTCCAAGATGGATGTTAGTAAACGTAAAATCAAGTGAATTATAAAATCTTATTCTGAAAAGTTTGATATATGTAATAATAACATATTTGTTATATTTCAGAATATCTCAATTTGTATCAAAACAGAAGCTCTTTTGAAAACTAACATAGATTTAATATGAATTTATGTATATTTTCTTGACCAAGAATCTTTATTAGTGACCACTATTCACTTATTTGATCACGTTTTGTAGCAATTATCGTTGAATAGTGTTTAAAACAAATCGTTGTTAAAAGTAAAGAGACATAATTCTTGATTATTCAAATAGTGATTATTGCAGTGCAGGATTATAAAACAAAAAATGAAACAATTTCACAGAAAATATCTTTTATTGAAACGTTAATAACAATAAAAACGCACTTTTCAATTATATGATTTATAATTATTAAGTTTTGTCTAAAGTTATTCCTATAACGGGCCGGTATTTTTAATATTGAAATATTGCCACTGCCAACAAATAAAGTGAAATTATTCGAAATAACCTGCGAGACAAACATTCAATTTGAAAACTAAAGACTTCAGAGTTGATAAAAAAAAAAACTTGTTATCCTAAAAATATTAGAAAGTGTATCTATACTGTGGACTGCGTAGACAATGGAGACACCCTCCTTCATGTGTGTTTCAATCAAACAATTACATTTATTTTAATAAATGAACTTATTTTCGAAGTTGAGCAATGTAATATGAAAAATATATATATTTGGTAAAAACTGATATAACCACAAAAATATCGTTTTCAATGTTCAATGTCACCAATGCCTGATACAAACTGGAATCTTCTACTTGTTCTGTCATGTCGCCGAACTGAATAAAATAACTGAATACTTTCAAGGTGAATAATAGGTAGTCGAATTTTTTAATTCACTTCAAATATAATTATATATTTACGTTTCTAAAACTCAAAATAACCTAGCGTCCAGCAAGCTGATGTTAAAATAAACATGCATTTTGAACAGGCATAATAAATTTATGTTATTCATTTCTTCGCACCTTCATTTGCACCTTCGCAGCAACTCCTGTGATGTCAACGTTTCCATTTTAGTAAGTGATCAAGTGATGTTTTGTGTGGTATTGTATTAGGCCTAGACAATTTGTGATTTCAAATACTTGTTTCCTCCATTCTGCTATATAAGGCTCAAAAGCTTTGCAGTATAGTAAGACAACGAATATGACCTTACATTCATATTTATTTAAACTAATGACTGCCACCAAAATCACAGAACGTAAACAAACTATAACAAACTGCATAAAACTATGGGATATACTGAGAGAACAGTTTGTTAGCAAGAAAGAAGTTTTCTTTAATGTTAACAAACTATGCTTTTGAATATGGCCAAACTAATGTAATTTTACGACAAACAAATGATTTGTTTGAACATTTCTAATAAATTAGTAGTTTGATACTAAATTCATATTGTTTAACTCAAAGAAACCTATCACTTCAATATAAACTGATATTTCTTATTATTTGATGGTGTTCGAAGTTTACTATTAAAATGCGAGTATCAACAGTAAGATAATATCACTTTAAATGTAACTTATCTTATATTATTATTTGAGTATATATCTTTCAGTAACTTCATTATTAAAATATGAATTATATCCGATAAGAAACGTGTGATTAGAATATTAACATATTTATTATGATTGAATGTTCTGTTCAGTGAACAGTAAGAAACACATAACTCCTTTGTTTTACCAGTACACTGAAAAAAAGATAGGGCTTTTAGTTAATAAATATTTGTTTTAGGGCTTTTAGTTAATAAATATTTGTTTGGGTGCCTTTTATTTACAATGAATAAGGAAAAGAATATTTTATTTCGTACAAGGTGATTTTATTTAATATTAGTAAATGCGATAATATGATATATTAAAAAAAAATTAATATTTTGTTTGAGGTCGATATGTTTATAACTAACAATATAAATTTATTATGTGTTCGAAGTGTAACTAAAAAGACTAGAAGACTATAACACTTATAATAATTATATGCGTGGTTTGTGCATCTAATCTACAATAAGACATCTGTTGGAAAAATCACAAATACCTACTTAATAACGCAGTTCATCAAGGCGGTCTCGCGTCATAAGCATGGACCAGGTTCAGGAGCTGGAAAAGTTCCTGAATGATAACAGTTTTGTTGATTTGATAAATATTGATATTGATAGTGATTTGATTCCAATTTCTTCCATATTGAATTTTGTTTATTGTTTGTTATGTACAAACGTTTATTTTTAATAAATAAAACATATTAATAATGAATATGTGTTTATTGAATGGTAATGAAATATTGGTTATTAATAAATATTCTTTATTTATTATAAATAATGTTTTATTTACAGTTGATAAATCTATAGTTTATTGAAAATTGATTTGAATTCACTATTAATGAGGAATATTTAAATAATTTAAATGCATTGTTTGTTTCTAATAAATAAACATTTATTCCGCAATATCCGAATAAATGATTTATTAGATGTTAATTAATTACGTTAACTATGAATAAACTGTTTTTTCAGTGTATTCAAAATTTGTATTGAAATTGAAAGCTTTTTAATAACCTATTTAGTTCTGACAATTACCTAATTACTGAAATCAGTGGATTGAATGTGGTTCTTGAAAAGAAGAACAAAACATTTTACTCAAGGAGACACCAGATATGAAAAAAAGATTGTTACTTTTGCATTTATTTTTAATGAAATAACCTAACCTAATAGATACATCTCATCAGCACTTATTAAAACCGTTTTAGATTTCCACAAGTATCAAAATGGTCGGCAGCATTTTCGAATGATTCTTGTTATGGAAAGGCAACTTTGAATTAAAATTACTTCAGCTTGAAATCGTGAATGTGTTCTTCAAGGTGCAATCTATTGTGAAATTACGTATTCGAATAAAGAGTGTTCGAGCGAGATAATAAATTGCATATAAAAATGAAAAATCAAACGTCATATCAATGTAAAATATTTTTAGAAAAATTCCAAAAGGGCTGTAGCATCCAGCGTCCACGGTCCCCGTCCAGCAGAGACATCCACAAATGCACATAGGTACCTACGTATCAAGATAAACATAATCACACTTGCATATCATAAGTTGATGACACTGAAAAAACAGTTTATTCATAGTTAACTAAATTAATTAACACCTAATGAATCATTTATTCGAGTATTGCGAAATAAATGTTTATTTATTAGAAACAAATGATGCATTCAAATTATTTAAATATATCTTATTACCAGTTAACCCAAATTTATTTCCAATAAATATAGGTCTCAATAAAGATTTATTATATTTAATAAATAGAAAATGTAATATTTTATATATTATTATTAACGTGTTTTATTTATTGAAAATGAACGTTTGTAAATAAAAAAACCTCAGCATTTATTACAAATAGATAAATAATATTTATTCAAAATATTGTTTATTCTTAATAAACCAATAAGGACGCAAGATGAGCCTTCTGAAATCGAAGAATCAATATGGAAGAAATTTGAATCAATTTACCTTTTATACAAAATTACCTTAACATATATTTATTAATTCCACAATTTCACTATTTATTCCAGTCATTGGTTCGTATGCATAAACAAATGCATTTACTTGGATTTCTTGAAATAGACGTATTCATTTTTTTTGAGTTATGAGGGAGATAAACCTATAGTATAAGTATTTGCTACCTTTTATGAATACTTTCCATTGTGTTGATTATTATTCTGTGGAAATAAATATTGGCCTGCTCTCAAGAATGTACACCAAATATTGATTAGGAACAAATCTTTTAGTTTGATATTATTATTATATATGTTTTAACAAATATGTTATGTATTGAACAAATTCTTACTGCGCCTAAATACTACCATATATTTCTGGTGAATATATTGAATCTCTTTAACAAAGATAATTTTGTTGGAAATATGCTTTCTTATGAACGAAGAAATATTCCTGAAAAATATTAAACTTGTGAAATGTCAACAGGGAACGAATATAATTTATTTCTGTCAATCATACATGGCTCTAACAAATTGAAATGTTGATATTTAACAATCTTTTCTCTCAGTGTAGCTTTCAAAAATACACCAGTAACGGTTTTGTTGTTGTAGATCTCCTGGAATCATCTTTAGAGACGGAAACTTTATTCGCGGAACCATTAACTGGAGACGACGAGACGTGGACCATCCAAGTCATCTATCCTGACGACGACGACGACCCAGACACTTCCTTGTTAACAGGGGAGGATACTCTAATGTCTGTTGAGAATATCCCTAGGTCTGACGAAATTGGGCTACAAGAAGAAATCTCGGAAAGCATCAGTAGTCCAGAATTGGACACAAAAAAAACAATCACCACCGTCGGGTTTGTTTGTCCAAAATGTGATAAGATATACAACGCTCGAAGGAATCTGGTGCGGCATCTCAATTTAGAATGTGGGAAGGAACCGAAGTATACTTGTACATATTGCGATTACAAAAACCATAGAAGAAATGAAATTACTAAACACATCAGGAAAAAGCATGGGGTGTACTCCGTGTGAACAGGACATTGTGACAATGAACGTATACCTTTTCCAATGGATTATCTCAGCTATTTCGGAAGATAAAATTTTTAAAATTTCATGACCTCCAATTCGTTCAAGGAACCTTCAACTGACAAAATAAAAATTGAAAGTAACTTCCGGTTTGTCAGGAAGTGACTCTGACTTTTTTATTTCAAATAGCACCCCGTATATTTTTTGCAATTTTTGATTTTTACTCAAAATTATTTTCCCAACGATGTATCACACTTTGTATTTTACATTTGATTTGATGGAGGAAACGACAATTGAAATTTCTAATTGAAAGAATTGCAGTAGGCTACAATATTTTGTGTAATCTTGAATTTGACTTCAATAATAATTGATAATTCATGAACAAATTTGCATTCGAGATGATGAAGAGAACGTCAAATTTCAAATTATTGGAATTTTAGTAGAAGTGGAAGAATTAATGATTCTTAAATGAAAACCTTAGTGTGCCATGGAAACATTTGGATACTTTTGTTTGTAACTTTGGCCGTGGTGGTCGGCTGGTAAAAGCGTACGCCTCGCAAGCGTGGGGTCGTGGGTTCGATCCACCGATTCACCGGTCTCGTGCATGGCATCACACGTTAAAAGGTAAGGGCTGCGTCTTCCCTAGCTCACACAAGTCTCTCGAAGACTTCCGAGGGTTGCGCGTAGGGGTGCAATCGGTTGACGGAAATAACAATTTTAACAATTTTAACAACAGTTAATAATTCTCAATAGTTGTGTGCGTGTCAGAGAAACTAACATTCAAGAATGAATGACCGTGAAAATGATGATAACTTAACTGATCAAGTGAAATTGGATATGATACTGATTTCTGGAAAATGCGAAAATAATCGTCGGGATGCCCTACGTTCATACAGAGAGAAATACCCTGATAGACGAATGCCAAGCGCTATGTATTTCACACGCTTGGCTTAGAATTTGGCAACGAGTGGATCATTCCATAGAAAGCCTACTGTCTTTTAAAGAAAAAATGCTATGGACGAAGAGCATACTGTTGCAGTTTTAGAAACAGTGGTGTTGATCCCCATTTCTCTATTAGAAACATAGAACAGGAGAGCGGCATTTCTCGTTCATCAGTTCAGCGCAGGGCCACATTTAAATCTGTCAGGCCCCTATTTTCTACCATTCAAAAAAAAATTGTATTCCACTTTTATAAATACATAATATGCATGTGAAAATATGTATTACAAAATAAAAATCAGTTATTTAGTCGAATACAAAGTAAAATAATAATTTATAAATTAATATTAGTGATTGAAGTCCTGGCACTTTTCTAGATTTTCTTGTTGAAAATTCATTGATTATGTCGGACGTATCTAGTTGCCTTAAGACATCGCGTTCAATGCTCATTATAGACCGAAGTCGATTTTCAATTAACTTCAGTTTTGAGAACGATCTCTCCCCAGTGCAGTTAGTCAGCATCAGAACTAAATATAGACGAAGTGTCACCTCAACGTTTGGAAACGCATCCACTTTATTTTCTTTGAGCAGCTGGTACATTTGAAGTTCTTTACTTATATTTGATATAAATGTCTTGAAAAGAATCAACAAATTGGACTAATTCGACACATAGGTTCTCATATAAATCATTGCTATACATTCTAACAAGTTTTAGTGAGTTTGCATAATCCATAAATTAATATAATTCTCTTAATGTGAAGATTATTCTTAAATATGTAGGGGGCCCTCATTTGTGGGGACCCCGGGCAGCTGCCCAGCGTGCCCCCCTTAAATCCGGCTCTGGTTCAGCGCATTCTCAAAATTGCCAAATTCAAACCATTTAAAATTCATCTGCATCAAGGATTACTACCCACAGATTACGAGAGGAGACTTGCGTTTCTTGCTTGGTTCGCTACGGCACGTGAAGATGGTATTATCAGCTCGATATTGTGGTCAGATGAGAGTCGTTTCCATAATAATGCAAATGCAAATCGACATAATTGTCATTAATGGTCGGAAAATAATCCATTCTGGCTAAGACAAACCAATTTTCAAGTTGTCTAATTTTACGATGGTACGTTAACTGGTCGAATGTACCTAGAATGCCTTCGGGATGAACTTCCTCATTTTCTTGAAAATATTCCTTTACATGTGCATAGAAACATTCATTTTCAACAGGATGGTGCACCCCCCATAATGCTATAGCGGCAAGGAATCATTTGGAGATAGATGGATCAACACACACGGACCGATAAGATGACCTGCAAGATCTCCATATACAACACCGCTGGATATCTTCCTTTGGGGGTATTTGAAAGATCGTGTGTACCAGACTCCTCCTATTGATTTGGAATATCTGAAAAAGAAAATAGGGAATGAATGTAGAGCCCTTAATGCTGAGGCGTGAACTACTCCACCCAGCTGAAAGAAGTGTAGAAGCAGTTGGTAAACATATGTTCGAAACATATGTTTTAGTTATTATATTCTTGTGTCCCCTTTCTTTGTAATTTTTTGTTTCTTTTACTATGCATTCTTTGTTTGACTTTCGGTAAAATACATAGTTGATCTCAACTTGAGGAAGGTTTTTTATTGATGACGATTATAAGTGAGAAATATTTCCTTTTCTACGTTCATGCAAACCACAAAATTGTATTGAATTATATTTCGTGGAAAAACTGGTTCTTCATTGCTGTGAGTGCAATGAAGACTGTTTCTACAGTGCGTAAAGTAATACTTTCTCGCACAAGTGCGTAAAAAATCACTTGTGCGTAAAATCAACAACTGTGCGTAAAGTAATTTTTTACACACTGTTCATACATTTATGCATTTTTGAAAAATACAGCATTTTGCGTCATATCATATCATTAGTGATATAATTGCTACAATTTGGCAACACAATAACTGTCGAAGAAAAAACTTTGTATGAAACACTTTCGTAAAGGGCTTTTTTGTACTAGCGTGTTTGTTGAACTCGGCTGCGCCTCATTCAACAAACTTCACGCTCATACAAAAAAGTCCTACTTTACGAACTTGTATCATAAATAGCTATTATTGAACTATCTGTCATTCTACTATAGTGTTCTGTCATCATGACAGACATAAACTTTCAAATCGACACCAAATTTAACCCATATTCTGTGAAATTGTATAACGTTTTAAATAGTTGCATGTTACATATAATTGTCAATCATGTTCATTGCATAATGTACTATGAAATTACTAGAAAATGCAATTTGTTAAAAATAAAATTAATTCCTTGGAATATAAACGGAATTACACAAAATATTTTTGTGTTACTTTTAGAGGATATATTGAAACATTCTTAGCCTACTATGGAACCAAACAAAATTTCAATGTCAAAATATTTTATTACTCAACATATTCTCCTCTTAATTGGATACATTTATTACAGCGAACCTGCAACGTCTTTATACCTTTCAAAAAAAATGTTTCTTCTTGCTTTGCAAACCAGACCTCCACAGCTTTTATTACCTCCTCGTTGGAAGAAAATTTACGATCTTTAAATTTTTTTTTCAGTTGAAGAAAGAGATGATAGTCGGACGGGGCCAAATCTGGTGAATAAGGGGGGTGTTCTAGTAATTCAAACCCTGAATCACGAATTTTTTGCATGGCAACATGAGATTTGTGTGCAGGCTCGTTGTCCTGCAAAAACAAAACACCTTTGAATAGCTTTCCGCGTCTTTTCTCTTTAATTTTTTCCCGTAGAGTGTTCAGTAATGTCGAATAGTAATCTTCAGTTATTGTTCTACCCTTATCCAAAAAATCAATTATGATTACTCCATGGCCATCCCAAAAAACTGAAGCAAGAACTTTTCCAGCAGATTTTTGGACACGAAACTTCTTAGGTCTTGGAGAACTGGAGTGTCGCCATTCCATCGATTGTTGCTTTGGTTCTGGATCGTAGAAATGTACCCAAGTCTCATCCATAGTAACAATTCGGTTTAAGAAGTCTACATCGTTTTCAAATCGAGCACAGATCGAACGCGAAGCTACTACCCTTGCACGCTTTTGGTCAACATTCAAACATTTGGGGATCCATTTTGCAGCAATTTTTCTCATGTCCAAATTGACGTGAACCATATGATGAACGCGTTCGTATGAAATATTCAGTGCTACAGATATCCGTTTTAGCCCAATTCGACGGTCTGTTAAAATCATGTCATGAACTGCATCGATATTTTCGGGGACTGACACAGAAACTGGCCTTCCCGATCGGTCATCATCTTCAATGGAAAATTTACCTCTTTTGAAGCTTGCAGTCCAATTTTTCACGGTCGCATACGAAGGACTTTGATCACCAAGGGTATTAAGCATAACTTCGTAAATCTGCTCACCTCTTAACTCTTTTAAATACAGGTACTTGATGATGGCTCGATACTCCAATTTTTCGATTTTCACAATTTCGGTGGATACATTTTTTCTTTTAGTTTATTGCGTAACTCTGGTTTACTTTTTTGATGTCAAACTTTACACTGACACTTCTAATAAGTTATTGTTCGTTGCTATGGTAACGCAATATTTTGTTTATGCAGGGAACTGGTCTAGGCTAACTAGATATCAAAACATCCTTGTAGATTTGAACAAACAATGTCTTCCTTGCAGTATAGTCTCACCTAAATGAAACATTTTTTGGTTTTTGCAAAAAGAGTTTACTGCTGTCCAACTCGGCCTGACGGCCTCGTCGGACAATTTCACGTCGAGTGCAATAAACACCTACTTTTTGCACTCATTGCATAATAGTATATTCTGTAACAAGGTTAGAATGAAAATTCGATCAAATTTGATTTCAGAATTTGCAAATTCTGTGATGATCGTAGAGAACTAACTTCTATGTGACAGAACATTTTTAGCTGAATCAACAATTCATAAATTGGTCAATCGTACTGTTGATGTGATTATAATAATCGTTATCAAAATAAGGTATAATTGTTCATGAATTATCAATTATTATTGAAGTCAAAATCAAGATTACACAAAATATCGTAGCCTACTGCAATTCTTTCAATTTGAAATATCAATTGCCGTTTTCACCATCAAATCAAATGTAAAATACAACGTATGATACATCGTTGGAAAGGTAATTTTGAGTAGAAATCAAAAATTGCAAAAATATACAGGGTACTATTTGAAATAAAAAAGTTAGAGTCATTTTCGATCAAATCGGAAGTGACTTTCAATTTTTGTTTTTTTCTGTTAAAGGTTCCTTGAACGAATTGGAGACAACAAAATTTTCAAATTTTTATGTTTTGAAATGGCTGAGATAATCTATTGGAACATGTATCCTGGGACACCCGGTATACGGCCTTGGTTAGATGATCAACTTGTTTTTTGCAGTGAGACTAGTTTGCTGTTTATTGAAAAAAAAAACCGATTCGTTCTCGTGATTTGCAATATTCGTTTCAACCATTTCATTAAAATTGATAATAATAATTTAATGCAGAATAAATGAATGGCATTTTGTTCGTCGGGACAGGGTGCCCTATTTTCGGGCTTAAAAATGGCAATATCGATTACCTAAGGAGTTACGAACTTGGTTATTAAGGCAAAGTTGCATATTTACAGTAATAATATCCTGACAAATTTCTGAATTTTCGAAATCTACTTTCACCTTGCTGTCACGAAAACTGTGTTGCTTAGAAACCCCACGAGATCTGGCTCGAGTGGTGTTTTGTACAGCAGCACTGTTTGAGTGACAGCAAGGAGAAAGTATTTTGAAAATTCTACATTCTGAAGGCATATTGGATCATACAATTTCAAGAATGAAGAGGCGAAGTTAAACTTTATAAAGAATGATGATATAATTGAAAATCATTTTGCGTTTTTGGCGTATTCTATTTTTACCGCGATTGTTGTAACTATGGAAATGTACAAATTGTCGAAAAACCGATTTGAAAATAACTCGAGCTCGAAGCAGTGTTTTCAGAAATGCCAGAAGTTTTAATCGAAGTGTTAATCATACCACAGTAACACCTATTTCAAATGAATTCAAAGAAACGGGCAGTATTAAAAACCATTAAAAAAAACACACAGCTGCAAAAGTATCTACAGAGGTGGAAGAGTAAATGTGTTTTACGTTTGTGGAAAACGATAAGACATCAATAAAACAGATATCGACTTCTCTACAACTATTAGGGTTAATTGGGGTAATGGTGAATGATTTTTACAAATAATAATAAAAAGTCTGTTTAAATCTGAAGTTAAATATTTACCACATTTTTTAGGTGGAGTCATTTCGGGGGGGTATGTTTATGTGCTTGGAATATCAAGAATGAGATTGGAAAATTAATCGAAATATTGGATGTTTCAATTCCCCAAGAAAAAGAATAATTACTGAAAATTTTGGGGCAATCGTAAACATCGTGTTTGTGTTGATATCAGTCCTGTGTAACTTCATAGGGGGTGTTTGTAAACATAGAACAAAATCTATGAGATTTTGTTATTTAACTGATGATATTTCGAGTAATGTTTACAATTGCCCCAAGGATATTAAAATAGAATACGTGGTAAGAAATGAATTTATTCTACTTGTACAAATACAAAGGTTCATATTGGTAATTTTATTAAGGTTTTTCGAAAATGTTTACTTTTACAGGAAATGCTCGAATCATTTTACGTCCCACAAATTTTGTACTGGCTGTAGGAAGAATAGCACTTCATAAAATGTAATGTTGTAATGCGTTCATCTCGTTGATGTAGTAGTCAGAACAGGTTTTGTCTAATGACTTGAGCCAAACAATTTCACCATCATCCTCATCTTTCTTTTGAACCAGGAAAACATTTTTATTTTCAATGGAGCTCTTGCATATCACAGTAAATTTGAATAGAATAAAAGTGCCTTTCTGTAAGTCGTCCCACTTCACCTCTCCATAAACCACAGATTCCAATTCTTTTGAGGATTTTTCAACGTGATGAGAGGTAAATCTTCGTCGCCTCTCTCATATTCTTGGAACAAATGTACGTCTTGCTCTGTTTAATTTTTCGATGATTCGTGGCCACATTTCCACTATCTTCCTTCTTTTCCACAGCTTCTTCAAGTTTCCTCGTTTCCTCAAAACTTCAGAAGTTGTTAAGACTTCTCCGTAAACAGACTGTCTCAAACGTGAAACGACTTTTCTTGAAGGGGCACTGGCAGCAACATCTAATGCAGTAGGATTATTACATGCTTCCTGTAACTTTTGGCTGAATATCTGAAGTATTGTGATCCGGGAAATGGTGTTGGAGCTGTTGGAAAAAAACTCGTACTCGTACCACCTCTTATTCTGTGGTAAATGACGGCAATGGGAACATTGTAGGCCTGCTTTACTTGTCGTCTTCACATCATTCATAGCATTTACAAGATCTACATCAGAATATCTTTAAGTATTTATTTTCTTCAATAGTTTCTCACCAGGAAAATCACAAACTGTGTTTATAATTTCCCCAAACAATTGCAGAAGTGTTCACAATTCCCCCAAGAATCCGTTTACTATTACCCCAACTTTCATTTAACTGGCGCAATTTTATACACACGTGGACTAGTCAATCCATGATATATAACTTCAAAATATGCCAACGAGCCATTAGGTCAATTATAATCAATATGAATACATACAGTGCGACGCTAAATTATGGAACAAATTCATTATTTCTGAATATAAAGATATATCGGAAACATCCTCGGACAGGTCGATTTTCTTTTCCGATTGGCCAATTTTTGAACTTCACCCAAAATATATAGGGTTATCCGCATTTGAGGAAAAGCGACTTTGGTGATATTTTTAAATGGGACACCCAGTATATTTGTCCATATTTGGTTAGGGATCGTCATTACAAATCCAGTGATACCAAGTTTGATGGGATTATGTCAAACGGCTGCGGAGATATGGCCAAAAAACGTCTCCATATACCCAATGAGTGCGACAGAGACTTTCATCCTTCTGAATCGTGTGGAGTCTCGCAGTCAAACTCATTAGACATACGAGGAAGTTTTTTGGCCATATCTCCGCAGCCGTTTGACATAATCCCATCAAACTTGGTATCACTGGATTCGTAATGACGATCCCTAACCAAATATGGAAAAATATACTGGGTGTCCAATTTAAAAATATCACCAAAGTCATTTTTACTCAATTGCAGATAACCCTATATATTTTGAGTGGGGTTCAAAAATTAGCCCATCGGAAAAGAAAATCGACCTGTCCGAGGATTTTTCCGAAATATCTTTATATTCAGAAATAATGAATTTGTCCCATAATTTAGCGTCGCAATGTATATAACACAGCTTACCTTGGCAAATTTCAATTATTTTTTGTGAAGCAAGACGATCAGTTCGAATCTGCTCGACAACTTTTCATATTGCAAGACAGAAAATAACTTTTTTCAGACAAACCGGTAGCACTATCAATCGGTGGAAAAAGTCATATGCGGATGAAGGTTGCAGTGTCTCTGTTGTTGCTCGGCGACATTCGTAGGCGCCAAATTCGAATGATATCGATCATGTTTGCAATTGTCCCTGTTTGCGTTTACCACAACTAACCCTATACAAAATATCTTTAAAAAAAATTATTCAAAACCTTTAAATCAAAGTTCATAAACACTTCAAGGGAAAGGGATTTTATTCCAAGATTTGAGTTTTCCGCATGATACCAAGGAGAATACGAAGAAAATTCACGGTTCCCAACAAATATTTTATGGACTGATGAATCAACGTTTACAGCTGATGGAACAGTGAGTTCACAGAAAAATCTCTGTTCACAAGTGCTGGGACCGCTATTCATGGTGAAAGTCTTATTATATAATGGAAAAACGATTGGACCTTACTCACAGTATCTCATGCCAGCACGCTCACCTGACCTAACCCCAGTGGATTTCTTCTTTGGGGGTCCATTGAAGAACGTAGTTTATAAACATCGTCCTTTTGGTAATAGAAAATATTTAAAAACTGTGATTACTAATTGTGTGAAGGCCATAAAACCGGAGTACATTACGAATGCAGTCAACGATGTTGTAAGAAGAACTGAACTGTGCATGTTGCGGGATGGACATTATACTGAGATGTAAACTAGTGAGGTATACTTATTTGACAACCATATCAATCATTGGTTTGTATTCAAACAATTATTTTGGATATGAAAACCTCCAGAAATAAATGTAATCAATTTGTGTCAAGATATTAATTTTATTTTGATGTTTCATTACTCGATATTATTGAAAATTATTTTTTTGTTACGATACTGTATCATTTTGAGTAATTTTAGTTGTTGACAAAAATTAAAAAAGAATTTGCATCAAAAAAGTTTTTTTTATTTAAAATAAATTACCGAGTTAACACAATAGTTGGAATACCTATTTATTATTACGTGCTATTCAAATGAATCGGTATATATATGACGTCGTTTATTTGTCTTTTTAAGCTTAGATGGCCATGACTTCAAATCCAGATGTATTTTTTAATGCTGAACAACTTTTCCAAATAAAAGTTTATGATATTTTCTAAAATAAGGGCATTTTAACTTCTGGCATAAATTGAAGTTTTTCAACGCGCCTCGTATATTACGCATGTTTTGCTATAGTGTGTTGGTGTGTGTTCAGATTTAGGGGATGCACAAACTTTTACAAGGAATAACTTTTGTTGAAAACCCCATAATCAAGAAGTTACTATGGTGATGACACTGTATATGTACCAAATTCCAGAAAATTCGGTTCACGAATGCAGAAGTTATAGGGGTAGCCATAAACCCTGAGTCACCCGGTATAAACGAATTTGAATATAATATCATGTTCTACATCTTCGTTCGTAACCACTTTTGTTTGTTTTATTCTGTTTGTTTTATTCTTTTTGTTTTATTTCTTTCCCTCAACCACATCTACGAAAGCCCCCAGACATCTTCGAGAGACTTGTGTGAGCTAGGAAAGCCCTTACTATGTAACGTGTGATGCCATGCACGAGGTATAAGTATAACCGTGTAGAAGGTACAAAAACGTGGAGTGAACATGTATTTTGTAAAAATTATTATTTTGAACATAAAAGAGTTGGAGATGAACAAAAATGGTTATGAACTTTCTGATGTCAACTTTTATCGTCTTCAATTTTGTTAATGACGATTTTTTCCTAAGGGCCAACCATTTTCCAGATATAAGCAAAAAATTAAAAAAAGTGACGCATTTCGCTAGGCCTTGAAGTTTAACTCCTCTCACAGTTACAAGAATTTTTGGTATATCTCTGAAAATCTGGGAATACAGTGCTGAAACCAAGTTTTTCTAGAAACCGTTCTTTGACTGAACGGTTGTGTTTTTGGTTATAGCCTGATTCTAGCAGAATTTGGTAGGTAATTCATCATTTTCTGGTTTTTTCATATCGAGTATTGTTGTAGCTTCTTGTCCATCTCATTCTATCTAGGCTCATGTCACTAATAACTATTAACAAATAGTTTCAAATTGTGTATTCGTCAAACTAGTACCGTGTTGTCCTTGCAGGTAAATATTGTACCAAGGTTGATTTTTTAAATTTTTTATTTTCAGCTCATTTGAAGAAAGTCTATACGTGTGACAGCTGTGGAAAATGCTATCGTCATCAGGCGTCTCTGTTCAACCATAAAAAGTACACATGCGGAAAGACACCAAGTTTTTTCTGTAATTTTTGCAGCTTTTCCACAAAGTATGTCTACCACATCAAGCAACATTGTCAAGGAACCCATAATATAGCGAAATGCACCGAAACAGATTTTACTAGAATTTCTGTTGAATCTGATGTTGTTGGGAATCATTGAATAAAAGTCTTACTGAAAAATGAGCTTTTTATATTTACAGCGACTGTTCTAATAAACTAACTCACTCACCAATAATATACCTAATGCAAAAATCGAATCGAAAACGGCCCGGAAAAATTTTTGCCGGCCTAAGCCGTCAAAATCGGTCCCTACCGGTATTTTATAAACATTTAAGAGAGAAAATATATACACGCAAACAACCAACTCACATTAAGAACATTTATTGAATATATTAATACATAAATGGAACGATTATTTCAATCTTTTTTGAAATATTTATAGTTATGCTGCAATTTGTACAATTATTAAACGTAGGCTGAACTCTACCTGAAAAGTCATAAACTTTCTTAAGTCCAAATAATAATAGCTATGTGAATAGTCAGCGACGTTTTTGCTGTTTTCTTCTTCGGCAATGATATTAATAGTATTAGTAGATTTCTATTTGTCACTTCCCCTTCTAAATATTTAGGTGCTGTCTACTTCATTTGTAAAACGGTTGAGGATTTTGATCCCCAATGCCTCTTTAAAGCAATCAAATCTGCCCCTAACCAAAAGAGGGCTGACAATGTTCAGCAGCATATGGCACGTTTACAAACTTTGCGACAATTTGAGGCATTTTTCCAAACTGATGTATTCCCACTACTTTCTTGCAACTCTAAGAAGAGGAATTATATTTAATTATATTACCATTGTTATTAGGTAGATATTATCTCCAGTTTCTTCTCTTTTCTTTTTCAATACTTTTGATTTTTTTTGGTTTTAACTATTAATTGTGGACTTAAGCATCGAATAATTGCTACAGAGGCTTCATGGCTTTAAGAACTTAGATTTTTCGATTGAACGTACAAGAATCACTTGCTCACTTATGGTATCATTTTTAAAACATTGTTCCATTTTTTAAATAATTTGTAGACCAATTCACACCTTTCTCTTGACTTTACCGGCATCAATTCATAAGTAGCTGCTTTAGCATATTCACAAATCTCATGTGGAATCATTTCAGCCTCACTTTCACTACTGAGTTCCATTTTTTTAATTTAGAAAGCGAATAAACACACCAATGTTACATGACAAGCGCTGTCATAATAAAATAAAAATCGCCCCGAAAGTAACAAGAATCGTCTCGAAAGTAAAGAAATCGTCTCGAAAGTAAAGAAATCGTTTCGAAAGTGAAAAAATCGTCCCGAAAGTAGTTACTTTCGGTACTGTTGTGTAAAGTGGTACTTTCGATTTAATAAATCATGCCAAAAATTTTATGTTCGCGACAGCTGCAGAGCCTGAGGCTGAGTAGTGAATCTATGACTTTTGTCACAGCAATAAACAAACAGTGATTATCAAGAAAACGATTTCATAGATAATAAGATGGCAATGAAAAATTGTATTGCATTTATGAAAAATCCTTAATATATGATGATGTACATTGCGATTTCAGAAAAAAATGCATGTGTACCTCGTAGTAAAAGCACATTCCCAACCTTCAATGCTAGTTGGTCTCGGCCAACAATTTACGTTGTCGTTAAGGAATGTATTGCTTATAGTACTAGATACACTATTTTTCAATCTGTTTCTGTACCGGCATATTCATTATACTAAAGTAAGTACAAAAAACAAAACAGGGTAGTTTTCATCAGATGTCCGTGTTTTTCATCTCCTGAAAACTGAAATATGTATTTTTTGCAGGTTCTTTGCTTAATTTTCCAATAAAAATCGAAATCTTGGAAGAAAAAGCCAACTCGCTACTCCCCGCATTTCCCTTATTGTTTTCACATGACTCTGAAAAACCGAAAAAGAAAACCAACAGGATCCGCGGGAATTTTCAGTGCCCACAGTGTAATAGAAACTATATAAGAAAAGACTCTCTACAAAGACATTTGACGTACGAATGTGGCAAGGAACCAATGTTTCAATGTCCGTTTTGTCCACAAAAATGCAAAAGGAGAGGTCACCAGTTGCGTCACGTGAGGAGGCAACACAAGGACAAAATCGGCATTTTGGAGGAAAACAATCCAGAGTTATTTTCCAAAAAGGAGATAACCTGATGCTCCTTTTTCGCTCTAAGTAAATGAAGATATAGTTGCAAGGTACCGATTGACTGATTGCCTTTGATGTTGTAGCATGTTTTTATTGGAGTTACTTGAAATGTTAATGTTTTATTTTTGTGCTCACATGTACAACTGTTGTATTGATTTATCCAGTGCCAACTGTTAATATTTGTCGTGAAGTACTCACTCATGAGTGCCATTTGTGTTTTTTTCGTTCAATTTTGTACCTTTATTAACACATATTCAAAATTTCAAAAATTCAATTTAAAAATTCATTCACATTCGCTTAGATAGTTTTTGTAACATTACCAATGCAAACAAATGTAGGAATGAAGTGTGAATAAATGCTATACACACATCTTACGAGGCTGGATGATCTGCCTGTGTGTAAGGGATATACAAACAAAAATAGGTGATTAAAATAAATATAATAAAATTAGCAAGCAACTATTTAGGCCTGTTAAAATACGTACAATATTACAATTTATAAATGTGTATAATCAAACACCAATTGGGAGCAATTTAGTCTTTTAGGTTTCTATATTTGTCTATTCATTTTTGCTCGAGGTGTGTCTTTAATAATTTAATTTATCTCTTGAATTTATTGAAGTTCGATTCGAATTTGAGACTGTATAGTTTTGGCCCTAGATATACGGAATTTTTTTGGCCAACTGTTTTGTGCATCTGTTGTATGACAATTCTATTTTTTTGACGAGTACTGTATTGATGGCTAAACGTAATTTTAATTTGAATGTGGAACAACAATAATGTTCATGAAATATAGCTGTCTAACATCAAATTTCTCAGATTCTGAGTAATGAAGGGTCGTCAGGGTAGTCACATCCTCTGCAGAATGCATCGAAAGAATCATTTTCAACCTCAAGTAGTTATAGAAAATTTATGGATACTCCAACCACTTATGCCGTTGCTCAGATGGGAATACACTAAACTTTTATAAAGGATGGTTTTTTCAAAATTTGTATAATATACAACGTAATTTTTTCAATAAGTAATACATGTGGTAACATCTAAGATGATTATCTAGAAATATGATAAGATTTTTTTTGGTGTGTTTGATAGCTATGCCCTGTCGGAAATTTTCATTTTCATTTTGATTTTACCCATATTATATTCAAAATTATAATGAATGAAATGTACAGTCCAACAGACCGAGGTCCTTTTTGACGAGAAAATTAATAGTCACTTCATCCATAAATTTTCATATGAGCTACAACATAGCATCAATCAATCAATATATTTTATTTGTCAAAGAAAACTTCTCTCTGACAGAAGTAAAATGTGCGGATATTTCCTCCTATAATTCTTTTGAAATGTTTCCAAAGATATAAGAAGCTTCAGATCTTATTCAGACAAATTCTAGCAGTTTTTGACATGACTCTCTTTGTTATCAATATTTTTTTTGTGAAGAGCTGCAACTGTGAAAATTTTCAAAAAGAATAAAATAACTGAAAACTGGAGCCCTTTAGACATACGATGTTTCGAATAAAGTAGTATTAAAATTTATCTTAGATTTAAAAAATGCAATAAAAACAGGGTGTACCATTTAAAAATAAAAGTTGGGGTCCATCTCCGTTATAACCAGAAGCCGTAAGCAACTGAAAATATTTTAACTGGGATGTGCTTCTCAAAAAACTCACGTAATTTTCAGAAAAATACTCATTAGTTTCCCATATACATGTCGACTCATCGTGGTATACCCTGTATAGTAAGTTATACTCAATCGTAATGTTATCTTAGAAGCTAATAATGGAATACAATCTAAAATATGTGACATCTTATGGATATATTTCAAAATAAATGAAATATGTCATTTATTTATTTACTTACGGGCAACCTCAATTAAAGTATAAATTACAATTTCAAATTATAATTAACATAAAATGGAATGTAAGGCTGAAATGCAAATTACAATTAGGAATAAATTTAAAGGGGTTAATTAAAAGTTTAAAAGGGTTGATTTTGAATTTAAAAACGACAAGAAACAATAAGCGTCAATAAAATGTATTAAAACATTACAACATTAAAACATTAGAACATTACAGCGTTAAAACATTAAAGCTCAGTATTCCGTAATTGAGTTTTAAAATGATGCAAGGAGGTGTTAAACATCTCGAGATCATTGTTTCTATTGGCTAATCGTAAAATTCTTGGAATGCAGCTGTTGAATGTGTGGCTTAAACGATAAAATGGTACGTAAAATGTTTGTTGCTGTCGAGTTGAGCGGTTTTGAACATGGAGATTGAGTTTTTCTAGGAGTTCAGCGCAACTACATTTTCCGTTAATGATATTGAAAAGTAGTGTCAGATCTCTCTGTTTCCGTCTAGTTTCCAAAGAGGACATATTCAGGAGCCGCTGTAACGATTCATACTCGCAACGAACTCCGATGATTCATGACTCTTGATTAATTATCTAAATAAATATCAAGACAAACAATACTAAAATGTGTTAATAGGTACAACACTCTCAGTAAATATACATATATGTATGAATATAAAATATAACTGATAAAACTCAAGAAAACATACATAAACTATTACACAAATATAAAATGCAGGTACAACAAGTTTAGTTTAAAAATAGACATAAAAACGAAGAAATGGTCTAGCTTTGACTGTTTCCTACTAATTTGTACATAAAATATAAAATTTAATATACATACAATATACATATAACATTTAATGATATGCATGGGACTGAACAGTTACAAACACACTTAGCTGACCAGAATTATTATATTTTCAATCATTGAATATGTCATCTGTCGACTTACAGGTGTTTAACGGATTGTCAAAATTTTTATATTATTTTAAAAGAGCGCGTGTAGAACTCATTTTTCTATGTAGATGGTTATAGTTCTTTTTTTCGCTGTGAAGAAGCGAGTGCTTAGTAGTATCCGAATTGAGAATTGGTAATGGTTATTTGGATATTTGCCTTCTATTATTCTCATGTCACACATATTTTTATGTATTGAACAGACAATTTCTTAAATGTATTTATTATCAGTAAAGAGCGTAAATATTGATGCGGATTATATCATTGATAAATAACAAGAATCTAACTGGACCTAGAACAGATCCTTGTGGTACACCACAACTTTGTATGCGGAATCTAAGGTTTTTCTCCTTACCTAACAATCTGATGACGGTCAGTGAGATAATCCATATTAGAATAATTTCTGCATCAGTATTCTGTTATTGACCCGTAAGATTCCCAAGAAAAATCACAGCTACAGTTTCATTGGCACTCAGTTGCAAATAAACATTTTCTAGGAATGATAATATGGCATCAGCATTAGGTATTGACTATTTTTTAATGGACCAAATGTATTCATAGACGTAAAAGAATGAAAGTTGTATTTTCCGTAAACTTATTCTAGTTCCAAATATGGATGAATCCAGTTGTCCAGTAGATAATTATTGTAACCAAATTCTATTTTTTTAAATTTGAAAGTCAACAAATCCCTATTGGCGATCTGTAGTTAAGATGAAGGGTAATTGGTTAAATCAACCAGAATTTTTAATCCCAAAAAGAAGGGCAATAGTTACAGAGAAATTTTCGTTTCCAAAGATAAAAGTTAGAAAATGAAAGACTTTTTCTGTTTAAAATTTTGTAGAAGGTTTCAATTTATTTTCAGGTTTTTTGATAATCTCAGTTTCGTAAGTTGAATTCCCTCTGTAAGAAATCTTCAATCAACCTGTGCAATCGTTGCTTTATTGATTCGTTAGTAAAAAATAATGCTATTGAAATCAATACATGAAAGTATCAAAATAATCTTAATGTCGACGTAATCTAGTAGTAGACGTAATGAAGCCATCTGATAAATATTGTACGAGCTCCATTTTACCACGTTGGACTTTATATATTTCAATTTATTTTCGAAAGTACTCGATAAATATGAAGAAAGACTGAAAATGTTATAGGAAAGCATTAATTCACAAATTTTTTACCAAATGGTACTTCACTGAGGTTGATATAACTATCACGTGTTTATATATGAAAACCATGAAAGCACTGGTTGAGTTGGCACTGTATTCATTTCATAATTTTCAGATAGATGTTTATTTAGATTTTATATTGCTTACCGAAATATTTATATATAGAAAAAAACTGTGATTCAGCAGTAGTTGCCTATGTGAATTTTTTTAAAATTCAGTTATACAGTATATAATGACTGAGTTTGTTATTTTTTTTCAAATTTGGTTTTAGTGTAATGTACTCTTATTTATTTCAGCTTTTGAGTTATATAATTTCTCTCTTCGTTTGGGTTGTTGATAGCTCTGCTTGTTCCTCACCGATACATCACATTTTTATTATATTCCGCATGCTGTTGAATAAATTCGCATCATCCTTTATCACTGACATGTTTCTCTTCAGCATTCCTCCCACCCACACACTCCTTTACTTAATTGCCTTCATTTTTCAGCTGAAGATCTGAGAGTGAGCCGATCATGGGACAGCTGGCCTTCCCACTTGGTCCTACCCATGATGCTGATGAGAGAAAACATGAAAAATTCGATGTTGCAGTCGCTGAATTCATCCAAAACTTTGGATCTGTCCATCACGAAGGCTAGAAGCAGATCCTCCCTGGACAATACTGGGGGAGGATTTGTTTGTGGGGACTGTGGAAGAACGTACAAGCTCAAAAGCTCTCTTCGCAATCACCAGAAATGGGAATGCGGAAAAGAGCCGCAATTCAAGTGCCCTTATTGCGTCTACAAGGCCAAACAGAAGATGCATATGGCTAGACACATGGAAAGGATGCATAGGGAAATAGATTATTCCGCTATTAAAAACGAAATTAAAACCGAGGAGAAAGAATCTAATGAAGACAACGAGACTAGGCAGTTAGAAATTAGCAACGACTGCAGTAGCAGCAACTGATAACTCTTACCAAGTTCCTTTTGAACTCCATCGCTCGGATTGGGTGATGTTTCGTTACAACGATAATAGATGGCGTTTTAGTATTGAATATCATTTTGGAATAGCTTAATGAAATTTCGAACCGTTTTTGTAATATGACGCACGATACTACTTTGAGCAGCACCACCTCCGTATTTTCTCATTCGACAAATAATTAAAAAAAATCTCCATGTAGTACCTACTCATGAGGTGCCGTTTGGGTAAAAAGCGTTTTTGCAAATATATAAAATTTTGTGTCAATATATTTATTTTTGATCAACACAATATATTTACATTTCCAGCATTACTAATTACAGTGTGTCCCACAAGGATTAGGCCAGGAAATATTTCGGAACTCGAGAGTAGTAGAGAATTGTGATTTGGGGGTTATAATAATAATAATAAACTTTAATTTCCTTTCAGACAAATACAAATTTTTATAGGAATAGTCACAATAAGCAATAAATTGAAGCAATAGGTTTAGCTTTTTTGATATTATATTACTCAATGAGCTTTTTGTTTTCGGTCACGTGACTTCGATATTCAAAATTATCAGTGGAACAACCTGTATATTTTGTCATTTCTATGTTCCTCCCGACAAAACGATTCCAACAAACTATCACACTTGTGGTCTAAAACGATTAGTTCAAGAACTACAGGTACTTCAAAATCCTTTGTCCCACGACGTTTTTTAATAAAATGTGGATGATTAATATCATTTTGCCTTGTTTTAATCATCACAAAAAATAAAGGACTTCCCGAATATACAGGGTGACCCTAAACCTAAACAATTTGGCAATTGCTCGTTGACATAAAATTGACACAAAATTTTATACACTTGCAAAAACTCTTTTTACCCAAACGGCGCCTTATGAGATCTACATTTCTAATTATTCATTAATTTCACTGCACTTTAACACGGCCAACTATGATCAATTGAAAATGCAAAAAATCAGTCAGTAATATCAGGGATTTTCTTATCGAAAAATAAATTTTCACTTCGATGTCATACACATGGCGTTTTTTATTGAGAATAAGCGTTCCATGAACAAAATCAATAAAAAAAGGAATATCATAATATCATGAATATATTTAGATAACCCTTGAACATCCGTTCAGTATTTTTTCTGCACATATCATACACAGGCTGTTGTCTGTACTAGGAATTGATAATGTTTTGAGGTAAATTATTCTAAAATTCATGTACACTTGGTTCAAATTTTGATGTTATTTGCTTTTCCTATACAATTTGGTGGTTCCTATGATTATATTTCTATTATTGAAAGGATGTAATAAAAAATCGTGAACCAAATGAAATTTATTACAATTAATACTTCAAAACAAAAATAAATTGAAACTCATGAATACACTGTGTTATTTTTGTTTTTCATATTTAAGAATTCTATTAATCCGTTATTTTCTGTATATTTTGGAATTCTTCTTCTGTTGTTTGTAGCCACCTTCTTTAAAACGTTAGGGGTATTGCTATGACATGCTTCCAAAATTATTTCTTGCAGCTCTGCTCTTTTTTCAGGCCTAGAATAGTACACGTTTCGTTTCAAGGTACCTAACAAGAAAAAACTTGTGTCCAACCAAGCGCACACTTGTCTTGCTAGCATTATTATGAATGCTTACACCATCCAACTAAAAATATATTTTCCGTCGTAGGTCTTTCGGAATGTTTTCCAGTCATCATTTCCATAATTGATTATTCAGTAAATTGATAAAAATGTCTGAATTTACGATGCCTTCGATATAAAAACGGTCCTATACTTTTTTTCCTAAAATACCACTACTCACGTAGATTTTCTGGGAATATTGTTTTTTTTAGAAGAACGCCCTGAGTATGACATCGAAGTGAAAATTTCAGTACATATTTTCAGAGAGTTCTCAACGTGTTGAGAACATTAGTTTTCCGCAAAAAAATCCCTGATATTAATTACTAACGGATATTTGCATTTTCAATTGCTCATAGTTGGCCATGTTGAAGTGCAATGAGATAAATGTAGAAATGTAGATCTTATTGAATACTACATGATGAATAATTTTTTTTTGATACATCCACATCAGTGTTTCCATATCTCAAAAGCAAAAAGTAGCAACCTCGTATTGGAACAGATTTTTCAATTATTAAAAAAAAAGGGTTTCCAGATTTTATTCTCAGTATGATTACTTCAAGGCGAATTGAAAATGACTCTTATTATGCTTTCATCGGGTAATAAAATTTTTGTTTTACAATATTCACATTGTTATGTGGCATAATATAACTATCGGTTCCAAATTAAAGCTTTGCTGTTTTCCTATGATGAAAATATTGGTAATTTTTCCGAAGCTATAATAACAGAGAATTTTCGTCACTCTAGAAGTGCGTCATATTAATTTTGCTCATTGGTAGTTTACTACTTGAATTCTCACTCGATCAGTTTCGAATAAAACACTTTTAGACTGTAACAACTCTTAGCCATAGCGTACTCAAAGACAATTTCTGGCAATGATTGGTATCGAATGGAACTGAAATATTGATTTTGTGTAATCCTTATTCTTTCTTGGAGTGGGACGAATTAGAAAACGTCTCACATTCTATTTCTGAACTGAGAACAGTAAATAAAGTATTTTCTTGCTCTGAGATTATGACACCCATGATTGTTTTTCGATCGAACAATACCCAAGTATTTCTGTAAGTTATAGCAAAACAATCGATCATTGAAACATTTTCGTGATTTTGATAAGATAACTTTCACTGAACTAGGCTATTTTCCATTTCCAATATTGATATTATTGTTATATCATCTACCTCATTTTGACATTATTTCTCCTCGACTGAGGCTGAGTCAAGTCTACGGTCTGACCAATATGATTCGACCAGCGCGGTCATTTGGTTGACTTGACGACCTCATTAGAACTGTATGTATGTGACCAATATTTTCAATCATCTGGTCGGTCCGACTCATGGTCATACTTCATACTGAACGCGCGTGCCTGGTCCGACCGGTGACTTGACGAAGGTTGAATCTCTTTGTTATCTGTTATTATTTGTTTTTGATAAAGAATCTCAAACCTTGTTATTATCAGAATGTGACCTTTGATAATTCCTAGCTAATATCAATCCAGAATCATCACATAATTTTTTCAGTTACATAGAAAACAAAGTTAGAATCATCAGGACCTCTAAGTAAGTTTTTCAAAGGACTAGAAACGGAGATAAACAGATTTTTAGGCATCGATATAATTTGCTGAAATTTTAGTACGTTACACTTAAGCTATAAATGTGATAATAGCGTGCTACGCAACCATGATAGGAATTGCATTAGTTTATTTACAGGATGACACAGAAAATATAAGAAGGTCTGTCGGAGTAATAATTGCATTCTACGCGACCACGATAGTTATTGCATTAGTTGATATACAGGATGGAATAAAAGATATCAGGCGGTTTCTAGGCAGTGATTGAATTTGCTGAAGTTTCAGTTTGTTACAACTGAGTATATACGAGTATTGATTGCATTCTACGCGACTTCCATAGAAATTGCGGTCTTACTGGAAATGCTATAGTTTTTTTCAATCTTCTTGTAATAAAGCGACGAAACATTATGTTTGATTTTTAATAATCTCAAACTGTCTTATTGATTTAGATGTTTTGTTGCGTTCTACTAAGACAAAGTTTGCATGCATGCATGCATGCAAAGTTCAGATAAGCTTCCATTCAGCAAGATACAGCAGCAGAAAGGCTTTCTTTTTACCACCAACTTGCAGGCCATTTTATACAGTGTGGTCATTTAGATGTGCAACATATGGGTTTTTTCATTACGAGGCCATGAGCGCGATCATATTTTGGGAGCTTTTTAGGGTAAAAGAGTCAATTGATGACTCAAAAACGGTTCTTCGTATCGATTTCAAACAAGAACAGGATTCTAGAGGACGTTCGATTCTAGGTACGTGCTGTAATGAAAACTACTTTTTCACAAAAAAATTCAAAAATGTTCCAAAACTGCAGTTACTTTGAAGCAATTTTTCGGGTGGATGAACAAATAATTTAAAAAAAACATCACAGCACGTACATAGATCAACTTTTCACCTTTCGTTTGAAACCAAATTCATTTCGATTGGTATTAAAGATTGCTTCAAATTTTAATGGAAGAGAAATACCATTGCTGCTACCTCGATTTTCTGTGAAAAGCATCGTGAGATGCTTCTGCAGACGTAGGTGCATAGAATCGAACGTCCTCTAGAAGCCTGTCCTTGTTTGAAATCGATACGACCAACTGTTTTTGAGTTAACGAAGCTTTTACCAAAAAAACCGTCCCAAATATGATCGCGCTCATGGCCTCTTAAAACTTATTTTGACTTCTCGGCTAACGTTTGCTGTCTTGGAAGAGGCTTTTAACTTAATAATCGAACAATAATCATTCAACAATGAAAAATTAATGCAACAAAACTGCAATAATGTTTACTCTCAACCCTCATTTGTTTTGTTCCATGAGTTTCCGCGATCATTTTAGCAGGATTTTATGTTTGCCAATTAATCAATTAATTTGTACAGTTTTTTAATAAACATTTAAAATAAAAAAAATCACTTCAAATGAGAATTTTTTAATATGTCCATTATCATTACTTATGTTTTACCTTGTCGAAAATAATATTTGCAAAAATTTCAAAAATGCGGATAATACAATTATACAATTAATGAAAATAATTCCCATTTGTTGCACCCTTGAATGGCAACACTGTATTACCTATCGCATCCTGTATATCAACTAATATAATTCCTATCATGGTCGCGTAGCATGCAATTATCACTAGTATAGCTTAGGTTTATGTAACACACTAGAATTTCAGCTAATTCTATAGATGCCTAGAAACTCCCTTATTTCCGTGCTTGGTTCTTCTAAGGAACTGTTCCATTCTGTCAACCATCCTCAAAATTGAACTCCTCTACTCCCAAAACAGAGGCATTTTCTGTATCCTATACCATTTATAGATGCATTAGTTTGTTCTTCAGAACACCTTGCGTAATATATTTGTTTCTCTCCAAAGTTTTCTCATGAACAAGTATTTATTCAAACGCCATTTTGTTTTTCAATAATTTTCTTTCTGAGAACTCCTGTATTTTTCTTTAATTTGATCTGTAATAATTTCTCAGATAGCAGCTAAAAATTTCATATCATTTCGCATACCCCAGGTGTTTGATAGTACAGATGTGTTTCATTACAATTCTTCTTGCTCCTAGCTAGAAAATCGTTATACATTTCAATAGAACGGTTCCATTGGAATACTTTTCAATGCTAAAAAAATAACACATCTAATAATTTATGATTGAATGTGTTGTTAGGTATTTTCTCTAACGCATTCCAGATTTTTCCTCAGTTCTGTCTCATCACTGCCAACAAATAGAAAATTCAAGTGACATATCTCACTTTACTTTTTCTGATATTTTTAGCCTCTGGAGTTTTAGTATAAATAAACATTCTGAAAATGTCCTAACTTGGCTCCAATTTAAAAAAAAGACAATAAATATTAGTATTATTTTCAAATATCCATAGATCGTTTAGCGTTAGGCGAAAACATTAATACTGCCAGTGAATAAGTAGTTTCATGGATTCCAGTTGGTGAGAATTATTTTTGAAGTGTTACCTTTTTACTCTGAGATAAAGACAATAATATATTTTATACAGATTAAAAGTGGGTGTAGATGCCTTAACCCCCACTTTCAAGTGATATTTTATAGAAATATATGGTTTCCATCCAGTCTATAAAATATATAGGTACATGATTCCCATAGCCTAGTTCCTATATTAGATGGATGATGTTCCTATTGTTACTGTTGAATTTGGTTTTCGGTTTGATATAATGTTTATACCATTTGTAAATTGTGATAGATTTCGGAAATTGTTGCATGATATGAAAATAATTGTATTTTTATATTTAGAATGAGTGCTTCCATCACCAAGTTCATACAACTCACTAGATTATATTGATTCAAAATGACTTTTATTGGAAAGTGTACATTTTCAAGTCTCATATACATGTTGTATTTTATTTCTTTCAATATTATGATGATTGAAAACATTTCTTAGGATAGGAGCTTCCGCAGAACTAGATATTTTGAATTATTTCGCTTCAAATACTTTGTTTAGTATGCTTTTCGCGGATTCTTAGAAGAGTCAGTGAAAAAATGGAAAACATCTCATTACCAGTAGAAATTCGTTGATTATTTGAAATGTCCTGATCGGCTTGGGATTTCCTGAATATAACATACGTAATATCCAAGTTTATCGTATCGACATTTATTGGTTTCGATATAAATTATTTTAATTCAAATCAATATCTCAAAAATTCATACCATTTCAAATTTATATTTGGGTAATTTTTGTATTGATTCAGGCTCTTCCACGTTTCCGTAATATTTATCGGCAGCTTGAAATAATGTTGAATTAATTGGTTTAGGTATCCAAAAATGAAAAAATAATACTTTTAAGTCATCAAATTCCAGGTGCGAAATGTGATTGTGCTCATCTCATTATTCCACATTTTTTAAGAATGCAATTTAGGAATGTGTGGTATGACTTTAATTACTTAAAAATTTCTTTTTGTGTTAGATAGTATGCAGTCTGTTCCAAATTGCCAACTCTGTTATTATTGACGAAACAAATTCAGTGAAGAGTGCAAACTAGGCATCTTTCACGGCCATTTCGATGAAAAAAAATTGACGCGTCATATTATACTGATGCAATTATTTTGAGGTCTTTATTACTATTGACACTGGCCAGAATACTTTCTGATGGAGACAATGAGAGATACAGTTAGGGATCGTCAGCCTATTGGTGAGATTGGTGGTTATTAAAAATTGGAGTAAAATCTGCGGTAAACGCTGAAAATAATAATGGGCCCCAAATGCTTCCCTGTGGAATACCCCTAGAAACCATTTTGAAATTATTCTCTGACGAACTGTTTAAAAAGTAACGTTTGTGTTGACAGAGGTACCCAAATATGTGTTCATTAAGATGGCGGTGTTTAATCTATTCTAACTTCTCCGACTATTTCTGAATTCCTATCATTGTTTATAATGATAATAATTCGTATTTGATGAAATTATTCTCAAATGGACTGACACATCACCTTGTTGATAAACACATATTTGTTTGTCTGTCAACAAAACGCGTTGCTTTCAATACAGTTGGTCATACACGGTTCTAATGACATTTTCCAACAGATTCACGTTACTATGTTTGATTTTGAAAGCATCGTTTCGGAAAACTCCCCAAAACATTTCTCTCTCAGTTTCAAGTCTACAGCAAAAAATGTCATAAGTGCCTTTTTTTTGGAGAATGTGATTATTAATCGAAATACATGATACAATATAGGGCATTTCATTTAAAAAAATACATTATTTGGTGAAAAATTTTGAGAACGCAACTTAATTTTTTTTTCAAATTGAATTCGTAGCGTTAATAATAACAGAGTTCGCAGAAATTCCGACCTAATTTGAAACAGACAGTAGTATTTGATAGTCAGTATCAAATAGGTCTTATTTTTGCATCAATTTTCAAGCAGGTATTTCGAATTGATGGTTATCTGAAGATTTTATAATGGCTGTTTTATATCATTCATTAAATTGGTTTCACCAAATTTTTTTGGTCCAATTCACTTTCATTAAAAATATAGTACCATGACTTGCATTTGCTTCAAACGATTTATTGGAATTTTAATAAATGTATATTGTTTTGGAAATCTTGGAATGGAGAATTGGAATAGAATTTGAAAAAACAATATAATGTTTCCGCTCGCTGAAAGCATGACTTTTAAAATTTGTTGCTCGAAAATGTGGGAAATATTTGGGGTGAGTGCCATCCTATTTTCACCCGGAGAATATAAATATTTTTTATGAGATGTTATCACTATGAACTTTCACAATTAGGTGTAGGGACATATCGAAAGAAATAGTGATAATAAGTAATACACTCGCAACAGTCATTTTGTAAATGTCAACAATGAATACTCAATTTAAAAGATGTGATTTTTTTTACCATTATCCTTAAAATAGTTGATAAAGTTCCTCAGATTACGTATAGGTTTATGAAGTGTTTCTACCATAGATCCCCATTTTAATTGTTATTTTTCATCATTATTTTATATACTAGCTTTGAGGTAGAGGTAGAATATTCCAATAAATATTTTTAGAAAATATTTTTTTATTTCCGCTCCTTCATTCATACTTCTGATAAAATTTTTTTTTTTCAGAATTTTCAGGATTTATTCATTCTATTCCTTTACTGTCAAGCCCGTGAATTGACAAATTCAAAATAATGTCAGTGAAGAATCCTGTACATTTTCAGTTGTGATAAAATGATAAATGTGAATACAAACCTAATGAATATCGGTGGTCTCTAGGTAGATTCCTGAGAACAACGGTAATAGGATTCTGAGAAATAGGAAAATCACTTCTGATCCCTCCTATACTTAATGACATTTGATGGATAATTAGTTACTTATTTTGGGAATGGTGCTTTTGGTATAGTGATGGTTTGCAACACGAGCTGGGTTGATTATTCATTTCATTGAATGTATTTGAACAATATTGTGAAACATTGTGAGGTTACTTTTATCGAGTGAGACAATTGAGTCGTTTTTCACGTTGATAAGGTTTGAAGTGCAACTGTGAAAAGATGTTGGGAATCAGTTCAGATTTGTGAAACGAGCTCAAAATGAAGAGATATATAGGTAAGATTAATCTGAAGTGCTTTTTATGATTCGGTATACCAATATTTCAAAAGTTGTTTCCCTACGGATATGAGTTATAGCTTCTTTACTAGTTATTAAAATTTGGTGATGTCTCCGAGTTTGTCTGTTACTTAATTGCTTTGATTGCCTCCATATATCTTATTTCCAAGAATTGCAGGGTATTGAACAAAAATAAAAAATATCTCTTTATCATTGCTTACTTTTCGGGTATATATTTTTTTGCCCTGGGCTTATTTGAGTCCAACGAAAAACCAACAGCAACAATAACAAGAAAAACGTCCAATTTCCACGCCATCAAATGTCTACGTGTGGTTAGGTCGTTCTGGATTGAACAGACTAAAAGATTACTTATCTTCTTGACAATCTTGGCCACCGTATAAACAAAATCGGCCCAGTATGACCTAACAAATAGTCTCAACAAGTTGAATAACGTGAAAAATATAGATAAACTATCACTATCAATATTTGAGAAACTTTGAAGAAACCAGGCAATAAAAAGACTGGGAGATCACAGATTCAAATTATGTAAGAAAGGTTGAAAAAATTGATCAAGGAGTACGCTAGCTTCGAAAACTTTTTTACTGCTTTTACTCATAATATTAGATTTAGATACCTTAATATGCAAGTTTTGGTTATGAATTATTTTATTTTCTGAGGATGTTTCTACTGGGGACTTACTTTTGTACACATCTCAATGTTTTCTTCATTTTAAAATAATTGTCAGAATGCTGCAATGATTATTTCAACCTATATACTGAATTTGTAAACATGCGCGAACATGTAAATTTCAAATATATCTCTTCAAAAACACCAGAATCGCCAAAGGAATATTATTGAATCTTAAAATAAGGAAGGGAATTCTTAGATAGAGATTCTGATATCTCCAATGAGTTAAATGATAGATTCACAATCCAACCATAGATGCATTCGTGCTGAATAAATTGTGCTCTCAAGGATTCCATTTCAAATCCTCTTTTCTAATTTTGAGGAAATATGAAATAAATTCAAGAGTGTCTATAATCGAGTTGACAGAATGTGAAAAGTTCATGATAGTTTCTCGTTTCAGTCGTATAGAACACAGAGAAAAGTGATGGACATAGGTTTTTATTTCGTTACATCCCGGTCCGTGAATAGTGAAGTCGACATTGTCCTCATGTCCCTGGTATATGTTAGCAACACAGTGCGCGTGTTCCGTGTTGTGGTTATGTTTGTGGTTTATACCTATACCGAGTGTCCCCGGAAAGTGACTCGCCCCTATAACTTGTTTTTGAAGATGATGGAAAGGAATTTGGAGGATCTGAATAAGACATATAACTGCAAGTAACTGAACTTCTTGTTTCACCAGTAGCGACATAAGCTATTGATCTTCAAATAAGACACCCTCTTGTCTCGACTCTTGTCTCCATATGACATAATGAATACAACCATGTATTACTTGTCACTTTTTGTAACCGAATTTTATTTTTAAATTTATTTTTCAGTCTAGAGGGCTATGAATACGATCAAATCACTAATAAAAGTCCTAAAATTTTGAATATACTACATCTTTACTGTTTTCGATCAAAATGTATCTACTATGCAAAATTTAAATTTAAAATTTCTATTACTAATTTTTTCAAATGGCAACATGGTGGAAAAAAGAGCATTCGATTACGATTAAGATACTGCGCATTATTAGGTTTCAAACAAACTTCCCTTAAAAAACTTTAAAAGATTACATTAGAAATTTCTCATATGAAGGATCTTGAGAGATTAAAATAAGATTTGAATGCATTGAACAACCTGTAACCAACAAAACTGATGAAACAAAATCAATAATCCAAAAGCTAATAAAATATCTTCTTGCATAAATATTATCATTCACATGTTCTTTGAATAATTACACAATAAATTCCTAATTAACTTTTCCAGAAGCGAGGTGAACTGAGACGACAACGTCCTCAATGATTTTGTTTTATTAGTTGTGATTGTCACAGGTTAATCGATGCATTTGAATCTTATCTTAATACCAATAGATGCTTTATTTTCTTCAACTTCTAAAGTAGTTTTTCAACTAAATTTTGTTCAAAACCTATACCTAGTATCAAATTAATCGTAATAAAATTGTCTTTTTTCCTATCCTGACGAGCCACCATGCTGTCATCTGAAAAAAATTGGTAATTTCAATTTTATAATTAACTTTTACATAGCCCATTTTGACCAAATACAGTGAAGTTGTATTATTCCCATAATTTTATGGCTGCAATTATTTATGGCTATATTAAAAAATAGAACTAAAAAAGCATTGTTTCAAAAAGTTACAAATGATACACGGTTGTATTCAGATTGTCATGTGGAGATAAAAGAGGTGAAAATATACTGAGTGTCCCATTTCAAAACCGAAAGTTGTTTATATAGAAGTAAGATAGTTAGCCAACCTTAAGGGATTTATATTGGTTTCAAATGGATGCGACTTGTAGATGGCGACAGTGATCTCGCATCCAAGTCATGTCGTAACTTTATTGAAACAATGGTATAGCATTGAAATTAGGACATAAAATGACGAACTATTCATGTTTATAACTAATCACGCTAGGTGACACTCGCGTTTGGCTCCAATACCTTTTCTATAGGCATTGACTATCTTACTTCTATTTAAACAATGGTTTAAGTCATTTCCGGTGAAACCGGTAGTTGCATGAACTTGATTATACGTACAAAAACAACAGTTTTATGTCTTATGCAGATCCTCCTAATTTCATTCCATTATATGTATATGAAGGAAGTATTCCATCCTCCAATTGAAGTTTAGTATAATGAAGCAAAGTAAAACTTGAAGTCGTCTCCACAATATATTTGACCCCTAGGGCTATTGTCAACGCAGCTTTGGCAACTTGTCCAAAGTGGGGTTATATCAACAACAATATCAAAAACATGTTTTCAAGCACAGACATGCTTATCTTCAGTTGAAGTTATATAGGTCAAAATGGCATGGAGAAGTAGTAAATTTGAATTTAATCATTGACGAAAAAAAATGTAATTATTAATTAAAACATGGCGCAAGGAGGGCACTTTTTGACATAACCCCAAATTAACCGGCAAAAAAATTAAAACCCAACTTTTCACTATTTAGTTTTTTCTCACGTATAAATGATTTAATTTAGATGAAAATATGTTGAAATGTGTCTTTTTTGGTGCCGAATAAGTATGATTTTTTCGCAATTCAGAAGACGACTAGTTTTCGAGTTATGTACATTTTTCGAAAAAATTAAACTTTATCTCCCACAAACAATTGTCTTGATATTTTTTTGTATTTTGAAGGTCTGTAAGTGATCATTTTAATTGTTAAAATGTCTACTTCAAAGTGGTCTGTGTAGCTTGGTGGTTTATTGATCGTTAAACTGCTTAAAATTGAGAAAAACCGACAAGTCTCTTTGAATCATGATTTTTTCAATATTTTCAATGATTTCAATAATTGTAAAAAAGTATAAAAATTAGATTTATAAATTAATTTTATTGTGTAATTATGCATTCCAATATTTTATCATAAATAATTAATATAAACTACATTTAGTTATAAAAATAATGAAGAAAGTTGAATATTATTGAAAATATTGAGAAAATCATGAATCAGAGAGACTTTTTTCTCAATTTCAATCGGTTTAACGATCAATAAACCACCAAGTTACATAGACCATTCCAAAGTAAACATTCCAACAATTGAAATGATCACTATAGACCTTCGAAAGACAAAAATATGTCACGACAATTATTCGTGGAAGATAAGGGTATTTTTTTCGAAAATTAGTCGTCTTCTGAATTGCGAAAAATCATGCTAATTCGACACCAAAAAAAACATATTTTTACTAAGTTTCATCTAAATTAAATTTTTCAGATTTCTCCTGTACTGATATATTCCACTTGTTACCTCATAATTCATTTTTGTATATAACTTATTGATAATCTCGTATGCCCTTCTATCACTTATTTTTTATTCAGTGTCTCTTGTTGGTATTAGTGACTTTTCGATTGACAATTGGTGGAATTGAATAATTTAATTGTATTTTTTTGAAATAGACGCCGATTTGTAGTTAGTTTTCATGGTAACGTCTCTCCCTTGATACTCTTGGCTTATGTCACAGCCATTATAAGATTAATTTGATCTCGTTAGAAAATATCACTTTTATAGCTTTTAGTTATTAAGTAGTAGCTAAACCGTAATTTACTTTAAGTTGATGTACCGCCTTGACTGATTGAAATAGTGCATATTTCCAGCTTATTTCATGAAAAACTGTGAAAAGTGTTACCACAAAATTGATGAATTTAGTGCAACGTTCGTAAATTATATGGATTAGACTGTTTAGTAAAGGAGAAAAAGTACATCAGGCTTTCAATAAAACTGGAATGTGAATTCCCAAGGAAATCTACGTAATCGGAGGATCAATCCAATTACTCGAGTTGGATCTTTCAAGTCATAGAACCCGACATTCTTCATTGAATTATTTATGCGCGAGAAAAAATTAAATATAATACTGAAATATCGTATATTCACTATTTTGAAGGTTCATTTGAGGTTATGCCAGAAAGAGTTGAATACAAAAGTTTTGGATTTTTTCATTATCTTCAACTTTTCTATTGAATATTTTTCGATAGGAGGTTGAACGTTTAGCCGGAAATCGCAAAAAACAGTTTTCAATCCTTACACTGCATCTCCATTTCACCATTTTGGGTGTTTTCGTGTTTAAATATTTTTTTCCTCAAAGTTGGTACCTCAACAACATTTTCCACCTCGCCTGTTACTTTTTTTCTCATTTTTAGCGTTCAAAAATCGTAATGGCACCAGCCTAAAGTAAGTATTGATCCGAAAAAAGTGGTGAATCTCTGACTATTGTCAAGACAATACACAAAAAGTAATTGTCAAGGAAACGATTTCACATGGCAATCAAAAATTGTTATGCACCTATTAAAAATCCTTTATTTATGATAATGTTGATTGCTATTTCAGAAAAATAGTACGTGACCTCGTAGTAAAAGCACATTCCCAGATGCAGAGTGTCCTCCGGAACAGTATTGCTTTTACGACTCGATACACAATGTACTATTTCCATACTTCTGAGTGCATCAATTATCTCAATATGAATATATTTACTGTTTTTTATTCAACATTTTGTGTTTTAGCAACCATATTCATTTTGTCAGTAGCCAAGTGAATGCATAATTCGGTACACTTATGTACCTTTACAAGTTTGTAGTTCTGAAAGATATTATTTACAGCTTATGAAGTAGTTATAGGAAAACCACCAAGAATTTGTTCGATGGAAAGCTTTGAACATCAGCAGGAAAAATGTCTTGTCTACCCAACAGCCCACGACTTTTTCAGAAAGAACTGCTGTTCTCGAATTTTTAATAAAACTCCTTACGTAATATTATTTGTCTAGAACATGTCATGTTAATGTTCCTGCTAACAATTAGTTCATAAGTCTCGCGTAACCAGGTATTATAATAGCATTGAAATATTTTACTGACATCAATAAACTTTTAGGTTCCAGACTGCTGAAAGTGGTGCAAACGAAAAATGTGAAGAATATAAAGGTTGTCGAAAAAATCAAGGAAGAACTCAGTCAGCAACTGAGTTTCTCTATCCCAGCCCAGAATACCACGGAATCAGTCGAAACAAAGAAACTGGTCTCTGCAAAAATGCCCAAATTTCTGATCATCAATAGAATGACTCCTGCAGGGCGAATGCAGAAATTCCTCAAAATGACTCCTGAGGAAGCAAAGCAGAAGCCGAAACAAAAACTGAAATGTGAAGCGGCTCTTAGCGAACTGAAGAAGCCTGTGGATACGTTGAGATGCACTTCGTGTGGAGTCCTCTTCCAAAGAGATGTTTTCATTTTACACAAGAAACTTTGCAAGGGACAAATGGCTGAAAAGAAGTTTGGTTGTACTTTGTGTAGCTTCACGGATTATAGTTATGAGAATCTTGAAGAGCACGTTAGAAGTGATCATCATTAAACAGAGCTATTGTTTCTTCTTCTGCGTTCTCAGAAGTGCTGTTAGGGTTAGAATCAATATTTTCTATAATTATTTTTAATGCACTTTACTTGTTCTTGTGGAGATTATAGGCCGATAATTTTAGCAAAAATGGAGAAAAAATATCAAAACAATGCAAACTTTCACAAAAGTTGTGTTTTTTATTGGTGCCCCATTTGACCTATTTGAAGCACGCCTCAGCGTGTTTTAATCGAACTTTCAAAAACGCGCGTTTTTTAAAGTTACCATGGTAACATCAACAACTCGTGAAACGTGAATTCTAAATGACAACTGTCGATTATTGATCGACAGCAGTAACTTGTAACGTCAAATAAACAACTCGTTCATTTATATCTGTAACCTTTTGCTTTTTCATACAATTGATGAACTTGTAATTTTTTTATGCGCAACTTTTGAAGTTTTCCATATTAACCGCGAGTCTGCTTTAACATTCAAAGAATTTATACCTATTAGAATTTATTTTTAGGCCATACAGTAACAACAATTAATCTTTGATGACAAATTGCAAATTTATGTCTGTTTTTCTCATCTCACTACGAAAGGTATACTGATGTAACATCACGAATTCAACCATTTTACATCATTAGTACATATTAACATTTTTTGTAGTGGTAATACCAGTGCACCAATAAAAAAATAGCGTAAAGTATTAGTGGATAACTGGTCTTTCAAACACTTGCTCGAAAAATCGCGCGTGTTTGAAAGACCATTTTATCCACTTATACTTTAATATACCATTTTGTGATCAATGGAACAATAAAAATTTGCAACAAAATTTACAACTCGCAATATTGTTAAAAATATAAATTATAAACAATTGTAGTTATTTTGTAGAGAAGAACGCAAAACAGTCGCAAAATGAGGAAAACGAAGAAAATGCCATCCTTTATCGTTCCCCAATTTTGCGACCATTTCCAGGTTTGTCATCCGAGTAAATAGTTTATTTACTTTTTTCAATAACTCTGCCGAAAAAAATGCAAAAGAGTGAAAAGAGCTAACGTCTTTTTGTTTATTTTACATTGAAAATAATTAGTTTGTAAACTGAATTGATTATGGATATAATGCAAATGTTTTTTGAATTGGTCGGGAACGTAGGGAGTAATTTCCCAAAAAACATATTAAAGGACCACGCACACATCTTATGGAAAAAAGTCTTTCGGTGAAAATGGTTGGATTTTTGATATGGTGTAGTTGGAGGCATTTTGACTAAAAGTCTCCATTGGCCCAACTCGATCGTCTGACTAGATTCGGCGCTAGAGGGCACCAAATCATGAATTTTGTGATTATTGGAAAAATTCAGCAGGATAAAAATTATCAATATCTTATTTATATTCAATATTGTGTGCGTCTGAGCATTCCTGAAATTCGCGAGAAATATTTTTCCACGATACAGGATAAAAAACGCCACTGTTTTTCTACAGGGTTGTCAACAATATACTGAATTATTCAGTGAGTGAATTCGCCTACGAGGTTACAAGTTGATTGAGTTTATTATTGAGGATCGATCAGAATGGTTTGTTACAAAATACAATGAAGCTATGAATACAGAGTGTTCGAAATAAGGAAGGGTCCATATTATATGTAGATGTAATTAATCCAAATCACGAATTTTATTATTTTTGAGTGAATTCAGATAAATGAAAAACATTTATATATTATTTGTAATCGATAGTCAACTGTTGTTCAACCGAGCGTTACTAAGACCGTGAATGATTATTCCATTACACAAAAAAAATTCTACAGGTCAGTTTTCAATATAAAAAATTTTTAGGTGAAAGAATTCGCCTTCGAGACTATGGGTTGATTAAGTTAATTACTATTGATGATCGTTCAGATTGGAATTTGATCTCTCAAAACAAAATGCAAATTAAAATACATGGTGTTTCACACAAGGAAGACTTTATTCAATTAGGGTGAGAAATTACTCTTCTCAAGGATTCAATCATGACTTCGTCCTCAATAGAGAGCTGAAGTCAACTTCTATCTCTAACTACGTCGTAATATTCAAAGGTTCAGCAATAGAGGGCGCCAAATAATTAATCTTGTGTTTTTGTAAGCTTTAGCATGCTAAAAAATATGAATATATTTTGTGAATCACTCAAAGAAATATTTCTGATGTTTTGAGGATATTGAGTATATTTCCGCCGACTATATACAGGGTGTCCCTGGACTTCATCTTTTCCTCTTGGGAATGTGTAGATGGGGTCAAAATATCACCAGTACTTCATATAGCATTTTTTCCTAAAGGCCTTCGTTACCAAGTTACGGGCCCTCAAAGTTACAAAATGAAAAATGTTTTTCTTTGATAGCTTTCAAAGTGAATATGCAAAATAATCTAAATTCTGGTGATTGACTAAACAAATGAATTCCTTCGATGAGCGTTCATGCAGGAGTCAGTTGTTCTGCTACAAAGTCAGGAACGGACTACCCCCGATGGTCCACACCCCAAAACTTTGAAATGACAGATATTTTTCAATATTTTTCAACAACATATGGTTGCGTAGACAATTTTCTGAATAAAAGTGCGCGTATGGAAAATCGATCGGAGCAACGATTCTTGATAAAAATGCAGTTTTACTCGACGATATCAAACCCGAACGTCCACCATTATTTGAAATTGAAAATTTTCACAGCAGAAATAATAATGCTAACGTTAATCAACATTTTACAACAGGAATAATACAAAAATGCTAAAATAAAGTCCTAATCAAAAAGTACAATACCTAGTTGAAAGTTTCATTCACAATGCAGATATTTTTTCAAATGAAATATCAAGTTCTGTAGATTCGTGATGTTTTTGAACTAACAATCTACTCCACTATGAAAGATCGAATCCAGTCCGTATTTTGTATGTACGTGCGAAATAAGCACGTTTCGTGTTGTGTTATCTGAATCTCAAGAAACTCGACATTTGAAAGTTACAAATTTGTATTCACAGCTTAAATGTTGAGGAGTTTCACTAATAAGTATAATTTCATCGAAGAAAATCTGGATTTAAATGGATGGATTTAAATCCGGAGACCGCGGTGGCCATGAATAGGACCTATTGGGGAAAATCTGGTTCAGATGGTCCCGCCCAATCGAACTAAAATGATGAGGTGCGCCATCATGCTTAAACCACATATCTCTCTTGCTCCCTTGCTAGAACAAGCTCTGCTTTTGAAGGGTTTTCTCCGAAAAAAAAAGTCCCTCCAAATCTCTGAATGAACTCCAAATAACGTTCTCCATTAAATTGGTCATGTAGAACAAATGGTCCTATAAGATATGGTTTCCTGTGATACCAACCCAAACATTCACGTTAAATTTCCGTTGGTGTTTGGTTTGCAATATCCCATGGGGATTTTCTTCGGCCCATCCCTACTGAAACCTGCTTCATCAGTGAATAAAACTCTAGTAATGAAAGTCATATCCTCTCTTCGCTTATCTATAAACCATTTGGCATATCAAAACACTTCAAAATATCCTATACAATATTGACAATACAATGACAATGCACCACTCAACAAAACAAAATCGCATTCCAGTTTGTCATTTTTTATCAAAACTAATAGTATTTCTTTCTACAAGGTGTTTTTGTCAACAGAAATGGAATATAATAATTATTCACCGGATATTTTTCACCTATTCATGTGCAGCCGTTTTTGTAGCTTATTCGTTTGTCTTTAATCAGATATTTCTCCCGATATGCGTTTTTTCAGCTCAATTTATATTCGGGTTGAAGATTTTCTCCTATGAAATTTTAGTTATCAGTGAAACTTCTCAACATTTAAACTGTGAATACGAGTTTGAAACTTTCAAATGTTTCATGAGATTCAGATAACACAACACGAAACGTGCTTATTCCACACGTACATACAAAATATGGACTGAATTCGATATTTTAGTGGAGTAACTTGATAGTTCAAAAACATCACGAATCTACAGAACTTGATATTTCATTTGAAAAAAATATTTGCATTGTGTATGAAACTTTTAACTAGGTACTGTACTTTTTGTTTACGACTTTAATTTAGCATTTTTGTATAATTCCTGTTGTAAAATGTTGTTAATTAACGTTAGCATTATTATTTCTGCTGTGAACATTTTCAATTTCAAATAATGGTGCACGTTCGGGTTTGATATCGTCAAGTGAAACTGCATTTTTATCAAAAATCGTTGCTCCGATCGACTTTCCACACGAGTACTTTTATTCAGAAAATTGTCTACGCAACCTTATGTTGTTGAAAAATATTGAAAAATATCTGTCATTTCAAAGTTTTGGGGTGTGGACCATCGGGGGTAGTCCGTTCCTGACTTTGTAGCAAAACAACTGACTCCTGCATGAACGCTCATCGAAGGAATTCATTTGTTTAGTCAATCACCAAAATTTAGATTATTTTGCATATTCACTTTGAAAGTTATCAAAGAAAAACATATTTCATTTTGTAACTGTGAGGGCCCGTAACTTGGTAACGAAGGCCTTTAGGAAAAAATGTTATACGAAGTACTGGTGATATTTTGATCCCATCTATACATTCCTGAGAGGAAAAGAGGAAGTCCAGGGACACCCTGTATTTTAACTGAATGAGTATTCTCATCTGAATTCAAGGAGAATTAAATCATAGGCACGGAGTTATCAAATTAGCCCTTGATAAAAACACCTTGAGGAACGTATATTGTTCATAATTTATGCATGACACAAATATTTTTGTTCAAATTCCATTCATAAAGAATTTATTATGGTATTTGTGATTGGTCTGTTTTTCCGAAGATTTTATTTCTTTCAGCAGTTACTTTACAACGCCGCAAAATTTTCGAAATAAGGAAATACCTCCGTATGTAAAACATCTTGCACAGTTCAAAGGTGAGAAAATTTACGGGGTGGTCTATTTAAAAAAATCTTTGCTTTGTGTTGCCCCGCTTTGAAGAATCACTCTGTACATTCGGAAGTATTTTTATAGCAAACAACAAAGTAAACCGTATAACTTTCAGCTCAAAACTCATACTCCTTATGATAGGCAAGATACTGTACTTCCTCAGACTAATGAGCCACCCTGTATACAATGGACCCTTACTTATTTCAAACACCCTGTATTCGTAGCTTCAGTATATTTTGGTCGATCAACAAACTATTCTGGTTGATCCTCAATGATAAACTCAATCAACTTATAATCTTGTAGACGAATTTATTAACTTAAGAGTTGAGTATGTTGTTGACTATACCCTGCAGAAAAACAGTAGCATTTTTTTCCTGTATTATGGAAAGGTATTTCTCACGAATCTTAGGAATGTCCAGTCGCACACAATATTGAATTTAAATGAGATATTGATATTTTTTCAGCTGAATGTCTCCAAAAATCACAAAATTAATGATTTAGCGCCCTCTAGCGCCGAATCTGGTCATAGAATCGAGTTAGGTTAATGGAGACTTTTACTCGGGATGGCTCCAGCTACAACATAACAAAAATCACAGAAAACTTTTTTCCATAAGATGTTTGCGTGGTCCTTTGCCATCACCACAGATTTCGGGAACTATGTCAAATTTGAAAAGAATAAAAGGAAATGAAAAGTTTTTTTGTATGACAAAGTTCCGGAAATCTGTGGCAAATTGTATATTTTATCTAGGAAATTACTACCTACGTTTCCAAAAAACTATTGCATTATTTCAGCAACATATTTTTTTAAATATGTTTCTTTTATACTAGAATCAACCTAAATTGTTTAAAGTGTTTTGAGTTGTTGGAAGCTTTGGTAGTAATTTCCTAGAAAACATAAAATTTGCCACCATCACAGATTTAGGGAACATTTTCAAATAAAAAAAACAATTTTTCTTTTTTTTGTAATTCTTTTCAAATTTGACAGAGTTTCCGACATCTGTGGCGGTGGCAAATTCAATATGTTTTCTGGGAAATTACTCCCTACGTTCCCGACCAATTCAAAAAACTTTTTCATTATTTCCATATTCAATTCAGGTTGAAAACAAAATTTTGTGTAAAATAAACCAAAAAAAAAAAATATGTTGCCGTCATCAGCGGAGGTGGCAAAGTTTCGGCGAGAGAAACGTTTCTTTGCGTTTTCCACTCTTTTATATTGTTTTCAGACGAGTTATTAACAAAAGTATGAGTAAATAATTTATAACTCTGATGCCAAACTTGGAAATGGTCGCAAACTTGGAGAAAGTCAAAGGATGATATTTCCTTTGCTTACGTCATTTTGCGACTCTTTTGCATGTTTTGTCTATATTATATTTATATTTATTATAAAAAATAATAACATCCTACCAACATATGTGGTCTGTATAAATAACAAGGAATACTATAAAAACGTATAAGAATACAATAAATAATAAATTCAAAATATCTTAATACTATTTGAAGTGATGTTTTCTGTCATTGACAATAAATATGTGCTCTCATTATTCTTATGGAGAATTTCAGAACTTCAAGTGCTATAACCCGCACTTTTTATAGGTAAAATGGTTCTCGGTGAAATTGTCTGAATTTTCAGTATCTTGTAGTATTCGATGTACTGATGGAACGTGCAGATTCGCAAAGTTCGTTGATGGATAGATTTTGAAAAAACAGGGCGTTCAAATGAAAGATCAGTAATTTTTATTTAATTATTTTCCTTGGGATTTGAAAGTGCCAACTGCATATTTTTTCGTTCTCCTCATCAAAGTACCTTCATATTGCTAAATATCATTCAGATGATGCAGATTATATCATTATGTACAGAGTGAAAAATAAAAACATTTTAGTAATGTCTGAAAATTCGATGTAATAATGAAATATTGATAAAATAATTTTGGCATGCAGTATACTATTCCTATTCCATCATTGATCATAATTCTTTCATTTCCTACAGGGTGATTTGAAATATTGGTGAAATTTATGGCCGGTTCTTTTGTACATATCCTGTATATTCAAGTGAATTACCATCCTCCGAAGATAGCTGATAATAAACATGATTTCGTTGGGTTATATAGGGTGGTCATGAAAATTTTCGATGATAAAAATTACAAAATATCAACGTTTCAGAAATCACCCTGTAATTTACGAATAACTCGGTGAAATTCCTTTATTATTTAGTATATTCATCATTCTCTCCTCAACACTGTCCAAAAAATTCAGTTTCCTACCATGACTGGTTTCATAGTTAATAATTGAGAAACTTACTACCATTTGCATGACGAGCTAAAGCAACTTGTTCACGCGTACATTCTACTAGTGTCCAAGATTTTTCACAAATAGTGAAACGTGAGGAAGTGGAGATCAAAATGAATGTAACATTATATGAAGGGTGATGACCGATGACGGTCCATCCAATTCCATCTACCATTTAGGAACTGACTCAATATACGACACATCAAATACAACTTACAACTCAGGCATTAGCCAGATAAAATTCCGAATGCTTGGATAGTTTGACTCTCCCAATCGTATATGAGGCCCCGGTACGGGAAATCACTTATCACTGAAGGTGACAAGGAACAGCCTTAACCGAATCCACCTCCCCCGTAGCAGCGCTACGGTCCTCATACAGCAAGAAAACCCTTTCGCCTATCGGGTACATTTTCATTCTGTCATAGACGGAGAGTAAAATAAAAATAAAAATCAATCAGTTCCATCAGTGATAATTATTATTACTTTAACGTATTGAACTACGTATAGTGATGAAATATAATAGATATCCTTATGTTTCTATTGTTAGCCAGCAAATATAAAAATCATGGAAACTTCTATTCGAGTGGAACACGCATTGGAAAAAAACTGTCGCTGCCCAGATTCAAATTCTCCTGTTAGAAATAAAAGCGGTCTATCAATCATTTTCACTTTTCCCAGATAGTTTATTTCTCCCGTTTCACTATTTGTGAAAAATCTTGGCCACTAGTAGAATGTACGCGTGAACAAAGATCCTTCAACTCATGCAAATGGTAATAAGTTTCTCAATTAATAACTATGAAACTAGTCATGATAGGAAACTGAATTTTTGGGACAGTGTTGAGGAGAGGATGATGAACATACTAAATAATAATAAAGGAATTTCACCGACTTATCGTGAATTACAGGGTGTTTTCTGAAACGTTGATATTTTGTCATTTTTATCATATAATAAAATTTTCATGATCACCCTATATATCCCAACGAAATCATTTTTATACGATATCAGCTATCTTCGGAGGATGATAATTCACTTGAATATACAGGATAAATCACCCAGTAGGAAATGTATGAATTGTCATTAATGATGGAATAAGAATAGTATATTGCATGCCAAAATAATTTTATCAATATTTCATTATTACTTCGAATTTTCAGACATTACTAAAATGTTTTTATTATTCACTCTGTACATAATGATATATAATCTACACCATCAGAATGATATTTAGTAATATGAAGGTACGTTGATGATAAGGACGAAAAAAAATGCACTTGGTACTTTCAAATCCTGAGAAAATAATTAAATAAAAATTACTGATTTTTAACTTGAACGCCCTATATTTCAATATCCATCCATCAACGAACTTTGAGATTCTGCACGTTTAATCAGTACATCGAATACTACAATATTCTAAAAATTCAGACAATTTCACCGAGAACCATTTTACCTATAAAGTGCGGGGTCCTTTAACAATTGTTTATAAGTTACAATTTTAACAGTGTTGACGACCTTGTACGATTGCGCAAATTTTTGTAGTTCAACTGCGCTCTAAAATAGAACATTTGTAGAAGTTTGCATAGTTTTATTTTTTCCCCATTTTTGATTTTGAATGCTGAAATGATTGACCCAATATTTGTTTCTGTTATTTTGGTTTTGGTACTCATCTCTAAATGAGATTTAACATTCAAAACCATTAGGGAAATATTCGATATTTCAAGACTTAGGATGTAAGAATTGTTTAGAAAATGATGCGATAAATGTAGCTACTTTGAGTAATCATAATGATAGTGTTTTGAATTTCTTAATGTTTACTTAACTTGTTTCAATAACGTAGGTTGTTATTGTCAGAAAAGCAATATATTTCGCTTGTGAATATTTGTTTAATTATTCCTGTTTTTTTTATGTCACAGTCAGTGAGAAAAGTAACTCGTACTTTACATTTTTACTGCCGTTCGATCTCCATAGTAATACAATATTGTTCTGAATATACGAGATAATTCTGTCGATTTGTCTATAAAATATGGAGCAATCCCACGATTTCGTTAGGATAATAGACAAAATTATGAGAAAGTATTTTCAAAACAGAATGGTATTGGGATTCTGCGAGAATATTTCATATAATGTAATAATTACTCATTGGAAAAATAAATATTTCGAAGATCTGAGGAATGTTGAAAAGGTGAACAAGGTTTTTATGAAATCATTTAAAACAGCTCAGACCAAACACTGAATAGATAGATAGATTCTTTATTGCCTGTTTTTCTATTGTACAAAAGATAAGACATTGTCAAATAGATAAATGTACGTATTTTACATGAAAAATATCTATTAACATAACATATCCATACAAATACAGAAAACATAATGATAAAAAATATACAGTTTGGATATTGTCAATAAGATAAATAGACATAAACTGGAGAAATAGTCATTAGCATACCATCCAAACATTAATATAGCACATAATAATAATAATAATAATAATAATAATAATAATAATAATAATAGTCTTTATTGGAAAACAAAAAGATAGTTTGACCAAAAGGCGAAGTTCAAATCTGAAGTGCAAAACACAGCAGCTTTGTTCTTCCACTTATACATAATAACAAAAACATAATAATAAAAATAAACAGCATATCAACATCGCCAAAGTAAGTTTCAAACTCTTTCAAATTAATGAAACATTCGTCATGAAGGATCTTCTTTAACCTTCTCTTGAATATGTTACAAGATTTATTGTCTTCAACGAGAGCCGGAAGTTTATTATACGAGGATATATTGAAAAATTCTTAGCCTACTGTAGAACCAAACAAAATTTCATTGTCAAATTGTTTTATTACTCAACATACTCTCCTCTTAATTGGACACATTTATTACAGCGAACCTGCAACGTCTCTAGACCTTTAAAAAAAATGTTTCTTCTTGCTCTGCAAACCAGAACTCCACAGCTTTTATTTCCTCCTCGTTGGAAGAAAATTTACGACCTTTAAAACTTTTTTCCGTTGAGGAAAGAGATGATAGTCGGACGGAGTCAAATCTGATGAATAAGGGGGGTGTTCTAGTAATTCAAACCCTGAATCACGAATTTTTCACATGGCAACATGAGATTTGTGTGCAGGGGCGTTGTCCTGCAAAAACGAAACACCTTTGGATAGCTTTCCGTGTCTTTTCTCTTTAATTTTTTCCCGAAGAATGGTCAGTACTGTCGAATAGTAATCTCCAGTTATTGTTCTACCCTTATCCAAAAAATCAATCATGATTACTCCATGGCAATCCCAAAAAACTGAGGCAAGAACTTTTCCAGCAGATTTTTGGACACAAAACTTGGAGAACCGGAGTGTCGCCATTCCATCGATTGTTGCTTTGTTTCTGGATCGTAGAAATGTACCCAAGTCTCATCCATAGTAACATTCGGTTTAAGAAGTCTATATCGTTTTCAAATCGAGCACAGATTGAACGCGATGCTACTACCCTTGCACGCTTTTGGTCAACATTCAAACATTTAGGGATCTATTTTGCAGCAATTTTTCTCAAGTCCAAATTGACGTGAACTATACAGTGAGGACGAAAAGTCCGTCGCCCCCCCTGTAACTTCTTTATTCTACATATTACAAAAAAATGTTAAATACATAAGTTGTAGGGTTTCATTCGATCTCTTTAATGGTTTAAGTTTCATTCATACAGAGTGTCTCAAAAAAGCACGGTGACTTAGAAGTTAATTTTTTTAAATGGGACACCCTGTATTTCATTGCATTATTACATTCTACGTTGAATTCTGAACAAGTTTGATAAATGGTTTTCTATCAAAAAAGTTAATAGTTTTGGACTTATGAACACTTGTAAATAATTATTTCGACTACTTTTGCGCCAGTTCAATGAGAAAATCGTAACAAATGGATTACAATGTATTCCACTTTCCTATCCTAACTTTTTGAAAGCTATCCAATGTTGCAAACTGCTGATGGCACCATGTGTAACTTACCTCGTCGTACCATTTTACAATTGTTAGAGTTGTTGAATCTCACGAAAAACTAGTACAAATGAAGTTGAAACATTTTATTAACAAATAAGGTAGTCCATAAATACAGATCAAGAAGCATTAAAAACTGAATAGATATTTTAATTTATAACTAAAAACGGTGAGTTTTTATCTATTTCAAAAGATGTTCGACATGTCCACCATGCATTTCTTGACACATAAATAGTCGGGTTGTAAACTCTTCCCTAACATTAATCAAGGTTTGAGGTGTTATTTCTGAACACACTTCAATAATTCGACGGCGCAGTTCATCTAACGACCCACAAACTGTCTTAAAAACTACGGATTTCACATAGCCCCAGAGAAAGAAATCAAGCGGAGAGAGGTCCGGTGAGCGAGCTGGCCACTCTGTTGTACCTCGACGTCCAATCCACCTACCTGGATACCTTTCATCTAAGTAATTTCTCACCTCCCGAAAATAGTTTGGTGGCGCTCCATCTTGCTGAAATGTTACATCCAAGTAAAATTCATGTGGGTTTTGCGCAACGATCTCATCGATACTGGGACTTATTGTGTCTTGCAGCATTTGGAGGTATCTGGGACCATTTAAATTTTCTTCCAAGAATATGGGACCTACAATGTGGTTACCTAAAATACCAGCCCAAACATTAATTTTCTGGGGAAATTGAGTATGCCCCTCGCGGAATTCATGGGGATTCTCATCACTCCAATATCTACAATTCTGGGTATTCACATTTCCATTTAGGTAAAAAGTGCTTTCATCACTAAAGCAGATGTGTTGCAAATAAAGTCGATTTGCAACAATTCTTTCTGCCACGGTCTCGCAAAATTCAAGTCGCCGGTCTGGATCATCTTCAACCAAATGCTGCAAAATTTTTATTTTGTAAGGATGGAATTTATTTTATTTTAAAACCCTCTTTACTGATATTTTAGAAACATCACATGTCTCAGCTACTTGCTTAGTTGATTGTTGTGGGTTATTTACCATTTCGGCTAGTACTTGAATTTCAACATCTTCCGTAATTATTTTCGGCCTCCCAGATCTCGGAGCATCTTTCACGGTGCCAGTTTGGTTAAATTTTGCCACCAATTTCTGCAGATATTTTCGACACATCGGACGTTCTGGAAACCGTTCATTGAAAATGCGAATAGCAGCGTGGTAATTTCGGTTAGCTTCACCAAATATGATAACGGCTTCAACTTTGTCTGCTACTGAACGAGCCATATTAATCAACAAGAGAAATTGAAAACCGTTTGAAACAAAGTTTTGAAAACCTACAAAATGTCAATGACATTTGGCAAAACAGATAAGATTTTGTTTTCGTTGTCATGGATAAAATGAACGCGCCTAGCGTGCATAGCCTACCTCATTAATTTATTCGTGAACTGGCGCAAAAGGAGTCGAAATAATTATTTACAAGTCCAAAACTATTAACTTTTTTGATAGAAAACCATTTTTCAAACTTGTTCAGAATTCAACGTAGAATGTAATAATGCAATGAAATACAGGGTGTCCCATTTAAAAAAATTAACTTCTAAGTCACCGTGCTTTTTTGAGACACTCTGTATGAATGAAACTTAAACCATTAAAGAGATCGAATGAAACCCTACAACTTATGTATTTAACATTTTTTTGTAATATGTAGAATAAAGAAGTTACAGGGGGGGCGACGGACTTTTGGTCCTCACTGTATATATATATACCGGGTGACCACGGGGTGAGGTACGCCCCCCAATTTTTCTATAGTTTTGAAGATACAGGTTTCAAATTTGGCAAGTCGATATATTACTCAAATACGCATATTTTGACTCCATAACCGAAAATTCACCACTTCCGGTTTAACCGGAAGTGACCCCAAACTTTTTTTTTTAAATGACACCCTGTACAATTTTTTTCATTATCAGGAAGAACACGCAATTTGTGATAACACTGTTCTCCAAAATTGAAAATTGGTTGAAAAATGGCGGAGATACAGTTGATTGTTCAATCGAACAAAGTTGGCCATGAACATCAAACTCAAATCATCACAACTGACGAACGGCGTCAGCATTTACGAGAGGAAGGTTCGAGGTAAGATACAGCTGAAAATTGAGCTTCCCATGTAATTGCAGCAACCATATTTCCCATCAATTATCAAACATTTCCTCAAAACGGATTAGTACCCATAAAGAAAGGCTCACAACTGCCATTTCTCAAATAGCAACATACTCTTTTCACATTGTTATGTTGAAAGATGATGAATTATCAGATTACTCGAATGAAAAGATTTGAAGAATTCCGAAAGGAACCAGAAATACAATATAAGTGTTCCCAAAATTGAATGTTCTTCAACGAAGGCGGCTTTGAACATAAGAAAGCTAAACAAAAAAGCATATTTTGTCAACAAAGTGACAATTTGTTCTACTCATTCAATACAAGAGAATTGTAACTTGTTGAAAAACATTCCGATGGAGCGAAAATTTACTAGAAATGAAAAAGTAGATTTACTGCTAATTTATGGCGAGTGTAGAAAAAATGCAACTGCGGCTTGCATTCTTTACAGTGAACGATTCCCTCTCAGACAACGCCAACCAAGTAGAAACTATTTCGCACGTTTGGAAAGGCAATTCAAGATAGAACCAGATGACAATGTACATGATCAGGATAGTTTTATTATTGATGAAGAGACGGAAACTAATGTTTTGGCTGTTGTTTATGTAGATCCCACCATATCACTTCGACAAATCGAACATGAATTACCAGTTGGACGAGAATCAGCTCGAAAAATTCTAAAAAACATGGGTTTAAGCCGTATAAATATCAGATACATCAGCGCCTTTACGAAAATGATCATCAAAGAAGGGTCCAATATTGCAATTGGCTACTTGAGAACCACATAAGGAACCCGAATATGACGAGAAACATTATATTTTCCGACGAATCAAGATTTACGAATCTTGGTATGTTCAATAGAAACAACACCAGATACTGGGCAACTGAAAACCCCAGGCTCATAAGACAAGGGAATTTTCAGGAACGCTTTGGATTCAACGTGTGGATAGGTCTGATAGGAACTTGAATCATTGGGCCCATAATATTTGATGGTATGTTGAATGGGCAACGCTATTTGGGATTTCTACGAAACGAAATAGAAGGATTCATGGAGAATTTACCTCTCGACGTCTACCAAAATATGTATTTCCAGCAGGATGGTGCACCTCCCCATAATTCCCGAATAGTAACCAGTTACCTAGATGAAACATTCCCAAATCGATGGATTGGCACGAATGGTCCTACAAGATGGCCTCCGAGGTCACCGGACCTCACGCCACTGGATTTTTTCATATGGGGTTACCTGAAGAACAAGGTTTACTCTTCTAGTCCTACATCAAGGGAGGATTTGGAACATCGCCTTAGAGAAGTAATTGCAAGTATTACTCAAGCTCAGTTAAATGGAGTTATGGAAGCAATAGTGAGACGTGCAATTTTGTGCAGAGAACATAATGGAGAACATTTTGAACAGTACTTGTAAATCATTTTTTCATTACTTTGATTTCTGTTAGTGTAGTAAGTGACCAGAACCAATAAACAATTTACTTCATACCTTTTTTTTCGTTCAGAAATTAGTTGTATCAAATGTTAGAAATTGGAATAAATATCTAATACATTTTTTTTACTCTGCAGGTATAGGTATTCTTATGGTGGATTTATACAGCAGTTCCAATTCATGAGTTTTTAGTCACTAGTAAGAAGTCATAAGAATGTTCGTTAATGGAATATTTATTCCAACAACGATCTTAAAACTGCTGTATGAATCCACCATCAATTACGATTAGCATACGAGTAATGAGAAAAAAGTTCGCTCCATCGCCGTAGAATGTTTTTCGACAACTCACAATGTTCCATTATTCAGAATGTACCGCAAATTTTCACTATTTTTTTTTAAATATGAATTTTTGTTTAGCTTTCGTAGGTTCAAGCCGCCTTTGTTTAAGAATAGTCAATTTTGAGAACACTCATAATGAAACATCCCGTATCTTCGATTCCTTTCGGAATTCTTCAAATCTTTTCATTCGAGTAATCTGATAATTCATCATCTTTCAACATAACAATGTGAAAAGAGTATGTTGCTATTTGAGAAATGGCAGTTGTGAGCCTTTCTTTATGGGTACTAATCCGTTTTGAGGAAATGTTTGATAATTGATGGGAAATATGGTTGCTGCAATTACATGGGAAGCTCAATTTTCAGCTGTATCTTACCTCGAACCTTCCTCTCGTAAATGCTGACGCCGTTCGTCAGTTGTGATGATTTGAGTTTGATGTTCATGGCCAACTTTGTTCGATTGAACAATCAACTGTATCTCCGCCATTTTTCAACCGATTTTCAATTTTGGAGAACAGTGTTATCACAAATTGCGTGTTCTTCCTGATAATGAAAAAAAATTGTACAGGGTGTCTTTTGAAAAAAAAAGTTTGGGGTCACTTCCGGTTAAACCGGAAGTGGTGAATTTTCGGTTATGGAGTCAAAATATGCGTATTTGAGTAATATATCGACGTGCCAAATTTGAAACCTGTATCTTCAAAACTATAGAAAAATTGGGGGGCGTACCTCACCTCGTGGTCACCCGGTATATATGATGAACGCGTTCGTATGAAATATTCAGTGCTTCAGATATCCGTTTTAGCCCAATTCGACGGTTTGTTAAAATCATGTCATGAACTGCATCGATATTTTCGGGGACTGACACAGAAACTGGCCTTCCCGATCTGTCATCATCTTCAATGGAAAATATACCTCTTTCAAAGCTTGTAGTCCAATTTTTCACGGTCGCATACGAAGGACATTGATCACCAAGGGTATTAAGCATATCTTCGTAAATCTGCTTACCTCTTAACCCTTTTAAATACAGGTACTTGATGATGGCTCGATACTCCAATTTTTTTATTTTTACAATTTCGGTGGACATATTTTTTCTTTTAGTTTATTGCGTAACTCTGGTTTACTTCTTTGACGTCAAACTTTACACTGACACTTCTAATAAGTTATTGTTCGTTGCTATGGTAACGCAATATTTTGTTTATGCAGGGAACTGGTCGTAATATCGAATGTTTGCATTATTGGGATCGTAATTGTGGATGCCACTGTTTTACGTTAGTTTATCTTTATTCAGCAATTTTGTAAATATATTGAAGATACTGTTGATATTTTAGATTGTTTGAAAAATTCGCGACATGAAGTTCTATACGGAAGATTAAAAATCAACCTAAGGATTCGTTTTTGTAAAACAAATACTCTCGAAAATCTCTTTGCACATCACGTCCCTGGCCACTTTGTGTATAAGACATACCGTGTCTAAAATGAATAAACTAGCCAATCTTGTTCTGAATAGGCTTTGTGTTGCACATGTACCTCAGTGCACTTTTTTGAAGAACAAACCTAGTTCAAAAGGTGCTGGCTAGAGAATCCCCAAAATACTATTCCATACCTGTGATGAGATTCTATAAAAAAATAAGTTGTCCTTGCCATTTCAAAATTGAGGTCTCTAGCTATCGGTTCTTACCACAAAGCATCCTGAAGCAACTTTTTTCGTTCAGACAACCATATGCTCTTGAAAGCTTGATTTATTATCGGTATCTAGGCGAAGGAACTTTAAGAAAGTTTTATATTCGATGTGTTGATTCAAGATACAAGTCAAGATGGTCAAAATTAATGGTGACACGGTTTGCTTTTGCTATATTGAAGCACAGTGAATTTGAATCACACCATTTCTTCACTAGGCCTAGTCATTGTGTGTATGATTTTTCAGTGTTTAAGTATTTTTTTCCACGTCAAGGAAGTGTAGTGTTTTCAGCAAAGAGAGAGTATGTTCCTCCGAAGTTGATATTTGCCAGATCATTCAAATATAGCAGGAACAGTAGTTGTTCTTATGGAACCCCATTTGCGGTCTCTAGTATGTTAGATGTCTGATCATTCACTTTCCCCACTTGATGTCTGTTGGAGAGGTATGACTCACTTAAAACGTTCAAGTGAGACGCTCTTAAACGCATGTACATTTAATTTTTGCAGCAATGTTCTGTGGTTTACACTATCAAAAGCATTTAAGCAGTCGCAGAACACCGCTGCAACAACTTCATCAGTGTGCAGGCTAGTGTAAACTTGTTCTAAAAAAGAAGAGATAGCATTATTGGTGCTTTTCAATTTCTGAAATCCAAACTGGTATTTCGATATTAGGCTATGACGATTCACAAATTTGAGAATATGAGTTTTCATTAGCTTTTCTTCAATCATTGCTAGAGTTGAAAGTAATGAGATGGGAAGGAAATTTGAAGGATCTTCGAAGTTTTTAGACATGCTGAAAAAATTCCGGTGATAAATGATTTATTGATGGATTCAAATATGCTTGATATCTTCAGAATTTGGTGATTAGATGACTGCAACGAGGTCTAGAAGAGGAAGTGAATCCGGAAAACCTAAAATAATCTCTAGGTATAATATAGTTGAGTCAGGATTGATTCAAGTGATCAAATGCTTTGCTACAACTATTGTGAACGTAAGTGTACGAAGGTATATAAAACTGATAATCCATATTTTTCAAATAATGCTAAATAATGTCTATTTTCTCTATAGTAACAGAAAGAAAAACAGTCATTATACGATTTCTGACTCACAGTTATTGAAAGTCTTTTAGGATCATCCCCGAAAGATCCACTACTGGGAATAACCTTAGTTGGACATTTACCCATAAAGTGTCCAAAAGATCACCATGGAAAAACAAAAAGGAGACGATGTAAATATTGTTGGGATACCAGCAGAGTACGAAGAGACTCCATTTTTTATTGTCCTAACTGCCCAAACGAACCAGGTTTATGTTTAGAGAAGTGTTTCAGACAGTTCCATGAGGACTTGCGTACCTGAAATTGTATTTAAATGTTTTACGTTGGTTATGTTTAGTTTTAGATTTCTTGGCTTTTTATTAGCTCCACGTATTGTACATTTATGTTCTCTTCGGGCATCTAGGTATTACATGAAAATTTTCCGGAGACGAATGTGTTAATAAAAGGCGTTGTTTTAACAGTTGTATGTTTTTTATTAAAGCAATAAATCATAATATCCCTAGTATGTTTATCGAAAAATTGTATTTAGATCTGATGTTCAGTACTCAACAGGAGAAAAAATAAATAAATTCAGAAATATGTCAACCGATAATTTGAAGAAACAAAAATTGAAGCTTTACTTGGTAATAAAATAAATATAAACTTCAAGACATGACCTCAGTGTCACCATCTGGTTTTATTATTTCTATTCGTATATATGGATATCAGTCAAATATAATATTTGTTTGATAAGGAATATTATGTTTAGTAGTCGTATGTTTTCTTTGTTTAGTTTTTATTTGAGTTTGGGATGAATAAAAAAAAATATATGTCTTCAAACCTACTTAGCCCCTATCAGATATACTAAGTGATTGTCAGTTTCTTGACAATACGCATTTTTCAAAATTAGCAAAATTTCAATAATTACATTTTTCGGAAAACAAGTTACATTTGGTTGAAACATTTCAAGGAGATCTTTGTTGCAGCTCATTGAACAATGTGAAGGAGAGAAAAATTTGAATATTAAATTTTTTTATTTAATTATAAACTTCGTTTGTTTTTTAGAATTATGTAATGATTGGAAAAATCATTGAAAACTGTCAATTATTCCTTTGCATTTCATAGAATTCATTCAAGAGTAAATTTTGCTGTCAGGCACTTTTTTGGCTAAATAACTTCCATAACTGACTGATTCCCATTCAAATGGATTGTAAAAACTCCAATCTCTGCCAATGAATTATTTGAAAAATTTCATCCAATGTTGACTTTATATTTTAGTATTTTTATTTTTTTATATATTAGGCTCTGACATTTTGACATTTTGCTATTGCTGTTCCTATTTGACTATTCCTATATATTTTCATATACCTTATTGGAGAATAAATTTTATTATTATAACTGATTTTGATTTTTGGGGATTTGAGGTCTTAAGTTAAAGAATACTCTATTTCTTTAAATGCAACGTTTCGTCAATTTTCATCATTGAAACGTCTGACCCAATACTAATATAGACCATATAAGGATTTTTACATATAAATAGAAAAGTTATTGGGTATAGCCGTCAAATTGTTGAGCAACCGTAGACACGTGTTTCGAGCTTAAGCTCTCATCAGTACGGTAAAATCAAGTGCGAAGATATACAACACTTGGATGTAAAGATAGAAACAAAGGAAGTAAACAACAGGAAGCCACCACGCATTTGTGGCTTTGGTTAGAAACACGTGTCTACGGTTGCAGGACAATTTGAGGGTTATACCCAATAACTTTTCTCTTTATATTTTCATATATATCCCCTCGATAAATCCATCCTGATTTGCATATATAGATATATAGATATTACACGGAAAACTCACTGTTTTGCCCTGAAGATATCAAAATAAATTTACGAAACGTTGGCTTTAAAGAAATAGAGTAGTCTTTAATTTAAGGCCTCAAATCCCCAAAAATCAAAATCAGTCACCATAACTAAAGTCGTAAAACTTTCGTATTTATTATTATAGTTAGTTGAAATCGGAACATTTGAGCTATTTCCCTACTCAATCATGCATTGCCAGCAGTAATATTTGCTTATTCACCATCTCTACCTAATTCGAAACAGCTTTTGCTGTGAAGTCACTGACCTCTCTGTGGAATGGCGAAAGTGACTTCCAAGGTTAATTTGAAATTCGCCAACTAACGGAACTCTTACATCGACAAGACAAGTAGTGTTAATTAAGCCCGTTTCTACTCATCTAACCTTTTCAAATTCTCAGTTTATTCTCTAGGATAACTATTTCGGTGATTTTCGTCATCAGACCTTGGGAAACTGGCGATAGTTTGAGTTTAAAGCTTGTGACGTTCTTGGATTCTGAATAAGTGATACACTTGAACTGGATAACTAACTACCTTTAGTAGTGTTGGAAGTCCAGTGGAAATAACAGAACCAAAAAACTGCTTAACGTGTTTTAATTTAACTAGAGAAACTTTAATATTCAGTTGTAATACCACAAGAGAGTGACAATAAAGTGAAAATTATTCGACAGATTTTTCGAAAACTTGTTGCCATCAGGCAATAGACACGAGAGCCCGAAGGGCTCGAGTGCCTATTGCCAAATGGCAACAAGTTTGAGAAAAAATGTGGAGAATTATTTTCTACTTTATCGAACTCTCGTGTGGTATTCGATATATTATTTTTTGATGCCCCAATCATAGACACATTCTCTATATAACATTTTTATTCATTACGGTTATCTAAATTTATTTTTCAATTTGCATGCAAACTGATGACAGACGTCAAATCAAAAGTATCAGTTGTTGTCACACAATAAAAACAAAATACCACGAATATTCCCGAGGCAATAATCTAAGTAGAAAATTCCCACTATAATAATGTTGTGATTGGTTTGAAAGAACATCATAGCTTTAAATTGATGGTTTTTATTGGTTGCAAGATATGTCGAAAAATAATCACAGAAATATAGTAGTCAACATGTAGCATTAAAAAAAATGTATAGTCATTCAAATTTATGATCATGGTGTCATTCGATTCGAAATGAGCTTTGTTTAAAATTACTTTGAAATTGATTGAAAAATGTGTACATAGCTGACATACATTATTTTCTTTGGTGTTTTGTCATCGACTGCTTTGATCATTAGCCATGTGTTCTGGGTAGACCTTGTTACTAACTCCATAAGCCACCTCAGGAGCAACATTGTTCATTGGAACGCAACAGTGAATCGTGCAGGAATCACCCCAGTCGAGCCAAGAGATTTTGATAATTTAATCGGTTCAATTAAATTTAAAAAATCCCAGGTCTAACTTGGGCTCGAACTCCGGACTTTTGGCTCAGAGTCGGGCGCTTTTACCACTGCGCAACGCCCCGACATGACAAACATTATTATTAATTAATATTATTATGTTATTAATTCGAAATTCTTGCAATAATATTCCATTGTCATTCAGTTTTGAGCTAAATGTTTAAAAAAAAGTTACCAACTACTTCTACAGTCACTAGATGAAACTTAATTTGACTAATATTTTTAAAGTTAGTTTAAAATTGATTGCAAAATTTGTACCGAATTGATAAACATTATTATTATTAATATTATGAAATTCGCAAAATAAAATTGCATTATTATCAGTTCCGAGCTATTTATTGAGTTAGTTAAAATCGAGTACAGAAGAGGGCTGTAGTTGTTTTCTGTTGGAGTCTTGCTTGCCTACGAATACATTACTATTATTATTACATTAATATTATGAAATTTTTGCAAAAATATTTCATTGCCATTCAGTTCTGAGCTATGTTTGAAGTTATTTTAAAATTGGTTGCAGAATTTGTACCGAACTGACAAACATTATCATTATTATTATTTTTTCCCGTTAGGAATATCCCAGTCAGGCCCAGTCTCCGGAGCTTCGACACATCCAATAACCACTCCCCTCATTCGTAGGGTAAGTGACTATTGGGCTGAAAATCATGTGCCCTGAGCAGACGGAGTGAACCTTCTTCATTCGTCCGGCTAAGATTTCTGCCATATTACGGCAAGCCGCCTAGTCAAAATATACAATTGATAAATTGGTATCATTCGATTCGTAATGTCATGTAGAAAGTTTAAGGTAATGTCCCAAAAGGGGCCGAAAAAAATTGCAAAAGTTATATATAAATTATTTATTTGTTAATTAACAAATTTTTCTAAACTGAATGTTAACATAAAAACCATGATAATTATTGAACTAAAACCCTGGGATTTTTTCAATAAGTGACATTATTCTTAATTGGCTTACAAATAACTTCACAAAGTGAAAAAAAATCTTGAGTTCTATTTCAATACTTATCGTGATTTTTATGTTTACATTCAGTTTAGAAAAATTTGTTGATTAACAAATGCATTATCGCATATTATTGTTAAATGATGAATCCCAATAATGCATTTTTTTAATTATCATATTTAATATGTTAAAATATTTTTTTGTTGTTGTGTCAGAGTGACGCAACGCGAAAAAGAGCTCTGTGAATTCAGCAAATTTGCTAATCTTTTCAGATCTTTTTTAACACGTCGAAAATCTTTAATATTTCTCGAAATATTCAAAGGAAAACCAAAGCTCCACTTTTTTTATCACTTATTTGATTATAATTTTCATATTCGTGAGTAGTGTGTCCATCAAGTACTTCAAGTGTGATTCTGTGAAATATTACACTTACAACTGTTACTGTCTATGAGTTATGATTTTTTCGTAGTAGTGCTGTAACTGTAAAATGTTTCAGAAAAAAATTAATATCTCGAGTACTAACAAATTTGGGTATAGGTTTGTTACACAAAGTTTTCCGGAAATCTGCTAGGAAATTAAAAAATGTAATGAAATACAGTGGGTTCCATTTGAAATGGGGAAGTTGCCCTCTACTTCCGGTGAAAAGGAAAAAAATATAAAGTATTTTAGTTTAGAAGGTCATATTGTAAAACCCACTACCACAATGTTACAAGTTTTTATTTCTAATAGTTCTCCATAACGTTTCTAACGGTCGCTCGTCTTGAAACACCCTGTATAGTTGTCCCATTATCGAGACGAGACTTCGATGTAGTCAAAAGGAAAATGTAACGTTATCGTCATATTACATTTTTCTATTTTGAATGTTTTATTTAAACTCGTAACAAAATTGAATTTTCGATCCGCTAGGTATAATGAACAGTTTCACGAGCAAACACATGCAATATTTTATTTCTTCATAGACCGAAACCACCTAAACATTTTCAGGAATGCATGTTTTAAATTAATCGTTTATTAAAAATGAGTTGACACGGATTCTGTGAAAACGAATATTAATAGCCTTGCAAACTTAATGACAACACACAAGTCATGATCAAATACTGTTAGCGCCATCGCTTGTAAAACTCGTTTGTTTTCTGAGTTCCTTTCCAACACACGCGAAATTCAATTCACGACTACTTTTGGCACAAAATGTTTCGGCTTTTTACTGCTAGGTGGCAATAGGTTGACTATTTTCATTTGTATTATTGTGTTTCTCCTATCTATAAGTCCAGAATTTTTTTTAATGATGAGTCGTAGCATGCTAAGTACGGTAACAACCACCTGGCAGGCATCAGCCCTGCACGTCATCAGCCCTCATATTTTTGAAAGTGTAAATAAAATTTAAAAAACTTGGCGCTGAAATTTTAATTTGTTAGTTAATTCGCTGATAGTAGAAAAAAAAATGACAGGAGATTTCGATGAGCACAAGTACCTGACAGGTGAATCTAAAGGTGAGCAGAATATGAGTTTAAATAAACTTTGTCCTGTAGAGCTGAAATTTGCATATATGTTTGATTCAGCGATTTAGAAAAAGTGAGTACAATGACAGGCGGTTCTGGCTAACATAAGTCCTTGACAGGCGAGAGGAAAGATGTAAATTATGCACGTAATGAAAAATGTATCGCTGCGTATAATACACGTGGTACTAAAGTACCTAATCACTATCAGTTATGATTCGGCAAATTTACCTCCGTGCCAACGGGAACTGCGACAACAATAATAATTAAGAACTATACAGGGCAATTCAAATTCGACCACCACCATTGGGATCTCCTAAACTACAGGAGATACGTCGAAGTTTAAATTGGGGCAAAGTTGCGTATTCTGGTGCTTAACAAAATACTGTTTTGAAACAAAATTCCGAGTATTTCCGGAAATATCGGGAAAAAGCTGAAAATCGGAATTTTCGTTTTTATTTTTTTCTATCGTTATTTGACAACATAGCTCAAAACCAAAAGTATATTTTCATTGATACTTTTTTTCAGCTACACGTTTTCATGTTCAGATTTAATATCCGACGTTTCGTCTTCTGGCATTCATCATCAACTTTTTTTTCTGTTATGGGCGCCATATTGTTTTTTTATACAGAAAAATAGTGATTCTCATTCTGATTTCATTGATGTATAATTTGTTATGATTTGCACTTCTGAAACCACAGATATTAAAAAAAAACAACTTCATCTGAGATGGTCATGACTCCATCGAATAATTTTGTTTAATAAACACTAGTTGTCAGAACTCATTAAACATCATAAGTTTCCACAATACTTCAGTCGTAATGTCCTCATTCTCAAATGAAGAAAAACGAAATATGTTGAAGCTTTATTATACATTTGATAGGAATAGTACGAAAACAGCACAAATTTATTTTGAATTATATCCGGAAAGACAACAGCCGGATAGAACATTATTCGGAATTTTGGACAAACACTTGGCTGAGTACGGTGCGTTTCAAAAACCAAGAATGAAATATGGAAGCAGAATGGAACAAAATATTAGACGTAACTTATTAGCCGAGGTAAAATAATTGTTCATTCCATATTCGAAAATAGTTATTTATGTACCAAGGACGAAAAACTGTCTATTATAGTCGACCCTGCAAATTGATAGCAAGCAGGCGAGACAGTAGACAGTTTTTCGCCGAGGTGCATATTACATTTTTTCGTCGACCTCTACATACCTTTATGAAAGTAAGTACTCGCATGTTTGCTGGCCTCAGCTACGTCCAACTCTTCGAACTGCAGACTCGATCAATTCTTGATTATTATGAACACTAATATTCACACCACGGTCTAAATTCACACGTAAAATCTAGCGGATTTCGTAAATAATTAATTTGACAACAGCAAATGACAGTTATTGTCACAGGCGCCTATGTATTAATTAAAACGTGGATTTACGAAAATGACTCAATCGCCGCTCTCGTACCGTGCCGTATCATAGTGACCACAGCGGACGAAAAGAGTTTGCGGACGAAAAGTGTTTGCGGACGAAAAGTACTTGCCTTCAAAAATAGTCGATTTTTCGTCCGGAAATTAGTACGAAAAATGTCATTTTTTGCAGAGGTCGACGAAAAAACATTATTTGGACCGACGAAAGTACTTTTTCGAACTGTGGTGTTTTTAATAGAAATAATGAGCACATTTGGAGTGAAAATAATCCACGACACTTCAGAGAAGTCATACCACAAGTTCGGTTTCGTTTGAATGTGTGGGCCGGAATTTATGACGACCGAATAATTGGACCTCATCTCTTCTCTAATAATTTGAACAGGGAAACCTATCTTCGGTTCTTAAGAAACGAATTCGAAGAATATATGGATACGTTTCCCCTTGTTGATTATAACAGCTGTTGGTTTCAGCATGACGGGGCTCCTCCACACAATAAAAGAGCAGTTTGCTAATATTTACACCAAAGATTTCCTAATAGGTGGTTTGAAAATTCTGGACCAGTGAGGTGGCCGGCAAGGTCACCTGACCTTACAGTTTTGGATACTTTCTTGTGGGGCACTTTAAAGAACAGAATCTATAGAGAGCAAGAATATGACACAATAGATGAACTTTGAGACAATATCATCACGCAATTCAGGTCTATCAGAAGAAGGGATATTGTCAGGGCTGTTCTTAATTTGAGACGACGAGCTCGGTTATGTATTCAAGAGGAAGGCCATCATTTCGAACACTTGTTGTAATACTTTTTGTGTATTTTTTACAAGCTCATGAGTTCATTCTTGTTTTTTGAAACGCACCGTACTCAGCCAAGAGTTTGCCCAAAATTCCGAATAATGTTCTATCGGCTGTTGTCTTTCCGGATATAATTCAAAATAAATTTCTTACTATTCCTATCAAATTTATAATAAAGTTTCAACATATCTCGTTTTTCTTCAATTGAGAATGAGGACATTTCGACTGTGTTTATTAAAGAAAATATTTCGATGGAGGTCATATAATCTATGCATAGTTGGTTTGGTTTATATATTCGAAAGAATGTCTTCATAATGTCCATTTGAAATTTTGGAAAAGATATCTTCAGTACCCTGTATAATATAAAACGTTGAATTCAGAGCTTTGCGCAGGGGAGACAGATCAGCATCACGAGTTCTACAATTTATAAAGAAATCAGAAAATTTCCCGAAAGCCAATTTTCCATTGAAACGGTACGAGGTCCTTTAGTGTCATGTAAATTATTAACTGAGCAACTAAAAACTATAAAATGTTGCAGAATATTTATGGAGACCATGGTGATTTATGTGGTTGTAGTTATTTTTCAGATGTTAATAATCCACTTGTACTACGTGTAATCTGCAAAAATGCAAGAGTCACCCTTTTTTGAAAATTATTCCACATGAAATAATGCTACTTTTCTATGTGTTTATTTTTCACGTACTGTGATAATGACAATAATTTATCTGATTACCCATTAACCACTTATGCCATACATGGCCTAAAATAAGCAATATCTTTGAGAATTTAGCAATTGTGTCACATTCAAGTGATAGTCCAATAATAATTATTCATAGAAATTCCTGTGGTAGTTTCAGTTATTCACACAGTTATTTTTGTAGAAGTATTCGAGTATCTAGTTGATTATAAGTAAGTAGTTCCGTTTTTATTCTTTGAATAAATAAATTTGCCTTAGATTGGATTAGATTAGATTTAATTAGTTTTGCCCAATTCATTGGGAATATTTGAAGTTAGTTTACACATAGAGAGGAATAGATTTCTTGACTGTCAGAGGTGTATTTAGCTATCGGGGACCAAGTATTTTGCATATTTTGAAATTGCTGGTTAAGTAATTAGTAGAAATTTTGCAGGAATATTAGTCAATCCTAACTCCAGAAAAGAAAACAAAGTCGCCAAGAACAGGATTAAGCAGATGAAAGAAAATATGGATACCCTTGATATTTCTGCGTTGACTGAGCTGTTTATGTGCACCAAATGTACAAAGACCTACCGACTGCGCCATTCTCTGACTCGTCACATGAAATACGAATGCGGGAAAGAACCAAAATACGCCTGCTCATTATGCCCGAGGAAGTTTAAGCATAAATATGATTTAAATGTACACGAGAAAGGCAAGCATTCCGCCAAACGTAGTCCAATTGATGTGTTGAAAGAATGTGGAAACGATAATGATTTTCTGTTTCAGCTCAAAAAATAGCAAAGTTAACTTTAGAATGGATCGGAATTAAACTAAATTAATTGTTGTTCCATATTTGCAGTCATTATTGTGTATTTTTTTATTACATATTTCTTTCATTCTCAGAAAGAGGATGTCGGAATTAGGAACCTAGAGCTATTCTTATAGCTAGGAGATATTTGAGTTTCAACATTCGCTTCTTCAGTTACTTTTCGAAATTTTGTAGAATCATTCATTTTTACCCAGACTTTCTTCTTTGGGAATGGAAAAGTGATAGCTATTTTTTCTTTTGATAGTCGAAGTTTTATATTAACATGAACAATCTAATAATGGAAATTTCTGTGAGAATATAATAGGAGTTATGTTTTACTGACTCGATTCTTGCTTCTGGAAACTATTCTGCAACATATGGAATAACTTTCAGTTATGAAGTTCCTTATAACGAATTTAGTTTGGTATCACCATTCAAAAATTATCGATGTCTCAGTAAAACTTTGATATTTATCTCTTAATTTATTTGTTTTGATCTGGTCTCGTTGAAATGGAATAATTGTGGGTGATAATAGTATATTCTATAACAAGGTTAGAATAAAAATTCGAAGCGAGTGGAAAGTTCCGAGCGCGAGCCGAAGGCGAGCGTGAGGAACCACGAGCATCACGAATTTTCATTCTAACCGAGTAGCAGACTATACTTTCTCCACGATCAAAGATAGGAAACGTGACTGCTATAATTTTGACACTCAAATTTTGTCACTACGATGACAATCAACTGCGTCAAGTATTGCTAACCAGTGTGAGAATATTATTCTATCACAAGAGAGAGAATGTAAATACATTTAAATTGCATGGGGACAGAGGTGTTGCAGAATATTTCTTCAATGTCAAGAGAGATAATTCCTGCATTCTGTAATCAAATTTGATTTCAGAATTGGCAAATTCTGTGATGATCGTGGAGAAAACATCATTATCATCATGATACTTGACATTTATCAATTCGAATCAAATGAGTTTTATAGAGAAATAAATTTGTAGTATAGATGATCAGTTGGAAAATGATCAGCTCAATAAGTCAGTCAATTGTAAGCCGGCTATTTTACACATTCATCTAATATGAATCAGTGTTTTTTTTCTTGTTTGATGGTCGCTCTGGATAGTTTTTCAAGTCAAATCAATTCGACGTGTCCAAGAATAAGTAAACATTTGACCAAATCTCTGCATCTTCAACTGGATTATGTTACCAGATAGTATACAAGTGATAGAATATGAATGAGATATGCTTACCAATTTGTTGAATATTTCACCATGTGCCTTAACTAATTAGGATTGCTTTTTATTTATACGCTGTGTAGATCTCAATTTTTTTTACCATGCAACTAAGACTGAACTGAGTATTAATTTATGTTTTTTACTTGTGCGTTATTGTAGAATTGATTAAAAATGATAAAAAAGGAAAGATTCATTTTTTGAGTTCGTATCCACAGGTGCCCATTGGTATTTATTACTCCATTAATACATCTGGAGTTTAAACATTTCTGAATCAGTCAGTTTCATTCAGAAAAATATCACGTTGTTATAATAGTAATATACTCCTTTATAAAACATTCAGTTGTTTCTAAAGTCAGATCCTGTGTTATTTACATTAAGCAAAAAATATATGTGATGAAACGAAATAAATCGATTTGATCTGTGTAATATCCTCGGGTTGGTATATCATTAAACACCAGCATTTACAAAATAGAAAGCAGTGTGTCCGCTCAAATGGAAGCACTTCTAAATTTGAGCCCATAAATCACGGTGTTCCTCATGGCTTCGTTCTAGGTCCACCTTTGTTTATTATTTTTATTAATGAATTTTCCATTTGCGATTGATTATTATTTGCCAATGAGAGTTCATTGCCAAAATATATCTTAAAAGTTTTTTTCTTCGACATTTATTACATTGACAAAGTGTACCTATTGTTGAATGTTTTAGCTTATGAGGTTTTCAATTTTCGTCGTATTATCAAATGACGACTTCGGAGTACAACCTGATGCAAAATACTGTATTTTCGAAAAATGTATGAACAGTGCGTAAATCAATACAGTTGATGATTTTACGCATAATTGAATTTTTTACGCAACTGCACAGATAAAAAAGATTTCTTCGATCAAGAATATACATACTCTTGACTAGAATAATCCTCTGAAAAGAATAATCATTTCTAATCAATTAATATACTCCCATTTCAAGCTGATTGAGATGTTTGTTTCTTCACATAAATTCTCTTGATATGAAATTGCTTGCAGTGAAAACATTATACTCTTCATCCTAGAAAACATTCACATTAACTCATTGTGAAACACACACAAGAATATAATTCCTTGGTAGATATCACTTCCCGTGCCACGTGACACATTCAACCAATGAGCAATCAGAGCAGGTGGCGGTACCGCGACCTTTGAATACGACTGCCATTTCGTCCATTTCATCCAGTTTGACCATTTGGGTTGGAGGTTATGAGGCAATGCGTACTTATTTGAATGTTAATTTTGTGCCTGTTTCTATACAATAAAAATGCGATATCGAAAATTCAATTATGCTCATTACGGGCCAGTTGTGAAAAGGAGTGAAATATATTTTGGTCTTCTACAGTTTTGTGTCTAAAAGCGAGTGGCGTTGTTTATGTATTCAACCAAACTGCAATATGCGTCACTACTAACTGGTTTTATTGAGAATACAGTTATTAAACTTAAAACTATTCTCATATTAAACCATTATTTATAACTAAATTGTTCGTAGTTGTGAATCTATGCTTTGTTTAATCTATTCAATGTTGCCAAAATGAAAATGGCCTCCATTCTATATTTTATAACCAAGTGCAAAGTGCAGATTTGATCTCAACATATAAGTTGATAGAAGAATAGTATTCATTATTGAAATTGCAATGTTCTTGTCTCAACAAAAAAGTGCCCATTATTGAAACTAAAATATTCTTGCCTCAACCAACTTATGAAGCAAGTGTTTACTTGTTTCAAAATATTTTTCCAAGTGGCCAAGAGGATTCCGTCAAAAAATCAAATTAATATTTGGTTGGACCCATTCAAGAATACAATCTGTTTGAATCAACGCAATTATGCGTTGATGCAAAAAATCCTTTTTATCAGTGTGTTTTAAAAAGTATCACTTTACGCACTGTGAACAGTGCGTAAAAGCTTAGTTTACGCACTGTCGTAGAAAATAGCTATTTATGATACAAGTTCATACACAAGACTTTTTTGTATGAGCGAGTACAAAGAAGCCTTTTATGAAACTGTTTCATACAAAGTTTTTTCTTCGACAGTTATTATATTGCCAAATTGTTGCAATTATATCATTAATTTGAATATTAAATGATATGAATTGTCGTCGTATTATGAAATAAATACTTCCGAGTTATATTTGACGCAAAATACTGTATTTTTAAAAAATGCATTAATGTGTGAACAGTGCGTAAAATATTACTTTACGCACAGTTGAGGATTTTACGCACAGTTGATTTTTTACGAACAGTTGATTTTTTCACGCACTTGTGCTAAAAAGTATCACTTTACGCACTGTCGTAGAATAGTTATTTGTTTAACTAGGCAGCAAAGTAGTAGATTGACTGCCGAGGCTGAATTCATAGCCGAGCGTAGCGAGGCTAGGAATTCAGCTAAGGCAGTCAATCTACTTTGCTGCCGAGTTGAACATATAATTTTTTCTCCGATTGGCAGCAAATATTAATTTTGCTGACAATCAGCAAAGTATTACTTTTCCTACCTAGGCAGCAAAGTGGTTACTTTGCTGCCTAGGCAACAAAGTGATTATACTCAATGGGAATAAAACATTCAACTCTATATTTTTTGCCACCTCCCTTATTTCTGGAAGAGTAAGTACTTTCCGGTCGCTATCACTGTCCATTATATAATAATTTAAATATACTGATATTTTTTCGCACAACCGTCAGAAATTTCATGAATTGTCAAACTATAATTATTATGGACATTTCCATAGCATCCAACCATTCCAACAACTGCGATTTCTATCAAATTTTATTTTAATTGAACACTACAGGAAAAATAAAGAGATTGTGGGAATTGTACTAATTTGCAAATACAATATCCTCCTATATCATTATGAACAATCGGAGAAAAAAAAAATTTTATTCAACATTTGAAAGGAGGAAGAACTTTAAAATAATCTGGAAGTTTGTTATAAAAGTCAAGGTCAAGCCAATTCTTTCTAGATTTGTTCAACTTGTATCGCTGACATCTAAGATTTCCAGATCTTGTTGGGTAATTATGGTGGTCTAAAATTTTGGTTTTGTAGATGGTAGATGGTAAATCTTTCTTTTTGTAGATTTCCAATAAGGAATTATAAATGTAAACCGATGGAATAGTCATAATTTCCAGTTTTATAAAAAGAGGTCCACACGAATTACGTCTATCAGCTCCTGTTCAAATCCTTGTGGCTTTTTATTTTTTGTTGAACAGTGAGAAGTGAGCAACTTTATTCTTCGAATATCTTTTAATACTATTATGTTCATATACAGGGTGTTTATTGAGTACTTGTACAAACTTGTAATGGTAAATTTTTGACCAATTTTAAAGATAAAAAGTTCAAATGAACATGTATCCACAAATGCTTCGTTTCGAAGATATAGGGTGTTGAAGTTGAATTTTATTTTCAATTATTTTGAATAACTTTTGCATAGAATATAATTTTTCCACAGAATTTGGAAAACAGGTTTTTTTCAGGTCATATATCAAAATTTGATATTAATTTTTATGTAGCACTTAGAGGGCGATGTGTAAGCTGTCTTCTTTTATTTCAATTTATCCTAACTTTTTTGACAGTAAACTTTTGGGATTTTTTATATTTAAATTATATTCTTACACCTTTTCCAAAGGAAAAAGGTAAACCCACTCAACAAGGCTAGGAGCAACCGTTTTTGATAAATTTGCAAATTTCTGCATCGATGTGGGTTATGAGATCACTTAGGCGCCAGATGAAGTTGCTCAGAACTTTACAAAAACTGAGTATGTGATAGAAATCGTTAAAATAAATATGTTTTTCTTTGAAGATGTGTCTAGAAATTATTCATTCTCAATATACAAGATATGAAAAACCGATTTTCTTAAAAAATTCAACACCCTGTATTTTGAGAACGAATCATTCTTCGGTGCATCTCCATAAAAAAATGTTGTTCATTTCAGCGAGATCTATCACATACACAGTTTTTGTAAAATTCTGAGCAACTTCATCTGGCGCCTAAGTGGCCTGATAACCTGCATCGATGCAGAAATTTGCAAATTTCTCAAAAACAGTTGCCCCTAGCGTTGTTTAGCAGGTATACCTATTTTATTCAGAAAAGGTATAGGAATAAAATTTAAATATAAAAATCACAAGAGTTCACTTTAAAAAAAGTTAGGGAAAATTAAAATGAATAATGATAACGTACGCAGTGGCCTCTAAGTAATACCTAATTTTGATTTCTCACATCAAAAAACTTCATATGAACTTTTAATCTCAAAGTTAGTCAAAGATTCACTCTTTAAAGTTTGTACAAGTACTTAATAAATACCCTGTATATCTGTACCTGATAAATTCTTGAGGAATGTGATTGCATCAAATACTTCGTTTTCAACAACTGGTCCAACTGGTAAGTTTTCCATAATATCTATGGAATTGTAAGTTGAATCCGGGGTCCTTGTTACAATAGTATATTGTGTATCTAGTAGTAAAAGCAATACATTCCCGGACGACAATGTAAATTGTTGGCCGAGGCGTTAAGCCGAGGCCAACAAGCATTGAAGTCTAAGAATGTGCTTTTACTACGAGGTACACATACAATTTTTTCTGAAATCGCAATCAGCATTATCAAAAACTAAGGAATTCTACATATTGTTTACGTGAATTCAATAACTGTCTAAAATGTAAACAAGCCGGCAAAAATTTTCCCGTATCGTTTTTGATACGGGAATAGTAATTTACGTAACATGTCCAGAAAATACTGTTTTTTTGGACGAGTAGACCAAATTCTAGGACTAGCGTTAGCGAGTTGCGTACACTATTTTTTCGGCAATCATGTAGAATAACAAATCAATGAGACGCATTTAGTCTAAGAGACGAAGAGAGGTCGACTTTCACCCATCTGTTAACCGGATGAAACGATTCCAAATTTGAATATTTCGAACATTTCAGTTTTTATTTGTATTATATATTGAAATTCGAACAGAAGATAGGTACCAACAGAAACATTCTAATTCTTATTTATATTAATATTTGTATTGAAATTCGAGCACTTCCCGACCTAGTCCGGGAAGTACGTAATTCCCGGACTAGGCTGGGAAGTGCTACTTTCCCAAAGAAAAAGTGTCCGGGAAGTGAACACTTCCCGGATGCTTGCCGAAAAAGTACTTTCCCGTACCGTTTAGGTCCGAAAACGGTCCGGGAAAGTTCGTTGCTTAGCAACGGACTAAAATACTAGATTAGCGTATTTTGAGGCCTGAAGTTGCTCCGAGAAAGTGGTTCTTGAACGATTTCAGAAAAAAATATTGATTGAAAGCGGTGGGTGTCACACTCTGGTCATTTTTGTGATACCATGACATTTGTTTCTTTCATGATTTATTAGTTTACAGAAATCTTTTGAAAGAATTGGTTGAATTTGATGAAAATCATAAGTTTTTTACTTGGGTGTGATCAACGCAGAAGAGTATTGTTTTTGATAGTTTTGAAAACTGCCTGGTCTTCAGGACTATTAGTTACGGAATTATGGAATATGTATCCTGCCAGTTGGAGATATCGCATCTAATAAAAAGTAAGTAATATCGTGCTATCATTTTGCTCTCAGAGGTTTACCGCCTAATCACAGCCCATTGAATGTCACAATCAGTCCGAGTTATCGTTTGAGTACTATCAAGGCACACCATTTTGATAGGTTCTAATATTGCAGGAGATGAGAGTTTCATATAGCGAATGAAATTATTACTACAGCTTGGCAAACATAGCTGCAATTGTGAAAATATATCCAGTGATATTCACGTGATTGTTCGCGCAAGAAGTGGGAATGTCACAATCTCAGCTGATTGCCAAACTGTACAGTAGTTTGGAGCAGAATGTTTTCTTCGTTAGTTTTCCGATGCCATTTTACTTACTCTCAATTATGGGAGAATTACAATAGAATACTAAAGTATGACAACCTCTGTGGAGATGAATAGGATTATCATCTAAAATCGATTCAAATATGTTTTCTTATATTCAAAACATTTATTTTCCAGACGTCTACGAAGAATGCTTCAGAACGCCCTTTCAATGTTCTGTGTGTAAGAAAAAGTACAAGTACAGACGGAATCTCCAGGTGCATATGAAAAATGAATGTGGGAAGTTGCCGAAATGGAGCTGTCCTTATTGCGATCATAGATCGCATCGAAAATTCAATATCAATTCACATATTAGGCATATTCATAATGTAGAGGATTTTATTCCGTGAGTTATGGAAGAATAATATTCGGTAATTTTTCAGTATCGGATATTATTAACCTTCCCTAGTCATATTTGCGCCATGTTTCGAACAAATTACTATATATTGTCAGATAACAATATTCTGAAACAAACTTGATAAAAAAGCCTATTTGTACATTTACAGTTTTTTTCAAGTGCCCCGACGATGATTTTAGTTTTGTTTTATTTGGATGTTAACTTACCTTACTTTTACTATTTGTCAATTTTTTTTTGCTTTTCAGTATAATCAATTTCTATTTATTTGGGCAGTTAAAAACCTGATACATTTTCCACCAAATCTTCTGCAGTTCCTGTTGATGGACATTTTTGTGTTCTAGTGTTTTGGCAGTTTTCTAAGATTTTGAATTGTGAGTACCTTCGTAGCAACACCTAGTTTGTGCAAAAAACGGTGTAATGTAGTTAATGAAAAACAAGAATTAATTATCAAAATGATGTTGGCATTTTGGTTCGTAGTACAGCAGTTCATAGTTGAACCACTGAATTATGAACGTAATAATTCCTTTAATGATTTTATACAAAATTTTGATAGTCTCCGAAATTTCATTAAAGTACTTTCAAAGATATTCATAGCTCGATGGAAACTAATTTAGAAGTAGCCAAAGTTGTGTTAAATGAAGAACACTTGTTTTTAATATCGACAATATATTACTACTTGTAATATTTGACGCGTTTCACTATTACTATAGCTTCCTCAGAAATAAAATGGAATTCAGTGAATGACGTATTAATGGTTATTTGAAATTAAGTAAATAGACGGAAGGATTATTATAATTATAAACAGGTAGCATAATGAGATTAAAGAGATTAAGAAGTTGTGAATGATTTTTATCTATCTGGTCATTGAGTAAATTATTGGAATTATTTGTGTCGTTGATATCTCGTGCTTTTAACAAATTAAGTTTTAAGTTTTTTTTCTGAATGTAAAATTTCAAAATTTGAATCAAAAGAAGGGTTTTCATCTATAAGGTGATTTGAATAATTATAATCTCTCTTGTGATTATCAAAGCTTTTTTTATGTTCGAGAATGTGGGTCTTGAAATTTCTAAAGCTTGTACCGACGTATATATTGGGGCAATCCCTGCATATTTTAATTTGTACACCCCTTATTTTTCAGTTTTAGTTTTATTGTTTTAATAAATTTGCTGAAAGTATTTTTCGTTTTGTAAGAAGTTGTGTTGAGAAAGATTTTATTTTGTCACTAGGCTTGCCGGAATAGGTTACTGAGCAATATTTAATTGGTTATTGTTTTTGGATGGCGTAGACTTCGCTGATAGCAATTGAGTATTCTTTTTTTTTAATAATTTCATCTATTGAGGTTGGGTCATAACAATTGTCAGTGGCGGATCATAGGTGAGGCGCACGAAAATGCACAAAATGCCTCCTCATTTTTGTCGACACTTTTTCCATTCCCTAATCAACTCTTATTTCACAATTACTAGCACCAAAACCAAACGTTTTGGAAAAAATTAACCTTCTTATGTTACACCATACCTAACCTCACTCTTCATTGGCGTTCATTCTAGAGGTGTTGGAAGGGTTATGTATACTTTATAAGAATGTTGATTTTTTGTGTAAAACGTTTGGTTGTAGTGCTTGGGAAATATGAGTTGATCAGGGTCTCAAAAAGTGTCATCAAAAAGAAGAGGCATTTTGTGCGATTTTTTGCTGAGAAAATTAAGTTTGAAAATGGTCGATTTTCAAGATTCAAAAGGTCATAACTCGAGAAGTATAAAAAAAATTTCGGATTCGTATTCAGGAGATAAAACTACGTAAGAAACACAACCTTTCTTTTGGTTTCGAGAGCCCGATAAACTTACCTTTACCGTCAATTTTTCCATACTGAGTATCAATGAAATGAAACTGAAGCTGAATCATACAATGCAATTCTGACAAACTTCAAAATTCATTTTTGATATAAAGATTTCTACAGTGGAATTGCAGGAAAGAAAGGTTTCACGGCTAGTGAAATTATCAGCGAAGTCTACCCCATCCTAAAACAAGAACCAATTAATTATTGCTCATTAACCTATTTAGGCAGACCTAGTGACAAAATAAAATCCTTCTTAACACAACACAATTTTACAGCTTCTTACAAACGAACAATAATTTGAGCAAATTCATTAAAAACAATAAAAATGAAACAGAAAAAACACGAAAATAAGGGGTGTACAAATTAAAATGTGGGGATTACCCTAAAATGTATGTCGGTAGAACCTTTAGAAATTGCAAAATCCGCATTCTTGAAAATAAAAGAAGCTTTGATAACCACAAGAGATATTCAAATTATTCAAATCACCTTATAGATGAAAACCATACTTTTGAAACAAATTTTGAAAGAACTGGAGATCAACAAAACAAAAAATTCCAATAATTTCCTCAATGACCAGTTAGATTTTAATCATCTACCACTTTTTAGTCTCTTCAATAACTAAATGCATCTTTATGGTAATACCCTGAATGGATTTCCGATATTAAGCAAGCTACGCGTCACCTATTACAAGTAGTAGTATATTGTGGAAATTAAAAAAACAAATGATTTTTATTTAATTCCGAGTAATTGTGGATATCCATAAGTACCGGTTATGTTTTTCTTTGAATATTCAAAAGAATAAGGCTTCGTTTTTGTAGTATTTATGTAAAGATTATTGTTTGGAATTATTCATTTATTTTCAGCTCAACATCATGAAACAAATTTTCAAAAAAATTTATCTTGAAAAGTATATTTCAAATAGGGACCTGATGAATTAATTTATTGGAAATAAAAATGAGTTATAGCATTTTCAATTGATTTGAATTACAGGTCCTTCACTGACGTGTCCGCAATGTTTCAAAACGTATAAAACGAAAAATTCACTCTCCGTTCACCGTTCAAGGGATTGTGGAAACACGAAGAGTTTTCCTTGCAACGTTTGTAACAAGATATTCCGCAGGAAAGAAAACTTGAAGTCCCATTTACAGTATTACTGCAACGTGAGAAAATCTGCGCCATATTTGACGTCATTAACCAATTTCGATTGGAGTAAATCTTAAAATCGTAGCAAGATTGTATTTTATTGTACGTATATTCGATGTTTAAAAAAGTATTTTCTAATCAGAAACTCATCAGTGTTCCTCTCGTGAGAAAAAATTGTTTCTCTTTTTCCTTCCAAAACCCACCTAACAAAAACTTTGGGTATTTCACGATTAATATGAAATGATAATTGATACGTTTTTGGGAATATTTCATGCCCAGAGGCGTTTTAACAGTGCTTTGAAATAACAAATAAGACCCCAAAAATGACGAAAGCATACTAGGCATTTCTTTTCACGAAAAAAACAAATAACTCCTTCTATCTGGAACCCCTAGATCCCATGTTCCAATATTGTAACTTTGGACCAGCATCTCGAATTTTGCGAAAACAACAATCCGTTAGTTCTGAAGGTAGCTTCATCGAAAATATTCATCTTCATTGCAATTTTCCAAGGTAACGTCTATTATTTTCATCAAGATTGCCATGGACATAAACGAAGCTATAATAATAATAATAATAATAATTTATTAACAGGGCGGGGATTAGCGCAATGGTTAAGCGCTCGCCTGGTAATCGAGAGATTGCAGGTTCGATTCCCAGACGGTGCGATCTTTTTTCATTTTCAGATGTGAAAGTCTGAATGATTGAGGCTCGTGTCGGCTGGGAATAATCCTCCACGATTCACTGTTGCGTTAAAAATTAACAGTGCTGCTCCTAAGGTGGCGTATGGAGTTAGTAACAAGGCCTACCCAGAACACATGGCTAATGACCATAGCAGTCGATGCCAAAACACCAAGGAAAAAAAAATTATTAACTACTTTGGTATAATAGGGTACATATGGTAGGTCAAGTATATAAATATATAAAAAAAGTTTGAAATAACAATATAAATACAACGTAGAGATGAAAAACACCAGTCACAGTAATTGAATAAAAATTCAACGTCACAGATTTACAAACTGAATTATGAACTAAGGACACAAAATTTGATAAATAATTAGAAGGTATCATTTAGATACTCTTGCAGAGTATAGTAGCACCTGTCAATCAATAAACATTGAACATTATTACAAAAATTGTTGTCACTTTGAGAGTTTATTATCTCATTCGGCAATTTGTTGTAGAGAGACAAAGCATTGTAAGCAGGGGAGTTTTTGTACTTAGACGATTTGTGACTTTGCATCCGCAGCTGTCCTCCGAATCTTGTACTATAAGTATGTGTTGATGCAATTGTTCCGAAGGATTCAACGTTGGTTCTAGCAAATTTAACACATACAAAAATATAAATACATGGAACAGATAGCAGTTTTTCTCTTATAATAACCGGTTTGCAAGTATCTCGATAGTCCATCTCGAAGATGAGTCTTAAAATACGCTTTTGGCCCAGAAAACTCTATTTAAATCTGTACCGCACCCCTATGCTACTATGTTGAGTGATATATGTGAAAATGCTATGGCAAAATAAATGCTTTATAAACTTTCTTTTGTTACACAGGAGTTCCCAAGAATTTTACCTCTTGCGACATAACTATTTCCTCACTGAAGACTATTTCATTTGGTATAGTAATTATATTTCCTATTAAAAAATTTCATATAGACAGACTTCTTAGGGTTCAGAATGTGTCTGTTACGGTCACACCAAGATGCAGATGTATCAATGATTTTGATAACCTCAACAAGTAAATTGTCGATATTAGAACTTGTAACTGTGATCGTGGTATCAAACATAGTTAAGTGGCAGTCTTTCATGTATTCAGGCAAGTCATTAGCAAATAGCAAAAATAATAATGGACCTAAAACCGAACCTTGTGGAACACCCAGATTAACATTTTGTTCACTCGACGTTACAGTATCGTTTGACCGTCATACAACGGTTTTCCATGTGTGATCTCAACCAAGTTGAAATATTTTCTGGAAAACCAAGTGTAGCTGTCTTATGGGACAAGAAATCCGAAGGTACCGTGTCAAAAGGCTTCGATAGATCACACAGACTGATAACAAGGTTATTGGCGTCAATTTCCTTATATATGAAATTGAGAAAATGGTAAGTTGCTGTTTCGATAGAATTGCTTTTCCTGAAGCCATGTTGATTATTACTTAAGAGTTTGTTTGCTTCCAAATAATCCACCAGCCTGTTAGCTACTACTTTCTCAAATAGCTTGGACAAGGAACAAATTTGTCTAAAATTATCAATCTCATTTTTATCACCTTTTTTATAGAGAGGTATCACTAAAGCCTTTTTGAACTCAATCGGAAAATATCCTTGCATGTAGGACTGAATCATCAGATAAGTGAGAGGATCAATTATAAGGTCAATTACATTTTTGATTATGATTATAGATAGTCCGTCTATACCGGTTAATTTTTTATTTTTCATTTTTTTTTTCAGAGCATTATATATTTCAACTTCGGTTATAGGTTCATTGAGAAAGGGCTGAATGATTGTAAAAATTTTACTAGTGGTACAAGGTAATGATTGATTTTGTCCAAAGTCACTATTTAGACTCAATTCTGTAGCCTTGGAAAAATAGTCAGCAAATAACTCTGCTAACTCCCGTACATCATCCACAGTTTTCAAATTATGCTTTAAAGAGATAGTTTGTCAGTTTATACATTTTATTTGACAGTTCATATTATTTGGAAGGTCATTGTACACGCAATACGTGGTAAAATCGACGCAAATATGGTCAGAACTTCAACAGTCACTCAAACAATTGAATTAATTCAACTGGTGGGTGGTAACCATAAGAATATCGAGAAGCTACGGCAGAATTTTCAGACAGTTGCAAAAGTAAACATGCATTTTGATAGAACAGGAAGTATTGCTTCAACAAAGCGCACCAGAAATGTGAATAATCTTAATGACAATGCATGATCGAGCTACATGGAACTGCGAAGACCAGTGGAAGCAACTAGTAAGAAATCTCAACATGAAACCAACAAAAATTTGGACGTGCCTCAAGCGAAACGAACAAAATGCCTGTAATCCCAAATTTTTGCATACATTTGAAAATGGTGATGAAGATGTTAGAATGGAATATTCATTGCCATTGCCAAGGAAATCATTCAACCGACAGATAGATAGCTAGATATAGTTTTATTAATCATACACCAAATTACTTTGGATTGACAAGTCACAAAACAACACATTACATCATTTCAACATTGAGACATGTTGAGGTTAAGGACTGAATGAACAAATAAATATATAAGTATACAAAACTGTCACAGTACTAAAAACATCAATTGGAAAATTATTCATAGGGAAATATTTCTTTTCAACTAGTGAGAGAACAGCACAGTGTTAGTTAATATCTACAAGTATAGTTGTCGTCAAACATATAAGATAAATAAAAAAAGACGCAAAAAATGGTCTTATCTTGTCCATCTCTGCCTGGAAAGGGCCACATAATATTGGGGACAAGTGGTGCAAGAGTTTGAAATAGCTAGTGCATTATGGGTAAATTCGCCATGGCTACAACGTTTTTCAATTGCATCAAATTCATTATTGAGAGAGGATTAATTAATTCTTTTTGTTTAGATAAACGAGTATACTAGAGATCGATACTAAGTACAAAGATACAATTTAAAAAATATATGAAGTATAATGATTCGATTTATCATTCATTAAAAAGTTATTCAACAAAAAGAATAACAAAGACAGTACTGCATTCTTCACAACTCAACATCTGGATTGTCAGAAATCAGATGTTTTTGTTCAGATAATTTAAAAATAATCTAGAGAAGGGAATTCTTAAATAAGCGCTTATACCAACATGGTCTTCCATGAAAATAAATTCAACTTTCCAATTAACCGCCCTGTGTTTTATTTATATGAACTCTCTGTAATCCTATATTTTCAGATCGGATAGTACGTTGCCACGTTATCATTATTTATACAGATTTTTTGCTAAAAATTACTTCACTTTGAACTGGAATACTTAATACTTTCGCGGTTGAAGATTTTCTAATAGATGATTTGCACCCTGTGTGCATTTTTCTGATGGAATCTCTCAGTATGGTATGTCAATGATCAATTGTGCTAAAATTCAAAAATTTCATTGATCATATGGGTGTCTTGAACGGACTTTTCATCCGACACAATTACATTAAATTTTTGTGCCGATTTTGGTTTTCTAGATTTTTATCGGTAATTTCTGTCAAGTTTTAGTGCAATCATATTTGAAGGGTCCAGTGGAGAAACGATTTTTTAGCGGCATTGTTAGCTTATAGCTCGAAGTATCAACATACCAAACCTTACTGAGGCAAACAATGACATTCCATAAAAAACTGCGGTCGAAAGTAGGCAGCACAGTGTAAAAATGATGACACTCCCACATTGGATTTCGCTCTTCTCCACTTTTTAAAAAGAGGAACCTCATCGTTTTTCCACTGGACCCTTCATTTATTTCTTGCATAAAATTGAATGTTCTTTCATATCCTAGAATCAAATTCGGGAATATAATCAATATTGTACACTGGCATTCTGTTTTGTAGAATCATATTTTTATTCATCTGCTCTTGGGTATTTTGTGATCCTCCAGTAAATTCAATATTAATTTTCAACTTTAACGCCCTGCATCTCGAAAACTAATTGTTGTCTTTTACATGTTCACCTATAGACATTATTTTCCTTGCAATGTGAGAAATTAATGAACGGACCGGTCCACCTTAGGAATTATTCTGTATAAGCAAATATTGTGCTAGTCCTGACATTTCCTTAACAAAAATTAATCAGGTTTTCAATCAAAAAGTATATATTTCTGCCAAAAATGCACGCAATACACACATATACACATATATGGTAATCACATGAGAATATTGGCTAAATTCAGTGTGAATCAATATCAATACTTACATAAGTTAAGGAAATTACCACTAAATTAATTCCTATTTTGTCAATAACCAAACACAGTTTTTTAGACAAAAATTGCAATAAGTCAATAAATAAAATTATTGACATATCTAACTTTATTCAAATTATTCCGCCTATCGCCCCCACGTAACACTTCGCGCGGAAGATGTGAAGGCCGCACAGCAATTAGGTATGTTTTTTCCATACAGGGTCGGGCGTAGATATAATAGAAATCACAGCTGTATGCGGTACGCCCAGCAATTAGCAAATTAGATTTCGACGGGGCAGTTGTTTACCTAATCTAAGGATATTAATAATTATAAAAATGCATTATTCTGAATACAAAAGTTACAGTGCTTTTGTTAAATTAACTTGATTAATCTGCACGCATCACAATGTTTAGTGGCATATGTACTAGTCCGACCCTGGTCGGCGGCATGAGAATCAATTTCGTGCTAATCGACCATTTTTTGCACCTTTTTTTATTTATCTTATATGTTTGACGACAACTATATATAAAACTATAAAACAATAAGACGCTGACAACACGTTATGAATTCCTGTATATTGTAAAATGCGTTAATAATAATAAATGACTTCAACTTAGATTTAAATCTGAACAAGTTTGGCTGGTTTTTAATTTATTCTGGTAAAGTATTGAAAAATGTGCCCCTGCATATCGTGGGGATGTTTTAAAGCTAGTGTATAAATAGCTAGTTCCAGTCTGAATTCGTTTCTCCTTCGAGTGGAATAATTATGAAAATTTTAATTGAGGGTGGAGCTATTCTTATGAATGTGAACGTGTGTTAAAAGTTTGTAATGATAAATGTAAAAGTTAACAGTATTTTTTTCTTTAAAGTAATCTCTGCAGGATTCTCGACAATCTAGGAGATAAATAAGGCAAATAATTCTTTTTTGTGTGATAGCAAGACCATAGAATATAATATTAGAACTAATACTTGAATATACTAACGCATAGTACACAGAAATAATGCCTCCTTCACTAAGACAGCTCAATACATTTTTAATTGCGAAGAAGTGTTTGTTTAATTTGGAGCATATCATGTCGATACATACTTTCCATCTGAGGTTACTATCAATAATTGTGCCAAGAAACTTACAATTTTCTTGAAGCGGTGATGTTTCATTATTGATACCTAACTGCTCAGTGTCTAGTCTTTCTGTCGGTGATTTTGTAAATTGGACAGCGACGGTTTTTGAATAATTTATAATCAAACGATATTTTTCGCACCAATTATTGAACTGATGGAGAATACTCTTTATTTTTATGAATAATTTCTTGTCTTAAATAATGTTCAGCGATGAAGCTACCTACCTTCACAACTAATGGAGTGGTGTTTTCCCAAAATTTTCCCAAAATCCAAATTAGGAAATACATTGTAAGAGACAATACTCTTCCAAAATTAATGTATGTAGCGGCATATTTTAGAACGAAATAATAGGACCCTCTATTTGAGGAAAATCTCAACGCAGAAAATTTTCTCAACTTTTGAAAACGAATTATGTGGAGATTTAGAGGATATACCTGTAAGACAGATAAGAAATTGTTTTCCAACTAGATGGTGCTTCTATCTATAATGCAAGAATAATAAGGGGGTGATTTGAATCAACATTTCTGGGGAAATGGATGGGACGAAACAGTCCCTTTATTAGATGTCCTCCACATTCACCCGACCTAACATCACTTGATTACTCTTCATGTGGTATGCTCAAAAGAAAAGTTTATCTAGATCGTCCCAAAAATGAGAACGATTCTAAAGAAAAATATCGTTTCGTGTGTACGCAGGAAGTAATACGAAAAGTCACAAATAACTGTAGGAAGAGACTGGAAAAATGTTTTGCTGCACAGGGTGGTGTAATTGAAAATATGTCCATGTTTATTATGAATACTCTGTATAAGATACGAGTATGCTATTGTGTGAATTGATACACTAGGTACCTCTTGATCTATTAGCAATCTAAAATTTGCCATACACTCAGTAACGTTCACACATTTTTTGCACTCAAGTTGTGAGTCCTCCGTATAAGTTACAATTTTGTAACATGTGATTTGGAGGTTCCAGATGTGCCTGAATCGAAGGAGATATTTGTTTTTTTCGTAAAAGATGTCTAATATGCTTTCGTAATATTTGGGGTCTTATTTGTTATCGTAGTAGGCTGTGGAGAAGTGGAAAATCAAAACAATTCATACCAGGATATCTAGTCAACATGTACAATTAAAAAAAAATTTGTATAGTCAACGAAAATTATGATCATGGTGTCATTCGATTTGTAATGTCATGAGAAAATTTGAGGAAAGGTCCCAAAAGGGGCCAAAAAAAAAATGGAAAAAGTTATAAACAAGTGAGTGAAAAAAAATGTGGGGCTTTGGTTTTTTTTGAATATCTCAAAGAATATTAAAGATTTTCGAAATTTTGAAAAAGATCGTCATCTTCAGCAAATTTGCTGAAAAAAAGTTCCGACTCCCAAAACTGCACCTCTAATATTTATAGTTTTTACGGAGCCCTGAAAATAGAGACAAAAAAAAGCGAGTGGTCTGGATTCCGCGCGCGTTGCGTCACTCTGACACAACAGCAAAAAAAATTAACATATTAAATATGTATATTAAGAAAAAAAAATGTACTATTGGGATACAGCAATTACAAATAATCTGCGGTTAATTAACAAATTTTTCTAAATTGAAAGTTAACATAAAAATCCCGATAATTATTGAACTAAAACCCTAGGATTTTATTCACTTTGTACAGTTATTCTTAATAGGCTTACAAATAGATAACCGTAGCAAAAATTGTAAAATCTAGATTTTCCACTTTTTTATTAACAATTGAAAATAAAAAAAAAAGTGTAAATAACTTTTTTTTTAGAAACAAATACTTTTTTTAAAGAATCGTTTCTTCTTTGAAAATCATAATATTTATCAATAAATATGTTACAAAAAAAAATCTCAATTGCTCATAAACAATGTATTTGTTTATAACAGTTTTTAAACAATAGTGTTTGAAAATTAAAAAAAAATTGTCTACTTAAATACTTAAATCGAAACATTCAAGATATTGAAAAAAAAGTTATTTACTTTTTAAATTTTTGTTAATAAAAAAGTCAAAAATTTAAATTTTACAAATTTTGTAATTTGTAAACTTGTTAAGAATAACTTCACTGAGTGAAAAAGTCCTAGGGTTTTGTTCAAACATTATCGGTGTTTTTATGCTAATATTCATTTAGTTTAGAAAAATTTGTTAATTGATAAATACATAATTTATGGAGAAATTGGGATAAAAAAATTTTAATCTCGGATTATTGTTAATAGATGTTTCCCAATAGTACATGAATTCTTTTATTCCTTAATATTCATATTTGATATGTAAATTTTATTTTTGTTGTTCTGTCAGAGTGACGCCACGCGTGCAGATGCCAGACTACCCGTTTTTGGCTCTATTTTCAGGGCTCTTGTGAATTGTGAATATTGGAGGTACAGTTTCGGAAGTCCGAATTTTTTTTCAGCAAATTTTTTGACCTTTTCAGATCATTTTTATTATTTCGAAAATCTTTAATAATTTTCAAGATATTTTTCTAGCCTAGTACCTAGTATATTAAAAAAAATGTTTTGGAAAACCGGCCTTACCTTTATGAAATAGTCAATTGTCGCCACTTAAAGTGAAACACAGTGGACAACAATAATATAAAACAACTATTTTTTGCACGCTGCACTTATAAACAAACTTTACCCGTCAGTATCGGAATTTGTGTTAAGATTGTCGAAAGTGTTTACCAATTCCACACTGTGAATTGTTGGCATTAAGAAATAAACTTCTTGTTTCATCTTTGGGGTTCATTTAAGCATTCCAACTACATGATTCTGATTGGTGAAAGTGAAAATTCCTAGGCATAAAAGTAGAACTTTCACTCCTAGCCCAAAAGGTTAAACTTTTACTCGTGACATCTAGTCACAAAAATTGTAACTTTTCTGACGTTTGCGTAAAAATATATTTTCTGCATGAAATCTTTTCCGATATGTGCAGAATATCCTAAATGAATATTGAACTGGAATTATTTCGTTTTGAAGAGATTGAAACCAAATCTATTTTATATATTACTATTGTCCTTTAAGTTTCATTTTAGAGAAGTGAACCACAAATATATTTAATACTCCAAATATCCCAACATTTTCAGGACGAGATAGTCTGAATTCAATATTCCAAATTTGTCGAAAAACAAAGTTTAATATTAGGATTTGGAGGTGCATTGGTGTCTGGTTTTTATTATTCACTATTCTTTATTATTTTAGTACACCCGGTTTAATGTCTTTCAGAACCAGTGCCGTGTCCTCAATGTAATAAATATTACAAAAACTGGAACTGTTTGCAGTCTCACATTTCCCAGGATTGTGGAAAGGAAAAGCTCTTCAACTGTTTGTATTGCTCTACGTCTTTCAAAAGAAAACAGCACGCTATAAGTCATATGGTTAGGAAACATCAAAATATATATCAACCATCCTGGAATCTCATGAAGAGTGAATGAGCAATGGTCTGTGCAATATTGAGGATGATATTTATTAAAATTTATTTTTCAAGTTTTCATCTTATTTCTAAAAAAAATCTCATGAAAAAACCTTAATTCAAAATAAATTTAGGTTATGTATCAATCCAATATTTAGATTACACCAGAAAGTGGTATTATTGAAATGATAAGGGTATTTTATATTCATTTTTCAACATTTTCGAAATATAATAATTCCAATATAGTTTATTGTCTGAAGAACATAATTCGTATTGACAAAGTCCTTTACAAATAAAAAAGAGGAAAATAGTAATTACCTGTAAGTACCTGTAGGTATGATATCAACTGGAGTCTTTACTTTCTCGAGGAGTGCTTACTGTTTTCCAGGCGGGTGGCGCTGCGTCTGACTTTACTGTAAGTCGCTGCTTCATCCGTAGGGAAGTATTAGATAAACAATAGATCATAATGATAATTTAAATAAAAAAAAAATATCTCTTCAGTTATCAAAGAGAAAGATCAAGATGCATATAACTCCTGGTGGAATTACTTATAGCTGTGAAATTGTCATCCAAAACTGTTGATGTACGGCCTGCTTGATTCATGACATTTTTATTGCGTCAAGAGAGTTTACTCAATTTTAACATAGATGGCAAATCATTACCGATCATGATGACTTGACATGTCGTTTTGACAAACGCATGCTGCGTCATCGACATAACCTCAGATTGAACCATGTCATGATTGTCATGTCGAAGTCGAGACTAAAAATGCTATACACTACCCTAACTTTTACGAATGACAGAAAAACACAAGATCAAATAAATATCAATAACCCAACAACTAAAAACGTCGCAAAACTACCGAACTGAGCGAAAAGTATTAAAAGAGCAGAAAAATCACACGATAAAGCTGGATTTATAAACTTGCCGTTCGCCGTTGACGTTGGCGTTCGCGCTGGCGTCCGACTTAAAATGCATTTAACTCGAACGTCAGCCCAACGGCGAACGGCAACGTTGACGGTAGAAATAAAAGGTCTTACGGTTTTTGTACTTTTAATTGGGAACGCGAACGCCAACTCGAACGGCGAGTTTATAAATCCAGCTTAAATACCAATATGCAATGTAATTGACATATAACCTCAAAATAATGTTAACGTTCAAAAACTCAAAAAATGAATCTAGTAGGCACTTTGGATTGTTGGAAATTCCACAATAATCGACTTAAGCGTCATCCATTGACGAATGGAACAAACTCTATTGACGCAATTACAGGATCAAGAACTTTAGTTGAAACAAAAGCGAATCAGTAAACGCACCAGGAGTTATATGCATCTTGAGAAAGATGAATTATGATTTTAAAAGAAGTTCTTTAATAATAATTGCAGGTGGTAGAAAAAAATTGTTAATTAAGAAATCCGTTTTAAACACAAAACATTTTTTTTAAGGAACGATTATTTTTATGAATCATAATTTCAAGGATTATGTTTCCAAAAAAAAAATTTATTATCTTTTAAACAACACATTTGTTTATAACAATTTTCAAGCTTCAGCTTCTAAATCTGAAAAAATTGTTGATATCAAAGTGAAAAATCTACTTTTTTTTATTTTTTCAACAAGAATATCATCGGAGACTTTTACAAAATTGCTTCGAACGAGGAAAAGTTTCGCAAATTTGTTACTTAACAATTATCGCACTTGCAATGTTCAGTAGGAAAAAAATCTTAATTTACAAATGCATAATTAATAGAAAAATCGCGATAAATTTTTTTTTGTCACTAATTATTGTTCATTCATCTATCTAGTAGATGCTTGAAATTTTTCATTTCCTTACTTTCATATTTAATAAGTTTAAGTAATATTTATTCATTAAAGGTCCAAAATTTGGTTGCGTATGCAACAATCATCATAGAGAAATCGACCATCAATGACAAATCGACCATTAATAGGAGTCATTATGGACGATTTCTCAAAATCATCCATTAATAACAAATCGTTCATTGATAGGGGTCTTTAATGGTCGATTTCATTTGCATTGAAGAACGGTAAACAGACATGTTAATACGAGGTAGGAGGAATAGAAATTAGAAAGGCAAAACTGGAATCTTGGAGGAAGTATGTCCAATATATCACGCGTCTCTAGAATCAACAAGATTATCTCTAGAAAGCCGACTACTGAATTCCAGTTGGAAAGACAACCGGATGGAACATTCACGACCCCTAGAAAAGATTTATCATCTACTTCTTATTGTCCACATTTGGAATACAATGAATTAAATAATGATAATAATTGAATTTTTTCCATTTCATTTCAATTACATTCTAGATCCCCTCGGTTTTGATGGAAGTGTGAGTGTTGAAAGAGACTTTCAAGAGATGAGAAGAAGTCATACAACGCCATTACCTCAATTCGACGCCCGCGCAGATAAAGATGGCCATCTTCCAAGCAATAAGGGACAAAGGCGGAGGTGCCGAAAACCAAACTGTGGATTGAAAACGTTTTTTTGTTGCATAAAATGTGACAAATATCTCTGCATTAATAAGAAAAGAAATTGTTTTGCAGATTTTCATATTTAGATTTATAAACCAGAATTGAAAAACTGATTTTTTTTCGTGTAATGAATAAAAAATTATATTTTTAATTCTACATTTGTAATCTTTCCACTAACATTTACCACCAATTGAAGTTTTTAGTTCATTGTCTTCCAAATGCGGACCCAAAGAATTTTATGATAATGAATAATACGAGACCGATTCGATCAAATCAATTCTGTTTGATAATCTGGTTGATAATAATTTTTTAACCATTTGAAAATTGTATGAAATTCATTTAAAAATCAAAGTTATCTAGACCAAGCTATAGAGGTTTTTTCCCCACAAAATGAAAAACGCAAATGGTCTATTATAATTTTTATAAAATAGTTCGTTTTTGAAAACCCCAGTTTTCGACGCAAAATCGCTTTGTGCAATTTTTTTAAACAACCAATAGTGAAAGTTAATAAATTTTTTTTGGTTTTTTGTAAATACCCCAAACTCTTGTAGATATTTATAAAACCTACGAAATGGATTTTCGTATGACTAGATCGGTGCATTATCTACAGAGAAGAGAGATAGATAATAATATGTGGTTAAACTGTGCGCAAGATGTTTTCTGTCCGATGTGTAGTTTTTGCACAATCGCGTTATAAATAATTTAAGGGCACATCTTACAAGATGCGCCGATTTAAAGGAAATTGTCGTATTCAAATTCTGTAAACGGCATCTGGAAGTAGAGATCAATATCTACAATTTGTATATGTGGGATTGCCACCTGAGAGGTGGAAAATGTGTTGAAAATGTCACTGAAAGTTGATTACAACGCTTCAAAGTGCGTCTGAGGTCACCCGAAGTCGCACGGAAGCTCGAGTCTAGTTCGACTTCGGGTGCACATTGAAGCATTTAGAGTAACTTCTATTGACATTTTCAACATATTTCCCACCTCTCAGGTGAAAATCCAAAAAATACAAATTGTAGATATTGATCTCGACTTCCGAATGCCGTTAACAGGATTTGAATAAAATGATTTCCCTTAAATCAGCGCACTTAGAAAGATTTGCCCTTGAATTGTTCATAACAGGATTGTGCAAAAACTACAATTGGACATAAACCGACTTGCGCACATTTGAACCACATGTTATTATCTATCCGTTTCCACAATATTGTTTGTTTAGCTTCAGATTTATGATAGATAGATAGATATATAGATAGCTAGATAGATTGATAGATATAGGTCTTTATTTCCCAAAACACATCAACATAATAACAAGATCAACCTTTAAACTTATTTTATATGCAGTAGGGAAACGCCGAGGATAAGATGACCCCTGTACTGGGTACTGGGTATTCTCAAGCGGTGGACGCAAACATAAGATGTGAACAATAATGAAACTTGAAAAAAAAAATTAAAATATAAAAAAAGTTGTATATTATATCTAGGGCCTTTCAATTATTTTCGAGTATAAAACACATGCTCGAAATTGAATAACGAAGAATTAATAATAAATTACAAATAAAATTTTATTCCTTTCTAATGATTTCTAAATCTATAATCATATTGCTTTATCTCACAGAATCGAGCTGCTCATTTAATAATTTTTTCTTTAGGTATTTTTTGAAGAGGTTCATTGATTTGTCTTTAATATCTTGAGATATACCATTGTATGTAGCGGTAATTTGATATGAAAAAGCCCGTTTGAAAGTTTCAGTCCTGTGAGAAGGTGGTATAAGTGTACCTTTGAAACGAATGTTGATATTGTGGACATCATTTCTGAAGGTGATTTTTTTCCATAGATATTGGGGGGGATTTGAATTTGATTATCTATCATAAGAGGCAGGCAGAATGCAAAAATCTCCTTCGTGCCATATTTAACCATTGAATATCATCGAGTATTATAGTAGGTATTCCATTGACATAATAATCATTTAAAGAGTTGGCATAACTAAAGTTTGGAGGGATCTCGAAGTTATTTCTGTTACCTATATTGAGAAATTTGAGATCATTCCAGACCCTAGAAACACCCTGACTACGAGTCAAATGGAGAAAGTAAGTATGCTTTTTTCTCGTTCCTGCATGACAGTGTTGTGAGATTTTTCAGTGATTTGTAATAATCAAAATGAATTGGATTTTTAGTTCTTTTCCATCGACTGTGTGCTTTATTTCGCAGAGACATTAAAAAAAATTTATATTATCTGTTATCCATGGAGAATATTTTTTAGTTATTCGGATGTTTCTAAATGGTGCATGGAGGTTGAATAAACTAAGAATATTTTCACTGAGAAATTTCACCTTGTCATCTGTGTGATTCATGGCATAGATGAGATGAAATGGAAATGATTGAATGTCTGCATAGAAGTTTTTCAGATTGAAAAATTTGAAGTCGCGTATGATCTTGAAGATAGGCCCCTTTACTTCGAATCTAGCGTTCAACTCAATGGACGTCAACTCATGATCTGTTATGTTATGTAGATTAACTACCGATACTTCCCCGACTCTGTCATTATTATTCGTTGACAAAATGAGATCGATCAATGTAGCAGACGAAGAAGTAAGTTGAGTCGGTTCGGTTACTACCTGTATCATACCTACAGCTTCCAGCAAGGAGCACATTTTTTTATAAGCTGAAGATTCATAGTTCAGCATATCAATATTGAAATCACCCAGACATAGTACTTCGTCAAATTGGTGGATTATATCCAAAAGTAAGTAAAAGAAAGTATAAGAAACTTAAGAATCTGGTGGTTTGTATACAACTCCCACAGCTATTCTCAGATTTCCCACTTTAACGCCGACCCAAAGTTGCTCTGATACATCATCTGCTTGAATTATATTGAAAGGAATCCCATTTCTTAAGTACATTCCCACACCACCTCATCTTCCCTGTCTACGATTATTCTTTAAAAATTCATTCCCCCCCAATTTTACAAATGTTGTCATCAATGTCGGAAGTCATTCAAGTTTCAGTCAGGCAAAGAATAGTATAATTATCAGCGAAGAGTTGATCTCTTAGTTCATTAATTTTTGGCAAAGCGGATCTTATATTAACCTGTGCAATTTTAATGTTTTACATCTTATGGATAAGAAACAAGACGAGAAATACAGTAGTTTTTACAGAAAAACAAAACTAAATAAATAAATCTAATCTGGATAAGAAACCAGAGGTGAAATAGTACTGGTGATAAGTATACAATAACCAACTAGGTAATTTTATAATTATTTGATCGATGACTTTTTCACTGATCTTAAATTTCTAGTGGATTTCGTGGTCTTCTGATCATCCAATGCTGTCTGCTGAACAGTTTCTTCATTCTTTGAGGTTTTAACAGTATTTTCAAGAAATTCGGAATCAGATGACTCTTCAGATTCACTTTGTGGAGTGGTCTCTTTTTCCTCAAGTAGCTGCTTTAGACCTTCGTAGCTGTAATGGACTCCTTCAACAACAATTGAGTTCCCGTTGAGCTCTGCTGATCCCTTTTCACGAGCTTCTGTCATATATTCCACCATATATTTTTTTTCTGGTAGTCTTCAGGTATGTAGTCCAACGCAATAACCAAACCGGAACCTTTGAGTTTGAATGAGTTTTTCAAAATATAATCCTTCTGCTTGCTTCTTAACAATTCAACAACTATTGGTCTTGTTTATAAAAAATATAAACTTTTTAAAAATGGTCTCTTTTTCTAGGTTTCTTCGGATTTTATCAGTGAAAAATGCACCGATCTGGTCGTTTAAGAAACCATTTTGTAGGTTTCATAATTCTCTACAAAAGTTCTATTGACTGTAAAACGGTTTCTCCAATGCCTTTTGAAAAATTCCATAAAAAACAAAAAAGTTGTTATTTTTTTCACTATTTCTTGTTTAAAAAATTCCAAAAAACGATTTTTTGGGGGCGATAACCGGGGTTTTCATTTACGAACTATCTTATGAATAGTATTATAGGTCCTTCTCGTTTTTCATTTTGTGTGAAAAGAGCCTCTCATTTTTATCTACAGCTTGGCCTGATCTAGATATTATCAACATGAATAGTGATAGTGTCAGTCAGTCACATCAATAATCGATTTGAAATGGTTTGACAAATACCAACGTTTCGCCCTCAAAACAAAAACAAGAGTTGGAGTTCAGCGTCCAAACATGATAATAAAAAATGGGTGAAGTCGATATGCTGGATGGACTTATTATTATTATAGTATAGCATTGCGGAGTCAAAAGTGGTATTTGAAGATTTTTACCATTTTATTTCAATCACATTCTAGATCCCCTCGGTTTTCATGGCGAGGTGGCCGAAGGCCTTTGTCATGTGGAAAACGATCTGATACCAAGAAAAAGGGGAAAACCAACTGTGAGTATTGAAAGAGATCTTCGAGAGAAAAAAAAGAGAAGTCATACCAAGCCTATCCCCTCAGATGATGATGGACACTTCCCATGCAATAAAGGACAAAGACAGAGGTGCAAAAAACGAAACTGTGGATTAAAAACATGTTTTTATTGCATTAAATGTGACAAATATCTCTGCATTACTAAGAAAAGAAATTGTTTTGCAGATTTTCATATTTAGATTTATAAATGGACACTGATTTTTTTAGTAGGTATAATCAATATAAAAAATTTCATTCCAATAACATTTACCACTAATTCAAATTCATTGTTTTCGAAAAGTGGACCTTCAGAATCAACGAGATAATTTCACGAACCAATAAAGTAAAAAAGTTCCATTGTCGTGAATTCTTCAGTAGTTATAGATAATTCCTGATAGACATGAAGTATGTCAGACTGACATATATTAGTAGCAAGATGATATTAAGTTCTCTGTAGTTGTTTGGATACGTGGTTGCCATGACAAAGTGGTATTACCGGCTCGAAAGCTAGGAACTGCGTATTATCGAGGCATACGTCACTTACTGGTCCTAATATTGCAGGAAAGGAGGGTTTCATACGGCGAGTGGAATTATCAGTCGTATTCAAAATTTGACACCACGTGATATTACCGTTACGGGGCTTTGTTAGCTTTAGGTCCTTTCATAAAAATTGGTTGATTTATTCTTGTAGCAGTTCATTTCAGCAGCGAAAAATAAACAGTCTTGGCTGCTGATAAGCTCATTTGTGACTACTCTGACTGCATAACACCAGAGGACACTTTGTTACACAAGGCACGGACATGGCCTTTCGAAATATTGAGAGAAAAACGATTTGAATCACACCAACTCTTTATTTTCTTCATATGGCTGGATATGATTCTAGTTAAATAATTTGCATTGTAAAATTTGTAAATTGTAAAATGGTAATATAGTCCGAAAATTCCATCCGTGAATTTTGCTGCGATATTTGTACTAGTCAAATCGTTCATGTAAATGAGGAATAATGATGGCCCTAGTATTGAACACTGAGACACACCACAATGTATTTGCGTAATTTTTGAGCGATGGTTGGATTTCACCATCTGACTACGACCTGACAAATATGAGCTAAACCAGCTCAGTATTATTCCTCTGAAGTCATAGTAAGGAAGCTTTCGCAACAGTTTTTCGTAATCCACACAGTCGGAAGCCTTCGAAGAGTCACAACAACGAGAACAACAAGAATGAAATGGTTTACTGATCGGTATGTAAACATGATTTTATTGTCTTTGAATGTTATTATCATTCATATTCACTGGGAATTCTGAATCAAACCTATTACTAACCGATTTTTTGTCTTGTATCAATTCATTTAAGCTTCAATGCTTTTCGTTGTGATTATTTTCCAATTTCCCGTAGTTTTTATTCCAGAATAATTTCAGGTAGTCTTGTCAGCTGTCCAGTCTGTGGGAAGTTGTTCAAAAATCTAAATTCTTTATCTACCCATCAACGTCAGCAATGCGGTATACAGCCAAAATACGAATGTAAAATTTGTTGCAAGAAATTCAAGAGGACCCACAACTTGAAGAGACACATGATGCAGGTCCACCGGGAATTGGAAGGTTCCGGAAATATTTCGGTTTCTGTGGATGAATTGAATAAATTTTTTCCGAGTAGTGTTTCATAGTTGACTAGTTTTTCACAATGATTGGGATGTTATTGACTTAAAATACATATTCTGTTAGACTTATATAATTTCATTTAAAATATTATTCTAGTCAACATGTACCATTTTAAAAAAATGTGTATAGTCACCGAACATGGTGTGATTCGATTCGTAATGTCATGTAGAAAGTTTAAGGAAAGGTACCAAAATGGGCCAAAAAATGTACAAATTTATAAACAATTAAGCGAAAAAAAGTGGGCTTTTGTTTTTTTTTTGAGTATTCCGAGAAATATTGAAGATTTTTGAAATATTAAAAAAGATCTGAAAAAAGTTCTCACTCCCGGAACTGTACCTCCAATATTTATAATTTTTACAGAGCCCTGAATATAGAGCCAAAACCGGGTAGTCTGGCTTCCGCGCGCGTTACGTCACTTTGACACAACAAGAATATTTTTTGTTTTTAATATTAAATGTGAATATTAAGGAATACAATAATTCATGTACTATTGGGATACATCAATCAATGCAAAATTTTTATCCCAATTTCTCCATAAATTATGCATTTGTTAATCAACAAATTTTTCTAAACTGAATCCTAACATGAAAACCCCGATAATTATTGAACTAAAACCCTAGGATTTTTTGAATTAGTGAAGTTATTCATAATAGTCTCACAAGTAGAGAACCGATGCAAAAATTGTAAAATTTTAATTTTCCACATTTTTTTTTTCTTCGGTGTCTTGGCATCAACTGCTATGGTCATTAGCCACTTTTTTATTAACAAAATAAAAAAATTAAATAAAGTTATTTTTTTTCAAATATGTTTCGATTTCTAAGGATTTAAAGCTACATAAAAATATTTTTTTAAAAATATTACACCACCAAGAATTGCTAAAAAAATTGTATCTACTTTTTTTTTCAATTGTTAATAAAAAAGTAGAAAATCAAAATTTTACACAATCTATTTTTGTAAGCCAATTAGGAATAACACAAAGTGAAAACAATTATATGGTTTTGGTTCAAAAATTATCATGTTAACATTCAGTTTAGAAACATGTGTTGATTAACAAATGCATAATTTCTGGAGAAATTGGGATAAACATTTTTTAACCGCAGACTATTGTTGATTGAAATATCCCAATAGTACATGAATTTTTTTTATTCCTCAATATTCCTATTTAATATGTTAAAATAATTTTTTTGTCGTTGCTGTTGTAACGCTAATCGCGCCTAAGCCAGACTTCCCGGTTTTGGCTCTATTTTCAGGGCTCTGTAAAAATTATAAATATTGGAGGTACAGTTTCGTGAGTCGGAACTTTTTTTAGCAAAGGACCCCGCACTAATTTCATGGAAAATCTGTTTCGGTGAAAATTGCTGAAATTTCAATATGATGTAGCCCATGCCATCCTGGGCAATAGTTACCATTGCGCCAACTCTCTCAATTTCGGCGTTTCGATTCTACAGGGGGCCAAAGTTTGAATATTTTGACGATTTTTCAAAAAATCCAAAATTTCGTTTTCATCATATCGATCTGAATTTTATAATGGAATGTCCACAATATGTGTATCAAAAAGGTCAAATGACAAAAGTTTCAACAATTAAAACTGGCGGGTATACAGAGAGTTAAACTTTGTTTTTGGTAATTTTTATAGAACTTTTATAGAGAAAATATTCGTTTTTCTGCAGATCCATATGCAATTGATGTTACTCACAGTGCATGAGAGGGCGATCAAATTTTGCATTTGAACCAACAATCCAGATTTAAGTATTTGGGGCGATCAAAAATATATTTTCAATTTTGGAAAAATGTATCCCTTTGTATAGTCAGCTTCCATCAATATATTTAGCTGATTTTTTAAAACTATGTAGCTAATATATATACAAATGTGTCAATGTCGGTGCTCATCAATCTGTATCCAAATAAAGTTGCGGCGATGTTCCAAAAAATATGGAGAAGGGAATGTTTCGGAATAATTTTGAAATGATTTCTAAAATCATCCGTGATTTTTTTTTTATTTTCTGACCTAATGTAGATGAGTCATTCTTGATCAAAAAGTTCCACAGTGCCTACCTCGTGAATGCCACCATTTAAATTATACAGGGGTTTGAAGTATAGTATTTCATCGATTTCTCGAATGATCAATAATTTCTTTGCAACGGAAAACAATATTGTTTCCTAGACAAACTTCGATATATGTCAATGACAAAACATGTGAAATGAGAATTCATGAATGAAACAATGTTATTTTCCGTTACAAAGGAATTATTGATCATTCGAGAAATCGATGAAATACTATACTTCAAACCCCTGTATAATTCAAACCGTGGCATTCGCGAGGTAGACACTGTGGAACTTTTTGATCAAGAATGACTCATCTGCATTATGTCAGAAATTAAAAAAAAATCACTTATGATTTCAGAAATCATTTCAAAATAATTCCGAAACATCCCTTCTTCATATTTTTTGGACCATCGCCGCAACTTTATTTGGATTCAGATTAATGAGCACAGACGTTGACAAATTTGTATATATAAATTAGTTACATAGTTTCAAAAAATCAGCTAAATATATTGATGGAAGCTGACTATACAAAGGGACACATTTTTCCGAAATCGAAAATATATTTTTGACTGCCCCGTATCTTCCAAATACTTGCAATAGGATGGTTAGTTCAAATACAAAATTTGATCGTCCTCTCATGTACTGTGAATAACATCAATTGCATATGGATCAGAAAAAAAAACGAATATTTTCTCGAATAAAGTTCTATAAAAATTACCAAATACAAAGTTTATTAACCCTCTGTATACCAGCCAGTTTTGATTCTAGAAACTTTTGTAAAAATTCAGATCGATATGATGAAACTGAAATTATGGATTTTTTGAAAAATCGTCAAAATATCAAACTTTGACCCCCTGTACAATCCAAACACCGGCATTCACAGAGTTGGCACAAAGGTAACTTTTGTTCAGGATGGCATGGGCTACATAATATTGAAATTTCAGCGATTTTCACCGAAACCGGTTTTCCATTAGATTAGTGCGGTGTCCTTTGCTGATCTTTACAGATCTTACTCAACATATCGAAAATATTTAATATTTTTCGAGATATTCAAAAAAAACCAAAGCTCCACTTTTTGTTTCACTCAATTGTTCAGGAATTTTTTTCGGCCCCTTTTGGGACCTTTTCTCAAACTTTCTACATTACATTACTATTCGAATGACACCATAATCATAATATTCGGTGAATATACAAAAAAATGGTACATGTTGACAGACTATATGTCATTTCAGCTTACCATACAAAATCCTAATTATGTCAGATTTACATTAAATTTTCGTTTATATTGAAAATGTGTTAGAATCACTTCACCCACATCAGTGTGAATTCATTTGTGAAATTACATAACTTAGATAGATATATACAATGTGACCCATTCAAAATGGAAGCACCCATATAAAACAAATATTTTCAACCGATTTGAATAATTTTTTTTCAAGTGGGAGACATTCAAAATGTCCACTTGGATACCAAATTTCATGAATGATTCTTCAGTTTCAGGTCCCACTATTCTGATTTCTCAAAATCAAAAATCTAAAAATAATTAGCGACCTGAGGATAGTTTGAAGAAAATAGGCAATGCTTTCTTTTTATTTTGTTTCTATTACGACAAAGAGAAAATATTTGGAAAATTTCTTTAAATCATCCTCACGCTAGTAAGTTGATTTTTATTAGTGTTATATTTTTTCAGGTGTCTTGAGAGAGAAAATAAAGTTTTTCGAAAACTGGACCATTTAAAAAAGAGTTGTTCTCATACCAGTTTTTTTTTTACAGCCTGCCTTCATCAATTATATCTTTCTTCTCAGTTTGAGAGTATCTGGAGTAGTTTTATTCAACTAGTCCGGTCAAGAGAATACCCTTCTATACAGGGTGATTTACGAAGGGGTTTTTTAACTTGCTGTTGGATTAGAAATTTAAATTTTGGGATTCTGTCAAAATCGATCATGTCCGTTCTAACTAAAATATTTCTAGGACTCCAGCTTATACAGGATATGCCAGAAGTCAGTGCCAACTTTCTCATTTTAAATGAAAACCTACAATTTCTTCACATGGTTCGATTGGCCTTCTGATTATGAGTTTAGACAACCTAAGTCATGGTAACTTATCTATTACAGTTTTTGATACATTTCCGTTTTTCTGAAAAAAAATTACCGCCGAAGTAGTTTAGGAAAAAATGTGTAGCTCGCAAGCCGTGCAAAATTAGGAAACCAAAGTTGTGGAGCAGTTAGTTGGTAGTACAAGCGTTCACCTGATGTTCCATCGATGATTCCATTTTAAACTATATGGGCCAGGCGATTTTCGAATGTCGCATTCAAATATTGTCAATTTTTTTTGACATGTTGTTATCCACGGCATGTGTCAAAAAATGCAGCGAACAGTCCGTGAGTTTAAATTTAAAATAAAACTGAGCATGACAAGGGAAGTTCTCACGATTGAAAAATAATTGTATAAAATTTGGGAAAGTGGCTATACCCATTACGAGAGTCAAACCACTAACTGGCAATGAATATGATCAAATTACCGTTTTCGGATATTTTCAAGCATGTCATCAAGCCTCAATACGAACGGCGACTTTGGAATTGGGATTTTCATACTCTTCAATACAAACCATTTCACACCGACATAAACTACATTCTTTTAAATTCATAAGATTACACTCAGATGACTTTCCCGAAGGGTTAACTTCTGCGAGGACTAATTACTCCAAATTCATGAGCTCGCCGGATTCTTAGAAAACATAATTTGTACTGATGAGGCAAAGTTTTGTTAGAAGGGAGTTTACAATAGGCAAAATCGACATTTTTGGGCTTCTGCAAATCCACATAAATGTTGCTCGAAGTTAAAAAAAAAATTTGTAAAATTTGTTTTTACGAAACTCCCAAGTTTTCGGAGAAAACCCCTCAAAAGCAGAGCTTGTGCGAGCAAGGGAGATCCGGGACCTACAGTTTAAATAAAAGTGGAATCCGAACCACTTCAGCTCAGTGACAAACGACCGGGGATCGAACCCGGACCGTCTGGGTGGAAGCCAACGCTCTAACACCTCGACCACTTCGCTGTGTAAGTTGAAAATCAAGTACAATGTCGAATGAATGTGTTCTGTTTGGTAATGAACCAAGAGGTTCACTATTTTATGTACGCTGAAATTTTGAATAGTGTGAAATACTTAGAAATTCTTAAAAAGTGGTAGAAACATTTTTTGCAAATTTGCCACTGGCTGGAGCTGCACGTTGATGGTACCAGATAGATGGGGCACCACCGCACAAAACAAGAACTGTGTATAACCAAATTGACATCCTTGTACGAACACCGTTGGTGAGGAAATCGAAGACCATTTTGTGGCCTGCAAGGTCTACAAATCTTAGCCCTTTAGACTTTTATATATAGATATAGATTATTTGAGACAGAATAATACAGATTTTTGACACTCTCGATACCAATGAAATCAGAAGTGCTACGCAAGATATTTAAAGTAGAGTAATAGAATGTGTGAACAAAAATGGAGGTCATAATGAACATTTACGTTAGAGTTCTGTCAATATTGTTCATGTTCATTAATGATAATTTGTCTTGTCTAATTGAATAGGAATCCATATTTATGATTGAATCATTACAATTGTCTTTTGATTCCATGGCATACCTCGAAAAGCAAGAAGTTTCACAGCATTTCTTGATTCTTATGGAATAACTCGATAGAGGTTGAAGTCAGGTATAGGGACATCTTAAGTAACTCATCCTAAAATTCAATTTCATTTTGAATGTAGTAAAAAAATTGTACGTGCCATTTGAAAAAATAAGTTTTTGACAATTTTCGTCTGCGCCCATATGATACAAAATGGGACATCAGGTGTTAGCTAAACTACTAAGGCAGTATTTTTTTTTTCAGAAAAATGTAAATATATCAAACTCTAATAGTTTTCTAAACTCATAATTAGAAGGCAAATCGAAACATGCGAAGAAAAAAAATTAATCTTTCTTTTGAAAACAAGAATGTTGTTTCCGACTTTTGGCATCGACTGTAAATATTTTAGGCAGATCGATTATGACAGAATACCAAATTTTAAGTTTTCAATCCAATTGTCTCACTTCAGTTATAGGTGAGTCTGAATTATTTCTCAAAATAATTTTTTCACTCAGCAGGGATCACTTTGTTCTTGCTAATTAAACCATATTCTAATGACTTTTTTTGTAAGAACAAGTAATATTCATAGAACATCGTAAGAATTAAAGAAAAGGAGATAAATGTTAGACCTAATTCCAATTTTTAAAGGGGGGTTCTAATAATTGTATTAGGTGGAATGAAGTTGTTTAGATTCGATTTTTTATATTTTAGAGAATCAAGAATACCAAAAGAAACATTTATATCGCAAATAATTTTCAGATGGAGATAAAATTGAATGCCCGAATTGTTGGAAACGATATAAAAATGTTAACAGTTTGAGTACCCATCTAGCTCTTGATTGCGGTAAATCGAAATATCAATGCAATGTTTGTGGATGTAGTATCAAGAGAAAATTCGACATCAAAAGGCATTACCTTCACAAACATCCTGAGATTGAATACTTCGATGTCGAGAAAAAACTTTGAGTGAAAATAAGTGGAAACGTTTTCTTTTTTACGTATTTCACCATAATTGAATTTACCTAGTAAAGTTACAAAGAAGTATTTTGTTCAGTTTTTTATTTATTTACTAGATTTTGAAAAAAAAAACAGTCAGTGTTTAGATTACAGAAAGAATCATTATGATGAAACATCACGAAAGACGCCCGTGAAATAATAGCATATTAGTCCGAAGTACATATAGAAATTCTGAATTAATATACAATAAAGTTTTTATTTGCTAAAACCCCGCAAGTATCTCCAAGAAGATAAAAAAGGAGTGGACCAAATTAAAAACTTAAAAAATTAACTAACAACTCAATAATTCATGCACCAAATTTGTAAAAATCCAACTTTTGTATTGACTCCAGCATGATAGATACATGGATAGACTTTTTAAATCCTTTTTGCTACAGGTTATGATGATGGGACAAGTCATAGTTTTATGTATATCGATAAGATACAGTTAAGTAAATATAAGATGTCAGGCACTTTGATGTATACATACATACAATTCTCGAAGTATAGATAAAATATGAGGAAATAGGACATTTAAGAATAAAATTCATTATATCTACAGATAATCATCTTGTAGGTATGTACTCGGCCTTGATGTTTGGATAAAAATAAAAAAAAAATACATAATTATGATAAAGAACATAGGACTACTACTGAGACAAGAACATTTTAAAATATAACAATTTTTTTACAATAAATACTGTCGTTTCTGATAAAAAAGTTTCAATTTTTTTAAAAAAAGTTCTCTAGATCATGTGGCAATAAATTATAAGCGAATGTCAACAAATTTAGGAGATTTCTTATATTTTGCGTCATTATGTTTTTGTGTAGCGATCGTATTGTTATTCCTTATATTATAATTACGTATTTTAGCTCTCATTTGTAGGAGTCCTTTGTTTTCATCAATATGTGTTAATATTTTCAAACTGAACAAACTGGCTACAGTCAATATTTCATTTTGTCGGAAAGTCTCTCAACTGAAAGTTCTATGCACTACCCCACTCCCTATATGAGGCCACTGTCTCTAGAGGGATTGAACCGATACTATGTGACTGGATAAGAACTATGCTTCACAACAGAACTATAACGACCTCTCTACAGGGGGAAAGTGTCAGCTTCAAGCCAGCCAGGGGCTGTGCTCAGGGGGGGGGGGGGGGTCCTCTCCCCACTGTTATGGTCACTGCTGGTGGATGATCTCCTGGCCATTCTCTCGCTTTGGGAGGTTGATCTGCAAGCATATGCTGAAGATCTGGTCCTAGTAATAAACGATAAATCCGAAGAGACGATCTCCTACCATACCATACCATATCATATATAAATGGTATGAGAGTCCGTTAACCCACATAAAATGGTCATAGTATCATTCACCAGGAAAAGGAAGCTGGAACATTTAATACCTCCTTCCATCAATGGTGTAACAATTCCTTTTGCGAGTGAAGCAAAATATCTGGGAATAACCCTGGATATAAAACTTAATTGGAACTCGCACTTGGAAAAGACTATCCGGAAGGCTAGCCTATCATTATGGACATGCCACTGAATATGTGGCAAAACATGGGACATGTCACCAAAACACGTATATTGGTTGTACGTGACCGTCATACGTCCAATGATAACGTACGCACGCATGTGTCATGAGAGGCAGCAGCATGCTGGAGGGCATAATAGCTCACAACATTCTAGGAATGCCCTCAGACATCATGCCTAAAACTATCAACCTTCACACGTCCTACACTGTGGTCTTTCCCGAAAGAGAAGACTGGGTCCGCAATGAAACCAACCTATGTAGGGCAAATGAACGTTGGTTCACCGACGGTTCCAAAACAAAGGAAGGCGTCGGTGCCGGAATATATGGGATGAACCCAGTAGTGAAACGCTCGTTCAGTATGGGTAAACTAGCTACGATATTTCAGGCAGAGGTATATGCCATTGAAATGTGTGCCAGGGTGCTGGAAAATCGACACCACACACGAAAAACAATAAAAATATTTTCAGATAGTCAAGCAGCACTTAAAGCGCTTGAATCCAACTGCTTTAAATCTAGGGCAGTATGGAACTGCAGAGACACCTTAAACCGACTGGCGCAACGCAACAACGTTACCAGGTCACGCAGGCCTAGAAGGAAACGAAATAGCAGACGCACTAGCAAAAGGGGGGGCCGAAACAACGTTCACTGGACCAGAACCGGTAATCGGTTTAGCATATAGCACTGCCAAGAATGTCATAACAGCTTGGGCAGACAATAAAAGACTCGAGTACTGGCGTAGTCTACCGGGCCTAGCCCATTCCAAAGCATTTATTGCTTGTACAAGGAAAAAACTGGACTCTGACAAACTGCTAGAACTCAGTAGAGCGCATCTCAGAGTTATAGTAGGTCTGCATACTGGCCACTGCAAACTCAAACATCACATGCATAAAATCGGACTTGCACAAGATGCAGAGTGCCGGCTATGCATGGAGGATGATGAAACGGCTAAACACATTCTGTGTACATGCCCTGCAGCGGCCTGAACCAGATTATCAATATTTGGCGATACGACAGTAAGGCCAGAAAACCTGGTAAATTGTTCTCCCAATGCATTCCTCAATTTCGTCAATAGATTGAATATACTGGGAGAAATATAACCATAGGGTGAACAACAATAGGCCATTGGCCGCAGTGGAGGGCCTGATACGGGCCCACTCACGTTCAAACCTAACCTAACCTAACCATTTGCATGACGAGTTGAGGAACTTGTTCACGCGTACTTTCCAATAGTGACCAAGATTTTTCACAAATAGTGAAACGTGAGTATGTGGAGATCAAAATAAATGTAAAAGAGGGTGAAGATTAGAGATAACAATCACATCAGATATATGATTTTAATAGTATAAGGTACAGATAGTTAAGTGAATTTTGTTGGTTTAGCTTTGTCGGAATAAAAAACGAACTATCTGTGAAAAGTGAAAATGATTGATAGAATGCTTTTATTTTCAATAGGAGAATTTGAATCTACTTGTGAAAAATATTGGCCACTAGTAGAATATACGCGAGAACAAGTTCCTTCAACTCGTCATGCAAATGGTAATAAGTTTCTCAATTAATAATTATGAAACTAGTCATAGTAGCAAACTGAATTTTTGGGACGGTGTTGAGGAGAGAATGATAAATATATTAAATAATAATAAAGGAATCTCACCGAATTAATCGTGAATTACAGGATGATTTCTGAAACGTTGATATTTTGTCATTTTTATCATCGAAAATTTTCATGATCACCAAATATATCCCAACGAATTTATATTTACCTATACTGTATCAGCTATCTTCGGAGGATGATAATTCACTTGAATATACAGGATATGTACGAAAGAACCGTCCATATTTTTCACCAATTTTTCAAATCACCCTGTACTAAATGTGTGAATTGTGATTTATGATGGAATAAGAATAGTTTATTGCATGATGAACTAATTTTATCAATATTTTATTATTACATCGAATTTTCAGATATTACTAAAATGTTTTTATTTTTCACTCTGTACATAACGATATAATCTGAATATGAAGGTACGTTGATGATAAAAGCGTAAAAAAATGCAGTTGGCACTTTCAAATCCTGAGAAAATAATTAAATAAAAATTACTAATTTGTAACTTATTTAAAAATCTATCCATCAACGAACTTTGCGATTCTGCACGTTCAATCAGTACATCGAATAATACTAAAAATTCAGACAATTTCGCCGAGAACCATATTACCTATAAAAATATATGGGACTATTAAGCATCATTTGCTTCTGGTGTGTAAGAAATATGGAGCTCTTTATGGATCACAGCAGCATAAGATTGTTCCACATTGCATTTCACATGTATTTCAAGAAAAAAAGATAATTCTCAAATTTTAGTGAATGAGTGATTTTTTTTCTCTTAAAACAAGAAGACTTGGATTTTCAACAACATTCAGAGGCTTTGGTTAAAAATGTTTGTGTTAAAACATAAGAACAAAGGTAGTAATAAAATGTGTTTTTGTAAACTTTGAATTTTCAAGACATATGCGGTAAATTGTTAATAAAAGATTTTTACTTATTAACAATGAATAAATTCGATATATGGGTGTAGTGAATAAAATCTAGCAAATGCTAATACTATTACTTAAAATTTGTTTTATTCACATCCACCAATATGAAGTTGAATATTAATGTCTTTTTATTTTTAAATGTAAAAAATTTCCAGTGTTATGTCATGTATCTTACCACAAGGAGGAGAAAAATTTCCGGAAATTTCTTTGGTTGCTATGGTAACGTTACAAAATACAGGCTTAATTGGTCAAAAGTAATGGGTGTGAAATTTTTATTTATACTTACTGTATCTTGAGAACAAGTACGGCTATGATTCTTTCTGTGGATTTCTGGACAATTGTTTTGATTGAATCGAAATTGAAGACAAAAGCATGATCCTGGCTTTAGAATTTGATAAAAATTCTAAACCATCTGGAGGTATTCGAAGTAGTAGTCAATAGCTATTTGAATTAGAGGTGGCGGCCTTTCATCATTTCGACAATTTTCACTCTCAATTGATGTTACAGGTCCCGAATACGTCGAACACAATGGCATTTTCTGTTGCGTGCAGTGCTACAAGAGCTACAAATTCAAAGGGAATATCCGAAGACATCTGAAGTACGAGTGTGGCAAAGAGGCCACATTCTCTTGCCATTTGTGTTCCTTCAAATGCAAAAGAGCGGACTACCTTCGTTTTCACCTCAACTCGAAAAAGCACACCCAAAATTGGATCCAAAACAAACGAATAATTCTCGAATAACTTCGAATCATTCCGCGTGTTCGTTATCATAAATTCAGTTGAAAAAAAAAAGTGGAAAAATTAATGAAGGTATCAACATCATCTCTATCCTATACGATATTTTATTTTGATGTCATGAAAATTTGGGGCTGTTGGGGTATAGGCCACCCATTTGAGCATTTGAAATAGAAAATGGAGAAAAAGTAGCAAAACAATGCACATTTTCACAAATGTTCTATTTTAGTGAGCACTGAAATCATAAAAATTTGCGCCCTTGTACAAAGTCGGCAACATTGTTAAAAATGTAAATTATAAACAATTCTAGTTATTTTGTAGACAAAAAATGTAAAAAAGTCGCAAAATGACGAAAACAAAGAAAATATCATCCTTTATCGTTTCCCAATTTTGCGACCATTTCCAAGTTTGGTATCAGAGTAAATAAATCATTTATTCATACTTTTGTTGATAACTCGGCTGAAAAAATCTAGAAGAGTGGCAAACGCAAAAAAATGTTTCTCCCTATGTCATAAGTCTCGCCGATGACTGCAACATATTTTTTTAGATTATTTTACACAATTTTTTTTTGCAACTTTAATTCATTATGGAAATAATGAAAACCTTTTTTTAATTGGTCGGGAACGTAGGGAGTAACTTCCCAGAAAACAAATTGAATTTGCCACAGATTTCGGAAACTATGTCAAATTTGAAAAGAAAGAAAAAAATGTAAAATTCTTATTTTTTTATTTGACAAAAAAGGACCCCGCACTTTTCTTATGTAAAGTGGCGACCGGTCAAATTTTCTGAAAGTTTGGTATGTTGTTGTACCCGACTCAGTAACCAAAAGTGTCAATGGGCCCAACCCAATCTGATGGCTAGTTTTCTAAATACGGGGTGTTAAAGTTGAAAATTTCCCAGATTTTCGGATTTATTTTTTATTTATTAAAAGTTAGATTGGATTTCTGTTGCATGCAGATGTTTACTACATGTTCTAGTAATGGAATTAGTGGATACGTATGATTAACAATATTTATATTTACAAGGTGATTCACGAATGTATAACGGTAGTTTTTTGCCAAAATTCACTTTTTCTACTGTGACGTCAGGGAGGCATATTTTTGAAACGTTCTCTTCGATATAGTATTTTGACGAGAAACTATTGCACTGATCATATTTTTCGTACAGGGTGTTTCACAGAGAGAACCACTAGACAAAATTATTTTCTTTTAGGATTAATTCGAAACCCTGTATTTATGGATAACCTTGTAACAGTAAATAATTTTAGCTGAACCTTTCCATGTACATCTAACCGAAACTCTTATTAAACTCATAGGCGCAACATAAAATCAATCCGGCTTTTCTATTTGAAGGAAAAACTGATAAAATCAGTAATTTTCCTCTTTAACGCCCTGTATCTCGAAATCTGGTCATAATATCGGATTCAGAATTCATACCTCTGAAGATGGTATGAAAATCAATATATAATGAGAAAATAGTTACATTTGACCGAGGAAATTTTTGAATACAGGTTGTTCATGTTTTTTGTACTTTTCCCAAAATAGAATACCTTCCTATGAATAAACCACCTTGAATATTTTGGAGATTAGAGACACACAAATGTTTGCGGTATTACTTTTCCCAAAAATCAATCCATAAATACAGGGTTTCGAATTAATCCTAAAAGAAAATAATTTTGTCTAGTCGTTCTCTCTGTGAAACACCCTGTATACAAAATATGTTCTGTGCAATAATTTCTCGTCAAAATACTATATCGAAGAGAACGTTTCAAAAATATGCATCCCTGACGTCACAGTAGAAAAAGTGAATTTTGGCAAAAAACTACCGTCATACATTCGTGAATCACCTTCTACATATAAATATTTTTAATCATAGGTATCCACTTATTTCATTACTAGAACATGTAGTAAACGTCTGTATGCAACAGAAATCCGATCTAACTTTTAATAAATAAAAAATGAATCCGAAAATCTGTGCAATTTTCAACTTTAACACCCCGTATTTAGAAAACTAGCCATCGGATTGGGTTGGGCCCATTGACTCTTTTGGTTACTGAGTCGGGTACAACAACATACCAAACTTTCAGAAAATTTGACCGGTCGCCACTTTACACAAGAAAAGTGCGGGGTCCTTTCCCGAAATCTGTGATAGTGGCAAATATTATATGGTTTCTAGAAGAATTCAACAAACTTCACGCTCATACAAAAAAAGTCCTACTTTACGAACTTGTATCATAAATAGCTATTTTCATCAAATGGCAACATCATATACTTATTAGGTTAGGAGAGAATATCATTTTATTACAATTAATTTGATACCGCACACAACTAGGTTTTAAACAAACTCTCGTAAAATAACTTAAGAATTTCCGTTAGACCTTTTTTAAAATTAATTAATATTGTGTACATTATTGTTTAAAAAACATGTTAATTAATAATATTTATGCAATTGTGTTAGTTACGCATTTAAATCTTATTTTAATCTCAAAAGATAATTCATTTCGAGAAATATCTAATGCATTTTTCAAAAGTTTTTTAACGGAAGTTTGTTTGGCAAACCAACATGTTGCCATTTGAAAAATATCAGTAATGCAGATTTGAAAATAAAATTTAACATTTTATTTCTCCCTTTTTATTTCTCAGAACTGAAATTAATAATTTGAAGGTATCAATTTCGCTCTAGAATAAAAAAAAACTAAATTTGGGTACAAAAAGTGATGAGTGATACATGGTTGTATTCAGTATATCAAATGGAGGCAAATAAAGTGGAAATATACCGGGTGCCCCTTTGAAAAATCGAAAGCTTATGTCACTTCTGGTGATGAAGTTGAGTTACTTGCCAGAAATTCAGTTTTATGTTCTTCACACATTCTCCAAATTTCATTATATTATTTTCAAAAACAAACCAGTTATAGGAGCGAGCTAGTTTTTTTGAAAAGAGAGTACAAGATAGTTTTCTGATATCGTGAGAACTTTTCTGCACGAAAATATTAATTTGGCATATCTGTATCAAGTGAAATCCATATCCGTAGTTTTTTTCGTGCTGTTACTCATCCCAGTCATGCATGGCATGATTGATATGAAATGAAAGTATTCAACGTTTCGTGCAGCTATCAATACCTAATCGTTTTTGAGTCCGTTTTCATGTTTTCCATAATCGTTATTTCACCTCATTTTTCCAAACTTTTCAACTGAATTATTGGTAGCCGTTCACTTATTATACCTTTCCAGATTATTCCAAACGGTAAAGGAACCAAAATATTTGAAGGAATATTATACAATGTCCACCAAAATCTTGGATCCATCTGGGAAACTTTTTTATAAATTTTAGAAAATTTCATTCTTCATGAAAGTTGGTGTATTCAATTAGACTGATTACGCGCGTATCGGTTATTATCAGTGGCGTGTGGCTAAGCGAGTATCGGCCGATATTCTATAGTCACTACAAAGTAAATTGACGATAAAATGGAAAATATCGAAAAAATTTATCCATAAAAGTTGTTTGCAATTGAATGATATCCTCAGTTATCCAGTTTAGTCCACGAATTACTAATGTTAATAACTGCTTATTTGGTTTTGGCCTCAATTTTTAATGAGGATTATTCACAATATTTTTGAGCAGTAAATTACTAAATTAGCATGAATTATCTGTTAAAGCAATTAACTGATCTGACAAAATCTCGAATATAAGTCAAAAATACAGTAATGGAAAGTTAATGGAATAAAGCAAGGATCCTTAAAAAAAAATTAAATTGGTAATTGGTAGACTAAACTGTATAACTGGGAATATTATTCAATTGCCAACAACTTTTTTCAATTACATTTTTCGATATTTTGCCTAGTAGTCACTTTATTCTCTAGTGAATTTAGAATATTGGCCCATCCCGCTTAACCGCACGCCACTGATAATAATCGATATCCGCGTATTGAGTCTGATTGAATGTACCGCCTTTCATAAATTATGAAATTTTCTGAGAAACTACTAATGAAAAGTTTTAATACACAACACAATATCAAAACAATAAAAATACAAATGAAACATAAAATAAAACTAAGTATGATCTGAAAGCAGCGTTAAAAAAGTTTCCATGGTTCCAAGATTTGGGCGGACACTGCATAAATATAATATTGGAGTACCGTTACTTTTAATATTCCGTCCAACTTGAAGATGCCTTAAAATTTATACAATGTATTGATTTCGTTAGTTTTCTTCGGAAGAAGTTTTGTTTTCGTATTAATTTTATATTTCAACATATCTGTAAGTAGAAAGAGTAAGAATCAATTGACTAAAATAATTTATTCTAGTATAAATTTGAGGGTTCATGAATTTATTTTTATCAGCTGTATTTAATTGAACGATGTTTGTAATGTGCATTTTATTATTCGAAAACGATAAATGATTGGATATCCACAGCTGATTCAAATCTTTGTCAATCTACTTAGATATCACTTTATTTACGCGATAGAAAATATTCTGATGTAGTTATTAAATCCTCATACACCATTTAGGACATTTTACTTCAAAATTATGTCAAATTATTATTATAATATCAAATAGTTTGCCTTAAATTAACCTTACGCAAATTAATGCATCCCATTGTCAAAGAAACGGTTCTTACTTCTGGTGATTGCCACAGATAATTATAGTACATAGTTCTCTCTCTCTTCATTATTTATCGACTGGATGTTGAGATAAAATAAAACTTTTTACTTTTACTCAAAAAATAAAAAATAACATTTAAAATTTTTCATGAATCATGCCAATGACAATTTTCAATTGATTTAGCAGTTAGCAACAGTTTGAGATTTTCTTTCATATTCAAATTTTTGGTTTCCTGTACGCTTAATTGAAAAAATTTACTATGGGAACCCACTCACATTTATGTTGTTTTCATAAAAATTCCAATCAGCACTTGTGAGGGGCAACTACTAGAAAATGGGATATCTTGGTTATTATCCTGTTTTTTGTGAAATACAATTCTGTCATCTGGTAATTACACAATAGTTTTGTTTTTTGGTCGTATGTCAATGAGGTGTTCTTCAGAATTAGGCGATGAACATGTTATTTTCTGCTAGAAACAAATCAACCTTCAAATAACGCCCTATCACAGTGCAGCTCATAAAATTTTCGAATTTATATATAAAAATCTAAACATACTCTAGATAATTCTCGTGACACTGCCACTCTTTCGATGCTCACTACATTTTTTACACATGTTAAGATTGAAGACTACATTTTTTACACATGTTAAGATTAAAGTAAGATATTTACATAGTACGATGTTAATGTTAGATTCGTGTATTTAGCATGTATAATGTTATTAACAATTGTTGGATTTAGATGAAAATATTTTTGTATTTGATATATTATACATTGTGCACGACACATCTTTTTTAGGAGTTATACAATCGTTATACATATATATGTTTTAGTTATATCTAGTTTTCAGTGCACTAAGGGTTATGGAAGTATAGTGTAATACTGCAACTTACTTAATGTAATCAAGATAATAAAAATTGTTTAAGGACGAAGTGATTTTATTGCTCTTTACTTTATGTCCTTTGTTCGTTCTTTATCTTTGTTCTTTATTATTTGTTCTTCGTTCTTCGTTCTTCAATAATTTTTCTTATTTCTTTGGTTTTTGTTCTTTTTCCCCTTTTCTGTATTCCTTTTGTAAGGCAATCCTCAGAAGTCTTCGAGTGCGTTATAGGCGTTGACGGCACCTGTACACTTGTATCATATATGTTACTTTTTATTATGCCTGCATCGTTACTTTAAAAACAGGAAATGTCCCTTATATTTAATTGCATGTGATCAAGTGGTATAATGGACATCTGATTTACGTATTGTTGACATAGAGGCTAAATTGACATTTTACATGATGAGGATGAGAACATGGCGTTGTTACCCAGCAACAACCTTTCTAGCGCGGCGTGTTTGAATATTGAATATTTTGCACGCTTTTTAGTGCTTTTGCAGGCATGATTTGTTTCAAAATTGTTTTAAAATAGTTTTTTTCCGTTAACCAGCTGTCGTCTTCTTATGAACGGCAGCCCTCAAAAGTCGAAACTTGTGCGAGCCAGGGATTAACGAGGTCTTACCTTTTCACGTGCGATTCCTAGTACGAATAAAGAAAAGTTCCAGGACCAATCAATAAAAGTGGTTTTGGGAGTTCTTGAGCCTACTCTATCTTCGTTGAGAACTTGAAAGGAACATTTGGATAATGTCTATTTTCATTCACCAAGGGGCATGCGGCCAAATTTAGAATTCTTCTTTGAAAACCAGGAGAAAAGGTTTCAAAGAACTTTCCAGTTTGAAGAACTCAGTTGAGATGAACAAATATTTTCTTGACTTTCGTTATAGTGAAGGTAAGGTATTAAGAAAACAGGATGGCATGAGGAGTTCTCTGTAAAATCCAGGGGCGGATCCAGAACGATCCCAAGGGTGGTCAATTAGCTAAAGTTCTCATTACAAATGTTCATAACTTTACTCAGCAAAGTTAACAGAAGGGTGGCAGATAATGTCTCAGACATATTTCACGACATTCCAAGCAACTGTAATCATCTCACACAGAACAACCTGAACAGTTTGGATATAGAGAATTAGAAAACGTGAAGATTCATCAAAATTCCAAAAGAAAGAAAAGAAGTATCATACTGAAGAATATTGTGAATATGAAAATAAGAAGTCAAATAACAAATCAACATTGACAAGAATGGAACATGATTAAAAACTCAAAATTTATCAAAAAAATTAAAAGTGAAAAGGAACAAGTCAAGTTTAGTTTTATTAAAATTATAATTATAACTATTAAAATTATAATTATAATTCTATTCCATTCTAATTGAATAAGGATAATAGTGGATAAGTTTTTTGTAATTAGTAATTAAGCAGTGAAAATCATAAAAGTGAAGTGCATCTAGAAGTATATGACGTGACCAGAAAAACTGATTATCGGGTAACAAGAATTTTTTTTTTTGTAAAATTTGTTTTTACGAAACTCCCAGGTTTTCGGAGAAAACCCCTCAAAAGCAGAGCTTGTGCGAGCAAGGGAGATCCGGGACCTACAGTTTAAATAAAAGTGGAATCCGAACCACTTCAGCTCAGTGACACACGACTGGGGATCGAACCCGGACCGTCTGGGTGGAAGCCAAACGCTCTAACACCTCGACCACTTCGCTGATAGTAACTAGGGAGTAGTTGTGAGGAGGAGAAATAATTCTGAACGAGAACGCATCGAAAGAGTAATAGTTAATGGAAAGTTATCAATACAAAAAGCGAATTACAATAAGGAAACAGGTATGGTGTGCATACTCAACTATGAATCACAATAAAAAGAGAACCAACCCAGTTGCAGATACTTTAGAAATAGTAATACAAGGTATTTTACGACATTAGAACAATCCCTGTTTAAATTTATCCAGAAAAACTATTTGAAAGTGATATCCAACTTCATATCACATAAACTTTGACCTTCGTGAAATTTAATTGACAGTTGGCAAAATCGAAACGTCAGTGCTGATCAGCCAGCTCTTTTGTTAATATTATACTGCACAAAGTGTACTGAACACTCGAAATCCATTTTCAGACTTTTTAGTAAATTAGTATTTGGTAGATATGAGTGTTTTTGCAAATATCAGTTCCATGTTGATTAATGAAGGACGAGATAATTCATGTTTTTTAAAAAGGAATCATAGAAAAAAATTAGGTTAGGATTTAGAAGTGAAACATTAATCAAAATTTGATTGTTTTATGAAAAATTTCATAAAATATTAGTTGATTTCTTACAAATTACATTTTGAAGTGAATAAAAATAAAAAGAAAACATTTTGAACTGAAAAGAATACAATTTTTTATTGAACCATTTACATGAAACAATTTAACAAAATATTGACATCAAGAATGCGGCTCCCGATCTGCAACCCACCTGAGAAGGCGACAATCTTGCCCCTATGGACCGCATAAGCTGAAAAAGGAAAGGTAGTTGAAGAAAGATGGTAAAAGGTTTCAGTTTGTACAAAGCCAGACATATTTATTCAGGTTTTTCGACCAAACATACATCATTACATCAAAAACATAAAATCAATCATATACAAGAAAAATTTTACTTCAAAATATTATAAAAAATTGCCCTCAATAAAGTAGGAGTAATATCTTGGAAACTATACGCATTTGTATAACATTAATGATAATAATAATAATAATAACTTTAATGCTTTTTAAAACATGGTTTTACAGCAAGAGTTGAGTAGGAGGGATTATATTCTGAAGTAAATAAGAAAAATCACAACAAAGTGTCCTCTGGTGATAGAAACCGCGATTTTCTAAAATCGCGGTTTTTTTGTCATTACTCTGAATCTTGACCTCGTTCGCTGGTCAAACTTGGCAGAAGGTATGTCCAGAATCACACCTACAGAAATGTAAAACCAACAAATGGTTTTTGAATAAGTCACAAACTGATCGGTTTTCAAACGCCCCTCCCTCCCTCCTTGACATTGACCCGGAGAAATTCGAAAACTACATCCAGGCGATTGGGGGCAACACCAAGAATAGTTATTTAATCAACTAGTGTATTAATGAAGGCGATTCGAGATCATTAATCGCATTTTAATATAAGAGTTGATTACAATATTTTTCCGTTGAAATAGAGGAGTTTTAATTTTTTTCTGGCAATAAAGTTAAAGATGCTAATCAATTTTAGTGTCCATAACATCTGAATTCGTTTATGTTTGGTTGCCTATGCAACAATCATGCATTCATAGAGAAATCGACAATCAGTGATAACTCGTTCCTTAATAGGGGTCATTAATGGAAGATTTTTGAAATCATGCATTAATAACAAATCGTTCATCAATGACCCCTATTAACAAACGATTCTATTTGTATTGAAGAACATTGAACATATATGTTGATACGAGGTAGGCGAAAAAGATATTTCATGCCCAACAGACGGTTTCTTTACCTGTCAGTAAATCATACAGGGAGCTAGCTCTCTTACTAATATTGTTGTCAGATTTCAACAGATAGTTTTTATAAGCTTCCGTCTTACAACTTCTTATTTAAGCTTTAAAATCACCACTTAGTATTTAGTATTTTATAAGCATTCAAGGAATAAGTATCTTTATCAATATCACGTACTGTTTTTAAGGCATTATTCAGCCACTTTTGACAGAAACAGTAAATATCATACCTGAACTTCCCTGAATGTGAACTAATAATGGACCAGTGCTGATGAACGCCAAAAAATATAAAAGCGGGAAAAAAATTAACAGCATGAGACCTACTGGAAGAGGAGCAGAATTTTGTTCGAATGACGGTAAATATAAATTGGAGTCGAAAAACTGGAGAAGGGTGGGACGGGGTGAACTTCTAGGGGTTGAAAGTGATATTTCACGGTCTTTCACGATCGATAATGAAAGTTGACCTCCTATCGAAATAAGTTAAATGGCAAAGTTATTGAAAATAAAAATATCTTCAACTTTTGCCTCGAAAATTTTTCCAAATCAACTCAAATTTTCCGGGAATATCGGAAAACTCAAATTTTCGGTTTTAAATTTTTTTCTCGCGCAAAAATTATTTTTTTTCGCGCAGAAATTAATTTTTTATTATGAAATTTGGTGGAAATATAACTTATTATGTTTCAAGTGATCTGTAATATTTTTGTAGCGGAATACAGATTTTTCCTTTCTTTTTGACAAATTCCAAAAAAATTACCTTATTTTCAACTGAAGAGTTTCACTGGTAAAATTCTTCTTTTCAACTCGCCAGCAGCCATTTTTTTTTGTTGAAGCGTTTACTTTTAGATTATGTAATAAAAGAGTTGCACTACTATGGAATTTTTTTCCAGAAAATGCTAAAAATTTGAAAACCCGATTTTCAAAAATATTTTTTTTAATTTTTGTTGTAAACTCATAATTATTAATTAAAATTATTGAAATTAAGAGCTGAAATCTTTCGAAAATATTGATTTCATGTTACCTTGCTAGGTACAAAGAATAAACAAGGTTATATATAAGGATTTGATTATGATAAAAGGGCGAAAGGAGGTGAACTTTTGGGGGTAAAAATGGTTTCTCACGATTTGCAGCGAAAAATAACCTTCTGCAAAAAAAAGTTCTAGGAAAAAGTTGTTGACAATAAAAGATCTACAACTTTTGTGTTCAAGATTTTTCCACATAACTACAAATTTTTTCGGGAAAATCGGAAAATCCGTTTTAATTTGGTTTAATTTTTTTTGGGTCAAAATTGTATGTTTTTCGCAAAATCTAGTGGAAATATACCTTTTTGTGTTTTTCATGCAGTGAAATATTTATATTTCCCGAACTTCTTGAAGTACTTGGAAAGGGGGCGGCTCCTAGTTAGGCTGGTGCCAAAAAGAATTTTAAACGCCTAAGATAAGAAGGCAAGGACTAGGTCGATAATGTTGTAGAGGTTCCAACTTTGAGGAAAAAAATATTTAAATACGAAAGTACTTAAAATAGTGAAATGTGGATCCAGTTTAGGGTTTGAAAACGTTTTTTTGCGATTTGCGGCAAAACGTGACCTCTTAGAGGAAATGTTCGATAAAAAAGTTGTAGATATTAAAAAAAATCGAACACTTTTGTATTCAACACTCCTCGACATAATCTCAAATTGACTGTCAAAATGGCAAAAAACCGATTTTTCAGTATTCATTTTTTTTCTCGCGTATAAATGATTTAATTATTTCGAAAATATATAGGAATGTGTCTTTTCTGATATCAAATGAGCATGATTTTCTCGCAATTCAGAAGACGACTAGATATCGAGTTATGTTTTGAAAAAAAATACCCTCATCTTCCACGAATAAAAGTCTTGGTGTTTTTTTTTTGTTTTTCGAAGGTCTTTAAGAGATCATTTTAATTGTTGAAATATCTAAATTGTCGAGGTAACTTGGTGGTTTATCGATCGTTAAACCACTTAAAATTGAGAAAAAATTTCTCTATGAATCATGATTTTCTCAATATTTTCAATGATTTTCGACATTCTTCACTATTCATATAACAAAAAGTAGTTTAGATTCAATTATTTATAATAAAATATTTCAATACATAATTACACTACAAAGTTAATTTACTACTACAACTACAACTATTGAAAATAATTGAAAATATTGAGAAAATTGTGATTCAGAAACACTTGTAGGTTTTCCACGTTTCGCCGCAAATTGCAACTAACCGTTTTCATCCCCTAAACTGCATCCCCATTTCACCATTTTGAGTGTTTTTCTGTTTAAATGTTTTTTTTTCTCAAAGTTGAATTCTCTACAACATTGTTCACCTAGTCCTTGACTGTTACTGTTTTCTTATTTTAGACGTTTAAAATTCGTTTTGGCAGCTTTCTATCAAAATCAATTCCTCTTGGCTTCAAGCGACTCTACCTGTTAATCTTGGAGGATTGGGACTACGTTCAGCAAGTTCGCTAGCTTTACCAGCTTTTCTATCTTCATTCAAGAGTGTCTCCAAATTGATTAATCTGATACTTCCTGCCACTTTTTCCAGCATTGAAGATGATCTATATAAGGAAGGAGCATCAACTTGGTATTCCAAAACTCAAATTACTCTATCTGATGAAACTAAAATCATTCAAAAAGCTTGGGACCGACCTCTTCTAGATATTGTATCTGAAAATATTACTGCATCTGCTACAACTTCAACTGAGAAAGCTGAACGCAGTAACAGTAAAAGAATCTGTTGCCTGGTTGAATGCCTTACCTGTTGCTGCTCTGGGAACACTACCGGATAATGATTCCTTCATGATTGCAATCGGACTTCGTTTGGGTCTTGCTATTTGCACCCCTCATGTATGTATTTGTGGAAGTGCAGTTGACAACAAGGGAACCCATGGTTTGAGCTGCAGAAAAAGTTCAGGGCGTTTTTCAAGGCATCTCCAAGTCAATGATCTTATAAAACGAGCTATGGTTACATCAGGTATTCCAGCTATTTTGGAACCAGTAGGTACTAGTCGCGATGACGGTAAACGCCCCGACGTGACGGTATGACTCTCATCCCTTGGAAATGCGGTAAACCAGTAGTTTGGGATTTCACTTGTGCGGATACATTGGCAGCTTCTCATTTAGCCGGAACTTCTAAGTCTGCTGGTGCTGTAGCTATAACCAGTAAAAAATCGAAAGAATCAAAATACCAAAATCTCGGAAATGATTATCATTTCTATCCAGTTGCAGTTGAAACTTTTGGTGTGTTTGGTCCTAAATCTCTTTTGTTTATCAATGAAATAGGAAGGAGATTATACCAGGCAACCAATGAGAAACGGTCCACTTCTTTTTTGATCCAGAGAATTAGTCTTGCCATACAACGAGGAAATGCTTCTGTTTTTGGCACTATACCACCATCCCACTCTTTGGAAGAGATATTCGTTTATCCTACTTTTTCCGAATCATATACAATTTCAATCTGTTCCAAAAATGATGTGAGTAATAAGGATAGTTTCCTGAAAAAAAAGTCACAGCAGAAAAATTTAACAACCTCTCCAAATCTCTCAAGTTCTGCCATTTCTCCTTTCAAATCAATAATCTGTAGTCTCAAGTCGAGTTCATCATCACGCCTCTCCAATAACATAGACAACCACCATTTCCGAAACCACTAAGAGTGATGAATGCATCAGGGTTGCAGTAGTTCATAGCAAGGTCAAAGCTCTCGGTTTCAATGGACTTGAAAATATTGGATAAACTTTCTATATCCAACACAAGATGGCTGTTGGAGTATTTAAGAAGTGATGCCTACACAAGTGATATAAACACGACCATTTCCAGTATGAAAGGAGCTTTAATCAAAGCGTTCGCATTAGTGATCAAGAAGCTATGGTCAGGTGAAATATCAGATTGTGTAGTAAACACTGTCCCATTGAAAAGTGAAATTCAAAGGTTTGCACCTCGTTTCATCGGTTGCGCCCAGCAAGATTCTCAAGAGTTCTTACGATGTTTACTGGATGGTTTGCATAAGGACCTGAATATAATAACAGATAGGCGTACCATTTTGTCAGAAATCGACGATAAATTAGATGCCACTGAAAAAGCTGAAGAGTTATGGTCAATATTCCTGATGGTGGTTAACTCAAGGATTGTAGATTTATTTGTTGGTCAACTGAAATCTACATTAAGGTGTATATATTGTGGTCATTGTTCAGTTACGTTTGATCCATTCTGGGACCTTTCCTTACCGATTCCGCAAATAACAGGACAAATAAGTCTGGCTCATTGTTTGGATTCTTTCACCAATGAAGAAACTTTGGACGATGATGAACAACCAACATGCTCGAAGTGCAGAGAGAAAAGGAAGTGAACGAAGTCCCTATCCATTTGTAAATTTCCCAAAATTCTAGTTATCAATTTCAAACGTTTTTCTCATAGAGAAAAATTGAACATGATCATTGATTTTCCCATAGGACTGGATATGAACAACTAAGCAGCGGACAGTGTATCCCCTCATCGATACAATCTTTGTGCATTGTCCAATCACAGCGGTACTTCCGATTTTGGTCACTACACGGCTTACTGTAGACACCCTTATGCAAATACGTGGCATGAGTACAATGATTCTTGTGTGACAGCAATTTCATCAAAAATAATTGTATTCTACGAGTCCTACTCATCGAAAATCTTAATTTTTGAAGTTTATTATTTTTTTTCGTTGAATTCAGTTATTATTTATATTTATTTTATTTTTATTCATCTAATTATATTTATATTTTTATCTATTTTTGAATAAACGTTGTATTTATACCTGAACTGATAAGTAGTAATTCATTATTTATGTCCTTGTTTATTCTTTGTACCTGTCAAGGTGACATGAAATTAATATTCTCGAAAGGTTTCAACTGTTAATATGAGTTTAGAACAAAAATTAAAAAGTTGATTTTTGAAAATCTCTTTTGTATTTTTTTGGTTTTTCTGAAAAAAAATTCCACTGTAGTGTTATTCTTTTATTACATAATCTAAAAGTAGACTCTCCAACGAAAAAACTGGATGCTGCTGGCGAGCTTGAAAAGACGAATTCTACCGGTGAAACTTTTCAGTTGAAAATAATATCGCTTTTCCGGAATTTGTGGAAAAAGAGGAAAGATCTGTATTACGCTACAAAAAAAATACAGCTTACTTGAAACTTAATTTCCACCAAATTTCGTGGAAAAAAAAAAAATTTTTGCTCGAGAAAAAAACTGAAAAATTGGGTTTTCCGATTTTCCCCGAAAATTTGAGGTAATCTGGAAGAGTGTTTAATACAAAAGTTTTAGATCTTTTTATTTTCAACTTTTTCAATAGAAGGTCAACTTTCGTTGTCAATCGCTAAAAACCGTGAAATATCACTTTCAGCCCCTAAAAGTTCAGCCCGTTCCTCCCTTCTCCATTTTTTCGACGCAAATTTATTTTTCCCGTCATTTGCTGTTAATTTTTTTTATCTCAAAAATGCATCAGCACTGGTCTATTAATACTTTCTTAATTATGTCAGTTGATATTTCACTATCTTTCAGATACCTTCTACTGCCACACATGCGGAAGAGCATACAAGAAATTGGCCCATCTTTCCAGACACGTCCGGTACGAGTGTGGGGTTTCGCCTCAATTCAAATGTGAATATTGCGATTATGTGTGTAAGAGGAGCGATAATTTGAGAAAGCACGTCGTGGTCGTTCACAATTCAACTATACCGGACAGACGAAAACAAAGGAGTTGTTTATTTCCATTTTGATCTTATGCAATAGGGGCCAATGGAAACATGGATTTATTGAAACGGTATAATATACTGTCCACCCTGATTTCGTCTCCAATCTAATGAAATGAATGATTATTTTCTACAGGGTGATAAAGCTGCATGTGACATTTTATTCCTTTATTATTCTTAGTCCATCTTATTGACTTCTTTCTATAATTATTCTCACGAGAACAAGAGATGATATTCATTTAATTTCAGTATTCATAAAGTGTTTTTCAAAAACACTACTATAAAATGAATGAAGTTATATGGTCCAAAAATGATTTGTATATGGAGATGATCACTTGGTACTTTTTAGTTTATTTATTATTTACCTGATTAAAAGTTAGGAGACATAATGTTTGATAACCGAAAGTGAAAAAAGTTAAAAAATGTTGCTATACTAGGAGAGATGATAAAAATATGTGAAATTAGTTCAGTAATAATACAAAGGATTTTAGGATCTTCCTCAATTGTAAAAATTTAGGAACCAAAGCCGACCTTTCTTTACATCTGAGCATATCATCGTTTAGAAGAGTCCATTTGAGCAAAACTATTATATTCTCGAAAGTCATGAAAAAGTGTTAAAAATATTAAGTTGTCTTTTCTTTAGAAATTTGATGTGTTGTTTTCCACATTCATCATCAACTTATGTTTATTTCAAATGTAGCAAAGTGTGATTTCAATGGACTTTTCGCGATCTGGTCAAGTTTCTGTTTGAAAAAAATATTCTAAAATTCTTGAATACATCTTTAAATATCAGCTGATGACATTGTTACAACTCCATAACATAATTGAAAAGTAAAACAATATGGTTTCAGACCGAAAAAGAGCACTAGTGACCCTGTGTGAGTAAAATCATTATCGTCATTTAAAAATATACATTGCGGCTTTTTTTAGCCCCCCCCCACCTGTTAACTTTTGAACGGTTCGACGTACAAACATGAAAAAAAAATTGTTTGAGGGTTTCACCGATACTACTTTTTGAAACAAAAAATATGGTGATTGCTCGACAGTGGGCGCGGAGGGGCACATCAACTCAAAAATTTTATACGGCATGGGGGGTCAAGTGTCACATCGTTGAAAAGAGAATTCAATTCTCTTCACAACCATCTGAATATTTTTGAATTTTGATGAGAAATTGTTTCCCAATTTCGATTTTTATGTCTTTCGAAATTTTCAAGTTGATATGCCCCCACCGCAATCTGTCGAGTAATTGCAATGTTTCTTCTCTCAAACAGTATTATCGGTAATACCCTTCAAAATGTTTTTGGTTTCATTATTCCACAACAAACCGTTCAAATTTATCAAGATATGAGTAGTTTTCAGATCCGCATTTATATTTGATATTTCGAATTTTAATTTCAAAAAAATATCAACAAAATTAAAAAAAAAAAAAATTGATGGTTGTGAAGAGAATTGAATTTTCTTTTCAACTATGTGACACTTGACCCCCCATGTTATTTAAAATTCTTGAGTTGATGTGCCCCTCCCCCCGCGCCCCCTGTCGAGCAATCACCATATTTATCACCATATTTATTTCAAAAAGTAGTATCGGTGAAACCCTCCAAACATTTTTTTTCCATGTTCGTGCATCGAACCGTTCAAAAGTTAACAGGGGGGGGGGACTAAAAAAAATCGCACTGAATATTGTACTTACCGTATCGTATCGTACTATATTCTGCAATTTATCAAGAGCTTTCGATTTTGTTGGTCATGACATTATACTAGAAAAATCAGAGCACTCTAGGTTATGTGGTAAATTAAATCGATAAATGAAATCTTATTAAGAAAATCGTAATATTTTTGTAGAAGTACCAACACTGAATAACTGATTCCCAACGAACGGTCAATCATCGGAACCTTGAAATGTGGTGTTCCCCAAGGATCAATATCAGGACCTATTCTTTCTCTCTATATAAACGATCTTGTACAGAGTTTTCAATCAATTTAATTTTTTTGGTTTGCTGATGATAATCTACTAAATACCAATGACGGAATCACTGATTTAGTAAAACGGTTTACAGCATGTTAATTCACCCTAACATTAGAATTGAACAAGTTGAGATTAATACGAAAGATGTGTAATATGTCACCCTCATACAATGTTTGGGGCAATGTCTCGACGAGAAAAGATGCATGTAACAATAATGAATACAAAATCATCTAGCGCAATCTATACAATTAATATCATCAGAATCAATGTGGGTTTCAATATGGCGGAATCAGTTGAGAGGGCATGAGCGCGATCATATTTGGGGGGGTTTGTTGGTAAAAGAGTCGATAACTCAAAAACGCTTCGTCGTATCGATTTCAAACAAGGACAGGCTTCTAGAAGACATTCAATTCTATGTACCGACGTCTGCGGCAGCACCCCACGATACTTTTCACATAGGTAATCGAGGTAGCTGCAATGGTATTTCCCTTCTATTAAAATTTGAGGCAATCTTCATCCAATCGAAATTAATTTAGTATCGAAAGAAAGATAAAACGGTGTTCTACGTACGTGCTGTAATGTTTTTTTTGAAATTATATGCTCATCTATCCAAAAAAAATTGCTTCAAAGTAGCTGCAAATTTCATTTTCCATTACAGCACGTACCTACAATCGAACGTCCTCTAGAATACTGTCCTTGTTTGGAATCGATACGAAGAACCGTTTTTGAATTATCAATTGACTCTCTTACCCTAAAAAGCTCCCCAAATATGATCGCGCTAATAGCCTCTTAATTATGCTTCTTTTCAATGTACCCGTTGTAATGATTCTGAATTTTGTGAAATTAGGGTGATAGTCCATCGACTTTTATTTTACCATGAGTACTTACGAAATTTTGAAATTACCTCAGCCATGACACTTGATTCAATGAGCAATTGCTATTGCCATTCCTCAGCTATAATATCAACCGAAAAGGACCGCTACACATGGAAATAAAAAGTCTCATAAATTACAGAACTCTTCGGTTGCAATAACACTGGTCAAGAAGATAGAGAAACAATTGAAGAATTTCTATATCATATACAACTTAACTGAGTTTTTCTATGATCATTTTTAATGGAATTCACCTCCAAGAATTACTTCCACTATTTCGTGAGTGGAGTCAATCCACCATTGGTTTTTCTTTTTTCTTGCTATTTTGTTTTTTCATATACTTTTACATTTTTTATCACGGTATCCATGCATTGATTTTTTAAAAAAATTCTTTCTATTCTTTCTCGTTGCTCGTTCAAGCGAAATGCATTTCTACTCATGACATAGTTTCGTAAGAAATGAGTATCTGTCTGTCTGTCTATTCAAACAACGTTCTTGTTAATCAAGTAGAATTTTGCGGTGATTAAATAAACAAGAAAGCTACTTCAATAGTAAAAAATATAAATGATGTGGGAAGCTGAATACACTTGCCTAGAATAAATGAAGAGGGAACTTTTGTATAAAGTGTATAATTTCTTAAATGCAAATCGCTTTCGACTTTCGTCATCTTCAGTGCTTCCTGAAAGTAAATACTCTGTGAGAGATTCTTGAATTTGAATTTAATAAATTTGTAGGTTATGAAATTTGGAAAAGGTTTTAAAGTTTGATGAGTACTTACAAGTCGGGTAACAGGTAGAATTACAATTTTTGGAGACATCTTAATTTATCTTGAATGTATTTTATAAAATTTTTGGCTTTAATCATGTTAGAAAATTGAAGGCCATGTGGGTATGTCAGGTATTTTGAAAGACACAAATTACTTTATGTGTCAAAGTCAAACAATGAGATGTAATACCAACTTGTGTTAGTAGTAAATTGGAATGTTTGGTTATAAAAGGGTAGACATCATAATTAAATTGAAGGTTTTATTTTGAAAATGGTTGATCAATCAATATGTCCTTTCAGATCAAAAATTGTAATTCTTCCTGTTATCTGACTTGTAAGTACTCACCAAACTTCATAACCTTTTCCAAATTTCATAACCTACAAATTTATTCAATTTAAATTCAAGAATCTCTCACAATCTGAGTATTTACTTTCAGGAAGCACTGAAGATGACTAAAGTCGAAAGCGCTTTGCATATTTAAGAAATTATACACTTTATACAAAAAATCCCTCTTCATTCAAACTGTTATGTTTTGTTATATAATTTTTCTGGTGACAGATTGATCTATTGAAAGTATAATATAACATTTCTGAAATTGAAACAAAGGTAAATTATTAAGATAATCAAGAATTTTTTTAATATTTTACATCCCCTCAGAGTATCGTGGATAAAATGTTTTTTCTCCGATTGGCAGCAAATATTAATTTTGCTGACACATATCAATCAGCAGCAAAGTGGGTACTTTGCTGCCTAGGCAGCAAAGTGGTTACTTTGCTGCCTAGACAGCAAAGTGATAATACTCAATGGGAATAAAACATTTGACGTAAACATTTATTAATTTTTTGCCACCTCCCTTATTTCTGGAGGAGTAAGTACTTCCAGGTCGCTATCACTGTCCATTATATAATAATTTAAATATACCGATATTTTTTCGCACAACTGTCAGAAATTTCATGAATTGTCAAACTATAATTATTATGGACATTTCCAAAGCAACCAACCATTCCAACAACTGCGATTTCTATCAAATTTTATTTTAATTGAACACTACAGGAAAAATAAAGAGATTGTGGGAGTTGTAATAATTTGCAAATACAATATCCTCCTATATCATTATGAACAATCGGAGAAAAAATACATTTTCAATTTTCTGTAAAATTGGAAAGCAACTCTTTCTGTGTCATTTAAAAAAACTCTGAAATTGATTCAAATACTTATCATGGTTTAGAATTGGAAGTGGATCTCAACCCATTCAAAAGTAATATAAATGGCTCATGACCCATTTACTCCTGGTAAAACCGAATCGTATTTATGTTCCTCCCATAAAGTTATGTACAAACATACAGCCAAGAGCTCACTCCATCATACAATTGGAACAAGGAATCATTCTTTTTTTATTTCAACCTTTTCTTTGCATTGTTAGAAAACATGGAAATATTTTTTTAGAGAATGTTTGACTATATTATATTTTTATAATGTTTTTGATTTTAATAAACAGGATCCAGATTTTTACAATCGAGGGATATTAATGAGATGACCTCTTGATATAATTGTCAACAAACTGATATATTTATAAACTCATTTAAAATTTGTATGGTTATATATAATTTATATTTGAACTTTTGTTACATCTTAATAAAAATCTATTTTTAAAATGCGATTTTCATTCCGTTACCTTGTCTACAGTCGTATTGCTCAGAAGTTTTCGAAATCCTTCATAAAATTGAAAGGTTAAGTAGACCATGTTGTTTAATATTTTTCGAACCAAACTCTTCTTCATTTTTTTCACAGTAATCCCCTGACAAAAAACCTTGACCTAGATGAGGCAACTTACAAAAATAAAAGGGCAGATTGTGAAAAAACGGCGCTAGTTCACTGAACATTCTTTGAAGAGAAGTTGTGGCTTTTTTTTCCATTCTCAGCTGAGGTAATTTTCCAGTCCATGCACTTAAACTGAAGTTCCAATTTTGTGATTCTGATAAATATAACAAACTTGAAAGAGGCATAGACTGAAGACCATAACTTTCCTTTTTTTGACATAATTATCGTTCGTCCATTCTGTTTGATGGACCAGACAGAGTGAGAGATGCGATTCCCGCACCAATGAAATGTGCGATTTCTGTTAGTAATACTTCGGAATAACACTCTTCCTTATCTCATTTATCAATATGAATCACCAGTGGAAACCTATTTGTTACAAAAAAACGTTCACAATACGTTCACAATTCACAATACAGTCCAAATAAATTTGTTCAGAATCATACTAATTTCTTTCATCGATCTCTCATCTAATGATTGTCAATTTTTACAAATTTCAATGCTAACTTTCAATTACATTTTTTTATCCGCTCCCATACCTATCACATAGAAATCTTATTTTAAAATGGGTATCTATTACCAGTTGATTTTGATTCAATGTAAATATTGTTTGCAGTATATCGTTCTAGGATTCTATAGGGTCTCCTGTCCAATTTCAATCATTAGTTTTCGCCACTAACCTACACTTTAAAATGGTATTTATGGATTGCATTTGTTTTAACTAATCATCAAGAACATATAATTTTTTGTATTTATATCCGAGATAAGTTAAAATTTATGTTCTTCAAAGTTATTATACTGAATCTATAATATTTGAACTGAGTGATGATACCGACAATTTCCCTCATATTATTAACCAATCAAATGTTATCATTTTCTCATTATAAACCAATAACAATAAGACTTTGACTGATGACCAAAGCAGTCGATGCCACTACAAACACCAAAAACAACGAGAATTTTTTAAAGCACTGCTACCAGCTTGTGGTATTAGCCCGGGAGTTAACGACAGGAATTTCCGAGTCATTTTCGTAAGCTTCTATTTTTGTATGAGTTATGTGTGTAATATATAGACATGTTAATACAAGGAGATGATTCTTTGACTCAGTTTAAGAAAAAAATTTCTCACGAACGTATGTCCTAAAAGTCTTAACTTTTGAGATACAGGGTAATAAACTTTTGAAAAAAATCAGTTTTTTAATAATAACTCAGATAATACTGTAGACATCTTTATAAAATTTGGTACATGTCACGCCATGGTGCATTTTGTGATATACACAAATTGTCATTTTATCTAGCAGTGGCGTTCGTACGGGTTTTGCATTTTATATTTTTGGAGAAAAAAATACTACGCCACTGCTCTCTCTCTCAAAATAAAAATTATTTTAAAAATCCTCATCCATTTTTGAGCAAATTTGTTTTCATGGATTTTTTTTCCGATGCATTTTACTTCAGGATCAATTCCTCAAAAATCTGATGCGGTGTGGAAATGTTTGTGCATCGACTGAAAGCAAATTAAGAGATCAGATTTGTTCCAAAGTGAATGAGAATCTAAGGAATATGGATCTCAGCTTGTACAAAAACGAGTTTTATCTTATTTTATAAAAGTAAGTTTAAATGAACGGATCAAATTTATTAATTATTGATAATACTAACACTGATTATAAAAATTGTTGGAAATGGCCACTTTCACTTAATAGACATGCTTCTGCCCGTCCACGCATTGAATTACGCACACGTCTAAATATTCCCGTCGTATTTGTATAGTTTCCCACGAAGCAACTATTCCCACTTTTAAATCTTCTAAAGTATTACCAGGAGTTTTATACACTAGAGTTTTGAAGTGCCCCCATAAAAAGAAATCTCAACTGTTGAGATCGGGAGATCTTAATGGCAATTGCTGAAATATTCCGCGACCTATCCAAGGATTATGATGATCTGCATTTAAATGGTTTCGGACAATTGCACTGAAATCGTGCTTGTACCATATTCGATTCCTTAGAGCAATTGGCACATCTTTAAGCAACCCACTTAGTTCTTCTTCAAGGCGTCCTGGTAAAAAAATGGGCCTATTAGATAATCACCAATAATTCCTGCCTATACATTAACCGAAAATTGGTGTTGAAAATTGGTTTCTTCCGCCCACACATGATTGTTATGGAAATTTATGAATAGCATTCCGAGAAAAATTTGCTTCGTCTGTGAACAAAATGTGTTACTCAAACTGATTATTCATTACAATACTCTGGAGATACTGACAGAAGTTCACACGCTGTTGAAAGTCTTTGGAGAGTAATTCCTGTACTCTCAAAATATGGTATGGGTATAACAAAAAATCAACCAAAATACGCCAAACAATTTGATAACAAATATTCAGAGTTCTAGCGATCTTCCTCGTACTCGTCGCCGGATGTTCTTCGATTTCTTGCAGCTCCGCGTTCTCAATTTCAGGAGTTCTGACGCTTAGAGGTCTACCTTCCGGAGCACCTTTCTTGAAACTACCAGTTTCCCTAAGTCGGCAATGAATATTTGGTAAGGCACGATTAGGATATCTTGCCTGAAAAGTGCGTCTGGCCTCTGTTGCATTATCGTCGGCGAGGCCATATACGTAATGCATTGCCGTCATTTTCGCATTCGTGTAATTCACCATATCTACTGATATTCAGAAAAACAGCGGACAACCAAAATTATTTTAATAACAAGCTTAAAAATCAAATAAATTACGCGCTGTAATGGTTTTTAACACCAACAACTTACTTTTAGTCAACTCCTATTATTTTCATCGCCGTTTGAAAAAATGACATTTATTCCAGGATAACTAGATTTATGTTTTCAAAAATTATTTATCGGTACTGCGATATGGAGCAGTTTTAATTTAATTATTTTAATCAAGAACAGAGCATCTGACAAGAAAACATATTTTTTGGATTCTCATTCATTTTGGAACAAACCTGGTTTCTTAATTTGCTTTCAGTCGATTCACAAACATTTCCGCACCGCATCAGAGTTTTGAGGAATTGATCCTGATGTAAAACAATTTTAATTTTTTTAAGCGAAAACCATGCGTCAGACAAAGAAAACCCATGCATTCAAAATTGCTTAAAAATTATTGAGGATCTTAAAAATAATTTTTATTTTGAGAGAAAGCAGTGGCGTAGTATTTTTTCTCCAAAAAACGCACCCCCACGTCAGGTGGTTACAGGTGGGATCCAAGTCCTCAATTAAATTTTTTTTCATGAACATTTTTTCGATAACTCATTTTGTTTTTGAGTTTTGGGTGTTTTTTTTTTAATTTTTAATATTGCAATATTTTTTTTCAGACATACGGAAAAATTTCGTTCACATTTTTTGTAAATGTGTTTGACTATAAAAAACTGTTCAGATACATTTTGTCGATATCCCGTTTCTATTTCGAGATGTTGGTGTTTTTAAAAAATATCCATTAAAAAAAAAATTGAGATATGAAAAAATATCATGGAAACTTTTTGTAGATCTTATCAAGAACTACGTATAAAACTGATTATATACGATTTTCCTATATCTCGTTTCGTTTTCGAATTTTTGGTGATTTTAGACAAAAAACGTCAAATACAGTGTGTCTCACTTTTCATGGAAGCACCCCCGTAACTTCCGTAATTATCAGGGTAGAATGATGAAACTCTCAGGACTGAAGGAAATTATATAAATGCACCTATTGGTTCAATGGTGATGTCCTAAGTGAAATACACTGCCCGCCAGTCGCGATGGAACAACCCATTTTTGAGGTAAAACATATTAGGGGGAAAAATAGAAGCGAAATTCCATCACATTCGTGATCAGGACCCCAACTTATTACAGATATTCCTTTTTCCTGAAAAAAAATTCAGTCCTGAAAAATCCGAATTTGTCTCACTTTTCATGGAAGCACCTCCGTAACTTTCCTAATTATCAAGGTAGAATGATGAAACTCTCAGGACTGAAGGAAGTTATGGAAATGCACCTACCGGTTCAATGGAGATGGCCTAAGTGATATACACCGCCAGCCAGTCGCGATGGAATCAACCATCGTTTTATCACTGCTGGCGGGCAGTGTATATCACTTAGGCCATTACCATCTATCATTATACCTTGATAATTACGGAAATTACGGGTGTGCTTCAATGAAAAATGAGACAAATGTGAATTTTTCAGGACTGAATTTTTTTTCAGGTAAAAGGAATATCTGTAATAAGTTGGGGTCCTGATAACCAATCTAATGGAATTTTGCTTCTATTTTGCACCCTAATTTAATTTACCGTCAAAATGGGTTGGTCCATCGCGACTGGCGGGCAGTGTATATCGCTTAGGCCGTCACCATTGTACCGGTAGGTGCATTTCCATAATTTCCTTCATTCCAGAAAGTTTCATCATTCTATCTTGATAATTTCGGAAGTTACGAGGGTGCTTCCATGAAAAGTGAGACACACTGTATATCTAAGTCCATATTTCTATTGTTTTTCAAGATATGAAAAAACTGCGAAAATATCTTATAGAACTCGTTGGGGACAACTGAATTGTTGAAATACAACTTTCTGAAATCTCTTTAGAAAGTACAAATTTCCACTTTTTTTATTTTAAAAATATTTTTCCACTTTTTGTTCGAGTTGGAAATTTTTTATAGGTTTTCATGAAAACACCTTCGTGGTATCTTATTAGTGACAGACTATTATTGTGTTTGTTGCTATGAAAACAAGCATTTCAATTAATTTCATTCTTGCTGGTATATTTTTTAAAAAATATTTTTTGCGCTTACTTATGTGGATGGCAGACGAGTTTTGTTGTGGAATTCATGTGGCAGACGATATTTTCTAAGCTTATTATGTTACAACTGATACGTACAATAAGTTTAGTGGATGCGGCTATAAATTTTTGTTGTTGAATTTTTGCTGCAATTTTAACCCTCCTGTAAGCCCCTGTCCGCGGAGATGCGGTGGCAGACGTGTATATTACTATTGTACGTTACACATATAACACACACAAAAAAATTATGCTTGCGGAAATGGTGTAATGAAATCTGTCGTTAACTCCCGGACCATTACTGGAAACAATTTATTTAACTGAATTATACAAGTCATAATGTTTTTTGGTTGACAGGAACAAAGAATGTAAAATTTGAGGACACAATATACATCAGTATAACGTATTCCACAGCAAATTCATTCTTTCAGATCCACAGTTCAAGTGTCCAGTTTGCCAGGATAAATATTACCGCTGCAAATCGTCCTTAAGGAGGCATCAAAGGTTTGAATGTCAAAAGGAAAAACAGTTTTCGTGCCCTGGCTGCGGGAAAAGATATATCCATAAGCATCACGTCACCGAACATTTAGCCAAGTGTCCAATTTTCAGTGTTGTATCTATGACTAAGTTTTAGACATTTTTACACCATTCTTATGAGGTTAGATCTTTTATCTACTTTTCTGGAATATTGATGATGTTGAACCAAAACGGTATTCATAAATTATTAAAAAATACCGGGTTTCCGTATTTCGAGCTCCACCATGGAGATCTCTGTTATTATAAGAGATACGAGGTTAGATGAAAGAAAATTCGATGTATTTTTAATATTTGAATTATTGAAAAAAAAAACGGAAATGTGTAATTATCGTTTTTATTTTGTAAAGCGAATTCCAAAAAAAACTAAACTTTTATCACTAGTAGACTGGTGCCATTACGAATTTTGAACGCTAAAAATAAGGGAAAAAAATAGCAGGCAAGGACCAGGTGGAAAATGATGTTGAGGTTCCAATTTTAAGGAAACAAATATTTAGACACGAAAACACTCAAAAAGATGAAATGGGGATGTAGTTTAGTGGTTGAAAACAGATTTTAGCGATTTGCGACGAAAAAAAATCAGAAAATTTGTAGATAATAAAAAGTTGTAGATAATGAAAAAAATTTTAAACTTTCATCTCTAACACTTTTTGACATAACCTCTACATTACCGACAAAATGGCGGAAAACCGATTTATCAATATCTCTTTTTTTTTCGCTTATAAATGATTCAATTCACATGAAATTTGGTACAAATACTTATGTCTCTTTTGGTGTCGAATAAGCGTGATTTTTTCGCAATTCAGAAGACGATTAGTTTTCGAGTTATGTACATTTTTCGAAAAAATTACCCTTGTCTTCCACGAACAATTTTTTTGATGATTTTTTGTATTTTGAAGGTGATATAAGTGATCATTTTAATTATTGAAATGTCTTCTTCAAATTGGTCTATGTAACTTGGTGGATTATTGATCGTTAAACCGCTTAAAATTGAGAAAAACCGAAAAAAGTCTCTCTGAATCACGATTTTCTCAATATTTTCAATGATTTTCGATTTTCTTGTAATGACGCAGAAGAATTAATTATGGATGCCATAACTTTATAGTTAGGAAAGTTTGGACCAAAGTGCCATGTTTTTTTGTCCGTTTTGGATTACATGTTGAAATTTCAGAAAAGTTGATATAAAGTGTCAATTTGCGCTCAAATTATGGAAGATTCTTTGGTTTGGTATTCATGTTTGTGTTGATAAATGTTCTGTTCGTGTTTATATCACATATATTATATTTTCTATAAATCTATATTTTTATTCATAGTTATTTCACAGTTTTTAATTTTTATCCCTTCACAACGTATCAGCATGATCACAATTATTGCGGAGATTGTATTAATTTCTAGAACCATTTTGGATTTTTACGTACAAAAATATTCCTGGGTATTTTAAATTCAAGAGTTTGCATAGGGATCTTACACAGATTGGTGTCACTGAAATGCAGAAAAATAAAACAAAATCACCGCACCATACCTTGGAACAAACATTTTTTTTTATTCATTTATTTTTATTGCAGTGCAAATTATTTGAAGCAAAATTTTATGGCGGCTCGGCTGGTGAACTGTTTTCTCACCTCAAAAAATGTTTTTGAATAGTGAAAAACTGCACTTTCTCTACAACCACGTTTTTTATCATAATATGCTAAAAAGAACGATGAGCAAATATTTTATTCCAAATTAAAAATAACTGAATTTCTTTAAACATTACTTATGATTTAAAAATTGTTTAATTGTTACATTCGAGCAATTATCCAAAATTATAGGAGTATTACAATCAAGACTTTTATGTATTGAGGTACACGTCACATCTGTTTTGTTGTTAACTGATGTCACTCCTGATGAAGATACGCCGTAATCGGGTATCGTTGTTTTTTGTATGGATTGTAAAAATTTTGGTTTGTACTTGATTTTTGCTGCTGATTGATCCTCATACCCCTCCGCACTATACTAGACCAATATCATTGCGGAAGCTCTACGCAAACAATGCTCAGTATATTTTTTGGGATCAAGAAAGTTTAAATATTGAGCTAGTTGCATGTGAGATTTACTGACTTAATTCATTCCCACAACCTGTCTAGAACACTTTCCGTTCTGATAGTAAATAATAAATTTTGAATTCATTGTGGCTATATCTAGTGGACGGAGGTTCCTATACATATTATATTTTAGAACCAAGAAATGTGTAGGGAACGCGGTGCTTTTGTTTTTGTATTACTTATTGTAACTAAGAGTTTACTGCTGGTATATTTTATGTCATTTACTGTCAAATGTTTCAATTCATGGCAACGACATTCCCCCGAAATTCTAAAAACTAAGGCAATCTACAAACGTTAATATTAATATCATCAAGAATCGGTCGCAATGAGAAAGTAATTACTTTAGTCATTAGGTATTTGGAGTCGGGTGCAATTTTTAAGAAAGCGTGTACTCATCCGAAGCAATTTTTTTAGAAATTGACTTTTAAAACCATCAGATTTTTGTGTAAAAATAGAACGTAACTTGAGATATTCGTTGATATCGATATTGTTTTTAATTGATAAAGTGGTTCTCAATATCGAATACATAGACCATAGCGTCGATAACTTACATTTTTTTGACAACCGCATTCAAAATCCGCAAGCAGCATAGTTTCCGAAAATGAATTTACGTGATTATCAACTCTCCAATCCATGAGTTTTGCATAAATTTCTTGATATCTGTTTTTATATTTTACTGATAATAAAAGAGGTTTCCACCGGAGATAGCAAATCAAGCTGAAATCTTATTCACTTTCTGAATCAGAAATCATGATAATTTAAAAACTTAATTAACAGCTGCTCTTAAAGTGGCGTATGGAGTTAGTAACAAGGCCTACCCAGAACACATGGTTAATGACCATAGCAGTCGATGCCGAAACACCAAAGAAAATATAAAAATATACTAACAATGCTTTTAGTGCAAACTGACAAGTCTAAATAAATAACAAGGAATTTGATATAAATTGTTTTTAAATCTCACTATTATAATTCTATTTTGCTTTTTAATCAAACAAAAGTGAAAAAAAACATTCTAATTATAGAAATGATTCCTGGCATTGTTTATTGATAATTTAAAGTCGTCAAAACAGTATATACGGGGGCTGCAAATGATCAAAAATATAATTTCAACTTTTGTCTGTAGAAATGAAAGTTAAAATTATGGCAATTTCTTTCACTTTCGACGGAAATCACGTCTCGTAAATGGTTGTCTCGTAGATGGTTGTCGAAAAAAGAAATTTCTCCACGGAATTTTTCCATCCATTGACACAAATTGTTATCGCCGTAAACAATTCATTTCATAAAAAAATTGGGTTCTTCATTGAGTCGTAAAGATGCTATGCTATGAAAATGTTCGTGGCCGGAAAAAGCGCAATCGAAAAAATTGCAAAGGAAATTAACGCACAGAAGAAAGCGCAATGTTAAATATGCCCATAAGAAATACCCACCCGTGGAAAATTGCACACATGGATTAAATCGCACAAGGCAAAAACCTCTCATGTATAAATGCGCACTTAGAAAAAAACGCAAACTCATATCATAAATTTATTTTTAGGGAAAACCCCAAAGAATAAGAAGGAAAGAACTGTAACTATTAAACAGAAATGTAAACTACTATAGATTAGCTATTGTTCTTAAATAGATAGATAGATAGTTTATTAATCCATATGACAGGTCAACAGAGAACAAATTCATTATTCCTGAATATAAAGATATATCGGAAAAATCCTCGGACAGGTCGATTTTCGAAACAGCTTGAAACTAATACAGAGTTATCTGGAAAATAGGCAGCAATGTGTTAGAAATGGTCAGATATATAGTGAATTCAAAAAAGTAAATTATGGAGTACCTCAAGGTACAGTTGCGGCCAATAAAAAATGGGATAACTCTTATAGCAGATTTTTGTTTATTTCTAGCTACTTGAATTTGTGTTATGAATATGTCACATGGCAACATTGAATATTTGACATCTATCAAATAATTCCAAATTAGGAAGTAATCATGCCGCATATACATGCAGTGACGAAAGGTGGAATAATCGCAAAAATAGACAACTGTCCCCTTTTTTTTGGCCGCAACCGTACTATACTGGGACCTATACTGTTTACTATATATATAAATGACTTATTCCTCCTACCAATCAAAGGAGATATCTTGAGCTTTGCTAATGATACTGCAGTGTTCTACGAAGACAAATCCTGGGATGATCTGAAAAAGAAAATTGAAGGAGATTTTGGAATGGTCACTGATTTTTTCAGCCATAAACTCTTGACGGTAAATGGAGACAAAACTTTCTTCATTCCTTTTTGTAGTAACACAAGCGGACTTCCATCATACAGTCAATTAGATATTACTTCGGTAAACTCTCTCATCAATATAAAAATCAGAAAAGATATAAAATACCTTGGAATTTATCTGGACTGTCACTTAAAGTGGGAACAGAAAACTTAGAAGCCTAATTCCAAAATTCAAGTCATGCAAAAAATTCTGTAATATCAAACAACTGAAGTGCCTATATTCTGCATTAGTACAGCCTCACTTGAATTATGGAATCATTGCATGGGGAGGTTTATCGAACTATCTAAGGAACAGAAAAAAGTTTCTCAAAAGTGGATTTTCAAAATTATATTTAATAACAGCTACCGATATCCAACAGACTCCTTATACAATTTAAGTGGCATGCCTGACTTGAGGCAAATATATTATAAAACTCTAATAACACAACAGTATCGAAGTAAGAACCAGAAAGTCGAACATGTATATAATACTAGATACAAAAAATTTTCATTAACATTACCTACAATAAATAAGACCTTGATTCAAAGAAGTTTTATTTACATGGGTCCAAAACTTTTTAACAAGCTGCCATCTGATATCAAGTCGATACACTTACAAAAAATGTTCAACTCAAAAGTAAAAAAATTCGTATACAAGTTGACGAGAGAAGAAATCCACAGACAATTGGAAATTATTAATTAACTCTTCTATGTTTATATTCGTTCATATTAGTTCATATTAGTTAATATTTGTTTATATCTGTTTATATTTGTTTATGTTTGATTAAATTTGTTTATACACAGAAATGGAACATGGAAACTAAATATATCTAGGTGTATATATGTATGTGTGCACGACCGCGAGCGGATGCTATATCCATGCGGTTAATCCTATTTATTTATATTCACTGTAAATTTAAATCAAAGTTATTGTAAAATTTTATATCATTGTGTTATTGTGTTTTTTAAATAAATACTACTATTACTATTACTTCTTTTCCGATAGGCCAATTTTTTAACCCCACCCAAAATATATAGGGTTATCCGCAATTGAGTAAAAATGACTTTGGTGATATTTTTAAATTGGACACCCAGTATATTTTTCCATATTTGGTTAGGTATCGTCATTACGAATCCAGTGATACCAAGTTTGATGCGATTATGTCAAACGGCTGCGGAGATATGGCCAAAAAACTTCCTCGTATGTCTAATGAGTATGACTGCGAGACTCCACACAATTCAGAAGGTTAAAAGTCTCTGTCGCACTCATTGGGTATATGGAGAAGTTTTTTGGCCATATCTCCGCAGCCGTTTGACATAATCCCATCAAACTTGGTATCACTGGATTCGTAATGACGATCCCTAACCAAATATGGACAAATATACTGGGTGTCCCATTTAAAAATATCACCAAAGTCGCTTTTCCTCAAATGCGGATAACCCTAAATATTTGGGTGAGGTTAAAAATTGGCCCATCGGAAAAGAAAATGGACCTGTCCGAGGATTTTTCCGATATATCTTTATATTCAGAAATAATGAATTTGTTCCATAATTTAGCGTTGCACTGTATATAAAAAATATTCTTAAAATACAAAAATTAAAATGTAGATTTAAAATAAAAGAGAGAAAAGAGAAAGACAAACAACTACAAACGATTAAGATATATCAGATATATCAACGACATGCATAGAAAATATCTAAACAATAATTATAGATATGTTTCAGTTAAACTGTTCGTCATAATAATAAAATGAAATTAAATCATACATTAAAATCTCACACTAAAATTGTCCAAAATATTCATCAAGGCTGTATGGAGTAATGGCCAGTAAAACATATTTGTTTTTTTTTTCTAAAAATCTGCGCTTGATCAATTTCTTTTAGCTTATTAGGAAGTACATTGTATAATCTCAGTCCTATCACATTTTGTGATTTTTGGCAAATGGTGAGATGTGAGTTTCGTAGATGGAAATCGTGTTTCCTCCTCGTGTTGTGATTATGATATTGGTTATTTGTGGAAAAGATTTTTTTATTCGCTTCAATGTAAATTAATACTTCTAAAATATAAAGGCCAGGAAGTAGAAGAATTTCAAGTTTTTTGAAAATATCCCGACTTGAAGTCTGTTGGGAGACGTTTGCAATGGAACGTATTATTCGCTTTTGTGCGATGAATACATCTTTCGCTGCTGAGGAGTTTCCCCATATTGATTATTGATTGAACCTGAGCATGATAAAAGAGTAGTAGACTAGGTGTGTCCAAAACACTTTTCAGGATTCTAATTTGGTAACATTTGGAGTGTAGAGAGCTAGTTAAATTTTTGCAGTGTGATTTGAAACTGAGATCATTGTCAATTGTGATACCTAAGAATTTTGAGGATGTACTATGTTCAAGAGATGTGCCACATATGTTCAAGCCCAGGGGTGGTAGATTAGTGTTTTGTCTGGTATGGAAGATAGTAAAACTTGTTTTCGATTCATTTAGAAACAGAGAGTTAGTGCTCTGCCAATTATGTAGGGCGTCAGTTCGTTTGTTTATTTTACTTTGGAGTTCACGTGAGCATTCGTCAGAGAAAAGCAGGGTAGCGTCATCAGCATACAGACATGTGAAAGCTCCTGGCACAACAGTTGGCAATTCGTTTATGTAGTATAGTGTAGTATAGGTGCTAGGACGGACCCTTGGGGAACACCTATGTTGTTTTGTTGTGGAAATAAAATAACTTGTCCTCTGTTTCATAATACTTTTCTACTGAATTGGCTACAAAGTTGCGAGCTAGGTTAGTTCGTTCGGGTTAGATCAGCCTAATAAAATACTACACTCAAAATTAATTTTTCTTCAACTTTCAAGCTCCCAACTTGCGAGCTAGGTTAGTTCGTTTAGGTTAGATTAGACTAATAAAATACTGCCCTCAAAATGAATTTTTCTTCATCTTCCAAGCTCCCAACATGTGAGCTAGGTTAGTTCGTTCAGGTTAGATCTGACTAATAAAATACTACCTACCCTCAAAATTAATTTTTCTTCAACTTCCAAGTTCCCAACTTGCGAGCTAAGTTAGTTCGTTTATGCTAGATCAGACTAGTAATTAGACGGGATAAGGTTACTATTGTCTGAGGATATTATAAACCATTCCAGAATGACGTCACTAACATTTTCTGGAGGGCACACATTCTATTTAATTTTTATTGTTTACTGGTAAACAACGGTCAATAGTTAGACTTTAATCTGTAATTAGTTCTTGAATGTATTAATATGCCATCGTTTTGTAGTGTTGTTAAGTGGGGAGAAAGGGATGAGGTATATTTTTTCCATTTCCGGCAATTTTAACGAAGCATGGTGACTATTTAAATGATCTACTTGCACAACGCCGCGATGCTTGGATTAATGCTTTAAAACGGGACCCCCTCATTAAAAAACAACTCAAAACTTGGCGTGTGTGTTCCCGACATTTTATCGAAGGTTAGCTAGTGTATATCAATTAATTTTTATGCGTATATGAGTTTCAAAAATAATTTTAGGATAACCCAGTACCTTAAAAGAAAACATGCATCCTGACATGATTCCTTCCCAAAATATGTGCTACATCACCAGTGGGAAACCAGATGAGTCATATAAAGTTAGTTAGTGTATATCAGTTAATTTTGGTATGGATCGCGATATTGTCTATATTACGAATTTTTTCATCGTACCGGCACTTGGTATCACCGCTAAGGGATAAATATTGAGTACTCCGAGGCATATTTGTTACAATTTTATCAAAATAACACCAGAAAAATAAAATTCACACAAGGTTCAACACCAACTAATCGATATGTGTGCCCTCCAGCAAATATGGCGACATGTTAAAGTCACGTGTTCTGGAATGGTTTATTGGACGGGGGATTATTAGGTAAAAATAGACACTTTATACGTTTTGACAATGTATTTGACACAATTGTTTTTGACAGAACCTAATTTTATATAAAAAGTGCACATCATTGTGTTTTTGACTTGTGTAATTTTCTACGTGTGGATATTTCTTATGGGCTTTTTTAACAATGTGCGTTTTTCTGTGCGTTTATTTTCTTTGCGTTTTTTTTAATTGTCCTTTTTTCCTAGATTCAAAAATATTATACTGTTTATGTAGTGGTTACTGAAACAACAATTTACTTTCAAGAGCAGAATTGTCAATAAGGATACTTTAATATCACTCTTATTATGTTACATAAGTAATATATTTGCAAGAAAAATGATAAATTTCGCCGAAATGCAATAAAAACCCACTATGAAGTAGTTCAATTTTTTTTTTGGCGTTCTGGCATCGACTGCTATGGTCATTATTATTTTATAAGGAAAAATGTTTTATAAGGTTGCTATAAAACTTTTCAATTGTGGTATGGCGATTGTTTCATGAGATATTTCATATTCTGCTGTTCAAACGTATCGAAAATAAATTAATAAAATAATTCAGTAATCGTCTTCAGAATAATGTTCATTGCAGCTTTAATATAACAAATTATCATTTTGGAAGTATTGATAAAACGCCTAGAATCATTCAAATTAATGAACAATTTAGCTGGTTGCATTTTGACGCAGTGAATCTTCAACCTGCAGTGAGAGAGAAAGCAGTGAATTTGACAAGTTATCATTAGAGGACGGTCTATTGGTTAATTTAATGTTTCTTACTTCGCAGGATTTTCGAGGGACAGAAAGACCAGCTTTCATTACTGTCATTATTGTGGAACACCTCAAGCTAAACTAACCAGACACTTGGAAAGAAAACACAAAAACGAAGGCGCTGTCCAAAAGGCATTGATGCACGGAATGTACACCAAAGAACGGAACGAGGCGTTTGAAGAATTGAGGAAATGGATGGATTTGGAATATAATCAATCTAGTGGTTTCGAAGTTATATCTGTCAAGTCACAAGCAAGTAGATATTCAGTTTGTTCCAGTTGTAAAGGTTCCTTTTCAACAAGTGGCCTAAGAAAACATATTCTGAGCTGTAGAGGAACCAACGAACACGGAAAAGTGATCCACAGCTTTTGCGACAGCTCTAAAAATTTTCTTTGAGTATAGGTCTGAAAATTATTGGTTGAACTTGTAGTACAAATTGGATTAAATAGTAAAACATGTTGAAAATCTTGATAGATCACAAAGAAAAAACTTGTCACTGCTGCCTGCCAATAAGGGTTCATTTAGAAAATATTTTGTAGGTGGGTAGTACGTTTTTTTACAAGGCATTGGCGACACCATACTGGAATTCTAGATCAATAGTAAAGAATTAGTTCAATATTACAAAATTCCCAATCACGACAATCAAATAATACAAGAACTTGCCTTCTCTACAGAAAGTATGGACAACAACGTTCAGTTAGTCAAATTTCTGGGGATTATATCATTGATGATTATGATAATAATAATAAGAACGTTTCAACGCACAGGGAACACAATAGGATTCCTGAGTTCTACATTTCCATAGTAGATATGAAAGACGCCAAATACGCAAAATGAAACATTTTTGCAAATCGTATAAAGTTTAATTTCGTCTATTTATTCTTGGAATTGCCTGATCGAATATCACTTCAAATTGCAGAATTTTCGAAAAATAATGTCACCTCTCCTGTCACTAAAACTGTGCTGCTGTACAAAACACCACTCTTTTTTTCTCTGAATTCTGAAATTACATTCCATTTGTTTTCTTGACATTACTGGGATTAGCTTTTTTTTTTAAAAAAACTTTTTAGTACTGAATTGGGGATAATACTTTATTGTTCAATTTTGTACTAGATTTCATTTCTAATCCATTTTTTGTTATTTTTTGTTTGTCATTGAGTCGTATGCATAAACCTTTAGCAGATGCTTTTACTCGAACTTCTTGAAACAGGCCCATTCATTTTGTTGAGTTTTGAGAGAGATACAGCTGTACAAGCACTTGCTAGCTTTTATGCATGCAACCATTATACTTATCAAAATAGATTTAATAGAAAAATGTATATTGAAATAAGGAAAAAAATATCCATGAATGAAAGATGGTTTGAGTATTTGGATCTTTCCACATAGCTCTGAATATAATTCAATATTCGTCAAGGTATTAGTCAGGATGTAGTTCTATTGGGTTATGAAGGTTGTCAATTGATTTTTTCGACTGTTTTACAGTCACTCGTTCAATATAAACAATCAAATTCATTTCAATTATCTCCTTATCCATACTGTAATGTGTAATTTCGAAAAAAATTGTTATTGGGCATTCCTTTTCAGAAGTTTGAAGTCGAAGTTGCATGCCAAAGCTTAACGAAAGTTATTTAAAAAAATTGTCAAGTCATATTGATTAGCATGCATATTTCCATGAGATAGAAAATGTCCAAATTAAATCAGTTATTATCTTCTTATGAAAAAGACATCGAATGACGTGGTTTTTTCAGTTTTCAGGAACATGCATTTTGCTACAGATATAAACGGAAGATACATGTGTCCCAACTGCTCTTCCACTTACAAACAAAAAGGCCATCTGGTACGACACATCAAGTACGAATGTGGAGTGGAACCCCAGTTTATATGTCTAATATGCTTCAGAAAATTCAAACACAAGAGTAATCTCAAAGCTCATTACATCATCCTGCACAAGAGATTGGCAGTATTCGATGATACACCGGAAAAAAGTAAATTTGACAGGATTCCTATGCCCTTGAAGAACTTCAAGTTGGATACGAGCCTTTCACCAGTTTCACCACAAAATGATTCAACTTCTTGACCGGGTGACTCAGCTATTTGGAAAAATGTATTCGAATTCAATGCGCTATTCGATACTCATGACTCTACAGATTTTCTGATGAACTTTGGAAGAAAAAGCAAAATCGTCCATGGATGCTTCGTGTACTATGGAAGTTCTGTTATAACTGGAACAATCCGATTGTCAGTTGGGAATCATTGATGATCAGTTTTTTCATTCAACTTCACTATGTGCCTTATATATCACTCAGAATTGTTGTAATTTTTCTGTTTGTAATTTTTAATAAATATGTTTACTTATATCTCACTATATGCTTTCAAATCCACAACCAGTATGAGTGAAAAAAATACCGATCGTAGAGTATTGAGTTCAAATCCAAAATCCGACATGATAGGTAATTACCATTTTCGGAAACAAATTGCAAACCGAGTCAAGCACAATTTTTTAAAATCAATAAAAACTTATGAGAACTGCATGCTATGGGAAACATATTTGAATCATCACTGAAATTTGAAATTTAGAAAAGAATAATAATACTACTGGTCCGGGAGTTAAAGACTGATTTCGTTACACAATTGTCGCAATCCTGATTTTTCTTATGTATGCTATGTGTGTAACGTACAATAGTATACACGTCTGCCACCACATCCCCACGACAGGGAGTTACAGGAGGGTTCAAATTGCAGCAAAAGTTTGACTTTTTTGTCTAAAAACACCAACAACTCGAAAACGACACGAGATATAGGAAAATTGTATATGATCTGTTTCATAGTTCTTGATAAGATCTACAAAAATTTTTTTTTTTGAAATGTCTATTTTTCAAAAACACCAAAAACTCAAAATGGAAACGAGATATCAACAAAATGTATATGAACAGTTTTATGTACTGAAACAGATCTACAAAAAATGTAAATGAAATTTTTCCGTATCTCTGAAAAAAAAATGGCAAAATGGAAATGGAAAAAAGTTGAGAAATTTGAAAAAACACCAAAAACGAGATATTGAAAAAATGTTTATGAACAGTCTTATTGTACTAGTACAGCTCTACAAAAAATTCTTATGACATTTTTCCAGATCTTGAAAAAACAAAATTAATTGAGGACTTTGAACCCTCCTGTAACCACCTGTCGTGAGGGTGCGACGTTCTTATTACTATTATAAATTATACACATAAATCACTTAAATAATATGAAACTTGCTCAAATGATCCGGAAATTTCTGTCGTTAACTCCAGAGCTATACTTTCTCTCTCACTCTCTCGAAAACACATATTTTTCTACTCAAAGGCGAATACCATAGACCAAGTGTATTTCGAGTTGTCATTTCATAAGTAAAAGAAAAATCTTAAGTAATTTTTTTGTGATGAATATGCAGGGTGTTTCTTAAGTACGTGTAGAAAATTCAGGAGCGTATTACTGACATCAAAATAAGAAGAAAAGTTTATATAAACATATGTCCACAAGTTATTCGTTTCTGAGATACAGAGTGTCAAAGTTGAATTCTTATTTTTATTTTTTTTTTTTTTGAATAATTTCAAAATAATTTTGATATTTGGGTAAAGTTTGGTATCTGGGAATATTTATTATTTAGTTTGTGTAAAAAATATATTTTTGATGGAGGTCACAGCGAGCAACTGTTTTCGAGTTATTGAGATTTGAAATAATCGATGCAAGTGATTTTGAATGACAAGATTTTTTAATTCAAAATAAATTCAATTAGAAATTAGTTTTTTTCAATTGAAATTGAAAATTTGATTTTGTCATTGAAAAATCTTCCCAGCTACCAAACTTTACTCGAATATCACAAATATTTCGAAAGTTATTCACAAAAAACAAATATAATAATTAAACTTTGACACTCTGTATCTTAAAAACGAGTAACTTGCGGACATGTGTTTATGGGAACTTTTTTTCTTATTTCGACGTCAGCAACATGCTCTTGAAGTTTCTACACGTACTTAAGAAACACCCTGTATAATCCGTACTTCTTCATAAATACCCTATTGTAGAGGTAATGGGGTTTTTGTCAGCAATTCTAGAACATGGAACAACTACTGTACCCTAAAACCGTTAAATAATATCTGTAACTTCAATCATTACGAACTACATTAGTTCACAGTAGATGCTAAACGTGTTCTTGATTAACTGCCATACATGAGTATAAGTTAGACTCGAAACGTTGTCTGACGTTTTGGAGCAGGTCTGGATTGATTGAAGATATTCGGTGATAATATGTTGACAGCTCTTCTGAAGAACCTGGCTAAGTGGCGTATATTTTACTTTTTCAATGACCACACAAAAAGTAATCTAAGGGGGATAAATCGGGAGATCAGAGGGGCCATTCCATTAATCGTCTTCTTCCAATCCAGTGTCTAGAAAATGTTTCATTCAAGTACTGACGAAGCGCTACAGCAAAATGTTGAGGAGCTCCATTCTGTTGGAATATCAGGTGATCTTCTGTTAACGGTGGATCAAGGGTTTCTTTTAGTAATTCCAAATAAATGTCTCCAGTCAAATTACCTGGTGAAAAAATGGACCAATAACACGATCGCCAAATATTCCCGCCCAAACGTTCTACTTTTCTGTGTTTTGAGTATGTACTTGATGAAATACTCTTGAATTGAAATCTGACTGGTACCGAAAATTATTTTGATTGACAGTACCGTTGAAATAAAAACTGCATTCATCGGAAAAGCAAAGTTTCAAATGGAAATTTGGGTCTCGTATAGCTTGATTTCACAAAATCGTAAGCGACGATCATAACCGTCTTCGGTAAGTTCCTGAACCAGTTTGATTTCATGGGGATGGAATCTCTGAGCTTTCAAAATCCTCTTACGGTACATTGACTTATTCCAGATAATTCGGAAAGATTCCGTGTACTAAGAGTTGGATCCGCAACAACCTGTCCTAAAACGGCTATCTCTACTGCTTCATTCATTACTGGGTTTCAATTTGTCGTTTTTTATTTGCCACAGATCCTGTTTGTCGAAATTTTGAAAATAAATCCAAAACGTTTTTAAGATTACCTTTTTTGTTTGCTCATTAAAAATTCTACTGGCTGTTTTGGCACTTTTATTATTTTTCAAAGATTATTCATCTGTTTTTACCCTGCCCTAAATACAAAAACAATTTTTATGCTTTACTCGTTAATAAACTTGAAGTACTACTGACAATAAATTGACACAAATACGCACTGGAAAAAAAAAGGTTTTTTATTATAGCAAAACATTAGCGGAGGAAGTTAATTTTTATTCCAAAGGTTCGAATGTCGTCAAATAACTCCAGAAATTCTCCAAAACGTTAGACAACGTTTCGAGTCTGACTTATATCAATGTTTGCCGGTCAATGGAGAACATTTCGACCATCTACTGTGAATTAATGTACTCTGGAATGATTGGAGTTGAATGTATGCAAGGATTTCCAATTTTTAATTCCATACAATGTCCATTTTTTCAATGTTTGTTATTTTTTCATGAATTTTTCAAATAAGCTTTTGAATAAAAATCATCATTTGGAATATGGGACAGTTGGAACAATGATGTGTCTCACTTATTACTTTTACTATTAAAATTGTTTTGGTGATAGTGACCAAGGAGCGGGTATGGAGGTATGAAAGTTATAATAAAAATAATAATAAATTGGTTTTATTGATATTAGGACTGGTCACCAAAACTATCAAAAGGCAGAGTTAGCGCTTACCCGTCTAGGACAAGGTTACATTTGTTTTGAGGTTATGATGGAAATATGTTCCCCTTGGATTAAAAATCGTCGTACTGCATTTTTTTCAGCACACATGTGACTTGAAGTTATTCGATCTGTTTTGGTTCCGCACACTGTATGTAAGCAGTAAGTTAATCATTTGTTCCGTGGTAAGTAAGGTAAGTGTCCCTATTTTCGTCGGTGACCCTAATTTGGTCAGTTTGGAAAGTATTTTCATTGTATTAAGTATCAGTATCACCTAATATAAAAAATTTCAACTTTGAAGTATTCCTCAAATATCCAACAACAACGCTTGTAACTTGTTATTTCTTGACAACTTAAGCCGGGCTCAAACGACTCGTGTACTTTACAAATACACAATTACAAATTGTGAAAGGCTTTCGCGGCCATCGTTGAACGAATGATGGTTTTTCGGGTTTTTAGGCCGACATTTATTTAGAGTGGTTGACATTTTCAAGAGAAATGTTTACAGTTTCGATCACTGAACACTACTTGGAGATTACTATGAGACAAAACATGTAGTGTTCAGTGATCGAAACTGTAAACATTTCTCTTGAAAATGCCAACCACTCGTGTTGGCGAAACGTCTAGATTTTCTCTAAATAAACGTCGGCCTAAAAACCCGAAAAACCATAATTCAAATACACAATTATTTGCTTACTTGGCAAGTATACGAGCTTTGTGAATTGCGATGGCAAGCAGGGCGCTCACACGACGTGTACAATGTACAAGTACGCGAGCGCGAACATTTGGCTTAAAACCTTGACAAATGAATCAGTGGTGTGGTAGTTAATAAGGATAGCGGTCGTCTGGAAAATCCAAATGACCGGCTCATTTTCATAAAAATCAAAAAACTCTAACACAATGTCATTTGTCTACTCCATTTCAATTAAAAAAAAAAAACACGAACAAAACGTTTGTATACGCTTCTGCTAGGTCTATGAGAACTAATGAATAGTCGCAGTAGGAGCCAATTATTTGTGCATTTCATTTGAGCGCCTCTACAAGTATAGACAAGTATGTACTTGGCAAGTGTACGAATAATCGTGATACCTTTGAATCGGGCCATTTTTACCGACCACAAATGGAAAACCAACGAGTGACAAATAATTGTACAAGTAACCCACTCACACGACATGGCAAGTATACGCAAGTACACGAGTCGTTTGAGCCCGGCTTTAGAATATTATCATAACATTTTCTTGCCAACAGTGGTTGTGAAATAGCATTCAAATCACTGACGTAAGTTAACTGCAGGTTGTTACTAAAAGTTCAAATATACTTGAGCATTTGGTGTTAAAAATAGTAAAACAATTGTGATGAAATTCACGTGACGACCATTGGGTCACTGTTGACGACACTGAATCCAAATGTGTTTTGATGAGTTTTTGGTACCCATAATTTCATTAATACCAAGCAAACTGAAATGAACAAGAAAAAGAATGAAAAATAACGTCAACAAGAGAATAGATGACGAGAAGTAATGCAAAAAGATGATTCAGAAACTGAAAACGGTAATATGCTAGATAATGAAAAAGTGATGCAGAAAATTGATATTTCCAATTCACGTGAGGAAGACTATATTGGTGGACGAGGATGTCTTTATCCTGGGGTGGTAAGTGGATCGACTGAAGAAATAACTGGTTAAATGTTTTATTTTTCACAGTTCTTCTTCTTTATTTTAGAGTTTATATTTTGTTTGTTTTTTCTGAAAATAATTTCATCAATTACTCAAAAGTCTTTTTGATGATTATGATGAAACCTACTGTGGTTATTAGCAGTAGCAAGGGGCTTCTTTTCATGAAATTATATTTCGAATTATAAGTGGCAGATGGTTGGTTACCTGATTGATGTTTATAGTAAAAATCATTCTACGCCACTGTTTTTCCTAAGTTTCGTATTCTTTGCAGAAAAAAATTATTCAAAATACAGCTTCCTCATAATGCTGTGAATTTCAAATCAAAGTCATTCGCGTAGAAATGGTGGTGACGCACCATCAAAATTCAGAAAGTTGTATGAATGATCTTTTTTTCAGTTACTTACTCCATATTTCCTTGAAATTCTATTTGATTTCATGCACAAATGTATTGTTGAGTTTTGATAGAAACAGTTGACAATTATGGGCCCAGAAACACAACAAACAACCAGTCCATCAACGACGAAACCAATAAAAGAGTTCAGGTAGAAATAAATTAATTAAGGAAATATATCAATTAATAAAGTATTGCTATTTCAAATCCACGGCACTATAAGAGAGTTGTATTTTTAAATGTTCAATTTGATAAAAATTTGAAACTCGGAGAAAAACAGTGGAATACAATGATTTTTACCATTTTTATTAATCAGGTGACCCTTCGCTGGTTATAACTTGTCATCTAACCTCATGAAAACAAGCCCCTTGTAACTGGCAATATACACACCAGGTTTCATAAAAGACTTTTAAGTAATTAATAAATAACCTATTTTTCATTAAAACTTTGACACTCCTTCACTTGAAAACAAAAGCAAGTTAGGACTATTATTCATAAAATATGACAAGAAATCACCACCTGAAATTAATGACATCATTTAGTATACACTCTGTATATTTGTTATAGCATGACGAAATTGAAAAACGGTAGCCCTATTGCTTCTTCTGACAAACATAGGGATATTTGCCTTTTATCTTCAACAACTTCATCATCAACGAAAATCTTTATTTCCAGGTATATGCAACGAAAATGGAAAATTCACATGTCGGCGTTGTGGAAAGTCGTACGGTAGGAAACAACACGTTGTTAGACACGTTCAATATGAATGTGGAAAACAACCAATTTTCCAATGCATTCTTTGTCCCAGAAGATGTAAAAGAAGTGATGTTTTACAGTCTCATCTAAGAAACATACATGGGATTAAAAGTTCTTTGTCGGAGTGTCATAAAGACACTTTAATGAAACTAGTGCCATAATGAAGTTTTTTTCCATGTAAATAAATCATAATTTATTTTCTTAATTAAATTTGCTTTCGTAATCTTATCCAAAACCATTAATTCTTGTAGGTTGTTTTGAGTATGTTTCAATCAATCAGTCAATATATACTTTATTGTCTGGAGAAACAATTCTTGTTGATAAAGCAAGAATACGTATAAAAATTTTCAAGTTCATACAATATATAAATAATTATTAATAAATAATTAATAATTGATAATTAATTAAAATGACTGAGAAACATGTCCAAAGAAAACTAAAAAATAAATAAATAAAATTAAAAAATATTTTTATTTAAATGCACTAAAAAGAACAAAATTAATTTTAAAATGAATAAAACCCATCATTCAAGGCGATTTTTGTAGAATTTATCTTTTGCTAGTTTTATAACTCTTCGATAGACAGATCTGTAATTAATGATGTAGACTTGAAAAACTAATTTATTTGTACATTTCCTTATATGTGGAGTGACCGTAAGTTTCTTGCTGAAGTTTTCATTCCTTTTGTCACCCAGTCCTTTTTCTTCTTCTTTTTCTTTTAAATCTTTTGTATATAAATATATTTTTCAGTGCGATATATCTGCTCCTGTGGAAAGTCATATTCTAGGCCCCATAATTTGAGAACTCATCAGAAACATGAGTGTGGAAGAGAGCCCTTTCTCCAGTGTGAGTTGTGTCCATACAGATGTTTCAGAAAAAATGTGATGCGGTCACATTTGGACAGAAAACATAGGTTTCATTGATTAATTATGCAGAAGAAAGTACATTTTTTGTCAGTTAGACTGAGAAAGTTTGTTATAATCCTAATTTGGTTTCTATTTTTTACCCAGAATACATATTTTTGTAAATGTATAATAAAAATAGTGTTCGGTTCGTACACCAATAAACGAATACATGTTGATAAGACAACAAACACATTTTATTTAAATGTTGAGTATTTTACTCATCGTTTAGAAAGGTCCCGTTTTGAAACAGCGGGTCGAGGTATTATTGATATTTAAAAACTGGGTTATGTTTTCGTCTACATGTTCCAGCGGTATTATTTGTGGTTTTAACTGAACTTTAATAATGATAATAACTAAAAACCTGATTGATATTCAGAATTTTATACTTAAATACATTTACCTAAAACTGTTATGTTATGATTGTCTAGTATTACGCTTGAATTATCTCTTGTTTTCAAGGCACATGACTTATTATTTGAAATATTCAATTATTTGAAATATTTTTTTGATTTAAATTTGGGCTAACTTCATTCGTGTTATATAACTGAAAGCAATTTTTTTGGTAATCTGGCGGAAAATGAATTTATGAAAACGGTTAACAACACTTTCTACATTTATGTTCCAGAGTCGACTGGGTTCCGATGTGACTTTTGTAACAAGCGATACAGAAACAAGTCAAGTCTTGTTAGGCATTTTCAATTTGAGTGCGGAGTAGAAAGACAATTCAAGTGTGAGATTTGTCATAAAAAGTTCAAACTGAAACACCACTTACTTTATCATTTGAGAGCTAAGTGTACAAGGGCACAGTGAGTTGGCGTCGCAAGGCTTTTTAATTATTGTACTGGTTACCAAGAGGTCATATTCATTCTATATTGTCCTTTGTGGTGTTATTTCAGTGTAAATAGTAAACTTTGACGATTTTTGAATGCATTTTCTGTTTATTGAGTTTTATTTGATGGAGGCAAGTCGCATAATATAATAATATGGTCTACCATTTTATTCTTGCGGTTCATATCTGAATGATTTGCTTTTTTATTTGAATCACAAATATACTAATCCTATATTTCTCAGTTGTGAGCTGTCGTTTGAAAAAATCAGAATCAATATTTAGATATATTGAGGAGGATGCAATTTCGAAATGATCCTAAATATGGGCTACCACCAAATATAACTTTATTGAAATCATGTCAATATAAAATGAATTTCATATAACTAATTAATAGACATCCTACTCATTGAAAAATTTTATAATGAAAAGTAAATTATTCATTTAGAGTGATTGCACACACATTAATCATTTTCGGGTCCTGCGCAATTACTATGGACAGATCTCAGTCAGATTAATTTAATGATACTTGTAAAAAATATATTTCATGGTGTTCCCCAAAGATCTGTATTGGGATCATTGTTATTTTTAATTCATGTCACTGACTTTGGCAAATTCATGATGCCGGATAAATTTGTTCTTTTCGCAGATGATACTTCCTTAGAGTCAACCGGTAAAAGTCAAGAAACATTGTCAGATCACAAAGATAAAACATTGGAATTGGCTTTGACATAATTCTTGATGGCAACTTATCTTCGGTAAATCATATACAAGAGTTGAATAAGAATCTCTCTAGAGGCAGTTTTGGTCTCAGGCAAATCAAAAAAGCAGTGGATCTACAACCTTTGAAAAGTGCGTTTTCGCTATGTTCCATTCACATATTTATTACGTTATACTTTTGTGGGGAAGTTCCTCTGATTTCATTAAAATATTCATACAACAGAAAAAGGTTCTGATGATAATAATGAACGCTGAGTATAGATACCACTGGAAAACACTTTTCAAAGTCATGGGAATTTTACCTTTACCATCCTTCTTCATTTACCACACAGTTCTTGAAGTTCATAATACAAAATCGTACTTCCCTAAACATCTGAATGTACATTATTATCAGACGAGAATTGCTGAACTACTTATGAAGCCTCGATATAGACTAACAATGAAAAATTCCCTAACTATTATCCTTCATAATCATACAACAGAATATATCTTACTCAACCGCTAATCGTTCAAACTCAAAATGAAATACATTTTTTTGAAAAACTGTTTTAATGACTTTGAGGAGTTTCTGAAATCACCTTGTCATGGCACTGCTAGGGTTTCCTTTTTAAATGTTTGAATGTAAAAGCCTTTAATGGACATTTAAAAAAAAAAAATTTTTTGTCTTTTTTAAATACATTACAATTACATCTTACATTTTTATTTATAGATGGAAAGCTTTGTCGATAAGTTGAAAAATTTCTGACATTTGAGGATATTTTGATTTTGACACGTGTCTACGGTTGCATTTTCACAGAGGGCTTGGTCCAATAAATCTTTCCTTTCTGTTTTTTTACAAATTTACCACTAGAGCACATGTTTCCTTACTTATAATCCTGGACTCGGATGTCACGCTGGCAGCTATAGCTGCCTCCGTGGTGTTCCGAATGAAGCCATAAATGTGCGGTTGGTTTCCTGTTAGTTGACTCCGCTTGTTTGTCGTTTCATCTGCGATCAAGTATTGCACATCCTTGCACTTGTTTTCACCTTACTGATAAGGGTCCTAATATCGAAACACGTGTCTATGGTTGCATTTTCACAGAGGGCTTAGTCCAATTAATATATATTTTAAAATTTTACTTATGACATCTACAGTCACTAGTTGAAAATTAATTCAACACGAACCTAGGAATCCGAAGTTAGATGTTTATCTACTCATTGACAGGTGGCCAACAATTTCATTGTTTCGACCAACCCAAGGTTCAATCAAGTTTCTAGAACGTTAGAGGAACGTAAACATAGTATGAGTGAGAAGATAGTATTTTTCGATTTGATTCCGAGTTCCAACTTTTGACAGCTGTTTCGTGGTCACCCACTCATCAGAAATGATTTATGGAGCTCTCAAAATCAAAACGAATCCACTAAAAATTAGTACCGTAAAGGCAAGTCAGTATATTACAAAATGTTACTTATGACATCTACAGTCACTAGTTGAAACTTAATTTGACACGAACCAAGGAATCCAAAGTTAAATGATTATCCAATCATTGACAGGTGGTCAACAATTTTGTCGTTCCGACCAACCCAAGGTTCAATCAAGTTTTTAGTATGTTAGAGGAACCTAAACATAGTCTAATTGAGTAGATAGTAGTTTTCGATTTGACTCCGAGAGTTCCAACCTTTGACAGCTGTTTCGTGGTCACCCACTCATCAGAAAGGATTTATGGAGCTCTCGAAATCAAAACAAATCCAATTAGTTCCGTAAAGGCAAGACTGTCCGGCCCGAAGAACGTAAAGGCCATGTTGGACGAATACAGGCGATCACAATCGTGTGGAGGGCATAATCGCCTGTATTTGCCCATGACCGGAGTCTAACTTGTCGGTGGTTATATCCAGTAAAAAATAAATAGCGACTGTTTCAACATCCTTGTGACAAACACAGATCTCATTTTTGAGGTCTGTGGTGACAAATGACAACAATAACAGCCGTATGCATAGTCAATCGCCAGCGACTCGCCAGAGTTTCGCCGTTCGCTACACAAGGATTATAATGCACAGTCGAGCTCAAAAAAAGTGACAACTATGCGGTAAGTCATATTTTGGCGAAACGCTGGCGATGTACCACTTTTTTGGAGCTCGTCTGTGCATTATAGTTCTTGTGTAGCAAGCGGCGAAATTCTAGCGAGTCGCTGGAATTGACTATGCATACGGCTGTAAATATGCACGAGTGTGTGGATCGCTGCGCAATGATGTTGGCAATCGTGGCCCATTCTGTATCCTTCCATCATGGCCGATGGTGTAGAGGCGCTATAAGAGCTAGAGGGATAGGGTTTTCACCGTTGGGATCATACCGAACATACGCGTTTGACCGGTGTACGAACACCATGTTTCACCACTTAGGGAGAATGTTAAGTGTGTTTTTTCCACTTTTTTGGGGATAACTCGAGAACGGAGACACCTGGGAGGATGGGACCTGTACCGTTGGGTTTGTAATGAGTAATCACACCTCCGACATGGACAGTTCAAATGTGTCTAAAATGCCGTTCTTGACTTCCTCTATCAATCCTACATAATCCCTGAAACATCTATTTTCAAGACTTGAACCCGGAGATATGAATAAAAAAAAATCATTCGTTATCACAAAAGTATCGCCAAATCTGTCCTTGACGATCCTAACTTTAACTAAAAACACCAAAATTCGAAAAAAATTTCCCTCAAAAATATGTTTTTTTTTCAAGATATGAAAAAAATTTAATGGAACTTTTTGTAAACCTATTCAAGTACAATAAGATTGTTCATGTGCATTTTCCGATATCTCGTTTTGTTTTCGAGTTTTTTTTCAAATATATCCCAGACTATTGATATTACGGCAAAAATTCATCGACATTTTTTGTAGTTTGTCAGAAGGTGATTAAAAAATGAATTTTGTGAAAATTGAAAATCTGTCGCTATCATTAAGTTTTTGGTGGTTTTATTAAAAATCAATATTTCGTTTATTCTTCAAGATATGGAAAACTTTCATTGAAACTTTTTGTAGAAGTTTTTGAAGACAATAAAACTGCTCATATACATTATTTCGATATCTTGTTTAGTTTTCGAATTTTTAGTGTTTTTCGTTTTCTTTCAATAATTTTCCGAACTATTGATATCACGAAATAAACGCATCAACATGTTTTGTAGATTTTCAAGAGTTGATCAAAAAAGATATCTTGTGGAAATTGAAAATCTATGGCCATCTTTAAGATTTTGGAGGTTTTAAGAAGAAAAATTCAACATTTTCCAAGGCATGAAAAAAATTCATGAAAACTTTTTGTAGATCTGAATGAAACTATGGATATACATTAAGTCCATAATTTTTCGTATCCATAACCTGCGTCGTCTTAGAGTTTTTGAAGTTTTATAAAAATAATTCGATATTCTCGCGAAGCGCCTGGAAAATCTGGGGGGAAGGGGGAGAATGGAGAGTAAATAATCAAAGTTTGGAGGGGGAGGGGAAATAATCAAAAATAATCAAAAATCAGTGCGCGAAGCTCCCGAAAAATTTTAGGGAGTGGGGAAGGAGGGGAAATAACTCACAAATCCGGAATTCCGGAATTTTTTTGGGAGGAGGGGGAGGCAGATAATAATGAAAAAATCTGAGTTTTCGTAATTTTTGTAGCGGTAATAGTAGGGAAACATCGATGTAGCTTTTAAAGTGGGATTCGGATATCTCGAATTTCCATTTTTTTTAATATTTCCCGGACTATTCATTTAACGGAAAAAATTCAAATACATTTTTTGTAGAGTTTCTGAACGCGGTCTGAATAGATTTTCTGGTTAATTGTAAAAATATCAACCGTTTCCGATGTATTTCGTATTTTCCAAAAATAAAATGCAAATGTGGATTTTCAGATTTTTCAAGTTTTCCTGGTTTTCCGATTATTTTTGTGAAAAATTGTTCCAGTAGGATTCGTTCGTCAATTTGAGTTCATCCCGTAGCATTTTGCGAAATTCAATATAATGAATGGCTCGGTCGTATTTTCATTTTTTATAAATCGACATTTTTCAGAAAATCACCAGAAAAACCCTGTTAGCATTTTCCGATCATCTGTAGGACATATTGAAGTATATCTTCAAAAAATACGGAATTGATCAAATTGATTCCTGCACCTGTACCGAAGGAAGTAAGAAGGCAAAAAAAAACGGAAAAACCCCGTGAATTTTTTCCAGATTTTCCGATCGCGAATAAATTGGAACATACAAATACTATCCTCGAGTTATGAAAATGATTCAAATTGCAAAGCAATATCTCCAAGGGTTAGGGCTTCGAAGAACCAGACGGACGGATCGACAGACATATTTTTTCAATTTTTTTTTGTAAGGATAATTTCCTCCAAAGCATCTATATGTATAAAACGTCAAATAAGAATTCTACTCCAAACTACATACACTTAATTTTTTATTTCATAACGAATTATTGATTACTTTTGTAGATATCACATTCACTGATGCCAATTTGGAGTCCGACACAATTTCTAAGTCAAATTATTGTCCGACAAGTAATGAAACGAGCACAGATGATGATGATGATGATGATGTTAATATACCAGTTAAGCAATCCCCTACATTCAACCAAACTACTGATGTGGAAACTGGTATAACAATTAAAAGTGAGGAAATTGAGTTTTCCGAATCAAAAATTATCGATCCGTCGACAAGTATTACTTCAAGTTCAAAAATCATTGCCAGAGCCAGTAGTCGGAAACATCACTGTGTTTTCTGCTATGAAGATGTCATTAATTATGCAAGGCATTTGAAGAGACATCATACTGATGAACGTCAAGTTCAGGAAATATTGCGTTTGAACAAAAATTCTAAGGAACGAAAAAAGTTGATAGATAAACTACGACACGAGGGAGACTTTGTGTCTACGGAAATAATCCCGGTATCGAATAATTCAAATGAAAGTCCATCGAGCCACATCGTCTGTAAATTCTGCAAAGGATATTATTCACGAAAATTTTTGAGAAAACATGTGAAAAAATGCTTCTTCAATCCGGATCCATCTAAACCAATCAAATCACAGATTGAAGGTCATAACATGATGGTAGGTGATTTCGGGCCCAAAGATACTCTCAAGGTTACTGGATTACTTGATAAATTGAGGGCTGATGACATATCTTTGGAAGCTAAAAGGGACAAGATAATATGCGAAGTGGCTAGGATATATTTACACAGTCACACAGAGAAGCATTCGATGTCTGTAGCTAAGAAACATATGAGGAGACTTGCTCGGGTACTGATTGAAGTCAGAAAAGTTGAAGCGAATTCAAAGTTAACCCTGGAACAAATTTTGGGACCTTCTAGGTTTAAAACTATCATTGAGGCAACTAAAACCCTTTCTGGATATGATTCTGACAGCTCAAGCTACAAGTCTCCATCATTAGCATTACAAATGGGTGGTTTACTTAAACGTGCTATAAATACAGCGCTTTTACTTGATATGCAACAAGAATATCCATCGCAAAAAAAACAAGAAAATTTCAAGGCTTTGTTGCATCTTATTGAAATTTCCACAGAAGCAGGTCACAAACTGATGACAAGTTGATTCGATACATTTACTTCAATGCCTCTGACTGAGGCTAGTGTATTTTTTGTTAATAATAAAAATTGTAGAAAAATTGTACTTTTTTCTGAGATATGGAATTTCAACTGACCGTCAACGAAGTTAAACATTATTTTGAGTTTTATCTGTTAATTATGATCATTGAATTCATCATTTATTTGTTTAATTAACTCTTCACGTTATTGTGACTTCTGTTCGACTTCTTCACTCATCGAATAAATGATGAGTACGCCACTGGTTCCAGTATATCATAATAACAATAACTGGTTTCTCCTCACTACCCCTCACCATCAAACTCTTACAAATTGCATTTTGTTGCTTTCACAACAATGTGAGTTTGCATTTATAGAAGGCATCTGTATTAGAGATGCCTTTTTCATCCCTTTCTTGAATGCAGCATAACTACTCTGTTTATTCACATCATACCGTGGATCATGCTGACAAGAAACACTGTCGGGTATTTCCGTTTTCACTTATTACTTATTACTTACTCTTTACTTGCGACTCCTGTTCAGATGTAGTAATATCTAACCTCAAAAATTGAAAAATTACGTTATGACATATCATTCACCACAATTTTGTTGTTTGATGCCGTGTCGAATCAGGGTTCTTATCAAGGAAACCTGGAGTCGAATCGCAAAAAATTGCGAATATTTCGAATATTCGCAAGGGTATGAACGAGCCTTTAAGAAGGTGTGATACAAGTGCTACTATTCTACTACGAATCCCTACTCTTTGCAACTACTACTACACTTTAGTGTCATTTCGATCTTTCGTCTGCTTCAAGATATAGTGTCTATCGAATCTATTGAATAATCATTGTTTCAAGAACAGTCAACAAATTCCACCTAATGTCTATTGAAAAATTGACTAGTAGTTCATATTTTTTCTTAGTTTCGTTATTTTCACTAGTTATTAAAAACAGTTGAATTGTTGTTTTTCGTTTGATTTTGAGATGCGTTGATTTTACTTTGGTTATCATTAAATACATTATTATTTTGGACATCGTTTTTGGCGTCATTTCCATGTGTATTTGTATACGTTCGTAAATCAAAGGCGAGGAGTAATACATACTCATTAAGTATGCAAAATTCATACAGGGAAGCTCTTGCGAATTTTGATGAAGAACGTTTATAAAAACAGCAAACAACTGTTTTCTTCATTCGCTAGGTAGTGCCACTCTGTACAATATCCATTTGTCGGATTGGGCCATTGTAAGGCCATTTTTAAGGGATTTGAAATTCTGACCAGCCACCTTTCAGTGGTATATCTTGGGGTATAATTTCTGTTCAAAAATATAATGGTATAATTTTATGAAAATATTTAGGTTTATGCTATAGAATGTTATTTCTTAACAATTAGTTGGTAATACATTTGACAAAAAATAGGAAGATGTGTATTTTCACCGATTATAGCATTTTGGAAGTTAGAAACGTGAAATGCAGCAGTCAGTAGTAATATAGAAATTATCAAGAAATAATGGAATCAAAGAAGAATGATGTAGCTGACTTATTATATTGAATTATTACAGAAATGGTTTTGTATGAAGTCACAACCAATTGAAGTTATTTTAATTTTTGACAAAAAAATTACAGTATGTATATAAGTACACTATTTACAAGAACTATATTATATCAGAGTCAGAAAAAGATCTATATCTTTACTAAGGTCAATAACAATAGGATCAATCAAGTCTTCAAGAATATTGTCAATTTTTCACATCACATAGCATGTTCTACGGTGACAACATGGTCAATGCATTTTCTCCAATTGTCGCTGATCACTTCACTGACCGCAAATTCAAACCATAACTGAACATCTTTCAGTAAGGTTATTCTGGACTTTCATTGTCTAAAAAAGAACAAAGAAAAATTCAATTCTCTGCAATTTTTAATCACGACGTTTCAACTGTTGGAATCTACAGTTGTTATCAAGTGTGATAACGACAATAATATATCCCTACAGAATAAAATCGATGATTTGTTCAAACCGTTCTTCGAAAACGTCACCATTCATATCTTCGTGATAGTTACCGGATCGTTTCGATACAAATGTCAAAAGTCCTGTTTCCACAACCCTTCTGAACTACCTATATGAACGATTATTAATCTTATACCTTTGCCTGATGGTGGATTCAAACCCGTTGACAATCCTTCAATGAAAACTTGCCTTTTGCTCTTAATATTTCTGTACTGCCAATACTGAGATACAGTATATCCTTCGTTTATCCAAGTTTCGTCCAGGTAATAAATGCGATCTTCGTTTCGGGATTGTTTAATATTGCGTAAAGTTCTTACGATTATTTAAGACTCATTCGGCAAACTCTTTGATTTTTTATTGGGTAATAAAAAACCACAAAAAAACCGCTTACTCCACGTGGACTGCAGACAATAGCGCACTGTGATTGGATATAACGCCATAAAGTCCCAACTATTATTTATGCTAATGAGACACATTCGGCATTCTTTGAAATTGATATTAAACAGGTTCGTCAGATGTGCTTATAGTCCGGGAGGCGATTCAACAATTTAGATATGAGCGATACCGTGATTTTGTGAATCACAGTGATATTTGTCATTGTGATTTTTTAACATTGATTTTTAAACTTGATGATATCACAGTTTTGAGGTTGCGTCGCGTTTGGTTACTTTGGTCTTGGATGCATGAGCCCGTTCACCGTTTACTGTTATCAGGTTAATAAGATAGATATATCAGTATCAGTTTATACTATTCATCCCCAGGTTTTTTAGAATTATGTATTTTAAATCAAATAAAACTAGTTTGTAACGATGACATTTAATTTAATTATAAATTTATAACACGAAGAATGAGTATTTTGTCCAAGAATTCAGGCATGCAAATTACTTGAGGCATAAGATGTCCGGAGGACTCCTCATTGCTAATATCCTATACATACAATAGGAAAAGTTGGGTCGAAAATCCATCAGAAAACAACTACTTTCCTGGCTAATGCCACGACGAACATTGAATTACATCTGATGAAATTTCCGTACAGAGTTCCTACAAGGTTATCTCTGCAATTGCTTGGTTGCATGGGAATGTTCATCGAAACATTCGGACCACCTATATATCGATTTCGGAGTGTTGCTCCTCATCAGTATAGGGTAGGTCTAGCAGTCAATAAATAATGTCTGCAACGAATGAATCGACAACCAAACCCATTTAAAGACCGAAACTGAGATCGCGCCCGCACAGTGGATTAAATCCAAACTGCGAGCGCCATCTCAGCGCCGGAAGCCCAACCAAGTAATACCCATGACCACGATCGTCAAGACCGTTCAACACGAAAAAGAAATCTATAGTTCACAATGAGCTTATGACATGAGGCATAAGATGTCCGGAGGACTGCTCATTGCTAATATCCTATACAATATGCAAATTACTGTCTGAAATGGTAAATAAATTAGGTTTGTTCATAACAGAGAATTCCAAAATAATAATAATGTGAACCAGAACATATTCTAATTCCATGCGAGCTCACCTCGCGTTTTTCACGTACGCCGATAGGCACAGGTATTAACGTCGATGGGCATGCCTTTCTCATGCCGGGTCAAAAATGCAGGATGGGCACGCATGTATCTGAATCGGCCTTAAGACAAACAAGAAATAGTTTTATGACACTACTGATTACAACTCTGTCTGCTGAAAGCATAATATTCTGTAGGCAAATTTTTACTAATTCAACCAAAACTGTATCTATTATAGTTACATATATTCCCATGGTGGACAACCTTATTTTTGACTTACTGTATATAGTGAGTTATTATATTTGCTGTTTTGTTTATAAACATATAAGGAGAATTATATGTATTTAATAGATTATAATCAAACACTGTAAATACTATAATAAACAAGTCAAAACAGAATATCTAGTTTCAGTCAGTCAGTTCCACATCATCGTCTATTTGTTAAATCGCCTCCCGGACTATTATTAGCATTTCAAAGAATGCCGAATGTATCTTGGCATGAATGTTAGTGAGAACTTTATGACGTTATATCCAATCACAGTGCAGTTTGTGTAGTATTGACCAATGACACGCAGTCCACGTGAAGTAAGCGGCTCATTTGAGTTTTTTTATTACCAAATAAAAAAATCAAAGAGTTTGCCGAATGACTCTTAAATTTTCCTAAGAACTTTTTTTTTTAATAGTTTCTTCTCCACATCGCATTATCTGGTGCATGTAACAATATAGATTGTCTCATGTTTGGTATAGATGAAGCCGATTTGTTTAAAAATATTCGATAATATCATTTGAGAGAAAGTTCAGTAATCCGGATCAGCTTGAACTGCGGACATAATTTTATCGCCCTGTAAACTTTTTTGTAGTGTGCCACTGGTGGATTCTAAATATGAAATGAATTCTTTGTTTTGTGTAGGTATAATTTTTTTCTCGTTTGTAATTTTTACGCATCTCCGACCGTTATCGAGAAAAAAATTGAAATCATTTTTTGTAATTCGCTAGATTTACCTTATTAAAATCTTTCAATGAAACGATGAAAATATAATTAGTAGACTTTGACTGTTATTTTCATTTTGACGTTTAGGTTTACATCAGTAAAGCAATTGATGAATAATTTCAGGTGGAGTCGTGTATACCGACTTCAGCAAGGCTTTCGATAAAATTGATCATCCAATCCTTCTGAAATTTCTTTTTGAAGTCGGTATACACGCATGCGTCATAGAGTGGATTGCATTAAATATACAGGATATGACTCAGGTAGAAACTACAAATGGTTTTTACTCAAACAAATTTTTAGGAAGAAGTATCATAAAATCATCTCAACTTTAATTCATAAAAAGTTTCAAATTAGGGGGTACATGTTTCCGATTCAGCAAGAATCTATCTTCAGGCTTATACAAGTTATGGAGAGAAATAAACTCCATTTTTTATGTAATTGTCAAAAATTGTAGAAAACTTAAAATAAAATGTTGATACTAGACTGATGCCCAAGCATATGGTTATGCTTGGGCATTGGACATAGTATCAACATTTGATTTCACGTTTTCTACAATTTTTCACATTTATTTAAAAAATTATATTTTTTCCTTTCCATACCTTGTATAAGGCTGAAGATGGATTCTTGCTGAATCCGAAACATGTATCCCCTATTTTGAAACTTGTTTTTTGTATACCTTGGATTAATTTACTCAATTTTATATCGTAGGGATATGTTTCTCTTTGAAAAGATGACTTTATTAAGAATGCAAGAGGATCAGAATTCACATCGATTGTATGCTTGACAAGTATGATATTAATTCCATCATTACGTACAGAGCGTTTAATATTAATATCCTTGACAATATCTACAATTTCCGGTGTTGTAACGGAAAAGTAAGCAAAACTGTTTGTGGACCAATTAGTAGTATTGTTACAATTTTTAGTATTTTCGTTGAAGAAATGTATCAGCTTCCATGTTTTGTTATTCTTAATTAAATGGTTATAATTTCATATTTGTTTTCTTCATTCATTCAAATAACATGAAAAATAATGTTATTTTTCAATGCTGTTTCCATATTCTTTACTTTCCTCATATGCGGAAGGAAGTATTAAATATTCATGGTGGATTTCGACTCTGAAAAGATGCAGAGAGTTTTATGAAGATTGAGCAAATAATTCATATTGTCGGTAATCAGTTATTATTGCATGATTTTTTATTGTTTTTACTCGTAACGATAATAATAATTATTATCTATTATTGTGTCCTTCTTTCTTCTTGAGCTCCGATGAAGTTTGTCTTCGGGACTCAATCAATGGATTTCATCATAATAAAATACTAATACCAACGATTATACACAGAGACAAAATGTGATGATATTCTTGCAACATATAAAATGGAAAAATCAATGAATGACATAACATCTAATTCAAGAAATAAATCGAAAACAATGTGGAATATCTTCAATCGCATTACAAATAGACAAAATTAAAATGGAGATATAACTTTAATCAGTGGGGGTGTACTGTAGATATCTGAGAGAAAGTGTCAGAATATGGAATGAATTTGAATTATTATGGACCAGTCAATCTTGGCATATGGAATACTTTTTTGAGGTTCCAGTTCAAACGCAAATAAAATATTCATACTGCAAAAGCGAATAGTTATGGTCTTGGGTTATTAACAGTACCTATCTCTGGTTATTTTCGTAATGAAACACAAATACTTGGTCTCTACAAATGCAGATGAATATTTAACTTATAACAGGCTGCCTACTCAATATTCAAACAAAGTTTGATTTTTGTGAATGATTATTATTATCTCCTATCTATTGATCAAAGTTTTATATTAACAACATGTTGAGTCCGTGAGGTGTGCGTTTTTTGAAATGTTTTACTCATTATGTTACGTGATCGGTGTATTTCACTCATTTTTGACGTTGTCCATGTCCTTGATAATTTTATGAGAATAAAGATATTATTATAAGTTTGGTAATTATACCACTCAGTAACCTTCTAGTTTGTTATCGGTAGACTTTCTTCCCTCATGACTTCCCAGCATCCCTTTTTCATCACGTTCCCAATACGTTTTTTGTATTTTTAGGCAGGAATAAACACACTTGTCATCAGTGCTCGAAAAGGTACACTCACAGAAGTAGTTTAGGTAGGCATCTGAAACTGGAATGTGGAAAACCCCCTCAGTTTGTGTGTTCACTGTGCGGCACCACGTTCACCCAAAAAAGCAGCCTGAAGTCGCACCTTCTATGTTTCCACGAAATCCTGGTGAGCGATCTGAAGAACTTCCAGGTTTGATCTCGTGCACCGATAGTATTGCGAATACACATCTTCGTTTCCAGAAACAATTTATTTATTATTAGGAAAAATTGTGTATTGTCAAAAATCACGATAAGAGATTTGTCAGCTAAATTTTGATTACATATTAGTGTCCTGATGAACTTGGAATTTTATTTGAAGAAAAAAATCTAAAATGATTAATAAAAGTAATGACAGATTAAAGTTCTGAATTTCCGGTGCTGCAAGTTTAAAAAGAATTATTATTTTTCTAATTTTGACATAAAGTGACACTCGTGAATGTCACAACATCCAACTTTTCATCACCAGTTAGGAAATGTTTCACAATACTTTTTGACATAACCTCAAATTAAACGTCAAAATGGCGAAAAAACGATTTTTTAGTATTTGATTTTTTTCTCGCGTATAAATAATTGGACGGTGTTATGCAACAATGAGTCAAGCCACATTTTTTAATAATTGAGCTATCACAGTCATTGGAATCGCCAAAGTGTTATTCTACAAAAAGCAAAAATGATTCAACCCGCAATTGTAAGGGGGCTGCATCCACTGATGATATAATTAAGCCACATTCCATCATTCCATGATCTGCTAAACGATTGTGATATTTTTTACTAAACAAGCTGACTGTGGCCTGACCAATTATTGCATAACATCATCCAATTCAATATACATGCAAATTTGTGAAAATGTCTTTTTTGGTGTCGAATAAGCATGATTTTTTCGAAATTCAGAAGACAGCTAGTTTTCGAGTTATGTACATAATAATAATAATAAAGGCCTTTATTAATTTAATTGAATTTATCAAACAAAAAAAAATTAAGAATATAGAAAATTAGGGAGAGATTCAGATCAGTTACCCTCACACAGATGTGTGCAGACAACTGCCTTTCGAAAAACATAGCCTTATCTTTCACGAACAAATGTCTTAATATTTTTTTTTGTATTTAGGAGGTCTATAGGTGATCATTTTAATTGTTGAAATTTCTACTTTGGAATGATCCTTGTAACTTGGTAGTTTATTGATCGTTAATCTTCTTAAAATTGAGAGAGAAAAGTCTTTCTGATTCATGATTTTCTCAATATTTTCAATAATTTTCAACTTTCTTCATTATTTTTATAACAAAATGAAATTTATATCAAATTATTTATGATAATATATTTGAATACATGATTACACTACAAAATTAATTTATTAATATCCTTTTTATTCTTTTTTAGAACTATTGAAAATCATTGAAAATATTGAGAAAATCATGATTCAGAGAGATTTGTTGGCGGTTTTTTTTTAAGCAGTTTAACGATCAATAAACCACCAAGTCACATAGACCATTTCAAAGTAGACATTTTTACAATTAAAATAATTACTTTTAGACCTTCGAAATACCAAAAAATATACCAAGATAAGTTTTCGTAGAAGATTAGGGTATTTTTTAGAAAAATGCACAACACTCGAAATCTAGTCGACTTCCGAATTGCGAAAAAATCGTGTTTATTCCACACCAAAAAGAGATATATTTACGAATTTTCATCTTAATTAAATCATTTATACGCGAAAAAAAAAACTCTAGAATCGGTATTCAGTCATTTTGAAGGTTATTTTGAGGTTATGTCAACAAGTGTTGAATACAAAAGTTTTGGATTGTTTCATTATCTACAACTTTTTCAATGAACATTTTCCGCTAGAAGTCACATTTCGCCGCAAATGGCAAAAAACCGTTTTCAATGCCTAAACTGCATCCCCATTTCACCATTTTGAGGTTTTCGTGTTAAATTTTTTCTCATCAACATAATTTTCCACCTGGTCTTTACCTGTTACTCTTTTCTTTTTTATTTAAGTTCAAAGGCCTTTCAGATATTCAATATTAAAAAAAAAAATCTTGTATGTAGCATGTTAAGAAATAACATTTTATTTAACTCGTTTCATTTTGAGGAAACTCACTCGATTCGCTCATGCCGCAAACATCAATTCGTTACACAAAATTAGTTTTTCCCAACTAGTTACATAATAAATCGTCTGCAATTTCTTTTACCTGATCATTTAGTTTTATTAGAACTTTTTAAATACTAGTGTTTTCACTAAACCACATTTTTACTTTATTTGTTTATTTTTAGTTAAAAATGGTTTGATGTGGAGATGAGAGTTTAGTGTATTCATTAATTAGCAGACCAACCTTTGCAGTGCAATAATCCGTGCCGTTAGAAAATAGCCTACCTCTAATTTCTCCCTCCACGAATTTTGTCTTTTTGATTGGGGTTGTAAATATCTCACGGACTGAATCGATCGATATTTGAAAGTTTCATTCTGTTAAATGAACAACTATGTTACTTTGTGCGCTGAAAGTGACATTTTGATTTCTATACTATGGTCTATCGAACCGTCCCCTGGCATAAATTAATGAATTTATGGATGAAATTTCGTGATTACTAGTACTCGTGATTTATAATTTTCAACGGTTTTGTCGAATGTAGATTAATAGTGTCAGAGAGATAAAAATCTCTCGATTAGTGTAAGCTTATTTCACATTGATTAGTGCAAATGACATAGGTTTGTGCTCGTTGAAGCATTCGAATCACTCGAAAACGTTTGCAGATAAATGAGTCCTTAGCTCAGTTGCAGAGGGACTTTTGAGCGGTTTTGTGTGGTCTGGTAATTATTTAAAACTTTATATTTGTTTGTAGACCAAGCTATAGAGGTTTTTTCCCGCACAAAATAAAAGGCGCAAAGGGCCTATACTACTGTTTTCGCTCCAGCAAAATCTCTTTGTGGAATTTTTCAAACAAGCAATAGTGAAAAAAATTACAACTCTTTTGGTTTTTTGGAAATATCTCAAAGATTATTCAAGTAATAGTTTTACAGTTAGTGACACTTTTGTAGAGATTTATTAAACCTACAAAATGAATTTTCATACAACCGGATCGGTGCATTTTCCACTGAGAAAATCTGGGAAAACCTCGAAAAGGAGACCATTTTTCAAAAATTTATAAATTTTATAAATCTGAAGGACAAACAATATTGCGGAAACTGATAGATAACAATATGTGGTTCAACTGTACGCAAGATGTTTTCTGTCCGATGTGTAGTTTTTGCACAATCGCATTATAAATAATTTGAGGACACATCTTGCAATATGCGTCGATTTAAGGGAAACGTCGTTTTCAAATTCTGTAAACGGCATCTGGAAGTAGAGATCAATATCTACAATTTGTATATTTTGGATTTTCACCTGAAAGGTGGGAAATGTGTTGAAAGTGTCACTGAAAGTTGATTAAAACGCTTCAAAGCGCGTCCGAAGTCACCCGAAATCACTCGAAGTCGAACTGAAGTTAATACGAGTTGAGTTCGGGCGACCTAGGGTGCACTTTGAAGCATTAGAGTAACTTCCAGTGACATTCTCAACACATTTTCCACCACATGTTATTATCTATCAGTTTCCGCAATATTGTTTATCCACCAGATTTATAAAAATTATGAATTTTTGAAAAATGGTCTGTTTTTCGAGGATATCCCGGATTTTCTCAGTAAAAATGCACCGATATCGGCGCATAAAAAACATTTTGTAGGTTTTATAAAACTCTACAAAAGTTCTACTGACTATAAAACGATTCCTTGAATTGAATAATCTTTTAGATAATTCCAAAAAACCAAAAGTTATAATTTTTTTGACTATTTCTTGGTTAATAAATTCCACAAAGCGAATTTCATTTAGGAACAATCTTATGAAAAGTAGTATAGGCTATTTGCGTCTTTTATTTTGTGTGAAAGAGCCTCTTATTTTCATCTACAGCATATTGAAACGCGAATCAAAAATTGTATTCTTTCATTCCCTATTTGTGTTTGTTTATTGATCTGAGTAAGGCATTCGACACAGTGTACCATAAGATTCTGGTAGAAACCCTTGATAGGATAGCTATTCGTGGTAATGTACGGGATTTATTAGCAAGCTTCCTAAGTTCCAGAAAACAGTCAGTGTTAGTGGATGGTGAGAACACTTGTGAGAGATTCATAGAATACGGCGTATCACAAGGCACAAGGCTAGTTCCCATTTTATTCAATTTATATGTCAATAATTCATTCAAATTGAACACCACAGGAGACATAATAGGAAACGCTTATGACAATGCCATATTTTATTAATCAGATTTTCGAGAAAACTTGAAAACTAAGATAGAAAATGACATCAGAGTAGTAAAACATTCATTCGATCATAAACTGCTTACTGTCAACCTAAACAAAACAAAATTATTACCATTCAGCTGTAACGCATCAAATATAACAGATATCCACTCGGAAATTCTTATACATTCTTCATTTACTCAACCAATAGGCAAGAAAGACGACTAGAAGATAGTAAGAATAATTCGTTATTTAACCCGTCAGTATTTCCTTCCCCAAAGGATTCAATTTTTTTCATTCCAATTTCTTCATTTTGACTACTATTATTTTGTATATTTGGAACGATCATATAATCTGGAATGAAACGTGTGGTGTTAAAAATCCTAAATTAATTATTATGCAATTATTTGTGTATCCAAGACAAACCATTGTAACGGGAGAAGGGCTGAAATGAAATTATGAAAAAACGTCGAAGAAGTGATAATATGTGTTTTAACAAAAATACAGAATACTTTTTTTCATTTCCAGGTCAATTTTTTCAATAAGTGATTACTCTTTGTATAATTATTATCTATGGATGACAATAACGCCGGTGAAATGCTCGGGGTGTTTCGATAAGTGTTACAGCATCACTAACAGACAAGTTTCAGTATATTACAAATTGCATACTGACAACCAGTTATTATGTGTGGAATTGTTGGGATTGGGGCTTCATTGAATTTTATTCTTCTGGTGATTTCAAAAAAAGTATTCAAGTTTGCTTGGTGAGCTAACCTCTTCCTAAGCAACTATTTATGCTATTTTGTTGTCAAACTAATATACATTGTAAATGTTCATTCAACTTGCAGTAAATACATTGATTATGGGCAACAGTCTATTTTCTTCGACTTTAAAATCGTTATTTATTAGGGCAAAATGAGCAACATATTTGTGTACCTTAACTTTGCAGCGAATTGTTTCAATTTTCGAAATTCGTAGCTTATTATTATGGTTAAAAAAAGACTAAAAATATACCTACCAGGAAAGCTTATAGCATTAAATCCTGTTAATGTTATAATGGTTGAAAAAGTTATTTGTTCACATTTTTTAAAACGAGGTGGTTTACGAACAGTGTCATCCTTGAAAGAAATGTAGAGGGGACGCTAGAGAGGATAAACTTAAATTAAATTTAACACCGTTGAATATGTGTGAAAATATTTTTTTTCAGGGATTTTTCTTTACCATGCAAATCATGAGAGACTGCTATAAAAATATAAGGTGAAATTAGATGTAAGGTATCATAGATGTAATTGTAAATTTAGGACTTGTTTGTCCTGTATTGCATCTCTTAATAAATAAATAAATAAATAATTTTTAAATGCACAAACTCGGAATGTATACTTAACAACATTGTACTGCTCTGTACCTACTGCAAAGCATTAATAAGTTTGAATTTGCAAATACAGACCCACTAAAGCTGTTGAGATTTGAGAACGAATTCATACCGCACAAAAATGTGCATTGTAAGATTATATTAATATAAGTAACTTTTTTCAATTTTTTTCCCGAAAAATATGATAGTAACCGAAACCTTAATTCTTACTTGACATAGATTTTTTGAGAAAATCGGCAAAAGAAGGGAACTATTACACACATGAATAAAATGTCTAAAAAAATGTAATCTATTTGATCTTGATTATATTTATCGCTTGATTTTTGCTTTCATATGTAAAATACTTCTAACCGGAAAAAATGAGAAATTTGTAAGTAGAGGTTTAAGTTTTTTATAAATTCAACGTAACAATAATTTTGGGAACAGTCTGTTTGATTCATAACAAACAGTCTGCAAGTATAAATACGACTCGATCTTACGTAACCACCCGAAGTAACAACCTTTGTATGCCAATACCTAAATCAACTCTAACAAAAAATTCAATTATATATAAAAGTAGGAAAATATATAACCATCTGCCGGAATATTTAAAAGACTTAAAAAATCTGAATCACTTCAGAAAGGCAGTAAAAGACTTCCTCATCCCAAAAGCATACTACGACCTGCAGGAATACTATAATGAAAACTTTAGACCTCGATAAACCTATCCTACTGTATTATTATTTTATTAATTTTAATTTTCAAAATTTTGTATGTGTTATAATGACCTAACCCAACCTGATTGTTTTGTAATGCACTGTTTTCCCTTTTTAACCATTATTTCATGAATAATTTATATTACTATATTTATTTTTACATATACATTACATTTTATACTTTGAATTATATACTTATATATTTACCTATATATATATATATATATATATAAAAATATAAGTAAAAAAGTTATAAGGTATAACCCTCAAAAAGTTGTGCAACCGTAGACACGTGTTTCGAGCTTAAGCTCTCTTCAGTACGGTAAAATCAAGTGCGAAGATGTACAACACTTGGATGTAAAAATAGAAACAAAGGAAGTCAACAACAGGAAGCCAACCACACATTTGTAGCATCGGTTAGAAGACCTTGTACTCACAAGGCAACAACTAACGTCGCCACGGAGGTAGCTATAGCTACCAGCGTGACAATCCTACCCAGGAAGATACAAATAAGGATGGATTTAGCGAGGGACAATATATGAAAATATAAGTAAAAAAGTTATAAGGTATAACCCTCAAAAAGTTGTGCAACCGATGCTACAAATGTGTGGTTGGCTTCCTGTTGTTGACTTCCTTTGTTTCTATTTTTACATCCAAGTGTTGTACATCTTCGCACTTGATTTTACCGTACTGAAGAGAGCTTAAGCTCGAAACACGTGTCTACGGTTGCACAACTTTTTGAGGGTTATACCTTATAACTTTTTTACTTATATTTTCATATATTGTCCCTCGCTAAATCCATCGTTATTTGTATCTTCCTGGGTAGGATTGTCACGCTGGTAGCTATAGCTACCTCCGTGGCGACGTTAGTTGTTGCCTTGTCAGTACAAGGTCTTCTAACCGATGCTACAAATGTGTGGTTGGCTTCCTGTTGTTGACTTCCTTTGTTTCTATTTTTACATCCAAGTGTTGTACATCTTCGCACTTGATTTTACCGTACTGAAGAGAGCTTAAGCTCGAAACACGTGTCTACGGTTGCACAACTTTTTGAGGGTTATACCTTATAACTTTCTTACTTATATTTTCATATATTGTCCCTCGCTAAATCCATCCTTATTTATATATATATATATATATATATATATATATATATATATATATATATATATATATATATATATATATATATATATTTACATTTAACTCTTATTTATATGACACTATGGATTTAACCACAAGATATTGTACTCATCACTTTGTCAATAAGGATTATTTCCTGGACAATAATGCACAGTTTTGATTGATTTGATTGATTGATTGATAACAAAACGCTGAACATCTTTCGAAACCACGAATATTTTGGCAATTGTTTCCATTGTGGTACATCATTTTCGATCTTTCTGATATCTGAGTATTTACTGAGTATGCATAGGATGCTACAGTAGAGCATGTCATAAAGAGGGTAGACTTTTTGATAGTATTTATTTGCAAATTCAAACTTTTTGGTGTTCAAAGAATTGAACAGCGCAATGGTGTTAAGGTTCATAAAAACACATGAGAAAAGGTACTGCAAAACATTTTTAGTTCTTTGGGCATTCAATTGAATTCATTACAAAGATATTGAAGAAAGTTTTGGGGAGATTAAAAATAAAATCTTCTTTAGTAGGGGATTTTTCAAATTTTCTTCAGAAACTATATATCAGATTCCGTTTCTTATATCATGCTATACCAACGTCAGAGAAATTCACGATTTTATCGAAATTTTTTAACTTAACATTTTCTCTCAATCTGAAGAATTTGGAAAATTAGTTATAAAATCAATGACAATGATATTTCATTCTCTGTCTGTTTTAGCATTATTTTCCCTCTTATATGTTCGAATACGACACTGGTCCTAACACCTCGTCACTATATTTATTGCCAAAAAAGTTAATATAAATATTTTTGTGTCTTTTTTTTTAGATAGACCTACACAAAATTTTGAGAACCATTATTACATTAAAATCATCAAAAGTCGTGAGTGTTATATATTAATTTGTAGTATTTTTTTTTAAATAGAGTAGGACACATGTTGAAAATTTAAACATAAATTTTGATTACATTTCCAATGACACATATTGGTCCTGCTCTAGCCATCCACCCTGTATAGCTGCAAAGTTGTGGTCCATAAGAAAGTTGTTTATTTTGACCTAAATAAAAATAGCAAAACTTGAACCAAATCGACAGAAACCCAATGTATTAAGGGGGTTCGCCAAGCCACCGCCTCAATAAAAGACGGGAGGGAGCCTTATCTTTAGAGGTGCGATTCCAGTATGGTGGAAAATGAGTCGTCTGCCAATGTGGATAGCTGTGCGAAATTTAGCTTAGGTCTTTTCAAAATTATTTGACTGCAAGGGAAATATCTGAGTTCAAAAATAATGAATGAAACTCATTAACTTTATGTGAGGCGAAGACTAGAATCTGATATTTAAATAGTTTTTCAATCAAACCAAAACAAGTGTTTACATTTTATAGGGCTGCTGAGAGTTTTTCAAACTTTTTGGTCTCAGATTTTTTGGTTAACTCAGGGAGTCTGAATATAAACATCATTAACAACCTAACTCATGATTCTTTACTTTTTCAGTATTTGATGATATTGACATGTCATTACCAAAACAGCGGTTGAGATACGAGGATGTTTACTCTGAAGATGAGACTGAAAACCATCAACCCAAACTCAAAGTGAAAGAAAACGACTATGTTGTTGTGAAGTTATGTGGAAAAAAGTCCATGAAGTATTATGTAGGAGTCGTACTGACAGTATATCCTAGCGACGAGTATAGCGTTAAATTCATGATAAAGCGTGGAAAGAATAAATTTGTTTTTCCTGAACTCGATGATATAGCCATGATAGTGGCCAGTGAAATTGTTGCTACACTGGATACACCGGTCTTGAATAACAGACATCAATATATTTTTGAAAAAATTGATTCCAAATTTGTGTTTTAAATTGTTGCTAAGTCGAGTGAAGTTTGAAAAATTATTTGTTGTTTTGATATATTATCACGTCAACTGTAATGTTGCCAATATGTGGTCAGTATTGTTTTGAATAATGGATTTACTGTCAAGAAATGACAGATATTTTATTTTCCCGATTCTTGAATTTATTTGATGTTTTCAGAAATACATGTTTTATTTGATATATTAAAGGTTTTCGATAAAGAAGAAATTTTAATATTGTGTGAAACCCTCCTCCTTCCTTGAAAAGATAAACCGCATCTGATAAATGTGCCTCATAACATTTTGAACTCTACCTTATGTAAAATTATACTTCTAAACCACGTCCTCATAGACCAAAATGTAGTTACGCCTCCTACATTTTGGTCCAAACGGTCGTGGTTCTATAATTATACTTCATGAACACGTCCTCATACTAAAATATAGGAGACGTAACTTCATTTTGGCGTATTTTCGTATAATTTAGATAGAACTTCTTCACCGGCAAATCTATAACAAGATAATTCTACTGGTAACGATTCATATGTAGTACTAAAATTTTCATAGTTTTAAAGCAACAAAAATTGGGCATTAAATTATTAAATTATGATTAAGTTTTTTATTCTATGGGTGGCTTTAGTAGCCAAGAAAACACGTAAGAAACGGAATACGAGAGCGCAGCTCGAGTGATACTTTTTTTGAGAATTTTCTTTTTATGCGATAATAAGATATGAAATGCAATACAACATTTTATCCACAGCTATTGGGTCATAAAGTCAAATACTTTACCTAACTTGAAAGCTTATTTTGACAGTAATTATCAACATATGAAAATAGTATAAGGTTGTAAGAACAAATATAAGCTCATATAAAGCCATAGTTGAAATGCATTAAATTTAAAAATAGAAATATGAACCTATTACGAGACAAAATTTAAAATTAGGAGTTTAGAATTTCTATGAAAAATGTTCCTCCAGGATTCATGAAGACATGATATACTTTTTATTACACGTGGCAAATGATTACACATGTCTATTCCATTTTAAATAATTGAGTTCTTGATTGAAGTGGTAGGGGGTATTATAATAATAATACCACAGGATGCATTTTTGTTATTTTCAATCAGAGAAGCTTTTTCTAAGATGTATATACAAACTACCGTTAATATTCTACAGTTTTTAAATAAATATCGACAGGTGGTGCTAGATTTTGCATTATATCTCAAGAATCGTTTTTGTATAACTAAGCTCCTTTGGAAAAACTGGTTACTGCAAACCCTCTAACATTTCTTAGGTGGGATTCAAGTATAGCAAAATATGCTGTTCTGGCAGATGCAAATCCTAATTCGGTGGCGACAAGTTTGAAGGCATCGCATCCAGAGGCTAGTTTTTCAAAGATCGATCAAAAGTAGTTTATTATCGATAAATAATCCCAGAAACTTTGTTAATAATTTATTTTCAATTTGTTCATTGCCGATATGTCGGTTTTGGATGCCATAGTGGAAGGTTAGTATACAGGGGTTCTGAATTAAAGCAATTGGTGCAGCTTTTTTTGTTATTATATAACCCAATGAGCTTTTTTTCGGTTTCGTGACATCAGATTCAAAATTATTAATGGGTCAACCAGTATATTTTGGCATTTTTATGTTCCTCCCGATGAAACAATTTCACACTTGTGGTCTGAAACGATTATTTCCAGAAATACAGGTACTTCAATATCCTTTGTCTCACGACGCCTGAATCGAGCAATTGCCAAATTATTTAGGTTTAGGGTCACTCTGTATATTTGGATAGTCCTATATTTTTTTTGATGATTAAAACATTGTAAAATTCACATTTCATTAAAAAACGTCTTAGGACAATGTATATTGAAGTACCTGTAGTTCTTGAACTAATCGTTTTAGACCACAAGTGTGACAGTTCGTTGGAATCGTTTTATCGGGAGAAACATAGAAATGCCAAAATATACAGGTTGTCCTATTAGTAATTTTGAATCTGCTGTCACGTGACCGAAAACAAAAAGCTCATTGGGTAACATAATATCAAAAATAGCTACACCAATTGCTTTAATTTACAATATTTACAATATTCCTTGTCCTAATCTTCGTGGGACACCCTGTATATATATATATTGTTGTGAAAATAGTTGTACACAAGAATTTAAAAGATTATTATTATTTTAATAGAAAAGGCTAAATACTTTACCTTAACTCTGAAGTATCACATTTTCAACTTCACTTCAATAGATTTCATGTAAATCCAGCCAGAATATCAAAAATCACTTTTTCTGAAGCAAGTTAGGTTGTTCCGATACGATACCATTCCTCATTTCAACACTAAATCAAAAAACACAGTATACTGACCAATTTGGACATTTTATGGATATTATCATTAGAAAGGAAATGTTTAAGTTGGAAAGAAGACAAAAATGAAGTTTAGCAGGTCTTTCCTTTGTAAAATAAATTTTAAAAAAATTAATACACCCAGTGCGTGGAAATAATATAAAGTGCTGACAATACCTCGTGTGCTGAGAAGAGAACTCTGATAGGAGAAGAGAAAAAGTACGTGGTTACCAGGGAAAGGAAATAAGAAGGAAAAAAAAATTTTACCTGCAGATTTTGAGAAAAGAAAGATTATTGAAGCCAATTGATCGAAATTAGAATAATTCACGTTGAGGTTTGATTACATAAAAATCAATCAAAAGACATGCAATTTACCTAAAAAGGGTCAACAGGGATAAATTCCAGGACTGGAACTTTGGTGAAGCCAAGCTGGTAGGGCACAAAGGGCATCCAGGTATTTATAGATTTTGTGAGCCACGTTTAGTACGTTCCGATTTTAAATGTCAATTGAACAGTGGCTAGACAGCCAGAGTGAGTTCCAATAACACAAACTCTATGGTAATTTTAATTGCGTTTCATTGAAACACTGGAGGGTTTGTACTAGAATTAGGTATTTATCGCAGGATAGGCAAATATAAGGTTTTAATTTAATCACAACAATTTTGTTGAAGATTTGCTAAATTTCAATTATTAAACATACATTTTCGAGTTTTGAATCTTTCCAATTTATTTATTTAGTTACAATCATATACAGTGCAAAATTTGATATTTAATAACTCTTTCCAAGAATCCAACCAGAGGAAGAGCCTGCATGTTTGGACTGAGCTAAGTTTCTGAATCGGAGAACAGAGGTAAAAGTATAAAAAGATAAAGGAGTAATTACTAGCCTGGGCAAATTTGAAAAATAATAATAAATATTTAAGTGATTATATTTTATAACAATTTTCCTTTCTATATCCTTCTCAGTAAGTAACAAAAATTAATAATATTAACAATATATATATATATATATATATATATATATATATATATATATATATATATATATATATATTTCCTGTTAAGCTATAAAAGGTTTGAATCACACCAATTTTTATTGGCTCCAATATCCTGCATTATGATAGAGTGTAGTAGCGCTTCATTCTTTTATTGCCAGAGAATAGCGGTGTCATCGGCAAATAACTTATTTTACCTCTGATGTCTGAAAAGGCCATATTATTCACATAGAGTAGGAAATGGAGAGTTCCAAGGACTGATCCTTGTGGCACACCTTGTTTTATGTGTCTAGTCTTCGAGCGCTGTTTGTTTTAACTGCTTGTTGGCGATAATTGCAAATGAAATCCTGCAAATTGTATTGGCTCAGTTCATATTATCAAATTTTTTTCAACAGTGGAATTTTGTGCATCAAACTCAAATTCTTATGATAGCTAACCTTATTTCAATTACCTACATTGTCTCTTAAATCACAAACAGATTCTAAATATAGCAAGCGATACTGATACTGATAATTGAAGAAACTTGAAGGAATAAACTTCCAAAAAATTCAAAGAAAAATTATGAATGAAAGTATTTCCTATTCTGTTACAGTTGGAGTGGATTCCTAATACAAACTTATTTTTCTGAAACACGCGGTCAGCAGAAATGGCAGTCGTAATGGCAGCACTTGCGGCTACTATATCGTTATTTCAAGATATTTCCCAAAATTCTCTGACTGTTTAAGGGACATTTCCTAGTTCAAAAATGATGAATAAAACTCTGCAACTTCCTGTGCAGCAGATACTAGAAGTTTTCAATAGGTTTTCAATCATTCTTTGTTAAAAATTTTCAGGAATAATGATTTTATTGAAAATATGAACAGGATGTTCATAAAGTCAGATGAGGAAACATCCGCGACTGAAAGACAAACTTTAGTCGCTATTTTCCATCGTTCAAGATAACCTCTCTTGGTAGGGATTCATGTTGAGAAGAGAAACATGCTCAATTGAAAATTGAACCCCAAAAAAAACATGACTCCTCTGGAAATGAAAAAAACCTACGATAATTTGAAGTAACTTTTTTGTTATATCTAACAGAAAACAACTACTTCCCAGGCAAAGCCACGCTGGACCTTCGTCAGATAGATATTGTGAAAAGAACTTAACTTGAAAGAAAAAATCTGAAAGTGAAATTTTCTTAAATTTCTTAAATGTCCAGTTTCCATTGGAGATTCACATCTTCGAATGAGATTAGGAAGAATGTTGTTCAGAAGTATCACTCACAGAAAATTCACTCCAACTATCTGAATTAAAATGCATATTTTCACTTTCAGACTTTTTTTTCAAGTTATATAGGGTCTTCTTACAATATCTATCAGATGTAGTTCAATGTCCAGCGCGGCTTCAACCGGGAAAGTAGTTGTTTTCAGTTAGATATTACAAGAAAGTAACTTCAGTTTATCGCAGGTTTTTTCCACTTTCCGGAGGAGTCACATTTTTTTTGTTCAATTTTCAATTGAGATTGTTTCTCTGTTCAGGAATGTTTCCACATTCTTTTGTCTCCGATTTCTTGTGTAACTGGGGAAGAGTGAACATGAAAATCATGAAAAACTTGACTCGATACCTTCACTTTTTCAGTTATGGATGATTCAGAAATGTCAGTACCAAAACTGCCGTTGAGAAATTATGTTTACTCTGATGATCAGTCTGAAAACCATCCAACCAGCCGGAAAGTGAAAGAAAACGACTACGTCGTTGTGAAGTTGTCTGCAAAAAATTCTACGAAATATTATATAGGAGTGGTACAGACAGTTCATCCAAACGACGAGTATTATAGCGTGAAATTCATGATGAAAAGTGGAGAGAATACATTTATTTTTCTTGATTATGTAACCGCAGTATATTCCAGTGAAATAGTTACTATACTGGATACGCCAGTCTTGAATAGCAGACATCAATATATTTTTGAAAGGATCGATCCCAAATTTGTGTTTTAAACTCTTGCAAAGTCGAATGAAATCCAGGGAATGATTTGTTATCAACATGCTTCTAAAATATTATTTTGGTATACTAATTTTTTTGAATAGATTTACTGCTGAGAAATGACAAGTACAATTTTTTTCCTATTCTTCAATTAATTTGATATCCTCAAATATATATACTTTATAGAACAAGTATAAATATATATATATGTATATATATAAAACTTATTTATTTTAGAAGATTATGGAATTGCATTTGAAGGATCTATATAAGACATTAAACTGAATCTATTGACAAGTAACTCAACTTTATGCAACTTCCGGTTACACCAGAAGTTACCTAAACTTTTTATTTTCAAATGAGACACCTGGTACATTTTCATTTGTTACTTTTTGTTACCTTATTTCATTTCTATTTTGAAACTGATTTTTCATTCTATAGTGCTATGATATCTTCAAATTTTAAAATTTCAGTCCTAAAATTTTGAGAATAATACAAAACTGTTTTTGATCAATATGTATCTGCTATGCAGCATATCATTTTTGAATTTCTATTACTATTTTTTTTTTCAATCCCAAAAATATTGTCTAAGTCTGTTGTTGAATTGATCCATTCATACATTTCACCAGGAAACTGTGATCGAAATTAGCCCTTGAATGATTGAAACATACAAGCATAGTTTTCGTGTCATTCAATACTAGATCATCATCTAAGAACCGTTTTTGAGCTTTCCTGGTTTCTGTAGATGCTTTATCAACTGTTGAGTTGATATTTTTTCCATTTTCAACAATGATATGTCATCAGCATATATAACAAAGTGAGCGTTATAGAGGTCATTGACATATATTTTATAGCTACTAGACTGGACCCAAAATAGAACCCTGCGGAACCCCAAAAGGATGTGTGTACAACCTTCGTTATCAAGGTAAACTGTCTCGAATAAAAATGACTTCTTTCTGTTTGAACTATACCTTACATACAAAAAAAAAACCTACTGGTAACGATTATTCATATGTTGTGGTGGTAGGATACTATATTGATAAGAAAAAGTTGAATTTGAAATTATCGTGAGTTCATTATATCTTCCGAATATTTCCTGATCGTTATGTCTAAATTAGAACTTGTTGCTGAGTTCTGAATCGATACGATTACTTATCACTGCAATCGATATTTTCAAATTTCAGTTCACTACTATGAAGTGTACGAGGAAAACGGAAAACTATTCTGCTGCAAAATCTGCCACAAGAAATACAAATACGTCACTTCATTTTATAAACATACAAAATTCGAGTGCAATAAATCACCTCAATTCGAATGTAACATATGCGGAAGAATGTTCAAACAAAAAGGAAACATGAAAATGCACAAAGTCAATGTTCACAATATACTCGAATGAAATAGGATAAACGAAACACATCATTGGAAAGTTGATGCAACAATATTAGTTTTTATGCAACGCAGCTTTTGACAATCATCAATCACGTTGATAGAATTTTTTTTATGAATTTAACGGTCATTGATTAGATATCTTCGACAAATCTCAGACTTTGTATTTATTCATTTATTTATACTGATTACAAACAGATCATGTTCGATGATACTATGTGGGTAACAGTTTGAAAGAAAAAAATTATAACATGAACAATAATTTCGAAATATAAATAGTTTGAAACTTAGAACATAGTGTAATATTTTTATATCGTTATATTAATTGTACAAACTACACAGAAAACGCATTTAATCGCGAAGTAGCTTCTTCAAGTGATTGTACAAGCTGAATTAACATTTATATACCCCTTTGTACCCATTAACAAGTACTTTCTTTCGCAGGTAAATAAATATTAATCAAAATTACAGAAACTATAACCTATTATATCTTCATGTATAAAATGACCTTAAAGATTAAGATTGTATTAAGCTCTACTTCCAAGAAAATAATTTCCACAAATGTGAGTAAATCAAGTTGGTCGTTAAGCAATATGTTCGAATTTTTAACTCTACTTCTAATGATTCTAATTGATTCAGCTTCAATCCTTTATTTTCTTTATGTAAAATTGTAAACTCTTCACCAAAAATATGATTTTCTTCTAGATTATTTGAATATGTTGAATCAGTTTGCTTGTTCACATTAGGTACTCATATGATGTTCATGAGTGCGATTTTAAAATGTTCTACTTGTTTGGCCAATATATACCTTAGGGCAAGTTCCGAAATGTAATTTATATAATACTGATTCCTCGAATTTGGAGGTTCCATTTTTACTGTTTTTGATATACCTTCCCAAAGTATTATCTGTCTACTTAAAATTGAAGCTACATTTTTTGTTGCTTGTCCAAAGTAGGTCAAAGCTCTGTGATTTTGAAAACATGATAATTTCGAGTCTCTCGGTAAATTTCGGAGACATCCCATGTTAAGACAGCAGCATGCAAACTGAGTCAAAAATGCGTTAAATTACTAGCCAACTTAACCTGACCTGAATTTCCTTACGTAAACAGAATATCGAAAAGGACTTTCAAAGCAATTGATGGAACATGAAGAGAGAACTGGACAACCCAAAAACCTACTTCCAACAAGATCTGCTCATAAATTGATAAAGCCAACTGGACCAGGGCGCAAAAAGAGGAAGATGTGCGTTGGATGCTATGGAAAATTACGCTGCAACATGGATAGCCGTACTGCAAATAAAAAAGTGACGAAAGTGATCACTTATTGTAACGATTGTACCAAGAAACCAGGAATGTGCCTTGACTGTTTCAATAATCTGCACAAAAACTGAGTTTTTAACAGGTTTCGGTATTACTGCTTCTTGTATTCTATGATTTTCAATTTTAATTGTAAGAGATAAATAATTTGATTAAAAATGTCTACAATAATTAATTAGCTTATTCGTTTATTCTTCTTACTTTTACCCTCAAACTATTTATCTCTTATTGAGTGCCCCTCAGGCTTCGGTTAGACTTGGTTTTATCTGATACCTCGTCTGGGGAATTCACCCACTGATTCTACTGTCTCAAGGGATGAAGTCCCTGAAACCGGTTCTTGGTCGTTCGTTTGGTTACTACTAGATCCCTAAATCGAACCCAATAAGACTGATGTCACCACTCGTGTTAGTAAGGGGTAAGGTGTCAATAATTTGCCAGCAAGAAAATACCACCAAAACCCCTTTTGAGGCTCTACCCCTTTATATAAACAGCTTGTCCGAAAGGATGTTAGATTCGTACTATTCGCGAAGTAAGATTCATTCAACTAATGATATTCGGTGTCTCCTTTTAAATCCCCGAACCAATTCAGGTTCTTTCCTAAAACTTATGAGTCTACTGGAGCCAATTTTAAGGTGTTACTAGCTTGGTGCTTTGTTTGATTCAGGAGAATAGCTATTAGATTATTTCCAGTGTACAGAACGTCCTCATGAACTTGAGGGACCACGACATATGAATATAATGAAACGGAAATTCAAAATGACTTTTAGCATTCGAATCAAACTCTATGTATGAGTTAATTGTTTTCTCTCGCTGAGGAGGTTGATCTGCAAGCATATGCTGATGATCTGGTCCTAGTAATAAACGATTAATCCGAAAAGACGATCTCCTACGTCCTTCTGGATATATTGGATACCATAATTAAATGGTGTGAGAGGGAGGAAATGTCCATTAACCCCAACAAAATGGTCATAGTACCGTTCACCAGGAAAAAGAAGCTGGAACGTTGAATACCTCTTTCCATCAATGGTGTAACAATTCCTTTTGCGAGTGCAGCAAAATATCTGGGAATAACCCTAGATAAAAGCTAAACTGGACCTCGCACTTGGAAAAGACTATCCGAACGACTGCCTATCATTATGGACAGAATATGAGGCAAAACATGGGACATGTCACCAAAACACGTATATTGGCTGTACGTGACCGTCATACGACCAATTTAACTTATTGCTCTGTAGTCTGGTGGAGCAAGGGACATCAAAAAAAGGCCCTTGCTAAACTTAACGGATTACGGAGACAAGCATGCCTGGCGATTACTGGAAGCATCCGCTCCACGCCAACGGCAGGAATGGAAGCCCTCCTTGGATTACTTCCTCTCAACATGGTTCTGGAGAGAGAGGCAATATGGGCAACATACAGACTCTACCAAGCGAACATTAGTCTACCTCAGGCATGTTTTATGAAAAGCAGCAGCATGATGGAGAGCATAATAGCTCATAACATTCTGGGAATGCCCATAGGGTGAGCCACAAAAGGCCATAGGCCGCAGTGGAGGGCCTGATACCCACTCACGTCCAAACCTAACCTAACCTAGTTACGAAAATTTCTGTATGTCTTAATCTCGGAAGTGTCTAATGCCTACAGCTAGTCCTGATTTTGTATCGTCTTGGAATCACTCTGTATCAAAAGTTGCCACGTATTCACGAATAACAACCCCGAATTCTAGTGAAATTCGAACACTATCACTAAATTTTGAAGTTATCCCTGAAAATAAAAAAAAATTAAATTGAGTTAGGAAAGCCGTTCGCCATCTTCACGAAAAACGTGCCTGATCCCAAAAACAATTATTTACTTCGACCGCCAAAATCTAATTGCCGTGGTCTTTGGTCTCCGTCAAGAAATCTTTCTCCGATAAAAAAAGTTTTTCTCCGATAAGATCTCGGACCTCCCATAAAAAAATTTCCACGTTTCTACAGTCGTTCCCATAGAAAATAATGCTGAGTTATATGAACGTGCCCAGCTTCTGATCTTAGCCATTCGAGTTTATTTTAACAATTTTGAAAGAGTTGTTACATTCTAATTATTGAGTCTGGAGTATTTCCATTAAGTGAACATCAGTGAATTTCTGTTCTCATATTCGATACTCTTTCGATATAACAAATGATCTCAGTGGTTCGCTTCGTGGGACGAAATATTCTCTTATTTACTTTTGAATTTCGTTCAAGAGTCAATTGTCTGGGAATAAAAGGATTCTCTATGAATTTTGGATTTGGGAATTTGTTGCAGCCGGAGACCGACGCTATGTTTGCCACTTAAGTTGTGGGGAAGGATACTCCTGTACAGAAATTACCGACATGATTCATCTATTCTAGTTTAGATGTCTCTTTATTGTTTTCAACATATCGGGACCCGTGGACCTACACGAACATAGGAAGAATAAAAATATTAGAGCAATTGATTATTGTTCGGTGATGAGCAAAAAGAGAGACTTACAGTGTTGTCTACTCAATCTGCGACATTTGCTGGTTTATGGAAAGTATAAGGATTATGCGCAGGAATAGTCACTTTACTGTTGTAATATGGCAATGTCGTAGAAATGTTTCATCGACAAAATATTATTGGATTGGGTGGGTGCTTGGCATTAGTAAATTGACCTTATTTATTCTCTCCTATGTTCTGTTCACCGTGAGATTATCTTTAAAGATTTTTACAAACCAAAACCCTTTTATTTCGAACTATTTGGCACAATAAGATCGTTAAGTACTGATTTAGTTCATGCATTATAGGTGGTGGCCTGGCTTCTGTGTATTCTAGACATTACTGTTTTCCAGGTCCACGATTACGCGTCGAAGCTGGATTCTGGGTTTGCAATACATGCAACAGGAAATATAAGCATAGAAGAAGCGCAGAGAAACATATAAAGTTTGAGTGTGATAGACCTGGAAAATTCATGTGCGGTATTTGTTACAAGAAATTCAAACAAAAGTCTAACTTGAGGGTTCATCTGAAGAGTATTCATAAAATAATTATTACTAAAACAGTTGATAAGGAGTTATAGTACAGTTTTTAATTGATATCAAAACTTCATTTGTTTGTTACTTCCATTAGTTTGAATGTATTTGTAAAACAAAAATGTCTTTTTTGCATTTTCACCAATAAACTATCATCATCAATGTTTTTCTTTCAAACAACAATAACTTCTGATTCATCATCCTGGAATACCTAGCGAGTTTAGCCTAATTCTAGGTTCTGTCATGTTATTTTAAAATTTTTGTTATTCCTGCAGTCGCTTTTTCGATTTTCATTTCGAAGTTATGGCGATAAAATACAACTCTTGAAGTTTCGTTCTTTCGAAAAAAAACACCGTTCAAATCAGAAAACAAATGAAAAAGCTACAGTTATGCCCCGCTTTTAAATGGGCCACTCTGTATATGTTTCAAGGTACAATATTGTTAGGCGGCTATTTGATGGACCACTGGTGCGATAAGCACTTACCATCACGATGCGACTAAGATAGGTGATGATCAGTAGCGCTTTGCTAATAATATTGAATGCTTTCAGATCCATTCACTTCTTTACTTTAAAAATTGAATGAAATTCAGTGGATCTGCTTACGACATAAAACTACGTTTCTTGACAAGTAACTCAAGTTCATGCAACTTCTGGTATTACCGGAAGTGACCTAAACTTTTGATTTTCATATGGGACACCCAGTATATTTTCACCCCTTTTTCCTCCATATGATATTCTGAATACAACCATATATCATTTGTCACTCTTTGTAACAATTTTTTTTAAATTTTATTTTTCATCTAGAGTGCTGTGACTCTTGGCGGATGTTTTCGGGCTAAATTATCCTTTTCGAGCGCTATGTTTTGATCTATCGGTTTATTATTTGACTACTTTTGACTCGGAAGACTAAGTGTACGAGGGTACAACATTATTCCGGTTTAGAAATAAACCTACGCTGTAGTTGTTACCATTTTTACTGCATTTTCATGACTTCGACGGTTTTTGCTGCAGAGGATCCAAGTTTAGTTGAGGTTATTCTCACTGCGTAACACCCTGAAGATTGAGCGCAGTAATGTGGTCATCAAACTTTTTTTTGTTTTTGTTATCTATAGATACCTCAAGAAGTTTTGTTTTCGTTCACGCAACTGTTTGGGATTTAAAGTATGTTGTCTGCATTGCATCGGAAGGATATTATATTGGTTTTAGAGATCTTGAACGATAACAGATTTCAGTCACATCAATCTTTAAGTTTCTCTACATCTGAAGTGATGATTGTCTGAAGACACTCTACTCTTTTCGTGCCATAATATAGTTGTATTAAGTAGGTACACATCATCAACGCCCTTGATGGCAGTTGTACCCGGAATGTCTAAAGAAGACCCTAGTCGTTCCTATTCTGAATCCTGACCAAAATAGACACCAGCTAGATAGCTATAGATCGATCTTGCTGCGAAGATAGTGGATGATTTAATCCTGAAGCTAGAGGAAAGACTGGAACTCTTCCCGGGTGCTCAGTTAGGCTTCCCAGGTAGTCTGTACAGGGGATAAAGAAAGCCTTCCACAGGCAGCATAAAACAGTCATAATCCTGCTGGATACGAACAAGGCGTTCGAGACTGTTTAGAATGGGAGCCTGATAAGCAAAATGTTACCAGCAGGCCTGCCTTTATATTCAGTGAGACTCATGGACTTCTAATTGGTCAGAAGAGCATTTGGAGTATTTGGTAGTAAAGAGCACTCGCTTCTCTACATATTCAACCGAAGTAGATGTCCCCCCAGGAATCTTGCTTTGATTCTCCTACTCTCTGCTAGTCGACAGACCCTTAATCCGGAGAAATAACGTATGTATATTTATTCAACAGAATACCGAATCTGATTGATTTTTTTAAAAGCAGAAACACAATGGAATGGATATGAAAAGTGCAGGTTTGCCTCAGATGAATCCTTGTAGAATTATTGGGGAAACAGGCACTGTCCAAAATATTTGATTTCTGTGTTTAAATTATGGATATTTCAGGCTTTCTAATAGAGTGGGGTGTTTCACTTGAAGATAAGCAGAGGTTTTGTCTTTTTTCATGGTCATCGGTTTGAATCTTCTTTCAACCGCTTCTGTGTGCTGAAAGTTGGACAAAGTGGAAGATGAGGACATTACAAGGCGTTCCAATCCAGTTTGAAGAAGAAGCTGCAAAATTTTACTCTTTGAAATATTTTAAATGGATAATACACTTACATCGATATCGGTACCACTAGTCCAAAATAGAACGAAATGTTTTTTTTATTTTTTTTACAGAAACGTGTAATGAACCAATTACCATGAATATTAGCCTGAAGGCGTAGTTTGTATTTTAATGATTTTTATTTTGATTTCTCTCTTTAAACGCTAAACAATTATGATTTCATTATGATTTGTGCATCTAACAACACTTTTTCTTGAAAATCATGCATATTATGATAAATGTAATAAATGTGATTGTGATCGTAATTATGTATTCAATATATCTAAATCAATAAATAGTTTTCAGTGCAATCCCGAATCCTGATCTGGAATCTCTCTTGGATAGTCTCACATCAAGTTCGGAATTTGCTTCAAACGAAATGCAACCAGGTCGCAGAAAAACTTCTATTTCCAGGGATCAACAGATGATTCTCCAGAACGCTTTCGAATTTGGTCCTTTTGTAGACAAAACTCGGTTACTTGAATTGATTGAAGAAACCGGATTAGATCGAAAGGTAATCAAAATCTGGTTTCAAAATAGAAGACAGAAACAGAAGAAAAAGCCTCCACCTCCTAGATGGTAGGGCATTTAAGCAAATTCCTTCATGAATTACGCCATTATATAGGAAGGTGTGGTAATTTTGGGGTAGTTAAATGTACAGTGACATTCGAAAAGTATGCAACAAATAGAAAAAAATCTTTATTTGTGATTTTTCGAAGAACAAAAAAAAATTGTCATCAACTTAGGCTCGTATTGAAACCTACTTAGACCCTATCATATTCACTGAGTGATTTTCAGTTTCTTGAAAATACGCATTTTTCAAAATCTCAAAAGTTATATTTATCGGGAAATAAGTAACATTTGGCTGAAAATTTTCAAGGAGATCTTTGTTGAAGCTCATTAAACAATGTGAAGGTGAGAAACTTGAAGTTTTTGTGAAATTCTACAATAATCGTTTTTTTTTTTTGAGTTAGTTACAAATTTCGTATAGCAGGATGTTTATTTCAAAACTCCGTTTGTATTTTAGGATGACCTCAGCGAATGTAATGATTGGCAAAACCATTGAAATCGGTCAATTATACATTTACATTTCATAGAATTCATTCAAGAGTAAATTTTGTGCAAAAACGTAAGATTTTTTTATGCAAGGCACATTTTTGTCAAAATATCTTTAATAACTGACTTATTTCCATTCAAGTGAATTGTTAAAACTCCAATTGATCTTTGCCAATGAATTAATATTACAAAAATCATAAAAATCTTCTCTACAATTGGCTACGAAATGAGGGATCTTCATAATTCCGCACTTATACAGCCAGCATCATAATATGAGATGGCTATATGTAGATTGATTTCCTGTAAAACTGAAGTATTTGCAAGTTTGACAGTTCGTTCTGGGTTGTCTAAGTGATTCCGTCAAGAGCAGTTTCCCTAAAGTTATTTTCGAAGAGAAACTAAGGGTGGATTTAGTCAACTTTAGCACAAGCATTATCATAAACATAACGGTAACATCAAAGGTTTTTTAGCATAAACTTAACATTGTTGTATAAATGGCGCCATTTGATATAACAGATTCAACTTTAGCTTTTAACATGTATTTAAACACAATTTTAAAATGATGTTGACTAAATGCACCTTTACCCTCAAAAATAAACAATAATTTGAGTAAAGAAGAAAAAAAGGCTTGTTCTAAATGTTAGCGAAAATTATAAGATGTACAGGGAAGCAGCAAGGATATTCAACGAACGGCATCCTAACAAACATGTTAACTACTGCACTGTGAGCAGGATTTTGAAGGAAATCAGAAGTACAGTCAGTGTCGAATATAAGTTCAAAAAACTTATAACCCATGGATGAATGGTAACAAGCGTCAAATTCAGGTAATGCAAACTGTTGTACAAGAACTTCTGTAATCCAAGAGCTTCTCTTCGAGAAATTGACCAACAGATCATAATATCCCCATCATCATCCAGAATAATTCTGATAGCAAAGTTTCGGACATTCAAACCTAAAGTCTGTTAGAGGCGAAATTTAGGAAAGGAGAGCAGTGAATGTGCAATAATGTTTCACGCCACTAACACACCCAGTAGCTCAGTTTGAGACGTGGAATCGACAATAGAAATTGATTTCGATAAGATTGAAATATGGGGTTCAATTTTCCGGAGCGCCACGGATTTATCGCCAGTGAAAATTCCGAAACCACCCTGATGGAATGGGACAACCCACTGCACTGATATTACTAAAATATTAGACAATAGATACCTATAATAAGATAATATATAAATATATGGAGGTTTTGTCTTCCCTTTCGCTTGGATAACTTGGACCAGAATGAAAAAAATAGTCATGTCCCTTACTAATAAAATATGTTAATTGATGTTCGGCCATAGAAATATATATTATATACCTACTCTAGAATGCTAATCCCGCCAATTTTCACCGCCAACACCAAAACATGCCGAGTATGCGACCCGTTTACGATATGCTCATGCGCGTCATCAGTGTAGTTTGTGTAGATCGTTGCCAACTTTGAAAATAATTTGGTGTTCCAATTCAGAGTTTTTTGTTATGAGGCAATAAAACACATGTCGAGATAAATTTGACTGCGGATTTGGGACTTTTTAAAACCGAAAAGAACATTTTAGAGATAGATTACTCTGAATTTTAGGAGCGAAAGAAATTTATTTAAAACAATAATGTACCCTATGCTACTGTAATTATAATGACCGTGCAACAGTGCGTTTTCATCAATAGGAAGACTTGTCACTAAGATCTGTTAGTCTTGTCAGAGACAGAGACGGTTTTTAGAATTTCAGATTTTCTCTTGTCGTTTTGTGTGGTGTTTTTTGTCGTTGGATATTCTTTCATCTTTCGTGAATTTGCATTAATCTTGTTCCTTTAAAGTCAATTTCTAATAAAGCCGTTCCTTCCTAAAAATAAACAATGAACTGTTTAGTGTTGCATAAAGGAAAAATACCTGAAATAAATCATTTTTGGTAGATAACAAAATTTTTCATGTACCTATATGCTTTGCTCAAAATAGCTTAAATATTATTTTAGCTTGACAAAAAAGGCATGATTTTTGGTTATTGTTTTTAAGAAGAGACCCCAGCAGAATATTTGAGTGAGAAAATTGTAATTTGTGACAGACATTTTCCTCATGAAGATTCATGTGAAAGCGACAATAGGATAATTTCAAACTTAGTGCAGTACCAATACTGTGTCTGCGTAAGCATGCATGGCGAGTGATACAACTTTCTACCACACCGCTTATATTATGAATTCTAGATTCCTACAAAAAGTACTGAACATACACAGAATCGCCTCAGAAAATTAATGTCAATATGGAAGTGCTTTTCTTAGATGGTAAGGAAAATGCTTCTGACCTCTTTTTTTCATGCACCCCCATTGTGGAAATTGCACTCAGGTAATACAACCAGAAATACTCGTAGAAATAGCATGTTGATCTCTTCAATTGATTCATATTAAATGCAGTTGCGTATTTTGACATGAATCGTTCTAGAAAAAAAACCTCGAGCTTCCAAGCATCCAATTTTATAAATCCAATTTGAGTTGAAATTATTCATGATATTAGCTGAAATAAATATTCATAGTTTTTTGTACTTTCAATTTATTTTCCAATCCAGTGCTTCCTTGAAATTCGCACCGACGATTTGGGGTGGTTCCGTAGGTTTTTGTTGGTTAACTACAGATAAAGAGTGAATGTGATACCAAAAATCAGTCGCTTCAGAGCTGTAACTAATAATAATAACCGTACTCTACTTTCTGATCGACTTTGCTGAATACTCGTGATCATAAATATGTGAAAATATGTATTCAAATCGACTAAATACAAATAACAGGTAGAAGCACAATGAGGTTTCCAACCTTATTCTCTGAGATTCAGAATTAACGTTTGTTAATCTTCACAGGTACCATAATATTTTACTAAAACCACTAATGACGCGCTTGCGCATTGCGGACTGGCCGGAACTTTTTACAACACTTTTGACATGGGGATTAGCACTCTAGAGTAAGTATATAATATATATACAGTGCGGCTTTTTTTAGTACCCTCCCCCCCATGTTAGCTTTTGAACGGTTCGACGTAGAAACATGAATAAAAAATCGTTTGGAGGGTTTCACCGATACTACTTTTTGAAATAAAAAAATTGGTGATTGCTCGACAGGGGGCGCATCAACTCAAAAAATTTAAATGGCATGGGGGTTCGAGTGTCACATCGTTGAAAAGAGAATTCAATTCTCTTTACAACCATCTAATTTTTTTTTAATTCAGTTGAAATTTTTTTCACAATCCAAATTCGAATTATCAAAAATAATAGGTCTATTCACTATCTTTTAAAGATATCGTTAGCAGTCGTTACCAAGCGATAAGTCATTAAATAACTATAAAATCAACACGATTTTGTGTATTTAACGGCTTATTGCTAGGTAACGACTGCTAACGATATCGTTAAAAGTTAGTGAATAGACCTGTAAATGTGGATCTGAAAACTACTCATACCTTGATGAATTTGAACGGTTTGTTATGGAATAATGAAACCAAAAATATTTTGAAGGGTATTACTGATACTACTTCTTGACAGAAGAAACATTGAAATTACTCTACAAATGGCGCTAGGGACAGATCAACTTGAAAATTGCGAAATGCATATAAATCGATATTGAGAAAAAAATTATCAACAAAATTCAAAAATATTCAGATGGTTGTGAAGGGAATTGAATTCTCTTTTCAACGATGTGACACTTGACCCCCCATGACATTTAAAAATTTTGAGTTGATGTGCCCCCCTGCGCCCCCTTTCGAGCAATCACCATATTTTTTGTCTCAGAAAGTAGTATCGGTGAAACCCTCCAAAAGGTTTTTTTTTCATGTTTCTACGTCGAACCGTTCAAAAGTTAACAGGGAGGGTGGGACTAAAAAAAGCCGCACTGTATATATTTCTGTGTTCGGCTCACAATACCAAATGAAATGAATGTAAATATGGCACCACCAAGATGAATTAAAGTGTACGCTATGATTGAGAATAGGGTATCGTTTAGGTATATCAACATTAAACCTCCAGTGACGTCACGATGATAGCCAACGATTATTAATATGCATTAGGGGCTCAATCCCATCCTAATCGTATCTGATATTAAGTAGATTTTCTCGAGAGGTTCCAGGTTCGATTCCCAGACGGTGCGATCTTTTTTCATTTTCAGATGTGAAAGTCTGAATGATTGAGGCTCGTGTCGGCTGGAAATAATCCTCCACGATTCACTATTACGTTAAAAATTAACAGTGCTGCTCCTAAGGTGGCGTATGGAGTTAGTAACAAGGCCTATCCAGAACACGTGGCTAATAACCATAGCAGTCGATGCCAAAACACCAAGGAAAAAAAAATTGATTTTCTCAATAATGCCAGTTCACCAGTTCTAGTCCAGTGCCTTGGTGAATACCGGTTTCCACGGTGGGTGCGACACAAACTAAGCACTTGCACAGTTGGGAAGAATACCATCAACGGGGTATACCAATAATATGGGACGAACAGCAGGAACACTGAACCACAGAGGAACAGTGAAACTCCATCGGTACGGTAGAAAGACAACAGTGGACCACCAGTAAACGGTAGCAGAACAATCACAGTGGAACAACGGAACAATAAAATTATAGCAGAGCACCCTAGAATGAACAATACCAGTCTGACTTCTGATTACACTTGTATGGGGCCATAAGTAGAACCCAAATGCAAATACTAACCTCTATTAAGTGGGAGGGCCTTGGTAACAGCTTTGATGGTCCGTTGGCTGACTGATAGCTAGTTTCCTTCTCCAGCAGTTTCACCGATGAGAAATTACTACAAGCCCATAACCTGAAAAATCCGCAAAGCGAACGGAGATGTTCTCGAAAATATACAGCGTCAAATATCGCAAACAACACGAGAAAATCTCCAGAGATGAACCCACCCAAGATCCATCATCGGTGATCAAAATTTAATTTGATTCAGAAGTATTCTATTAGGTCAGCCAGTCACTCATCAAATATCGAACCGGAAAACGTCACTCAAAATGACTCGGACGTCAAAGTCAAAAACTGTCACTATCAGATAATGCTCTTTCTTGTTCGTTCGTGGTCCGCGAGATCAGTCCAGGAACCATCTCGAGCAAATCGGAGCCACTCCCTGGGACAACTGGACAACGACCCAGGTGAACAGAACACCCAAAGATTCAGCGTTGCCAACCGAACCAAGATGAAAATAAATATCAGAACCAAACACAAACGAGACCAAGCACTCGTAAGTGAAGCACCTCAATGGCACAGAACAGAGAGAGATAGAGGAGAAATGGGTTCTGTGATTCAAACACAAAACAACACACTAACCAAAAGTATGTTTACAAAACAACGCCGTCATACCGCAAAATAGAACAACTGATAACTGTCATTAGCTTAAGGCCAGTTCATGTCCGCACGAACTAGTACGGCAAAAGAAAGTACTAACATTCGAAAAGAGCTGTTCATGACATCGATCAAATTATCATATTGAAGCAGTGGCGTACAGAGTGGAAAGTTTAAATAAATGACAGAGAATTTCTGATGTTATTGTATTAAAACAGAAAGGGTTTTCTTGTGCAAAGTAAACCCGTAACAAGTAATTCATAGGCTGCAAGAACGAGATTATGATGATCGGCTGTATTTTAGTATTTGGGTGAAGGGGCGAATAGAAGAAGATAAATCATTCATCCAGTGTGTGCTTTTCACCGACGAAAGTACATTCACATCATATGGAATTGTTAGTTCTCAGAATTGCCGGAGGTGGGCAGACAAGAATCCACATTTTGCCAATACTTATACGAAAGTAATGTCTGGTGTGGTATATTCAACAACCAAATCAATGGTTTAGTATTTTCAAGAGAAAACCTAAATTCTGAGAGGTACCTGCTATTACTTCAAACTCATCTACTTGATTTATTAGACACTATGCCATCAAACCTGTTCAGAAGAATGTATTTTCAACAACAGAATGGTGCTCCAGCACACTCTACAGTTGAAATGCGTGATGTTCTTGATCATCTGTTTCCTCGTAGATGGATCGAACGATATTTAGTCAATTCATGGCCTCCCAAATCTCCCGATCTAACCCCATGCAATTTTTTTTATGTGGATATTTAAAATCTGAGGTTTATAAACACAGATCTTTCAGAGATCAAGAATGCCTTGAAAATACGATGAGAGAATGTGCTGCTTGAATTCCGCCTGTTATGTTGAAGAATGTTTCAAGAAAAACGTATTGACGAACCATCCTGTGCATTGAAAGCGACGGAGGACACGATGCGATTTAATTTTCTTCTGTTTATTACTGTTTATTTGATTCATTTTGTTGTTTAATTTATTTTTAGATTTCAAATCATGTGTTGTTTTGATGAATTCACTGGACAATTTTATTCAAATGATACTTAATTTCCGAAAAAATATAACTTTTGAGATTTTGCTAATTTTGAAAAATGCGTTTTTTTCAAGAAAATCACTCACTATATCTGATAGGGGCCAAGTAGGCTTCAATAGTTGACTTAGTTGAAGACAAACAAGTTTTTCATTTGTCCCTTACTTTTTGGATGTCACTGTGGTTAATAATAAATTTCGTCATTATAATTGAGGTGTGGTATTTTATAGGTAGCTTAGTAGTGATCGATTAAGTTAAGTGAATAATATATAATCTAAACCAAATACATAATATATTTCAAATCATAGCTCTGGAAAACCGAGGTGATTCTAGCTCCATCCAGGCCGGCCATTTCCAAGCGCCACTTTTCCACCACGGTCAGATATTTTCATAAATTCGATTCTAGTTTGTTTCGATCAAGTACTGGCACTGTTTTGAAATTCTCATTCTACCTACTGAAGAATATCAATTGGAATCGAAACAAATTACATCTTGGATTTCAATTATTCTTAATAACATTGAATAATTACATTGTAGATTTGATAAGAGAATATAGATATAATCCAAACAATAAGATATAAAATAATCGAAGGCTAGCTGCATAATAAAAGGGTACTGTTCTCTGCCATAAAGGGCCAGCTTCTTGAATCAAAAAGTAGATATTCGTGGTGCTCGACAAATTTTTTTTGTTGTGAATAGGCGGCCACGAACAAAAATTAGTTTGTTACATACAGTGTGGTCCACTAAGTGTGCAACAAATGGGAAACATGTTTATTATCGATTTCTCAGAAAATTGTATTCTTGACAAGAGTTGGTGCATGTTCCAAAACTATACCAAGTGTACCTGAAATGGCTTTATGACAAACACTATACAGGATAGGCCAAAAAATATAAAGTTCGTTCAAGAGTAAAGTACCCTTATTTCAAAAAATATAGAAAGATGTTGAAGAGAAAAGTTGCTTAGAATTAAAAGTTATGTTCAGATACGAAGTCATGGCCTGCTATTCGATTTTTTTTTTCGTTGGGAAAATATTGAATTACCCCCGTATGATACATATTTTTACTATTTTGATTTAATATGTATGTGAAGTAGCCACAATCAAATCAGGTTGGAGTATTTTTTATCAAATTAAAGTGTATTTGTAAAATTTACTTGGATTTGTATTTTTTTAGGTGACCGTCAACTTCATGTTTGTTGCAACGATATTTAACAGAACTCTAGAATAAAACAAATACTCTTTTTTTTCTAACGAAGCAAATACTTTACTAAGTAAATGTTCATATGAATAAACTGTCAAAATCTATCGCGGATAGCCATGAACAAAAAAGAACCAATAAGCGATAGTACAGAAACTTACGGTAGGTAACTGAACAGGTGCTAACCATAAAAATTGTCGAAGCGTCTCTGTATGTCCACCTTCTCTTTCGATGCATCTAATTGTTAGCTCATAAAATTCGTTTACTGTAAATCGCAACACATTAGCGGGAATATTTCTGCAATGAACTCGTATTGAAGTTTCAAGCTCAGCAACATTATTAAAGGGACGATCTCTGTAGACTTTTCCGTTCTTCTAATTCCATATCATCCAAAAACTCTCCTATTTCAGTTTCCAAAAAGTTCAAGTACCATTCAAATTCTCTCGAAACAAAACGGACCTAGTAATATATCATTTAATATACCACACCAAACTATTGTTTTCTGATAGTATTGATTTTTGTTGTCAATAATAAAATTTGGGTTGACATCTGACCACCATCTGCAATTTCGTGATGATAGAACCCCATTTGTTGTATAAGTCGATTCATCTCCAAACAGAATACATCGATGAAAATCTCTTTGTTCTTCTATTTCACACTGAATCCACATGGAAAAATCATATCTCAAATCATAGTCTCTTTCTTGCAATGTACAAATGAATGTAGGTTTGTAAGCATGATACTTATGTTTCTTGAGAATACGCTTCACAGATGTTTTTTTATGGCGGTATAATCACTAATTTCTTTGGTGGACCTTCTAGGATTTTCTACTACTACTTGAAGTACGTCAAGCTGGTTTTCTTCTGTGCATACAGGTTTCGTATTATGTTTATATTCTAGTCAGCTGGTCTGTTTGAAATTCTTTAAAATTCTACTTACACTTGAATAGCAAATTTGTTTGACTGGATGCCGCTCGTTGAAAATATTTGCAGCATCGCGCATTGTTTTATAACCATCACCACAGATTAAAACTAATTCTGCCTTTTCAGTTAACGTTAATACTACTGGGCGAGGCATTTTTAATTAAGGACAAATATGAAAACGTTTGACAGCAAGTTTCAAGACGCCACACTATCAAACTACAGTATTGTTTTCGGGCGTATGTGTTTTATGTTCATGGCTATCCGCGATGGATTTTGGAGTGTTTTTTAATATCTGTTCTAGTTGAGGCATTGTTTTCAGAAGAACAGACATTTTATACTTTTATTGATAGTTTATTCATGTGAACATTTACTTAGTAAAGTATTTGCCTCGTTAAAAAGAGTATTTGTTTTATTCTAGAGTTCTGTTAAATATCGTTGCAACAAACATGAAGTTGACGGTCACCTAAAAAAATTCAAATCCAAGTAAATTTTACAAATACACTTTAATTTGATAAAAAACACTCCAAACTGATTTGATTGTGGCTACATACATATTAAATCAAAATAGTAAAAATATGTATCATACGGGGGTAATTCAATATTTTCCAAACGAAAAAAAAAATCGATTATGCCATGACTTCGTATCTGAACATAATTTTTAATTCTAAGCAACTTTTCTCTTCAACATATTTCTATATTTCTTGAAATAAGGGTACTTTACTCCTGAACGAACTTTATATTTTTTGGCCTATCCTGTATGGTGTTTATCATAAAGCCATTTCAGGTACACCTGGTATAGTTTTGGAACATGCATCAACTTTTGTCAGGAAATAGATTTTCTGAGAAATCGATAATAAACAAGTTTCCCTTTTGTAGCACACTTAGTGGACCACACTCTAGATGAATGGAAGGACTAGTCAGACAAAAATTTGTATTCACTTATATCTCTCCCACAGGGCCCCAGCTCCATAAATCGAAAAGTAGATATTCATTGTTTTTAGCTCGAATGGACTGTAGTACAACTAATTGACCAACATCCTTTTACACTTATGTGGGTGCCCGGACATAGGAGAATTGAAGGCAATGAAAAAGCAGACCAAGTTGCAAAGAAAGCATTTGAATCACCATTCACAGGTCCAGAACCATCGTTTGGAATTAGCAAAACCCGATGCGGAAACCTAATCAATGAGTGGAAGAAATCGAAACACCAAACGTATTGGGACCAAATCGAAGGGCATGGACACAGCACAGCAATGTTGAGGCAGCTGAGCCAAACACTGACGGCTGACTCAGTCAACCTTAACAGATCTAAGATACGTACGATCACCGGCTTACTAACCGGACACTGCGGCTTTAGGGAACATACCTACACACCATGGGAATAAATAGAGAAACCGTGGACTGTAGACTCTGTGGTGACGAGGAGGAAACAGCCTCTCACATCATCTTCGAATGCGATGCGCTGCTCACCAAGCGCAACAGAATATTCAGACAGATCAACCTAGAAAAAAAATTGTTGTTGTTTAAAATTGTTGTCTGGACTTTCATTGTCTAAAAAAGAACAAAGAAAATTAAATTCTCTGCAATTTTTAATCACGACGTTTCAACTGTTAAAATCTACAGACGTTATCAAGTGTATAATGCGACAATCTCAAGGATACTTCTTATATATGCTATTAATAATTTTGTGTCATTAGCCTAGGGGTAATTTGCCGGTATTCAGGTAAGCTTGTTAATTATAGTACCGGGCCCCTCCGGTACAGCATTGTTAATTCTTATCGCAATTTCAATTGATCCATGCCACTAATTAAGGGTTTCCACACATTACGGATTTCTATGCTAGCTTGACTGAAGACTTTGTTGTTCATAATATATGCACTCTCTTTAAACTTCCTTCTATACCAGCCCTCTTCTTTATGGATGACTTCGGCTTCAGTCCATTTTATGTTGTGTTGGGTCGTCCAGACATGATCCGCTATCCCTGACTTTGATGTTTCTCTTCGTTGAGTGTTTCTCTTGTGTTCAGCGAGTCTAACGCTAAGTGGTCTCTTAGTTTCTCCAAGATAAGCTTCATTCACCTCATTCACAAGGGGCCCGGCACTGTAATTAACAAGCTTACCTGAATACCGGCAACTTACCCCTAGGCTAATTACACAAAATTATCCATAGCATATATAAGAAGTATCCTTGAGATTGTCGCATTATACTCTTGATAACGACTGTAGATTTTAACAGTTGAAACGTCGTGATTAAAAATTGCAGAGAATTAAATTTTCTTTGTTCTTTTTTAGACAATGAATGTCCAGAATAACCTTACTCAAAGTGAAACATTGTCAACCACTTTCAAACAAATCCTTTACCATTATGAAATCAATTACGTGAACGTTTTTGTCAGTGGCTGCCAATTCACAACCCCACAAAAAATAATTAAAATTTGTTCGATCGCCTTGAATGTCTACTTTTCGATTCATGGCGCTGGGCTGTTTGGAAGAAATATATGTGAACCAAAATGTTTGCCTTACTACTCCTCCCATTTCTCTATATAATCAGCATATTTTTCTTCGTGGCCGCCAATATCAATACCAATGTCAATATCGCCTTTAATATTTACTTTTCTATTCTTTGGAAGAAATACATGTGAACAAAATTTTTTGCCTTAATACTCCTTCCATTCAGCTAATCAATTAGCATAATTTTGTTTGTCGCCGCCAATTGAAAACTCTTTAAAAAAATATTGAAATTTGTATAATCGCCTTGAATATCTTTTTTTCGATTGATGGAGTTGGCCCTTTGGAAGAATATATGAACGAAAATTTTTTCCTGAATACTCCTTCCATTTTTCCATAAAATCGACATATTGTTGTTGGTGGCCGCCAATTGAAAATCCTTCAAAAAGGTATTTAAATTTGTTCGATCACCGTGAAAATCTACTTTTCAATTCTTGGAGAAATATATGTGAACGAAAATTCTTGCCTGAATACTCCTTCCATTGCTCTATAGTATAATCAGTATATTCTTGTTCGTGGCAGCCAATCGAAAACCTTTCAAAAAAATATTGAAATTTTTTCGAGCGCCTTAAATATCTTCTTTTCGATTCGTGGAGCTGGCCCTTTTGGAGAAATATATGTGAACGAAAATTTTTGCCTGAATACTCCTTCCATTCTCTATACTGGGTGTCCCAGAAGTCGCGCACCCCATTGTAGGGATCGAAAGAGAAAACTATACTGAGACGATAAGTCCTTTGCCATTTTTCAATGAGATGCATAGATAATTAATTATTAATTAATGAAAGTGACCAATCAGGAGCGCGTGACAGAAGAATAAAAAGTGATCCGTCCCCACTCTCGGTCTACTGCGTTAGAAGCCGGCAGCAGCTCTGGCGTCTCACTCTCAGGTCTCACTGCTTTTCCACTCACTGTTTATTCTTCTGTCGTGCGCTCCTGATTGGTCACATTCATTAATTAATAATTAATTATCTATTATCTGATTGAAAAATGGCTAAGGACTTTTCGTCTCAGAATATTTTTCTCTTTCGATCCCTACAATGGGGTGCGCGACTTCTGGGATACCCAATATTATCAGCAAAGCCACAAATCTGGCCCTTTATGGCACAGAAGTCCCCTTCTATTATGCAGCTAGACTTCGATTATTCCATGAAAACTAATTGTTTGGATTGTATCTATATCCTCTCATCAAATCAATTATATCAACAATCTACAATAGGTATAATTATTCAATGTGAGATTTAAGAATAATTGAAATACTGTGGAATCAAAATGCAAATTGAATTTGTTTCGATTCCAATTTATATTCTTCAGTAGGTAGAATCAGAATTTCAAAACAGTGCCAGTACTTTGATATAAACAAGCGAAAATCGAATTTATGAAAATATCTGACCGTGGTGGAAAAGTGGCGCTTGGATCTGGCCTGCCGGGAGCTAAAATCACCTCGGTCTCTGGAAAATGTTCAGTTTGTTTCGATAATTTGTAGTATGTGCTAATAATAGTGGTATCAATGTTCAATACACTACAGATAAATTATGTGAATCACAGTAATGTGTAGTAATGTGATTATTTCGCCCCCACAATATTCCTTTACCTACTGAATCCGGAAGAAACAAGTTAAGTTTCATTATTGCCATTGGGCCAATGGGTCCTTATTCCCTTCCTTATCCTTGTACCTTGAAGTTTTTCGCCAATTTTCAAAACAGCTGCTCCAATAACCAGGTGAAATACTGACAGTTTGGTTTTCTGTTTTTTGCCAATATCTTGTAAATAATGTGTACCAATAGAATGATAAAAACTGAATGTACATGAAAAATTAATTTCCACGTTGAACAAAGAAACAAGAAGGATGTTGTAAACAATTAAACAATGTAAACTTCATGTTGCATTCCCTTATAAACGACATGTCAACAAAATCCCTAATTGAAATTTATTATGCTCAAGTTTACTCTATATACTGAATCAAAACATAATCACCTGGGGTCGAGCCTCAGAATGCTCTCGCATATTTACCATACAAAAGCGCAGACTTATCTTTAATTTGGGCTATAGAGACATCTGCCGCAACATATTTAAAAACAACAGGATTTTAACCCTTTCATCAATATATGTATATCGTACAAACTCTTGCGTTCATTTTTGGTAAAACAAATAAATTGCTGAAAATCAGTGATATACATTGCTATAACACTCGAAATACCCAGAACTCACACCAACCACAGTGCAATCATACCAACTACGAGAATTCACCTATGTTTTAAAATTCACGGATCACTCAAAAGTTTTCAAACCGATCTAATGCGATATTCAGTTGTTAACGTGTCCTATCCAATAGACGAATTCTTGGAACATGTGTTCAGCAGCTGATATATTGGATTTCTCTTGAATATTTTATTTATATCAATTATAATGACGTCATTGTCAGGTTAACGTTATTTTCTGTTATTTGTTGTATCGTACTATCCAATTTTATTTATTTATTAACTGACGTACCTTTTTCATTTTTATATGACAACCAAAGGTCAATAAAGATTATTATTATTGGTTCAAAAGTGAATATCTGGGTGGGTGTAGAACATCTCAATGCATACACATTTAAAGGGAAAAAAAGAAAAAACTAGAGTCTAACATTTTGATACCTATTAAAGAGTCAAGTGTATGGAAATAAACTAAATACACATTTTTTTAACATTTACTCGATTAGGGCATAGAAGATTTACTCCATAAAAATATCACATCTTTTCATAAAATCATAGTATCTCTATATTGTTACGAGATTCAAAACAAACCTCCTAACCCCGCCCCTTTTTCCTTGTTGACGCTGCAGTGTAACAATTGCATGACTAAGGCCGTCCGCCGCATCGAGAAATTCCACAGCGCGCGCCGCGCAGATGAATAATGATTTTTCTGGATCGATTGATGGAAGTCGAAAATTCGTGAACTGAAGTTTAGCTATATAAGTACACGAGGAGATGAATAAATGTTGAATGTTAAAAGGTTATAAGTTCCAAGTAAGAAGAAAGTCGAGGTGTTTTGAATTACTAGTGAGTGTGTTGTGCTGGTTTTTGTATCGAAGTTTTTAAATAAAGTTTAGTTTGGATCGAAGTATTATTTAGAAATACGAACCCAGGAAGATCGTAACAATATAATATCATCAAAATTGTTACAGTGATAGAAGCAACATCTCTCTCTTGAAAATGCCAACCTCACGTGTCGGCAAAACGTCGAGAACATCTGGCCATACACGTCAGCATTATGAAATTTTTGTTAGAGAAAAACAATGGCTGCTCCAAAATGGCGGACTTGTTTTGTGATTATGTTCCGATTCGGTTCCAAGTTGGCTAGTGGGGATTTTTGGGGTCGAAAATCATGAAATTTTTGTGAACATTCATAACTTCAATATGGCGGCTCCAAGATGGCGGACGAGTTTTGTGATCAAGGTTCGAGTCTACTGAAAATTGGTATGTGAGGGTTTTTGAGGTCGGATATTGTGAAATTGCTATCATTAAAAAATCCAAGATATCGGTTCCCATACATTCTGTTTGAGACCAAAAATGTTTCGAATAAAGTTATTTAGAAAAGTATTTGTAAATACAAGCTTATATTTAAATATACTAAAAGGTATAAAATAATTTCTGTAGATGTGTGACGTAGATTATTCTGTAAATAACATATTCAAAATCATCCCGCTTTTGTATTCAAACTGAAAACTTCGCGCGGCAAGCTTTTGAATTTGTTACTCACTGAATAACCTACGTCACACATCTGAAAAAATAATAGTTACTTTTTATATTGATAAAGTTCATCGAGAGTCAAAAAACGTTCATTTATTTTTATAATTCAGTTTCAAGAGTAATTTCAAATATTGAACTCAGACAATATCTATTTTAGAACTCTTATCATTTACGAAAAATTGTTCTTGTATTGGATAGGATGCATTTTCTAAAACATACTTCACATAATATTTAGAAAAAAAGCAAGTTATGTCAATTTTTTAAAGAAATCGCAATTTTAAAGAACTGTATACAAATTAGTTCAAATAATAAATAGTTCAGTAACAATTTTTGATGTTAAATTAGCTCGTACCATTGTTGATGAAAGTCTCATAAAATTGGGAGGATTATATCTTTGTTCAATAAGAGATCTGTATTTATTCCAATCAAATATACATTTCCAGGCATTTGTTCAAAAAAAAGTTTCTTCTTGCTCTGCAATCCAGACCTCCTCAGCTTTTATCACCTCCTCGTTGAAAGAAAATTTACGACCTTTTAAACTTTTTTTCAGTTGAGGAAAGAGATGATAGTCGGACGGAGCCAAATCTGGTGAATAAGGGGGGTGTTCTAGTAATTCAAACCCTAAATCACGATTTTTTTGCATAGCAACATGAGATTTGTGTGAAGGGGCGTTGTCCTGCAAAAACAAAACACCTTTGGATAGCTTTCCGCGTCTTTTCTCTTTAATTTTTTCTCGTAGAGTGGTCAGTAATACCGAATAGTAATCTCCAGTTATTGTTCCACCCTTATCCAAAAAATCAATCATGATTACTCCATGGCAGTCCCAAAAAACTGAAGCAAGAACTTTTCCAGCAGAATTTTGGACACGAAACTTCTTAGGTCTTGGAGAACCGGAGTATCGCCATTTCATCGATTGTTGCTTTGTTTCTGGATCGTAGAAATGTACCCAAGTCTCATCCATAGTAACAATTCGGTTTAAGAAGTCTACATCGTTTTCAAATCGAGCACAGATCGAACGCGATGCTACTACCCTTCCACGCTTTTGGTCAACATTCAAACATTTGGGGATCCATTTTGCAGCAATTTTTCTCATGTCAAAATTGACGTGAACTATATGGAACGCGTTCGTATGAAATATTCAGTGCTTCAGATATCCGTTTTAGCCCATTTCGACGGTCTGTTAAAATCATGTCATGAACTGCATCGATATTTTCGGGGACTGACACAGAAACTGGCCTTCCCGATCGGTCCTAATCTTCAATGGAAAATTTACCTCTTTTGAAGCTTGCAGTCCAATGTTTCACGGTCGCATAAGGAGGGCATTGATCACCAAGGGTATTAAGCATATTGTCGTAAATCTGCTTACCTCTTAACCCTTCTAAATACAGGTACTTGATGATGGCTCGACACTCCAATTTTTCGATTTTCACAATGTAGGTGGACATATTTTTTCTTTTAATTTATTGCGTAACTCTGGTTTACTTTTTTGACGTCAAAATTCACACTGACACTCCTAATAAGTTATTGTTCGTTGCTATGGTAACGCAATATTTTGTTTATGCAGGGAACTAGTCTAGGCTAACTAGTTATCAATACATCCTCGTATATACATCATTTGGTGCAATAGCTACAAGGTTATTCACTATGAGTTCCCCACCCATTATAATTGTTATCATTGCCTATAGAGAAATGATAGTTGAATGTAAACACTTTGTGGTTATGATTTCATTTTGATAAAATGGTGATCATTTTTCCAGATTTCATAAATATAGCGCGTTACCCTCACCTCTCATCGTTTTTGAGTTATTGAACATCGAATAACTTAGTAAATGATAATGATAATAATAATTTTATTTCTCTTGTTTAAATGTATAAAGTAGAAAGGATTTCTATAAATACAATAACAAGGAAATTGTCATGAAATACTTGCTATGAATTTATTGACAAAGCTTTGTCTATAACATGAACATCAATTATATATGACATACATGCACGCATACAATAAAATATGTTGACAATCTCAAAGTACACCACAATCGATAAAAAGACAAAACAAAAGGTTAGTACATTTTCCTCAAGATCTATAGTTACTAAGTCATTTATATAAAGAAGAAGAAGTATTGGGCCAAGCATCGATCCCTGTGGAACTCCGAAGTTAATGTTGGCTAGAGATGAAGAAGTTGTCGTTTCGACGATTTGTTTTCTTTCAATTAGGTAAGATTGAAGCCATTTATGTAACAGTAAGATAGTTTTCGCTACAGTATTCCATGACTAACACAGTCGAAGGCTTTAAATAAATTACAGGACACTGCTGCTACCACTTCATGCCCGTTCATAGAGGTGTAAACTCCGTTTAGAAACCAAAATATAGGATCGTTAGTATTTTTCTTTGGTAACTCTGAGCATTAGACTACTCAGTGTTACTGTAAATAACTATCCTATGATGGTTAACATATGTCAAACTATGAAATTGACAGTTATATGTTTTTAGTGACGTTTCTCAACTGTTTAATAATTCAAAAGATATGGGTAACTTTATAGGAACATAGGTAAAAAATGTCATTCCAAAATTTCCATAAAGTACAGGGAATCCCATTCAAAAAAAAATTGTGCCCTGGAATATATAAGATACTGTAGTTTTGACAGCACTTTACTAAAATTCAGTCATGATCACAAAACTTTTAAATTTATCATTTTTATTTCTATTAGACGAGTACGAGTACGAGTACATTTTGAGTCAAACTTTTTTCTCCGCCTCCGAAAAACATGAACGAGTTGTCATTCGATTAGAAAGATCGTGTAGATGGGTTTTGAAAAAATTCAAGAGCCGCTTGCAAAAATTGCAGAAGTTATTAACAATTGACTGAAAAAACAAAATGGGGTTTGGTTTTTTGGAAATATCTCAAAAACTTTGCAAAAATTGCAGAAGTTATTTTCAATTAACTGAAAAAACAAAATAGGGTTTGGCTTCTTGCAAAATCTCGAAAATTATTTGACATACTTCAAATTTGAAAGAAGATTCAAAAAGAGGAAATTTATAATTTTCCCAGAGGGTTGAAAATACGGCCAAAAAACGGAGACTCAGGCTTGCCTAAGCCCCTCCCACTTTGGACCTTCAATAAATAAATATTAATTAAAGTTATTAAATATGAAAATTAAGATTTGAAAAAATTCAGGCATCTACTGGATGGATGAATGAATAATAACAAATCTGAGATTGTCTTCCTTCTTTGGAGCTCTTTTTCAAAGGTCTCAGAATAGATTCCTGTTGAAAAAATTACAAAAAATCTATTTTCCATTTTGTTATCAACAATTCATTCAGGTTAAAAATTAAAAAGCTTGATTATTCATTGATTTTTTTTCATATTACTAATAATCCGTTTTTTTATGATCAGAAGCCACATGAGAATGATTCTTGAACATTTTTATTTCCTGTTGTCTATAAAATTGTTATGAACAAATGCATTTTTTATAGGATAATTATATTTTTATATGAAACCTTATCTTTGATGCAAGTAAATTATTGACAAAAAAGTGATTTTTTAAAATTTTCTGACGGAAATCTCTTCTGAGTCCTTTAAAAATAGCTACGAAGAAAGAAAAAATCTCAGATTTTTTGTTGAAAAATTATCGCACTTGTCATATTCATGTTCATGTCGGAAAAAATTGTTAATTAACTGATGCATAATTATTATAAAAATCGCAATAACAAATTTTTGACTGCGTATTGTTCATTGATGTATCGAGTAGATGCATGAATTTTTTCACTTCTTAATTTTCATATTTAACAAGTTTGAATAATATTTATTTATTAAAGGTCAAAAGCGGGATTGCCAGAGTCCCCGTTTTCGGCCTTTATTTGAATCCTCTTAGAAAATTATAAATATTGGTCCACCAGTTCCGGAATACTCCGGATACATACTGGCTATAAGAAACCACAGAACACATATTCATATGTATGGGTTTTGTGCCACAGAACGCATAACGTGTGAGAAACTCAAGAAACATATCAATTCAACCAGATAATTAAAGATGTCGCATCCGAATATCTCTCAAAATCAGAACCAGTGTTGCAAAATAAACCATCTCAAGTCCGGTTTTCACTAAAACTCTTGTCTATGGTTTTCACGGTGCAAGTTTGCTGCAAGTTTCGTGCTATGCAATCAGTGGCCCATACCTGTGGATTTATGTTTGGAAATTAGTTAGTAAAAACTAAATACCTTACTATGAATATTCGTAAACATACACAAAGTTATGTAATTTTACTTGCTTTCTTGGTTTGGACATTATGTTTCTTATTGAATCTTTTTTCAAATTTGAATAATGTTAAATAGTTTTTGAGATATTGGAAAAAACCAAACCCCATTTTGTTTTTTCAGTTAATTGTTAACAATATTTGCAATTTTTGAAAGCGACTCTTGAATTTTTTCAAAAATCATCTACACGCTATTCCAAATCGAATGACATATCGTTCATATTTTGCGGAGGAGGAGAAAGAAGTTGATGATAAAAAAACTGGTGTGAAATGGACATTTGGTGGCACCATTACGCTGGGGTCCAGTTGTTTTCTCTATTCTCTTTTTTTTAGGGGACAAAGCATGTACTCATCCTGAAATCCCTTATTTGGAATCTCTTTCGAACCGTCTTACATCAGCCTTCGATAAATTTCCAAGACGCAGTAAAACTTCGCTCTCCAAGGATCAACAGATGATTCTCGAGAAAGCTTTCGCATTTGATTCTTTCGTAAGAAAAACACGGATACCTGAATTGATTCAAGAAACCGGATTAGATCGAAAAGTAATCAAAATCTGGTTTCAAAATAGAAGACAAAAACAGAAGAAAAGAGAGAAAGAGAAAGTTTCACCACCAAGTTGGCAGGAGGAAGTCGTTTTAAATGAAGATGTGGTATTTTTTGAGTAGCTGATTATATAGATTCTGAAAAATATCTCCTTTTTGAATGAAGCTGTGTGACTGATAGCATAGTAGTGAATGATGATGCTGAAATCATATTTGACCTAATAGACTGGGAGATGGTGACAGATGTCAGGTGACGATTTTCTCGTTTATGCCTTTGACAACTCATAAGAATAAAAGCCGTTGCATGTATTACTTTTTAATTTATTACTATTTTTTTTTGTGTCGTAGATGTGGTTTATGTATGTGCGAGTGTGTATGCATTTATATTTTGTGTCAAAGTATTTTTGAATAGGAGCGTTTGTAGGTGAGTAAATGGAACGTGAGCGAAATTATATAAGTATTTTTTATTTTTAGTATTTTTTTAATATTTTTCAGATGAATTGCGATAATTTTTTTAGATGACAGTGAACCGTATACAATAAACCTCTCCTCCTGTGGTGGGTTTGATTATTTCCTTTATTCTTTTTTATTTGAACCACTTAGGGTCGGTCTTTTCACCTCACAATAAAGTCTTTGATAACTATCTATCGGATAAGCTTCACAGGTTTACATATCCTTATCTGATAGATAGAGTTATCTGGGACTTCCGGCCCTTAGAAGGATATTCTCCTTCTGAAGCATTTCATATTTATTCTTATTTTAATTGAACAGTTAAACTCCGTAATTTATCTGTATATGCTGAATAAATAATTATTATTTGTGCAATTTTAACATTTCCCCCCCCCCTCAAAAATTTATTTTTCATTGCAACTCCATCTTCAAATATAAAATCAATTCTGTCAACAAAACACCCCATTTACTCTGCATATGACAGTTAAGTACTCGATTTCCACTTTTGAAGTTTTTAATCAAAATTTAAAAAGTATAAATATTGGGAATATGTAAAATAGAAAATGTGAGGAAGATATGAAGTTGTGACATAATTTTCAATATAACCTTAGACTATACTTTGATGATGAATATTTCGTACAGTTTACATACCTATTCCCCATTTTATATATCTTCATTGATATATCATAGAATTGAATCAGGAATTTTCTGATGGTTAGACATTTTTTTAAAACAATATCTCAACTGACATCTCCAGAAAAGCAAGATAAACCTCGTGGAGAACAATGAGAAAAAGACTTTCACTTCTAATGAACTACCGGTGGAAATTGTCCCACATGGCTAAGTATTGGGCCCTATTTTGTACACGCTTTACATCAATGAATTACCTCTAATCCTTCCGACTACATTCACTTGTTTGTATGCAGATGATTCCTCGTTATAATTCAACGGCTAATCTGAGGTTAACGACATCTTAGAAATCCGCTGATATGCTGAGACTCAGATTATACAACAATCTTCCAAAAAAAATTAAACCAATCGACAAAGTGCATTTATTCAGAAGAAGATAAAAAGACTTCTCTTCGATCTCTCTCTATAGCATAAATGAATTTCTCGATGATTTTAGATGAACAGGTTGTTGTTTAATTACACTGTACACGTAAATTTGATATATTTGTTGTATCTGACTTGTCCTTAGCTCTATAGATCAAATTGAAATGAAATTTATTGAATTGAATTGATGTGAATTGAGTTGAATTGAATTGAATCGAATTCAATGGAATTGAATTGAATTGAGCTTTCAACAGGAGGAACTGGCGGTACTCAAGGCAATTGAATGATTTCAGCATGATGACTTGACTTTTATGGGCTTTTTCAATTAGCATTGTGGGGACGATATGTGAATTCTGATTGTTATGTTTGGAATTTTTGTCGACATGCTTGGAAAATACAGAATGTATTTTGTGGACGCTTCAATTTGTTCAAGTGTTGCTTGATAGCCAGTATAGAAGAAAGGTAATGGGGCCACCAATTCTTTTCAACCCTGAGTTTATCAGTTGGCGTGTGATACATATACGCACAGGGTTCGAAAAATACCATTCCAAACTTTCGGTGATCTCTAAAATCTCTAATATTTTACCAAACTCAAATTTCAAATAAAAATATCGAATGGATGGAAGACATTTTCTCACTCGTCCGTTTTTTAATTGGTACTTTTTCCAGAGTCAGAAGATTTTCACCTATATTGTTTTAATTCAATTTCCCTAGTAATTTCAACTACTAAATTCAGATAACTTTTTTTCAGAACTTTTGATTATTTACGAAAAATTGTTCGGCTTACATTGGGCTTGCATTGGGATATATAATCTAGAGAATTTTTTTAATTGTCAACATACTAATTAAAAAATGCTATATACAGGGTGCACAAATTTCGAGATCCGCCATGGGGATCTCAGTTATTATACGAGATACGAGTTCGATTGAATGAGGGCAAAGTTACGCGTTTTCATGCTGATTATATATCTGGAAGAAAATTTGACGTGTAATTTTTAGTTTTTGAATTATTCGAAAAAGGTGGAAATTGGTTATTTACGTTTCTAATTTTTCAAGCCCAAAACAAAAAATACTAGAATACTAGGGCGTTCTCAAGGCACCATTTTACAAGGAATCTACATTTTTACATTTTTGAGAAGTATTTTTTTTCTGATTACAATGATGTGTCACACGATATGATCGAATCTTACATACTGATAAAATTTAGGGAAGAATCGTCTTTACGAAGAGTGCTTTGGAGAGAACACCAACAATTTTGTTCAACAACTAACTAAAAAGTTGCATCAACGATGTCAAATATTAAATTAGCTCGTTTTATTGGAAAATTTGAATTTTCGTGAAAATTATTCATTGATTGACAACTTTGAGAAGATGCGCTTCAGATTCCTATTTACTATAAGAGAATAAACCGAGTTTTATCAAAAGTTTGTATTAATTCCTGACCATACTTATATCAATTATCTGAAAGATAACTCATGTGAAATGAACATTTGGTGGTCCCATTACGTTGTGGTTCAATTGTCATTTTTCCAATTTTTTTTAGGAGACACATTTAAGAAATATAGATGTATGAAATGCTCCAAAGCATATAAACATCGTCCCAACTTGTATAGGCATTCGAAGTATGAATGTGACGGCATTCCAAGATTCGTTTGTGAATTTTGTGGAAAAGCCTATACCCAGAAGGTCACTTTGAAGCAACATAGGGATTCGCTTCATCTAACTGCTATTTTCAAGCTGAATGTTAAGTGAATTTTAAACTACTATTTTCATAAATTATTTAATTTTTTTGTGTTGGATTGCAGTACAATAAGTAAATCATGTTACTTCGCTTTGTACAATAGTATATTATACTTAAATCTAGTGGAAAAAGTTGACATTTTTGATTTTTCTTAAATTTTTAAGAAGTCTAAGAATTTTTGTAGTTTGACAAAACCTATTATTAAAGAATGTCAATATTTCTGAAAAGTATTTTATCGTAGGTATCATCAAGTGAGGTGTGGTACTGGAATATATATACCATAAGCATGAGCTGATACTTATTGGAAATATGTTTTTACCAAGAATTCACCAAAAATATTTAAAAAATAAAATTTTGTTAAGGAAACTGTCTTAAATTTTCATCACTTTCCCCTGAAATGAAAACTTTCCGCCTTCAATCTCATTATATAGGAAGACCTCGTTCATGAGCTGATGCATTTTTCGGTATTCTCCAAAATGGGTTTGTTTGCAAATTAAACAGGTTGAATTCGCAGATTTATAATGTTCTGAATAAAGCTCGGGAAATTACGAAGGTCGATATTTGATTCAATTGAATAACGCAATCTGTAATGAAAAAAACCTTGAAATGAAACATAAATCTCTTGCAATAAAAAAATGGAGGTAGCTGTTCAAAATTTTCAAGGTTTAAACACAATTACTGCTGAAATGAAAAATATAATTATTGCAAACAATGTTTATTATTCAAGCAAATTTGTCATCGATTTGATTTAACGGAAAACATTTCTTGACGGAACATTGAAAAAATATAAAAAATTATTTAAAATAATTTTTTTGGAAACTCAACTTTTCGTAAAAAAAAATTCCTGCAAATCTTACTCCTCATGTTTTTTCACTTATAATTACACGAGAGCTTTTTTTGTCGAAGTAAACTTGACATGATTTCATTGAAAATATGAACAGGATGTTCATAAAGTCAGTTGTGGAATCATCTGCGACTGAAAGTTGGAATTTAGTCGCTATTTTCCATAGATAAACCTCTCTTGGAAGGGATTCATGTTTCAAAGAGATACATTCTCAATTGAAAATTGAATGAATACATGACTCCTCTGGAAATGAAAAAAAAACCTACGATAAAATTGAAGTTACTTTTTTGTAATATCTAAAAGAAAACAACTACTTCCCCGGCTAAAGCCACGCTGGACATTGAACTACATCTGATAGATATTGAGAAAGACCCTATATAACTTGAAGAAAAAATCTGAAAGTGAAAATTTGCATTTTCATTCAGATAGTTGATTATTAATTAAATGTCCAGTTTCCATTGGAGATTCTTATCTATAAATGAGATAAGGGAGAATGTTATTCATAAGGATCACTCACAGAAAATCGCTCATTCCATTGATGCGTAAACTGCATCTCTTTCGCTAGGCCTCCAATACATTTTGGTCGACAAAAATCTATTTCACTCTTCTAAGATCATCAGGGAGGTCGGAAGAATTGGAAAACATACTCTTCAGAAGCAATTTCACACTGTAATGAGGAATTGTTGGAGTGTTTTCCAATTCTACATACATTACATTACATCTTTATTGAAATAGGAACCCTAATATACATAACTATAAGTAAAAAATATAATAAAAATGACACAAGTACAATTAAATATATATCACACGTTAAACATTAAAAAAAAATATAAAAAAATAACCATTTAGACAGACAACGAAGTGTATACAAAAAATAGCAAAATCACAAGTTAAAAACTTCAGTCACTAGTAGATAGACCAATTAGGTATAGGTATACCGGGTGATTCTCCAAGGTGGCTCACCCCTATAACTTTTTTATTATTGAAGATAGAAAAACGAAATTTGGGGGTTGTGTATTATAGTTCAATTTACATTTTTTGACATATTAACTTGCTTTATCGTACTTCCGGTTCGACCGGAAATGAGCATAACTTTCGATTTTTAAATGGGACATCCTATATATTTTTACTTATTTCGATCGAGAATGACATTCTAAATCCAACAACACCTCACTTGTCAATATTTGACAAATGAAGTAATTTTTATTTCAATTTTCATTTTTTGATCTAGAATGCCATGGATCGTGTAAATCGCTTCATTCTTGATCAAGTAACATGGGAAAAATACGACTTTGAGGCTTTTGACTTCACAGTCGTTGAAAGAATTATTCAAAAGTCTCAAATATGAATTTTTCCAGTTAACGTGAATTTTTCAAATGGAAAGGGGGTGGCTCGTCGGCTTTTTGTGAAAGATCATTTTCTTACGAATAATTTGATACCACACACTTTCACTTTATTTTCACTATTTCTGTGAGCGATTGCAAGAAGCGACCATACCCAATTACAAATAATACGTATTCGGTATGCACTGAGTCCTGTTATTCTAGTTATTCGTGACAAACAATTGAAGCTGTTGCTAGGACTATACCTAAACAAATAGGCCAATGAATATGCTGTCACTTTCAAAAATTCTTTTGTTGCATAGTTCATAATTTGATATGGAAAATTATACTAGAAACGAGAAAATTGACATGTTGCTAATTTACGGCGAAGCAAAAAAGAATGCATCTGATGCAGCTCGAATTAGTGAAAATAAAGTGAAAGTGTGGGGTATCAAATTATTCGTAAGAAAATGATCTTTCACAAAAAGCCGACGAGCCACCCCCTTTCCATTTGAAAAATTCACGTTAACTGGAAAAATTCATATTTGAGACTTTTGAATAATTCTTACAGCGACTGTGAATTCAAAAGCCTCAAAGTCGTACTTTTCCCATGTTACTTGATCAAGAATGAGGCGATTCACACGATCCATGGCATTCTAGATCGAAAAATAAAAATTGAAATAAAAATTACTTCATTTGTCAAATATTGACAAGTGAGGTGTTGTTGGATTTAGAATGTCATTCTCGATCGAAATAAGTAAAAATATATAGGATGTCCCATTTAAAAATCGAAAGTTATGCTCATTTCCGGTCGAACCGGAAGTACGATAAAGCAAGTTAATATGTCAAAAAATGTAAATTGAACTATAATACACAACCCCCAAATTTCGTTTTTCTATCTTCAATAATAAAAAAGTTATAGGGGTGAGCCACCTTGGAGAATCACCCGGTATAATATACACAACTACAGGTTAAAAATAACATGACACAAGCACAATGGAATAAATATCAAGCGCTAAAAATTAAAAAAGGACCCATCTAGATAGACAACAAAGTATACACAAAAACAATGGTAAAATCAGACGTTGACAAATTAAAATTCGCATGTTGATAGACTAATTAGGTATTTAAGATTACATTATTATTATATAATTAAACAAAATGGAGTATAACAGTACCTATTACTTTTTTTATTATTCATTTTTTTTTAAATTCTTTCAGTGCTGCTTTAAAATCTTCCAAATTGGATTTTTTCTTCAATATTTCAGGTAATTCGTTGAATTTGTTGAAACCTTTAAAAAATATAGAGTTCATGGTACTCCTAAATGCCGTTCGATTTATATGTATATTATTTGAATTTCTAGTGTTGTGAGAATGAATGTTTTTATTCAAGTTGACATACTGGTTAAAGTATTCTGGTGCCATACCATTTACAATTTTAAATACCAGAATCATTGTGAAATAGTAGAGTCTACTTTCAACTGACAACCAATTTAAACAATCTAGCATATTTTTTATGGGAGTAAGACGATTTGTTTTCAATATTACCCTCATCCCTCGATTTTGTAATTTTTGTAACATATTTAGTTTATTGAGGTTAAATAAAGATAATATAGACGCACAATAATCAAGGTGTGGTTCTTCCGACCTCCCTGATGATCTTAGAAGAGTGAAATATATTTTTGTCGACCAAAGGAGGCCTAGCGAAATTGATGCAATTCACGCATCAATGGAATGAGCGATTTTCTGGGAGTGACACTTCTGAATAACATTCTCCCTTATCTCATTTATAGATAAGAATCTCCAATTGAAACTGGACATTTAATTAATAATCAACTATCTGAATGAAAATTCAAATTTTCACTTTCAGATTTTATGTTCGAGTTATATAGGGTCTTTCTCAATATCTATCGGATGTAGTTCAATGTCCAGCGTGGCTTTAGCCGGGGAAGTAGTTGTTTTCTGTTAGATATTACAAAAAAGTAACTTCAATTTTATCGTAGGGTTTTTTTTTCCATTTCCAGAGGAGTAATGAATTGATTCAATTTTCAATTGAGAATGTTTCTCTTTATAACATGAATCCATTACAAGAGAGGTTATCTTGTACGATGGAAAATAGCGACTAAATTCCAACTTTCAGTCGCAGGTGATTCCACAACTGACTTTATGAACATCCTGTTCATATTTTCGATGAAATCAACATGCCATACCCATGACAGGTTTTATGTCAGAAAAATATTTTCAATGTTTCACCGCACAAGAAATAGTCCAACAATTCCTCATTACAGTGTGAAATTGCTTCTGAAGAGCATGTTTTCTAATTCTTACGACCTCCCTGATGATCTTAGAAGAGTGAAATAGATTTTTGTCTACCAAAGGAGGCCTAGCGAAAGTGATGCAATTCACGCATCAATGGAATTAGCGATTTTCTGTGAGTGATACGTCTGAATAACATTCTCCCTTATCTCATTTATAGATAAGAATCTCCTATGGAAACTGGACATTTCAATAATAATCAACTATCTGAATGAAAATGCAAATTTTCACTTTCAGATTTTGTTAATAGTTTGCTGCATGCTAGTATTTTGAGCGGTGGTAGTAACTGTTTCCAGGGGGTCTATTCTAGAGTTTTATCGCATATGAATTCAATGTTCGATCTCTCTCCAATGAGCGGCGTTTGTATCGCTCTATGTCACTTCAAACGTTTGAAAATGTTTTCGCATGAACTCGAGAATAGACCTCCAGAACGGTAGTACGAATGGGACCAACGATTTTTTATGATGTTCTTCATCTAACTGAAGGTACGGTTTTAATGACGATGGGTTGCTATGTCCCGTAATTTTCACAAGTTTTTGTTCACCTATACCACTCCTGGACAATTCAGTTACGGCGGCAGCTCGATTAGAATGGTTCGTAATTTTCACCCGCTTGACATCAAGTCCAATATTTTTCGCCGAGGCTTTGGTCCATTTAGATATTTCATTTATCCCAATAGGAAAATTCTTAAACCATCATTTCGAATTTGTTTTTTGTCAGAAAGGATTTGGAGTTAAAAAAAAATTCACATGTGATATGGTTTCCCTGTCTTCCCATAATTTGTTTAAATTTTACTGGACATACACAATCTTATTCAGTGTTTGCTACCAACCATTTACTGTCGGCTAACGTCTGATTTCCACCTTGTGCTGTCTTCGAAAACACTGGGTTATATTGAACTCTTCCGGTCTCTCTTCCACGGTTGTCTGTCTCGATTTTAAAATAGAATACCATACAATTTGCTGCTTCTCCACCTCTCCAAGTCAATTCATAGGCAGCAATATGATAACATTTTCTTTGAAGGCCTACAGGTTCTTCTTCACTCCAGAACAGTGCCATTTCAAAAATTTCTTGTTTTGTGAGAGCCATAGAACTCATCTTCCTTTTTTATGGGATTACTTGCAAAATTTTGCGTTTTGTGTCGCGTGCATTTCTCGCTTTCTTAAACTGTATGTCTGTGAACGGATTAAAAATTCTTTTACATTCTTTGAAGTACATTTTTGCTGAAGTGTTCCAAATCGTTCTGACTGCACTCTTTTTATAGTCTTCTCCATTGTTCTTCTTCATGTTGAATACCCAGTCACATAAAATAGAAGCTCACTCTTCAGTGGAAGTTTCTGCGAAGAGTTCATATTTTTTTCCAAACAAAACATCGCAAATTGTCGCCAGGTTGACGTAGTTGAATTCACAGTATTGCGAGTCACATTATTATTGATGGCTTCTTCAATTTCTCCACTCGAAGAGTGTCCAAATCGCGACCTTTCCACAAATAAGATACTTTTCTGACAATGCAAGTTTGAGAAAAATGGACATAACGTCATCAAAAATTTGTTTTCAATGCTGGTTGTCATGCTTTCAAAAGTAAAGTTCCGTTTTGTCGCTGGAAAAGTTATGGCAAACTTTTTTCGCTGTCATAATGACAAAACACCGCGACATATGGCATTTTTAGTGCATGAATTAAATTGTCTCTGACAAACCGTTCGGGCTATAGTGCTAGTTGAAAATTTGCATATTTCTGCCGACTCAGGATAAAACCCAATTTCTTAATACATTTATAAAATTACTAACGAAGTCCAAAATTGTACAAAAGTTGAAATTCCAACTAAAAATGTTGAAAAATTATTGCACATGACTATATTTTACATTATCGTATGAGTAAAAATTATACGGGACGTTGTCGTTTAGAAGGTACTGGTTTAGTTTTTCCAACAATTGTGGATCAATTGGAGAGGACTTCAAGAGTGGCAAAATAGTGATTCTTTCTAATGAAGTGAAGAAGATGGTGAAAAATGTGCAAGAAGAATTCAAAGCAAAGCTTTAACTGTTGGCAGAACGTGGTCCCACTGTTCTGGGTTCTATATTTTAAAACGGTAACTCTGATTAAATGATTAAGCACCAAATTGAAGCAAGAAGAAGCAGCAACTGGGATCAACACCTACAAACCATACAGGACCGAGCCCAGAAAATTGTTTAGGAGGGCGGGGGCACAAGACAATATACTTCTTTCCTTAGTTAACTTAATCTGAAGAGCGGTTTAGGGACATGTAATGACTTCGACAGTATAGAAAAAGTTATTCATTTTAATATTATTCAAACTTATTTTACATATATATCATCTCTTGGTTACATACCAAATGTTTACAGAATATTTAGAGATAATTTTCATTTATGCTTTCTGATGTACATGTTCAGAACATCTTCAGCCTTCATTTCGTTCGAGATATCCTTATGGGCATGAAGTAAAGCAAAGTCTGAAGTCTTTCTTCGTTCACTGTGCTGCGTAGAACATTTTTTAGTCTACGCGCAAATCTGAAAATGTACGCTCTGCCGTACTGGTAATTACGGGAAGAGTGCTGTAACCAAAAGTTGCTCAATTTGAAAGCGTGTTGCCTAGAGTAGGTCAACACCAAGTAAACTTATAGCAGAGACTCTTCTCAGGTGGGTTAGACTGGGTACTATTCATTCCTGGTGGACATTGCACTGCCGTTATTGAGACCACCAAGAATCAATAATTAGAGAGAATTAAACAACACCTAGTGTACAAAATTTGTTGACATTTATTTTTACCAATAAAGTGAGCAGTTGAACATTTGTAACTGTTGCTAATTTGTAGAAAGGCAGGAAAGTATGTAATTGGCGTAAAATTAGAAATATGAGTTTTTTTTGCAGAAACACTGAGAGCACACAATATGTGTACTTAGCTTTGGAGAGGACTGTTGCTACCATCCATGAGTCCTTAGGTGAGAGACTGCAGCTCAGGAAACAGTGTGTAACAGTGGCCGGAATCTAAGCTCGAACAGCAATGGACCTCGGCAGCATAGAGTTCATGGCAAAAGGATTCCAGAATGAGGTGTTCGTCTAACGTTAGTGACTGCAGGAGCTTGGTATGCTCATGTGCTTCTGGTCTGTATCGAAAGTGTGCTGGGTTTCACTCCAGGATAAAAAGGGACCTGTAATTTTCATAGGCCTTAGAATATGTACCTCTTCTACACACCTCCATTTGATTCGAGCTCTGTGTTCAATCATTACATATCTAACACTGACAATACTACCATTTGATCTTTACATAAGGAACATAGTTAGAATTTAAATACAAATATTTGTTGAGTGTAAAAACAGAAGCTCTGGGATCAACTGAAAGCATGTGAAAATAATTACTGATATGCATGAACCTTCAATGAAATAAAATAGCATTAAATAAGCAAGAAGGCTATGGGATTTAGTAAAGGAAAATGCAGTAAGTTGTAGGACGCTATCTCAAATACAAAAAAAAAATGATCAATTATAAAACCAACCTTGTTTTGTGCCTGGAAGGAATTCTATACACAGCAAATAATATACAGATATGAATAAGTATTCAAACTAACCTTTATTAGTCCCTTTAGGAACCTGAAGGATCGGAAATTGTGAAAATCTTCAAATCAAGAAAACATCAAGATGGCTTCTCGTGCACAGGCACAAAAATTACGCCTCTGATTTGTAGCACTTGAATTCACCAGCCAAAAAGGATATGAAGCAAGATGCTCACTAGTTTTATTAGTTCACAGTACATAAAAAAATATTTCCGGTCGACAAAATATTTCCATGATTTTAATCGAAGAAATTCTGTGACAGATGACAGAAGTCAGAATTGCGATCAATAGTCGTTTATTGGCGAGTATTGAAATAGTTGTTTATTCGCGAGCATTAAGATAGGCATTTATTTGCGTCTCAACGATAAGTAATATTTGTAGATAATTAAGAAAGAATTGTTGTGAAGTGAGACTTTAAATGATTCAGAGGAGATGTAACAATTTACTTGTTACAGTGCACAACAGCTGCAGTAACACTCTGAGGTTTGGAAGCGAATCAGCAAACTTGTGAGTTTGCGCAGAGTGTTCAGGCTTCTTTTGTTCGGGTTTTGACTTCCACATGTTTTTCCAAATTGGCAGCTCACCTTTCAAGGCACAGGAGCATGGCAAATCATCTTTGTATTTAATTGCCCCTTGAAGAATATCATTTATGAAGGCATCATTTATATCTGGTGATAACAAATATTTTCGGAATCACCATAAAATTTTACGTATACACTGCTAACTTGAAGTGGATCTGACGATTTTGCACTTTTCGTGATTTTTAGGGGTCAACCACTTTTTTTTTACCTTTGATCGACCTGAAATTCACAGTATATACTGATTCGACCATTCTGAATGGATTGGCGTGCTCTATATATCTCTAACCGTTCTCGAATTGAAAAGTTCAAATCGAGTTGATTTTCGTATCAAACATAATTTTTTCAGATTTTTTGATACAGTTTAGTCAAACTCAATCTTGCTTGCAAGAGCACAATGGATTTCAAACCTATTCCGGTTCAATTGAAGATTTCATAGGTTTTATCAGAACCCCTGCAATTTCGAATTTTCTAACTCTTCTTTATTTCTGGCTCAATTTTATTAAATGAGCATTAAAGAATCATGTAGTTTCGGAATCAGCATGAAATTTCACGTATATACTGCTGTTTTAACTTTTATCGGCTTGAAATTCAAAGTCTATACTAATTCGATCATTCTGAATCGATTGATTCGAATTGAAAAGTTCAAATTGAGTTGAAAGGTGTTTTTTTCATACCAAACAAAATTTTTTCAGATTTTTGTTAGAGTTTTTACCAGAACACCAGCAATTTCAAATTTTTGACATATCTTTGCCTTGCTGAAATTTATATATTATGAACAAATGTTTCCGGAATCAATATGAAATTTAACGTATATAATTTCAATTTCAAGTGGATCTGACCAGTTTTTACCAGTGAATTCCACCACATCAACAAACTTGTTGTAATCTTGCTCAATCTTGTATTATTTTGTGTCAAAATACCTCATATAAAGTGTGAGGTTCGTCAAAAGAAAAAATTACACAAATTAAAAATATCAGAAATCACAGTTATGAAGAAGTACTTGAAATAAAAGATAGATATCTACTAGAATTGTATAGAAAACATTATTGAGTAGGTGAGTAGGTACATTTTTCAATTATATTTGAATTTTTTGAGAGGCAGAGTTTTCAAGTCTCTTGGCAATAAGTTATTAATCATAATTGTGTACCAGCACAGTTTGGTGATTTTCTTTATAACATATGGTTGAACTTTTCATTATATATATTAGAGTGGCTTCGCGTATAATAAGTATGTACGTACATCTGAATACTTCAAAATGACGTCGACGTTTTCATGAGTATAAGAATTTTATGTATGTAAATTCCTGTTCCTGTTCCTGGTTAAAACCTTACGTTTCTTGAAAGTTTACCTACAGGATTCTTGATATTTAAGACCAAAGATGACTCGTATCAATCTTTTTTGAAAGATGAAGATTCCTGTCCACTCGGATATTTCCATTCAGTCTGGACGGAAAACAATCCACAGTCAAATGGTCCTAGTATTGATGATTTACTTTGATTTGATTTTTTCAGATTGGTCGAGCTCGAGATATATTTGTGGTAACTGTGGCAAGAGATATAATAAAAATAATTCATATTATAAACATATGAAATTTGATTGCGGCAATATTAAAACATTTCACTGCGATGTTCAAGGATGTTTTTATAAATCAACAAGGAAAGAGAATGTCAATAGACATATTGCTGTGAAACATGTTCATTTGAACAAACCTAATTCCCATATTTCGTTGTCTTAGTAAATATAATTATATAATTTTTATCCATTGTTAAAAATAAATAAAATATATGTTTGAGTATTGTGTTATTTTTCAAAACTGTTTATTTATTTTTTATTATTTCATTCAATCCGCTAATTATCATCAATAGTTCCATTCTTTCTGTTTCATTTCAAGTACCTAGTTATTCAATATTGAATAAAATTAAAAACTCAGAAAAACCAACCAGGGTAGGATCAGAAGTAGGTAGTAGGTTCTATTGACATTGAATTTATTTTCGGCAATTTCTTTAAGTACGACGCTATACAATTCAATGTGTTTTATGTACAAAAATGTACTTTTTCGAAATGAACTTGAAAAAATAGACACATTTATGTGGATTGATCCTAGGGTTGCGATTCTTTCAATTATTCAGAAATAATTGTTTCACAATAGAATTGGACATATTTTTAGATTCATAATTTTGTATTGAAAAATCATTGACGTAAATACAATAAGGGAAGTAAAGGAGAACAATATATTCAATAACTTAAGATACGATGAGATACTTTCAGTAGAGAAATAGAAGACTTTATTGGCTGAGTTTTTAGATCTCCATTACATTATGTTTTCTGAGTCTTTTTTTATACTGGTCAGTTTTGACCATCTTTTTCTTCTGTTTTCCAGCTAATATTGAGGTTCTAGAGAAGCAGCTATGAAGAGTACTTTCCACGATACTGGACATAGAATGCTTCCAAAATGAAAATTGTGTTGGTTTTTCCAAAACTTACAAATTCGAACAATTAGAAAACTTGGATGTCACAGTGTTATCTGTGCATACAGAATTCTTCTCTTCCATTTAAATCATTTATTTCCCAAAAAATCAAAATCAAAAGTATGATAGAAAAGTGTATTTGAAATTTTACATGCTGTATCTCTACGAAACGTCTGCTATGAACCTATTACTAGGCAAAATTAAAATTAGGAAGTTAGAATTCCCGTGATAAATATTCCTTCAGGTCATAAGGTATAAGGGATTTAGGATAAGTAATGCTTCCACTTTGTCACGGTACTTTTGAACAAAGAGATAGGTACCGTTCATAACACACTTGCCAAATGATTATGCATTTTTTTCTATTGTGAATAATTGATAAATTGATGGATGTAGCCGTTACTACGTGGTAGGAAATCATCACGAAAAATGAGAAATAAAACTTTCTATGTTTTTATACCACTTCTATTTGTAACCAACGTTACTGCATATGTATTGTTTGATAATGTCCATATAGAACGAAACTGCAGTAACGTTGGTTAAAAATAGAAGTGGTATAAAAACATAGAAAGTTTTATTTCTCATTTTTCGTGAATAATTGAGTTCCTGATTTTAGTGGTTCGGGGTATTATCAATTTGTCATGGCCACTATGCCTTGAATTGTAATTTGTCGAGACCAGCTGGAATGCATTTTTGTTTTTATGAATCAGAGAAGCTGTTTCTAAGATGTATATACAAACTACCGTTGATATTCTACAGTTCTAATATAAATCTCGACAGAAGCAGGCTCTAGATTTTGCCTCACACATATGTCTCATGACTCGTTTTTGTAAAACGAAACTTCTTTGGAATATCTGGTTACTGCAGGGTCTGCAGGCCCCCAGGATACTATTCCATATCTTAGGTGGGATTCCAGTATAGCAAAATATGCTGTTCTAGCAGATGCATATCCTAATTCGGTGGCGATTGTTCTGATAGCATAGCAACCAGGAGCTAGTGTTTTTTACACATGTTCTATAAAAAGTAGTTTGTTATCGATAAATAATCGCAGAAGCTTGGTTCTTCGTTTATTTTCAATTTTCTCATTGCCGATATCCAAGTTTCGGATGGTGCAGTGGAATGTTAGAATATTGGTTTTCTTTATATTAAGAGATAGAAGGTTTTATTCACACCAATTTTTAATGACTCCAATATCCTGCATTATGTTCATTCTTTTCTTGCCGCAGAATACTGGTGTCATTGGCAAATAATGTTATTTTATCTCTGATATCTAGAAAATACTTATTATTCATATAAAGTAGGTAAGGGAGATGTCCAAGGACTAACCCTAGGGCACACCATGTTTTATATGTTGTCTTCGAGACACTATTTGTTTTAACTTCCTGTTGACGATCTGAAAGGTAACTCTCAAATTACTAGAGTTCACTCCTTGTGGGGCCGTGTTCAGCTTCCGCAGCAGTTTTCCTTGATTTACGCAAAAGTTATAAAAATCTGCTGCAGCAGTCTTTTCTTTATTCAATACATCAAAACCATAAACCAAAAAAGGGTTTTGAGGGGATTTGAGCTCTTACCGTTCTGAAATCCAAATTGCTTTTTTTGTTCAGTTCTTGTATAACTTCGTTTATGATATGATAGTCAGGATAGCTGGGTAATTAAAGGTACTTTAAAAGTGATTACAATTACAAAGAACTTCAAAAAAGGGACTAGTTACAATTACAAAGTATTTTTTCAAGAAATTAACTAATTACAGTTACAAACTAACAAGTCACAAAAATTTGAATTACTAATTAATTTTTGTCTAATTACTTTTCAGATAAAATAATAAATTATGATAAAATTAATGAACCATAATATTCAAAAAATTCAATTATTAAAAGTGTTCAACTGAATGGTTTGAATCCCAGGACTAATATAAGAAATTGATTTCAATAGAGATTTAAATGAAATCAAATAAAAATTTCAATATGTAAGCACAAAATCAGTAAAAAGAAAATATAAAAACATTCAAGAGTTTATTGACTCGAAGCAAGAAAGTTATATCAACACACAAGTTTAGATACTTTTATAAGCATTCCACATACTTAAATCGGGCGACATTAGTCTGGATTCGTTTGGTTGAAAAGATAAAATAGTTAACTGTAATTCACAAAAATTTACTTTTTTTAACTTCAGTGATCAACTCTGGCCAAAAATTGTTTCATACCTTGTTGTCATTAGTATTCAAACACGGATATTTCGTCAAAGTTAACCAAGGATTTTCAAAATAGCAGTACTTGAAACCTGTTGATTTAAGAACAAGGTATCAGACCCTTTTTAAAGAGAGTGAACCACATTATGTAAGAATAATGTTTAGTATAAAACCATACATTTTTTATCATAACCTCTCATCAATCGGGTGCATATTAATGACGCGGATTTGCGAAGTCTGGTTATGATTCACAATCCGTTTATATTGTTACTTCTCAATACAACAGTTTTTCAAAATTAGTGTCAGATAGTGCATAGCTTTTGGAAAAGAAGAATAAAGAGGGAAGTTCATACAGAAAATTTTTTGTTTATAGAACACGTGAACACGTGTATTTCGTCAACGAAAACTCATTCAAAAATAATTTTTATCACAAGAAGTAACTATACTTATAATGTAATTTTAATTGGAATAATAATTATTGTGATTGAAAAAGTACTTATAAGAAGTAATTGTAATTAGATTATTTGAATAACATAATTCCTACACATATTTTGCTGCAATTACAATTCCAAATTACTTTAAGAAAAAAAGTACTTTAATACAATTACAAATTCAACGAAAAAAAAGTAATTGTAACTATTACTAACTTTTTAACTAGGAATTACTAGAAACTCTGATAGGAGTTCCAGTTGACTCATTTTGGACAACTTTTATAACTCAGCAGCTGCGCGCATTTGAATCATTTTCAATATCTCATTTTCAATATCTCATTTTCAATTAGATTAGCATAATTTGAGTAAGTTCTAGGGAATTTTCAGATAAGTTATAGTTGATTCATTTTTGCCCAGACCTTCGAATGTTAATTTTTCCCCACAAAGTAGATTATTTTAAGATACTGCATGGTATAGGAACTTTTCTGAGAATGCCTAACTTTTTCATAATGAAGCTTTGAGTTTTGTAATAATCGTGTTTTTATTTTCAGTTGTTTCCCCAGACGTGAAGAACCTGAAGGCCTGGAATCACGTGCATCAGTGCGACATTTGTTTCAAAATGTATAAATATTCACACTCTCTGAGTCGCCACAGAAAATATGAATGTGGAAAGCAACCGTCTTTTCAGTGTTTCGTTCTTGGGTGCCCGTATAAATCGAAAAGGAAAGATAACCTCAACGCACATATTAGGACTTTACACTTGAGAGAGTTGAACATAACATAATTTTCAGGGATGCTCAAATATTAATCGGATATCTTCAACCTCATCAAAACTATTAGGGTGACTCAATTATTTATAATAATATTGGAATAATCAGAATTACCATGTGCGTATGCCGCCGTCAAATAGTTTTTTCAGGTTACGTTTATTTCCCATTTTTAATGCCATGAATGACCTGTTTCCGTCTACTGAAATTACATTTGATGGTATCAAATTGTCACACAATAATGATATTTTTGGTGGTAACCATAAATTAATTACTGCCAATCTTGACTTATAAAATTCATCAACATAACTCAACAAAGTATAAATATTTTGTTTTGGATTGACGTGGCCGTTACTTGATGGAAATTCATATTATATTACACTAAGGTAAACACGATTAAATTTCCACAGATTTATTCTCTAGGCGACATGTTTCGATACACAGTATCTTTCTCAAGCGAATGTATTACATTCGCTTGAGAAACATGTATCGAAACATGTCGCGTAGACAATAAATCTGTGGAAATTTAATCGTGTTTACCTTAGTGTCATATAAAATTTTTGTGGAAATGTATATTTTGAAAAACAAAAACACCATTAATCAGACCAAGGTTATGTAAGATCCTCACAAAAATAATCTTGAATCATTACATTTCTTAAGTGAACTTTCCAATCAAATATCATAGGGATAAATTCAATTTCACAGTTGATTTTTTCAATTGGACAACTAAAATTCGATTAACTCAATTCAATAATGTAATTTTGCTAATAACACCATTGAGTGTAGCGTTCTATCGTCCATTTTACAAAATTTGCTAATCTGTCATTATATATTAGATTTTAGCTGATGCTAGAAACTTTTTTCTTTCAAATATCAGCGCTTTTTCTTACTGTCAGCAAGTTTCGGTATTGTATGAATTACATTTGATCTTCATAAACTTTATTTAATTACAGTAGCTTCTTCAAGTGAACATACTAAGTACTAATCAAAATTACAGAGAGCACACCGGGTGTCCGTGGAAGGTTGCTCGCCCCAAAAATAGAATGAAATTTGGAGGATAAGTATAAAACCTAAAACTACACTTTTTGACAAGTAACTAAAGTTCATGCAACTTCCGATTTTGCCACATAAACTTTCCATTTTTAAACGAATATTTTCTCTACTTTTGTCTCGTTATACCATTCTGAAAACAATTATATAATAATATTATGATTTGTGACCTTTTTTTAAACTTATTTTTCAATCTAGAATGCTATGGATACGTTCAAATCACTAATTTTAGCCAAAGATTTAAGGAAAAATACAGCTTCATATTTTTGGTCAAAATTGTGGTGCTACATTTAATTTTTTAATTGAAATCACAAATTTGTTTTAAATGGCGACTTGTTGGCTCGTCGTGTTAGGAAGAAAGATCGTTTTATTACGATTAATTCACAATAATAGGTTTTGAAGAAATTTTTGTTAAAAATTTGATAAATTACATTAGCTCTCTCTTGAAATAAAACATCTATCTGTAACAAAATAAAATTTAAAATGATAAAACAAAATCATTAAAGAGGTCAACATCTTATTTTACTTCGATTCTGCAAAAGTAAATTAGCTAATTAAGGTGTACGATATTGTTTAAAAAAATGTTCACTAAACTGCTCTTGGATTGATATTTTGTTTTATACGTTTCGTTCTCTAATAATTTTTATCTTATTTCAGTCTCAAAAGATGCCTCATTTTGAGAAATATGTAATGTAATCTTTAAAAAATTTTCAAGTTTGTTTGAATCAAATTAATCGTAATCTCTTTTTTTCTAACCATGCTGCCATTTGAAAAATTTAGAAATCGAAATTTCACATAGCAGATACGTTTTAACCGAAAACAGTAAAGTCACAATTTTTCCAAAATTTTAGGATTGAAATTAGTGATTTGAAGGTATCCACAGCAAGCACTCTAGAAAAAAAAATAATTTCAAAATATAAGTGACAGGTGATACCTAGTTCGATTCAGTATATCTTATGCAAACAAGAGAAATGAAAATATACTGGGTGTCCCATTTGAAAAGCAAAAGTTTTTTTCGCTTTTTGTTAAACTGGAAGTTGCATGAAGCTGAGTTACTTGTCAAATATGCAGTTATATGTCGTATACAGATCCTTCAAATTTCATTCCATTATCTTCAACATCAAAATAGTTAAAAGGGCGAGCCACTTCCTGAGGACACCAAGTGTACAATTACTAGGGACCTTCATCAAGTAACAACCGAGTCGATCAGAAAGTTTCGATATCTCGTGTTTTGCAACTTATTGCTTATCGAGAGATAATTTTCGGTATTAGCCAAAACGTAATCATCCTCTTCTTGTATCAGACTCTCTTACTCGTATTTGTCAATTTTAGTGAATATATCACAAAAAAGAATTGTTTGGTTCCACTAAATTGTTATAGAATTAGGCCCAATAAAATTATTCAAGTCGATTGCGAGTTATTTGCAACTTATTATAAATTATTTGAATCAAATAAATAGATAATTGATTCAAATATTTTCTACCTGAATGTTTGACACATTGAAATAACATTTTCTTCTAACCAACATATCTCTTTTGTTTATCTTTTTCATTTACCTATGTTCAGTCAACCACTTTGTTTAATTTATTTCTGTTTGTAATTTTGTCATTGGGAATAAAAATGAACAATTTTTAAAATCTAGATAAGTATATTTTTGGCCCGAATTGATGTATAAATTGAAAACTTGAAGGGGTAAACTAAACTCAAGTGAACAAGAATAAAATATTTTATGTTCTCAACATGCTTAAAACTTGCCAAATAGCAAAATATGTAAGTCATACTCTTTTCAAGGTGAGATCGTCTGGCACAATGATATAAAGAGCACTGTCAATAATAAAATCGGAAAACTTTCACTTTCTGCATCATGTCGATCATTATTTTTTCACATTTAACATTCTTCGGTTTTATTAGGTTTGTTGGACAAAGGGCCATGATAATTAACATTTTATTAAGTAATAGAATGGGAAGTTCTTGATATACCTCAACTTCCTTATTGCACGGTTTTCATAGAAAAACTAATTCAGTTATTTTTTTCTTAGTTTTTTTTTCTCCACTGATGCTAACTAATTCATATATTCAATTTTTAAACTTGATTTTCTCAAATCTGTCATTATGTAATGTAAACCAAACTCACCACATCTGCCTTTGTGGTTTCGACATCAGACAAGTTTATAATATAATAATCATTTAATTTATCAATAGACTTACAACAAATTGATGGATGTAGCTATTACTATGAGATAGATCATCACGCTCAAGAAAATGAGCATTTTAAAAAGATTCTCAATAAAAAAAAAAACTGAAGTGATGGAAATTATTACAAAATAGATATTTATTGTATATACTTCTCCTTCACTTCTATAAAATATAAGTATGCCAAATCAATAATATTCCATTATAGAATCAAGAAACAATGTGAACACGTTTTAGTATTAGTATTATAATAAAATAATTGAAAGTGTATAGAAAAATTTGCTCTAAAATCATGATACACATGCACCTGTCCACTATTTGAATTTCTTAGAAACTCCAACATTATTGCTCTACCGTGTTGACATAACCAAGAGCCAAAGCTCTACCCAATATAAATCTCATTTACTTTAATAAAATGTTTTGATAATTTGACCAACTTTTCTGTTTGAAAATTTTTGCCGGCCTAGTTAGTCAAAATCGGTCCCTCCCGGTTTTTCATATACATTTCAGACAGTAAATGAATACACGCAAACACGTGGACATCATCAATATCATCATCACTGTTCATTATAAATATTTTTTAGCGATAAGGTATTAAACCGAAATAAGTAGTGAATCTCTGATTTTAGTCAAAACCATAAACAAATAGTGATTGTCAATGAAACAGTTTCTTAGGCAATAAGATGGGAATCAAAAATTGTCATACATTTATAAAAATTCCTTAATTTATGATTTCGGAATAAATGGTATGTGTACCTCGCAGTAAAAGCACATTCCTAGACTTCATTGTCGTCCGGAGATGTATTGTTTTTTACTACTAGATACACAATGTACTGTTTTCTGAAGGCTGTCTGCAAAATTTGGACGAAACTTTCAAGAAATCAGAGTATTCAAAATATTTAAAATTTAAACTTTTTATTAAATTTTTTAGTTCAAACCTCAATATATTTGGCAGACAAAAATATGCGTCCGTAGTAATTTCATTAGCTTGGAGATGGGTTATTCATGTGTTACATTGCTCATGTCAGGTATATAACCAATTGTTTCACCATCGAAAGGTATTGAATTAATAGTCTAGTCAACATTCACTATTAAAAAAAATTGAATAGTCACCGAAAATTATGATCGTGGTGCCATTCGATTCATAATGTCATGTAGAACGTTTAAGTAAAAGTCCCAAAAGGTGCCGAAAAAAATTTCAAAAGTTATATACAACAACAATTAGGTGGAAAAAAGTGGGGCTTTGTTATGAAAATCTCGAAAAATATTGAAGATATTCGAAATATTAAAAAAAGGCTGAAAAGATCAGCAAATTTGCTGACAGAAAGTTCAACTCCCGAAACTGTACAAGCAGAGCCCTGAAAATAGAGCCAAAATCGGGTTTTCTTGCTTCCGCGCGCGTTGCGTCACTCTGACACAACGACAACAAAAATCATTTTAACATATTGAATATGAATATTAAGGAATGAAAGAATGCTAGTACTATTGGGATATACCAATTAACAATAATCTGCCATTGAAAAATGTTTATCCTCATTTCTCCATAAATTATGCATTTGGTAATTAAATTTTTTTTCCAAACTGAATGTTAACATAAAAACCCTGATAATTATTAAACTCAAACCCTAGGATATTTTCACTTAACGACTTTATGCTTAATAGGCTTACAAATAGATAACCTATACAAAAATTGCAAAATTTTGATGTTCCACTGTTTTATTAACAACAATAAAAAAATAGTAAAAATTTCTTTTTTTATATCTTGTTTCGATTTCTAAGGGTTTAAAGTTACATAAAAATAATTTTTTTTTAAAAAATTTTATATCTTGTTTCGATTTCTAAGGGTTTAAAGTTACATAAAAATATTTTTTTTTTAATTTTTCGCCACCATTGTTTGAAAAATTGTTATAAGCAATAAAAATGCTGAAAAAATTCAATTTACTTTTTTAAAATTTTTTAAATTTTTGTTAATAAAAAAGTGGGAAATCAATTTTTTCAATTTTTGTATCGGTTATCTATTTGTAAGCCTATCAAGAATAACTTCACTAAGTGAAAATATCCTAGGGCTTCTGTTTAATAATTATCAGGGTTTTTATGTTATCATTCAGTTTAGAAAAAATTGTTAATTAGCAAATGCATACTTTATGGAGAAATATGGATAAGATTTTTTTATCCGCGGATTATTGTTAATTGATATATCCCAATAGTATTCATATTTAATATGTTAAAATGATTTTTGTTGTTGTTGTTGTGTCAAAGTGAGGCAACGCGCGCGGAAGCCAGAATACCCGTATTTTGCTCTATTTTCAGGGCTCTATAAAAATTATAAATATTGCGAGTACAGTTTCGGGAGTAAGAACTTTTTTTCAGCAAATTTGCTGATTTTTTCAGATCTTTTTTAACATTTCAAAAATCTTCAATATTTTTCGAGATATTCAAAAAATACCAAAGCCCCACCTTCTTTTCACCTAATTATTTATAACTTTTGCAATTTTTTTCGGCCCTCTTTGGGACCGTTCCTCAAACTTTCTACATGACATTAGGAATCGAATGACATCATGATCATAATTTTCGGTGACCATACAAAAAAATTAAGAAAATGGCACATGTTGACTAGACTAATTCAGTTTTTGGTAAATCATATGAGCAAAAAGTTGCTTTGGATTTTTATAACGGAACCCTGTTGTGGGTTTAAACACATTTAATGAACATGTATGTAAAATGTATTTCTTGACGCCTGTGGTGTCACACATTGACAAAGGATCTGGTACTTTGTGAACCAATGCTTTTTCCCCATTACCACACACTTTTACCTGATTCCTTTATGCGTATTTCGATAACCATGCTAAATCCGTCTGCTTCTGAATATAACATGTTCATCACAATCCATCTGAGAATAAACTGATTGTGTGTGATAAAAAGAAACTTATCAATTTTTTTCAAAGTAACTCATAGTGTTATTCAAAAATTACTTAACAAATGAAAAAATCTTTACCTATTTCAGCTTTTTCAAAAAAAAATATTGGTCATCAACTTAGGCTCGTCCTTAAATCTACTCAGCCCATATAAGATGAGTAACATTTGGATAAAATTTTCCAATAAATTCATCAAAACATCACATGATATGAAATCTAAAAATAAATAAAACAAAATGAATGAAATGAGCAGTATGTGTCAACAAATGCGTGTACTCGGATAGTAGGAAGTAGGATGTTTCGCCTCTTCCGGCTAGCTCAGACCACCTATCCGAAGTACAGCATAGTCGCAAAAACTCAGCAACTCCGGAGCTCTTCATTTATTTGGAATAACCAGCAGGAACGTGTCTGACATACGAATTCTTTCTATATATTGTTGGTGTTGCCAACCAACGAGGTTCCATTAATTCGCATGCCAGGCCGTAGATACCTAAAAAACCAGAAATACTATGTTCACTATAAACACGACTTATCACTACTGAGCCATCCAGAAGTGAGAGCTCCTATCCTGGGAATTGTCCGAGCCCTCGGGCGGCTCCTGGATGACTGCCTAAAACACCACTCACCATGCACCCCTAAGGTTGAGGCCCAGCACTCGTTCGTACTCGAAAGCTCACCCCCCCTATCCACCACCCCCGCTCGTTAAAGCGGTTCCTCATCCTGATGACTGGCGATCAGCAGAATAAAATCTGACCGTTTGATATGGAGTGCCCAGCCAATTCTCGGCTTGAAACTCCCTTATATCTGACATGAGTTGACTTTTAAATCAATGACTTTACTTTACTGTGCATGGTGCCTCCCTAAAACTGGCTGAAGGCCTGAAAAAACTCTCGGCTGAGGGCCGAGTGCTGTGTACTGAGTTAACTGAAATTGAAATTACTACTTGGTCGGTTCTTCTTGGTATCTGAAACATTAAAGCATGATTAATCGTGATTTGGTGCCTGATGAAGTAGACGTTGGCGTCGCCGAAGGTCTCGCTTCCGCCGTACTTCTTCAGGGGTGTCGTTGTCTCCTTGGTTTACTGGACGTCTGTATTTGTCTCTGTCGTCTTGCTCACGTCTGTTCTCGTGGAGCTCCGTGAGCAGCGGGTTCGTGTGGGTCTCTTCTCTGTCTAGAGTAGTCCCCACATGTTGTCTAATCAGTCTGTCGATATAGTCCGGGTGGATGTCTAAGTCTCGATATATGAACCTGTTGGGCCCAAGCAGTGGATGCCTACAATATGATAGGCAGAAGAATTGTCTTGATGAGGCGTAGTTTCAACTCGAGTGCCATGTTGCTACTACGTCCGATGAGTGGGTACAGCTTATGCCTTGCGGCTTTCGCTATAGCTAATCGTGCCTCTGAAACGTGAGTTTCTTGTCCAGGGTTACTCCTAGGTAAACGGCTTCGTCTACCCATGGAATTCTCTCGTCGTTCATAGTAACATGGCCCTCGGGTGTCCTACGTCGCCTCGTGAACAGTATGGCCTTGCTTTTGTCTGCATTGATTCCGATCTTCCAACGATTGAACCACGGTTCCAGCTTGTTTATCTGAAGTTGCAGCTTCGATGTTACTCCTCTCTCATGTGATGACTCAGCAAAGATTGCCGCGTCATCTGCATAGAGAGCAAGTTTGGTCATGGGGTGCCTAAAACAGCCAAATGAGCTTATGTTTATACCATGGCCGAACATTTGATTCGGCCAATGGTATAACAAATCGCTGGTAGGCGGAGCCTATTGGAACTCTTGCCTCCAGATATACTCCACTGAGTATTTTTCAAAAATAAAAATAGTAGTATTTCTGGCCAATTATGACATATGTTCAAGGTAATCTTAATCTCTGAGAGGTCTGTTGTGTTGTGAATTCACTGAATATCGTCTAATCCATCTATGAGAAAACAGATGAACAAGAAAATCACGCGCTTAATTGAAGAGTGTGCTGAAGCACAGTCCTGTTGAAAATTCATACTTTCGCGCAGATTTAATAGCAAATTGTTTAATAAATCAAGCAGATGAGTTTGAAGTAGAAGCAGGTACCTCTCAGAATTTAGGTTTTTTCTTAAAAATACTGGACCAATTAGGTTGATTGTTAAATATACCGTACGTCTAATAATTTTCACCGAGAATTATAATACAAGCTTTTTTTGCTCAACTTATTATTCATTTATGCGGGTAAGTTCCACTTCGAAAAGTAACTCTAAGGAAGCTGCTCTTAACGAATTCACTTATTGAAAGAAACCCACAGAACGAATTGTCAAACTTGCCAATAATTACGCCATTCAGTTTTACGGGAAAACAATCTATAACCATCTCATATTATATTGCCAAGTCAATTAACCTGGCTGTGTAAGCGCGGCATTACGAAGATCCCTAATTTCGCAGCCAATTGTAAAGCAGATTTTCACGATCTTTGTGATAGCAATTCATTGGCAGAGATCGACTAGAGGACAAGCCATTTGATTGGAAATCAGTCAGTTATGGAAGGTATTTTGCCAAAAAGTGCTTTGCAACAAAAACCTTGCCTTTTGGCATAATATTTACACTCGAATGAATTTTATGAAATTTAAAAGAATAATAATTGTCAGTTTCAAATTGCTTTGTCAATCATTACATCGCTGAAGTCATTCTGAGAAGCAAACGGAGTTTTTAAATCAATTCCTCATATACGAAATTTATAATTAACTTCAAAAAATGAAAAAATCTATTTTTGTAGAATTTTACGAGAAATTCAAATTTTTCTCGCTTTCATAATGTTTAATGAGCTCCAGATAAGATCTCCTCGAATAATTCCATCCAAATCTTACTTATATTTCGAAATTACCACTTTTGAGATTTTGATAATTTTGAAAAATTCGTTTTTTAAAGAAACTGAAAATCACTCAGTATGTCTTATAGGGGCTAAGTAGGTTTCAAGACGAGTCCAAGTTGATGACAATTGTTTTTTGAATCACAAATAAAGATTTTTTCCATTTGTTGCATACCTTTTGAATGTCAACTGTATACTTCAAAATCATATAACATTCCATTTTTTGTCTGGCTATATCATGCCCTATAATCTTCATCGTTTCATTGTAATTATGCAAGTGGGTTGAAATATTATGATTCGGGTCAACTTTTGTAATCATCCATTATTATAAACATACAATTATTCGTATATTTTTATATAGAATCATGTAATATTATTGTAATTTTTAAATGTCTGTTTGTGCTTAATAAAGTGAAATTTGACAGTGACATTTTTATTTTCGCAGAAGTTTTCGATTTTTACTCCAATAAGTAAAATGAAACTCAATACCTTCTTATGATTGAAAATGTATTGCTTTCGTACCTATGCTGCATCAACGCACCAGTTTGAAATAATATAGACACCATTCTAAACAGGGTGTTTTCGAAATAGGGTAACACACTCCGGGTGCTGATTTTACATGCAATAATATGAAAAAAAGGACTTTTGTTTATATAAACTTCTTTCCACATTTTTACATGCAGAATTAGTACCCAATGTTTGTTACCCTATTTTGAAAACAGCCTCTTTTACTGTAATGACACCTGGCCAAGAACTGTGCAGGTCCGGTTTCAGCTTGTTACATCAATGTGTCTTATTAGCTTCAAAATTAGTCACTTCATATAGTGAAGTTAGAATAGGGTGTGTATAAGTATCCTAGTATATTCTTCTAATATTCATCTCCATAAGAAGAACCGTAACAGATAAAAATGATATTGGTTTATGCTGTACATATTTCAGGGAGTTCTTAAATAATTTATATATTAAAATGAGAAATACAATTATTCACAGAATACAACAGAATACACTAACAATGATTTATATTTTTAAAAATTCTTCCAAAGTTTAGAATACACCTCCATCAGTATACTATTGACTTTTTGAATCTAAACTAGAATCAACTATATCAATATCAATATTCAGCAAAAGCTGATTACTGGTGGAATGACAGTGAATGTCATTACTACAGAGTAATTGTTTTTACGTTTGTAAATATGTGAAGAGAAATAGGCCAAGCTGTAGATAAAAATAACAGAGTCTTTTCACACAAAATAAAAGTCGCAAACGGCCTGTACTCCTTCATATAAGATAGTTCGTAAAAGGAAACTCCGCCGGTTTTCGCCCCAACAAAACCGGTTTGTGGAATTGTTTGAACAAGAAATTGTTAAAAATAATTACAACTTTTTTGTTTTTTTCCGAATATCTCAAAAAGTATTGGAGGAATCGTTTTATAGTCAAATAACTTTTGTAGAGAATTATGAAACCTACAAAATGGTTTTCTATACGACCAGATCGGTGCATTTTTTAATGAGAAAATCCAGGAAATCCTCGAAAATGAGACCATATTTAAAAAATTCATAATTTTTGTAAATCTGAATCTGGACTGACAATATTCTGGAGACTGATGAATGATAATATATGGTTCAACTCTGCGCAAGATGGTTTCTGCCCCAAGTGCAGTTTTTGTACAATCTCGTTATAAACAATTTAAGGGTAAATATTTCTCAATTCGCCGATTTGACAGAAATCATCTTATCCAAATTCTGTAAACGGCATTTGGAAGAAGAGATCAATATCTACAATTTACATATTTTTGATTTTCAACTGAGAGGTGGGAAATGTGTTGAAGAAGTCACTGGAAGTTACTCTAAATGCTTCCAAGTGCATCCGAACTCAACTCGAGTTAACTTCAGAGTGACTTCGGGTCAACTGTCAGTGACATTTTCAGTGACATTTTCAGTGACATTTTCAGTGACATTTTCCACCGCTCATGTGAAATTCCAAAATATACAAATTGTAGATATCGATCTTTACTTCCAGATGCCGTTCACAGAATTTGAATACGACGATATTCCTTATATCTTGCAAAATGTGCCCTTAAATTGTATATAACGCGATTGTGCAGAAACTACATGAAACATCTTGCGCACAGTTTTTGCATTCAAATCATGAGTTTTCTTGGATACCAAAATTGATAGATCATTTACGATAAGGTGACTCTAAACTCTGATAGTTAAGTTCACAATGTCTGCTACATACATGCAGGAAGAACAGTATTGGAGCTTCTACACTTCCTTGAGGAACTCCTATTTTCACAGGTAAATGAAATGGAAAAGTTTGAAGTGATAAGACGTATCTCGTTATGAGATATTTTTTCTCTAAAACGTTTCAAGTTTATTCAGTTTATCAAAAATATTACATTGCTTTCAAAAATAAGTAAGATTGGTTCTCTGGGTACAACATACCTAGGCATAACTGCCTGTATGTGTGTTGTATCTAGGGATTCTTTAATAGTTAATGATGTACATAACTATATTAAAAATTGATAGATATTGATTAGTATTTTCATGAAACGATCTGAACCAATCATGTCCTGGGCAGTCCTCCCTGTCCTTAATTTTATCATTGGAATATGTTCCAGGTTACGAGAGATATACTTGCGGTAAATGTGGGCATTCCTTCGGACAAAAACACAATTTGAAAGTACACATTAAGTTTCGTTGTGGGAATTTGAGGAAGGTTGGATGTACATTATGTCAACAAAGATTCAATTTTCGAGGAGACTTGAAAGCCCATTTATACAGGATTCATCGTGTAATTGTTGATGGAAAAGGGCTACAAAATTACGTTGTGGATTATTGATTGAGTTTTTTCATTTGATGCAATTCTTGTCAAGTTAAACTTGAGTAAAATGAGACATGACAGTGACTTTTTGGAGGCTAAAAACAAGAAAAGTTATTTGAATTTTTCGATAATCCGAATGCAATTGGACTTGATTGATTTACTCAGTTATTTTTGAATATGCGAAAATAATACTAAGCGTAGTTTACCTACAATAATTTTTGAATTTATTTTATCTGATTTTGATTCATTGTCTCGTTTTTCAGGAAGTGACCCTCTGAGTCAATTGTTTAAATAAACTACATTCTATACTTTCGTATATTGTGAATAATTGTAACTATAATTTTTATGAGATTCTACTACTGAAAACTACCCAACGGTGTTTTCTTGTTTCGTACACTTGCGTTTTGTTTTTGTACAACTTAAAAAATTACCTGAAATATTCTTGGATTGACGGGGCCGTTACTTGGAAATTCATAGTATATGACACTTATGACCGATTTCACCAACTGATACCTAGAGTTAGGAAATACCTAAATCGAATTTAGGAACGCCTAAGTGCAATTTGCGTTTCACCACACGTTAAGTAATACTTAAGAGTGATAGGATATACCTACGTTTGGTATTTTCTATTACTTTTAATCATTACTTTAACGCTTGGTGAAACACAAATTGCACGTGGGCGATCCTAAATTTGATTTAGGTATTTCCTAACTTTAGGAATCATTTGGTGAAATCGGCCATAAGGTAAACACGATTAAATTTCCACAGACTTATTTTCTACGCGACATGTTTCGAGACCTAGTATCTTTCTCTAGCGAATGTAATACATTAAATTATTCTACGTTGTACATTACTTAAATACCCTTCTTATCAATTGAGGTAATTAGGACCTACCTATAATAACAATAAAAATTTACAATACAATGTAGGTACCTGTAAATCTCAAAATTTTAAATTGAAAAGGTTTAACAAATAATAGTTCCCCTATGTTAAACCTTTTCAATTAATTGAGTAGTAGCTATGTTTTGAGATTTACAGGTACCTATATGACCTACTACGAAAAAAAATGAATAATAAGTTTTCTTCAGGTCACGATGAAGTACCCATGTTTCTCTTGAGAAAAACACTCCATATCCTATCCACTCCACTTTTACATTTGGTGAACCTATCATTTTCCACTGGCCACTTTCCAAATATGTTAAAAATTAGAAGAATTTCACCAGTATTCAAAAAGAAGGACAAACATTCAGTAGAAAACTATAGACCAATCAAGTTTTTCGAAAGTTTTTGAATACGCGTTCCTGAACAGGCTTCTTTCATTTTGTTATGAATTCCATATTTTCTCTAAAAGCCAACATGGTTTTCTTAGGAAAAGATCGACCACAACAGCAGTTCATTCATACTATGACAGAATAATTGAATTCATTGAGGCAGGCGAGTGCCCTGTGGGAATCTTTTGTGATCTTAACAGGGCATTCGACTGCGTCAATCATTCTATATTACTCGAAAAGTTAGATAAATATGGTATCAGAGGAATGGATATCGAATTACTTGAGGTATAGAAAACAATATGTCACCGTGAATAATAAAAATTCTGAAATGAAGGATATTGATCTTGGTGTGCCACAGGGCTCAGTTTTAGGACCGGTATTGTTCATTCTTTTCATCCATGATCTGAGTATTTTATCAGTACCGGCATCATTAACTTTATATGCAGATGATACATCCGTGATCATATCAGATAAAACCGATCTAGCCTTGACAGATAAATGCAACACAGTTTTTTCCAGATTGCACGAATGGTATTCTGCAAATCAGCTGTTTCTGAATGTTGGAAAAACAAAATCGATAAGGTTTCATAACCGTCAAAAATTGTGTCAGAATATCACATTCGGCTCAGGTGAGGCTTCAACGCTATATGTCTCAAGTAATAGTAACGTTATATCGTTTCTAGGTTTTCACATTGATTCATGTATGGACTGGAAAATTCACTGTCAATCATTGATATCAAAAATGAATTCATTATCATATCAATTCAGAACCACTAGAAAAGTATTGGAAATAAATCAACTACTTGCACTCTATTATGCACAAGCTGACAGTAGATTGCGATATGGTATATGTCTATGGGGCTTATCTGTATCCTCACACGATGTTTTTATTGCCCAAAAGCGAGTTTTGCGTTCTCTCGTTGGTATATCGAGTCGTACAAGTTGCAGGGATGTCTTCAAAAACCATAAAATTTTAACACTACCTTCATTATTTATTTTAGAACTCTCTGTATACTCATTCGAGAACAGAGGCACATTATTCAGTACGAATAAAGTCAGACATCAATTTGATACCCGAACCAAAAATGACCTTCATGTACCTTTTAATAAATTTAGCGTATCATTCAACTCTCCTTCCTCTATGGCGCCCAGGATATTTAATAAATTGCCAAAATAAATAAAAGAAAGTAAATGTATTAAACCATTCAAGAAACAATTGTGAGAATTTCTACTAGAAAAATGTCTTTATAGTGTTGAAGAGTTTATGTCGTAGAACCGTAGTGTCTTGTCTTATTGCTTTTATTCCGACATGTTGGCATGTTTGTTTTAGAATATTTTTAGGACAATTCTTATTGGGATTGATATTTTTGATTTCAAACCTGTGGTTTCAGATTTTTGTCTTTGTCTAAAGTTTTAAATTTTTCGTGTTTTTATATTTATCTAGATTTAAGTTTTTGACTATTCCTATACAATGTTGTGTTGTCTATTGGAAAATAAAGATCTTATCTTATCTTATATTGTATTGTCAATTTTTATTATTATTATAGGTAGGTCCTAATTACCTCAATTGATAAGAAGGGTATTTAGGTAATGTTCAAGGTAGAATAATTTAATGTATTACATGCGCTTGAGAAAGATTGCATCGAAACATGTCGCGTAGACAATAAATCTGTGGAAATTTATTCGTGTTTACCTTAGTGTCATGAAATATTCTTTTTTGGTATCTAGAGGTTATCTGACATCATTCTCATTTCAATTATAAGGTCACTCGTTAAGAAGCATATAAGATTTATTGAGGAAAATTCTATTGGAAGTGTTACAAAATGAGATCAAAAGAAAGGAATACAAAAATAGCTTTAGACCCACAATTTGAAAATTTCATAGGCATTATTTTCATGAAGAGAGCACGTTTCACAATGTACGTGTTTGTATAGAAACAATGTGGTTTCAAAATTTTCATAAGACTGCCACAATCATACTGTTTTTTGAAGACCCCTTCGATCAAATGAAGATGCGTATGAGAATAAATAGCGCAATGATAAATAAAATATGTATAACAGAAATTGTTTCAGGAATTTTTTTGCTGTAACTATTTCCTCAATGAAGCATCAGGAGACTGGAATCACTCGTCATTGTTCTCTTATATAGGGGCGTTTTTCTTGGCACGTTTTGCATCTATATGAATAATAATAATCGTCGGTACTATTTTTGTCAAGATAGTAATTCTTATTAATCTTGCAAGCATAGATATCTAAAATTACTGAAGTTTTTTTATTGTTTATGTTAATTTATTTTGTGAAATGTTAATACTGTTTCAAGCAAAGCTGTGAATACTTCTGGGTAGTTTGTTTATTTTTTCTCTGAAATAAAACAAATATTGTTATTCATTCAGTATTGTTTACCACCATGAGAATAATTGAGATTATACGTTGTTTTTTAATTAAAGGTATTTTATCAAAATCATACATTGTATAATTAAGCTCGAAGGACGTGTCGACGGTTGCACAACAATCTGTGGGTTATACTCAATAACTTTTCTCTTTATACTTCCATCTATTGCCCCTTGCTAAATCCATCCATAATTTTTATAATTAATATAGATCATTTCCCAATATTGCATTTCTGAATCGCTCGTATTGACTTGTTGAAATGGATATATTCTAATTATCAGGTAAGTATCAGTCAATTTTGTATGAAATAATTCAGAAGGTCATGTAAACGTGCATCATTAGAGCGATTGTCTTCCAACAAGATAGTCGGTTCGATTGCTTCCATAATGCTAAAGTGGTTCGGAATCCACTTTTACGTAAGCGTAAGCTGCTTTGAGTGTTTTCTAGGAGATTATGAGAATTAAAAGATTCGGCAAAACAAATTTAAAAAAATAACAAATTTAACTGATGAGTTAACTCGCAGGATCCTTAGCTCCAAGCAGTATCAAACTGTTTCATCTCTGGGTCCTGGGTTGAAAATTCCCAAGGCCGTTACTGGTTTTTTCTTTGTTGAATTTCAGTAGAGTGGCGTTAAATCATAATCCGCATTGAAATACAACATAGTATAGGGATATTTGTGTGTACAGGGTGTTCCAAAATAAGTCGGCACCATTGCCAACTCCGTTAATATTGACAGTACGAATTCGGTTCAATGAGAAAACTAGTGGCATTTTCAATGGTCTTCTCAATGCTGAAGACAAAGCAATCTTGACAGTAGCGTTCTCAGAATATTTCATGAAATGGTATTTTTTGAAATGGAACACCCTACATTTTATCATGCACTTCCATGGGCTAGAATGGATTCAACTCCAATATTGAAATTTGTTTCTATTGTACATCCCACGATTGGAAAAATTAGCCTCATCAAGTTCTAATGTTCGCACTGGTCGTAACTTATGAGGAGAAATCTTATGTTTTTTTCGGAATTCATTGTATAACAGACAGTGGAACAGCTATTTCCCTAGATAAGTCTTTGATTGAATCATTTGGATCAACCTCAAAATTGACTAAAACGTCAAGTTTAGTATCCTCAGATATTACAAATGGTTTTTTAGTTCTCATCTCTCAAAAACTTCTTCATTGTTCCTGAATCGTCGATGTAGGACAGCAAAAAACGCCGATTAGGTAATTCACGATAGGGGAACAAATTGCTGTAGTGTTGGAGTGTTCTTATGCTATTTTTTTGGCAAACCAGGTAGAATTAAAACATATCACATTTTTCTTGATGGCAAAACGGAATTTCGAAAAATGTTCTAACAGTCGACAGTTTTAATCATTTATGACATAATATACTTGGAAATATTTGACAAATAGTATTTCATTAAAGTTTCAAGACAACTTGGTTGCTAATAATAATTCTATTTTATCAAATCAAACTCATTTTGGTTACCAAAAAGGGGCTGTAACTGAAGATAGTCTGTTGAGGTTTCATTCAACTTTATCCAAGGTACGTCTTGGAAGTGAATGACAGCAATAACAATTATATCGCACTAGAAGTAGGTACATTGAATTGAAAGTCCGGATTCAAAATTCAAATTCAAATTTATGACACCTTATTTGTCACACATTTCGGGAAGATTATATTTTCCTGATAAGCTGAAAGTAGCTATTGTGTGGAAAGTCTGTTAGGAGTTTTCTATTGCCGAACGCCAGCCTATGATGGTACGTCCAGTATATATTAGTCATGTGCCGCGCATCGTCATATGCTGGTTTTTAAGGATCTTCAACAAAAACGTTTGGCTGGCGGGAGCCGAGAAAAATAGCATGGGAATGGGAAATAAGTTGGTGTTGACTCGAGAGTTGGTATTGAGTTTCTGAAATCATTCTTCTTGGGGTGATTGTTTAAATATATTCATTTGTGTTGAAGTGATACCTATGGTTGGAATATAAGGTAGGAGTTATATTTGTTTGAAATTGCTTGGAATTATCTTCGACAAATGGCTATAATACCTGTTCAAGTGAGTAATTGTTGGAGTTAACTTTCAATAAAAGAAAAGCAGGTTGTTATTCAGAATCAGTATGTTTCAATATATTTTTCTTGGATGTACTTTCCATTGCTTGTTGATTATTAAACAAAGAAAATCATGTGGGAGTTCCGTTCGTGGCAGCATAAACATTTTGAAGAATTTGTGTTTTGCTCTTACGATCATTGGTACGGAGCTTTCCTTCAATACTGAATATTTAATACTTGTTGATATTTGTATTGATGTTTACAAAAGTAATGTTTTGAAAAGGGGTTTTATTTGGGTATTTATTGGTTGTACATGAGTCTCAGCACACTGGAATTGAGTAAATATATTCAGTTTAGCTATCGAAAATTCAAGGACGTGCCTGTGTGTGAAGTTACATGTCATTCGGTGATTTGCAACGTGCATGTGTGAGAAGTTGCATATCACCGTTGTATTCATTTCAGCCTGATGATTGTAACGTGCCTGTGTGTGAAGTTACCTATTATTGGGCTGATTTGAGTGTTTATTGGCTTGCAACGTGCCTTTGTGAGAAGTTGCCTGCTTTTGTTGGATTTTCGAAAAACCAACATGTAACTTCTCACACAGGCACGTACAAGGTGCCTGTGTGAGAAGTTACATGTCATTCGGTGATTTGCAACGTGCCTGTGTGAGAAGTTGAATATCACCGTTGTATTCATTTCAGCCTGGTGATTGTAACGTGCCTGTGTGTGAAGTTACCTATTATTAGGCTGATTTGAGTGTTTATTGGCTTGCAACGTGTCTTGGTCAGGAGTTGCCTGCTTTTGTTGGATTTTCGAGAAGCGAAGGACTTGTAACGTGCCTGTGTGAGAAGTTACATGTCTGTAAGCTGTATTGGAAATATAATAATTACTAACGTGCCTGTGTGAGAAGTTACGTGTTATTATACCGGGTGGCTACGGAAGTATTGCCTACGGAATATCTCAGTTATTGTATGAAGTAGGTTTGTGAAATTTGGAGCGTCGATATAATGACATAAGAGCTAGAATTTGAGCATATTGACATGTCGAAGTTAACTTCCGGTCTGACCGGAAGTAACATCAACTTTCTTATTTTAAATGGAAACCCTATTTTTTTTCTTTTCGCTTTATTCAGCATTCAATTCCCTTTCTCATGACATATCACAAGTTGGTATCTAACCAGAAACTAGATCAGAAAAAAATTATTATTTAAATTCACCGAGTAGGCCGTGGAAGCAAAATGAAAGCCAAAAATTGAAAAGTTGGCTATGGAAACCATTCGTCACTTGATAACAGTTGCTACTACTGTAATATTTTATTTTCATACGTCGGCGTTATAAAAAGCCGCCAACAAAAATATTGGAAAAATTGGGAAAAAAACAATACTCTGTAGGTCCATAACTTAAATAGGAACATACAACTTTTTCTTGTCTGTACTATTCAGCATAACCATTCCTTTCTAATGATATAATAGAAAATAATTTTTTCAATTATTATTCTTCAAATAACAAAACAGATTATCGCCATACGCAAAAATAAAATAAAAAATAATGTGGAATGATAAATTATATCCTGTAGGTTCTAGGTTAAATAGGAACATAAACGTACTTGGTCTGTGCCATCGTCCATAGATATTCTAATATCTACCTATGGACGATGTTTGTGCTATTCAGAATAATCATTCCATTGCAATAATCATTCAAACCAAAATATTAACAAGTAGGCTGATTAAGATGTATTTTGGAATGAAACAAAAAAGAAATGAGAACTGTCACGAACGCTGCTATCCATATTATTTTGACGTTCGAAGTAGTGTTTTTGATTCTGCCATTTTAAAAGGGTTTGGAAATCGAAATCAGTTAGTGGAATATTCATAAAATGCCCCGTTATTCACGAACCGAACAAATTGACATGCTTCTCATTTATGGTGAATGTTTAAAAAATTATTATGCCGCTGAACGATTGTATTTAGAGCGATATCCAGGGAGGCAGCAACCGTCAAGAAGGTATTTCTAAAGGCTTGAAGAAAAATTAAGAACTGAGCCTGATGTTCACGAAGACCAAGAAGCATTTGTTGTTAATAAGGAAACTGAAATTAATGTATTAGCTTTAGTACAATATGATAGCACAATTTCCTCAAGGCAGATTGGCGCCGAATTAGCTATAAGTAAGGACTCTGCTAGGAAAATTTTGAAAAAACATCGATTGAAATCCTTCAAGTATCAGTTGCATCAAAATTTGTATGAAAATGACGGTGAAAGGCGCCTGGAATATTGTAATTGGTTTCTTCGACAAAATGCTGAGAATCACCTATTTAACTATTATATCTTGTTTACGGACGAGTCAAGATTTACCAACAATGGATTATTTAACAGGAATAATACAAGGTAGGTACTGTACTTTATTTGGATTATTGTTGATAGTCGAAGTGTAAAGTGCTAAAAGTGTGAACGGTCTTTTGTTCCAGGTACTGGGCGATAGCAAACGAGCACCGGTTTCGACAAGGCGGCTTCCAGGAGAGATTTGGTGTGAATGTTTGGGCAGGAATAGTTGGAACTCATATTGTTGGCCCCATTCTTTTTCAAGGCCAACTAACCGGAGAGAGATACTTTAATTTTTTAACGAATGAAATTTCGGAATTCATTAACAACCAACCAGCGGAAATAACTGAGAGAATGTACTTCCAGCAAGATGGCGCCCCTCCGCATAATTCAAGAATAGCGAGAAATTATCTTCAAAATCGCTTTCAAGAGAGACTTATAACAACCCATGGTCCAGTCAGGTGGCCACCAAGGTCACCTGATCTTACTCCGTGCGACTTTTTTCTATGGGGGCATCTTAAAAATAGGGTGTATTCCACACAGCCTACAACTCTACATGAGCTAGAAGTAAAAATTCGTAGAGCTTTCCAAGATATCACGCCCCAAATGTTGAGAAACGTTTTACATGAAAATATCACCAGAGTCAATAAATGTATTGACGCTGAGGGAATGCATTTCGAACATTTATTTTGAATTTATTTTATCTTTAATCCTATCAATTAGAATTTTTTTTTCGATAAATCTGTTTTTTCGTTATCTGAAGAATAATAATTGGATTTTTTGGTATTTCATTTCAAAAAATTACTTTCTATTATATCATTAGAAAGGAATGGTTATGCTGAGTAGTACAGGCAAGAAAAAGTTGTATGTTCCTATTTAAGTTATGGACCTACAGAGTATTGTTTTTTTCCCAATTTTTCCAATATTTTTTTTGGCGGCTTTTTATAACGCCGACGAATGAAAATAAAATATCACAGTAGTAGCAACTGTTATCAAGTGACGTATGGTTTCCATAGCCAACTTTTCAATTTTTGGCTTTCATTTTGCTTCCACGGCCTACTCGGTGAATTTCAATAATAATTTTTTTCTGATCTAGTTTCTGGTTAGATACCAACTTGTGATATGTCATTAGAAAGGGAATTGAATGCTGAATAAAGCGAAAATAAAAAAAAAATAGGGTTTCCAGTTAAAATAAGAAAGTTGATGTTACTTCCGGTCAGACCGGAAGTTAACTTCGACATGTCAATATGCTCAAATTCTAGCTCTTATGTTATTATATCGACGCTCCAAATTTCACAAACCTACTTCATACAATAACTGAGATATTCCGTATGCAATACTTCCGTAGCCACCCGGTATGTACAGTACTGAGATGAGGTACATTGACTTGCAACGTGCCTGTGTGAGAAGTTGCAAGTCAAAGTATTGACTCATCAGTTCATTTTTATGAGTTTATTGAAAATGAGATTTGCTTGATTTGAAAAAAAAATCTCCGGCATTGTTAAAGAGAATCCATTGTGTTTTGGCTCATGATATCAGCCTTTTTGAAGCCTAACCAATAATTCTTTGGATTATTGATATTTGATAATTCCGCTGGAAGAAACCATTTCCTGATTTATGTATATGTGTGTAATTAAATTCGTAGCCACAATTGTTTCAATAAATGAATCCATTTTTCAGAACTAGTTGCATTATCAATATGAAGTTCCTAAACCCCACAAAAAAAAACTTAACAAGTGTGCTGATTACGAGCAGAAATAGTTGAAGACTTCAGTGCTATAATTCATTATCTGGTGTGATATGGCAATATCGTAGGAATAAGTCATCGATAATCATCGGTGCTTTTCAAGAAAGGGTGTGGCTGGAGCAGATTGTTAAAATATTATGGTATTTCGCTTATCGTTAGTCATTGGGTAATAGTTAAGTGGCCTTATCTATTTTCTTCTATATTTCGTTCATCGTAAGATACTCTGTATAATCTAAGGCGTAATATTTGGTAGTGGTGAATTCTCTAGGTAACGAAATCGAAAACATTTTTGACCTTATATTTCCGTAAAAAAATTCATTTTTGATCCACATACTTATTCCAGTAAAAGAGAAAATAATAATTCTGTATTTGTAATCATTCCTATTCGGATTGTTACAAAGTATATTCGCCATAGATTATTTGAAATATTGGTGAACTTTTTCATGATACACTGAAAATATAATGTCTGACCAGCTGAAAAGTGCGACCTTGATGTCCACTTCAGTGACAGTGACAATTTCGTGAGTTTTCTCAACTAGATCATCAGCTCAAAATTGTTTTCCAATATTGCATTTGAGAATCACTTCATGAAATTAGTTAATTCTATTCATCACGTAAGTATCAGCCATTTTTGTATGAAATAATTTAGAAGGTTACGTAAACGTGCATCATTAGATTATCGATATTGCATGAAAGATAAAACTCATTAGTACAGAGGAAAGTTTTAGAACTAGAATATTGTTGTATTTAAAAAACTAAACAGTATTTCAAAGAAGAACTTTTTCAGGACACAAGTGCCCAGATTGTGGAAAACTCTATAATAGGAAGAGTAATCTTAAATATCACATCCAATTCCGCTGTGGTGACCAAAGGAAATTCGGATGCATTCTATGTTACCACAGATGCAATTCGAAGGGCAATTTGAAGAGTCACTTATCCCACAGGCATAAAATTGATGTTTCGACTACCAAAATAACTGATTTTTTACTGAAATGATTTTTTTTGTATGATGTGATCCTGAGGAATACCATTTTTGTATCGAGATTTTTTATTTTTTTACTTTTGTTTTTAATTTCTATGGTTTTTGATAAATAACTTGTCGCCAAAAAAATATTTTTTTTTCATCTGTCACAAACCAAGGTTACTTATACAGCGGAGATGCCTAAAGTGGGGAGAATCTTGTGGTAAACTCTGTTTACGTTAAGATGAGAATGACGTCACAAGATGACAGCTTTGTTCTTTTCGCTTCGGCGTCTGAAATTTTACTTGTAGAAGCAACTAACAAAATTAATTTTTACTAGTTTCATTTCTATTGAACGCATTCCATTCCAACGTTGTAATGTTGGATATTCAAAACTTCCAAACATGATGTCATTCTATTCTTAACGTAAACAGACTTATAGGCTTTGTTTAACGCCACCTTCATCAAACGTATGAAAAGGGTATCCGATACCTCATAAAATTACACCCTTGAATATGGAGTAAGTTTAGTAGGGGTTGTTGCTTAGTTGCCATATGGTATGTTGTAACACTAAAGCATGCAGCTTTGAAAAAGTGACATAAAGTAAATGTTACATTACCATATTTGAGTAACGAACGTATCAGATCTACTTTTGAGTTAGGTTACAACATGAACCCTGAGGTACCTGAGGGCAGATTGTTTAAAACGTGTAACGTGAGTATAACATATAATTATTAATAAATAAATTATTGTAACCTCGGAGAAAGATGAAACAAGAATTTTACTGCCAAGGAAGAGAGGAAGGATATTGAGTAAATTAGTAAAAAATTATTGGTTGAATGAGTAACAAAATATTATTAGTATAAAAGTCTTGACGAACACTATTCAACTCTTGTTCCGTTTGTGGCATCTCAATAAACTGTGGTTGGAACTGAGAGATGACAATCAAACATTGGTGAATGGCACGGCAGGCTTTAGAATCATCAATACCACAAAAATAGTCTGTGAACTGAGCCAGTAGCCAAGAACCTAAGAGTCAGCAGCACTTTATTTGCAGGTGATAGAGCCTCATTTCTAAAGATGAAATTGATACATATGGAGTATTGTTACACTATGTCCAAGTAGTTACCGTTTTGTGGTTGAAGCCAATAATGGTGCTAGTTCTTCTATAAGTATATTTCTACAATTGATTTTTACAATCTGAACCTTTCTCTGAAAAAAATCCAATTGATTGCAGTCAAAAGAAGAAAAAGTTACTGATTATAAAAAGATAAATAATAATAAATAATATAATATTATAAGTTTATTTACCAAATATGAGTTATATACATGAGAAGTATTGATATCTAGCTTAAGTAAATAAACTGAGAAAAAATTCACTACTGGTTAAACCTGTGCGTGGCACAAAAAACAAATCAATAAAATCAATTAAAATCGACAAGTAAAATTAATTAATTGAAATAAGAGGGGCGTTTACATTGGAACGAATGGAGCAATTTGTACAAACAAATAAAGGAGAGTTTCTATTGAAAAAAGCTCATTAATAAAATTGGTAGAAGTATACAACCAGGGCACTTTATATTATTCAATTATTTTATGAAACTTATTACGTGATATTTGAAGTTTTCTAATTAATTTTTATTTTTAATATAATCTGGGAGTGTATACAGTTTAGGAGCTTAATAATTCTAACATTTTTGGCATGCCGCTTTCTTTGTCTTTTTCAGTACGTACGTTTCATTTTTATTTCTTGTGTTGTATTCATGATCGATATTTTTAAGTTCATATTAATTTTTATGTTAGTAGATGTTTGTGAAATAATAGTATAGCTGCCGTATGGAGCTTTCCTGAAACAGATCGTCGGATGGATGAGTGAAGTCTTTTTTATACGTAACTTTGATTATCTTTTTTTTTAATAACTTCAAGATTTGTCAAAGAAGTTTTTCCAACACCTTCCCATGCGCTACTATACCATACATTAAATGTGGCTGGACAAGTGATATATAAACCGTATCATCTTAGCATTGAGAATATCTCGAAGAATTTTAAATTTGTGGATTGGAAATCTAACTTTTTTAATTACATGTTTGACGTGTTTATCCCATCTCAAGTTTGAATCCAACAGGACTCCCAGGTATTCAAATTCAGTAACAGCATGTATATTTGCGTTATTTAGAGTTTTTATTGTTTGACAGTCCGGCGATGTTCTACTGTCAATATAATATGTGGGAAGGTACGATGTTTTTGTGACGTTTATGGTTACTAATTTGCTAATAATATAATGGTTTATATTAGTTTAAGAGCCGGAGAGAAGTCGACCTTCAGCTATCTGTTAACTGGATGTAACAAATTTTCTATGGAGATGCATGAACAGACGAATACGCCTAAAATGAAATGCCTATCAAAATGTGGTCCAGGCTATTTTTTATTAAAATAATAATAACGGTAATGATAATTTTATCGGTTTTTTTCTCGAAATAAAAAAAAAAACTGGAGATACTTATGTAGTTTTATATCCTGAACACGAATCAGAAAGGATTTCGTCGGGGCCTCTACTACTTTTCGAATTATGACCTTTCGTATCTTGAAAATCGTAATTTTCAAACCTTATTTTTTCATTGAAAAATCGCACAAAATGCCCCCTTCTTTTTGTCGACACATTTTTCATACCCTATAGTCAACTCATATTTCACAAATAAGAGCGTTTTACAAATAAAATTAGTCTTCTTATATTACTATACTAAACCTCACTTTTCATAGGCGTTTATTCTTGATGAGGTAAGTTAGTTGTTATAAATACTTTATAGAAAGAATAATTTTTTGTGTAAAACGTTCGGTTTTGGTAATTATAAAATAATTATGAGTTGATTAGGGTATGAAGTAAGTTTCAACAAAAAGAAGAAGGCATTTTGGGAGATTTTTTATTGAAAAACTTGTGTTTGAAATTTGTAGATTTTCAAGATTGAAAAGTTTATAACTCGAAAGGTATTAGAGACCCCTACGAAATTCTTTCGGATTCGTGTTCAAGAGATGAAACTATAAAAGTATCACCACTTTTCTTTATGTTTCGAGAAGAAGCCCTTTACCATTATTATTATTTTAATGTAAAATAGTTTGGACCACATTTTGATAGGTATGCCATTTTAGGCGCTTTAGTCTTTTTATGAAACTTCATAAAAAATATGGTTCTTTGGAAAGAATATATAAAGGGTGTCCGGTAAACCTTGTACAATATTGAAACTGGCGATAGACCAGGTCAAGACTGTTCAGAATATCGGAATTTCACCTCAGTAAAAATATCACGGTTTTCGAGATAATGGGCACTTTAAGATTTTCTGGAAAATCGCTACCCTTGGATTTTTGAGTGCCATGTATACAAATCGAGACAAATTCAAATATCTTTGCTGCTGAAGATTACTGATGAGTGATACTTTTAGACGTACAGAACAGTTTTTCAGAAAGTGAAATATTTTTTCAAGAAATGGGGGTAAAATGACAAATTTGAGTTTCATCAAATTTTTTTAAAAAGTTTGACATTATTGTCTGAAAGAAATATAACCAATTGGAAATGGACATTCATTTCAAAAGAATGCTCATTTTGTCCAGACTATATCATGGTTTTAAACAAACTATAATTATTTTTGGAGGAAGAGTGATTTCCATTGAATTAGGCGTGGTTATATTCTAGGCTTCCACCAACTTTTATACTTAAGCCCAAATAGTATTTTATTTCGATATTATCAAGATAAAATGTAGAAATGATAATTAATAATAAAGAATAGGCTGCTTGGTAGAATTGAATAGTTTGTCAATAAAATTAACTTTTCATGTAATTAAGCCTAATAAAATTATCGAAATGAAATGTCGATTATCCGACATGGCACCGATTACAACGAATTCTTGCGAAAAATGTCGCAATTGTCCAATATCCAGATACCAACGAAGTTTCAGAGACCGACAAATGTATATGGTGTAACCAAATAAGTGCAAAATTTTTTAGGAGGTGAATACTTGTCGAAAATTAAAAACTTTTCTAACTTCTGTGTTGTGTCCGTAGAAGCAATAGTTTCCTGATGAAAAAATAAAATACAGCATTGTGCATGAAAGGACATTTTCTTTGAACAACTTGTGGTAGTTTTTTGAAATTATTCCGATTGTGTCATTCAGTAGTATATATTTCTTTGTCATGCCGTACACACGTTATACTCCCCGAGAATATGCGCATATGCACTACATTTATGGTGAATGTGGTGGTAGTGCCACTGCTGCAGCAGCGCTTTATGCAGAACGATATCCGATTGCACAATGCCGCTCAGAGAAACGCTGATTTGGGGTCTATAACCTATAACGCATTTGAAAAGGTTCTTCTTGAAAAGATGTGTCTGCGTACGGTTGGATGGAAAATAATGTTTTCGTAATATTGTTCAGTGCGATGTTGAATAATCGTTATTATGGTTTATTGTGTATGTTGATTCAAAAAACGTTGAATTAGTATTTACTTCTTTACATCTCATTGAATGCTTCCAAGCAGTTGATTCGTTATCACTCATAATTATTTAATCATTTCATCTTGATAGGATAAAAATAAAAGACATTACTGACAAAGTCTAATGGAGTTGATTTCAGCTCAGAATAATATCACACTCTAATATAATCGAAATTCTACTCGTTCCAAAAATAATTATCGTATGTTTTATACCATGGTAGAGTCTGGACAAAATGGGCATTCTTTCACTTGGTAATGTTTTTTTCAAACAATAATGTCAAACTGTTGTGAAAAAAATTTGTGAAACTCAAATATGGCAATTTACCCTCATTTCTTGAAAAGTTCTATCGTTTTCTAAAAAAACTGTTTTGTCGTCTGAAAGCATCACTCATCAGTAATCTTCAGCAGCAAAGATATTTGAATTGGTCTCAATTTGTAGACACGGCACTCAAAAATCCAAAGTGAGGTTGTGATTTTCCAGAAATTAAAAAAATCTCGAAAACTGTGAGATTTTTACTAAGGTGACATTCCGATATTCTGAACAGTCATGATCTGATCTATCACCAGTTTCAATATTGTACAAGGTTTACCGGACACCCTGTATATTCAGTCTAAAGGACGTGTTTGTTTATTTCAATCAAAAAGGTTTCACAATTCCTGAAAAGAATTATTCGTGGCGAATAAATGTTATTTGAACCAAATAAATCAAACATTCAGAGAAAAAAGAAACTTGTTTGGAAGACACAAATATTTATTTTTGAGAAATTAAAATATTCGTTAATTGAGAAGAATGGATATTCAGGTCAAAGATAGTTTTCAATAGTTTCAATTATAAATGTTTTCGTAGTAATTTCAATCAAAGTAATCAAACCTTGATGAAAAAAGAAAATTGTTTGGAAGAAACAACTACTAATTTGTGAGAAACGCATTTGTTCGCGTTGTTCGCAGGTGGATGGTGCTTTGTTTTCGCCTTTCATTATTCATTGCGATTAATGCGATTTTTAATCGTTTTTTCTTACTGGTTCTGGTAGTAGTTTGTGTGTCCTGGAAATTTTAGAAGAATGGAATTTGGGTCATCTGATCCCTAGTTTCAGAGGTAAGAAATCTTAATCCTAACCTTACCTCTTCTCAGAGAAGAAGAGGTAAGGTGCAGTCAATTTCGACTCAGATTGTTGAAGAACAGTTCTTCGATGCAATAATGCATTCAACTCCCACCTTTCTTGGTGTGATTCTCTCATCATTTGTTTCATTCCATCCAATCATATGATCGCCATCACACAAAAGCACATACTAAGTTATGTTGGAAGTAGAAGTGGACACATTACTTTCAGTTATAAATATAATCATTTACAGGATGGCCTTGTAATACATGTGAAAAAACGTATAAGCTCAGACAATCACTTGTAAAACACAAAAAGTATGAATGCAATCAGGAGCCTCAGTTCGAATGTCCACATTGTGCATACAAATCAAAACTTAAATATAATTTGAAAAAACATGTAGTGAATGTTCATAAAAAACCATTTTGAACGTTATTAGTTTCATTTCCTAATTATTAGGGATTTTGGGCTATATGAAGAGAACAATTCATATTCATGATGTATAATTTCAGAAACTTTATATTTAGTGAAGTAAGCTACAAAATTGTTATGAAAAAAAAAACGAGCCACTGCTCAATCAGTGGGGAACTTTTCATATAGTAATGAATGATCATCATGAATATTTATCTTATATATCTTTCAGACTACTACTCTTGTGATGCATGTGGAAAGTCTTACAAAGTCAAGAGATCCCTCTGGAGACACAAGAAATACGAATGTGGTGTGAATCCACTGTTTTCGTGCCAATTTTGTACTCATAAAGCCAGACAAAAATCTCATCTCATCCAACACATGAAGATTCATCTTAAAGATCATACAGACTCTCTGTTATTCAACGAAGATGCGATATGGTCGTCTGTGAAGGATTTTGAATGAGTTCCCAGTATCGTTAATTGTGCGTGTGGAAACATTTTCATTTATTCAAAGACTCAGAAAAACTGAACTAAAGCGCTGATAAAAGTGAAGTGGCCTCTTGGCAAAATATGTGATATATCTAGAAAAAATTCCTGAATTCAAATAGAGAATGTAGTTATTTGGAAAGTGAGGAATCTCCAAATCAGGAGAACTATTTCGAGTACATTTTATTATTAATTGTTATTGTCTCTTTCTTCAACCCAACCATCAATTTGTGAGCAGTCCAGAATTGAAATCTTATACTGAAGTGGATTCATGTCAACCTCTGTGTTTAAGACATAAAATTTCAACAATTGTTGCAATTTTCATACTTGAAACTGTCTGTTTGTTATACAAACATAAAACAAAATGCGCTATTGGTAGTTCTTCTTATCATATTACAAGACAAGCTAATGAATAGAAATTGCTAATCCCTAAAAGTACTCTTATCAAAAATTCAATTGTTTATCATATCAGAAAGTTTTCTAATTGTGATATCGCAGATTATATACAACATTGATTGAATTAGCAAAAGAAAGTTATTATAAAAAAGGAACATTGGAATCTAAAAATTCATCAAAAGGATAGTTGTGATTTCAGAGGAAAAAACCAGAAAAATCATATGAAGTCATCATTGTCTCCTGATTCTCTGAATGACTACTATTATTGTTCCATTGCTCAGTAGAAGAACAAATTCTATTGTTTCGATGAATTAGTCTTTAAGTTATGTCCGAAGTGTCGAAGAACATCTGTTTCTGTGTGATACGGACATTTAAGAGATAATAAATGCAATTAGAAACATAAAAAAAATAAGCGGTTTAAATAAAATTTCTCAAAAAAATTTTCAAAATCTTCCTGAATCTTGTATTCTTGCTGTTTTGATAATTGATTCATTTCACAATGGCAATTTCCCACCTTTTCTAATATCGTCTCTTGTTATTCTTATATGTATATCGAGGTGGTCTTATTGACGATCCATCTAATTTTCGTCCTATTTCACTCATACCTATTTTGGAAAAAATTATTGAAAAACTGATTCATTCGAGAATGACTGAATCTGAGCCTCTTTTGTATGACGTGTATTCGAAAATTAATGGTGGGAAAATAGCAGCTGCTGTATTTTTTATTTTTCTTGAGCGTTTGACTGTGAATCATAAAATACTTGTGCTTGAACAACAAAAATATGGATTCTGAACAAAATTAGGTAAATAGAAGGAAGGTATTATAATTATAAACAGGTAGCATAATGAGAAACAGGTAGCTTGCCTAATATCGGAAATTTATTCATGGTATTATCAGTAGTAATACCACGAGAGCATGGAAAATTATCGATTATATTTTCGAATCACGAGACGTATTCTGCGAAATAGCACGAGAGCGATAGCTCGAGTGGTGTTTTTAAGGAATATAACACGTCGAGTGAGGAGGTAAGTATAATTGACAATTTTCATTTGCTCGAGTGGTATTTGTTACGATTAAGAAAACAGTTATTTTTGTAGTGCGCGAAATGCTACTTTAGTGATAGAGAATTGATTTTTTTAACGATGCTCAGCCGAGTTAAAAAAAATTGTCGAGATCACCAAAGTATTTCGCGCACGAGATGGAAACAAAATTTTTTTCTATAAACGTCAAAAATACTGTTCTGAAATAATTAATATGCTTAGCTCCATATGAAAAATAGTATCGAACTGGCTTAAACCGTTTTTCCAAATCAATTAATTACTGTAACTATGGAAATAAAATGGCATTTGTTGACAATTATTTCAAAGTGAAAGTTGTTGAAAATTATTTTAGTGTGACTTTTTGTTCGCATCAGTTTCGTGCCTGATATTTGTAACTGTAAATGGAAATTTCGTGCAACGATGAACTAAGCAGTACCCCACCTATCATTTTTGGATTTTTGCTTATTTGAGGAACATAAAGGTTAAAATATAAAAATCCCATATAGTTTACATGCAGTGTGTATTTCGCACACTACTTCGCACACTACTTCGCACACTACTTCGCGCACTGTGTCATGGTAAAGGAAAATGAAAAAATGGTTACTTCGCATATTGTAGTCAATGCGCGAACCTTGTCATTTCCTGACGTTTGTAGAAAAAATATATTTTTTATTCATTAATCATTGAAATTAAATGTATAATTCGCAAAACTCTGAACATTGTTTCCAAACATAGCTATGAGATTCTACTGTATTTTCTTGTTTTATTTCGACTACTGAGCTGTAACCAAAGCGTTCCATAATAAGAAAGAATTCAAAAACTGATGAAACTTGATTATTTGTTGTTTTTTGACGTTTATTAATAAACGCCAACAATACGTTACTTATGGCAATATTCACTTTGTTGACAGTAGTGAAAAACCAAATCGATAATACCACGTCGCCAGAGTATTTTCACTTATCAATACGTGGGAACTATTAGTCCAAGAAACGAGGAAGCGGCCCAATGTTAAATGTGCAAAATTAATATCCGAAAAATAAAAATATGAGTGTATAGGAAAAATTGAAATTCAGGATGAGTTTCTATTTCATCCGACTCGATCCTGATTACCGAACATAACCTAAAAAATTGGCATAGTTGCGAAAAGCGGTTTTTTGTTGATAATTAAAAAACTACAACTACGAACAAAAAAAGTTAAATGTAGGTATTAAAAAGATCTATCAATTGAGTAACTTATAACTTTTTGATATCATTGATACGTATCGAGTTATATCGGAAAAACCGTAAAAAATCGGGTTTTCTATAACTCGTTTATTGTAAGCTATTGAAAATTGTTATTTACAGTTTTGCGTAGCCTATGGCAAGCCGAAAAAGTCTTTTTCAAAAAAATTGATGAATATTGATTATTTTTCCAAAAATATGAAGTTTTATCAAAAAAGATGCCTCAATATGGCTAATTTTGCTCGGGGAATGATGCTACAGTAACGATTCAGGGCTTATTTTTTTCTGTAAGAGTTGTACTTTCATATTATCGAATAAGTATATTGATTTTATTTATTTTAATTGTCAAAAAATTACTTTAAAAAATTGCACAATTTTTTTACATGTTTTTTCTAAATAAATTTCTTAATTTTGTTCTTTATAGAAATGACTTTTATGAAAATAGATTTCTAGCATGACTTCACGCATTAAAAAAATTGAATTCCTACGATCACTAGGAGCCGAGATAATTTTTTTATTTCAAAAAAATCTGGAAGGCGCAATAATCACCTTCATGGATATTGAGGTTGAATACCTATATTTTCGATAATAAAATACTAGGATATGTTTAGTTCATTTGCAGCATTATTAATTGATGAACAAAGTGAGGCGTGCAGGCGCGGAGCGATGCAATTTTAGCGGGTGGCACAGTGGGGATAGAAATACTGTTGACATTAAAGACAATTTCGTCCTGACGGTGTTATTGAAAATGAAAAGAAAAGTTATTGGTTCAATTTCAAGTACTAGTGTACATTGCAGAAGAAAACGTACGTGAACAACAATCCGAGATACTCAATATTTTTCAAGCACAAGCCACTTTGAACGCACGAAATAAGTTTTCAGTTCTACTCCGCCACCCGCTACAGCTATCGCGATCCGCTCCTGCACGCCTCACTTTATTCATCAATTAATAATACTGCAAATGAACTAGACATATCCTAGTATTTTTTTGAAAATATAGGTATTCAACCTTAATATCCATCAAGGTGGCTGCTGTACGATGATTATTGCGTCTTCCAGATTCTTTTGAAATAAAAAAATTATCTCGGCTCCTAGTGATCATAGGAATTCAATTTTTTTACTGAATGCTTGAAATTATGCTAGGAATCCATTTTCATGAAAGTCATTCCTATAAAAACAAAATTGAGCAAAGTATTTTAAAAAAACACTTAAAAAAATTGTGCAAGTAATTTTTTGACCCATAAAATTTAAAAAATCAATATACTCATTCGATAATATGAAAGAACAACTCTTACAGAAAAAAAGAAGCAATGAATCGTTACTGTAGCATCATTCCCTGAGCAAGAGTAGCCATATTGAGACAGCATCTTTTTTGAGAAAACTTATTTTTGAAAAATAATCAATATTTATCAATTTTCGAAAGAAATACTTTTTTGGCCTGTCATAGGCTACACATAACGGTAAGTAACAAGTTTGAATACCTTACAGTTAACAGGAAGTGAAGTGACTGTAAGAATTGTACAATTCCTACATTCACTTCATTTCCATATATAAAAGATATTACACCAAGATTGTCCAAGCTCTTTCATTCAGTGTGTAATGACAAAATAGCAAATAAAACTATTTTACCAATTAGATCAATTTATTCAAAAGTAAAAGATAAAATTCCATTAACTTCTACTTCAAATTTAGTATATAGCATTCCTTATCAGGACTGTGATAAAAATTATATTGTCCAGACTTCTAGATGCCTAAAAAGTAGAATTTCCTCACATAAAAGTGATTGTAGACTTCATCCTGAAAGATGTGCTCTTGCTGATCATGTAAACAAATTTGGCCATCGAATAAATCATAACTCAACTAAAATATTAGCTAAAGAGACAAATATGACCAAGAGAACTTTTTTGGAAATGGCCTTCATATCTCAAGACAAAAAATGTATGAATAAAAGAACTGATATAAATCATTTGAGTGAGATTTATTCCTTCTTATTGTCGTTAAACCACACTCTCCCTATGAATAATAATATCTCCACAACTACTCAATTGGAAATGTAATTTTTTCCTAACTTACAAAACAACAGTGGTATATTCAATTTTCAACAGTTGGTACAAGTTTACAGTTGGTAACATTGACTTGAAAATTACAGATTTCTTTTCTATTGACAACTGATTTGTGTCCCTTGGATACAATCAACAAGTCTTTTGTTTTTCGACTGAAATTTCAAAATTTTCTGTTGTTTATATTCGTAAAGTCTTTTTTCCAAATTCTTTACAATTTTGAGCTGTAATGTCACTATCCAAAGAACATGTCAACTAACCTCACTATAGTTGTAAGTAAAATTTTAATAACATCAAAATGTATAATTGACATAATAATTCTTTGTAGTTCCCTGAAGATGTAAATAAAATTTACGAAAGCTTGGAATAAACTCTATAAAAGAGTACACTTTTGACTTTGCTGCAATCCCCAATATTAACTGGTTTTATTCTTAACTAGTCAGCAACGACTACCCTTTCTATAATTATTATTTATATATGATTGGCTAAATTGGCTAACAGGGTAAAATTCGAGGTATTACGAAGAAGTATATGATATTTGGGAATGTGAAATGTGTCGAGAAAACAAATGTGAATCAAATCAAATCAAATGAAGTATTTTAAATTGTAGGATCCAGCTAGATAGAAAAGCAAGAAGTTGAATAATATGTACCTCAGCTCAATTCATTTCAATAAAACTATCACATGATTTTCAGATTTCCTGACAGCCACTCATCCGTGTCCAACATGTGGTAAAAGATATCGTTCTAGAACAGCGCTCAACAGACATTTGAAATACGATTGTGGAAAAGATCCAAAGTTCAAATGCCATATGGTAACTTGTGGTTATAAGGCCTTCCAGAAAGTTCATCTTTTGAGACATTTACGTATTACACACAACATTGGTACAGCACTTCGAGAAAGTTCCCAGAAATATGATTCAGAAAATTCTCAAGAACTAACAGAAAAAGATTACATGAAATTTAAATTTACACCGAATCCAAAGCTGGATGCAAATTAAATCATGAAAACGTTCAAAATGTCAGTGTTTTATTAACAACTACTCATTACTACAAACTGGAGAATATAACATTGAATTCAGGGACATGAAAAATCATCTTAATACCTAAACCACGCCAATATAACTCGGCGCTTGTTTTACCAACAAAGTTATGATCATCAGGAGCTGTATTACATTGTTTTGGGTAGTTTTCTATGTTTTTAACTGATATTCACACCAGAGGTTCCAAATATTCATATACGTGGGAAAAAATTGTTTGAGAAGTTGTTTCTAAGTCGTGGAAACGGACATCCAAATTCAATTTGTCCTTCAGCATAAATGAGAAATGTAATCCACTCATCATATAGCAGACTATAATGAAACAAACAATAGAAAGTTAGGAAAACTTGTCAGATTATCTGGCTTTAGAAAAAAGTCACAAGGTCAAAGAGTTCTTATAGTTAAAGAGCTGTCTATATGATTTACTGATAGGTAAGTAAACCGTCTGCTGGGCATGAACAAGCATTTTTGGTGTTGCCCCAACTTGCCTGGATGTATTTTCAGCATGCCTCCAGGTCAAGGTCCAGGAGGGGGGGGGGGGCGTTTGAAAACCAGTCAGTTTGTGACCGTTTGCTGGTTTCACATTTCGGTAGATATGGTGCTGAACATACCTTCTGCCAAGTTTGACCCGCGTACGAGGTCAAGGTCCATAGTTATGCCAAAGAAATGTTAATTTTTGAAAATCGCGTTCTTTTCAGCATTACTCTGTATATTGAAATCGTTCGTAGGTCAAACTTGGCAGAAGGTATGTACTGCACCAAATCTACCAAAATGTGAAACCAGCAGACGGTCACAAACTGACTGGTGTTAAAGCTCCCCTCCTCTCCTTGACCTTGACTTGGAGACATTCTTAAAATACATCCAGGCGACTTGGGACAACACCAAGAATGCTTTTTCATGCCCAGCAGACGGTTTCCTGACCTGTCAGTAAATCATATGGGCAGCTCTTCAATTATTATAGAGCAAGATCCCAGGGCCGTCAGACAATACTGATTTTTAAACGAACGAAATGTGTACGATTGAGTAGTGTTAGTATGTACTATGTTCGCATGCATACCTGCTAGCTTGTCCAGATGAGCATTCTTCAGATATTAGGGAATCAAGGTACGTAAAAACACTACTCATTTAGTTGAATTGCCAGTCTACAGAAATGTTTCTATAACCCATGGTGGATCAGTGGACAGAGTATCTGGCTACCACCCCGGAGCTCCGGGTTCAAATCTCGTCTACGACATTTTTTTTTTCTTTTTTTTAAAACTCAGCAGACGCATCACACTAGGGTTAGCCATCTCGGTTGGAAACGGCTTCGACTCTGGGGGGTTTTTGTTCAAAAAGAGATTAAAAAAAAAACAGAATTTTGGTAAATAAAAGATTTTGTTAAGATTTCCTTATGAGTAAAATCCCAGTGCCTTCAGATATAACTTATTTTTGAAAAGACGAAGACTTAGGTACTGAGTGGTGTCTCATGTACTTTTAATACCTGCGTGCTTGTGGAGATCGCTCTGTGACACCTGGGTATGTTCCTAACTTGAATCTGTATGGCTGATTTTTATACATATTTTGTAGAATATTACTCTTAAGTAATTTAAAAAGTGTCAGACGCTTTCCATAGACCAGAACTTTTGTCAAACGCTTTAAAGCTCCACAAATTATTCAACAATTTATACATAAAAATCAGCCACACAGATTTAAGTTAAGTAACTCTTATTTTTAGTTACCTTTCTCACCTGGTACCTGCCCAGGTGTCACAGAGCGAACTCCACAAGCACGCAGGTATTAAAAGTACATGAGACACCACTCAGAACCTAAGTCTTCATCTTTTCAAAAATAAGTTATGTCTGAAGGCCCTGGGATTTTACTCATAAGGAAATCTTAACAAAATCTTTTATTTACCAAAATTCTGTTTTCTTTTAAATTTCTTTTTGAACAAAAATCCTCCCAGAGTCGAAGCCGTTTCCAACCGAGATGGCTAACCTTAGTGTGATGCGTCTAGTGGGTAAAAAAAAGAAAAAAAAATTGTTGCAGACGAGATTTGAACTCGGAGCTCCGGGGTGGTAGCCAGATACTCTGTCCACTGCTCCAACATGGGTTATAGAAGTATTTCTCTAGACTGGCAATTCAACTAAGTGAGTAGTGTTTTCACGTACCTTGATTCCCTAATATTTGAAGAATGGTCATCTGGTAGGCAGGTAGGCATGCGAACATAGTACATACTAACACTACTCAATCGTACACATTTCGTTCGTTTAAAAATAAGTAATATCTGACGACCCTGGGATCTTGGACTTTTATGTTTTCTCCTCAGATACTTCCAAAGGACGTAAAATTCAGTTCAATATTGCACCAACACCAGCTTTATTTTAATAAGATGGCAGACAGAATATTTTTCAGAATTATAAACTCGAGGAAATGGAGGCATCAGAGATTGCCTCAGAATTTCACGACTATTGGGATGATATGGCAATTCATGAACATTGTGGAATGCGTGTGGTTATGGGAAATAAAAGATATGAATTTATATTATGTATGTGCCAAAGTCTCATCAGGAATTTGCAGAAATTTGTTGGCTTTTCATTCTGCAAGTGTTTTCCGAATCATTTTAGCATGCAAAGAAGCCATCACGACTTGAAAGACAAGATTAAGACAAAACCAAATCTAGTAGATAGAGAAATTGACAGACCTGAGAAGAAACCCAAACAGGGTAAGGAAGAAATGGCAGGCAGACAGACAAAAACGACAATACGACGAGGTTAAAAGATGAAACAAGGACACGATGAAAAAAGAAAGAGAACATAAATACAAGACTACATAACAGACACAAACCAAAACGGCCGAGGGGCCTTGCATTTCTGAGAAGGAAAAAGGAAGAATAGAAACATCTACCGAGGATACACAGGGCAGATGGAACATGTACAGAGACAGAAGAAGAGATACACGTCTAAATTATAAACAAATACTTACGAAAGACAACGAAAACCGAACAAAACACATGGGAAACACACAAAGACAAAAACATAAACAAGCGACGACACAAACTTCACAATGGACGAACTGAATGACATAGCAGAAAGTCTGAAGCCTAACAGGATATGGAAACGCGCACCTGCTGGGAATATACAGTGTCATCCCAATAGTATACAATAAATAGGAAACTTCTTTATTATGGGGTTTTCAACAAAAAGTTATTCTTGATAAACGTTTGTGCATCTCCTAATTTAAAGATAAATAAAAGATATAGAGAGGGCTTTTCTGTCTCTTTTTCGAAAGCAACATACCCGACGTTGTTTACAAACATTTCAGCCCGAAGCATGTTAAAAAGGGCATTTTCGGATATATCCGTTTGCACTCGGTGATCAGATTGGAATTCCGTATTATATTCACTCTTAACTTGGCGATCATGTTGTTTACGTCCGTTTACGACTGTCTTATTTGTCGTCTTGTCAAATCAAACTATAGGCGTCGCAGCATGGTAATCATGGCATAAACCTTATTCGACCTTTTCATTGGTATTAAATAAGTTGATTCTTACTGAATTTGTTCATTTTCATCCCGATTTTGAGACAAAAATACGATATTTGTTGAAATAGCTGTAAAAAACTATATTACTATGTAAATCGACTAAACGGTAACCTATCAATAATTAGGAAAAAAATTGTTGCAATAATGGTATACTAAAAAGTAAGTAAGCAAACTCAACTCTTCATTAACCAAATTCAAATCATAAGCTACTAGCTAAATCTAATGGGTATTGGAATATTTTGTTGACATACAGGGATTATCACCTAGATAATCCGTTCATCAGAAGTTATCGATGTTCCCATTTGAATAAAATTTTATATACACGGAATATCACATATATAAATATAAATAAATCGATCTGGAATGTTGTCAGTGACGTATCGCTTCCGGTTAAACCGGACGTGGACGTAAACTTCTTTACTGTGAATGGAACACTGTGAATCATCGTATGTTTGAAATCTAATCAATGGGTTGAGTAGTATTTTTAATCTCATGAGGGAGCCCCCTATCCTTCCTAACTTCAGGAGATACCCCATTGAATTTATTTAATCCTTTGGGGAGATGCAGGAAGTTAAATAATAACTACATAATTCTCGATTTCCTACCAGACAGACTTGTAATATCGATCGCCCCCTTAGCCTAACTCTACACAAGTTAAGAAATAACTTTTTGACAACTCAAAAAAAAATTCAGTCATCTGCCTCATGATATCAATAACCTACGGCTTACTACACTTTGGATGCGTATTTCAATGATGCACTTTCAATGATACACTTTCATCATAAATTTAAATGTAATCTCTTATGTGTATTATACTTTATGAGTAAATTCTTATGTGTGTTATAATTCATGTATATAGTATAGTTTAGTAATGTGATTCAACAATTTGAATATTTTGACTTTTTTACTTCAGCACTTTCATTTATTTATATAGTATTTATGACCTTATTCTATGCTTTGTCAGCAAGAATCTAATTCTTCGCATAATACAGTATTTTTGATTGATTGAACCCCTATCAAAAGTAAGTGTTCATTGCTTTTGAACAATTTACTTTCTATTGCCACACAGCAATAATCACTACCTTTCTGCATTCACAATTGAGGAATAAAAGTAAATTTTTTTAAAGATCTTAGAAAAAATAGTGTATGCCATGGTAGTACGTGGCGGCATTTATCTAAGGTTGGTATCTAGACTTTCCGATTACCCAATAACAATTAGAGATTCTTTGTACTGCTATGTACAAGATGATGGTTTGCGTTTTGGATGATCTAATCAAGACCTTCAGTAGGCCGAGTATCGTGTGTGATTTTTATGAATTTCTTTTCGTCTTAATGTTACTGAAACATTGTATACACCAAATCAGTGTGACAGTACAAAGATAAAATAAGAAATGAAATATTTTGCCTGAATGAGTCTCTCGTATATCAAAAGTCATTCATAAAAATCTCCTTTGAAATTTTTTTTCAGGTATCGTTCATTGTGAGAAGTGTGGAAGACTATTCAAAAACCACAATTCGTGGCGAGTTCACTACAAAATAGACTGTACAGCTTTAGCCACGCAGAAATGCCCATTCTGCACATTCAAAACGAAACGGAAGTATAATCTGAAGGTGCATCTCCAGAAAAAACACCAAGAGAATTGGGATTATAGTAAAAATATTATCAAGTGATCGCTCTTTTTCTATTTGCCAAAATATTTTTAGTTCCTGCCTGTCCTTTTCTAAGTTTGAAACGCAATATAATCTGTGATTTAGGGATAACTTTCTCTTGGCTAATGTCATTTCTCATATATGTGAAACTCCTCAGACTGTTATGACATTGAATAAGGAGTTCCCCAGGTTTCTCTTTTGGGATCTTTGATCTTTCTGTTTTTCATCAATAATACGCCAGCATACCTAAGTACAGAATGGCGATGATTGTTCCTTTGCCGTGAATGCGGAAAACTATGAAAAATTGCCTATTGTGAAATCTGTATAACGTGTTTTATCAACATTTAAGTAAAGGTCAGTCTCATAGAAATAGCTAGTAATTTTTTGGATCATGTCAGTGCCTAACTTTTCTGTTTCTAATCTTGTAGGAGTTGATATTGTTTAGAAGAAATCGTCTGCATAGGCAGGATACTTGCCTGAATGGATACTCTGATCAATGTCAGTCTCATAAAGTGTGAATAGTATAGGGCCCAATATTGAATCCTATTGAACCCTATCCGTAGTTTTCAACTGGGAATCAAAATTCTGAGACATGATATCAATGTTTTGGCTAATGCTTACATACTTTATACGATTCTGTAATCGTCATCAATTTATTAGAAATGTCAATTTACTGCAGATTCCAAAGCATACATCGAAGTTATATGAAAAAAGCCCAGCATTTATGGCCAATAAACTATATGGCTTATTACCTAAGGATGTTAAAGATGAAAACAATTTTATTGCATTCTATAGAAAACTGAAATTTCTCGTTGAAGGAAGTTTCTATGGTATGAAGAAATATTTATCCTTTAATACGAAATGACAGTGATTTTAATATGTTGAATAATCTTGACGTATTTCGTAATTTGAATGTAATTCATATTTTTACAAGACAACAAGACGAAGGCTTGTAAACACAGTGACTTTTCCTTAGAGGGCGTTTCAAAAGTATCTGTCCTGAGCCCGATTCTTTTTCTTATACAGAGTGTCCGTTAAACCTTGTACAATATTGAAACTAGTGATAGACCAGGTCATGTCTATTCAGAATATCGGAATTTCACCTCAGTAAAAATATCACCGTTTTCGAGATAATGGGCATTTTAAGAATTTCTGGAAAATCGCTACCTAACCTTGGATTTTTGAGTGCCATGTATACAAATTGGGACGAATCCAAATATCTTTGCTGCTGAAGATTACTGATGAGTGATGCTTCTAGACATACAGAACGTGAAAACATTTTTCAATAAATGAAGGTAAAATGACAGATTTGAGTTTCATCAATTTAAAAAAAAAAGTTTGACATTATTATCTGAAAGAAAAATAACCAATTGGAAGTGGACATTCATTTCAAAAGAATGCTCATTTTGTCCAGACTCTACCATGGTATAAAACAAACTATAATTATTTTTGAAAGGAGTGGTTTCCATTGAATTAGGCGTGGCTTTAATCTAGGCTTCTATCAACTTTTATTCAAGAAAAAAAAAGGAAACTACCCAACACCAAAACTACTCCACAATCACACTCGACGCGCGTTTCGCCAACAAAGTTAGCATCTTCAGGAGCTAAAAGTAAGCTTTTAAGATTTTAAGATTGTGACGTAGTTTTGATGTTTGGGTATTTTATTTTTTTCTTGAATTGTATTTACACCAAAGCTTCCAAAATATTCATTTATTTTATCAAATTTTATACTTACGCCCAAAAATTATTTTATTTAGATTTTATCAAGATAAAATGTGGAAATAATTATTAATAATAAAGAATATACTGCTTGATGGCATTAAATAGTATGTCAATGAAATTAACTTTTCATGTAATTAGGCCTAATAAAATTATCGAAATAAAATGTCGATTATCCGACATGGCACCGATTAATACGAATTCTTGTGATAAATGTCGCAATTGTCCAACTTCCAGATTCCGACAGATGTACAGGGTATAACCAAATAAGTGCAAACTTTTTTAAGAGATGAATCCTTGTAGAAATTTTAAAACTTTTGTTTGAACAACTTGTGACCTCTATCGTAGTTTTTTGAAATTATTCCGCTTCTTTCATTTAGTGGTATTTATTTCTTTGTCATGCACAACATTTATGGTGAATGTGGTGGTAGTGCTACTGCTGCAGCAGCGCTCTATGCAGAACTATATCCGATTGCACAATGCCGCTCATAAAATCGCTGATTTGGGGGCTATAACCTATAACGCATTCTAAAAGGTTCTTCTTGAAAAAATGTCGTCTCTGCGTACGAGAGGATGGAAAATAATATTTTTGTAATATTATTCAGTGCGATGTTGAATAATCGTTATTGTGGTTTACAGTGTATGTTGATTAAGAAAAAAAACGTTGAATTAGTATTTACTCCATTACATCTCATTGAATGCTTTTAAGCAGCTGATTCGTTATTACTCATAATCATTTCATCTTGATAGGATAAAAATAAAAGACATTACTGACAAAGTTCAATGGAGTTGATTTTAGCTCAGAATAACATCACACTCTAATATTATCGAAATTCTACTCCTTCCAAAAATAATCATCGTATGTTTTATACCATAGTAAAGCCTGGGCAAAATGGGCATTCTTTCGTAATGAATATCCAGTTCCACTTGGTTATGTTTTTTTAAACAATAATGTCAAACTGTTGTTAAAAAAATTGGTGTCACTCAAATCTGTCATTTTACCCTCATTTCTTGAAAAATTGTATTGTTTTCTGAAAAACTGTTTCATACGTCTGAAAGCAATCTTCAGCAGCAAAAATATTTAAATTCGTCCCAATTTGTATACATGGCATTAAAAAATCCAAGGTGAGGTAGTGATTTTCCAGAAATTAAAAAAATGCTCATTATCTCGAAAACAGTGAGATTTTTAATAAGGTAAAATTACGATATTCTGAACAGTCATGATCTGGTCTATCACCAGTTTCAATATTGTACAAGGTTTACCGGACACCCTGTATATCTAAATGACCTGGTAATTATTTCAATTCAAGGACAATTCACAATTTTCGCTGATGATACCACTCTCATCTGACATGGAAAAGATAGGAAAATTATGAAAGATACCTACTATCATTATAGTTATGGAAATAGTAAAGAAATGGTTCGATTCTAATAATTAGTTATGCATCAATCCAAATAAAACTCATTTAGCTCTGATGATAATCCAAACCTCAACGGACACATATTGGAAACAAATAATCTTCCAAATTTCTAGGAATATTCATATATGGCAAACTGAAATTTGATCATCATGTCAATTCATTAACAAAAAATTTACATAGGATGTTACGCAATCAGAATCGTATCAAATGAACTGAGTTCGTCTATGACCAAGATGGTTTATCATTCTGTAATTGAGTCTCACTTGAGGTATATCATTTTTGGGATTCTGTAATCAATATCTGTTTCAGTCAGTATTTATTTTACAGAAGGGAGCAATTAGATATTTATCTAAGGTTGGGACGCAAACGTCATCTAGACCCATATTCTTTAGGGAAGGAGTTTGAAGTCTTACTTGTATTCTTAATTCAGAATATGTTTGCCTAGCTTATGAAAAATACCATACGACACAATCTCTGAGACAAGTAAGACATTACCCGACAAGTTACAGTCTTTCCATCCCAAAGTCGAAATTGACAAAATATTCATTATTTCATGAAAATAAAAGAATATACAGGGTGTTTCTTAAGTACGTGTAGAAAATTTAGGAGCTTATTGCTCACATTAAAATAAGAAGAAAAGTTCCTACAAACATATGTCCGCAAGTTATTCGTTTCTGAGATACAGAGTGTCAAAGTTGAATTCTTATTTTTATTTTTTGTGAATTATTTCAAAATAATTTTGATATTTCGGTAAAGTTCGGTATCTGGAAATATTTATTATTTAGTTTGTGCAAAAGATATATTCTTGGTAGAGGTCACTGCGAGCAACTGTTTTCGAGTTATTGAGATTTGAAATAATCGATGCAAGTGATTTTGAATGACAAGATTTTTAAAATTAAAATAAATTCCATTAGAAATTAGTTTTTTCACAATCAACATAAAATTTGATTTTGTCATTGAAAAATCATCCCAGATACGAAACTTTACTCGAATATCACAAGTATTTTGGAATTTATTCACAAAAAACAAATATAAGAATTGAACTTTGACACTCTGTATCTTAGAAACGAATAACTTGCGGACATGTGTTTATGGGAACTTTTTTTCTTATTTCGACGTCAGCAACATGCTCCTAAAGTTTCTACACGTACTTAAGAAACACCCTGTATAATACATACCCGCAACTTAACTCTCAGAAATGAGAATGCGTTCAGTAAATTTAAAAAAGCCCTATTAAATTACGCTTATGATGAAGTTTACAATGATACTTTGGTATAATCCTGATTTTATTTATTTTCAATTGTATGACTCATGTATTGTAGTGTGTATATCTGTTGTTTTGTGTAAATGTTAAAAGTTTATTCTTAATTAATCCATTTTGCATTTTGGGCACATATGCAATTTTTTTATATTTTAATTGTTTGACATATTACGAGTTTGTGAACTGAATCATGATTTTTTTTACCTCATACAGTGTTTGTTTCTACATACATATATGTTCAATAAATTTTTTACCTCCATGACATTTTCGTGAAATAGCGATTAAATTGCAAACTGCTCATTTTTTATGTTTAGTTAATTTTTAATTTTACAAGCTTTGTCAATCAGAATTTGTTTTTTCGAAAGTATATTTCACTCCTCTCTCTCTATCAGGGCAAACTGATTCATTTGCCCTTTTACACATGTACCGATTTCTTTGATTTAACATCTTTTCATTTTCACACTGTGGAAAGTTAGATAAGAAAATCATGTCAGGAAATCATAGTAATTGTTAAAGTCGTCGTGCTCTTGGTAATCTTCTTAGGTAGGAACATTTGTGCCACAAAGACATTCAAAGTCATCAGAAAGCAATAATCTAGTATTTCGAAAAACGAATAATTTTTTTTTCAAATGTTTATTTTCCAGAAAATGTCACGGTCCCGTCATCAGCTCATATTGTGGAACGAATTCCATTTGTTGAAGAAATGGGAAACAAGTCAGCTAGGAAAATGTGTCGATGGTGCTATTTCAAAGATGTGCGAAGATTCACCAGATACCACTGTCACAAATGCCTTGGGGAACCTGGACTTTGTGTTTATCCTTGCTTCAATGAGTTTCACGAACATTACCGAATATGATGGAAAATTATACTCGGGTCAAAATTTGCGGTTACGTTTGAATTTTATTTATTTTTATTCCAAATGTTAGACCATTACTTTTACAATACACTAAACCAATCTTTATCCACTTGTTTATTTTACGTATGTTATCTATTTTTGATATGTGGAATTAAATTCCAGGTTTCATTTATTTCGACCCACCGGAGTACAGTTGCCCAAATTGTTTCAAAGTGTACGCGAAGAAATCAACGCTGGCGAGACACATAAAATATGAATGTGGAAAAATGCCACGTTTCGGCTGTTCCAAGTGTACCTATAGGGGTTACCAGAAAACGCACGTGGAGCGCCATCTATCCAGACGACATGACATACAGAGTAAATTCGAAATAAGGACCAATATCTTCACTTTCAATTACCAGGGAAGTGGATCGAAAGTCAGTCCCTGAAGAAAGTGGTGTGACAACTCCAATGTAATTTAGTGCCTTTTGAGTGCCTTTTTGCAATATATCAAAGTGGCCTTGATGTGTCTTCCATCATTTTCTAAGATGTTATACGATCAAACGCTTTATACGACGTAATGTCTTTATATTATGAAGAATCAAAGACTTTGGTCAATCTTGTCTTCGCGTGTGATATTCAATTGTTTTGGTTAATTTTTTCGTGCAGAATTGTTGAAGAGTATCGAGTTATTTACTTATTGATAAAGATATTTTAAACTTTGTTTTTTAGATATTGATATATAACTATTTATTGTGTATTTAATGGTACATTGCATTTTTCATGTTCCCTCCTCTATACGAAAATGATAACAACGTTCTAGTTGTTGACTGTTACTTAGAACAAACAGACATTTTGAATTGTGCTGTTGTTCCTTCATTACGATATCATTATTTGAAATTTAAATGAAGTGAATGAGTGCTGAATATACAGTAAGTGAACTTGAGCATAAATATATACAGATTTATTTTAATTTTATAGATATGTAAATATGTAAGCATACAGACAGTGACGTCCTGAAGTAACAGATAAGTTCATTTTTTACGTAATTATGAATGCAAATGAAGAATCCTGAAATTGGTTAATTTCAATATATGAAACTAAACTTTCTCAATGAAGTCATTCACCTGCCCCTCCAACCCCCTGGGGGTGATAGCTACCTACCCCTATGAAAATTTTAAATGAAAAGGGGTAACGTGCGATACCGCGTTTAAAAGGATTTCAATCCTTTATTCAACAATATTGCACTTTTTGATTTTTGGACGTTGGTAACAAGAAAGATAAATTTTGAACTGTTCAGTTATTAAAAACGTCTAGCAAACTACAGTAAAATTTAAATACGTCTGATCTTTTTGTAACAAGAAGATCCGATTTGATTTTTTTGGCAAAAGATAACTAATAGACTAGTCAATCGAGACAGGTATTTGACTAGAAGGCTTTTTGTTAGTATGAAAAAAAAATTAAAAAAGTATTTTTTTCACCTTCAAAAAAAGGACTTTTTTTACTGCCAAAATGATTAAAAAAATAAACATAACTTTTTGAAGGATTTATTTTTAACAGAGTCAATTATTAATTGATTATTTATCATAAAACAATTTCACTTATTGGAATAATAATTGATAGTAAAGTTTGAACCATTACTTCCAACATAAATTCCCGAAGATGCTCCATGTTGCTGCTGATCAGAAACGTTAGATATTTCTTGAAGAGTTGAAGTAGTGCTCTATACTTGCGGTATATCTCAAAATAATCAGAATAGGTCGGTTACAGGTATTTTAATGATCAATATAGATCTTCAATGGCATCAATAGTTATATGTAATAATTCTTCACGGCGACAAGCACCGCTGATACCAAAAATTAGGACAACTTACAAATGAAAAATATTGAAATTACTACTAATCTTACACAATTATTTAACCATCGGAGACGATCCATCACATACAGTGAAAGGGAGATAAAACTGGGAGGGTGAACAAACTTTCAGTCTAACTCCACCAAAATTAATCTTTATTAAAGATACTGTGTAGTCTGAAGACTAACAACAGGCAGATACCATGCAGTCGGAAGACTTACATCAATAGGTAGGACATGTTTCGAAGGATTAATCCTTCATCTTCAGCAACATAGGGGTTGATTACAAGTCGATCTAAAGAAAAGTAAAAAGGGTTACAATAGAGTTGAGAAATACATTAAATTATGTGACCTACCTTATGGTGCAAAAATAACATTAAAACGGAAAAACTTTTAAAAAACTTATGGTCCTAATTACGACCTTATGGTCCGCATCTAGTGCGGGGCCCATCTATGTTAGGGAGCATGGTTAGTCCACTCAAACAACATATCAATAATAATTCGTTTTGAAATTTAAATTAAACCTTGCGGCAAGTGTGTTTACATCTGACAAATAGGTTATGAAATTGACATCTGTCATCTGGAACGTCGTGGTTCAAGGTGGCAGAAAACAGAATGGAATGTCCCATGCTATCATGGAACAAGAAAATCCTTCTTAAAAAATTGTCGATTGACAGCTCTGTAGAATAGCGAAAGCAAATTGTGATTTCACTTGTAAAAAATTATTGAGAATTAAAATAGAAAGAATTACCAAAGAATGTAAGTGTAGATCGACTTGTAATCAACCCCTATTTTGCTGAAGATGAAGGATTAATCCTTCGAAACATGTCCTATCTATTGATGTAAGTCTTCCGACTACATGGTATCTGCCTGTTGTTAGTCTTCGGACTACACAGTATCTTCAATAAAGATTATTTTTGGTGGAGTTAGACTGAAAATTTGTTCACCCTCCCAGTTTTACACAATTATGATTATATTTGTACATTATAAAGTGAAAATTGAAGTGACTAAAGTTATTTTTTCATATAGCAGCATCGTTCTGAATATGTTTCATGCTGGGTCAAATGACCCCCCAAAATCCCAAAATTGTTATATGGGCTTGTAGTCTATATCTGATGAGGTATCACTACCACTATCATAATCAAAACACTGAATGCTGTGAAATTGTATTGGAAGTATTGATAACATTAAAGATAACATGTATGGAAAAGAGAAGTGTTATTTAGCTAATTTGGACTCATTGTTTTCAGACAGGAAAAATTTTTGAATACGATTTTACTGAAAACATTGAATAATATTTTCAAGAACACAGTCGTTTAAAGGCATTAACGGGACAAAAAACACGTCATGATGTATCGGAAGTATTTATTTTTAATATGTTTCAGACAATGTAAATTCACATTCACAGTTGTACAAAAAATGTGTTTTGGTTTGGTGTATAAAATTCGTGTTTTCATGGCACATTCCAGAGAATTCTTGGCCTCGACCTGAGGTCTCGGATAAAAATCAACACCCTGATGAGCCATTAAAAAACACTAATTTTACGCACTAAATACAAAAATTACTATTTTCTTGAGTATCCAAGTCCAAAAAGCAAAAAGTGTTATATTGCTGAATAGAGAGTTGAACCCCCATTTAAACGCGGTATCACACTCAACCTCTTTTAATTTGAATTTTTTTAGGGGTAACTCTTATCCATAGTGGGTTGAAGGGGCAGGTGAATAATTTTATTGGGAAAGTGTAATTTCATATATAAAATTGACTTGTTTCAAGATTTTTCATTTGTCATAAATACGTAAAAAAACAATATATCCGTTACTTTAGCATCTCACTGTATATTGTGCAGATTTTAATTAATTTTTAAGAGTAAAGAAAAACTCCAAAATTATATTCAATAGAACTGATCGTGGTGTACTCCTGTAGTCCTATGTTGGCGTGATATTGAAATGATAGATGTTCTAATTGCTTTCAGGGAAATTGGGTAAATTTGAATCCTACGGCTAATTTTCTCTCAAAATTATTTGTTATGCCTTACAGAGGCCGTTCTTAATATTCGATGAAAGACAAATAACTGAAGATAACGTATCAAAATTATCTTGCAGTTCATTTTCTGGCCTTTTGCACTTACAATGCATACGAAATCAAAATCTATGGTAACTTCGAAAGAATAAACTCGAGAAAAAACTTTGTTTTCAACAGTTCCAAGTGAAGGTATCAGCACCTCTTGTTGGTAAAACTGATCACCAAATCAAAATCATCGAAGGTTGGTCGGTTGATTGGTTAAAGACTGACGAGCGAAATACCGGGTTTACATTTGAGGTTTGCCTGACACTGCCTGACACTGAGACCAGCTGGGGTCTATTGTATTGTGCTGTCGTCAATGGTTCCTAGTTAAATAGGCCTGTGTTTTTCACCAGGTTGAGTAGTCTATTCACTAAGTGTTTCGGATTCATCACTGTTTCTAGGTTGATCTGTCCGAATATTCTGTTGCGTTTGTTGAGCAGCACGTCGCATTCGAAGATTATGTGAGAGGCTGTTTCCTCCTCGTCACCACAGAGGCTCCACTGCACTGTTTCTCTATTTATTCCCATGGTGTGTAGGTGTTTTCTAAGGCCGCAGTGTCCGGTTAGTAAGCCGGTGAGTGCGTATCTTAGATCTGTTTAGGTTGAGGGTGTCAGCCGTCAGTGTTTGGCTCAAGTGCCCCACCATAGCTGTGCTGTGTCGATGCACTTCGATTTGGTCCCAATATGTTTGGTGTTCTGATTTCTTCCACTCATTGATTAGGATGCCGCATCTTGTTTTGTCTATTTCCAAACGCTGGTTCTAGGCCTCTGAATGACGATTCAGATGCTTGTTTTGCAAGTTGGTTTGCTTTTTCATTGCCTTCAATTCTTCTATGTTCAGGCAACCACACAAGTGTAACCATGTTTTGTCTTGACAGTTCATTGAGGCTCTGGAGACATTCCCAGACTTGCTTTGACTTTATTCGTATTGAGTTCGGAGCTTTTACTGCGCTCTGGCTGTCAGATATAATGTAGATGTGTTTTCTTTCATACCCACGGTCTAGATTCATCTGTATGCATGTCCTCATGGCATGTGTCTCTGCTTGGAATACTGTGGTGTTGTTGCCAAGTGGGACTATTACGTTCTTTTTTTGGCCTCACCCCAAATATTCCTGTTCCTGTTCCTACAACTGTTTTTGAATCATCTGTGTACCAGATAATGTTTCCAGATGATAGTGATTCTACTCCCGAGTCTCATTCATTTCACTTGTGCTGCGTTTTGAATGGTTTTTCGTCATCATCAAAGGTTTCATTTTCCACGAAAACTCGTTTGGTATAAATATGAAAACAAACCGATTGATGAAATCACGAGTCTGTCAAGACGAGTGATTTTATATAAATTCGGTTTGTTTGAGTAATTGTTCCTAAAATAAACAATCTCTGGTAGAAGTCCATTTCAGCTCGAAGTGGAGTGCTATAGACGAATCGGGAAGAAGTATTACAAAATCATCGCCAAAACTGTAATTCGAAAACAAATATCAAAATAGGGGAGTTTACATGTTTCGGATTCAGCAAGAATCCATCTTCAGTCTTATATAAGTTCTACAACAAGTATTAACCTCCTATACTGATACACTACGAACCAAGAGTTACTTACAAGAAGAGGAAAAACTGTCCTTTAACTGTGAACGATTGTAGGAAACTTTATTCTTATTTTCCTAATTCAAATATGGATGCTATGTTTAATGCCTTAATAGAATTGAGGTTGAAATTTAGCAATAAGATTGATGGCTGTAGTTTGTTAAAAAATATTAAAATTAGTACATGGCCCGAAGACTCATGTCGTTTTATTATGTTGTCAGGGCCATTTGCCCTTCCACCAAAAAATGGAAACTGCATGTTCTTATTTGCAATTTATAATAAATGAAAATATTTGAGATCGAAATGAGGTGTCAAAATTAGGTTGGAATGTAACAATTTATAATGTGCATGTCAGCTGTCAATTTCATGGATCAGAGAACAAATGATAAGGGATTAACAACATGCTGGAAGGGAGCAAGTAATTTTGTAGACACCAGATTTATGTGACTGAGGAATCTTGTCTTTAGTGTTTATCAATTTACCACTAATTTTGTCTATGGTAAAGAAGCAGATGTTGATGTTATCACTGTAGAGGCAAAATTTATTTCTTTATATCATAGGATACATTACCAAGGAAAGAAATACAAGAAAAATGTTTTTTAGGATTATTCAGTGTTAGTAACCTATTGGTAATTGATTTGAAGACGTGTTTTTAATAGATTCTGGTAATGATATTGGGTACATAATTTTCTGAATATGATGAATAATGTGTGAAATAAAGAATTGAAGGCATCAAACTTGTGTTGGGAGGAATGACATGAAAAGAAAGGTATCATCTAGTCAGTATCTGTTGGTAAATGAAAAAACTGAATTTATTACTATCTTTGTTAATTCAGTTTTTTCCCTATATTATTTGTTTCTCTGATCCATGAATGTATTTGCCAAAAATCTAAATCATGCAAAAAATATTTTGAGAGTTCAATCCATTTAAATTTATAGATCGAGTAGTAGGTATACGGCTAGATGATTTCCGGAATAACTTTTACAACTTCTAACAATTCTTTTACAAACAACAAATCCTAAATCCAATATTATTGGGAATCCCAATGCATTTAAATATAATGATCAATGAACAAGCAAAATTAGCGATATCCTGTGGGACTTAATAATAATAATAATACTCTTTTTTCTTGAATACACGCATAAACACGTATATAATTTGTCAGAAACTAATTGATTATTCTTGATTGCATAAAGAAATCACGTATTTTAATGATATTTAGCGTATGTGAAGCGTACCAAACTATATTTCATCGAATGAAAATCAGACGGAAACCGATCGGCGTACGGGTTTTGCTTGTTCATTGATAATTATATTTATAACTACAAAAACCAAAGGGCACACGTTATAAAATCACAACACATTTGGGCAGCGGACTGACGCCCTAATTGAAGTAGCCATTATGGCAGAGTTTGCAAAGAAACAGTTCAAATTCTGACGTATTTTCATCACCTTATGTCAAAATGTTTGTATAAGAATTCTATCGAAAATGTAGTTTTTACTGATGAAAATCAGTATTTTTTGAAAAGGTTTCCAAGAATTGTAAGAATAAGTGATAAACGAAAAAACGAAAACCAATATGCAACGTTTGGACAGGTCTTGTGATAATCACTTATCTAAATGGAATTTATTAAAAAAATGGTGGTGTCTGATTAGTCTATTCCATGATGAGGGGAAATAATCAGTTGAAAACTTGAAAAAACAAAGGTGATCCTATGAATATACCAGATGATTCGAAGTAGAGCTCCGCAACTGCATTCTCAATTCTATTCGACACCAGTCCAACTCGTGCAACCTGAGAAAACTAGTTCTAATAAGAGACACTATCATTTCAATACCAATACCTTCATTCCGTAGTAAAAGAAATTGTTTTGGACTGTTTTTGGGGTTTACTTGCATACGACTGATTTAAAATTTTGAAATAAAATGCATCCGAAATATTCACCTAACTGTGATTAGGATATAATAAAACATTGCAAAATTATAATGATTGTAAGAAAATTCTGCTTCATATAAAAGGGGTTTTCTCGTTTCAAATGTTGTTTATGTATTTTTTGAACACCCTATATATACATAATCTCAAAACGTCTAACCTCAAAATTTCCCAAATTTGTTTATGGTGTTGGGCATCTCTTTACAATTGTGAAAATGCAGATTTACACCATTATTCTGGTTTATTTCAAAGTAACTACCTACGCCATAATCAGACACATCACATAATTTTTTATAGTTTTTTCATCACGGCTCAGTCAAACCTTGAATCGAGTTATTTTAATTGTTCCAGTGTGTCAATAGAACTCTTCCTTTGAAATTTTCTTTCAAATCGTTCAGTGGGTTCCAAATAGAAGCGAATTCAATTGAATTTTCCTGTTTAAAATATCAATTATTTATACATATCGAAAGATAAATATTTTATTATACTTTTTATGTTTTAGGGATATATTTTGTAGATATGTCAGGTTTTTGGAAAAATAAATCGTAAAAAAATATGGAGTAGTTTTATTTGTATGAATCAACATTGAGCTAGTTAGATATAACAGCAGCAGAATTCCATGACCTCAGTAATTACCAACTAGAATACCCCAATTTCAACTAGCTTAATAAAGCAGTAAAGCAGTAAAGTAAATATTGTGCAAAATATTTTGGTTTGCATTCATAAAATCCGTCATTAGTTCACAAAATTCAACTGTTCTGTCGAAATCGTCGTCAAAAAGATGTTTAAGAATTTGAAATTTATACGGGTCGAAATGCAACTTTAGTTCTTTCCTTACTGTTTCGTAAGACATTCCTACTTGGCGTGCCTCATTGTGAAGTGATGTGGAGGGATCTGCAGTAAAGTTGTCTGAATTTTCAATTTGTGCTGTTTCATCCAAAATATGGCGAATATTTTTTTTTTGGCAACGGAACCAGTTTTACTAAACTTAGCAAATAATCCCAGGACGTATCTATCAGCAACGTTTTCGAGAGAGAATTTCAGGTAGTCCAGTTTTTAGATATGCTATCTCTCTCACTCTCACTCTCATACGGGCTATCTTTACAGTTAAAATATTGATTTTTTAAATACATTTAAGAAAGTTTCTTTTTTTTCAATTAGTTTATTTGAACTTTTTGACACATGAATCAATCATTGCCAGATATTTTTATCGTTGTTTAAACTGTGCCAGAGGCTAATTTTAAATAATTATTTTTTCAAAATATTTTAGTATGAAAGTTTTATTTGTTGTTTCTTAACCCAAAATTAATTTGCCAAACAATAATTCCGTTGTTAAAACTCCAGCCAGACCGATTCAATAGTGAAAAAGGATTGGGCATGTTAGAAGAGTAAAGACAGTCACGCGCTAGTTGCGCAAGCGAGATAAACGACAGAAGCTGTTTGCAGCGTTGGCCGACAATGCGTTGATGCGCATGCGATCAAGCCTCACAGTGGATCATGTTTTATGGGGGTCTGTGGAAACATGTACAATCAAAGAAAAATCTCATTTCGTTTATGGTTATGGATTAAAAAATCACCTAACTTTGATTTTCATGTAACCATCAGAGTTTTTGTTTATTTTCATAATTGAGATTGATCCACAAATTAATTCAATGGTTTTTAGTCCTTTCTCTGAAATTTATTTGGCAACCATTTCTAGACCAAGCAAAATAATACCATACCAGTTTTCACTTTCAAATCGGTCCGGCTGGAACCGAATTATTGTTTGGCAAATTAATTTTGGGTTTGTAGATACTTAAAAAACCTTAAAAATGTCGGTCATACTGAAATATTTTGAGAAAGAAATTATATTTTATTCAAAATTAGCGTCTGGCACAGTTTAAAATAGGTTTTTTCCTCGCAATACACAATTTTCTGTTGAAACTGTTTAAGTTATTCAAAGGACCACATTTAAGATTTTAGGGATTGTGTCCGCCCCCGCTAGTGGGTTAGAGTAATTTAATTGACAACCAGCCTACAAAATGTCCCCCTTGAAAGTAAGTTAAACGTATTTTTGCACATTTTTGGATTTTCCATTGGGGTCGATATATAAATATGGATCTAACCACAAGTATTTACCTATAACGCTTTGTCAATTAGGGTTGTTATTTCTTGGATAATAAAGTACAGTTTGATTTGATGATTAATGAAAGATAAAGAGTAGATCTCGATATTGAGTCCTTTCTTTCTCCTCTTTTCGGACGATGTTCGTTTCGTCAGGAGAAGAAATCTCTATGACAAGAATATCATCAAATCAGACTTATTGGTTTGTATTTGCCTGAGGGCCAGTTTTTTGAGTTCCAGTTACACTCCATGTTACTTAACTAATGGATAGAATGTGATCCTTCAAACGTAATTTAATGAATGTCATTAACCATCTAAACTTTTAGTTATTTTTCTGGAGCTTAACTCGAACATAAAAAACTGGCCCTGAGGGTGGGGAATAAGTCAATCTCCACAACAGCATCAATATCCCCCAGAGCATAAACACAGGTGTCTCGTCTATACCGTACGGGTGTCGTAGATGGTAGTTCATCACTCCTAGCGCTGATGCGTTATGTCAGTGCTTGTAGACTAAGAATGCATAAGCTGGACAAGCTGAAAGCAAATTCATTATGATAATTATTGATTACTTATATTTCGGACGTCCCATCATCTTAATGGTTGAAATATTTCTATCTCTTTCAAATTTTTCACAACGTTTCAAATGCTTGAATCCCCAATCGTCTTCTGGTGAATAATGACAAAATCAGATGCTACACGACCTTTTATAGGTCTATAATTAAAGTGTAATTACGGTGTAATTACGCGCGGTCTTGTGGCGCGCGTGGTTTCGGGTTCAAACGGAAATATATGGAAACTACCTATATAGAAGCCAATAGTGCCTTCCGTCAACCAAGCGTGGAAATTAAAAACGTATGGAAACCGCTCATGGACCGTTTTGGAGGGAGAAAAAGCGCGAAACCACGCGCGCCACAAGACTGCTCGTAATTACACCGTAATTACACTTTAATTATAGACCTATAAAAGGGCGCGTAGCATCTGATTTTGTCATTATTCACCAGAAGACGATTGCGGATTCAAGCATTTGAAACGTGAAAAATTTGAAAGAGATAAAAATCTTTCAACCATTAAGATGATGGACGTCCGAAATATAAGTAATCAAGTTACTACATCGTCTAAAACATTCAAACACATGATAATTATTATTGTTTTAATAGTACAGTAGAACAGTTACGAGGGCTTAATGGTTGAATAAAATATTTGGAGATTAGGCTCAGCCAGTGAACTTCATCGTTCGTGGTCAACAAGTAGTATTCTAATAAAAAAATCGTTGTCATGGTTTATTTAGAGTTGCGTTTTTTGCAATTTGTCATGCAGTTGTCAGATCCAAACTATTTGTTCAAAGCTATTTTTAATTTTGTGCAATAATAACATTATCTTGAGTGATTCAGAAAGCGATAATACAAAAATAGAATAGATATGGTATAAGATGATCAGTATTCATTCCAGAAGAATGTAGGAATTCCCTTACCTGTCGTAGAGATCGCTGTGGTATGCAATCGAGAATAGCCCAGTAGTACTTACAAAAAAAAATATAAGTACTTGGAATCGTGAGTATATTTAGTAGTCTACATAATTCTTCTCAGCTGTGTCTATAATTCAGATCAAGGAGGATTTTAGGACTTTCCCTGAATACTGAACATATCAGAGGCATAAGGTGTGTGTACACGCTATAAGATTACGATTAGTGTAGTGCAATAATAAAAAGACAATTCATGATAGGTTGTGATGATAATTTCTCTAGGAGGTACTATTACTTGTAGACAGAGAGTGTAGTAAGAGAATATGGGTGATGAGTCTCTTGGAAACGTATACATTGTGTTGGTAAGTACTATATTAATTTTGTATCCAATTCAATCTCAAAAAATTTCACTTCTTGATGGGTGAGGTTTGGTGAGTTTCTCAATGAAAATGTAAACTTTTCAGTTCCGGAATCATTTACTTTGGGCCTGTTGTTTATGATAGAGCATGAGTTGTTGAAGAAACATAAACGATGGAAACTATTGAACCCTGAGACAGAAAGTTGTTTATTGTGTATAAATAGGCAGGTATGAAACTGGAAGAGTATATGATATTACACAGATAAATGTACCTAAGACAATCTCTCATTTTGATCCTGTGTGGGTCACGACGTTCAACTCAAAATGAATTTTTTTATATACTTCTTTGAAAACACCTTATTTTCATCTGTATTAGTAGTAATGTGTGATGGTTTTTTTTAAGCTAGCACACGGATTAAGTTTTCTTCACGACTATCAAAGAATTTACCAATTCTGAAATCAATTTTGTTTACATAATGCTATCATTCCCTCTCTTGGGTTAGTATATTTGTTTCAAAATACTTGCTACTCATATATTTTGCATGCGTATTTCTATTCTATAAGATAGCCTCAAAGACACCAACAAATCAATCTTAATCGATGAAACCTCGTTCTTGAAAGTTTCAGTCATGAATAATGCTTTTGATATGCTACTCATATGAATATCATTTCAAAAGCATTTGTCCCAAACTATTCAGGACAACTTTGTTTTAAAAATCTGTGTGGTAACCTGAATGACTAGGTATTCAAAATCTTGCCAGACAAAAGCTGTTCATCATTTTCTTCAACCAAACTATGAAAACTATGCTTATGCTGTATTTGATAATTTCTTGGATTCCGACACAATTTGCTCCATTTTATTTGATTTTATGGAAGCACGTTATCCTGTCCAAATTTCAATAAATTTGTCTGTGATTGTTTTATGAAGCTATCGGAAATGTGTATACAAAGTAAAAATGAGAAAAAACATATTTCTGAGATATCATTGTATTTACAAACGATTCTTCCCAAGGATGGATGTGAGATGTGCCTGGAATGTAACAGACTTGGAACCATGCTATTTTGTTCCAAAATTTAAGTCTCAATGGAACTGAGTCAGAATATCAAGACAACCAAATGATTTATCTTCTTCCTTTCAATTTGAAATCACAATGAACTCAAGGAATTTTATTTGCATTTCGATTTCGATTGCAAAATGTTGTAATCAGTAAAATCAAAAATTTCATGATTGATCACGACTTACAGCAGAATCAGAATTCCTCCTAATATAAATAACTGATAAGATGGGCCACATAATTTTTAAAAATATTTGAAATATTCAATAAAAGTCTAAATTTGGATTTTTATAAAATTTTAGTCAGAATTTGATATATTTCCATCAAATCTAATTTATGATAATCTCACCGTGTGTTATAATATTCTGACTCCAAACTCGGAATTTTATTGAATACTGACTTCAAATTCGGAATTTTATTAAATTACGAATTCAAAGTTGGAAATTAGTGAAAAATTATTTTAAACAATCATATGGCGTTCACACGCTTCCTTAGAAATCTGCTCATCAATAAAAATATTAAACGGAAATGAAATTTAATGGAAATACCTCATTTTTTTATTGATCAACAGATTTCGATGAAACTTTGTGGTCAGAATTATGATGAAAGTTCTAAAATAGAAGTGGTAGGTTTTTTAAATATTAGTACCCTATTACTTTCATATCGATGGACGCATTTCAACGTTATTTTGACATTCATCGTTAGAAAATGTGAATCCAGTGGTACAGCCAGATTTTTGACCTTGGAAAACTAAGAATAGTAGTTGTCCCTAAAATGTTAGACTCATTCATGAAATTTAGTGTTTTTGTGTACTTTTTGAATGTCTACCTAATGAACTGAAAATCATTCCAATCTGTTGAAAAATATATACTTTATAAGGGAACTTACATTTTAAATGGGTCACACTGTGAATCAACACCAAAATTGCTGTGGGCTAAAAATTATCGGCATCATTTAGAGAATATTATTAAATTCACAAAATCGAATTTATCAAGAAGTATCCCCCTTACAAATAAAAGGTATTTAGTTTTAAAGCATGATTATTTGTTGAAAAAAAAAATTGATGCTTTAAGAATATCCACAAGATCCACAATAATTCAGGTGCCCAAAACATTTATATGATGGTTGCACATTACGGTGGGACTGTGGCCTATTCGAGGATTTTATACCCGATCTGAGTAGCAGTTATTGGAGGTCACGTGCCTATCACGCAAAGATCATTGTTTATTTCTACTGAATCATGGATTCGAGTATACTTTAGAGCATAATTTGATTCTACTATAAAATTGATTGATAGGGTGACCTATTGATTACGTCCACCATAATTATTAAATGTTTATCCCTCGCGCACTACTTCTATTGTATTGTGAAGTATTTACTGACATTTTACCAAACTAGTGGCAATTATATATTGTATATAGAAAACGTTATTGTTCTTCTAGTTCTTCAATATCTATGGCATAATCTACGACTATACTCTTTTTACATTTGTTTCTTCAATAATACACTGAATAAAACATTGTAAAAGGTGAGGTAATTTTCTTAACTCCGCTTGTATTGACATTTTCTTTGTTTCAGCTTTTCGGTTTCCCTGCCCAAAATGTAACAAGTCATACACTCTCGTCAAGAACTTGTCGAGGCACCTCACCGTAGAATGTGGAAAGGAAAAGCGATACAAATGTATATTTTGTTGTAACTCCTATTATTATAGGACAGACTTGAGAAAACATGGACTAAGGATGCACAATTTCGTGGATTTTGATTGATCAGCGGAGTTGATTGACTGAGACGAATATTCAAGGGTTTACTAATGATAGAAGTATTCATTTCTGATGTCGGAACATTTTCTGGATTCAGAACATTTGTTTTCGTTGTTAGTTTTTCATTGGTTAACAGCCCCAACTACAATTTTTTCATCATTGTTGAGGCTAAATGAAATGAAATGACAGTTCATAATTCATCAAGTCAATGCAATAAACGATAGTTACTCGGTACTGAAAAATTTCCACATACAGTGTGCCTCATTTAAAATGAAGACACCCGAATATTTTCGTAATATTTTGAAATCCTGATTTGAGCTTTGCCTGTAGTCCTATATAAGACGTACATTCCGAAGTGACTACTTTAAATTTAAGTAACAAACTGAGATAACGACAGCCCAAACGGGCCTCATTTTCGATATTTTACGTCGTGTTGAAGATATTGGAAAAAAAGTATTGGAAAAAGTCGTTTAGAATCCCCATCAAATTTCATTACAAAATTTTTGGTTTTTTCAATATTTTTTCAGACGCGGTGAAAATGGTAATTAATCTTTTAATTTAAAAATTTTGAATATTCACCTATGAGGTGGGAAATGTATTGAAATTGTCACTGAAAGTTACTCTAAATGCTTCAAAGTGCACTCGAAGTCGCCCGAACTCAACTCGCGTTAACAGTGCTTTTTCGGGTGACTTCAGACGCACTTTGAAGCGTTTTGATCAACTTTCAGAGACATTTTCCACAAATTTCCCACCTCTCAGGTGAAAATCCAAAATAAACAAATTGTAGATATTGATCTCTACTTCCAGATGCCGTTCACAGAATTTGAATACGACGATTTCTCTTCAAATGCCTTTAAATTAATTACAATATTTTTTGTCCAGCTTCAGATTTAGAAAAATTATAAATTTTTGAAGAATGGTGTCTTTTTCGAGGTTTTTCCGGATTTTCTCACTGGAAAATCCATTTTGTAGGTTTTACAAAACTCTACAAAAGTTCAATCGACTGTAAAACGATTCCTTGAATAATCTTTGAGATATTTCCAAAAAAACAAAAAAATTCCACAAAGCGATTTTGCTGAGGCGAAAACTGGGGTTTTCATAAACGAACTGTATTATAAAAATTAGTATAGGCCATTTGCCTATTTTATTTTGTAGGGAAAAAACCTCTATAGCTTGGTCTATATCTGTAAACAACACAAACAGCACTCTATGACTACAAGTTATGAATACGTTCACCATTGAAATGTCACATTTGACATGTTCACATCAGTGTTGCCATATCTCGAAACTTAAGTAGCATTCCTCGCATATTATAGGACTCCAATAGTTGTGCAAAGGTCAAACCTGGATTTCAGAATATTACGAAAAAATTCTTTTTTCTTCGTTTTAAATCAGAAACACTGACCCACGGTATCTGTTTTAAGTATAACGTTGTTTTGATTGGTTATGTTCAATTAGATGGCATTAAATTGACCAAATTCATTAGATTTCCACCTGAGCAAAACATTTTCATCAATATTTAATATCGTTATTATCGATAGTTCATTCAGTAATTGTTATTACTGATATCAAACAGTAACGATGCTAAGAGAACATGCGCAAACCAAAACAAATATTCAGAATGATCCCTCCTTCATCCATATTGAAACTTTTTGTGGATAATGAAAATAGTAATTATATCGAGTCTCTCGTTTCCGTCTGTCGATGCACTGAAAATAATCATTAACATGGAATGCCTTGATATTCTTTGGAACGAGCAATTATTATACTTGGCAGTCCATAGGTCAATTTGCAGTATGAAAATATTACCCCCTTCTATGATTTATGAGCAACCCCTCAAAAAATTTAAATGAAGAGTGTCGTGTGGCACCTTGTGCAAAAGGGATTTTCTATCCCCGTTCAGCAATATTAAGTTTTTCAAATCTGAAACAATCATAACTGAGAAAATTTATTTTGGAAATGACAAATTTTGATACTTTACTTAGAATGAAGGAAATAATGTAACATACTGTTTATTTGAAGGTTGTTAGCGATATTAACTTGATTACTTACATTTCGGACTTCCATCGTCCTAATGGTTGAAAGATTTTTACTTCTTTCAATTTTTGACTTCACAGAAAAAAAAGATTTCTTCAATCAAGAATATACATACTCTTGAATAGAATGTTCTTCTGAAAAGAATAATCATTTCTAATCAATGAATATACTCCCATTTCAAGCTGATTGAGATGTTTGCTTCTTTACGTAAATTCTCTTGAAATGAATTTGCTTGTCCAGAATACTGGCCCATGTTTGTTTCATTGTATCGAAGATCTGCCGAGACCTGTGGTTTATATGCTGAAGAAAATTTGATATTCCTGCAAAAAGCTTTAAAAATGAAGCACTGGATGCAGTGAAATCACCTTTTGTCTCTCCAGAAAATCTTGATGATATCCTCGATACATTAGAGAGAAGATTTTGCCATCCCGAATTCATAATAGAATCTATGATGAACAAAGTTAAGTTACTACCGCCAGTGAATACTCGTTATCCAATATCCTTTATTAAAATTGCTAATTCTGCCTTGAATCTCACTGTCTCTGCAAAATCTCTGAAGATGGAAGTTATAAATAATCCACAACTTCTCATCCAGCTCGTTCAGAAATTGCCAGAGCATCTGCAGTTCCAATGGGCCTAAATCATTGTCAAAAAACAAGAGAACATACCAATACCAACGTTGAAAGAGTTTGCCGAGTGGTTACAAGAAGAATCTTCAGCCTGTATGTTATGCAGACCATCAGCTTCAATCCCTCAACCTCACCAAATAACCCAATATACAGATAGGAAACCCGAAACTACAGTTTTCGTCGGATCAGAAGATTCATCACTGAGAAAAACTTGCCGATTTTGTTTAGAATCCAGCCAATTCGCATACAAATGTGAACATTTCTCAGTTCTTGACTTCGATAAGAGATGGAATTCGGTAAAAGAACATAGGCTTTGTTTCTCATTCGTCACTTCTTCCCATCGCACTTTCAACTGAAGAAATCTTAGAAAATGCGGAATTGAAAACTGCAAAAAATATCACCTTCGTTTACTCCATCCAAGTGATGTCCATGGTGAGAATGAATTGCCACAACACACTTTGCAAGTAAAAAAATTGTCATCTAATGTTATTCCCGACGATAAGGAAGAGGAAACTGAAACCTCTGCATGTTTCATAAGTGAGCATTCTCTTCAGATCTATTCAGAATACAAAACTGTTTTACTTCGTATAATTCCTGTCACTGTCATTGTCACGAAAAGGTTTAAGAAAATATTTGCCTTATTCGATGAGGGAAGCACAGTAACTTTGATAGACGCCAATTTTGCCGAGGAGATAGGGATAGAAGAAATAAATGACCCGTTGAAGATGTATTGGACGAATTCTACTTCCTATACTGACAATGAATCAAATAGGGTTGATTTAAAAATTCAGGGAAACCTCAAAGAAGACATTCTCGATCTGTGTCAAGTACGAATGGTTTCGAATTTGAAACTTCCTGTACAATCCGTGGATGTCAATAAACTCGCTACGAAATGGAAATATTTCTCTCAAATCCCATTGGTCGATCTCAAGAGATGTCATACAGGCGCACGCCATTTCCAAAACAAAACTAGGATGGGTTGGAAACAGAAATCTATCATATCTAAGATCGAGTTGAAGCACATTACTCTATTTTTTGCTGTACAAGAAGTGGAGCACCGGAAGATAAAGAGTTGAAGGAATTGATGAATAAAACTATTCTAATGGAAAACTTGGGAGTAGAAATTGAAAAAGTTTTTTTTGAAGAAATCGAGAGGATACATCATCAGAAGAACCAAAGAAAACGGGGTCGCCTCAAAGTAAGGATTATTGAGGTGAAAATAGCATCAGGAGTTTATCGGTGTATTACGAAAATTATACTGCTGAAGCCGAAGTAGTCAATTGAAAGCCCCAGAGAATGTTATGGACTACATTTCATTACCTAATGCTTTAGTTCTATTTTATTTTGTTTCCACATAGTTACGGATTATTATGTCAGATTTGTTTAATAAATAAAAAGGACAAAGTCACATAGAACTTTATTTGTAAAAATAAGTATATTGCCGAAACAATTGTCTGATCGATTGAAATATACTTTTGATTTTAAATAACCTCATGAAAGGTAATCAAGAGGAGTAATCAATTGATCTAGGCGCCCATTCATTCTTTCCACGTCTTCCAATCCACCTTCTAGGAAAAACTTCGTTCAAACAATCTCTAACGAAACGTTTGAAGTGCGGCGAAGCTCCGTCATGTAGGTACCAAATTGCATTTGGATCATTAGTAAAATGTAGTGTTAGTAAAATGTTTATAAATAATGTAGATTTACCTCACCAATAATTTTGCCTTCAATAAAGTTGGGGGCAATAATTTTGTTTTGTAACGATACTATCCCTTTTCACTATTTTAGAATATTGTGTGTGAGCCACATACATCCAATGAGGATTTTATCTACTCCAATATCTACAGCTGTCTGTTGATCGTTCCATTTAAATAAAAAGTAGCTTCACCAGAAAAACAGTTCTGTCTATAAACTGCATATCTGCTTCCATTCTGTCCATCATCTCATCAGTGCACAGAATTGTCGCCTTTTGTCAGGATCATACTTATTTGAATCTTGAACCAACTGAACTTTGTGAGGATGGTATTTTTCTTTATGCAAAGCTCTCATTGTTGATGATTTATTTACATCAGTCGTCTGCAAGTTCTCATATGCGGATTATCCTCATTCGCTAACAGTACATCTCACTTTTTTCCTCATCCAATTTAACATTTCAGCTGGTTTTTGAGTAGTTGAATAATCCAGTTTCACGAAATTATTGTTTCTATTTTGCTAATTGTAGACTGTGAGACTTGTTGACCAGAATTTTTTTTATTAAACATTTCACAAACTTCCTTTTGAATTCTTGTTTCATTACCGCATCCAATCATAACGAAAAATGTCTATTCTTTGAGTTTCGAATAAATGAGCCATAGTTAAATCAAATACAAACACAAATATTTTTCAATACACTGACGTGTGTAAGCAACTTATCATTATCAAAATAACAGTAGTCTACCAGATTGACATTACATTATCTATGTTAGTTTTGTAAATAATATTTTGGTTTCTTGAATGACTTTATGTTGACTTTTAGCATAATAGATAACAAAATACCTGATTACTTCTTGAAGGGTTATTTAGAAATCGAAATATATTTCAATAGACCAGACAGTATTGCCGATTTAAAAGTTAGGATAACGGAAGAAATAAACCATTTAACCTCTGAAGTCTTACAAAATGTTGTACAAGAATTTCAAGATGCTTATTGTAAAGAAGTGAAGTGTGGTCATTTAGAACATTTCATTTGACTGTAAGGTATTGAAAAATACTTCCTAAACCTTTTGTTACATTATTTCCTTCATTCCACGTAAAGCAACAACATTTAATATTTTTAAAATAAATTATTTCACCCACATATTGAATTGTTTTGAGGGGGTTCTCATAATTCAGAGGGAGTGCAAGAAGTGGGTAATATTTCTATACTGTACTCTGTCACGCTTTTTTCGGGAAAATACATAATAACGCTGAAATTTAAATAATTCCATAACATAAGTTGAAGAAGTGCTGTGAATATTACAAAATATTTTTAAAACATTTTGTAACCAGTAGTTTGTATTGAGTTTTTTCAATACCTTGTATTAAGGAGGATTGCTTTAAATTAAATTAATTTCAGTTCATAGCAATGACAGCTGTCAAATAAGTCTTCAAATGCGATCGAAGTCAAATCCTGAAATAGTTGTTTTTCAACAATTTGAATAAATTTCAACTGTGTTAGACTTGAGAGAATTCATGTGATCAATTATTGCTCCCACAGCTTTTATATTATTTTTGGTTTTCTTTCCCTTTTCCTTCGATGTTCTCGAATAAACAAACCTTGAATATTAGTACATTTATCGTGAAAGCACATATTGTATTCTTTGACTTTCATTTTGAATCAAACTGGTGATATATCGAAATACGACGGTATTACAACATTCTTATAATTGATTCCATAACTTTCTCTCGTCATCAGTTATGCAGTATATATTTTTATTTCAACTTTTGATGCGAAAAGTTGCTCAAGGAACGAACAGTTCGTTTTCATCATATTTTTTTCACACCGAACCTGGTTATCTCATGAAATATGACGATAATATTCCTATCTGTATATAGACATTTTTTAACTATTTGCTAGTTGTAAACTGAAATTTATCAGAATTTATATATTTCTAAAATATATGGCAATTGAAAATGAAACCAATTTTTTGTACGTTGTTGAAACTTGCATCTAATAAATTCTATTTTTGATCATGTCGATATTTCATTTAATCCTACCGGTCCTGAAATCATTCTCGGATAGATTTTTTTGTTGTAGGTTATAAATAATATTTGTCTGTTGTTGGTATGATTTGTATTTGTATTTATTTCCAGACGAGAGAGCCGAAAAAGCCATACGGAACTTACTTCTTAGAGATCCTGCGAGGAAATATCAATGTTCCAGATGTTTCAAAAGTTACAAACATGCCCATATTATGAGGAGACATATGGAATTCGAATGTGGCATGGAACCTAAATTCCAGTGTTCCATATGCGGACACAAAAGCAAGAGGAAGTACGAAATGACTGTCCACATCAAAAAGAAGCATTTGAGATAAGAGTTAATGGCCTGAATCTGAGTACCTGATATTGATGTGTTTTCTTTGCTTTTAGGATAATTACCTTCTTGAGAAAAACCACCCGGACAAAAACCCCCTTGACAAAAAAAAACCCTGACAACCCCCCCCCCTCCGGGATATGAACCCACTAGTGAAATTACTCCCGGTACAAAAAACCATCGGAACTAAAAACCCGTGGAACAAAAAAACCTTGGTGCAAGATGAATTACCAGATGAGAGAGTCACGCCTCCTACGTGTCTCTTTCTTCTGTCTGCCCACAGAATTTCTCAACATAAAAAAAGAGACACAAACTTAACCTAACCGATCTGACCCTAATTCCCTAATTAGTATGAAAGGGTGTCCGGCGTATCTCTTTCTTCTGGCTGCACACCGAATTACTTAACGTAAAAAAGGGGCACAACCTAACCTATCTTTCCAAGTTGCTAGTAATTTGATCAATTATTAGTATGAAAAGGTTTAATCAAAGCAGACGCTCGCTGTGCTCGAATTTGATAAATTACTAGAAGAAAGAGAAACGCCTCCTACGTGTCTCTTTCTTCTGGCTAACCACCGAATTTCTTAACGTAAAAATAGGACAAAACCTAACCTAACCCAACTAACCTAGCTTTCCAAGTTGCTGTTTATTCGATAACTGATTAGTATGAAAATGTTAAATCAAAGTAGATGCTTGGCTGCGCTCGCATTTTATGAATTGCCAGAGGCGTGTCTCTTTTTGTTTTGCTGCCACGGAATTTCTCAACGTAAAAAAGGACACATCCTAACCTAGCTGTCCAAGTTGCTGGTAATTCGATCACGACGTGTTGGATATCCAATGTATGTCTCTTCGAAATAATCTGCTACTAGCATAGCTTCTGGTGGTAATTTTCAATATAGATATTCAAAAACTTTCACAACATCGCCTGGCGAAAGAAAAGCAAGTGCTGGTAGTTTTCTTATTTGTAAAGCGAAATCTGCATCATCTTTATATCGTTGTTGTAAGCCATTTTCTTGTATTTTTCAATAAACGTTTTGGTTCAGATGAAAAACAACAGCCTTTTACATCACTATTTGGGAAAAATTGTTTTCAATTGTTTATTACTGCTAATTCAATAAACTGAAAATATTTTATACCAGGGGTTGAAGTCCGGGGGGTTATTGTCGGTGGGTTTAGTCCGTATTTTTTTTCCAGGAGGTAATTGTCCTGATACTGTTTTCAATAATGACATGAAACATGACAGGGCAACGTCTCGCAAAACTTGAGGTGTACAAAATATTTCTTGCTGTTTATTTGTTCCAAAGAAACGTCCTCTACAAAAATTTTTACATACAATTCGATTTGTTGAGATACTTCATGAATTTTTGTATGCGAATGTCATGAAGTAATGAAATAATTTTGACATAATTTTTTTTATCTTCATTCAATGCAATCATTAACGGTAATTTTAACATTTACAATATTACAAGAGTTATGTGAATATTCTTGTGATAGGCCAGTAGATATGGACATGATTTTTCTAAAATTTTGTAGTAATCTTCAAAACTTCAGTAGAATGAAGAGAACGTTCAAATGATATTAAATCTGATTTTCGATCTTTTTTTCTGAACGGAAAATATTGAAAACCAGGATTCAATGAATTGTCGCATCACTGGCACTGAAAAAATTGCATAAGTTCTGAAAACTATCGATGTGTTGACAAATAGAAGTTTACATCCTCTGATAAATTTGTAACCATTCAAACAAAACGGAATTGTGTGCTATTTTCATTAATTTGTGTTTTTTTATTAAAACAGGTACCGGAACTTTTACAAATTTTCATTTATTTGTATCTGCGCCTGCAACACGGGCATGAGGGAACATATTTTCTTCTTTGGCCTCTACAAAAAAAGGCAGAAGTTAGTTTATATTTTCACAGAACAACTTCGATGTACAACAACAAAGTCATAAACTCAGACCCCAAAAACTCCTACATACTCCTAGAATAGATTCAGATAAAAATCACAAAACTGGCCCTTCATCTTCATTTCATGAATTTTACCATAAAATCATAACCTTTACCCCCACAATCCAATTTTGTAAAGAATCTGACACTGACTGACAGAAATCATTCAGTTAACCTATTAATTTCCACATAAATATTGCAGTAACTTATAACTTTATTATATCTTCTTAGGCTTTTGTACATGTATTACAATTATTTTTATGAATTCCAATTTCCACGAATTGTTTTTCCTTGGCCCAATATGGAATCAAGATTCAGCCGATATGACCTGGGATTCAATTTTCGTCGGAAACTTTCTGTTAAAGAAAACCGTTTCAAATGGATTAATAAAATTTTCGGGAATTAATGAATTGATATGGTTTTCGTGCACTTTCTTCTCCATTTGCACTTCGCACATGTCGGCTTCTCGTCACCATTCAAACTTTCTTCCATTTTGAATGAATCCAAGCATTCTGAAAGTTTTAGTTGGCCTGCTCTTCGTGGTAGTGAGAGGAAAAGATCCCAAAATGGATCGAAAGAGACTGAACAGTGACCACAATAATTACATTTCAATGTAGATTTAAACTTGCCAACGAAGTTGTTCACAAATTTGGAATTGTCCGTCCTTAAGTATCTTGACCATGACTCATGAGCCTTCTCACTGTCACTCAATTTCTCATCTATATCTCTCATTATGGGTATCGGCTTTTCCGTTTTGACGACTTCATGAAGACCCTCTAACTGGAATCGTAAGAACTCTTGATCATCTTCGTGGTCAAAACCGATGAAACGAGGAGCGATTTTTTGGATTTGAAATTTCAAGGAATTTCAAGGACTGTATTCACATCTCTATCAGACGAATCATCTGACCAAAGACTAAAAAATTACATCAAGATTTTAATGAAGCATATATAATTTATACATTCAATTTTGATAGGACATTTTCAATTTCCATCAGTTTTATACTCCATTAGAGAGTTCGCGTAAAGCGACGTTGCCAATTTCAATTGGACATATGATAATATTCTAAGGAAAATATATGTAAAACCTCAAAGCGGTGTTTTCCCGTCTGTTTGTATTTCACTGCACCGATTCAGTAAATACGAATGTCGCCCATCACATAGCTGCACGTTACCACTTGCTAAATTTTCACAGAAAATTGAACATTTCTCCTCCATAGAGGAATTTTTTGAAACAATTCCTTGAATAAAGCACAAATTAACCCTTCAGTATACACCTCATGCACCTGAACAATAAAAAACACCGATCTGGAATGAATCAGTTCCTATCAACCAGTACAAAATGTAACAGATATACGCGATAGATAATCAAGTATTTAACCGGACCACTTTAGAATGATCTCTTCATAGTGTTCCGCTATGAGCGATTTCTTACGTTTCGACTGCTGCAGCTATAATGTAAATGAATACAATTAATATTCGTGACTAATTAAGGTTCCGTTTCTCGTATGAGGTTGTGCAGTGCGACCTATATTCTCTTCATTTGCAACCACGATAAAAAACTTCTGTGATTATCTCAATGCTTGTGTGTATTGACGTCGAGGAAATAAATTTGATAAATAAATGCGTTTTTCAGACATGGTCGCAAATGAACGTGAATACGTTAAACATTTTTTTTTTCACTTATTCAATTTGCACTCTTGTAATTTTTTCAAACAGACTTCAATGGAAAACTAAAACGAATGAGAAAAAACAAGGTTTGCAAACTTGTTTTAAAACATTATTATTACTAGCGGTATTCCTAGTTTGCCTTTTGCAATTTTCATTGCAAGAATGCAGAAATAAAAAGTTTTTTGCCATTTAAACAATGTTCTGTTCCTAGAAGAATCTTTATAGTTTGTTTTCATTAATGTACTAACATACTAATGGAGTTTGAAAACATTGAAATATATGTGAATTGATTGTCTATTTGTACTGGCCTATATTTCTTCTGTTGAATGTTCCGTTCAATGACTTCAATGTTTGTTTTGACGAGTTTTGATTGTTCTGATAGCAGTAATAGTTTTAGGTGTATGGTGGATCATCGATGATACATCTTATTTTAAAAGTTTTGTAGATTAATCAAAGTAATTGAAAATAAAGTTCAATGATGATCTTTGTAAATGCTTCTCATTCAACGAATACATGATATTTTCCATTCTTGTGTTTTATTGTTTATTTCTTGAGTCCGACGTTCTGGTACTGGCACTAAACCCTCTGATAGAATTGAAAATGCTCCACTTACTGATCTCACAAAGCAAAAACGAGATACATCTCATGTGTTGAAAAAGAAGAAGAAAAATATTGATTGACTACGTTATGTCACTCAAACACTTTCAGCATGTCTCGTCATCAGTTCTATGGAGTAAGAACAAAAAAAGCAACAAATAAACAAGTGTGGAAGTTTGACATCAAAAATGTGGTATCGAAAATTACCTAAATATTCCGAGATCGAATAAAAACAGTTTTTTGTGAAATATTTTTTCATGACTTGTTTAAACAAAACATATTCATAGTTATAATATTGGTCGGAAATCATACGAATATTTTTGTGATTTTGTTTGGTTTTGTTTGAAACGTTGAGGTCTGATAAGGTTGCTGTTACATGTATTATGATTATGTAAACTGGATTACATAGGAAGCAAGGGAGCCTTCTTGTGAATCTCCAATAAACTTGAACAAATATACATATAGAGCAAGATCCCAGGGCCGTCAGACATTACTTATTTTCAAACGAACGAAATGTGTACGATTGAGTAGTGTTAGTATGTAGTATGTTCGCATGCCTACCTGCTAGCTTGTCCAGATGACCATTCTTCATATATTAGGGAATCAAGGTACGTAAAAACACTACTCACTTAGTTGAATTGCCAGTCTACAGAATTTTTTCTATAACCCATGGTGAATCATTGGACATAGTATTTAGCTACCACCCCGGAGCTCCGAGTTCAAATCTCGTGTGCAACAATTTCTTTTTCTTTTTAAACCCAGCAGACGCATCACACTAAGGTTAGCCATCTTGGTTGGAAACGGCTTCGACCCTGGGAGGATTTTTGTTCAAAAATAAATTTAAAAGAAATCATAATTTTGGTAAATAAAAGATTTTGTTAAGATTTCCTTATGAGTAAAATCCCAGGGCCTTCAGACATAACTTATTTTTGAAAAGATGAAGACTTAGGTTCTGAGAGGTGTCTCATGTACTTTTAATACCTGCGTGCTTGTGGAGTTCGCTCTGTGACACCTGGGCAGGTACCAGGTGAGAAAGGTAACTGAAAACAAGAGTTACTTAAGTTAAATTTTTGTGGCTGATTTTTTTGTATTATTTGTTGAATATCACTCTGAAGTAATTTGTGGAGCTTTAAAGCGTTTGACAAAAGTTTCTGGTCTATGGAAAGCGTCTGACACTTTTGAAATTACTTAAGAGTGATATTCTACAAAATATATATAAAAATCAGCCATACAAATTCAAGTTAGGTACCTGCTCAGGTGTCACAGAGCGAACTCCACAAGCACGAAGGTATTAAAAGTACATGAGACACCACTCAGAACCTAAGTCTTCATCTTTTCAAAAATAAGTTATTTCTGAAGGCCCTGGGATTTTATTCATAAGGAAATCTTAACAAAATCTTTTATTTACCAAAATTCTGTTTTCTTTAAAATTTCTTTTTGAATAAAAATCCTCCCAGAGTCGAAGTTGTTTCCAACCGAGATGGCTAACCTTAGTGTGATGCGTCTGCTGGGTTTAAAAAAAAGAAAAAAAAATTGTTGCAGACGAGATTTGAACTCGGAGCTTCGGGGTGGTAGCTAGATACTCTGTCCACTGATCCACAATGGGTTATAGAAATAATTCTGTAGACTGGCAATTCAACTAAGTGAGTAGTATTTTCACGGACCTTGATTCCCTAATATCTGAAGAATGGTCATCTGGACAAGCTAGCAGGTAGGCATGCGAACATAGTACATACTAACACTACTCAATCGTACACATTTCGTTCGTTAAAAAATAAGTAATGTCTGACGGCCCTGGGATCTTGGACTAATAGAAGGTACTAGTATAATTCCATGGTTAATGAATGATTCACTACCAGAGTCTATAACCAATTACAACAAGAATTCTCAATGCTTTTTTTTGTAATATTGAAATGCAGTGAACATCACTAGAATTTCCCCACAGTAATTTTCCATGAGAAATGTGGGATTGAATCAGTGTACAAAATACTATTTTCATGAAGTAAGATTTGTAATTTGTTTCAATTGCCATAGTGAAAATAAGGTACTTGATAATTTACTCTTCAAACCTGAAATGTGGATCGACCAATTCAACCTGTTATCTAAAGTAAAACCTACTAATTTGAGTCGAAGCCGTAGAAACAATTATGTTTTGTGATTATTCATCATGATTTTGTTGACATTGAACCAATGGTCAGCTTTTTCATGTATTTCCAGAGACTGTTCAACAAGAGATGATTAATTGCTAGAGGAGTATTTCAGTGATGTATCGTCAAATAAGTCACTGTGACAAGTCATCATTATCGTAAATGACAATCAAAAGCAGACTCAGAACCGATCCCTGTGGTATACCTAGGTTAATCGGTCTTTTCTCTGAAAATTAATTGTTGTGAAAAACTTTCTAAAAACGATTGTTTAAGTAATTTTCAATCAGATTTACACCATAGTATGAAGTTTAAAGGATAGAATGTTGTGGGAAACACAGTCGAAGGCCTTCCAATAGTGCGACTCCCATACATCTTTTCCAGTCTAAAGACTTTTATCTATGCTCCCGACAACACTCATGGTAGCATCGGTGGTAGAGCAAATCTTGCGAAAATTATACTCATAACTGTAATAAAAGTTGTTGTTTTCAAAGTATTTGCTGAATCTTTTCATGCTTAATTTTCGGAGGAATCTAAAACTGATTTCATTTGATAAGTCAAGTATAAGTCGGTAATGTGAAAATGTATGTTTATCGGTTATTTTTCATTTCAACATTAAAATATTTTGTTTTTGGTATTTTTCAACAGGACTCATCAAAAACATTTAAAATTATTTTTCTAGGTTGAGTGTTCAACTAATTACGTGAATTCGAGTGAATATTAATGAGTACTCTATTTCAGGCGCAATCAAGTCAACCGAGGAAGCTTTCGAAACAGTTAAACGTACTCTCTCTGAATTTGTAGCACCACGAAATCCAGCTGATGAAAATATCCATTTAGAAAATGAATCCATGAGATCCACAAGCACTAGACCTTCTTTGCTGTCTCCATTCAGATGCATCTACTGCGGAAAAACATTCACTTATACGTATTCTCTCAATACACATGAGAAGTTTCTGTGTAAACTGAGATTGGAAAATTAATATTGTTGTTGATTTGTTAATGTACTAGAGTATTTAGTGTTTGCTTTTCGGAATAGAAATTAAATTTAGTTTTAGATAGATATCTCAAAAGTTATTCTTATTTACTGGCAGGGATATTGGTAGGTGCCATGAACAAAAGTTTGCTAGTGTTCTAGTTGCTTTGCTTGAAAAAAATATACAGTGAAACATTTTTTAATGATAATTTATTTTTAAATTTGACTTAGGCGTTATGTTTTGCTTTAAAAAGATGAAAAATGGACCACTCGGACGGTGTCACGTGACTTTTGCTACCTGTCAATTTTTTTTATATTTTTTTTCTCAAATACGCTTTTCCGATTTTATACCTTTGTCTCATATTTAAATGTTTTATTGCAACATTTACTTTTTGCAATTTTTTTCATATCCAGGAAATTTCTGCTATATCGATTAGTAGCTGTGATTTCTGATTTTTGTAAAAATTACCCTTGTTAAACTTTTCTCGCTTTTATTTTCTAAACTCTTGTAGAGTCGCCAATTTTTCATCATCACTATCCACGTCTGAGTTCAACAGTTAATACTACAAACATGTTTGACAATATACAGGGTGTTTCTTAAGTACGTGTAGAAATTTTGGGAGCGTGTTGCCAACATCAAAATAAGAAGAAAAGTTTCCATAAACATACAGTGTTTACATAAAGTAAGGAATAAATTCATTATATCTGAATGTAAAGATATTTCGGAAAAATCCTCGGACAGGTCGATTTTCTTTTCCGATGGGCCAATTTTTGAACCCCACCCAAAATATATAGGATTATCCGCAATTGAGTAAAAATGACTTTGGTGATATTTTTAAATTGGACACCCAGTATATTTTTCCATATTTGGTTAGGGATCGTCATTACGAATCCAGTGATACCAAGTTTGATGGGATTATGTCAAACGGCTGCGGAAATATGGCCAAAAAACTTCCTCGTATGTCTAATTAGTATGACTGCGAGACTCCACACGATTCAGAAGGTTAAAAGTCTCTGTCGCACTCATTGGGTATATGTAAAAGTTTTTTGGCCATATCTCCGCAGCCGTTTGACATAATCCCATCAAACTTGGTATCACTGGATTCGTAATGACGATCCCTAACCAAATATGGAAAAATATACTGGCTGTCCAATTTAAAAATATCACCAAAGTAATTTTTACTCAATGGGTGGGGTTCAAAAATTGGCCCATCGGAAAAGAAAATCAGCCTGTCCGAGGATGTTTCCTAAATATCTTTACATTCAGAAATAATGAATTTATTCCTTACTTTAGGTTCACACTGTATGTCCGCAAGTTATTTGTTTCTGAGTTACAGAGGTTCAAAGTTGAATTCTTATTTTAATTTTTTGTGAATAATTTCAAAATAATGAGTAAAGTTTGGTACCTGGGAATATTTATTATTCAATTTGTGTAAAAAAGATAGTCTTGGCAGAGGTCACTGCGAGCAACTGTTTTCGAGTTATTGAGATTTGAAATAATCGATGCAGGTGATATTGAACGACAAGATTTTTAAATTCAAAATAAATTCAATTAGAAATTAGTTTTTTCACAATTAACATAGAATTTGATTTTATCATCGAACAATCATCCCAGATACCAAACTTTACTCGAATACCACAAATATTTTGGAATTTATTCACAAAAAACAAATAAAGGAATTAAATTTTGACACTCTTTATCTTAGAAACGAATAAGTTGCGGAGATGTGTTTATGGGAACTTTTTTTCTTATTTCGATGTCAGCAATTTGCTTCTGAAGATTCTACACGTACTTAAGAAACACCCTGTACATAAAATTTTCAAAATTCAAGTAAATGTACAATTCAACCACCATTTTGAAATAGAAAATTTGAACGGTTTTCACATTTCCTTATTGAAAATTATAAAGCTACTGGTATGAAATAGTTTTGTCGTAGTTGCAATTATTTGAAAGCATCTGAGTAAAAAGGTAAAGGACAAAAAAGCTTCCAACTGCGTAGATCACAAAATACTTTTGTGTAAACTGCATCGATACGGCTGCAAAGGAGTTACTTCTAGAATAGTTTTAGACCGATCTAACTGGATGCAGTCAAGTAGTTAAAAGCGATGAGACTTCAAACTATGAAAATATTGATTCTGGAGCTCCACAAGGATATGTTTTAATGTCGACTCTTTTTCTTCTGTTTCGATTTACTGAGTATACAGACATCTGGAAAAATTACTTTATTTGAAGACGATACAATAATTTTATGGCATAGTGAAACTGTTGACGATCTGAATGATAAGATATTCAGAGATATAAATATCATCAAATCATTCATTTAATATAAAAAAAAAAACAAGTAAGGTAGCATTGAAATGTAATCTTGATGATATGCCCATTGAGAATGAAATCATTAAAAATAGAGATTGCACAAAGATTTTGGGTTTTTTCATCGACAGTAAATTGAAGTTCGAAAGCCATGTTACTGAAAAATTAAATCTCCTCAGACTGTTATGCAGTCTTGGAAGCTGGAGATATACTGAGATATACCTTCCTGGTGGTATGTATTTCCACTCTGCTGGATCCACACATATTTTTAAATTCGATAATATTTTATCCTGTTCGTCTAGAAACAATTTGAAATTACCCTTACCTTCCCCATCCCTGATGAAGGACTCCTTTGTATAAAACGGCATCAAGATGTACAATCATTTACCATCTCATACTAAAGAGGGTCACGATACTATTGATACTATTGATGATACTAAAATATTAAAAAACTAGTCGTCAGCATTCCTATTATAGTTTGCAAGAATTTTACATTGATAACTTTTAATAAAAAATGACAGCTATAAAGTTCATTATTCAATTATATTTATTGTTGACAAATTATTCGCTACACACTTTTATTTTATTTTATTTTATTCTATACTCGAATTGAGATATATCGAAAAACAAATTAACAAAATAACATTTTTCATACTTTTTACTTCTTATTCTTTTCTTCTTATTCAATCAATTGGATTTTCCGATATATTTTTCAATGTGAGAATATGCGCTGTACTTCATCTTGTATTGTTTATTGTGTAGAGCGATAGCTAATAGGTAGGAAAAACTGACAAAATGTTCAAATATCATTTTTAAGGCTTTTATTTCAATAATTTATTATGTGAACACTATTTGTATTGTTTGTTTTTTACTTTATCAACAAAAACCAGATTCTTTGGACAATGAAGTATATTGTGATTTGATAATATTTGTTCTCATTGAATTAGGTATATAATTCGTAAATTTGATTTCATTTTTAGGGACAAGCTACAAGTGCCCCACATGCAACAAAACGTACAAGTATACGTACACTCTGAGCAGACATATGAAATATGAATGTGGGAAAGACCCCCAGTTCGTTTGCCATTTGTGTCCGGATAAAGCCTATACTCAAAACATTACATTGAAGCGGCATTACCAAAGACATCATACATCAACTATTTTTAATCTCGATACACTGTCGTGTGATTCAGATATGTACTAATATAAAAGTTATCCCATGAGTTGTTTATTATTATCACGCAAATTTTTGGGTTCAAAGACAAATTTTAGTTAGTTTTTGGAACAAATTCCACTTTCATTTTTGACTAAAGCTACCAGTTGCTAGAAGAGATGTTGAAATTGGCAACACAAAATCAGCTGACAAATATAGAAAATCAAGTGAGGGCGTGGATTCGCGAAGAGCTCGGAAGTTGAATCCGGCTCGAAGGACCAAAATCCTGTCCGAAGGGCCAAAAAATTGCTATCTCGAGATCGGCAAGAGCTGGAAGGATGGGGTTTTCACCGTTGGGTTTCTATTGAAAATATGCATTTAATCAATCAATAGCCAAAAAAATAGCAATCGGGGTACGAAAACGATGTTTCACCGATTAGGAAGATAGTTATGAGCTATTTTTTATTTTTTTTGGGAATAACTTAGGAACGGAGACACTTAGGAGGATGGGGCCTCTACCATTGGGTTCGTAATGGGTAATCGCAACACTGACATAGATAGGTGAACGGATCCATTCATAAAGTTGGAAGGAAAGTTTTTTTTCCAAGTGCAAGTACAATCTTTGATTTCTAGTTTCATGAAACGCCACCTGCAGAACAATATGAAAATTCTTCCTATTTTCTAAATGTGTCCAAAATACCGTTATCAACCACCTCTATCGATTCTACATAGTCCTTAAAACATATTTTTAGGGCTTAATGTCGAAGATATGGATTAAAAAAATTATTTGTAATCATAAAATGATCACCAAATCTAACCTTACCGAACCTAACTCGACCTAAAAACATCAAAATTGAAGGACAAAAAATCCCACAATATATGGCTGAGGACAAGAAAACTGTTAATATACAATATTTTTTCGCATATTATTCGTCGTTTTGAAATATTTCTCTGAAAATTGATATAACGAAAAAAAATTGTTATATGAATATTTTGCAGACCTAGTTGAGGACAAAAATAATACTGTTCATATACATTTTCTGATATCTTTCAATTTTGTTTTGTCCAGTTCAGTTACGAAATACTAATTTTTTAAAGTTCAGTGATTTTTCCTAGTTTATTTATCAAGATATGGAAAAAGTTGAGAAGACTTTTTTTGTAGATCTGTTCAAGTACAATAACAGTGTAGGAATATATTTTTTCGATATCTCGTTTCGTTTTTGAGTTTTTGGAAATTTTAGAGAAAAAAATACTAAGGATCCCGCAAACACCTTATGGAATTTGGGTCCTGGTGGATTTTTTGAATTTTGGTATGATGTAGTCCATGTAATTCTCAACCAATGTTACCATTGCGCCAACCCAAAAAATCAACAGTTTTGCTGTTTTGCTGCTACGGGGCGTTGAAATCACCCCTTGCTCAGATTTGAATATTTATTTTTGAATCCGGTAACAATATTTTCACTTGTTTCATTGTTGCTAATGTTGCACAATATTGTGCTGTTTTATAAAAAAAATTCTTAACCTCTTTCTTCCCCCTAACTCCTATTACGAAACGCAAAAAACAAAATTCTCGAGTGTCTTTAATTGTATCGTCGAATGTTTGAATAGCATCTTTTTATGATTATCCCCCTTTCCCACAAAGGACACAAAACGAAATAATTTGGGCGGATTTTTCTATGATATGATGCAGTTCAAGTTCATATACCTTGCTCAGAATAGACTATTCATTATTATAGGCGGAAACAATATCTCTACTTATTTCAGTTTAGATTATGCTGAAAAAATGTGTAATTTTTTATAAAATAAATCTAAAACATCCCCCCTACCCCCAACCCCTATTTTAAAACACGAAAAAAATTAATTCAGGCACCAACTCAAATTCATATTGTCGTCCAATTAATTGATATTCAAATAACATGAACTACGCCCTACTAAGAAGTCAGCGAAATACACCAAGATTTTTTTGAATGGAAGGAATGGTGAAATTAAACAACTGTACGATTTCCTTGATTTGAGCTTATTAAAACATTTATTTTGATGAAGCACTCACAAGTAGTTGAGAATTAATTTTTTTCGTGTTTTGAAGTAGGGGTTGGGGAAAAGAGGAAAGTTTTATATTTTTTTTATAAAAAAAAATTACACAATTCTTCAGCATAATCTAAACTCAAATACGTAGAGATGTTGTTTCTGTCTATAATAATGAATAGTCTATTCTGAGCAAGGTATGATTTCAACACCCCCTACCATCAAACTATTAATTTTTGGGGTTTATCACCCAATTAAATTCTATTCAAAATAACTTGAACTGCATCATATTTATAATTCAGAAAAATCCACCGAAATTTTATCGTATTGTGTCCTTCGGGGGGAGGAGAGATAATCATAAAAAACTGCTATTTCTCTTATTCAGTCATATTCAAACATTCGACGATACATTTAAAGGCTCTCGAGAAATATTTTTTTTGCGTTTCGTAATAGGTGTTGGGGGGAAGAAGGGGGTGTGAATTTTTTTTATAAAACAGCACAATATTGTGCAACATTAGCAACAATAAAACAAGTAAAATTATTGTTACCGGATTAAAAAATAAATAGTCAGATTTGCGCAAGGGTGTGATTTCAACGACCCCTAGCAGCAAAACTGTTAATTTTTTTGGGTTTGCACAATGGTATCATTGGTTGGGAATTACATGGACTACATCATAACAAAAATTCAAAAAAATCCACCCGGGCCCAAAATCCATAAGGAGTTTGCGGGGTCCTCTTGTAATATTTCAACTTTCTAATCGGGTTTCAGTGAAACGGTTCGGAACGTCGTGTCGGTGAGGCTTGTAAAGACGTATTAGAATCGATTTAAAAAACAATTTTAGTGTTAGTACGGTCCACATCTCCATTTTTTCGTTTTTTTGAAATATTTTCTGGACTATTTATTTATTTACAAAAAAAATAATTATATGTTCATAAATTGTGGAAATATCAACCATTCATGAGATATTTTGTATTTTCGAAAATAAAATTTTCATTTTCAGATTTATACCATTTCACCGTTTTCCAATGAATTTTTCGAAAATCGGTTCTTTGAGGATACATTCTTTCGTTGTCTATCGATTGCAATATGGAAAATTTAGTTTCGTAAATCTGTTTAGCCGCATTTGGACTTTTAAAATTCTCGTTTTTTGGAAAATCGCCATGAAAAGCATTATCCGATGTTTTTCTAAAACTACACTCTCCTGTAGGGCATATATAAGTATACTTTGAAAAAATGTGGAACACTTGTCGGACGGCTATCGTTGGAAGTTTAGAAAAACAGAAAAACGCCTAAAAAATTTCCAGATTTTTCGATTGCGAAAAAATGTCATCTGATCTCGAGTTATTGATGTGGTTCAAATGTCATAGCGATATCTCTAAAGGTACGGAAATGATAACGTTTCGAATTGTTCACGCGGGTCAGAGCAACAGATTTGGGATTATCTGCAAGTGTTCGGCTGAAGTGTAGTATATTAACCCTAAAGGTTCTTCGTATAATGACCATAAAAGGTCCTCGTATAACAATTGAAATTTCGAAAAAACGTATTATGGAAAGTGATAGTTGCCTTAAAAAATATATATATGAAAAGTGACCCGAAGTGTTATTACAAGATAGTCTCAGTTTTTTTGGTTATGAAGAGAAACGAGAAAGAGTAATTTTTTGTTAATTTCCGCATCTTTGGCAAAAGACCAAAATGAACGGTCCCATAATGGTATTAAAAGAAATTTTCTCGTATCATGTTGTTTTGACGTTTATGATAAAACTTTAATGTTCTATCCTCAGTATGATGATTTTTAAAATTGCTTCTGCATACGCGGAATTGTGATGCCAACTGAGATGTGAATAAAATTGAAAAAGGATAGAAGAAAATTGATTACTTTGTATGTCACGTTTGGCAGATCTTGCTTATCATGCAATCACTATTGTTGTATTATTGTATTTACATCCTATTCAACACATTGAGATTCCATAGATGTAGTATGCAAATTTTCTAGAAATGTAGTGTGTTATTACTCATTGTACGAAAGCTAGCAACGTCGGGAAAACAAATATTTCTGTAAGGCCAGTTTTTAGACATGCTATCCCTCTCTCTCTCTCTCTCCCGGACGTCATACGAGCCATCTGTTGCGTTCATCAGTGCGCATCGTACCTATACAGGTAAAATATTGATTTTTCAAATTAATTTAGGAAGGTTTCTTTTCTTATTATTGTATTAACTGAACTCTTTGACACTTGAATCATTAATTGCCAGACATTTTTTTCGTTGTTTAAACTGTGCCAGACGCTAATTTTAAATAATTTTTTTTTCAAAATATTTTAATATGATGTTTTTTAAGTGTCTACAAACCCAAAATTAATATGCCAAACAATGATTTGGTTGATAAACCGATTTAAAAGTGAAAAGTGAAGTGGTATTATTTTGAGAACAAAATGTACCACATTGCACTTTGAGAATCATCACCAACTTCAGTTCCTAACATGATTCCTCAGACTCCATAGAACATGATCCACTGTGAGGCTTATGCGTATGCGCATCAACGCATCGCCGGCCAACGCTGCAAACAGCTGTTGTCGTTTATCTCGCTTGCGCAACTAGCGCCTGACTGACTTTACTCCTCCAACATGCCAAATCATTTTTCACTTTCAAATCGATCTGGCTGGAGGTTTAACAACCAAATTATTTGGCAAATCAATTTTGGGTTCGTAGATACTTAATAAACATCATATAAAAATTTCAGTCATACTAAAATATTCTGATTTTTTTTTGTTTATTATTCAAAATTTGCGTCTGGCATAGTTTAAACAACAATAAAAATATCTGGCAATGATTGATTCATATATCAAAAAGTTCATTTAAACTAATAAAAAAAATAAACCTCCTAAAAGTTATATGAAAAATCAATGTCTCACCTGTACAGGATAGGTACGATGCGCACTGATGAACGCAACCCCTACCGCCAGCCATATGGCCCGTCTGACATCCGGGAGAGTGAGAGAGATAGCATATCTGAAAACTGGCCGACCTGAAATGCTCTCTCGAAAACGTTGCGTAGCTCTTAGTGTATTACTCTTGATAGTTTCACGTTGTGATTTTATTTGCGTAGTGTTCAAAGGAGTCAATATATAAATCAATAAAAATTATTCAAAAATAAATTGCAACAACCCCTAACCTACAATTTTCATCACCCCAATTGTTTCAGATCTGAATTATCACAGGTTGGCAAAATACAGTGGACTACAGTACAAGCGAAGAAGGTGCATTGGTTGTTATAACAAGTTAAAACAGACGATGAGTCCATCAGAAGCTTCAAGAAAAACGAGACAGATCAGTTCTTACTGTAGTGACTGCCCCAAGCAGCCGCATTTGTGCCAGACCTGCTTTCATGAGAAACACTTCGGGATAGAATTAGCATATGTGGAATGAAACATGAACTTGATAACATTCATATGGATATTTCAATAAAAAGATGAACTTTAACATTGAAGGATTTTGTTACAGTTTCAATCATTCATGCGTGTAGAACTTTTCGAAGAGTTGGTGATTAGTTGGACTTATTTTTCCAACCATATTCTCGATTTTTCGGTGAGGATCAAGATTACTTCTCTCACAAAAGCTGTGTGTACCTGATCGCCCTAGCTTGCACAAGCTCTAACATAAGCTTTTTATGCTGGGTTTCTCCAGGAAATTAAGAGATTGTTGAAGTAACCAAAAGTACAATAATCTTTCTTGGTTGCAGTGGCTCTTGAGTTGGAATTATTGACTGAATCCTTGAATCGAAAGTGATGCTGTTTGCACAGATAATAATCATGAACGATTCCTTGAAGCTCTTATGTGATATTCATTGACAGAAGAGCTCTCCAAAACATTGAATTTCTCTTTCTTATCAAGAGAGCTTATAACAAAAAAGACTTTCCTAAAACAGTGTTTCCATGGATGGAGTCTAGCACCTAAACATACACTGAAACTTTCAGGTACAATTTTATGCAACTGTAACCCTAAAATGGTGTTGCTGGGATTTCTCTCTCAGTATCTTAAGAGAGCGCAAATCTGACCTCTTCAGGAATTCAGTACGTAGATCATCCTTGTTAAGTTGGGTACACCCCATGGGGGAATTCTAGGTCCCTTATTGTTCCTGCTATACCTCAACGATCTACCGCTATCAATGCATGATGGCAGAGTATTAATTTATGCTGATGACAACTGAATAATTGTTTCTTCTGTGTTTCTGCAAGGACTTGAGGAAAAGGTTCTATCAGTGATAGAAAATTTTACTTCGTGGTGCGAACATAATGAATAATTTGAAAAAAATGGTATATATAGAATTCACAAGAAAAACCAAAACTCCAAATTCTTCAATATTCGAAAATAACAACACCAAATTAGAGCCAATAAAATCTACCAAATTCTTAGGAACTGTAGTAGACTGTAATTTAGATTTCAATATACAAGCTGAGTCTATCTGCAAAAACTAGGAAAACTATTTCATGCATTCCGAACACTTGAAGAAAACTTTCATAAAGCACATATGGTAAACATTTACCACGCACTCATCTATTCAACAAATAGTTCAAATATTATGGGTATGGGGACGTGCGACTGACTTTTTTTTAGGTCAGTTATACATAAACGATTCATCCGCTTGATATTTGATCTCGGTTACAATGAGTCATGCAGGTAAACTTTTGCCAGTAATAAAAGATCGACATGCACTTACATTTATCTATACAAATTATCTACGCACTCTTTCCATAACCATCACAAATTCAAAGTAAACAAAGATGTGCATGAATACCCATCAAGGAAAAAGATTATATACATTCCTAAAAATCCGATAAAATGCACTACAGAAAGTTCAATAAGTAGAGAGAGGAAATTTCGTATAATAAGTCAACATAACATATCGAACAAAAGGGAAAATAATATTAAAACTTAAAAAATGTTCTATCTTGAAAACATACTGTTTCGCCTTCACCACAGATTTTCACTTCATTCGTAGGTGAGCATATCGATATCCATTATTCATTCTCATAATTATAATCTTTCTCATTTTTTTAAACAGTTTATTATTTGACAGATCTCTCTGTTGTAGATGACAAATTTCTAATGAGTATGAACACCTTATGTATTTTTGCTGAATGCAATCAGTGTCAACGAAGGTTTTTTGTTGTGGTTTGTGGCGATTTGTCAGCATGGTTGGTTTGATAGTTTGAATGATAGTGTGAATAACTTTTTTATGAATTTTTCTTTTTCAGATACCCGGCATACTTGTATAAAATGTGGCAGGACTTATCTTCATAGACAAACACTGAAAAGACATATATTGTATGAATGTGGAAAGAAACCCACATTCAAATGTCAATTTTGTCAAAGAGATTTCAAGAGAAAAGACGCGCTTCATGCTCATATTCTTGTAACACATTATTCAAAGAACAGACAGTTATTTCAGTGAGGATTGTGAATATCTCAACACATGTGAATGATTCCAAAAAATGATAAAGTGATTATATTATAAAGTATGACATAACAGATTCTATTATTTTTAATTTCCGCACCAAAACATAAATATGAGGATGAGTTCAGCTGACTGATTGATATTTCATTGTAATGAACAAGAACTGAGAGTGTATTCTGTCATTATATTTCATTTATCATAACAACTGTAAATACAAAATATCAAATACTATCTGATTTGCGGAAGACTTTCACATTCAGTAGTCTTCAGTGATTTTACTCTATAGAAACTAGGTCAAGGGTACATATGAAGGTCATTAATGAATATTGCTACAAATCAAGTATTCGAGTTTAAGAACAAGAGAAACTCAAACACTTTGTTCATTACACGTACTCCAGTAGATATTCCCACCATCACTCTCAAGGTCAGAGCTTGCATTAGTGCGCAGACGTGTGTTCTCTTTTACAAATATTGGAGGTATCGTTATCGTAACGAGTTTCTCATGTGGACTCATGAATACTAAAATATGTCATCTTAAAACGTCATCTCAAATGTCGTCTCAAGGTCAAACTCTAACCCTGAATACAACCGCACAACCTCCATTGAGGTCCAACAACTACAATACTTCAAGTCCACCATAGTCATCTGAAGGTCATATCCACACAGTGGTTACTTGTACCAAGAAGCGAAGTGGTCGTGGTGTTAGAGAGTTTGCCTTCCACCCAGGCGGCCCGGGTTTCATCCCCGGACGCGTGTCACGGAGCTGAAGTGGTTCGGATTTACATTTTATTTTTACCATACATACCCCTCATGACGTGAATTGGTGGGAGGAGGTCAGTTGTAATTTCAAAACTTCAAACCCGAAGACTCAAAGTATGTCTTGCCTTATTTTCAAGATGGTGTCGTCTAGGCATGGAGACCAGAGCAGTCAAATAGCCAGAGTATTGTGGTGGTTCGGACGGGAATAGATAGGCTGCACCGATTGGGCCACAAAATCCCATGTTATTTCTGATGGTGGTCCATCCTGGCTATTTTCATACCTCATGGACTTTGACACATGACGTAACAAAGAGCTCAACCAATTAAATTGGAGCTAACTGGAGAGCTGATTGGACCTGATGGAAGCTGATCGCAGCCTATTGAAAGGTGAGGACAGATGACAAGATAATGACTGATGACAGGTAACTACAGTCAATTGACAGTGGGTGTAGTGGGGAGGATAACGAGACAATTTGGTGGAGTATGATTGGTTTAGCACCGGTTTCATACTTGGTGAGGTCAGGAGTCAAAGTCCATGAGGCACCAAAACAAAATTGCCAAAATGGATCTCCATAAGAAATAACATGGGATTTTGAGGCCGCATCGGTGCCGGCCTATTTACTGACAGATGGCCTCAAAGTTGTATGTATTAAAGGTGGGAACAGACCAAGCAAACATTGTTGTGCAACAGTTGAACAACACTTAGACAGCTGTTGTCAAACTTGTTTCTTGTGGAGAAAACATTGTAGACAAACTGTTCGTGAACATCGACCTACCCAGTTTCTCCGGTGTTTGTCCAGTGTTCGTTCAGTCGGTGCCATGAGCGACGAAAAGATGCTCTACTCGCGTGATGTGCGTTCTTATTTATAAAAATGAAATCACGAAGAGGCTGTAGAAAGCGAAGGTGGTGACAAAGACGTATAAATTCGAACAGAGAACGACAGGTTTTACCAGAACTAAGAATGGAGGAAAACATGTTCAATAACTTCTCTCAAATGGATACAACTGCAATTGAAAAACTCATTGTAATGATTGGTCCTAAAATTGGAAAAAAACATACGAACTATCGAGTCCAGTTCTGAGACATTTTAATAACGCATGAAAACTCCGATACGAGTCGTCACTCTGCTTGAAATGAACTATATATTTTCTGCTATAATGTAAAATATATCGTATACGCGTCCACACTGGCGACGCTGTGTGCGCACTGTTGAGCAACATCTCCTTTGATGTACCGCCTCGGGAGCGAACACCGCGCAACAGCGGCACAACTGTTGCACAACTGTTGCCCAACACGTACACACTGTGTGAACTCGTGTGTTGTTCTGCTGTTGTTCAACTGTTGCACAACAATGTTTGCTTGGTCTGTTCCCACCTTTAACATTCCCTTACATTGAGGAGAGTCAGAAACCTCGAAACGAGTCTGCAGGTGGCCCTTCTATCTGAATCAAAACAAAAGGGAACACTGGTAATTATGTCCTCGGCTATTAGGATCACCCCACAAGTACTTATTTGATATAATTCAATACTCCGGGGAGTAGTTGGTTTCTGTTTCATTTTCAGAAATTACAGAAACTTCAATGATATTTCTGCACCTTCATCTCTTTACTTCAGTTTGATAAGGTCTAAACTATAATATAGATCATTATTATGGAATCCCATTTATGTCTCTCATTACTATCGAGAAAGTTCAGAATTTTTTTGAAATGTTTATGTTCTATGGTATACGGATAAGGTGTGATCATAAGAATTTACTGCGTACATTAGACTTAGCATCTTTAGAAAAACACAAAAATCAAGCATAAATTATATTTTTGTGTAAGCTGTTGAAAGATGAATTGGACTCAGTACTATTATCTCAAATTGACTTTCATGTGCCGAGATCAGAGTCCAGATCAAATACTACTTTTAATTGCGAAAGAGCTCAAACACATATTATGTCGAAACCCCGATTAAAGTGATTTGTCGTAACGCTGACAAACTATCTAATATATGAAATTCTCAACTGTAGTAAGTGTAAGTTAAAAATCAATTTCGAGCACATCTATAAGTAATTCAGGAATCAATCATGGATGAGCGGCTGTAACAGAATAACACTTTGTATATTGATACGTGTACAGCATCGTCTTTCCAATCAACAATCTGTAACCAAGTAATCAATGAGGTTGTTATTAAATATTTTCAAATGTAACTTCTTGTAATTTTACCGAAAGGTACTTTTCCTGTTGGTGATGGACTTGCTTTATTATAAACACTCATTGCATATCAATTTAAAAACCTGTTGGAGTTAACTAAGAGATTTAGCTCTGCTAAATTCTATCTGCTTGCCAGGTTTGAGGTAAGTTTTACTACCATGATGACAGTTGTGACATATCAATAATAAATTTTCATGTTCAGTAAATGCATTGTTTATATAGAAGATAGTTAGTCAACCTTATGGGATTATAATTGGATCAAAATGGATGCGACATGTAGATGGCGATAGTGAGCTCGCATCCAAGTCATGTCGTAACTTCAGTGATCTGGCCTCCAAGTCATGTCGTAACTTGATTAAAACAATGGAAAAGCATTAAAATCAGGGTTTTTTGAAGAAACCTGCATTAAAATGACGTCAAATATTCATGTTTGTAACTAATCACGCTAGATGACACTCGCGTTTGTGTCCAATACCTTTTCCACAGGCATTGACTAACTATGTTCTATTTAAACAATGGTAAATGTAATATTTTTACTACCATATCTACAAATTCTGCCTTCAATAAAACCCCTATAATTTGCCTGCTTTGTTTAATCGACCCATACCGTTGCACGGTTTTTATGTTTTATATTGACTCTTGTATGTTTTTACACTAATAATATTACTATTTGTTATTTATTAGCTATCCTATAATATTGTCTTGTTAACGGTTTTTGTTGGGCAATAATGCTATATTATTATTATTATAAGTACATGAACTGGCAATGTTGTTTGCACATGATGTGGGGTCGGATTTTGGTAATACCTACTAATTATCAGTATTTTAGTTTTATGAGTTCTGTGGTTTCCACAATCAAGTTCATATACGTGATGCAGTCTGCTAACATTGTGCAATTTAGTATTCTCTTATTCGTTCTAGAATCATAAATATGGCGAAAATGATAGTTCGGTTAAATTATTTCGATTATTTCATTGTTCTGTTTTGATTTTGAACATTTGGAAAAACTGAGAGATTGGATAAAATCACATTCTTCACAATAGCGAAACAGTGTGTCACTTATATGAATTTGTACTTTGTAATTTACTGAATTATTTTTATGACGTTTTCAATGCTTAAAACAATGTACCTTAACATTTCTTCAATCTCATCAGTGAGTTGAACTGACTCGGCTGAAACTTGATCAAAATCCATTATAAACATGATGTAAACAACCAATGAACATAAAACAAATTCAAATTGAAGATTCTCGCATCTTTTTCTACAAAAATCACATGTTTTGTCAGGACCCTAAGGTTTCTTCTAACTGAAACACTTTTCAATACATTGCAATGTATAATAAAAATTAACATTAAACCCTTTTTTTATTCTCTGGCTATTTTCATCATGTTTATTAGAAAGTTTGATATTTTTGCATGCGATCTGTCTCAAAAATTTGCAGGGATTATTTGCAAAAAAAATTAAAATTTTAAATTTTTTATACTTTCTTAAAAATTAAAAATTAATAATGGTGAATTCAAAATAATAGTCATTCATGATTGAAAACGTACGAATGTTAAGAAATGTGCAAATCAAGTGAGAACAACTGCATCATCCGTTCGTAGTCAGCTTCAACTAGCTGAACCAAATTTCAGTAAAAAACAATGTTGCTGTTTCAGGTAGAAAAGGCTACACGTGTCTAGTTTGTTTGAGAAGTTATAGATGGAAAAGGGGTTTACTACAACATCAACGTTACAGTTGTGGGATAGAGCCTCAGTTTCCTTGTCCGTATGAAGGTTGTACATATAGAGCTCGCATTAAAGGCAACGTCAAACAACATTACAACACGGTCCACATATTGGGCCCAAAATTGAAATCAACAAGATTTGTTGGAAAGTTCAGCTACAACTGATGAACCGAAATTTGCAATAACGTGTCCCAGGGAAAACTGTTCAACTCGAGTAGCTCTTGGATTGATAGAAGTTGATGTGATATTGTACGAAATAAGAAACGAAAGTGTTCGTTTTCAAGAATACCAGGGACCTATGGGTAGGATTCATAGTAAAAAAGTAAAAACAATGATTATATCAGCTGACTCCATTTCGATGAATTTTTGACAATGCGCACTTCCTGAATCTCAGCAATATAAGCTTTTACTGATAATGATAAGTCAGTCAAGATACTACAGATTTCCTGGGATTGTTGAAAGTTATAATCTTTGGATCTTTTTTGTAGTTTGACGTCCAGAACATCTTATCCTAAATTACATATATTTGTACACTTGGATATATCAACAATCATCTTAGTCAAATATATGGTATCAGAAAAACAATTGATAACTTATTATTGAATTCGAATTTTTCCTGATGTTTGTCAATCTTGCCAATGTAACAGAAATATAAATCTTTGAAGACATGTTTTTTTTTCATGAATAGAGTGGGTGTAATGCAAAATTTTTGTGGAACAGGAAGATTTGATGTTGAAGGGGCAGATGATGTTGCTTGAATTTTGAAAATTATCTATTTTTCGCACAATTTGAGAGTACATACATCATGAAAGTGAGCACTTCTTTTCGTGTAATATGGTTATTCGAATTTGAATATTGAATATCTTCCATTGTTAAGTATTTTGCCTTTCACTTTCATAAAAACTTTATATTTTTTCTGATCCAATCAAAGAATCATTTTAAAAATATCAATAATACCTAGAGTTCTCCATTGAATATACCAGCGATATGGCGTTTTCTTCATTTATAAATTTTATTGTTCGTTACGTTAACTATATCATCTTCAAACGTTCAAAAGTATGTGCTTCGCTCGCTCGCTCTAGTGGTATTTTGTACTGAACCATAGTTTGAACCTTCACAAATCAACTGCAGTGTTCCTCTAAACTCTTTCTGATTATTATATATGCCATTTTATTTTAGCAACAAAATTCATTAGATTTTCTACGTATTGACATATTGATTGCTTCTAAAATTTGTATCTAGATGTTGTAAAGATAGCAAGAACATTAGGAGTATGTAATTTTGTACAACCATGAATATTAACTAATGTATAATATGTTTCAGGTTTTGAAAAAGAGTTCACTTGTCCAAACTGTGGTAGGGTATATAAACACCACACGTCACTGTACAGACATCTGAAATACGAATGTCAAAGACAGATCAGAAAATTCACCTGCGATTTGTGTAATGCTAGTTTCAGGAGAAAGGATCACTTGGCCCGCCATCAGTCTAGCCACTTTTTGAAAGCATGACCTTCGAATTTATTATATTTATGACAATAAACTGATTATTTTATCTCAGGATTTGAAATAGTTATTTTCATTTTGATACATCCGTACAATTTACAATATTTAGCTAATATATACTCCTTCATTGAAGAAATTATCATTCCCACTTTGATAGAAATTCCATTTTATGTTTATGGGAAATTTGAATCGAAAATGAAAATTGTTTTGTTGATCATTTACGGACCACTTGTTCAGTGACATCTTTTTTGTGCACCTATGTTTGAAAAAAGACCTTCTCAGCTTCCCCTGGTATTAAACTTGTTTGTCCTAGTACTCAGTTGCACTGTATTTTGATCAGCCCTGGTATTCAGGACTGCCAGTGTTCCCCAAATTGATAAAAATATAACTGAAAGCTACATCAGATCAAAACAGTGACAATCGAAAACATGTGGATCTGTTTGGTTATATAGGGTGAGGCAATAGTGCGTCAGAGTACGATTGTTCAAGTTCTATGACAACTAGGAAGATGATTCAAACCATCTATAATTAAAATTTATTGCCTAATATACAGAGCGAACTGAGGAGAATATACGGGGTACAGAGTCTTTTTTTCAAAGGAATGTCATTAATATTAGCACATATTTTCAAACATTTCAGTGATTTCTATCCAATATTATTGACTACCACTCAATTGCTTAAAAGTGATGATGTTCTGGCAGAAGTAATGTCATTTGCAGGATGCAAATCGAAAAAATCACTGTCGTCGCTATTATGGACTTCAGGAGGATGAAAATAATTATATGAGGAAATAATAATGAAGGTTTAGTTCCGTTCATATACTTCAATGTCCAAGAATATTCTCTTTGACAAAGTAAATCAAAGGTATACAGTGCGTTCATAAAGTGTGGAAACGCTCTATTATCTTACGAGTTGATTATTTTCGGAGGAAAAGCTCGGACATGTCGATTTTGTATTTTAGTTTTCAACTTTTTTTTAGAAAAATATGATTTTTTCCCATACCACCTTTCAAGATATGACGTCATCGATATTTTTTTTTTAATTGAAAGGGTATATTTTTATGTCAAAAATTGAATACCCATACGTCATATGTTACAGTTCGAATCACAGTATACTGAGTATAAAGAAAACCAGTGTGACATATGCAATGGTAACTAAGAACTTATTGTCTGGTTGCTAAGGGCTTTCATATGTTTGCTTAGCCTACTATTCAAGTGTAGCAATATACTCGTACCAACTACTGAGTAGTTCTTAGGTTTACGTTGCAAAATGAATAATGAAATGAATGTTGAGAAATATGAACACTGGTTTCCTTTATACTCAGAATACTGTAATTCGAAGTGTAAGATATGACGTATGTAGTATGGTTGAACTCAGAAAAATATGGGCATTCAATTTTTGACATAAAAATATACCCTTTCAATTAAAAAAAATATCGATGACGTCATATCTTGAAAGGTAGTAAGGGAAAAATTATTTTTTTCTAAAAAAAGGAGAACAACTAAAATACAAAATCGACCTGTCCGAGCTTTTCCTACGAAAATAATCAACTCGTAAGATAATAGAGCGTTTCCACACTTTATGAACGCACTGTATAAATATCAATATAAAAATAAATTTTGGTAGAACATAAAAATCATAAAAACTGACTATATGTAATACAAAATAAAAGATAAAAATAATTACTATAATTACAATAATGATAATAACCCTGCATACTGTAAAAGCAATTGTTTCATAACGCACTAGAAACTTGATTAAACCTTGGGTTGGTCAGAACAACATAATTGTTGGCTGCCTGTCAAAGAGTAGATAATCATCTAACTTTGGATTCCTTGGTTCGTTTCTCGTTGAGTTTCAACGATTCACTATAGATGTCACACGTTACTTTTTGTTAAATACATATATGTAAAATAAATTTTGGTAGAACATAAAAATCATAAAAACTGACTATATGTAATACAAAATAAAAGATAAAAATAATTACTATAATTACAATAATGATAATAACCCTGCATACTGTAAATGCAATTGTTTCATAACGCACTAGAAACTTGATTAAACCTTGGGTTGGTCAGAACAACAAAATTGTTGGCTGCCTGTTAAAGAGTAGATAATCATCTAACTTTGGATTCCTTGGTTCGTTTCAAATTGAGTTTCAACGAGTGACTATAGATGTCACAAGTTACTTTTTGTTAAATACATATATGTATGCATCCAAGTGCACATACCATCATCGTTGTAGCATCACGTTGTAGCATTTGAAGCATGTCAACATGATATTCAAATCCAAAACAGTAGACAACATAATTTGAAAAAGCATTTCTTGTAAATCTTACCATTGCAATTGTCATGAAACATTTTCAGACTATCTTGTTATATTTTAATCTAATTTGAGCTGGGATGATTTCTACCATTTCTTTCTTTCATTCCCAATGAGTTCATTCGAATTCATTGTATTCAACTAATTGCTAAATGTTATCAATAGATAAAACTGTTTCAGGGATCGAATGTTGTACATGTGGGAGAAAGTATAAGAATCAGAAGAACTTGAGACAACACCAACGATACGAGTGTCAGAAAGAGCCACAATTTGGTTGTCCCTACTGCCCTTACAAAGCGAAACTAAAATGCAATTTGAACAAACACAAAATGAAATGTTTGTCTTACAGACTAAGTTATAACAAATATTAACTCTATTTTTATTTTCATTGACGTTATTTTAATATACATGCAGTTAACATGATATGGTAAATTATTCAACAGCGTGTTTTTTTTTTCAAAATGATTATGTATGTTAGCCGCCTGTGTCCTTACGAACAACCCAACCCTCAGAAGTATTCGTGAGACTTGTGCCAAATAAGAATAATGGATAACCTACCTACTATTGTACATTTTCAGGTACAATCCAGTGTAGACTGAGTTGTCTAGCAGGTAGGTTCGATCACACTCTATCATATATCTAGTTCAACATCCAGCGGGTTCCCATCTCTCACAAATAATTGTTATTTGTATTCCAAGGAACTGTAAATTTGCAAGTGCTAGTATTGTTTGAATTTTGAATCAATTTCATAATATTCATTTTGAATCTTCGGAAAATGTTTTGAACTTTATATTCAATATCTACAATACTAAGAGTCTTTGTTTTAGTTGCTAGCTTCTAGTTTCACCTGCAAGATGGAGTGGTAACTTTTCAGATTTCTTCGACTTTGCCAGAATTATTCGAATTTCATTTTGTTACTATCTAACGAATCTATCTTTTCGTTCTACTTGATCCTCATTGTTTAGTACTTAGTAGTAGGAATTTTGATTATCAAGAAAAAAGCAACACAGTAACACTGCCCTGCTAAGTGAAAGTGCCGTATGTACAAAACAGCCATTTTGAGATATGAGACTTTTTAATTTCAACTTTGGCCAAACGATCCTAGCGTCAATTGCGTAGTGAAACATGTGTTTCTTGAGTAATTTTAATATTCTGAATTCTTCACAATAGTCATTTTTCAACTATAACACTTCTGTCTGCTATAAAATGCATATACTGCAGAAATTGTATTGCAATTACAAAGACAAAATGCCGTATGTGTGCGTACATACTGCTTCATTATCAAGCAGCGTTCACATAGTGCATCTATTCCTAGTTAGACGTTGAATAAAACCACAATAATATGTTGAAAATTTCATGTTATTTATCGTTTTCCGTCAGCAGCTTCTCAAAAATTCTATACTTATTGAATTTTTTAGGGACTACAGACGTAAAACGATGTGATGAAAAAATCTGAAGAATATTGTGATGAAATGTTTAAGGAACTACGATTTTTTTTTTAAATAACAATACATGGAATATAATTTTATTTATTCATTAAAATATGATCAATTTAATTGATCATGAATTTACTTTAATTTAATTCCTCATAGTTGAAGGAATAATTTCCAACTCTGCCCAAAAGTGTTTCCTATTACTTGAAAGTACATGATTTAAGTTTTTCAGAATACTTTCACGTTTCTCTATTGATACTCCACAAGGTGCTGATAAAGGAGATGGTGCTGGCATTCCATTTCTTATCATGTACTTTCTACACAGACAATCTAGTGTTATGTAATTAGCCTCTCCATTTCAAATCATAACTTTATGCAATTAATTTCATTATGTAAAGTACCAATTACAAAGAAAAATCCGAAAAAAAATTATTGTTGCTCCGGGGCGGCTTAAATTAATTCGGTGGCGCATTCGCTTTTACTGCTACAGGGAAACCCGGAAAAACCTGCAACACCACATCATCTGAAGAGTTGGAATTGGTTAAATGATAACTCCTGAAGAGGTCCGTCGAATTTTGAGTATCTGCCTTCCTGTAAAACTTTGTTTAAAAAAAAACTGTTTTTACGAAACTACCAGGTTTTCAGAGAAAACCCATCAAAAGCAGAGTTTGTGCTAGCAAGGGAGATTTGAGACCTACAGTTTAAATTGAAGTGGAATCCGCACCTCTTCAGCTCCATGAAAGGTATCCGGGGATCGAACCCGGACCGCAGGAGTGGAAGGCAAACGTTTTAACACCACGACCACTTCTCCTCACTGTTTTTATACTGACGATGTCTGCTAAGTATACTCTGTTCTCAGCATTTTGCAGTTTTTGTTGAGACGTGAAGTCTTTCCAAAGAAGAAAATTGGTGTGTTTTCAACATCTTATAAATGAAAAAACCTACGTGAGGTGAGAAACAAGACAACAATCCACTTTGCAACCTCCAAACAGAACGTCACGCAGCGCTCAATCTCGCTAATTTACTGAGCAAAAACGCAGTAAATGACACGTGCTAACAAAGACTGCAGTTTATACACAGCATATGCTGCACTTATGCAGCAGACATTGCCTTTTTATCTAGTAGGTATTTACGTTGAATGTTGTACATACGGCAATCGAATTCGATGAAAATTTCCACTAATTATGGCATATAAGGCGTTTACACGTAGTAAAGAGACCGCTGAATGCTCGAGGAATACATACAACTATCCCAATATCTTATTTTGGCCATTTTTTCACATACGGCACTTTCGCTTAGCAGGACAGAACAGTTATGTATTTTTTTATTTTCTAGTAATGCTTCAATGGAATAAAAATAAGAGTTTGTATAATACTTGAAATTTTAGAGGTTGTGTGCTTCAGGAAATGCTGAATGGTCCTTGAGAAAGAGACCTTTTGTCAATTCACCAGGACGACGACAAAACTGTTGGAAGAATGTATTCCTCTGGTCTACGTATGAGAAACTTCTGAAGGTGCGTAAAGACTTGCAACAAAACAACGAACCAATCGCCGTCTCGTATAATAAGGCGTTTATTTTTGGACGGGACATACAACTTCGCAAAATGACGCCGCGAATGATTTCGGAAACACTGATATGACATTGCAATGGTGGTTCTTGTGTGACGAATGGGTCTCTAGCTTGCACTGAAACCTCATTCAAAAACACATATTTGGATGTAACGCCCTTCCCGATCCAACACCAGAATTTTGCCTGATGATGGACGTGTATACAAAACATCAAAAATTAAGAATAAGCTATGAGCGGCTTTACCTTATTTCTTTTTGGATTCTTCAAATCCAGCAGTCACTTGTTAGGATATCTAAAAGAAAAACCATACCTACTTTTGATTTGATATATAATTTTGATTAATCACTGGAGAATAATTGAAAATACATAAGTTCGTATACATGATCATAAGAGTCCCAAACTTTTATGTTATTCAAGCTATAGTGACAATGTCAGACATAATATCATAATCATAATATCTCTATAACTTAAGTCAACGATTTTTTAATAAATCTTTACCACTCGGTTGATGAAACTAACCATGTTGACAGATTTGAAAAAAATTGCCAGTCTTCAAGGAAAAAGACATTGGGCCTTATTTACCGCCGGGCCTTATTCCCCAATACTACCTATCAGTTTGATTTCGATTTCGCACATAAAAGTGTGTTGTTTATTCGGCATGTTAGTTTTATCGATGTAGGAAAGATTTGTCTTTGGTTTCGACACATTGGAACGTGGAGATAATTTATGCGCTTTGAATGTAGCAGAGTACATAATAGTGGCTAATTGATCGCTACAGAGTCATAACAATTAATACTGGAATCGCTAAATCGGACCAAATCAAATAACATAAAATCATAGTAGTTCAAAGCAAAGTAGGATTGCAACGGTTAAATAACGGGTTGTAATGATCAAATAAATTCTGTTCAAAAATACTGTGCTGAGTAATATCAATTACATAGTCCAACTTGGTACACATAAGATGGTATCGAGATCGGGTACAATTCATAAATCGATAGGCCGTATACATGAATACACCTAATAGTAATACACTGTTCAAAAGTTATTTGTAGCATACATGGGGTACAAGCAAATTAAGCGTTGTCATCTTATCTAATAGTTCAAAACTAAAAATAACATCATAACAAAAAAATTAGCTAAATCTGTTCTGAAATAAATGTACAAGTTGACGTGATTTTCACCACAATTGTTTCTTCCTCAAAAAAAAAAACAATTTGATTTTTCATGACTATCGCGGCGAGGTTTTCGTGCAAGTCTGAACGCACCTTGAGGGTCAAACGGTTTACGATATCTCATGAAATATAATATAAAGAGGGACAGACCGCCAACCTTGCTGCTGTGTTTAGAGAAGAAAGCAATTTTGTGAGAGAAAAATGTATGTAAGTTATATATACTGAAGAAATATTAGGTTATTCCAACTTGAGAAAGTTTATATTTTTTACCTTTATAGTGATGCATTTATTGTCCTGTTCCCTATCCAATCATTTTATTTTAACAAACGGTGAAAATGTATTTCTTTCATTATAATTTGTTTAATTCTGTTTCTTGATTCAATTAACTAAATTCTGCTATTTTATTGCTTTCGTTTCTTCTGCTTACTGTTTTCCGCACTTTGAAGCGTCTGTTCATATTTTTGGATTTTATTTTTATTTCAATTTAATTTCAGACTTCCTTGAGTTCGATCAAATCCTTATTCCACCAACTCTCGAGAAGTTTCTCGAGAATTCTTCAAAATGTTCGAAAATGAAAGGTGAAAACTCAATCAGAAAAATTCCCGACGGAATACGACCGGGCTACAGTCCAGACTCCCAATTTGCATGCCGACATTGCGGTAAAAGATATAAATGGAAATCTACAATGAGGAGACACGAACAGGACGAGTGTGGGGACCAGGAACCGAAATTTCAGTGTCCTTACTGCCCCTACAGAGCAAAACAGAAAGGAAACCTTCGGGTACATATTAGAAAGCACCATTCCCCCCCTGTCGCTGCGGATCAATTCAGTGCCGAAAAAGAAAAGTCTGATATCAACCAAAATGTTCAAAACTAGATAGTCAATTGAGTAATCAATATTTTATATAGTTAGAAGTTGTTTTGTTTTTTGAAGTGGTTTTGAATCACACTATTGAGAGAGTTGTAATGTTGTCCGAGAAGAATGAGATGTCACTCATGAATATAGTAGTAAGAGAGCTAGCAACGACGGGAAAACAGGAATTTCAGGTAGGCCAGTTTTTAGACATGCTATCTCTCTCTCTCCCGGACGTCATACGGGCTATCTGGCTCGCGGTAGAGGTTGCGTTCATCGCCATCAGTGCACATCGTACCTATGATATTGATTTTTCAAATTAATTCAAGGGGGTTTCTTTTTTATTGTTATTTTGAATGAACTTTTTCCAATTATTGCCAGATATTTTAATCGTTGTTCAAACTGTACCAGACGCTAATGTTGAATACTCTTTTTTCAAAATATTTTATTTTGACTCTGAAATTTTTATGTGATGTTTTGTAAGTATCTTCATTGCCAAAAGTAATTTACCAAACACTAATTCGGTTGTTAAACCTCCAGCCAGACAGATTTAAAAGTGAAAAGTGATTTTATTTTGAGAACAAAATGTACCAACATTGTACTCTTTTTAACATGATTCCACAGACCCCATAGAACATGATCTATCGTGAGACTTGAGCGCATGCGCATCAACGCATCGTCGTCCAACGATGCAAACAGCTGTTGTCGTTTATCTCGCTTGCGCAACTAGCGCGTGACTGTCATTACTCTTCTAATATGCTCAATTATTTTTCACTTTTGAATCGTTCTGGCTGGAGGTTTAACAACCGATTTATTGTTTGGCAAATTAATTTTGGGTTTGTAGATACTTAAAAAACGACATATAAAAATTTCAGTAATACCAAAATATTTTGATTTATTCTTTATTATTAAAACAACAATAAAAATATCCGGCAATAATTGATTCATGTGTCGGGAAGTTCAATTAAACTAATAAAAAAAAACATTCTTAATTTTATCTGAAAAATCAATGTTTTACCTGTACAGGGCAGGTACGATGCGCACTGATGAGCGCAACTTCTACCGCCAGCCAGATTGCCCGTATGACGTCCGTGAGAGTGATAGCATATCTAAAAACTGGCCTACCTGAAATTCTTTCTCGAAAACGTTGCTAGATCTTAGGCTAGAAGTCTCATACCAGAATTTTTTGCGAAAATGTCGATCCAGGTATTTGTGGAGAATAGTTTGATGGAAATTTCGTTCAATTGAATATGGCTATGGCGTTTACAGGATTTTTGATATTTCGATTGGTTTGATGCCGGAATCGAGGAATGGGGAATTCAATTTATTATTATCAAATAGCAAAATACTATTGTATTTAGTAATGTTTCCAACAACTGCTATTTAAAAATTTTCCCTAATATTTTCTGATGCAAGTGGGAAATATTTCAATTAGGAATTTCTTCAACCGTTATAAAGGGGAGTGAAAGTATGAAAACAGTGAAAAGAATAAGTTTTCAATTACATCAAAACTTTCACAGAATTCACAGAAAGAAGTGATAATTGAATTAATCAATCAAATATGAGGTGGCAGCCACCTACACATTATTATTTGAGTTTCATTTGTATATTATGACAAACAATATTTAAGTTATTATCTGGCCTTTCATTGTTTTTGAACTATTATATAAATATTGATGCACTTTTTCAAGAATTCACTTTCATCTTCCACCTGCCTCTATAAATAATCGACATTTTTGCTCAGAAAGTTGGTGTGAGATAATATTTATCAGCGGAACTAGAGGGCTACTATTAATGCTTGTGCGTGCGCACGTGAAATTATTGTGTTTGTTGTTACTTGTCTTGGCAATGAAGCGTGTGACATCATCTTCGATAATTGCCATTTTCACTAGTTATTCCATTATGTTTAATGACTTCATATTGTTTCAGGATGAAAATGGTATGGCTATCATTTTTTTATATAACAACAGACATATCAGGAGAAAATTGAGTGAAAATGAGCCTTTTTAGATTACAGGCTATTTAGTGAAAAGCCTTGACTTTTGGCTTCTTTTCATTTTTCTTATTGATTCGGTCGTTACTTGATGAAGATCCATAGTAATTGTACAAACTACACAAAAAACGATTCGATTTTCACAAACTTCATTTAATTTAAACATGTTTCGCTAACACAGTAGCTTCTCCAAGTGAGTATACAAGCTAAATATCCATTCATACATACCCCTTTGCAATCATTACTTAGATCTACCTTTTCCAGTTAAGTACCAATCAAAATTACATAGAGTATAACCCCTATTATATCTACATTAATGAAATGACCTCAAACACTAAGATTCTAATAGCTCTACAACGAAGAAAATAAATTCAACAAAGGTGAGTTAGTCGAATGATGTTGGTCGTTAAGCAATATGTTTGAATTTTTAAGTCTATTAACTTCTGATGATTCTAAATGATTCAGCTTCGACTCTTCTTCATCAAAAGTGTGACCAATATATACAGGGTGGGCCAAAGGAAACGTTCCACCCTAATTTGTAGGTTTTAAAATCAAAATTTTGGAAAACGCTCGAACACGTCGATATTTGATTTGAAGGGGAACTAATTTTCAGTTTTTTCACCCCCGTAGCCTTAACTCTGTAGCTGGGGGGTGAGCAACCCCTCAAAATTTGAATAGGAAAAAGGGGTCGTGCCATACCTCTTTTCGAAGGTCTCATTAAGTTCTTCATGGCCTTATAATTTTGCCGTATCATTTTCATCGATAACGAAATAATAGGTTGTCAAAATCTTGTAAATAGACTATTGTTTTCGTAATAAAAATACCAAATAATTAAAGTTTCAAGTTTAATAATCAGATGTACACGTCAAATTTATTTTATTATAAATTTGACTTGTCCACCTGATTATTGAAATTGTATTTGGTATTTTTTATTGAGAAAATAGTAGTCGTTTTGACAAGCTGCCATTTCGTTGTCAATGAAAATCATAAGACAAAATCATAGGTTCATGAAGAACTCAATGAGACCTTCAAATAAAGGTATGGCACGACCCCTTTTCCCTATTGAAATTTTGTGGGTTGTTCACCACCGAACTGAAAATCAGTTCCCCATCAAATCAAATATCGATGTGTTCGAGCGTTTTCCAAAATTTTGATTTTGAATCCTACAAATTAGAGTGGAAATTTTCCCTGTATCTTAGGGTAAGTTCCAGGATGTAACTTACATACACATGATTTCTCGAAGTTCTGTCTCTATTGTTTATGACATAATTTTTAATTTATTGTACTACTTATCCTAACTTAACCTGATCCATGATCAAAATGAAAAGATAAACAAAACAAAAAAGTAACACGTTGGAATATTATTGATTTTTCAGATATGATGTAATAGACCGTTTGAAATCTTTGAAGTGAGAAGGCAAATCCCATCATACATTTTATAAACGTTGAATTTGAACCCCCTTTCGAATAACTTCGTTCTATGAGGTGGGGTTGTCAGTAAACCCTTAGATTGGATGTTGAAATGGTGAATCTTACTTCGGTAATTTATTTTTCTTGTTGAATGTGAGGGCCGTTTTTTGTTATTGTTTTTTGGTATACAAAAGAGATTTCGCCGTTTCTTCATTTTCAACCATCCCAATTCTATGAGTTTGTGTGAAACCTTGTCATATTTTCTTATGTCTGCTTTAAATCTGATACAGGAAATTTCAGATAAGGTCCGTTAACATTGATGTGAATCGGTATGAGTCAGTTCTTCAAATTTTTTCCCAACTGAAACGACAGTTGATTTGTGTGGATTGAGTTTGAGAGAGTGATCTGCCGATATTTTTTTAAGGTCATTATCAATTTTGAATTCTGCTATTAACTCGTCTCTAGGAATGAATGAGTGGTATATCTGTGTATCATCCTCACACATGTGAATATTACTACAGTAGTCCAAACGTTTTGGTAGTTTTCTGGAATATATTGTGAATAGTAGAGGGCAAAGGATCGATCCTTGTGGCACACCAATGCTAATTTCTCTACAGCTAGACAACTCATCTTTTATCAATTTAGCACAAACCTTCCCATATGTATATTACTGTATACTATGACTCTACCTAACCTTTTTAACAGAAAATTACAGATTATGGTATAGCATGATCAATAAATTAGTAAATTTTCCCTTTTCGATAGACAACTTGAATGTAGATCTTAACATAATGAAATGAATTGTAGTAAACAACGGATGTAATGCTGAATTAAAAAAATACTTTCAAAAAAACTCTACCCGAGAACTATTCGCAATATTTTTCCTATGACAAAAATAGATAATCAAAATTACAGAGCTTTGGCCTACTGTGGTCCAGCAAGATATTTAACTTGCATATAGAACAGAGAATACGTTGCAAATGTATATCAAAAACAGTAACAAATTCGAGACATTAGAAGTATATAAGTTACATTGTGGAACTCGCCCTAAGGTACATATTGTCCAAACCGGTAGAATATTAGAAAGTCGCACTAATGAATATCATATGAGGTATGTTAACAAGAAAACTAATTCAACATTTGCAAATCATATTGAGGAAGAAAATCACACTCTTAATAAAGAATATGAAATTTTACTTATAGAAAATACAAGGTTGAATCTGAATCATTTAGAATCACTAAAAGTTAATTGATTAAAAAATTCAAACATATTGCTTAACGACCAACTTGATTTGAATAACTTACCTTTGTTGAATTTATCTTCTTGGAATTAGATATTATTAGAATCTTAATCTTTGAGGTCATTTTATTTTTATTTATTGTGGTTATACTCTTCAATTTTGATTCGTACTCACCTGGAAAATGTAGTTCTAATTAATTATTACAAAGGGCTATATAAATGTTTAATATGCTTGTATACTGACTTGAAGTAGCTACTGTTCTCTTTCTGATAAAAATCCCACTTCTGGACCTTGGAATATGGCCATATCGCTACCGCACATGCTGTGATGATAGCCCCCTAGTTAATCTACTCTATTGTTAAGTTGATATTTGGACCATTTAATGTACGTTAAAATTATATTTATATTATTGGGGATGGTATTACTTTTAAGGAACTGTTTTCATGAAGTCATATTTGGAATTCCGAAGTGATTCCAATCTGTTATTGGGCTTAATTTGGAAAAATTCGTAGAGGAGAAATGTTTTTGTTTATATTTTTAACAGATGGTTTAGGTTGGGTGATGTTGAAAGGAAACAAATAAAGAAAACTCCCAAAGAAGTTTTTACAGTCAAATTCTTTATTTTAGAAGTTTCCATATGGAATATTTGATTTGTTAAATTTATTATCGATTTCTGCAGAAATTGTAGAAATCTCTGAAAAAGCTGGTCCTGTCCACGAAATGGCATGGTTTTGTTATTCATTTAAAATTTAGTATTCACGGAATCATTTTTGATATATCCTCCAAAGGAGAACCATTTGATTTTGTTCTGTGAATGGTGTTGGACATGTCATTCTGTAAAAAAGAGTAAGTCCTGTGAATTGGTTTTGAATTAATAAATTCACTTAATTTCTCGAAAAATAAACACTAATTTAAGTGGTTCGGGACCTGTAAGTTTTAAATGTTATCGTTCTCCTATCAGACAGAATATATTTATTATGTTATAAACATAGCCTTTTGAAACAAATGCTATTGATAGACTTGATACTTATTCAACATGGTGCCTTCCAAAAAGCAATAAATTTTTTTTTTCGTTTTCAGATAATTTATATTGTTGATATTTATTATTAGATTTCAGAGTGTACTTATTTAAACTTATCTATATTAACGTTAAATCTGTACAGGGAGAAATGAAAGTACTAGGTAATTGTCACTACTGTATCCATTAAATGGTTAGAAAACTGAAAATCATTTACCAAAGTGTAGTAATTGGCTAATTACACAAAACTTCTTTTTTTCAGCATTTGATATTTCCAGATATCGGAATTTGGAATTGGCACTAGTACAATCATTTCGCCCTGTAGAAAATGATATTTTTTCGAAAATACAAGTAATATATATGTTAATGGTAAATATTATCTTATGCAACCCTAACGGTTTGTTGAATTATATTTATACTTCTAGAGATATTTGAAAAAATATACAAATCATTTTTGAGGTGTTTTTTTATTATTAGTTTAAACAAAAAGTCGAGATCATCAAATTCAAATCACTTTTCTTATATTACTGTAAATTTTTCAAAATTCAAACAATTCAATACACCAGAATATCTCAAACTTTCAAAAATTGAAAACGATTGCAGCAGATTCAAAAAGATGTCTGTCCGTGGTGAAATGTAAGTCTTTGGTTTATTCAATCTAAACTTTCATTTTCATTTTAGGAATGTACATATATGAATCCTTCATTTAGTCCAAGACTAATATACGTACATTGATAAATTCTAAATATAATTTGTAACATCCAAATAAGACATAATATATACATATAAAATGACTTAGTCTCAAACAGAAAATAATGAACACAATACTATATCTATACCTCCGAGCAATAAAAGATATAGAGAGGGCTTTCCTGTCTCTTTCTTAGAAGCAACATACCCGACGTTGTTTATAAATATCAATGCTCGGATCATGTTAAAGAAGAACATTATCGGATATTTGCGTTTCCACTCATTAATCAGGTTGGAATTCCGTATTGTTATTCACTCTTAACTTGGCGATCTAGTTTGTTTACATGCGTTGACAACTTATTTATCGTCTTGGCAGTTCAGTTTGGATTTGAGCCTATTTGTATAATTGTTTTAATTTAAAGTGGTAGAAGTGTTATGTTGGATTGTTGAATTGTTATATTAGAGACCTTATCTCTGCGAAATGCCAATAACTTGTGAAGTTTGTGGGCTGAAAAAGTTATCAAGCACTAAACAAACATTCCACAAGTATACCATGCCTGATGGGCATACCATACTTAGTTTTTAGTAGTATTATTAAAGTTGATTTTTACTGATTCCCGATTGTGAGACAAAAATACACTTTTTGTTGAAATAGCTTAAAAGAAACTCTGTACTTTGAAAAATGATTACCTATTCATAAATAGGAAAATACTTGTTGCAGTAGGTACACTGAAAAATAAGTAAGTAAGCAAACTCAACTCTTCAAAACCGAATTCAAATCATAAGTCACTAGCTATAGACGCAATCTGCTGGGTACTGGAATGTTTTGTTCATATACAGGGATTATCACATAACCCGTTCATCAGAAGTTTTCGATGTTGCCATTTGAATAAAAATGTTGCTTCCGGTTAAACTGTACGTGGACATGAACTTCTTGATTGTAAACGAAACACTGTATATCATCACAAGTTTAAAATCTAATGAAAGGGTTAGGTAGGTATAATGATTGTCATGACAATAATTCCATTCTCTCATATTCCTTATGATACTTTGACATTGGTTCAGATAGATTATATTTTCAGGTTACCAAGCAATAGAGCAATTGCCCAGTTGTGGTGTGAATCACTCACTTAGATATCCTCAGTTATCTGTTCTAACCACTTTTGGCCTCACTAGATTTTTCGGTCAGTTTGTAGAACTATTATCAGTAAAGGGGCATTACCAGTCTTGGTATTTTATGATGAATCCTCATCTGATGCGATTAGGTAATATTTTTCAGTTTTCTTCAAAATATTTTTCTTATCAGTAAGAATTTGGGCGCAGTTTAAGGGTTTCCGGAGTGCAAAATTCGTACTGATTATCATCAAATGCTTCCAGCTCGTATCTGATTAATCATATTTATTCAATATTTCATGTTCATTGGTCCAATATAAGGTTTTTTTCTCAAAACAACAGCAAACATGAAGTTTTCTAACAAATTCGTTCATTTAGTGGATTCCAACTACTTCCAGCGTTGAAAGATATTAAGAATGAAAGATCTGCAACTGGCACTGTCCCCAAAGTTTGAAGCATCTTCGTCTTCTACGATGACAGCACCAGAATCATTATTCGAAATACAAAATTATCGTAGACAGCGACATCAGGCGAACAACGAACGACAGCAACGTTGTTGCCAGTTCTCGCGCGTTCACGTGAAGTCTTGTTCATATCCATACGAATTTCGCAATTTTTTTGCGCATAAAATGGCTGCCAGTCATGCAGTACCAATCGTTGATGCAGTCATTTTATTCGCAGAAAAATTGCGAACTTTGTGAGGGTATGAACAAGACTTTACCACGTGAACGCGCAAGAACTGGCAACAACATTGCTATCATTTTTTTGAAAGTGGTTGCCAATGTTTCACTTTGAGTAAGGTTATTCTTGACTTACATTGTCTAAAAAAGAACAAAGAAAAATTCAATTCTCTGCAATTTTATTCACGACGTTTCAACTGTTAAAATCTACAGTCGTTATCAAGTGTATGATAACTTTATAACGACTTGCAATTTAATTTCTATTGCCCCACAGCAATAAGCACTACCTTTTCACATTCAAAATTGACGGATGAAAGTCTATTTTTTTAATGATCGTAAAAGAATTAGTGTATGCTGTGTTGGTACACGTAGCGTGTTGACAATGTACAATAATGTACAATAAACGTCACTTATTTTTGCACCTGTTACATAAATAACTATTTGTCCACTACATATTCATCATGAATTCTATTTATGAATGAGTTATTTATGCAACCATTTAGGAAATGTTGCCATTTGTATGATAGTAAGAGTTTAATCCAAAAATTCATTGTATTAACGTGAGTACATGTTATCATTTTTTGACAACACTCGTAGAGTGTACCCAAAGGCATAGCCTGTGCGGGTACATGGCAGCATTTATTTGCTGTGGCGCTCCAGGGCGAATTTGTTTTCATTGGAAGCGCATTCACTTTTCATCAGTAGGGAGACCTACAGCACTACTGCTGGTGGTCGGTGCGCATTCCAAGCATTAGGGTTGCAGCTAAATAACAATCTTGCTTTCCAACCAGGCATGTAATCGTCTATCGATGCCGATACATGCGATAACAAATTTGTCTGCACCGACCGTGTCTAATTAATAATACATGAAAATGTATTAGCACGCCACTGGTTCTAAGCTTAGCTCCAGTTTTCAAAATAATAACAAATCTCCCCCTCCGGGCTCGGAGGTCCCCCCTCACCAACAAATCATAACAAAGGATAGCGGTATGTAGCTTTCACATCAATATGTGTTGTTTATATAGAAATGACACACATAATTCATATATACACATATACTTTAACATACATTTAAACCTATACATAGACACACATATATTGGTTAATAAAATAAAAGTTATCAAAAAGTTATAATTGAGGTCTGCACTCTCTCAACAGCAGATTCTTCAATTTGACTTTGAAAAAAGGGAGAGAGGATGAAATTTTGGAAATCATTTAGCTCTATGAAAAAAAGTATTTTTTTTGTTTCACATGTGGAATGAATAAATCATTTCTATTTCGCGTGTTGTAATTGTGGTGTTCTGATATGAAAGACTTTTTTCTTTCAGATAGGAAAGAGCAATGTTTTCATTTTGAAAATGATAATCAGAGTTTGATATAGAAACATTTTATCGACCGGTAAACATTTCAGTGAATTTAACATTTCGTTTATAGGTGTTCATTTAGAACAGGATAATATCGATCTCATTGCTCGATTCTGCAATTTTTGTGATCGATTCATTATATTTTGTTGTAGTAAATATAATATAGCAGAGCAGTGGTTGAAGTGAGGTAGAATTGGAGGATTGTAAATGATTGTTGTTTTTGACTATTTGGAGAGTAAACCTGAGCATCTGTACAAATAGCATTATTTTAAATGAATTTTTTTTATTATAAAACTAGCATGTTCTTTAAATTTCGAATCTCTGTCAATAATGACCCCTAAATATTTGAAAGTATCTACTACCTCAACATAGCCATACATTTGTTTTTTTTTGTATTTATTTTTAGTTGGTTGGAACAACACCATCAGTTTTTTCAGTGTTTCATTTACTATATTTACCACCGTCAAACAGTATTTGAAAAGTGAGTCAGTGTATCGTCCGCAAACAAATTAATTGGTCATATTCCAACATTATTTACCACATCGTCAATACATATTAAGAACATATTAAGAATAATAAAGGAACACCCTGTTTGTTTATGAATTATGCGGTTGGTAATTTCACTCAGTTTTATAGTCTCATATCTCGAGAATGATGCAACCGAAAGAAAATATTATATTAAAATGTTTGACACATCCAACAATATTCCACTTAATTACACTATGCGCATAAAATGTAACCTAGCAGGTGCTTTCTGAAAAATTACGATAATTTAATTTTTCTGCCAATTACATTTTAACTTTATGGGTGCCTTCAGGTTTACTGAATACAGGTAGGACCTGTGCCTTTCACTTCATCAGAAGCCGATGTGAAGTAGCCGATGTGAAGTAGCCAATGACACTAACTGAAAGCAGAGGTTTAGAGGGTCTGATGAAAAAAATTATACAGAATACTAAGGAATCGGCTATTTTTTTTAATCGGCTATGCATGTTTAGGTCTTTTTCGCCTTTAATTTTACCGAACCATTTTATTCCTATATCAGAATTATTGCGAGTGCTGTGTTTAAAGCGTTCACCATCCTCCAATGTTTATTTCTGGTTTCATAAACAGATATAAGAGACGTTTATGAGTAATGTTATCAACTCAACTGTGAACCAGATAGTTCTGATCGCAACCAATTCTTCACTTTAAGTAAAAGTAGAGGAGATTCTACAGAGATGGGGAAGCCATATACTTAGATGAAGCTCAATAGTACAAGGCATAATTGAGGTGTTAAACAATGTTATGGGTCAAGTAGGTCGTGGATGATATAAAGATGACAGAACACATACCCAGATCACTGACCTGGTTCAGAGAAAGTTCAAGTAATGACCCTGGAATGAAATCTGGAATATACAGTAATGTCCCAGGGGAAGCCTTATTTCATTTACTGAACAGTGCTCACAGAGAAAAAAAAAACATTCGTATATCAACAAAATATTGTTACGATCTTTCTGGGTTCGTATTTCTAAATAATACTCAGATCCAAACTAAACTGTAGTTATTAACTTCGATACAAAAACAAATACAACACACTCACTAATAATTCAGAACACCTGGACTTTCTTCTTACTTGGAACTTATAACCTTTTAACATTCAACATTTATTCCTCCCTTCGAGTGAAATGCGTCGGCCTTATATAGCTAAATTTCATTTCCCGAATTTTCGACTTCCATCGATGGATCGATCCAGATAAATCATCATTCATCTGAGCGGCACGCGCTGCGGAATTGCGCGCTGCGGAATTTCTCGCTGCGGCGGACGGGCCTTTGTCATGCAATCGTTACACCGCAGCGTCAACAAGGGACACAGGGGTGGCGTAAGGATGTTTGTTTTGAATATCGTAACAATATCATCCAACTCGAGTAAATAGGTAAAAGTGTCAGTATCCAGCAATCAAATATTAATTGGAATGAAACAAATGTTGTCATTGATTTGCTTCTATGCAATTCTTTTGGATTGAATGCAACTTGTTTCCAATCGTTTATAAGTTTTGTTCCTAAAAAATCTCGGTTTTTCTTCTTGAAAACGCCAGATGTTTTGGTCGATTATATTATTTGATATTTCAACATTACCTTCCAGTATTATGATTTGAGTTTGATTTCTACCAACCAAATATTCTGTTAAATTATTCATTGCATCTTTGGATTGAATTCACAAAGTACTGAAACAGTTCTTCTTGTTCAACCAAATCATTAAATTTTGAGGTGATTCACTAGTTATTTCGTATGAAAGATATTATGTTTGTTTGTGATAGACATAACGGTTCACATAAAATGTATTCGACGGAAGTAAATGTATTTTTTTAAAAGAAAGTGACTGTAACAACAAATTTGTTTTTCTTCTGCAGTATTCCAGGTCGAAATGCATGTGATACAACGATGTATCCATGAAAATATTTTGTCCAATTTCTAGAATATTACATTGGTTTTACAGTAAAGCTTCACAAACAATATTACAAAGTGAAGATAGTGAATGTAATAAGATTTGTTGGTATCCCGAAGAAAAACAAATGAAACAAATTTTACACACATAATTTTTGCAGGACAAATTAGAACAGTGCGATTCACAAAATCCATGGAAGGGAAAAAAATTGAGGACGTTTTTTGATCTAGATGTGTCGCATGTATTAAATGATTATTCCTTTTTAGGGCAAATCCCTTGTCCCAAGTGCAACAAGTTGTACAAGAATGAACGGACAATGAAATCACATTTTTCACACGACTGCAAGAACAAAGTATTGATAGGTTGCAGTCATTGCAGCTATGTTTGTAAAAGAAAATTCAGCATGAAGGAGCACATCGAGAGGAAACACTGCGGAGTTTGATAAAATAGCGAATCGCTTCCTATGAAAAATATTATATATTGCATCATATCCAAGGAAATGAAGTGTTTGTCCAGTTGAAACCTACAAAAGCGTGTACGAAGGCCGTTTTGTTTTTGATCCCAACTTCTATGTCGAGATCTAATGAAATAATATTTTCATGCACAACTGCAGCAAAAACATGGTATGGTTTAATGGGAATACATCAGATATTCATAATATTTGTCAAGAAGTTGACAATGTCTATTAAATATTATAGCAAAAATAGTAAATAAAATATTTATTACAAACACGTTTAATGTTGAGTTAATGTAAATAAAAAATTACACTTTTGTTAATAGTCGTTTTTTACATACATTTGGAGCAACAAATTTTTTGCATCCTTCTGATATTTATGAGAAGATTATCAGAGATTATTTTGAAACTACAAATCCTATTTAGTGGTTCTTGTGGATTTTTGTGATAGATTGATTATTCAATTTTCTTTTCAACCATGTGAATTTTTTTGGATTTCGGCCATAATTTTTTTACCATTTGCAATGGAAATATCAAGTATAAGTGCGGATCATATCTCGATAAATTTTGATGTGGAACAATGGGGCAAAAATATTTGGAATACCATTTTATGAGAGAAGATACGATGTAATTACTTGTAGACCGTTTGCCCATGACACTGTATTTTATTCTTTCATCAGGAAACTATTACTTCTACGGACACAACACAGGAGTTAGAAAAGTTTATAATTTTCGACAAAGATTCTCCTCCTAAAAATTTTTGCACTTATTTGGTTATACCCTGTATATCTGTCGGTCTCTGAAACTTCATTGGAATCTGGATGTTGAACAATTGCTACATTTATCCCAAGAATTCGTTTTAATCGGTGCCATGTCGGATAGTCGACATTTCATTTCGATAGTTTTATTAGGCTTAATTACATGAAAAGTTTATTTTATTAACATACTATTCAATTCTACCAAGCAGCCTATTCTTTAGTATTAATAATCATTTCCACGTTTTATCTTGGTAAAATCGAAATAAAATAAATTTTGGTCGTAGGTATAAAAGTTGATGGAAGCCTAGAATAAAACCACGCCTAATTCAATGGAAATCACTTTCTCCAAAAGTAATTATAGTTTGTTTAATACCATGGTAGTGTCTGGGCAAAATGAGCATTATTTTGAAATGAATGTCCACTTCTAATTGGTTATATTTTTCAGACAATAATGTCAAACTTTTTTTTTAAAAATTGATGAAACTCAAATCTGTCATTTTAACCACATTTCTTGAAAATATATTTCACTTTCTGAAAAACTGTTCTGTACGTCTAAAAGCATCACTCATCACTCATCAGTAATCTTCAGCAGCAAAGATATTCGAATTTGTCTCAATTTGTATACATGGCAGTCAAAAATCTAAGGTAACAATTTCAGTTTTGTGATAGCCCTCAGAAGGTTCTGAAGACCATAACAATTACAGCATCGATAAAACTGTTTTGCTGTAACGACATCCATATAACCTCCTTAAAGCTGCTAGAAATCTACGAGGGCCCACTCCTATGAAGGTTCTCAGGGCTATTTTAAAATGCAAGCATAAAACCTGCTTGCCTTATTCGCAGGATTCTTAATAACCTCCTGAGGATCATTATAAAACCAAATCATGGGGCTGTTATAAACCTGTATGTCATTAAACAAATCTATTTGGCATCAAAATATCTTTTTTTAATGAAATTGGGTTAGAAAATATCCCATAAATAACTACAGCCAAAACGGACTTAAATTAATCTAATTCTTCAGTTGCGAAAAATAGGGCGACTATTTTACAAGCAAAAATATAATGATGGCGTCCTGGCAGTGATATATGAAGAATATATAGGTATTCAACAACGTAAAATGTCGAATTTCATCTGCGAATTAAATTTTTTTGACAAAATGACATCAGTTAGGTGGTAAATCTGCAACGCGCCCCAATAACAACGCGAAATTAAGAAAATAAAAAAAATACCACATGAAATTAAAAAATTATTTTGACTCATATCTCTCCCGGAATGATTTGTACGATATCTAAATACAAATGAATACCAATAATTATGTATTTCCTTTCCGTCATACACACCAAATTGCAAGAAACATGAATTGAAATTATGCTCTCTCTAGTTGTAATAAAATATGGCTACCCTACCTTTATTCTATTTAGCAGCACATATTGCCGTCATAAATTCGTTTCTTCTCAAAATAAACCATTTTAAAATCATTTTATCCTAAAAAAGTACGTTTGGTATTATTTAATCCAATTTCCAAAATAATTCAACTGTCAATTGTCAATCCCGCCTGACATTCGTCTTTTCGTGATCGACGTGGTCAGTATACTCAGTGTCTATACTCCCGTGATAAGTATTTGGTGTCTAAGTCTTGTGAAACGTTTAATTACTATTTATTTTTTCCAGTTATCTTTACCCAATGTGATTTATTTATTACCGGTTAGGGGGAGCTACTAGCATTTAAGTAGAAATAGTTTTATGCTTTGATTTTATAGCGGTTCTCGAGAGTACATCTCAAAACCTTAATAATACCTCATCATTAGTTTTATTACAGAACCATTGCATGGACTTGAGGAATGCTATAAAACCATCACAAAACTAAGTTTCTATGTGGATTATTTAAATACCAAAAAGATTTATCGTGTATGTGTATAAGCCATTGTAAAACCATCATAAAAACAAATATACTTAAATGCTGAATTTATCATATAGCCTTCAGGAGTGTTTTGAAACTGATTCATAAATCTGTTTGCTCTGGTAGCGTTTTAGGAATAATATATGACCTGCATAAATAAAATTGGGCATATTACCTAACCTTCATAAAACTTTCATAAAACTAGGATAAATCCAAATAACATTTAAATTGTTACTTGGGTGAGGTAGCGATTTTCCAGAAATTCTTAAAATGCCCATTATCTCGAAAACGGTGATATTTTTACTGAGGTGAAATTCTGATATTCTGAACAGTCATGACCTGGTCTATCGCCAGTTTCAATATTGTACAAGGTTTACCGGACACCTTGTATATTCACGCAGCTGCGACCCATGCCTGTATTCCATATCTGAGATGGCTTTCTGCGAGTGTAAAGTACACTGTTTTTAATTGTTCCGGTGGTAATCATTCTTTCATATGTTTAAAGGAGTAGATTATTCTTTGTAGTTTTTTTATCACGTAGTTGACATGTTCATCCCACCTCAGGGGGGCTATTCTCGAATCATTCGACTTCCAATTCGTATACGAATAAAAGAGACAAATATACATATTGTATGTGTATCAGAGTGAAACAGTAAATCGAATTCGCATACGTACAAACTCGAGAATAGGACCCCAGATGTCGATCGAGGTATACGCCCAGTTATTTGATTTCTTCCACTGACTGATGAATACCATATTCCTTGCCGTTTGTGCTCATGTTGATTCGTCCCATATCTGTCATACAGCAGCATTACAGCTAAAGGGTAGAAATTTAGTCTTTTTGAGGTTCATGGTGGGGAGTTTATGATCAAATCAGTCCTTTATTACTCTGAGGTCTTTTTCGACTTTCTTCCTCAAATTTGGCCAAGTATCTGCTTCATAAAAAACAGCAGTGTCGTTTGCAAAACCTGATATCACCAGTTACTTTCAAGATGAAGGAGTCGTTAACAAAAAGATTGAGTAGTGTTGGACCCAGGACAATTCCTTGTGGTACTCCGTATTCAATATCTAATTTTTGACTTGTTTTATCTCCCACTCTAACCACTTGCTTTCTTGTGCTTCGGTGACTTTTGTATAAACTCTAACACCATTCCTCTGATACCAGAGTCTTCTAATGCTTCTAATGCTCGAATTAATAACGTGTGGCTTACAGTGTCGAATGCCTCACTAAGGTCTATGAACAGGCACAAACTAGGCCTTCCATTCTCTGGAGATGTATGTACTTAAGCCGTATTCAAAGAAAATTGACGCCAGGGAGGGGGCGACTGGGTACCGATCTAACCAGTTTTTTCCCGATATTCCAAACTAATCTTCATGTCCCTTGAAGGGCATTTATACCTTCGTAGATAATCGACCCCCCTAGTGTCATGGGCCAACGGTCTATTGACAGATAGCGCTTAGGGCACATCGAAATTATAAAAATACGTATTGAAGAAAACCAAAAAAATGTATATGGTAGACAAGAGAATCGAATTATCGGGGGTAACACCACGAGTGCTCGCAATACTATCGATAGTAATTCTGTCAGAAATCAACGAGATCAAATTGCTTGGTAAGACCACGAGTCCTTCAGGACGAGTGGTGTTACCTCAACGCAATTTTATCGAGTTTAAGATTTCTGATAGAATTATCGATGGTATTTAGAGCACGAGTAGTATTTATTGAGATAATTTCACGAGCCAACAAAGTAAAAAAAGTTCCGTTGTCGTGAATTCTTCAATAGTTATAGATAATGCCTGATGAAGTCTGTCATACTGACATTCATATTAGTAGCAAGATGATATTAAGTTCTCCGTTGTTGTTTGGATACGTGGTTGCCATGACAAAGTGGTATTACCGGCTCGAAAGCTAGGAACTGCGTATTATCGAGGCATACGTCCCTTATTGGCCCTAATATTGCAGGGAAAGAGGGTTTCATACGGCGAGTGAAATTATCAACGACATCACAAGTTGTTTGGTATAAACCTTTATACTATCAAACGAAACAACTTATTGCCATGTAGAGGTGCTTATTTTCCAGGTTCTTTTGTGCTGAAAAAATCAAATACCTACATGATTCAAACCTACTGAGTTTCTTGTCTTGTGCAGATTGGAGTATGTACAGGGTATGTGTGTTCGAACTTATTTTTTGGTAGTTGCTGCATGAATTCTGCAACATTTGATCAAAACTCACTTCGTGATTATTTTTCAGGTCCTTTTTCGTGCTCTCACTGTAACAAAAAATATCTGAGGAAAAAACACCTGGCAAGGCACATGAAATATGAATGTCAAACCGAACCAAAGTTCAAATGTTATATGTGTTCAAAAGCGTTCACTCGCAATCATAATTTGACTAGACATATTACTATGTGTCATAGCAACCCCCCTTTTTGATGAAAAATGACAGCGGGATTATTTATATAAATTGGAAGAATATAATATATTCTACTTATATTATTCTGAATAATTTATTTATCTGTAATGAACCCCTTTTTATAAATAAATCCTTTATTTAGTCATGAACTAATAAAAACATTGAGAACAATTTACATAATATTTAAAATATAGATGACTCATACACATGTGTATATACTTACAATTAAACATATAAACATATATAACCTAACGAACCAAACACAGAACATGTATAAAAAAGAATGTTGCTGCAATATATTTGTATCAGTCAATAGATGCTTCTTAAGTCTAACTTTAAAAATGTTTAGACTAGCAGAACATTTCACATAAATAGGAATATTGTTGTACATGGTTACACCTTGCACATTGCAAAGCAGTTTCACAACTGTGTTTATTTCGGAACCCTGACTGAAAACATTCCAAGTCATCCACAATTTGATTGTAGACTGTTTTTTCCAGTATTTTTCCTATAACTGATATCATATTTATTGATCTTATATCAACCCCCTTCACCAGACCCTGACGTATCTGATGATTCCACTTTTTTTTTACTGCAAATACCCCCAGGAAGGAATATTCTTATGACTGATACGGATGAGTTTTTATTCAAAACATTATTAAGGTGGGATTACATGCACGGGACCGGTGGCCGTACTGGGATTTGAACCCAAGTCCTTATGGTTGAAAAGCGAATGTTACACCATCACGACCACCACGGCCCATATATCCAAATGTACGTTATTTCAACTGAATCATCAGTAGTTTCAACTCAACCAGAAAAACATCCACATAACAAATTGTGGTTTGAGCACTTGACAAAACTCTCGTTCTTCTCCAGAATAATTCAATACCCTAACATATTTCCACCCCACATTTTTTTAAAGATAAGCCCTAATAATTTCGGTTCCATGACACTTCAACACACGACATTTCTCCAGGCGACATTGCACCACCGATATTTCAACCACATTCTTTCTATCTATTTTTAACGATATGGTTATTTCCTTGTGAAATTAAATTTTGTGAGGAGTAATTTTTTAGTATGATCTAACCATAACGAACTTACCTCACGTAGACATTTGAGTGCGTAGAAATTGAAAAAGCAGGTGGTTTTGCACCACTTTTCCTTGTGAGGAGTCATTTTTAGTATGATCTGACCATAACGAACTAACCTCTCGTAGACATTTGAGTGCGTAGAAATTGAAAACTCAGGTAGGTTTTGCACCATTTTTCCTTGTGAAAATACGCTTTGTGAGGAGTCATTTCTTAGTATGATCTAACCAGAACTTACCTTACGTGGACATTTGAGTGCGAGGAAATTGATATCGTTGGTAGGTAGGTTTGCACAAGTGTTTGGCCTGCCTTTGAAGTTTTGAAATTGTGAAACGATTTAGGGTTGTTTTTCTATGTTTAGAAACACAAAAATGTAAAATGCAAACCTCAAGCTTGAAATTGCATACTTTATATTTCATGCAGGATGTGTATAAGGGTGTATTTTCAACATTTACAAGAAAAAATGGAGGGATTATGAGGGATTTGAAAAAAGAGGAAGGAATAAAACCGCGTTTTTTTGCATGTCTAGGTGAGACTTGTCTCACTACTCTTAAATCATTGCAAATAGCTTAAAAAGGGTAATGGCACCTGCTTTAGTATAAATATTCCACATTAACTAAAATATCCATTAATTTTGCATCCTCTGTAAACAGCGCAGAAAGGTTACGTTAAGTGGGTGGGGAAAAAATTGAGAGGTGCTCAGATACCCACAAGTTATATATGCATGAGAAGGTAGAAGTCCTCAGGAAGGAAATGCACTGTTACTTTTCCTTCTGTGATCATTTTTAGCAAAGTTATAACAAATTCAATGTTCGGACCCGCTGGAACTTGCAGCAGCGGGTAAAAGCGAGCATGAAATTTCATGTCTGTGTTCAGGGACCCTATGTTTGAGTTCATTCGATGCAATTTCGCATGCGATTTTTGCACTTTATCGAAGGAAACCCCAAAAATGGTATGTTCGAATATCACCAGCGATAATTATCGACCATAAAACTACGAGCGGATATTTAGCATGCGATAAGAATTATCGATCGGAGTAATTGACTTAAATCCTAACCTTGATAATAATACATCGTTTACGTTTTACTCGTGATATACGAAATGGCAAATTTTGATGAAATTGCAATGATCGCTATTGCAGAAGTAGTAGACGCTGCGGGGGCAGCAGAACAGCGAAGGCCCTTCTACCCTCGTGTAAATGCATTGAAACTTGCAGATCGACAATTCGTTAGAATGCTTCGTTTATCAAAATAATTAATTCGTGAGGTGATTCGACTAGTGTCTCCCTATATAGAGGAGGGAGTAGAGAGTCAGATATAAATATTGAGACAAAAGTAAGTTACCTCAGTCTAAATAGGCAGGTATATGAATATGATTTATAATGAAACAAATGCTGATATGAAGGTTTTAGTAAGTCTTGGATTCCTCGCAAGTGGCAGCTACCAGCTAGATTCAGCTTCCAATATACACGTAGCTTTCAGTCGGTCATGTTTCAATGTGCCTTGATGAAGTGATTAGTGCTTTAAATCAACCAGATATTTTTAATGAATTGGTTAGTAAAACAACACAAGAAATATAAGCAGAATAGTTGTCAACGTGATGCGCCACGTCATGTGATTCAAATACGTTTAAGCTATCCCTGCCAAAAATATCACATATAATCTCATAAAAAAATATAGACGAATTATGAGAATTTATAAGGATCTACGTGGAAAGTCTGTAACCTATACGTACGTTATCCCTGGCACATGAACGTTTTGGAAGTATGTATGAGGATTTATAAGTAGGTGTAATTTATAAGCATACCCGAATACATGTCATACGAGTTTGTATCAGGTAGTGGTTGTTTGAGGGAACTATGAGATTCGATGAGGTATTCCACTTTTAATCACAACGATATTATATGCTTACTCACAAGCTTGTCAACGTATGAAAAATGTGCGGTAATTTACAATTACTAATCTTATTTGGTATCGTATGAAGAAAGTGGAATCAGTATTCGATGATCTGTATCAGAAATTCCGTATCCAATTTTATTGTGTGTGGAAAAAGTGACATCACGATGTGATGGTTTGGATCAGGAATTCCTTATCTAAGTATATGTGATTCCTATAAGTTTTCATACAACTCAAAATCACTGAGAATTCACATGTGTCGATAAGAAAACAAGGATACAGAGTATAAGAGTTTCTTTTTGGCGAGGGTGGTGCAAAGAGACTATATACACGATTCGATGAGGTATTCCAATTTCAAACAAAATATTGTTTTATCCACATTCAAAATCTTGAGAACCTATGTGTGGAAATACACAATTTATAACATCTTTCGGTATCGTATAAAAAAAGTGTGATCAGGACTTAATGGTCCAATCTGTATTTGGAATTCCGTATCCAATTTTATGCGAATCCTTTGAGATTTCATGAGATCCAACAGTAGGAACATTACGAAACCAAGTGGAAAATTATAAACAAAATATTCTTAAGAATATTCAAATAGATTATTATTATCATATCATGCCAGAATATTTCAAAAATATTTCAGAAAGATCAACACAAGATCAACGACATGCAACATTCCAGGAAAATCTTTCTAGAATATTGCTGAAATATTCGAATAGATTATTATTATTATTTGACTCCAGATTTTCAAAACATATCAGAAGAATCATAATGTACCCTATGTTATTTTATCTACGCCTACAAATAATGATCTACAGCGCGGCTTTTTTTGGTCCCCCCCCTCTTAACTTTTAAACGTTTTGACGTACAAACATGAATAAAAAACTGTTTGGAGGGTTTCACCGATACTACTTTTTGAATAAAAAAATATGGTGATTGCTCGACAGGGGACGCGGGGGAGGGCACTTCAATTCATAATTTTTAAATGGCATGGGGGGTCGAGTGTCACATCGTTGAAAAGAGAATTCAATTCTCTTTACAATTATCTAATTTTTTTTGAATTTCGTTAATATTTTTTTTGCAATTCAAATTCGAAATATCAAATATAAATGCGGATCTGAAAACTAGTCATACCTTGATAAATTTGAACGGTTTGTTGTGGAATAATGAAACCAAAAACATTGCGAAGGGTATTATCGATACTACTTTTTGAGAGAAGAAATATTGCTATTACACTACAGATGGCGCTGGAGGCACACCAACTAGAAAATTTCGATAGGCATAAAAATCGAAATTGGGAAAAAATTCCTCAACTAAATTCAAAAATATTTAGATGGTTGTAAGAGAATTTAATTATCTTTTCAACGATGTGACAATCGACCCCCCATGCCATTTAAAAGTTTTGTTGATGTGTCCCCCCGCGCCCCCTGTGGAGCAATCACCATATTTTTTGTTTCAAAAAGTAGTATTAGTGAAACCCTCCAAACGGTTTTTTTTTCATGTTTGTACGTCGAACCGTTCTAAAGTTAACATGGGGGGACTAAAAAAAGCCGCACTGCACTGTATGTTTCAAAATGCAAAATGATCAATTTTTTTATCATAATCCGATAATCGAGAATGAATTTATTTACTTATTTTATCCCTCGTATGTCAAATGTATTCGCTGATAAGAAGTTTTAGTTTCTTTTCCAATGAACTGCATATAGTTCTTTCACGAGTCATGAGCTCTGAATGTCTGAATCGTTGTATGAGGGGTAATCCTCATACATCGTATGTATGTATGTAATGAATGAATCTCTAACCGGCTACTCGGAGAGCTTCTTCCTCTACTCGGAAGATGGTGCGGCCTAGACCACGTTTCATAAAGCGTGGTCAGAGTAAGTAAATAGCAACCACGGTAAGATGAGAGTTGTGATAATATACACGAGGAACATATGGTGTTAACTGGCTGCACAGATCTACCCGATCTACCTCCTTTGAATGAATGTGTGTTTACATATTTTTTCTAATTTGAAAATGACTTTATTCTCTATGTACATAAGTGCATATAAAATCATAAAATCCATTGGATTATTTATTCAATTTTCATATGGAACGTGCCAGCAACAATCTGGCAGACCTCAATGATGTTTTTTTTAATAATCAAGTTACTACGTTCTAATTTATTTTCAAACTGCAGGACCTTATAGAAACATGTAGCTTCCATCCCAGTATTCGCTGATAGAAACGGATAACAGTTATGTCTAAGAACACATTAGAAATTAAAGGAATATGTATCTGTAATGTCTTTTAAATACTAATGAATATCGAATATGGCTCTATACGGATTTGCGGTTTCACTATCCAACTTGGATCTCATAAAATCTCTTAAATATTTTTTTATCAGTCTCTATGAGACATTTTTGGCAGGGATTGGTTGAATTCGTGACCCAAGCTAAGATTTTCCTCACACCCTTCGAAACCGTCCAACTCTGTATCGCATTCAGTTCGGGAATACCGTATCGAACGAGAAGAGTATCGCATGAGATTTTTTCGCGATGCAAATATCACGTTCGAAATTTATCGCTCAAACTCGAACATAGGGTCCAACTCACGTTTTCTGAGAAAACTGGCGCATTTTGTTAGGGATTACTGACAATTGAATTATTTTTCACACTATTGAAACCGTTTTTATCTTTCCGAGGTAGCAGCAACAACATTTGTTTTCAATCAAGCATTTTTTGGTGTCCACCTCTGGATTTTTGGTAGACAAATTTTCTTCTTGTTTGTCATGGTTCGAAGTACTTACATGCCAAATTTGGTTCTGCCACAACCGAACTTCGCCTTTTACAAGTTTTTACCTAGTTTGCCAAAAGAGCCAAGACATCAATGACTAAATAATTTGATATTCGTTCTGTTGACTGCCGTACGGTGTTGCCCATTTTCTTACTACGGTTCGGAGTCGGTGATTGTTTCGCTGATTGTTTTCGCTTCGTCTATACTGTGCACTGAAGGGTGATGGATAACCGATTGCTTCTACTAATATACTTATATATAGTTAGAGAGGAAAAGTCAGTATAAGTATGCTACCGGAATAATTTTAAAATAGTGCTGTCCCGAAAATTATTTTGTTGTTTTCAGATTCTCGTCCAATCCCATGCCCACAGTGCGGTAAAATGTACAAAAACATATTGACTATCAACTCTCATCTCAGACAAGATTGTGGAAAAGATTTGTCGTATTCCTGTCAGTTTTGCCAGAAAAGCTTCAAGAGAAAGCAACGGCTCAGGGAACATATGGCTTGTGTGCATCGTCAAAAGTGGAATTTCAATTGATTTTTTTTTATTTTCATCATAATCATAGTCATATTTTGTATCGTACTACGAAAATTACGGTTTTTAAAACAAACAAAATATGAACCTTCAAATAAGATATGCTGTATACATTTTGTTGTTTGTATGTTATACTTTGTTTTTGAAGGACAACTTCTGATATTTTTTTAAACCTGACTTATTTTCTTAGAAGCCGAAAAAAAATTAAGTAAGTGTGTTACATTTAATATCTGTATTTATTTAAAGGGACTTCGAAAGGTCGAAGTTATTCTTGGAAAGACACAACGATAGGTTTTATAAAACGGTTTTTCTGTTAACCAGCTCTCCGTCCCCTTACGAACGGCAGTTCCCAAAAGTCGAAACTTGTTCGAGCCAAGGATTAACGAGGTCTTACCTGTTTACATGCGATTCCTAGCACGATCCGAGGAGAATCTCGAAAGGAGGTCCGTTGGTCACTCATCCAAAGCCCGACCTCGCCTAGCGTTGCTTGGCTTCAGATTTCGGTGACCCGGCGCTCCCCGTTCGAGCTATCCTCTAGGATTTATCAATAACAATCAATCAGTGAATAAGAAAATATCATGCTTGGAACAATAATATATAATAATAATGATACTTCCTCATAAATACGCGTAGAGTGTACTAAAAGTCATAGCATATGCTGGTAGAGGACGGCTATTATTATTTGCAGTGGCGCTCCAGGGCGGTTTAATAATTTGTTGGCACTGTTATCACTTTTCAGCTTCAGGAATACCGGAAACCCTACAGAACCACTCCGAGTGGTCGGTGCGCACTCCAAACAAGCGCTAGACTTCGGGATTGGCAAAAAACAACAAGTTTATAGTTCAGGGATTGGCTTTCCGAAAATGTCTCAGGACCCGTGAGGATTTGGGAAGTAGATTAAAACCCAAACACAACCTTGGTATTGATAAGCTACTTGGAATATCATCAGAAACAAAAATAAAAATAATCCAAATTTGTCCGATTGTCTGATCTCCTCTGACCTCTTACGAATTTAATGTTGCCAATGATATAATAAATTATCTGCCTAGCACAGACATAGCATTTGAAGAGTTTTTACCGAAACTACCTAGGTCACGATCTGAAAACATTCAATTTTAAGTCAGCTTCATTCATGTAAGGGATGTGAATAATAAATTTAAAAAACTAATATGGTAAAGACGTTTTTCTCTAAATCTTGAAGTTGTACTAGCAATCAGTTATATCATACTAATTCCTTTAATAAAATTGAAATGTCGGGGCGTGGCGCAGTGGTTAGAGCGTCCAACTTTGGGTCGAAAGGTCCGGAGTTCGAGCCCCAGTTGCGGCTGGGATTTTTTAATTCAATTTGACCGATTAAATTATTCAAATGTCGTGGCTGGACTGGGGTGAGTCCTGCACGATTCACTGTTGCGTTCCAATTAACAGTGCTGCTCCTAAGGTGGCGCATGGAGTTAGTAACAAGACCTATCCAGAACACGTGGCTAATGACCAAGTAGTCGATGCCAAGACACCAAATTAAAAAAAAGAAAAAATTGAAAAATAAGCATTTTTTTCTGAAAACATTCCCTGAAGTTCTGGAATTATCCAAGGTGGTTTCCACACATAAAAAAGAACCTTATACAGAGCTTTCGAATTTCAGACCTATTTCGATCATTTCAACTTTTGCAAAAATATTTGAAGCTATTCTGAAGATTAAAAAACATCGCAATTTGAAACAGAAAGTCTACTTATTCAAGAACAATTTGGATTTAAAAAACATTTAACCGCTTCGGCTATTAGCAGATTGACACAAATGGTGAATGAGGGTTTCGAAAACAATGATTTTTTTAATGCAAATTATCTAGATTGCGTGTCACATGATATTTTACTGTAAAAACGTCAGTGTTGTAATTTCCACGAAGATCATTTTGATTAAGTCTTAGAAAACCGAGTCCAGTTCGTTCTTTTCCAAAATTAAACATATTCTTTGTCCAGTATACAATACGGAGTCCCTCAAGGATCCGTTTCAGGACCACTGCTTTTTCTTGTGTTTATTAATGACTTGCCCTATTCATCTCCATCACCAAAGTTTATAATATTTGAAGACGACAACACGTTCATACATTCAGAAAAAAATTCAATACTTCGATTTCCACTATTGAAACTGAAAACGAACAAATAAAACGATGGATCCTATCTAATAAACTGAAAGTCAACGAGTCGAAAAAAAAACTTTTATGCTTTTCTCGATGAAAAATACTGACTAAATTTGATTCACATCAAGTGTACGGAAATTGTAGAAGTTTATATAGACGAAAAAATTACAAGGTAAGGAAAACAGTGAATTCCTTTGTAAAAAAAATAGAGCCTCAGTTTCTTACTAGGAAGTCTTATCAGAAATCGTGAACTAGAGTACTTTACTTACAACCTTTCACGGCATCATTCAGTCCATCATATCCCATGCTACACTTATTGGTATGGGGACACTCAAGCCACTGCACTCAAAATTTCAGTATACAGAGAAGAGGATAAAAAATCAGCTGTGAGAGTCAGAATTTTATGACGTCATAACATGGCCGATGCGGCTTCGCTCATAATAAAAATTTCAAATACCTACGAGTAAGAAATGCTCATGCTCATTTTACACTATAGTTTTTCTACGACTGTTTTTGAATTATAGCATACGAAATCTATTTTTGTAACAGTTTTTATTATCAATTGTCATGACATCAATGAAAATATTTAAAACTTGTTTCACTTATTTAGAATACATTTCGAAAAAAACCTGACTTCTATTAATTGCTCATAACATTAGATTTCCAGAGACCTTAATATGTAAGTTTCGATTATGAATTAAAATGTTTCGTATTATTTTTTTGAGATTTACATACTATGATTGTGTAAATAATAAAAATTATGGCACAATATGAACTTTTGGTAATTTATTTTCTTAGGATTAATTAGGAGGAGTATTTTCTTCAGGGGATTTATTTTCCTAGAGAATTATCTTCGGGGATGTTATTTCCTAGAACAATTTTCGAATATTTCTCGTAACAGTATATAAATGAAAATAAAGAGACACTTTTGACTATGAGGTAATTCGTGAATAAAGATCAACAAATTCCTTTCAATGGTCGGTTTTGAACCCTCATTAATTTGGCAATAACTTTTACAATCGGAATTTTTACCTGTGGAATACGAAAGATAATCCGTATTTGAAATATCACCCGATATGGGAACGGAAACTACCTACTCAATGCAGTAATGAAGAAAATAAAACAATTCAAGAAAAGATCTGGTGACATATATTACTTTTGGATCATTTTTTAATAATTTAGAATCATTCCTTGATGAAAGAATTTAAAATACTGTTCCATTAGAATTTCTGATAGGGGCTAACTTCGTAAAGTACCCTCGGCTGCACCACTGCCTTTTCGTTCTTGAGGGATACATTCCCTTGACAATTTACCTACTAGAAGGCAATCGAGGCAGCTGCCAGCTGATGTAGTACGCGCCAAATGTTAAATGAGTATTCATGTCTATCAGGGTTCATGTTTCACTCAAACTCTGGCATTATGATTACAAAAGATTATTTTTTCTGTATGTGTGTGCTAGTGTGTTAGTGAATATAAGTGAAACTTTTTGGTTGTTGGTAAGTTTGTAAAAACGAATCATTTTCACTTTAGAACATTTTTGTGAGGTAGCGTCCATCGCCCGGATTGTTTCCCGCCAATATGAGGTCCGCGCTTTAGACAGCTGCCACTATGAGCTTTGAGTAAAAGTACTCTCCTACCTTATTATGATTCTCATCAGGGGCGTGGATAGCCAGAATTTTTTCGGGGTATTTTAAAGAACAATTTCTAGATTTGAATGAACGGTAGCAAATGATCCTGCATAAACAAAGTGAATACTTACTTGTTTAACAATTTGACAAGATTTGAAGGTTCAGAATATTTTATAACTTTCTGTTGTTTGTTTTGTTTTGAATAATTGACCTTATTTCTTTAGGATCCTTAATGTATGTCACCACATTGATGTTCTGTCAAATTTCTTGAAAATGCGATCGACTCCAAATAACGGAAATTGGGTAATTATCGGACTTCCTCAGTTCGATATACAGTTATCCAGTTCAGTCTATCAATTACTATTTTTCAAAAGAATTCCTGCTTTATTTCATTATCTTTCCATTACTGTTTCTTTTTTTATTCGTGTTCAAGATATTGTTAGAACAGTTAATTGCTTTGACAGATAATTTATGTTATTTCAGCAATTTAGTACTAAAACATTATTGTCGATAATTCCCATTATTTTTGAAGAAAATTCGTGTACTCATGCAGTTTGATTTTAGACAAGTCGTGTACTCGTTTAATTTTTTAACAAAATTCGTTTAGGTACTTGAAAAATTTCAATAAGTGAAAAAAACTTTTGATATGAATCTTGTTAATATCGACATTCAAATTATGCTATGCTGACGCCCTGCCTAAATGAAGTCCAAATGGATTCGAAAATGATATCGAAAATTCTCATCAAAATGAATTGTTTTCTTTGATATTGCACCAGATGAAAATGAAGATATTGATGAGCATTCGTATAAGTTGAACTGAGAAATATTGAAGTCAGACATATTCAAAATACAGGAAAATAATTCGTCACTGAAATTACTGATAATAAAACTTCAATTCGGCAAATATTCATGGTGACAAGAGATTGTTGTTTATTCACTGTGCATTAGAAAAATGAATCTGTGATCACAATGAGTTACAGTCTTACCATTTTTTCTGAATTGTGGGAATAGAAGTTACGAAACATTTTGCAGAATTTTTATAATTGATGATCTTCTGCCTTATTGGCAGAAAGTTACATTGATGATTGGGAAATAAAAATAAAAGCAAAATTTGTACTGGATAATTAAGTTATATTCTTCATGATTTCCCATTACCTTTCAAGTTGACTGTAAACCACTTTCCATCATTGAAGAGTTTCCAACCAGGAGCTGATTATTATACTGAATCAAAAGATAATTCAACAGACCATAATATACTACCAGAGGTAACCAAAATCTATCCTTACCAATCTCAATTCTGGCACCTACCAAAGAGTCAATTATATTGTTGAATTGTTAAAATTGGTATGAGAGGGAAAGGTATATCGAAGGTCTCAATTCTGGCACCTACCAAAGAGTCAATTATATTGTTGAATTTTTAAAATTGGTATGAGAGGGAAAGGTATATCGAAGGTCTTGAAATTTTTCTCATTTGTTTTCGTCAGGCAAAATTGCTGGCTTTACTGCATCCAGCGACATTCGTACCTCGAGCCAGAGGCCATCTGCTAGAATTGCGTCGCTCTCAGGTCGTAATCATGTTAGTATCAATAGATATTTACGATTTATAAGTAAGTTCATGTTCGATATATGATATACAAGATATAAATGAAAATCTCAGCATTCTAGATGTGGAAATTTGATGATTTTTCTTTTTAGGACACCTGTGCCCAAAATGCATGAAAATATACAAGTATAAGTTCAATTTGCAGAGGCACATGAATTACGATTGTGGAGTGATTCCAAAATTCAATTGCACGGTGTGTTCAGAGAAGTTCAAAAGGAAAACCAGTCTTCAAATCCATATGAAAACCAAACATAATAATTATGTGATTTAATGAGATTTGAATATTGTTTATACGATCGAAAAAGCAATTTGTTTATTTGACACACGAACAATGGATCGAAAAATTGAACAGAAAAAAGGAATAAACTGGAATATCAAGATAATTAGCCAGTTACTTTTGAAGAAATTGCTTGGAGCCCCATTTCACTGCCATTGCAAATAATAATAGTTGTTCTCATAATGATCAACTCAGAGATCTCTTGTATAGTAGAATGTAAATGTTTGTACATATTGAGATAAACCATGCTGGGCACTATTGGAAAAATCATCAAAGAAATCAATAACAACAATGATAAAATCGTTGGTAGACAAGCTTTGTAAAAATCAATTATATTTTTAACTGTGATAAAGTTTGTGTTGTTCAATGATTCATATCTTCCTTTGATTTGTAATTTATATATAATTTTTTCGTAATTTATTTATAAATAACTGTAACTATATTTTTGATATTGAAATATGAAGAAATTTGTAAATAATTCAAATAAAGATCTGCCTATGTATTTGATGCATATGGCTTACGTCATTTGTAAACTAATTCACAAATCGTAATAATAACAAGGTGTTCAAAAATTTGAAATAAAATATCACAGTTTTTAGGGGAAAATGTTTCCCCTTTACCACACACCTTTTTGTAGACATTCCTAAATGCGCATTTTGATAACTAATTTATCCTTATCGATAGTTCAACTAAACTTAGTTGTGCATAAAAATAAAATTAGTCCAAGTGGAACTCCAAAATACTCTTCAATTCTGAATATGATGAATTTGTCATCATCTGATTTCGTTCAGTTAAAAAGAATTGAACCAATTGAGAGTGATTCCTCGGAAACCATATTCTTGTAGTTTAAGCAAAATCATTATATGATTCACGCAGTCAAAAGCTTTCAAAAAATCACAAAATACAGCAGCTGGTACTTCTCTACCAATAATTTTCGAATACACTTCATATAAAAGATATAGGATTGCATCTCCTGTGTTTTTGTTTCTCTGAAAACCGCATTGTTGAATAAATCAGTTTTTCAATAATTTTGGCCGAAACAGGTATGAGTGAAATGGGTCGAAAGTTTTGTGGATCATCGATAACAACAGCTCTACATACAGTGACCGCCAAAAAGTATGTATAGCATATGGAAAAAAGTTTATTGTTAGAGTATTGGAAAAATGTTTCTGAGGAAAAGTTTGTGCACGTCCGATAACCGTAAAATCGATTATGACACATGTCACGTGACTACTCCCAAGTAACAATTTAAATGTTATTTGGATTTTTCCTAGTTTTATGAAAGTTTTATAAAACCTTTCAGCATTTAAGTATATTTGTTTTTATGATGGTTTTACAATGGCTTATCAATAAATCTTTTTGGTATTTAAATAATCCACATAGAAACTTAGTTTTGTGATGGTTTAATAGCTCAAAGCATTAATACATAATTATTATACTATTTCTCAAGTCCGTGAGGACGTGAGATCACGACCTGCAATCTGCAATTTCAACTACGAAAATCGGCAACAGTGTTTCCCAAGTCCTCCAAGTTGCACCTGTTGATTGTTGATCGCACTATTCGCACTTCTGAGTTCCACACCGGCCACTACGCACTATTCGCAGTCACACCCCTGTTTGCCGCCTGTTTTCTGTTTATAGTCGAAGCTATTATTAATCGAAAATGAAATACAGGCACATGGTTCAAATTCAAAGTGGTATTTAGACATCTCAAAGTATTTTAGTATTTGGAATTGGATATGGGAGAAAAACTGAGGGGTTGGGGAATCTCTGAAGAGATTATTGATAATTTCAAAGTGTAGGACATAATATCAAGATAAGGTTAGGTCAGGTTTCTATATAATATATTTTACAATGAGCATGAAATGACATACATTTCCCACGAGTAGGTACATGAAATTTTGTAGTACGAGCGTACAATATACTATATGGCAACCTGACCTAACCTTATCTTGATATTAGCTGCTTTCCATTTTACGTAAGGAGCTCCTCAGAGCTACCCAGAGCGTATGAACATGCGTTCCATTTAGTGGAGCTTCAAGCACCGATTGATATTCCCCTTGCCCCTCGAGCACCACCCGTTTTATTGGTGCATGAAGCACAAGTAGACAAAAGTCAAAACGCGAATACATAGTTTTTTGGCGAAAAAGTCAGTGATAAAGTAATTTACGATTTCAGGAGCTTGGAGCTCTGGGGCTTCACACTCCTAAATGGAAAACGCCTATTATGTCCTACACTTACATTTGAAATTATCAATAATCTCTTCAGAGATTCTCCAACCCCTCAGTTTTTCTTCCATATCCAAATCCAAATACTAAAATACTTTGAGATGTCTAAATACCACTTTGAATTTGAACCATGTGCCTGTATTTCATTTTCGATTAAATTTTCTCATAGTCTTCTTAGTCAGCAATATGGTAGTTTCAACACCCCAACACAGTGAAGTTCTCAAATGAAGAGCTGTATCTTAATTCAATAATGTGGTTTCATTCATCCAAACATAGCAGTCTTTTGGTATGAAATGAGCATAGCTAATGTTAAGAATTTGTGCAATTTGATTCAAGAGAAGTGATTTCTCAATGGAGATTATGATTGTCTTGACCTATGTAACATGAGTTTCTTATTTGGAGTAAAGTTGGTTTACTCACACAAATAATATATATTTTCTATCATCCAAGCAATCTATACGCTTGATCAGAGAGTACTGAATTGGAAATTTAAAATGCTCAGATCGAGAAATTGTTTATTCCAGTATATATAAACAAGCCATACTCTTGAAGCAAAGCTTATTGCATTGGAGGAAGAAATCCTTTTTATGTGTGTGGAAAAAATAAATAGACTTAGACACCAAATATTTGTCAAGGGAGTATAGACACGAGTATACTGACCACGTCGATCACGAAAAGACGAATGTCAGGCGGGATTGACAATTGACAGTTGAAATATTTTGGAAATTGGATTAAATAATACCAAACGTACTTTTTTAGGATAAAATGATTTTAAAATGGTTTATTTTGAGGAGAAACGATTTTATGACGGCAATATGTGCAGCTAAATAGAATAAAGGTAGGGTAGCCATATTTAATTACAGCCAGAGGGAACAACTAAAGAGAGCCTAATTTCAATTCATGTTTCTTGCAATTTGGTGTGTATGACGGAAAGGAAATACACAATTATTGGTATTCATTTGTATTTAGATATAGTACAAATCATTCCGGGAAGGATATGAGTCAAAATAATTTTTTAATTTTATGTGGTATTTTGTTTATTTTCTTAATTTCGCGTTGTTATTGAGGCGCGTTGCAGATTTACCACCTAACTGATGTCATTTTGTCAAAAAAATTTCATTCGCAGATGATATTCGACATTTCACGTTGTTGAATACCTATATATTCTTCATATATCACTGCCAGGGCGCCATCATTATATTTTTGCTTGTAAATTAGTCGCCCTATTTTTCGCAACTGAAGAATTAGATTAATTTAAGTCCGTTTTGGATGTAGTTATTTATGGAATATTTTCTAACCCAATTTCATTCAAAAAAAGATATTTTGATGCCAAATAGATTTTTTTAATGACATACAGGTTTATAACAGCCCCATGATTTGGTTTTATAATGATCCTCAGGAGGTTATTAAGACTCCTGCGAATAAGGCAAGCAGGTTTTATGCATGCATTTCAAAATAGCCCTGAGAACCTTCATAGGAGTGGGCCCTCGTAGATTTATAGCAGCTTTAAGGAGGTTTTATGGATGTCGTTACAGCAAAACAGTTTTATCGATGCTGTGATTGTTATGGTCTTCAGAACCTTCTGAGGGCTATCACAAAACTGAAATTATTACTTGGGCTATCATGGCGGCAAATTGGAAAAAAATACCATGAAGTGGCCAAAAGTGGGGTAAGCTGGCAAGATATCGAAAAAAGTAATTGGAAAAAATTGCTTGGAATTTAATTTTATAGTAACAATGAAGCAATAAATTAGAAAAATATGAAATTTCAATTTTTTTTAATACTTTCCTATCACTTTAGAAAAATCAAAGTTTTTTTTCTGAATGGTTTGATTGTAGTGGAACATTTGTATTTTGATCATCATGACAAAACTCTCTCATTTTCTCCGCACCAGATGGCACTAAATTGAAAAATTTGGTTTTTGCCAGAACCCTCGCTGTTACATTGGTTCGTATCTAACAGTTATGTCAGAATTCCAACACTATTGTAATGATATGGCAATCTAGAAACATAATATCTCCTGGTTATAATCAAGTTTCAATGATAATGCTGCATGAGCGTTTCACTATGCACATTAACCTTCAAGCCTCTTTAATTTGAAGCACTATTTTCATGTTTATGTGCGAAGTGAAACGCTCATGCACGATTATCATCGAAGCTTGAGTACCTATAATCAGGGAACCAGAATGTTTCTAGATTGATATATCACCACAATAGTCTTGGAATTGTGATATAACTATCAGATACGAACCAATGTAATAGCGAGGGTTCTGGCAAAAACAATATTTTTCAATTTAGTGCCACCTGGAAACGAGAAAATGAGAATGTTTTGTTATTATCATCATCATAGTCATGCCATTCAGAAAAAAACTTTGATTTTTGTAAAGAGATTGGAAAACATTAAAAACATTCCAATTTCAAATTTATCTGATTTATTGCTCTGTATGCGAATATAAAATCAAATTCCAAGCAACTTTTTCAACTTACTTTTTTCGATATCTTGCCATCTTACCACACTTTTGGCCTCTTCGTGGTATTTTTTTCTGATTTGCCTCTATACTAGTTATCACGTGACATGTGTCAACATGGATTTTTAGGTTATCGGAAATGCACAAACTTTTCCCTAGAGATAATTTTCGAATACTACAATAATAAACTTTCTTCCAATATGGGACATTCTTTTTGGCGGTCACTGTATATATAGCCTAGTGGTCCGACAGTCCCGATGAGGTGACTGAACAAGATATATTTCTCGGATCTGAATTACTGCATATGTAAACTATGGTATAACATGAAAATTGACTAATACGGGTATTCGACTCAATGTGCATTTTTAAAACAAAAGAAATGGGGAGATTTGTGAGAAATTAGCACTTGTACGAATTATCATCTTCAAAATTTATATTGACTTCACCAGTTAGGATGACTGAAGAATCAACTGGCAATCCTGATAACAGTTACTCTACATTTTTAAACAAAAAATGTACATCAGAAATTGGTGATCAATACAGATTTGAAAACAAAAATACAGTGAAAATTCAAAAACTTTCTCCAACAAAAGCTCATCGAATTTATCTATATTGAAGAATGATGGATTTACCACGATCGATTCATTGACAATTCTAACTGTACCACCATGAATAGAACTTACAGGTATATTCTCTAAAAAGTCGTTATTTTACGAGTCGTTGATTAACGATTGTAGTTCAATTTACGATTACGTCAATCTAAACGACAATTCGGAAATTCGTATTCTGTAAACAATGTCGTTACGGCCTCAATCGTTACCGAATGAATAACGACCAACTTGAATTTTTGAGACAGGTAGTACATATACATTCATGTTTTGTGATTGATTGATGGATGAAAACAAAATTTTGAAACTGCCTTTTTCAGTAATTTGACTATTTTAAGGAAACTTGAATCAAATATGGAAATTGGTGAATATTACGGAACTGTGAAAAAAAGTAGTGAAACTATTATAAAGGCAACAATTTTCCGTATATTTGGATAAATTGAAAAACAGATTAGTAAATAAAAAAGTATGAACCAAGTAAACCAGAAATTCTCAAAGAAACTTGGCACCTCCTAACAGCTTAACTGAACAGCTCTGTTGGGAATTTTATATAAATAAAGGGGCCAAATAAGCAACCAATATTTCTGATACTTCGTGAATACACCTGCTGCCTACAAAAGACTGGGACACGACACACGATTTATCTTTTGCCATAGACTTCTGGTAATTGCCATGAGCAAAAAAATGCAATGCTAAAAGAAAACCGTGTAATTGGTTTTTGAATGGAAATTTACTAATTTTTGTTTACTTGTATAACTGAAGGTATCCTCGTATTCCTGAAGGACATTGCAGAGTGATCGCTCATTTCGTTAAATAACGATTCTGTGATTTTATCGTTATTTAACGGCTTATCGCTTGGTTACGACTGCTAACGATATCATTGAAAGACAGTGAATAGACCTGTTAGTCTACAATAGTTAGAGACCATGGTATATCCTGGAATATACAGTGTTTCACCTTCTTTAACCAATGTTCTGTTGAAGAACCTATACTAGGAAACTCTATACTCTCCAAAAATATATAAAGATCATCTGATTTACTACATACTGATTGAATCCTGAGCAATAATAAGGTAACGGACATTTGCTTCTGCTTTTTATAGGACTAAAAATATTTGGTTTCTTATATTATATTGTATCATTTGTTGGTTATTTGAATTTGATTTATCAGATGAGTGTTCCTTTAGCACCATTCTTATGGGTTTCTGGGTCCCGGTGAAATTGGTGTTCATATAATTTGAGTATTCATCGAACGAAATGATTCTGAAAATACAATTCATACTGAAAACTCATTGTGAGGCACAGATACACAAATTTATGTTTTATCGTACTCACACTCATAGGTACAAAATCATATCTTTGAGGGGCTGTATCCCGAAAACTAGTCATAGGATCGAGTTGGGCCCATGGGAACTTTTGATCAGGATAATGAAGAGAATTGATACTTTCATTAATAAATATTTAAATTAACGTTTGTACATTGTTTTCTAGTTCTAAATGTTATAAATAATTAATTGTTTGTGTAAAGTCTGATATTCACGAGAGGTATAAAAAATTTCAATGTCAATATAAAAACAAATGAATAAATTATATAAAATACAATTACGATAAAAAGTAAAATGACGATACAACAATAAGTAAATATGGTAAATAAATATATTGGGGTATTCACAATATCACAAAACAGTTGACCGTTAGACATACAGTCTGGTGCCCGTCAGATGCTCGACGTAGATGTCGCGCGACCATCTGATGGCATCGCTGCACATGAGCAGGCGCATTAGCTTCGCGTATCTCTGCGATACAGAGCACTGTCGCAACACTGGCTCGTTCTCCTGGTCCCATGTGCCCAAGGCCCCCACGCTGAAGGCATCGTGAAGACATACTACAGTTCCAGCCAATTCCACCGGGACCCAGAAACACATAAGAATGGTGCGGGGTCCTTTGTTGAATTAGAATATTCAAAGTCAGAATCAACCACCACAATTGGATTTATGTCAATATAATTTAGATTGAATTTTAGCCTGGTGTTTTCAGAAATAAACTCGTATAAGGCGATTATCATATACAATTTTCATGTGCAGACATTTTCATAATTCGAAACTCCACTTTACAATACGAGGATTGCCTTTGGTATTCCGAGATTAGAGAACAAAAACAAATATTAGTCATCTAAAATCGCTTAATGGTTTTTCAAAATAGTCCCCATGAAGATATATACACTTCTGCATGGGTTTGAACCAATTCTCGAAGCAGGTATGATTGAGGTATCTCCGAAACACGCATTCTGAACGCATTCGGTGCCAAGTCAGGACTATACGGCGGATGACTCATCAAATCGACGTTTTGTTGCTCAAAAAAGCAGTTGTTGAACCCGATTTGTGCGAGCTCGCATTGTCGAGGTGAAGAGTAATCTGTCTTCGGCGGTTGGTTTTACTCATTTCTTGGAAGACAACTGTCAAACAAATGGTTGTGTACCACTCAGAATTGACTGTTCTGCGTTGTTCTATTGGTACGGTTGCGACATGTCCAGTTTTTCCGAAAAAACAGGTGACCATTTGCTTGGAACTGCTTCTTGCGCGAACAACTTTTGTTGGCTTTGGCTTTTGAAACACCCATACAGTCGACTGCTGTTCACTTTCGGGCTCATACGCGTAAATCCACGATTCTTCACCTGTCACGATGTCATAGACGTGTTTCGAAGCACCGTGATCGTATTTTTTGAGTATTCCTTTCGACCAATCGACACTTCGTTTTTTTTGATCGATTGACAAATTGTGTGGGATCCAACGCGAACAATTTTTTTGACTGTTCATGCAATATTAAATGTATGCTGTCCCACTAATGCCTATGGTTGTCGCAATCTCACGAAAAGTCACATGACGATCTTTCAATATCAGTTCGCGCACAGCATCAGTGGTTTCCGGAACAACAACTGATTTTGGACGACCTTCACGAAATTCGTCTTGGAGCGAACTACGACCTCGAGTGAATTCATCATACCATCGATAAACACTGGTCCCTGATGGATTTTCATCGCCAAAAAATTAATTAATTTCATCGATGCACTGTTGCTGAGTTAATCCACGTCGAAAGTTGTAAAAAATAATCGCACGAAAATGTACACGATTTGATTCCATTTTTTGGCCGAGATGAATCTTTTAAGTTACTGTAAACAACACAAATAGTGCTCGTATGTCAAAACGTACTGAGTAAGTATATCCTAAAAAATGTCAAACCTTACGATAGAGCTGTCAGTTGCCAGATTGCAACACTAGGGTTGTCCAATCCCGAAATATAAAAACCAGCCTTCGTAGGAAGGGAATACTCATTAAGTAATGCAGAATATTCGTCTATCCTATAATTGAATTTTTTCATCGGTACTTGCAATTTTCAAAATTCACAGTGCAAGTGAAAAGAACAAGGAAATAATATATAAACCACAGTAGAGTTGATTTTTCTCTACCTTAGTATATGATATGCTATTCATGACTTGTAGTAGATGTAGGAATAATTAGGAAGAGATAGATGTAATGAGTAAAAATTAGACAGATTGATATGGCCAATATTTTTCACAAATCACCAAATTCAATTTCCAGTTTATTTGTACTCATGATAGTTACTGATACAGTAGAATGAATTTTTCTTATAATTGAAATTTACACTCATTTCAGGGCCACATTATCGTGTTTTTCGAAACTACACAGAATGCTTACGATGCCATAAGAAATACAAATACAAGAAAAACTGCGTGCAACATATTCGTCTACAATGTTTCAAGGAACCGCAGTTTGTTTGCAGCATTTGTAACAGGAGTTACAAATTCAGGAAAGACTTGGTGCGACATGTAACCGACAAACATTTGCATTTTAATGGTTAATGTATTTCTCATTACTTCGACGAGAATTTTTTTCTCTTTTTTAGAACAACTTTCATTATTGATTATCATGACCCGAAACATTAATGATTTGTTTAGTAAGGTGTTGATTTAAATAGAGAGTTATTGCAAACTGAAATAAGTTTACTTAATTACAAGAAACATCAATTAAATTAATTACAAGAAACATTAATTAAATGTATTGTGATTTGTTATTCTGTTTCGGAATGGTGTTATTGCAACAACCTTCTTTCTAGGTGCTTTTAGTGTCTGCAACGAAATAGCGCGTTACAAAACAGCGTGTATAAAACAGCGCGTAACAAAATAGCGCAGTAACAAAACAGCGTAGTACCTAAACAGCGTGTTGCAAATTAGCGCGTTACGAAATAGCGCTATAACCAAACAGCCCGTATCGAAATAGCGCCAGTCATAAAGGATGGTTGAAAATAAAAAAGCCTATTCGACTCCATGGTTTATTGGACAATAACAAGTAGATCTGAAAATATAACAATTAAATGCTCATTATAGGCAACATACTGTAAGTGATCTTCAATTTGGTCATAATTATAATTTCTTACTAATCTTAATTGTTTGTTCTGTTGCACGTATTTGCTGTTATTTCTCTTTTCTTGTCGGAAGCCGCATTTGAAGCGAGTGATAAAAATTTCAGCCTGATGATGCTGTTCCTTTTTCAAATGATTGATCAATTTATGAATAGATGGATGTTGGCAATCTATTGAATGTTGGAAAAAATTGTGCCAAGCACTGAAGAGTTATTCGTTCTGGACAAATCATTTTTTATGCGTTCGACCAAATTCCATGTAGAAATAGGATATCGAGGTTCCAATTTTATCAGTTTTCTTCCCACGTACTTTTATTCCCAATATTCCATCACTGGAGCCAGTTCTTCTGAGGTTGCGGAATCCTAATTGTGTGCGATTGCATGAAATGCTCGTTCGACATCATCTTCAGAAACAAAACTCAGTGCTAGAAGCATCTTGGAGCGAACTCTGAAACTTTCATTCGAACTGTAAATTGTGGATTGTTGTATTTTTCTCCATAAATTTTGGGAAAGATGGAAAAAACAACCATCAATTTTTGCCTTCGGAAATGTACATTTCACAGCATTCATTGATGCTAATTCAAAATCTGATATAATAGTAGAGGGACGTAAAAGCAGCTCTAAATTGACTAATCTGGGAAAAATTCTCTTCTATCTTCTGTTTTATTGCGCATGAGGCAATACATAACTGGAACGGCTTTGTCATGGACTAGTACATGAATTGTAAACAACTGCAAGAAAAGAGTTGGCGCAACTTTGAATGTGCCATCGATACTCCAGTGCTTGAATTCATTCATAATCGAGAGGTTTCCAGTTGTTCCAAAGATGAATATTCTGTCGGCGTCTTCTGTGCCAGAATCCCACAGTAGAAAATTGTCCCCTCTTTTTGTTAATATGTGGTTTTCACTAATAGTGATATCCTTCACGGTACTGGGTGTATCATACCTTCGCTGCGGCGTTGGCGATGTGTAAGTGTCTTGGCAGCATCATATGTCGGTAATGAAACTGAAAATTCTTCCGTAATACCGCTAGTAGATGCGTGGATGATATTTCTTGGTCCCTCTTCGGTGCTCCTCGCAATGTCGCGAATTTTCTCCTTCACCCCATTCACTTCATTTTCCGCCAAATCAGGCCCATGATTATGACTAGTTGTTGCTTTAGGCTTTCCGGAAGTAACAACCAATCTCCCCTTGCAGGCAGCTTTTACGCATCTCCATGATTCGGAAAGAATATGCACTTTATCGCGTCTATACCTATAATCTTCATACATAAGTAAATCTTTCCGTTTCTGAGTTTTAGAAATCTCCATTATTATGACAATGTTTACAGAAAATTGATGTTTGTTGTCAATTTAAAAATGCAAATAACGTATCTATGGTACCATTCATAAATTACATTTCCATATCAACCTCACCCCAGAAAATAATAAATACTATTAACACGTTCGCGGACAATGACGTGATATCACGTCATTGACCTTGTTTATGTCAGGTCACATAAAAAATTTGGTATGTGTCAAAAATGACACACTGACAGCATACTTATTTTTTGACATAGAAACGTGAAACTTATAGCTATGAAATTGTAATAATCAAATTAACAATGTAGCTTTGGCTAAAGTTTGTGCGTCATATGACGTCATGTCCCAATAAACGCTCGTTGATTTGTAATATGACACTTGACGGCATATGCCGCTGGTAAACGAATGTTTTTTCCAACTAACTATAAACACGAATTCGAAAAAAATATCGATATTTTTTATTAGGTACTAAAACTACACAATAATTATTGTTAAATTGTTAAAATATTTAACATAACTAAATAAAACAATATGTGGAATAAAACTATCAACTTATTCCATACTTTTCAATAAATTTTTCATGCGTGCCACTCTTGAAAGAAACTTCCTACACAAAGAGTTGGTTTTCCAATGCAATCCCGACATTGCCAGGCTGTTTCTTTTCTTTTTTTCTCGAAGTAGCATTGCTTACATCGTTTGTAGAATTTTCCTTTCTTTTTAGATGTTTCTGGTACTGGTATAGATTCAAGAACATGCCCTGTATTCATTTTGGCTTTTTTAGACGTTCTTGTTTTAGTTTTTATTGGTAATTCCATGGCAATTTCTCGGCCATCCTTCTGTTCTCGTGAAACACCTAATAAATTTTTGATTATATCATCTCTAAACTCCTGAAGCGTTTTTTTGGGTGGTATTTTCTATAGAGATAATGCGAGTTGCATACGGCAATATCTAAAAGGTGGAATATTACCTTCTTATGCCATCTAATTGTCTTCCTAGGGCATGAGTAATAGCTGACCATTTGGTCTGCTCTGTCTATCCCAGATATGTAGTTGTTATAACCGACACCCTCTATGGGTTTAATTTTCTTTCGTCCGTGTTTATTGGTGGTTTCAATAAGTGTAGGTTGGTAGCCTGTTGTGATAGCCAAAACATCTCGTTTATCACGCCACTTAGATACATATACATTGCCACTTCTTTTCCAGATATGCTCGCCAGTCTTCAGTTTGGCTTGTGTAATCTCCTTTGGATTACGTTTTTTGTTGGAGCGTAATGATCCCGTGCTACGAGTTTTTCGTTGTAACAATTTCTCGGACAGTTGAACACTGTTGTAGAAATATGGAACACTGTTGTCCAAATATGGTTCCATGAGCCTTAGTACCAAAGAAGTCACCTTGGTATGTTCTCTTGCATCATCTCTGTTGCTTTTCCCTTTATAAATTTCTATATTTAGGACGTAGCCATCGTGTGAGCATAATTCGTAAAACTTAATTCCGTACTTAGATTTTTCATTTTTGATGTATACCTGGAATTTCAACCTGCCTCGAAACAGTAATAAGGACTCGTCAAGAGACAAAAGGTCTCGGGAGGTGAAAACATACTTTGGCTCGATTCTAAATTTTTTTTTCAAAAACCAGCTTATTTTATATAAAGGATCCATTTCATTTTTGTCAGTGGAACTGTTGAGCATCTTAAAATTTGCTCGAATCTCCTTCCTGACACGGTAGCCAGAAATATTGGATGGTAATATAATGGATAAAGCGAAAACAAACTTCAGATAGAGCGAAATTTCAGTTGACCATTTAGAAGACACAGGCCAAAGAATTTTTTTATCTCATCTAAGGTAATGTGTCAAAAATTTTTGAATCTTTCGTATTTAGTTTTAGGCCTATTACCTAGATTCAGTGAATCGCCATATTCATTTGTTCTGTTCAATATGAAGTTCATAATTTCTTCAGTCCATATCAATTCAAAAACTTCCATTGGAGAATTGTTCTAATTTTTTTTTAGGTCCGACTGATGAGTGGTCGAATGAAAAATTTTTGATATCACAGAACGTATCTTCCCACTGGTCATTTTCCATGTCTGAGGGCAAATCAGGGTCATCTGAGTTCTCGCTGTCTTGATCTGATTCTGAAAAAAAAAAACGCTATGCTGTTATAAACTATTATACATAAAAATATTGTTTCATGACTGTATCGTGTCTTTACCGTCTTTAAAACTTACGCAATGCTGGGCCAGAATCATTTTCGTTACTTCTGGGAACAAGACTTTTCCTTTGTCGTCGTGATGGACCAGCTAAACAAAAAACAAATATATAGTTAAATCAATGACGCAATTCAGATTTACGGGTTCCTTACGATTATTTTCACTCTCGTTAATTTCACACTCAGATATATTACTATTAGAACTACTTTGGATATATTCAGGGTCTCCTATGGAATCATCTGTACTGAAGGGATCATGTATACTTGATCTCTCATCACAGCTGCCATCCTCACTTTCAATTTCGTCATACCACTGAAACAATTGTTTTCTCTGCTTTTCTTCCATTATTTTCGCGGTCAAAAGGCGTGAAACTGACATACGTTTCTCTCAAGTTGCAAATAAGCACTGAATAAAACGATCTACATTACCCCTCTGTCGATCACATTCGCACCCCCACTATAACGGTTTTAGAAATATTCCGTTGATTTTTTAATATGTATGTGGTGTCTACTGGGACACCTCGTATCCCAATATAAGTGAATTTGTCCTGAAACAACGCAAAACACTTTTGTACCGCGGAGTGCATTTGTCGACAAATGCACACAAGCCGATGCGGCATATGCCGTCACTGTCATTTTGGAAACTCACTATAAAATTGAGTGTCCGCGAACGTGTTAACACTAATTCGGTCGGTATAGTGGGTGATGAGATTTGAGTTGATGAAAATTTCATACATGAAATCCGAATGAGAATTGGCGCTGTTTCGATACGCGCTGTTTGGTTATAGCGCTATTTCGTAACGCGCTAATTTGTAACGAGCTGTTTAGTTACTGCACTGTTTTGTTACAGCGCTGTTTTGTTACAGCGCTATTTTGTTACGCGCTGTTTTGTACGCGCTGTTTTATTACACGCTGTTTTATTACACGCTGTTTTGTAATGCGCTATTTCGTTGCAGAGCCGCTTTTAGTTAAACTTTATTTTGACAAGTACGTCAAATTTCAAATCTTTTCATCTATTCACCCCATTCACCATCTCATAACATCATTGGTCTAATATCATTTGCATGTGCTGCCGACTAGTTTGCAAAGAAAATAACTTTTGAATCAACAGAAGCATAATATTTTTCACTCCTTCCCAAACAGCGCATCCGTTTGCAAAATGCTTACGAGGCACTACTTCGAGAATATTTATTTTCTTACGTAAATCTTGAACGTTTTTTTATATTTTCCCTCATGATTACGTACTTTGAACTCAATTAACACAAAAGCTACTACCATAAGTTTTGATGTTCCCTGCAAATTTATAGGTTACGAGTTATGATTCACAAAAATTTGAAGTATACGTCAAAATAAAGACGACTCAAATTAAAGTTTCTATTCCTTTATTTAAATTGAATATGGGATGCCTGTATTTTAATAAAAGAAAATTGTAAAGGAAGGACACGATGAATATATGTCAAAGAAAGGAAAACTTCATTGAAGTATTATTACAGTAGAACGACTACTACTACTACTACCATCATCACAGTAGAGGTTGCAATAACTCTCTAATGGCATTTCGAAGTCATTAATGTTTTTGTTTGTTTAGTAATAGTAATTGTTTTATATAGGGAAAACATGTATTTGAGCAATTGAATCTCGATTAAATAATAAAAAAATGTTTTTGGGTGAAATGCTCGTTTCAGTTAATATATTTTCAGTAATCCACGGCTTCCAGTTATACATCGTATGCCTAAAGGGCTCCAGTTTTCAGTTATCTCCATTTTTTTTTTTAATCTTGTCAAATGCACAAAAAATTAGATATTTGGTAATAAAGAGAGTCAGGTCAAAAATTGCCATAAATTTTCTGATTAGGCTTCCTAAATCTTTGTAAAATTTTTAAAAACATTATACGGGTTGCTCAGAAATTTTCGAAAATTGTGAAACTAATGTTTTTCAAATGTCAACCCCATTTTCATCACGCCAGTGTATACTACGCTGAAAAATAGGGGAAGTTTATGCTTACAACCTCATACTAAATCAAGCGGTTTTTGTAGAAAATTGGAAAAACTAAAATTTCCTAATGGTTATTAGAGATATCTGAATTATCAGTAGGGAGGCTTTTTTGAAACAATCGACAAAAAACAAATGCTCAAGTGTCAACAAACAATATTTGCTAATAATTTGACGTGAAAGCATAGTTATATCGAATGCATTTATCATCTCCCGTTTAGGATTTGTTAACGAAGATTACTTCAATTTGTTAATCATATTCGGGAATAGAAAACAATGGTACAGAAAATACTTTGAATGGTATTCCATTCTATTTTTTGACAGAGGATACTTCTGATTACTCGATAGATGGCGCTGGGAGCGCATCAACTTGAAACTTTCGAAATGCATATAGATCGAAAAAGAGACAAAAATATTTCAAAGAAATAATAAAAAAATAGATAATTGAGAAGAGAATTTGTTATGACACCTGACCCTCATGACTTTTAAAATTTTTAATTTCATGCTCATTCTATCTTTTATTTCAAAAAGTAATATTGGCGGTATTATTCAAAACAGTTTTCGTCCCATGTTTGTAAATCGAACCGTTCAAAAGATAACAGGGGGTTGGATAAAAAGTCGCATCATATTAATTAACAAAATATGATAAATTAGGGAAATGTAACTGAAACTTCCCCTTTGATAGAGTGACGTTTTCAAAGAAATGTCCAACGTGCGTAGGTATATACAATATGATTCATTGAAACTAATGCAATTAAACAAAAATATTTTATGCAGTATTTTACAGAAAAAATAGGTTGTCTACATTGTTTGCCATTTTGGTTAGTTGTTCTAGTAACCATATTGTATGCAGTTTCATGGAAATATTGAACTATCAAATTTGATACTTTTATGTTTTAGGAAGGTTTTATTCACATAGTTTTTTGTTTCAGATGAGCCTTCTCCCAAAATGGTTACTTTTACCAGCAGTACAAAAGACTTTGATATCGATTTGAATACATTTGAATTTTTCTCGTAGATTTTTAGGTTTGAATTGTTTGACTTATTGGATTCCCAATGAAAACATGATGAAGCAATTTTGAAGAATGTAATTGACAATATTTTTTTCTATATTCTGCCCCATAATTGAGCTGTTGAATAAATAGTTTTTACTTTCATGCCAGACCAAACTCAATCAATTCTGAGTGCTTTTACTATGTGTTTTACTTTGATTTGAATATTCTTAGTATAATCAAGGATTTATAAAAGAAATGTATTTATATTACATCAACTCGTCATAACCTTGCATATTTTGGGCATTTTGAACCAACAAAAAATATTTTATTTTGGTTATTTTGTATATAAGTTTTTCGAATTATTCTTTATGATAACATAAATTGAGAGTTCTCAGAGGAAATATTCCGACATTTTTGAAGGAAAATAGGAAAAAATTACGGAAATCTCTACGCTTCCGTTCAGATTACTCCTAATGCATATTGTATCAAAGCCCCCCATTACAATATAATATTTTAGACAGAAAATTAAATGAAGATTTGCCGAATATTGATATGCTCTTTCAGTCGGACTCACATTACCTTTTCTCAATCTCTTTCTATTTAAAGTTCGTCACAATTATTTTTGAAATAGTTTCTTTCCAGTGGTAGAATCTCGGGGAGTCAGGTCTGGCGAGCGAGAGGGCTATATTATTAAAATGTTCTTGAATATACAGAAGCTGTGTTATGTTGAAACAGTTTTTCATTCCTAGAATAATATTTCAAAATATCGCTATAGCCAGATCTCAATTCATTCTGATAACTCACGTTTTAAAAAGTCAGAATTTTGGGCATTCACAATATTCGGTTAAAGAAAGAAACTGTTACTTGTTTCAAATCAATTATTTTTTCCATAGATCCAACAAAACTACGTGTTGAAGCAAAAAAAATGTGACAAAATGTTAATGGTTTGTATAAGATCGTGAAAATTAGTCGAATGTATATTTGGTCCAAACAAATATATAAAATATTTGATCTGAATAAACGACTTCTTTCAATAATTGTACCATACAATTTTTCCCACCAATCCTGCCAACATTATTTCGTATTTTAATTTATCAATGCGCTTACTCGGAGACGGAAATAGTAGTCAGTGACGTCAGTCACTAGTTCAGAAACAACCCAATAATAGCGGCTGGAATTTCCATCCCTCTTCCCTTGCTTCGCTTGGGCACCAAGAAGCTAAGAAAACGTCACTAACTATTATTTTCGTATCCCGGTATAGAGGGATTCAAAATAGAGAGATTCAAACTGTTTGTTGTGATCACACAACCTACAGCTTCATCGGTAGGTGAGATGTCTTTTCTCGGAAAATTGTAACTATTATGGATAATATACGTCCACAAGAAGAAAATATGTTTACAAGAATTTTTTTTATTAAAAGCAAATGTCAGAATTATAATGATGAATCAAAATGCCCATTCTAAATCCAAGTTGGTACACAATATAAGAGCCAAAGTAATTAGTAAATAATTTTATACAGTTTTCCTCAATAGCAATGTGGTTTTAAAAAAAGGACGTCCATCAAGGACAGTAATTGTAACGGTATTAGGTATCTTGCATGTTCTTCTATCTTATCTTAATAGATATTATTCCTCAACAGATGTAAAGATATCATCGAACACTTCAATTCTACAAGATTCACTAATATATCTGGAGAACAGATGTCAGCGAATTTGTTCAATAAAAAATAAAACGGAATCCGAAATTTATGAAATTCCAGTAAGAATATTTTAAATTCTCTCTGATACTGCTCTGAATACTTTGGCAGCAGTAATTAGTCAATCATCCAACACTGGCTCATTTCCGTCCTTCCTTAAAACATCGGTTGTAATCACAATTTAGAAAGGTGGTGATCTAGAAGATCCATCGAACTTTCGCCCCTTAGCCCTGATCCCTTCGCTATTCAAAATTATAGAAAAAATAGTAAAAAATCGTTCGTCTTTACAATATAATTAGTTGTGATCAGTTTGTATTCCAGTCGAAAAAGAGTACCCATGATGCTATATTTTCATTTAAAGAGGTGACAGAAGTGGCAGTATTTTGTGATTTATCCAAAGCGCTTCATTGTTTAAAACGAAAACTGTATCACTATGGAGTTGATGGCATGGCTCATAAATGGTTCTAATCGTACTTAACACATAGAAGTCAGATTGTGAAAACGACAACTCCTTCGGAGAAGGCCAGTATAAACAGCAGTGTTCCACAGGGATCAATACTGGGACCAACACTTTTTCAGCTTTACATAAATGATTTGGTAACTAATTAGATATCGTAAGATACAACCATTTTATGGCTCGAAAACAGTACGAAACATCTTCAAAAAATCATCAGTTCAGATGTTAAATAAATCAAAGATTGGTGTGACTCAAATCTGTTATTGTTTAACATATCAAAAATCAACATTATAAAGTTCCGATACAGTATTGATGACATACTTACTACTACAGTTGCGTGTTAGAAAACAAAACTGAAACCAAATTTCTAGGTAACAAGCTTAGTTTTGATGACCATATTACTGCGCTAAATAAAGAGCATTCTTCAGGATGGTACGCAGTGACAGGGTCTTGGATCCTCTACTTCTCGTTGATAGATACGGAATCCCGTTTAGGGGAGTATGTGCGAAAACAGATTTACAGTCGGTTTGTGTTTTTCAAAAAAGACCAATCAGATTTATCGACAAGGTTAAACGACGTGAGTCTTGCAGTTCGTTATTTCTGGAAAATAAAATTCTAACGGTACATACCATTTTTATCATGAAAACGGTTTGCTTGATGAATAAAGATATAATATCAAAATATTCTTCGCTAACTAACCCACACGACAGACCACTTATCTCAAACTCCCTATACCTGCTTCAATTCTTATTGAACATTTTATTGTTGACAATAGTCTCAAGATGTACAACCATCTACCTAATCACATAAGGAATATAAATGATGCCACTTGTTTCAGGAAGGCTATTAGAGACCTTTTAAGCAAAAGATCCTATTATAGTTTACAAGAGTTTTAAAATAGCTATTTATGATACAAGTTCATAAAGTAGGACTTTTTTGTATGAGCGTGAAGTTTGTTGAATGAGGCGCAGCCGAGTTCAACAAACACGCGAGTACAAAAAAGCCCTTTACGAAAGTTTCATACAAAGTTTTTTCTTCGACAGTTATTACATTGCCAAATTGTAGCAATTATATCATTAATTTGAATGTTTAATGATATGAATTGTCGTCGTATTATCAAATAAAGACTTCCGAGTTATATTTGACGCAAAATACAGTATTTTTCAAAAATGCATAAATGTATGAATAGTGTGTAAAACATTACTTTTCGCACATTTGATGATTTTACGCACAGGTGATGTTTTTACGCACTAGTGCGAAAAAGTATTACTTTACGCACTGTCCGCAGTGCGTAAAAGCTTAGTTTACGCACTGTCGTATAAAAAATACATTTTAGTTTCAAATGTTTATGTTATTTTTGTATACTGAGATAGATTTCAAAATAAAACTGCGATTTTTATAATGTTTTAATGTGTTTCTGCTTTGTTCATAATTTACTTCATGTTTTTCATGTTTTTGATCTCTAAAAACATTCATTTAGATGCAGAAGGCTTATACCCCTTTGTCAATCACGTCACGATAGACAAAATGTTTCAAACTAGGTCGGGGAAAGTTTCTAACTGGGAAACTGCACTATTATTTGAATATGCGAAAAATTAGTGATTTCAACTCGATGAATTTGCGAAAACTACCGAACACCAAGATATAGATTAGCGTGATTCAATATATACCGAGGCGAGTCATAAAGATACTGATTTGTAATATGGTATTGGGGTATTGCAGAAATTCTGAACAGAACAGACGATGAGGAAAGTTGTTGAACTTTTTTCGCAAACATCATATTTACTTACAGTTATCCATCAACAGTTCCAAAAGGAAAATCCATGAAAGTTCAATATGAACAGCAGTGTCTTATTTTGAACGAATTCAAATATTCTCTTCATTTTAACCAGAGAAAATTCTATTAAATTATCTCCATGTAAAATTGAAGACGAAATCACACTTGGTTTCTCACTCGTGCTGCAAATCATGATTGCAACTTGTATTTCCAGAAAACTATTTTGGAATCCTTGAATTAATTACTATGATTTGTGTAACACTAACACTATTTTTAAGTAGTCTAAAGCTAATCTCGGTTATTACCCTTCTTTCAAATTCAGATGACTCCCTTTGGTTTCAGGAAAATATGAATGTGAAAAATGTGAAAAAATGTACAGATCGAAAACAAGCCTTGGGCTTCATAGACGTTATTATTGTGGAAAACTTCCTTCCATGGCATGCGATTTCTGTTCTTACAAAACATATCACCGAGGAAATTTGAAGTCACATGTTCTGAAACAACATGCGAGCATCAGTTAGGATTTATTGAATATACTGGCGACAGTTCATCATGCAATACGATGGTATCTGTTTTTTACTGGGATTACTAATGAAATATCTGAAAATCCAATAATCATTATACAAATGAATAAAGCGAATAAAAAGTACTATTGTCTGAAAAAAATTGAATTATCACATGGAAGTACCTAAGGCCGTACCCAGTATTTCATTGCGAGGGGGTTGCGAAGGAGTTTGAGCAAGTCAAACATCGAACGTAACATCTAATCAATTGAAACCATTGAAAACTTGACAGCAATGATGTAAACTATAGATTATTACTGACTTACTCAGACAATGTGATCATCGTCGGATTGTTGGAAAAAGGGTCTACTGGTAAATTTACCAATGGGGATCCCAATTCTGCTTTACTAAGAAATGTTCAATAACTTGTTGATTTTAAGAGTGACTGACGAAAAACGCCTCAAGGCTTATTTGTAGTCCAATTTCAATTGATTGGAGAGTTTATAAAATTACTCTTCTCATGCTATGAGAAGGCACCAATTCAATATTCTTCCACTTCAACTTTATAGTCAGCGACTGTCAATTTGTTTTACAATGTGATTATAATTCCATCTGCTAGGAAATGTTTTTCTGAGTAGAATCGTGAACAAGTTGATTTTCGTGCAAATTTAAGAAAATTGTTTGATGAAACATCTAAAATTTTGATACATCGCCAATAAGGATTCCTTCTACTAATTCCAATTGACATTTTTCTCTTGAACTTTCTAGAAAATGTTGAATATGAAATAGATCTTTTTAAAAATAACATTGAATTATAAGTCAGTATTTACAGATAAATGCTTGACACACTACGCCACTTGTTTTTATTCCGTTAAAAAATCATTGAAGGTTGTCTTTTTCATTACACATTGATAAATAACGTCCACAAAAAAAATGAATCTCCTAAAAACCTATGCATTCACCATGACTTTGAGAGGCGCTAAAATTACTGTAATCGATCTTTCAAAATTAATTGTATCATTCTCAGGTGAATCTAGATTTACCAATCTTGGAATGTTCAACAGACAAAACAATCGACATTGGGCAAGAGAAAATCAACGATTGCTCAGAGAAGGTACTCTTCAGCCAAGGAGACTAAACGTTATTTAACAGGAGAGTCTAATCCCCATAAGACAATGGGGGCACTAATAGAAAGAGGTGAAAGAACATTTGTAACAAAATGTGACGTAGTTGGACATGTCATGGCCGCCGTTCTTTATAGACAGTGACGGACTATCTCTTGGTATATGAGAGTTTCTCCTGACAGTTTTGTTGCTTGGTTCGAGTTCAACTCTGTACTCATGTCCGAGTACGTCATTATGACGCGTTGATGCTACAAGATTCTGAATGGCTAGAGCTTATTAAACCCTCCTGTTAGTTTTGTCTCTTTGCTTTTCAACAGCGTTTTGGAGTGAATATTGGGTTAGGTGTACTAGTACTAAACGTCATCGGTACAGTTTTTTTTTGTACAGATCATTAAGGTTCATATAAAGTCAAATATTTCGCGTTTCTGAACTGTAAGATGGCACTGACAACATATGTTTTTCATACCATAGTTACAGCGATCTTTTATAATATTTCCATATAAATTACAGTTTTCTGCAACGGTCAACTCTACTGCTAATGATTTGTTGCTAAATCTCAACATTATTCGGACTACTGCCAAATAGCTCACAGGATTATAAATTATTATCTGGTGTTAACTGTGGTAATGTGGTTCAATGCATTATATAGCTATATTATGGATAGCCGGATTACTAGTAATAATATTAATAATAATGATAATTACAATTCTTGTACGTTATGTAGATGATTTTGTGATTTCTTTCTCTTCAATAATGAATTATTCATTTACTGTATTATCTACATCAGAGATACAGAATATAAATAATATGTATAAGGCGAAGGGTAGTCTTGACTGACTAGTTAAGGAAAAATGTGGATGACTGCATCCTCAATGAATGAAAGAATGAATGAATGAATGTGTATTCAAGAGAATTGTATACATAACATTAATATTACAGAACACATAGTATATAATTTAGATTGAATAAATACAGCTAATCACTAAAGAATACTCTTGAAAGCGATATAATTAGGAATTATAATAATAGTACTGGTAAACTTAATTATAGACAGTATAAGTATAGTTACTATGGTTAAATAGCATTAAAATTTTGTATTAAAAAGTATAAAAAAAGTGAAAGTGGGAAGTGAAAATAAAAATTGATCAAGTGGTTATTGAGAACAGGAATTAGAGTCTTTCTCAATAATTATATGTATTCGAAACTTCCACATACTGATGAATTTGCTGTCGAGGATTCTGTAACATCCACAGCAATGCAGTCAAAATACTGGGCTGTTAAAAATAATACTCTTTGTTATTCGGTCGAGCTTTCGGAAATGTTTATTTTCTTTATCTGGACATTAAACATGAAGTTTATAGTAAAAAGACATCATTGATGAGACAGATACGAAGTCGAAATTCATGATGGTGGAAAACATCCAATTCCTTTTTTAATCATTATAATTATTTCGGTTCAAACTTTCCTATTATATTTTTAGAAACTTGCACACATAACTCAGTATAGAGTGTTCCTGAAATTTGTTGACAGAACACAGCAAGAGACATTGAAACCGAATAATGAGGCCTCCGAGGTCTGCATCCAACCAAAACCGGAAGCACTACACCTTTCACCAAATTCACCGACAATACTCTTTTTTCTTTTCTTTTCTTTTCTTTTCTTTTCTTTTCTTTTCTTTTCTTTTCTTTTCTTTTCTTTTCTTTTCTTTTCTTTTCTTTTCTTTTCTTTTCTTTTCTTTTCTTTTCTTTTCTTTTCTTTTCTTTTCTTTTCTTTTCTTTTCTTTTCTTTTCTTTTCTTTTCTTTTCTTTTCTTTTCTTTTCTTTTCTTTTCTTTTCTTTTCTTTTCTTTTCTTTTCTTTTCTTTTCTTTTCTTTTCTTTTCTTTTCTTTTCTTTTCTTTTCTTTTCTTTTCTTTTCTTTTCTTTTCTTTTCTTTTCTTTTCTTTTCTTTTCTTTTCTTTTCTTTTCTTTTCTTTTCTTTTCTTTTCTTTTCTTTTCTTTTCTTTTCTTTTCTTTTCTTTTCTTTTCTTTTCTTTTCTTTTCTTTTCTTTTCTTTTCTTTTCTTTTCTTTTCTTTTCTTTTCTTTTCTTTTCTTTTCTTTTCTTTTCTTTTCTTTTCTTTTCTTTTCTTTTCTTTTCTTTTCTTTTCTTTTCTTTTCTTTTCTTTTCTTTTCTTTTCTTTTCTTTTCTTTTCTTTTCTTTTCTTTTCTTTTCTTTTCTTTTCTTTTCTTTTCTTTTCTTTTCTTTTCTTTTCTTTTCTTTTCTTTTCTTTTCTTTTCTTTTCTTTTCTTTTCTTTTCTTTTCTTTTCTTTTCTTTTCTTTTCTTTTCTTTTCTTTTCTTTTCTTTTCTTTTCTTTTCCAGCTCTTCGTATAGGCTTATTGTTCAGTGGTCTACAAAATATTTCAGTTTTACAGTATCTCCGTCTTTTTTTGTGAATGTAGACTTCGCGGGCCTCATTGCTGTTGATTAGCGACCTCTACAGGGCCTTGTTAATTTTTTCATGGTTTTATATGTACCTTAAATGGTGAAATGTATTTGGAATTTCTTCAAAACCAAATTGAAATTTCTTTCGGAAACTTGCATTTATGTAAATGATGTTATAATATTTCAACAAGATATTGCCCATAACGCAAGAGTTGTAACAAACTTCCTTACTGCACGATTTGGGGAGAATTGCTTGGGTACTAATGGTCCAATCCGGTCCGGTGGCATGCCACATCGCTCGACTTGACTCCAACGGACTCTCCCATATTGGGTTTTCTCAAAGAATAATTGGATGCAACTCCTTTAGAGATCCTAGAAAATCAAAAACGACAAGACATTGTCATGAATTTGTGAAAACATTTTAGAAACTTACTGAAAATATGTATGCGGATAGATCATTTGAATGAATGAGTTTTTATCACACAGTTTTTTTAGTGTAATTATTTAAAATTGTATAATTGTGTCTTATCGTCTTATGTCTCATCTCAGGGCACATGAGACCATAAATCATGCCTAGCATGCCCAGGCTATTCGGTATCAGCCTATTAGGCCAAGCTGTAGATGAAAATGAGATGCTCTTTTCCCAAAATAAAAGACGCAAACGGCCTATACTACTTTTTATGAGATAGTTCGTAAATGATAACCTCGGTTTTCGCACCAGCAGAATCGCTTTGTGGAATTTTTAATCAAGAAATGTTGAAAAAATTACAACTTTTTTGTTTTTTTGCGAATATCTCAGAAATAATTGGAGAAATCGTATAACAGTCAATAGAACTTTGGTATAGAATTATGAAACCTACAGAATGGTTTTTTATATGACCATATCGATGCAATTTTCACTGAGAATATCCGGAAAATCTCGAAAAAGAGATAATTTTTCAAAAAATCATAATTTTTGTAAATCTGAAGGTGGACAAACAATATTGCGGAAACTGATAAGTAATAAAATGTGGTTCAGCTGTGCACTACACCTTTTTCAATGGTAATTCAGAAAGTGTAACTTGAAATTCAGATTAGTAACATGTAAATCAGAAACTGTAACTTGTTATTCAGAATTGTTAACTGTAATTCAGAAACTGTAACATGTAATTCAGATCAATTAATTGTATTTCAGAAACGGTAACATGTAATTCAGATTAGTGAATTGTATTTCAGAAAGCGTCAATTGTAATTCAGAAACTATCACTTGTAATTCAGAAACCACCAAGGACTGGATTAGTACGAGTAGGGAATATGAGAACAACGAATTATTTATTAGTGAACATTATTATGAATAATAATATTTATCGCCAAACGGGCATGTCTTGAAATGCTAAAGTTGTAGCATGGTGAATGGTGGTGTGTTGTGCAGCCCTACCACAATCGCCTTCAAGTATAGTATAATTTGCCAAGTCAATGATTTGCTCAAGATACACAAGCCGCTGTTCTCCAACACCCGGACCTAGGACTTGGGGAACTCGAAGATTCTCTTTTACATAGGAGTTTATTTTCGACCATATTGTTTTGACTGGGTTCAACATTGGGGGTGTGGACTCACACGAAGAAGACTTGCCTCAGTTCCATCCAGAGAATATGTACATACGGGTTGTTCTTGGTTTCTGAATTACAGTTGATACTTTCTGAATAACAACTAACGCTTTCTGAATTACATTTTACACTTTCTGAAATACAATTAACTAATCTGAATTACATGTTACGGTTTCTGAAATACAATTTACTAATCTGAATTACACGTTACGGTTTCTGAATTACAATTTATCATTCTGAATTACAAATTATACTTTCTGAAATACATCTTATACTTTCTGAATTACAATTGAAAAAGGTGTAGATGGCTTCTGTCAGATGTGTAGTTTCTGCACAATCACGTTATAAACAATTTAAGGGCAAATCTTTCTAAATGCGCCGATTTAAAGGAAATCATCTTATTCAAATTCTGTAAACGGAATTTGGAAGAAGAAATCAATATCTACGATTTGCATATTTTGGATTTTCACCTGAGAGGTGAAAAATGTGTTGAAAATGTCACTGGAAGTTACTCTAAATGCTTCAATGTGCACCCGAAGTTAACTTCAGTTCGACTTCGGGTGACTTCGGACGCACTTTGAATTGTTTTGATCAACTTTCATTGACATTTTCAATACATTTTCCATCTCTCAGGTGAAAATCCAAAATATACAAATTGTAGATAATGAAGACTACTACCAGATGCAATTTACAGAATTCTACAAAACGATTTTGCTGTGGCGGAAACTGGGATTTTCATTAACGAACTATCTTATCAAAATTAGTTTATGCCATTTGCGTCTTTCATTTTGTGGGAAAAAAAACTCTATAGCGTGGTCTATATTATATCCACAAACATAACGCGACACTCGTACGGCAAAACGAATATCGTCCGAAAAGAAGAGAAAGAAGACTAAATAAATATCGAGATCTACTCTTCGAACTCAGCGGACTTTACCCAAATCGTTAGAATGGTGGTTCTGATCATAGGGAGAGCTTTTTTTATCGAAGTCTATTGTAGCTGTACTAGATATGTAAAAAGGAGGTGAAGTTCAAATTAAAGACAACTTATTACTAGCAAGAGGTTAATGCGATATTTTAATGAAAGTAAAATGTTCAAATGTGAATAAGTGAGTGAAATTAAACAAAGTGACTGTGCAGAAGATTTACTACTTTGTGGAAGTGACATAAATTGACTCTAGGTCATATTCCGTGTCATGTTTTGTTGTTCTATTTGAGCGACAATAACGTATTTCAAATTTCAAGTCGTTCATGTTATTCAAGAAAACTACAAGATTATCACTTATTACAAAATATCTCCTAGGGTCTATGGGGTCTACTATCTCAGTTAGAATGTGCTAGAACCATTTTCATTGCTGAATGTTTTAGTTTTGGATAAACTACTGACTATGATGAGTCAAGTGAAAAAGCAGAATAACAAAATACTATCCATACTTCAAGAGAGAAGACCAGTTGCTGAATTCAATTTTACACCAAATTTACCAGTAGAGATTCCTCTGAGAACTGAGTATGACTTGCAAGAGTTGGAAGCTTACTTGAGTATTGATTGTAACGATGTGGCGTTGGTGAGCATAACTAAAATTCTTTAATATCACAAAATATCAGAAGAACCTCTCTGTTTACGAGATACAAGGCTTCATAATCACATTATCTGAAATATACAGTGACAGGGAGAAAGAAGGCATCATATGAAAAAAATTTCTAATGAAAAGTTTTGACAAATATCGATACGTGCAATCACTTCTGCATAGAAAGAAGCCCTAAAAGATCATGTATTGTGCCGTTCGTCTTTTCGTGTTTGGCGGGAAATTTCAAAATAATTAAAATTATTTTTCAAAACAAACTTGTTTGAAAAAATATCGAAAAATGTTATTCGAATAAGTTGTTCAGAACGACAATTCATATTTAGGTACAAGAAAAATTTCAATCATATTTTTGCTTTGAAATAAAATGTAATTTGGCTCATTGGTAAAGCCAACAATAATATTTTGTAAAGATTCGCATGCTATTGCTATTTTAGTCGTAGATAATTTGAAATCTGTTAATTTGTCACGTGTTCAGCTGCTTCATAAGAGGTCACTGAAATATCTTCAGGACATAGTAATCAAAATATTCACTATCTATTATACTAAAAAAACATATCAGCAATCATTTTCAATAAAAATTCGACGACTCCACAGAACTTCTGATAATTTCAAACCGGCGTGACAGGAATTGCGAGGAAAAATAATAATGGAAATATAATAATGGAAATAAATGAGTTAAATCCATACTTCCCCGTTAGTGTACTTTTATGCAATAAACTTCACCATTGACTTAATGAATTTGACTGGTTTCATCTTTTCTTTTCTTTGAATTCAGTGGAATAGTAGTTTCTTAAAAAAAATTGCTAATTCATATTTGGATTTTGGCTGATAAAATAAATTCGAAGTGGACTTTGAAATTTTGAATCACGTTCCGAATTTATGGCACTCAAACTAAAACCATTGATGCTATCTATATCTATTGATTAAAATAACTTTAAAATCGGATAATAAATAACAATTTTAGAGCGGTGGTCTGCTTTCAAATGGGCTTCTCTGTATATACTATTGCGGTTTTTACACAACCCGTCCGTCCATTCAACGAATTCACTGGTTCAACGTAAAGAATAGTTCTGGAAGGGAACCTCAAAATTAAAATGGTCTCTTTCCTAAATTCTGACTTACAACTCGAAAGTTTTAAGTAAAATTCCGACTTTGAACTGGAAATTTTAAAATTCCTAGATAAAGGACCCCGCACTTTTTATAGGTAAAATGGTTCTCGGTGAAATTGTCTGAATTTTTAGTATATTGTAGTATTCTATGTACTGATTCAACGTGCAGAATCGCAAAGTTCGTTGATGGATAGATTTTGAAATTTTATTAAAAATCAGTAATTTTTATTTAATTATTTTCTCGAGATTTGAAAGTGCCAACTGCATTTTATTCGTTCTCATCATCAAAGTACCTACATATTACTAAATATCATTCAGATGATGCAGATTATATCATTATGTACAGAGTGAAAAATAAAAACATTTTAGTAATGTCTGAAAATTCGATGTAATAATGAAATATCGATAAAATTATTTTGGTATGCAATATACTATTCTTATTCCATCATTGATCACAATTCTTTCATTTCCTACAGGGTGATTTGAAAAATTGGCGAAATATATGGCCGGTTCTTTCGTACATATCCTGTATATTCAAGTGAATACCATCCTTCGAAGATAGCTGATACCGTATAAACATGATTTCGTGGGGATATATAGGGTGATCAGGAAAATTTTCGATGATAAAAATAACAAAATATCAAAGTTTCTGAAATCACCCTTTAATTCACGATTAACTCGGTGAAATTCCTTTATTATTATTCAATATATTCATCATTCTCTCCTCAATACTGTCCCAAAAATTAGTATCCTACTATTACTAGTTTCATAGTTATTAATTGAAAAACTTATCACCATTTGCATGACGAGTTGAAGTTCACGCGTACATTCTACTAGTGGCCAAGATTTTTCACATATAGTGAAACGTGAGAATGTAGGGATCAAAATGAATGACTGAATATACGACACATCAGTTACAACTTACTTGAGCCAGATAATAGTACATTATATACCGCGGGACTGAAGTAGTACATTTAATCCTGAAGGTAAAGTTTATGGCCCGACCGCAGGGAGGGCCATAATTTACCTGAAGGATTAAATGTACTTCAGTCGCAAGGTATATACGATACTTTTCGTACTTCCGGTATGATTTTATTAATTATTTCAATAATTTCAATCAGTTTTTTCTCTCTTCAACTCATTTAATAAACTGTCTTTAAAATAAGTTACCATAGTAACATTGCGTTGTGACAGTTATAATTTAGAAACATTGTCATTACTAGTGTCATTGTAAAGAAACATTGTTATTGATAATTATTGGTATCATGAGTGACGAAGGTGTATCTGATATTGATAAAAGAGCAGCCGAAGTAGGTGAAGAATTGTTACCACCGAAATCTAGAAAACTATACGAGCAGCAGTACGATGCTTTTAAAAAGTGGTGCCGCTTAAAAAATGTGAGACAACCTACTGAAAATGCGCTGTTAGTCTACTTCGATGATAAATCAAAAGCGGTTTGTGCCTCAACTCTCTGGGCACATTACTCAATGCTGAAATCGGTTATTAACATTAGAGAAGATATTGATATAAGTAAATTTCCAAAATTATTAGCTTTTTTGAAGAGAAGAAATGAGGGATTTAAGCCAAAGAAGTCAAGAATTCTCACGTCTGAGCAGGTAGATCAGTTCTTACGGGAGGCTCCGGATGATAAATATTTAATGCTTAAGGTAAATTTGGAAATTTGTTTATATTCAGAAATTTTAAGAAATCAATTTTTTTGTAGGTTGCACTTATTTTGGGCGTTGCGGGAGCTTGTCGTGGAAAAGAGTTGGTTGATTTAGAAATCGACGATGTGAGAGATTTGGGCGATTCCTTCCTAATTGCGATTAGAAACACCAAAAATAAAATTGACCGAAATTTTGTGATCAAAAATTCAGAAAACAGTGCCATCAGTTTTGTGGCGATATTTCGGAAATATGTGGCATTGCGAAAGACAGGGACAACTCATTCAAAATTTTTTGTACAATACATCAACAAAGAATGTACTACGCGAGTAGTAGGAAAAAACATGTTTGGTACATTTCCACGGCAAATAGCAGCTTTCTTGAAATTAGAAAATGCGACGTCTTATACGGGACATTGTTTTAGACGCACATCTGCGTCTTTGTTAGCTGATTCGGGAGCAATAATAGACGTGCTGAAGAGACATGGAGGATGGAAATCCTCCAACGTGGCCGAGGGATATATTGAATCGTCTATTAAAAATAAACAAAAAATTTCAGATAAAATATTTGGTCAAGTCGCCGATTCGTCCACTATAGTTATGCCACAGTCCTCATTCTCGCTTCCTGTTTCCGCAGGATCTTCGAAACAAACACCAGTTCAATATGAAAAGGACCTATCTGTTACTCGTCAGTTACCTGCTGCATTAACCCAGGAAAGACTGGTCAATATGACGAACTGTCACAATATTAATTTGAATATTAACGTTAATTACCATTCTAATTAATTATATTTTTCAATAAAATATCCCTTAAATTCGTTTGTTTGTGATTTAATCGTTCCGGGAGTTTCGTCAATATTTAATCCCGGAGGGATTAAATGTGACACTTTAGTACCTGTCACAAGGGAGTGAAGTTGTCACTTTAGGCCCGGAAGTACGAAAAATTCCTAATGCTTGGATAGTTTGACTCGCCCAATCGTGTATGAGGCCCTGGTACGGTAAATCACTTATCACTGAAGGTGACAAGGAACAGCCTTAACCGAATCCACCTCCACCGTTGCAACGCTACGGTCCTCATACAACAAGAAAACCCTATAGGCTATCGGGTACATTTTGATTCCGTCGTTGACGGAAAGTGAATGAAAATGAAAAATCAATTAGTTCCATCAGTGATAATTATTATTACCTTTACGTATTGAATTACTTATATTGATGAAATATAATAGATGTCTTCATGTTTCAATTAATAGCCAGCATATATAAAAATCATGGAAACCTTTATCCAAGTGGAATACGCATTGGAAAAAAATCGTCGCTGTCCAGATTCAAATTCTCCTATTAGAAATAAATCAATCATTTTCACTTTTCCCAGAGTTTGTTTTTTATTCCGACAAAGTAAATCTCTAATCTTCACCCTCTTTTACATTTATTTTGATCTGCACATTCTCACGTTTCACTATTTGTGAAAAATCTTGGCCACTAGTAAAATGTACGCGTGAACAAGTTCCTTCAACTCGTCATGCAAATGGTAATAAGTTTCTCAATAATTATTACCTATGAAACTAGTCATAGTAGGAAACTGAGTTTTTGGGACAGTGTTCATGAGAGAATGAAGAATATATTTAATGATAATAAAGGAATTTCACATAGTTAATCGTGAATTACAGGGTGATTTCTGGAACGTTGATATTTTGTCATTTTGATCATCATAAATTTCCATCCGAACGAAATTATGTTTATACATTATCAGCTATCTTCGGAGCAACATAATTTACTTGAATATACAGGATTTGTACGAAAGAACCGGCTATATATTTCACCAATTTTTCAAATAACCCTTTATTACGAAATGTATGAATTATGATCAATGATGGAATAAGAATAGTATATTGCATGCCAAAATAATTTATCAGTATTTCATTATTACATCGAATTTTCAGACATTACTAAAATGTTTTTATTTTTCACTCTGTACATAATGATATAATCTGCCCCATCTAAATGATATTTACTAATATGAAGGTATGTTGATGAAAAGAATGAAAAAAAAATGCAGTTGGTACTTTCAAATCCCGAGAAAATAATTAAATAAAAATTATTGATTTTTAACTTGAATTTTAAAATCTATCCATCAACGAACTTTGTGATTCTGCACGTTCAATCAGTACATCGAATTCTACAATATACTAAAAATTCAGACAATATCACCGAGAACCATTTTACCAATAAAAAGTGCGGGGTCCTTTGGTAATGTAGAAGTGAAATTCGGAGTCGTAATTCGGTATTTTACATTTAAAAAAACTCCGACTTTTCAAAATTTAAAATTCCGACTTATACATTTCAATACTTCGAATTCCAAGTTGAAAATTTACTTCAAAATTTAGAGTTGTGAGTTGGAATTTCAAATTTCCTAGTTAAAACTCGAAATTTAGAAGTGAAATTTCGAGTTGTATATTGGAATTTTCGGAAGAAACAATTTTTAGTTATAGGTTTCTCTTTCAGAGCTTCGTAAATAGTAGGTTGTGTTTACAAATCTCCGATATTTTATGTTCCTTTCTATTCTACTTCAATGTAAAAGTAGAAATTCCACTTTCCGATCAGTAAGAGCTGGCGTTTACCGACCAGAAGTCAGTAAGTGATTTACCGATTGGAAAGTAGAATTTTCACATTGACATCAAAATACACTTGACTTGGTTATTGCATGGATCGTGCAAAAATACATAATGACCACCACTAGGCCAATCAGCATTTGGAATCAAAAATGGGGAAAAAATAGCAAAACAGTGCAAATTATCACAAATGTTCTATTTTAGTGAGGAATGAAACTGAATAAATTTGCGCCCTCTTACAAGTTCCGCAACATTGTTAAAAATGTAAATTATAAACAATTCTAGTTACTTTGTGGAGAAAATATGCAAAAGAGCCGCAAAATGAAGAAAACAAAGAAAATACCATCCTTTATATTGATTTGGGAAGCTGAATACACTTGCGAAGAATAAATGAAGAGGTTTTTTTTTTGTATAAAGTGTATAATTTCTAAATATGCAAAGCGCTTTCGACTTTCGTCATCTTCAGTGCTTCCTGAAAGTAAATACTCTGGTTGTGAGGGATTCTTGAAATTGAATTTATAGATTTGTAGGTTATGAAATTTGGAAAAATGTTTTAAAGTTAGATGAGTACTTACAAGTCAGGTAACAGGAAGAATTACAATTTTTGAAGTCATCTTATATGTATTTATAAAATTTCTGGCTTTATTCCAACGAAAATCATGTTAGAATTTGAAGGCCATGTGGGTATGTCAAGTATTTTGAAAGACAAAATTACTTCATCTGTCAAAGTCAAAGACTAAAATATAATACCAACTTGTGTTAGTAGTAAGTTGAAATGTTTGGTTATAAAGGGTAGAGAACATAATTGAATTGAAGGTTTAATTTTGAAAAAATGTTGATCTGAAAGGACATATTGTTTTAATTTTGATGAATAATTCTTTGGTGAAGTGGAAGGAAATCTCTATACAAGTTAACTTGAGTGTTCAAGCAGAAATCATTATTTGAATGTTCTTTTGAAATTTCCAGTTCTTCGAACAAATCCAGTCTCAAATAATTCTTATTGTCAATTTGGTGTAAAACTTTTGAATTTCTATTTGGGTTAAAGTTATGATTATTGATTTTTGAATGGTTTCCAAATGCTGACTTATCAGGTTTCTTCGGGTGTTCGTTGATACGTGTTATGAGAGGTCTGCAAGTTCGACCTATGTAAGAAGCGGGGCAATCAGAACAGTTAAGCCTATAAACGCCACTTTTATTCAATTTGTTGATTTTATCTTTAGAATTCACTAACATGTTGCTTAACTTGTTGCATGATTCAAGGGAGATTTTTGTACCAGGTATTTGCAATGAATTTGCAATGATATTTGAAAGAACTTTCAAATTATGATTTCTGCTTGAACACTCAAGTGAACTTGTACAGAGATTTCCTTCCACTTCACCAAATAATTATTTATCAAAATTAAATCAATATGTCCTTTAAGATCAACCTTTTTTCAAAATTCAACCTTCAATTCAATTATGTTGTCTACCCTTTATAACCAAACATTTCAACTTACTACTAACACAAGTTGGTATTATATTTTAGTCTTTGACTTTGACAGATGAAGTAATTTTGTCTTTCAAAATACTTGGCTTTCAAATTCCAACATGATTTTTGTTGCCAGAAATTTTATAAAATACATATAAGATGACTTCAAAAATTGTTATTCTTCCTGTTACCTGACTTGTAAGTACTCATCTAAGTTTAAAACCCTTTTCCAAATTTCATAACTTACAAATCAATAAATTCAATTTCAAGAATCCCTCACAACCAGAGTATTTACTTTCAGGAAGCACTGAAGATGACGAAAGTCGAAAGCGCTTTGCATATTTAGAAATTATTAGGAATTATACTCTTTATGGTTGTACATTTACTGAATTCCATTTTATGTTTGAGAAAGCTGTATCAACAGCGAAACGCGTCACATATTACATCTAGTAATATATTGTGGATATCAAAAAACAAGTGTTTTTTATTTAATTCTGAGTAATTATGGATATCCATCAAGTATCGGCCAAATCAATCAAGATATACTCTTTATACAAAAAAACCCCTCTTCATTCATCCTTTATAGTTTTCCAATTTTGCGACTATTTCCAAGTTTGGAGAGGACCTAAATAAATTATTTATTCATATTTCCCAGGTAGCACATCATATCGGCTGAATCTTGGTTTCATATTGGGCCAATATAGATATACCTACAGGGTGTGAGGTAAACATTCGACAACATTCAAGAGGTTGTTCCTTGACCTATTCCAAGAATATTTTGTTCCATGATGATTTCTGAAAAACCCTTTAGTTTCGAAGATACGGGGTGAACAAAATTTACGACATTAACAACATATTATCATCAAAAAGTGCATATAAAGTTGCTCAATCTACAATAAATGTTCGACCCTCCAGCCTGATGGATACAAGCATTCAATCTTCTCGTCATTGACTGCCGAACTCTTTCAAACGCACCAGGGTCATTTTTAATTGAGTTACACCCAGCAATTATCCGATTTAGCAAATCATCCAAATTCTCCAATGGAGTAGCAACATACGGAGATCGCTGGATAGGTCGAGGTGGGCCACACGCAGGGCCTGCTCGATCACTGGACTTGAACCCCTGGATTATTTCTTCTGGGTATATCTGAAGTCATTAGTTTACACTACTCCATTGGAGAATTTGGATGATTTGCTAACTCGCATATTGGCTGGGTGTAACTCAATAAGAAACGACCCTGCATGGTGTATTTGAAACAGTTCGGCACTCAATGACAAGAATATTGAATACTTGTATCTATGATGGAGGAAGTTATTTCGAACATTCATTGTAGATTGAGCAACTTTACATTTACTTTTTGATGATAAAATTTTGTTCATCACGTATCTTCGAAACAAAGGGGTCTTTCAAAAATCATCATAGGACAAAATATTCTCAGAATATGTCAAAGAATAACTCCTTGAATTTTTTCTGCATATTTACCTAACACCCTGTATTGTAAATGAAATAATAATATTTGTTCAATATGGGTGAATATTCAAAAAACAATATTATGTTAATAAAATTGGTGGAGTATTGGTTGAACCTGTTCTGAAAGTAGATTGTTACATGTAATATTGGGTCCATATCGGTTGAATAATTTTTACCAATATCGATAATACAATATTGTCTACATATTGTTTTCAACATCTAGAGTTTGACAAGTTTGACAGCACATTGGTTGAATAGCATCTCAACTTTATTCAACAAATTATAATAACTCATGTTGGGTCAATATTGGTTCAATGATATTTACTAATATCGATAAAATAATATTGTCTTCATGTTTTCATCATCTAGAATAAATATTGCAATCCCAATATCCCTCTCATATCGTTTCCAGAAATAACAACTATATTCTATAACCAAGTGTGATTGCACATTGGTTGAATATTATTTCTCCAATATTCAACAATACTATTAACTTATATTGAGTCAATATTGGTTCAATAATATTTACCGATATCGATAAAACAGTATCGTCTCCATATTGTATTCAACATCTAGAATAAGATGAATTTTAAATATTGGCCAATGAACTATATTGAAATTATATTATGATCAAACCTGGATAAAAATTCGCTTGGTGGCTCTACATATAGAACATCTTCTAACACCTACGAAGATATATTAATTACTTCAAATAACTTGATGGGAGCAAGGCCCTAGCTATGGCCACTCATCGGACGTAGGAGCAACATGGCACTTGAGTTGAAACTACGCCTTATCAGGACAATCCTACTGCCAATCATGATGTACACGTCTACTGCTTGGGGCAATGCACGAACACATATAAACAGAGCATGCAGGCATTCCTCAATGTCTGCCTGAGAATAGCAACAGACGCACCCTGATATATGCCTAACAGGATCATTTACCGAGACTTAGACATCCATCAGGACTGTATCGACAGACTAATCAGACACTATGTGGGGACTACTCTAGACAGAGTAGATACCCACACGAACCCGCTGCTCATGGAGCTCCATGAGAACAGACAGTTATGACAGAGACAAATACAGACGACCAGTGAACCAGGAATACAACGACACCTCTGAAGAAGTACGACGGAAGCGAAACTTACGGCGACACCAACTTCTACTTCAACAGGCTTTACATCACGATTAATCATGCATTTATGTTCCAGATTTCAAGAAGAACCGACCAAGAAGTAAATTCACTACACCAGCACTTGACCCTCACCCAAGCGGTTTTTCAGGCCTTCAGCCAGTTCCAGCACCATGCACATAAAGTACAGTCGTTGTTTAAATTCAACTCATGTCAGATATGAGGAAGCTTCTTGCCGATAATGTGCCGGGCACTCCATATCAAACGATCAGATTCTCTTCTGCTGATCTCCAATCATCAGGATGAGGAACCGCCTTAACGAGTGGGGGTGGTGGATAGGGGGTGTGAGCTTTCGAGTACATTTGAGTGCTGGGGAGTTCATCCTTCCGGGCCTCAACCTCAGGGGGTGCATTGAGGATTTCAAGCCAGCTTACTCAGTGGTTATGGCGACCTAAAGGCAGACCTTGATCAACTAAAAGACATTTAATAATTCACTAGCACCAACATATCCAAATGATATTGTATCAATATCGATTAATGTTTTGAGGTCATTATTGCTTCAAGAATATTTCATCAATACTATTTTTGAAATATTAACACAATATTTGACCAATATCGCAAAATGTAACCATTTTACTTCTCGACAATATAAAGTTTGAGTTTTCTGCCAATATTTTCAGAATATTGTACCAGCAATATTGTACCAATAATGCTGAATATTTTGAGGCCAATACTGCTTCAAGAATATTTCGTCAATATTATTCAAGTAATATTGGACCAATATCGTCGAATGTCCACAGATTTTTCTCGCCAATAGCTCATTTCAAATATTTTACCAATATGTTCACAATATTGTACCTTTTGCTACTTGGGTTTTGTTAATAACTCAGTCTTAAAAATGCATCGGCGGAGGTGGCAAAGTTTCGGCGAAACTTATGTCATAGAGAGAAATGTTTCTTTGTGTATGCCACTCTTTTAGATTTTTTCTGCATGGTTCTTAAAAAAAGTATCAATAAATAATTTATTTACCCGGGTGCCAAACTTGGAAATGGTCGTAAAATTGGGGAATATGTTCTTTCTTTTCGGCATTTTGCGACACTTTTTCATTTTTCCTCTACAAAATGAATAGAATTGTTTGTAATTTACATTTTTAACAATGTTACCTATTAAATTTGTATAGTTTCATTGCTCACTAAAATAGAACATTTGTGAAAGGGTGCATTGTTATGCTATTTTTTCTCCATTTTTGCTAAAGTGATCGGTCTACACAAATGATAAGGCTACTGGTTTCAGGCAAGATTGGTGGCCTCGGTGTACCCTTGGACACCAAAATATTGTCTTCAACCAGTAAAAAACCCTTACAACACTCTCCCCGTTTGAAGTTTACATAACTATAACGATATTCATTTATTTTAGTGTTCCTATTTCACAACATTGGGTGGACACGATGCTAAAAGTAGAACAAATCTTGTGATGAAAAAACTGTTAACGGACAGATTAGCTAGTATTTATAATTTTATTGGAAGTAAGGGCAAGAAAGCGTTCGCTGAGACGTTGCTGAGGAAAATCGTTGTTCGTAAGTGTCAGTTTTGAAAAATAAATCTTAATTCAAAAACTCTTTTCTAACCCAACTATGAAATATCAGATTCTGAGAAAAAAGTTAATATTTTGAAAACCAACTAATTTGGATACACTCATTGTTACACAAAGTGGGCCTAAAACCTACATGGGAAATTCAAAAATATATTGACATACACAGTGTTCCATTCGAAATAAGGCAGATGTCCTCTACTTTTGTTAAGTATAGCGGTAAGAGACCGAAAGTTGAAAATACTTTAGTTAAGGCCATATTGAAAAATCGACTACCACAAAACTCCAAGTTTTCATTTTGAATAGTTCTCCAAATAATCCTCGTCGAGAAAAACCGTGTATACATTAACAACAAAATGAGAACAAACACAGTCACCAAAACTAAGTCCTGAAGTTAGTGGAATTTTTATTTTGTTCCTCGAAATACCTATTAGCTCCTTTTATACTCGGCCTGATGGATTCAATTCGGTTCAAACAGCTACAGCCTAGTAGCCCAGGCAAATTAGTGCTCGAGAGCTAGATATTGTTTTAATCCCTCTTGGGAGTCCTGAACAACGGGAATGTGAGTTTGCGACGCTTTCTAGATTGTGCTTCAGATTTGAGAGCCTAAAAATCGCGAAACTTTCACAATTTTTTCAGTTTTTTGCCAAAAAATCGAAAAGTACGCATCCTTCAGAAAATGTCAATCAATCGAATGGCGTTAACAACATCAAAATCGGTTCAGCGGTTCAGCCGCAATCGCCCATCAAGATAGGCGATTCCATGAAACCAAAGTTCTAGGAAATTGAATTCCCAGTCAAATTCTTTATGGTATTTACAATTCGCTCACACCAGTGCTAAGATATGAAATTTAAACTAAAAAAGGTAGAAGGGCAAATTTTCCGCTAAGGCAGTCCAACGCAGGAAACTTCGGCTGAACTCAAAACTCTTCGCTCTCTAGCGTTTATTCATATAAAGTAAATATAATTAACTCATTTTAAACAGGAGGGAGAAAATGAGAACTATAGTGATGTTCTTTATAGAAAAGCATTTATAACTAATTAAATGAGTCATCACAATGAAGAGGGGGTGAATTACGTGCGGGTCATTACAATTGTGATGCCGTCATTTCTTGCCTGCGTGCGTCTTCTTCTAGCTCCCAGTTCGTCTCAATAGATCCTGTAGGCAGAAGAATAGTTTTGTATTATTACTAATTATCAGGAAATACTGTACTACAAATTATGATTTATTATAATTTACCATTTCCAAATCACATGTCGTTGCTGGTTCGTCTCCTTTTAGACGGTCCGGCTTGTTCGGAGGAGATGTCATTGGAATCGAGTTCTAGCTCTTTCTACTCTTCTACGGCTGCTCCCTCTTCTGCCTCCAGATCATCTTTTTTTTCCGATGCACTCCCTTCAGATTGGAGTTCAAAGTACTCAGAGGTGATTTCATGCTGCTCTCTCACATAATTGAGGCACGCATGCCCCTTGCAGTAGGCACAAACGGCTGAACAGTTAAACCCAACTTTTCTACAGGAGCATGCATTCTTGCACCATTTTTTGCAGAGGTAGGTAATTAAGTTGAGCAATGAACTTTGCTCCATCCTTAGCAACCTGGTCAGGAGTGGCTTTATCATCGAGAAAATGAAGACAACATTTAGTAGGTCAGGATTTTTGGCTAGGGTGTTGATAAATTTGACTTTGTCTTGTCGGAAAAATGAAGAGGTTGTGTCACAGCCGCTGAAGGCATCGAGAAACATGTGTTGTTTTGCATCTTCGGATAGCTTGCTGTTGTTAGGACTGTAGATCACGGTTTGCTGATTGCCCTTCCTAGATTTCAGAAGGAATATGTTTTCAATCGATTGTGATTGATCTTCGCCGTTAGGTAATATTTGGTCAGTCAGCAAAACCATTAAATCTGTGTCCTCCCCCACTATGAACACTTTCACTCCTTGCCTCGATTTTTCCACTGCAGTAGCGACAATCATGATACACTGATAAAACGGATTTTTTGCATCAACGCATAAAATATTTTGAAACAAGTGAACACTTGCTTCATAAGTTGGTTGAGGCAAGAATATTTCAGCTTTAATAATGTGCACTTTTTTTGAGAACATTGCAATTTCAATAATGAATACTAATCTTCTATCAACTTGGAGGTTGAGTTCAAATCTGCACTTTGCACTTGGTTATAAAATATAGAACGGAAGCCATTTTCATTTTGGCAACATTGAATAGATTTAACAAAGCATAGATTCACAACTACGAACAACTTAGGTATTAATAATGGTTTTATATGAGAATAGTTTTAAGTTTAATAACTGTATTCTCAATAATACCAGTTAGTAGTGACGCATATTGCAGTTTGATTGAATACATAAAAAATGCCACTCGCTTTTAGACACAAAACTGTAGAAGACCAAAATATATTTCACTCATTTTCACAACTGGCCCGTAATAAGCATAATTCAATTTTCGATATTACATTTTTAATGTATAGAAACAGTTTCCACTAGGCAAAAAACTAACATATCGGTACACAAAGCCTCATAACCTCCAATTCAAATGGTCAAACTGGATGAAATGATCGAAATGGAAGTCGTATTCACAGGTCGCGGTGTCGCCAGCTGCTTTGATTGCTCATTGGTTGAATGTGTCACGTGGCACGGGTAGTGATATCTACCAAGGAATTATATTCTTGTGTTAAGAGGATTATGTTTCACAATGAGTTAATGCGAATGTTTTCTAGGATGAAGAGTATAATGATTTCACTGCAAGCAAATTCATTTCAAGAGAATTTATGTAAAGAAGCAAATATCTCAATCAGCTTGAAATGGGAGTATATTCATTGATTAGAAATGATTATTATTTTCAGAAGATTATTCTATTCAAGAGTATGTATATTCTTGATTGAAGAAATCTTTTTTATCTGTGTACCTACATCCTCAACGGTCGGTCTAACTTGAATGTGTGCACCTATGAACTTTTCTATGAGCATCGCAATTAGGCGTTTCTTGTTGTTTTCATTGGCAAGGATTGGTTTTTTTGTCATCGTTCAAAAACACTTCCTTCTTATAAAAGAGCAACGAACCTAATTATGTGACTCGGTTTGATAAACTACTCCTAAAAATCAGTAACTTAGTGCATACAATTATGAATATATAGAGTGAAATAATTTGTACTTTATTAATTAAAATTGTGTCAATTGAGTTAATTAGATTTACTTTTACTTGAAAAAATGCTAGAAAGTGTAAAGTTTTGTGTTCACACGAAGTTTCCTGCGTTCGTCTGCATTAGCGGAAATTTGGCGCTACGACCTTTTTTGATTTAAAATTCATTTCTCAGCGCTAAAGGAAGCGAAATTCAAATTCCAGATAGTGGCTGATTGAGAATTAAATTTTGTACAACTTTGATTCCATAATAATTTCCAATCGTAGCAGTAATTTTCGACCTACAGGCGTTAGAAGTTAAGGGTTGTCAACTTTTTCGCTAAGTAGGTGTTTCGTTTCCAAAGAACACCTACCCGGTGAACGAAAACGTCTAATACGGAGGAAGGTCGGTTAGAAATACTTCGAAAGAAATGCTCAAAATAAGTTGAAATACTTCGGAAAATATATTCATAAAACTGACATCAACTTATCTATAACACGTTCGTTTGACAATGACAATTACTAATATAAATTTACAGGGGGATTCTCAACATACTCCCACCTTGATTTACGAAACTTCTGTAGAGTAACTCAAAATTTACTTCATCAACTTCGATGGGGGCTTAACTACTCTCCCATATCTCGTGACAATATATTGCTTCTCATGTTCAGGAGAAGGTTTGTTTTCATTTTCATTCTTCAGTTCTCCAGAGCTTCCTTCATCGTGTCCTTCTTTCTCTTCTTCAATTTCATCCATTTTCATTTTATGTATAGAATTGAAGTCGATTTCTTGATCCCGACTATTGATTTCTAGAGGATAAATTCGTTGTACTGGTCTCAATAACGTTCCTGTTGATGTTTTCAAGCGAACTACTCGAACTTTACCATCTCGACCTGGTATCAGTTCTTCTATTCGAGCAAGTGGCCAATCCATCCGTTTCACATTGTCCAGTCCTATTAACACAATATCTCCGACTCTGATATCAATAACTTTTTTTCTGTTCGAAAACAGTTTCAGTTGTCCCAGATATTCTGTTCTGAATCTTCTTCGCAGATCCTTTTTTAGTCTCAACCTATACCTCAAGTGTTTCCTAAGATCAGTGGCTTCTGTTGCATCAATATCGGGTACACCGACTTCTCGAATTTCATGAAGAAACATATCAGGGGTAAGAGGAATCAGATCCTTACTATCCTCATGAAAATAAGTCAGTGGTCGAGAATTCAGCACTGATTCAGCATCACAAACAATTGTATAAAGTTCTTCGTATGTCAGAGATGCTTTACCCAGAACTTTACGCAAAATGTCTTTGGTGATTCTTATCAATCTTTCCCACCAACCGCCCCACCATGCCGCAGTTGGAGGATTGAATTTCCACTCTATTCGTTGGGCCGAACTGAAAGTGATTATCTTATCCCAATCCAAATGGCTGAAAGCGTTTTCTGTGCCGACAAAGTTGGTGCCATTGTCGCTATATATAATGGAAGGTCTTCCTCGCCTAGCTACAAATCTTCGAAATGATTGAAGAAAGACGTCAGTGGAAAGTGAAGATAATAATTCCAAGTGTATAGCTCTGTAGATAGCACAAGTGAATAGGCAAATCCATACTTTTTCAGTAGATCGAAGGTAGAGTGGACCGGCCAGATCAACACCTATCACTTCAAATACAGACGCATTCCGTACTCTGTCTCTTGGTAATGGCACTGACTGAGCTTCTGCTGATTTTCCGTTATATCGTCGACATACAACACATTTTGACACGATTGATCTCAGCGTTTTTCTTCCTTTAAGGATCCAAAACCGTTCTCTTACCAAGCTCAACAACCCCTGTACACCAACATGAAATGCCTTCACATGTTGTTCATATACAAGTTTATCGACAACAGGATGCTTACTTGGCAAAACTGCTGGAAAACGGAAATCTCGTGAGTCTTCTCTTTCGGAAATTTTTGTCGAAAGTCGAATGATTCCATCATCTTCGGTAAAAGGACATAACGATTTCAGTTTGGGGTCATTGACTCCCATAAAAGCCTCTTCTTGAATGAACTTTATAATGAGGTTTTCCGAAAAAATCAGTTCCGTCAGTGACAATGGACCTTCAAATTTTTTATTTCGACAAGAGTTAGAGATGAATCTTCGTACCCAACTCAATACTCGGACCATTTTTTCGAATCCAGAAAAACGATCATGAAACCAAGAAAAGTTTCTCTTGCAAGATAGCATTGAAGAAGTTATACATTTCTTCCTTTCACTATTTACAATGTCTTCTTCCACGGCATAATTCTGGGCATGCCATTCTTCTGGAGATTTTTTCAGCCATGCTGGACCCTCCCACCATCTTGATTCAATCAACTGACTTGCAGAACAGCCACGAGAAGGAAGGTCAGCTGGATTTTCGTTCCCTGGAACGTGAAACCATGCATTTTTATCGGTCAGATTCTGTATTTCCTTTACTCGATTCCATATGAAAGGTTTCCAGTTATCATCTCCTTTGATCCACGAAAGAACTGTAGTTGAGTCAGACCACCAAAAAACAGGAACATTGAATGGAATGTTTTCTATAACTGTTTTTGATAATCTTGCTCCAATCGTGGCAGCCAATAACTCTAGTCGGGGTATAGTCATCGGTTTGATCGGTGAAACTCGAGATTTTGCTTGAATTAATTGTACATTCACACCGATACTAGATTCAGATCTCAGGAAAATCGCAGTGGCATATGAATATTGACAGGTATCACCAAATACGTGCAAAGTAAAGTGCTTCTCAACATCAGCGGACGTGAATAACCAGCGTGGAATCCTAAGATTCAAAAGTGCTGGAATGTCTCTCACCCAACACAAAAAATTGTTCTTTATCTCATCTGGAACCTCAATGTCCCATCCAATTTTTAAATTCCACGTTTTCTGTAGAAGTATTTTTGGGCACAGTGAAACAGGACAAGAGAACCCAATGGGATCAAAAATTCTTTGAGCAGTTGATATAATGACTCTCTTGCTTATCAATTCTGTGCTGATATCTCGATACCATTCAGAGTTCAATTCCAACGTATCCAAATTCCTATTCCAGTTGAGTCCCAAAACTGGTGATAAAACAGGTGCCAATTCAGAATTTTCAAAAACTGTGTGCTCCCACCCTCGAAGCTCGAACTTAGCATCAGCAAATATCATTGTAGCTTTTTCAATGAACTCCTGTAGTTCTGCTTCGCTGTCAACACTGGAGACGCAGTTGTCTACATAGAAACTCTTCAACAACTTCTCATCGGTTCCGGAAATGTTCCTCAAATGGTAATCTATAACTGCTCCCAGCAAAAATGGACTACACGTTACCCCAAAAACGACTCGAGTGTGGCGATAAATTTTCAATTGTCCATTTTCATCGTACCAAAGAAATCTCAGAAAGTCTCTGTCTGTTGAAGTTAAACTAATTTGGAGAAATGCTTTCTTTATGTCAGATATCACACCAATTTTGCCCAATCGAAATCTTATTAATATTGAAGGTATTAGTTCGATGAGATTAATACCTTTCTCAAGACACTGGTTCAGTTAGGGATGGGATCTGTCGGATTTGGCAGATGCATCAAACACAGGTCTTATTTTCGTAGTAGCACTGCTTTCATTGACTACATGACGATGAGGCAAGTAATGTTGGTTCTTTTCAATATCTAAAGCGGAAACTTCTTCAATGATTCCTTCCTCCAACCATTCCTTGAAAACCTGGAAATATTCAAGGTAATGTCCATCGGCGTTTAACTTCTTCATTAAATTATCGAGTCTTCTTTGTGCCATTGCAAAATTATCAGGTAATGGAGGATGACCCTCTATCCACGGCATCGAAACTTCATATCGTCCATCTTCCTTTCTCACAACAGTTTCAGTAAAATGTTTCATAACCGCTTCCTCAGTTTCTTTCTGTGATTTCTGTTGTGATGGATCGGTGATTCCAAGGACGTCAAGACTACAGAGATCTGAAGGGCATAGGTCTCTACTCAACATGGATGTTACAACCAGCATCGAAGAATTGATGGGTTGCTCATTAGCAGGAACTTTGCCCATAACTGTCCATCCCAATAAAGTCTGCATTGCAACAAGACCACATTTCAGTTCGTGACGTTTTCCTGTGAATAACTTGCCAGCAATGTCAGCTCCAATCAATATATCCACAGGACCATCTTTGATATCTGTAATTTCGATCCCCGATAAACGTAGTTCATTCATCCAGGGTCCTTGTTTCACAGAAGTTACGTTATTACAGATAACGGGTTGGTCCAAAGCTTCAAAGTTACATGCATAGTCATCGTGAATACTACTCAATCGGATTCGGTAACAGTGATGGTTAAAAACATTAGAATTTGCACCACCAAAGAGAGCATGTACAATGTCTTCTCGTCGTATAGATTCGTATAACATTTCAGAAGCAATAGATTGTTTTATATATGACCTTTGGGAGCCAGTGTCGATGATTACCCGGGCTAATCGTGATTTTTTCAATCCATTGAGCTTTACTGTCATAGTCTGTAAAAATACCTCGGCATAAGTATTATTAGATAAGGTATTTTCAATATTTGAGTGTTCTGCAGGAGGTACAGTTTCAGAAGTGGTTTCATCAGTCTCTGTACACATAATACTAACATGTCTTCCACTACAGATTGAGCATACCGAATTCACTCTACATCTTCTGGCAATGTGGCCATATTTCAGACATAGGTAGCAGCACCCACGTTCAATTAATTTTTTCTTGCGGTCTGACAGGGTCCACTTTTTCGCCTCCGAACAAACTTCACTGCAATGATTTCCTAAACAAAAATAACATTTCTTCTGCAATTTGTTGTTTACTAATCCAGAAGCAGTAGGAAGAGCAGTTTTAGTGGGTGAAGTAGCAGTCTGTTTCATCGTTTTAGACTGTGTTTGGAAACCAGAGACTGCCAAAGTGATTCGTTCTTCATTTTGGACTTCCTTTTTGAGAAATAACATCAAATTATCCAAGCGCAATTTCAAAGTAGATTCAACGTCATAATTACTACTTCTTTGCCATACCCTGATCAAGTCCTCAGGAAGGCAAGATTCCACCAATGGGTACAACATCGCTGCACAAGTGTCTGATGTTACATCTAGAGTTTCCAAGGAGCGTAACTGAGATTCTAGCTTATCGTAAAGGAAACTAAGTCCATTTTTGTTTGGGATACCCTTCAATACCAACTTCAGCAACTCTCGAACATAAACTTCAATGAGAATATCTTTTCTGCCAAAACGACTTCGGAGACTTTCTATCACCTTAGGATAATTTTCTTTGCTCGGTGGATAACTCTCAACTAACTGACGGGCTCGTGAATTGGGAATTGTTGCTTGAAGGAGATATTGGAATTTGTCTTCGGTGGCAAGGTCTTCGTCTTCGTGGATACGCTGGAACTGGCTCCAAAATGATAGCCATTCTTTTATATCACCTCCAAATTTCGTGAACTCTATGGTAGGTAATTTCAGTTTACGTTTGGAATGTGAAGAAAAACTGTTTATTTCATCTGAAGATTTATTCACCAAATGACTGTCAACAATCAACTTGAGTTCATGGTATTTACTCGTGAAATTATAAGCTATTTCAATCTAAGTTGATAAAGAGCTCTGCTGACAGCTTTCTGAATCCAAAAGATGGTCTAAAAATTGTCTGTTCAAATCAGCTATCACTTCCATTTTTAGGTCTAATAATTGAACTTTTCCTCGGACTTCAATGGTGTTAATATTCTTCTCGGCAAGCAGTCTCATCACCTCGTCATGATTTCGAGTAAAAATTGTTCTCTGAGCCTCAAGCATCTTTTGTACCTTCTCCATAGTCTATTCAGAAGGTGTCCTGTCACGGTCGCCAAATTGTTTCGTTTCCAAAGAACACCTACTCGGTGAACGAAAACGTCTAATACGGAGGAAGGTCGGTTAGAAATACTTCGAAAGAAATGCTCAAAATAAGTTGAAATACTTCGGAAAATATATTCATAAAACTGACATCAACTTATCAATAACACGTTCGTTTGACAATGACAATTACTACTATAAATTTACAGGGGGATTCTCAACAGTAGGTAAAAATCGTCTATCTATGACGGGCGATTTCGTCTGAACGGCTGGATTGATTTCAATGTTCTAAACGCCATTCGATGCGGAATTTTTTGTTCTTTGTTATACGCAAAAAACTGAAAAAAGTGCGAAAACGAGGTTTTTAGGCTCTCAAATCTGAAGCACAACCTAGAAACCGTCGCAAATTCAGGACTCCCAAGAGGGATTAAAACAATATTCAGCTCTCGAGCAATTTTTAGGAGCTAGAGCCCGTTTTCGCACTCACTTTCCTGGGCTATGGTATATTATTAGCAAATTATTTTTGTTGGCCAAATAAGTTTCAAGCAAGTTCCATTCTATCACGGTACCAGCCCCCAAGCTGCTTAATTTTCAAAATGTCAACTTCTTGGTAAACCAAGATGCTGGGCAATCAATTTTGATGATGCAGTACTCCACACTTTCATTATTATTAGTATCTTTAACAAAAGACGATCATGCTTTGTAATTTGTGGTCGCAAGTTGACTTACTTTCGAATACTGTCAACTAAATCGACTTTATATTTAGCAATTCATGAACACAAATTACCGTATTTTCTTTGTTTTTGTGTTTGGGATAGTAATTTTCCTCTGTTCACAACATCTCTGATATTTATCTCAGTCAGTTCCACTTTCCTCAATCATTGCCACTCTATCAATAAATTCAAAGTGGAAAGAAATATTACAAATAAAATGACAGTAAATTATATCTGGGCGAATAAAAATTTCCTGTCGTGTCCTTTCTACAAAAAGTTTTAAAGTTCTCTCTACTCAGATTCAAAAATGATACTAAATGGTATATTTTTGGATGTGACTGTTTCTTCTGAAATATAATTCTGCCTTCAACATTGAGTGGGTACTCCATACTGCAGACGCTTTATAGTTTTTCGCTAAATCAAAGTATGGTAATGTAATGATTATAGTCTAAATGGTTTCACACTAATTTATTTTACACATATAACCTAACACCTAGTTCATATCACGATTTATATCACACTATACTGCTTCAAATCAGACTGTCTTCATTGAACTCTAACTGTATCGGCCCTCTCTCACATCGGCTGTCTATTTATATCCAAGTTATTATATCGCTGTTCGACTATAGCTCACTGCTAAAAATATCATTGGCATACCAAAGCGGTGACTCATCGTTGCTTACGGTTGAAAGCTGGTAAACTATGCAAATGAGGAGACAGGTTCGGCCTCAGTTCATTACATTGCCTCATTCTTAAAGAAATTTCGTCCCAAAATGTAATTTTTGGAGTGTGACGAGACCTGCATGACTTCCTATATCTGCACCGTGAAATTCGATGGAAACAACACTCCACAGTCTTCATGTTCGGTCGTGCAAGATGGTTACAGCTCACCAAAATCTTGACACCGCTGGATTTGAATATCGTCTACAACATACTTCTCATTACTCTCCAATCCAGCTCATCATTACCTCAGGACATTTTTGGGATTGCCAGGTCCACCAGATGCTGGTCCACCATCGTATCTCTCAGTTTGGCGAGACTCCTCCAGACATCTTCATAGGACGGTTTATCTCGGGAATGTTTCTTCGTAGTAGATGTTTCTCTGGCCCTTCCTCAACTGTAACTCCTACAACTTCTGGGTTCTGCTTCCGTGGTTCCAGGAGTTGACCAAATTTCTTGAAAACACAACAGCCATGCCCCTGGAAATTCAAAGAATTCGTATCCATGGCAACGCCCAAGTGAAGCAAAGAAGTTAAATTTATTGGTTGTTAAATTTAGAACTGCATAATTCTTTCTTAACCCTCCATCGGTCGCGTCCCTTGGCCGAACGCAATAGGTCGCGTGTTAGATTTGATCTAACATTTAAAAATAAACATCTAAGTCATGGTTTTTAATTTTTATTAGCTTAAGTAAACATTTTTTCCAAGTTATAAAGAATCGTCATTTGTACTAGAACACTGAAAACATACGTATGTTGTAATCTGTGTATCTTCTTTACAAATGGGTAATAAACAGATTCCACACTGACTTTGTGTAAATCGATTTTTGATAATGGGGCAAAATTTACATCTTACTTTTCCGTGCCGATTTTCTGAAGGTAGTCTTGAACTAGATGGTTTTCCTATAACTTTGGGTATTTTTTGGGGAAGAGGAAGAGATAGCGTAGTACTCGAATGTCAGAACGTTTATAGATAACACCTAAATCCATCAACTATATGTTAGATATTTTATGCTCTTCTTTACCTTTGAATCATGGTTGCACGTCCTTAGAGCATTCGTGGAAGGAAATACATTTTTGCAGGTATAGTCAAAAATTGGGGATAAAATTTCAAAATTGTTAGAATTTTTCAAACAACGTGACCGATGGAGGGTTCTTAATGCTGGGTTGGATAAAATTTTGTACTCAACACGTCATACGGAAAGACTAATTTTATTTGACTCATGTAACATTTATCTAAAAAAAATAAAATTAGTCTTTTCATATCGACTTACGTAAATAACTATTATGGCAATTTTCAGAAGCAGTTAAGTCAATTACACCATCAGCAACCGACAAAGAAATCGAAACTCATGTTAAGGTCTGGTTGAAGCATGCACCGTTTAGATATAAGCAGCGAGTGAAAAAAATTCCAGAGAACCTACTAGATTCATCATCAATTTCGTGAATGGAAGATCTGTCGGGGTTTGGAGGATGCCTGTGGACATTGTGAAGCATATTTATGAAATTAAAAGATACCAAATGTTTAATTAATGTTTAATTAATATGTAATATAATAATTATGACAAAATGGTTAATTAAGGCCGTCCTTATTTGGAATAATAATTATGTATAAATCTTGTCTCAGTGATGGATTTATCACTAATAAATTTGATTCAGCTGTTGTTATTGTACATCGTATACCAGGAACTATCACCGCTTTCTTGGAAACTAACTAATGTTTAGAAATTGAACCTTCTAACAACATATAAATATTGTCATTCACCATATAAACTATTAGTAATCGAAAGTTGTAAAAACATTGGCAAGGTATTAGTGGAATTTTTGGAGATTATGGGTTGATGGAAGAGATTCAAAAGTGGTTTTTGAAATATTCTTCCAATAATAGGATTTAATTAAATGTAAATTGATGGGAATTCAGTATACATCATATAAACAATTTATTTGATACTGAAGATGTTAATGTTCTGGCGAATCACGACTCGATTTTGTTGAAAGGATAAAGGTAAACTTTGTTTATCGAACAGATCTCTTTTGTTCTTTCGTTATTGTACTCAATTCAATTTTTTATTCGTTACTTTGTTATTGTTTTATTCTATATTTTAACAGCTATTGCAGAAAATTATGAACAGGGCTCCAATTCGAAATTTTTGTCGTTTAACATGTTTTTGAAATTGCACGGATCAAAATAATAAAAGTCTTTAGTATTTATTATCCGATTCCGAAGTTTTTTTCACTGGATAGAGCATCAATAGATTCAGTTCAGTGCTATAAATTCGAAATAGAATTCAAAACTTCAACACTACTTCTAATTTATTTCATCACCAAAAATCCAAAGAATGGGTTCGCAATAAAAAAAAACTGACCATTCCACTGGATTTGCATTACTTTCACATAGGTTACTGCAAAATTTCAAAAAAATATCTTGATTCCCACCAGAAATTTACCATAATTGATATCAAGTCATCTTAATACTTAGGATAATCGTCTGCGTTATGAAAAAAAAGTTTTTATCTGACAGCAAATAAAAAGTTACAGTGGTGTCCCGCTTTTGAATTGACAACAGAGGACAAAGGAAAGAAGTGGGGACCACATTTAGGGCCTATATTATGGAATCTTTTGCACTGACATGAATACTCGTAAGAGAAGACTATTCTATTATTTGTCCTGCTGCTTTGGGGTTGCTGATTGTTAGGTGGTACATTCCTCATACTAACTATAATACCATCAGAAATATCCACCGATCTATTTTGTTTATGCCAAGCAGATTCAGAATGGGAAAATGAAAAATTCTGGGCCCTCACCAGCATCAACAAATTAGTATAGAAGGATTAACAATCAGACAATCCCGATGGTGTTCCACAAGGTAGTGTCCTTGGAACACTACTTTCCCTGAATTCCATTTCGTAATAATAATAATAATAATAATCTTTATTGGTCCTTTTGATCATTTACATGATATTGGATACGTCACAGTATTGTATACATAAATAATAACAGAAAACAACTACAAAACAAAAAACACAAAAAATGTATATGAGGACAAGTGCATAATATAATTACCTAATAGGTACATTCATTTTTTTTTCAATAAATCATACATATTCATTTATATGGATAGTCAAACAAAGCGGAATATCGGACACAGTGGAGCAGAACAATACTAACTAGCACTGTACATAATGAAGGTTCTGGGTATATATTAATTACATCACATTTTAAGATATGCATCCAACGAATAAAAACAATTTTTAATAAGGAATTTTTTAAGTGTTGTGGTGAACTTCCTACTTTCATTAGTATTTTTGATTTCTTTTGGCAATTTGTTATAGATCATCAAACCCATATATGCAGGTGAGTTTTGTGATACCCTGTATTTATAATGTGGAATATAAAAATTTTCTTTTTGTCGTGTATTTGCGTTATGAAAGTTTTTGTTCTGAGGGAATTTAGTTTTGTTCTTAAAAATATAGTTGCATAATTCATAAATATACAAAGAAAAAATTGTCAGAACATTATATTTGACGAACAATCCTCTGCAAGAGTAGGTTGAAGGAACGCCTGAAACTACTCTCAATATCCTTTTTTGCAAAATGAAAACGTCTTGAATAGCAGTTGAGTTGCCCCACAAACATATACCATATCTAATTCGAGACGCTACCTGAGAGTGGTACAAGGATATTAGCTGAGACTCTTCTAAGACTTGTTTGAGATTCCTGAACAAATAACACAAAGAGTTCAGTCTCTTGCTCAAGTATACACAGTGATTTTTCCAGTTGATATTTTCATCAATGACCAGACCCAGGAATTTTGTTTCATTTTATTAATACATCGTTGACGCAGACAGTTAATGTCGAACATGTTTTTTGCCAGTTGTGAAATTTCACGATTTGTGTTTTAGAGGCATTCAAATATAAACAATTCAAGCTGCACCATTCATATATAGAGTTCAAAACTTGTTCACTTTGTTGTTGTATTTTGATTTCGTCCTTATCCGATAGTATCAAAGATGTATCATCAGCATACATCGTTAGATAGGACTCTGTTAGGTACTCATCAAGATCATTGGTGTACAACAGAAATAAAATTGGCCCTACTATAGACCCTTGCGGAACACCTATATTCACTAATCTAGTTTCAGAATTGATTTGTCCTGAATATCCTGAATATCGTACTCATGAAGTTCACCCACAGAATCCTCCAAATTAGTGCTTCAACCCAAGTCACATTCATTTTCACTGATAGATACTCTTCGAAAAATTGTTGTATCATTGATAATAGCTCCTAATTACTTAAGGCCCTTCTTTCAGCCATGCAAATCAATGATACTGTAGGAAAAATGAAATGAAATTTGAATTAAATGAAGAGAGGTTCTGTCTTCCACATATGCAATACCATTAGCTAACAGTGAACTAAATTTATCACAAAGATATATACAGTGACCGCCAAAAAGTATGTACCATATGGGAAAAATTTTTATTATTGGAGTATTGGAAAAAATATTCTGGGGAAAAGTTTGTGCATGTCCGATAACCTAAAAATCGATTTTGACACATGTCACGTGATCGCTAGAATGGCGGCAAAATGAAAAAAATTGCAATGCAAAGGCAAAAAAAGGGGTAAGATGGCAAGATATCAAAAAAAGTTATTTGAAAAAGTCACTTAGAATTCAATTTTATACACATAAACGAAGAGATAATAAAAAAAAATGAAAATAGCAATTTTTTAAAAATATTTACCCATCTATTTAAAAATATTATTTTTTTTCTTATGAATAGCTTGACTATACTGAAACATTTGCATTTTAATGATAATGACAAAACTTTCTCATTTTCTCCACACCAGAGGGCACTAAATTAAAAAAATTGGTTTTTGCCAGAACCCTCGCTGTTACATTGGTTCTTATCTAACAGTTATATCCGAATTCCAAGACTATTGTGTTGATATGGCAATCTAGAAACACTATGTTTCCTGATTTTAATCAAGTTTCAATAATAATGCTATATGAGCGTTTTACTTTGCACATAAACTTTAAGAATCTTTAATTTGACGCACTATTTTCAAGTTTATGTGCGAAGTGAAATGCTCATGCACGATTATCATCGGAACTTGATTATAATCTGGAAATTACCATGTTTTTGGAGTGTCATGTCATCACAATGGTCGTGGAATTCGGATATAACTGTTAGATACGAACCGATGTAACAGCAAGGGCTCTGACAAATTTCCATTTTTTCAATTTCAAATAACTTTTTTTGATATATTGCCATCTTACCCCTTTTTTGCCTTTGCATTGCAATTTTTTTCATTTTGCCTCCATTCTAGCGATCACGTGACATGTGTCAAAATCGATTTTTAGGTTATTGGACATGCACAAACTTTTCCCCAGAATATTTTTTCCTATACTCCAATAATAAAAATTTACTTTTTGGCGGTCACTGTATATGTTGAAAACTACAAAACAGCTGGAAAATGTTTACTTCTTGTATCAAGGACGTAAAATACTCTAATGTGAACTCACAGTATTTTTTCAATGAACAAATTTCACAGTAAGAAGTTGGAAAATGACATACACCAAAATGATGAACCAGATGATATGAATCTTCCATTCTCGTCAGCTGACATTTTCCAGTAAAATTGGAAAGGGTAATAATTAGTGTATGATATATATATATATATATATATGCTGAATACTTGTTTCAAGGAGCAATAAATGTTCCAGTGACTGTAAAACAGTCGAAAACAATCCTTTAGGAACTCACTATACCTTTGTATAGAATGTATGGCATATGTCCGACAGAAAACAACTACTTCTCTGGCTAATACCTCGACAGATATTGAATTATATCAGTCAGACATATGTGCAAAGATCCTTACTTTGAAGGAACAACTTTGCAAGAGCTCTCAGAGACAGACAGCAGGACACCGCCTGATCCAAACAAGGATCAGTCCTGGTTATCACGGTTGTATACACGCGGAGGCCCGGTGCCCGTCATCGTTCGCCGGGATGAACACTGCAATCGCTTACAGGATCCACCACGGCAACAGATTAGAGAGCGCTCCAGAAGATATATATATATATATATATATATATATATATATATATCGTTGAATCAATATCTAAATTACCTATCGATTTGCAAGATGACCCTTAGTAGGTAAAAGAAAATGATTTTTTCGTAAAAAATTGATCAGAAAATTTCATTTCCTACTGAAGGATTTGTTGATGATCTCAACGATGCAATGATTTTTTTTAAACTCATTGTTTTCCTCACATTTCTTCCAGTAACGCTTTCGAAGCTTTTTAATATGATTGAAAATATCGGCACTGTACATAAAATTATGAAATGACATTAAAATTTTTAAAACTACTCGATTTCAATTACCTCCATGAATTTAAGTTCGAAATGTATTTCAGGTTTGTACTACAGAAGACCTAGAGGAAGAGGCAATTTTTCTTGTGTGTGTGGAAAAAGTTATTACGAAAGGAAAAATTTGATGAGACACCAGAAACTGAAATGTGTTTTCTATCAACAGGATACGAATAAGAAAATTATTTGATAGTGGAATATGGAGGTCTTTTGGCCATTCAATTAGATCGGATCATCTGAATTTGTCAATTCAAAAACTTGCGATTGCCAGTGTTTCTGGAACAAGAAAAAATATCGAAAAACGAAATAATACCGTTGGATACTCTACCAATCCCCACCAACATATCTACCACTGCTTACATTTCTGGACATAGTTCAAGTACATAGAGTTGAGAAATATTATGTATTTTCAATATTTACGTCAAAAATGTTATTAGTTGTATCATTGTTTATATAGAAGTAAGATAGTCAGCCAACCTTGTGGGATTTATATTGGATTCAAATGGATGCGACATGTAGATGGCGACAGTGATCTCGCAACCAAGTCATGTGGTTATTTGATTGAATCAATGGGACAGCATTAAAATCGGGGTTTTTTGAAGAAACCTGCATTAAAATGACGTCAAATATTCATGTCTGTAACTAATCACGCTAGATGTCACTCGCGTTTGGATCCAATACCTTTTTTACAGACATTGACTAACTATATTCTATTGAAACAATGGTTATATATTCTATTCATTAAAAAATATCAGCCCATAGCAACAACGTATAGCACATGTAGACCATGTTGGAAAATTGGTGTAATACTGGTCTACCCTTCAAGCAAAATATGGAAAATAAAAAAATCGTATCCCATAACTATTTTATGAGAATGAATTTAACCACAGAAAATGTATAATCTGTTATTTAAGATACCCCCTAATATTTCGGTATCTTTTTTAGTTACAGAATTACTGATAATTGCAAGTTTTAAAAGTGACCCATTATGTACGTTTTCCGTCCTGGTTATATTCATGTTCCTTCAGATCTAACCCCTGAAGAAATGTTGAATTGCTCAATTACATATCTTTGAAATATTCTCTTAGGCACTGTTATTGTGATGAAAAAATCTGCCTCGTAAAATTTTGCCAGTTCCAATTGCCTGGCTTTATTCTGCCACTCCTAGGAAACTATTTGATTAGATCGAAACTTTGAACAATAATAATTGTAACTTACCATTTTCACATGTATCTTTTAATAGCACTGTCTACACTTATATTCTTACAGTATCATGAAAACTATGTTGATACCATTATTATAGTAGTATTATAGTATTCTGAACCAACCCAAAGCACTATTTTGTTGATTGTATAAATTATTTATATGGTTCGTACATTTTCGATCATTACCTACTAAGTTCATCCTTCACAACACCAGTCAATAATTTTTTATATTTATGGTATAAGTAATTATTTGGGGATGTTCTAAGTTTTTGGAACCATATTCAAAATTTGTGTGGTGATGGGATTAACTCACTGGTGAAATTTATCTACAGGGTAATTGTACAGTTTGTCTAACTAAGTTGGAACCATATGGAAAACTTTTTTATTATTTATTTTAGGAAAAAAAGTTATTCCTCATAAAAAGTTCTGCATGTTCTAAAATCTAAAATACAATCATCAGATATCAAATTTTTACAGTCGTATACGCGATGTGACAAAAAATATGAATTTTACTCAAGAGTAAAGTACCTTTATATTTGAAAATATCGGAAATTCTTATATAAAAAGTTGTTCAGAACTAAAAATTACGTTTAAATATGCAATTGCATCCACTTACATGAGAAAATATTTTTTTCTTATTTTGTCAACAATAACAATGCAAATTTAACTGTAGTTACGTATAATCTAGGATGCACTGACAAATAAATGATTTGTTGTTTATTCAATAGCAAGATATATTTGACAGTGAATGTCAAAACGCATTTGATTTAATAAGACACCTAAAAATGGTAGCGATATTATCTTGTGAAGAGAAAATATAAATTGTTTTGATTGTGGGAGAAAATAATAAAACGCATAGAGAAGCAGCAAGTATTTTCAATGACAGACACCCCAATAAAAATATCAATCATTCAACTGTTACGGAAATCGTAAATAAATTCAAGAATATACAATTCAGTAAAACGCAATGTCGTCTCCACAATTTAATTTCCCATCTAGTTCAATAGGATGGTGAAACGGTGACTGACCGCTATCAATCAGATAGTCGTCCAAATGTAGAAGTAGTACATGTTTCGGTCCTATATAGGACCATCATCAGCTATTCAAGAAAATTATGGAGAAGAAAAATAATGTTGTGTAATATATATAAATTGTTTAAAAAAAATCATATTATTCTCCAGTAATGATAAGAAATGGATTACGTAAAATTGCCAAAAGAACGATTATATGCATTGAACGAGGAGGTGGATATGTCGAGGCATTAGTGGAATGAGGGATCATTAAATTTCTATTTATTTCCAGAATTCATATTATTTGTTAGTTACACAACTTGGTATTTGTATGTATTCTCGTATTTGCACAATATATGCACATGCATTCATTATGTGTGTATTCAAAATAATAAAAAAAGTAAAAAGTAACATAACCCAATTTTTCAATGTCTATGGACGTAATTGCATATTTGAACGAAATTTTTAATTCTGAACAACTTTTTTCAATGTAATTTTCGATATTTTGAAATATAAAGGTACTTCACTCTTGAGACTGAAAAAGTTTGATATCTGATGATTGTATTTTAGATTTTAGAATATGCAGAACTTTTTATGAAGAAATACTTTTTTTTTCTAAAATGAGTAATAAAAAAGTGTATATTAAAAATATCATAGGATATAATTCGACTATTTTTCACTTTCTCAAGCTTTCTGGTAGTTTTATGAATGAACTGCTTGGGTGCTATTACTAAGGTCCGGCGAAAAAAATGTTGGGGCTGTGAAATAATCTACTGGGCATAGCCTAATTTATGAATCTGGGAAATATAAAATTGAGGAACAACACATTTTCATATTATTAACTGTTAGGTTGGGAACATCCCTACATAACTTCAATAAACGCATTCAATCGCTTGAAGAAAAGGACAATTATAGAGCCTTCGTAATAGCTCTGTGAAAAAGTGGTATCAAATTCATCGTTTACAGGGCCAGTATAGCCCATGACCCCCTCTTGTTTCCGGGCCTGATAATGGCACTAAAATATTTATTCATGTGAGATATAGAAATCAAATGTATAGGTTTAGATACATATATCATGAGCCTTGATCACTTACCTATATCGCAATGAAGTCCATACAAGTTTTTCCAGTCTCGATTCAAAATATTCGATTAGTTGACATTGAATCATTTCGTTTTTCATGATTCATAAAAACCAAGCTTCATCAGACATTAATATTTTGGTACTGAAAATGGAAAAATTAATTTTGATACTATTGTTGAATAATAAAGTTAGTTGATTTATATTGTTATATTGAAATATATCAAAAGTTTGTTTAATAAAAGTGTTTCACTTATTATTTTCGTTTTTTTTAGACGGAAAATATGTCGGTGATACCCACTGGTAATTCAACAACTGGTGACAAAGAATTTGTTATATCGAAACACTGAGTTATCATGATTCAAGTGACGTGAATGTTATTTATTTTACATAAGTATGAGAAATTGAGAAGGAAAATCAAATTAAATGTTCACCATTGACTTCCTGGCACATGAAGAGACGATTCTGAAATTCACTTCTTACATTTCCAAATATTTCTGGCGTAATAAGTCTCTTTGACTTTCCTCTAATTCAATGATCGTTCTTGGGGCAGTTCTATAGACTTGAGATATCCCCACAAAAAATCTGATGGGGTCAAATCAGTCGAGCGAGCTGGCCATTCAATAGGACCGAAGCATCTTTCCGGAAAATCTCCATTCAAAATGTCAGTTACTGCCCTGAAATACTGGGAAGGTGCTGTTGTTGAAAATGAATATTTTCTTGTTATTTTCAGCCACCTAAGTTATTTTCGGAAAAATGCTTTGTAGCATCCTCAAATATCGAAGTCCGCTCAAATTTTCTCTCAAGAAATATTGACCAATGATACTGTTGCCCATTATGCCAGCCCAAACATAAACTTTATGGATGTACTGAGTGTGAGTTTGCCTGAACTCATAAAGATGTTCAGTGCTTCAATAATGGTGATCATGTCTATTGACATGCCCATGCAATAAAAACGTGCTTTCATCAGTGAATCAAATGTTGCTCACATGAATCCTATTTTGATGAAGTGTCTCATTCATCAGAACTGAATTCTACGGTCAGGATCGTATTCAGAAAGTTCGAGTACCATTTTGATTCTATAGGGATGTAATTTATTTCTTTCCAGTATTTTATGTTCATGTCATTTTTATGTGTATTGTTGAAGATACACAAGATATCAACTTGCTTGTTTTGCGAGAAAGATGGCCGACCACTTGTTTTGATATTATTCAGATTCCCATTTCGTTCGAATTTCCAATAAAAATATTCTATGGGATTTTCTGGATACATTTCACTGAATAATCGCACAGCTGCATGAGTATTATTAGTCTGAGACTGGTAGTAAACTTTAACAGCAAACACTTTTTCCTTTATGGAACGCATTGCTCTACTCAGTGTCAAGAATTGATGAAGTGCAAAATTAAAATAACAACTATGAGATATAATAAAAAAAATGTCGTATTCATACATTAATACAGGTACCATATCATAATGACCATATTGATTCTTCTGATTCAATGAATTTCTTACAAGTAGGAGATGTTGTTATTATACAGTTGTAGTCAATTGATCTATTCTTTCCGCTGTTTCTTGTACTTCATTTCAACAGTATACGTTTTTAAAATTTTCGTAAACAAAATTTATGAAACAAAGTTCTCGTTTGTTCTTGTGCTTGATTTATTTCTTATTAATAAAAAATAATCTGCAATTATTTCAAGCATCTGGGGGATTCGGCAAAATAATGTATGCTAAAATAGTATGAAATTGGTGACATATCCGTGTAAGGGACGCCATAGTAGGCTCTTGCTAGTGTTGCAAAGAAATATAGAAGGTTTACATAATTAAATGAGAGCACTATATTTTGGTAAATCATAAATATTTAAAGAATTTACAGTAGGTATTTGTCTGATCATTTGGTTGCAGAAAAGAGGAAAAACCTAAAGAGACATTCTTTCTCCTAAAAATAAATCACACTTTCGTAAAACCTCAAGGTCCTGAACGAAAAAGAAGAAGGAATTGCCGTGGATGAGAGAAAACATGTCAATCCGAGACGCAGACAAAAACGTACGACGTATAATTAGTTTTTGTGCAGACTGTCCGAATAAACCAGGAGACTGTCTAACTTGTTTCGATGAAGCTCATGCGTACAATTTTCTAATTTATTCATATTTTAGTTTGTAACAAATGATTTTTATTGGTTATAACTTTTTTTTTAATTAATCGAATTGGATTTTCCTTTGTTCACCCTGTTGTAAAGCACAAAACGAAATAATATGCGATGGATACTCCATTTTTATGTGGTTTTGGTCTCCGGACATATGTACTGATTGAGATCTGTGCAGCACAAACTAACTTTCTGAAGGTTTCAGCACTGAAAGTTTCATTTCATCATCATAGTCTCGTATAGATGGAGCTGAAGGATTGCTTACTAAACCCCGACGAACTGTATCAGAGTCAGGGAAAATGTACTGTCTCAGTGGAGGTGTGTTTGAAAGATATTCAATCATTAATAATAATAATGAAGTAGATTTTCGTCTGTAGTTACTTATATTAAATTCAAAAATGAATGAGAATGTGACGGGAAAATGAAAATCACTGAATTAAAAAAATGTGGATCAATCGGGATTCGAACCCGCGTCTCATTGTCTCCGGCAACTTGCGTTAGTCGGCTACGCTATTGAACCTCATTTGAAAGCTGGAGATTCACACTTCAAATTCCAGCTCTTTGCTAGTATGAGATGATGACGTGGATTAAATGAAAAGATTGAAACGATGACGAGGATTGAATGAAAAGATTGAAAAATGTATTTAGTTCTGATTTTCATTTTCCCGTCTGATATGCCAAAAACTTATTTTCGAATTTAATTTAACTACAGACGTAGGACTACTTATTATTTATATTTGCTTGGCTGAGTCATACATACTTGAAATTTCAGATGTGAAATCGGTTGACAATCCTATATTTGATTGACACCATCAATATGATTTCTTTCACTGGCTGTGTGTGCGAGAATATTTCCATCCTTTCATTTAATCCTCATAATCATCTCATACTAACATAGAGCTGAATTTGAATTGTGAATTGCCGGTTTTTGAATGAGGTTCAATAGCGTAGCAGACTAACGCACATTGCCGGAGACAATGAGACCCGGGTTCGAATCCTGGTTGATCCACATTTTTTTAAAAATTAGTTCTGATTTTTATTTTTCCGTTTGATATGTCATAAACTCATTTTCGGATTCAATTTAACTACAGGCGTAAAACTACTTCATTATTTTTATTTGGCTGAGTCATACATACTTGAAATTTCAGATGTGAAGTCTGGTGATAATCCTATATGTGATTGACACCAGCTGATACATCTATATGATTTCACTGGGTGTGTATGCAACTTTTCATTTAATCCTCATCATCATCTCATACTAACAAAGAGCCGAATTTGAAACGTGAATCTCCAGTTTTTGAACAAGGTTCAACCAACTTTTCCAAATATATAGAAGTGCACCAATAAGTACTAAATACTAAAAATATACCAAAAATTTAGGTATATATAAAAAATTAAAATTTGCTAAGACACCATTTACAGATATGTACGTCGAGACTAAAATACATGCACAAACCACATCTACGCTGTAAAAAAATAGTAATACATTGGAGGTAGATTTAAACATTTAAAAAGTACATGCATCGGATTTTATTTTTTACGAGTTGTCAATCAATTTGTGAATTGGCAAACGAGGAGTTTTGAATAATTTTATTTCTACCTATTCACTGTGTCTGTACATTTCATTATCAGTCTTACACAGAATGCTAGGGTAATGTGAGTTTTCGTTAATTACATTTTTGTAGTATTTTTTGTAGTTTTTTTCGATTAGTTTTTTCAGTGTTACCTTTCAATGTAGATATTCCATTTTAAGTTGCAGATCATTCACATATTTTTTTGTATTTGATAAATATCATTCTTTTCATCAATGAACCTAACCAAGGATCCAGTAATCCATTTTTAAACGCATTTTTACCCGCCCGCCCTTATGAGTACGTAAGATGTAAATTCTTTCAGTTAATTTTGAGTTGTCTTTACTAAATTTTCTGTGCATGCATCGAAATTTTTAATGGAAAATACATTCCGCCAACTGAAATTCCAAATTATTTGGATGAACTATTGTTCTTCAACTTTATCCATATACTGTATTTTATTGTAAACATTTGTATTGTTCTTTTATTTATTTGTTGCACATCATTGATACTTAATGTCGGCACATCTTACTGTTCAATTTTTTCGTTTGTCTATAGTAATGTACTTGTGCACGTACATTCGAAGTATCTTAAAAATTTTACATTATCAGTAATATTTTCATCTATATATACCTAGTCTAATTTTGATTATACTGTACATGGCGGCATCATCGGTAAAACCAGTCGAATGAAAGTTTGTGTGCCATTGAAACTAGTACTTTTCAAAAATGCAATTAAATCTGAGTTAGATTTGTAGAATGTTAAAATAGCTATTTAGGATACAAGTTCGTAAAGTAGGACTTTTTTGTATGAGCGTGAACAACACGTGAGTACAAAAAGCCCTTTACGAAAGTGTTTCATACAAAGTTTTTTCTTCGACAGTAATTATATTGCCAAATTGTAGCAATTATATCATTAAATTGAATGTTTAATGATATGAATTGTATTATCAATTTATTATCATATAAAGACTTCCGAGTTATATTTGACGCGAAATACTGTATTTTTCAAAAATGCTTAAATGTATGAACAATGTGCAAAAAATTACTTCACGCACAGTTGATGATTTTACGCACAGGAGATTTTTTACGCACTTGTGCGAAAAAGTATCACTTTATGCACTGTCAGCAGTGCGTAAAAACTTAGTTTACGCACTGTCGTAGAAACATAATTTTATTAACACAAATTAATTTTTTAGAATTTCTTCGAAGTTCACGATTTGAGTGTGAAAAGTGCGAAAAATCATACAAGAATAGAACTCATTTACTGAGGCACAATCAAGAGTGTGGAAAACCACCGGCATACGAATGTTCACTTTGTAATTATCGAACATACAGGAAGGACACGATAAAGTCTCATTCCCTGTCTAAAAGACATATTCTCAATATGGTTATGATGAAAAATAAAGATTTCAGTTAATCCTATAAAGTTTATTGATTTATTCGAAAATGATAGATTGTGAGACTTTTTTTTTCAGAGAGTTGTCTTGTATTAGATGCTGTCCAATTAAAAATCTGAGTCTTTTCAGTGTGAAAAATTATTTTGTGGAAAATCTATTGTTGTTTAGAAAAATTAATAATAAAAGGAAAAATTCAAAATACGGTTCATAGTATGCGATACTTCTTACACACAATGTTACCATATGGAAACAATTACAGGTATGAACTTGTTGTGTTTGAAGAAGAACAAATAAGATATCTCGAATTATGTATTATTCTACTCCTAATACATGGAACTATGTATAACAGAAATAAAACTCCTTTAAATGTTACAGGAAATTCAAGTTTATACGTACAAATTCACAAAAAAATTAAACGAAATAATAAAGAAATCTATGAAACATTACAAAGGCTATTTTTTGACCGAATAACCTGTTACATGTAGAAAACTGTAATAGATGATCATATTTGAACATAATTTCGACTACTGAATACAAGATGTGGCCATTTTTCTCATTTAGAATGTAGTGTTTCCACACAACCATGACATTGGATGAATCTGATGAGAAAAGCTTTTTGATCATTGACTTTCATCAACTAGTTTAACATTTCACAAAAGTAATACAGTGAGGCTTTTCATAGTCCCCCCTCCATCAACATTTGAACGGTACAGAATACAAACAAGGAACGAAAACTATTTTGAATGGTATCACCGATACTACTCTTTGAAATAAAATATATCGTGAGGGGGCGGGAGGACACATCAATTAAAATAATTTAAATGGCATTGGTGTCAACTGACACATCGTTGAAAAGAGAATGTAGTTCTCATCAACCATATAATTTCCTTTGGATTCGTTAATATTTTTATTTTTACCATTTCCGGATCTGAATGGCATACTTATCTCGATAAAGGACCCTACACTATCCTTACGAAAATGGCTTTTGGTTAAATTCCCTGAATTTTCGGTATGTTGTAGATTTGACTTCCTCGGCAAAAGTGTCCATGGGCACAAAAAAATCGGATTTGACAAAACGCCTACTTATTCTGGGAATACCATGCCCTAATGATGGTACAATGTCACCTTGATCTCGTTTTCAATACAATTTTTCATTCTGTTCTCTATATAACAGGGCGAACAAAGAAAAATTCAATTTGATTAATTTTGAACCAACCAGTGTCTGATGAGAATTAAAGTTTCAATTTGGCCTGAATGAACTCTCTCAATCTCGATCGAAGGTAACTGAAATCTTTTTTTATACAGGGTATTTCGAAAATATATACCTCTTCTTTTTTAGTTCGGATAAGGAAGAGAATGTCATATATAAATCAAGCATCCTTCAATGTTGAAAACGCCGCATACTTATTCTGGGAATACCATGCCCTAATGATGGTACAATGTCACCTTGATCTCGTTTTCAATACAATTTTTCATTCTGTTCTCTATATAACAGGGCGAACAAAGAAAAATTCAATTTGATTAATTTTGAACCAACCAGTGTCTGATGAGAATTAAAGTTTCAATTTAGCCTGAATGAACTCTCTCAATATCGATCGAAAATAACAGAAATCTTTTTTTATACAGGGTGTTTCGAAAATATATACCCCTTGTTTTTTAGTTCGGATAAGGAAGAGAATGTCATACATAAATCAAGCATCCTTCAATGTTGAAAACGCCGCATAGTTATTTCATGTATATAAGGCGAGTAAAAAGAAACGGTCCAAGTTTCCTAGAAAAATGCTATTTTGTTCAATAAATACCCTGTATTTTGAAAGAGCATTGGTTAATTTCCATGAATTTTTGATATAATGTACGATTTGAGGAGTCCGCGATATTGTCAACAATATCAGCGTAGATCTCCGGACTAGTTTGTCGGCTATATACTTTTGAATGTTCGGATTTTAATGATACCCCATATACTCCATCGGAGAACAAACTGTGCTATTTTTGAGCAATTCCTCTTCTTGAAGTGTATTTGAAATAAATGCAATGCCTTATATACTGGTGAATAATATGTTTTTCATTTGAAAGCCATATTTCTGAAGAAACTAGAGAAAATTAAAATGTATCAGAAACAATAACCCTCTCAAGGTTGGGACTAATTCCCCATTATTTGATCTAGTTTTCATTGAAAACGATAAGATGCTCCGATAACACGTTTCTGTGAATATTTTGGGAATGAATATTATATTTTCGTCAAGATATATGACTTTTTCATGACATACGACCAACGAGACAGACTGCCGAAACTCGACTTTTTTTTCATGATACCAAGAAAATGGACAGCAGAAAAAAAATCAATTCATTTATATTTCTGTCAGTAATACCTAATCATCAGAGAATACATTTGGAATATTAGGAAAACGTGTTTGGCGTATTTTTTCTATACATGGTGAAATAGGCCTACAGGGGAAAGCACTATAAGAAAGAACGCACCGGCAACTCTACCTTTGGGGTGGTGTGGAAACGAGTTAATTAATTTTATTTTATATGAAAATCCAAAGAATTATATGTGATTCACAAATTTTTGATGCATTCATTCAAACCACCTCCTTGTATCGCATTTTTCAAGTTTTTGAATCTGTCAGTCACAGAACGTGCACCCCTAAAAAAATTATATTTTTCCGTTTCAGTGCAATTCAATGAAAGCTTGTCTTTAAAAAGTTTCTTCATTTATGATAATTATCCAAATACATTTCAAAATTATTTCATTCAAGAAATGACCACAAAACGTAGAAATTTACTATTGCGGACCATTTTGTAGAATTTTGGGAAGTATAAGACCTTCACCATTCATTTGTTGATTGTAGGTATACCAAATATTCCAATCCTAGGTTTTCATCGGCTTGATTGGAAATTATCCCCTATTTTGTAGAAATCCCACATATCACAGTAATCATATGAAATATTTCACCATTTATATTGAATCAGCTTTCAAATAACATGGAGAATTATTCCCATTCTTGAGAGGGTTATTGCTTCTGGTACATTTCGATTTTCTCTAGTTCCTTGGGAAATAGGGCTTTCAAATGAAAAACATTTTATTCATCTTGTATATAAGGTATTGCATGATTGAAATGGGTACCACACTAATCTATTCCGAATATTCTTCAACAAGAAGAATTGCTGGAAAATAGCACATTTTGGTCTCCGATGGAGTATATGGGGTATCAACAAAATCCGAACATTCAAAAGTATATAGCCGACAAACTAGTCCGGAGACCTACGCTGATATTGTTGACAATATCGCGGACTCCTCAAATCGTACATTATATCAAAAATTCATGGAAATTAACCGATTCTTTTTCGAAATAAAGGGTATTTATTGAAAAAAATTTAATTTTTCTAGGAAACTTGGACCGTTTCTTTTTACTCGCCCTTTATATATGAAATAACTATGCGGAATTCTCAGCATTGAAGGACGCACCCCTATTTTCTAACCACCCTGTATAAAAATTTATTTCAGTAACTTTCGATCGAGATGGAGAGAGTTCGTTCAGGCAGAATTGAATCTTTAATTCTCATCAGAGAACTCTGGTTGGTTCAAAATTAATTGAATTAAGTTTTTCTTTGTTCACCCTGTCGTAGAGCACAGAACGAAAAAGTGTATTGAAAACGAGATCAAGGTGACATTGTTACATCATTGAGGCATGATATTTCCAGAATAAATAGGCTTCACTTTTTATCTTTGACACCCTGTATCTCCAAAATTAGTAGGCCGATTTTTTTGTGCCCATGTCAAAATCTACAACATACCTACCAGAAATTCATGTAATTTAACCAAAAGCCATTTTCCATAAAGATAGTGCGATATCCTTTGATGTGGAACAATGTGAAAAAAAAATTTGATTGGTATTACTGATACCACTTCTTAAAAGAAGATACATTGCAATAACACGACAGATGGAGATATTGAGTTAAAAATTTCAAAAGACAAAGAGATCGAAATTATGAAAATGTGTATAGAAGAAGATTAAAAAAATGTATGGTTGAAAAGATAGTAGAATTCTTCTGGACTTCCATTGTCTAGAAACAAAGAAAATAAATTCTTTGCATGTGTTTGAGTCACGACGTTTTAACAGTTGACATCTACTGTCGTTATCAAGTGTGTGAATGCGACAAGATATCTCGTATACGTATTATATAGCCTGCAACTGATGTAACTGCTATAACGGTAATTATGATCTTCGTGGGGTCTCTCTCAGGTCATCAATGTTAATTAATGTGTTAAAAAGACCTTTTTTTGGTGAGTGTTGTTATTGATGACCGATTTTGATATGTCTCGACACAGAGTTTTTATTGAAATCTCAATTGATCTAGCTGAGTGATAAGTGGCTTCCACACATTCCGAATCTCTATGCTCGGCTGACTGAACACGTCATTATTCTGAATATAAGCCGACTCTATAAACTTTCTCTTATACCAATGCTGTTCTTTGTGGATAACTTCGGCTTCCGACCATGCGATGCTGTGCTGATTAGTCCATACGTGATCTGCTATTCTTCGCTGTTTCTCCTCGCTGAGTATTTCTCTTGTGTTCACCGATTCTCACATTTAGTGGCCTCTTAGTTTCTCCAACATAATCCATCCCACATTCACACGGAACACGGTAAATGCAGTTTTTGGAGTCACTATTCTCGTTGGGTGGTCTCGTTTTTGTTAGTTGGCTACGGATGGTATTACATGATCGGAAGCATGTTCGGATGTTGTACCATGATCCAATTTGCCCTATCTTATCCGATAAACCTCTCACATAGGGAAGACATAGGGTAGGCTGTGTTGGTTCATCTGATTTCTCGGTATTGCCTCTTCTGCGGTTAAGGACCGCTGTTATATGTTTGTCGGAGTACCCATTCCGTCGCAGATCTTTCTTGATGATGTTCAATTCGTTGGTCAGACTCTCATCAGTATTACACAGGCTGTAGGCCCGGTCAACCAACAAGCGGATAATTCCTCTCTTCGTCGCTCCATGATGGTTCCACTCAAAATTCAGGTATTGTCCGGTGTGAGTTGGTTTCCTGTACACTGATGTTTGAAACTTGCCATTCGTTCTTTGGACTTTCACATCAAGGAAGGGTAACCCCTCCTGGGTCTCCTTTTTTCCATTGTGAAATTTGTGGACGGTCTAATGATGTTTAGGAGCCGCAGAAAGGCCTCGACTTCTTCATCTCCATGGTTCCATATGACAAAGGTATCATCAACATATCTTAGCCACATCCTAGGTTTCTTACGGTTTCTATAGCAAAAGCCTCCAACCATTCCATGTATATATTTGCTATGACAGGTGACAGTGAGGATCCCATCGGTAGTCCATCCTCCTGTGCGAAAAAACGGTCTTTTCCCTGAAAGTAACAGTTCCGAAGGCAACATTCCAGTAGTTCCATATTACCAGTTACTAGTAGGCCCGTCCTGTTCTTCAATGCTTCGTCCTCTTGTAGTTTTTCGCGAATAACCTGTAGAGAATCTTCAACCGGAACGTTGGTATATAGACTTTCCACATCAAAGCTAAATAATTGGTCTTCCGGCACTACCTCGATGTCCTCCAGGATCTCAACGAATGTTGGGGTGTTTCCTTGCAGAGGCTGGATAATCGGTAAAAGACACTTAGCAAGGTTGTAAGTTGCTGAGTCTCTGGTACTGGTTATTGGTCTCAACGGGACTTCTGCCTTATGGATTTTTGGCAGGCCATAAAGGTGAGGAGGCTTACTGTGGTGCGGTGTCAGTGTAGACCTTTCTCTGTCTGAGAAGTAGTTTTGATATTTCCTCAGGGTTTGGTATACCTTCCTCTCTATTGATGCCGTGGGGTCTTTAGCCAATAGTTTGTAGTTACTTTTGCTGAGTACTTCTTCAACTTTCTTCTCATAGAGGTCGATGTCCAAGACAACCGTTGCGTTGCCTTTATCCGCAGGAAAAATTTTAATTTTGTTGTCTTTTTTTAGTTCGTTTAGTGCCCTCTGTTCTTTTCTACTAAGATTGCTTTTCAGATGTTGCTCTTCAGTCTGGATTTGATCAATGCGACCACTGGAAGATTCAACGCCTGTAATTATCTCCAAAAATTGAATTGAATTGAAAAGAGCATCGAGCTCTCTTTTCGAAGATGTGTGTGTAATTTGACCCCCATGCCATTTAAAGTTTTTAAATTGATGTACCGCCCACCCCCTTTATCCGGCAATCACAAAGTCTTTTATTTCAAAAATTAGTACCTATCGTTGATACCATTCAAAATGGTTGTTGTTCCATGTCTGTACGTCAAACCGTTCAAAAGTTAACAGAGGGAGGCTAAAAAAGCCGCACTCTTATAACAATCTAATAACAATATCACCTAATGATTAAGTTGAATTTGCATGCAATGTTGAGTTCCTTGTGCAACTTAAATTGTTTATGTTCAATAACTTACTCATTACAGATGACCAATTGTTTTGAAAACCTGGTATGCGAATATGGAGTATTTCACTTTATTACCATTGATTTCCTTTTTTTGCCCGTAGCCAATATCAACAGCAGATATTTTGAAAGTTTTGTCCTTAACATATTCTCATTGAGAGTGAATTAAATCAACATCACTTTAAAATAGTGCTCAAATATTATGTTAAAATCGAAAGTTGAACCTCCTATATCAAATGGCACCGTTCATACAACAATGTTGAGTTTATGCTAAAAAACTTTGCTGTTACCGTTATGTTTATAATAATGCGTGTGCTGAAGTTGACCAAATCCACCCTAATATTCCATTATATTTCTGATTTGATTGACATATCAAACTGTTCTGCATCTGGTATATGCAGTTACGTATTTGGTCAAATATTGTTTTTAAATTTGGGATGATGCAAAATACTTCTTCAGGAAAAGTTTTTAGAACAAAAGTTTTGAAAATATTTCAAAAGCTGAATGAATCTGTAAAAGTATGCTCAAATATAGTCAGTCCTTAATCTGTTAACAGACTAAGTCCTAAAGAGAATTTCTCAGACGTCTGTATTTTAATCGTTTGCATGTACCTTAGAATATTATATCTTGGTTATTTCATATTCATACATTATTTTTCTGGGGATCATAAAAATGTGGCAGGTCAAGCAAAACCTTGTTATTGGGATTGTGGAAGTTCTGTGACACGTTCCTTTTACACATTTATACTTGGATGAACAGAACTTATAAAGCCCCATCACAGATTAGATTAAATTGTTAATTTATTTAATTCTAATGTTTGAAAATTTTTACAGGTGCTACCGATGATATTCATCAAGTCGTCAGGACAGATATGTTTCCTGTGATAAATATGAGCGATTTTTTCAAAAACAGTGGTGCGGATTCAATTAGAAAAAAGAGGGAAAGAAAATCAACAGCTAAAGTTATTGCTATGAGAGAAATGGCTAGTTTGGGTAAAACCATTAAGAAGAAAAAAAGTGAAAATTCTAGATTAGGCAAATATAAAACGCCCTATTACGTTAGGTATCACGAACGTAAAGATGGGGTACTGATTAAAACTTACAGATGCTCAAAATGTGCCGGTTTTGTAGGAGCAGATCGAAAAGAATGTCTTAGATGTATGGCCAAACTAGAATACGAAAGATTAAAGAAAAGTATGGGAATCGATTGTTCAGTTGAATTGAGACAAATTGTCCAACAGCTTTCTAGGAAAAAAATGAAGATCAAACTTGATGCTGATGGTAGTAGCAAAAGCGTTAAACCAAAAGTACTTAAGAATGCCCCGAAAGATGGAGTAAAAATCAAGAAAGACGAAGTGAAAACCAAGAAAGTTGGAGTGAAGACCAAGAAAGTTGTTAGTTTCAAAATGAATAAGTTGAAAAAAATCGCAACAAAACCATTCAAATCTTCAAAACTCCAAACTGAGATCAAGTCAGTCCGGAATAAATCACCAGTTGGAAGCTCTCCAAAGAAAGTAGTGAAAAGCCAGTCGCCTAAAGCCCCAAAACTCAAATTGGAAAAACAAAAGAAATATGTTGAAGGTTCGAATATACGAATGCCCAAATTGACCAAAGTGACAACTCAATCATCAATTCCAAGTACGTCAACTGTTATCAAACAGGACCATGACAAGAACATTGCCAGTGTCTCCCAGATTCTGTTGAAGAGGAAAACAGAAAGCAACACTCGTACTGGGCAGAAATCAAACACTTCTAAAGGTGGAAAGAAGGAAGATAGCAGAAAAAATGCGGTTCTCAAACTCAAAACTCATTTGAAGAGAAATGTTTATTCACAATCTAACGATGATCAGAAACCTAGTACTTCCGAAATTGGAAAGAAGAAATATAAAACAGAAAACCTAGGAATAACATTAGAGAAGCGTTGTGCCACCGAAGGAAGTAAAGTTGAAAAAGATAAATGGACAAAGACTGGACAAATTTTGCAGGTAACTGGTACAACTTGTGCGCCCTTCAATGATCCAATAACTTCGCTGAAGGCAATTGTAATACCAACTGTTAGAATTGACACGCGGTATCCGAGAAATAGAAAATTCAAAGGCTTCAGTCCTAGTATGCGAATCCATGAGAAAGAACAGAGCAGTGAATCAAACACAGCTGCAGATTTCGACATGGTGACACCTACAAATATAGACAAGGAAAACTTACCAGAGAGTAGAGATTCATTTTTTAGGTACCTGAACCTTGAACACAATAGTTCACATCGCCAGGAAGAATTTCTCCCAATTCCAATGAAATCCACTGATGAAGAGCTTGTCGATATTCCTGAAATACTGTTGGACCCGAATATAATTGGCAAGGAATGTTTCAGCGGTCTTTTGAATAGTCCTAACATTGAGATCATAGAAGAAAAGGATAAAAATGAAAATAATTAACATTCCTTGAAATAGTTGGTGTATTTATTCTTATAGTATTGACATATGTTTCTTGTTGTAGACATTTAGTTCCAATGTATAATTACTATTACTACTCTATACCATCATGTTTCATTGAAACGTTTTGATTCATGATTAAATCTATAAATGATCCACTAGAAATTATTTCATTCATCATCAAATAACTATAGTCAATTCGTTCATGTTGAATGTTAAGACCCTCGTCATCTATAGCTCGCTCAAATTTTGATGAACCATCCCTCCTATCCCGTTCAACACATCAGATGTTGTTCTGATGACGGCAGAGGGGTTTAGAAACGTCCTAAAACGCTCCCAAATTTGATAAGTTCTATTCGAGCAGCTGATCATTCAATCTTTGGGCTCGTGAGATTAAGATGGATCTATCAATGATGAACCATGCGAAAAACATTTAAATTTACAGTATTTTTAAAAATATTAAAAATGAAAAAGCATATTAACGATATTGCCTATTTGTACACATGATCTCATTCCTCTGATATTATGCAACTACCATTTAATGATTGTTAAAAAAATTGTTAAAATTGTTATTTTCGTCAACCGAATGATGGCTATTATTATACATTGAAAATAATGAATATAAAGTATCAATCAGGGATTAGAAATAAACATACCTGTGAAACAGCGGTTCAGTGTACTGTTGCAGTTTTTTGGATCTTCGAAGAGCTTTCTAAACGATACACAGGGATAGGTTATTACAAAAACTAGCAGTAGTAGGGATAGATGGAGAAGTCTTGAAATGGTTGAAAAGTTGTTTAAAAAACAAAAAACAAAAGCTCAAAATAAATAATAAAGTGTCAGATAATACAGAATGATATGTGTGTGGCTTTGCTATAGTATACACGTTTTTAAGTGTCTCTCTGTTTTTACTTGCTGCTAGTGGAAATAGTCAACTATATTCAGTGATTTTCATCTGATGTTTTCAGTAAGTCAAATACATACTATCATTTTTGCAATATCTAATAAGAGAACCTAGATATTTGATAAAACTTACCCGGCAATTAAACGAGAACAAATAAAAACTTTGGCTAGTTTTTTTCTCTTTCTCGGAGATAAGGCTAATCAGTGCCCTTTAGTGATAAATATGAGTAACCAAGAACATCTGGAGGGAAGTGGCGTACCATTCATGGCCAGCAGTTTCAGTTGTTGAACTCACAACTCGTTGCCCTAACAGCTGGTATGAATGATATAAGAACCTTGTTAGCAGAACAAAACCAAAAAATCGATTGATGTATGGCACACATTATTAACCTAAGAGAAGAAAATGAAGCGTTGAAAGTTAGAGTCACAGAGCTAGAAAAAAAATTAGACGTTACTTCAGTCCCAACAATATATGCGGAAGTGTATTCGAGATTGGAACGTGAAAAAAATGCCTTAGTGGCATCGACGAATCTGCCACTAAGGCGGTGTCAGCTATTTTACTTGAGCTCAATTTACCCAAACCAACCAACCCTCCCAAGACGTACAGACTTGGTAAACCAAATCCGTCCAAAATACGCCCTCTGAAAGTAGGATTTTCTTCTCGGCAGGAAGCGCTTTCTATTTTAACCAAAAGGTCAAAACTGCGCCTGAAACAGCTTCCAAATGTGACGTTCAAAAATGATTACACACCAAGACTACGTGATGAACTTACTACTATGTATAAGGAAATTGAACGTAGAAAGGCCCTTGTAGAAAATCTTCGTGTAAAATTTGTTTCCGGTCAGCCGACGATAGTCTCCGCATCTCCAAAAAGACCTCGCGATTAAAAAGAATCTCCAAATAAGAATGCTGCAAAAATGAACAAAGGAGAAACCAGTTCTTCAAAAAATTTTCACTAAAATTTTGGAATTGTCATGGATATAAGAATGTGTTTAATTTGGAAGTGATTGACTTTGATATTTTGTGTCTAACTGAAACTTGGCTCACTTATGATATTTCGACTGTTCCTGATAACTTATTAGATTTTGATTATATAACATCGGATGCTACAAAGGAAAAATCATTAGGTATACCTAGTGGTGGTATGTGCATTTTTTATAGAAAACTCTTTGGCGTAACTGTACTATATGAATCGTCACACCTCCTTATTTGCTTGTTCCAGTATAAGTGATCATAAATTCATTATATGTAACGTATATTTCAAACCATCTTTAGAGATGGGTCATATTCTTGACTGCTTCCAAATTCCTTTATTGGACCTGTTAGAAAGATATACTGATACGCTAATAGTCATTGCGGGTGACTTTAACAGTAGAATTGCTTGCCACGGTACTGTACCTCATGAAATTATTGAAGGCTCAAATATATTGGAAGATCGTATAAGTTTGGACACAACAGTAAACTCTAGAGGTAGGCAGATTATAGACTTCATGGATAACAATTCATTCTGTGTATTGAATGGGAGAACAGCGTTAGATACACCAGGTCAATTTACATACATCAGTAAACTGGGTAGGAGTGTGGTCGATTTGGCATGGGTAAACAACATGTTTATTTCGGATGTGAATAATTTTTATGTAGAGGAAGATGACTTTTTGTCTGACCACTTCGCAATAAATATAACTTTGAACTTCAAATGCCTGCATGAACATAAGGACTCTGGTCATTCAAATAATGATAATCCATATATGATATTGAACTGGAAGACTGAGATTCATTTAAATTATAAATTGAGAATGAATCGATCAAACAGAGCCTATTGCATTGCTGATCCTGATGAGTCCTTTGTTAATCTAAGTGAAGCCATACATGAGGTTGCTGCCGATTTAGGCCTTGTATATAACAAAAAGCATTGTAAAAACAAGAGATTTCATAAAAATAAACCGTGGTTTGATTTTGACTGTATCACTGCTAAGAAAACAATGCAAATAGCTTTGACACAATGTAAGAAACATTACTTCCCAGAAGATCTGAGAACAAACTATACAGGCTTGAAATTCGAATTTAAAAAAATGATAAAATTAAAGAAAAAAGAATTTGAATCTGGAATTATTACGAAACTGACAAACGTGAGGAATCAAAAAGAATTCTGGTTGACTATCAAGCAGTTTCGGAATAGTTCTGTTTCTCAATCTTTGCCTGTCGAAGTATGGGAAAACTTTTACGAAAATATCTTTCCTCCTAGAATTGTATTACCGATCCATCTTCAAGACGCTTGCTATCCTTATTTAGATACACCATTTTCTACAGATGAAGTTTATATAGTACTCAACAAATGTAAAAACAATAAATCCCCAGGATCAGATGGCATTCCTTTCGAGTTTTATCAGAATTTACCACATAATTTGGTACTTTACTTAACAACCTTAGTCAATAAAATTTTTGATTCATCTGTCATGCCCAGACGCTGGTATAATATTATAATAACTATTTTGCACAAAGGTGGTCCGATAAATAATCCCGAAAATTATAGAGGCTTAGCCTTAGTAAACTGTTGTCTCAAAATATTCACAAATCTCATACTCAACAGACTTTCGATGTGGGTTGATGATAGCAAAGTATTACCAGAGTGCCAATCTGGACTTCGCCCAGGTCGAGGATGTGTAGACAATGTTTATACTCTGAGCTCTGTAATAAATTTCCATATTTGACATAGGAAACGAATACTGTTCGCTATTTTTGTTGATTTCAGAAGAGTTTTTGATTCGGTTAATCATAACTTACTCTGGGATAAATTAATCAATATGGGAATATCAGCTGAAATTCTTCGGATAATACAAATATTGTATGATAATGCAACAATTCAAATAAAAGGTTCTGATGGCCTCTCTAGATTATTCGAGTTAACTACTGGTGTATTTCAAGGTGAACCTCTGAGCCCCCTCCTCTTTGCTCTATTTATAGCTGATATAGAAACATTCTTCAATGAATACCGGGCCGAGGCTGTGAACATTGATGATAGAAATGACGTATTGGCATTATTATATGCAGATGATCTGGTGATTCTTGCACACTCAGAAATTGATGTCGTAAAAAAATTGATGACTCTAGAGAAATATGCTGCATGTAATGATTTGACCGTTAATTTACGAAAAACTAAAATTATGCAATTTGCTCGAGGTGGATATCGTAGACCTGATTCTGTATTCTATTTTATCGGACATCCATTAGATGTAACTAATTAATATGTTTATCTGGGAGTAACTTTCACCTCTTCAGGATTATTCAATGAAATGTCATCAGTTGCTAACGTCAAGGGAAAACAGGCTATTGGTTCAGTACTCCCTATTTTGTCTAAAACTAAAATTGACACCTGGTATCCACGAATAAAATTATTCGAGTCATTAGCAATCCCAAGTAACAATTTCAGTTTTGTGATAGCCCTCAGAAGGTTCTGAAGACCATAACAATCACAGCATAGATAAAACTGTTTTGCTGTAACGACATCCATAAAACCTCCTTAAAGCTGCTATAAATCTACGAGGGCCCACTCCTATGAAGGTTCTTAGGGCTATTTTGAAATGCAAGCATAAAACCTGCTTGCCTTATTCGCAGGATTCTTAATAACCTCCTGAGGATCATTTTAAAACCAAATCATGGTGCTGTTATAAACCTGTATGTTATTAAAAAATCTATATGGCATCAAAATATCTTTTATTATATTATTATTATTTATTATATTTTTTGAATGAAATTGGGTTAGAAAATATTCCATAAATAACTGCAGCCAAAACGGACTTAAATTAATCTAATTCTTCAGTTGCAAAAAATAGGGCTACTATTTTACAAGCAAAACTATAATGATGGCGTCCTGGCAGTGATATATGAAGAATATATAGGTATTCAACAACGTAAAATGTCGAATATTATCTGCGAATGAATTTTTTTTGGCAAAATGACATCAGTTAGGTGGTAAATCTGCATAGCGCCCCAATAACAACGCGAAATTAGGAAAATAAACAAAATACCACATAAAATTAAAAAATTATTTTGACTCATATGTTTCCCGGAATGATTTGTACTATATCTAAATACAAATGAATACCAATAATTGTGTATTTCCTTTCCGTCATACACACCAAATTGCAAGAAACAAGAATTGAAATTAGGCTCTCTTTAGTTGTTCCCTCTGGTTGTAATAAAATATGGCTACCCTACCTTTATTCTATTTAGCTGCACATATTGCCGTCATAAAGTCGTTTCGCCTCAAAATAAACCATTTTAAAATCATTTTATCCTAAAAAAGTACGTTTGGTATTATTTAATCCAATTTCCAAAATATTTCAACTGTCAATTGTCAATCCCGCCTGACATTCGTCTTTTCGTGATCGACGTGGTCAGTATACTCAGTGTCTATACTCCCGTGATAATTATTTGGTGTCTAAGTCTTGTGAAACGTTCAATTACTATTTATTTTTTCCAGTTATCTTTACCCAATGTGATTTATTTATTACCGGTTAGAGGGAGCTACTAGCTTTTAAGTAGAAATAGTTTTATGCTTTGATTTTATAGCGGTTCTCGAGAGTACATCTCAAAACCTTAATAAAACCTCATCGTTAGTTTTATTACAGAATAATTGCATGGACTTGAGGAGTGCTATAAAACCATCACAAAACTAAGTTTCTATGTGGATTATTTAAATACCAAAAAGATTTATCGTGTATGTGTATAAGCCATTGTAAAACCATTATAAAAACAAATATACTTAAATGCTGAATGGTTTTATCTTATAGCCTTCAGGAGTGTTTTGAAACTGATTCATAAATCTGTTTGCTCTGGTAGCGTATTGTTATTCACTCTTAACTTGGCGATCCAGTTTGTTTACATGCGTTGACAACTTATTTATCGTCTTGTCAGTTCAGTTTGAATTTGAGCCTATTTGTACAATTGTTTTAATTTTAGTAAGTGGTAGGTAGAAGTGTTGTGTTGGATTGAATTGTTATATTAGAGACCATCTCTGTGAAATGGCGAAAACGTGTGAAGTTTGTGGGCTGAAAAAGTTATTAAGCACTAAACAAACATTCCACAAGTATCAAATCAAACCATGGGCGTCGCAGCATGGCATATACCATGTCTGATGGGCATACCCTAGTTAGTTTTAATAGTATTCTTAAAGTGATTTTTATTGATTCCCGATTGTGAGACAAAAATACACTTTTTGTTGAAATAGCTTTAAAGAAACTTTGTTCTTTGAAAGAATGATTACCTATTCATAAAAGGAAAATACTTGTTGCAGCAGGTACACTGAAAAATAAGTAAGTAAGCAAACTCAACTCTTCAAAACCGAATTCAAATAATAAGTCACTAGCTATAGACCCAATCTACTGGGTACTGGAATGTTTTGTTCATATACAGGGATTATCACAAAACCCGTTCATCAGAAGTTTTCGATGTTTCCATTTGAATAAAAATGTTGCTTCCGGTTAAACCGTACGTGGACATGAACTTCTTGATTGTAAACGAATCACTGTATATCATCACAAGTTTAAAATCTAATGAACGGTTTACGTAGGTGTAATGATTGTCAAGACAATGATTCCATTATCTCATATTCCTTATGATACTTTGACATTGGTTCAGATTATATTTTCAGGTTACCAAGTAATAGAGCAATTGCCCAGTTGTGGTGTGCATCACTCTCTTAGAAATCCTCAGTTATCTGTTCTAACCACTTTTGGCCTCACCATATTTTTCGGTCAGGTTGTAGAACTATAATCAGTAAAGGAGCATTACCAGTCTTGGCATTTTATGATGAATCTTCATCTGATGCGATGATGAGGTAGGTAATATTTTTCAGTTATTTTCAAAATATTTTTCTTACCAGTAAGAATTTGAGCGCAGTTTAAGGGTTTCCGGAGTGCAAAATTCGTACCGATTATCAAATCAAATGCTTCCAGCACGTATATGATCAATCATATTTATTCAATATTTCATGTTCATTGACAATATAAAGTTATTTTTTTCGTAAAACATGAAGTTCTAACAAATTCGTTCATTTAGTGGATTCCAACTCCTTCCAGCGTTGAAAGATATTAAGGATGATAGGTCTGCAACTGGCACTGTCCCTAAAGTTTGAAGCATCTTTGTCTTCTACGATGACAGCACCAAAATCATTACTCGAAATACAAAATTATCGTAGAACAAAATTATCGTAGACAGCGACAACAGGCGAACAACGAAGGAGAGCAAAGTTGTTGCCAGTTCTCGCGCGTTCACGTGAAGTCTTGTTTATTCCTCTCGAATTTCGCAATTTTTCTGCGACAATCAAGATTCAACTATTGAGAGGAACACTTTCAGATTTTATTTTAAATTAGACATTGAATTTGGGTTATTAAGGTATATCAATTTTATGTTTTATTGGTATTGGTAGGTGTGGATGGTGACTGATGCGCTGCGACCTAGTTAGATCTAATTGTGCCCCATCTTCTTCTGCTATCTCAAGGTGTTCTCGTTTACAGCAGCCCCTCAAGCCTCAATTCCTTCAGGAATTTTAGGATTTTGAGGGGGTCCATTTGTGGTATTTCTTCCACAGTCAGCTGGTGTGATCCCAGTATATTTAATGTTTTGTGGTGTACAGCATAACACTCCATCAATATGTGGTGAGGTGTTTCTGGATGTTCCCCACAGAATCTGCAGGTGTTGTCCTCCTCCAAGCCTAGCTTCCTTAGGTGTTCTTTGAGTCTGCAATGCCCCGTTAGAAATCCTGTGATTGTCTTTAGACTAATTTTGCTGAGGTTAATCAGTGTTTTCGATCTTGCTCGGTTGAAATTGCCGAGGAGATCTTTGGCCTGCCTTAGCCCTGGAAGTCTTTGCCAGTATGTTGCTCTCATTGCTTCTTCAGTTTTATTGAGTTCTTCTTGGAAGTAAAATTTTCCAAGTCCGCAGAATAGTTCTGGCCCGATAAGTGGCGTTGATGCCCCTTTTCGTGCCAGGGTGTCTGCTTGTTCATTGCCCTCTACTCCGACGTGCCCAGGCACCCAGAGGAGGATCACCTTGTTGTTTATGTTTTATAGACACTGTGGTATTTGGAATGGATTCATGCGTCCATAAACTTGAACATTTAAATTTTTTAGATAAATTAGATGAAAAAAACAAAACGTTTTCTGAGAAGCTGCTGATTTTATTTTTGTTTCTCCAATCTATGAAGTACACGTAAAATTCCTACATTTTTGTTGATTTTACGGCTTTTCCACAATTTCTTGCGGGATTGAGTTTTCATTTAACTTTGAATCGCACTTGTTTACTGGTTGTACTTGCAAGAAGCACAATATTTGAAAATCTTCTAATTGAACAATGAATAGTTGAAATAAATACCCTGCAGATTTTCAGGAAAATAGTTGATATAGAAAGAATATTGGAGTGTCGTGTATCTATTGATTTTATACTTGTATCTTCATGGAAAAAAATTTAAGGGGTGGAAGGGAGCTGAAAAACTCTTGGGAGGAGAAGCCTGATGAAGATTAATAAAGAAAGTTCAATAAAACATTCTATGGGGAAAAATACAAGTATTCCCAACAAATACAACAATCGTTATATATCTAGAACGGAAAAGAAAACTGTAGGTCACAATGAGCTTATGACAAGAGGCATAAGATGTCCGGAGGACTGCTCATTGCTAATTTCCTATACAATAGGAAAAGTTGGGTCGAAAATCCATCAGAAAACAACTACTTTCCTGGCTAATGCCACGACGAACATTGAATTACATCTGATGAAATTTCCGTGCAGAGTTCCTACAAGGTTATCTCTGCAATTGCTTGGTTGCATGGGAATGTTCATCGAAACATTCGGACCACCTATATATCGATTTCGGAGTGTTGCTCCTCATCGGTATAGGGTAGGTCTAGCAGTCAATAACTAATGACTGCAACCAATGAATCGACAACCAAACCCATTTAAAGACCGAAACTGAGATCGCGCCCGCACAGTGGATTAACTCCAAACTGCGAGCGCCATCCCAGCACCGGAAGCTCAACCAAGTAATACCCATGAACCACGATCGTCAAGACCGTATATAAAACGGAAAAGAAAACTGTAGGTCACAATGAGCTTATGACAAGAGGCATAAGATGTCCGGAGGACTGCTCATTACTAATATCCTATACAATAGGAAAAGTTGGGTCGAAAATCCATCAGAAAACAACTACTTTCCTGGCTAATGCCACGACGAACATTGAATTACATCTGATGAAATTTCCGTGCAGAGTTCCTACAAGGTTATCTCTTCAATTGCTTGGTTGCATGGGAATGTTCATCGCTCGCAGTTTGGAGTTAATCCACTGTGCGGGCGCGATCTCAGTTTTGGTCTTTAAATGGGTTTGGTTGTCGATTCATTCGTTGCAGTCATTAGTTATTGACTGCTAGACCTACCCTATACTGATGAGGAGCAACACTCCGAAATCGTGGCATTAGCCAGGAAAGTAGTTGTTTTCTGATGGATTTTCGACCCAACTTTTCCTATTGTATAGGATATTAGCAATGAGCAGTCCTCCGGACATCTTATGCCTCTTGCCTCATATATCTAAAAACTATCCCTGATAAGTTTCAACTGCAATCAGCACACAATTCAGAAGAGGTTAACGTACTTTTATTGCCAAGAAGTGCACCAAATCTAACTTCATTGATTATTTTTACCACAACCTCAGAAAATCACAGTAAATCTGATTAAGACGGCTCACACGAACATTTTGAATGCTCAGTGTATAGACCAGCAGAGTTTCTGACATGCGCAAGAAGAAAAAACAATACTTCACCCATTTTTAATGAACTTTGAATATATTTTATGACAACAACAATATTTTTACAATGATAATTTTGATGAAATAAGTCAGAACAGGTAAAGTTCGAATAATTTTCCGAATGAAAATCAAAGTTTTTGCACACTGCAACTGTGTTATTTTCATTATTTTTACTATCATTATTGAATTAATAATTCATCCGAACTCTTATTTACAGATCGTAAGCAATTTCCTTGTACAAAATGTGGAAGAACCTATAATAGAAAACACAACATGATCAGTCACGTACGATATGAGTGTGGTAAAGAACCTGGATTTGCATGCCAACTTTGCTCGAAAGCTTTCCACCAGAAATCAAATTATAGAACTCATATGCAGAAGCACGAAAGAAATCCTTCCAAACTTAGAAACCGATTGACACACAGTCATTTGTGAAACTTTTCAAATCATATACCATCTTTCGAGATACCAATACATTTTTGTTATTTTCATTGAAAATAAGCACACTTTATTGAAAGAAAGTCGTATAGAAAAGTACTAGTTTTATACATTTTTAACGTGACGTAATTTAAATTTCTGTTAGGGATACATGTTCATATTTGAAATTGCTGTAACTCCCATATTAAATTATTGCAAATTCAGTGGCGTAGTCAGATTTCTTTTTGAATATTTTTCTCATGTTTGGCCATGAACTGAATTCGAAGTAGGCCTGAAATTTTTCATTTAATTTCAAATTTATGGCAATGAACTGAAACTTTTGATGTTCGTTCTATCAATTGGAAAAAAAAGGAACTTTTGAATCGGATGATGAATAACAATTTCAGAGCAGTGCCTCGCTTTCAAATGGGCTCTGTATCACATTTTGAAATTGAAACCTCCAGGAGTGATCCTTTCTTGAAATCTACATAGATAGTTCAAACTATTATGAGAACTTAGATAGTTGATGATGAGTTGACCAGAAGTAAAACTGTAATGAAAAACAGGAGAACTTACTATTGGAGTAGATGGCAATTGATACTTTCAATGTCGATTACCTATATCAGTTCCTTCTTCAAAGATAATTTTTGTGTATTTTGAAAAATAATAGATCTTCATATCTGAACTGTTCTTCACTTTCCTTCATACGTATGCGGAAGACGATTCTGAGTTAGAAGAAATGAAGATGATTTTATGTGAAATGAGATTTTATGAGAAATACTAAATGAACTATTTTCCGGGATTCAAAATTCTGCCTGTCACTGCGTATTTAACGCGATTATGATACAAGACAAATTTCTAACGAACTATGCTACACATATTTTTAGTTGCCCAGAATAATTCATTCATCAAATTCTACGAACATGATTTTATCCAAGAAAAAATTTAGACATCTGTTGCAACACTGTTTTATTCTGTTTTGAACTGATTGTGATAATTTTCTTAATAGTAAACGTATTGTATACATATATGAAAATATCAACCAAATTTTCACTTTTGTTATGTCTACTATGGTTTCCATCTTTAATTTTTGATATTTTATCTGTGTTTTTAATCTTCTGTTTAACCCATTCAACTCATGTATAATATATTTTCCCTTGAAAACAAAATTAATGGATCACGAATTTTCAAAGTTTTTGATACACCGGCCATTCAAAAATGTTTCAATGAAATAGTGGTATGCACACAATTTCGAAGTGATATTGATTCCCCGCATAAATGGGGCCTAGACATTAAACTGAATCTCAAAATGAAAAAATGTAAATTCGAAACATTCACTCTAAGAAATAATCAGTTTAACTTCAATTACTCAATAAATGATACTCAGAAGGAGCGTAAATCCCAGTTTTACTCCATACATATACATATAATAAAATATTATCAGCGGCAAAAAAATGCTCGGATTTTTCTATAGACATTGCAAAGACTTCACCAACAAGAAATGCTACCTCTCTTCATATATTTTCAAAAATAAAAAATCTTATTTGCTCAATACACAATATGGAGTACCTCGAGGGTCCTTTTTAGAACCACTACTTTTTCTTGTGTTTATCAATGATTTGTCCTATTCCTCTACCCTATCAATGTTCATACTATTTGCTGACGACAGCACGTTCATACATGCTGGAAAATTTTCAATTTCTTTGATTTTCACTGTTGAAACTGAAAAAGAACAAATAGAACGTCGGTTTCTATCAAATAAACTGAAATTCAACCAGTCGAAAACGGAACATATCCTTTTTACTATGAAAAATACTGACGAAATTAGAATCACATCTAAGTATACGAAATTTATAGGTGCATGCATTGAAGAAAAAATGGTAGGTATGGCATGAACTCAGTGAATTTCTACATAGAAAACAATAGAGCCTCACTCTCTAACTACGAAGTTTCTCGGACATCGTGAACCAGAGTACTTCACTTTCAGACCTTCTTGGCCTCATTCAGTTCTTCATATCCTATGATATGATAATTATTTAAATATATTTATACATTTTGATTACTCTGATTAGAAGATATCTCTACATATCAAATCAAGAGACATTTACATTTTGTATTTTATTTTAGTGTCACGTAAATTGTTTTAATTTATAAGACTAGAGTTTGTCAACTATGTAAATTGAAAACTTCAAATAAATCTGTCTTCTATCCATGCTATATTGGTATGGGGGCACTCAAATCTTCAGTATACACTGAAGAGCATTGACAGTTGTTTCTAGTTTAAAATACTGAGACGATTGTAAGGACAAATTCAAACCATAAAAAATATTAACGTTACCCTGTACATACATATTGCAATGTCTCTTATACAGGGTGTCCGGTAAACCTTGTACATTATTTAAACTGGTGATATCCCAGGTCATGACTATTCAGAATATCGGAATTTTACCTTAGTAAAAATCTCACTGTTTTCGAGATAATGAGCATTTTTTTAATTTCTGGAAAATCACTACCTCAACTTGGATTTTTGAATGCCATGTATACAATTTGGGACGAATTCAAATATCTTTGCTGCTGAAGATTACTGATGAGTGATGCTTTCAGATGTACGAAACAGTTTTTCAGAAAACAATACAATTTTTCAAGAAATGAGGGTAAAATGACATATTTGATTTTCACCAATTTTTTTAACAACAGTTTGACATTATTGTTTGAAAAAACATAACCAAGTAGAACTGGATATTCATTACAAAAGAATGTCCATTTCGTCCAGGCTCTACTATGGTATAAAACAGTACAAAAGTGTGATGTTATTCTGAGTTAAAATCAACTCCATTAGACTTTGTCAGTAATGTCTTTTATTTTTATCCTATCAAGATGAAATGATTAAATAGTTATGAGTAATAACGAATCAAGTGCTTAGAAGCATTCAATGAGATGTAATGAAGTAAATAGTAATTCAACGTTTTTTTTTTTAATCAACATACACTATAAACCACAATAACGATTATTCAACATCGCACTGAATAATATTACAAAAATGTTATTTTTCATCCACTCGTACGCAGAGACGACATATTTTCAAGAAGAACCTTTACAAATGCGTTATAGGTTATAGCCCCTAAGTCAGCGATTCCATGAGCGGCATTGTGCAATTGGATATAGTTCTGCATAAATCGCTGCTGCAGCAGTAGCACTACCTCCACATTCACCATAAATGTAGTGCATATGCGCATATTCTCGGGGAGTATAACGTATGTACGGCATGACAAAGAAATAAAATACCACTGAATGAAACTACGACAGAAGTCACAAGTTGTTCAAACAAAAGTTTTTAATTTTCGACAAGGATTCGTCTCTTAAAATAGTTTGCACTTAGGTATTTGGTTACACCCTGTATATCTGTCGGTCTCTGAAACTTCGTTGGAATCTGGATGTTGGACAATTGCGAGATTTATCACAAGAATTCGTGTGAATCGGTGCCATGTCGGATAATCGACATTTCATTTCGATAATTTTATTAGGACTAATTACATGAAAAGTTAATTTTATTGACATAATATTTAATGCTACCAAGTAGTCTATTCTTTATTATTAATGATTATTTCCACATTTTATCTTGATAAAATCTAAATAAAATAATTTTTGCGCGTAAGTATAAAAGTTGATCAAATAAATTAATATTTTGGAACCTTTGGTGTGAATACAATTCAAGAAAAAAATAAAATACCCAAACACCAAAACTACTTCACAATCTTAAAATCTTAAAAGCTTACTTTTAGCTCCTGAAGATGCTAACTTTGTTGGCGAAACGCGCGTCGAGTGTGAGTAGGTTTAGTGTTTGGGTAGTTTCCTTTTTTCTTGAATAAAAGTTGATGGAAGCCTAGATTAAAACCACGCCTAATTCCATGGATATCACTTCTACCAAAAATAATTATAGTTTGTTTTATATCATGGTAGAGTCTGGACAAAATGAGCATTCTTTTTAAATGAAGGTCCACTTCCAATTGGTTATGTTTCTTTCAGATAATAATGTCAAACTGTTTTAAAAAAAATTGATGAAACTCAAATATGTCATTTTACCCTCATTTCTTGAAAAATGTTTTTACTTTCTGAGAAACTGTTCTGTACATCTACAAGCATCACTCATCAGTAATCTTCAAGCTATACGTGAGGCATCCAAGTTTACAACGCCCTCACTGCGGAAGCCAAGGAACTATAATTCCCCAATTTCAAAAAGACACTCAAAAATTTTCTTCTTGAACATGCATTTCATGATGTCAATGAGTTGATTACATTATTGTTGAAAATTTTCAGGTTTTTATAAGTGCGAGAACTGCCTCAAAAGCTATTTACACAGAACGTCCCTAAACTCACATCTAAAATTCGAATGTGGCCAGGAGCCAAAATTCAAATGCGCCTACTGTGGGCATAAAACTAAACGAAAGCACCACCTCATCAGCCATATTACATTGGTCCACAGAGATCAAGCAGTACCCGATGATCTTAAGCCAAGAAAATACAACTAGGAGTAACTTATCACTGTTCAATAAAACGTTTGAAAATATAAAATTGTTTGTCTTTAATGTTCTGATATAAATCTATGGGTGTTTCACAATGCTCGATATTAGTACCTTCCTTGTTTTTACTCTATGTTAATGAAATAGATGAATTATCAGAAAAAGGTTACTTTGATACATATTCTGATGATACATCGTCGTTGATATTAAATAAATGTGACAGTTCTCTACAAAATGAATCTGATACAGCTTTGGGTAATTTGTTCAGTTGGATTTGTTCTAATTCAATAATACTGAAAAAATCCAATGAAATGAAGTTCAGAACCAGAGTAAATGTGAAGATCTCAATATTATTATGAATGATGAAATCGTAAGTACTGCAGAAACTGTAAAATTTCTAAGTATTACCATTGTTTAAATAGAACATAGTCAATGCCTGTGGAAAAGGTATTGGACACAAACGCGAGTGTCATCTAGCGTGATTAGTTACAAACATGAATATTTGACGTCATTTTAATGCAGGTTTCTTCAAAAAACCCTGATTTTAATGCTTTTCCATTGTTTTAATCAAGTTACGACATGACTTGGAGGCCAGATCACTGAAGTTACGACATGACTTGGATGCGAGCTCACTATCGCCATCTACATGTCGCATCCATTTTGATCCAATTATAATCCCATAAGGTTGACTAACTATCTTCTATATAAACAATGGTATTACTATAAATAGACCAACACCTGTCCTGAAGGAAAAACTGTGAATCTCTTTTATCATAGTTGTCTTCTTTTTCGTTTTTATTCCATAATCTTAGATCATCTTGACTGTAATGCAACTATTGGACGTTTATTATTATTATTCACATGTTGTATTTCGTCTTATTGTGTTTGTTTCTGGGAAAGTTCCACTGCATCAACTGATGTGTAATCCGCCATATTGCATGGGTTTAATTTGTGTAATTGATGACTTGTTTATTTTGTGGGTATTCATTATCACTTTAATGAAATGAATGAAACACTTTAGTCTAATTTCCACTAGATATTTTCTTTTTACGGCCGGTTTCAGGTTTTATTCCATTATCAAGTATGATAACTAATACAAATGGAATCTGAAAACGTGGTTATATAGGGGGTTTGCTGGTAAGCAGGATGGAGAGGTAATTAAGTGAATATCAACGGTATACCTAAATGTAACTCTGGAGATTATAGAAATTACCAAGGTTCTCAAACACAAAATAAATTAAAGAGTGGAGACCTACATAAATCGAGCTGCTCGTTTGAGGGTTCTATATTTCGGATTTTTAATCAATTTAATAATTTCCATTGCTTCCAACAAATTCATTTTCTTTCCTTTAGTACATCTTTGTTGGATTTTAAGATCATCTTTACTTATCTTGTGTTTTGATTCTTTCAGATGTTCATACATTGTAGATTTTTTGTCTAAACAGACGTGTTCACAGTGCATTCCCTACATTCTATTTTATATATACCATATTTTTTCATTTTATCTCGTTTGGGTTTTGCATCGAATAGAACTCTGCCTAAATTATTATTACTCAAGATGTTATTTTGTATTTACAAAAATAATTTTGAATGTTTTCTAAAAGTGAACCTGAGTAATTAATGCTGCTATATTTACATGTATTGAGTTCTCTGATATTTGAGTGTAGTTTTATCTGATATTCACTTTTCTATTAAAGAAACAGGTACTCGATTGTTTATCGAGATTTCTTTAAATATTGTTGTTGTTGTTAAAATTGTTATTTCCGTCAACCGATTGCACCCCTACGCGCAACCCTCGGAAGTCTTCGACTTGTGTGAGCTAGGGAAGTCGCAGCTCATACCTTTTAATGTGTGATGCCATGTTTAAACATGCCAGGTTTAAACATTTACAATGCACACCAAAGCTCAATCAATGCTGATGAAAAATCTTTTAAAATAACAATTAAGACTTTTTTAATACAAAATAGGTTTTATATTCTACAGGAGTTTTTAACTGGGTTTCATAGGTTTTAAGTTTAGATTAACTTTTAAATGTTTTACAATCCCTATACAGTTATACTCTGTCATTGAAGGAAATAAATATGTAAAAAATAGTACTTACTTGGAGCAATTCCCGATACACACTTTATTTTTCCTATGGGAAATATACAATTTCACACGGAAACTGTAGAAAGTTTATCATGAACATGTGTGCAAATGACAATTTAGCGTATGGGCATTGCATCATGATTTTCTGAGACCGACCAAAATCTCCTTTAGGTTATAATTTCCAATACGGTTTTTGAAAACCGGTTGTGGACTGTCGAAAATGATCGAACAGTATGAGTTGTGCGATGAGAATATACGTGTTAAAAATGAATCGAAGGTGGCGGAAACAAACTGTGAATTTGATAAAATTACGGTCGGTATTACCCGAAACCTGCCTTTTAATGACATTATATGATACACCACTGGATTCAGAATACAAAGTTATTTCGAATAGTGTCACAAAATATCCAGGTCCGTATTGAAAAAAAAATAGTTGAGGCTAGCCCAGAAAATGTGAAACGTTTGATGTAAAATCTGAAAATTTTAGATCAGAGAGAGTTTACAACCGATTGAAAAACCTCCACAATATTTTTTGGTAGGTCTGAAAATAAATATGTTAGAATTTCGATTTTTCGTCATATCTCAAAAACCGGCACTGATATTTCGATTAGTTTTCACCACTAGATGATGCTTCTAGTTACGCACTTTTTTCTTCATTCAACCGACCTTTTAACTAGTATGGTATGGATGTTACCAATACAATCCCATTAAAAATGTGGCCACCCTATATTATAGAATAAATTATGATTCAAACACGAATACAAACGAACCACAAATATATAAGTGTATACAATAAGATACACATTGGTCCCGACATTATCTTAAGAAAAGAATTCGTCCAGTAGGTGAAAGTTCTTTTGGGTCGAAAATTTTTTGAGCCTATAATTGCTTATGAAATTATTTGGCGCTCGTTGCACTTCTTCTGGTAAGTTATTATAGATTCTTCTTTAAAAAAAATAGTTCTCAAATCTGCTACAGTAATTATAGATTAATAAAAGATTTTTCTAAACAAAGCACGATATTTCGTATATGTAAGTAGCAATTACGGTTGAAATTTCATTATTTTTATAATGCATGAGTATCTCCAGAGAAGATTACAGAGGATTCTAAATGTAGATTTTTGTAAAATTAATATTCTTGACCAATCAGTAACAGCTCCCCAATTTATTAAACGATATCGAATTTGAGAGTTAAAATTCGCGTAATACAGTGTAAGGAGTTTTTTTTTTCACTGCAGTGCTTCTCAATTTACCGCAGAGATTATATATGTGAGTTTCCCAGTTTAACTTTTGATCAGAGATAACTCCCAAGATCTTAACATCGTTTTGAAATCTGATATTATATGCATTATTATTACATAGAGTTTGATTGTGCCCTCGATGGAATGTGTTAGATATTTTAAAGAGAAACATTCTCAGTTGAAAATTGAATCAATACATGACTCCTCTGGAAATGGAAAAAACCCTACGATAAAATTGAAGTCACTTTTTTGTAATATCTAACAGAAAACAACTACTTCCCCGGCTAAAGCCACGCTGGACATTGAACTACATCTGATGGATATTTAGAAAGACCCTACATAACTTGAAGAAAAAATCTGAAAGTGAAAATTTGCATTTTCATTCAGATAGTTGATTATTCATTAAATGTCCACTTTCCATTGGAGATTCTTATCCATAAATGAGATGAGGGAGAATATTATTCAGAAGTATCACAGTATCACTCACAGAAAATCGCACAGATCCGATTCTTGTTGACATGGTTTTATTCGTTGTTATTTTAGTTGCAAACTTAAATTTTTTCCGTCATCGGTTAGTTGAGGAATTTTATTGGAAAATGCCAGCTGACGAGAATGGAAGCATCCTATCATCTGGTTTATCAATTTGGTGTATGCCAGTTTTCAATTGCACATTGTGGAATTTTTCATTGAAAAAAATACAGTGAGTTAACATTAGAGTATTTTACATAATCGATGAAAAAAATATTAACATTTTCTCGCTATTTTGTAGTTTTGAACATAAATGTTTGTGCTTATGGCATTGCATATGTGGAAGAACCTCACTTCATTTCATTAATTTTTTTTTGTTTTTTCTTTCTCAGTATTATTGATTGACATCGCTAAAGGGGCTTTAAGTAATCAGAAGTTATTATCAATAATAGACAACAATTTTTCTAAGAGCGTCAGTGAAAATAAGTGACTTGGGTTGAGGCACTAAATTGGAGATTCTGAGGTAAACTTCATGAGTAAGAAATTGATTCAGGATGCTCGTTTATTTGTTTGGATTTAGGTTCAGGAAAGAAACAAGAAGAAGGAGAATTTCATTCTCACAAAAAACTTATCAGAATCAATTTAAGTACATTGGGATTAATGCATATGAAAAAAATCTTGAAATATCACAGTAGGCTGTGACATTTTTACTTCCGTTTTTACATGTTTATTGATTTGTGTAAAAAAATAACTGAATGTCAGTGTCTTGTTTATTTGAAAAAATTGTGTTCTCATATTATCATTTCCTATACAGGGTGTCATGTAATAAGTATCCGATATTTTACAAGATATTTCATCAGTTATTTATAAGTTGAGAAGTACATATAAACATGGGTCCGCAAGGCCTTCGGTTTGGAGATAATAATTTTTATAAAAATGTTGATTTTTGGATGAAAATTGTTATTTGGGGACTATTTAATACGAGAAATTCAAATTTGATCTTAGTTTGGCACTTAATTGTAAGGGGCGCCACCTACAGGTCTTGGCCTCTTTTAGGGAGTCACAACTTTTTCGTGCATGTATCTATCACATTTCCTAGAAGAAGAATCCATATTCCTTTGATTTTTACTTGAAAAATGTGTGCTTGTCAAAAGTCGCTACAAGTAGCCGTTTTCGAGATATTTTAATTTAAATTAATCGATGCATCCAATCGTCTCCTCATTGATTCGCGAACTCTTTGAAAATAAAAGTATCAAGTAGGCTAGTAAGTTTATTCCAATGTTTTTTGTGCTGTCATGTCAAAAATAATATCTTGACACATAGTTAAATATTTTTATTTATTAGTAGTGTGATTATTTGTTTGAAAATGGTAAACTTTTTCAATGCAGAGTATGCTGACATACATTTCACATACGGACTTGCTGACAGAAATGAATATGAGGCTAGACGTTTGTATCAGGAGCGTTATCCGAACCGCACAACTCCTACCTACCTCAAACACATTTTCAAAAATTCACACTCGATTAAGGGAAACAGGAAGTTTTGAGAATGCTAGTCATCTGTCGGGTGCACATCGGACGATAAGAACCCCAGCAACTGAGAAAGCAGTACTTAATCTGATAGGAGAACAGCCGGAAACAAGCTCCAGAAAAATAGCGCTGACATTTCTCATGTTCCTGGTATGAAAAATTTTAATTAATAATTTGTTATATCCCTACCATATTATACGATTACCATTTTAATGATGCTATCCTGGAAGAAGTTGACGAAATGAAAGACCTAGGTGTGGTATTGGACAAAAAACTCTCAAAATGCAATAGAACAGTAGGATTCATTCTCAGACAAAGCAGAAACTTCACTTCTATGCAGGCTATGAAAATCTTATTCTACTCCTTTGTATACAGCAAACTGAATTTTGCAAATGTCATCTAGCGTCCACAATACGCTTGTTAGGGCCGAAATTTAGGAAAGGAGAACAGTGAATGTGCAATGATGTTTCACGCTACTAACATACCCAGTAGCTCAGTTTGAGGCGTAGATTCGACAATAAAAATTGATTTCGATAAGAATGAAATATGGGGTTTAATTTTCCGGAGCGCCACGGATTTATCGCCAGTGAAATATCCGAAACCACCCTGATGGAAGGGGACAACCCACTGCACTAATATTACTAAAATATTTAGCAATAGATACCTGTGAATTGTATAAAAATAATATGTAAATATGTAGAGGTTTTCTCTTCCCTTACGCTTGGATAACTTGGACAAGAATGAAAGAAATAGTCATGTCCCCTTACTAATAAAATATATTGATCGATGTTACACACACAGTATGTGCACGAATCAGCACACAATTTAAAATGAAATTATTTTAATGTAAATATGGTTCCACCAAGATGAATTCAAGTGTATGCTATGACTGAGAATAGTGTATCGTTTAAATATATCAATATTAAACCTCCAGTGAGGGCTATGCCTGTTACGTCATACGATGATAGCTCAAAATTATAAATTCTTATGCCTTAGGGGCAAACTCTTATGCTAAACTTATCTGATCGTGAGTAGGTTTTCTCAGTAAGGCCAGTTCACCAGTTGTAGTTTATGAATCCAGTGCCTTGGTGAGTACGTGTGCACAGTGGGTACGACACTATCAATTGAAGTACGGATACATTTGGGACGAATACCAGCAACGGGGAATACCAATCATAGGGGACAGAGAAGGAATACTGAACAACAGATGAACAGTGGAACAGCCACAGTTGAGCAGGAACAGTCACAGCAGTGGAACAGTGGAAAGACAACCGTGGAGCAACGGAACATTAGAAATAGCGGAGCAGTAGCAATAAAGCTGTAGTGGAACAGTAGCAACAGCGGAGCAGTAACAACGGAGCAATAGCCTCAGCGGAGCACCCTAGAATAAACAATACTAGTCTGACTTCTGATTACACTTGAAAGGGGCCATAAGTAGAGCCCAAATGCAAATACTAACCTCTATTAAGTGGGAGGGTTCTGGTTACAGCTTTGATGGTATGTTTGCTGTCTGATAGCTAGTTTCTTGTTCCAGTGGTTTTATCGATGAAGACATGACATAACCTCAAAAATCCACAAAGCGAACGGAGATTTTTCGAAAATATATAGCTTCAAATATCGCAAACAATACGAGAAAATCTCCAGGCATGAATCCTCCCAAGTTTGATCTACTACCCTGAAATGTTATCGAAAATATCTTTCAATGTTCCATCTCGTTCTAGTTCTCCGACATGTTCTGTCGAATAAACTCGGGAAGAAACTGACATACATAGAATGGTGATTTTATACAATGACAACTTTAATGGAATTGATTTATTCATACATACAAGTATTCAAATTAAAAATAAAGTGAAAATACAAAACTTCATAGCTGACATGAAATACAATTTTTCTTAGAATATAATTAGATTAAGCAACAAAATGTAATATATAAATATTTTCGGTGCGATCAACTGTATCCGTGGATGGCACTTTTGGGTTATGCCTGTTGTCATCCTATATGATTTCAATAATAAATAAATAAATATTCAAAGAGCTCAAGCACTCCTTCCTCGCGACTTTCCTTTACGTATCAACTTCTGTTGTTGGTTTCTCCAAAGCCTTATTCAAAATCCTTTATTTGAAAATCGGATCGTGTTTACCGACGAAGCAAATTTCTCACACAACGCTATACGCAATTTTCACAACAATCATTTGTGGTCAGATAAAACCCCTATGCGATACAGGAATCAAATTTAAAAGAACAGTTCTCTCCCAACATGTGGGCAGGAATCCTTGGAGATTATTTTGTAGGCCCATTCTTTATTCTGGTAAGGTTAAACGGACAGAGATATCGCCATTTTCTTGAAGAAGATTTGCCTATTTTACTGAAAGCTGTGCCGCTTAACTATGAAAGGAAATATGGTTTATGCATGACCATGCCCCGGCACATTTTAGCATACTAGCGCGAGAATGTTCAGATCTAACTTTCGACCACCGTTGGATGGGCCGGGAGGGCCTCAATCATGGCCCCCTAGGTCACTAGACCTTAACAGTTTGGATTTTTTCCTGTGGGGACATCTAAAATCCTTAATTCACCACACATATCCAAAATGTAGAAGAATAATTAAATCTTGCAGATCGATTCAAGATATTCCAGGAATTTTCTAAAGAGTGCGCGAATCAGTGAGAAGAAGATTGGATGCTTGCATACAGGCAGGAGGTGGACATTTTGAACATTTATGGTGATTTTGAATTAGATTTATATTTTTTCACTATTTGACAAACGCAGGCATCGATTAATTTAAATCAAAATATCTCGAAAACGGCTGCTTGTAGCGAATTTTGACAAACATAACTTTTTCACGTAATAATGATAGACGAATGGATTTTTCTTCTAGAAAATGTGATACACACATGCTCGACAAAGTTGTGACTCCTCAACAGAGACTAAGACCTTTAGGTGGCTCCCCTACAATTAGGTTCCAAACTAATATCAAATTTGAATTTCTAATATCAAATATTCTCCAAATACCAATCTTCGTCCAAATAACGACATTTTTTTGAAAATAATTTGCAAAATACCAAAATAAAAATTAATTTAACACCCTATTTCTCAAATCTGAAGTGAGGACCCATGTTTCTATGAACTTGTTACCTTATAAATAACTGGGGAATCGTACTGAAAAAAAACACTAACACTTATTACATAACACCCTGTATACCGTTTGCTCACGGTGTACTAAATTCAGCACAACCAATATTACAAAAATTTGCTGGCATAAACATTTTTGTGTGGTCTCAAAAATCATTTATGATGAATGCAAGATGTTTAATTTTCTTTTCAAGACACAAAATTTCGTTAGTGAAGGTGTTAAGGATATTTTCTCATCAGGAGAACGTATTTTCCATGTGATATAACCGACAGAACAGGGCGCTCGTATAGCAATAAAAAAGAAGAAGAAATTTGTTTTGAACCATGTTGATGTTTCGATGCTTTGAATACGACAATACGTTGTGGAAAATGAGTTTTTTATTCTATCAAAATTACATGTCAAAGTTGACAATCAATTTCGTCGCTTCTCTGAATAACAACGCCTTAGCAACCAAACAACTGACTACTACGTTTTAGCGCGTGAACACGAAATGCCGTTAACAGAATGACAAAACGTAACAAACCATACTTCATTTACTTTGATGTTAATTCAATAGTCATTCTATTTTTATTGTTGATGTATATTTGGGTTCATTTTCAGAATTTTCTTGCCCAAATTGCGAACGATCGTATAGGAGAAAGCATGGGTTGACGCAACACCAGCGATACGAATGTGGAAAGCAACCACAATTCAACTGTATTTTTGATGGTTGTCCATATAAATCAAAAAGAAGATGGACGTTGAACCAGCACTTGCGATGTACACATGCCTTCTCATTTCCACTCGAATGAGAAACTACTCTTTTCCTTGTTTTTGAAATCTATTTCGAATTATATGGTTTGTTAAGAAAATTGTGAAAGTTGCTGATTTCAATAGCTAACAACAACAAAAAAACGTTGCTCTCGAGTTTTAACGTACATCTTGATGTTGTTTCCGTATTACTTCTTATCAAACAAGAACTGCATAACCTAAAAATACACTCCGATGTGTCTGTTTTTGTCTGAATCTCTGCTCTGATGATTGAAAGTAGGTAACTAAAGTTCAATTATTTTATCTTTACCCGTACGTCATCATTGTAATGCATATGAAATAAGTCGAGAAATTTTAGTCAAAACAAAGTCTAAATGTAAAACGACGTGGCTGATATCCCGATAAAAATTACAACGTGTAGATAATGAGATAAGATAATGAATTATTAAGTTAACTAAATTAACCAGGCATAATCTAAAAAAGAGTTAAAATATATTGTGAATGTTTTTGGTCTTTATTTATAGAATTAGGTAAGGTTTTTTTCTCAATAGGGTTTCCACCCTCTGAATTACTGTTGTGTGAATATCCCGGTAATACGGAATTACAGTCACATATCAATTCTGCCGTCCCAAGCAAAAAAGCCGTATGTGCAAAAACTCTGAAGCTGAGAATTTGTAGTTTCGACCATCTTAAGTACGAAAAGTCTTAAACTTGTGTACTAAAGGCAAAATGATTGATTAACTTAGGCTATTTACATCTAGTTTACGTAATTTTTTCTTTGGAAAAAGTTAAATTTATAGTGTTTCAAGACTACAGAAATCAATATCTCCATATTCACATTTTTTGTAGATCCGGCTTTTTTGCTTAGGACGGCAGATTTGTGGGGTTAGAAATTTCGTCATCATTGTAATGCATACGAAATAAGTCGAGAAATTTTAGTCAAAACAAAGTCTAAATGTAAAACGACGTGGATGATATCCCGATAAAAATTACAACGTGTAGATAATGAGATAAGATTATTAAGTTAACTAAATTAACCAGGCATAATCTAAAAAAGAGTTAAAATATATTGTGAATGTTTTTGGTCTTTATTTATAGAATTAGGTAAGGTTTTTTTCTCAATAGGGTTTCCACCCTCTGAATTACTGTTGTGTGAATATCCCGGTAATACGGAATTACAGTCACATATATCAATTCTGCCGTCCCAAGCAAAAAAGCCGTATGTGCAAAAACTCTGAAGCTGAGAATTTGTAGTTTCGACCATCTTAAGTACGAAAAGTCTTAAACTTGTGTACTAAAGGCAAAATGATTGATTAACTTAGGCTATTTACATCTAGTTTACGTAATTTTTTCTTTGGAAAAAGTTAAATTTATAGTGTTTCAAGACTACAGAAATCAATATCTCCATATTCACATTTTTTGTAGATCCGGCTTTTTTGCTTAGGACGGCAGATTTGTGGGGTTAGAAATTTCGTCATCATTGTAATGCATATGAAATAAGTCGAGAAATTTTAGTCAAAACAAAGTCTAAATGTAAAACGACGTGGCTGATATCCCGATAAAAATTACAACGTGTAGATAATGAGATAAGATAATGAATTATTAAGTTAACTAAATTAACCAGGCATAATCTAAAAAAGAGTTAAAATATATTGTGAATGTTTTTGGTCTTTATTTATAGAATTAGGTAAGGTTTTTTTCTCAATAGGGTTTCCACCCTCTGAATTACTGTTGTGTGAATATCCCGGTAATACGGAATTACAGTCACATATATCAATTCTGCCGTCCCAAGCAAAAAAGCCGTATGTGCAAAAACTCTGAAGCTGAGAATTTGTAGTTTCGACCATCTTAAGTACGAAAAGTCTTAAACTTGTGTACTAAAGGCAAAATGATTGATTAACTTAGGCTATTTACATCTAGTTTACGTAATTTTTTCTTTGGAAAAAGTTAAATTTATAGTGTTTCAAGACTACAGAAATCAATATCTCCATATTCACATTTTTTGTAGATACGGCTTTTTTGCTTAGGACGGCAGATTTGTGGGGTTAGAAATTTCGTCATCATTGTAATGCATATGAAATAAGTCGAGAAATTTTAGTCAAAACAAAGTCTAAATGTAAAACGACGTGGCTGATATCCCGATAAAAATTACAACGTGAAGATAATGAGATAAGATAATGAATTATTAAATTAACTAAATTAACCAGGCATAATCTAAAAAAGAGTTAAAATATATTGTGAATGTTTTTGGTCATTATTTGTAGAATTAGGTGAGGTTTTTTTCTCAATAGGGTTTCCACCCTCTGAATTACTGTTGTGTGAATATCCCGGTAATACGGAATTACAGTCACATATATCAATTGTGGGGTTAGAAATTTCAAAGATTATTTGTGAAAAAAACACTTTGTATTGTACTTACTTTGAAATTAATGATTGTAAGAGACGTTTAGTTTTGAAAAAAACTGTTTTTATAATGTGTCTGACTGCAAAACAAAGTAAAAGTGGTGACAAACAATCCCCAATGACAGAAAATAATGACGTGATTGATGGTACTGCTCTAGTCAATACACTATTTGGCAAGTTTAGTTGAAATGTAAAAACACTCTCAGCTTTATGGCTATCTCTTTTCACTGTTTTGAATTTCAATGGATCATCACAATACCATAATTCTTTGCTTAGAAGACAAATGTCAACGAATTTTGACTCGCTCATAGCGGTTGATAGAGATGTTACATAGAGGGTGTGTTATTTCTTAGATCATAAATTGATGACGCATGGGTAAAGATAAAATAATTCTACTGTACAATAGAATATTACGTTGCTAGTGTGGAAAGTGACCCATTTCACATGAGTGGGAGAATGTTGTCGCACGAGGCGCAAGGCGACAATCCCACGAGTGTGAAATGGCACTTTCCATACAAGTAATGTACACTATTTTTCCTGCGACAACAGATTGATGCATAATTGCAAAAAAGATTTATATATTTTCACTTTATTTTGAGAATTTGAGAATTTTACAAAGAAAAGTAATAATTGAACAATATTACTGCTTAGAATTGTAGAAATTGAAAGTAATATTATTATTATTATTATTATTTTCTTTGGTGTCTTGGCATCTACTGATGTGGTCATTAGCCACGTGTTCTGGATAGGCCTTGTTACTAACTCCATGCGCCACCTTAGGAGTAGCACTGTTAATTGGAACGCAACAGTGAATCGTGCAGGGCTCACCCTAGTCTAGCCACGAGATTTCAATAATTTAATCGGTTAAATTAAATTACCCAAGCAATTCTCACCCCAGGACAGCCACGAGATTTGAATAATTTAATCGGTCAAATTAAATTAAAAAATCCCAGCCGCAACTGGGGCTCGAATTCCGGACCTTTCGACCCAAAGTCGGACGCTCTAACCACTGCGACACGCCCCGACATATTATTATTATTATTACAATTATTAAATTGCAATGGACTTTGCAATGAGGAGTTAGACAGATCTCTCTCTGTAATTTGTACACTATGTACAGTAGCAGACTCGATGTCAGTTTCTCGAAGAGGCGGAGTTACGGCTTTCGAAGAATATTTAACCTGTTAGTAGCAGAATCCTCAATATATTCTTCTGCGACAGAGAAGTTAGATCTTTTCCTGCATCAACTAATATAGTAGCAGAAGAACGGCAAAATGAGTGCCCCGTGTATTATTCAGGATCCTTTAGATTTAAAATTTTTGGGCATTTGTGGTCTCTATTATTAACAAAAAAGCGTGTTTCGGTAGGTGGCGGTCCTAGATTGGCATATTTTTCATTTATGTTATAAAAGTTTCCAGTAGTAGTGAACTTGCGACAGCATTTATTTTTTTTATCATTAATTTGAATGACAGCTGCAGTCCTCAAATCTTCAATGTTATTTATACATAACTGGGTAAGTTTTTGCTTGCGACCAGATATACCCATAACCAACACAACAAAAAAAAACCATAATTAAATAAATGTATAGACTTTGTTTAAATACCTTGACTTTGTTTAAATACCTTTGTAAGTAAATTAATCTTATCGGAAGCTTTATTTATAAATTCATTCACAAATTTCTTGTTACGTCAAAATGTTAGGGTAAATTTACAAGCACAGAAGTTTTCAAGTATTGCCGACAAATGAAATGAATAAAGAAAAGTAATTATTGGAATTTACTGAATCACTATCACCAATCAGTTTTATTTGTTACATTTTCGACTTATTTATACAATTTTTTACTGAAATGCAATTAACTACAATAATAACCACGCATTTCATTTGGAAGTATTGAAATTGAGCTTCATGAGAATTCACCATTAGAACTTGTCAATCTTGTGCTAATATACAGGAATGGCGGGATTCCGTGTGAGATATATTCGTGCCATTATTTTCATCAAAATGTTTTCTGATAATACAAGATACCTACTATGTGATAATCTTCATAATATAGTACTCACTTTCGGTACTGGATATAGATGAATTATTTTATTCGTCTCTCTGGATTGCCCACAAATGATACAAAAACGGAACATAATCCAATTATTATTGTACAAACTACACAGAAAACGATTAGAAATTCACAAATATTATTCTCTAGAAATTTTAAGGGACAAAGCCAATCCTGGAATCCCGAATGATTTGAGAGACGTGAATCTTATCAATTCATATTTCAATAATATATTGCAGCCTGGTAGGTCTGTATACCAAACTTCTCTACTTGACCGCTACAAAGAACAAGAAGAGTCCGAGAACCAGTTTTTCTTTTCCACTGTAACTGCCCATACTGTCAGAAAATACATAAATAAGATTAAGAGTAAAGCTACAGGTTCAGATAACATTTCTGTACAGATGATACATCTTTTTGATAATTATTTACTGAACCACATAACCCATATCATCAATTCTATAATAAATTTTGGACAATTTCCTAACTTGTGGAAAAGCGGTCTAGTCATACCTCTGCCAAAGTGTAACACACCATCTGTCTTATCTGACCTCAGACCCATTTCCATTTTACCTTCTCTTTCCAAAGTGATAGAAATGATACTGAAGGACCAAATCAATGTCTTTGTAAACGAACAAAAAATTATTTCTTCGGTTCAGTCAGGATTCAGATCACAACATAGTACTACCACAGCCCTTCTTTCAATTACAGATGATATTTTCCAAGCTGTTGATAAAGGTAGTGTCTCTTGTTTAGTATTACTTGATTATAGTAAAGCGTTCGACACCATCGACCACGATATCCTTTGTGAGAAACTTGTCGCATTTGGCTTCTCGCAAGATGCAGTACGTTTAATAAAAAATTATTTATCTGACCGGACTCAAAAGGTAATTCTAGATGGAGTAATTTCAGAGGCCTTATCTGTAACTAAAGGTGTGCCACAGGGATCTATTCTCGGACCCTCATTGTTTAGTTTATATATATCTGACTTCCACCATTTTGTTAACAATTGCTCCATACATCACTATGCTGACGACACCCAGATCTATTTTTCATTTCCCATTTACGATCTAGACCTGGCTCAAACTCATATAAATACTGATCTCCAGACCATCTTCGATATTTCTACTGCTCATAAGCTCAAACTCAATCCAAAAAAGTCTGCAGTGATGCTATTTGGCTCCAAGAAGAACAGGGATATCGCAATGAATACCATACAAATTCGCCTTGAAAATGACTCACTTCCAATTCTGAAAGAATTCAAAAATTTAGGACTGTGGCTCGATCCTGAGCTCAGATTCACTAAACATGTCAGCCACCCCAGTCAATCCTCCTACAATGTTTTAAGGCAACTCTATCCAAACAGGGACTTACTTTCATCTGAATTAAAGCTTAAACTTTGTGAGTCACTAATATTCTCTAAAATTTCCTACTGCGACAGTATATATGGACCAGCTTTACGCCAACTTGACCGTCACCGCTTGCAACGTATACAAAATAATTGCCTGAGGTTTTCTTTCGGTGTTCGTAAATACGACCATATATCTGTGCCGATGAAGAAATCAGGTTGGCTGAATATGGAGAAACTTAGGAAATTACACCTTCTAACAAATACCCATAAAGTTCTAACTTCCCAAGTACCAGATTACCTTTTCAAAAGGCTAAAAACCTTTTCGGACCTTAACAGATTTTCCACTCGTAATAAAACTACACTTATCATTCCAAAGCACAAAACTTCATTTTTCACTCGTAGCTTCTCGTACAACGCACCGAAATATTATAACTCACTACCCAATGAATTTAGATCCTATTCATTAAATAACTTTAAAAAAAGATTGAAAGTTCTTCTCGGTGAGTAGACTGTCTCCTTTCGAACTGACCGGCTATTAACCAAACTGATATGCATTGCTGTTCTTAATGTTTTATGTATAATATCTACTTTGTAATTCCCACAATGGGGTTAACTTATTGTTCATATTGTTTATTTATTGTCCGTATTGTTCATATATTGTTCATATTGTTTATATTCTTTATATTATCTTATTTCTTTCACTTCTTTCCCTTCAGGAACATAGGGTTGAGTTTAAATACAGCTCACGCTGACACTCCGCCTTTTCACCTCCACTGTTAAATTTTACTTGTTCTGTTTGTTTTATGGTGAATAAAGACGAATTATTATTATTATTATTATTATTATTATTATTCAATCAGACATGTTTCGCCAGCACAGTAGCGTCTTCATTGTATGATTGAATAAAGTTTGTGGAGATCGAATCGTTTTCTGTGTATTTTATAAAACTACTATGGATCTTCATCAAATAACGGCCCAGTCAATCAGACAATTGAATTATTGTTGAATGAATGATGAATTTCTGAGAAAATATAAATCAAAATCGAGAAACACGTTGATAATAGTCATCAATACAAGGAAATTGCACAATGAAATTTATATTCCGTCACAACTATTCATTTTTGAATAGTATTTAAAGTTTATTGAATTTCCATAAAATTGACAACAGTCATCAATCACCATATCCCTGGAATATTGACAGGACTAACATTCTATTAGGGAGCCATCTCTGGAACCGACTAAAGAAGCAGACCACTATTTCATTTGTTTATTTGTCTTCTGAAAAATCTAAACAAAATCGAACCACTCGACACACCTGGGTTTTTAGTCATCTTAATTAATTTCAGAGCACACTTCAATTCCATTTTGGATTACATATAACTATAGATACACATATCACTCTAGAGAGTTATTTAAGTTTTCATCTCTAGGGTGATATTTGTCATTTTCGAAGTAACTAAATAGTGTGCTATTTGTCAATTTCGTATGTGGTCGTCGGAAAAACGTATTTGTAGTGGATTGGTAGTTACACATAGGTAGTAATATTCCAAGAGCTTGTGAACCCTCTGAGTAATGGTCTTTGAAAGCTACAAATTTTGCTAGTGATGAGTCATAGCATGTTAAGTACGGTATTAACGACCTGGCACGTCATTATATTTTTGAAAGTGTATATAAAAAATAAATAAAAACTTTCCGCTGTAAGCTTGAAATTAAAACTTTCACTGTAAAGTACAAAAAATAATTTACAGGCGATTTCGATGAACACAAGGTACCTGACAGGTGAATCGAAAGATGTGCAGTATATGAGTTAAAATAAACTTTGTTCTGTAAAGCTAAAATTTATATACAGAGTGTCCCAATTTGAGAGTTGCTGGCAATATAATTCACTCTTTTTTATCAGTAATATATTTGCTTAATCTTCAAAATTTCTTCACTTTTCACATAATTCACAATAATATTCAATCAATACTGCAAAAAATACCCAAACGCTATTTTTCCATGAATAGTGAAAAATTGGGAAAAAATGTATTAAGTTGAATAAATGAGTATTTTTAAATTGTTAAGTGCACCCGCCCAGTCATTGAGTGGGCCATGTTCAAATCCCTACTGGTCCAAATATTTATTTCAGTTTTTCTAGTTCCATTTTTGTTTGTCTTGACTGCCACAGCACATTGAAAATGAAATTATAGATTTCTTTTGCTTCAGTATAGTTTTTTCACGACAGCCAGCGACACTGTGATGAATGAAAAAAAAATGCGAACCGGCAAATGGATTATTACATTTGTGTATTTTCGATATTATTTGTTTGTTCCTATTAGGAGTTAAATGTTGGACCATATTTATTATTTTTACATACGACAATACCTTTTGCCAATTAGGATATTATTTGAATAACTGTTGAATATTTCCAGCAAAGTTTATATGTACCAGGTGTGGAAGGATCTACGTGCAGAAATCGACGCTTTACAGACATATGAAGTATGAATGTGGGAAAAAGAATCAGTTTCACTGCCCTTTTTGTCCAAAAACCACAAGGCAGAAGTATGACGTGAAACTTCATGTCTTGAAAATACATGCTGATCGAGTGCGTGAATTCGAGATCATGTATAAAAATATGTAGTAAGTAACGTTTTCTGTTGAAGAAAAAATACATATGAACTGAATGAGAGTTTTTCATTTATCTGTTCCAAATTCAGTTTACGTGAACCGTCGAATTATTTATGTTCTTCTTGTATTTAGAGAAAAAATTGTGAATTGTGTTGAGGTATACACGTTATTGTGGGTGCTCCTGTGATATTAACTTGAAATCTCTTGATATAAATGGCTATAAATTTCGGACAAGTGTACAATACGTAAGTTGTCTACAACTCTGATCATACAGCTAGTTACTTAATCGTTTTCCATGACCACATGTTGATTATCGATATAACCTAACCAATATAAATGCAGTAGAAATATCAGCGCCGAACGAAAACAATCATTTTTTACCTACTCCAATAAAATAAAAAACGGAGAGAGATAAGCCCAATCTCTAGGCATAGTTAAACTAAAGGAGACCATACACTAAAAATTTAATATGTCACTAAATGAGTCGGCTGTGAGTAAACTCATTGCAGAATTAAATAAAAACAAGGAAGAACTGAAGAACGCAATAAAAGCCAGTGAAGATAGATTGAGCCTTTCTATTGAAGACTTAATATTCAAAATGAAGGACCTAGAAGAAGAAAATCTAATCCTGAAAAACAAACTAGAAGTGGTAGAAAGGAATAATAAATCGAATAAACAGTTGTTTTCGGTTTTGAAAAAGATCCAGCTAAAATTTCCCCTCAAACAGTGATTAACGAACTGAACAAATTACTAGAAGTTGACATCGACATCCGAGATATCAACAATATTTACTGCATGGGAAAGAATAAAAATTGTCCAATAAAAGTGGAATTTGTCACACAACTGAAAAAAAAGAGATTCTACACAATACTAGAAAACTGAAAAATACTGGTATATCCATTGTACATGATTTAACGACTATCCAACAAACAGAACTGAAAGTACTGAAACGTCATCTAGAAAAGGAGAGGAAAATAAATATAAACAAAAAATCTTTTATAAAAGGGAACTGGTCACTGGTCACTGAAGCAGCAACGTTTACAGTACAGGACCTTCTTAATAGGGAAGAAACCGAAGATTTATTCCAAAACTAATATTGCCTCTGATAACAAAAGACATTTACCACCAACAGTTAACGTGAATAGTACTATTAGAACCAGATCTGGATCATCATTCCTGGATAAAAATAAAAAATAAATTGTTTCTTTTCTTTTTCCTTTTTGTAATCGAACTTCTTTATTGGTTATTGTCTTAGCTTAGCTTCATACATCATATATTGGTTATTGTATTAGATTTACTTCATACATCTCCTATAGTATAACACAATGGACCAGCTTATTAGAGATTTTAATTATGATCCCATTAACACAAAAGAGTGCACTGATGTATCAGAGGTAAATAACTATTTAGGCCAATATAGCCCAATAAATTGTTTCAGAATATTACATCAAAATATCCAAAGTATAAATAAAAATCTTGATGAATACAAAGTGCATTTAAAAGAAATCAAGTACAATATTGAGATGATAGTACTGACAGAAACCTTCAAAATACATAATTTAGATTGTCACAAGCTGGAAAATTATTACATACTATACAATGAGGGAAATTTCAATAAAAATGATGGAGTTGTTGTATTTATCAAAAGGGACCTGGAATCTACATCAAGAATTGTGAATTTATTATAAAGTTATAGAAATTAATACAAAAATATCCAAAAATAAACACTGCCATTTATAGATCTCCGGCTAGAGATAAAACAGAATTTTTGACTGCTTTACGGTCATATCTGGAACAAACAAAAACTGTATCAGTTGACTATCACTACTTATGTGGGGATGTGAATTTGAATATTTTAAAAGAAGAAAATAATGAGGATGTCAGTAACTATTTAGATATAATGGGTGAGTTTAATTTTGTGTCTAATATAAATGCAGTAACAAATTTCCAGGGTGAGTCGACTAGCTGCATTGATCACATATTTTTGAAGTCAAACCACGATATACAAAATAACTGCATATCTTTAACCTATAACACCGATATCAATAACCACAAAACCATACTTGGGGGTACCAAAATAGATCATGAAAACAATCCTACATTAAACAAAAAATACAAATATTTCATTAATTATAATAACCTAAAAAAGGACCTGAAATCCAACAACTGGCACCCTTTCTACTCTTCGACAGACTCTCAATTCCTATCTAATCACCTAACAAGCAATATACAGCGTTTTATTCGACAAAATACAAGTAAAGTAAAAATAAAAAAACATCAACACCCACGTAGTGACTGGATCACAGAAGCTGTCATGAACTCAACAAAAATAAAACAGGAATTACATACGCGGTATAAACTAGACCCAAACAACCCCATAAAAAAAACAAGAATATACCAAATATAGAAATAAGTTAAATAAGATAATACAAGATTAAAAATCTAAATATTTCCAAAATGAAATAGAAAAAAATTCGAAAAATACAAAAAGTCTCTGGAACATAGTAAAACAAGTAAGCGGACAAAATAATGTCAAAGAAATAAAAACTAAAACTGGTGAAATCATAACTGAACCACTAACGACAGCCAACTATTTCAATGAGCACTATTCGTCTGTGGGCGAAAATCATGCAAAGAAGATAAAAAACCCTCATCACCTAAGCCCGAACTTCAGTCGATTCAGAAATCATTCTACTTATTTCCTGTTGAAAGTAAAGAAATTGAGTCAATTATTAGGGATTTAAAAACGGGTAAGTCCCCTGGAGAAGACACAAAACGGAAACGATAAAAATGATTGCAAACGAAATAGCACCCCTACTCGAACATTTAATTAACGTTATATTTAAAACAGGAATTTGTCCTTCTAATTTCAAAAAAGCAATAGTGATTCCAATATACAAAAAAGATGATAGGAAAGATGTGGTTAACTATAGACCCATTTCTCTTATGAACATATTCGCAAAAATATTCGAAAAATCACTGAAAAGCAGAATAAATGATTTCTTCGAAAAAAAACACATTATATCGAACCAACAATTTGGTTTTCGTACAGGAATGTCAACGAACGATATCACATCTAAGTTAAGTGGAGAAATAAATCACTGCATTGATTCTAGAAAGCCAACAATTTGTGTCTTTCTAAATCTCGCCAAGGCCTTCGATACTGTGGATCACCCTCAGTTATTCGAGGCTCTGGAGGGATCCGGTATAAGAGAAGTAGCACTTGAACTCTTCAAAAGTTACCTCAAAGATCGTAAACAGTAGGTAAAAATAGGGGAAACTATAAGTCATGAAAATAAAGTATCATATGGAGTGCCACAAGGAACTGGCCAACACTGTTCTCAATTTATATCAATAACTTACTTACCCAGAAATCGTCTTGAAAAATTTACAGCTTCGCCGACGATACAGCCACTCTCTACTCTTCTGATTCATGGAAGAACCTGAAAAGAGAAATTGAACAAGATTTGGAAAACATCTTCAACTGGTTTAGCCACAAACTATTAACAGTCAATTTCGAGAAAACTTACTTTGTCCCTTTTGCTAGCTATGAAAATCACTTGCCAGATTTTAAAACTCTTGAGCTGAAAATGAATAAAATTAATGTCAAAATAAATGCAACTAATAGAATAAAATACCTTGGAATAACTATTGATTCCCATCTGCGGTGGAATTATCACACTGAGCAGGTAAGCAAAACACTCAGAATTGTCTTGTATAAATTTAAGTGTTTAGTCAAGATACTAACTCTCAAGCAATGAAAAATTCTATATCATGCTCTAGTCGAATCACGCCTGCAATATTGTATACTTAGCTGGGGTGCATGTTCATACACATACTTGCGGAATCTAGATGTCCTTCAGAAAAGAATCCTGAAAATAATTTATAAAAAGCCTCTATCATATCCATCTGATACAGTTTTTTTTGAAAGCCATGTACTAGATCTTAGACAACTATACTATTATAACACATTAATATATACTTACAAAAACAGGCACTTACTGAAAAATCCAGAACACTGTTATAACACAAGACAAAATGTAGGTAGTTATGCTCTCGTTAGAACTACTAACAAAACAATTGCAAAAAAATGTTATACATACCTTTCGTCGGTAATCTTCCACAAACTCCACGAAACTTATAAAAATTATCTTCTGAAAATAAATAGCTTGGAAATGTTTAAAAAATATTTCAAATCGTACATACTGCAATCTGACCGTAAAGAAATACACAAAATAATTGAACCTGTTCCCCTCGGTTGAAGTTTCCCTCATTTATACCTTTTTTACATTTTAACATTTATACATTCTGTATCTTTATATTTTTATACTTTTATATCTGTATAGTTTCATATTTACCGCAATTTTTAAACTTATATATATAATATATATATATATATATATATATATATATATATATATATATGTATGTATCTGTATAGTTTCACATCTACCGCAATTTCTAAACTTTTATGCTATACGCTTTCGTGATTCTCTACTTGTGCAGAAACTACTGATGTTTATGTTAACAATAATTACATGTTTAGGTACTGTTCCATCAAACACTAACAATCTATTATATTGTAATATTTTAATACCCATATACAACCGACTATGGTTTCTTTGGGTTTTCGCTTGTTGCAAAGGAACATTATAGGTATACCTTTTAATGAAATTTTGAAACTAAACTCAATGTAACTCATTGTTTATATGTGAATTTTTTTGCAATAAATTATTATTATTATTATTTTATTTATCCACGTCAATGATACTATTTTATTTTTGAAGTTGATAAAAATCAATTATTATATCCAGAGGGGAAAAATAACATATACTTCAACACCTCCTTCTTCAATAGCAATATTTTAATACCAAAATTGCAACCTGTCTGGTTTTCTTAATTGGCTTCATCTCCTCAAGACAAGGGCATTCTCATCTCGTAGTTAGGGAGGTGGCGAACAAAATTCCGTTATAATCGGCACACGTGGCACACGTTATTGATAGCGATAATTATGCCTTTAGAAACATCAACGACCGCGTCTGCCACCATGGTGGCGCTGCGTTGTCAATTTACAATGTTTCAAAAATGTTAAAAAAAGGTGTGCTATATTATGCGCACATGTCTGCCTCTGAGGCTGATAGTTACAATCATCCTGTAAACATGGAAAATCGAAGAGGCAGACATCCAGGGCTCTAACTGTTGTAGTATTTAATTTTTTTATATTTTCTTATGATTTAAAAAACTGTATACAGGGTGATTCTCGTCGAATTGTACATAGTCCAACGATAAGTACTATGGACCATGGCCATTTCATATCTGTTATTGAAAAATATCTAGTTGCCTTTTTGACGGATATGCAGGGCGATATTTGAAAATATGTGAATTATTCTACGTTAAATATCTCTAAAAGTAAAAAACTCAGACTATGAAATTTGAAACACTGAGAATGCACCCTGAGCTCAATAAAACAGGGTTTTGAAAAAGTTTAATTTCAGGTCCGGACTTATTTCTTTTAGATTTTTATTGGTTTTTCAAAAACAACATCCTGTTAGCCAGATCAGACAATTTTTATTTTTCTCACTTTGAAGCTCAAGGAAAATACTAATCAACAGTTGAAGAAAATTGAACGCGGAAGTTTTTGTTCTCTGCAAAAAAATTAAAATTTTAAAATTAGTGTAATTTTGATGATTCACATTCTGCTTATGACTGATGCGGCGCTACTTCGATAACACATAATAATTTTTCAACAAAACTCGTAAGGAACGTTCATATTACTCGAGATAAAGTATTATTCAATCAGTCGTTGAAATTCCAGGGCTGGATTTTTTGTTCACATTTTTATGGATCCTGTAAAAACAACACCCTGAAATGCGGGTTAAATAAATTTTCTTTGTGTCATGTCAAAGCAGATAACCGAAATAAAAAACGTTTACTTTTGAAAACAGTGCAAATGTATGTTTTTTTACCATGGCTAATTAATTCAGCTCTACATCGGAAAAAAATGTATTTGAAATAAAATCGTTAGGAAATCATGATATTACAGGTCATAACTCAGTTTTTTTACGTTTTAATTGGTTTTGTGGAAACGATACCCTGTTACCTTGGATCATTGAGTCAACTGAATAAAATTTTCTAGAAAACTGAATTAAGTGTTTGTATGTCTGTAATTGCACTTACTCTCCGTTCCATTTTACATAATAACAGTAGTGAAAGTTGACTGTAAAACATTTTCATGTATTTCTTATGGTGACGGTAAGCAGCAAACTTCAAAAATTGTCCCGTAAAAAAATAAAACAGAGTTTAGCTCTATCTTTTACATTTGGTCGGCTGCCATCTTTATTGGATACGACATCCAAGGTTTTGTTTTAGTTGAAGGATATAAATAAATGAATTTTTAAATATTTTACGTTGATATTCTTTAATTAATTTTGCTCAAGTACTAAGTATTAGCCATCCTCCAAGGTGACAGGATATTGTTTTTACTGAACCAATTGAAACGTTGAAAAAAAACTAAGTTAGGACCATCATATCATTCTTCCAATCGAGTAATACTTTCCTAAGGATTCTGTTTTAAATAAATATTTTTTTCGATGTAATGCTGTTGCCATAGTAGAAAAACATACATTCGCACTGTTTTCAAAAGTAAAAGTTTTTTCTATGCTGAACAGGTTTTATTTATTTCGGTTAGTACTATCCGCTTTGACGGGTCAGAAAGAAAATATGTTCCATCAGGGTATTGTTTTTACAGGATCAATAAAAACTTAAAAAAAATACGGCCCTGGAATGTCAACGTATTGATTGAATAATATCTCGAGTAATATGAACTTTCCTTGTGAGTTTTGTTGAAAAATTATTATGTGCTATCAATGTAGTGCGGCAACAGTCCTAATCAGAATGTGGATCCATCAAAATCATACTATTTTTAAAAGTTTAATTTTTTACTGCAGAAAACAAAAACTTCCGCTTTCAATTTTTTTCCACCGTTGCTTAGTATTGTCCTTAAGCTTTAAAGTGAGAAAAATAAAAATTGTTTGATCGACTTATAGAGTGTTGTTTTTAAAAAACCAAAAAAAAAACTAAATCCGGACCTGAAATTAAACATTTCAAAACCCGGTTTTATTGAGCTCGAGGTGCATTCCCAGTGTGCCAAATTTCATGTCTGAGTTCTTTACTTTTAGAGATATTTTACGTAGAAGAATTCACATATTTTCAAATATCGCCTTATATGTATATCTGTCAAAAACGCAACATGGCATTTTAAAAATACCAGATATGAAATGGCCTGGGTCTATAGTATTTATGGTTGTACTATATACAATTCGTCGTGAATCACCCTGTATAAAGTGCAAACTTGGTAGACCTGAATTGTTCGATTAAAAACAATGAGAAAGACCATGGAAAAATAGTCTGACAGCATGTTGCCTCTGCGTTGTCTATTGACAGCGCTTCAAAAATTTAAAAAAGGTGTGATATATTATGCGCACATGTCTGCCTCTTGAACTGATGTCTAGATTTCTTACAAAAACTAAGAAAATCGATGAGACAGACATCCAGGTCTGTGATATTCCAAAGGCAGACCGTTTGAAAAAGTTTTTTCAATCTCGACGCTCGCGCCAAGTTACTAGTACGAAATTCTAGGTCTGCTGAATATTATTGAGAATTCCGCCCCTAACATTTTTGACCAATTAAAGGCCTGTATTTTTTATAATTACCATTGCAACTAATAAAATTCTCGGATATTGTTGTCTCCTCCTTGTGGTAAGGAGCACGAAATTATATACACAGGAAATTTTTTTACGCTTATAGTTAAAATGACATTCAAAGATTGAGTTCGCTGGAACTTTTTCTTATTATTTTCACCCGATTATATATTGCTTTTGAATTAACATACGAAGACTATCTAAATTTCAAAACCATCATAACCATCATTACCCTAGTATTTTTTTAATAATATTCTGGTGTGAAATTTTCTCACCGAATACCACTCTAGCTTCAATTAAAAACAGAAAATAATCCAATGCTATACCCGCTTTCCCTTGATTCCGTGAAATTTAAACAATTGTACAGCCAAAAATCAGTGAGCAAAGTGTCTGCCAAATGTTTTTAGTCGTATCCAGGGAGTCATAATGAACCGAATGGGCGCAATGATAACTGTGTGAAAATGACTTGATAGAGTTTTTTTTCTACATTTTTACAACTCCGTTCTGTGATAATGCAATGCCCTGCTAAATGTACGCCTCTTCGATTTTCGTCGTTTCCAGGATGATTGTGACCATGAACCCCAGAGGCAGACATGTGAAAAAGATTTAATATCCCCCTTTTTCAAGCAACTTTAAGCCGCTGTAACGCGGAAACGCAGCGACACGGGTCCTCAATTTACTGGACCGAATCAATTCGTAGTGATCTAGAATGCAATCCACCTCGATATGAAACTTCGAAAGCTAATCATATAGCAAAATGCTCTCCACCTCCCCAACTATCGATAAGTTCCACTATCAAAATCGATCTCAGATAATGAAGTGGGTAAAGAATAATTGTTTATCAAAGAAGATCGCGGTAATACAATATTTTTACTTTGTAATTCTTTTTAAATGATTAGTATGTACTTGATGATTCTCAACCTCACACAACATCTGAAATAAGTGCTGACAGTTGTTAGGTGCGAAATTTAGAGGAGGAGAGCAGTGAATGTGCATCGATGTTTCATGCCCGCAACATACTTGATAGCTCAGTTGGACGTGGATGCGACAATAAAAATTGGTTTCGATAAGATTGAAATATGGGGTTTAATTTTCCGGATCGCCACGGATTTATCGCCAGTGAAAAATTTGAAACCACCCTGATGGAATGGGACAAACAACTGCACTAATTCTTTTCTTGAAATTGGACGATACACAAAATATTTACGATGGACGCTTTCAAGTGAAATTCGTTGGCTTTGTGTTATGAAGAAAATTTAAAAAATGTCATCCTTCTGAGCTTTAGCGTCCTAAATATGGAAAATAATAATAAATTAGCTTCTTTCATCGTCGCTATAAATAATACGTGTTAGTCCTTTCAAATCATTAGCTCAATTTGGATTATTTTGTAAGTGTTGTCTATTATGTATTCTACAATGTCCCAAATTAAAATCATGGTCGAAATAATGTCTTATACTTCTCATTTCTAGTTGGGAAACTTGCCACTTGTGAGAAATGTTACAAGACTTATAAATATCAAACGTCATTATACAATCATCAAAAGTACGAATGTGGTAAAATGAAATCCTTCTGCTGTTTGAGATGTGGAAAAGCTTATTGGCATAAGCAAACGCTTAAGAACCATGTGAAGCTCAACAGATGCAAAATAATCGATGGTAGTGATTATTATGGTGTTGAATCATTATTAGACAATAAACCTATATTTTACTGATGTTTTGTAGTTGTTTCTCTCAATATACCTAGAATTATAACTTATTTTTCCTTATGAAATAATACACATAATAATAATAATTAACGCCTTTTATTGCAATTCGAGAAGTAAATTACAGAATGGAACTTAGCTATTTCACGTGACCAACAGAGGGCCAGAGCTGAAAAAACACTCAAGAAATTGGCTGACAAGAAAGTTTAACTCATAGGAAAAAATGCCAAAAAGTAAAGAAATACAATATACAAAAAAATATTGGTGCAAATACATGGCTAATAATACAAATCACGATGATTTGAGGTACGAGCCTAAAACTTAAATGAAATAATGAATAAAATACCAAGCCTGATCAAATATGCTTACTGCTTATCAAGCCAGATAGATTCTTTAATCATTCTCCATTTAAATTATTCACAATGAAAATATGTATAAATGAACAAACTCGTCAAATAACACAAAGTAACGCAAACATTGTATGTGTTCCTAAGGAACAGAAAAGAAAAACAAAGTTATGAATTACAATTTAAACGAACAATTTGTTTAGTGAGTATTTTATATATACATTCAAAGTGAAAATAGAGTATTTTTCGTTTTAATTCCGAGAGTTCCAACCTTTGACAGCTGTTTCGTGGTCACCCACTCATCAGAAAGGATTTATGGAGCTCTCGAAATCAAAACGAATCCACGCAAGAATTAGTATCGTGAAGGCAAGACAAATATAACAGAAAGTTATTAATGACATCTACAGTCATTAGTTGAAACTTAATTTGACACGAACCAAGGAATCCGAAGTAGAGGTTTGTCTACAAATTGACAGGCAGCCAACAATTCGTTGTTCTGACCAACCCAAGGTTCAATCAAGTTTCTTGTACGTTATGAGGAACGCAAGTAGAATCTAAGTGAAAATAGAGTATTTTTCGTTTTAATTCCGAGAGTTCCAACCTTTGACAGCTGTTTCGTGAGTGGATGACCACGAACCTTGGGTTGGTCAGAACAACGAATTGTTGGCTGCCTGTCAATTTGTAGACAAACCTCAACTTTGGATTCCTTGGTTCGTGTCAAATTAAGTTTCAACTAGTGACTGTAGATGTCATGAGTAACTTTCTGTTAAACATACATGTATACACGCATACCTACACATATATACACACATACATATATAATATATATAAAAATTAACACAAATATGAAAATTGTTCTAGTGAGTAGCAGCACATTTCAATTAAGACGTCTTTCAATCTATTTTTGAATATTTTGACATTTGGAGCATATTCAATTTTAGTATTCAATTTATTGTACAATATGGTACAGTGCAGTGAGAATTGGACTGTAATGTAACATACTGAGCTGAAAAGACTGTTATGATCATGTTTTGGCAAACACGTGGCAATATTTTTCAAATTATTATAGAAATATTTACACACAAAATAAATAGGCTATATGGTGTCAGCATCTAAAGTTTTTTAAAAAGTTCCTTGCAGCTAGTCCTCATATTAATATTTTCAATAATGCGTAATACGAATTTCTGTAAAATAAATACATTAGCACTACTTTCCCTACGTAGTATTCCATATCTCACGAGGGAGTGAAAATTGGCAGCATACAATGTAATAGGATTTTTGATAGTTTGATCTTATAAATCATAATTTGTGGAGACGACTTTGTGTTATTTTTCCAAAAAAACTTGTTCCTCCACTTCGAGTATGGACTTCGTATAATAAGAATGTGTCTGCTACAGTGATTTTTCAAATATTTGATGCTGTAGCAAGCACTACGAAGTTTCTTGCATAATTGGTTGGGATTTTCTGACCATAATAATTGCCTGTCGAAAGTTTTACGTTTTCAGAACAGGCTAATTGTTTTTCTGTGTCTTTAAATATTATAGGTGGATCTTGTCTTCTACGTTCTACGGTTTTTTTTGTGGGTAAACAGAAAATTATCATTATCGAACCAGCATAGTATGTTATTGCGTAGTATTTCTGTAGAACAGATCAGTGTATGAGGTTATTCGCAAATACATTGAAAAGTAGAGGACCAAGACTGATCCGTGTGGAACTCTCTGCGTGATGCTGCAAGTAGATGTTTCTTCAATTTATATTCTAACTTATTTATATTATATACCTTGAATCCGTCAGTCAGAAAATTGTACAGAGTGGGTCAAAGTTCAATGAAAAAATAAACAGTATAATTATTTGTTATACTGCGAAGTTTTCAATGGAATGGGATGAATCCTACATCACAAATATTTGGAAACCATTCCGTTTTTTGTATACCTGAGTATATTGCAATGTTTTCATCTCTAATATTCAACACTATTTGATGAATGATTATTCGAATAATTTTTCAGACTCTCAGCACATGTGTCCAACTTGCGGCAAAAAATATAAACACGATTCTTCTCTGAAGGTTCATCTGCGATACGAATGTCAAAAGGAACCACAATTCGTCTGTTCTAAATGTCCGTACAGATCTAAAGTGATGGGAAATCTGCGGAGACATGTTATTCTTAGACACACAAAGAAGATATCTCAACTTGAGTGAACGACTTATATTTTTTTTTGATAAAATCAATTGTGAGACTGAATAAAGTAATAATTAATGTTAGAATGCTTTGGTGAATTTGCGGGTAGATCCCTGACATTGGAGCGGCTTTATCCTTCCAATTTATCATTATTGTGATCTTTCACCTTTGGAAAGAGTATTATATCATAGTGATTAATATTTCAGTGGTCATAATGATATATTGACTGTAAGGTTGATGTCAACGTTGTTTGCAATCTAAAACTGTTGAAAGACCGTTTAGCACCAACTTTCTGAAACTGAACAGATAGAAACAAAGTTCTTGCCAGAAAACATCCATAAAGTGGAATTATTTCACATTTCTACCAATAACCAGAAATGACACTCTCCAGTGTCATCGTTAAATCCGCATCATTTGGGATTTTTTAAAATATTATTCATTATTTGCAAATTCAGAGTGTTTGTGCTTTGATAATAATGCAAAATGAATGTTACGTTGTCTACCTATCGATCGATCGGCTTCACCTGTCAAATTTGACATTCTTTGTAAGAAATAAAAAATAGTTAGGTTATTTCCCAATATTTCGAAAAAAATTATGTGAAAAAGTTGTTTATTTTTTTGGCTTTCTACTCACCTACCAAATTTAATCCAGTTTGAACAAATCAATTTTTTTTTGCATTTTCCTAATTTTTCAATTTTTTGGCTAATTTAAATTTAGTAAAATCCAGTTGAGATATGATACACCTATCTGCTGAAAGACTTTTTACTGTTTAAAAATGTTTCTAATTGGATATTTTCAGTTGTAATACCACAAGAGAGTGAGAATAAAGTGAAAATAATTCGACAGATTTTTCGAAAACTTGTTGCCAGGCAATAGACACGAGAGCCCGAAGGGCTCGAGTGGTTATTGCCAAATGGCAACAAGTTTGAGAAAAAATGTGGAGAATTATTTTCTACTTTATCGAACTCTCGTGTGGTATTCGATATATTATTTTTTGATGCCCCAATCATAGACACATTCTCTATATAACATTTTTATTCATTACGGTTGTCTAAATTCATTTTTCAATTTGCTTGCAAACTGATGACAGACGTCAAATTAAAAGTATCAGTTGTTGTCACACAATAAAAACAAAATACCACGAATATTCCCGAGGCAATAATCTGAGTGGAAAATTCCCACTATAATAATGTTGTGATTGGTTTGAAAGTACATCATAGCTTTAAATTGGTGGTTTTTATTGGTTGCAAGATATGTTGAAAAATAATCAAATTAATACGAATAGGCTGAAAGAATTATGTCTAATATATTTCTAGTTTCTAGTATCTAGTTTCAATATTCTACATAGCAAAATTCACTTTATTGATTTTTATCACATGAGGACATTTCAGATGAGTGCTATAACTCCGGAAATATCGAATCAATTTGCCCTTCAAATTCTTGCTAATTTAATTTCATACAATTAGTCTCTAAAGTTATACTCAAAAATTAATCATCCATCAAGGTTCTCTTGAAATGAAGTATGCTATGGAAATAACGGAATGTCATGAAATTGAAATAACAAAGTACCAAAGTAACAAGTAACGAACGGCTCGATTTCTCTTTTTGGTTCCATGGACAACGAGAAGAAAATTCAAATATTCCTTGTAAAATTTTATGGGCAGACGAGGCGACTTTTACCTCAAATGGAGTAGTCAGTTTACAAAACTGTAGGGTGGTGGTCAACACAAAACCCAACTTTTGTGATAGAATGCCGAGATAAATATTCTTGTAAGACAAATGTGTGGTGCGGTGTGTTAAATAACAGAGTGATTGGTCCATATTTCTTACGGGATAATTTAACTTCAGAGAGATACTTTTTAGTTTTAGATGAAATCGCCCTTAATGAAAGAAAAAACCTTTGGTTTCGATGCGACGGAGCGCCAATTCATAATTCGGCATCATGTGTTAAAAAATATATCTTGGAACTATTTCGAGGGAAGATAATTGGGCGTAATACGGAACAACCCTGGCCACCAAGGTCGCCAGACCTGATCCCACTAGATTTTTTCCTTTGAGGGTATTTGAAGCAAAAAGTCCACAAGCGCAGACCACCTGTAGACAGTAACTCGAGATTGTGTATTAATTATGTCTCCTCAGTTTTTAACAAACGCTTTCAACGAAGTTTCCAGGCGAACCATTATTTGCATTGACCGAATTGTTATAATTGATATCCAACCGACTCGACTTTGTACGTTGTTATCATTTGAATCGCCTCATAATTGATAAATGTTTGTTGTGAACTACTTGTTCATTTTTCTGTTACTACAATTCTTTTCAGAGCATGCCAGAAGCAACTTGAATAATTTGTAAGTATTACTTCGGAGAATAATTTTTTAATATTGACTAAGCAACTTTAGGTCTATTGATTTGGAATGGATTCGAAAATTCAGAACTAGAACCACTTTGCATCAAGTATGACATAAGTCTTTCAGCACATTTGTATTTATTTGAAAATATCCAATTAGAAACATTTTCGAACAGAAAAAGTTCTTTCATCAGATGGGTGTATTACATCTCAACTTGTTTTTTCAGATTTTACTAAATTCAACTCACCCTAAAAATTGTGAGGTTAGGAAAACGTTAGAAAAATCGTTTAAACTTGTTAAAATTTGATAGGTGGGTAGGAAATTTAAAAATAAACAACTTTTTCATATAATATTTCTCGAAAAATTAATAAACTGCTCATTTATACAGCTTTTTAATATAATTATATTCCAGAAAAATATCTGATTTCAGGAAACAAAAATCTCCCCTCCTGCCCCAATTGTGGAAAGTGCTATACTTTAAAAGGATCTCTCACAAGACACATGAAATACGAATGTGGGTACCAGAAAAATTTCAATTGTCTTTATTGTAACAAACATACAAAACAAAAGTATAATTTGATGTTGCACGTAAGAAAATCGCATCCCGACAAACTCGAGAAATTTGAGAATTGGTATTATGGATATCCTTGTCTAGAATAAAGTCATCACTTTCGATAATTGTATTACATTTCAACTTCCTGAAGAACTACTGTTTTTTTATTGGTATTGTGGCAGTGTTGAGGCATCGACTGCTAGGGTTATTAGCCCTGTGTTCTGGGTAGGCCTTGTTACTAACTCCATACGCCACATTAGGAGCAGCACTGTTAATTATTAACGCAACAGTGAATCGTGGAGGATTATTTTCAGCCGACACGAGCTTCAATCATTTAGACTTTCACATCTGAAAATGAAAAAAGCTGAATGACCGTTTTTCAATATATTAATCGTCATAGGGAACATGTGCAGAGGCTTGCTCTATTTTTGCTTGGTGCATTTTTGTGAGACCCGAAAAAGAGAATACGAGTTTGCTAAAAGTTTCATCAGGTCCGGATGTGAATAAAAAAGAACTTTTGGAGCACAAACCACATCGAAGTACACTAGATTCACCTGCCATTCATGACACATTCATATTATCATTATAGTTGTGACAGAAATGGCATATCAGTAAAACCATTAGTATTTTACTGATCTGATGAAAAGTTACTTTAATTCAGCATCTGCTATGCGAATTGAGAAAATAAGGAAAAAGCAATTTGAAAATAAATTGAATACGTTATACCACAGTGCACTATTTTGGGGCCAGTATTATTCAACATTATTCTGAATGATTTATTCCGATGGCATCGCTATCTTCCATGAGCACATGAAAAATAGCATCTTGAAACGGTCTTAAAACGAAATTAGAAATAGATACTCTAAGTATTCAAGACTGCTTTGCATATAAACACCTAATCATTACATTCAACAAAATACAACACAAATAGTAAAAAGGTTCCTACTTTGGAAAATTTGAATATTCCTAAGATTTTTTAAATAAAACAGATCTCTCATATAAAATCCTTTTTATTTAAATACTCTAATTTGAAATAGAATACCCCCCATGCATTTCAAATGGTTTTTGTTCGTTGTTTTTACGTCGAATCGTTCAAAAGTTAATAGGGGGGGTTGTACAAAAAAGCCGCACTGTACACAAAGTCATTCAGAACATTTATTCTCATTTCTTATTATACTTCAATTGAATAATTGTATATCTTTTGTCCGTTAGTTCTAGGATTTTTGTCATAATTACTTAGGATCGAGGCGGCAACAGTGCTCAAACTCCAACGAATTATTCACCAAGCCAAATGAAACTGGCATAAAAACAATTGTAGTTGTCAAGCTACTTTTGTTTAAATTTTGGTATAGGCTACCAAAAAATGGTTTCTTTTTTAACAAAATAAGAAATGAGACACTGTGTACTGGTGGGCGGGTACAGGGGCTCACTCCTGAAGCACACAGTGGCTCATTACATGAATGACAATTTTTATGCTACATTCTCTCTATTACATGAACCAATCATGGTGATAACATGCAATATAAGTGAAACAATAACGTAACGTTATATTTAATTAAACTTTTAAACTTGGAATAAATAAAAGTAAAGATTTAATAATTCTAAATAAAATAGAGTCCTCTGAAATTAGTGAACACTTGTAAAACAAAAATCACCTCGGGTAACTAAACTCAAAATCTAGAGAGCATATCAAAACCAACGAATTGAAAGCAGAGATAAGTCTAATGGAGAAGTATGAAATGGGCTAGACGCAGAACCGACCATCGGAGGGTTTAGCAGAATACATTTTATGCCATTCTCTTCCACAAGAAAAAGATCTGGTTTACCAGGCATGTGGAACGTATCAGTGTCAGATTTGAGTATAAGGAAGGTTATGTAGTATTCCAAATCCACATTTCTTTCCTCTATCACTTTCCCTACAAACAACGATTTTAGCTTTTTAGGTGCTATTTCACAATTACAAATTCAACTCCTTTTGGTTGACGAGGTAGAGCGTATTGCAGATGTTCTTCAGTTAAAGTAGTTATATCCCGTTCCGAATCTTGATTATTTTCGGCCCAATCACTATCATCGGCAGAGTATACTAATTAAATTTTTTCATCCTCTTCTTCGTCACTTTTCTAACACTCTGCGGACTTTCTGTCTGAATGCTAACAATCACTCTTTGCCTGCCATTTGATTTATTTCCCAAGACGGAGGCATTTTGATTTTGTTTATTTTTGCACTTACAAATGCTATCTTCCTGCATACTTTCGCAGTTAAGCCATAAAACAAAAGAGCGCAATGATTGAAATACTCCTTGAGATTTTCCTCCTGTTCCGTTTTGAATATCTTGTTAACGCAATAATTTTGCTCTAATCGCTGGTCATCAAGTGATACAGCATGGTACCTTTGAAGTATGGTAAATGGAACTCAAATCATCTTAGAAGCTTGTCTTATGGACATGCCATTCCGTATCAAGACTATTCCATTTTTATTTCTTCCTTTGAGTGGTTTCCTATTCGTCGTTTCAACAACAGGCGAAAACTTTCCAAATGAAAAGCGTATAAATACTGATTTCTAATAAAGAATATAAAAGTACACAGTACACAGCTCATGAGCCACTGTATACCTCGAGATTTCGAGCCACTGTATACTTCTTCGCCATTTTGAATCTATCATCGACCACGGATCTAACCTATGATCAATATGATGTGAAAGCCGCTCAGAAATTTGCTAGATTTGCTAGATTGGACTGAAATATCACGAATCCAAAACTCTTACAAATAATGTAGTAATAGTAGATGAAACTCACCTAAAAATGTAATTTTACCGGCATAAAAACACCAAAATCAAAATATTAATCTCGCGTTGATCATTAGCTGCCGACTAATTAGTTCGGATACGTTCGGGTACAAAGCACCTTCGAGTGGAAGGACAGAAAGATACCATACAATAAAATGAACGGCATGAGCGCTCCGACCAATGCTAGGATATTAACAATTTTGGATGAATAGTCGTTGAATCGCTAACAATTTTGAATAGTTATTCTGTCTACGTAAGGTTAGTCAGGTTAGGTTAGGTTGACTAGTAATTCATGCATTTTCAACTCAGGTTGCCTTCTTCTTGTCTGTCATTTAAACTTGCCGCCATCACAGTGAAGAATCACAGAGTGTGCCGTGCCCTACACTTTATTGTTGTCTCAGGAAGATAGACTTTCTTGTTTTCGCTCTGGATACCCGAGTCACTGTATCCGTCCGAGTCACTGTACCCGTCCGAGTCACTGTACCCGTCCAAGTCACTGTTGCCGCCTCGACCCTACGTAAGTTTTTTAAATTGTGTTTTTTAATTGTATTTTAAAACTATGTCTGTCACTAATAAGCGATGCTACCGTGATATATTACGTTTATTTATTACCCATTCATTTACTTTTATCTACTATATTTACCTACACAAAATAAACGTTATTTATTATTAATAATAGTTTTCAAGGCGTTTACATTCTTTTATTGTGTGCATTGGTTAAATACAAGAAAACTTTCTATTGACTCATGTCTTGGTAAAGAGCGCTTTTGTTAATTTACCTGCTTTAGAAGCTTCCAGGTAGGTATGGATTCAAAGTAGTTAATCCTCAGCCATGAGCTGCCTGGAAAATCTTTCCATTAAAAAATTAATCTCTGTTGATGATACGTCTCTGAATGCCGATACTGTCGGGGTGATGATAATATTTTTTTGGTATGAGAGAATGAAAATATTACAATAACATTTAAAAAAATACATTCCTATGAAAAGGTACAGTTAGTCTTTTCAGAGCCTCTAGAAATCAGACAAGCGCTTTTTTCTACTCAACCTTAGGTAGGACTCGTTCTGAAGCTTTGAATGACACAAATGAGTCAAGAGAAGTGGTTATTGCTCGTCTCATCTAATATTCTCTTATTTGAATGAATGCAGATTCTATAAAAGACCATTACTTTTCTTGAACAAAATTTACCGCGAAGATTTTATCCCAGAATAAACTTTCATGGTTTTTCAACAATATTTGTTCAACATATCAGTGACGCATTTATTAAGAATAGAATTAAACACTTTTGTCTAATTTTCACTGATAATATTATAATTTGCGATTAGTTTCGGTTAAAACATCATTTTCATAACTGAATAGATAGATTATACAATTTGATCAGAGTCGAGGTATCTTTAGTTCTTTCTACTGGTATTTGTATTTGTAAGGACCCCGCACCATTCTTATGGGTTTCTGGGTCTCGGTGGAATTGGCTGAAATTGTAGTATGTTATTCTCTTCATCATCCTTATCAAAAGTTCCCATGGGTCCAACTCGATCCTATGACTCGTTTTCGGGATACAGCTCCTCGAACATATGATTTTGTACCTATGAGTGTAAGTACGACAAAACATATTTTTGTGTATCTGTGCCTCGTCATGACTTTTCAGTATGAATTGTACTTTCAGAATCATTTTATTCGATGAATACTCAAATTATTTGAACATGAACAACAGGATGTTGACTGAATTCATGACAAGTATTGTCCAGAATTTAGTCAACACCCTGTTGTTCATGTTCAAGTAATTTAAGTATTCATCAAAAGAAATGATTGAGAAGGTGCAATTTATACTGGAATAGTATATTCTGTAACAAGGTTAGAATGAAAATTCGATGAGAGTGGAAAGTTCCGAGCGCGAGCCGATGGCGAGCTTGAGGAACCTCGAGCAGCACGAATTTTCATTCTAACCGAGTAGCAGACTATACTTTCTCCACGATCAAAGATAGAAAACGTGACAGCAATAATTTTGACACTTACTCAAATTTTGCCACTACGATGACAATCAACTGCGTCAAGGCTAATGTTATTATTGCTAACCAGTGTGAGAATATTATTCTATCACAAGAGAGAGAATGTAAATACATTTAAATTGCATGGGGGCAGAGGTTTTGCAGAATATTTCTTCAATCTCAGGAGAGATAATTCCAGCATTCTGTAATCAAATTTGATTTCAGAATTGGCAAATTCTGTGATGATTGTGGAGAAAATTCATTCTGAGACACAGATACGCAAAAATATGTTTTGTCGTACCTACTTATACTCGTAGGTACAATCTTCGAGGGGCTGTATTCCGAAAACTAGTCATAGGATAGAGTTATGCCCATGTATCCTTGAGGTTCACCTGAAAACAGTTTAAGATATTGCGTACTTTCTGATGTGTGTTACTCAGATATTCACCCATTAATGCAACTGCCGTATCCGAAAGGCCAATATAATGTGTCAAAAGCTCGGCTGAAGTCGAACAGAACTAGACTTTCTTCTAGCTCTAAATATGGGTGGAACTGAACTCCTCACCAACCGCTCGGGTCAGATAATCCTATAGGTATTCTCCTCACCAGAACTAAGGGTCGTTGTTAATCCCATAGGTATTCTCCTCACCAATTTATGTTTTGACTTGTAGATATTTGAATGCGTGGAGATTGAATACACACATTTTGTGAGGAGAAATTATTTAGTACAATCGAACCAGAACGAACTAACCTTACGTAGATAGTTCAGTGCGTGGAAATTGAATACTGACATTTTGTGAGGAGGAATTATTTAGTATAATCGAACCAGAACGAACTAACCTTAAGTAGACACTCGAGTGCGTGGGCCGTGGAAATTGAATTATAAATCTTAAAAGGAATATATTCAATATAATTAACCTACTTTATTACCTGTTCCTTCAATTTCAGTTTGGTGAGGAGATTACCTATAGGATTATCGTACACCCTTGCTTTTACAGGTAGGAATCCCAAGTAGCACACCTATATTGGTAAAATATTGGTACAATATTGTGAACATATTGGCGAAATATTTGAAATGCAATATTGACGAGAAAAAAAATGTGAACATTCTGCGATATTGGTCCAATATTACTTGAATAGTATTGGCGAAATATTCTCGAACTAATATTGGCCTCAAAATATTCGGCGATATTGGTACAATATCGCTGAAACAATATTCTGAAAATATTGGCACAATATTCAAAAGTTATATTGTCGAGAAGTGAAATGTGAACATTTTGCGATATTGGTCGAATATTGTTTGAATATTTCAATAATAGTTTTGGTGAAATATTCTTGAAGCAATATTGGCCTCAAAATATTTATCGATATTGGTACAATATCATTTGGATATATTGGAGGATGTCAATATACCTTGATAAATTATTAAATGTCTTTTAGTTGATGAAGGTGAGACCAGAGTCTGCCATTTGATCGCCATAACCACTGAGTGAGCTGTCTTGAGAACAAGTTATGGGAAGTATTTATTATACTTTCGTAGGTTTTAGAAGACGTTTTATATGTAGAGCCACCTAGCGGATTTCTATCCAGGTTTGATCATGACATAATTTTAATATGTTTCATTGAATATTTGACCAATATTCAAATTTCATCTCAATCTAGATGTAGGAAAAAATATGAAGACAATATTGTTTTAACGAAATCGATAAATATTATTGAACAACCAATATTGACCCAATATTAATTAATAGGATTTGTTGAATATTGGCGAAATGATATTTAACCAATGTGTAATCACATTTGGAGATACAATATAGTTTTTATTCCTAGAATCGATATGAGGGGAATATTGGGATTGCAATATTTGTTCTAGATGTTGAAAACGATGTGAAGACAATATTGTTTTATCGATATTGGTAAATACAATTCAACCAATATTGACTCAATATGAATTATTACTATTTGTATTTGTAATAAAGTGGAAATGATATTCAACCAATATGCTATCAAACTTGGAAATACAATATAGTTTTTTTCCCTATAATCGATATGACTGGAATATTTGGATTGCAATATTTATTTTAGATGTGAAAAACAATATATAACCAATATTGTATTATCGATATTGGTAGAAATTATTCAACCAATATTGACCCAATTTTTCATGTGATAATCGACATTCAAAACTAGTTCAACCAATATTCCTCCAATTTTATTAATATAATATTGTTTTTTGAATATTCACCCAATATTGATTTTTCATTTACAATATATCTATATTGGCCCAATATGGAATCAAGATTCAGCCGATATGATGTGCTACCTAGGATGGGTTTTTGGTGAGGAGAATACGCCCGCCCCTATATATTTCATCAGTGATGTGTAAAAGTCTAGTTGTGATTGGACTATATTTTTTTAATTCCACTGTCATGTAAATTAGGTACTATCCACTAACTTGTAGGTTATGTTTGTGGCAATATAATTTTTATTTATAATTTGTATTTCCTTGTGATATTGTAGGGAATCACTTCAAAATACTTTTATCAAAAAATTCTCCTCTGGATACTTTGGACGTTAGATTGCGTATATTATCAACAACTCTGTGGCACCCTATCATTATTCAATTTTTTTATTTTCAGAAATTTTTTGGTTTTCAAGAACATAAGCTGCACAAAGAGTTTTTGAAAAGGACCCCGCAAACTCCTTATGGAATTTGGGTCCCGGTGGATTTTTTGAATTTTTGGTATGATATAGTCCATGCAATTCTCAACCAATGTTACCATTGCGCCAACATAAAAAATGAAAAGTTTCCCTTGCGCAGATTAGACTATTTATTTTTGAACCCGGTAACAATATTTTCACTTGTTTCATTGTTGCCAATGTTGCACAATATTGTGCTGTTATATAAAAAAAAATCTTACCCCCTCCCTCTTTTCCCCCCACTCCTGTTACGAATCGCAAAAAAATATTTCTCGAGTGCCTTCAAATGTATAGTCGAATGTTCAAATATGCCTAAATAAGGGAAATAACAGTTTTTTTTATATTATCCCCCCCAACTGACACAAAACGAAAAAAATTCTGTGGATTTTTCTGATTTTTTGATATAATGCAGTTCAAGTTATTTTGAATAGAAATTAATTGGGTGATAAACCCCAAAAATGAATAGTTTCATGCTAGGGGGCGTCGAAATCGAACCTTGCTCAGAATAGACTATTCTTTATTATAGGCGGAAACAATATCTCTACGTATTTTTGTTTTATTTTATGCCAAACAATTGTGTAAATTTTTATAAATTGAAAATCTAAAACCTCCCCCTTACCCCCAACCCCTCTTTCAAAACACGAAAAAAATTAATTCAATCACCACCTCAAATTCAAATTGTGGAAGTCTAATTTTTATTTATTTTCAAGATTTTCGCCCAATTAATTGATATTCAAAAATCATGAACTACTCCCTACTAAGAAGTCAGCTCCACCAATATTTTTCTGAAAGGAGGTAAATGTGAAATTAAACAACTGTACGATGTCCTCAATTTCAGCTGTTTAAAACATTTATTTTGATAAAGCATTTACAAGTAGTCGGGAATTAATTTTTTCCATGTTTTTAAAAAGGGGTAGGGGGTAAGGGGTAATTTTGAATTTTCAATTTATAAAAATTTACAGAATTGTTCGGCATAAAATAAAACAAAAATACGTAGAGATATTGTTTCCACCTATAATAAAGAATAGTCTACTCTGAGCAAGTTATGATTTCGACGCCCCCTAGCATCAAAACTATTCAATTTTGGGGTTTGTCACCCAATTTATTTCTTTTCAAAATAACTTGAACTGCATCGTATCAAAAATTTAGGAAAATTCACCGAAATTTTTTCGTTTTGTGTCATTTGAGGGGTGGGGGGATAATCATAAAACTGTAATTTCCCTTATTTAGGCATATTTGAACATTCGACGATACATTTGAAGGCACTCGAGAAATATTTATTTTGCGTTTCGTAATAGGAGTTGGGGGAAGAAGAGGGGCTAAGATTTTTTTATAAAAGAGCACTATATTGTGCAACATTAGCAACAATGAAACAAGTGAAAATACCGGGTTCAAAAATAAATAGTCTATTCTGCGCAAGGGATGATTTCAACGCCCCCTAGCAGCAAAACCGTTCATTTTTTTAGGTTGGCGCAATGGTAACATTGTTGTTGAGAATCCACCCGGACCCAAATTCCATAAGGTGTTTGCAGGGTCCTTTGACATCTGCAATCATGAAAATATTTTCTGATGTGTTTTATTTTATTCCATATTGACCCAAATCCACTTTTGAATTTTTACTTTTCCTTGGTATGCTACTGAACTATTTACTCGATGTTTCCCAAATAAGAGATATTTTTAACTTGTTCCAATTTTGTCTATTGTGGTGTATATTTTCGATAGTTTTATATTCATTTGACTCGACAAGCTTCAAATCATTACAATAAACATTCTGATTTTCTTTGATATTTTTCATTTCATTGGTTTTAGGAGCTTTTACCTGTTCTGTATGCAAGAAGAATTATAAATTGAAGCAGACATTGGCGCGCCATATCACTTACGAATGTCAGAAAGAAGCAAAGTTTTGCTGCCCCTACTGTGATCATAGGTCAAAACTGAAATTTAATTTATTGTTACATATAGAACGAAAACATTGTCCCACGAAGCAAGCGACACAGTTTTCTGTGAATAAATAAAGTCTATCTGGTGATTTTCATTTCGATAAATTAAACAATTTCAGTTGTGTTGAAGTTTATTTGCATAACTAATCATTCAAAACATGGGTGACAGATATCAGTATACGAGAGTACAACCAGCCCCAAAAAAATGAGAGAAAAAAACCTACCTAACAATTAAGGACTATGAGGCTATTGCTATCTGTCATCCTAATGGTCATGTCTGTGCAATTTGAAACCGAAATACCCTGTTATTTTGGAAACCATGGACCGATTTTGTAAAATGAAAATTTCAAGTTATGGTACTCGACAGATATGAATTATTCTCATTTTCAAGGCATTTTTTCGAAAAAGTGGATAACCTGATTAGACTGGTTGGTGCCTTTAATTTTTGTGAAAAAATAATGTAACAGGCAAGGATGTGAGAAAAGTTGTTGAGGTGCCAACATTCAGGAAATAGCTATTTACATACCAAAGAGGAAAACTATGCTTTTCCTCCCGCGGATAGTTTGATGCCCGACGCGAAGCGGAGGGCATTAATATCCGCGGGAGGAAAAGCATTTTCCTCCTGAGGTATGTATATAGTTTTTTCTACTACCTTTAAGGTCGTCATTTTTATAACGTCCTAAAAATTATAATGCGTGCATACTTATATGAACAACTGCAGAAAGTTGTGGAACTATATAATGCGGATATATGACAAAATATTAAGTACGCGTTGCGTCGTCGTCATCGTGTTGATTAATATCCGCGGGAGGAAAAGCATTTTCCTCCTGAGGTATGTATATAGTGTTTTCTACTACCTTTAAGGTCGTCATTTTTATAACGACCTAAAAATTATAATGCGTGCATACTTATATGAACAACTGCAGAAAGTTGTGGAACTATATAATGCGGCTATATGACAAAATATTAAGTACGCGTTGCGTCGTCGTCATCGTGTTGACAACGATTTGTTGCTATGGCGTTGTTTGGTAATACAAACAATAGTTGTCATAAGCTGCCACGTTGTTTACCCTTTTAAGTTTTGAAAATGAGTTCTAGCGAAGACGACCTGCCAAAAGATCTCGCTGAAGGGGCAAAATTGATTTCAATGCATCTTCTTCCTGATAAATCGAGAGGAAAAGTACTATTTTCCTCCCGGCGGGAGGAAAAGTACCATTTTCCTCCCTTCTTTAGGTCTCGAAAATAAAGTTTTTTAGTGAGGTAGTAGAAAAGATATATTTAAACACGAAAACACTCAAAATGGTGAAATGAGAATTCTCTTTAGGGGTTTACAACGGGTTTTTGCGATTTGCGTCGAAACGTGACTTCTTAGCGAAAAATGTTCAATTGAAAAGTTGTAGATAATGAAGAAAACAAAAATTTTTGTATCCTACACTTTACGACATAACGTCAAATTAAATGTTAAAATGGCGAAAAACCGATTTGTCAGTATTTAAATTTTTTCTCGCGTATAAATGATTTACTTTAGATGCAAATTTGTAAAAATATGTCTTCTTTGGTGTCAAATGAGCATGATCCTTTCGCAATTCAGAAGACGACTAGTTTTCGAGTAAGGTACATTTTTTGAGAAAAAAACCTCATCTTCCACGATAATTGTTCTGGTGTTTTTTGTATATATTTCGAAGATCTGAAAGTGATCATTTTAATTGCTAAAATATCTACTTTTGAATGACTTATATAACTTGGTGGTTTATTTATCGTAAACCGATTAAAATAGAGAAAAACCGACAGGTCTCTCTGAATAATGATTTTGTCAATATTTTCAATGATTCTCAATAGTTTTAGAAAAGAATAAAAATGATGCTATATGTATTCCAATATTTTATCATGAATAATTCAATATAAACCCTTTTTGTTATAAAAATAATGAAGAAAGTCGAAAATAATTGAAAATATTGAGAAAATCATGAATCAAAGAGATTTTTTTCTCAATTTCAATCGGTTTAACGATCAATAAACCACCTAGTAATATTGACCATTCCAAAGTAGATATTTCAGCGATTGGAATGGTCACTTATAGACCTTCGAAATACAAAAAAATATCAAAACAATTGTTCGTGGAGTATAAGGTTATTTTTTTCGAAAAATGTATATTACACATGACATGCGAAAAAATCTAGCTTATTCGACACAAAAAAACATATATCTACAAATTTTCATCTGAACTAAATCATTTATACGTGAGAAAAAATAGTAGGTACTGAAAAATCGTTTTTTTGTCATTTTGACGGTTAATTTGAGGTTATGTCAAAAAGTAAAGAATTAAGAAGTTTTTAACTTTTTTATTATCTACAACTTTTTCTTGAACATATTTCGCTAGAAGGTTACGTTTCGCCGCAAATTGCAAAAACAACGTTTTCAACTCCTAAACTGCTTCCCCATTTTTCACTAAAGTTGGAACCTGAACATCATTTTCCACCTGGTTTTTGCCTGTTACTTTTTTATACAACTATTGAAAATCATTGAAAATATTGAGAATTTTCATGTAAACTGAATAATTTGTTCGAGAGAAAAAAATGAAAAACTGAAAAATCGGTTATCCGCCATTTTAACGGATAATTTGAGATTATGTCAAAAAGTGTTCAACAAAAAAGTTTTAGATTACTCATTATCTACAATTTTCCGCTAAGGGGTCTCGTTTCACCGCAAATCTCGTTTTAACCCCTTAACTGCATCCCCATTTCACTATTTTGTGTGTTGTGTTTATTTTTTTCTTCCTTAAAGTTGGAACCTCAACTTTTTTCTTACTTTAGGTGTTTAGAATTCGTTTTGGCACCAGCCTAGTTCGGTGGCACATTTTGAACACCTATATACCAAGTTTTAGCCCAATATTAGGTGTTTGTTATAGGTTGACAAATTTCAAAATTCATGCTTTTTTGACTGACCCTGTATGAAAAACTGTACATTTCAAAGAAAAGGTGAAGTAGCCATTCAAATGAGAAACACATCGAATATTCATATACCAAAGAATGCATCGCATACTCAGATACGAAGTTACATGGTTGTAATCGTTTCATGGATCTTTAGTACCAAAATCAACAAATCAAAACTTGAAATTTGAATGAAATGAAACAGTTTCCTCAGGTAGTGGTGTTTCCTATATATCTCCCTTCACGCTCATTTTTCATAACGCCGGCGCCGTCTCAAATATTGGCGGGTCATCCAAAATTGGTCTGGTGGTATTTCACCACACTTTTCCTTCAATTCTTTTAAGTTTTATGGTCTGTTTTTATAAACACTTTCTTTCAAATATCCCCACAAAAAATTTAATGGAGTTAGTTCTGGTGATCTAGGAGGACAACAAATAAATAGACTGTTTATCCCAATCCATCTTCCTTGAAATGTTTCATCAAGCCATCACATTATGAATGGAAGCACCGTCTATCTGGAATACAACATATCTGCTGTTTTCAATGCATGATATAAGAAATTCGTAGTCGAAAAATTATAAAATCTTTCACCATTTAGGTACTGTTAAAAAACACTGGATCTACTATACGGTTTTTTTACTATTCCATCTCAGATATTGATTTTTCGTCAATACTGCCCTTTTGCATTTATCATCCAGTGTGGATTGCCCAGTACCTGGAATTCTGAGTGGACACTGTACCGTTAGTGGTAAATGTCGCCTCATCGGTGAGTGAAGTATTCAGTAGGGATCTTCGAGCTGTGAAATGAAAGATTACCTAATCAACAAAAACTTTGCATGTCATAATCGGAATAATTTCAATTGTTGTTTTATTTATATTGCCATGATCTGAGGTAGAAATTAACGTATGTAGAAATGCAAACGTGATACTCGATGAAATATTTATTGGTTCATTTTTTAGGTTTCAGATGTCAAACTTGCGGAAAATGCTACAGACAGAGCAGCTCTCTGAGGCGACACACGAAGTATGAATGTCAGAAAGAGCCAAAATTCAAATGCACGTATTGTCCATATCAAACCTATCAAAAAGTTAATCTGGTTTCCCACCTTTGCCACAGACATAATATTGTGAAATAAATCGATTAAACTGTGAGAAACGTATTATTTCTATTAGAACTGCTTAAAATAGTTGAATAGTTGATGTCGTTGATGGGTAACTGGTTATAGTATTTGGCAGCATTGTATGAGTAGCTTATTGTAAAAATTGTAGAATAATGAGGAGAAATAACCAGAACGGGTCTGTTAGGTAAGTATTCTAAGATCATTCAGAATGTTCCAAAGAGATATTTCATTGTAGTTGTTTTCAGAACTGTGTAAGTCATAGAAAGTTAGTAACGAACAGTCGGTGCCGACCGATGATGAACCCTTTACTCCCTTATACACCTACTACGTAGGCTCATTATGGCAAGTACCTGTCAGAAAACAATTACTCCCTTGGCTAAGACCACGACGGGTATTGAATTAAATCTAACAGATACTTGTGCAACGTTCATCAAAGCATCAGAGGACGCAATTGCAAGTGCCATCCGTGCCCAAACAGCAGAATTATGTTTTGATTTGGACAGGGTGACCACCTGCAGACTAGTTTCGAGATTGTTGCCTCTCATCAGTGCAAGGGTAGGTCAACACAGACAGCATTGAAGCCATCTGTTCCTCGCCCAAACCATTACACACTTCGCTGCTTGGTCAACTCTGGTTCACGCGATAAAACGGTTTCTAGGCCGCTCCACCTAGCGAGCAGAGGGAGAACACTTCGAATCTCCGGGTTAAGAGATTTATGTGAAGAAAACAGAATTCTTTGGGAGATCGTTTAGTAACGAACAGTCGTTGACGACCGATGATGAACCCTTTACTCCCATATACACCTACTTAGTAGGCTTATTAAGGCAAGTATCTGACTGAAAACAACTACTCCCCTGTCTAAGACCAGGACGGGTATTGAATTAAATCTAGCAGATACTTGTGCAACGTTCCTCAAAGCATCAGAGGACGCAATTGCAAGTGCCCTCTGTGAACAAACAGCAGAATTATGTTTTGATTTGGACAGGGTGACCACCTGCAGACTAGTTTCGAGGTTGTTGCCTCTCATCATTCAGCACAGACAGCACTGAAGCCATCTGTTCCCCGTCCAAACCATTACACACTTCGCTGCTTGGTCAACTCTGGTTCACGCGATAAAGCGGTTTCTAGGCCGCTCCACCTAGCGAGCAGAGGGAGAATACTCGGAATCTCCGGGTTCAGAGATTTATGTGAAGAAAACAGAATTCTTTGGGAGATCGTTTAGTAACGAACAGTCGTTGCCGACCGATGATGAATTCTTTACTCCCACACTACTTAGTAGGCTTATTAAGGCAAGAACCTGACAGAAAACAACTACTCTCCTGGCTAAGACCACGACGGGTATTGAATTAAATCTAACATTGTAATTAAATCTTACATTGGAGAAACAAAATATCTGGGGTTAAAGCTAGAGTCTTAGCTCACCTGGAACAAATATCTGGAAAAAGTGCTAACAACGGCAAGGACATCATCAGGCGCTCCTTCCGAAAAACTTGGGGACTCGGAACCATGCAATCCCTATGGCTATACACAGCGATAGGGAGGCCCTCGATAACGTATTGAGCCCTGTTGTGGAGGCAAAAGGTTGAACAAGTGACAACTAGAAGGGGGCTGGCTGGTTTACAAAGACTGGCCATGCTCGGGGTCACTGGTGCTATGTCGAACAGATCTACGATGAGCCTGGAGGTGATCCTAAACGTCCCTCCTCTGAATTTTCATATTGCAGCGGAAGCAAGGATATAAGCCTCCAAACTGAAGTATCAGGTTTAATGGAGGGGCAATAACCTAGGCCACTCCAGCATAATGGAGGTCATAAAAATCGCCACATCTGAGATGCCATCGTGCCTCCAACCTTCTCCTTTGATGGAAGATACACCACCATCATACAAGATGGAGCAGTCACATAAAAGGCAATACCAATGTTGTCGAGAGGGCAAATCTGCTACACAGATGGCTCTAAGACTCATTATAAAATAATTAAGGCTTTTGGAAACAGCTAGGCTTGAATATTATCCATACTGTAGTTAAATTTATACATATAAATATTCACAATGAACCTAACAATATACTACCAAAATACTCGTGGTCTTCGTACCAAAACAAATATTTTTTTAATTTCAAGCCTTGAAAGTAATTCTGACATAGTTTATATCACGAAACATGGCTGAATAACAAGATACATTCTTCTGAAATATTCGATTGTGAAGAATACCAGGTATACCGCAGAGATCTTGATCAAAATACTAGTGAAAAAAATGGATGGGGAAGGTGTTATGGTTGCGGTTAAGAAGAAATTTCGCTGTTGCGAAAAAATGTCTTGGTCATCGGCTAACCGGTGTGAGGATATCTGGATAAGTGTTGTGTTGAGTAATCATAAGAGGCTACATTTGTGCTGTGTTTATATTCCTCCTGACACTGGGATGGAGAAATTCACTTGAATCCTTTGCGCGATGACGTTCTGAACCACCCCAACGATGATTTTCTGATTCTTGGAGATTATAACAGTCCTAATATTGTATGGGAAAATAAAACAGGGCAACATATTTATTTTGCCGCCTGAATGACCGACGGCATTGGAGAAAACCTTGTAGATACTTCCAACTTATTGAACTTAGATCAATATAATGGCAATCGTAATATCCAAGGTAAGCTACTTGATTTAGTTTTTAGCTCGCTGTAAAACACTTCTGGTCTTTCAAGTCCGGTTCCCTTTGTTAACGAGGATTCTTATCAAAAATCTCTTGAAATTTTGATCAATGTTGAAATTAATAACAATTCTCCCAAGCGTAAGGACTCATTTAATAATAGAAACTTTTTCAAAGCAAACTACAATGAAATAAATGCCGAACTGAATGTTACCGATTGGACAACTCCACTGCAATGAGGCAGTTGATGTATTTTATAATAAAATTAACTATCTTATTTCTGCGCATGCACCGAAGTAACTATCCAAACAGGATTTTCCTATATGGTTTAACAACTTCACAAAGTCGCTGATAAAGCAAAAATACAATTTACACAAAAAATGGAAGAAATATCATAATCAGACAGACTATGTTGAGTTTTGCACTATTAGGAGGGAGATAAAACGGTCAATAAAACTAAACTTTGCGGATTACTCTCGCAAAATCGAAAATGATATGACACATAATATGAAAGCATTTTGGTCCTTCGTGTCAAACCGAGATAAATCGAAAACAGTTCCAAGATTTGTAGAATATCAAGGCAACACTTTTTCTACTGACAGTGAGGTATGTGAGACTTTCTCACAATATTTCTCATCTGTTTTCGAACCAGCAGACATCCCTCCTTTTGTTTCTAAATCGGACCCTCCCATTTCCATTAATATGGATAATATAACACTAGATCAGATTACTGAACAAATCAAGAAACTTGATATACACAAGGGTGCTGGACCTGATGGAATACCACCAGTTTTTCTAAAAAACACTTGTAATTTAATAGCTATTCCACTACTCATAATTTTCAACAAATCTCTTTCCGAAGGAGTATATCCGGATAAGTGGAAGCATGCCAATGTCATTCCCATTTTCAAAAGTGGAAACCGAAATTATGTTAAAAATTATCGGCCAATATCGTTGCTTTCAACTGCGGGAAAGATATTTGAGGCTATTATAACCTTCGAATTGTTTTATGCTACCAAGCATCTCATTAATGATAATCAGCATGGTTTTTTTCCAAGGCCGTTCGGTTATTACAAATCTAGCATTTTTTACTCAGAAAATTTTTGATTACATGAGTTCGAGGGTACAAGTTGATGCTGTGTATACCGATTTTTCCAAAGCTTTTGACAAAGTTCATCATATGTCACTAATTATTAAACTAGGAAATATTGGTACACATGGCAACTTACTCAGATTGATAGAAAGTTATATGAGGGATAGGACGCAAACTGTAACTTTGAATAGTTGGTTTTCGGAGCACACCAATGTTTCGTCTGGATTACCACAGGGTTCCCACCTTGGACCCCTGTTGTTTTCTCTTTTCATAAATGACATCAGCGAATGTTTTCTGCACTCCAAGATTTGCTTGTATGCAGATGACCTAAAAGTTTTCAAAACTATCGAAAATAATACAGACTGTTTGAATTTGCAGACAGACCTTATCAGATTGCAAAGTTACTGTGAAACTAATAAACTCTTACTGAATGCTAAAAAATGTAACGAAATAACTTTTTCCAGACTACATAAAGCCATAGACTTTCCATATGCTATTAATTAACAATAACAACTTGGCAAAATTTGACTTGATAAAAGATTTAGGTGTTTTGTTGGACTCTAAGCTGACATTTGAGAATCATATTGAATCCATTGTTAAAAAATCCTTGCGCAATTTGGGATTCATTATGCGAATCGCTAAATCATTCAGTAATCATAGGTCTCTGATTATTTTATACAACTCACTTATTCGTAGCCATCTAGAATTTGCCAGCATTATCTGGAACCCACATTATTATAAATATATCGATCGAATTGAGAGGGTACAAAAGAAATTTGTAAACTTTTTGAACTTCAAATTTAATAGACAACTACACTATGAAAACTATGAAACGAGTCTCAGGTATTATAATATACCTAAGCTGTCCGCTCGTAGAATGGTATCGTTTGTACGCTTCCTCTTCAAAATAATCAATAATCAAGTAGACAGTGTAGTAAGCAGTCTCAACTTCAGTATAAAACCCCATACCACTCGTTCACTTCAGTTTTTCTATACAAGCTTTCGAAATACCAACTATTCAAAAAATTCACCTGTCAATTCAAGAACTGTATAATACTTATTTCTCACATATAGATTTGTTTTGTAACACAGCCGCCCTGGTAAAAAAAATTGCTCTTGATGTTTTCAAATTATAGATCAATTTCTGTTAGTTTTAATTCTAGTTTTATGTTTTGTCAGTTTCATACTAGTTATTAATTAGTTTCAAGTATTAATTATGTCACACGCATTAATTTGTCACAATCGTAATTCTGTAATTGGAACTTATGTTCTGTTGAATTACCTATAATAAATAAATAAATAAAAGACAAGTAATGGAGTAGGGCCTGGAATATACGTGGAAAGACCAAGGCAATACATCAGTCTGAGCCTCGACACTCAAACCTCAATATTCCAATCCGAGATAATGGCTATTTTCGTTCGCACGAGAAAGATTCTAAGGAGGGGCCCTAGAAAGAAACGCATAGTCTTTCTCTGCGACAGTCAGGAGGCAATAAAGTCCCAACAATCTGCTCACAAAAACCTCAGTTACCTAGGAGCACAGAACCAGGTGAAACTTGTCTGGGAACCAGGTCATAGGGGCATCCAGGGGAATGAGAGCACATATGCCCTAGCAAGAGAGGGAGCAGCATCAACTCTCATCGGACCGCAACCAGAATGTGGAATTCCGTTTGTGGACATTGAGAAGGACACGAAGATATGGGTTGAGAACCATCACCAATCCTTCTAGGAGAACGTCTATAGCAATACTCACGGAAAGATGATGATGATGGGGCCAACCGACCGTCTCTCAAGACATCTCCTCGAACTGAGCCGAAACCCTCTCAGAAATGTGGTAGGACCCCTAACAGGGTACTGCCACCTGAGAAAACCTGTATATGCTGGGGATACACCAAGACTCCACACTATGCAGGTCCTGTGATGAGGTAGAAGAAACAGCCTCCCACGTGTTCGAATCCGAAGGCCTGACTCGCATGAGGATGGTTATTTTCGGACACTGCGGTGTAGAAGATATCATTCCACAGGAAAGCCTCGTTAGGAATATTCAGGAGTTCATCAGACGATCCGGATTGCTCATGAGATAGACCTGACAGCGGGGAGCAGAAGGGTATTCTTAGAACTATCGGTACTTCGGCCGATAGCCAGAACCGCCGAACAAAAACAATAATGCTCCTAGGAGAGCAGCAATCGCTTTGTGTAATTTGCTCAACACCACTAACAGTACAACATATATTTATAGAATGTCCGGAATATGAGGTAACCAGGAGGCAACTTAACATAAATGGGACAAGGAATGAAATACTGTACGACGATAGACAAACTTTAGGTAACCTGTTATAGTTTAAACGAACTCAGTTGAGACAGAAAAAACTGCGTATCGCGTATCTTTTATGAAACAGAGGCGGTGGATATATATTTTTTATGGGAAAATAAATATTTATCATTTCTAATCCTATAAGATGGCATGGGTTTTTATAAAAATGTCACTAGTTGTGCGAAGCAGAAGTTGTTTCAATACGAGAAATGAAATGACCTAGATCTAGAATTAGCATCAAAATCTTCTCTTTCACGTCATCAACATCGAAAGTTCTCCAGAATGCTATACCACATATAATCAATCTAGTTAATACAACTGAATAATGATATGCGTCTGAACCTGGCTGCATCTCACTGTCTAGTAAATAAATCTTCTAGCGAATGAAAACTAATTGAAAATAAACAACGGCAAGTCAAAGGCGTTCTGTTGTCATTTCTCCCTCTCCTGTTATGTGACCGAATATATATCTCAGCGTGGACTGCCATTCGAGTTGAGACGAGGAGTGGTTAGAGAATAACGTGTTATTTATGCGTGTGCAAATCATTACCGGCAATTTGTATATTGATATAACCTCGTATGATCGTTTGGTTCTGTACTGTCTCAATTGAGTTCATAAAGACTATAGCAAATATTATCGATAAAGTTTGATAAACTACTATTCGGCTAATAACCTAGTAGATGATGCAGCAGAATAATAAAAATAACAATTCCCAGTAATCTTCGAATTGATATTCGAGAATTCCGTGATGGTGTTGCACTGCCTATCAGTTCTTCAGAACAAAAATCTTTTGAAGTGAATATGCACCAACGACTCGATTTAAGCCGCCCGCAGCGCCAATTGTTTTTTTTCGTGTTGCTTTGTTATTGTGATGTGGCTTTTTTTCTATTTTTGTAGACTGTATGGAAAATCAGTGAACTTAGAAAACAAACTCACTTACCGACGTTCCAGAAGTGAATTTCCCATGACTTTTTTCACCCTTCAAGGAGAAAAAAATCCGGTAATTATAGGAGGAGCGAGGAAATTTTTTCATAGAACCGATCAATGAGATCAATAAACACCACAATGATTTTTCTATTGGATTATTATAAAATTGTCAAAATGTCTTGTTCTCGGCAGTTCAAGGTTCGCACTGCAGGTGCTTCCGCGTGTGAACACCAAAAAAAAATCCCATTTTAAAAGCTTTTATTTAACTTGCTCTGTGTGTGAGTGTTAGATTGGTACCAATCTTTCAAGCTAAATTAGAATCACTTCCTCTCATCCTATAGAATTGAAATTGTACATGTTGGTTCAGTTCCGATGACAATACATTTATGTCAAAGAAATTGTCCCCCTTCTTTTCTCGAAAGACAACTTGCGAAATTAAAATTGGAAAAATACGTAAAAATAGTGAAAAATATCTGACCGTCAAATATTATTGTGTAAAAAAAGAATTTGTTCCCTCCTGCCCCCCGAAAGCTAGATAGAGAACGCGTAGAAATTCGGAAAAATTTCCAACGGTAAATTAACAGGCAAGCGACCGTGCAATATGACGCATTAATTGACTAAGAAACATATCCACAGAAAACTGAAAAAAATATAAATAAATAAGGTTGACCAAAACTATTTAGAGAAGAGGTTTTATTCAAATGCGCTAAAAAGAAGAAAATTAATATTGATGTGAACTAAATCCGTCATTTTGTTACATTATAAAATTTAAAAAAAATGAATCTATTTTTTACCATTATGTGTTTAATTTTTATTGTATGATTGAATAAAGTCCTATTATTATTAATATTATATAAAAGCTTGTAGCGAGAATAAATCTTGAGGTAATTTTGAATTTAATTTACAATAGGAAATACACAGATACTTGTCGCGGCAAGCTTAATTTTCTTCGTTTTAGTGCATTTAAATAAAAGCTTTACTCTAAAAAGCTTTTTAAGTTTATTTATTAACGTTAGATTCGTGCCGGTCTCGTATGCAACCGAAACTACTCTATACAAATCATAGTACTATCAATCGCGACAAATAAATATTCAAATAAACAAAATTACAGAAGAATAAGACATTTCTCAAAACGGCGTGAACACATTGTTTTATTTTATATTTGAATACTTATCTTTTACTTCGTACACCCATCACTGGACGAATATTGGATCATTACGTTTCGGGAAAAATTCAGAAATTCCAGAAGTGAACACCATCAAATACTTAGGCATCGTGATAGACAGTCACAAATATGTTACGGTATAATAGGATGGGGAGGTGTGAATGACAGAATGAAGAAAGCTACATATCCCAGTGATAATTTATTCATAGAGGCCAATATAGTCGACGTAAGACAGGCCTATTGCATCAATTTATTAATCAATATCAAAAAAGATAAAATACAACTTGAATCTGTCGATCATAAGTATAGTACAAGGAACAAACAAAACAGAGTACCTAGATCAGAAAAAGCAGTTGGACAACGATGTTCCACGTACCTCGCACCTCGCCTTCACAACATGCTATCAGAGTTTATAAAAAAAATTAATAGCTCAGTAATGTACAAAAAGTATATAAAAACTTGGATTTTGCGTTCTGAAAGGACATTATTTCATTCATTATTGTCAACCAAACTTTAAAAAAGTGAAGAAAAAATAATAAAAACACCAAATCGTGAGTATGGCATATAATCAAAGCAGACACCAAAAAATGACAATAAGCCCGATTATGACACAAAGCTCTATCATGACACAAAGCCCGATTAAGACCTAGATCCCGAATATGACATACACCCGGAATATGACCTACACCTTAATTATTATAGATATTCACCCTGAATATGGCATATACTCCAAGTATAACGCATTCAGATATTTATTCATTCTTCCATTTATATACATTTGCATTCATTCATTGAATATTTTTTAATCAAGTTCATGTGTTTTATGTATTTTTATCATTGTAAAGTCCCTTATACAACTTTTACTTTCAAGTTTATCGCTGTAAAGTCCCTCATACTACTTTTAGTTTTAAGTTTATCATTGTAAAGTCCCTTATACTACTTTTAGTTTTAAGTTTAACATTGTAGAGTCTCTCATACACTTGCTTTTAAGTTTAGTATCACACACAAGCGATAGTTTTAAAGCTTCGTGATTCCTCCCTGTTTATTCACTGAAAAATTATATTTCATTTATTATAAAATTATTTACTTTCTTGAATAAACATTATTATTATTATTATTATTATTATTATTATTATTATTATTATTATTATTATTATTATTATAAAGAATAAATGTATATTCTAATCTTCAATAAATAATAATATTAGAATTCAAAATTTGCATGCATATTTTGTTCAACTTCATTATTTTAGAAATGTCTCGATTTTAGGGCAACATATCTCCTGTCCCAATTGCGGAAAGTCTTACACTTGGAAAGGCACGCTCACAAGACACATGAAGTATGAATGCGGGGTTCAAAAGAGGTTCCATTGTCTTTATTGTGAAAGATTCACGAAACAGAAGTACAATTTGATGCTGCACGTTAGGCATTCTCATCCGGAAAATCTCGAAGAATTCGAAAGATGGTACTATAAATATCCTCGCAAGAAATAAAGTTTTAGTTATTATATTTTTTATTTATATTTGATTTATTGTATAAATATATTATTGAAAATGCTACTGATTATTTAAAAGAATCCTGTTGAATCAATCCTATGGTGTTTCTCTAAAAACCAACCCAATCAAAATCCCATGAATAAAAAAGGATGTCACACACAATTGTAATTATTGAAAGATTCTTGAATAATGCTTTTTCTTGGAATAAAAAATATAGCTTCTAGCTTGATATAAGGCATTGAGAATTAATAAAAACTTTGTCACTTGCTCAACTTTGAGAAAGAAATTCACTTATCTATTTTTATTGTATTTATAGCTTTCAAATTTTCTGAACGGACTTCCCTTTGATGAAAAACGAGCATTGGCAATACCGCAAATCGTAATAACGTGCTCATTATTCATCAGATGAAATCAAATCAGATAAAGCAATGTCTAGGATTTCATTGTGACTTTCATCCCTTTGAATTTGGTTCTTCAAGTATATTTTTCTGAATCTTTAGAAGTACCTAAAATTTTTTGATAGTTTAAGGTCGTTTTTGCAATGACTGAAATTTTAAATCTTTCTTTGGACTCTGCTTGAATAACATAGGTAACGTAAAGTACTCACTTGGAAATTTTCTTCACAATAACATATATTTCCGCTTTTTACACAGGGTTTATTCACTGCTTCGGAACACATTTTACGACGCGCTTCATCTTAAGATGCATAAAAGAATTGTTTATTAGAAGTTTCACTGGTGTTCAGACAATCGGGTACCAAGCACTTTTTCGACATGTTCATAGTTATTGCAGGAATACAGATACAGGAATTAAAAAAATTGTAGAATACAAACAACAAAAACTTTCAAAACTTTCAAATATTTGATGAAACTACTTACTTGTATCTAATTTTGATGAAGGCGAACGAGTTAAACAGAGACAAACGATTCTTATTGGTTTGCTCCGTGAAACAGATGAACTAACCCATCTGGTATCAAATGGCAACTGTCATACGACACATTATATTTGAATGAGAATTGGAAATTCCATAATGCACAACTTTTACATCTTTGCCAAGTCTAGTTTTGATGAACGTGACGTCACGAATCACTTTTCTTCTGATTATAGAGAACCTAGCGGTCAGGAAAAAAAATCCCGAGTTATATTAACGTATATACTTTCTCATTACAGTGTTTTCTCATATCTCGTGGAAAGGCCTATTATTGCTTATTTAAAAAATTCCACAAAGCGATTTGTCTGGGGCGAAAACTGGGATTTTGTTCAACGAACTATCTTATGAAAATTAGTATAGGCCATTTGCGTCTTTTATTTTGTGAGGGTAAAAACCTCTATAGCTTGGTCTATATCAAATATTTTTATGTGAAACTGAACAATATTTTTCAACCCAGTTATTTTTTATTATGAAAGTTGCAAACCTGGATATATTCATTTGAGAAATGAAAATAAATTCTATGAAATAAAAATTGGCAGTTGATATATTCTGGATAAAGATAGTATTTTATAATGAAGAAGTTTTACGTCTGTAGTTGAATTGAATTTGAAAATAAGTTTTTCGGCAACCATCCGGGAAGTGTTCACTTCCCGGATACTTTTTCTCTGGGAAAGTAGCACTTCCCGGCCTAGTCCGGGAAGTGCTTGAAATTTAATATAAATAAGAATTAGAATGTTTCTGTTGGTACCTATGTTCTGTTCGAATATCAATATATAATGCAAGTAAGAACTAAAATATTCGAAATATTCAAATTTGGAATCACAGCCAGGGTAGTTTACTCTTGATCATAATTCTATTTTTTGTTCCCCCCCTGTACACCGTTGGGAAATTTAGAAGTTTGATAACTTGAATATAAGTATTTCGTAATGTACCAATTTTTATTAAGAATAAAATTTTCTGACAAATCGATAATAAAAAAGTTTCCATATGGTGCAAATTTTTGAAACTCACTGTATATAATCATGACCACCTTTTCATAGGCAACCCATTTTAGGCGTTTTCGTCTATTTATGTAACTGAAAAAAAATATGTGTCATCCTGTTAACAGATAGGTGAAGGTCGACCTCTCTTCGTCTCTTAGACTAAATGCGTTTCATTGATTTGTTATTCTACATGGTTGCCGAAAAAATAGTGTACGCAACATGTCCGAAAAATTTTTTTTGGACTCGTAGACTTCCAGGACTCGCTAACGCTCGTCCAAAAAAACAGTATTTTCTGAGGTGCGTTTCAATTTAACGTCTGTCGTCCGGTAAAGGACGATGTATGACGTCATAGTTGTTTCGTCGGGCGATCTGTCGGATTGAATTTTGAAACGCTCTCCTAAATCGTGGGGTAAATAGTTGACGGTCGGACGTTCCACTCAAGAATTTTGAAACGATGGAATGAAGTTGTCGGACGAGACGTTCTAATATCGAAAAGCTTCATAAGAAAAGTTATACGTCGGACACACGTCGGACGTAATATTGAAACGCACCTCTGGACTTGTTACGTAAATTACTATTATAGTATATCAGACGGGGAAACGAAAATCAGAACTGTGGATCAACAAGGACTCGAACACGGGTCTCATTGTCTCCGGCTTAATAACCACAAATCTCCAGTCCCTGGGAGGTATAAAATCAGAATTAATTAAAGCCACTAATACACATTATTGTACGTGACCGTCATACGTCCAATGATAACGTATGGCTCTATAGTCTGGTGGAGCAAGGGACATAAAAAAATGGCCATTGCTAAACTTAACGGACTACAGAGACAAGCGTGCCTGGCGATTACTGGAAGCATTCGCTCCACGCCAACGGCAGCAATGGAAGTCCTCCTTGGATTACTTCCTCTCCACATAGTTCTGGAGAGAGAGGCAAGATGGGCAACATACAGACTTTATCAAGCGGCCATTAGTCTACCGCAGGCATGTGTCATGAGAGGCAGCGGCATGCTGGAGGGCATAATAGCTCACAACATTCTAGGAATGCCCTCAGACATCATGCCTAAAACCATCAACCTTCACACGTCCTACACTGTGGTCTTTCCCGAAAGAGAAGACTGGGTCCGGAATGAAACCAACCTATGTAGGGCAAATGAACGCTGGTTCACCGATGGTTCCAAAACTCAGGAAGGCGTCGGAGCCGGAATATATGGGATGAACCCAGTAGTGAAACGCTCGTTCAGTATGGGCAAACTAGCTACGATATTTCAGGCAGAGGTATATGCCATTGAAATGTGTGCCAGGGAGCTGGAAAATCGGCTCCACACACGAAAAACAATAAAAATATTTTCAGATAGTCAAGCAGCACTTAAAGCGCTTGAATCCAACTGCTTTAAATCTAGGGCAGTATGGAACTGCAGAGACACCTTAAACCGACTGGCGCAACGCAACAACGTTACCCTAGTCTGGATACCAGGTCACACAGGCCTAGAAGGAAACGAAATAGCGGACGCCCTAGCAAAAGGGGGGGCCGAAACAACGTTCACTGGACCAGAACCGGTAATCGGTTTAGCATATAGCACTGCCAAGAATGTCATAACAGCTTGGGCAGACAATAAAAGACTCGAGTACTGGCGTAGTCTACCGGGCCTAGCCCATTCCAAAGCATTTATTGCTTGTACAAGGAAAAAACAGGACTCTGACAAACTGCTAGAACTCAGCAGAGCGCATCTCAGAGTTATCGTAGGTTTGCTTACTGGCCACTGCAAACTCAAATACCACATGCATAAAATCGGACTTGCACAAGATGCAGAGTGCCGGCTATGCATGGAGGATGATGAAACGGCTGAACACATTCTGTGTACATGCCCTGCAGCGGCCAGAACCAGATTCTCAATATTTGGCGATACGACAGTAAGGCCAGAAAACCTGGTAAATTGTTCTCCCAATGCATTCCTCAATTTCGTCAAGAGATTGGATATACTGGGAGAAATATAACCATAGGGTGAGCCACAATAGGCCATTGGCCGCAGTGGAGGGCCTGATACGGGCCCACTCACGTTCAAAACCTAAAAACCTAATACACATTATAAATAACTCACTGAGATCAGGACAGTTTCCCACACTTTTCAAAAATTCAACTGTAATACCTATATTTAAGAATGGAGAACGTACAGAATGAACAAATTACCGTCCTATTGCATCGATTTCTAGCTTCAGTAAAATTTTAGAAAAAATCATTGAAAATAGGTTAACCGACTTTTTAAAGAAGTGTGCAGTCATATCAAACTCACACTTCAAGAAGGAAAATCAACACATGATGCCATTCTTAACCTAACCAAAATGATATATAAGGCAGTTCCTGATAAAAAAACATGTATTGGAGTATTCTTGGACTTGACAAGGGCTTTCGATACCGTAAACCATCAGATCCTACTAGAAACTCTCGAAAGCATAGGTGTTAGAGGTATGGCACAATCACTCTTCGAATCATACCTTACAAAGCAAGTAAAAGTACAAAACTTGTACAGCATCAAAATAATTGTAGAATGTGGAGTATCACAAGGAATGGTGTTGGGGCCAGTTCTCTTCACAATATACCTGAACAACTTATTCTTGGTGGAATCGGAAGGAAACATCATAAGTTTCGCTGATCTTATATAAAGAAGAATCATGGTCGCAATTAAAAATGAAAGTAGAATCTGATCTCGCTGTCATCAAAATATGGTTTGATAATAAACTATTATCAATTAATGTACAGAAAACGTTCTATGTGCCTTTCTGCAGTTATAGTTCTCAACTTCCCAACTACAGTAAAATCAGTTTGCAAGATAATTTTCTAATAAATTGCTCGAACTCCATGAAATATTTAGGGATAAAAATAGACATTCACCTGAAATGGGACCAACAAATTAACTTTCTTCTTAAGAAACTAAGATGCGTAGCGTATAAGATGAAGCAAGTTTCAAGAATACTCAAAGAAAACCGATTAAAAATGCTCGCTCTTCGAACCCCACTTAAAATATGGAATTATCGGTTGAGGAGCGGGAACGAGTGTTCACTTGAAAAAAATCGAACTGATTCAGAAAATAATTATAAAAATAATATATAAAAAGCCAACGCGTTATCCCACAGAACTTATTTATCTAGAAAACAAAATAATGGACATAAATCAAATATACTTCTTGAGCCTAGCAACAAATCAGTTTATAAATAAACAAGAATTGATTAGAAAAAATTATCAGCAGAATACAAGACGACGTAACCTCTACCAAATCCCTTCCGTTTACAAATCGATATACCAGAGGACTTATAGTTATCTAGGACCAAAGGTTTTCAATGCATTACAATTCAATTACATGTTACATTTTCTTATCTCCAAGTATTTTTTTCAATTCTACGCACTCTTATGTGATTTACATGTTGTATTGTACTTTTTTAATATACCTCTCTCTTAGAGATATTCACAAGTTATTTTTACAACCAATATTAGTAGACCCTACATTACATTACATAAGAATAGTATAGAATTTAAATTTTCTTTCACTTCACTGTTATATACGAAAGCCTAGAAGGGCCACATAAAATGAAAAATATATAATTCCGACTTCACAACTCGGAATTAGCCTAATTCCGCCTTAACAACTCGGAATTAGTATAATTCCGACTTTACAACTCGGAATTAGTATAATTCCGACTTCACAACTCGGAATTAGCATAATTTCGACTTCGCAACTCGGAATTAGTATAATTCCGACTTCACAACTCGGAATTAGTGTAATCATTACGATTCCACGAGTTGGCATTGGAGTTATGTGAAAATGTAAACTTGGACCATCCAGAAAGAACATTAAAGATTTAATACAGCTGATGGTTGGCCCTAAGATATATGAAAAAATACACCAATTTTAGATATGCTGTGTGGTTGAATACTTGGCGGTACCACTAAGATTTTTGGAAACTGTAGATTTTAATCATAGCTTGATGTACCAGTTTACCAGACATACTGCATATTTATTTTCTGACATCATTCACAACACCTAGGAGTCCCCAAAGACATACTGGAGGGTTTTCTGTTTTTCTTTGCTTTTCAATTAGGTTCACACAGCACCGAAAATGTTGCCAGCAATGACAACAAAACAGAAACCCTTTGATGTTTAACGCCTTCCAACAGGACCTCGAAAAGTTGCTGCAACACAACACATTTTGTTGATGAAAAATTTCAGATTTGTTGTTAAATTGTTGAAAAACATGTTTTATTTCTGTTTTGTTGGTTTGATGTGAATACGGCATAAAAGTTGGAAACGTGTTTTTCCCTTTTTCTTATGGAAACGGGAACGAGAAAAGTTTGTTGCAAACAAAAACACAACAGGCGCGTTTTATCGAAGAAAATTTTCAGATTTGTTGTTAAATTGTAGAAAAACATTGAGTTAATGTTTGGTTTTTTTAGTTTGATGTGGACATGGCATGAGAGTTGAAAACGTGTTTTTGACTTTTTTTTAATGGAAACGGGAACGCGAAAAGTTTGCTGCATAAAAAACACAACACGTTTTGATGATGAAAAGTTTCAGATTTTTTGTTGAATGGTTGAAAAACATTGAGTTCATTTTTTATTTCTGTATTGTTAGTTTGATGTGGACACGGCATAAGAGTTGAACACGTGTTTTTTCAATGGAAACGCATCAATTAATAAAAGAAAAATCTCTCAGATTGGCAGGATGTAATGATCAATAATGAACGTGTTGCTGAGTTGAAAAGTTGCTAAGCATAAAACTAGTACTTTTCTTACGATTTTCTCCAAATAAAGTATGCTCTTTTCCAATAAAAATACTTAACAAGTGCGGAAAGTTATGCTTTCCCGCAAGCTACTGCCGATGTGGCGTGCGGGAAAGATACGTTCTAATAATATTAGGTAATAACGTTAGGGATCAATGTTTGAACTTTCACTATAATTTCAATGGAATCGCAATGATTACACTAATTCCGAGATGTAAAGTCGGAATTATACTAATTCCGAGTTGTGAAGTCGGAATTATACTAATTCCGAGTAGCGAAGTCGGAATTACGCTAATTCCGAGTTGTGAAGTCGGAATTATACTAATTCCGCGTTGCGAAGTCGGAATTATGCTAATTCCGAGTTATGAAGTCGGAATTATACTAATTACGAGTTGCAATGTCAGAATTAGGCTAATTCCGAGTTGTGAAGTCGGAATTATACTAATTCCGAGTTGTGAATTCGGAATTATACTAATTCTGAGTTGTGATGTCGGAATTATACTAATTTCGAGTTGCGAAGTCAGAATTAGACAAATAATTTTTTTTAAAATTATTTGTGGCCGTTCTACGCTTTCGTAGTTAAAGCAACTTTTACATCCTGAAATTCTTTTATCAATGTACATATCTATATTTCTTGATCATTTATTTTATATATCATTAAGTTACTTAATCTAGCATTGTTTTTTATATAAACCACTGATGAATACGTCCACAAACTAGCAGTGTCTACTGCTTCGTGGTATATTCTTTATTCACAGCCATGTTGTATTTGTCAAATTCAAACCTGTACCAATCTTTTTGTGAATAAAATTATTATTATTATTGTAATGTGCCTTAGTCCGCTACGCTATTTTAGAATTTAATTTAACTACACACGTTAAACTACTTCTTTATTTATATTCACTAGACTATATACTTTAAATTTCAGATATGAAGTCTGTCGATAATCCTATATGTTATTGACACCAGCTAATACATCAATATGATTTCACTGGCTGTGTATGAGAGAATGTTTCCATCTTTTCATTTCAATCCTCATCATCATTACATACTAACAAAGAGCTGAATTTGAAATGTGAATCGCCGATTTTTGAATAAGGTTCAATAGCGTAGCGGACTAACACACATTGCCGGAGACATTGAGACTCGGGTTCGAATCCCGGTTGCTCCACAATTTTTCAATTCTGTTCTGATTTTTATTTTCCCGTCTGATATGCCATAAACTTATTTTCGAATAGTATTTTATATTTGTAAATATCTTCTATGGTCAAGTCAGAAACCTTTTCAGATACGAATAACAAAAAAATTATGACCGTATTCCGGAGGGGAGGATTTTCATTGTTCGGATCTTGATGATGGAATTCATGGGCAGAAATATAGAAACAAATACCAAGTATCATCTCAACTCTACCTGAATTCATAAAAAATACAGGTTCTTTTTAGAAAAAATAAAATTGATGGTGGCCCCCGCAGAACGAAACGTCGTATTTGAAATCGATGTATGGCACATGAAAGCAAATTCAAAACAGAGAAGAAAGTTTTCCGAACATATTTCCATATACTCAAAAATAGAGGCGCCAACTCAACGACACGAAAACGGGTCATTTCGGTTTTCCCCGTATATTTGGAAACGTGATACTTCGGATTTGAAAACATCGTTTCATTGCTCACCTAAATAGGCAACTTTTGTCTAATTTAACCAACATCGTATCATTTGAGATGCCAATAATAGTGGTACGACATAAAAAATTCGGCCTGCATATTTTGTATTAATTTCTCTTTTTTTTATAAGGTATTTTGGATGAACAAGTGAGTAGGATTTGAATTTGACCGTAGCGAATTTTGGTAAACCAATTCTGTTCATGAATTCAGTTGACCGTTCACTTTTCAGGAAGAACGAGATTTTTCTGCATGGCGTGCGGGAAATCTTACAGCATGAAGAAGAATTTGAGGAGACACCAGAAAGTGGAATGCGGGAAGGAAAAGTCTCTAATTTGTTGTGTGTGTGATAAAAGGTATTACTATAAACAGGAACTAGCCATTCACCTCAAGATGAAACACAACATATATCTCGATAACAGTGGTCTTCTTCAATACTGAAGCGAGATCAAAGTGCGATGACTGCTGTATACCAAAGATAATTTATTTATTGACTATTTTAATATTGGGTGAAAGTGGAAGTGCTTGGAAGTTAATTTCATGATGATCAAATAGTGTTTGCTCCTTATGGTCTGGGAGTTAACGACAGATTTAATTACACCATTTCCGCAACCCTATTTTTTGTGTGTTATGTGTGTAACGTACAATAGTAACATATACGTTCCAGGAGGGTTAAAATTGAAGCAAAAAATCAACAACAAAAATTATAGCTGCATACGCGAAACTTATTGTATGTATCAGTTGAAACGTAAAGGTGCGTACAGACATATAACAAAACTTCGTATCGTAACGCCGACGCATACAAGTCTGGACGTAACACAGCGTAACACCGTAACATAGTAACATCGGCGCGTCCCATCGCTTGTCGGTTTTTGATGCTGGCGTGTGTAGGCTACAGAACTATTCATCAAGAAATTATTTTGCAACAGGGTTGTTGTGCAGGGAAAAAGGAATACTCCTGACCCAAAAGCTTCTCGGCACTTGTTGGCTAAAGTATCGAAAAAAATTATTTCAGAAATTTTATTTTTTTCAGCGTGGAGGCTACAGAAATATTCAACAAGAAATGATTTTGGTATGGGGTTGTTTTACAGGTAAAAAAGAATACTCCTGACCCGAAAGCGTCTCGTCAGTCGTTGGCTAAAGTATCGAAAATAATTGTTTTCGAATTTTTTTTTTTCAGTGTGGAGGCTACTATTCACAAGAAATTATTCCGGTATAGGGTTGTTGTTCAGGGAAAAAGGAATACTTCTGACCCAAAAGCGTCTCGGCAGTTGTTGGCTAAAGTATCGAAAAAAAATGTTTCAGAAATTTTAATTTTTTCAGTGTGGATGCTACAGAACTATCCAACAAGAATTTATTTCGCTATAGGGTTGTTGTGCAGGGAAAAAGGAATAATACTCCTGACCCGAAAGCGTCTCTTCAGTCGTTGGCTGAAGTATCGAAAATAATTGTTTTCCAAATTTTATTTTTTTCAGTGTGGAGGCTACTATTCACAAGAAATTATTTCGGTATAGCGTTGCTGTGCAGTGAAAAAGGAATACTCCTGACCTGAAGGCGTCTCGGCAGTCGTTGGCTAAAGTGTCGAATACAATTGTTTTAGAAAATTTATTTTTTTCAGTGTGGAGGCTACAGAACTATTCAATAATAAATTATTTCGGTATAGGGTTGTAGTACATTTAAAAAAACATACTCCTGGCCTAAAGCGTCTCAGCAGTCGTTGGCTAGAAATAATACGCACTGATGTTGCACCAATTGTTCGCATGTCTGGACAGATTTGCTTTACACGGTTGCGATTTATTTTCCGTTTCATTTATTCAGTTATGGAGTGGACGGAAGAATCTACCATTGATTTCATAAATAGTTATCGTAATAAAGAGATTTTGTGAGAAACAAAACATCCCAAATATTAAAATAAAATGAAGAAGCATTATGCTTGTAGGGGACATCCTGGTAGAAGGCCACCAGTTGCCTGAAGTTTTAAATCCAACAGGAAATGATTTCCACTGTACACACTTCTACTAGTGTACAACTGAGTCTGCTACCAGCGTCTTTCTGCGCTTTTTTTTGTTTTACGAAGTAATGCATAAGCTGCTGAAGCAGCAACCTCCATTCCTTTATTAAATTGCGCACAAGAAAAAAACAAAGGTTCTGTTTTAGTACAGACGGAACGATAGCATGTTCCGTTTATGAGATACGCGACGATGTATTTATACGCTATATTGCTGACACACCGTATCTTCGATGCGTATCAAACTATTGTTGCGCATCGGTGATACGATACGAAGTTTTGTTATATGTCTGTACGCACCTTAATAAGCTTAGGAAATATCGTCTGCCACATGAATTCCACAATAAAACTCGTCTGCCACCCATATAAGTAAGCGCAAAAAATATTTTAAAAAAATTATACCCACAAGGATGAAATTAATTGAAATGCTTGTTTTCATAGCAGCAAACACAAAAACAATAGTCTGCCACTAATAAGATGCCACGAAGGAAAATCTATAAAAAATTTCCAACTCGAACAAAAAGTGGAAAAATATTAGAGAAATTAAAAAAAGTGTCAAATTTGTAGTTTATTTGAAATCGTAATCGAAAACTAAACGAGATATCGGAAAGTTGTAGATCAACAATCTTGTCGTCCTCAAAGAGTTCTACAAAAAGTTTCCACAAAGGTTTTCCATATCTTGAAAAACAATAGAGATATGGACTTGGAAATATTTAAAGTTTTTTGTGTAAAAACACTAAAAACTCGAAAATGACACGAGATATTGGAAAATTGTACTCAATCAGTTTTATAGTTCTTGATAGGATCTACAAAAAGTTTATGACATTTTTTCATATCTCGAAATTTTTTTAAGGCTATATTTTAAAAACACCAAAAACTTGAAATCTACAAAATGTATATTGACAGTTTCATTGTATTCAAACGGATCTACAACAAATGTAAATGAAATTCTTCCGTATCTCTGAAAAAAAAATATATTGCCATATGGACATAAAAAAATAAAAAATTTGAAAAAAACACCGAAATCTCGAAAACAAAATGAGTTATCAGAAAAAATTTATGAATATTTTTATTATACTAGCACAGTTCTACAAAAAGTTCTTATGGCGTTTTTTCATATCTTGAAAAAAAAAATTGAATTCGGGACTTGGAACCCTCCTGTAACCACCTGTCGTAGGGTTGCGCCGGCAGACGTTCATATTACTAGTATATGTTACACACATAACACATACAAAAAATAAGAGGCTTGCGAAAAATACCCGGAAATTTCTGTCGTTAACTCCCGGGCTATTAACTTCGAATTTTTATCAGAACTGCCGTATCGAAATCCAAAGAGTATTATCGATTAAATTTGATCTAATTGGTCGAGCAGATGACTGTAGTGAATTCGACAGCAATAAAAGTGATTTCTTTTTATATAGAAGTGATATTGTTTCATTCTCACTAACCTCAAAATACTCCCTTTTAATGGTATTTCCTTAATGGACAAAAGATGACGTTACCATGGCACGGGTAATATTGAGCTTTGGTATAATGATATCCCAAAGATCAAATTGTGCCTCGGGCGCCAATTTTTTTTTGTTAAGTGGTATGCTCCACTCTTTTTCAATGCATTGACGTGGCCGTTACTTGATGGAAATTCATAGTATATGACACTAAGGTAATACACGACTAAATTTCCTCAGGTTCATTATCTTCGCGACATTTTTCGATACACATCTTTCTCAAGCGACTTTATTCTACGTTGAATATTTCTTAAATACTCTTCTTATCAATTGAGGTAATGAGGACCTAGCCAAAATAAAAATTGATATTACAGTGTAGGGACATGGAAATCACAAAATATAGCTACTACCTAATTAATTGAAAAGGTTTAACAAACGGGATCTATTTAGGTCAAATTGATCATTTAGGAAACAATTCAAATTTTTCAATTTATTAATTTTCAAGAATTCTAAATGATCAAATTTTCAACATGAAGGATTTCGAAGTTTTCATGGAAGTCATGGTCTTTCTCCAAAATATGATTGGCATATGTTGAGTGTGTTTTATTCTTTACATTACGGTGTTCACGTACGCGGCGTTTGAATGGTCTACCAGTTGGCCTACAAATACTTTGGAGCAAGATCCATAATTAAATTTATAAACTCCTGATTTTTCAGATTTTTGTGTTTTATCTTTATTATATTTGAAAAACCTTACCATCGTGTTATCTGTTCTGAATGCTACTCCTAAATTTTGTTTTTTCAAAAATTACACTATTTTTTCTAAAACGGGTCCTGAATTAGTTAAAGTTCTGTAATTATTGTCAAGGTTCCCCATAGTGGGGTACACTTCTTGGATATCAGTTTTATGATATTTAATTCTTTGTAGAAATTTTCTTTAGAAAGAGGAATATTCACTAATCTATGTATCATACTATTATGGTATGCTGACATTTTATGTATATATGAAGCGTGTTCCGTTTCATGCATTCATCGCATCACTGTTGCAGACATAATCAAGCGTTTTGTTTCAACTAACATTGACGATGCTGGGTTGAATCGGAACGATTTTTGCTTGCGTGTGGTGCATGCCGTTTCCTGCAGATGTTGACATTTATCATTTTATCAGTTAACCAAATACTTATGTAACAGAAACAAATCTGTTAATCTAGTAAATAAATTAATATGGGTAGAACGAAAGTGTTAATAGCAAGAGTAAGAAGCGAGCTTTGTGAAACTGAGAGTAACTCAGATTCTGATACAAGTGATAGTTATGAGGATAATATCGTCTGTACCAGGCCAAAACGACTAATATGCTAATTCCAGGGTTCTGACTGCAACATGTAAAATACTAATTTTCTACCAAAATGTTCATTGCCAAACTCACGAAAGTGCTATCAGGTTGTCTACTGTGAACTAGAGTGAATTCGCCAATGTGAAAACTTACCTAGGTTTTCAAAGCAAGAAGCACGAATATTCTTGAAACTCTCCTCATTCGAAATGACAAATTGCACATTCGTGGTTTTGGCATGAGACCGACGATATGATGTTGAATGAATTGACAATTTTTTCTTCCATTGTACGGTAAATCAGGTAAATGTGATAATGCACGATACTTGACACTTCATCAAATATCAAATTTAAACTTTTAATTCGATTTCTGACGTTTCTGTTTGAACGTGACTTTTGAGTTTGACAGATCTAATTTGGATCGCATTGATCGCTGCTAGACGAACGGGCAGTAGCTCATGCTCTTTCGATGTCTCAAGGCCAAAGAGGGAAATATAAAAGTGGGCGTGTCAATGCGCTCCCAATGTAGGAAACGGAACGGTCATATGCGCATTATGTCCTCAATGCATGAAACGGAACACGCCTAAAATGTACCGAATTATTACGAATGTTGATGTCAGCATGGGAAGGTTTATGAAGAACATTGAAATGGTGTTTGTTGTTGGTTCTGCCTATGATCAAATCTAAAAAATTATTGAATTTCCTACTTCCATTTCTAGTGTGACTTTAAGGTTTGGGTGAACAGTGTTAATATAGTTATGAAAGGTGTCTGTTTGTTGGTGCCTTAAAAACAAACTATAATGTCATCCACAATCTGTACCAATACAAAAATTGTTGCTTGTGAATTGTTTTTTTAAAATTGTCCATGAAGATATCTGCCAGTAGCGGATTTCCCATGATCAAACCTTCAGATGAAGAGTTTATTTCATTGTCAAATTGAAAGTAATTTTGTTCAAGACATATCGACGAAAGGTCTAATATCTCTTGTTTAAGTGTTTACATAACATATATCTAGTAAACCTTCGGCTAAGAGTATGGTATCTTGTGGAGGTATCCTAGGGAAAAGATTTTGCTCGTCAAAATAAAAATAAATTAATTTCACATTATCTGGAACAGAAATCATGGATTTTATTTATCAAATCATGAGAATTTTCAAGGCTGAATAGTGTGTCATCAAATGTATTAACTTTCTTGATAACTTAACTGATGGTGCTTCAACAAATGATACTACTGGCCGGACAGGGTAGTTTTGTTTATGTAATTTTATTAAAGAATATAATTTCGGGGTATGAGGAATCATAAGAGTTAGTCTCAATTTCTCGGCTTCGTTAAAAATAAATTTTGAGATTCTCAAAAGTTCTTTGATTTGTAGTTGGTACACATAAGTAGGGTCGCGTTTTAGTACTGTAAACTTACCGGAGTTTGAAAAATCAAGATTTTTTTTAATATAATGATTCCTATTGATAGCCATGACTGTATTACCTTTATCTGCTCTTGTAGAGGTTACATCCTTTTCCTTAGTTTCATTCTCTATAGATTTTATGATTCTCATATCATTTATACTACTTTCATCCTGCAGGAATACCGATTTGATAATATTAGTAGCCTAATGTTTATTGTTATTAATAACCAAAGTACATTTCGAGGCAATTTCAGTAATACTTCGAAATCCTTCTTGTTGAAAATAAGGGTATTAGGATTAATTATTTCGAATTCTTGGAAATTAATACATTGAAATATTCCTACATAGTTCTCCCTTTGTTAAACCTTTTCAATTAATTAAATAGTAGCCATGTTTTGAGATTTTCAGGTACCTACATTGTATTGTCAATTTTTATTATAGGTAGGTCCTAATTACCTCAATTAATAAGAAGGGTATTTAAATAATTTTCAACGTAGAATAATTTGATGTATTACATTCTCTTGAGAAATACTGTTTATCGAAACAGTTCGCGAAGACAATAAATCTGTGGAAATTCAATCGTGTTTTACCTTAGTGTCATATTCTTTTTCTACAAAGGCTAGTCAGTAGAAAAAGGTGTAATTTCTTCGGAGTATCTTGACAGTTCTTAATTTTTTCAGGTTGCACACATGTGTAATAAAAGTTGAATTTTTAGAATTTGAATAGCTGACGTCAGAATTTGATAGTTTACTCAAAGGACAAAGAAACAAAACACTTCATCGATAGAAGATCATGAGATTAGATAATGAGATAAGATAATGAGAGGAGATAAAGAGATGATATAGTGAGATAGGATAGGCTTATTCAGATAATTGGAATTTCCGTCTGTAGACAGTTAAACAAGAAAACAAAAATTCGTACCACTATAATACTATACTCGGAGAAGAAAATAATAGTCAGTGACGTATTTTTAGCTTAAGGGTGACCATGCGAGGGAAGGGAAGAGGAAGGGGAATTCCAGCCGCTCTTATTGGGTTGTTTCTGAACTAGTGACTGACGTCACTGACTATTATTTCCGTCTGCGAGTAAAACTATTATTCTTTGGAATGATCCTTCCACAGTGATTAAGAAATCCTCAGTAAATACTACTACTGTAGAGACAGGGCATGACAATAAGTAGACTTTCTGAGAAATACATAGGCACTCAAATTATTATTGCTGGAGTTGAACCGGTTATCCAGAACATGTTTTTTTACAACTGGTCTTTTATTATTATCAATCGAATAACATTTTCCTTTAACAATGAAATAATTTTTCTTGCCAAATTAAACGTGGATGTTGTGTTTCCAGGAAAGTCTCAGATAATTGAAGAGTGGAAGTAACAAAGGTGCTAAGTGCCATAATTTCCTAAATTGAGATATTGCCGTGGAACGGTGTTAAACGACATGCTTTCTGACCTGACAAAGGCTGTAAGTGCCATAAGTAATATTATGCTTCCTACAACAATAATTAGATGGAGGCACCGGTAAGCGACAAAGGTTATTTGTCATCAAATGGGGCAAGTGCCAAAGTGAATCAGCTGTCTTATTGTGTTATTTACGCCTGTGCGTAGTAACTATCCAAACGTTAGTTGTTGATCGTGATCGTTTTCAAGATACAGGGTGTCAAATTTTTTAAAAGAAATCGTTTTTGTCGTAATTATCTTAATAACCCTTCAACCGATTCTATTGAAATTTGGCAGTGTTATTGAAGGTCGTAAAGGGCAAATTTAACCCTAACCATATCAGAATTATCATGTCCAGTGGCGTCCCGGAAGGCACTGTAACCAATATTTTTGACAGAAAACATGTGCGCCACTGATTTTTTTGCAATTTTTGTATTTGTTTCACATTGAGCAACTGAAATTACAATTTTTTTATTTCCAGAATCTTGCTTTGTTTTTGAGAAAAAACATAAAAATCACTTCATTGCACGTCCCTGGCACAACACAATAAAAAATTGTTTTTATAGGGATTTTAATGATTACAGGTGAATCTGTTATGCTTAAAAATTGTTTGTTTCATTTGGCCAGTGCGTGCATAGTGGTAACGATGGAAATGCCAAAGCAACATCAAACAAGAAACACCCTTTATTAAAACCAAACTTAAACAAAAATGGTACCTAGGCAATTTGTTTCTGTAAGAATACATTCAATAATAACTAACACAAAACTTACAATAGTTGCTCAAAATGTCCTCCTTCAACTTCAATGCAAGCATTAACTCGTCTTAACATCGATTCCCGAACACTTTGAAATATTTCCGGCGTATGTCTTATCTGATCACATGAATCCCGTATTCGTTGGATTAATTCTTCTTCAGTGTTGACTGGAGTTTTATAAACGAGGGACTTTAAATGCCCCCAAATGAAAAAAACCAAGGGATTCAAATCCGGTGACCAGGGCGGCCATGACTGTGGACCTGCGCGACCGATCCAGATTTCTCCATAAGTTTCATCCAGAAATTGACGTGCTACTATGCTGAAGTGAGGTGGAGCCCCATCGTGCATGAACCACATTGCTCCTCTTACTGCCAGTGGGACATTTTCTAGTAGTACAAGTAATACAAATTCCAAAAAATGACGATACTCTTGACCATTTAATCTCGGGGGTAAAAAATGAGGTCCAATGAGATAATCGCCAACAATACCAACCCAGACATTCACGGAAAACTGCTGTTGATAATTATTTTCTATAACCGCATGGGGATTTTCTTCTGCCCAGATATGGTTGTTATGAAAGTTCATAATTGAATTGTGGGAACAACACGCTTCATCGGTAAATAATATACTGGATAAAAATGTCGGAGATGCAACCTGTTGTTGCAAAAGCCACGTACTATAAACAACTCGCTTGGGAAAATCCGCAGGAAATAACGCTTGAACACGCTGTATGTGGTAAGGATACAGTTGGTACTCTTTCAAAATCTTCCATACAGTAAAGTGAGAAATGTTTAATTGTTGTGCAATATTGCGTGTGCTTGTATCGGGGCAACGCTCAACTTCATGTAAAACTTCTTCCTCCAGCGCCACTGTTCTTACCGTTGCAGGTCTCCCAATAAGAGCAGCCGACCTTTGAAAGGTGCCTGATTCGCACAGCCTTTCATGTATTCTCACAAATGTTTGCCTATTTGGAACATTTCGATGAGGATATCTTTCTTGATAAATGCGTCTAGCCGCTCTGGAATTGCCTTGGGCCATTCCATAGACAAAATACATATCGGCCATTTTCGAGTTTGTAAACCGAACCATTTTCAGATATCAGTAACAAATTTTCTATCTCAAAACTCTTGAAAACACTTCAAATAATTACTATCAAATAATTACGTATGTACCGTTTCAATTTGTGACAGTTATGAAGTTAAATTTGTTTGAACATTTGTTGTTCCTTCCATGGCCCTCTTACTTTAGTTTCAAAACACTGCAGTAATTTTTTTTTGTTTTTACGAAACTCCCAGGTTTTCGGAGAAAACCCCTCAAAAGCAGAGCTTGTGCGAGCAAGGGAGGTCCGGGACCTACAGTTTAAATAAAAGTGGAATCCGAACCACTTCAGCTCAGTGATACACGACCGGGGATCGAACCCGGACCGTCTGGGTGGAAGCCAAACGCTCTAACACCTCGACCACTTCGCTCATACATAACAACATTATTTGTTTCATCAAAAACAGGAAATATGAGCGAAAAAAATTAAAAGATGACTTCCATGTAGTATTAATTGTTTAATCATAAATAAAAATGTCTTTATTGCATGTCCATGGACACCAATGAGCCCATTTTGCAGCACGAGCCGAAGCCAAGAGCCGAAGGCAAGTGCTGCAATTCATAAATACATATATTTTTTTTTTTCAATGCTTTAATTTTGATAGAAAATTCTAAGACTAGAATAGAGTATTGATATGAAAAAAATATTAGTAAGACCCCAGTTTTTGATGGTTTAGTAGTTGAAATGTTTTATTGTGTTGTCACAGAGGGATGTGCAATGAAGTGATTTTTATGTTTCTTCTCAAAAACAAAGCAAGATACGAAAAAAATTCTTGATATAAAAAAGTTGAAATTTCAGTTGTTCAATGTGAAACAAATACAAAAATTGCAAAAAAATCAGTGGCGCACATGTTTTCTGTCAAAAATATTGGTTACAGTGCCTTCCGGGACGCCACTGGACATGATAATTTTGATATAGTTAGGGTTAAATTTGCCCTTTATGACCTTCAATAACACTGCCAAATTTCAATAAAATCGGTTGAAGGGTTATTAAGATATTTACGACAAAAACGATTTCTTTTAAAAATTTTGACACCCTGTATCTTGAAAACGAAGCATTACCGGACCTATGTTTATATGAACTTTTCGTCTTAGAATCACTCAAAGAATCACCCCTTTAAGTTTGGCCACGTACTTAAATAACACCCTGTATATATAAATAACTACTCAATTTGGGAAGTTTTTGTACAATATGAGTGAACTGGACCAGAAGAAACGTAGAAAAAGTGGCAATGGTCGATTTGGCTCTGAGCAAAAGTGTCTGAAAGAGGCTGGCAAGGCTTATAAAACACGAAAACTTAAGAATGTGGCAGAGAAAGCATTGCCGTCTGAACAGGTTTGTTCTTGTGTAATGTACTTAAAAATATATTATTATTCACGTATTTTATTACATTTTTAGATCACCTGTAAATGCAAATTGTCTTGCAAGGATCTCGAATACCCATGGCGTAAGACTTTGTTTGAAAAATTCTATAACCAAAACGCAAAAAGCCAGGGGACCTATCTAATGAATCTTATCCATCTAGGACATATAATGAGGCGTAGACATGGTACTTATGAGGATCCAGGGAACAGCAAACGCCAGGTAACAATAGGCTACACCATTCCAACAGAAAGTGGAAATTTTGTTGCAGTTTGTAAGTCAACGTTTATAAATACCTTTTCAGTGACAAGAAAAAAGGTGGATGTTCTTGTCGCTAAAAAGAAAGCGGGCGACACGTTTTACTCTGATAAAAGAACGTGTCATAAAAATTCAAAATTTTCCTAGAATGATCGAGAAGCCATAAGGACCCACATAAATTTAATACCAGGAGACGTTGGTCATTATACAAGAACAAAATCTGATAAAGAATATCCAAGCTCAGATTTAAATGTTAACAGATTATTTAGGGCTTTTCAAAAACGTAATCCTGGAACTGCAGTAACTTACAAGTTCTACCGGTCTGTTTTCAAAAAGGACTTTCCAAAACTTTCATTTCGCCGACCAAGAATGGACACTTGCCATACCTGTGATCGACTAGATTGTGAAGTTCGTGCAAATATCGGAATAACTGCGGCAGCCAAAGCAGAACTGGAACTTCATCAAAGAAGAGCTGAGAGAGCTAGGGATATTATGAAAGAGGATACATGCGATTCTGTACTTCCGGGAAGTCAGGTCTGTTGCTTATCTGTTGATCTTGAACAGGTTATGTTTGTTCCCACGCTGGTACATTCTGATATGTTTTACTTGTCGCAACTTTCCTGTTATAATTTGGGAATCCATGTTGGTGACACATATTTTTATGGCATGAAGGTGTGGCAGGACGTGGTGCAAATGAGATTGCCTCCTGTCTACTCCGCTTTTTAAATAGCGGATTCACTGATAAAAGATCTATAACCCTCTGGTGTGACAACTGCGGGGGACAAAACAAAAACAAATATATTTTGTTTGTTCCAATATTCTTGGTAGCTCATAGCCTTTACGATTTAATACAGATCAAATTTCTTACCAGCGGGCACAGTTTTATGCCCTGTGATAGGGATTTTGCGTTAATAGAAAAACGCAAAAGAGTTATGAAATCCTTTATACCAGACGATCTGGTGAACGTTATTCAGTCAGCAAGATACAACCCACCATTCGAGGTGATCAAAATGACTGACTTTGGATTTTGGGACATAAAAGGACCTGCGGACCTGTTTTTGAATACTAAAAAGCTCAAAATCAGCAAAGCAGTCATCATAAGGATTGAAAGAGATAATCCCATAAACGTGAAAACAAATGCTGTATTTTCTGAAATACAACAATGGACTGAAACCAATATTCTGAAGAAAGGAAAAACTATGAGAGATTTGATGAAGGTTGAATTACGTTGACTCCCACCAGAAAACAAAGTATCTGAAAACAAAAAAAAACAGTCTTCGCTCTATGTTGCCCTATCTGAGTAATCCACTCCACCAAGATTTTTACAAAGAACTGCTAGGCATTCCAATGGATTAGCAACGATTTGTGATGTTATTTTGTTAAAAACATGTATTATGACACCACGTTCTTTTGTCATAGAGAAAATATATATTGATTTTTATTATTATTGAGAACAATATCAGTTTGACTATTGCCGTTATCCTAATTTTTAATGTTAAATAACTCTAAATTATATCAGCAATACTTTCTGATCCTATTTTCTTAAAAAAATATTTTGTGGCACTTACCCCGTTTCTATTTTTTTTAAGAAATTACTTTTATTTTCAGCTGTGTTCTATAACTTATATTGGTGTATGTTAGAAATGTTTTCCGTTAGCGTTTAACACGATTTTTAATGCGAATAAACCAAAAAAAACAATTATTGTCATATTTATTACTTTTTTCTTGACTATCTCGAAACTTTATTTTTGGCACTTAGCTCCTTTGTTACTTCCACTCTTCAATTTGCCTTGACAATAGATCACATAGTGAATCAGCTTCAGGATATTTTATTGATTTGGCACTGAATAATTCAATATCACCAATCATCGAAGTGAAACGAAAATAGCTTGACTTGTGACTAATTAGGATGATTATATTGGGTGATAATCGGAAGTTGAAATGTTTATATATAAATGGGTTGACTCTGAACTACATTTTTTTGTAGATGGTTTTTACAGGTTTGAAGCATTTTTTATAAATAGTTTTTACAGGTTTAAAACATTTTGGTTGTTCAAAATGTGGACGACGCTACAGGAGGAAAGGCCACTTGATGAGTCACATACGATATGAGTGTGGCAAAGACCCTGGATTTTTTTGTCCAGTTTGCTCGAAAGCGTTCCATCAGAAATCCAATTATAAAGCTCATGTGATTAGACACGAAAATGATTTGTAATGACTCGGATGTAAAAATTTATACCTCGAATAAATCGTTTTGAAACACTTCTTCTAAAATTTTTCCATTATACTATAATAATAATAGAAATAATATCACCTCAAAAATTGAATTCGACAACTGGAAAAGAACAATTTTTCGAAAAATCGCAAAATTCTCTCAGACGTAACTCGACGAGCTGATTCCGAATATCACATAAAACATTTAATTCTACAAAAGGATAATTTTAGCATATTCATTATCCAATTTCTTGTCTTGGTGATGAATCTAAACATTATTATTTTCACTAGTTTCCGAAATAAATGATTTTTGATAACGTTTCTTAATCATTTGTTCATTTATAATCATTTGAGCCCGTTCAGATGGTTAGGTAATAAGGAAACAATAATTTCGAGGTTTCCAAACTGATATCGGGTAATACTGTGGTATTGTTTTATACGAACCTTATTTTGCAGATTGGAAAAAATTTTATTGTGACAAATGTGGGAAAACCTACAGGAGAAAAAAACACCTGACCAGTCACATACGATATGAGTGTGGTAAAGAACCTGGGTATGTGTGTCAATTCTGCTCGAGAGCGTTCCACCAAAATTCCAATTATAAAACCCATATGCAAAAGAAACATATGATCCGGCTCGAAAAGGATTCCACCGGACTTCGGAACGATTGGCACTGAGCCGATATTGAAATATTTCATTCAATCAGATATCAAATTGATATCTACAGAGTTCATCAGGATCTATCATTTTTCGAACAGTTGTTTGTCTTTCGACATTCGCAGGTCAACCATTGAGTCATTTGTAATTTTGTTACATGAATAATAAATTTTTATTTGTTATTGAAAAATAAATTACCTTTCCACGAAAGATCTAGAGCTATCCAAAAAAAATTTTTATTTACTTCAAACTTTTGATAAATATATTGTTTTGACATAAGAAGTTGCCAAGAGTGAAATATAAAATATTTGCAATTTTAGATTAGATTAGATGGAGAATAGAATTATTCGTATATTTAAGTTTAAGTTGATAAAAAGGTCTTTCAAACACGAGCGATTTTTTGAGCTCGACGGCGCAGCAGACCTGTTATCCACGAATACTTTACGCTACTTTTTTTTATTGATACACTTTGAGATCATAAATACTCGCAAAAATGTAATGATGCTTATAAAATATGGATGGAAAAGGTAACCAGATATAAATGAACGAATTGTGTTCTCTTGCATTTGTTAGTTTTATTTTATTTGACGATACAAGGTCCTCCTGTCAGATCAATTATCACAGAATTATAATTTAGATATCTTCACGTTTCTCGAGTTGTTGATGTTGCCATGGTACCTTTAAAAAATGTGCGTTTTTGAAAGTTTGATTTAAACACGCTGAGGCGTGCCAGAAAAAGGTAAAATAGGGTACTAATAAAAAAAAGTAGTGATACTTTACCAACATCTGAAGCTTATTTCAGCTACCTCAAACCGATAGCCACCATAATATCATCAGTTTCACCTTGTGAGAACTTTTTGGCTGTAGGTTGGTTCAATACCATCGTAACGAACAGGATAACCAGACTTCCTCACATAAAACCACCTAAAAGTAAACAACAGCACATATTAAAACATTACAATGACTGACAGAACACAAAACAAACCCAAAAACAATTCTAAAATTGAATACCCAACAAAAACTTTACAACAAACCTACACTAATAATAAAATACACTGTACAACAAGTTTTACAAAGTAGAGGCGAAACAAAACACTGACGACTATGACAGATTGAAACAGGGAAAAGTAAATAAAATAAAAAACTCTTAGGAAATTAAGAATAGCATGTAAGAAAATCATTTGAAATAGAAATTTAAGAAAACTAGAATTAAGGAAGTGAATGATCCCTGGAAAGTAATACGAAGTCGCTAGTGAAGAAAATTCGGTAGTGTTGATAACGGATAACGACGCCAGCCAGAAAAGAAGCCAGAGAAGTTTAGAAGGAGACAGTACAGAAAAACTTTTAGATGTACATACATTCCAAAATTATAACCAACAACAAGCAAGCAGGCAATCAAAAAGCAAAGCAGACTGAAGGAAAAGAACGACAGTACGTACCAGACTTCCAGAATAGATCAACCACTTCAAAGAAATCCACTCATACAACTACGAGGCAGCAGCAGCATCCACAACAAGGTATTCTATCCAATATAAAACTTCCAGCAAATATTCATTTTAAACCCTCATATAAACAAACTCAGTGCTTCCGTGAATTCAAAATGCTCCCATACTTTCTCAATTGAACAATTTAGTAAAATCATCATTACTACATAACCCCACAAAAACATTTTTGAATAATTTCAACCTGAGAGACTATGAAGTAGCTTTCGTCCCACACAAACTTTCCACTCACGCCACAGAATACTTCTGTACTGTATAGAACTTGTTATTTTCATTTATTTTAGTGTTCAAAACCTTTACTTATTGATGATTAGTAATAAGTTAGGTTTCTTCTAGATTAGGGAACCTAATCGTTAGAAGTTTTGCATTCATAATTGATAATTTTTGGAAAATTTTTACATTTTGGAAAGAGGAAAAATAATAAAAATTGGTACTAGATTATTGAAAATATCTTTTATTTGGTTCTTTCTTTGATAACATTCGACATCAAGAAATTGCTCTGAACTTCTCTAGAACCACCTTGCAGAGGATGAGTTGTTCATGTTCATCGACACCCGATCTCAGCTAGGAAAAGGTAATTGAAAGAAGAAATGCAGGTAAAAGGTATACTTAACTACTGAGCAAACTGACTTTTCAAAATTATTTACAATAAAAATTGTACATTTCGAACAAAAATATCAATAATATTGTAATATATTGTTGTTTTATTGGCATTTTACGAAAATTCAACTTCGCTCCAACTCATTGGAATTTGTTCTACAAATGTACAAATGTTAGACTCTGAAATAAAATTATTCAGTTGTAGTGTGTTGAGCTCTGCTTGGGTCAAACTAAGATCAGGGTGACTTCGACATTTATGCGAAGAAACCGAACACGCACGGATACATTCCTGCACAAAACACGAAATGGTGGTGCTAATTTTCTGGTGAATGATCATTTCCACTCAAAAGGAAGATAGTCAACAATGAGAAGATTTTGATTAGGGATGTGGCTGAGGTTATCAGTTTTTCCATTTGTCATCGAATTCAAAAACTTCTGGTTCGATCAACAATAATTGTTTTTTTGTTAAAATTGTTTTATTCCGTTAACCAGCTGTCGTCCATTTACGAACGGCAGCCCTCAGAAGTCGAAACTTGTGCTAGCCAAGGATTAACGAGGTATAACCTTTTAACGTGCGATTCCTATCACTTTCTCGGGCCATCAGAAAAATTTCCACAGTCGCCAGAGTTTGAACCTTCGACTGGCGGCTAGCGTGATTGAAACAGAGGAGCTTCAACCACTTGGCTACCTGAAAAAGCTATTCATGAAACTTGTTCTACGTCTTACTATGTGAAATGTTGGAGTAGAACAATAATTTTCTCACTAATCACTAATCCCGGCCCCAAAGAATAAATCATAGGGGACAAAATGAACAGTTTTTTCACTCAATTCTGAGATACGATTCATCGATCAGTTCCAATATTCATCTCTGGCATAATTTCCAGATTTATATCAATGCCCGCAGTGTTCGAAGATGTACAGAAGACCCGATTCACTCAGGCGACATTTACGTATCGAGTGCAATAAACCTGGACAGTTTCCTTGTACTCAGTGTGAACGAGTTTTCAAACACAAATTTTCCATCCGGACTCACATGATTAATGTACACAATAAATGACTGTCGTAAATTGAACAATTATTTTTTCATTTCAGGATCTTTGTCGCATAAAAGCATTGCACCCCCTTCTCCTCCTCCTCCTTCTCCTCCTCCTCCTCATCTTCCAAAAAAGTAACAGGCTAGGACCAGGTGGAAAATATTTTTGATGTTCCAACTTTGAGGAGAAAAAAATATTTAACTACGAAGACACTCAAAAGGTGAAATTGTGATGCAGTTTTGGGGTTGAAAACGATTTTTTGCGTTGTGAAGCGAAACGTTACCTCTTGGCAAAAAATGTTCAATGTATATGTATATAATAATATAATCTAAAACTTTTGTATTTGACACTTTTCGACGAAACCTCAAATTAACCGTCAAAATGGCGAAAACCCGTTTTCTCAGTTTTTTTCTCGCATATAAATAATTTAATTTACTTGAAATTCTGTAGGAATATGTCTTTTCTGGTGTCAAATAAGCATCATTTTTTCTCAGTTCGGAAGACGACTAGTTTTTGACTTATGTACATTTTTCGAAAAAAATACCCTTATCTTCCACGAACAATTGTCTTGTTTTTTTTTGTATTTCGAAGGTCTTTAAGTGATCATTTTAATTGTTGAAATATCTACTTTCAAAAACTGGTCTATGTAACTTGGTGGTTTATTTATCGTTGATCGCTTAGCTTTTTTCCTTTCCCAGAAAATTTCGTAGTATCCAAAAATGTCGTTCCAGGCATTTCTCCTTTGGTATCAGTGATAGAACTACTGAAGTTTTCTTCCTTGATCCTGTACGAGTTGTCTCTAACGAGCTAGATATTGCTAATGCTAGAAAAGTTTACTATTCATTGGTTGAAGCCCATCTGAGATATGGTATTTGCTTTTGGGGAATGTGTTCACAATATCTCTTTGATAGGGTCTTTATTTTGCAGAAAAGGGCTATAAGGTATTTATGCAAAGTCAATTATCGTGATTCGTGCCGTGCATTATTTTTGGAACAGAAAATTTTAACACTTTCATGTCTTCTCATTCTAGAGACAGTATGTCTCATACACAAAAAGTATAAAGACAAGGTAAAATCCAACTCAATACATAATAAAACAAGATTATCACTACATATCCCACTTCCAACGCATATATCCTCCCTAACACAGAATTCATTAATCTACAGAAGCAGAAAATTATTCAATCATCTTCCTAGTACCATAAAAGAAATACAAAATGGTACTCACTTCAGAAAAAAAATAAAAAATCTCTTGGTTGTGAAAGCCTATTATACGATGGATGAATTCTATCAGGACCCATTTACCTGATCTCAAACTAGAAATGTATATATGTGTGTGTATATGTGTATATAATGTATATATGTGTGTGTATAAATAACAAAAGGTTACTAATCTGCCGTCCCAACTAAAAAAGCCGCATCTGCAAAAACTTTGAAGGTGATAATCTGTAGTTTCTACCATCTTAAGTACGAAAAGACTTAAACTTGTGAACTAAAGGCAAAATGATTGATTAACTTTGGCTATTTAAATCTAGTTTACGTAATTTTTTCTTTGGAGAAAGTCAAATTTATAGTGTTTCAAGACTACAGAAACCAATATCTCCATATTCACATTTTTTGGAGATACGGCTTTTTTGCTTAGGACGGCAGTAATAACATCTACAGTTATAATATATATTTATCTAACCCCTTATCATAATGAATAACTGGGAACTCCTTAATAATTTTATTTTTTTGGTATATTCAGATATCATTATTATTCGTTGACGGATCGTTTTATGAATATCCGCATAAACTTATTTATTCATTTGTAATGTTCAATTGACTCAGCCTTTGCTGTAATTAAGTCCTCATCTAGTATTTTTGTTAGATTTGGAACTTATTTTTATTCTTTTTTGTATTGTATTTGTTCTTCAAATTACCTATTGTAGTGATATCAAGGTTATATTCTTAAGCTTTGTCGATGAGAATTGTATTTATTCCGATATTAAAGCATATTTTGATTGATTGATTGATTGATTGATCAACCTTCTAGTTTGAGGACCATCGAAAATACCGGCTTTCAGATTCTCTGAGCTGAAAATTTGGAACTTTCTAGAGATGAATCTAAAATACTCTCTATCCTTTTTGAGAGTATCGAAAAATTGTTTCATGCGCCCTAATTTGATATGCAGCGTTGACAGTATTATGTGATCCCTAGGCACTAGTGTTTCATTAACAACATTCAGTTTTAAAGGAACCAAAGCTTCCCTGTGAGGCCATTGCTCAGCTCTGCTGTCCCAAAGACAAATAAAACAAGGACATTTTCTTGTTGTCCTAGAATAAAATTCACCATTTTCAGATCCACTAGTGTTCGTTGTACTTGATTTTATCCAAAGCAACTGACTTATGCACTGAGCTCTTCCTAATTGAAGGACTATGGCTTGGAAGAAATATCTGGCCTTAAATCATCTATTCCACTTTCATCAGCTGGAAGAGAATTTTCTTCTAAGGCACGAGAATTTTGTGTTTTAATTTCTTTTAAATTGTCCACGCAAAATTAACAGTCATCGAGGTGATTTGAAGGTTTCCGCCAGATCATTTTTGTTTGATACTTGACATGGGACCTTTTCTTTTTTGCCCATAATCATAAAGACTCCACACAAGTTTTAAACACACTAATAGGTATCCAGTACTTGTCGCGTGTCTCCGAAGAAAATACAAAGTGGTCAAAATACACTCGTTTCACGAACTTCACACACTCAGTCTAATTTTTTTCAATGTATATTCGACACAAATGTAACAGAAACGGTTCGAAGATGACTAGGCAAAATTTCTCTGATATTGTTTTTATTGACTCTAAATCCGACTGTGAAACTCCATTATCCACAGTCAAGAACTCTGAGATGTCTTCTTAAAAAGTAACTGCTTGCATTCTGTCAGATTAATAGCAGTGTAATAATAATACCACGCGCCTGCAGAAAATCTAATGAATTGTAAATTGCTAACTGAAGCTGGTGTTTAATTCCGACTTTAGTATAATCGAGCATAACTATAACTTCCAACCGATGCAAGACTGAAGCTGTGCATTCACCCCGATTTTGAACTCTAACTATATCATAAGTGATCTTCAAAAGGGCTGTAGTACAATTGTAGACTTCACCGAATCCAGATTTGCATGATGGGATATTATCATAATTATCAGGAGTAATACCACGAGTGCTCGCAATACTCGATAGTAGTTCTGTCAGAAATCAACGAGATCAAATTGCTTGGTAAGACCACGACAAGTGATGTTACCTCAAAGCAATTTGATCCAGTTTAAGGTTTCTGACAGAATTATCGTTAGTATTATGAGCATGCACGAGTAGTATTTATTGAAATAATTTCACGAACCAACAAAGTAAAAAATGTTCCATAGTCGTTAATTCTTCAATAGTTATAGTTATAGTTATAGATAATGAGTGATAGACATGAAGTCTGTCAGACGGACATAGCATAATAGAAGATGATATTGTATTCTCCGCTGTTGTTTGGATACGTGGTTGCCATGACAAGGTGTATAACCGGCTCAAAAGGAAGGAACTGCGTATTATCGAGACATACGTCCCTTATTGGTCCTGATATTGCAGGATAGGAGGGTTTCATACGGCGAGTGAACTTTTCGATAAATAATTATTCTTTCTTAGTATTACTATTTTAAGTCTATCATTTTGGTAGACCAAAGGGATCACTCACAACCTACATGGTATTGCAGCCAACACTCTACTTATGTTACGATTTTCCAGGTTTCTACAAGTATAAACATTCCCGGAAGACTCTTAAGGGAAAGCAACTCAAGTCTATGAAGATGAAACTGTCCCAGGATTCTTTCAACTGTCCTTATTGCAAGTATACTTGTAAACGAAAATTCACTTTGGTGGGACACGTGAAGTCATATCACTCAAAACACACTAATTATTTTATTGAGAATATCTTTAGAACTATGTAGGGCTTACAGAAAATGAACCTACCATACATACCTTTTATATTGTTGATAATTAAATGTTGAAATAATTAAAGAATTTTTATTCCATTGTAATCTTCCAGAAATAATTGAAGAATTTTTATTCCATTGTAATTCTCCAAGCCCTGATAGGATACCTATTTATTTTTACAAATAATTTTTTTGGAAAATGTTTAGCAAAATTGTTCAATAGATCTGGAAAAATAGAAGATATCAGTTGGGATAATACAAGAACACAACTGGGAGGGGGGAACAAGCCATAAAATGAAAGCTTGTGTGGAATCTCTGGTGCCAAACGCGATCAATTTGGAGCTATATAATGCCACGGCCAGGGTTTCACAATATTTTTCCATAGATAGCTGCCGTATATGTGAGACATGAGCAAGCAGGTCATCAGTTGATCTCCGATGACGGAATCCTCATCGGCCATCATTCACAATTCCTGAGTATTCTAGATTTTTCATTAATTCGATGTTGATGGCTTTTACCATGACCTTCTAAATAACAGATAGCATTGCGATAGGTCTATAGATACTAGGTAGGGTATATTGATCTTTTTTTTGGGATTGATTGTACTCTTGCAATTTTTCAGTTGGGCGGAAATACCACCAAATTATAAGAGAGGTTAAATAACTTGCAAAGAACCGGTGTCAGTTCAGGGGCATTTCTTGAAAACGATTGCAAGAATTCCATCAGATCCACTACGTTTATTGATGTCCCAGCTAGCACCATGTACATTTGAAAATTACCTCAGAATGTAGTTCTCATAAAGTTCTGGAAGTTTTGTACAAAATATTCTTCTCGAAACCAGATATTGCTTATCACATAAAATTTGGGACACCCGGTATATTAGCAGAGAAGCAAAATATCCTACAGATAATTCTTAATAAAGAACAAACACAGAAACATCAATGAATATAATCGGATTATGCTAGAACTGTACTCTGGCGACAATACAATTGTCAACTGTAAATATAGCGATTGGATCCTGTCAAACATTACAATTCTATAACATTAAAATGCCATCTGCATTCTGAAATATCAATGAAAATGTCGACTGGTAAAGTTTTTTGCCAGTATTGCAGAGTTGCAGGAAAATTTTTCATTCAAATCGAGTCCTAGCAGAAAAGAACTGGAGCAGATCCGTTGTTAAATCGATAAGAATTTCATCCAATATTTTTTCAGACTTTTTTCAAATAATAAATGAAGAAAAGTAAGAAAGTATGTGAATAATAGAACTTTTTATATCGAGAATAAGAGGCTGAATTTTGAATAAGTTATAACAAATTACTAAGATATCCAAAGCTACAAAATGTCCCTATCTCTTTTCAATGCGTCTTCGAAGAAGACGATGGACATATTATTTTGTCGCATGCTATATGGGGTAGTAAACATTTGATAATAGGGCCCCTGGTCGGCTGGCGATATAAATAGATATTGGACTGAGCATGTGCATTCGATGTTGGTTCTATTATGGATATCTACTGGTATTTTGAAATGTTGTTTGAATGAAACATTCATCGGAAAACTAGTATTTTTTAAAAGGTGAACGTTTTGGCAGGCAATTTTGCCATCGTCAGGACTCTGAAATATGAAATTATGGACAAATCTTACATGTAGATGAAAATTGAATCTAAGGAAAAATCTATTTAAATATTTCAATATAAAATAACGTTTGTGTCAGAAATGTACTATCAACACCAGCCAAATTCAGAATCCAGTCTGGAGTAATAATTTTAATAGTCATTAGGTATACTTACATGAAAGGTTTTGGTATTCCTTCGTAAAAATAAAGTATAACACTTGACATAAAAATAAAAATTAAGAACTTTACCCGCCATAAAATTGAACAGACGTTTCTTCGAAATTGGAAAATATCATCGAGCATTGCAAAGCAAACTTCGAGAGACTACTGAAGTGAACATGGGTTGGGTGTGTTGTTTTATGTATATAAAATCCTAAATAGTAAGTTTCATTTCTATTTCACTATAGATTAAATTTCGATAGCCTTTGTTTAGATTTTCATTATCTTTTTTATAATTGATAGAATCATTTTTCACAATAGTAACCATCTCTTGAAAAGTACGCTTGAAAAGATAGTTTTTTTTTTCTCACTACTTTTGTGTATTCTAAATTATGAATATTTTTCTGGACATGATCTACAAGAGATGTGGGATTTTTTAGACTACCTTTCTTCTTCAAATCTCGTTCATGTTCTTTCATTCTCGTTGTTAGGTAACGTTTTGTTTGTCATATATAACATTTTTCACATAGGACAAACAAAACATTACATAACAACAAGAATGAAAGAACATGAACGGGGTAGTCAAAAAAATACCACGTTATCATAATTTTAATTCTGAAACCACAAAAGTGGTGGGCTATCGGAACTAATTTTTCAAACCTGCTTTTCAAGAGATTTTTTTAGAGATAATTAATAACGTGAAATATGAATCTGACAATTATAGGAAAGATACTGAAAATCTAAATAGTGCCCGTCTAATTTTAATCAAAAAAATTAAATGTACCATTTAGGTTTTTATATACATAAAACAACACGCCCAACCCATGTTCACTTTAGTAGTCTTTCGAAGTTTGCTTTGCAATGCCCGATGATATTTTCCAATTTCGAAGAAACTTCTGTTCAATTTTATGGAGGGTCTAGTTCTTAATTTTATTTTTATGTTAAGTGTTATACTTTATTTTGACGAAGGAAAACCAAAATCCTACATATAAATCTACTCAATAACTATTGAAATTACTTCTCCAGTCTGGATTCTGAATTAGGCTGGTATTGATAGTTAGTACATTTGTGACATAAACGTTTACACGTTACTTTATTTCGAAAAATTCAAATAGATTTTTTCTTCAATTTTATTTTACCTACTTGTAACAATAGTCCATAATTTTATATTGTAAAATACTTTACCAAAACGTTTGCCTGTTGAAAAACACCTAACCCCAACAACTTATATTCAATAATAACATAGACGGTCGAAACTACATCACTATTCATCGGAGAATTTATTAATTTGAAAAGTTGCATTACAGCTTGACGAATCTAGCTATGAGATGCGCGAATTCAGAATAAAAAGTGTTCGGGCGATAAAGAGCATAGTGTAATTGTACATCCAGTAATGAAACTTTACAGTGAACTTCGCACAAGTACAGTAACTCATACAGTAACCCATACTTGTTTTGGACTGTACTGAGCTCTTCTGCTACCGCGCATCGATAGGCTTGGCGATTTTACATTCAGAGCTAGATTTGCCAATCTGTACAAACTTCATCACCCACTTCTTCTTCAAATAATGTCTTCAAAATCCTCATTGGGAGCATTTGCATTTATGTGTAAATGCAAATACAGGAATATATAATCGACATTTTGGATTCTGACTATATTTAGTCGAATAAAAATTTGTCTGAGAAGGTGAAAATTTACGTTTTGTGGTGGGGAAAAGTATAATAACAATAACTTCATTATTTGATCAAGCATTATTTGATAAAGTGTGTTTGTTTGCATTATTTAGTTCGTTTTCTTCCAAACTAGTTTGGGAGACTCGCAAAAACCTCAGCGACCTAGGAGCACAGAACACGGTGAAACTTGTCTGGGTACCAGGTCACAGGGGCATCCAGGAAAATGAGAGCACAGATGCCCTTGCAAGATCGGAGCAGAATCAACTCTCATCGGAATCCCGTTAAGGAACATTAAGCAGGGCATGACGAAATAGGTTAAGAACCATCACCAATCCTCCTAAGGCAATACTCACGGAACCAAGACTCCACACTATGCAGTTTCTGTGAGGAGGAAGAAGAAACAGCTTCTCACATAATTTTCGACTGCGATGCCCTGGCTCGCGTGAGGATGGATATCTTCGGACACTGCAGTGCAGAAGATAGTATCGTCCCACAGGAAAACCTCGTAAGGAGTCTCCAGAAGTTCATCAGACGACTCGGAGTAGTCACGAGATAGACCTGATTGTGGGTACCAGAAAGGTTTTACTCAGAACTATGTGTACTATGGCCAATAGTGATAATAATAGTTCGTTCTGATAACATGGATGTTTCCCTATTATTGGGTATATTCAAATGCAAAATACACAAGAAAAAACCTATGCTTTCAACTCGTTTATACCTTTCAATATAAAATACATTTGCCCGACATTATTTATTTTCTTTTGTTGATAACAGAGTAACTTTAATTTTTGAATTCATATGATTGTTGATTATTGTTATAGATGAAACCACAATGAACATTTTCAATATTATTAGATACCGTTTAACAATCATCACATTCCAAATTATCTCTAGGTTTGGCAGATTTTTTGAGTACTGAGCAGTTTTACTTTCAGCGTACAGGTGCGTCTGCGGAAGATCATATTCTATGCCTCATAATTTGAAGAGACACCAACGATACGAATGTGGAAAGGAACCAGCCTTACAATGTCCACTCTGCCATTACAGATGTTCCAGAAGGAATGTGCTCAGGACACATTGTAAGAATAAGCATGGTGAATAGTTCTGGATGGTGAATAGTTCTGGATGATATAATGACAAGATTTCAGTTCACATCTCTGGGTTAAATTGTTCTTAGAGGCAAACACAATACACATACATACAAGAATAAGGTTACAAAACTCTTAGATTATGTTTGGCAGTTGATCAAAGAATCGTAATTAAAATAATTATTTAATATATCCAGTTCGGCTTTTCAAAGTTCCTTCCACCCCTGTTAACTTTTCAACGTTTCGACCTACAAAAATGGAACACAAACACGATACTACTTTTTGAAATAAAAAGACATAGTGATTGGTAAACAGATAGCGCGGGGGCATATCAATTTAAAAATTTCAAACAGCATCAAGCGCCAGCCACATCGTTGAAAATATATTTCACTTATTTTTTCATCAAACATAATTTCTCAAATTGCAAATCACTTATATTGGCCCACTATGAAATTGGCGTTCAGCCGAGTAGTAAATAATCGATGTATACCGGGTGTCCCGCTGCTTTTAAGCCAGAAAATAATAATAAGTTTAACAGGATAAAAGAAATGGTAACATATGATGATGATGGCGACAACAATTTTTTCACAATTAAACGGAAATCCACAAATAAAAGACTGTCTGTGGTGTGAGTGTAGCTAATGTTTGAAACTATTATCAATAAATACTGAATAAATCATGTTTAAATTCAAAATTAGATTCTGTAACGTTTACAGGATTAAATAATAAAACATATATCTAGGTATAAAATTAACACAGTGGTCACCAAATCCGAAAATGAAAATTACCAAACGAACACGTTCAACACACAGCTTTTAAAAAATAAAAGTACAGAAAATAGATAAGAAATAATTGTTATTGTTGTTGATTGCACCACCACGCGCAACCCTTGGAAGTCTTCGAAAGACTTGTGTGAGCAAGGGAAAACGCAGCCCTTACCTTTTAACGTGTGATGCCATGCACAAGACCGATGACCATGAGGGGATTTGAACCCTCTACCCTTCGCTCCGAAGGCGAACGCTCTACCAGCACGGCCCACAATTGAATGAAGACATTTAACTAATGGACTAGGATGGAATGAAATCTCATTATACAATAATATTAATGACTGTAGAGTAGTTTTTGGGATTTAGGTCTCAGATTAAAGAAAACGATATTTCTTAAAAGCCGACGTTTCGTCAATTTATTTTGACATCTTCAGGGTAGTAATAGGAGTTTTCCGTGTTAAAAAATAATAAGGTTGTCCACCATGATAGTTGGTTTCTGTCTTGACAGATATACATATAAAATTCATCTTAAAACAACAAACACAACTATGAAACACGTTAAAATTTAAATAAAATAATGACAAACTGATGTGCATCCGAAATGGAACTGATGATAATAATATTAATTTCCACAAGCGCATGTACTGTGAGACTGTTTGAATCAATTAATTTTTAATTTTTTTCATTCGTCTTTTATTTCAACTTCCAGTCACTCCTCTTTATTCTGAAAATTGATCAGATTTTTTTTCATTTTGAACGGGAAATGTTCACACTTCTGAATTTGAGGACACTACATTCAATTTCAAGAACATGAGGCTCAGAAGGAGTGTTAATCAAATATTTATAATGAAATATTGGTTGTTCGTTTAGAAATGATATATTTAATTATTCAACCTTTTCTGAATTGTCTTCTGATTATTGTTCGCTTCATTATTGGAGTTTAAAGTTTCCTCTATCGTATACTTATATGTTTATTCTTTTCTATGCCGCATTCATTCATAAATTCATTTTTAATGAACAATTATATTCCTAAATGATTACAAAACTTGTTTTATTTATATGTGTATATATTATATGCCTGTAATAAAGTAATTTGTGACGTTTTTTTGTTATTGTACTTTATGTCTAGAAATTTTCAAATATGTACTTTTTAAAATAAAAATTATATATATATATATATATATATATATATATATATATATATATATATATATATAACATTATTATTATTATGTTTATTTCATTTCTCACACCTTTCTTTGAGATTATCATCTTGCACCTTGTCTATGAACGCTGGTCTCTCTCAGAAATTGGTTTTTGTATCATCGTTTTGTAAAGTCAACATCTGCAATCTTAGATTGAATGAAGGTTTTTTTTAAATACTGACATAACCATGTAACTGTGTTAACAAGAAAAATCAGTATCTGCCTAAATGGCCATTAGACTACCGGGTGTTTCACAGTGGATGTAACATTAGAAGTATCTTGTGAACAGAAATATTTTGATGAAATATTTTCATCAACTCAGTGTTGCCGCTTGTATCAGAAAGTAGTAGCTACTTTGTTATTTCAAATGGAACACCCCGTATATTATATAATTTTTGGAACTCTTGTAGGATTCCCTATAACTATCCCTGGTAATTCTCTAAACCAATCTGTCACGGTTTTCGAGATCAAAATTATTAGTCCAATTTTTGTGCAAAACCTGGCCATCGAAAAATATCAATTTTTTTCCCAATGCAAATTTACAAAATATTGCAATTTCGGTCATAGCTGCATAAGACCATTAGGTATTCTGTCGATGAACTGGATCTCAGTTTAAGCATACAGGGAGGCTCACAAGTGAGTTCCTCCCGGGGACTCATGAAAGTGACTGAAACTCAGTTTTTTTCAAGTGGATTATCCTGTATATTACTACTTATTTGAAAAGCTGATACATTTTCTGATTTAATTGTGTGTACTTACTCTATACCTATCTCGTACAGTTTGCTAGTTATGATCATTTATGTTATGAAATCGTCTTCAATAAAGTGAATATTGGATAGTGATTTAGATAGTAGTAGGTAGTAGCTTCATTCTGACAGAGAACTGGCATATAATTCCTCCGTTGTCATCCTGAATTCAAGGTGCATAGGTATAGAAGTACTATTGCAGAAAATAATTCCCCAAATGTGGTTTAAATGGTTTTATCCATTATTTATGGTCAATGTAACAAGAATTTCAGCAGAACATGCAGAGAGTTTGATTAAAAGTATGCTGATTCACCTCGAATGAATTTGAGAGAATTCATTAGATTGAGTAGAAATTTTGAAATGTTTGAGTCATCATGAAAATCTAAAAGTATCAAAGACGAACATGTGTATTAATAAACCTAGATGTAGCGGTGCTGAATCATTTCAATAAATGTTCAAAATGTTGACCATTCGTTTCCAAACACTTTATTATGCGAACATCAACGACATCTATTGTGGCTTTTTGAACTTCAGTTGGATCTAATTCCTGAAACGCTCGGGTCACTCGATGTTTTAATTCTTTCCTCGTGTTGACCGATGTTCTATGCACTCTTTGCTTGATAGTGCTCCGCAAATGAAAATCTAGGGGTGTGAGATCATGGAATCTAGGAGGCCGGTTTCATGGACCCAATCGTCTAATCCAACGATTATCAAATTTGAGGTCCAATTCCAACTCTACAGTGCAATGAGCAGGAGCTCTGTCGACTTGATACCAACATGTTCGATATTGTTCTAGTGTCAGTTCTTCATTGAAATCCTCAACCGTTGTCCTCGAGATTTTAAAATGTTTTCGAAAATCGAGGTTTTCATCATAAATCAAAAAACGCAATTTTTCTTGATATTCCATTTCTCTTGTGACATGCAAATCTTTGGTAATTAATATTCCTTCTGTTGAATTCTACTTTTCGCATAGTTCGATCCATTGTGGAGCGTCTTGGGGCTTGAGGTGAATCAGCATACTTTTCATTAAACTGTCTGCATGTTCTGCTGACATTCTTGATATATTGACAAAAACTGATGAATAAATCTATCAAAATCACATTTGAGTAATCATTTTCTGCCATAGTACTATAGTACTATGCAACTTGAATTCAGAATGACAATGAAGGAATAACATGTCAGTTCTCTGTCGAAATGAAGTTCTTAGCCTCTATCTGAATCACTATCCAATATTTATTTTATTAACCCTTTTAGTCATGGTGTCCTAAATTTGGTACACTACTTGTTTTTTTTTGTGTTGACATTAATGTTGACATGGTTTCATAAGTTGTTATTATAGTTGCCAACTGTAATTTTTTCCGACATCTATCGGATAGTTGAAGAAGTATATCGGAGAATGGACGAATCCTATTATCTGGGTCACCAGTTTGGTGTATGTCATTTTTAACTTGGAATTTATTTATTGAAAAAATACTGTGTATTCACATTAGAGTGTGACATTTCTACTTCCGTATTTGGATGTTTTTCAATTTGTATGAAATATTTTCACTGAATTAAATTGACTAATTCACAAAATTTGTGTTCTCATATTATTATTTCCCTTATACCGTTTGCTCATGGTTCTCTAAATTTAGCACAACCCATATCACAAATATTGGCTATCACAATTTTTTTTCTATCAGTTCAAAAATCTTAGAAAAATTCATTTATGATGTTTGCAAAATAAAAAGTTTTTATTTCAAAACAACAAGGGTTTCAAGACGATTTCATAACATAAGTGATCATAACTAAGAAACCGTATGAAATGGGTATAGGGAAAGTATTCACAATTAAATTGAAAAATGTTACAGCTTTCCAAATGATATACAGAGTGTTCCCCTTGAAAAAACTGAGTTTCAGTAATTTTCATGAGTCCCCGGAAGGAACTTACTTCTGAGCTTCCCTGTATTCTGAAACTGAGATCCAGTTCATCGACAGAATACTTAATCTTCGTATGCACCTATGACTCAAATGGCAATATTTTGTAAATATGCATTGGGAAAAAATTGTTATTTTTCAAAGTTCAGGTTTTGCACAAAAATTGGACAAAATAGTTTTCATCTTGAAAACCGTCACAGATAGGTATAGGAAATTACCAAGGAAAATGATGTGGAATCCTATAAGGATTCCAAAAGTGATGTAATATATAGGGTGTTCAATTCGAATTATCAAAGTAGTTACCACTTTCTGATACAAGCAGAAACACTGTATTGATGAAAATATCTTAGACGGATTGAGCATGTTTGGCCCACAAATTTTTGAAATGATCCTGTCGTTCTATTCTTCATATATACTTCTAATTTTCCATCCACTCTGAAACACCTGGTATAGCGGGTACTCCTTGGTTTTGGTTTTGTAAAACATGACAAATTAATCTTCACAACAATATGTAAAAGGTGTAATAGTATTAGGTTTGCTTCCCTGTCAATGATTGATTTTTCGAATAATTACATATTTTATCTGCACATTCCTAGTTATTTTTCGACACTTAAATCCTGACCGCTTTGAATTCTACCTCTATCTCTTTCTTGAATTACTAACCCATACACAATCTTACAAATCAATGTTTACCTATATGAAAACAGAGGTGACAACCTGTATGATTTCAGCTAGGTTCTACAATTACTACAAAAAGACCGAAAAAGGAAGGATTTGGTATTTCTGCAAAGTTTGCCATAAAAAGTACAAGCATGTCAGTTCCATATACACCCATTCCAAGTTTGAATGCAACAAACTACCCCAGTTCGGGTGCGACCTATGCTACAAGAAATTCAAACTCAAGGGCAATCTGAAGACGCACAAGGCTAATGTTCATAACGTGGTGAAATGAATGGAAAATGTTACTCGATTGAAGAAGTCTTAGACCAAGCTATAGAGGTTTTCCCCCATAAAAAAAAGACGCAAATGGCCTATACTAATTTTTATAAGATAGTTCGTTAATGAAAACCCCAGCTTTGGCACCAGCAAAATCGCATTGTGGTATTTTTTAAACAAGCAATTGTGGAAAAAATTTCAACTTTTTTGGTTTTTTGGAAATATCTCAAAAATTATTCAATGAATCGTTTTATACTCACTGGAACTTTTGTAGAGATTCATAAAACCTACACAATGGATTCTCATCGGATCGGTGCATTTTCCACTGAGAAAATCCGGGAGAACCCCGAAAAAGAGACCATCTTTAAAAAATTTATAATTTTTATAAATCTGAAGCTGGACGAATAATATTTCGGAAACTGTTAGATAGTAATATGTGGTTCGAAATGTTTTCAGTCCGATGTGTAGTTTTTTCACAACCGCGTTATAGACAATTTAAGGGCACATCTTGCAAGATGCGCCGATTTAAGGAAAATGGTCAAATTCTGTAAACGGCATCTGGAAGTATAGATCAATATCTACAATTTGTTTGTTTTGGATTTTCACCTAAGAGGTGGGAAATGTGTTGAAAATGTCACTAAAAGTTGATCAATACGCTTCAAAGTGAATCCGAAGTCACCCAAAGTCGCTCTGAAGTTAATTCGAGTTGAATTCGGACGACTTGCGTGTGACTTGCCGGGTGCACTTTGAAGCATTCAGAGTAACTTCCAGACATTTTCATCACATTTCCCACCTCTCAGGTGAAATTCCAGAATATACAAATTGTAGATATTGGACTCTACTTCCAAATGCCGTTCACAGAATTTGAATAAGATGATTTCCCTTAAATCGGCGCATTTAGAAAGAGTTGCCCTCAAATTGTTTATAAAGCGATTGTGCAAAGACTACATCGGGCAGTTGAACCACATGTTCTCATCTATCAGTTTCCGCAATATTGTTTGTATAGCTTCAGATTTATAAAAATTATTAATTTTTGAAAAATGGTCTCTTTTGCAATGCACAACAACAACAATGCACCGATCTGCATGCACCAATGCACAATGCCCCAATGAACAATGCACCGATCTGGTCGTATAAAAACTATTTTGTAGGTCTTGTAATTCTCTACAAAAGTACTATCTACTGTAAAACGATTCCTTCAATACCTTTTGAGATATTCGCAAAAAAAACAAAAAAGGTGTAATTTTTTTTACTATTTCTTGTTGCGAAAACTGAGGATTTCATTTATGAACTATCTTATAAAAAGTAGTATAGGCCGTTTTCGTCTTTTATTTTGTGTGAAAAAAGCATCTTGTTTTTATCTACAGCTTGGCCTATCTTGGCAAGAGGGAAATCGAATTTGGGAAGCTGTTGAAGATTCATAGTTAAACTTTTCGCTATTTACGTTTGAATCAAAATTTAAATTTATATCTTTGATAATTAATTAAACACGATGTCTTATTTGTTCTATGAGGCGATATTGTTTCGTTAATGTTAACTATATTTGTTCAATAGATCAATAGATATTTTATATACCTATCAAATGAAATGAATGAAACGTATTTTTTATTTGTGTACGGAAATGTAGGTGCTGATACATAATTGTTAAAATTAATTTCATATTAAATCTTTATATAATACACTGGTAGTTTTTATTTACTATAGGATAGTACAGTTATTTCTTCCTACGAGCGTGCGCAAACACACAATGCACCGATCTGCATGCACCAATGCACAATGCCCCAATGAACAATGCACCGATCTGGTCGTATAAAAACTATTTTGTAGGTCTTGTAATTCTCTACAAAAGTACTATCTACTGTAAAACGATTCCTTCAATACCTTTTGAGATATTCGCAAAAAAAACAAAAAAGGTGTAATTTTTTTTACTATTTCTTGTTGCGAAAACTGAGGATTTCATTTATGAACTATCTTATAAAAAGTAGTATAGGCCGTTTTCGTCTTTTATTTTGTGTGAAAAAAGCATCTTGTTTTTATCTACAGCTTGGCCTATCTTGGCAAGAGGGAAATCGAATTTGGGAAGCTGTTGAAGATTCATAGTTAAACTTTTCGCTATTTACGTTTGAATCAAAATTTAAATTTATATCTTTGATAATTAATTAAACACGATGTCTTATTTGTTCTATGAGGCGATATTGTTTCGTTAATGTTAACTATATTTGTTCAATAGATCAATAGATATTTTATATACCTATCAAATGAAATGAATGAAACGTATTTTTTATTTGTGTACGGAAATGTAGGTGCTGATACATAATTGTTAAAATTAATTTCATATTAAATCTTTATATAATACACTGGTAGTTTTTATTTACTATAGGATAGTACAGTTATTTCTTCCTACGAGCGTGCGCAAAGTGCGCAAAGTTTTCTGCATACATTTTGCCACGAGTTTGAATTAGCTGTATGCTTTTATGATGGCAACTTAGCTGTCAGAGTGACAGGGTGGCTCGCGACTAAGTCAAGTGGAGACGGGAGTTGATCAAAACAAAATAAATAGTATTGAGATGTATGAATCGGGCGCCAGCTATATCAATGCAAGCTCACCCTATAGATTATTTATACTGATTCCCATATAACACTAATAGTATCAAAAATTAAAGTTACCACACTCTAAGGACGGGTTGTACAATACAAGTTCAACAACATTTTAAGTAAACTCGCTTTAGTTGCTAAGAATTAGCCAATGAAATTTCTTGTTCCTTAGTAACTGACCTCAGTTTAGTTGGACTGTTGGTGAACTTGTTTTGTACAACTCGCCCTAAATGATGAACAGCTTACTGTCTGATGAAGTATAATTATTAAGATAAAAAATGATAGTGGTGAAATGGTTGTTACGGATACGTACCCACATAAAATAGCTAAATAATTACCTGAATATTATGAAAATTGTAGTGAGTGACCTTACAACTGGTCTACAGGTACAGTTCAATGACCAAATGTTTCAAACATTAACAAACCTCTTAGGTGAGGTTATACAGGCACTATTGAATAGAAAAAGGATTAAATGTATCGAATATCACCCACATAATACATCTACCGCTGTAGGGTAGGAGAAAGGATTCCACAAAAGTATGATGCACCTTACCTTGCAGCGTTCACACATTGGCTATGCTATAAAAAGGATATTAGTACACGTAGGATACTTAGTGCTAGATCTGGTACTTAGAGTGCAACGTCGGGTCAACTAGAATGGCACAACCAAGCCGATCTTAGCGCAATGGTGTCTTTGACAGACTCTGCTACAAGTGCAGGAAACTAGGATGGTACCACCAGGTTGATCTTAGCTGAAATGCTGCTTCTTCGACAATTTACGCTACCATTACATGAATACCCCACTCAATGGCTATAGTTGGTGAAAGATTGTCACCAGGAAGACATACCATACCTCAACGGAGTCATGAAACTTTCTCCAGAAAAGAGAGAAATCTTGTATTAGGGACAGAACTATAGTGCCCTATAAATAAACCCTGAAATGCAACAAGAACTTGACATTTTGTTCAACAACTTGACATTTTGTTCAACAACTTGGATGACCTAAAAACTACCTCTGTCCAGAACAGGCCTAAGTGCTCTTATAGTGGAAGACGCTTTCGGTAGGTTCTTTCAGATGTCAAAATAACCTGGTCAAAGGGTTAATAGATGCACATAGGGTCAAAAACCCTAACCCAAAAGCCCTAACAAATCAGATCCTGAAATACATGGAGACGAAAACGACGAAAATGAAAAAAGGTGAACAAGTCCCGCAGAAATTAAACAGCTGAATCACGAATGACAAGTAATAACCCTAACTTTGGGATAACTTGAATTATGACGTTACCAAAACATGATGACGTAAATGTAACATGGATATACCTAGTAGTATTATGAAAATACGCATTGGGGATGTCTACACAGAATACCGTGCCGTAGGTGAAACCGTTCTGTTTAATTGAGAAATAGTGGAATAGATTACAAGTGAATACACTCTCGAAGAAGCAACATTTTGATAGCAATTTAGGTATTGTTAGTGTTAGAAAATTATTAAATAAATGCCAAAGGCAAATAGTGGTAAAATGCATATAAGATATGATTAAAAATATCGATAAACCCTGAATAGTTAAGAAATTAAAAAAAATAACGTCACAATTTGCGTGCGCAAAGTTACACTGTTCCGCACGCTGTGCGAATAAGATTTTCTCCGAACTCAGTGAAGAAAAGTAAAACTACTCAAAAATCTCACAGGTATAGAAGATTAGTATTTATTTTAGTTTCGGTAGAAAATTTTATACACGAGAAGCCGTTGCAAGTGTATTAATTCCTTTTTACCTTTCAATAGTATTTCCCGATATCTGAATTTCAGCCTACCGCAAAAAAGCATATTTTTCAAGTACCTACCTTGTACAATGATGAATGATTATATATAATATTGTCAAGCAACATTAAGTACAACTTTGAAATATGATGTCAGATTTTTCCTCAGTCTCTGTTAGCAAGAATCTACAAACACCGACACTTTTTAATTCATCAAATCATAAAAAGAATGTCAGTAATTGTCGTTTCATTATGAATATTACGAACAAATAATCTAATTTTCTATAATTACTTTTTATTGTTATGTAATTGTTTGGTGTAATAAAGTTCTTTCTATCTAGTTTAACTGAATATTATTCAATAAGTAATATTTTTTTTATTTTCGTATTTTTTTTTCTTTCGTGTCTTGGCATCGACTGCTATCGTCATTAATCACGTGTTCTGGATAGGCCTTGTTGCTAACTCCATGCGCCACCTTAGGAGCAGCACTGTTAATTGGAACGCAACAGTGAATCGTGCAGGACTCACCACAGTCCAGCCACGAGATTTTAATAATTTAATGGGTCAAATTAAAAAATCTCAGCCGTAACTGGGGCTCGAACTCCGGACCTTTCGAACCAAAGTCGGACGCTCTAACCACTGCGCCACGCCCCGACATATTTTCGTATTTATCTGATATGAAGCTCGTAGGAAAAATTTTGTTCATAACTCGTGCGCAAAGTTCCTTTTCCGCACGAAAAAACTCATAAAAACTCCGCTTCGCGTCGTTCGCCAACTGTATCTGCGTTCAGAATAGTAACACTTTGCGCACTTGTTAGGAAAATAACTATTTTATACATTCATGCAGAAAACGAAACTTTATTGAACTGTATTTAGTGGAAAAACTAGTTCTTTATTGCACTCATCTGTCATTCTGCTATAGCGTTCTGTCATCATGACAAACATAAAAGTCAAATCGACGCTATATTGAGCCCATTTTCTATGAGATTGTATTACTTTTTGAACAGTTGCATATTTTATATTATTGTCAATCAAATTCATAACATATGGGATGACAACATTAATAGAAAATGCAATTTAATAAAAAATATATTTGTTTCTTTAAATCTTATTAAATTATTTTTAGCAGCTAGATTTGAAGAAAGAATGTCTTCCTTGCACTTTAGTACCACCTAAATAAAACAGTTTTTGGTTTTTGCACAAACGTAGAAAAAATATGGTATGCAACTCGTGCAAGAATTGTTTATTGCACTTGTTGTTGCAGGTTGTTGTTTGTATGAGAAGAATCATACAGGGGAAACTAAGCATCAAAGAAATAATTTCGCCGACAAAAGATCCCTTTTTAGCTTGTTTTTGAAGCATACTTTGGATAGTAGACAGCAGAATAATATTATATGAAAAAGAGGACATATTTGAAGGAAACTTTCAGCCTCAAAATCGAAGTTTCTATCCTTTCTTCTGGGACATCCTGTGACAATAATAGGGAACTGGTTTGTGCAGAATATAACATTTTGAGCGTACATTGGTCTGGAAAAAGATTCCAGTTATGTCATCTACAGAGTGACCCATTTGAAAGCAGGTCACCTCTTTGAAACTGTTATATATTATCCGATTCAGAAGTTTTTTTTAATAGATAGAGCATCAATAGTTGTTATAGTTGAGTGCTATTGATTCGAAATAAAAATAAAAGTTTCAAGGCCTAATTCAAATTTTTTTCCACGTCTAAAATCCAAAAAGCATACTAGCGATTACTATTGATGTCTCTTGATGTAAAGATATCCATTTCATTCATTTGACTAAAAACTGCAGTGTTCTGATCTCAGATCAATAACTTATTGATCTGAGGTTCTGATGGACATAACTATCTCCCATACTATGGAGTTATATTTGGAAGAAACAGAATTTGACACCATTGTGAGTAACTGATGTTCACAAACATGACTGCTAACGATCTAAAAAGCTTTTTAACAAGATTGTGATTTATACAGGGTGTTAATTAAGTTCTTCAAATTTTGAAGAGAAGATCTTTGACTAATTTTATGAAAAGTTCATATGAACATGTGTCCGCAAATGTTTCTTTTCTGGGATACAAGGTGTTGAAGTTGAGATTTCATTTTCAATTATTTTGAATAACTTTTGCAAAAAATATTTTTTTATATACAAAATTTGATGAACAATATTTTTTTGAGAAAAGTAATCAAAATTTGGTATTAATATTTACGTAACACATAGATGGCGTTTCGTACGCTATCATTATTTACTTTAATTTGCCCTAACTTTTTTTAGAGTGAACTTTTGGGATTTTTATATTTGAATCTTATTCCTACACCTTTTCTAAGCAAAAAAGGTATGATCGTTCTCCAACTCTGGGTATATGCATTTTTGAGAAAGGACCCCGCAAAATCCTTATGGAATTTGGGTCCCGGTGGATTTTTTTGAATTTTTGGTATGATGTAGTCCATGTAATTTTCAACCAATGTTAACATTGCGCCAACCCAAAAAAAATTAACAGTTTTGCTGCTAGGGGGCGTTGAAATCACCTCTTGCGCAGATTAGACTATTTATTTTTGAACCCGTTAACAATATTTTCACTTTTTTCATTGTTGCTAATGTTGCACAACATTGTACTGTTTTATAAAAAAAATTCTTACCTCCTCCCCTTTTCCCCCCAACTCCTATTACGGAACGCAAAAAAAATATTTCTCGAGTGCCTTCAAATGTATCGTCGAATGTTTAAATATGCCTAAATAAGGGAAATAGCAGTTTTTTATGATTATCCCCCTACCCCCCAAATGACACAAAACGAAAAAATGTTGGTGGATTTTTCTGAATTTTTGATATGATGCAGTTCAAGTTATTTTGAATAGAAATAAATTGGGTGACAAACTTCAAAAATGAATAGCTTTGATGCTAGGGGACGTCGAAATCATACCTTGCTCAGAATGGACTATGCATTATTATAGGCGGAAATAATAGCTCTACGTATTTTAGTTTAGAATATGCTGATCAATTCTGTAATTTTTCATGAAATGAAAATCTAAAACCTCCCCCTTACCCCCTACCCTTAATTTAAAACACGAAAAAATGTATTCCCGACTACTTGTAAATGCTTTATCAAAATAAATGTTTTAATCAGCTCAAATTGAGGAAATCGTACAGTTGTTCAATATCACATTTCCCTCCCTTCAGAAAAATATTGATGGAGTTTGCTGACTTCTTAGTAGGGTGTAGTTCATGATTTTTTAATATCAATCAATTGGGCGAATATCTTGAAAATAAATAGAAGTTAGTCATCCACAATTTGAATTTGAGGTGGTGCCTGAATTTTTTTTTTCGTGTTTTGAAATGGGGGTTGGGGGTAAGGGGGAGGTTTTAGATTTTCAGTTTATGGAAGTTTACACAATTGTTCGTCATAAAATAAAACAAAAATACGTAGAGATATTGTTTCCGCCTATAATAATGAATAGTCTATTCTGAGCAAGGTATGATTTCAACGCCCCGTAGCATCAAAACTGTTCATTTTTGGGGTTTGTCACCCGATTTATTTCTATTCAAAATAACTTGATCTGCATCATATCAAAAATTCAGAAAAATTCACCGAAGTTTTTTCGTTTTGTGTCATTTGGGGGGTGGGGGGATAATCATAAAAAACTGCTATTTTTCTTATTTAGGCATATTTAAACATTCGACGATACATTTGAAGGAACTCGAGAAATATTTTTTTTGCGTTCCGTAAAAGGAGTTGGGGGAAAAAGGGGAAGGGTTAAGAATTTTTTTTATAAAACAGCACAATATTGTGCAACATTAACAATAATGAAACAAGTGAAAATATTGTTACTGGGCTCAAAAATAAATAGTCTAATCTGCGCAAGGGGTGATTTCAACGCCCCCTAGCTGCAAAACTGCTAATTTTTTTTGGTTGGCGCAATGGTAACATTGGTTAAGAATTACATGGACTACATCATACCAAAAATTCAAAAAAATCCACTGGGACCCAAATTCCATAAGGAGTTTGCGGGGTCCTTTGCAAATTTCAGCATCGATGCAGGTTTTGGGGTCGCTTTGGCGCCAGATGAAGGTGTTCAGAACTTTACAAAAACTGAGTAGTTGATAGATCTCACCACAGTAAACACCTTTTGAACAGTTGAAAAACCGATATTTTTTTTAAATTCATCACCCTGTATTTTGAGAACGAATAATTTTTCGATGAATCTTGATAGAAAAAAATTATTTATTTGAGATACATCTATCACATACTCAGTTTTTGAAGAGTTCTGAGCAACTAAGTGAACCCCATAACCAGCATTGATGCAGAAATTAGGAGATTTCTCAAAAATGCTTGCCCCTAGCGTTGTTGAGCAAATGTACCTTTTTTGGTAAGAAAATGTGTAGGAATATGATTCAAATTTGAAAAACCATAAAAGTTTACTGTCAAAAAAGTTGGGGCTACACAAAAATAAATAACAAATTTTGATTACTCACCTCAAAACAACCCCGTTCACGAAATTTTGTGCAAAGAATTACCCATGTAGAACTACTTAATAAACACCTGCGACTATTCAAAATATTATGACAAAATGATATGAATTTCGCTAATGCTACATTTCTGGTAAAAAATAGGTAATTTTATCGTGAAATTTTGGTCACACCCGTTTGAAAGCATCACAAATCCAGTGTCGTTGTCAAATTTCGTTTGAAAAAATCACTAGTATATTTTTTTGGATTTTTGACATTAAAAAAATTCAGTGTAGGCCTTGAAATTTTCGTTTTCATTTCGAATGTATGGCACTTATCTAGAAACATTGAAAAACAAACTTCTGAATAGGATAGATAATAAATAACAGTTTTGAATCTGTTCAAGGTGATAATCATTGACACTATCTATTTTTGCAGGTTACTTGTCAAGACCTGAAATTCAAAATGAAGTTTGTCTGTCTGGAGAAGTGTTGAAAACTCGAACTAGACTTAGCAGTGATTATCTGCAAGAATATGGAAAATTTTCATGTCCAACATGTAAAAAGTCCTACAAAAACCGTACCACAATGAGTCGTCATATTCATCACGAATGTGGGAAAAGTCCAGAATTTTCATGCGAAACGTGTAATAGAAAGTACACAAGGAAGGATAAATTAAAAAAGCATGAGATGAGCCACGTGAAATATGACGAGAGTTTATTTCTATAAGTAGATAATTTCAATATTTTCAGAAGTAAATACACATGATTTCAATTGATGTTCAGTTTATAACTTTTATAACCTTTTTGTAATTCTGGGAGAGTTAACTGTAATGCCCATTACATTACAGTACTCAGGGGAAAACAACGGAAGGTAAATATAATGAAAATTACGTAGAGAAGTCAAAATGAAGGAAGGGAGTGAAAAAGGAGGTAAGGAAGTGAAAGGGGAATAGAATGGGGAAAGTAAGGAAGGAAAAAAGATGGATCCCCAGTTAACACAAACATCTAGGAGATGTTGCTTTCTTGATTATCATGGTAACAAAATGAGTTTCATTTTGACATCAATGTTACCACTTAGTGATGCCAAATGTTACTGTCGCTTTGAGGCACAAAATGTGAAGAAAATTGCAAACATGAATTTTGGTTTCATTGCGATATTGTCGGTATAGACGGAATTAGGTTGGTAACAAAATTGATCTTGACATCACCATCACGACACAAGATGGCCAGAGTTTTTTATCGAGTCGAGAGTCAAGAAGAATATATATTTGGTTGACGCCATTCTTTAAATATTCTATAGGTACTTCTGATAGTGTGTAGTGTTCTGTTTGATTATTTTCATTTCAATAGTTAAATCAAGTGTGTTTATTAATATTGCCCAATAATTATTTCTACCAAGAACTGTATCCCTTCAAGAACCGGAACGGTGAGTTGAAACTTTACAGAACTTGGCATTTTCAGGATAGGTACTGATTTCGCCTCAAAGAAAATGCTTTCCAGAGGATTGGAGTGGAATAATAGATTTTTCTACATTTCTATATATTGTTTTTTTATGATTTAGACAGAGGTTGATAATTTTTGTTTGTTTGTGAAAAGTATATAATACGGAATCATTTCACGCATTTGTTTTCTAGCATTCCATTCCATATGCACCGAAATTCAAGAATAATAATATTGAGGTATAATTTCTATTCATGTTAAAACCTTGTCAGCTTTATTATATTCTCGACATACAGGATAATTAGAAAGTGAAGCCCATTTTAAAATAAGTACCAGTCCATTCAATTTCACATTGTTACATGGAAAGGGTCTCAATGTGCATTCGATCCCAAAGTAGAAATGGAATGTCACATTGGGCTAATTTTGAGTCACATTTTGCATCACATTTTGATTTCTCGAAATGACCAACGGGGCACCGAATAGGAAAGAGGAAAAGAGAAGAAAGGAAAGAGTAAAGAAAGAGGAAGGAAATAGGAAAGAAAGGGGTAGGAAGGAGGAAGGAAAGACGAAGGAAACTTCAAAGGTGACTCAGGTAACAGTAGCAGGTACCAGAAGAAAAATATCTGTTGAAAGTAAAATTTGACAACTGCTCTAAAACAAGAACAGTGATTATAATAAATAAGGAATCATAAGATAAATAGAATTTTCCAGCTGATTAAAAAATGTGGGAAAGACAAGCACTTTATATTCTAGAAACTCGGATGGATAGTAAACTATAGAAAAAATTTGAACGATGTTATGTTGCCAAGTAGAAAAATACTGAGGGAATGAACAAATAACAAATATACACATACAGTCGCAAGTGATATGCACAAGGAAATATATTTTGAGACATGGGGTGACAGCTGTAAATTTTTCAAAAAATTATACTATTGTTAATTAATAATTTTTTTTCTAATCTCTGTTATCTTAAATGACTACATAAAAATTTAAATATTATATCTATAAATTTTTGGATACTCAACAAAATAAAAGTAAATTGAAGTTTATTATTTTGTTTATAATGACTTTTTAAAGTTAATCGAAAATGGGATATTGGACGCCTGTGGTGTCACTCAGTGAGAACAAAAAGTATTATACCCTTTCACCACACAAGTAATTTAATTCCTAGAAGCGCATTTCGATAACAAAGTTATTTTCATCAGTAGGGATTACTAAACTAACTATAAATCGTCATACCAATCTTATTTATATCACATAATTAATTACCATGAGGTAATCTGTTTACTAGGAAGTGACCCTACCTGATGGACAGGTACAACCCCACCCAATAAACAATACAACAAAGGCACTTAATTATTCATTTACTGGCATCATATAGTTTTGAATTTAATGGACCATTATCATTATTAAGCAAGGGTTTCGAGCCTCTTTTTCGAATAGCAATACTTTCATAACAATCTAATTTTCTGCAATCATCAACAGGCTTTATTACTATAAAATTTTGAATATTAATTTTGTGATGAGTTTCTAATAAATGATCCGCAACACTAGCGAATATTTAGCATGTGCCAAATGTTCGCGGAAACGAACATTCATAGATCTTTTGGTTTGGCCATAATATACACTATCGCACTTTTGACAGCTAATTTGATAGATTCCTGATCTCTCTAAAGTTGGAATTTTACCACCACACTCAGAACAAGAAGGCGAGTTTCAATTTCCTTGTTCACAGGGCATTAAACTTTCCACTTAGTGTTGAATGGTTTTAATGAGAATTAAAAACCATTAAGGAAATAGCCATTAGTAATGGGTATTCGCCGGAAATGGTAGATAATTTGTTGAAAAAAAAATTCAGAACGTCCTTAAGACAAATAACCACACTAGAACAACCTAAATACAGGAAAAAATTCACTAAAATTACACACGATACTCGACTTACGAGAGATCTCAACTCTATTTTCCGAGACGCAAACCTTCAGCTAGTACATAGCAGTACGAACAATCTCCAAATGTTGTTAGGTAATCCGAAAGATAAAATTCCAACTTTAGAGAGATCAGAAATTTATCAAATTAGTTGTCAAAATTGCGATAGTGTATATTATAGCCAAACCAAAAGATCTACGAATGTTCGTTTCCGCGAACATTTGGCACATGCTAAATATTCGCGAGAAAATAAATCAAGTGTTGTGGGTCATTTATTAGAAACTCATAACAAAATTAATATCGAAAATTTTATAGTAATAAAGCCTGTTGATGATTACAGAAAATAAGATTGTTATGGAAGTATTGCTATTGGAAAAAGAGGCTCGAAACCCTTGCCTAATAATGATAATGGCCCATTAAAATCCAAACTATTTGATTTGATACCAGTAAAGGAATAATTAAGTGCCTTTGCTGTATTGTTTATTGGGTGGGGTTATACCTGTCCATCAGGTAGGGTCATTTTCTAGTAAACAGATTACCTCATGGTAATTAACTATGTGATATAAATAAGATTGGTATGACGATTTACAGTTAGTTCAGTAATACCTTCTGATGAAGATAACTTTGTTATCGAAATGCGCATCGAGGAATTAAATTACTTTTGTGGTGAAGGGGTATAATAGTTTTTGTTCTCACTTTAAAAGTTAACAAAAAATGAAAATTCCAAGAAATGTTGTTAACAAAACTGTTTTCACCAAATATTATGCTATTGCTGTTTTTGGAGCTAACAATGGCATTCAGTAACGTTTGAAAATAATTTTTTATATCATTTGTTAAACATTTTTTATAAGCAAATAGACAAGATTAATATTTTAAAAATTTCTTTATCCACTCTATTGTTTTGGAAAAATAATTCTATGTGGTACACTGTCTTTAGCGGTATAGTGTGCCTGTGTCGTCACGGCTGGGCGGAGCCGTATTTTCGACGTTGAATTGAAATCATTAATAATAGAGATATAGGGAGTACAAACTTCTTTCTTGGAAATTTCCTCCTCTTTAAGAATCTTTTTTCAAAAATCTTCACATGTTATTAATTTTTGAATTATTAGCAAAAAACGAAATGCTATCTTTTTTCATCTCAATTTGTTAATAACAATTGCAATTTTTTATGTGCTAATACATACTTTCGATACATTTTCTACACGTTATTCCGAATCGAATGAGCCTTCGCTCATATTTTTAGGAGCTTTATCGAGAATTAACACGTTTTTTGAACTTATTAATCAGACTATAGGTATTTGGTGGCAGTAACTTAGTGAATCCTCTAGATCTGTTAAGACTGTGCTGAGATCTCGGCTTTGGAGATAGACACATGTGACCTTTAGCTCTTTTAGAGACTGGGGGTTTTTCGCAAAGGATAGTCGGTGGATAAGAAGAACAATTTTGAACAATTTTTTGGAATGCTTGCCACTTCCTCGAGCTGCACGTTCTCTCTGGGGTAAAGGTAAGTACAGCGTACTCCAGCTCTTCTGAATTTTGAAAATCAACCATTTCCAAACTTGACTTCATCACAAAAAGTCTTCTTTTTTTGTTGGCACTTTTTTCAAACGCTAACTAACTCATATTGCACAATTACAAGCTCTAAAACAGAACGTTTTACACAAAAATCTACTTTCTGATATAAATATGTCGCGGAGCTCCAATAGGCTCCGCCCACCAGCGACTTTGCTTCGGCATTGGCCGAAGTAAATGTGCCAATTTCCTATTTAAGAAGCCCATTTTGGCTGTTTTAGTCAGTCATCCGGGAGCCACAGACCAGAGTGTAGTTGTCCTACCGAGTGGTAGCCCGGGTGGCTCTGGTGTACATTTGTAAATAATAGTATTTTTGGCCAGGAATCTACGGCCTGGCCTAGATAGATGAAACGTCGTTGGTTCACACCAACGACATTAAGAAAGAATTCGTACTGACAAAACATCCTCCGATTTCCGATCCAAGTGTTGACAAATAAACATAACCTACCTTTCAGTAATTTTCATTCTTGAGGTAAGTTAGCGACTTGGGATATGCGCGACTAAGGATGGAATTCAAATATAAGCAACAACTTTCCCTTCGATCCATTTTTTTTTTAAATTTTCATTTGTTTCATATTCATTATTAGAGAACATTTTTGAAATTAGTTGTAAACCTGCTCTAAGACTCCTATAAGGATTGTCGTACACTAGAAGTGCAGCTGGTTGACGGAAAGAACAAATATCAGACCAATTTTTTTTAGAGACACTATATTGAATTTTCAAGTTGATGTTCCCCGCCCGGCGCCATCTATCCAGCAGTTACTATGTTTTTTCTTTCAAAAAGTAGTATTGGAGATATCATTCAAAACTGTGTTTGTACCATTTTTATACGTCGAACCGTTCAAAAGTTAACAGGTGCGGGGGTACTATAAAAAGTCGCAGGCAAAATTGAGATATAACACCACTTTCTAGGCATGTTTCATGGCAGGCTCTACCCGGCAACCGTGTGGAATACCATTGAAACAAAACTATCCTTACAAATTTTTGACTAGGGTTGACAGCACTCTCATCATAAACTGACGCATTGAATTGGTCTGTTCCAGGATTCTCATGTCATGTTTGCCAAAAAATTTATATGAAGAGGGGCCATCTCAATGAGCACCTGCGAGAAAGATGCTCGGATTTTAGAAAGTTTGGTTGCACGTTATGTAGCCATAGAAGCAAAACTAAAAGAGATCTCAGAAGTCATCTTTGTCGAAAACACAAATTGGTAGTGGACAAGTCAATATTAGATTCATATGTAGTAGAGATGAATAATAAAATATGAATTAATTTCATTGTGACTCATTCACAAGCCCTAAAGTTATGTTTCCAATAACTATTGAAAATTTAATAGTTCTACTTCTGTGAACCGTAACCGAAGGAAATAATATACGGATTGCAATTACTTTCAAATTTGGAAGGTTTTCTAACTTACACTTCTCTATGCAATAAGTTCCAGAAATGTGTTGGAGAAAAAGAAATTCGACGTTTTCAGGTTGACGATTTTTGGGTGGGAAGACCAAACTCCATAAACGAAAGCAAATTATTTAGCCAAGTCTAACCGACAAGATGAACTAAGCAGTCCTCATTAATTTTTTTCCGGTCATTTAAATACCGACAAAACTGGGAAAATATAACATTTTTCTTTATAAACACCAGAAACTCGGAAACGTTATATATATATTGAAAATATTTCAGAAACAGTTTTATTGGGCCCCAAACAATAAACTCCCAAAAACCAAAACCAAACGATATATAACAAAAATAGGTAGGAATTGTTTGATAGTCCTTGAACGGATTCACAAAAAATTCCTATTGACTTTTTCCGTATCTCTTATAATTCGATAATTAAAACAGATATAAAAAAAATCGTATGAACAGTTCTGTCTTCCTCGAACAAATCTACAAAAAGTGTTAACAAATGTTTTTCATTTCTTGGAAAATATTTTTTTTGTTTAATAAACCAGGAAAACCAGGAACGGAGGCAGATTTCTAAATTTCAAAAAATACCCTATTGGATCGCCATCTGAAAATCTACCAAAATTATAAACGAGTTTTCTCCGTAATATCAATAGTTCGGGATATACTTGACAAAAAAAAACGAAAAATTATTGACTTGGAAATTTTTTAAAAAATTCTAAAAACAACAAAAATTTGAAAACGAAGTGAGATATCCAAAAAAAATTTCAATACCAGTTTCACTGTTCTCGAACAGATCTACGAAAAGTGATAATTAAAACAGATATAAAAAAAATCGTATGAACAGTTCTGTCTTCCTCGAACAAATCTACAAAAAGTGTTAACAAATGTTTTTCATTTCTTGGAAAATATTTTTTTTGTTTAATAAACCAGGAAAACCAGGAACGGAGGCAGATTTCTAAATTTCAAAAAATACCCTATTGGATCGCCATCTGAAAATCTACCAAAATTATAAACGAGTTTTCTCCGTAATATCAATAGTTCGGGATATACTTGACAAAAAAAAACGAAAAATAATTGACTTGGAAATTTTTTAAAAAATTCTAAAAACAACAAAAATTTGAAAACGAAGTGAGATATCCAAAAAAAATTTCAATACCAGTTTCATTGTTCTCGAACAGATCTACGAAAAGTGTTAACAAAGTTTTTTTATATTTTCAAAAATGAACTGTAAAATGAAAAAGAAAAAAATTAACAACAAAAACTCAAAGACGGCGGTAGATTTAAAAATTTCAGAAGATATCTTTCTTGATCGCCTTCTGCAAATCTACAAAAAGTTGAAACGATTTTTTTTCGTAATATCAATAGTCCGGGAAATATTTCCAAATACGAAAAATTGAGATATTGACTAAAAAAGCATACGTAATCTTCAATTGTATCGGAAACGATTTGAAATTGGGTATGCATATACAAAAATTATGGAACGACTCCGAAAACTTGGAAAAATTAATTTATGGCGGTAAGAAAACTCTTTCCCCTAAAAATTACAATAAAAGCAAAATCGTCAGATCCACTTGAAATTTCACGCTGATTCTGAAAATGTATGATTTGAAATGTTCAGACACAAGATTAAGCCAGAAAATGAAAAGAAAGATCGAAAACTTGAAATCATCATACGAAACATTTAATTGTATCAGAAAAAACTTGAAATTTGGTACACATACACAAACATTATGGAATTTTACGAAACCGATTCCAAACACTTGAAAAAATTAATTTATGGCGAGAAGAAAACTCTTTCAGATCAATTTGGACCATTTAGTTCGAGAACGGTTAGATATAGAGCAATTCTGAAGTCTCCAGTCGATTCAAAATGGTCGTGTTAGTATAATCAAGTCGATCGTAGGAGAAAAACTTCTATTCCAAAATAGTTTTGAGGGGTAGACCACCCATAAAAATTTAATAAAATGCCAAATCGTCAGATCCACTCGAAAATTCGCTCTGTATTCGTAAAATTTCACGCTGATTCCGAAAATTCGAAATGATCAGATATAAGAATTAGCCGGAAATAGTAATTTACCTAACAAGTCCGGAAAATACTGTTTTTTTGGACGAGTAGACCAAATTCTAGGACGAGCGTTAGCGAGTCCTGGAAGTCTACGAGTCCAAAAAAACAGTATTTCGGACGTGTTGCGTACACTATTTTTTCGGCAATCATGTAGAATAGCAAATCAATAATATAATATGCTGATTGAAATTGCATCGTTTAATTAGATACTAAATATGTATTCAAAGAACGAAAAGGTCGATATGTTGTTGATATTCGGAGAGTGCAAGAGAAATTGTAGACAGGCTGAACATTTGTATGTCGAAAGATTTCCGGAAAGACGCCACCCACCTGATAATTATTTCGATAGAGTAAAAGAGTAGTTCAGAGCAGTTCTTTTCAAAACTAAATTCAATTGTTCAGCCTGTCTACAATTTCTCTTACACTTTCCGAATATCAACAACATATCGACCTTTTCATTCTTTGAATACATATTTAGTATCTAATTAAACGATGCAATTTCAATCAGCATAAAACTGACGAAGATAATCAGTACAATCAAATGATGTTTACCTGTCGAACACAAAACATTCTGTGTACACCGCCTACTAACCAAAATATTATTGCAAATATCTAGACTAATAGACTTGTGAATTGGTGGATCAGGGGAACAATTTTAATTTTATGTTACCAAACGGAAAGATTATAATATGGCTACATAGCCAAATATGGCTACATGGAGAAAGACGTTCCTTCACAACTAGCCAAATTGAAAAAAACATGTTCCTATCTCAGTTTTCGCAATATCATGAATCATTTTCAGATGTTTTTTATTTTTATTGAAGAAATTATTGACAATTTGTAGGAAGTGATCAGGTATGGAAAAAACTGAAATTATATCGTTTAACTGATACTCTTTGGATTGCCAAACCTACCAAGCATCGAAAGATTATCGAATTCGGGTAACAGCCAACTTGATGTTATTCAATAAAATGCAATTCATCTGCGAATTGAGAAACGAATGCCACTTTGTGATACACGGTTGAATAGAGAATTTCAAGACAAATAAGATAGGCTGGATAAATATACAGGGTGTCATTCAAAAAAAAAAGAAGTTGGAGTTACTGCCAATCAAACAGGTAGTTGAAAAAAGTTGTCGTTAGATTCAAATGAAGCGCTATCATTGATTACGTAACTCCTGCAAATTTCAAATCTTCATATCCTCAAATAAAAAAACTACAGGCTGCTACATGTCTGCTGTGTCACCCGGTATATTGAAATTCGAACAGAAGATAGGTACCAACAGAAACATTCTAATTCTTATTTATATTAATATTTGTATTAAAACACTTCCCGGCACTTCCCGGCCTAGTCCGGGAAGTACGTACTTCCCTGACTAGAACGGGAAGTGCTACTTTTCCAAAGAAAAAGTGTCCGGAAAGTGAACACTTCCCGGATGGTTGCCGAAAAAGGTAATAAAATATTGAAAACTTGAAATTGCCGAGGTTCCGTATTCCGTAAGAATCATACAAAATCTTTAATTGTTTCGGCAACGATTTGAAATTTGGTATACATATACTAAAATGATGAAATTTCACGAAACCGATTCCGAAAACTTGAAAAAAATGTATTTTTGGCGAAAAGAAAATACTCCTTCAGCTCGATTTGGATCATTTAATTAGAGAACGGTTAGAGATATAGCAATTCTGAGATGGTCAATCGATTGAGAATGGTCTAATTAGTATATCCAAGTCGATAAAAAAAAATTCGCCCTCAAGATAGTCTAACTTTTTGAACGGAGTGAAAAGCCTTATTGAATTTTATGTTAACTGCGTTAACTTTCTCTGTCCATCTGAGATTGGAATCAATATGTAGCCCAAATATAGTATAATGAACATACAAGGAAATAAATGATTTTTTGAAATCAAAGAATACTTTATTAAAAATAAAAAATAATTAGCGCTCCGGGGCGGCTTCAATTAATTCGGTGACGCATTCGCTTTCACAGCTGCAGAGAAACCCGGGAAAACCTGCAACACCACATCACCTGAAGAGTTGGAATTGGTTAAATGATAACTCCTAAAGAGGTCCGTCGACTTTTGAATCTCTGCCTTCCGGTAAAACAGGATGTATGGGGTCTCCAGAGGGTCCGAACGGTCCAATTCGGAAGGAAATATTTTATTTACGCAACTATCATCAAATTTATACCAGTCCGTTCTGTCCTTGGCAAAGGTATGGCAGTGGCCAGAATCAACTCCAGAACTACACTGAACGATGACTGCGCAAAACTCATAACGGCAGTCGGCTAGATAGGGGTGTTCCTCCAGCTTGACACGTTGAAATAATACATCTGCGACATGTTGAATCATAACTAAAGAGCATCAAAGTCAGGATAAAATTTGCAGGTGTTTAAACAACACTTGTTATTTTATCTCTATAGGTTGGTTCAGCGCAGAATTGACAATACAGTTGTCTATCATCTGTTAGGTGTTCGGTTCCCAAGTGATGATTGATTAGATTCAGCACGGATTGGATTTTCAAAAGATTGGGGAACTCAAGCTCTAATTCAAAGAAGTTTCTGAAGTTTCTGCTGCTCATTCCGCATCCGCTGCAACTCAAAACTGTAAGAATTTTCCCTGCAAAATATGTTTTCACTGAAGAAACGATAGTAAGTTATTCAAAAACATCAGGGCTTTCTTGGAAATTGATCAACCTATTCTCCTGCTCAAGAAGTGTACTCAACATGTATCCCAAAAATTCGAAACTGTCTTGTTATCCAGATGAAAAACTAGTTGGCCTCAAACTTCATAAAATCATCCGGAGAAATGAAAGAAACCCTTTCGGCAAATTGAAGTTGGTTGAACATTTGCTTCAGTTCGAAAAATAACTGGGAAATATCATTATTATTGGTTATTATTTGTTCCCTAAAAGACTCCGTCATGAATAGCGCTGGTTAAACTTTATTCATACAGCAAGTATTTCCCAAATTGTTCAATCCAACTTTACTCGTATGATTTTAAAGGTAACTTGTAGGACTATCTGAAGACTTGACTGACAGAACAGCAATATCTTCAACCAAACTCGGCACGAATTAATCCTTCCCAGTGAAGTGGAATCTTCCAGAGGGATCAACTCATCGGCTTGTGAATGAATGGACTTTTCTGAAAAGGAAACAGGATCAACAAATTGTATTTCGTCATAAATTGAATGTTTAAATGCACTGTTTTCTGCTTTATCCAGAGAGATTTGAGTTTCTCACTAGAATAAGGGTAATATCTATGCATTTAAAGAAGTCAGGAGCATAAGTGTGTGAGTGTGGAAAGAACAATGTTTAATATGCTATAAAAATTATTAAAAAGGAAAATCGATTTAAGAGTTACAAACCTTTTTTGTGTTCAATGCCCACATTGTTATGTATTTTCTTCAATCACCACTGCTTGTCTAAAAATTATTTGAACTCTAGCAATCTGCATTATACAACATGTCATAACATTTAGTTGTACTCCCTACTCACAGATGGAGCTACAATAAACAACCGAATATAAGTTATGACGTCTCTACACACTTACCCCAAATACACACTTACCCCACCTTACTATATCTGAAAATTGTAACTATTCTAACAAATGGTTAACTGGGCTTGGTTTTCTATAAGCGGTTGTAATCAATGCAATGACCTTAATTTTGATTTGTTCCAGGATTCTCCTGTTATGTCTGCAAAAAAAGTTATCTGAGGAAGGGTCATCTTGTGGAGCACCTGCGAGACAGATGCTCGAATTTGAAAAAATACGGTTGTAAGTTATGTAGTCATAGAAGCAACTCTAAGAGAGACCTCAAATGTCATTTACGTCGAAAACACAAGATGGAAGTGGACTTGTCAATATTATTAGATTCATATGTAGTACTGAGAGTTGATAAATAAATAAATTTGTAAATTACAGATGTTTGTTTTCAAATTTCTGAAGATAGATAACGTCAAGAAACACCTCGGTAGTCAGTGGGTTCCATAGATTTGTCATTTTGCAGTCATTGGCAGAATGAGCCCACAGAAAGCAATGTTGTTGACAAATTGGAGAGCATACTAAACTTCAGAAAACTAAACAAGTTTGTTGGTAAAGTATAAAAAAAATTATTTCATTTGCTGCAATTGGAAAATTTCCGTGTACGTTTGGGTGCTGTCGGTGCTTACCTCATTTTATACGAAGTCTTTTCAATTGAATTTTGAAGACTTGAAACGACACATTAAATAAACTGAAGGAATAATGATGCTGATTTTCTATCTTCAGAATAGAATTGGACTGTTTAAGGTATTATTGGTATGAAAAAAATGTATATGTGAGATATCAGAATATCTGATATTGTTTTGTATAATATAAAAAGGTATCAGATGAAGTAGTTCTGGATAGTTGGTTATATTATTCATTATTTTGAAAGGGAAGCTCAAGTTCATATGAATTCTCCTATCCTCTAGTGACTTTCAATTTAGCCTGGTTGAAATTTTACTATAGTCATATTCATTTCGTTAAAGACCTAATAATATTTTGGAACCCAAAATCGATCATCGCAAAAATTGGACGTCTCATATATGCTTGATTTTGTTTTCCTTTACTTTGTTATGGTCTTTACTTCGGAAAAATACGAGTGGGACCCGGCCTCAGGGTTGACTAAATAAAAAAAAATGAGGACTCGCGGGAGCGGATAAGATGAAAAATCGAAAACTGCACTTGGGTTCAATCTTAAGTTTCCAAATTTTGCATGGAGCATCTTCAGAGGCCAAAAAATCTGATTTCAAAAGGAGAAACTTTTTGAATTCCCTCTATTTTCTTTGTTTATTCCTGGTAATCTTATCATATCTTCTGGCATACGTTTTATCATTAACATGTTCTTTAAACAATACCTGATTCACTTACTTTTGGAGAAACGAAATAAAATAAGAAGTCGACCCTTCATGATTTTGTTTCATCAGTTATGATAGTCAAAGATCACTCGATGCATTTAAATCTTATTTTTAACACCTCAAGATGCCTTATTTTATTAAATATCTGAAATAGTTTTTTTAATTTTTTAAATGCTATTAGTGTGCGGTATCAAATTAATTGAAATGAAATGGTTTTTTCTCCTAACCCGACGAGCCACCGTGTTACCAGTTGAAATTTTAGGGCTGCAATTAGTGATCTGAACGTATCCATAGCACTCTAGATTAAAAAATGTGAAACATTCCTAACGGTAGCTTATATTATATAATCTTTTCTTCTGCTCTGAATATATCCCAAAAAGGTATTGAGATTATCAGAAATATTTTTTCAATTTTATTAACATAATTTTGAAGGCACTGTTCTTGAAGAGTTATGCAACTATGCCTCATTTTACAAGAGTCATGGTAAAATGTTAGTTTCCTGTATCTTTTTTATGGGCGATTTTTCTGTTGTTATTTATTTTTCTGAGCCAGAACTGAACCAGTAGACCAGTGCTGATGGACGCAAAAAAATATAAAAGCAGGAATAAAATCAACAGCATGAGACCTACTGGAATAGGAGGAAAATATTGTCCGAATGGAAGAAAAAATAAATTGGAGGCTAAAAATGGAAATGAAACTGGGTGAACTTTAGGGGTTGAAAGTGATATTTCATGGTTTGACAAACAAACTTGACCTCGTATCAAAAAAAGTTAAAAAGCAAAGTTGTTGAAAATAAAAAGATCCACAACTTTTGTGTTTAACATATTTTCCCATTACCTCAAATTTACCGGGAAAATCGGAAAAACCAAATTTTCAGTTTTTTTTCTCGCGTAAATTTTTTTTTTTCATGAAATTTGGTGGAAATATTACTTATAATGTTTCATGGAAACTGAATTTTTTTTTGTAGAGAAATACCGACTTTTTCTTTTTTTTTCGACAAATTCGGAATGAACGACCTCATTTCAACCCCAAGACAATTGTTCGTGGAAGATAAGGGTATTTTCTTCGAAAAATGTACATGACTCGAAAATTAGTCGACTTCTGAATTGCGAAAAAGACACATTCCTACAAATTTTCATGTAAATTAAATCACTTATACGCGAGAAAAAATAAAAATTGAAAAATGGGTTTTTCACCATTTTGACGGTCAATTTGAGATTATGTCGATTATTTCACTTATGCTAAAATAGCGTGTTATGATTGGTTGAAATTTTTGGTGTTGATAAATGAAAACATCATGTTTTCGATTTTATATTTATTAATTAATTAATTGGCTACTGGATATGTATATGATGTGTTTTCGATTTTGTAGTTCGATTCCTGATTGGTTATTATCAAAACACAAACTTACCACTAGCAAGCTGCTATAATGACACCAAACTTTGACCAAAACTAAATAAGCACTCACTATTAATTCATATCAACTTCACAATTTTCGACAAATTTTGCATACTCGTTGATTAATTAAATCACTAAATCAAAATGTTATCAAAACATAACCTCGAGCGAGAAGCAGTAGACTAGACATGCGATGACGAAATTACGAATGACGCGCTCTGTCATTGGTAACTGAAATAGAGAGTTTGAAATATCAAGTAAATGTTTTGTTAGTTGCATAATTTCAGAACTAAATGAGGGATTAATGTTCCTAGTTAAATTGAATAGTAAATAAATAAAAATGGTTTCGATTTTATTCATGAAATAATCTTAACAAATACAACTCGTTTTATCGGCGATTATCGGTAATTCCTTCTCGGTTTCGAATCATATTATGTTGCTTTAGGCAACCACACTCGCGCAAGCGCTCGTGTGGTTGCCAAGCAACATAATTTGATTCTCAAATTCAAAGGAATTGCTATTTCGATAATCACCGATACACTTGTGGTATTACCTACGAAAAGTATTCTTTACAAAAGTTTTCGATTTTTTTATTATCTACAACTTTATCATTGAACATTTTCCGCTAAGAAGTCACATTTCGCCGCAAATCTGAAAAAATCATCCCCCATTTCACCATTTTGAGTGTTTTCGTGTCTAAATATTTTTTCCTCAAAGTTGGAAGCTCTACAACATTGAACACCTGGTCTTTGCCTCTTACTTTTTTTCTTATTTTAGGCGTTTAAAATTCGTTTTGGCACCAGCCTAACTAGGAGACGCCTCCTTTCCGAGTACTTCAAAGAGATTCGAGAAAAATAAATATTTCGCTTCAAAAAAAAAACGTCTGACTCAGAACATTGAAAGGTATTTTGCGACAAACATACAATTTTTACTCAAAAAAAATTAAAACCAAATTGAAATGATTTATCCCATCTTCCCGGAAAATTTGAGGTTATTTGCAGGAGGTTACTTTTCGTTGTAAATCGCGAGAAACCATTTTTACCCCCAAAAGTTCACCTCCTCTCGCCCTTCTATCATAATCAAATCCTTATTTATGTCCTTGTTTATCATTTGTACTCATTAAGGTAACATAAAATCAATATTCTCGAATGGTTTCAACTTTCAATTTCAATAAATAAATACGAGTTTAGAACAAAAATTTAAAAAATAGATTTTTGAAAATCAGTTTTTTAATTTTTTCGCGTTTTCTGGAAAACGTTTCTACAGTAATGCTACTCTTTCAATAAATAATCTGAAAGTAGAAGCTTCAACGAAAAAAATGGCGGCAGGCGAGCTTGAAAAAACAAACTTTACCGGTGAGACTTTTCTGTTCGTTTCAGGCCGGTTTTTCGGAAATTGTCGAAATAAAAGGAATTATTTTTGTACTTCGCTACAAAAAATACATAAATAGTTATATTTCCACCAAATTTCGTGAAAAAAAAAATTATTTTTCCGCATTAATATTTTGTGGCGTTCATCAGCCCTGGTCTAAAAATGGAGAGCAGAGTGATATTTTCCAAATGTGTCAATTTCTGGTGCCATAATAGCCGCGTTTTATTGACAACTGGAATTTAGATCTACTAGTAGTAGAAGTTAGGTACCATTAAAACGTAATTTCAGGGATTCCAATAGAAGTGATGTAATTTTTAAATTTCCGTATCTTTGTAGAGTTTGAAACTTGTATTTTTGATTATTATAAATAATAATTCAATATGAATAATTTGCCTGCATTAACAACTGCCACAGTCCAAAAATATAATGAGAGTACTGCAGAGGGGAAAACTGATGCCCTTTCTCGATGAGAACATCTACATTCTTTGAAAATGTGCCTCGTTTTAAACTGAGGACCCTTATGACTCTGCAATTCTTCACTATAAATAATACATAAATCGATTAGACACAATATTTCCTTATCATCCCAGTGATATGTATTTGCATTCGGGATCATCAACTTATTTTACGGTATCTATTTGTATTTTTGTATTGGACGATTTTAAAGAGAATGTTCAACAGAGGTACTCAATGAATTTGAAATCAATATAAACCCACATTCTTTATTATATGAATAAAACTCGTTGTCCAACTATGTATTTATCTATAACTTTTAACACTCATAAGTATTTATTTCACTAGCAAACGTTATATTTTAATGTTAGTTAATTGAGATATTTTGAACTTCAAATTGTCATATCAATCAAAGTCAATTTCTTGTTATGATCTAGGCATTTTTCTTTTACAACCACTTATCTACTATGCTACCCTCAAATTCGATCGTAGCGAAAGTAGAAAAAGTAGATAGATTTGGTGTCAAAAAACAGTTATATCAAATTCTACTCCTACTAGTTGAATATTTCTGTCTACAATAAAACGCTCCAAATATTTGACTGATTTGTTCCAGGATTCGTCTGTAATACCTGCCGCAAAAGTTATAAGAGAAAGGTACATCTCGTTGAGCACCTGCGTTTCAGATGCTTGAATGTTAGAAAATATGGTTGCAAGTTATGTGGCCATAGGAGCAATACTAGAGGAGATCTCAAAAGTCATCTTTGTCGCAGACACAAATTAATAGTGGAAATGTTATCATTAGATTCATATCTGATGCAGACAACTGATGAACAGTGAATTCATTTGTGGTAACTATTGTCTGAGCGATTCGTCAGAGTCATAATAATTTGTTTTTCGGAATGGTTAAAAACTTTGGAATTATTCAAATTTCTCGCTACGTACAGGAATTGCACCAAATAATTATAACATTATCGAAAGAATAATTGTTATTATTGCTTCAAATGAGAGAACTGAAATATCAATACAACGAAAATTCCTAATGAGTTGTTCTCGATCCAAACGAGTAAAGGTATTCAAATAATGTTACTGATGACACGGAAATGATTCTGACTGCAGAAACAGGTCGCATATATTATCACAATATCATCGGGTTTCTATATGAACTGGGAAGAATCACCAAATCATCTCCACAGCCTTAATTCATAAACAGGTATCAAAATAGGGGCGGTACATGTTTCGTCTTCAGCACGAATCATCTTCAGCCTTATAGAAGTTATTGAAGGAAAAAATGTCTTTTTGTATATAAATGTGAAAAATGTGGGAAACTTGAAATCAAATGTTGATACTATGTCGAATTCCCAAGCATTGGTAAAGTAAGTTAAAAAAGAGTTATTTAAATTAGGTAATATGATACATGGTCCGAAGACACATGTCTTTTAATGTATTTTGTTTGTGCTCTTTGCCCTTCCACCAAAAATGTTTGCATTTGATTGTAGTAATTTTGCCCAGGAAGAAATTACTCTTTCAAAGAACAAAACTAAAACAAAATTCGATTATATTTTTATAAAATTCTCTCATGAAAATAAAAAAAAAATGGTTTGATATCAACAGAAATACATCTGATTCTTTTTCAAATATGGAAAAGCAGCATTTGTCATTTGTCACTTGTTGGTTTCGGAAATATTTGATGTATGCTCTGACGTAAACCAAGCATTCAATGAATATATATCGAATATTAATATTTTATTCAAAGCAGACTGGGAGCGATATAAAAAATCAGAGTAGTATATTAAAGTATAAGTGGATGAAAAGTGTTTAAATGACCATCCACGAATAGTTTGCGCTATTTTTATTTATTGGTGCACTTTGAAATCATAAATACTGGTATTATTACTACAATGTTAATATGTACTAATAATGTAAAATGGATGAATTCGTGATATGACATCAGTATACCTTTCGTTGTCATGGAATTGAGAAAAACAGAAATAAATTCGCAATTTGTCAACAATGATCAATTGTTGTCACTGTAGTGCCTAAAAATTAATTCTAATATCGATGCTTTGAATGGTAAAACAGGATTGCGGTTAATATGGCAAAAATCTAATGATGCGCATAAAATAGAAAATGACAAGTTCATCAAATGGATAGAAAAGCAAAAGGTAACAGATATAAATGAACTATTTGTTTATTTGACGTTATAAGTTACTGCTGTCAGATCAGTAATCAAAAATTGGTCATTCAGACTTAACGTTTCATCGAGTTGTTGATGTAACCATGCCAATTTCAAAACGCGCGTTTTTGAAAGTTTGATTTAAACACGCTGAGGCGTCAAAGCATAGGTAAAATGGGACACCAATAAAGAAAAAAATTATTTCAACATTCTGATAATATAAGAAAAGACATCTTGCAACTCGGATATCATAAGAAAAAGTGAAAACAAGTGGAAAACGGTAAAGTATATAGTGAATAAGGAAATGAAAAAATATTAATCTGAATATTGAAGATGTCAGAGTAACTAGACCGAAAGAAGTAGCAATATGCTTTGCTTCGAATTTTTCTCAAAATACTCATAAAAAATTAAACGAAAAATTTGGCAAAAAATAAACTTACAGAATGTACTGTAACAATAAGGAATATCAGACACAGCATTTATTTTCGAAATGTTACTAGCTAAGAAATAGTTTCTATTATTTTCAATCTTAAAAACAAAAAAGTGCAGGTGATGATGAAATAAGCTTTAAAATGAAAAAAAAAACTCTGAAGGAAACGATCACTGAACCTTTAGCCTACTCAATTAACCTGTCATCTGATACAGGTGTATTTCCATCCTACTAAAAACTGGGCAAAGTAATACTTATGGATAATTACAGACATGTGACAATTCTGAATACCATTTCCAAAATTTTTGAATGTTCGTATAGTGATAGAATTGCTGATTCTTTGACTAGCTATTAAATATTCTTCCCTCGCCAACATGGATTCCGCACTAGGAAATCAACGGAGACTGCCGTTTGCGAATTCATGGTGTGTTTATACGGACATCGCTGCAGGTAGATTCGTTTGTGGCATCTTCTTTGATCATTCGTGTACCTTCGACAGTTTGCAAATACATTTTATAAAAAAAAAACTAAACTCGAATGGAATCAGAGGAAAATTCCTTGATATATTAGAGTCATACCTCCGCATAGATAGGCCTACGTACAAATTAGCAATAAATTTTCTGAAAGCTACTCTCTGGATAATGGTGCACCGCAAGGATCGGTACTATCACCACTGCTTTCCATACTGTTTGTAAATACCATGCCAGACTATGTAACGAATGGATTGATCAAGATGTATGCAGATTATACTTCAATAGTAGTATCGGCACAGACCGTCGAGGAATTGCACAATACAATAAGTAGCGTTATTGAGTCCTTTGAAAACTGGTGTGATAGTAATAGTTTGAAATGGTATTCCGATATTTGTATTTTGATAAATGTGACCGACTTGTACATCCGTCTCATAGATGGCTGCTGTTGCAAGTACAATTAAATTTATTTTATATTAATTTGAGCTCATCTCCAAGAGCTCAAGTGTTTCTTTAAACTTTTTATATTGCACTCTAGAGATATGTTATATGTTTAAGGTTAAGTGGAAGACAAATTTGCGGAATTTGAATAGAACTTCGCCTTTTGTCTTCAAGCGAATCCATTTCAATTATGGATATTAATCATGTTTATATGTTGCAAAACTGAGAAAACAATCAAGTCAATCAAAATTAGTACAATTATTATTATAATTATAAAAGTTGATCGTCTCATCAGGTTCCAAGAGACTTGAATAACTACTGATCAAATAAAGTATTGACTGGCCTTATTGAGAGAACAGAGATGATCTGGAAGTGAGTTCAATTCGATTTGTGATAATCCACAGCGTTTTGATATGTTATATGTATGAATGTTGATTTCGTTTCATTTCGCCATCTCTTGACTAATTTAAGAAGATCGAATTTATAAATATATGGGAATCCACGTTTTTATGTATTTGTAATACTTGAAAATGTATTGTGTTTGATCAAAAATTAATATATCGGAAAGCAAAATAAAGAATATTGCTACAAGTAAAAAATATATTGACACAAAATTTTATATATTTGCCAAACACTTTTTACCCAAACGGCGCCTCATATGGCCCTGCGTTAACTTATTCTTACTTGTTTCAAAATGAGCATGTATAGATACGATACGAAGTGAAATATAGATATAAATAACTATTTGCATTTCAGTGAGTCGCTCTGTCAGACACGTTTGTTCAAACTGCGACAGAAGCTACAGATGGAGAAGAGGATTAGCGCAACATCTCAAATACGAATGTGGAAAGGAACCTCAATTTGTTTGTCCCTTACCCTCGTGTAGGTTCAGGGCGCACATCAAGGGAAATTTGACGTATCACGTGAAAAGGAGTCACGGCGGACAATCGACAGATAATATAATTCGAAAATAGGAACGCTATCTATCTCTGTGATTTTTCAGAAGATTTTCTGTTTACTGGCTGATCCAAATCAATTGCGTACTATTGGTAACTTAGTCAATATCCAAGCTTTGGAAAGTTCAAATAGATAACCTAAATGTATTTTCAAGTGTTACTGAGTTTGTTTGAAACCTTTAAAATAATAAAACATATTATGAAAAGTGGACCACTTCGTAACACACAATTACAATTTGGACTAATTACAAAATTATCAGTAATGAAATCCCGACCAAATGTAGAATTTTCTAAAAACACTTTCACCTTGCTGTTATGAAAACTCTGTTGCTTAAAATCACCACGAGAGCTTGCTTGAATGGTATTTTGTACAGCGACACAGTTTGAGTGAGAGGCAAGGTGACAGTATTTTGTAAATTCTGCATTATGATAGGATATTCGATCAGACAAATTCAAGAATGAATAGACGAAGTTAAACTTTATCCGTTTTGCCAAAACTGCCCATTTTGCGTATTTGAGGTCATTCAGGCGTCAAACTGACGTTTCTATATTTACCATGATTGCTCTAACTCCGGAAATGTAGAACTCAGGAATCGTCGACACACCGATTTGAACATGCCACGAGCTGGAAGCAGTATCTTCAGAAAGTTTTCATCTTCATTAGTTTAAACAGGATGTTTCTTAATACGTATAGAAAATTTGGAAGTATGTTGCTGATGTCAAAATAAGAAGAAAAGTTCCTATAAACATATATCTGTCCGCAAGTTATTCGTTTCTGAGATACAGAGTGTCAAAGTTGAAATCTTATATTTGTTTTTTGTGAATAAATTTCAAAATAATTGTGATACTCGAATCAAGTTTGATATCTGGAAGTATTTTTCAATGACAATATCAAATTTAATATACTTAGGTTTGTCTAATAGTTCGGAAATTCGTAATTGGTCGATGCGCTGCAGTTCCAATTCGATGTTGGCCTCCGAAGTCTCCGGATTTAAATCCAATCGATTTTTTTGTGGGTCACTTGTAGGCCCTTGTTTATACGGTGCCCAAAGAAACAGAAGAACTTCGTCAACGAATCATTGCTGGATGTGACGCTATCCACCAGGTAAAATGGAACGTGTACGTGGGTTCTTGAGACGACGAACCAACGCATGCATAATGGTGCGAGGTTGCCATTTTCAACAATTACTTTAATTTCTACCCTCAACTGACTGTTTCAGTATTAAATTGGTCTTAATTACTGTTATTATTATTAGTATAAAATTGATTAACACTCGATTCCTATTTAGAAATGAAGTTGAGGGAAAAATGATTTACTTAACTATTTCAATATATTTTGAATTTAAACATCTTGTCATTCAAAATCACTTGCACCGATTATTTCAAATCCCAATAACTCGAAAATAGTTGCTCTCGGCGACCTCTACCAAGAATACCTTTTCTACACATAAATGTTCAAAAACCGATTTTACTACTAGAAAACGTGATATAGGTAAGTCCAGAAAAATTTTGACATTGCAAATGATTGAAAAACTTAGGTGGTGCCACCCTCACGAAACAGACAAACAATATCAAATTTGATACCGTCATTGAAAAATACTCCCAAATACCAAACTTCACTGGAATATCATAATCATTTTGAAATGTATTCACAAAAAAACAAAAATAGTCTTTCCTCTTTGACACTCTGTATCTCAGAAACTTTTCTTCTTATTTTGATGCCAGCAAAATGCTCCTAAATTTTCTACACGTACGTAAGAAACACTCTGTATAATATGAGGGGAAACATCACACAGATATTGCTGGTCTTCCATTATTTGTGGTCTATTCATCATCAGGCCTCTGCAGAATTTCAGCGAAGTGTGTGAAACCGTACGATGGTGATGACTCACTTGTGCCACCTTTTACCTGTGAATGTTGTAGTGCAACAATCTCTCAATATATCATATCATACTCATATATTAGAACACTTATGCATAGGATGACATCATGCGCGTTTTTTTCTTTTTTCAAAATACGTCAACCGTCAGCTATCAACCGGCTGCTCCCTTAAAGCAACCCTCAGAAATTTTCGAGAAACTTGCAAGGGCTATGGAAGACGAGGCCCTTACCTTTTAACGTGTAATGTCATGCACAAGACTGTTGATGGTGCTGGGATTTGAACCCACGCTCTTATGGTTGAGAAGCGAATGCTCTTCCATCACGACCACCACGACCCATTAATACAGGGTGTAATTTAAATGATGTCATTAATTCCAGGTGGTGATTCCTTGTCATGTTTTATGAAAAAAAGTTTACACAAACGTATGTCGTAACTTGCTTTGTTTTCAAGTGACAGGGTGTCAAAGTTGTATAAAATAATCGGTTATTTATTAATTACTCAAAAATCTTTTCGCCGATTTTCATGAAACCTGGTGTGTTTATTGGCAGTTACAAGGGGATTATTTTCATGAGGTTAGATCTCAAATTTTAAGCAGCGAAGTGTCACCTGAGTGATAAATATGGTAAAATCATTGTACGTCACTGTTTTTCTCTAAGTTTCAAATTTTTATCAAATTAAATATTTTAAAATTCAACTCTCTTATAATGCTGTAAATTTGAAATAGCAACACTTTATCAATCGATAGATTTCCTTAATTAATTTATTTCTACCTGAACTCTTTTATTGGTTTCGTCGTTGATGGACTGGTTGTTTGTTGTCTTCCTGGGCCCATTATCGTCAACTGTTTCTATCAAAACTTAAAAATACATTTATGCATAAAATTAATTAGAATTTCAAGGACATATGGAGTAAGTAACTGAAAAAAAGATCATTCACACAACTTTCTGAATTTTGATGGTGCGTAACCACCATTTCTACGCCAATGACTTTGATTGGAAATTCACAGCATTATGAGGAAGCTGTATTTTTAATTATTTTCTCTTCAAAAAATATGAAACTTAGGGGAAAATAGCGGCGTACAATGATTTTTACTATAAATATCAATCAAGTAACCATCTGCCACTTATAATTTTGAATATAATTTCATGAAAAGAAGCCCCTTGCTACTGCTGATAACCACACCAGGTTTCATCAAAATTGTCAAAAAGACTTTTGGGTAATTGATGAAATGCCAATTTTTAAATGAAACTTTTACACCCCGTATCTCTGAAATGAAGCAAGTTAGGACGTTCAAATGAAGTTTTTTTCATAAAATATAACAAGGAATCACCACCTACAATTCATGACATCATTTAAATTACACCCTGTATACACCCCTTTCTTCGAGGGGATCAAATCAATCAATCAATCAACATATACGTCACTGTAGAGAATTTCTCGTGGGCAAACTTTTTAATTCAGTTAAGAATTGTTTCAGGGATTTTTTGAATGAAATGGAATGGAATGGAATGGTATAATATACCGTTACTTTGTATCAAATTTGAAGATGGAATGGATAGCGTTGATATTCTATTTTAGTGGGTAGATCCATGATTGTAGTCTAAAAAAAATCTAGTCAAATTTCAGTAAACTTTATAATTTGCAGTACCAATTTTCCTTGTTAACATGGTTGCATGGGTGTATAGGGATCACATGATTGCCAACTCACAGTAGTAGCTAATAGAAATGGCAGCCAATCCAATATGGCTGATGTTGACTTCATATTGAAATTGTTGTATCTCTGGAAATAATTGTCAGATTTGAAATTTCAGTCACTCAAATGAACGCTCAAATTGTACTCCATTTAGATCTCAAGCCAAATGTATAGGAGCTACTATCTTGGATTTTTTAATGTTGACAATGTAATCATAATATCCGACCTCAGAAACCCTTACATACCAATTTTTACAAATAGATTCAGACCATGATCACTAAACTCGTCCGCCATCTCGATATTATGAACTTTGACAAAAGAATCTCCGACCCCGAAAATCCCCTAACAGCCATTTTGACTAGAATCTGAATATAGTCACAAATTTCTTCTGCCATATTGGAGCAGCCATCATCACCTACTCACAAAACTTTTCCGCCATTTTGGAACCGCCATATTGAATTTTTCAATTTTCACAAAATACCATAAGAATCATCGACCCCGAAATCTGCCGCATATCAATTTTGAATCGAATCGAACCATGATCTCGAAATTTGACCTCCATCTTGGCCCAGCCATATTGAATTTTTTAATTCTGATAAAAAATTCGTATTAACTGACCCTGAAAACCCCCCTCATACAAACTTTGAATCGAATCGGACCATAATCACAAAACTCGTTCATCATTTTGTAGCCGCCATATTGAATTTATATAGATGTTGACAAAAGCTTCATAATCACTGACCCCAAAACCCCAACATACCAATTTTAAATCGATTCGGACCATAATCACAAAATCTTCCGCCATGTTGTAGCCTCCATTTTTTTTGTCTATCAATTTTTTTTTATAATACATTCACCGGGACAAGTGAAATTGAATAAAAGCTTGTAACTTGTGATAAAGTAGGGTTATCTAGCTTTTAATACAATTATTATTCCTTCCTTTTCTTTGTAAAAAAATTATAAAATATGAATTTCTATAAAGAAATGTTGTTTTCAATACATATTACCTAACTTATATTACGGGTACAAGACGTTTATGATCCATGGTACAGTACAGTAGGGCGTGGTCAATGGTACATTATGGTCACACGACAATAAAATATTATTTTGAATTTTTTCCATTACTGTTCTATATTTAAATTCTCAAAAATGCATAATGTGTAGGAATAGTTGCTTCCAGGAGAGACTCTTGCTATTGTTAGGTGTATTTTGAAAACTGGCTTGAAAAAATATATAAATGTGAATTGTGATCCAATGTTGAAAGTATGTACAGTGCATCCCATTTTGGGTGAGACAGCCAGGTTTATCGCTTGTTATTTAAGATAGAGCCTTGCGGTTTTCACGTTCCTGTCCTTTTTTTGTGAAACGCAAGTTGGCCTAATCAGATTTTGCATAACTGTTTCCGTTTATGAGATACAGGGCGATTTTGGAAATTGATACTTTTCGGACCCCTTCTTTATCTCCGAAGTTATTAGAAATAATGCTGAGCTAAAAACTACATCTGATACAGAATTCTGCGTAGAATCCAGTGGAGTACTTATTTTTTTTTGGGGTATGGTTTTGAAGATACGACGCAAACCTATATTTTTTTCAATGGAACACCCTGTATTTTATTACTTCGTTGAATTCGCTATTTTTTTCCCTTCAAAATTATGTATAACACTATATAGGTAGGATGTTCAGAAATGCTAAAAAACACTAAAACATCACATAATGATAATTTTTCGTTAGTAAGCCATGGATTTTCCAAGTTTCAATAGGAGGATTATTACTTTTGATTATTAACATTAGTAGGTCATGGATAATACGAACATCCTTGTTGTTATTATGGCTACTATGCATTTGGAAGCATTGTTTTATCAAATAGGCATTGAAGAGAAAAAAAAAAACAAATCTGATCTAGCTGTCATCGCTACGAATTATTATTGTGTTTCATCGTGTTTGGGTTTGAAGGAATATTGAGTATTGTAGAAATAATTGTTTGTGAATTTGTTGATTGAGAACTGATAATGGCTGGAAGAGATTTGGTTTTTCAAAACAATGAAAAATATGACATTATACAATGTTTGAATCAATCCAATGAAAACGTTGGCGAAGCTTTGGAACTTTATTTGAACAGGTATGACGTCGAGAATTTTACCACAAGACATTTCCTTACATCGTGATTTAAAAACTTTCAGATATCCTGAGAGGCATCAACCTAGTCGAGCAACTATATTCAGACTAAAGTATAATTTACTGAATTATGGTGCATATTCTAAACCTCGACCCAAGGTATATAATAAAGAGAATCAAGAAGTAGATGAAATAAATGTGTTAGCTAGCGTTCATGCCTATCATCGGACTTCTTGTGCAAAATTAGAGAATGATACTGCTATTTGCAGATCACGGGTACACAGAATTTTAAAAAAGTATAAGTTAAAACCCTACAAAGTCAATATTGTCCAACACTTATATCCTGGTGATGCAGCAAGACGTGTGAATTTCTGCAATTGGTTTTTGAACCATGCTCGGAGAGACGTTGATTTCGCAAAAAAAGTTATTTGGTCAGACGAATCACATATAAGCAGTGCTGGTATATTCAACAGGCAAAATACAAGGCATTGGTATGATGAAAACCAGCACTTGATTTTTGAACGACAACAACAGGGTAGATTTGGTTTTAATGTGGCATGTTTCATATTGGGGACAAAAATCATATACCGCATTTTTGAAGGATCTCTTACCGCAACTAGGTACTTGACAATTTTAGAAGACGTGTTACCGGAACTACTGGAAGATGTTCCCCTCGCCTTTCTTCATTCCATACATTTCCAAGAGGACGGCGCCCCTGCCCATAATTCAAGATTGATCGGGCGGTTTTTAGAAAATAATTTTCAGGGTTGTTGGATTGGAACTCATGGACCCATCAGGTGGCCTCCAAGGTCACCTGATCTGTCTATATTAGACTTTTTCTTGTGGGGCTATTTGAAAAATAAAATATACAGTAACAGACACAACAGTCCCGAAGAACTTCGTGTATCAGCAGCGGCAGCTTTCCGAAATTTACAAAACCGCCCTTTTATAATATTAAATGCACTCAGGCGAATTGAAAAAGTTTGTCAATTATCTATTAGGGAAAATGGACAGCAATTTGAACAGTTTAATCAGTAAGATATTATGTAATGTTGAAAAATTTTATTAATGATAAATATTTTATTGGGTATTTCTTTTGTATCTTATTTGTATTATGAATTGTTATATTATTTATTTTTTGCTATTAGGTAGGTACCCACGTTTTGTTTTTCGTGTTAGTGTATTATCTTTATTTGCTTACTCTCCTATAAAAAAACAAAAATGAAAATTATTCAATTAATTCTTCTTTTATATGGGAAATCCATGGCCCACTAACAAAACATTATCATTAAGTGATGTTTTAGTGTTTTATAGCATTTCTGAACATCCTACCTATATAGTGTTATTCATAATTTTGAAGGGAAAAAAATAGCGAATTCAACGAAGTAATAAAATACAGGGTGTTCCATTGAAAAAAATATAGGTTTGCGTCGTATCTTCAAAACCATACCCCGAAAAAAAAAAATAAGTACGCCACTGGATTCTACACAGAATTCTGTATCAGATGTAGTTTTTAGCTCAACACTATTTCTAATAACTTCGGAGATAAAGAAGGGGTCCGAAAAGTATCAATTTCCAAAATCGCCCTGTATCTCATAAACGGAAACAGTTATGCAAAATTTGATTAGGCCAACTTGAGTTTCACAAAAAAAAGGATAGGAACGTGAAAACCGCAAGGCTCTATCTTAAATAACAAGCGAGAAACCTGGCTGTCTCATCCAAAATGGGATGCACTGTACATCCGAGCTTCAGGATACGTTTTGTTCAAATACTGTACAGCTTTTTACACTTACCCTGCCATTTTGACTCTTTCAAAAAAGAAACTTCCATGAAATTAGAATTTGGTGCTAGATTTGGATATATCAGTGCCATATCGTTAATCGTCTTCAACTGAGACTAATCCATACTATTTCCAGATTCAAATCTTGGCATCCAACAGGGCTCTAAAGGTGACTTCATTTGCCCGCTTTGTGGAAAAATCTATAAGTATAAGACATCGGTATATACCCATCTGAAGAATGACTGTGGAAAAGCTCCGCAGTATTACTGCGATGTGTGCAAATTTGCATGTAAATTTGATCATGTTCTACGGAGGCATAAACTTTCTGCAACGCACAAGAAGAAAATGTCCCTCTTCCAAAATGCAATGAGAAGCTGAAGATCAAAACGTATCTCATAGCGAAAATGATGGAGAAATATGAGAAGAACATCCGAAAGTGAAATAAAACTGATAATAATTCTGTACCTTGGAATCATAGCGAGCAGGTTCTTCTGAAAGAAAAACAAAATCATTAAAAAATGATGTTTTACACAATTTATTTAGTAAGCTCATCAATAATTGACAATATTCCACAGGATATTGGTGATCGGTTTTTTGCTGTCAGGTTGGATATATTTGTTTTTAAATGTTGGAAACACTGATTCAAGTACATTATAAATGTCATCTGTCAACTTCAACAAACTGTTTCCTATTTTGATCATCTAAAACTGAAAGTTAAAATATGCTGAAAAATTGAGCGAATCAGATATCCTCCGTTTTCAGAAACTTCGATACATTTATGCATTTCCCTGAGTTCACAAATTTTTCTACTCACAGATCACATGATCTATAAAGTAGAAAAATATTGAGAACTGAAAAAAATTGTGTTCCCATTCAACTTCAGGAGTTGAAAAAAATCATTATATGGTAAAGTAAAAAAAGTAAAAGCAAAAAGTAAAAAAAATGGAGTTTCAATTAATTGATTAATTGAATGAAAACTCGTAACGAGGTCTGTTGAATTATGAATAGCTGCTTTTCAGCAAAAAGGATGTATGGTCTCTAGAGGATCAAATTCGATAGAAAACAGTCTATTTGAGCATATTTCATCAAATCTGTACCAGTCTGTTCTCTCCTTGGCCAAAGTATGTAGTAGTGGCAAGAATCGACTCCAAAACCACAGTGAACGCTGACTGTATAAATCTCATGATTGGATTTGAATTATTCAAAATAGAATTTTGTTAATACTGGTACAGGATCGAAAGCCAAGTCCACAACAGTGTAATCCCATTAGAGCTAATTGCCCTAGAATTAAAAAATAATTGATGTTTTTTGTAAAGCTAACACTCCCTTACTGTTGTCAAGAAATACCCTAGCCCACACAATGTTTTACAGTGTATAATTTTTTTTTTCAATCCTCTAGATACAAATGTTTTTATTTTCAACAAATGATAGATATTGGTAGTGGTATCAAAAACAACTCTGTCGGTGGACGTTGACAAGAAAGGGATTCTTGGGTTAATAACAAGTCCACATGAGAAACATGTGAAATTTGAATTTTCTGTTTCATATTTAGCTGCAACATTATCCTCATTAGCCAACCCAGATTTCATGGCTGCTGTTGTTTATCATTTAGGTCTTCTGTTTCACTATGGATCCAAGTTTGGAAGATGTTATCCTAGTCATTCGTTTTCTTTCCCAATTTGAGAAGGACATTGGGGATTTGTTTCATTTCACTCATTTCACTCAGCGTCAGAGATCAACTATCCAGTAAATATGCACAATAATAACCATGTTCAGAAAGACAATAGTCAACAGTTTCATCCATGGGTTCGGTATGATATGGGCTATCTTCCTCTACATAACCAATAATATTTCTTTCTTCATTAACAGTTCCTAACAGAAAATGCCTCGTTAACTCACCAACATCAGACTTACAAAAGTAAATCTTACCAACTTCAGAGTTACAAGAAACCAAACCATCAGTTATTCTTTCATCTTCTTTGGTTGAAGTATCGGGAACATTTTCAGATAATGGGGCCTAGAAAGGAAAGTGTTTTCTCGAATTTCGAATTTGAACATCGAGAATGGAACTCAACAACATCAGAGTTTAGACATAAATGGTGCCTTTCCAATCTTCCACTCTCCTTGAAATGATCTCCAAAAATTCTTTTACTATAAAAGGATTTTAGTTCGTAAATGGGAAGATTCAAATGGAAGTTCTTTAGGTTTTCATAATCTGTGAAACGCGTTTTTATTTTGTATAGTCGGAATAGCAAAATGGAATACAACATTTGCTCGATTTTTGTGCAAATATTTTTTCAATAAATTCAAATTTATAAAATTGAACTTGACGCTTGACAGTGTTGACACGATAGTGTATCAATTCTGTGTTGCAAACATTCAAAAACAAAATTTATTACCAACCTGACAGCAAAAAAGCGATCACCTATACCCCGTGGAATATTGTCAATTCCAAACGAGTGCTCATGAACTAGTTTTCGAATCAACTAAATATAATGAGATTATTATTGGAAAATTTCGTTGTATGATTCGAAGATACAGAATTAAACAAGATTTTTGGTTGAATTATGTTTCAAAGAAATAATATTACTTGCATTGTAATTTTGAAAATAAATTTATATTATTATAATTATACCGAATATACTAAACCAGAAACTATTTCATATTCATTTGTGTGATTCACCATAAATACCGTACCTTGAAATGCTTTCTGGGTTTAACCTTCTACAGTCTAAAAATGGAAAAATGTTAATTCAAGGAAGTCTGTACAAATGTAGAAGAGCAATTAATCAATTATTTCCCCCGATGAGAACCTGCGTTAAGAAGGCTGTTCTCTTTTTTGGGACTGATTGAACTTTTGCCGGAAATGCCCCTAAATTATCAGATATGTACAATAACTTGCAAAGAACTGGTGTTACTTACACGTCAACAAAATAGGTACATAAAATATAATAAGATTATAATTAAAATATTATTATTAATATAAAAAGTAAATTAATAGTTTTATACGATACGAGCACAACAAAAATATACAAAGAGTCACACAGGGCTCCATACGTAAAAAATGCAACTTACATCACTACGCAGATAACACCCAGCTTTACTTCTCCTTTCCATTCCATGATATTGATTCTGCGGAACTCCATATTGATAATGATCTACAAATTTTTGACATTTCTTCCGCCTACAAGTTAAAACTTAATTCTAAGAAATCTGCCATGATGCTATTCGGGCCAAAGAGAGACAGAGTAGATGCTAAAAACTTGCTAGAAATCCGCATTCAAAATGGCCTTTTGGACCTTTTGTATCTGAAATAAAAAATCTAGGTTTGTGGTTCCACACTGAGCTTCGCTTCACAAGGCACGTTAACTGTCTAATAACGTTCTCAGACAATTGTTTCCAAATCGAGATTTACTCACCACGAAACTCAAACTCAGATTGTGTGAATCACTAATATTCTCCAAAATGTCTTACTGTGATAGTATTTATGGACCCGCCTTAAGGCAACGTATTCAAAATAGCTGCTTACGCTTTTCCTTTGTGGTGCGCAAAGGACCCCTCACATTTATTACGTAAAATGTTTTTCAGCTAATTTTGCTCAAATGTTATAGATCCTGGCGTCCTCATTTCGTAGTTCAATTCGCAGATTGATCCTATGACTAGTTTTCGAGCTACAGGGTGTCAAAAATTCGATTTTTGCTATTTTGGGTATTATGCATCGATTTGATTTTGGTGCTCTAATTCGAAATTGAACTTCCTTGGAAATGAACTCTCCACATCACAGTTGTAGCTCATGAATCTCTCCATTCGAATAAAAATGCTATCTCACAAAGGGTGTTGCATTACAGCATGGTAAGACAATGTTCATAAAAATAGAAAAATATCAGTAGCACTCTCTTTTTGATTTTCACTCGATCCATTAAAACTAGAAAACAAACTGCTAGAATTAATCAGTTTTCTGAAAAAATATGGATCTTCATCAACTACATAAGGATTCATATGATTGCCTGTCCACTAGAATCTGGTTTTCCATGTACAGGGTATGACAATTTAAATGCTTACAAATGCTATGTATCTCTTGAACAAAATTATATTATTATTATGGATTGCCCATAACTATTACTAGGATATGTAAGTTAAACTGAAATGAGTCATGGAATAATCTTCCCCATCACCCCCTCTTATTTCCTGCCGCCCCCATCACCCTCCTGATTTCCAACCACTCACATTCCCATAATGTTCAAACAAGTAATTAGATTTTGTTTTTGTGAACACCTCTGCGTATGAGTATATATGAAAAAAAAAACGCAATTTGAATATTTTATTTACCTGAATAGGTATTTTCAATACTAAGTAGTTAGTTGTTTCAAGAAAGATTGATCTATGGATTTGAGTTCAGAATATTCAGAGAAACCTACTTGAAATAGCATTGATGAATAATCTTTCAAAACTTGTGCAGGGCGGCTTTTTTTAGTCCTACCCCTCCCTCAATTACCTTTTGAACGGTTCGTTTTACAAACACGGAACAAAAAAAATCTTGAATGGTATCACCGATTCTATTTTCTGAAATAAAAAACACTGTGATTGATTGATATATGGCGCGGGGGAAGAGGGGTACATCAATTTAAAAATCTCAAATGCCATAGGTGGTCATGTGACTCATCGTTAAAACAGAATTCAATTCTCTTTTCAACCATCTACATTTTTTCATATTTCGTTATATTTTCTTCAGCATATGCACTAGAAATATGAAGTATATTTCGATAAAATTGAACGGTTCGATGTGGAGCAATGGTACAAAAATATTTTAAATAGTATTAGCGATACTACTTTTTGAGAGATACTACTTTTTGAGAGAAGTTACTCAAAAGCTGGCGCTAGGGGCACCTCAACTTGAAAATTTCAGAAAGGGAATACGTATCACCAAAAATTTAAGAAATGGATATAGTTGTAAAGAGGCCCTCTATGCCATTTGAAAATTTTAAATTGATGTGCCCCTCCGCACTCCCTGTCGGGCAATCGCAATGTATTTTATTTCATTGAATGGTATCGGTGATAGCATTCAAAACTATTTTCGTTCCATATTTTTACATCAAACAGTTCAAAAGTTAACAGGGGGGTATATACATCTATCGGTATATTTCACAAATCTATGTTCATTGTAGAGGAGTTTTTTATAACCAAAGATGCTAACAATTGTATAATTTACCTATTATTTTTTTTGTAACTGACTACTTAGAATATTCCTATTCAGGTAAATAAAATATTCATGATGCGATTTTTCATTCCATTCCCATAATGTTCAAAAAACTAATATTTGATGACTTGTTTGATGAGGAGTGGGAGGGAAGATTATTTCTCACAGATATTCAATGAAGTATCACAAGTATAGATTTCTATTGAAATTATTTGAATGCGGGTGGCTGTAAATCAGAGGGGTGATGGGTGTGGCTGGTAATAAAGGGGGATAATGGGAAGGAGTATTCCATTAGTCATTTCAATTCAGCTTTCATACTATAGTTATAGGTATCGACAGTTATCAATAATTATATAATTTTGTTCATGATATAGAGTATTTGTAAGCATTTAAATTGTCATCATGTACATGGAAAATTATATACTGTTGGACTGGCAATCATATATATCCTCATAAAGTTTATAAAGACTTATACTTTTTCAAAAAATTGTCAAATTCTAGCAGTTTGTTTTCTAGTTTTAACGGACTGAGTGAAAATCAAAACGATTATGTTATTGATATTTATCTAATTCTATGATCATTGTCTTGCCATGCTATAATGCAGCACCCATTTTAAGATATTATTTTTTATTTGAATATAGAAACCCATGAGCTACAGCTCAGATGCGATGAGTTCATTTTTAGAAAATCCAGTTTCGAATTAGCCAATAGCAAATATCGAATATTTCACACCCTAGCTGTAGCTCGAAAACTGGTCATACGATCAATCTGTAAATTGGACTACGTAATAAGGATCCCGGGATCTATAAGATAGCAAAATTAACCGAAAGCTATTATAGGTAGTAAATGTGCGGGGTCCTTTGATCATATATCCGCTGAGTGAAGGAATCGGCTGTCTGAATATGGAGAAGCATAGATCAATACGCATAAAGTTTTAAAGCCCAGGAATCCTGACTATCTATTGAACTATTCCCAAGCACAAGTCTTCAATTTTCACACGTAGTTTCTAATATAATGAAACTTTACAACTCACTCCTCAGTGAATATGGGTCGTTCACAATCGAAAACTTCAAAAAAAGGTTGAAGTTGTTTTTATTTGGTAAGTTCTATTTTTTATGCAGACTATGGATCACTCTTCATGACTTGCGACTATAATTCCGAAGATGTAACAGGTTTTTGTATTTTGTATACAAATTTGTGTTCAAGACATAAGTTGATTAAGATTATTGATTGTATTATATCTAATTCAATTCATTTATTGAAAATGTGTTGTCAAGGTTGAGTTTAAAAATATTGCAGGCTGGCACTCCGCCTATTCACTATGATTTTTTTGCTCACACAGTTTATTATTTGTATAGTTTCTATAGTGAATAAAGACGCTTTATTATTATTATTGTATACATGCATTGACAATAATCACTGCGTAAAGTTGGAGTCAGTCGTATCATAATAACCATTCTTTGATAGGTTGTTTTTCAAATTCCTTTGTGAGAGTTGCATTTTTCATTGGGGAAGTAGATGTTAAATGGTTAATGCTATTTACTTCTCCTAGTCATTTATTGTCTTTTGTTTGGTGCTCTAATATTATCTTTGTATCTGGGATTATAAGAATGATTATGTTATGGCAACGTTTCATGTAATGCAAGTAGGTAGCACAATTTGAAAACTATACATGGATATCACAGTTGAAATTATTAATTCAATAAATAACTGGTTTAAAAAATATCACCATTTTTTATGGACATGTTCCTTGATATATATTTTTTTTAAACAACAAGCTACTACAGACTGACATGTAATGTTTCATCAATGTAGTGAACCTGGAACAGTACTGTATTTAAGTTGGAAATAATATTACTTGGAAATGGACAAAACATTTATATTTCTAAGTAGTTACATATCACAGCATATATTATTAAAAACTTGTCCTTGGACGTTTTTAGGTGGAACCTCCAGTATAAACCACAGATGCCCAAAATGTGGAAAGGTTTACAAACATCAATCGTCCCTAAGTCGTCACGTTCACCAAGAATGTGGAAAACCCAAAACCCACAATTGTTGTTATTGTTTAAAATTATTCAGGAGGAAAGATTTGATGCTCGCTCATATAAGATGTATACATAACTCAATAGATTGATTCCTTGCTTACTATTGTTTTTTTTGAGTTTTTCCGAATTTATCTCATCTCACTCCCGTTTCTTATTCTGTCTTGTGTATATGTATATACTCATCCTTTTCCTGACAGTATCAAAACTCTCAGTTATATCAAACTGTTCACAAGAGAAAGTCATGGTGCTCGTGAAGGATACTCAGACCTACGCTCCGTGTCGATAGTATCTTAAATTTAACATACTCCGCATATAATATTTTGATATAAAAACCAACAACGAATTTATTTTTCAATTCAATCACCAACAACGCATATAAATAAGACGTTGTAACCAGAATCCTAGATACTCGTCAAGAAGTTATTCAACCCTACCCGGAACTTGCTCCATACTCAGTTCTATATCACTCTACATTCTACAGGACTACCTAAGGCAATTTGTCTGACTCATGAGACTGGACAGGAAATAAGCCTGTACTTTCCAAACCTCCTCAACGAATAATATATCGATATACATAAGGCACGGTGGTTTTGAAGGAATTTGTAATGATATTTGATTAGTTCTCCAGGAGTACCGCGAGTGCTCGCAATACTATAGATAGTAATTCTGTCAGAAATCAACGGGATCAAATTGCTTGGTAATACCACGAGTCCTTAAGGACGAGTGGTGTTACCTCAAAGCAATTTGATCGAGTTTAAGATAGTATTGTGAGCACGAGTAGTATTTATTAAGATAATTTCACAAGCCCACAAAGTGAAAAAGTTCCATTGTTGTGAATTCTTCAATAGTTATAGATAATGCCTGATAGACATGAAGTCTGTCAGACTGACATTTATATTACTAGCAAGATGATATTATATTCTCCGTTGTTGTTTGGAAACGTAGTTGCCATGACCGAGGTGATCTTAGCTCCCTGCCGGCCAGCTCCAAGCGCCACTTTTCCACCACGGTCAAATATTTTCATTAATTCCATTCTCGCTTGTTTAGATCGATGTACTGGCAATGTTTGGAAATTCTTATTCTATCTGCCGAAGAGTATCAACTAATACCGAAACAATTTCAATTTCAATTTGCATCTTCGTCCTACAATATTTAAATTATTCTTAAATCTTATATTGAATAATCACATCGTAGATTGTTGTTATAATTGATTTGATAATGTAAACGAGCATTGTGATTCATGGGTTTATTCATGGGATGAGAAGATACCTTGTATTGGCTTTCAAAGCGGTTGTTAGTTATATTTACGTTGGGGGAATATATGGTGTAACTAATTAATGTGTGTATTTTTACTTTGTTATTCGAAAGACAGTGATTATTCTACATATTCTACAATAAGAGGTTTTATCGAGATAATCCAATCAATTAATTCTGATGGAATAATCGATGGCTAGCTGCATAATAGAAGGGTCAACTTTGTGGCTTCGGGATTGGGCTGCCACGAACAAAAAAATCAGCTGATAATACAGGGAATGAAAGAACTATTCAGGCAAACATTTTCGTTTGAATATATCTCCTCCCACCCCCGTAGAAATAGAATTCAGGAAAGTCAACAGATCATATAGAGGAATGAAAGTAGTATTCACGCACAATATTTCATTCACACATATCTCTCCCAAAAGTAGATAAGCATAGCGCTCCACCAAATTTCAATATTTTTTTTGCGGTTATGAATAGGCGGCCACGAACAGCAATGAACTGGTTATATAGAGACATGAAGGGAGTATTCAGGCAAACATTTTTGTTCACTTATATCGCTCCCAAAGAGGCTCCATGAATCGAAAAGTAGGTATTCATGGCGCCCGACCAAATTTCAATATTTTTTTATGGGGGTTTGTGCATAGGCGGCCACGAACAATTATAAGCTTATTATATAGATAAATAGAAGAATTTCTCAGACAAAAAATGTTTGTTAACCTATATCGCTCCACGAATCGAAAAATAGATATGCCGAACGAACTGATTTCAATATTTTTTTGGGGGGTTGTGCATAGGCGGCCACGAACAATTACAAGCTTAATATACTTAAATAGGAGGATTAATAATGCAAAAAAAATTTATTCACCTATATCGCTCCCAAAGGGCCAGCTCCACGAATCGAAAAATAGATATGCATGGCGAACGAACATATTTCAATAATATATATTTTTTCAAGTTGTGAATAGGCGGCCAAGAACAAATATAAGCTGATCAAATAGAGACTTGAAGGGAGTATTCAGGCAAAAATTCTTGTTCACTAATATCGCTCCATGAATCGAAAAGTAGATATTCATGGCGCTCGACCGAAATTTCAATTTTATTTTGGGTTGTACATGGGCGGCCACAAACAAAAATAAGCTTGTAATATAGATTAATAGAAAAACTTTTTATATAAGAATTTTCGTTCAATTATATCTCTCCTGAATGGGCAGCTCCATAAATCCAAAAGTAGATATTCTTTGTTTTTAGCTCGAATGAACAGTAAAGAATTTCTGAGAAGGTAAACTTTCAGGAAAGGTAATCTCTGAACATTCGATGGTTTTCGGGTTTGTATGTCGTGGTCTCGAAGTAATTCTTCCTGACGTTTCGTTCACATCTGCGGTAGACATTATCAAAGGCGGTGCGGTAACGGACGAAGCGTTCGTTTGAACCTAACTGATTCGGTGTCTTTGCTGATTTCTTCTTTTATTATGCTCATTCTCATAGGAGGGGGCGTGACTTCATTGAGTCTTGATTCCACTTGTTTACTGTATTCCGACATCTGTGGTTGTTTTGAAATTCAAAAACACCCGAATAATTTCAACCGAAAGGAAGAAGGCCTCAATTTGAGTAGAACATGGAGGCAGGTAATCAGAGGGACCAGCATAACACCCTTTTCAGGTACAGGCGATAAAAATCAAAAACAACCACAGATATCGGAATACAGTAAACAAGTGAAATCAAGACTTAATGAAGTCATGAAGATTCAAACGAACGCTTCGTCCGTTACCGCACCGCCTTTGATAATGTCTACCGCAGATGTGGACGAAACGTCAGGAAGAATTAATCACATTAACATTATTATAAGTAACTAAAATATTTTATTACCCGTTTTTTTGTACGTAGACAGTATTTATATCTTATATAGTGTTTTATACTACTTGTTTGTACTAATTATTTATGCTACTTGTTTTTTATATCGTGCTTTATACTACTTGTTTGTACTAATTTTTTATACTACTTGTTATATGTTTACCCAAATATTCACATACACACAGGGCTTGCCATCAGTGTGGTTGCTCGTGTGGTTGCCTAAAGGAATTTACGATAATCGCCGATAACACGAGTTGTATTTGTTAAGATTATTTTATGAATAAAACCGAAACCATTTTTATTTATTATCATAAATATTAACATTAAATGTACAGTTCGTGCTGTTGTATATTTTAACATTATCCATATCCATATATTTACAATTAACTAGGAATATTAATCCCGCGTTTAGTTCTGAAACTATTCAACACTGATTTATTTGATATTTCAAACATCCCGCTATGTCAGTGACCAATCCCAGAGCGCGTTTCATTTTGCATTTCTGCTGTTTCTCGCTTAAGGTTATGTTTTGAAAACATTTTGGTTTAGTGATTTGATTAATCAACGAGTAAGAGTATGCAGAATTTGTCGAAAATTGTGAACTTGAAATGAATTAATAGTGAGTGCTTATTTGGTTTTGGTCAAAGTTTGGTGTTGTGTCATTATAGTAGCTTGCTAGTGGTAAGTTTGTTTTTTGAAAAAACCGATCTGGAATCGAATTACAAAATCGAAATACATCATATACATATCCAATAGCCAATCAAGAGCCGAACTACAAAATCGAAAAAATGATGTTTTCAATTATCAACACAAAAATTTCAACCAGTCAAAACACGCTATTTCAGCATGCATAAGTGAAATAATCGATGTAACACTTGGAATATGGCTAGTTATCGTTTTGTAGATATATTATATCCTCAATTCGTTGTAGTAAAACTGAATAATAGTACTTATATTGACTTATTCGATAGATTTCATTGATAACAAGTTTTTTAGGTTCTCAGAATTCAAAGCAGTTTCGCTGCGACACATGCCCAAAAAGTTATAAACTCCTGAACAGTCTCCGACGCCATCAGAAGGTCGAATGTGGGAAAACCAAGAATTTTACTTGCAGATTTTGCCAACACCGCTTCTATTACAAACAAGAATTACACTATCACATGTACAATAAGCATAAAGAAAGATTAAGAGACATTCCTTCCCAAGAACTTGCAAAAATGTAATCAGTAAATTTTGAATTAAGATTGGAATAAACTAAGATTAAGTGGAAAATGTGAATATGTGTCCCGAAGTTGATTTATTAAATATCATACATGCAGGATGATGATGAAACTATTGTAATTAACCCACCACCACAATTTCTTCGCAAAAAAACAATATACTGCAGGTTGAATCGACATTGTGCACTCCAGTGACCCTGTCAATGAGGTAGTTTCAAAAGCATCGAGAATTACTCAGCAAGTTTCTTTTTTTCCCACCAGAGTTTTCCCCAGGATTTATTTACGAGGATCATAAAGTATTGCCACAAACTGAGAAGTGTTGCTCTTGACTGGTGTGAATCATATTATGCCAAATGCACATAAATAATCAAAAAACAGATAGTTGAGTCCATCCAATAGTTATGGGAAGGCGATAGTATGGCATGTCTAGCATTATTTGAATGGAATACTTTATACTATTATATCATGGTCATCCAAGCGAAGAAGAAAATTCCGCATTTTTTTATATCTACTCTATTTTTTCTGGAAATAATGAACTGCCGTTAGAAAGCAGATCTGCTGCACTTTTTAATATTTTCAGAAAGGAAATACAAACATTTTTAGTTCAAAAAAGGTTTTATAACCTTAAATCAATTTTTTAAGGCATAATGTCGTCTAATTAAGCGTATTGAGAAAGGTGCTATGCCAAATGAATATCAATATACCTATCTATCTGCAGAACTGCAACAATTGTACCATAAGTATAAATTTTGTAAAAATTATTATGAATGAAATGTGATTGTAATATGTTCAATAAAAAACGATCGAAATGGGAAAAATGGGTATTGTGTATCACCTGTATTTAAATTACGTTGGTATGTAGTGAAACAATAGTTTGCCCTCTGTTAAAAAAATGGCCTACTTTTGACATTTGAGAGTCATCAAAATGTACACATTTTTTTACGTAAGTATAGGAAAAAATATCTAATACAAATAATTTTTTTCAGGACCATTTCCTTGTATCAATTGCCAGAAAACTTACAAGCATAAAAGTTCTCTACATCGACACTGTACACTCGAGTGTAATAAAGAACCAAAATTTGTATGTTTAGAAGAAGATTGCAACTATAAGGCCTTCCAGAAAGTTCTTCTCCATAGACATAAAGTCCTCAAACATCCCAAGTGATTTTTTTTGTTTCGTCTTCAATGTACATCATAAATTTCATTAAAGCGTTTCAGTTCTTTACCATCACGCCAATCTTGTTTGGTGACTTGAGAAAATGAATTTTCTTCTCAGTATAATATTTATAAAATTTACTTCATATCCTGAAATTTTTCAGGACCGTTTCATTGTATCAGCTGCCAAAAAAGTTACAAGCATAAACGTTCTTTACAACGGCACTGGAAATTCGAATGTAACAAAGAACCAAAGTTTATATGTTTTGAAGTAGGGTGTGACTACAGGGCTTTCCAGAAAGTTCTTCTCCACAGGCATATTTTTATGAAACATTCTAAATGATAGTGTGTTCCTAGGAGTTCCATCAAACTGTAATTGTGGATTCTTCAATTCGTCACCTTACAATATACAGGTTCTATCTGCATGTGTACCTTGAGCACATCTGAGTTCTATTTACGATGGCTCATTCATTGAAAGTGATAACTCGATAAAAGCCAATGTTCAGAGATTTGTAGTTCATCCGCACATGATATCCAACAATTGAATTAGACATAGTTCTCTTAGACCTCAGGTAGTGACAGATTTAGGTGCCCCATTTTTGCATACAAGCCTCGAATAGGGTTGAAGAGTACGTCGATGTTGAGTAAAATTTACGAGTGGCTCCTGGGGAGGACACATGGGAAATTCTTATTTCCAGATTTTCTGAAGAAAAGGAGTATGTTGCCCATATTTCCACGCAAGCCGTGTTCACCTAACCATCAAACATTAGAACCTGGCTTCGGTATACCTACCAAAGGCTTGAGTGCTGCAGGTGGCTAAAGGGTTAAAATGAGGGCGTATTGTAAGAAAAAATCGAGATTTTAACAGATTTTCCCACACAAGCCCATCGAACTATGAAAACCTACATCGTCACTAGACCGAAAAACATAATAGATTGAGTGGCGTGATGGATAAGTAGATTTTATCGTCGGAAAATTTAACGGAAATTCTTTTTTGATTTTTCCATGTTCTCCCCAGGAGCCACTCGTAAAGGACCTCGCACTTTTTATAAGTGAAATGGTTCTCGGTGAAATTGTCTAAATTTTTAGTATATTGTAGTATTTGATGTACTTATTGAACATGCAGAATCGCAAAGTTCGTTGATGGATAGATATTGAAATACAGAGCGTTCAAGTTAAAAATCAGTAATTTTTATTTAATTATTTTCTCAGGATTTGAAAGTGTCAACTGCATTTTTTTTGTCCTTATCATCAACTTACCTTCATACTACTAAATATCATTCTAATGGTGTAGATTTTATCATTATGTACAGAGTGAATAATAAAAACATTTTCGAAGTATTAATGAAATATTGATAAAATTATTTTGGCATGCAATATACTATTCTTATTCCATCATTAACGACAATTCATACATTTCCTACAGGGTGATTTGAAAAATTGGTGAAATATAGGGCCGGTTCTTTCGTACATATCCTGTATATTCAAGTGAATTATCATCCTCCGAAGATAGCTGATACAGTATAAAAATGATTTCGTTGGGATATATAGGGTGATCATGAAAATTTTCGATGATAAAAATGACAAAATATCAACGTTTCAGAAATCATCCTGTAATTGACGATTAACTCGGTGAAATTCCTTTATTATTGTTTAATATATTCATCATTTTCTCCTCAACACTGTCCCAGAAATTCAGTTTTCTTCTATGACTAGTTTCATTGTTATTAATTGAGAAACTTATTACCATTTGCATTTCGTGTTGAAGGAATTTGTTCACGCGTACATTCTACTAGTGGCCAAGATTTTTCACAAATAGTGAAACGTGAGAAACAAACTATCTGGGAAAAGTGAAAATGATTGATAGAACGCTTTTATTTCTAATAGGAGAATTTGAATCTGGGCAGCGACGGTTTTTTCCAATGCGTTCCACTCGGATAGAAGTTTCCATGATTTTTATGTTTGCTGAAATATTCCTGTAATTCACGATTAACTCGGTGAAATTCCTTTATTATTATTCAATATATTCATCATTCTCTCTTCAACACTGTCCCAAAAAAATCGGTTTCCAACTATGACTAGTTTCATAGTTATTAATTGAGAAACTTATTACCATTTGCACGACGAGTTGAAGGAACTTGTTCAAGCGTACATTCTACTAGTGGCCAAGATTTTTCACAAATAGTGAAACGTGAGAAACAAACTATTTGGGAAAAGTGAAAATGATTGATAGAACGCTTTTATTTCTAACAGGAGAATTGAAAGCTTGGCAGCGACGGTTTTTTTCCAATGCGTGTTCCAGTCGGATAGAAGTTTCCATGATTTTTATATTTGCTGACTATCAATAGAAATATAAAGACATCTATTATATTTCATCAATATAGGTAGTTCTGTACGTTAAAGTAATAATAATTATCACTGATGGAACTAATGGATTTTTCTTTTTCATTCACTCTCCGTCTACGACAGAATCAAAATGTATCTTGCTGTATGAGGACCGTAGCGCTGCTACGGGGAAGGTGGATTCGGTTAAGGCTGTTCCTTGTCACCTTCAGTGATAAATGATTTCCCGTATCGGGGCCTCATACACGATTGGGCGAGTCAAACTATCCAAGCATTAGGAATTTTATCTGGCTAATGCCTGAGTTGTAAGTTGTAACTGATGTGTCGTATATTCAGTCAGTTCCTAAATGGTAGATGGAATTGGATGGACCGTCATTGGTCATTACCCTGCATATAATGTTACATTTATTTTGATCTCCACTTCCTCATGTTTCACTATTTCTGAAAAATCTTGGCCACTAGTAGAATGTACGCGTGACCAAGTTCCTTCAGCTCGTCATGCAAATGGTAGTAAGTTTCTCAATTAATAACTATGAAACCAGTCATGGTAGGAAACTGAATTTTTGGGACAGTGTTGAGGAGAGAATGATGAATAAACCAAACAATAATAAAGGAATTTCACCGAGTTATTCGTGAAATACTGGGTGATTTCTGAAACGTTGATATTTTGTAATTTTTATCACCAAAAATTTTCATGATCACCCTATATATCCCAACGAAATCATGTTTATACGGTATCAGCTATCTTCGGAGGATGGTAATTCACTTGAATAAACAGGATATGTACAAAGGAACCGGCCATATATTTCACCAATTTTTCAAATCACCCTGTAGGAAATTGAATTATGATCAATGATGTAATAAGAATAGTATATTGCATGCCAAAATAATTTTATCAATTTTTCATTATTACATGGAATTTTCAGACATTATTAAAATGTTTTTATTTTTCATTCTGTACATAATGATGTAATCTGCATAATCTGAATGATATTTGGTAATATGAAGGTACTTTGATGATGAGAACGAAAAAATATGCAGTTGGCACTTTGAAATCCCAAGAAAATAATTAAATAAAAATTAATGATTTTTAATTTGAACAACCTGTATTTCAAAATCTATCCATCAACGAACTTTGCGATTCTGCACGTTCAATCAGCACATCGAATACCACAATATAATGAAAATTCAGACAATTTCACCAAGAACCATTTTACCTATAAAAAGGGCGGGGTCCTTTCCCTCTATTTTACTCAACATCGATGTACTTTTCAACCCTATTCGAGGCTTGTATGCGAAAATGGGGCACCCAAATCTGTCACTATCTGACGGTCTATATCTACATTCAGATCTTGGATATTTTAAAAGTGTAATTAAAACTCGGATTTTCTGAATATGTTCTGAAGTGTTGTAGATAGAACTATTAATTATTATGATTTCTTGTACTCGATTCTGAAAATTTAATATAGATCTAAGTGACAGATGGAACTTTTTAATACTACGATTTCTTCAATTGTAATTACCCTCTATGTATATTGAACATAGATGTAAGTGGCAGATAAAACTCTTAATAATTACGATTTTCTGAATGAAGTTGAATAACATGTTTCTATCTAAATTTCTTCATTGTGAAATCTTATGAAACATGAGATAAATATGAATATAGTCTTATTCTTCTCAACTCGGATCACATACAAAAATATTTTACACGGTGGTTTACTTTTAGCTAACCTAAACACATGTGTTACAATCTTTGACGTCTATTTTCTTGAAATAGGTATGTGTTCAGATAGAATTTCTTTATTCTGAGGTAACGAACTTTCGTATGAGTTTAAGACTTTACTTCTTCAATCCTTATCACTTCAATCAATAATTGCCATGGATGAGCGGTGACTGTCATTATTATCAAATATTATGACTATATCGCTATGATTCATACAGTGAGCAAGGAAAGGTGTCTACAGATCCATTCCAACATGCGGGTACACATAACATATTCGTTTGTGTGACTTCGTATGTGTGTGTTAGTCCAATTGTTATTCTCATTTGTGTAATTGATGACTTGTTTATTTTGTGGATATTCACGATCACTTTAATGAAACGAAAGAAACACACTTATGTCTTATTCCACTAGTTTTTTTTGCTATCTCTTGAATATATGCCTAAAACAAAATTATTTAAAATATAATAATAGTTTTTACCTACAAAACTCAGGTTTCCCAATGGGCTCACCATTGAGTCCCATTCTGTCAGATATTTTCATGGACACCCTCATCCTTAACAACCTCCTTTTTAAGAAACATATTGTGTTTTGGTTCAGATACGTTGATGACGTACTAGTAGGTTTTGATGGTTCCAACAGACAAATTAATCAAGTTTTGAACTTCCTAAATAGTCTACATAATAAAGTCAAATTCACTGTAGAAATTGAACAAAACAAGAAGACTAACTTCTTAGATTCGAGTATTTCAAGGGTTAGTAATAGTTTTCAAATTAATATCTACCGGAAAAACACTTTCACAGACTGTACAATTAATTCCCTTTGATTCTTTCAGTCCGATGTCACATACATCATCCGCCTTCAGGTCAATGATCCACAGAGCTTTCGCAATCCCTTTACCTGATAAAAATTTCCAGGATGAACTAAACATCATTAAACAAATTGCGGTAACCCTTACAAATGCACTACAAGGTAACCAAAGCACCAATACAAATCTTCAAGAAAATATCTCTTTGGAACCTTTTTCTGAAGAGAATGAGAGCTGGGAAATGTTTACAAAAAGACTGGAGAATTTTTTCTCTATGAAAGATTTTACGGGTACTCCACAATTTGTTGAAGACAAAAAGAAAGAATGGTTATTGCATACGATGGGCACTAAAATTCTACAACTTCTGTACTCTTTGACATGTCCAGATAATCCTAAAACCAAATCGTACAACACCTTAATAGATTTGATACAAAATCATCTCAGACCTACTTCAAGTACTATAGCCGAACAAAATCGTTTCACAAAACGTGTCCAACAAGAAGGAGAAACGATTGCAAATTACGTTACTGAATTAAAAAGGCTCTCTGCAAAATGTAAGTTCATTTGTGACACATGCAAGGCTTCAACATCCGATGCACATTTACGACTTCAGTTTGTTAGTGGTTTGAGAAACACAAACCTTATTGAAAGATTAATACAACTCAAAGATCCTGACAATAAGTTCAAACATTGTGTTGATGCAGCATTGACTATGGAGTTAGCTCAAAAGGACTCAAAGGAAATTCATTCTTCACAAGCTAGTACTAGTACTACATTCCAAAATCAAATAAAACCACCTCAGAAACGTGAACAGAAGTCAGATGTTTCTACAGGAATGTGGAAAAATAGTGTTATCGTTGCGGAGACAAAACTCACTTAGCCAATACACATAAAAATTCCCAATGCACAGCTTGTTTTAAATATGGCCAATTAAGTAGTGTATGTATGAAGAAAGGACGAAGAGAAACAGTTCATCGAGTACAAGAGGAACTAGAAGAAACAGAAAATAATTTCAATACGAAGACTTGTTTTTCATGAATACGCTTCAGAATGGGACATTGCCTGAATCATTAAGAAAACCGGTCAAGATTTTAGTTGATATTAGACTGGATGGAAAGATCATCAAGTTTGAGTATGACACAGGAGCAGCAGTTTCTTCAATTTCACATGAATTATTTATCGAGAAATTTCCTGCAAAATCACTTCAAAGAACAAATCTACCTTTGAGAACGTACACTGGAGAAATCATTAGACCCGTGGGTTATTCAACTTTTCAAGTTAGATTCGAAAATCAAAGCGAATCATTGAATTTATACGTTCTTCCAGGAAAAGTTGAACCAATTTTTGGCAGAGAATGGATGCATAAGATTAAAGTCGATTTACCTCAGATATGTCAATTTCAGAAAGAAAATATTACAGAACTTTTAAAATTGCAAGTTTTGACAAAGATGAAAACTGATTTCCCGGAAGTATTTGAACCTGGACTTGGGAAAATCCTAAATTATGAAGCAAAATTGTTTTTACCAGAGAATACTCAACCTATTTATGTGCCTGCAAGAAGAGTTCCTTATGCTTTGAAAGAAAAAGTTGAAAATTAAATTGACAGATTAAAAGAAATAGGAGTATTGTCTAAAATGGATTACAGTGAATGGGGTACGCCAGTAGTTCCCATTATTATTAAAAGTGATGGTTCGATTAGACTTTTTGCCGATTTTAAAGTTACATTGAATAAAGTACTAATGAATGATAAATTTTCGATTCCAAACATAGAAGAAATTTTTGCAACGACAATGCATGTAGGAAAAATCTTTACCATGTTAGACATCCGTGAAGCTTATTTACATATGCCAATGAATGAAGAAGGTGCAAAGATACAGGCAATATCTACGGAAAAAGGAGATTACAAAGTTAATAGGTTAATGTTTGGTACTAAAGTTGCTCTAGCCATATGGCAACGATACATTACAAATTCATTAAATAAGATACCTGGTGTTTGTGTATTTTTGGACTATATCAAAATTCAGAGAATAGTGTTGAAACGTCTACAGGAAGCTGGACTACACATAAAACAGGATAAGTGCAAGTTCTTCGAATAATCTATCACATACTTAGGTCATAAAATTACAGGAAAAGGTTTAGAAAAAACTGAAAAAAAAAATAAAGCGATAAAACATGCTCCAGTACCAACAAACGTAACTGAATTGAAAAGTTGGTTGGGTTTAGTTATATACTATGGAAGGTTTCTAAAAAGCCTAGCTACCAAATTACATTCCCTATATGCACTTTTGCAAAAGAATACTTCTTTTAGATGGACATCAGCTTGTGAAAACGCTTTCAAGTTAATAAGAAAAGAAATTACATCTGATCAAGTTCTCTGCGCATACGATCCCCAACTACCATTAGTTTTGGCTATCGATGCTGGTCCCAAAGGTTTGGGAGCAGTTCTTTCACATATTTGTACAGATGGCACTGAACATCCAATTGCTTTTGCTTCAGGGAGTTTAACGAAGGCAGAACAAAATTACAGTCAAATAGATAAAGAAGCGACTTCAATTTTTTGGGCATGTAATAAATTCTTTCAGTATTGCTATGGACGTAAATTCAAATTGGTTACTGATCATCAACCACTAGTTTCGATATTTCACCCAAGCAAGAACCTTCCCAGTATGGTAGCTACTAGAATGCTCCATGATGCACAATTTTTGCAAGGTTTCGATTACGAAATTGTTTACAGATCCACGGAGAAACATTCGAATGCTGACGCTTTATCTAGGTTATACATATGAATATTACAGAAACGTTTAAACAAACAATGGATGGTGTTACAATACATCAGATATAGCAAATTCTTGCTTTGCCAGTAACACACAGGGAAATTGCAACAGAGACACAAGAGGATCTGGTTCTAAAAAATGTCTATAGATGTTTAAAGACTGGTAAAAAAATTGAAGAAGATGGATTCAGAGGAAAAGATATGAAATTTTCTTTAAACGAAGGTACTGTTATGAAGAAGTCACGTATTATTATACCTAAAATATTACGCCAAAGAGTATTGGACGAATTACATGAAGCACATACTGGAATAGTAAGAATGAAAGTACTTGCTTGATCTTTCGTTTGGTGTCCTAAAATAGATGTCGATATTGAGGAAATGGCTAAGAAATGTCGAAGTTGTCAGTCCATGTTACATGAGAAGACAAAAATTCCACCACATTGTTGGGAAACTCCGAAAGAACCATGGCAACGAGTGCACCTTGATTTTGCGGGACCTTTTCAAGGAACTTACTTTCTTGTGATTTGTGATGCGTTTTCCAAGTGGCCAGAAATATTCATTACAAATTCTATGAACACAATTAAGACCATTTCAATTTTGCGAAGTACTTTTGCACGCTATGGGTTGCCAATTACGCTGGTGAGTGACAATGGAGGAACATTTACGTCACAAGAGTTCAAACATTTCCTTAAAAGTAATGGAATAATACACAAATTGACTGCTCCTTATCACCCAGCATCAAATGGTCAAGTCGAGAGATATGTTGGTACCGTGAAAAACACATTTAAAAAAATTATGAGGGATCCTGGGAATTTGGAACTAAAACTTCAGAATTTTCTTATCCAGTATCGAAAAATACCTCACTCATCTACCAATCAGTCACCTTCACAGCTGATGTTTGGAAGAGAAATCAGAACGAAACTTGATTTAGTTAGGTTCCAGGCACCTGTGGAAATCTCTTATCAAAATCCAGGAGTTCCAAATTTCACTGTTGGGGAAACGGTCGAGTAAGGAATTACGACAAAAGAAAATATTGTTTCTGGGAATTCGGAAAAATTTGTAAAAGATAAAGTAATTTGATTTATTTAATTGTAATTGAAGGACGAATGATAAGGAGGCATGTAAACCAAATAGCTTCGACAAATGTAGTGATTCCAAATTCTTCCCAATCCCAATTTGGCTTTGTGCCAGATACAAATTACTTAAGAAATTCTGAAAATGATGACTCACAGCCCGCTCGAGCGAACTCTTTGAAAACCTCGATAACAAATTTTGGAAGTGGTGAGAGCAGCTCTGTTACTGGTCTTGCTTCTTCAATCAGTAATTATCAGGCAAACCCAGACCTTTCTACTCCATCAAGAAACGGAGTGGATATAATTGTACAAGAGTAAGAAGGCAGCCAGAAAGATTTAATCTCTAATTTATCGGGGAGGATTTTATTGTGTTCATTCTGTATATTTTTATATTTGGAGTATGTCATATTTTTTAATGATTAGTCTTGTCATGATTTTGTCATTAAAGTTCTCACTTTTCATTTGAAACTTTTATTGCTTATGGTATAGAACTAGAGCAAATACATAACACTCCGTATATAAGTAGGTTTTAGAGTTCAATTGTATTAGTTAGTTTTTATACTTAATAATGGGATAAAACCCATAACCGGTCCTGAAAATAAAAAACTAGTGGAAATAAGACAAAAGTGTGTTTCTTTCGTTTCATTAAAGAGATTCTCATTCTCCCTAATCTACGTGAACACAAAAGCTACTCATTTTGATTTCACTACTGACCCCTTTCGAAAGAGGTAGTCGTAGAGCCCTTATATTAACCCTTCCAGTCACAAAAAGCAACTCGACTGCAACTCAGGTTTCTGTGCCTACCATTGGTCAATGTCATGGCGGTACGTTTTCTGGAATAGTCCAAAAAAATTACTTCTTTCTAGATCTCCCCAATTGAAACCAGAGGATTTTTAATCAACGAGCAACTGCAGAATATCTAAATTTCCCTTATATTAAATTTCTTCAAGAATAATTTTTTTTCACATACAAATTGATATAACTCGAAATCTATGACGGATATAAGAATTTCGCCTGCATTTCTGGATTCTGTTAGACGAGATACATCTGTCAGAGCAAATTGAAGCAATTTTTTTTTCTGACCCAAAAATTGTCAAAGGAGTTAAAGTTATTCTTCTTTCTTGAATGCTCCAAAAAAGGATTATTTTTCCTAGAGACCCCAAATTGAAACCAGAGGGTTTTCAAGCAACGAGCAACTACGGAATATAAAAATATTGCCTCAAATTTAAATTTTACGTACAAATTGATATTACTCGAAATCCAAGAGAGATATAAAAAATCCGACTGCACTTGAGAATTCTCCTAGCCGATAAGCTTCTGTAAGAGCAATTTGAAGCAAATCTATTTTTTTTTCTGATAAATTTTTTTCCATAGTGTCTTTCTCGAACGGTCCAAAATATTAACTTTTTCCTAGAGCCCCTAAATTGAAACCAGGTGGTTTTCTAGCAATGAGCTAGTCAACGAGGAATATCAAAATTTTCCTCAAATTTAAATTTTTCAAAAATAGATTTTTGTCATATAAAAATTGATATGCTTTACTATAAAACTATGAAACTTACGAGGCCATGATCATATTTGGGGCGCTTTTTAGGTTAAAAGCGTCAATTGATAGCTCAAAAACGTTCAAACGAAGACAGGATTCTAGAGGACGTTCGATTCTAGATACGTGCTGAAATGGAAATTTAAATTTCAATCCACTTTTTCACAAAAAAATCCCAAATGGCAGTTAATTTGAAGCAATTTTTTTGGGTAGATGAACAAATAATTTCAAAAAACATTACAGCACGTACGTAAACCAACGTTTCACCTTTCTTTTGATACCAAATTCATTTCGATTGGATAAAGATTGCTTAAAATTTTAATGGAAGAGAAATAATATTGCAGCTACCTCGATTATCTGTAAAAAACATCGTGAGGTGTTGTCGCAGACGTAGGTACAGAATCGAACGTCCTCTAGAAAACTGTCCTTGTTTGAAATCGATACGACGAACCGTTTTTGAGTTAGCGACTCTTTTACCAAAAAAACCGTCCCAAATAAGATCGTGCTTATAGTCTCTTACGATATAAAGACTATGCACCCAAAATGCGATAGCGCTGGCCAATCAGGCATCCTGAATTGAAGTGACATAGACGCTTTTATTCCGGTCTATCGTGTTGACCTCGGTTGTTATGCATGCGCCACAATCAATATACAAAGGATATTACATATGAGAATCACTATCTTTGACACTAACGGCGCCCCATAGAATATTGACACGTTTGAATATTGAAATCGATCTGTAACAGGGACTTTTCTGTTCTAGTCCTTTGTGTGCTCACTGTATATCCTAACAAAAATATTTGATCGTAACTGTACGTTGTCACTTTGAACATTTCTCGTCATTTCCCAGAGCAGTATTATTTTTTTTACGTAAAACCGCATCAAATATCAATTTGAGTATAGATATTTAAGTGATATCATGTTTTCAATTGTAAATTGGGTAGTAATATGTATTTATTTATACAAAATAAACAAGATTTGTTGAAAATAAACTGTTTTTTATTGGAAAAACTCAATTATTTATAATTATGAAATCTTCGGTGATGCTTTTATGGTCCATTCAAAAAACATATATTTTGAAAGTTAATACCTATGTACTTCCAAATCTATTATTCATAACAATTCTGAATGACCCTCTACGGTTGAAGAAAGTCCTTCAAGGTTTTGATTTTTTCACGTGAATAGTCCAAAACTGTACAAGAACCATTGAAGTTATAGCCTTTCTGTTCAAAATTGCTTTGTGGTGGAACATTGATTATAACATTTTCAGTCACAAATGCATTTCTGATAGCTATATATATGCTTGAGTTGCATGTCTTGCTGTCAACATATTTTCAATATTTTTTGGATCATTATTTATAACTCTTTGGATCTGTTACATAAAGTTTGAATGACAAGTGTCCATTGAATATTTAGTTTTCCTTCTGAGTTCCCAAAATCTCTGTTTGAAGATTGTGTTTACGTTACCTTCAGTTGATTTTTTAATAATATCTTTACTTAACCAAATTCAGCTTCTTTTACAGCTTGAGATGAAATATACTTGTAAAAATCATGTAAATCAGTGAGTGGGCCAAATCATGCACTTTTAAAGGAAAATTCCTGGTTTTAAATTCGATAGATTGAAACCTTTCACTGTGTCTGAGGGTCTATTCTTATGACAAACTTGATGGTTACAGCATGTTTATCGAAAAGTTGCTGTAACCATTTTTTTGTCAAAAATTCTTTCATCTATGAAAACATTTCCATGGCACTTTTTTAGGTCAATGGTGTGAGTAATTTATTTTTTCATCAATTTTCAATTATTAGTAGTTATTAATGGAAAAATAATTATTTTAAATGTGACCTATATATTCCTGCATATTTCAATTGAGCTTGAAATTATCATTTAAAAAATGCAGAGCTTTTAGGTTTTTTCATGTAGACTTTGAAACGCACCCTTTGAAAAAGTAGGCTTTGGACGTCGCGTCGATTAAACAAAAAGCAAGTGTTAACTAGTAGCTGTCAAATGTGAAGAAAACTGTTCACAGCAGTAATTAAAACTCATAGTTTCAATAAAACTGATAACAATTCATACTAAATTAACTACCAATAAATGAAACTCCAGCAATAACAATAAAGAACAAACAAGAACAAAATATTCCTCAAGAGAAGATGTTCGAAATGTCTACCAGCTTCTCGTACACACAGGCGGCACCTTTTCTGAACATTTGTTGCCGACTTCAATGGGAGTGAGAGAAGCAAAACTTTTCATCATTGTCGCTTCCAATTCATGTCTAGAGTTGGTCTGCAATTTGAAAATAAGATCTTTCAACCTTCCCCGTAGGTAAAAGTCCGACTATTTCTTTCAACTTCCTATCCCTATTTGATGCACATAATTTTGGCCTATTCTTTTCAAATTGATTTCCATCAATTAGGGTTGTGTCGCCATCTTGTAAAAATGCCTCTCTTTGGATATTTGCTTGCTGCCTCTGCATTTTCGCAGGTTTGTATAAAACAGACTATTATGTCCCATTTTTCATAATTATCATACTTCATTGCAAATTTGTTTGAAAATTAAACAAAAACCATGAACTGATGACAGTTCTTACTGCTTAAATCAAAATTTGACAGCTACCAGTAAACATTTGCAATCTGTTTTATCTCCGCGTCGGCCAATGCGTACTTGTTCAAAATGTGCATTTCAAAGTCTACATTAAAAAACCTAAAGCTCTGCACCTCAAAGATGTCTCTAGCACAAAATCAAAGTGTGCTTCATTTTCGAAATGGTAATTTCAAAAAAAGTTATTAATAACTATACTATTGATGTATGATTTGAAAAAATAAATTTCTTTCACCATGACGTGAAAAAGTGCATTGTAAATGTTTTTATAAAAGCAATACATTTTTGACGAGAAAAAAGTTTCTGTAACTTTTCGAAAATGCATATTTTTGAAAAACATGCTATCTCAGAAACGATGATAGATATCAATTTACGGTTTTCACCATTAAGTTCGTCATTATAATTGACCCTCAGACACAGCCATATGTTTTAATCTATTCAGTTTGAAAACTGGACTTTACCTTCAAAGGTGTCTAATTTGGCTTGCTCTGCACAGTTTTTTTCTCCGGAAAACAGTGAACACTCAATAAAAAAATGTATATGCTCAAAATATTTGCTTCCGTATGTTGGCAAACTCTTTTGAGTGCTCATGAGCGCTTTTTAGAAGTATTGAGCTCTAAGCCCTTCACAAAGTTCTAAACCTTCTGATGACCAACCTTTTTTGTATTCTCGGATGACCAACAGGTGTTAAAAATGAGGAAATATAATCATGTATTAATAATTTAAATGTTTGTATTCTTTCATTGAATGATTAGTAAAACAAATCCTTCAGTTGAGTTGAAAAATTTGAGGTGCAATTAGTTTTACCAGGCTCTTTTAGTTTGGATGTAAATTGCTAAACATCTGGAGCTTTCAGGTTTTTTTATTCCACAATGTACCACCCTTTCCCAAAATATTTCCCCTTGGTTTGTATCGTCGCTTCGGTCGTCACTTTGTTCTCCGGTGTCTGTTGGACTGTTTTCAGCATTTGAATCGGTCTCTAACCATACATCCCCGTTTTCTAATATTATCTCATATTCTAAATCATCATAACAATCACTTGTATGAGCTATTTTGTCTAACTGAGCCGTCGTAAGGGACAAGTGACTTGCGGGTTATATTTCATCTACAAAACACTAAGCACATATAGAGGGCAATTCAAATTCGACCCCAACCTTTGGGATCTCCTAAACTACAGGAGATACGTCGATGCTTAAATTGGGGCAAAGTTGCGTATTCTGGTGCTTAACAAAATACTGTTTTGAAACTTGGAAAATTCCGAGTATTTCCGGAAATATCGGGAAAAAACTGAAAATCGGAATTTTCGTTTTCATTTTTTTCTATCGTTATTTGACAACATAGCTCAAAACCAAAAGTACATTTTTATTGATACTTTTTTTCAGCTACACGTTTTTATGTTCAGATTTACTATCTGACGTTTCGTCTTCTGGCATTCATCATCATCTTTTTTTCCTGTTATGGGCGCCATATTGTTTTTTTATACAGAAAAATAGTGATTCTCATTCTGATTTCATTGATGTATAATTTGTTATGATTTGCACTTCTAAAACCACAGATTTAAAAAAAAAACAACTTCATCTGAGATGGTCATGACTCCATCGAAAAATTTTGTTTAATAAACACTACTTGTCAGAACTCATTAAACATCATAAGTTTGCACAAATACTTCAGTTGAGATGTCCTCATTCTCAAATGAAGAAAAACGAGATACGTTGAAACTTTATTATAAATTTGATAGGAATAGTACGAAAACAACACAAATTTATCTTGAATTATATCCGGAAAGACAACAGCCGGATAGAACATTATTCGGAATTTTGGGCAAACACTTGACTGAGTACGGTGCGTTTCAAAAAACAAGAATGAAATCATGAGCTTGTAAAAAATGCACAAAAAGTATTACAAGTGTTCGAAATGATGGCTTTCTTCTTGAATACATAACCGAGCTCGTCGTCTCAAATTAAGAACAGCCCTAACAATATCCCTTCCTCCGATAGACCTGAATTGCGTGATGATATTGTCTCTAAGTTCATCTACTGTGTCATATTCTTGCTCTCCATAGATTCTGTTCTTTAAAGTGCCCCACAAGAAAGTATCCAAGACTGTAAGGTCAGGTGACCTTGCCGGCCACCTCACTGGTCCAGAATTTCCTAACCACCTATTAGGATATCTTTGGTGTAAATATTCGCAAACTACTCTTTTATTGTGTGGAGGAGCCCCGTCATGCTGAAACCAGCAGCTGTTATAATTAACAAGGGGAAACGTATCCGTATATTCTTCGAATTCGTTTCTTAAGAACGGAAGATAGGTTTCCCCGTTCAAAGTATTAGAGAAGAAATGAGGTCCAAGTATTCGGTCGTCATAAATTCCAGCCCACACATTCAAACGAAACCGAACTTGTGGTCTGACTTCTCTGAAGTGTCATGGATTATTTTCACTCCAAATATGCTAATTATTTCTATTAAAAACACCACAGTTCGAAAAAGTACTTTCGTCGGTACAAATAATGTTTTTCAAGAAGTTTGTAGGGTCTACCCTATTCGAGAGCCAGCTACAAAATTCCATCCTTCTCTCAGGATCACCTGGATGTGATTTTTGTGAAATATGTATCTTATAACATTTCACACCACTTTTTTTGAATTTCCCTCCAAACGCTCGTCTGTGGCACATCCATTTCTGCAGAGACTTGATGTGTTGATTTGGAAGGATCTGAATTTATCTGAAAAAGCACCAAAAATAATTATACTTCTTCGGATATGGAATGAACAATTATTTTACCTCGGCTAATAAGTTACGTTCCATTCTGCTTCCATATTTCATTCTTGGTTTTTGAAACGCACCGTACTCAGCCAAGTGTTCGTCCAAAATTCCGAATAATGTTCTATCCGGCTGTTGTCTCTCCGGATATAATTCAAAATAAATTTGTGCTGTTTTCGTACTATTCCTATCAAATTTATAATAAAGATTCAACATATCTCGTTTTTCTTCATTTGAGAATGAGGACATTTCGACTGAAGTATTTGTGCAAACTTATGATATTTAATGAGTTCTGACAACTACTATTGTTTATTAAACAAAATTTTTCGATGGAGTCATGACCATCTCAGATGAAGTTGTTTTTATTTAATATCTGTCGTTTCAGAAGTGCAAATCATAACAAATTATACATCAATGAAATCAGAGAACGAAAATCACTATTTTTCTGTATAAAAAAACAACATGGCGCCCATAACAGAAAAAAAAGTTGATGATGAATGCCGGAAGACGAAACGTCGGATAGTAAATCTGAACATGAAAACGTGTAGCTGAAAAAAAGTATCAATGAAAATGTACTTTTGGTTTTGAGCTATGTTGTTAAATAACGATAGAAAAAAATTAAAACGAATATTCCGATTTTCAGTTTTTTCCCGATATTTCCGGAAATACTCGGAACTTTCCAAGTTTCAAAACAGTATTTTGTTAAGCACCAGAATACGCAACTTTGCCCCAATTTAAGCTTCGACGTATCTCCTGTAGTTTAAGAGATCCCAATGGTGGGGGTCGAATTTGAATTGCCCTGTATATATTCACTGAGAATAGAATGAAACACTTTTGTTTATTTTCCACTGAAAGATTTTATAGTTTACATCATAACATAACTGAACATTCTATGTTATTACACATGATTAAATACTTCCAACCCTAATTACATAATATATTTCTATTTTCTAATTACTAACTACTTATAAACCATTATCTGTCTCCAAGAAGCGGCTATAGACGGTATTTTCCCAATATAAAATTGAAGCGTGGAAGGCCAAGGGGTGTCGTTTTTGACCTTAAATTCAGAAAATATTTTTTATTCGTGAAATATTGGAAACTATTTCATAACAAGATATGAAGATACTAAGCATGACCATATGGTCAGATAAAAAATTATCAGTTAAAAAGTGAAAAAATTTCTGAACTTATTGAAGAAAAACATACATTGGTGTCAAAATTGACCCCCCTTGGTCATCCGAAGGTTGAAAGCACCACCGGCAATTTGAAAAAGTGTCAGTAATCACAGTCTTCACCATCACAAAAGTTTTAGATTGCTTGTACAAACAAGCATAGTGCTCGCTCGACACATCTCTGAAATCCACCACCTCTCGTAGCGATATACCTCTGAAAAATGTTTAAGAATCAAAATCTACTATGAACTATGAACTTTAGTTACTACTCTATGATTGTTTGAATCCATGATGCGTTTTTCAGATCACCCATTCAATTGCAACGTGTGTCAGAGACAATACAAGTATAAAGGTAACCTAATCAGACACCAGAAATTTGAATGTAATCAAACACCGCAATTCATCTGTAAGACGGATGGTTGCTCTTACTCCAGTAAATTGAAGGCGAATTTCCTGCGACACGTTAGATTCAGGCACGAAGGATCCGTGGAAATCAAAGGAAGCAGCAACTATCTAGAAAGGAACTTGAAACCGGAACAGAATATATTTACTCCCTAGAATCCGGGTTAATTTAGTGCATAACCATAGTTTGACACATATACAAGGTGAGTCAGAATAAGACCGACAAACTCCGAATAGAGATTCTTTACCTCATTTCAAAGTGAACCAGTGGTGTAGTTACGATGGAATGTGGCCATATTTTCCTTCATATTTTCTTTGGTGAAGTGAATGGACGAATGAGTGTTTGACATCAGTTAGGCTCATCGATATTCAACCTAAAAGTCATGACATTCCATTTGCCTAAAAGTCGAGGTTTTGGAGATAATTGAGAAAAACTGAAGATATGTCCTGAGATGCCACGTAATTTCCTGAAAAAATTTTAATGTTGGGGAATCGAAAACATAGTACGGGTGAGTCAGAATATGACCGACAACTCCGTTTCTTCATTCATCATATTATTTTATCGAATGGATGTCGTGGATTCACTGGTATGTTACCATACTTTCTTGCATATGATTGTTTTGACAGATCAACTGACAAATAAACACAACCTCAAATCCATAATACTCCCCTCAGATAAGAGTTGAGGTCAAAACTGAGTTTTGCGAAAAACTGACGATAGTTTGTTGAATGTTATGTTGGAGTGTAACGTATTTTTCACCCCTATTCGGACGTTACAATGACGTTTACGAGTACTGGGTGTGTCTGACAACGGTAAACTCGGTTTACACCCAATACTACCCTAGGGCACCAGTAAGATTATAGTGGTATGTCCCACCTTCTCCCAGACGACACTTATGGGAGGCCCAGGATAGCTACACTGAAGAAACGGTATTCCAGGGGTCAGTTGTTACGCCCACGTTTCGTATTATGGCAAGTTGCCCTCACAACTGTCAGATTACCGGCTATACCTCTTCACCCTTCTATGAAAGGTTTTCAGAATATTACCCTAGTTTCCTCTATACCCTGAATAAAAGTATGGGGATTAATAGTATAAAATTAATTTATTCTCAAAATAATTAGGCGTACGGGAAAGCAATCATATCAGAACACATGCTAATGAATTGAATACAATATATATATACGGCTACTGAGAACTGATTTTCTTACGAATCTTTGGACGTGAATTGGTTTCCCTGTATAACGGTCGCGTTTTGAAACTTAGGTACGACGTAGTATATCAATCGTAACAGTTACTCCCGAATCACTGAGAACAGTTTTCAGGGTACTAGGATTTCGCGATATTAATTTTATCGACTCCTGGCTCACCGACTAAAATATATCGAATATAAAAATGCCAAACGAATTCCGTAGAGATGTATTGGCCTGTCCCTTTGGAATGCGTAATTTAATTATCGCGATCTACGTACTCATTGTAAACGAAATCTGTCCCTTCTGGTCGTAACTTCGTTCTTTTCGGGAGAGTTTTCGCAGTACGTCTTGGGTAGAGATACAGGAGAGTGGATACGCGATACCGGATGTCTGAAGGACAAAAACGTGAATACGCCTCCTTCAGCAAATAATAATAATAATAATAGGTCTTTATTTACATCTGGGTAAACATAACAATTTTGGAGTATAAAAATTATATAATGGAAAAAGGCGAGGTGTCAGCTGGTTGCGATGTGTAGGTAGGTACACACCGCTTCCTCTGTTTTTCAACCTAACCTTAAAAATATATATATATATATAAAACTAATACAGTAATATATAGTATATATCTAACATTCAACAAAACCATACTAATTAACCTATACATTTCTAAATAGTTCCTCCTTCAACAAAATTAATTATATAATTGTTTCAAACGAAGGAGAGGAAAAAAAGAAAAAAAAACATTGCGTATTAATGGAGAGAAGAAAAAAAAACAGAATATGATCACATTGTCCCAGATAGCATCATTTGACGTATTTTTCTTTTGAATGCATATAAGGACAGATGTTTTAAGGAGTCCGTCAATGAGTTATAGAGATGAGCCACTTGGTAGCTGAAAGATCGTTTGAACATTTCTTTTCTGTGTTTTGGTATATTCAGTCTGAACCGTTGTCTTGTATTGAGGTTATGAATGTTATGACGGAACAGAATTTTGTTGTATAGGTAAGATGGGTTCTGAGTAGTAATTATTTTGTGGAATAAATTGAGGGAATGCATTTTTCTACGATTGGCCATATTAATCCATGATATTTCTTTAAGTTTATGGGAAATATTTTGACGCCGACGAATTCCACATATGAGCCTCAAACAAGAGTTTTGGAGCACCTGTATTCTACGCTGATCAATCGTATCAATGCAAGGTCCGTAGACAGAATCACAATAATTTAGTTTCGAAAGAACTAGTGAGTCACAGAGAATGGTCTTTATTTTTTGGTTCAGTACCTGACGATTTCCAAAAATAACTTCAAGATTAGCGTAACCTGCTCTGATACAATTAGTTATGTATTTTTTGAAGCGGAGAGAACTGTCCAAGACAATTCCTAGATTTTTCGCTCAATCTGTTGATTTAATTCCATAGCCATCCACAGTAACTTCAATGTCGCTTATTGTCTTGGAAAGGTTCTGTCTGCTTCCAAAACACATAACTGTTGTTTTATTTCCGTTGATTGTCAATGAATGTTTTTTAGACTGCTCTACAATACGAGATATATCATAATTAATTTCATCAATTGCAGTCCCCAAATCGCTCACTTTGAAAGAGAGGTAGAGCTGAGTATCGTCAGCATAAAAGTGAATTTTGCAACTTTTCACAACATTGGCAAAATCTGAGGTATATATTGTGTATAGCAGTGGTCCTAGAATTGAACCCCGACAAAGAAAGAGGTTCCGACATACTATCTGCAATTCGAACACGCTGACGTCGATTTGAAATATAGTTTTTGAAAAAACTCATTGCATTCTCACCCAAGCCAATATAATAAAGAATACACAATAACATTTGATGATTCAGCGTGTCAAATGCCTTCGAGTAATCTAATAGGGTGAGTATCCTTATCTCATTAGCATCAGAAGCTCTTAGCATATCATCTGTGACAGAAAGAAGTGCAGTTTCACAGCTATACATTGGCCTAAACCCTGATTGTTGCTCAGGAAGAATATTATTCAGTTGCAAAAATTCACGAACTTGCTTCTCTACCGATCTTTCGAGTACCTTAGACATTGTGGGCAATATACTAACCGGTCTCAGATCTTTCATCTCTGAGGGATTGCTAATTTTTGGGACAGGTAAAACTATGGCTTCCTTCCAGAGTTTCGGAAAAACTCCGCGATCCAGACATGTATTTATTATGTTCGTGATAAATGGAATTATTCGAGGATAACACATCAACATTACTTTCAAATTCAGTCCGTCATGACCTAATGCATTTGTTTTGATAGAGTTAATAATACTTGAAATTTCAGTTTCCGAGACAGGTTTGAAATGGAACCTTTCCTGAGTTTTCATATTATTTTGATAAAAATTCATAGTTTCAACGTCAGGATTGTTCTTTGGGATAGAATTATTGTAGTAATCATTTAATTTACTCACGTCCCGTAAATGTATAGGTATTTTATTGGACCTCTCTTGCACAATATTCATTTTTCTCAACTCAGTCCATACTGTTTTCGTACCTTCGTATTTTAATTTATGTTCTAGGAAAGCTTTTTTTTTCGTTTTTGCATGCCAAATTTGTATAGTTTCGAAGCATTTTATAATAGTCCAATTTAGATGGATTTCTAGTCTTTTTCCAATTTTTTATAAGCTTTATCCCTCAAAGTCATTAAAAATTTCAAGTTATCTGTCATCCATGGGTTATACTTCCTAGTTATTTTAATTTTTTTCAAAGGGACATGATGATCGAGTAAGTTCAGTACAAGCTCATTAAAATATGCAATTTTTTCATCAACATCAAGAATTTCTAATATAGATTCAAGTGGAAGGTTTTCCAAGTTCCTTGAGAATTCATCGTAATCAAAGTTTTTGAAATTTCTAATTGTTTTAAAAATAGGAGTATTGGATTTTATTTCGAAATTTAACTTACATCTTATCAATTCATGATCTGATATATGATTCACAGAGATGACTTCATTCATGGATAATAAGCCACCTACGTCAGGAATTATTATGTAATCAATGAGAGTCGAGCTTCTAGGGGTGATTCGTGTTGGTCCGTTTATAATTTGTCTGAGGCTATATGTTTCTAAAAGCGAGTTCATTTGTGATGCACATGAGGAATCCTTGAGGAGGTCTACATTGAAATCTCCTAAAATTATGATATCATCATACGCTGGAATGAGTTCAGTAATCGTTTCTTCCAATGTGTGTAGAAAATTGTTTACATTATTTTTTGGTGGATTATAGACAACACCAATCGCAATGTTTTTCCACTCGCACGTTAATTGTATCCACAGTTGTTCGATGTCATAATCTACGTGAATAGGTGAGAAATCAAAAGAATTATGAATATAGAGTGCAACTCCACCCCCTCTCGTAGATCTATCTCTTCTCAGGAGATTATATCATCCAATTTCAATTAAATTATCCGAGATATTTGGGTGCAGCCACGATTCTGTTATTGCTAAAATTTCAAAGTGATAATGATCAATTAGATTTCTCACATCGGCAATACTAGGAACTAACGAACACACGTTCAGTTGAGCTAAAGAAAGTTTATTGTTATGATGCATTCTTCGAATTTTTTTTTTTTTTAATATTAGTCCAAAATAATATTTATTGAAAATAGATATACAAAAAGAATAACCTAAACACTTTATTTGTCGGTCGGTAAGTTATCAGCTGCTGAAATTATTCGTTTCTTGTTTGACTACAAGTGGTAAGCTCATTGAGTTCAGCTACTTCCAATAAGCAGGGGCCGTACTTGTCGGATACGTAGGAACTTCAACAAACGGTTTCCTGTGCCTGATTTCAAACGAGACAATCTCCATTTCTGTGAAGGCACATTTGTGGATAACTGTGAGACGTGGCACTATATTGACTGGGATGGAGGGTGTCCAAGGTGCTCGAAACTTTTACTGAACGGGCTTTATTCGGTTGACTCAAATCGTAATTCAATTTTCCACCTTAGCAACTTGTTCGATTCTAGTACACAAACTAAATTCCAAAAGGTCGTATCGGACCCTTTTGGAATCAGTAATTTAACAGTAACGTTCTGGTACCTGTATTAAAATGCAATTACCCATTTCGGCTGTAAGACCTAACCTTCTGGGATAAATATCGTGGTACTTTGATTATCACGTAGGTGGTTGTTGAATTGCGGTCTCTTAATAAATGAACGAATCGTGGTTCGGGAATTTCAAATCACCTATTAATTCATATACAATATAGCTTGAGCCTAACCTCGGAACTTCAATACGAAACTTTCTATTTCAAATAATAATCACGATCTGAACTGTTAAATTTGCCGGCACCAAAAGAGATAGATTTTCATGTGCTTCCACTATTCATACCATCGGTTGGCCTTCGTAGTAAAACACATAAAAAACGGTAGCCGTCGTAGCAGAAGGCACAAAAACTATTCAATTTCAGAAAAAAATATTACTTATGATGAAAAGTTAAATGAGACCCAAACTCCATGTATAAGTATAGTATATTGTGTATCTAGTGCGTGAAGTATACTTTTTTACGCGAGTGTGGAAGTTTGTGGAACGAGCCGCAGGCGAGTTTCAGAATCCGCTAGAGCGTAAAAAAGTCTTCACGCACGTGGTGCACACTATACTCTCTCTTTCTTTGAGAAATTTTAATACGTGTTCCTTTTCCAAAACGCGTGATTTTTTAGGAATGTATCCCTCGTTTTTCCGTTTCAAGAAAGCGCGAACTTTCGGATAATCACCAATTTGTACGTTGTACTTAACACTAAGGGTGCTTTTCAACATTGAGTAGTGACTCCATAAGGTAGAAGATTTAACCTTTGTTGATAATTCAGATAGGTAGGCTAATATTACCCTTTCGGAGAATGAATGATTGGACGTTGTTTGTATTGCGCCATTGCATAAACTTTTCCAAAATGTTTTCCCAACGATTTTTGTGGCAATAACGATGAACTTGCTTCACTGGCTGCTAACGTTATATTTGGAGGAGTTGATGGGAGTACTTCAATGCTGTCCATCAGGAATTTGCGTGAAATACACGGCTAATCGGTTTAAATCAAAATTTCGTCGTACTATTTATTAATTCAGAGGGTAATTAATTACTATTTACGGTCTATTAACTGATGTAACTCTGAACTTCACTCTACGGGAACTGTCATATTTGTCAATTTCTCTCGCCACCGCTACCTAGACCAGCGACCGGTGTGTGAATTTGTATTGACTCTTATGGCACCGGTGCGTGAAATAAATCCCATAAGAAAAGCATGGCACTTCACACACCGATTCGTGAAATGAAGCTTTACACATTTTTATCGATGTGTGACGTTAGTAATTCACATACGGGAGTAGAAAAAATATTTTAGGCGCAAGAAGCCAGATGAGCAAAAAGTGGTAGGTATCAAAAATTGGGAAATATGGATGGAATTATCTACTATTTTCTGACTTGAAAGATTGCTTTCCATTTACAGTAAATTTTGAAATTACAGTGAAATGGTATGGAAAGGCGTACGAATCATTTCTGTGATACTGGTTAAGACTAGTTAAATTAGTCTCAGAAATTATTCGTTAGAGGAGGCTCATTTCTAGAGCCATTTTCGATTGATTTATCTAGAAAAATATTATCTAATCAGCATGTTTTTGATGAAGAACAACGAAAGATTCCGTGTAAGTATGGTTCATGCTTTGATCAGTGGTGTACCACAAACAATTCTGAATGGTTCGACTTTGCGATTAATTATCACGAATCGAAAGAAACGTTTTCAGGAGAGTATAGTCACTTACTAGCGTATTTTCGACAATAATTTATAAGAATTGAGAAACAAAAATCCAAAATTCGTAATAAAGATGAGGTGACAGTCTAATTCGAATCGAGTTGAGGATTCTTTACCTCATTTCGAGCTGAAAAGTTTTCATCTCATCTATTATGAATTTGAGGCTGGGTTAGTTTATCAGTTGATATTTCAAAACAATCATTACGAGAGAAATTATCGTCACATATCAGTGAATTTACGCCATCGATTCTATGAAATAATACGTCTCATGAAAAAAATGGAGTTTGTCGGTCTCATTTGGACTCATACCTGTATTATCTTCTGAATACTCCCACCATTCGAGAATGTTCAGTATAGGTTGACACTCATTTGTCCATTCACTTGTATAAAGAAAATATGGAGGAAAGTATGGCCACATACCACCGTTACTACGCCACTGGTTTACGAAAATTTTAAGTTATAACTTCAAATCATCACATTCATAAACATAGATTGGTGTACCAGGTTTAATTTTTTTTTCTTGAGGAGTTTCCAAGAAAAATAATCAAATCCTATATTTTGTGTAATTTCGACACCCTGTAACTCAGAGAGAATGCATTTTAGGACATACATTGATAACAACTTTTCACTTCGAAATGAGGTGAGGAGTATCTATGTGGTGATTGTTGGTTTTATTCTGACTCACCCTGTATACTGTGGCATAACTAGGAAAGCTGAAATAATTTGGCAGCAGCAGTCTTTGATGCTGCAAATCAAGGGAAAATTACACGATGAGCTCTCTACCTTAAATTTATATATGCTTGAATATGTAGTGAACATTGTAATTGAAACGTTTTCCCCAGATATTCGTATCTTAGGAGGAAGAACGAATTTTATATTTGATAAATCATTATCTGTCTGCGAATTTTAGGACATATTTTACGTGGTGCCCTCTAATGTTTGGTGATTGTTGCACCATTTTATGTGTTTGCATTAAATTGAAAAATATTCGGGTGAATTCAAGTTTTTTTTCGCATCTTTTATTGCAGGCATTTTAATATAGCCTACATAAATTGCACTACAGTGGGTACTTTTCTTTGGGGTTATTGTCCTTTTTTATATTGATGATGCAAGCTTTTTTTAACTTGCTTTGTTGCTATTAATCTAAGAGTCGGGGAGAGGTCGCCCTTCACCCATCTGTTAACTGGATAAAAAAGATTCTATGAAGTTTCGTAAATAGACGATTGCTCCTAAAATAGCTTGCATATCAAAATGAGGTCCATGATATTTTTTATTTAAATAATAAAAATGGTAAAGGTAAGATTATCGGGCTTCATCTCGAAACGAAAAGAAAATTGGTATTACTTACGTGGCTCCTGAACATGAATCCGAATGAATTTCGTGGAGGTCTCTAATACTTTCGAAATATGACTTTTTGAATCTGAAAATCCATCATTTTCAAACATGATTTTTTTCAATTATAATTGCACAAGTGGTTTGTATTTTATCGGGTAAATTTGGGTTGTTTAATGAGAAACTGTTTCCTAGCAATTTGACGAAAATAACTGTCAACTATTAAAAACACGACACCGAAGGTGGAGTGTTTTTAGGTTGACAGTTATTCGAGTCAAATTGCTAAAGGAAACAGTTTAGAATTTGAACAACACAAATTTACCCAATATCAATACAAACCTCGAGTGTAATTCGGCAGGACAATTTAATGAATGAGAAATTTGGAAACATATCAATGCAAACTTTATTCATGAAACATTAAAAATAAACACATTTTTGTTTTAATGTACAATTATTAAAAACGCAGTTATTGAAATTCTTACTAGGAACAGTGATATCGCTGCGGGTGCCACAGCTAATCGTTTCTGTAGTAGATGTTGAAGTTTTTTCATTTTCCAAACGAATTGATTGAATAATGCTTGAATGATACTCTTTGTCAACTTGTAAGTATGGTTTTATTGATGATGAATGGCTGTGTCCTGTTATTTTTATTAGAGCTTGTCCCTCAATTCTGCTTTTACTTAATTCGCTAACTGCTGCCGCTCGATTTGAGTGATTTGTAATTTTGACACGTTTGACATCTAAACCAATGCGTTGTGCTGAGCATTTAGTCCATTTGGAAATTTTATTAATTCCAATCGGCAAATTCTTGTACCAACCTTTATTTCGGCGTTCGTAGACACACCGAATCGACTCATTGTTAGTTCTTGAAAATTCAATAAGTTGTTGACAAACATGCCAAACTATTTATTCTGGTAACCGACACCGCGATAATTGATGAACAAATGAATAAGTGAAAAAACCACTAGTGTATTTGTCGTTGTAAAAGTTAAAGCTAACTTTTGCTACTGTCAAAGTGACAATTGCACTGTGGCATATGCGATTTTTTATACATGAGGTAAATTGTCGGTAAAAAATCGCACAAAATTTCTCCTTTTTGTCAAGACTTTTTTCACACCATAATCATTATATTTTACAAATAAAAGCATCAAAACTAAACGTTTTACAAATAAAATGAACATTCTCATTTTACTCAACCTCACTTTTCATTCTTGAGGCAAGGTAGGGTTGGGCATACTTTATAAGAAGAATGATTGCTTGTAATTGTGAAATATGAGTTGATCAGGTTCTGTAAAAAGTGTCAACAAAAAGAAGAAGGCAATTTGTGCGATTTTTAATGAAAAAATCGTTCTTAAAAATGTTCGATTTTCAAGATTCAAAAGGTCATAACTCGAAAAGTATTAGTGACCCCACAAAATTCTTTTGGATTCGTGTTCAGGAGAACCATGTAAGTAATACCACTTTTCTTTTTGCTTCGAGAAAAATCTCGATTAATTTACCATAACCATTATGGTTTTATTTTAATAAAGAGTAGCCTTCGCCACATTTTGATAGGCAAGCCATTTTAGGCATATATGCGTCTATTCATGAAACTTCATAAAGAATATGTTTAATCCAGTTAACAGATGGGTGGAGGTCGACCTCTCTTCCTCTCTTGTACTAAATGTTTGCCTATCTGTATGTCTGTCTTTCCAAATCTTTTTGAAAGCAAGCTTTTATTTACCGAAATTGTATGCAGCGAATGTAAAACTATTTCATACTTATCGAGAAAATGATATTGGGTTATCAAAAAGTTATGTTCGGTCCATGGTTTATGAAAAATTTTTTTTTTTCGAAAAGTCGTCAAGAATTATGTACCTCTATTTTTCAAAATACTGAAAAAATGTAGTGTGAATATTTCATTGCAATGCTATGAATCACTCAGATTAAAATTTACATCAACATCCTACACTATTTAGACGTGGATGAAAAGAAAATCCTTAACGAATCAGAAGCAATGAATTCATGATATAAAATGAGTTTATTCACAGAAAAAAAAAATACGTGACAATATAATAAAGGTTTTTTATAGTTTGTAAATAAACTGTTCAAATCCACAGAAGCTGATTTAAATGGTCCAGCTTGTGTTGATATGTTGAAAACTAAAAACTAAGTAGAAAGTAAAATATGCAATATAAGTGCTACCTATAAAAGATAGTGAGAAACAAACATTTATATTAATAGCGGAAGTATTTGTAATTTTGTAAAAATTAGTATTTTAATAAACTTATTTGAAATGTATTCATTGATATTTTTTATAGGATATTTCTCAAAGATGAAGAAACGTCACAAAGGTGAGCAAGGCTTCCATGTTTGTCAAAGATGTGATCGAGTTTTCACTAGGATCGACAATCTGAGGAGACATCAGAAGTACGTCTGTGGAGTTCCTCCTCAATTCCAGTGTGGTATCTGCTACTATGTAACTAGACATAAGTATGTTCTTGATTTGCATGTTCGAACCAAACATTCAATGAAAAATAAAACTATGTAAATTATCCAATGTTTGTTTTTCTGAATTTTCGAAACGATGCGATTGTCATCATGTAAATGATTCACACTCAGAAAATGTCAGAATCCGTAAAATTTTCCCATTCCTAATGCCCAAACTGTTTTAATTTAGTTCGGAATTTGGTACATCCTGTATAATTATCAATTACTCAACTGTGAGTTAAAATATGTACTCTTTCAGATTTCCCTATGAATATTTGGCGATTTCATTAAAAAATAAATAGCGATAACGTCATTTCACCTACGCAAATCAACCAGTAGTATTTAATTAAAAAAAGGATATAAATTGACATGTTCGAACGTTTTTCCAAGTATTTCGTTACGATTTGAACGAATTTATCCACTACTTCATTGAATAAAATCGGTTTCAATGGTGGAGCCCGCCTGAATCATTTTCCATTCAAAAGAATGGCGATGACGTCATATCTACCTCAAGTATCACCCTGTACATTTAAATTTTTTTGGCAAAATTTTTAACAAAAAATATCATGCCTGAGTTGTATGTTGTAACTGATGTGTCCGTCAGTTCCTAAATGGTAGATGGAATTGGATGGACCGTCATTGGTCATCACCCTGTATATAAAGTCACATTTATTTTGATCTCCACATTCTCACGTTTCAATTTGTGAAAAATCTTGGCCACTAATAGAATGTACGCGTGAACAAGTTCCTTCAACTCGTTCAACTCGCAAATGGTAATAAGTTTCTCAATTAATAACTATGAAACTAGTCATAGTGTTGAGGAGAGAATGATGAATATATTAAATAATAATGAAGGAATTTCACCGAGTTAATCGTGAATTAAAGGGTGATTTCTGAAACCATGGGTGTCTTTTTAATGGTAAGAGATACGAGGTCGGTTAAATGACACCAAATGTGGAGTTTATCAAAGCCAACTAAAATGTGAAAAAATATTTTGATAAAATCTATTCGTTTTTGTTTTATACGCAAATAACAAATTTTGATCATTTTCGTGTCTCTTGCAAGTCAATTTTGACCCACTTCTGGCGGTCCTAATTACTTGAAATTTGGCAGATGTTCATAATGCCGGTGACAATGCACTATGAAAATTTTATTGAAATAAAAAATAAAAAATGGCGGCTCCTCCAATACGGTGGACGAGATTTGTGATTATGGTCCGAATCCATTCAAAATTGGTATGTGGGGGTTTTTGAGGTCGGAGATCATGATTTTTTTGTTAAAATTTATAAATTCAAGATGGCGACTTCAAAATAGTTCTTGTTTTTGTATAAATGACGATAACTCCGTTGTTATCAGCAAAAAACTATTACTTTGACATATCATCTGTAAGAGAAAAAATAGTTATTCATAAATAAGTTATAGTGAGCTCTGACCTACATTTGAAAAATGAAAGTTGGTACTGATATCTCAAATTCTAGAAAAGTTAGTATGAATTTTATATTTTTTCGAAATCTCATTGAAAAACTGCCATAAGAATGTGAAATTCCTATTCGAATATTTCCATAAATAAATAAGTTACGGAGGAGACATGAAAATGATCAAAATCTGTTTTTTGCGTATAAAACAAAAACGAATAGATTTTATCAAAATATTTTTTCACTTTATAGTTAGCCTTCATAAACTCCACATTTGATCTCTCACCATTAAAAAGATACCCATGGTGAGCATGGTAAGTGGGACACACTGTATATCCCAACGAAATCATGTTAATACGGTATCAGCTATCTTCGGAGGATGATAATTCACTTGAATAAACAGGATGTCTACGAAAGAACCGGCCATTTATTTCACCAATTTATCAAATCACCCTGTACGAAATGTATGAATTGTGATTAATAATGGAATGAGAATAGTATATTATTGCGTGCCAAAATAATTTTATCAATATTTCATTATAACATCGAATTTTCAGACATTACTAAAATGTTTTTATTTTTCACTCTGTACATAATGATATAATCTGCACCATCTGAATGATATTTAGTAATATGAAGGTACGTTGATGATAAGAGCGATGAAAAATGCAGTTGCCACTTTTAAATCCCGAGAAAATAATTAAATAAAAATTACTGATTTTTAACTTGAATGTCCTGTATTTCAAAATCTATTCATCAACGAACTTTGCAATTCTGCACTTTAAATCAGTACATCAAATAATATACTAAAAATTCAGACCATTTCACCGAGAACCATTTTACCTATAAAAATTGCGATGTCTTTTGAACGGTTTGATGTGGAGCAATGGAACAAAAATATTTTGAATGGTGTTACCGGGGGTAATACCACAAGTGCATTGAAAATTACCGATAATTCTGAAAAAAATTTGTTTTTTTTTTAAACTGCACGAGTTTATTTTTTTCGTTGTTTCAAAGCATAAATTGCCCGATTCCGAAGGAGGAGGGCAATTTTTTCTTAGTCCACTTCGATATCTCGTTTCGCCCTACAGGTATGTTTTTGAACCATTGATTTGTTACTTTCCAAAATGGATTTGCAGTTAAAAATATGCGGTCATTTTCAATGTGTTCTCTTTTCGATTTCAATGCGTGAAATAATCGAACTGGACAAAATTACTGTTACTTCTATTCGTTACTAACCACTTGGATGAAGCACATTGTTTGGATCCACCTTGGGTAGTTTTCCCAAAAATTGGATTGTACTCAATTCTCTTTGTTTTTTGACCTGCATTATCGAGTTCTTCTTTGAAAAACTGTAGTTTTGCTCTGCATCCTTCGCTACCTCTCCACGCTAATTCATACGACAAAACAAAGAACAATTTTTTTTGTAGTCCCTCTGGGGTACCTTCGTCACAACTGTTTACTAGTTTTTTCAATTCTTCAAACTTCAGGGCAGTTGAACTCACTTTTCTTTTATCTTCCTGAGCCTGTAGGTCTCGTCTCTTTGCATTTTTGGCGTTCTGTGCAGATTTAAACACGACATCTTGGAATGGGTCAATTTTCATACCATATTTCTGGAACTATTCTTCCATAATCATTTTGGCGGTGACATTCCAAATAGTTTTCACGGTGCTTTCTTTGTACTCCTCACCATTATTTTTCTTCATGTTATGAGCCCAGTCCTTCAAGATTTTTGCAATTTCGCATATTGGCGTGTCTTTTTCTAATTTATACCCTCTTGCTTTACAAAAATCCATGAACTGATTCCAAATAAACTTCTTACTTTTCTTAGTATTCGCTGGAGTCGTTTTTGCGATATTCTTATCGATTTCGGCTTCATTAAAAGTTCCGAAACGGTTCATTTTAGACGAGAGATATGAAAACAATGATATTTGTTTACTTCAAATTAGCGTAGGTAGATGACACATTTGAAGTCTCACTTCTGACATTAAAATCGCGCGACTTCACTTGAATTGACACCTAATGCGATAATTGCACTGCCGTGACGCGAAACGCGTCACTACAGTGCAATTATCGATGTGAGCCAGCGGTAATTGCATTCCTCTTATGGACGTTTTTACACGTGAGGGAAATTTCCGATAACATCTTGAGAGAAGAACATTGCAAATACTCGACAGATGGCGCTGGGGGCAAATCAACTTGAAAATTCCGAAATGCAAAAAGATTGAAATTGTGAAAATAAGTATTACGAAAATTGAAAAAATTCGTATTGTTGAAGAGAGAATTGAGTTCTCTTTTCAACGATGTATAAATTTGACCCCCCATGACGTTTGAAATTTATGAATTGATGTGCCCCACCCGCGCCCCCTATTGGGCAATCGCAATGACTTATATTTGAAATAGTTTCGGTGATACCATTCAAAATGGGTTTTGTTTTATGTTTTTATGACAAACCGTTCAAAAGTTAACAGGGGGGATGACTAAGAAAAGCCACACTGTACATATTCCTTCTTTGTAGAATGGCGTAGAATCCAAGTTTTTGCTGATGTGGTTGATGATGTAGTTTTTAAATGATAGATTTGAGTCTCAAAATGGACCTAAGAATTTTGTTATTTCTGATGCCATCAATGTAGCATTATAAATGTGGACTAGTGCAGCATTATTTTCTTTGATGGAGTATTGCATCAATGTTTTTTTTGTGGTTAAGTATTAATCTGTTAACAGAACACCAGTTACTGAAACTGTTGACATTTGCAGATATAATCGACAAACTTGCAAATGGCCGTCTCCTTTGATCTGCCAGAATAAAAACCCGTTTTGTGAATGTTTGATAATTCTGTCAATATATGATATTAATCTTTTATGCATGGCCCTCTCTATGATTTTACTGATTACTTAGGGTACAGTTATTTGCCTAAAATTCTCCATAGAGGGGGTCATCTTTTTCATATTGGCGTGACCATCCTCAGTTCCTCCGTTCCCCGTAGTCTTCTACACGCGTATAATAGCTTTTTCCCGTACCCGTACTATAATGATACACTTTATATGCCCATAATCCGTTTCATTATCATGATACAGATTTTTCATAACCATACAGATTTTTAATCAATAGAAACCCATAATTTTTCATTGGCATTATAAGCTTATGACAAAAAAAAATTCTAAACGCTTGAAATAAGAAAAAAAGTAACAGGCAAAGACCATGTGGAGAATGTTGTTGAGGTTCCAACTTTTAGTAAAAACAAAAATTAAACACGAAAACACACGAAATGATGAAATGGGGATGCAGTTTAGGGATTGGAAACGGTTTTATGAAATTTGCGGCGAAACGTGACCTCTTAGCGGAAAATTTTTTAATGGAAAAGTTGTAGATAATAAAAAAATCAATAACTTTTGTATTCAACACTCTTCGACATAACCTCAAATTAAATGTCAAAATAGTGAAAAACCAATTTTTCAGTATTTAATTTTTTTCTCGCTTATGAATGATGTGGCACTTATTTTTATTTTTGCCAAACAGCGAACGGCAGCTCTTCGTCTGGCGGTACTGGGTCGTGGTTCAAATAATTAAAATTGAAAACTTTGATAGTTACATTAAATGCATTGAGCGCCACTAAATTTTTGATGGCATGGAATCCAGAAACCTCTGATTTATTTGAGACAAAGTATTATGAAATGATAGTCAAAAATCGCCAATGATACTTCATTGTTCATAAATGAGCAATAATAGTAATTATGTACAATTATATACAGTGGTGATTCAATGACAAACAAAATGCATGTGATTTTCTGGAACTGTATCCAGAATGATTACCAAAAAAATACGTAAATGAAATCTGATCAGTTTCAAACGATTGTCAAATATAATGATATACCTGTAGGTACTAAGACCTATCGTTGGACATGTAAACATATACAGTTAAACAAAAAAAAAAAAATATTCACAAATAATCATAGATACATAATACCTATTTATCTGAGGTTCTCTCAGATATCCTCTCCTTAGATCATTTTTCGGTGATGGTAAGTTCCAGACAGGTATCTAACGATGAACAGCAATGGACAGGTAGACATTCGAAATTCAGACAGCTACTCAGATCGACCTTGACCTCTGGATTGAAACGGAAATCTGGACAGGAATCGAAACATCACAGTTTGTGTATCTCAGCAAATATCCAGATGAACCATAGGGACGTAGGGTAAGGGTGAAATACGCCGGTATGAATGGAAGAAGCCCTCCATCAGGAACAAAATAGGCCAGCAAGAAATGGACTAGGACGAACTAGGACAACCGGTAAAGGTGAAACAAACCATCTGGTATGAGTGAAACAGACCGTCCGGTAAGAGTGACACAAGCCGTCCGGTAAGAGTGACACAAGCCGTAGGTAAAATGATAACCCATTTCAACACGTGTTGAGTGAAAAAAAAATGTGGTGGAGAAGACAAAAAAAACATAATGAAATTACTATAAAGTACATACCTCTTTACTCCAGAGGGTAAACAATAAGTGACAAAATTATTTATTTCGAAACACTAAAAAGGGGCATATCCCCAAGCTTGAAGATACGAAAAGACTATGAGGGACTACTGATCCCCTCGGCGTCTCGTTGATCTTACCCACATCAAAATGTCCTCCTCCTCATCCTCATCGGAACTGTTTCCCCCCAGAAACATTTTGTATGAAAAAGGTGGGAGTGACAATCGGTGTTCCCAACAGTCGAAAATTAAAATAACGTTTTTCTCATTCACACGAGGATAGTATGAAACAAGTTCGGTACAACAACAAATGTTGAATGAACTAAGATTCCACTCCAAGTAACCTGACAGTCAATGAAACAAAACTAGAATTAGAAACGGTGCTATATTCGCTGGAACAGCTGATAAGTGTCCACAGTCTGAATGTCACCACTCATCCACTAGGTTAACCTATACTCTTGAAAATGAAAACAAAACAATACCATCTAGAAATATGATCTAAAGACTCTGAAATTAATAACGAGTATTATTGTGGGAACCAAAAACATAATAATACAAATAAATAAATATTAAAAATAACGAACAGTCGTTACCGACCGATGATGAACCCTTTACTCCCATAAACACCTAACTACGTAGGCTTATTATGGCAAGAACCTGTCAGAAAACAACTACTCCCCTGGCTAAGACCACGACGGGTATTGAATTAAATCTAACAGCTACTTGTGCAACGTTCCTCAAAACATCAGAGGACGCAATTGCAAGTGCCCTCTATGACCAACCAGCAGAATTATGTTTTGATTTGGACGGGGTGACCACCTGCAGACTAGTTTCGAGGTTGTTGCCTCTCATCAGTGCAAGGGCAGGTCAACACAGACAGCACTTAAGCCATCTGTTCCCCGTCCAAACCAATACACACTCCGCTGATTAATCAATTCTGGTTCACGAGATGAAAGCAGTTTCTAGGCCGCTCCACCTAGCGAGCAGAGGAAGACACTCCGAATCTCCGGGTTGAGAGATTTAATCGAAGAAGACAGAAATCTTTGGGAGATCGTTTGCTAACGAACAGTCGTTACCGACCGATGATGAACCCTTTACTCCCATAAACACCTAACTACGTAGGCTTATTATGGCAAGAACCTGTCAGAAAACAACTACTCCCCTGGCTAAGACCACGACGGGTATTGAATTAAATCTAACAGCTACTTGTGCAACGTTCCTCAAAACATCAGAGGACGCAATTGCAAGTGCCCTCTATGACCAACCAGCAGAATTATGTTTTGATTTGGACGGGGTGACCACCTGCAGACTAGTTTCGAGGTTGTTGCCTCTCATCAGTGCAAGGGCAGGTCAACACAGACAGCACTTAAGCCATCTGTTCCCCGTCCAAACCAATACACACTCCGCTGATTAATCAATTCTGGTTCACGAGATGAAAGCAGTTTCTAGGCCGCTCCACCTAGCGAGCAGAGGAAGACACTCCGAATCTCCGGGTTGAGAGATTTAATCGAAGAAGACAGAAATCTTTGGGAGATCGTTTGCTAACGAACAGTCGTTACCGACCGATGATGAACCCTTTACTCCCATAAACACCTAACTACGTAGGCTTATTATGGCAAGAACCTGTCAGAAAACAACTACTCCCCTGGCTAAGACCACGACGGGTATTGAATTAAATCTAACAGCTACTTGTGCAACGTTCCTCAAAACATCAGAGGACGCAATTGCAAGTGCCCTCAAAACATAATTCTGCTGGTTGGTCATAGAGGGCACTTGCAATTGCGTCCTCTGATGTTTTGAGGAACGTTGCACAAGTAGCTGTTAGATTTAATTCAATACCCGTCGTGGTCTTAGCCAGGGGAGTAGTTGTTTTCTGACAGGTTTAGCAAACGATCTCCCAAAGATTTCTGTCTTCTTCGATAAAAAATAACATCTAGGTACGTACAATATTATTCATTTCGGTGACAATCAAATGATTGTACAATGAGTCAATAAACGCTAAAAGATTTTCATTTGTTTACAGAATCAACCTCAATGTAATTGTTGTTCAGTTCAGGACTATGATACATTTTAACACATATGCACATTCGTCAGAATAGTATAGTTTTGACGGAAAGCTGAACGAACAGGTGATGGTAAAATAAATATACAGTGGGTGAAAATTTTATTTCAGGATATGACGGACATTTTCAAAGTTTTAATGAAAACTTTAATACTAAATACGGAATTGGAAAATATCCATTAATTGAATAATATTAAATGAGTCCTGTCGAATATCATTTAATTTTTGACACGTCAAAATGTAATTGTATATTTCCAGAAATAAAATGAATAAAAACCATTGTATCACAAACTCGAATAAATAATTATACTGATCACCGACAATGAAAATGAAATAATCTTGTGCAATAAAATAGCATTTTGAAATTTCATTTAAATATACTGGGTGAGTAAAAGAAAAATGCTATAATGATTTAATTCAGATGAGAATTTGTAGAAATATGTATTTTTTCATTTTTTTTAATAAGCATGATTTTTTCGCAATTCAGAAGACGACTAGTTTTCTAGTAAGGTACATTTTTCGAAAAAAAAACCCTTATCTTCCACAAACAATTGTTCTGGTGTTTTTTTTGTATTTCGAAGGTCTATAAGGAATCTACTTGGTCAAATGGTCTCCGTAACTTGGTGGTTTATGGAACCGCTTAAAATTGAGAAAAACCGACAAGTCTCTCTGATTGATTGTAGAAAAAAGTAACAGGCAAGGACCAGGTCGAAAATAATGTTGAGGTTCCAACTCTGAGTAAAAAAATATTTAAACAAAAAAACACTCAAAATGGTGAAATGGGGATGCAGTTTAGGAGTTGAAAACGTTTTTTTCGGCGAAACGTAACCTCTAAGCGAAATGTGTACAAAAAAAAATTTTAGATAATAAAAAAATCGGAAAGTTCTTTTTTCAACACTTTTTGACGTAACCTCAAATTAGCCGTCAAAATGGCAAAAAATCGATTTTTCAGTATTCTTTTTTCTTTCGTATAAATGATTTAGTTGAAAATTTGTAGATATATGTTTTTTTTGTGTCGAATAAGCTCTATTCTTTCGCAGATGAGAAGACTTTTAGTTTTCGAGTTTATTAACATTTTTAGAAAAAAATAACCTTATTTTCCACGAACAATTGTCTTCATATTTTTAAGTATTTCGAAAGTCTATAAGTGACCATTTTATTTGTTGAAATGTCTACATTCAAATGGTCTATGTAGCTAGGTGGTGCACTGATCGTTAAACCGCTTAAAATAGAGAAAAATGTCACTCTGAATCATGATTTCCTCAATATTTTCAATTATTTTCGACTTTCTTCTTTATTATTATAACAAAAAGTAGTTTATATCAAATTATCCATAATAAAATATTGGAATACATAATTACTCTACGAAAATAATTTTATAATATCATTTTTATTTTTTTACAACTATTGAAAATATTGAGAAAATCATAATTCAGAGAGACTTGTCGGTTTTTCTCAATTTTAAGCGATTTAACGATCAATAAACCACAAAGTTACATTAACCATTTGAAAGTAGACATTTCAACAATTGAAATTATCACTCAAAGACCTTCGAAATACAAAAAAAACACACGAACAGTTGTTCGTGGAACATAAGGGTATTTTTTACGAAAATTGTTTGTTACACGAAAACTAGTCGTCTTCTGGATTGCAAAAAAATCATGCTTATTCAACACCAAAAAAAGATATTGTTACAAATTTTCATCTTAATTAAATCATTCATAAGCGAGAAAAAAATTAAATACTGAAAAACGGTTCTTCGCCATTTTGACATTTAATTTGAGGTTATGTCGAAAAGTGTTGCATGCATAAGTTTTTTATTTTTTCATTATCTACAAATTTTCCAATGAACATTTTCCGCTAATAGGTCACGTTTTGCCGCAAATTGCAAAAAACTCCTAAACTGCATCCCCATTTCATCTTTTTGAGTGTTTTTGTGTTTAATTTGTTTTTCCTTGGACCTCAACTACAATTTCCACCTGGTTCTTGCCTGTTACATTTTTTTTTCAGAAAAATCAAACGCACCAGTCTATTAATAAATTTGGTAATTTTGGGAAGCAAAAAGCAACATATTCAAATCTGCCTGATTCAAATTTATATACAGGGCATTGTTTTCGAAGGACATCTGCAACCGTATTAGTTGATATTACTGCATTAAAACGACATGGTGGCTGGAAATCCAATTCAGTTGCGGAAGGCTACATTGAAAATTCGGTTCAGAAAAAAATCAGCATTTCCAATACAATATTGAACTCTATTGAGACTAGCACTAATGAAATAAATGTAAATATTCCTTCCATTTTCAGATCAGTGTGACCTGGACTAAACTTTTCAAACTGCACAATAAATGATCTCAATATTTTCAAGAAATCGCATTAATTACAATCATTATGTTCAATATAAATATAAATATAATGTTTATAGATTTCCTATATTCATGGTAATACCCGAGGTAATACCATTAATTACTATTTTGTAGAATTTCTTACAGAAATAAGAGTAATTACTGTTATTGTGTTAAATTCAAATATAAATATAATGTTTATAGTTCTCCTTTATTTTTCGGGTGTAGAAAAACTAGCGTATGCAACTCTGATGTGGTAACTCTGATGCAACTCTGATGTCTGTAATGGTTATTACATGATCGTTGCATAATATACTATAATTCTCTTGAATTCTTATCTTCGAGAATAATACGCTCTTTGAAGATTATACCATTAGTTTATATTCATTAATTTTATGAAGGGCTATTAGGTAGTACAATTCTGCTATGGACACACTCCAAACTCAAAAGTCTATGGACTCCGTGTTTTCCGAAAATGTGAAATGATGAGTAGAACGATTTAGTGTGCACGTTTTTATGAAGATCATCATTTTGAGAGTTTTAACTCCGAGTTGGCACAACATTTCTTCTGTTTATATCGTTACTTTCCATGTGAAATACGGATTCATTGCAATTGACATGATTTCTAAATAAGATACAATTGTAGAAGTGTAAACTTGCTAATTTTTCTAGCAACTCACTGACATATTCAATTTCTTCTTCATCCAATTTGTGAGTTGCTGCAATGATCTCAGCAAATATGTTGGCGACTGTTTATCTTTGGTAGTTTTTCTATTGATACCATCTGATAATACATTCATTTTCAGATACAAAACCGTCAAACAATCAACCCAAAATAAAAATACTCAAAGTTGAAGATTTGAAAAACGACGACATAGTAGAGAGGATAAAAAAGGAACTGAGTCAGCAGTGGAGTTTATCAAAATCGGACGCCTCATTGCAGAAAAACATAGTTTTCAATCAGCAACCAAAGGACCTTTCAAATGATCCTGAGAAAGAGATTGGATTCAACGAATGTCCCACAAGGATGTTCAAAGCTGATCCAGACGATCAGAAAAAAATTCTAATATATCCTCCATCTGCTGGCAGACCAATTCCCCCTGTTCCTGTACAAGAACAGCCAGTTCCCAGTGAGCTGTTCCCAAAAGAGCTCAGACTGGAAGTTAAGAAAGAGATACCGACTTTATGTATCTCCGGACCAAAAAAACTTTCCAAATACCCGTCACCAAAAGAAATCAAATCGGAGTCTGACGATCAGAAAAAAATCAATGAACCCTCGATACGTACCATACGAAATACAAAAGATGAGATCTGCATTGAGAGGATAAAGAGGTTTTTGTACATGGAACCAGAAGATGTTGTACCCAAACCCAAACCGAAAGCGAAATGCCTTGCAAACTGGATAGACATCAAGAAACCTGTTGACACAATTAGATGTGTCCAATGCGATGTCATTTACCCCAGGAGTGTTTTTCTACCTCATTCAAGGGTATGTAAAGGAAAAAAATCTTCCAAGAAATATCGTTGTGTTCTGTGTCGCTTCACTCATTCAAACATAGCAGAATTGAAAGAGCATGTGAAAGATGTACATCACAAGTAAGTGAGTAATGTTGCTATTGAAGATATGTCAGTATAGCCGGCCAATCTTTTAATGGATCTTTACTGAAGAGAGATTATAGATAAGATTATTACAAAACTTGATGTTTGGTTCATTTGTTTATTTTGTGAAATAAATACATATTTGAGTATGCATATTATTTTCTTTATCATCATTGTCAGATCTTTACGACATAGCAGTTCTGTAAATATTGAACTTATCTCAGTCAGTAATTCAAAGGCGCGGAGTAACAAATCCTCATTAAGTATGCAAAATCCATACAGAAAGGTTCGTGCAAATTCTGATGTAGAACGTTTATAAAAACAACAAACAACTGTATTCTTGAGTAAGGTTATTCTGGACTTTCATTGTCTAGAAAAGGACAAAGAAAAATTCAATTCTCTGCTATTTTTAATCACGACGTTTCAACTGTTGAAATCTACAGTCGTTATCAAGTGTATAATGCGACAATGCGACCCAACACAACATAAAATGGACTGAAGCCGAAGTCATCCATAAAGAAGAGGGCTGGTATAGACGGAAGTTTAAAGAGAGTACATACATTATGAACAACAAAGTCTTTAGTCAAGCTAGCATAGAAATCCGTAATGTGTGGAAACCCTTAATTAGTGGCATGGATCAATTGAAATTGCGATAAGAATTAACAATGCTGTACCGGAGGGGCCTGGCACTGTAATTAACAAGCTTACCTGAATACCGCCAAATTACCCCTAGGCTAATGACACAAAATTATCCACAGCATATATAAGAAGTATCCTGAAGATTGTCGCATTATACACTTGATAACGACTGTAGATTTTAACAGTTGAAACGTCGTGATTAAAAATTGCAGAGAATTGAGTTTTTCTTTGTTCCTTTTTAGACAATGAAAGTCCAGAATAACCTTACTCAAAGTGAAACATTGTCAACCACTTTCAAACAAACTGTATTCTTCCTTCTCTAGTTAGTGCCAGCAGGCACAATATCTATTTGTCGGATTAGGTCATTCTATGGCATCACACGTTAAATGGTAAAGGCTGCGTCTTTCCTAGCTAACACTAGTCTCTCGAAGACTTCTGATGGTTGCACATACGGGTGCAATAGTTTGACAGAAGTAAAAATTTAACAATTTTCTTGGGATTTGATATGCTGACCAGCAACCTTTCAGTGTTGTATGTTGGGGTATAATTTTTGTTAAAAAATATAATGCTACATATTTTATGAAAATATTCAGGTTTGAAGAAATCCATGGCATTCTAGAATGAAAGATATATTTCAAAATAAAAATTAAATTCGGCTACACAAAGTAACAAATAACACATGGTTGTATTCAATATGTCATACAGAGTCAAAATAAGTGAAAATATACAGGGTGAAAATCGAAAGTTTATGTCATTTCTGGCGAAAAGTTGCATGAAGCTTAGTTTCTTGTCATAAGATGTAGTATAGGTCTTGTACAAATCCTCCAAATTTCATTTCATCATCTTCAAAAGCAAAAAAGTTTTAGGGGCGAGACACTTTCTGCGGACACCTGGTATACAGAAAAACAATAATTTGCTCCTTGAAAATGGAAATATTGAGTGTATGTCTAATAAAAACTCTCCTATTTTGTGCGACCAAGTAGGAAGAAATTATTGTGATCGTCAAAAAATTCAAATTAGATATTTTGATAGGAATTGATTCTATTCCACTTATAGAGCCTGTAAATCAGAAAAAAATATCAATTAGTGTGTCCATCGGCCTCACGCCTAAACAGTCGAGCCCATTATTCTCGAAATCCATACAGAGATTGAGGAAACACTTTCTTTCAGGTAGGCATATTTTTGATTTTTGAAATTCTGAATATTGGAGGTGGTTTTCATGAATATTCGAGTAATTTGGGTATAGTGATTACAATTGCTTTTGTTATTGATGATGTGAGTTGAATCAATTGAGAACCCGATATACGAGTATGTGGTGATTTTGAATCATATATATATTATGTGATGAAAGAATCTTCTACAAATCAATTGATTTGTTATTAATGTGAAAAAGTATGTAAACTATTTTTGTTGAAAAACAGAACCATACTTGATTGAAAATATAAAATTCAAAAAAAATCTGTCAACTATAGTTTATCGGTTGAAAAACTACATTTTTGCATTCGTTCAGAGGCTTTCATTTATCATTGTAAATGTTGTTGAATCGCATTAAATTCAAATGGCAGTTTCTGTAAGAAGATTATCGAATGTTGAGAGAAATTAATATAAAAAATCAAAAATTCAAATTGTCAATTGTTGTCTCACTTTATTTCATATCAGTTGAAATGATTGGAGAAAAAAGGACCATAATAATTCTCAACACATTTTATTTTGTTAATGTAACCTACATACTTATTTATATCAAACGAAAATTATGGCATTTTGTTTCAAAATCTATTGATGGGAAAATAGAATCAATTTCGTAAGTGTTTTTCTCTTCAGCTCACCTCTAATTTCATCAGTTTAGGACATTGCAATACCTATTAAAAAATCTAATTCAGGTATAAATTCTTGTTATTGCTTTTATCAATTGCAGAACACGAAAACAAACTAGGTATCGACAACTGCTAAAATCTAAGAATGCCAAAAGCCGACGACACTGTTCTATTTTTTCGATTGATACTTCACGATAGGATTTTGAAGCGGAGTTGCCAAGTTTACTGGATTTCCAACAATTACCTGCCCTAACTACAGATGATATTCCGAACTTCACTTGAAAAAGATGAAAAAAAAACTTGTCAACGACGTGACCAGAAAAGGCATTAATGCGCAAGCGCAAAGGTTGGTGATCATTCCCTATGAGGAGTCGTTTAACTGAATCTCGTACAGCGTGTTTGGCGTTCTAGTGTTTATTATATTTCTATGATGAAGTCACAACCAATTAAAGTTATTTTTAACTTTTGATTAAAAAAGTACGATAGGTATACACTGTTTACAATAACTATATTATATCACGATCGGAAGAAGATGAATCATCTTTATTAAGGTCAAAAACAATTGGATCAATCTAGTTTTCAAAAATACGGGTGACAATGATATCACTTTCAGGCTGCCATTTTTTCATTTTTTCACCTAGGATAACAAAACTCGACAGAGTTATGATTCGAACTGAATGTCAATTGACTGGTGTAACGACAAATTTCTACAACTTTTCCTGGAAATAGCCTTAACTTTCGAAATTTAAATGGGACACCCTGTATATTGTTTGTTTTTAGGATTCTTTAAATAATTTTTTATCCGAATTCATAATTTTTTATTTGGTTTTGACATAAATTATATTTTTAAATCAAATTTTAATTTTCAATCCAGAGTGCCATGACCATCCTAAAGTTTCTCTACTTATGCTCTCTATTTACAGAAAAATCTAAAAAGAATATCTTTTTTAACCCAGAAACAATTCAATTGTTTTCCATGGCAACGGCAACTATGATTTTGATAACTATGCGACATTCACGGGTGTGAAGTTATCCACATCCACAAGATACACGGAGAAAAAATATCGATTTTTTTTTTCTATACTGGACTCTTTGTGTACCTCTAATCATTGAATATGCTTTTTCCGGCGGTCATCTCAGTAAAAAACATGGTGCATCTGTTTTCCAAACAGTCTTAAAGGGTGGATATGGGGTGGAAAACCATAAACAAACTATATTTCGGTAAGTTGACTTTGTACACCATCCTTTTTCGAATATGTTGTTTCTCGTGGTCGAATTGACTAGAAAAATGATATGCCTGAGTTTTTCAGGTTGTCTAAGAGGGTGGAAATGGGGTTGAAAATCATAAAAAAGTCTAGATCCCCACCATCCACATTTAACGAAATAAATAATCAATAAGAGAAATGTAACCTGAAAGGACCCCGCACTTGTTATAGGTAAAATGGTTCTCTGTGAAATTGTCTGAATTTTTAGTATATTGTAGTATTTGATGTACTGATTGAACGTGCAGAATTGCAAAGTTCGTTGATTAATAGATTGTTAAATACAAGGGCGTTCAAGTTAAAAATCAGTAATTTTTATTTAATTATTTTCTCTTGGATTTGAAAGTGCCAACTGCATTTTTTTCGCTCTTATCATCAACGTACCTTCATATTACTAAATATCATTCAGATGGTGCAGATTATATCATTATGTACACAGTGAAAAATAAAATTATTTTAGTAATGTCTGAAAATTCAATGTTATAATGAAATATTGAAAAAATTATTTTGGTACAAAATATACTATTCTCATTCCATCATTAATCACAATTCATACATTTCGTACAGGGTGATTTGAAAAATTGGTGAAATATATAGCTGGTTCTTTCGTACACATCCTGTATATCCAAGTGAATTATCATCCTCCGAAGATAGCTGATACCGTGTAAACATGATTTCGTTGAGATATATAGGGTGATCATGAAAATTGTCGATGATGAAAATGACAAAATATCAACGTTTCAGAAATCACCCTGTAATTCACGATTAACTCTCATTATTATGAAATGTATTAATCATTCTCTCCTCAACACTGACCCAAAAATTCAGTTTCCTACTATGACTAGTTTCATTGTTATTAATTGAGAAACTTATTACCATTTGCATGACGAGTTGAAGGAACTTGTTCACGCGTGCATTCTACTAGTGGCCAAGATTTTTCACAAATAGTGAAACGTGAGAATGTGGAAATCAAAATGAATGTAGCATTATATGCAGGCTGATGACCAATGACGGTCCATCCAATTCCGTCTGCCATTTCGGAACTGACTGAATATACGCCACAACAGTTACAACTTACAACTCAGGCATGAGACTGATAAAATTCTAAATGGTTGGATAGTTTGACTTGCCCAATCGTGTATGAGGCCTCGCTACGAGACATCACAAATCACTGAAGGTGACAAGGAACAGCCTTAACCGAATTCATCTTCCCCGTAGCAGCGCTTCGGTCCTCATATAACAAGAAAACCCTATCGGCTAGAGTTATAGCACACATTTTTGAAAAATGTAAAAAAAAATTCTTGCGTCACATACAACACCCCCATCATATTTATCGCTCCAATTTCGGAAACACCCAGTATAATATGATTATTTCAATTCATGCCGCCCTTAGTACTTATATTTTGTTTCGTTAGTTCCATCAGTGATAGTTATTATTACCTTTACGTATTGAATTACCTACCTATATTGATGAAATATGTCCATATGTTTCTTTTGATAGCCAGCAGATGTGAAATACGAATCAGAAAAAAACCGTCGGTTCCCAAATTCAAAAAATATCAATCATTTTCACTTTTCTCATATATAGTTCGTTTTTTATTCCGACAAGATTAAACCAACAAAATTCACCTAACTATCTGTACCTAACAATATTAAATTAATACATCTGATGTGATTGTTATCTCTAATCTTCACCCTCTTTTATATTTATTTACATCTCCACTTTTTCACGTTTCACTATTTAAAAAAAATCTAGGCCACTAGCAGAATGTACGCGTGAACAAGTTCCTTCAACTAGTCATGCAAATGGTAATAAGTTTCTCAATTAATAACTATGAAACTAGTCATAGTAGGAAACTGAATTTTTGGGCCAGTGTTGAGGAGAGAATGATGAGTTAATCGTGAATTGCCGGGTAAGTTCTGAAACGTTGATATATTGTCATTTTTATCATCAAAAATGTTCATGATCGCCCTATATATACCAACGAAATCATATTTATACGGTATCAGCTATCTTCGGAGGATGATAATTCACTTGAATATACAGGATGTGTCCGAAAGAACCGGCCATATATTTCACTAATTTTTCAAATCACCCTGTACGAAATGTATGAATTGTGATTAATGATGGAATAAGAATAGTATATTGCGTGCCAAAATAATTTTATCATTATTTCATTATTTCATCGAATTTTCAGACATTACTAAAATGTTTGTATTTTTCACTCTGTACTTAATGATATAATCTGCACCATCTGAATGATATTTAATAATATGAAGGTACGTTGATGATAAGAACGAAAAAAAATGCAGTTGGCACTTTCAAATCCCGAGAAAATAATTAAATAAAAATAACTGATTTTTAACTTGAAATCTATCCATCAACGAACTTTGCGATTCTGCACGTTTAATCAGTACATCGAATACTACAATATACCAAAATTTCAAACAATTTCACCGAGAACCATTTTACCCATAAAAAGTGCGGGGCCCTTTCATCAAATCTGATGGTATTTTATACCAGTACCTCCAAATTCAACAATGACATTTGAAGGTATTCTAAAATGTCATGTTCTGTACTTTTCTTTGACAAAATTTCTCAAATCTTAGTTAATTTTCTTAATTTAAATTACAGACTAAAATGTATAAACCGTTATATGCGTTCTTTTGTATTCAACATTCTTAGTTCTTAGTTGCTAATTTAGTTTTTAGTTTGGTTTAATCTATAAACTCAACATCAAGCCTAGACACAGCGCGCGAACGACGTGGATAACTGCTTCAGAAACTAGCGAAAAAAAATCGGAAAATCCCATAAATAGTGGAAAACGTCGGATCGGCGTATAATTTAATATGAAATAATTTTGCTGGCACTCAATTGAGCTCAAATTTTGCTCATTCATTAGGAACCAATGTCAGTACAACGATTCAAAAAAATACCCCTTGCCCCCCTGAACGCTAGATAGAGAATGCGTATGAAGTTGAGAAAAATGCCGATGGTTTCAGACTTCGAAAATTACGTCAAAAAAGAGCATGGCTGTCGGGTGGTTTTGAAAAAAGTAGCATTAACTCGCGAAAACTGAATCTTATAATTTTACTCCAATCCCCCTTGAGGGCTAGATGAACGCGTGGAAATTCTGAAAATTTTCCTACTTTTGGACGTGGAAAATTACGACGAGAGGAAAATGTTCGTCGAGTGGCTCGGACCCCTTCTCGACAAAACAAGTTGCGAAATTTCGCAAAAATTAAATCGGAAAAATCTGTAAAAATAGATTTGGGACCGTCGAATATTTTAATTTCGAATAAATAAACCCCCTTGCTTTTCTGAATGCTTGATAGAGTAAGAGGAATTCTGACATTTTTTCTGATGGTTTGGAGACTTGAAAAATTACGACAAAAATTAAATTCCAATCGGGGTGCTTGAACCCCTTCCTTCTCGTAAAAAAATTGCTGAAACTCTCCAAAATGAATTCGGAAAAATCTGTGTGTTCCCCCAAGTAAATAGAAAAATAATTTCAGCTATGGTATTTAAAGAGCAATTCAAAGTAATTCTTGTAGAAAACTTTGCCAATAATCTAACATATATAATTCAACGATCGTAGAGGGCAGTAGTTGTTTCCTGTTGTTTCCTATTGTATAGGAAAATAGAATGCATTATGTAATCTATTTCTCATTATTAGTTCAGCGGTTTTGGGTAAATTCTATTTTATGAATTCTATTCACATCAATGCTGGTTCCAAATTTTCAATTATTGGAATAATAATATCTACCTAATTCTTTAGAAATTCGATAAGAGAATTTGGGCAATTGAAGTATTGGTCTTTATCATGAAAATGATATTAAAGGAATCTGTCGTATATTGAATCAATTTTAACAGTTTATTATGATCTGTGTGACTAAATAATGGAACTCACTACCAAACGTTTACTAAGTAAAGCAGGTGAAAATCACGAATGCGTAAAACGGACAAGCAAATATTTTTTATTTCAAAAGTTTTTTAAAGCTTTTATTCAACTTGCTCTGTGTGTTTGTTAGATGTGTACAAATCTTGTAAGCTGAATTAGAACAACTTCCTCTTATTCGATGGAATTGAAATTTTACACGTTGGTTCAGTTCCGATGACAATACATTAATATCGAAGAAATTGTCCCCCTGCCCCCTCCCTGCGAAATCCAGATAGAGAACGCGTATGGTTTCGTAAGTTTTCTTGACCGATTTGGACGGCAAAAACTACAGCGAAAAAACTTGGAAAACTCGCGAAATTAAAATCGGAAAAATCCGTAAAAATAGTGAGAAATATCTGACCGTCAAATATTATGGTATAACAAAATTCCACGCCACCTGTCTCCTCTCAAAAGCTAGATAGAGAACGCAAAAGAATTTGGAAAATGTTTCGGCAGTGGAAAATGATGATGGAAGAAAAAATAGATCGGGGAGCACACCTCCCTTTCCTGTCACGGAAATAAATGGAAAATCTAGCGAAATAGAAATCTAAAAAATCCGTAAAAATAGTGAAAATTTTCTGACCATTGAATAAAACGGTTTCAAAATAATTTACCACTCTTCTCCCCTCAAAAGCTAGATAGAGAACGCGTAGAATTCGGAAAAATTTCCAACGGTTTCATCCATGAAAAATAAAAGTATAGCTCCCTTTCCACTTTTCAAAACAGTTGCGATAACCTGCGAAAACAAAATCGGAAAAATTCGTGAAAATAATGAAAGTAAGGTCAAGTCACTGGAAGGTCTCCTCATTGAAGAACTAGATTGTGGTAAATCAATAGGCAAGCGACCGTGCAACAATGACGCATGTATTGAACACACTAAGAATCATCCAAAGAATACTAAAAAAAGAAATAAATAAATATTAAACTTAAATAAAATAATTTTAGTGAAAACCTTTTATACACTAAAAGAAGGGAATACATGTTTAAGTAAATTAAACCCATCATTTTCCCAGTTAACACAAACATCTAGGAGATGTTGTTTTCTTGATTATTTTGGTAGCAAAATTAGTTGTATTTAGACATCGCTGTTACCACTAAGTGATGCCAAATGTTATGAATTGTTCACAATTTTCTTCTCATCAGTGTCACTTTGAGGCACAACATGTGAAGAAAATTGCAAAGCACATTAACATGAATTTTGGTTTCATTGCGATTTTGTCGGTGTAGAAGGAATTTGGTTGGTAACAAAATTGGGAATGACATCACCATCACGGCACAAAATGGCCAGATGTTTTTGTCGAGTCGAGAGTCAAGTAGAATTTGTATTTGGTTGACGCCATTCTTTGAATATTCTATAGGTACTTCTGATAGTGTGTAGTGTTCTGTTTGCTTCTTTATATTTCATTAGTCAAATCAAATGTGTTTATTAACATTGCCCAATTTTTAATATTATTTCTACCAAGAACTGTAACTCTTCAAGGACCGGAACGGTGAGTAGAAACATTTTCAGGATAGGAACTGATTTCGCCGCGAAGAAAATGCTGTCCAGAGGATTGGAGTTGAATTATAGATTTTTCTACATTTCTGTCTATTGTTTTTTTTTTCATGATATAGACATAGTTTGATAATTTTTTTTTGTTTGTGAAAAGTGTATACTACGGAATCAACTCACGCATTTGTAATTGTAATTCATCAGTAAGAATAATATGTAGGTATAATTTCTATTCATGTTGAAACATGGTGAGCTTTGTTTTATTCTTGACATACAGGTGAATCAGAAAGTGAAGCGCATTTTTAAATAAGAACCAGTCCATTCAATTTTACATTGTTACATCGAAAGGGTCTCAATGTGCATTCGATTCCGAAGTATAAATGGAATGTCACATTGGGCTAATTTCGAGTCACATTTTGCATCACATTTTGATGTCTCGACATGACCAACGGGGCACCGAATAGACGTTTATGCGATAATAATGAAAGTCACTTTGTGATTCTCTGGTGTGATCTGAAACATGAATGTGAATCCCACTACCGTCTCTGAGACCATTCTGTGTTGACTGGGTTGTTACATTATAAAATGATATAAAAGCTTGAGAATCAATCTTGAGGTGATTTAAAATTTGATTCATAATAATAAAATACACACTTTCTCGCAACAAGCTTTCATGTAGCGAAGTGGTCGTGGTGTTAGGGCGTTTAGCTTCCACCCAGACGGACCGGGTTCGATCCCCGGTCGCGTGTCACTGAGCTGAAGTGGTTCGGATTCCACTTTTATTTAAACTGTAGGTCCCGGATCTCCCTTGCTCGCACAAGCTCTGCTTTTGAGGGGTTTTCTCCGAAAACCTGGGAGTTTCGTAAAAACAAACAAAAAAAAACAAATATCATTTAAAATTTTATAATGTAACAAACTGATTGGTTTAATTCACTTTCTTCTTTTAGTGCATTTAAATAAAAGCTTTTCTCTAAAAAGTTTTTTTCAAGTTTTTTATTTATTTCCTTTATTTCTAGATCAATTCGAAATTAGTGTTAATTTCTTGTTACATCACCAAATTGGCTCAATTTCAAGTTATAACTCGAAATCTCTGCAAATTTCGAGTTGACACGAAATCAGCTTAATTAGTTCGTGTTCTAACTCAAAATGGAGCTAATTTAAAAGTATTACTGAATATTAAAAAAAATATCTCATTTTCGTTCTACGCCTTCGTAAAAAATACTAACACGTTTTATTTTAACTATTTTGTTCTTGCATATTTTTATCATGCTGTTTTTATTTCCAGACTACGAATGTGCTCAGTGCTTAAAACACTACAGAAGACTAAGTTCCTTGAGGAGGCACATTCGAATGGAATGTAACAAACCTGGAAGATTTTCCTGTGAGATTTGTCAAAAAGTTTTCAAGCACAATTTCAATCTGCAAACGCACAGACGGCATTGTAGTTAAAAAAGTGGGAGTACAATTTTGATAAACTGTTTCGTTCAAAAGTTCGTTTTACTTCGTTGGAAATTTGGTATACAATTACTAAAAATTTTAAAAGAAATGTTTCACATTATTACACAAGTAACAAGAAATGTCTCAAAAAACTTGTCCCACTTGACATAAAGAACAGATAAGGTAGTGTTGGGTAATAAGGCCTACTCAACTTTTGCAAATTTCTGTATCCTTTATATTTCATTCAAAAAATCCGAAACTTGATGAGATGATTGTTTGTGATGTTTGCCGCTATGTTAACATCAATATTCGTCTCCTTCAATACCTTAGTAACCAAAATGAGACAAGTTTCAAAAACTTGCTGTTGGGCCTTATTACCCGCCGATTAGGGTAATAAAGCCCATAGTAAATTATGCAGAACATATTTATTTATTGTAAATATAAATATATAGAGATCATTTATATCAATCAGAAATGGTAGAAACTCAATGAAACTCTAATAGAAAAAACAAAAATAAACATCATTTTCTACAAAAAGTGATAAACTTAACAAAACTCAAACAAGGAAATTAAATTATTGAAAAAAAACTGATTGACTAAATTTTAAGAACATTCCCTACATTAAAAATCCTCAACATCTTCAGTCGTCAGTCTTATGCAAGTTTCGTGTAACCAAGTTCCACATTCTAGACACTTTCGCATATTACCCGCGGGCCTTATTACGCGACCGTTGGTAGGGCCTTATTACCGGGCGAGCACTTTTTCTCAAACATGCAATTTCCAAGAAAATGAACAATTCTTTTAATTTTTCTCTCAGTGCGAAAGATAGTACCAATGTTATAGTAACTGATGGAGAACTATTGTTTCTTCAGGTAAAATAGGTTGAATTAAAAAAGACTATTTGCGAACTTGTGCAGCCTAAAACTGCACAATCACCTAGTGTTGTTAATGGCGAACTGAAGTCAACGATCTTTTAATAAAGCTTTACCACTCGGATGATGAAACTAACCATGTTGACAGATTTGAAAAAATTTGTCAGTCTTCAAGGAAAAAGACAGTGGGCCTTATTTACGGCCGGGCCATTCCCCAATACTACCTTATACGAAATCTCATCGGTTGAGTAATAATTTTTTTTTCATAGGTATCGGGCCTGAGGACTATAAATGATGGGACTCACTACCAAACGTTTACTAAGCAAAGCAGGTGAAAATCACGAAGGCGTAAAATAATCCAGTAACTTTGTCTCCTGAAAGTATGGGGTAGTATGCGTCAAATCCGGTGGTTCAGATCTTTTGCAGACTTTATGATGTTGGCCTAGTTAATAACCCAAGTTTGTGACCTCGAGCGTAGAACGCAACTTTGTCAAAAATAGAAAGAAAACGCGAAAAAATCGTATTTTTTCAAATTTTGGCAATTATAACCCTAAAGAACTAGTTTTTGAAAAAAACTCTTTTTGGACGTTTCTAAAGAAGACCAAATTTGCTACAATATGATACTAAAACTGTTTCCGTAGACCCAATGGTTTCCGAGATTAAGCCTTTCAGGTTTATAATTTTTTTCGAATTTCGAATTTTTTTAGAATTCTGTCGTTCTGAATGAAATTTGACCCTGATTATATGATGGAATGTTAAAAACGAAAATGAGAAGTGTGAACGATTATGCTTATGCTAAGCTACGAATAATGAAGTAAAAAAGATAAGTACAACCAAAGTTAATAAGTTTATTTGTTAGGAAATTGAGTAATATTGAAAATCTAAAAATAAAATTAATTTAGCCCTCTCAGAAGGTCCCGGTTGAGGTTCGTTCGTATCTGGATCGACGTATTGGGATGGCATCTAGTTCACAAAGTTGTGTGGCCTCGTAGATCATCATTTGGTACGATAGCTGACAGATACATACAGTACTGCTCACTATAGCTCAAATGTGACCCATAGATGCTGTACAGAAAAACACAAAGAGCTCTGAGCGTCTTCGAAAAGCCAAGTCACACTCATCGCGAGAGATAATTGTTGATGAGAAAACCATGGCACAGATTCCCCATCATCAGAAACTCTTGTCGAATGACAAAAACAAAAACAAGATTCGTTTCATAAATCTGCTTACACCAGAAATGGTAAATCTCAACATTCAAGTACTACAAGCAGAGGAAGATGCTGATAGGCTCATCATTACTACAGCTGTAACTGCTGCCTCTACTTATGATATAGTGGTAGTCGTTGGTGAGGACATCGACTTGCTGATCATCCTTACTGCGATCTCAAACCAACGTGAAATTTTTAGCAAGCGGGGCCTCTTGTGACAATATGCCTGTCGACGATTCATCACCATCCCAATACGTCGATCCAGACACGGACGAACCTCAACCGGAACCTTCCAAGAGGGCTAAATTAATTTTCAATATTACTCAATTTCCTAACAAATAAACTTTGGTTGTACTTATCCTTTTTACTTCATTATTCGTAGCTTAGCTTATACATCATCGTTCACACTTCTCATTTTCTTTTTTAACATACTACCATAAAAGTACAGGAGTGCGATAGTATAATCAGGGTCAAAATTCATTCAGAACGACAAAATTGCAAAAAATTGAGAAATTCGAAAGAAATGATAAACTTTGACAGTCTTAATCTCGGAAACTATTAGGTCAACGGAGACACTTCTAGTATCATATTGTGGAAAATTCAGCTTATTGTAAAATCGTCTAAAGAAAGTATTTTCAAAAACTAGTCCTTTAGGATTATAATCGTCAAAATTTGAAAAAAAAATACAATTTTTTCGCAGTTTTTCCGATTTTTGACAAAGTTGCGTTCGGCGGTCGAGGTCACAAACTTGGATTATTCATTGAGCCAACATCATAAACAAGTCTGCAAGTAATCAAAACTACCAAATTTGACGCATGCTGTGATGTATAAAGTTACTGGCCTAAAATGGACATGCAAATATTTTTTGGCAATTTCGAGTTCAATTCGAAATTGATTTTAATTTCTTGTTACATATCTACAGTGTGTCCCACTTACCATGCTCACCATGGGTATCTTTTTAATGGTGAGAGATACGAGGTTGGTTAAATGACACCAAATGTGGAGTTTATCAAGGCCAACTATAATGTGAAATAATATTTTGATTAAATCCATTCGTTTTTGTTTTATACGCAAAAAACAGATTTTGATCATTTTCATGTCTCCTCCGTAAATTCTTTATTTATGAAAATATTCGAATAGGAATTTCACATTCTCATGGCAGTTTTTCTTCGAGATTTCAAAAAAAATATGAAATGTATACCAACTCTTTTAGAATTTGAGATATCACCACTAACTTTTATTTTTCAAATGTAGGTCATAGCTCACAATGACTTAGTTATGAATAACTTATTTTTCTCTTACAGATGATATGTCACAGTAAAAGTTTTTTGTTGATAACATTTATACAAAAACAAGAACAATTTTGAAGTCGCCATCTTGAATTTATAATTTTTAACAAAAAAATCATGATCTCCGACCTCAAAAACCCCCACATACCAATTTTGAATGGAATCGGACCATAATCACAAATCTTGTCCGCCATTTTGGAGGAGCTGCCATTTTTTATTTTTTATTTCAATAAAAATTCCATACTGCAATCGTCACCGGAATTATGAACATCTGCCAAATTTCAAATTATTAGGACCGCCAAATTGGGTCAAAATTCACTTGCAAGAGACATGAAAATGATCATCAAAATCTGTTATTTGCGTATAAAACAAAAACGAATATATTTTATCAAAATATTTTTTCACATTATAGTTGGCCTTGATAAACTCCAGATTTGGTGTCATTTAACCGACCTCGTATCTCTCACCATTGAAAAGATACCCATGGTGAGCATGGTATGTGGGACACACTGTATATTGGCTTAATTTCAAGTTATAACTCGAAATCACTACAAATTTCGAGTTCTGACACGAAATCAACTCAATTAGTTTGTGATGAAACTCGAAATTGAGCTAATTCGAAGTTTAACTGGAAATTAAAAATAAAAAAATATCGCATTTTCGTTCTACGCCTTCGTAGAAAATACTAACACATTTCATTGTAACTATTTGGTTCTTGCGTATTTTTATCATGCTGTCTTTATTTCCAGACTACGAATGTGCTCAGTGCTTGAAACACTACAGAAGACTGGATTCCTTGAGGAGGCACATCCGAATGGAATGTAACAAACCTGGAAGATTTTCTTGTGAGATTTGTCAAAAAGTTTTTAAGCACAATTTCAATCTGCAAACGCACAGACGGCATTGTAGTTAGAAAAGTGAAAGTACAATATTGATAAACTGTTTCGTTCTATCAAAAGTTCGTTTCACTTCGTTGGCATTTTGTTACACAATTACCAGACATTTTAAAAGAGAAATATTGTATTCAAAACATGAGTTTGAATAGAAGTGAACTACTCTGAAACAATGACATGTGATTAATGAAAATGTTATTCTTGAGAGAGAGAGAGAGAGAGGTAGAGAATATACTATACTTCATTGTCATAAGAATGATCTTGTTAACAAAGTTTCACTCTACCAAGTCACTTTGTACATATACATCTAAAAATATACAATTGTTCAAAAAAACATTTAAAATAATGAAGTTTGACTTGACCTATAATATTAGTTTGTATGTATAGAAACATAATAAGCAGTACCAAATTCACGTACAACAAACAAGTTTAACTCAACCTATATAATATTGAATTCACATGATATAAGTCGTTCAGAAATACATTCAAAACAAATTTTAAATCACATTATTGAGTACAGTTCTTTTTAAAATTATCATTGAAAAATTCTTGTATATTTATAACTAAGGTCTATCACTTAAAAAACATTTCATATCCTTCCTGAAGCGTTGGCGTTGTAAAATTTTTATTTCTTTTATATCATTTGGCAGATGGTTGAACATTTTACGACCATTATAAAAAATGGAATCCTTTATGACTATGTCATTGGTATTAGCAACTAAACGTTGCTGGATTGGAAAGTTTTTCAAATAAATACACTGTTTACAGTATAAAGATAGAAATAACTCTTATAGAATTTCAAGAGCATTAAGAAGTTTTAATTAGTCTACATGAGTATATACGTTTTGATTCGCACATATATATTATGGCTCGTTTCTGCAAAATTAAAATATTTTGTAGTAGATATTCACTACATAGGCCCCAAAATGTAATTCCATATCTCAGGTGAGATTCCACCAGAGAAAAATAAACAGTCTTGGTTGCTGATGAAAACTTAGCTTATTTGCGACTACTCTCACTGTATAACCACCAGAGGACACTCTTTTAAACAAGGAATGAACATGGTCTTCAAATTTTGAGTTACGGTCGAAATGCAATGCAATATATTTTCAATGATTTTATTTCCAATCGTTATATTATCAAGCTCACATGAAAAGTTACTATATCAGTTTTCGAGATTTTGCGACAAAGACGATTTGAATCACATCAACTCTTCACTTTCTTCATATCACTATGATTCCAGCTAAATCATTTGCATTGTCAGAGTGCCAAAAAATGGTAGTATCGTTCGAGTGTGAATTTTCCTGCCCTATTTATACTAGTCAAATCGTTGATATAAATAACTTTGGCCCTAGTATTGAACCTTGAGGTACACCATTATGTATTTCCGTAATTTGTAAGCGATGATTTTTTCACCATCTTTCTAGAACCCGACAAATTTGAGCTAAGTATCACTTCTCTGTAGCCGTAGTAAGGTAGCTTCTGTAACCGTATTTCGTGATCCACAAAGTCGAAAGCATTCGAAAAGTCACAAAAACTGCAGCAGCACCTTCTTACCATTGATTCCAGTATAAACTTTTTCCATGAATGAGAACATTGCGTCATTGTCACTTTGAAAGCCGAAATATTCTTTGCTGTGTTTCTTTAAGCTTTTCAAATGTGGAAATGGGGGAAAAAGGCCGATAATTCGAGTGGTCCATCTTTATGTAGTGGTATTACCAATGATACCTTCAGAAAATCAGGAAAACCCCCTGACATTACTAATTTTTGATAAAAGTTTTGACGTATTATCTGGAAGATTTTTTCGAAATGTTAGCTGAAATGTCATCATGACCAGATGACGTATTTTTTCCGATCGAAACAATCACCTGTTTCAGCTCATAAATATCAGTGTCAAATAGAACGCATGTTTCAGAAATAAAGGGGTTTGTGAATTTTCCTTAGGGTTGCTATATGAATAGGGTTTTCTGTGAATTTTTTTGCAACAGAACAGTAATATTTTTTGAGAAGGTTCGATGGAGGAGAAACTTCATGTACTTCATTAGATTTTTCTCTCAGGTCATTGATTACTCACCAAGTTTCTTTTGATTTGTTTTCAGCTTACTTGTAGGGTTCATCTGCCATCGTAGTTTTCAAACACTGTAGACAAGAAGGCTTATTGTTCAATTAGGTGTCTAGACTAGATCATTGCAGCACCACCAAAGTCGACATGGTAATAGTTGAAACCATGCCCATCAAGAAAAAAAAATAAACAAAATATCCAAGTGTAGAAACCAAAAAATTTTTAACAAAGAAATTGTTTGTTGTTATCTGTTATCAACGAGAGGATGTACATATACATTTTGAGAATAGTGGTCCCAGTGCACTGATAAAAACGATTTTTTACATCAACGCATGATTGCGTTGATTCAAAGAGAAATATTAGTTTGAATTTTTGTCGGGTTCCTCTTGGCCACTTACAAGGAAAATATTTTGAAACAAGTGAACACTTGCTTCATAAGTTGGTTGGGGCAAGAATATTTTAGCTTCAATAATGTGCACTTTTTTTTGTTGAATCATGGCAGTAGGTTGAGACAAGAATATTGCAATTTCAAAAATGAATACTATTCTTCTATCAACTTGGAGGCTGAGTTCCAATCTGGACTTTGCATTTGGTTATGAAATATAGAATGGAAGCCATTTTCATTTTGGCAACATTGAATAGATTAAATAAAACATAGATTCACAACTACGAACAATTTAAGTATAAATAATGTTTTTATATGAGAATACTTTGAAGTTTAATAACTGTATTCTCAATAAAACCAGTTAGTAGTGACGCATATTGCAGTTTGATTGAATACATAAACAACGCCACTCGCTTTTAGACACAAAACTGTAGAAGACCAAAATACATTTCTCATTTTCACTACTGGCTCATAATGAGCCAAATTCAATTTTCGATATTGCATTTTTATTGTATAGAAACAGTTTCCACTAGGCACAAAATTAACATTCAAATAAGTACGCATAGCCTGATAACCTCAAACCCAAATGGTCAAACTGGATGAAATGGACGAAATGGAAGTCGTATTCAAAGGTCGCGGTACCGCCACCTGCTTTGATTGCTCATTGGTCGATTGTGTCACGTGGAACGGGTAGTGATATACAGACGGCTAGCGATACGCCTGCAACTTTGGACTGAGCATGCGCCAAACTCAAATTTAAGTGATGTACAACAAGAGGGTCATTTAATGGCGGAGAAACAAGAAGAGGAAGGAAAAACAAGATTGCAAACCATGTTGAAAATGCGTGAATTTGTTTTTTCGCTCGTAATTCACACAGAAACCTAACCTGAACAAGCTAACCTAGCTTGCGATTCGAAAATTCGTTGAATTAGTTTTTCGCTCGCAATTTACACACAAACCTAACCTGTGCAAACTAACCTAGCTTGCGAGTCGAAAATGCGTGAATTATTAGCCAAACCTAACCTGACCTGACTAACCTACCTTGCGATTTGAAAATTGTTAAAATTGTTACCATATAACGACTATTTATCCAAAATTCAGAGAGAGAGCAGTGATGTAACAGCCATGGCAGCCATATTTGTCCATTTTTTGAGTCTACGGAGCATGCTCAAGTTTGGCGCATGCTCAGTCCAAAGTTGCATGCGTATCGCTAGTCGCTAGTCGCTAGTCGGATTATGTTCCACAATGAGTTAATGTGAGAGTTTTCTAGGACGAAGAGTAGAATGTTTTCACTGCAAGCAAATTTATTTCGAAAATATACATGTAAAGAAGCAAACATCTCAATCAGTTTGAAATGGGAGTATATTCATCAATTAGAAATAATCATTCTTTTCAGAAGATTATTCTATTCAAGAGTATGTATATTTTTGATTGAAGAAATCTTTTTTATCTGTGTATTATCTGGGAGATTTTTGAAAGTGTTAGCTGCATTGTCATCATAACCAGATGACGACATTTTTCCAATCGAAACAATCACCTTTTTCAGCTCATAAATATTAGTGTTATATAGAACGCATGTTCCAGAAATGAAGGGGATTGTGAATTTTTTCTTAGGGTTGCTACGAATAGAGTTTTCTGTAATTTTTTTTGCAACAGAGCAGTTAAGAAGGTTCGGTGAGAGTGAAACTTCATGTACTTCATTAGATTTTCCTCTTAGGTCATTAATTAATCACCAAGTCTCTTTTGATTTGTTTTCCACTTGCTTCTAGGGCATTGAAGCCAAGAAGGCTTATTGTGCTTCTCCAGATAATCATTTTCTGTTTAATCCAGTCCAATTAGGTTTCTAGACTAGATCGTTGCAGCAATACCAAAGTCGGTATGCTAACCATGCCCAACAAGAAAAAAAATAAACAAAATATCCAACTGTATACCAAACCAAAAAAAAATTGAGCAAAGAAATTGTTTGCTGTTATCTGTTATCAACGAGAGGATGTACATGTACATTTTAATTTAAGTACTTATTGATAACAGATATTTATTTTCTAAGCTGAGCAATACAAAAGGAACCAAGCTGTGTTCCAACTTCAACTCCCTTTTTCCATTCTCATGGAAAGGAAGTGACATGATTAGTTTTTTTAACATATCCATTTTGTTCACCATACATCAAACTCACTCCTGTATGAACAAGTTATAATAATAACAATTTCATTGCAGCCCACTATGGATATCAGTGTTTGAAATGTTTGAAAATGTACAAATATAAATGGAACCTACTCCGTCACAGTAGATTCGAATGTGGAATGGCCCCCCAGTTTGTGTGCAAATTCTGTGCAAAAGCATTCACGCAAAAAAGTAGTCTGAAGTCTCACGTCGCATATATTCATGGATTCAACTTAACCATCAAGTAGGCAAATTCAAGACTATGCTATATGAAGATGAAGAACGATGACCCCCACCTTACCATTTCATTAACAAAATAATAGTTTTAATTCCTATAGATTCAGAGATAATATTCATGACTTGTAACATATGTAAGAAATTATATTTTATCTGATATGTTTCAATAAAGTTTTTAAATTATATTTGTTTCGATAATCAATCGCGAGTTGCCGAAAAAAATTGCAAAAGTTATAAACAATTGAGTGAATAAAAAAGTGGGGCTATGGTTTTTATTGACTATCTGGAAAAATGTTAAAGATTTTCGAAATACTGAAAAAGATCTGAAAAGATCAGCAAATTTGCTGAAAAAGGTTCCGACTGTACCTCCAATATTTCGCGCGCATTGCGTCACTCTGACACAACAACAAAAAAGTCATTTCAACGTATTAAATATGAATATTAAGGAATAAAAAAGATTTACTATTGGGATACATCAATTAACAATAATCCGCGGTTGAAAATTTTGTATCCCAATTTCTCCATAAATTATGCATTTGTTGATTAACAAATTTTTCTAAACTGAATGTTACTATAAAAACCCCGATAATTGAAGTACATCCCTAGGATTTTTTTACTCAGTGAAGTTATTATTAATATGCTTACAAATAGATAACCGATGCCAAAATAGTAAAATTTTGATTGTCCACTTTTTTATTATCAAAAATAAAAAATACTAAAAAGTTGATATTTCATTCATTCATAATATCTTGAATGTTTCGATTTCTGAGGCTTAAAGCTACATTAAAACTATTTTTAACAATGTTTAAAAATTGTTAAAACCAAATATATTGTTTACAAGCAAATCTAATAATATATTCAATGATGAAAATTATGATTTTTACGGAAAAACAATACCATAAAAAAAATATTTGTTGCTAAAAAAATTTTATTTACTTTTTTCTATTTTCAATTGTTCAATAAAAAAAGTGGAAAATCAAAATTTAACAATTTTTGAAACTATTTGTAATCCTATTAAAAATAACTTCACGAAGTGAAAAAAATCCTAGGGTTTTAGTTCAATATAAATCGGGATTTTAATGTTTATACCAAATTCAATTAGGATAATTAATGTACTATTATTGAGCTTCAATCATAAATAATAGTTGGTTCAAATTTTATTTACGGGTGTAAAATATTGAATAGGCTACACTTAGTGATTAGACTGAATCGTGTATTCATGATTAATCTTCCACAAAATATCTACTCAACAAATATATGATTAGCTTTGATCAAAACTCAGATTGGCTAAAAGTCTTGATTGTTTTTGGTTCTCCTGAATTTTTTCAGCCTCTTGTCCCTTTCCCGAATTAACATCTTTATTTTTACGGTAATCCATGGTAAAGATTTTTTTAAAATGATGTTTCAAGGAGTGCATGCAAATTGAGCAAGGCATTGAGATTTTCATCAAAGAATGTTGTTATTTCATCGATGGTTTCAAGATCATGAATATTGTGCCACGGTATTGATCGAAGATCAGAATACAGCTGATTTTCATCGATATTTTTAAAATCTCTATATTTGAATGGTATTGAGTTATTATTCTCATAGCTCAAATTGAATGTTGCATATACCAATTCATGATCAGATATGTGAGGGACATGTAAATATCCGCAATTTACGGTCTGCAAATTTTCTGAAATAATAATAAGGTCCAAGAGTGAAGAGGTATCAATTGTTATTCTTGTGGGGAAGTTAACCAACTGTTTCAAACCAGTACTTGCCAGCAGTTCATTGAAACGAAGAACATGAGAATCATTGAATTTCAGCAGGTCCACATTGAAGTCACCCATGCAGATAATTTCATCAAACTGTGGTCAAACTGATATCAAACTATTTTCAAATTCATTTTAAAAAAATATGAAGTCGGAGTTTAAGTTTTACACCAACCCACAAATCTTCAATATTTTCGTTTTTGGGTAATTCTGAATATTTAAGTGTATTTTGGAGATAGATTGTCAAGCCCCCACCTCTAATGTCTGCCCCTCTGTATCGTCTCACGATATTATAGATACAAATATCGTTACTCCAACAATTAGTGTTCAACCAGGTCTCACTCAATTAACATCATATTCATCAGAATTTTTATTGACAGGTCAGGAAAGTGTGCTAATATTAAAAAAAAATTTATATAGGCCTAATATTTAAATAACATACTTTCAAGTTTCAATTTCATTCTCACAATTTAGGAAAAACAATTCAACACAAAAAAAAACAATTACAATTCAAGATGACTAAAAAATATTCAACATAATGCTGCCGTGCTAAGCAAGAAGGTCTTAACTGACATTTTCATCAAAACAAAGTTATTGCCACTTTTCGTATCTGTCAGCACCTACGCGTCTCCTGACATTTTAAAAATTGACATAACAGGATCTAACAATATATAAATCCACCCTGAGAATGATCAAATTCCTACTAGAAATGAGGATGACATTGGAATAAATCATAAAAGGCGTTCATTTCAAAATTATGGAATTGTCAGATACGACCTTTTTGCTTAGCACGGTATAATGGATATAATAAGTTCAAGACATCTATTTATTTCTTTGTTCTGCTTGAATGTATAAAGTTTCTTAGTAAGGGTAGAAGAATAAAATGGTATTTTTGCTTTTTTAATCTGCTTCATAATTGATAAATAAACGGGGCCCTCGTTGGATTCCAAACACATTTTGTCAATAAATGTTTACGATATCTTTGAATTTGAGTTAGGCATAGCAGTGGTCCCAATACAGACCCCTGGCGAACTCCTACTCCAATATCGTAATATTCCGAATTTTCATAATGATCTGACGATGCTCTCAGTTCGTCTCCTCCCATAGTTCGAGCTAATAATGACAGAGATTGAAAGGAATCCGAAATGACCTATGACGCTCATGAAGTTAAAAAGTTGCACTCCAGCAGTCATGAAATATTGCTTCTCATACTCGAAAATATTGGTATAAGGAGTTATCCCTTCTACCAATATTTTCTCAAATCATTTAAATTTTCCTTGAAAAACGTCAACAATGCGTTAAAATCTCAAGGTACAGTGTTAGGCCCAATACTCTCATTAGTCTATGTGAATGATTTATTTTCAAATGATTGTAGAGGAACAATAATCAGTTTTGCGAACCATGTCGCCATTTTTCATAAGGGGAAATGATGTAGAAACCGATTTCTCTTTGTTAAAAAAAGGACAACCCAAGACAAGGAAAGTCAGTTTCGAGACCGTCCCAAGGTAAGAAACTCATAGACATAAAAGTACCCAATCAAGAAGTCATTGTTAATGCTCAAATGATGATTATCACGAAAAAAACACGTTAAAAGATACAGACAAATACTAGGTTCGATGTGACAAAAAAAGTATTTTTATCCAATATTGAAAATGAAATGCAGGTGGTAAGGAAATTATTATTGCCACTAGTTCTTCTTCAGAACTGCTAAGCTTGCAATAAAAAAATTCACTCAACTTGCTTTCAATAACGAGGGGAATATTTGGAATATTTTTTGATAATCTGATTGATGTAAACTATGTTTACAATTTTTTTAATTTTCAGGAAAATATCAATGTGACCAATGCTACCGGATTTACAGCCGGAAACATGGCCTACTCCAACACAAAACCTTCGTTTGTGGTAAAGAAGCTCAAATCAAATGCCCATACTGTTTGCATCGGTCAAAGTTGAAAGGAGATATGAAGAAGCATCTCAAGCGAATTCATTTAATCGATATGAGTTCTGACGATATGACAACACTTCTGATGGAATCATTTTGAAAATGTAATTTTATTTATTCGAGGAAAATATTTTGTGACACACGATAAACAGCAGAGAGAATGGAGTCGAGGAAAAGACGAACTTGTGATTCAGAATAAATAGTATAGATTAAACAAGGTGATATTGAGCAAGGCTAATTTGAATCATTTCTCCTACGATATTTCCATGTGCACACTATACGAAGTATAAAGGAAATCAATTTGATGAGTGCGGCTATAGTTATAATGGGGGTGAGCACTACATACGAAACCAATACCCAGACGAGACAGCGCACATTTATTTCGCCAAGACGCTGCCCTGATGACAAAATAAAAGCCCCGAAACGTCTCAGCATCGAAAACCAATACGGCTGAGTAATGATTTAATTGATTGTAAGGTACTCACGAAACGTGTATATAATGCTTGGTAATTCAGGACAGTAAAAGAAACTCAGAAAATCTATACTTAAACTTAATTTAATTTGATCTAAAAAATGAACATATATGATTGTTGACCACAGTAAGCCACAATGAAATTCATCTAGTATAAGAACAAAAATGAGCTGCGACAGCTATAAATTATGGTTCGCAGCACACTGTATGAATTTATAAGTTAACTAAAATATTATATGAGACTCAAAACATCACATGTATATAATTGACGAACAGTAATCAAGTAATGTTTGAAAGTGGTTGACAATGTTTCACTTTGAGTAAGGTTATTCTGGACTTTCATTACCTAAAAAAGAACAAAGAAAAATTCAATTCTCTTCAATTTTTAATCACGACGTTTCAACTGTTAAAATATACAGTCGATATCAAGTGTATAATGCGACAATCTCAAGGATACTTCTTATATATGCTGTATATCAAGTAATTTTTTTATTGATTCTGAAAATAAATCGGCAACTGTTTAACTGAAAATCTGTTCCGCACAACCCTGTACATTACAGTGACATAAATAACTTTTGGGTTAAATTCTGTTTTTTTACTAATAGAAAAGAATCTTCAGTTACAGTTATTAAAAGTATTCCAGAATGCATTCACAATTGAATCATGAAACAGTAAAACAATATATCCAAAATAAACTGTTCAACACAAATATAACTTTAAAATTTCTACGGCAGACCAGAATGTCAACTGAAATGAGGGGATAATTCATCACTTACATAAGAGAAACATCTTGAGGAAAGTACCCTCTTTCAGCTGTTATTGCCGACGCGTGGCAAAGATGAACTTTATACTTGTTGAAAAACAAAGATACACATTGGTTTTCGATGACAGGCCCTTCTCTGAAGGGAAATTTATGGCGAAACCGAGGATTCGGGAACTTTCATGATTTTTTAAACGTACTTCCTAGTCTTGATAAAAATGGAGTATTCACTGGCTCGAAAAACTAGTGGATTCGACTACAATTGCTGATTCGTCGCAGACTTTCCAACGAATATTTGGCAATATTGAGTTTATCTCTTAAAGACTAGCACACTGCTACATTCAATTAGACACACGAAAATGGACATCACGAAACATCGATTCTGATTTTTGTTTTTGAACTCTAACTAAAAACTCTCTAACTCGGGGCTGAACATCACGAACTATGAATGAGGGCCACAAACTATATGGGCCTCTATTCTTGACGGCGATAGAATAGAACACTCCCTGGGGAGCGTTCCCCGATTTGCTTCTACTGCTGACTGAAACCGGTATTCTTGAAATCGAGTGAGGAAGAGAAATCGTAGGAAACCAAACAACAGTGTTGCCTATAATCTTATCCAATCAAAATGGAAGAAATCTTGACAGACTGATAGAACCGGTAACGTCAAACTTTCATGCACAAAGTTCTAAGATTTTCATTTCAAGTTCTTGTGTACTTCTATTGCCGCAACACATTGAGGAATGAAGTACAACAAAGAAATTGAAAAGAATTCCAATGATAGCGAAACAAAAAGAGCTGATGGTCGAATTCATTTCATCAAGAAGGGAAATAATGTATACAAGAAACATCTCCTCATATATTTTTTTGGACAGACAAAGCTGATCTTCGTCTTGGTTCTTCTATGTAAGGAGTTATCATTTCAATGATTTCTTAACACATATTTTCAATAAACTTATCATCTGATAACGTGTTGAAACGATTTCTCTTCGGTAGCACTTTCCTGACTATATTTAAATCATCCTCTGCGTCATTTAGATCTTCCATTATCTGTTCCCACAGTACTATTTGATTCAAATCAACGATGACGAGCGTCAAGGCCAATATTTTGATCCAAAACTATCCAATTTATAGATCAAATAGTCGAATATGTTAACATTCCCCAACCACTCCCTAGTAAAATATCAAGAGAACGATTTCATTCGATTGAGGGATCAAGGTTCTATCAGTATCCAATAGAACGTTAGTCAAGAATACGGTTTTTGTGATTTCAGTAGAACCACGCCCACTTTCTCTACCTATTCTATTGCCGTCAAGAATAGGGTCAATGAACGTTTGATTATTTTCTTAAACTAAGAATTGAAACTCCGGAACTGTTGAAACTGACCTACGAACTGAGAAAAAACCATCGCGAACGCTGTTGTTTATGAAACTGGTTAATCAATAAATTTGACAGTAGCGGCATTAATTGCGGCTATTAATAACACGCTAATAGTCGTTCTATCATATATTTCATGACGTTAATCGGTTCCATGTTGATTTGAATGAGATTAAATCGAGCTTCATCACCAGAAAGTGTCTAGAAGCGCGTATCGTATAGTATATTCTGTAACAAGGTTAGAATGAAAATTCGATGCGAGTGGAAAGTTCCACGAACCACGAGCATCACGAATTTTCATTCTAACCGAGTAGCAGACTATACTTTCTCCACGATCAAAGATAGGAAACGTGACAGCAATAATTTTTACATTTACTCAAATTTTGCCACTACGGTGACAATCAACTGCGTCAAGGCTAATGTTATTATTGCTAACCAGTGTGAGAATATTATTCTATCACAAGAGGGGGAATGTAATAGTTATTTAAGTAACAAGGAATGTAAAGACGTGTTAACATTCGAGGTGAGCGAGTACGAGCCGAGGCAAAGCCGAGGCTTGTCGCTTGACGAGGATGATAACAGTCGATACATTCCGTGTTACTATTACGTTTTTCCCGCTGCTTGTTGACATTTCTCAAAATTTGCCTGAATTGAAGTTTGTTTTCTTACCCTTCTTTCATGATTATTCGTTCGCTATTTCATTCTAAGTTGCTTGTGCGTGTAACTAAGTTACCGAATAAGCAGACAACAATAATATTCAAAAGGTCTCATAACCTAAAAATTGATATGAATGAAGCTGAAGGTATTACGTGTCAAAGGCAAAGTCATTATTACCCTAGGCATGTAAATGACACTATTTACATTCCGTTGTCAAGATGAATTAGTAAACGAATGATATAGGCCATTTACCTGTTTTGTTGCTAAGCATGTATGGACTATTTACAGTGTGGGCAGCGGGAAAATACATTTGAATTGCACGGGGGCAGAGGTGTTGCAGAATATTTCTTCAATCTCGAGAGAGAGAATTCCAGTATTCTGTAATCAAATTTGATTTCAGTATTGGCAAATTCTGTGATGATCGTGGAGAAATTATATTTATTACACCTGTAAATATATCCTTATGACTTTTATAGTCTATAAATTCCTAGTTAAACGTCATTTTCATCTGGTTTTCCAGCTGCGATTTCGTGACTAATCAATTGAAATCTTTTGTGCATCTGGAATACAAGTATTCACGTTAGATTGACTTTATCTTGCATCTAATTGAATGATTCTACAGGGGGTTGGCTGAAGATCTATCACAAATTTGAAAACGTACATCAGCTACACAGGATGTCAATTTGAAAACTTCCCACCCCTAATATATTCCCCCAGAAAATAATATAAAAGATCGAAAAACAGGTCAATTTTATTTTCAAGGGGGGAACTGTCAATGAATATTTGTAGCCCTCGTGGTTCCAATCCCCTTGGAGGAGTAGATGTTACCCTTAGAATCTTGAATGAGAATGGGGATCAACTGACACATATTTCTGATGGGCGTTTTCTTCTCTTTCTATTAAAACCCTGAATAATTATTTTTGAATGAGGAGTTTTCCAAAAATAGCGTTCAAAACTTTCAGAAGTAATTAGAACTTTCCTGCAGGTTATTATTTAAACAAAAATCTTTGCTTCAGTACCCCAATGAAGTGATGCTGGATTAACTAACTCCCACATAAAATATCCAGTGGCGCCAAGTCTGGTGACTCTGGTGACAACTCAATAGCAACCGGAATAATCGATATCTAACCAAATATTTCTGAAAAGTGAGAGAGCGCTTTATCTCGTTGAAAATGTAACAGATCTTCATGTAAAACTAGATTACAGTGTTCGTTTGGTTTTCTAAGTGCTGCACTATCAGGAGTTCGATGATGGAGGTGTTCACCATGCCGAATCAAATAACCCTGCTTAATTTTTATTCATCGTGCGTTTGTGTGAATTCTTGCTAGTGACTTTTGACCCACCTCTAGTCGTTTGATCAACTTGAAATTTGGCTGGTATTCATAATTCCGGTGACACTTCATTATGCATTATGAAAAGCAGCTGAGTAAAACTCAAATTTGTCTAATTTATATTCATCCCGAATGGGAATGGGCAATTAGCAACGCAGCTTCAGCAGAAAACTTGTCAAAACGGGGATTTGCAATTTTTGACAACTTTTTGCCAAATCTGCTTTGACAATTTCCCCTTCCCATTGGTGATAAATATTTAGGGAGTCCCGTAAATAATGGATATCATTTCAACTGCGAATAGGGGACAGTGAGAACAATCAGAAAATAGATTTTAGAGTTACAGGAAGTCCTACAATTTTCGAGTTATTTGGAATTTTATAAATTAAAAAAAAGTTGGTAACCTTTTTACTTTTTTGCGCGCCACTACCACAAAAAAAATTAATCTCAGATTTTTTTTTATAATTACTTTTAACAAGACTCATACTGATATTTCGAAGTAATTACTGTGGTACCTACTATGAGAAAAAGAATATTTAATTTCGAATACGTGTTTTCTGCAGTTTTTTGCCGAACATTCATTATAAAGCATATTTTCGTTGTCAAACAAATTTAGGAATATAATCAACAATCGAATTGAATCGTTTAAAATTTCAGGAGTGGCCTGCAGCAATTGTGGACAATTATATAGAAGGAAATCATCACTTAGAAATCATCTTAAATACGAATGCGGGAAAGCCCCACAATTTTTTTGTCGTTCATGTCCGTATAAAACTAAAATTAAAGGTAATTTCGGACGACACATGATGAGACATTTGAAATTGAATGATAACTGTAACATTCTAATGGGCGAAATTTAGTTTGCCACCAGTACGCACAGTTTTTTCAGAAGAATACTCATTTTTAGTTGCTTTGTTTGGATATGATATTTTATTTGTAGTTTTTACCAATAAGGATGTATTTATCATTAAAGCTTTATTATATGTACATTTTTATAATTCAAGTTTACTATTGAAATATTACTATTTTTGTTTGTTTAAAAGTTTTAGTCCTTGACCAATATGACACGTGTTTTAATCTTGATGATCGCACGCTTTTCAGTCTATTTGGTGGTTGATCAATAATTGTCGATTATTGCAGCTGAAAAAAATGTGGAAAATTTTAATTTTTGTACAACTGTCAAATAAACATGACATTTGTGCATCTGAATTGATGCGTAAATGTTTACTTTTTTCACGGTGAAAAAAGGCCTTTTTTTTTCACGGTGAAAAAAGGCCTTTTTTTTCACCGTAAAAAAAACTTTATTTCACTGCCAAAATAATTCATAAAATAAACATGATATATTACTTTTTTAAGGATTGATTTTTAACAGAGTCAATTATTTATTGATTATGAATCATAAAACAATTTCATTCATTGGAATAATAATTGATAGTAAAGTTTGAACGATTACTTCCAATTATTATTCAATTTATTTTACAATCAATATTTTCATGGCACAAGGATTGTAAGTAGGTACGCCACTGAGTGTCCAAGCGCAAAACCCTGTGAAAAAACTGATGTGTGTTTTGCGTGAATGACAACGCAAAGGAAAATTGTCTCGAAGAGACTCTCTTTCTGATCGCTTTACAAAAAGGTTAATAAAACTCAAAAGGTGTCCGTTTCAAGATTGGTGGTGTGAATTTCGCTATTCAAAAACGAAGTCCTAGCTAGGCAGAATATCCTGCTCTCGACAATTAAAATCAAGAAATCCTGCACGGTGAGTGGCCTTTTCCGCTAATTTTTCTTGTGCCAATTGATTTTCAATTTTATTATTTAAAACAAGATTGCATAAGTCTCGCACATAATTAATTACATCTCAAGATGTTCCATGTTGCTGCTGATCAGAAACGTTAGATATTCCTTGAAGAGTTGATTCCACAATTTTATCAGATATTTTAATTTGTTTGGAAGAAATCTCAATTTTGTTATTCAAACTATCTTCTATATATGCTTCTGCTACGGAGGAAGATTTCCAGCCACCGTGACGTTTTATGAATGTTATCTATAATGCATTGGCCAGAAGAGTAACAAAGCTCCTCCTGAAACAGTGACAGTGGCGGCGATAAGGGGCCGCAGAGCCCGCGGTGCGGGGGGGCCCCAGCTCCAAAAGGGGCCACTTCGACCTCTTTGCTAAAACTTTCTGATTGTAATTGTTTGTCAATATTTATTTTAATTTGCAAAAAACCAGCTGACAGAACGGAAGCAAACTCCTTGCAAAAGAGTATGAGTAATTATGATTTTATTTTGCTCCTTGTATACCAAAGCAAAATATTGAAAAATATTAATTTGTTGTCTAAACTGCCAAAAAGTTCCACTGTTGATTTGGGCAGAGCATGCGAGATATTGAGCAATAGATAATTTTATTAGTTTTAGAGACGATTTCGAAACATTGCATACAGAAGCTTCCAATTTGGTGAAATCGTGGGACATTCAGCCAACATTAACATCTAAGCGCCAAAGAAAGGTCAAGACATTTTTTGATGAACTCGCAAATGACACTAGAATAGAAGATGGTCTAAAAATATTCCAAATTAAAGTCTTCTACGAGTCTCTCGATATAATAATTAATCAACTCAGTACCCGATTTATCAGCATTAACGAAGTAATACCTTTCATTTTTAAATCCAGACTGTTTCGTTAAACTATCTACAGGAGAAATTCTGGATCATGCTGAAAAAATACTAAAAAATACGGAAATGACTTCTCGCATAAGTTATCTACGCAATTAATAAACTGGAAAAGTGTATTTTCAAATGAGATTCGAAAACATAAAACAATCTATGAATTTTGCCTTCCTAAGCCCAAAGGACGTATCTCGATTCTTTCCATAATTTAAATTTCACTCCCTACATGTTGCCTATGACTGACCCTTTGACTTGAACAACAAATTTGGCCGAATCTCATTGTTCTTTGCCATCCAAAACGTCAGTAAAAAATACGTATATTCAAAATACACCAGGAATTCTAAGCTTTACAGGCGTAAGTGACTGCCTCAATAGAGAGATATTTCAGTACTAAATAACGACAGGCAGTAATAAAGTCGACGTTATTTTGACATGTACGCACGCGCACTGTGAATCTGGAATATGGACAACTTTATTAAAATACTGCCTGCCTTTATTAGTGGATGTTTAAAGGCAAGGATTAATATTCCTTTATTTTCATTTCGGGTAAGATCGTAAATTATCGTGAGATGATCAGTGGATAAAACATGGCTCTGACTGATAAATATTAAATATATTAGATTTTCAACAAGAGTCGACGTAGAAGTTCGTTTGGGCAATTCTATCATCAGAATAATTCCTTCTAATTCTGAAATTAATTATGCAGAGAGAAAAATCCAAGAGACAAATTTGATTTGGGTTAAGAACGCATCTGTCAATCACGAGTAAGTAACGGACGAACAGATGGAACCTGCAATATCTCTGTTTTTAATCACGGAATAGTGGCTATCGAAATCACTAGTCACTATCGAAATGAAGTTGCCTTAAATACTCACGCGTTATTGCAATATCTCTCTAATATCTCTGGTTATTCTTTACTTACGCCCTTTGGGCTCAGCACTGCAGAATTGGCCGCATATTTTACATCAGAAACTAGATGTATTTTGAGCAGTCTTCCAGTTATTTGTTCGTTGTTTCAACTTTTTTGACATTACCGGTAACATCTGCTTCTGTCGAAAGAACATTTTCAAAGTTGAAGTTGATATAAACATATTTACGTAGTACAATGTGAGAGGTGAGACTTAGTGCATTGGGTATAATAATAAGTATTGAACATGAACGTGCTCGTAAACTTGATTTGGAACAGTTGGTCGATATATTTTTAATACAAAAACATCGCCATTTTGGCAATTCAACAGTGCTCCCTAAACTTTATATTCCTCAATCTTCGAATGGCTTCACTAGCACCAGACAGATTTCCGTCAACCGGTTGCACTCCTACGCGCAACCCTCGGAAGTCTTCGAGATACTTGTGTGAGCTAGAGAAGACGCAGTCCTTACCTTTTAACGTGTGATGCCATGCACGAGATCGATGACGATGTGGGGATTTGAACTATCGTCCCTTCGCTCCAAAGGCGAACGCTCTACCAGCACGGCCACCACGGCCCATACACAATGAAACCATATACCGGAATATTGCTCATTTCTTTGGGAAATATTTATATATAAATAATATAATATAATGAATAAGTATATTGTGTATTATTATATGGAAATATGTCCCATTATATTTGTTATTTCCAGATGTTATTGCCACATGTATGAATATCCTAACAAAATCTGGCGGGGGGGCCCCCAAATCCTTATCGCCGCTACTGAACAGTGACCTATCTAGCTCTTATACATGTCTTTTCCAAGATATTTTGCAATCAAGCTGGAAATTTCTCCAATTTTATTCATCTGCACATGTTGATTAATACATTTTCCTCTAAAATATTTCAAAAATAATCTGTTACTTTTTGTATGAGGCGGCCGTGGTGCTCTATACTTGCGGTATTTCTCAATATAATCAGAACTCGAAACAGTAAACGTTCTTGCGCAATAGGTCCTTGTATCAGGTATTTCAACAATTAATATACTTAGATCCAGCATCTTCAATGGCATCAATAGTTACATGTATTAATTCTTCACGGAGACAAGCACCGCTGATACCCAAAATTAGGACAACCTACAAATAAAAAATATTGGAATAACTGATAAATAGGGAGAAAATAAAAAACTTCCAATAATTTACACTTAAAAATTATAAATAAATATACTTTATCCACAATCACCTTATAATTGAAGTTTTATCCACACTTAAGAACCGTATAAAGTACCACTTTATCCACTAGTGGAATGATGAAATTACTTTATTCCACTAGTGGAATAATGAAAAATACAATCTTGAATATCAATCACATTTTACTTATTTTCACCAACTTCACAAATTTCTACAAATGGAGTCGATAAACAATCGAAAATACATAACAACCATTCAACACCCCCCGATATTTTTGTATGTTATTTCAATGATTTTTGAGGAGGTGACAGCCGCTGTCAGAGCAAAACGTCAAATCATTTTGTGATGAAAAATTTCCGCGATTCTGATTCTAAATGAATCTGATTGTGAATAAAACGTTGTATTGCATGCGTGTTTTAGATACATTTTATTGGCTTAAGATATTTAAACGCTCGAGCTTCGCTCTCGCGTTTAAACATTCTTGCGCAAATTAAATGATATCTAAAACACTTATACAATAAATAACTGTTATCACGCTTTATAACTCGTCGCTCAGAAGATGACAACGTGTGTCGAAACAATACTGTCAGCGTGATAAAGTATATTTACATACAGGGCGAAGACGAAACAGTTCGAATATCTTCAAAACGCATGTGTTGTGAATAATAATAAAACACGTCGATTTTTAATTCAAGGGTGACATCTTCCTATCATAACCTCAACCCCCACCCCTTGGTCGCTATCACCCAAACAATTTGAATAGAGAAAGTAGTAAGTGTGACATATCATTAAAAAGGAATTCAGCCATGTCAATTTTTGCCACATAACTTTTTATTTTGGCGTCCTCTTGCGGGAGAAATAACTGTTCTGTATTCCAAATTATAATATTGCATTTGCAAGCTATTTTGACATAAATTCGGTGACAATGCATCATGGAATTATGGAATATTTCTAAGAGAAAAAACAAAATGACGGCTCCAAAATGGCGGGCATGATTTGCAATTATGGTCCGATTCGATTCAAAATTGATATGTGGTGGTTTTCAAGGTCGGAAATTATAATTTGTTCCTGAATGCAAAAAAACAAGATGGTGGCTCCAAGATGGCGGACGAAATTTGTAATTCTGGTCTGATTCGAATCAAAATTAGTATGTGGGGATTTTCAGAGTAAAAAATTATGATATTTTGTAAATGCAAAAAACCAAGATGGTTGACGAAATTTATAATTGTGGTTCGATTCGATTCAAAATTGTCATATGGGGGTTTCACAAGTTTTCAGTATGACTAACATTAATCAAATAAATTGATAAAAAAGCTTTTATACAAATGCGCTAAAAAGGAAATAATATTTTTTTCATATGTGACGTAAGTTATTCTATGTGTAACGGAATCAAAATTTTACCTCGCAAAAATACCTATTTTGTACTCGCGGCAAGCTTTCGAATCTGTTACGCACAGAATAACCTACGTCACACATTAAAAAAAATCCTTTTCAAAGCTTTTGTATAAAAGCTTTTTTTTTCAATTTAGTTAATTAATTTTAGTCATACTGAAAACTTGGGAAACCCCCATATGCCAATTTTGAATCGAATCGAACCACATTTACAAATTTTTTCCACTATCTTGGTTTTTATCATTGACAAAAACATCATAATTTTTTACCCTGAAAATCCCAATAAAAAATAAATAATAATGAAAAATTACATTGGGAAAAAGCCGATGATCAGCTGGTTGTGCCTCTGCTTTTCATTTCAAGCAGCAGGGTGTCATGTGATAACTGTCCGATATTTTACAGGACGATTCCTACGGTGAAAAGTTCATAAAAGCATGGGTCCGCACGCCTTCATTTTTGAAATGGATCGTGTTGAAAATTTGTGTTATAAAAGAGTTAGTTATTGGGCTTCTTAATTCTTCTACATTTTGGATATAAGTCAGGCTGTAAATAAAAATAAGAAGCTCTTTTCATAGAAAATAAAAGACGCAAACGGCCTATACTACTTTTTAAAAGATAGTCAGTAAATGGTAAACCCGGTTTTCGCCCTAGCAAAATCGCCTTGTGGATTTTTTAAACCAAGAAGTGGTGAAAAAATTTCCATTTTTTTTGCGAATATTCCCAAAATCATTGGAAAAATTGTTTCACAGTCAATAAAACTTTTGTAGAGAATTATAAAACCTACAAAGTGGTTTTCTATACTACCAGATCGGTGCATTTTCATGAAAAAAATCCAGGAAAACATTGACAAAGAGGCTATTTTTCCAAAATTCATAATTTTTATAAATCTCAAGCTGGATAAACAATATTGCGGAAACTAATAGATACTAACTTGTGGTTCAACTGTGCGCAAGGTGGTTTCTGTCCGATATGTAGTGTTTGCACAATCACGTTATGACCAATTTAAGGGCATATCTTTCTAAATAAGCCAATTCAAGGAAAATCATCTTATTCAAATTCTGTAAACGACTTTGGGAAGTAGAGATTAATATCTACAATTTGCCTATTATAAAGTTACTCTAAATGCTTCAAAGTACACCCGAACTCATAACTCGAGTGCGAGTGCGACTTCGGGTGACTTCGGACGCACTTTGAAGCGTTTTGATCAACTTTCACATTTCCCACCTCTCAGGTGAAAATTCAAAAGATACAAATTGTATATATTGATCTCTACTTTCATATGCCGTTTACAGAATTTGAACACAACGATTTCCCTTAAATCGGCGTATCTTGTAAGATGTGCCCTTAAATTGTTTATAACGCGATGTGCAAAAACAACACATTCGACAGAAAACATCTTGAGCACAGCTGAACTACATATTATTATCTATCAGTTTCTGCAATATAGTTTGTTCAGCTTCAGATTCATAAAAATTATAAATTTTCGAAAAATGGTCTCTTTTTATAGGTTTTCCCGGATTTTCTCAATGGAAAATGCACCGACCCGGTCGTATAAAAATCCATTTTGTAGGTTTCATGAATCTCTACAGAAGTTCCATTGACTGTAGTAGTAGTAGTAGTAGTATCATTTATTTTCTTTTTATCGACAAAGTAAAATGTGTATAAGAATAGTCACACTTAACCTAATACCTAAAAAATTAGAGCTACACACAATTACAATTACACACAATTACATGGATGATTCGAACATATATCATAGAACTCAGATAAATTGTAAAAAATATTCTCTAATAAAATTGCTTGCAGATTTCGCTTGAAATTTTTTAAATCTCTTGGGCTGTGCTTTATGTGGCACGGTAGATTATTGAATAGTTTCTCGCCTAAGTGCGAGAGAGCATTTGCTGAGACATTATATTTACAGAATGGAACAAAATAATCATTTTTTTGTCTTGTTTCTCTATGGTGAATATCCTTCCTCTGTTTTAATACATTTCTGTTTTCGAATATATATGAACACATTCCCTCAATTAAGAGCGATGGTAAAGTTAAGATACCTAATTCCTTGAAGATGCTTCTGCATGAATCACCTCTTTTTTTTCCTGCGATTATTCAGATTAACTTCTTTTGAGCTATAAATACATCTGAAGATAAGGTGGAGTTACCCCACAGACATTTCGATTCCTTCAATAATCTTTGAGATATTTCCAAAAAACCAAAAAAGTTGTAATTTTTTTCACAATTGCTTGTTTAAAAAATTCCACAAAGCGATTTTACTGGAGCGAAAACTGGGGTTTTCATTAACGAACTGTTTCATAAAAATTACTATAGGCTATTTGCGTCTTTTATTTTGTGGGGGAAAACCTCTATAGCTAGGTCTAATAGGTATACAGGGTGGCCACTTTTTTAATGGCATTGTATGGGTAACTTCCAAACCATTCTAGTAAAAAGGTCGGTGAAATGGAGAAAAAGTTGCACATCTGGAAGTATAACCTATTGGTGGAAACTAATTGAAAATATCAGAGACGGTTCTTGAGATATGACAAAAAAGTAAATTCGATCATTTCTGTTTTATTTTATACTTCACTTATTTTAAGGAATATCAAAAAATATTCGGGATATTTTTCATTGGAGGGGAAATTCTCTTTGATTTGACGTCTTCAAATTTTCTATCCAACGTTTCGTATTCTCAGGACCACCTTCAACTTTTTTTTTAAATACTGCCCTGAACATTCTAATTACCTTTTCATTTTAAATTCAGAGGTGTATCATACTATTTGAAGTCAGGTTTCGGGTAATATGGACCGTAATCAAAATTTTATTAAATTAAAATTAGTTTCTGTCACCTTCAGTTGAATCAACGTTCAAGTAATAAGATCCTTATCCAAGTTTTATTGGTTTGGATCTGTAGTGAATTTATATTCAGTGTTCATTTCTATAAAGTGTACAATACTTCTAGCATAAAGTGAATAATTTGGAAAAAATAAATGAGAATCAATAATTATTCACGGAAAAAAATGGTCCAAGTAAAACGTTTTCCTGACTTTTTTTCGATTGTGGTAAGAAAATTAATACCTATATTGAAAAAATTTACGTTTTGTCTCTAAAAAAATGAGTATTCTGAACGCATGAACTTGTAGCTATAATATTGTTTACATACAGCAAGTGCTTCGAACATTAGATAATTCACTTTGTATAATGTCGGGTCAACATTTTACTGGCGCTGGAAAATTGTTTATTCATATGTCTCGACTTTGTGTTTCTGAAAAGTATATCATAACAACAGAGACTCGTGTTACAGGCATAATACAACAGTTTATTTGCAGTAGAGCTAGGTGTTCCTACGACAATGAAACTGTTCACCTTCTTGTTGATATGCGACCAGTTAGGGATCAATCGGTAGTAACCGTTGCACTGATCATTTTTGCAAAACTGACCTCATTCCAATTCCAGCATTTGAGTTAGTAGTTGTATGTGGACGTGTTACATTAAGTGCCGGAATAGTGTTAGTTTGATTTATGTATTTTACTTGTTGGTATGTAGAATGTGGATTTTGACCTAACATTTCTAGAGTATTGACATTTTATGTATAATAGAATCAGGAGAGTTTTCCAAAAGACTGAACAACACTTTTGTTTCAATAAAAATATCAAAAAATTACATATTTTTATTTATTTTCTTCATTATCTTTTATTTTAAATTTTCAGAACGTTCTAATTCTACATTGTTATGCATAACTTGGACTTGTTATGATCATAATGAGGAAAGACATTAGCTTGCCTGCTTGTTCATTCATTCATACTGATGAATACAAACAGATTCAACAAAGTTCTGTAATTTTTAATTATGAAACAGGTTGTACTGGGTGATCCAGTAAGGGTATGGCCAGAGGCGATGATTTGTTTAAAAGAACCGTCAAAATGTTTTATACTTCATTCCACATCAATTTATAGTACACGAAAAAATGTTGTCATAAAACAGCAATCTGTTTCTCCAGTTTTTCTTGAGTAGTGTGTTTTGCTAGCCTGCATATGCCATGCAAGTACGTTTTCGTATAGTATAAACTGAATCATTGCTACCTTGTTGCAACCGAACCTTTCATATCATTTTAAATTCAAGAATGAATGTATTGAAAATAAGGCTTTATAAAAAACAAATGATCCTTCTTCGAAGAACTAATAGCTCTAAACTGAGGGCAAGTGGATATTTCAATTGAGTCCGTTGTATCTTGATACCATGCATCAGTTATTCGAATATTTCAATCAAATAAAGCAATATTTGTCATTTGAAAAGAGAGTTCTCAATCGTCCGTATGCGATACTATATACTATACATACAACAACAATAAAAAAAACTGTTGAATTTAATAACTGGTACACATCTTACATTTTTTATGCATGTGAGAGAAAAAAAATTATGTATTGATAAGATAATAAGTGACTGATCAATAATAAGTCATCGAAAAATAAATTTTAATTGCAAAAAACTCCTACCGTTTGTTCGATGATTCAATTATGTAATTATAACTGTTTTCCTTCCATAAGTGCAACAGTCCTATATTTATAAACGAGGTTTCGAAGCAAGTCCATATTTTTTGAAAGAATTTGTTGTCATTATTATATTTATATTCTTTCGTCAAATTATCACCATTGATACTATTATAATTACTGACAAATCATTTGAAATGATTAGTTTTTGTTAGTTAATGTTTGTTATAAAATATAGGAGGCCGTGAGAACAATCCTTATAACAAGAACTGTCACATTGTTTGTTACGTAGTTCTTTATTGTATTACGACAATATTTCATTTTTCACAAGTTTTTTGGTGTGTTACTTATTAATTTTCAATATGGTGAGATACACAGCAGAAAAACGAGAAATGAACAAACTGTACATTAAACTGGACATAAATTCGTTAAGAGCAAAACAAAGGTACGAGGCCTTATGTCCCGAAATAATGAACAGAATATAAAAATGTTCCGGTGTTTCTCTACAACTCTTCTCGAACATAATTAATTCAATAAACCTAGAGTTCCAAATGTTCGAAGAAACCAACCCATCAAATAGCACAAATTCGAATAAATCCGGGACTTGGGTCGAGGACTATTGCGACTGAATGTAATTTATCAAAAAGTGCTATAAATAAGATAATCAAAAGACACGGTTACCATGACTACCAATACCAAGCGGTACAAAAACTACATCGTAATTATACTGAAAGAAGATTGCGATTTTGTAAATGGTTGCAAGAGAAGGTAAGAAGAAATAACAAATTTGCACAAAATATCATTTGGGAAAACGAAACAACATTTACGAATTCTGGGATATTCAATCGAAGAAACAAACATTTTTATGCCACGGAAAATCCTCACTTAATCCAAGAAGTGAGACATCAATATCGTTTCTCTTTGAATACGTGGTGTGATTTGTTAGATAATAAATTACTGGGGCTGTATTTTATTGATGGAAACCTGACTGCAGTAGAATATTTAGATATACTGCGGGTCGTGTTGGGTGATCTCCCTATAGAGTATCGTCTTAAGATGGCCGTTCAATGGCATGCATGCTGGCTACTGCTCGGACAGCGAATCGGTGACACGTAAATAACTCAAATTTGGTGAATATATTTGGAACATAATGGAGTACTTGTTGACACTTTCGAAATTAATTTTTTAAAAAAATTCGTGATTTTTTTTTGCGGAAGTCAACAAATCGATAAAATTCACGTTTTTGTAATGTGTCAACAAGAAGACCTATTGAAATCGTTCAAGACCTAACATAGACCAATTTTTTACACTGTGAGAAATGCGAGCAGCACTCGGAATTAGGCGGCAATTTTCCAAAATCTAACAAATTTATAATAAATTGCATCACTGAGTCAGTTCAGCAATTTGCGAATAGATTGCGCCACAGTAGAATTCATTATCTTCAAAATTATGAATGAACTGGAATTTGGGTGATGGCAATGAACAAGCACAGCACTATGAATAGATTAGAATAGATGTTGACGAATATTCGCATTGAGCGGCGAGAAATGCTTTTTATAAATTATTTTATAAATTTCCTATCATAACCTCAACTGTGTTACCTCTTCCCCCACCCCTTGGTCACTATCACCCAAACAATTTGAATAGGGAAAGTAGTGTGACACATCATTAAAAAGGTAATTTCATAAGGAATTCAGCCGTGTCAATTTTTGCTACCTAACTTTTCATTTTGGCGCCCTCTTGCGTGAAACACAACTGTTCCGTCTTGCAAATTATAATACTTCTATTGCAAGCTAATTTGACATGGATTCAGTGACAATGCATTATGGAATTTTTCTAAGGAAAAAAACAAAATAGCGGCTTCAAAATGGCAGACATGATTTGCAATTATGGTCCGATTCGATTCAAAATTGATATGTGGTGGTTTTCAGGGTCGGAAATTATGATTTATTCGTCAATGCAAAAAAACAAGATGGTGGATGAAATTTGTAATTATGGTCCAATTCTAATTAAAATTTGTATGTGGTGATTTACAGGGTCGGAAATTATGATTTTTTTGTCGATGCAAAAAACAAGATGATGGGCGAAATTTGTAACTATGGTTCGATGCGGCACCGAAAACAAATTCTTCAAAACACATGTATTGTGAAAAAAATGCAGAAACACGTCGATTTTAAATCCAAGGGGCACATTTTCCTATCATAACCTCAACTGTCATACCACTCTCCCCACCCCTTGTCACTCATACAATTTGAATAGGGAAAGTACTAAGTGTGACACAGCTTTGAAAATGTAATTCCATAAAGAATTCAGACATATGAGTGTTCGCCAGCTAACAATTCATTTTGGCGCCCTCTTGCGGAGAAAACAACTGTTTCGTTTTCCAACTTATGATATTTGGTTTGTAAGTTAATGTGAAAAATTCACGAAAACATAACAAAAATTGAAAAAATTAACATTGAATGAACTCACAAATTGGAAAATTTTGCATAAATTACTCAAAAACGTCAGGCAGCGTTTCGATACTAACTTATATTATGATGTATGGCAGTTCAGGGCGAACACTTCGAGTATCTACTGTGAAATAATGTAATTTGGAATGATTGGATTTGAATTTATGCAAGGTTCTTCAATTTTAGAGTTTATGCAATGTCCGATTTTTCGAAAGCTTTTATTCAACTTGCCCTGTTAGTTCTTAGTATGGGTGGTACAAATCTTGCAGCTGACTTTATACCCACTTCTAGTTGTCCGATCAACTTGAACTTTGGTAGGTGTTCATAATAGCGATGACAATGCATTATGTAATTTTTGTTGAAAAAAAACAACATCCAGGATGGCATGGTAGATTTGTCATTATGGTCCGATTCGATTTAAAATTGGATTGTGGGGGTTTTAGGTACAGATTTTCAACATGACTAAAAAGAATGGAATAAAATTGATAAGAAAGCCAATATACAAATGCGATGAAAAAAATATTTTTTTAGATGTGGGACATAGGTTATTCTATGCGTAACAGATTCAAAAGCTTGCTGATAGTACAAAATAGGTATTTTTGCGCGGTAAAATTCTTATTCTGTTACGTACAGAATAACCTACGTCACACCCCAAGTAGCACACCTATATTGGTAAAATATTGGTACAATATTGTTAACATATTGGCGAAATATTTGAAATGCAATATTGGCGAGAAAAAAAATGTGAACATTCCGCGATATTGGTCCAATATTACTTGAATAATATTGGCAAAATATTCTTGAACTAATATTGGAACTCAAAATGTTCGGCGATATAGGTACCATATCGCTGATACAATATTCTGACAATATTGACACAATATTCAAAAGTTATATTGTCGAGAAGTAAAATGTGAACATTTTGCTATATTGGTCGAATATTGTTTGAATATTTGAGAAATAGTTTTGGTGAAATATTCTTGAAGCAATAATGGCCTCAAAATATTTATCGATATTGGTACAATATCATTTGGATATATTGGTGGATGTCAATATACCTTGGTAAATTATTAAATGTCTTTTAGTTCATGAAGGTGACACCAAAGTCTGCCTTTTGATCGCCATAACCACTGAGTGAGCTGTCTTGAAAACAAGTTATGGGAAGTATTTAATATACTTTCGAAGGTTTTAGAAGACGTTCTATATGTAGAGCCACCTAGCGGATTTTTATCCAGGTTTGATCATGAAATAATTTCAATATGTTTTATTGAATATTCGGCCAATATTCAAATTTCATCTCAATCTAGATGTAGGAAACAATATGAAGACAATATTGTTTTAACGATATCGATAAATATTTTTGAACCAATATTGACCCAATATTAATTAATAAGATTTGTTGAATATTGGCGAAATGATATTCAACCAATGTGTAATCACACTTGGAGATACAATATGGTTTTTATTCCTAGATTCGATATTAGGGGAATATTGGGATTGCGATATTTATTCTAGATGTTAAAAATGATGTGAAGACAATATTGTTTTATCGATATTGGTGAATATCATTCAACCAATATTAACTCAATATGAGTTATTACAATTTGTCAAATAAAGTGGAAATGATATTCAACCAATATTCTAACAAACTTGGAAATACAATATAGTTTTTTCCCCTATAATCGATATGACTGGAATATTTGGATTGCAATATTTATTCTAGGTGTGGAAAACTATATATAACTAATATTGCATTATCGATATTGGTATAAATTATTCAACCAATAATGATCAAATATTTCGTGTGATAATCTACATTCAAAACTAGTTCAACCAATATTCCACCAATATTAATAACATGATTTTGTTTTTTGAATATTCACCCATATTGGACCAATATTGATTTTTCATTTACAATATATTTATATTGGCCCAATATGGAACCAAGATTCAGCCGATATGATGTGCTACCTGGGACATCTGAATAAAATATTGTCGCAACTCAGAACTCGCTTGGCTTTTTTTGAGAGGATTTCTAAGTTGTATTCACCCAACCCACATTCATCCAATAAATGAAAAAACTCATTTTCTAATCGAATTAATATTTATTAAGACAAAAAACAAAATAAGAAATGGAACTTACGGAAAAAACAGGTAAATGAATGACCCTGCTGAATAATAAAAAAAAACAAACGAAAAAGAATATTAAAATTACTTACATTGTACTGGCAACCAGCAGAGCCAGAGATGGGGAGATGCCAAACATTTTCAAGTAATAATTAATTTACGTGCTGTCTTCAACTCAGCTGACGAGTGATAAGAATGAAATCATGAATGAATCTTGACCTGCCCAAAAGGTGTATTTATAGAGGAACAATATGATGAGCTTGCATTTTTCGTTAGGTCGCTGCACGCATAAAAGTGCTTACCTTCTCTGTGCAAGTCTGTGAATTTCGAGCTAGTTTATATTTCTGTATCCGGTAATTGTATCAATTTTGATGTCTATGAACTTGGAAAATTAAAATATGGGATTGTGAATACTGAGTGTTTTTATTTTAAAATGTTGAAATTGATGTTGAAAGATCTTCAAACTTTGCATTTGCCTACATGGATTTGAATTATTTCATGATTATTTTGTATATTTGACACATCTCCCCTCCGTAGACAAAGCTGGCCCCCAGCTTTCTGGACAGTACAAAAAAAAAACGACAAACAAAATCAATACAACTAGCTGAAATTAACCTCAAAGTGAAAGAATAAAAATAATACTTAGCATTAACTTAAAACAATTTGAAATAGTAAATTATTCACATGCAATCATAACAAATACTATACAATATACTAATGTGATCTATACAGATAAAAAACAAAAACTATTTCGTCCAATTAATCAATTTGGCAATTATGAGTTCCCACACTAATATTGTCATTGTCCGGCACTGAACTTTGTCTTGTGTCACTACACCGATCTTGCTGCGCAGCGCTCCATGTACATTAGGATCGTATCTCGGCTGAAGTCTGCTTAACGTTCCCGACTGAAACGGTTTTGGCTGGATGGCAACGTAGCATAGTGGACTGGACTTGGCATCTTGGCAAATACTTTTATTACGTGTTGCGTTGTTTCTTGCATTCACAGAACATATTGGTGTTGTTCTGCGAACTCTATCTGTCAGTCAGAGCCATGCCAATTCTGTCAATTGTTTCAAGAGGAGAAGAATTACGACATGAAATGACATTGACATATGACATAATATTGTTCGTTTGGTTGTTTGGATGTAGCGGTAAATTTTGGCGGTTCATTATTACAATATTCAACTCGGTTTACAAAAGACATTTTTATTCGTGTTTTTTGTGTAATGGTGTATCCAGTTGTTGGACAACTTCGATTATGGACTTTCACTCCTTGGATTACTTCGGAATGCTTCAAACATCTATCGTTTCCGGACTCTGGTAAGATATGTCTAGTCAGCATTTTGTAAAACTCGTTTTCTAATAAGAGTTCTGAAATATTTCCACTAGGTTTCCGGGGATTTGGGTCCTGCTGCAGCAGTTCATCTTTGTTGGTGGATATTGCCTGCACACCCAGGAACTGTTTACCGGCTACTCAGAAGAACTGCGAACGCAACAACGTAAGTGTTTGCTTCTGGTTGTTTACTGCATATTTGGATCACAATAATTCAACTTCATGTTTCTAGGTCCTTTTGCCGACTATGTTATATGCTGCCTAACGTCCTGGAGTGGAAACCGTGACAGGGGTGATGGAGTAGTGACTGTCTCAGGGGCTGCTTTGTAGTGCCTCGGGGTGTGGTGGTGGCTCGATTGCATGAAACAAGAGAGAAATTCGGCAGTAAGTTCGTTAAGTACATATTTGTATTCTTATAGCTATGTTATAGAACTAATATTCACAAAAATTCGAAACAACAATCACTGAATCACATAACATTCTTATAACTAATCAAGTTTTATTACTTCTTCGAGTAGAAAATTGTTTAAAGTCTACAAGACAATAGTAGATCATAACAATATTTTTCAAACTTTAAATGAAACTTGCTGGTTTCTATTAGGTGAAAATGTTTTCACGGATTACTGGTTAATAATGACACACCCACTATAATACTCATTACTTTGTTAAAATTGATTTTTCACCATTCGACACCTGCCTATTTATTTGAGTGTCACCTTATCTGATAATTTTATGTTAATGAAAGAATAGGAAAGTGAGAAACAAAAAAAAATTATATTTCTTGAAAATCTCTATCAAAAAACAACTACTTTCCTGGCTAGTACCAAACGACGAACATTGAATTAGATTTAATAGAAATTTTGTAGTCCCACATGTTAATTGCATCTCTAAGATATTGCATATATATTTTATTTTCATAATCATGACGTAGTCAACTTTCTACATCTTACTTCACTATTGTCCCCTGTTGAGACAGCTTTCTCTATCGTAGTACTTTCCACAACATTTTACCTATTGTCTTTCTTCAAAAGACCTCATATATTGGCATTTCATTTCATGCCTCAAAAATAATACTTATCATCTTTTAATTCTTCATCAACAACTATACGTGGCGAAGCACATTTTCCACACCTTGAATAATTTACAAATGACATGCAGTTTTGGGAGCGTCCTCCTCAACCTGCACTTTCATTTATCTCAGTGTATAGTCTATACAAATAATTCTTCTTCAATATAATCTTCAAAACAATCTTCAATTCTTACTTTTCTCAATACATCTTCTATCTATATGCTTCATTTACTTCTTATAATTCTACACAGTTTTCTGTCGGTAGATCAGTCTGAGATGCTATTTCCTATTCCTTTTTAAATAAAATAAAAACAAAACTGTATGGGGTGACATTGACTTATTTCTACTCTTTCAGGCAGGGGTGTGTCAAAATTCATTAATTATTTTTTTTTTGTGCTCACTTGGCATGTCACTATTAGATTTTTTTTTCTTAAAAAATATTATTTTTATTATTCTAAGAAATATCACATGTTTATTTCTATAATTCATTTCTTAGAATATATTTTGGATCATATTCGATCGTTTCTCATCCTTAATTGTATGTAAAAACTATAACTGCAACTAAAAAGTGTATTTGCATCAGAATTTCATTTAATTAATAATTCCTAATTATTATTATTATTGCTCATTTGTAGTAAGATTTTTCTTCAAAAATGAATGCTGGTAAAGTATTTTTATTATTGTTTTAGGTTCTACGCCAGATGAGAAGAATGTGCCATTAATTGGGTTAGGACAGCCATCGAAAACTTTAGTTAAATTATTTTCGAAATCAATAATTAGAAACTTAGACCTGTTGATCACCTCCTTGACAAACATGTTCTGTTATGTTATTCAAGTGTATTCCTTTTTTTTATAATAAAACTTTAAATATTTGCCTATGACTCATTTTCAACTACCAATCCAGTGCAACTGTATCTCTTGTATTCATCAATTTTTTTTTTTACGATTATTTTTACTTTACTCATTTTCTCGGAAACACATCGAGAAAAATATATTCATACATCAAAATCATCATCATTATTCTCTTGGAAATACATCAAGAGCATATATATCATCATATTTCATTAAACACATCTCAAGTCTCTTGGTAACACCTCAAGAGTAAAATACCACAGGTAGACGTTCAATCCCAACTCTAAGGATATTCTTCCACGTCCCCCCTGCAAAACCAAATACGAAAACTTCCTCAGGTAATTATTCAATCCTCTTAGGATATTCTTCCATAATCCCCTCAAGACAAAGGTAACCTTATTACCAAATAATTATTCTCATATCATATCACCATATTTCATAAAGTCATCATAAATCGTAAAAAAGTTAATTGTACACTTCAACACACAGTTTCACCAAATAATTCGATGGGCAATGATCAAAATTATAAGTGTTTGCAAATCAGAACATGTTTTTCTTTACGAAAAAAAAAAAAATAATTATAAAATGTTATACCTATATGTATTGATTACAAAATTAAAAAAAATTATCAATTAGACTTTTGTTTTTACATTTTTTCAACGCAATTTTATTCAACAAAAATTTTTTTTTTTCAAAAAGTGATCAACATTTCTTTCAAATTTTCAAATAATGAAGAATTCATAAAGACCTCCTAACCAAACGGCTTGATTTGCACAGAAACTAATTAATTTTTTTTTTTAACTCAATTTCTTCCAACAAGTTTTTTGGACATACCAAGGAATTGCAAGAGTCATTTTCAAAAAATAGTTACAGTTTGCAAAAAAAATGTATTGTTTATCAAAATAGAAATAGACATGAGTCGTAAAAGTGCAATGAAGGTAAATGCCACAATTCATGCTTCATTGACTTTTCATTATTCAGTCTAAATTGGACAGCATAACAATATGACGAAAAAATTAAGTAACCAGTAGATTCAAGAAATGATACGGATTTTTCTTTGTTACCAGCATCTTTCGCGCAATCACTTTTCATATTACATCAAAAATTGTATGGGAATAGTTATTATTATGCCTACTTATAACAAATTACACAAAAATTGCACTTAAGTATGTTAAACTCGCGTTCAAAAGAGTTTGGGTAAGAACCCTGTAGCTTCGCCTCAAAGTAAATAATCATGTTTTATGAATGCGATTTCCAAATAATTTTTTAAACGAAACCTAATTGAATTACTAGAAATTCAACAAATATTTGTCATGTACTACTAACTTACTATACGTTGTCTTGCCCTGAAGGCAACGCATTTCAAAATTGTTTTTCAGTATGCGGTGTGACACAAAAAGAAATCTCGATTCATGTTTTACCAAATACAATTTTATTTTCTGAAATGTTCTGTGGACGTTTGGTTTCAACAACCACCGTACCCAGATATTTTCACACATTATTATTAATTTTTTTTTTTGTTCAGTAAATTATCAGTTATATTTCATTAAAATAAGAAGTTTTGAATACCATTTGAAATGAAAAATACTAGCATAGATCGAACACTACTTAATTGTAGAACGTATTTTTTGGGGAAACAAATCATTTTCATTTCATGAGTAACCTCAAATCAATGGTTCATCCATAAAAGAGATCATGGATACAAATATTTTTATACTAGAGCTGATTTGGAGAAACATTTTTTTTTTTTCAATTTTGATACTCAAAAGTCTCGTTTCAAACACTGCCACTATAGATTGTACCGTAAATTGAATAAAAAGCACCTAACAATAAAATAAATAAGTAGTACTTTCTAAAATTGAATAGTGGTAACTAGCGTTTTGTTTCACCAAATATCACTGAATCAAAAAATATTCTTATGAAAAGGTTGCTTATACCCCCTAAAAAAAGGACTGAACACGTAATAATAAAACAAGCAGTATACTGAAGAACTAGGGCAAAATTCATGACAGGCTGATAAAGTCTGATATTTCATTAGGTAAACTTATTTTTGTAAAAAAAAAATCCGAAAAGAATTCACCTACAACAAGGAAATATCGAGTTCTAACAGAGTTTACCCCATAACTGTTTATTAAAGACTTCTGATTTCTAAACAACATTCAATGGTACACGATCTGTGCTTTCAAAATATTCATAGTGGTAAAAGGAAAAAAATATTACAGGAATCCAACTAACTCATAGTACATGATTGCAAACTAAAACGAGCTGATGAACAGATATTCGCTTCAATTAGGCAGTCTCTATGAAACACATTCCCAAGCTGATGAGACAGATATTGGTAGGTGTATCATTCATACTTCAGAAAGTCAGATATATATGGATGTAATATGCCGAAATAATTTAATCGGTAATCGTAAAGAGCTGGATGAACAGATATTCTTTACGTTTAGCCAATCTCAACAATACAGTTCCAAGCTGGTGAACAGTTATTGGAAGATGTACCGCTCATATCTCAGTAAGTTACAGGTAGGAATTGAAATTCTTGAAATATGTGACTGGTAATCATAAGAAGCTGAATGAACAGATATTCTTTATGAATAGTCAATCATGATAATACATTTCCAAGCTGATGAACAGATATTAGAAAGTGTATCACTCATAATTCAAGAATCAAGGAAAACAGGAAAAAAAAACAAAATAATTAATTAAATGTGAGTTTGAGCATATACTGTGGTTGTAACGCTTTGTATTTAATAAAAATGCCACACAATGTTTAAGTACTAAAAATTGCATCAAGAATACCCAAACTCAGTTAATACCCTGTATACGGCTTGTCAAAGAACAAAAAAATGTATTTAAGAAGCAAAGTCATTCATTGAAATTATGAAAAAGATAAAAAAATCTACTTGGAATTTATTTTGAAAACAGAAAATTGGATTTATTTTTTCATCATTGGAAAGTAATGGTGGTTGGATGAATCAAACAGCTTTCAAATTTATCATTTTAAATTAAGGAAACGAGACCGGCAAGCCTCCACCACGTGTCGCAACTCAGAACTCGCTTGGCTTTTTTTGAGAGGATTTCTAAGCTGTATTCACCCAACCCACATTCATCCAATAAATGAAAAAACTCATTTTCTAATCGAATTAATATTTATTAAGACAAAAAACAAAATAAGAAATGGAACTTACAGAAAAAACAGGTAAATGAATGACCCTGCTGAATAATAAAAAAAAACAAACGAAAAAGAATATTAAAATTACTTACATTGTACTGGCAACCAGCAGAGCCAGAGATGGGGAGATGCCAAACATTTTCAAGTAATAATTAATTTACGTGCTGTCTTCAACTCAGCTGACGAGTGATAAGAATGAAATCATGAATGAATCTTGACCTGCCCAAAAGGTGTATTTATAGAGGAACATGATGAGCTAGCATTTTTCGTTAGGTCGCTGCACGCATAAAAGTGCTTACCTTCTCTGTGCAAGTCTGTGAATTTCGAGCTAGTTTATATTTCTGTATCCGGTAATTGTATCAATTTTGATGTCTATGAACTTGGAAAATTAAAATATGGGATTGTGAATACTGAGTGTTTTTATTTTAAAATGTTGAAATTGATGTTGAAAGATCTTCAAACTTTGCATTTGCCTACATGGATTTGAATTATTTCATGATTATTTTGTATATTTGACAATATTACTTATTTCCTTATTTGTATATTTTTTTTTCAATGAATTCAATTAATTCACTGTAGTCACACTTGTACAACCACCATATGCCAATTTCGAATTGAACCGAACCACAATTACTAATTTCGTCCGCCATCTTGGTTTTTTGCATTAACAAAGAAATCAGGTTTCCTACCCTGAAAATCTCCACATACCAATTTTGTTTTTCTGCATTGAAAGGCAAATCATAATTTTCGACCCTGAAAACCACCACATATCAATTTTGAATCGAATCGGACCATAATAACTACCTATTTCACCATTATAATTGAGAAACAAGAAATCACACATTTCAATTACCCGAATTCATGTTGTTTACACCACTCAAAACTTAAATATCTAAAAATAACAATCCCCTTATTTTACACAAATAATTAAAACACTGCACTGATCAACCTACAAATCCGTTGAAATGAATCAATAATCTTTTACAAACGAAATCTTCAATTGCAATCTGGTAAATATATTCGAGGGTGCAGAAAGGGATTAGGGATTCCCAAATTCCTCAACTACTATTGCGTGTCCATACAAATGCATGTTGTCAAGCATTTATAAAAATCTTTGAGTTCATATTTTTTTCTTCATCCAGGCTTGTACTACAAGACATGGGAACATGGGAGTTGATATTTCAAGAACATTATTCAACGGCATTTTTATCAAAAGTCATATCTCTCTAGATATTATTCAGCCAGAATATGAATTAATGATTGAATATATAAAATAAAACGAGAATAATTGTGTCATCTGAAATCACTGCTCAGCGGCGTGATATTTCCATTTTACGATCACAGTAGCAATTGACGTCGGTAACAATGCTTCATTTTTATGGTTGCATACTGGGATAAATATTCATTAGAATGGCTGGTGGCTCCTCTGTCGGATTAGTTTATCAAGCTTGATCAAACGGCCACCTTAACGAAATCTGCATAGTGTCAACAAGATGGATGTAACATAAACATTTTTTTTCTTTCACATGCATAAAAAATGTCAGATAGGTACCAGTTATTAAATTCAACTGTTTTTTTTTGTTGTTGTATAGTATACTGTACAACTCGAGTGGATTGTCCATATCGCGGACGTACGATTGAGAACTCGCTTTTCAAATGACAAATATTTCATTCTCTGATTGAAATATTCGATTAACTGAATAATTATTGATTCTCATGTATTTTTTCCAAATTATTCACTTTTTGCTAGAAGTATTGTACACTTTATAGAAATGGGCACTGAATATAAATTCACTACAGATCCAAACTCATAAAACTTGGATGAGGATCTCATTACTCGAATGTTGATTCAACTGTAATTCAATAAAAAAATTATTATGGTCCTTATTACCCGAAACCCGTCTTCAAATGGCATTGTATGACACACCTCCCAAGTAGCACACCTATATTGGTAAAACATTGGTACAATATTGTGAATATATTGGCGGAATATTTGAAATGCAATATTGGCGAGAAAAAAATGTGAACATTCGGCGATATTGGTCCAATTTTACTTGAATAATATTGGGGAAATATTCTCGAAGTAATATTGGCCTCAAAATATTTGGCGATAATGGCACAATATCGCTGGTACAATATTCTGACAATATTGGCAAAATATTCAAACGTTATATTGCCGAGAAGTAAAATGTAACATTTTGCGATATTGGTCGATTATTGTTCAGACATTTCAAAAATAGTATTGGTGAAATATTCTTGAAGCAGTAGTGGCCTCAAAACATTTATCGATATGGGTACAATATCATTTGGATATATTGGTGGAAGTGAATATATCTTGGTAAATTATTAAATGTCTTTTAGTTGATCAAGGTGACACCAAACTCCGCCTTTTGATCGCCATAACAACTGAGTAAGCTATCTTGAAAACAAGGTATGAGAAGTATTTAATTTATTTCCGTAGGTTTTAGAAGACGTTCTATATGTAGAGCTACCTAGCGGATTTTTATCCAGGTTTGATCATGATATAATTTTAATATGTTTCATTGAATAATCGGCCAATATTCAAAATTTATCTTTATCTAGATGTAGGAAACAATATGGAGACAATATTGTTTTAACGATATCGGTGAATATTATCAAACCAATATTGACCCAATATTGACTTATAAGATTTGTTGAATATTGGCGAAATGACATTCAACCAATATATAATCACACTTGGATATACAATATAGTTTTTACTCCTAGAATCGATATGAGGGAAATATTGGGATTGCAATATTTATTCTAGATGTTGAAAACAATATGAAGACAATATTGTTTTATCGATATCGGTAAATATAATTGAACCAATATTGACCCAATATGAGTTATTACAACTTGTTAAATATAATTGAAATTATATTCAACCAATGTGCTATCAAATTTGGAAATACAATATAGTTTTTCATCACTAGAATCGACATGACTGGAATATTGGGATTGCCATATTTATTCTAGATGTGGAAAACAGTAAATGGACAATATTGTATTATCGATATTGGCAGAAATTATTCAACCAATATTGACCCAATATTACATGTGACAATCTACATTCAAAACAGGTTCAACCAATCTTCCACCAATATTATTAATACAATATTGTTTTTTGAATATTCACCTATATTGGACCAATATTATTTTTTTATTTACAATATATCCTATATTGGTCCAATAAGGAACCAAGATTCAGCCGACATAATGTGCTACCTGGGCTCTGGATTCAGAATGAAAACTTATCTCTAAAAGTGTCATAAAATATCCAGGTCCGTAGTAAAAAAAATAGTTGAGGTTGGTCCTGAGAATACGAAACGTAGTATACAAAACCTGAAAACATCGAATCAAAAATAATTTACCCTAGAATAAAAAACTCAGAAATATTTTTTGAAATTCCTGAAAATAAATTAAGTATAAACAAAAAACAGAAATGATCGAATTTACGTTTTTCGTCATATCTCAAGAACCGGCCCTGACATTCGCGATTAGTTTCCACAGATAGATTGTGCATCCAGATGTGCAACTTTTTCTCCATTCAACCGACCTTCTTACTAGTATGGTTTGGAAGATACCCATACAATCCCATTAAAAAAGTGGTCACCACAGGAAAAAATCCAGACTGTTAATTCATAGTTTAAGTTGAATGGAAACATTTGATTCCTGTATGTTTTCGAGTACTAAATAAATAAATACGTAATAATAGAAAATACATTGAATTGACATTGTCAAAGAGGTACATAGTTGATATAGTGATAGTTCGGAGGAAAGCTAGTTCACAACTTGATCCGAAGATGGCGATGTGTGTTGAAACAATTGTCAGTTTTATTACAGTATATGTTTTTTGTGTAACTTGGAAGTTTTTATTTCCTTTCTATAAATCGGGATTTTACATAACAAACTCCTGCTTTTCTGCATGATATCTGCCTCAATGATTTTGAGCCATCTTTAGTTCCAGTAGTGTATGTTTACTTTTGCTACTTCTCTTTGTAGCTCGTCAGCATCACCGACATCGTTGTTTGAGATGCGGATCATCATATAAACACCAACAGTCCCTCAAGAGACATCTGAAATACGAATGCGGGCAGGAACCAACCCATCAATGTCCGTCTTGTTGGAAGAAATTCAAATACCCTTCCGATCTGAAAATCCACCTACAAAGAACCAGATGTCCCGGAAATAAAAGTGGGGTCAATATTGTGTATCGAATTGAGTCAGATGCTGAATGAGGAGTAATCAAGAGATCGGACTGAGTGGGAGATGTTGAGAATGGGATTTTCAAGGCTTTCAACGTTCATGCCGCCACAGATGGCTTTATACACGCAAAGGATTGATATATGGAATTGAAATGTGGATTCATTGTACAGAACATTAATTACTAGTTTTTTAGTATACAAAGAAAATTTCAATAAAAATATCAAAAGAAGATTACAATCTGATTCCAATTATATCTACATTTAAACTATAACTGAAATTATTTTCACAAAAGAGCTTAACAAAACCACGACATTTGATTCGCTGCTCAACAGCTTCTTCAAGTGGAGAAGATATTCTAAATTATATATTTGCTGTGTTCCCTCAAATATGCATCAAAAATTGATTAGGGTTCGGTTGTGTACTTGACTAGCAATAAACTTTTGATAAGTACCAATACATTACTAATTATATTTTATCTTACCTTTCACGTATTAAAGTGGATAATTATTCAGTTCGAGTTGGTTATTGAGAAGGTTCTGGGAATTTTTTCAGTTATTATAAGACCCTTTATGGTTAGAATACTACGTCCTTCCAGAGGATGCCTAACATTTTTATCTTTGGATTTAGATCACTAGTTGCTTTGGTTTCTTTAATTCTGATATCTGTTTGTCGCAGGAGAAATATCTGCGGAACCGCTGGAGACAGCGAAATTTCAAATCGTTTATTGTCCACATGGCGGAAAATTCCCAATCCAAATTCAACTCGATCGGAAAAATTTTACGACACTTTTTCCGTTTTTCTTTTGACGTTTATACTATCCTCTTTTCAATTAAGGCCGTTGATTATCTCGCTTTTTGAATCCATCAAGATATACCTCTGTAGGCCCACATTAGGTGATTAGATTCTCAAAATGATCGAAAAATGTTAAGCGACGACCAAACGAATCCCAAAAGAACCGGCTTTAGAAAAACCGATTGGAAAAAGGTGAAAATCCGTTAACACTGAAATACCTAATTTAAATATCGAAAAAACGTAAACTGTGTTATTGGCCACGACCGGATCTAGAAAAAGTTCTATATTTTTCCATATCCGTTGCAGCTGAATTAGTACCCTGTATATGAGATGGTTTGAAATACCATTTTGTTTATTTTTTATTTCATCATATTTGCAAAGAGAAAACAGTTGTTGTCAGTTAAAAAGAGAATTTTGAGACACTGTCAGTTTAGTTAATAAAAAAGTAAAAGTCATTGAAGACCCGATTATTATACATTATAAAAGTTACAATATCTTAAACAAAAACTTTAAAAATTTGTATTTTTTTATAATGTCGTGTATAAAATTCCTTGTAACGATTGTAATAAAGTATACATTGGACTGACAGACATGTAGAATTTTGAAGGGTAGAATAATTTCACATAAAAGTAATTGTAGAAGAAATATCAATTCCTGTACATTGGTTCAACATGTTGATCAATATGACCATAGAATGAGTTTCGATAGTGTTAGTGATCTTGAAATAGAAAACAACGTTTTTAAAAGGACTTTTAGAAGTAAATCCATAACTGTTCCATTGTTTTCATAGATTATTTTCGAGTGGAGTTCTCTGATTTGAGGTATCTCTGCAATTAATATCGAGCTCAAGTGAGTATAGTACATCTGCGTTTTTGTTTTTTTTTCACTTTTGTTATTTCTATGGTTTCCGTTTTTTGCCTTGTGTTGTAACTCTTCCTATTTGTTTTTCTCTGTATATGGTTTCCGGGAAACTAGTAAAGTTGTTTTTTTGTAAATAATTCCATGATTATTTTTGAGCGATTTACAATTTTTTGAGATGGTTATTTGTTATGATTCCTATGCAGTAACAACAAACGATAAGTATAGGTAGTATTACAAGTGCATTATAAAGAATTCTCAAACATTCAACGTCAAGTATGTTGTTAAATTATGTGAATGTTTTGATTTCATTGAAAATATGAACAGGATGTTCATAAAGTCAGTTGTGGAATCATCTGCGACTGAAAGTTGGAATTTAGTCGCTGTTTTCCATCGTACAAGATAACCTCTCTTGGAAGGGATTCATGTTTTAAAGAGAAACATTCTCAATTGAAAATTGAATCAATACATGACTCCTCTGGAAATGGAAAAAACCCTACGATAAAATTGAAGTTACTTTTTTGTAATATCTAACAGAAAACAACTACTTCCCCGGCAAAAGCCACGATAGTTGACTATCTGAATGAAAATGCAAATTTTCATTTTCAGATTTTTTCTCTCAAGTTGTATAGGGACTTTCTCAATATCTATCAGATGTAGTTCAATGTCCAGCGTGGCTTTTGCCGGGGAAGTAGTTGTTTTCTGTTAGATATTACAAAAAAGTAACTTCAATTTTATCGTACGGTTTTTTCCATTTCCAGAGGAGTCATGTATTGATTCAATTTTCAATTGAGAATGTTTCTCTTTTTAAAATTTGTGAATGTGTTTCTTGATAACCTCAATTTTTTCAATTCCATTTCACATTACTGTCAATGTTCCCAGATAGGATTTTGTTTTCATTAAATATTTGTATTTTTAGTTCCTAATAAGAAGGTTACATCATCGTCCATAGATATACTAATAAGTCTGGTAACTCCTTTGATGTGGTCGAAAAGTGCCGCTCTTTTTGTGAGCGGTCGTAAATCATACGGACATCGTTGCGGCTATGCGAACTGATACTGGCTAGCCCACCAGGCCGGCGCTCAAGCCAAACAGACAGGGAAAGGGACGTGCGAGGACCGGAGGGGATGATTTGGGTCGCTAGCGAGAGTGAGCGGACTTATTAGTATATCTATGGACGATGGTTACATGGTTGGGTTACTCGCAAAACGGTACAACGAAAATTTCATTTTGGTTCCTAGTCAAAATTCTCCAATTGCATTGGACAACATTACTGAAATCTCTCTCATATATTTCCTTGAGTGCAGACCAAGTATCTACCTGGCATACCATGGCCGTATATCAGCAAAGCTGACTATGCTTCCGGATTTTTAAAGTTCTAATAAGTCGTTATCAAAAAGGTATGACCCTAGAACTGCTCAGTGAGGAACATCGTCGTAGTTACTGTGGAGTTCAAAGTACCTTCTATGCTCACCTCGTATCTTCTCTTGTTCAGATGGCTTGCCATTAAGTCGAAGCATACTCCTCCAAATCCAATTTTTTCTAATGTGAAAATAAGCTTCTCATACTGTCGCTAAGCCAACAAAGATACAATGCGTTGGTCTACTGGTATCAATTGATTTATATAGTCTTGAAATTATACAGGGTGAGTCAGAATAAGACCGACAACTCCCACTATAGATTCCCCACCTCATTTCGAGGTGAAAAGTTCCTATCAAGGTATGACCTAAAATGCATCCACTTTAAGAGACGTTGTGAAAGGAACGAAAAAAATCAAATATAATTTTTTTCTCCAAAACTGCTGATAGAGAAAATATCAAACTTGGTACACCAATCAAGGTTTATCAACGACATGATTTGAAATACATTTTCATTTTCGTGTACCAGTGGCCTAGTTTCGATGGTATGTGGTCATATTGTCCTCCATACTTTCTTTGGACAAGTGATTGGACAAATGAACGTTTGACATCAGTTAGGCTCATCGATACTTGACCTAAAAGTCATACATTTCATGTGCCTAAAAGTGAAGGTTTCCGAGATAATTAAGAAAAACTGAAGATATGTGCTGAGTAGCAACGTAATTTTAAATGTGCAATGATCTTATAATGCTTATTCCTTACAACATATCAGAATATTTGTCAACCCCCTGAACATTTTTTAATGGTGTAGACCGACACCTCCATTTTTTCATTCATCATATTATTTGATCAAATCGATGTCGTGTAATCATTAAGTTAGGTCTCATTCTGACTCACCAGTACTATGTTTCCGATCCTACTAGCATTCAAAAGTGTTTAGGAAGTTGACTAATATCCAATATGTTGTAAGAAATTAGTGTTATGCTATTATTATACAGAGAAAATTATGTTGGGAATCAGGACATATCTTCAGTATTTCTTAATTATCTCAGAAACCTCAACATTTAGGTACATGAAACGTGATGACTTTCAGGTTGTCATTTCAGTTGCCCAAAGAAAATATAAAGGAAAATATGACCACACACCAACGTAACTACGCCACGGGTTTACGAAATTTAAAAAATTTTAACTTCAAATTATCGCCTTGATAAACCTTGATTGGTATACCAAGTGTGAAATTTTTTCAATCAGGAGAATTGTAGAAAAAAATTTTAATCTAAATTTTTTTGTACATTTGACACCCTGTATCTCAGAGGGGATGCATTTTAGGACATACCTTGATAGCAACTTTTCATCTCGAAATGAGATGAGGAATCTGTAGTCGGAGTTTGTCGGTTATATTCTCAAACACCATGTATATGTCATAGCAGCTTCCGTTGATTTGCTATTTCTGAACCCATACTGTTTATTCGATAGGACATAATTTTTTTCAAGAGTCTTTGAGACAAAGATCTACTACCGTTGGTCCTTTGGAAAGTTGAAAAATTTCGGTAGTTAATCTGTCTGTCCTGGTTGAGCTATACACACATAATAAAAATCTCCTCTTACAAAAGTGTGGGAACACATGATGAAATAGGACCTGTATGATATTTTTTGACATTCAAGTTATCAGCTATTGAGGGTAGGTACTCAAAAAAACGGGTCAGAGTTTTGAATGGGAATATAGTTCTCAATGCAGTACCCGCTTATCATAATGTGTCACCCGGTAACTAGTATTAGTATTATGAGTAGTCCGAATAAGATTCATTGTTTAACTGAAACTTGTAGAAGTATGACGTGTGAGGTGCGGAATATATTGAACTATTGTTAAAGTGAGTGTTTATTGTGATATCCCGACCATCCTACTACATCAGAAGTGGTGAACAGTGTGTAAAGAGTGGTGTTAAAGTGCTGCACAATGCCGAAGTCCACAAGAAAATCGAAGCGCCGATAGTCAACATTCAGCAGCAGTAGCTCTGCAAATACCAGTGAGGAAAGGCAAAGTCGCCATCGAAGAGATCTCGTAGACATAAAAGTAACAGGAAGGAATCTGTAAGTCATTCTAGGAGAACCAATATTATGCCTCAAGTCAGCAATGCCCAGCCAAACTCAGGTACTGTGTTGTCTGGTATAATTCCAGAATTTGATCCAACACGCATGGAAGTGTCTGATTGGTTAGAAATTGTTCAACATGACTATAATATATATGGTTGGACAGACAATTTTATAATAATAATAATAATAATAAAGGTCTTTATTTTTATCAACCAGGTAAAAATTAAATACACTTTTGAGTAATATGAGCACAGCACTCCAGGTTGATAGAAAAATGCCGAAGATCAGCAGACAGCACTGTCTCTGTTTTTCATCTTAAGCGAAGTAAGAAAATAATAAAGAGAAATAACAATAATCATAATCATGCAGATATTATTATATGATATACATATATTTATTGGCAATAGTTATCAGAGAAATTTAGATTTGGTTTTGATTAGCAAGTAATTTCAATTTTAGACCTAATTGAAGGCTTCTATTGATTTTAATTTCAATTCATTGGAAATTTCATTATGTGTTTTTGATGACTGGTACGTGAAAAATCGTTTGAACAGTTCGGTGCGATGTTGTGGTGTTGTAATTCTATGTTTGAATCGAGTATTTACCTGATGGATATCAGTTTGGTGAACAATGTTTCCAAACAGGTATTACGGTTGTTTGTTTTTGATGATTTTATGAAAGAGACATTTAGAGTGTAGATATCGTCTGTTCGACATATTCAGCCAGTTAAGATCTCGTAATTTGTGGGAAATTCTTTGGCGTTTCCTAATACTACAAATAAGCCGCATACAAGAGTTTTGAACGACTTGTAGCCGCCTAGAATCGTTTGCGTCGATACAGGGGCCAAGAACTACATCTCCGTTGGTGAGTTTAGATAATACCAGAGCCACGCATAGTATTTTTCTTAAAACCAACTGAGAGATAATGGCGATTGTGAAAAATTGACTTTATGTTCAAATAAGCGTTCCGGATGCAAATTTTAACATGATGTTTGAATCGCAGTTGATCATCAAAAACCAGGCCAAGGTTTTTTGCCTTGTTTACTAGTGCAATTTGCTCTCCATCAACATTAATTCGGATTACTTCGTTGATTTGCAAACGAACTTTAGTTGGGCCAAAAGCTAGAAAAGAAGTCTTTTTCCTATTTATACTTAGAGCATTTTCGGATGACCAGGTAACAATATTGTTCAGATCATAATTTATTTTGTCTACTGCGTCCTGATAATTTTTAGGTATGAAAGAATAGTATAGTGTATCAGGTAACAAATAAATTGAAAGGTACAGCAAAAACATGGTATGATAGCTTCATACAATGTGAATTAGGGTGGCCTTAGTATACTAAAGTGGAAGCAATTATTGAGCACCACTTTCCAAAGTTTCAGAAATGCTTATGAGATGCGAACCGTAAACCAACAGAGGGTTGCTCGCTATATGAATTCCATTTCAACCATTTGGCGAAAATCAACTAATTTAAATTGAATTTTCCTAATAGTGATAAGGTGTCCTTAGTAATGGGTGCTATAAATGATAACAATTTGATATCAGCAGTAGAGGCCTCAAATATAAGAGACCCTAATCTATTAGGGGTATACCTCAAAAATAAATTGTATGCGAAAGCACTATCGCATACCTGCACCAACTCATCATAACAGCCGGTGCCAAAATTAGTTGATAATAAACATATATTGTGTAGTTGTTGTGGTAAAGTTGGACACAATCGTGACAACTGCAGATACAAAAGCAAAATATGTAATTTATGTTCGAGAAAAGGGCCCTGTTTGAATAAAAACAAATTTTCATTTACAAGTGTATAAAAAAATATATATAAAAAAAAATTATTTGAAAAAATGTTGAAGGATAGTAGAGTAGAAAATGTTGGGGTGATTCGAAAAAACCAAGTAGCTTCAAGATTTTACAAAACGCTTCATACTGGCGGACATTAATGTGTCGCATTTATAGATTTTGGAGAAAAAGGACGTTAAATTATACACTATAGCTGTAGGTTTACCTAGAGGAAATGGACAGGTGGAAAGAACAAACCGCACAGTGCTGATGTCTTGGCTACGATAGGAGCAGAGATTCTTCTGACGGGTATAAGGTTAAAGAGGACCTGCATACAGAAGATCCAATGGCCCAGGAGAAGGGGTTGTAGCATAGAAACACATGAAACACTTCAAGTTTCAAAATCGTTAAGGTAATACAAATGAGCCCTTTGATGGCATAATGAGCCCATTGATGGCATAATGAGCCCTTTGATGGCATAATGAGCCCTTTGATGGCATAATGAGCCCTATGATGGCATAATGAGCCCTTTGATGGCATAATGAGCCCTTTGATGGCATAATGAGCCCTTTGATGGCACAAAACAGCCCTTTGATGGCACAAAAGAGCTCTTTGATGGCACAAAAGAGCCCTTTGGTGGCACAAACGTGCCTTCTGATGGCACAAATGAGTCCTTAGATGGCAAAAATGAGCCCTCTCAGGACACAAATGAGATATGAATAGAATTAATAATTATATTCTATTTACTTACAGATGAGGTCCATCATGGTTGCTGTTGAGGACAACAACAGGTCAGGATGGCCGTGCAGTACCCGCTTATCATAATGTGTCACCCGGTAACTAGTATTAGTATTATGAGTAGTCCGAATAAGATTCATTGTTTAACTGAAACTTGTAGAAGTATGACGTGTGAGGTGCGGAATATATTGAACTATTGTTAAAGTGAGTGTTTATTGTGATATCCCGACCATCCTACTACATCAATTTAAAAGACATTTCAATCCTAGAACAATCAGGTAGGGTTCAAAGATTGCTAGAAAGTGCATTAAAAAAAACAAAGTAAAGTATTGGAATTAGTGAGTAACTGAATAAGTGATTATTGCTGAATATACAAATCGAAAGTAATATACAGGGTAGAGGGATTTTTTGAATGAAATGTCATGTAAATTAGTAATTTTTCACAAGCATTTTAGAGCTATGCATTTTTTGTCGAAATAAAGCCATCTTCAGCTACATGCTGTCGTCACGAGAATGGAATTTAAGAGGAAATAATTATATGGATCGAAGCTGTTGAACTATACAGGGTGGTAAATGAAAAGGCTCTTAGCCTTACTCAGTTTCGTGGAAAAGGCACTACAACGAAATTGCTCGGATTCACTATTCCTACACTTTGTGACAAACTCCGCAAGAATGGCTATGTTCTTATATTATGAGATTTTGATGCTTTATGGATAAATCAGTTCGTGTTCATGTGAAGCCTTACCTGCTGAAAAATTACTATTTGAAAGATCGGTGAAGAAATGAGTCTTTTTTTCAATAATTAATAATTGTCGAATTGAACAAATCTTTAGGGAAATAGGATGTTTCACAAAAACAACTGTAAGAAGGTGAAGGTGTTGCTTGTTCTTCTAGCACTTGGTAACATGGGAAAGTGATGACATTTACACTGAAATTATTTCATTACAGTAATAAATTGAATAATATGGTAAACAATTTTTCAGGCGCAGAGTACGTTGAGCACAATGGTATGTTTTGTTGTGTAGCATGTTACAAGACTTACAAATCTAAAGGAAATATAAGCAGACATCTGAAATATGAATGTGGAAAGGAGGCTACATTTTTTTGTGATTTGTGCAATTTTAAATGTAAAAGATCCGATTACTTCCGTTTCCATTTGAATTCCAAAAGACATTTGTATATTGCAATGCAAAACCAACATTCGATTAAATGAATTAAACGATAAAAACTGTGTTATTTCATTAAAGTTATTTTGAAAATTAAAGGCATTAAAGATATCTACAAAACACATACAAATGTCGAGAATTGAGATGTCCCAGAAGTTTAAAGTTCTCCAATCAAGAACCGTCTCAATTCTTATACACGACTACATCCGAACTTATTACATCATTACAGTTTTCGCTCAACAAATTTCTAATGAAATAAATATGTTGTAACTTTATTTATATATTTGAAACAAGACTTTGAACGTATTGAGAGAAATGGATTGCTACAGAAACTCAGGAGGTAAGGTATTGAAGGGATAGTTAATGCGTGGTTTAATGATACCTGTCAACAAGAAAACAAAGAGTTCGTGTTGGTGAATATTTTTTTCGTCACACCAAGTAGATAACACGGGAGTACCCCAAGGAAGTGTTCTTGTTCCACTTTCATTCGTAATGTATTTGAATGATATCAATACGTACATTGATACTTTACTGACCTGTAGTGGAATTAATTCAGGGCAAGCTGTTAGTATTACAAGATGTTGAGAAATAGATATCTCAAAACTGATAAAATGGAATTTAATGTAACAAAAACTAAAGCCACGATAATTACTAGGATATTCAAAATAAATACAGAAAACATAAATCTCGTATTAGAAACTAAACATTTTGGAATAGTTACATCAGTTGAAAAACAAGGGTTTTAATTGGATAATTCCTCAATAATTGATGAGCATTACGAATATATAAAAAAGAAAACATCAAAAAAATTCAAATTTTTCCACTAGAATTGCCAGTAACTTTGCAACTGATATGAAAATCAGTGCCCGTGGAACAATAGTTCAACCACACTTTGAATACTGTGCTTTAATTTTATGCTCCTCCAACTTAATTTCTAAATACTAAATACAATAACCCCATCATATCTTCAAACTACGATTGCCTACATTGAAGATATTTATAATTATTCTACCCAAAACAGCAACCATCTTCATATGAGTCGAATAAATATTACTTCAATGAACACCATATTTTTTAAAGGCTTTGTCCAATTCAGTGATTTGCAATGTTCAGAATAGGCTTATACTATATTCACATTTCAAATACGTACGATGTAAACAATAATCAATGCATGATTGCCGAGTGTCCACCTCGTGATCACCAATTCTCGCAACGCTATTAGCTGTTAGAACATCAACCTGACCAGACAGTCCAGACTTTGCAGTTATATTCAGGTTGGTTGAATTACAATTATTAAAGCTGCGTTTTGTAGTTTTTAATTAAATTATTGATTATTTACTTCAAATATTTGTTTGGTGTGAAATTTTGTGTTAGTTTCGAGTGACGTTAAACATTCGTTGGTTTTATTTGACAACGTACTAACGAGTTGTAAGCATAATACGCCTCTGTTCTAGTTTGGCAGACACGTGCTTTTGTTGACATCGTCCGTATTTGCAATGTGAATACACTATAGTGAAATATATTCGCAAAGGAGCTGGATTTAATTTTTGAGTATCTTCATTTGTTTTAATGCTAATTGCTTGGAATCGCACGTAAAAAGGTAAGACCTTGTTAATCCTTGGCTCGCACAAGTTTCTACTTTTGAGGGCTGCCGTTTGTAAGGGAACAACAGCTGGTTAACGAAAAAAACATTTTTTTTTTTAAATTTAATATGAGTATATATGTATTTATGTAGTTATATTTGTATCAATTTAGTTAACCAAAATGTTATATTATCTAACTTTTCTATTGGGATTTCTATTTAGTTCAATGAATTATTATTATAACTGAATAAAACCAACACGATTCCTATATACAAATTGTTTATAATCACTAACGGTAGGTATTTCACAGGTACATCAAGATACTTCTGCAAAAATTGTGGGAAACACTATTCGAAACAAACAAACCTGAGAAGACACCAACGAGTGGAATGTGGTAGAGAAAAAATAGTGTTCTGTTCTTTATGTAATTGCAAATTTTATTATAATCAAGAATTGAGAAAGCATTTGCGAGTAAGGCACAGTATCAACCCAAGCCCAAGTCCAGTAAAGAAGAAATATGAGTCAATGGAGTCAAATGAAATTTCTGCTATATGATATAATACTAGAACAATCGAATTGTGCCAAAATTCAGAATCTTTATTTTAAGTGTGTATGTATATTGAATAAATAATATGATATTTTCAATCATCTCATTATGTTTCAGTGGAAAAGCCTTGAACATATTGAAGCGGAACTGTTGGTGCTCATAGTTTGGTGTTGGCAACATTCCTTGCCAACAGCTACGTCAAATAGTAAACCTGGAAAATACGGTTTCACTCAAAGAATTACTAAAATTACTAATCAAACTGAAAGAATATTTTCCAAAGTGAAATTAAAACATTTCAGTCATGTCGGAAAAAAATTAAAATACCATTGGAGCGTATTGTTTGTTTCTGAATAATATTTCTCGGTTAATGGACATAATCATGCCAAAAAAGAAATATTCTCCTAAATAACGGCTGGTGGGCCGGGATTAGCGCAGTGGTTAAGCGCTCGCCTGGTAACCGACAGGTTGCAGGTTCGATTCCCACACGGTGCGATCTTTTTTCATTTTTAAGATATGAAAGTCTGAATGATTGAGGCTCGTGTCGGCTGAAAATAATCCTCCACGATTCACTGTTGCGTTAAAAATTAACAGTGCTGCTCCTAAGGTGGCGTATGGAGTTAGTAACAAGGCCTATCCAGAACACATGGCTAATGACCATAGCAGTCGATACCAAAACACCAAGGAAAAAAAATATCGGCTTTGTAACCAAGGAATACCATAAAAAATATAGCAAAATTTTGAAAAATGTCAATTATGAAAAGAAAGTGCAAAATAGTTTTGAAATAATAGAGACAGCGGAAAATAAGAGTAAGGCCACCTGGGGTTTGATAAATAATATGACAAGAAATAGTTCAGTAAAAAAAATCAATCATTTTGAATGTGAATAAAAAGTATCTCAGATCAACCAAATGCTTATCCAAATATAAGAACAGAATGCAATTTCAATAGTAGAATATCAAATTACAGTCCTAATAGTATAATCCTAGTTGAAGTTACCTGTATTGGACCAGTGATGATTCATTTTTGAGATAACAAAATTATTAACAGCAGGAGACCAACTGAAAGTGGGGTGAAATATTATTCGGATGATGGAGTGGAAAAATGGAGAAGGGTGGAACGGGGTGAACGGCAACGAAAGTTGAACTCCTATCGAATAAAATTAAATAGCAAAGTTGTTGGTAATAAGAAGATCCGGAACTTTTATTTTCAACATTTTTTCACATAATCTCAAATTACTCGAGAAAATCGGAAAAACCAGTTTTTCAGTTATTAATTTTTTTCTCGCATAAAAATCTTTTTTTTTCACGAAATTTGGTAGAAATATAACTTATTATGTTACAAGTTACCTGTGATTTTTTTGTAGCGGTATACACATTTTTCCTTTTTTTTGACAAATTCCGACCTCATTTTCAACTGAAAAGTTTCACCGATAAAGTTATTGTTTTCAAGCTCGCCAGCTGCCAGTTTTTTTGTTGAAGCATCTACATTTGGAATGTGTAATAAAAGAGTAGCACTACTGTGGAATTTTTTTGCAGAAAACGCAAAAAAATAAAATACAGATTTTCAAAAATTAGTTTTTTTTATTCTTGTTCTATAATCATACTTGTTTATTGAATTTATTGAAATTAACGGTTAAAATCTTTCAAAGATATTAATGTCATGTTACCTTAATAGGTAAAAAGATTAAACAAGGACACAAATAAGGATTTGGTTCTGATAGAAGGGCGAAAGGAGGTGAACTTTTGGGGGTAAAAATGGTTTCTCACGATTTGCAGCGAAAATCAACCTCTTCCAAAAAAAGTTGAAATAAAAAGTTGTTGGCAATGAAAAGATCTACATCTTTTGTATCCAAGATTTTTCCACATGAGCTCAAATTTTCAAAAATTAGTTTGTCGCCATTTTAAATGTCAATTTGAGGTTATATCGAAAAATGTTCTCGATTTTTTCATTATCCATCATTTTTCGCTAAAGAGTCACGTTTCGCCCCCTAAACTGTATCCCAATTTCACCATTTTGAGTTTTTTTGTGTTTAAATATTTTTTGTCGTTGAAGTTGAATCCTCTACAACTTTCTCCACCTGGTCCTTGCGTGGTACTTCATTTTTCATTTTAGGCGTTTATAATTCGTTTTCGAGTACTTCAAAGAGGTTCGAAAAAAGTAAATATTTCGCTGCAAAAAAAACATCTGATTCAGAACATGAACGGGTACATTTTCACTAGATTTTGCGACAAACCTATAATTTTCATACAAAAAAATCAAACCAAATTAGACACAAAAGTTGTAGATATTTTTATTTCCAACAAACTTTTCAATTAATTTTTTTTTGGATTGAGTTAATTTTCGCTGTAAACCATTTTTACCCCCAAAAGTTCACATCCTTTCGCCCTTCTATCATAATCAAATCCTTTTTATGTCCTTGTTTATTTTTTGTACCTGTTGAGGTGACATGAAATTAGTTTTGAAATTTTTATTCTATTTATTTCAATAATTTTGATAAATAAATATGAGTTTAGAACAAAAATTAAAAAAAATTGTAATTCTGTTTTTCATTTTTTCGCGTTTTCTTGATAAAATTTCCACAGTGGTTCTAATCTTTTATACAAAATCTGAAAGTAGACGCTTCAACGAAAAAACTGGCATCTGGCGAGCTTGAACACACGATCTTTTTTCGGTGAAACTTTTCAGTTGAAAAAGAGGTCGTTTTTTCGGAATTTGTCGAAAAAAAAAAAGGAAAAATCTGTATTCCGATACAAAAAAATTATAGCTCACTTGAAACTTGTTCAGTTATATTTCCACCAAATTTCGTGAAAAAAAATGATTTTTGCACAAGAAATTAATTAAAAATTGAAAAATTGGTTTTTCCGATTTTCCCGGAAAATTTTCATTTTGAACAACTTTGCTATCCACCTTTTTTTAAATAGGTCAACTTTCGTTGTCAATTGCGAAAAACCGCGGGTAAATGTCGCTTTCAACCCCTAAAAGTTCACCCCGTTCCACCCTTCTCCATTTTTCCGACTCCAATTTATTTTTCCCGTCACTCGAACAATATTCTGCTCCTCTTCCAGTAGGTCTCGTGCTGTTAATAATTTTTACCGCTTTTATATTTTTTGTCGTCCATCAGCACTAGTCTATAGAGATACTTGAATGTATAAAAAAAAACAAAAATCAGTTGATATTGATGAAATTCCTATTTCACTCTTGAAGAATTTAGCAGACTTGATAGCAATTCTTTTGGCACCCATTATAAATTTTAGTTTTGGAACGGGAATCTTTCCGGAAAAATTTAAGATTGCCCACATAACACACATATTCAAAAAAGGAAAAAAAGCTATATATAACCCATATCTCTGCTTCCTAATTCAAGCAAAATTCCAAAAACAACAAATTTATAAAAGACTCATTTAATTATTAGAAAAAAATTAAGTTTTAACTGAATGCCAAAATGGATTCAGAAAAGGATGAACAACAGCACTGGCAATTCATAAAGCTTTGGTACAAATTCTTGCCGCGCAAAATGATTATGGAATTAGGATAGTGGCATTTAGACTGCTTGAATCTTATCTATTCAACAGACAACAATTTGTGGCAGAAAATGATGAACCTTGTGAAATCAGAAATGGCCATAAATAAAAAAGGGGTACTTCAAGGTTCCGTTGTAGGCCCTCTATCATACATTTTGTATACGAATAAACTTCCAGAAATAGTTGAACAAGCTGTCATATTGAATGTATGAATAAAATCGACAAAGTCGAAGTACCCTTCTCTCAAAATGTTTCCACCAAGTGGAAAATATGAGGCAAAAATCTGACAGAAAACAACTACTTCGCTGGCTAATACCACGACGGATATTGAACTACATCTGACAGATATTTGTGAAACGTTCTTCCAAGAAGACACAGTTACAAGTGCTTACTTTTAACAAACAAGAGATTATCCTTTATTGGGCTGGGGATGACCACCTGCAGACATGTTTCGAGGTTATTGCCTTTCATCAGTGCAAGGGTAGGTTCGACAACTTTATAATCGTCTTGTCCCTGCCCAATGAATGATAATCCATTGTTTATCTTATAATTTCCTACGAATGCAAACAAAGCCTTCTCTGAAAACCACATTAAACGATCATTTCTATACTAACCTAATATTGTTATTGTAGGAAATTGAGTCTGCATGTCTAAACGTTGTTATCAAGTAGGTATAGATTTTCCAAATCAGCATGACTTTTTTTATCAGCAGTTTTAAGTTACAGATCCAAATCCTGAATGTTCCAATTCGGGAAAAACTGGACCATCTGAACAATATGGAATCAAGAAGAATTATATGTACCCAGTTATATATCCGTGTGGAAAACAAGAAGTTTTCCAGTGTCCATTGTGTCCTCGAAAATGCAGAAGGAAAGACGTGTTGCAGTATCATCTCAAAAATATTCATGGAATTGGCTAAGTTTGTTTAATTGAGTAGGATTGTTTTGAAGTATTTGTATTTTGTGAATTTCTTTTTTCGGGTAGGGAACAACTTGGTTCGGCTTTCCACTTTTTAACTTCTACGGCACTATACAGGGTGTTAATTGAGTACGTGGACAAATTTCGAAGAGTGATTCGTGAGATTTCAGGGTCAAGAGTACATACAGGATAATAAAAATACAGTTTTTTTACCAAGGTGATTTGTTTGTAGTTTACTTCGAGAATGATCAGTTCAGATTGGACCAGTATAATCCATTCCACAGTGTGCACAAAACAAACTAATGCAATTCTGAAATAATCCACTATCGACTTTGAAAAAAATTTAAATCACCCTGTATCTCGACAACCAAGCCGTTTGGGACATTTCTTTTTTATGAACTTTTCGGCCTGAATTATCTCAAAGAATCACCTTTCGAAGTTTGTCCACGTTCTTAATTACCACTTTGTGAAACCAAGAATACCTAACGTGTCCCTCTGATAATGATTTCATACTCTTCTGTCCAAATGGTGATCTGGTTTGTATGATTCTGAGTCTGTTTTTCCCTATTTTACAGGGTGGGTCACGGTCGATGGTACCTTAGACGTTTACGAAGAACGGGAAATATGATCATTCTGAAAATTTGGTTTCTCAAGTAGTTGCTTTTGGTCTATCGATCTAAAATATTTTCAGCAATGCAGCGTTGCCGCTTATACCAGAAAGTAGCAGCATCTTTGTTATTTCAAATGGGTCACCCTGTATATTACCGCATTTTTGAACTTGTCATTCTTTTCTGATTATTTCTGCTCCATACTCCCCTATACCTATCTCTAACGGTTTTTGAGATATTGGTTATTTTCCATATTTTTTATCCAAAACATAGCTCGAGTTGAATGTTTATTTCTGCGGTATTTGGAATCTTAGGAAGTTGCAATTTTGTGTTTAGTTCATCAAGATCTTGTACATTGATTCTGTATAGAGAAGTTTGTTCTGCGTCATACAGGGTCGTTCAAAATTCATGATCTTACTGCTAGATCCGAAAAGGGTTGAGAGTGAGTTTTTTTAAATTGAACATCCTGTATATTATGGAATATCCTGAAAGATGACTAAATTCCCTTCGAATTGATATATCATGTTCCCATACCTAAATAGCCAGAATTCCGAGATAATAGCAATTTTCACTTGTAATCTCCCAAGTGCTTGAATTATTGCCGGAAATTTTTCGAGTACACGAGTTTTCTTTGAAAATTCATGTACGAGATAAATTTACGGCAATTAATTCAAGCACGAGGGGGATTCGTTAAGAAAATTTCACACCGAGAAATGAAAATCATCCAACAATTCATAAGAAATAACTAACGATGGTTTCACCTGAACTATTTATAACCACTGAAATATTGATATGTAAAATTCTTAACAAAATTTTCATCAATAAATGTTTGACATGTGACATTTGACATGTGACAAGTTGATATTTTGCTTTAATGTACAAATGGAGGTATAGTTTTCATATGAAAGGAGATAATTATGTATTTACTAGATATTTGGAATGTGTCTGAATTTGTCACAAGTTTGTATCACAAGTCCCGTAGTTCAGCGGTAGTGTTGCGGCCTATGAGTCGCTAGGACGATGGTTCAATCCACGATAAGAACATAACTTTTTTATTTTAATTTGTTCCAAATTTAAACACATTTATTGATGAAAATTTCAGTGGTTATAAATAGTTCAGGTGAAACCATCGTTAGTTATTTCTTATGAATTGTTGGATGATTTTCATATCTCGGTGTGAAATTTTCTTATCGAATCCCCCTCGTGCTTGAACTAATTGACGTAAATTTATCTCTTACATGAATTTTCTTTGAAAATTCATGTACTCAAAAAATTTCCATCGATAATTCAAGCACTTGGGAGATTACAAGTGAAAATTGCAATTATCTCGGAATTCTGGCTATTTAGGTATAGGAACATGATATATCAATTCGAAGGGAATTTAGTCATCTTTCAGGATATTTCGTAATATACATGATGTTCCATTTAAAAAAACGCACTTTCAACCCTTTTCGTATCTAGCAGTAAGATCATGAATTTTGAACGACCCTGTACAACGCAGAACAAACTTCTATATACAGAATCAATGTACATGATTTTGATGAACCAAACACAAAATTGCAACTTCCTAAGAATCCAAATACCACAGAAATAAAGATTCAATTCGAGCTATGTTTTGGGTAAAAAATATGGAAAATAACCAATATCTCAAAAACCGTTAGAGATAGGTATAGGGGAGTATGAAGCAGAAATAATCAGAAAGGAATGACAAGTTCAAAAATGCGGTAATATACAGGATGACCCATTTGAAATAACAAAGATGCTGCTACTTTCTGGTATAAGCGGCAACGCTGCAGTGCTGAAAATATTTTAGATCGATAGACCAAGAGCAACTACTTGAGAAACCAAATTTTCAGAATGATCCTATTTCCCGTTCTCCGTAAACGTCTAAGGTACCATCGTTCTTGACCAACCCTGTATACAAGTCTTCCTTCCGACGAGGATTCTCAGTAAAAAGCCATCTACCGGGTGTCCCACATTTTATGTGACAGGCAATATCTGGTTTGTTGAAGAAGATACACAAAAATGTTTCATACAAAAGTTTTAGGAGTTCGTGAGAGGTATATTTTGATAAATTTTTAAATATACATGGTGTTTGGTGTAGGTGCTACAGACCAAAATAGTATTTTTTAAAATAGAATGCCCTGTATATTATCACATATTCAGATTCTACGTTGTATTCTGATATCATTTCACGTTTAGTTCTTGAAATTCGGTTACTGCGTTGTTGAGTTATTGCTTAAAATGTAAAGTCTTGAGAACGACTATTATTTTTACAAATATCTCATACAATATTTTCTCTGCATCAGATCACATGAAAATTTGTCAAAATTTTGGGTGTTCGAAGTAATGGTTTCAATTTTGAGTTGTGGAATTCAGTCAGGAATCATTTTGAAATGAAACAATTGCGAAATTGAAAGAGGTGTATTCGAAAACAAATCGTTAATAACAATGTAAATAATATAACTTGATAAATCATTTCATAAGAATGGTAGGTACCTAGATATAAGTCATAAAAATTGTGACGCCCATTAGATATTATACAGGCTTCGAAACGTCGTACAAGTCGCTCTTATAATATTAGGCGTAATATCACTGCACACTGAATTAGTGGGCATTTGATACATTAGGAAAAGAGTGGAGAAGGATAGACGGATGCAGGCAGTCAAAGCAGATGATATCGGGGCCCGACATGGTAAAGACGGCCAAGATACTGAAGCTAAGCCGCAAAGAACTCCGACTGTTGGTGGAAGTTCTAACCGGCCACTGCGGCCTCAGGAGGCACCTGGAGGAACCACTATGTACGGAATGTGGGGAAGAGGAGGACTCCTTCCACTTCCTGTGCGAATGTGGTATTTATGGCAGGCTCAGACAAAACGTCTTCGGAGCTGCCACTATTAAGAAGGAAGAATTGCACTCGTTGCAATGGAAGGACATTTCGACTTTCATAAGAAGGTCGAAGAGGTTCGAGCAGGTATCCGACATGGAATGAGTGAAGATGCCGGGGATTGCGAAAAGGGCCCACTGGGGCCTAGTCGCTGACGCTTGCGTCCCCCACCCATTACCATTACCATCACTGCACGCTAGTCAAATTTTCATCTTCAGATCATCCACATTCAAAGGGGGAGTAGTGAAAACAATATCTTTCAAATAACCCCATAGGAAAAAATCAAGCGGTGATAAATCTGGGGAACGAGCCGGCCACCGAATTGGACCCTTATTACCAATCCATCTATTTGGGTACGTTCTAACCAGATATTCAGTAACAACCTGTGAATTGTGAGGAGGAGCACCACCTTGTTGCCACCAAATTCCTTGTCGTTCTGCTATGGGAATATCTTCCATCATCTGGATCAAATCATTTTCTAGAAAATGTAAATATCGCAATCCATTAAGATTTTCATTGAAAAGGTAAGGTCCTATGATGCGGCCATTGAACAATCCACACCATACATTAATACCCCAAGTAGTTTGAAAATTACTCTCGTGGACCCAGTGGGGATTTTCTTGAGACCAATAGTGACTGTTATGTCGATTCACAACTCCATTATTGTGGAATCGCGATTCATCGCTAGACAAAATTTGACTGAATATGTTAGGATTTTCATGTAACATTACCTGAATACAAGCAATGAATTCAAGTCGTCGTTCAAAGTCCGTGGGTTTCAAACCTTGTACCAACTGAATTTTGAATGGGTGGTATTTATTTTCTTTCAGAATTCTCTGTACATTAGATTTACTCACACCGACTTCTTCTGCAAGAGTACGGATAGAAACATGTGGATGTATAATGATATAAGCCAACACATTGATCTCTAAATCTTCAGTTCTAACATTTCTCGTATGATGACGATGCTTTATAGTAGAAGGAAATGACCCAGTTCGCAATTTTTCTTCAACTCTAGAAAAACTCATTCGTGACGGAATGGGTCTGTCTGGAAAACGTTCTTGGTATAGACGTTGTGCTTGACGGCAGTTTTTCTGACATTCCCCAAAAATTAATAACATATCAATGCAATCACTTGGACTAAACGCGAAAGGCATACTGGAGTTTTCGCACAAAGAACACAGTTACTGTTTCGAAAAGAATCACTGAATCGAACTGGACAGTAGATACAAATCAACAACATTTGTTACTATGGCATCAACAAGCATAAGCTACTTGATGAAATTGTGCAATATAAAGCAATTCACCCTCAAGTTAGTCACATTCTCAAGAATTTCAATATTATATTGAACTGATATCGATATCGTATCGTAGAGGTGAGAATAATGGTTTGTATTCAGTAGTAGTCTAGTTCAATTTAATAAAAGATATAGACTGGATTCGTGTACGAGTAAATACGTTTTTTTAAGGAAAAGTGCAATAACTCAACAACGCCGTAACCCAATTTCAAAAACCAAACATGAAATGATATCAGAATTGAACGTAGCATCTGAATATGTAATGATATACAGGGCGTTCTATTTTAAAAAATGGAATTTTGGTCTGTAGCACCTACACCAAACACCCTGTATATTTGAAAATTATATCAAATATAGCTCTCATCAACTCATAAAACTTTTGTGAAAAACATTTTTGTATATCTCCTCCAACAAACCAGATATTGTCTGTCACATAAAATTTGGGACACCCGGTATGACCGTGAATTTAGGGCGAGGAGTGATAAACCTTCATTTTGTATGCAAAATCCATACAGGTGGGCACTTGAAAATTTTGATGTAGAACGTTTATAAAAACAACAAACAACTGTTTTCTTCATTCGATAGGTAGTGCCACCCAGCACAATATCTACCTGTTTGTCGGATAGGCCATTGTAAGGTCATTGTTAGGGGTGTTGAAATGCTGAGCAGCTACCTTTCAGTGGTGTATTTTGAAGTATAATTTCTGTTTGAAAATGTAATGGTAAATATTTTACGGAAATATTTAGGTTTACGTCGAACATTGCGATAGAATGTTATTTCTTAACAATTAGTTTGTATTAATTTGAAATAAAAAATAGTAAGATATGTATTTTCACTGATTATAGTACTCGTATTTTGGAAGTTAAAAACGTGAAATGCAGCAGTCATTAGTTATATGACAATAACCAAGAAATAATGGAATCAAAGAAGTATGATGTAGCCGACTAAAATTATTACAAACATTTATTAGTATAAAGTCACAACCTATTGAAATTATTCAAGTACAAACAGAAGATCAGCCTGATTTCCATAAACGTATTCTTTTTGGGAATGTATTCACGTTCACAACAAATGACGTTGTCTCTTCCAAAAATTGTAGGTGGTTGTAGGTTGAATGAGAAGGAGGACATACAGAGATGCACCGATGATTTTGTTCAAAGATGATTAATTTTGTTTCTACAGTTTTAATATTTTCTGTTCTGATTTATTTTGATTTATTAATTGTTGAGTTATACTAAAAATAAGTTGATAAATATTGACAAAACCATCGGCACCAAATTCAAATACGTTCAAAAAAATTGTATTACTGCTTTTGAGATTTTGGATGCATTTAGTTCATACATAATGCATACATTATTTTGTTAATATTAATACATTATAATAATAATGTGTGTTTTTTCCATGGGTTTCCGCGGTTAATTTAGTAGGATTTCATGTTTGCCGAATAATTTGTACAGTTTTTAAATAAACGTTTAAAATTGAAAAAATTAATTTTAAATGAAGATTTTAATATTCTTTTTATCATTACTGATGTTTTACATTGTTGAAAATAATGTTTGCGAAATTTCAGAGTTGCATTTAATAGCGTTGCAACAAACATGAAGTTTGTGTGTGATTCCCTAAAAAATTTAAATCTAACTTAATTTGACAAATATGCTTCAACTCGAACAAAGTTTATACGAAATTGATTTGGAGCCTTGTCAACATGTACCATTAAAAAAAATTGTTTAGTCACCAATAATTATGATCATGAATCGATTCGAAATATCATGTTGAAAGTTTGATGAAAGGTCCCAAAAAGGGCCGAAAAAAATTGCAGTTATAGACAATTAAGTGAAAAAGAACTTTGTTTTTTTTTTAATATTAAAGATTTTCGAAATATTAAAAAAGATCTGTACTGATTTAACGTGCAGAATCGTGAAGTTCGTTGATGGATATACTTTCATGTTAAAAATCAGTAATTTTTATTTATTTATTTTCTCGGGATTTGAAAGTGTCAACTGCATTTCTTTTCGTTCTTATCATCAACGTACCTTCACATTACTGAATATCATTCAGATGGTGCAGATTAAATCATTATGTACAGAGTGAAAAATAAAAACATTTTAGTAATGTCTGAAAATTCGATGTAATAATGAAATATCGATAAAATTATTCTGGCATGCAATATACTATTCTTATTCCATCATTAATAAAAATTTATACATTTCGTACAGGGTGATTTGAAAAATTGGTGAAATATATGGCCGGTTCTTTCGTACATATTCTGTATATTCGAGTGAATTATCATCCTTCGGAGATAGCTGATACCGTATAAATATGATTTCGTTGGGATATATAGGGTGATCATTAAAACTTTCGATGAGAAAAATGACAAAATATCAACGTTTCAGAAATCACCCTGTAATTCACGATTAACTTGGTGAAATTTCTTCATTATTATTTAAACACTGTCCCAATAAGTCAGTTTCCTACTATGACTAGTTTCATAGTTATTGATTGAGAAACTTATTACCATTTGCATGACGAGTTGTACTTGTTCACGCGTACATTCTACTAGTGGCCAAGATTTTTCACAACCGTGAGAATGTGGAGATCAAAATAAATGTAAAAGAGGGTGAAGATATCAATCACATCAGATATATGAATTTAATAATGTAAGGTACAGATGTTAAGTAAATTTTGTTGGTTTAAGCTTTATCGAAATAAAAAACAAACTATCTGGGACACGTGAAAATGATTGATGGAACGCTTTTATTTCTAATAGGAGAATTTGAATCTGGGCAGCGACGGTTATTTTCCAATGCGTGTTCCACTCGGATAGAGGTTTCCATGATTTTTATATTTGCTGGCTATCAATAGAAACATATAAACATCTATTATATTTCATCAATATAGGTAATTCAATACGTAAAGGTAGTAATAATTATCACTGATGGAACTAATAGATTTTTCTTTTTCATTCACTTTCCGTCAACGAATCAAAATGTTCCCGATAGCCGATATGGTTTTCTTGTTGTATGATGACCGTAGTGCTGCCACGGGGGAGGTGGATTCGGTTAAGGCTGTTCCTTGTCACCTTCAGTGATAAGTGATTTTCCGTACCAGGGCCTCATACACGATTTGGCGAGTCAAACTATCCAAGCATTAGGAATTTTATCTGGCTCATGCCTGAGTTGTAAGTTGTAACTGATATATATATATATATATATATTCTCGTATATTCAGTCAGTTCCTAAATGGTAGATGGAATTGGATGGACCGTCATTGGTCATCACCCTACATATAATGTTACATTTATTTTGATGTCATTCTTACGTTTCACTATTTGTGAAAAATCTTGGCCACTAGTGGAATGTACGCGTGAACAAGTTCCTTCAAATCGCCATGCAAATGGTAATAAGTTTTTCATATAATAACTATGAAACTAGTCATAGTAGGAAACTGCATTTTTTGGACAGTGTTGAGGAAAGAGTGATAAATATATTAAAAAATAATAAAGGAATTTCACCGAGTTAATCGTGAACTACAGGGTGATTACTGAAACGTTGATATTTTTTTCATTTTTATCATCAAAATTTTTAATGACCACCCTATAATTCCCAACGAAATCATGGTTATACCGTATGTATCAGCTTTCATCGGAGGATGATAATTCACTTGAATATACAGGATATGTACTACAGAACCGGCAATATCTTTCACCAATTTTTGAAATCACCCTGTACGAAATGTATGAATTATTGTGATTAATGATGGAATAAGAATAGTATATTGCACGCCAAAATAATTTTATCAATACTAAAATGTTTTAACTGTTCACTCTGTACATAATGATATAATCTGCACCATCTGAATGATATTTAATAATATCTTGGTAGGCAGATGATAAAGAGCGAAAAAAGTGCAGTTGGCACTTTCAAATCCCGAGAAAATATTTAAATAAAAATAACCGTTTTTAACTTGAACACCCTGTATTTCAAAATCTATCCACCAAAGAACTTTGCGATTCTGCACGTTCAGTCAGTTCATCGAATACTACAATATACTAAAAATTCAGAAAATTTCACCGAGACCATTTTACTTATAAAAAGTTCGGGGTCCTTTGCTGAAAGAAAGTTTGGAATCCCGAAACTGTAACTCCAATATTTAGAATTTTTACAAAGCCCTGAAAAAAGAGACAAAAACGGGTAGTCTGACTTCCGCGCGAGTTGCGTCACTCTGACAAAACAACGAAAAAATTATTTTAACATATTAAATATGAATATTAAGGAAAAAAAATCAGTTACTATTGGGATACATCAATTAACAATAATCCGCTGTTCAAAAATTTGTATCTCAATTTCTCCATAAATTATGCATTTGTTCATTGAGTAACAAATTTTTCTAAACTGAATGTTAACGTAAAAACCCCGATAACTATTGAACTTTCAGTCTATTAAGTATAACTTCACAAAGTGAAAAAAATCCTACATTTTTTTGTTAACATTCAGTTTAGAAAAAAATGCATAATTTATGGAGAAATTAGGATAATTTTTTTTTTATTTCTTAATATTGATATATATGTTAAAATATTTATTTTTTGTTGTTGTGTCAGGACGTAACGAGTGCGGAAGAAAGAATACCCGTTTTTAGCTCTATTTTCAGGTCTCTGTGAAAATTATAAATATTGAAGGTACAGTTTCGGGAGTTGGAACTTTTTTCAGCAAAGGGCCACGCACACACCTTATGGGAAAAAGTCTTTCGATGAAAATGGCTGAATTTTAGATATGTTGTAGCTGGAACCATTCTTAGTAAAAGCATTGTTTAAATAGAACATAGTTAGTCAATGCCTGTGGAAAAGGTATTGGACACAAACGCGAGTGTCATCTAGCGTAATTAGTTACAAACATGAATATTTTACGTCATTTTAATGCAGGTTTCTTCAAAAAACCCAGATTTTAATGCTTTTCCATTGTTTTAATCAAGTTACGACATGACTTGGAGGCCAGATCACTGAAGTTACGACATGACTTGGATGCGAGCTCCCTATCGCCATCTACATGTCGCATCCATTTTGATCCAATTATAATCCCATAAGGTTGACTAACTATCTTCTATATAAACAATGGTAAAAGTATCCATTGGCCCAACTTGATCGTATGACTGGATTCGGCGCTAGAGGGCGCCAAATTATGAATTTTGTGATTTTTGGAGAAATTCAGCTGAATGAAAAAATATCAATATCTCATTTATATTCAATATTGCGTGCGACGGGGCATTCCTAATGTTCGCGAGAAATAGTTTTCCATAATACAGAGAAAAAATACGCCGTTATTTTTATGCAGGGTAGTCAACAATATACTTAATTCTTCAGTGATGGAATTCGCCTACGAGGTTAAAAGTTGATTGAGTTTATCATTGAGGATCAATCAGAATGGTTTGTTGATCGGCCAAAATATAATGAAGCTATGGATACAGAGTGTTTGGAATAAGGAAGGGTCCAAGTTATATGTTACTTATGACATTTACAAACAGCCATGCATTCAAATGTCTACGTAATGTTAGTTCGTTCTGGTTCGATTATACTAAATAATTCTCACAAAATGTGTGTTTTCAATTTCTACGCATTCAAATCTCTACATAAGGTTAGTACGTTCTGGTTCGATTACACTAAATAATTACTTTCTTACAAAATGTGTGTATTCAGTTTCCACGCATTCAGATACCTACGTAAGGTTATTTCGTTCTGGTTCGATTATGCTTAATAATGAAGATGAACCCAGGTTTCGTATCGGCCGAGATTGCATACCGTATTTTGGGGTGTCCTTCGATTGAAAAGATTAAAAATCCTTAAGCGGCCTAGTTTACATGTGCCCGTTTGTAGACCAAGCATAGGTAAATATGAATAATCACAAATAACTTTTCTCAAAACAGCTTATAGCAATTCTTACAGTGACGACTTCCTCAGAGTGAAAATAGTAATAACGGAAATAGTTCGGAGTCACAATCTGGACCAGAAAAAAATACTACCATGATGTCACTGAATTATAAGATATCCAACGAATTATGAACAATATACGTTCCTCTAGGTTTTATAATCGAACGATAGTGCCTATGAATGAATTCTCCTTGAATTCAGATGGGTTCAACTAGTTCAAACATAAATTCGACGGAAATATACTCAATATCCTCGTAATATCAGATATATTTCTTTGAGTGACTAACAAAATATATTCGTATTTTATGGCTTGCTAAATCCTACAAAAACACAAAATTAATTATTTGGCGCCCTCTATCTCTGAATCTTTAGGTATTACGACATAGTTAGGTTGAGGACGATGTCATGATTGAATCCTAGAAAAGAGTAATTATCTATTCAATTTGACTAGAGCCTTCCTTGTGTGAAACATTATGTATTTCACTTGCATTTTGTTTTGAGAAATCAACTTCTATTCTGATCGATCATCAATAATTAACTTAATCATCTCATAGTCTCGAAGGTGAATTTTGTCACCTAAAAATTGATTATATTGGAAACTACCATGTAGAAAATACTTTTTTTTGTTTTATAGTAAAATCATTCACGATCTTAGTAAATCTCAGTTGAACAACAGTTTTATATCGATTATAAATGATTTGAAAATGTTTTTCAATCATCTGAATTCAATCAAAATTAATAAAATTCGTGATTTGGAGTAATTACATATATATATATATATATATATATATATATAAAACATGAACCCTATCTTATTCCAAACACTCTGTATTCATAGCTTCATTATATTTTGGTCGATCAACAAACCTTTCTGATTGATCCTCAGTGATAAACTCAATCAACGGCGAATTTAATCACTGAAGAATTGAGTACATTGTTGACTACCCTGTATAAAAATAACGGCGTATTTTTTCTCTGTTTCATGGAAACATATTTCTCGCGAACACTAGGAATTCTCAGTCGCACACAGTATTGAATATTAATGAGATATTGAAATTTTTTCATTCAGCTGAATTTCTCCAAAAATCACAAAATTCATGATTTGGCGTCCTTTAGCGCCGAATCTAGTCATACGATAGAGTTGGACCTATGGAGATTTTTACTCAGAATGGTTCCAGCTACAACATATAAAAAATTCAGCTATTTTCACCGAAAGACTTTTTCCCATAAGGTGTGTGGTCTTCTGCTGATCTTTTCAGGTATTTTTTAACATTTCTAAATTCTTCAGTATTATTCTAGATATCCAAAGAAAAACCAAAGCCTCACTTTTTTTTCACTTAATTGTCTATAACTTTTGCAATTTTTTTCGGCTCCATTTTGGTACCTTTCCTTAAACTTTCTACATGACGAATCGAATGACACCATGATCATGATTTTCGGTGATTATAAAATTTTTAAAAAAATGGTACATATTGACTAGACTATTGATGTAAAAACATCACAGTATTTCTTAGGAATCCATGTATTGGTATTAAGGAATAACTTTTGATTGTAATGTAAACAACTTTCATAACAGTTTACTGAATTTTCTGAAGGAAGGGCACTTTACTCTTACACAATCTTTATATTTTTTGACCTATCCTGTATGCTGTTTGACTTGCAACCATTCTCAGTACACCTGATATGATTATCGAACATACACCAACTTTGGTTGTGCAATTAATTTAAAAAAATTCCAATATGTAGGAATTAAATTAATCATTCCTTTAATACAATAAATTCTTCGACTATAAATTCGCTTAAATGGCCACTCTGTAAAACATACCAGCTGTGGATGAAAAGTTGTATTGCATTTCTTGTCTTATTAGCGCTCTCGTGTTGCTTTTGTTTACGTGTGTTATATGGCTGTTAGATTTGGATCACTCAAAACCTTGTTTTTAAAAATTACTTTATTTTGAATACATATGAAATATTAATACAATATGTCGTGAACTTGCACGAACTAAGGCTTGAATATCAGTAAGTGATGCATCGCTCTTGGAGATTCTTCTTATAGCATCGTAGATGCTGACTTGGCGTCCTCGGGAATCTACGTCTTGAACAAACAACTGGAACTGCGCTGGAGACAGACATTGATCGTCAGCGACATCCTGGCACCATTGGATTAACTTCGTAGATAACTGCGCACTTTGGAAAAAGGTCCATTGTATTTTTTCATATAACAGCTCCCATCATTTTGAAAAAGTTGGTGCTTTGGGTGCAACAACTTTTAGACAAAGGTTTTGTTGCTTGAAGTTGGATTCAATTGGAGTTCCTCTTCTTCGATGTCTTCTCCAATACGGAAATTTGGCCGTTTCCTCAAAGAGATGAATCTTGAATGTTCCTCCTGGGGGTCTTGGGGGTTGATCATCATTTCTTGATGCCATTATTCCAAGTTTTACAGTACGATTTCTTTTACATTTACAAAAAATATATAAAATTATCAAAATACATATTAATACAATAATAAAATAAGTAAACCAAGATATAAAAGGTTCATTAATAATTCTATCAAGATCTTCTGAATATTGATCCAATTTATGTTGTGCCATATTTAAATCATGAACATTTAATTTGCTTAATTTCATTGGCTTTAAATTTGGAAGATATTTCTTTTCTGATTGCAACAATCATAAGAAATTGAAATTGTATGGCTGTTATACGTTACATTTTTTTCAAAATTCAAAAGAATTTTTTAATATACTCTAGTGATACCAATAAAAGCATTGCATTCTGGTTGCAACTTCAAAATTGAATTTGTCTTCATTACTTTTGCTACTGGTTCAAATCGTGAACATTTCATTGTAATTGAAATTGGATCGGATAAAGTTATTAGCCATATATTTGGATCTAAGTTAACAACATTATAATCTTTAGCAAATAATAAAGAAGTTTGGCAACTTTTAGGGATTGAAATAAATGTTTAAAAATCTGTGCTTCACATATAGCATTGCTGTCAATAGGGTATGGCAAAATATTTGAACATAATTTGAAATTGTAACCAATATCTTTACAATTATTAAAATTTTATAAAATGAAATATAACATGGAATCACCATCTTTTGCAATAAATTTATAATTTGTCGTTAAAATATGGTGAAGTCCTGTCCTGTTGTCAAGGATTGGAATAGGGTATAGTTGAAAACTTGTGTATAATTCAGGTTCAACAAGGGGGATTTTTAAGATAAAAACAACTCTTTTTTCAGTTTGAAAAGCTTGTAGTTCGATTAAGTCTAAATATTTAGAAATTGATGTAATTTTGACAGGTAAAGGTAACTTATGAGTTTCCATTGATTGTACGACTTCTTGAAGGTTATACAGTAAATCGTTTGGTGTTATAATTGAAGAATGAATTATTCTCAATCTCGCAAATGTGATAGAATTCAGAATATCATCAAGATATGATTCTATAAATAAATAACTTTCCATAAGTTCTTCACAAATCTCTAATGTTCTTGTATTTGCTTCCATTAAGTTGAAATTATCTGTAATATTAGCAATAAGATTGTTGATTTCCTTGATATCTTCTTTAAAAGTGACTTCATCAATTTGGAGTTTTTGAATAGTAGTATTAAAATTCTTTATAACTGAAGGTACTACTGAAATTTGATTTTTCTTAAGATTTTCTAATTCATGTTCATCATGGTTAATTTTGTTAATACAATCATTAAAATATTTGCCATCGCTGCTGTCTAAATTTCCTGAAATCGCTTTCCATACGGATCCTATACCGTTTATTAATCCGCGTTTCACTCGACTACGAAAGTTCGGTGTATCTAAAAATACTTCTTGCAATTTCAGCACAAGTGAATCTGCTAACTGTTTTAATAAGCTAATATGCGTTTAAACATCTGCATAAAAAAATTTCTTCCGTGCACTTTCATCTTCTGCAAAGTTACTAACTAATGTGTTCAATATATTATTGTTTTGTTCTAAGGCATTCCTTATCGAAGTTAAGTCTTTATAAACTAAGAATGTCCATTTATTATTGCTAATTTTTATTTGATCTCGCTCATGGTAATAAATACCTATTTTATTGTTGATAGGGACAACGGAGTATTGTCCGAAAGTGGATTGAATTGAATTGAAAACGTTGTTTTTAAAAATTACTTTATTTTGAATACATATAAAATATTAATACAATATGTTTGACGTGAACTTTGAACTTTGAATACCAGTAAGTGATGCGTCGCTCTTGGAGATTCTTCTTATAGCCTCGTAGATGCTGACTTGGCGTCCTCGGGAATCTACGTCTTGAATAAACAACTGGAATTGCGCTTGAGACAGACCTTGATCGTCAGCAACATCCTGGCAGCATTGGATTAACTACGTAGATAACTGCGCACTTTGTAATAAAGGTCCAATGTATTTTTTCATATAACATGGCTAATGAGACACAAATAGATAATATTGATGTAATGCATCAGTGTTTGAAGTAATTTTTTTTTTTAGGGTCACAGCATGTTTGTATAGCATCAATGAAGTATTTTTTGTTTTAGGACATCCATGTCAGCAATGCGGAAAGGTGTACAAATTGCGGAAAAGTCTGCTGAGGCATGTGAAACTGGAATGTGGAAAGCCAGCAACATTCGCGTGTCCTTATTGTGGATACGCTTCTAAACAGAAGACTCCTCTGCTACGTCATGTCTCCATCAAACATCCTTCTGCATTGAATGAATTCACAAAAACCTACTATGTTAGGGGTTGAATGACTGCTGTTGATGCAGCTTGTTTCATAAACGATTTTGCCAAAATTATGTTGAAATATTTTAATAAAATGACGATGAATTTTTATATTTTTTTTGCATTTGTTCGCTTTAGACATTTTTTATGAATTCTTGTCTTTGAATGACAGGTAAAACTAATTTATGAACCATTTCTACACCAGACGGAAACAGCTTCAAGATCTTTTTGTACTAATTCGGCATCTTTCTGGCCACTAATTGCTCGATAAAGTTTCAGATCGTACGCAACCTAAAAAAATTCTGAACATTTGAAAACAAACTCTATTTCAGAAATAAATGAGTTGAAGAGCAACGGGCCCATATGGGATCCCTGAGGCACCCCTGATGGAACCAGAATAGGTATAGATGTCATAACTCCATATTTTAAAGTTCCACCAGTCAAGAAGCTGTTGATTTCTTGTATAATATTTCCATTTATAAAGTTCACGTATTGAAATGAGAAAAACTTTGCTGAATTTATAGACGGCAAACGTATTGAAAAAAAAAATTTATTTTTTTATGGAATTTTTTTAAATGTTTTTCGCTGCCGTGGCCCCTGTGTGAACAAAACAGTGTAAGTTCCGAACTAAATGGTCTATCACGATAAAACAAACTACACAATGATTGGAAGTAATAGGGCGTTTCTTTGGCAGAAGTATGTTTGTTTCTCATAAATTTTTAAAATAATCGTTTTTTCAATAAAACCTACCTTTTTATTACTTTAAATTATTCATCGTATTAGCTACCTGATGATAAAAATTGCATAGTTATAACTCAATCGTCAAAGAGGGCACTCTTAAGGCATGCTTTATTTGGGGAGTTAATTAATTTCTTTTGAAGTAGATAGAAAATGTTGCAATAGAGTCATTTACATCACTATTCGGTAGCTAATACAATGAAGAATAACTTAAAGGAATAAAAATGTAGGTAATGTGTGCGTTTTATTGAAAAATTTTACGATTATTCTAAAAATTTTACGATTATTGTAAAAATTTTAGCTAAATATACCTATATGTTCATTTTCAATGATTGATTTTTTCCGCAGTTTTCATTGCACGAGGACGCCCAAATACTTCCAATTATTATGGAGTTTGTTTCATCGAGATAGATGATTTAGTTCAAAATTTACACCGTTTTGTTCACACCGGGATCACTGTATCGAACAGAAATTTAAAAAATAACATAAATTTTTTAATTTTTTTAAAAGATTTTTTCCATTTATAAAATTGAGAATAGTTGCCTTCATTTCAATATGTGCACTGTAAGAAGACTCACTCTGTATATACCAGGTGATTGAATTTTAGCTACATGAATAAGCTATATGGTTGATTCTATCGAAGGTTTTAGAATAGTCTGTATAGACAGAGTCGACCAGTAGCCTACGCTCAAGATTTTCAGTTATGTAGTTTGTATATAGAGCAAGGTTTGGTACAAGCATTGTTTAAATAGAAGATAGTTAGTCAATGCCTGTGGAAAAGGTATTGGACCCAAACGCGAGAGTCATCTAGCGTGATTAGTTACAAACATGAATATTTCTTCAAAAAACCCTGATTTTAATGCTGTCCCATTGTTTCAATCAAGTTACGACATGACTTGGATGCGAGCTCACTATCGCCATCTACATGTCGCATCCATTGTGATCCAATTATAATCCCATAAGGTTGACTAACTATCTTCTATATAAACAATGGTACAAGAGATTTACCTTCTGAAAAAACATGTTGCTGGAGGTTGGATAAATACTTACCCCAGGTTATCTGTAAGCACAGAGTCAAATATCTTAGCCATCTCTGACGGATTGCACGCACTGCTCTTCAATTTATCCCCTGATATATGTATTGGCTTCAAGAAAGTATGTTTTCAATAGTCTGGAAAGGTTCCCAAAGAAATAATTTAATTGAAGATATTTCGCAATGGAATTGATAAAGTGTACAGACATTTGTGAATAAATAGTATATTGTGCAATAAGTGGGGCAATTCAACTTCTCTCACAAGTGTGGAGGTTTGTGGCACGAGTCTGAAGGGCACTTTTTCCCACATGTTGCACACTATACTTTTCCTATAACTGCACAATTTTGAGAATACAAGTTATGTAACTTAATATTTATTTCTATGGTCTGCAAATTTAAAATACCTACCTCTTAACAGTTAAATAATTTATTACAGTTAATAGTCAAATTCGTACAATTTTGTATGGTTCAACCAGGAACGTCATTTTTTAAAATAGATTTTCTGTTATATTTATTAGTTGAAGAAGTTGAGGGGTTTCAGTAAAGAATTCGATTCAATAAATTTAACGGTTTTATTAGCAATGTCAATTTTATCCTCAATAGACCCCCTGACGTATCCTTCTGCCATGGTAATGGATTGCCATCCTCCATGGTGCTTTGAGGTTAATATGTCCCCTCATGTATTCACTAAAATTGTTGCCGAGGAACGTCTGAAGCAGTGACCTGTATATAGATGGGGATTAAAAAAAAATGCAATTGTCTTAGCCATACTACCGAATTTGTTAATGTCGACAACCTGCCAAGTAGGTACATTTTCCGTGGTGGTATTTTAGAAAGAAACGTTTTTTTGGCAAATGAATCCGTCGAAGAGCAGCATATTTTTTATATATAATATGAAATTCTCCCATTACACTGGACGTTCTTGGTTTTTTGTTTTGGTAAAGCCGAATTTAAATCCTCTAAATTATCGACTTTCAATTCCCACAACTCCTCTCTACGACATGCCCCTGCTACGCCAATAGCTACTGCAACCCAAAAATAAAAATAACAGGATGAAAAATTCAAATTTTATTTGAAAAAAAAAATCCAGCCCGGGTTGTGAACCAAATTCAAAGTCAAATATATTTATTCACTATTTTAAAACAGATAGTATACCTACAGACATTGAATATATAAAAATGTATAATATTAAAAATACGCAACACTTAAAATATATAAATACGATAAAAACCAGCCTGTGTGCCAAGCGAATACACAATCCACTGCACCACTGAGTCTTATTTTGAAAGTTTTGATCAAAAATATATATATACCTATCTAGCAGAATTTGAAATAGAATTTTTAATAATTATCTAATTCTTGTTATCTACTTAAAAAACCACTAATTACAAAAACCTATATTAATTCGAGGAAAAAAACGAAAAAATTCTAAAAATAGTTCCTTCCCAATAAACTTAACTTCTTGAGTAGATATTCCTTGTCGAGAGCTTCGTTTAAAAATCTCTGCAATTGGTCTGCTGTTAATATGTTTGATTTTTGTAGGACGTAACTCCTGTAGTTTTTTGTTCAGAATTGAACGTAATTTTTGATACGTGGATATATCTGTTATTTTTTATTCGTATAGTAGCTACTTCGCAACATTGAATATTGTGAACAAAGTGTAGACGCCTTTAATAGTATATCACGTAACAAGAGTTGTAAGTAACCCATTCGCACGAAATGAAAAAGTTTATGCACGAAGCCGCGTACTATATTACAACTCGTGTAACGTACTCTATTTTTTCTAAGCCCATTAATTTTCATCCATTAAATAAAATAGATCGCAATCATTTAAACTTTATTATAATAGTTGTTAATAACAATTGAACAATTATTGTAAATCGATTGTGACTTATTATTCAATGGTGATTTGGATTTTAGCGGTAACAAATTACGTGTGGTAGGTTGAGCTTTTTCTAAAATCTTCGGTGGAGTGCTCATAATTTCATCACTTTCATTACTATCAGTCATATTTGTAGATAAAGTTGCTGTCTACATTTAGGGGCATCACTCTTTCAATCCTAAATATATCTCGCTAATGCTAAAAGTTTTTATGTTTTTTAATTGACTAAATTTGTGTAAATAGACCAAATAAAGTCTTACGTAAATAAAAATTTGATTGTAATTTAATTCAACCAAGAAGTTTAAGTTTTCTTCTCAAAACGTACGTGTATGTTATGAGATCTCATTACGTGCAAGTTTTATTGTTATATGTCATTTACAAGCAATGTTGACAGTGCGATTTTTGACGTTTACAGACATGGGCGTAGAAAAAGTTTTTTACATCTCTTCACAAAGTATACCAGAAATATACTAACCCGAGAAAGATTTTATTTGTGTATTTCTTCTCAATTCCATTAATTTTTCATATGCTAATTCTTACTTTTTTCATGAAATTTTTGGCAACAAATCTATTAACGTTACTTTTGCAGCTTTTTCCAATATCTCTGGCGGAGTATTATCAAAATCGTCACTACTGTCAGTATTCATTTTATTTATTATAGGTGGGTTTAAGTCTTATTAAAATTGATTTTTAATGGAAATTGCGATTTTAATCAAATCACGAATGAAAACTACCTTAAAAAAATGGATAATCTGACAGTTGTGACTATGTAAAAATGAACAGCAGCATAAGTTTTTGTTGATTTTTGTTGATTCTCCATATAAATGTATGTGGTGTGGGCAAAGTAACGTAAGAAAAAATATTTCTCTCAGTATGAGTACATGGTTTTGAAATCAATTAAGCTATGACAAATACGATACTTTTTTTTCATATAGCAGTCGTAGATAAAAATATTTTTTGTGAAATAAAACTATATATTCATCCATAAGTGTTACCATATCATATCCTTGAATATTATGTTGTTTCGGTGAATATTTGCAAAACATCTATATGAAAGAAATTAATGTTAGATCTACTGTTTTTCAGATCAGGTCGGGAACAGGCCATTTTTATGTCCAGATTGTGGAAAGTCCTACAAATACAAATCGAACCTCGGGAGACATATCAACTACGAATGTAACAAAACGCCTTCTTTCGTTTGTTGCATCTGTTCCAAAGCCTATACGCAGAATAGTAATCTGAAAATTCATTACCTTTGTACTCATGGTTTGAGGGGGTGAGAACGAGTCTGATTAGAAAATAAGCCAAATACTGAATACCATTTTTTATGAGTCTAGTCAACTATTTTTTTGTTATTTGCTTTTTTTTGACAATACATGATTTTCCTCGTGGGATCCAAAACATAAAAAATAAAAAATAACAAATGAACTCGTTCGTATCTATGATATTTCAATTGAAAATACGGTGTAGATTTGCAAAACATTTGATGATAAATCTGAAGATACTAACATCTTAGCGAATCATAGACCAATCGCTCTCCTTCCAATATTAGGTAGATTGGCAGAAAAGGTGATTGCTTTGATGATAACTCTCAAAGCAATCACCACTTGAAAAAATAAGTTATTCACAACAGGCAGTTTGGATTCGGGAAGAGAAAGAACACAGCAAAAGCAGCTATGGATCTGGCTAGTTTCATAGGTCAGAGATTCGAACAGTCAACTCTGACAGTTTTTGTTGATTTGAGTAGAGCTTTTCATTGTGTCTCAAAAAATATTCTGTTAGAAAAACTTGAACACTTGGATTGAGGGGTAATGCGATCAACATTATATCATCTTATCTGTCAGTAAGCAAACAGTGTTTCATCACGACGAATATAGGTCAGTTGTTAATGAATGATGGAGTTCCGCAAGGCAGTGTTTTGGTCTCATACTGTTCTTAATCTATATAAAGGATTTACCATCATCGAAGGATATTAATACTTTGCGGATGACAACACTTACTTGATAAGAATAGATAGAAACGAAGCTGATGAAACTGTTGAGAATATTATTGAAACTACTTCAGATTGGTTCCGTGCGCTAATAAATTGAGTCACAACAAAAATAAAACGTTGTCGATGATATGCACAACCCAAAAGTGTAAAATATATATTTACTACATGTGGTGGAAAACTACTACTTCTACTACTATGATGGTACTCGGAACAGATAAAATCTTCCTATTCCCAAACACAGATAGACCAGTACAAATCGTAGCCAACTGGGTATGAAGTTGTATAAAAAAACTTCCATTCCCTTTGATAGATGCTAATCTGGAAACAAGGAAATGTAATAACTGCAAGACGCCCATTACTATCATTGATTTCATCCTTGTTTGATAGTATCATTTTCAAAACTTATCGAAGTCGAAGAAATCTTTTCAAGTGAAGAAGGGTACTTATCTGGCAGCAATGCTGGAGATTTGTCCTCCTCAAATTCTGCCATCAAATGTCTCATAGTTATTCACTTCAATGAGTTGATAGTGTGTAATATGCGAGGGAGAAACAACTCTTTCACCAGGTGTACATTATTTATTTTATTTTGGATTTAATCTTCCTTATTCTCAAAAACTCTTTAATTTTTTTTCATTACGTTCTTACTATTTATTCTCCATTAAATCTGCGAAAATGAATTTATTGAAAAGTCGCATGTATGCCGCGTGTTGGGAAAAGAACACGGCACGGGATTGACCTATTTTGGAAAGTTCAGTCTTTTAAATGTTTCTAATTTTTCAAGTCATTCTAGGGTTGCAAGTTAGGTAAATGTGTTTGATGTTTCTGGTATTTATGAAATTATCAATAAATGAATTGCGTCTTTTCGAAGGAAATGAAGGTAGGTAGGTGCCAACTCTTATTATGTTTGGAATATTAATAATAATAAAAATATTTATTTATTTCAGTTAACAAAATTGCACAAGATACAATGTCTCTGTTGTACATCACGATACAAAAATAAACCTGATAGATGTCAACGAATATACATTACTAAGTACATTTACTCAGTTTTCTACAAATTATAAAAACAATAAAATGTATTAAATATTAGATGATGAAATGAAATAAAAGTGTTCGTGGAAAAATTCTTCTATAGTATAACAATTTTAAGGTAAAGACATTTTTATAACCTTTTATCTACGACTAATATATAAGATACGCATTATAGATGTGACATTTACAATATAAAGTCATTCATTATTCCCGCGCGGGAATAATGAATCATTATTCCCTCGCTGATGAATGAATAATCGTATTTGAATCGAATGTCTATGAACAATAACTGTTAGACGGACACTGTCAGTGTTAATAAATAATTGTCAAAAGCGTGTTTATTTGTGATTCACAACGGAGAGTGTAGGAAATGTGAAATGGAAGAAGAATTTTCCTGTACACCACCAGATGTTATCCAACAACCAGAAGCAACAACTTCTGCATTACTACTACAAAAGTCAAAACGTGTAGGTATTTGACTAAGTATACCGAAGCTTCATGGACCGGAGAATTCAGAAAAAGTTAGTTTTTCGGAAAACGTATATTTGGCATATTTTGCCGATTTGGGGGAAAAATTAAAATTCTTCTTCATTGTGTTCCTATTATTCAATGTTGAAAGGTCTTTTAGTGAATAATCACAATGTGAACATAGAAAAATATGGTAAAATGCGTACTTTTTCGAAGAGAAAATCTGAAGGATATGAAGCGAAGAAATCGGAAACCTAATTTTTTTTTCATTGGATTGATCGTAGATAGTGTAGAGTATACTACTCGCAGTAATGGCTATCATTTCGTTCGTAAATTTACCTCGAGAATAATAGTTATCATTATTGACTCGTGGTAAAATCTACTATTATGGTTTCTGGCAACCTATTATAAAATTTAGATCCATTACCCACATAACTTTTTTGAAACAGAGTATATATCAGATCGAGAGCTGCGGTGAAAATGACTTCCTCATAAGTTACCAAAGGTTTGAATTGGCACGTCGGTTCTACATTAGATTGTAATTTCAAAACCGCACGTATTTGCATAATTTTCATTCATTTTGCATTTCACTTCTACAGATTTCAATCTTTGCATCGCTCTATATGTACTCTCTGGTAGTTGTATACTTTTATTTCTCCACAGAAGTCCTATTTCGTATCTATCTTCCACATAATTCACAGTTTCGTTCATCAATTTAGTAGCAACAGCAAGTAGCAAGTTCATCATGTGGAGTGATCAGTACTCCGAATGACTCTGTATAGAAAGAGTGTGTTACAAGTTGTTGTGAATTTTCGTCTGGGTTGCCTGTTTCGCAAATATGTAAAATATGAGCCTTCAAATGTTCCTCATCCTTCGAATGATTTGATAGACCATGGACTGCCATCCCAATTTACATCTGGTGGCAACCAGTACCCTTTCTGAACCACATCTTAGCTGTCTATGAATAATTAGGTTTATGTTATCTTGCCCAATTATCATGACGGGTTTTTCGTTTTCGAAACTTCTGATAGGTATTCCCTTCAAATATGGGTATTTCTTCCAGTTTTCCATTATTATTGTCTGCGACGGCAGAGATAAATTTTCTTGTGTTCGAATGCTTCTCATCAGAAAAAAAGGCTCTTGGTCTAATTTAGAAATCTTCAGATCGAGCTTTTGGGAGTTATTTTGCGAAAAAACATAATCATTAGTCCATTGAAGACAAAGCGATCCTTTGGTTCCTTTCAGAGCAAGTTTTTCGGCTATCTTGCTATCCTAAAGTATCACCGTTGAGGCTTCATCACACAGAGCATAAATTTCCAAGATTGCTTTTGGTCCATGCAATCTTATTGATACCATGCGTAGTAAGACTAATTTCTCGTTTTCCACAATGCACAATCTTTGCATCGGCGGGTGACTGTGTCGGCAGCAACATTCTCGAAGGGAATAACTGATAACTTCTTTGTTCAAAAGAGGGTAGTGTTGTGTTACAGTTTCCAGGCTGAAACACCAGATGCTTTCCTACTTCTACATTTGAATTTCTGATGATTCCGTTTGAAACAAGAGAAACAAAGCTTTTCCTCCGTCACTTTTTTTTTTCTTATATCAATATCATCAGATTTCATTGGGGGCATATAGCATATATCTTCGTGGAAATCCTTTCCATAGCAGTAGCAGCAATTTTTCGTTCTTTTAAAATAACTGAATACTCTTTCCGGTCTTCTTGAGTAGGAATACTTCTGTTTTGCACGGATTCTGCAGGCAGTGATGTGCTACCGTCTGCTGTTTGAATGCGACCGTCTGCCAAAGTTTTCTCGTTCAATTTTGGTTAGTAACATATTTAGTGAAATTTTGGCACGAAAATAATGGTGGTAACCTGTGAGGAAGTTGACGGCGTTTTTTTTGGTACAGTTGACAGCGTCTACTCCAAAATAGCGACCGTTCCCAACGGCAAACGCTCACGATTTCAATTTAGTTAAGATGTTAGATCATTTTCACAAAACACTTGTTTTGGTATTAATTAAGTAATTAAGCTATTTTAAATTATTTTTTTAAATTATAAATCTAATAAAGCGACAGCTCACGCCCGGCAGACGGGCGGCTTTGAAATGACAATCTAAAGTAGAGCCGACGCCGACGTGCCAAATCAAACCTTTGGTAACTTATGAGGAAGTCATTTTCACCGAAGCTCTCGAACTATATAGTACGATGTTGTGGTGCTTCTTTCTTGTATTATAGTCATGTGAACGTTCAGACACAGTATTGTGGTTTTCAAATCAACCGTTGCGTTGATTCAAAATTATTCACCATTTCTCTCATACATGCCAAATATGTTTCAATATTTTCAACTAAGCTAAAATAATGACTAGATGATTAATCGTTTAATAAATGTATGGTTGTTGTGGAGGGGGAGAAGTTTTTACTATTAGAAGCATATCACAATGACGTCTTCTTAATTTCAATTGATTCTTTACATCCACGATTCAAAATTACCTGATTGTTTTAAAAACTTAGGTATAATCTTGCAATGAAAATATACCATATTTCCGTGTACTCATACAATAGACTTGAAATTTAATTTTATATTCCAAATCGCCTCCTAGATATTTTTGGGGATACGAATTATGAATTTTAGATGAAAATTGAGATTTCGAGACTGAAAGAAATGTTTGTGATTTATTGTCCGATTCCCTTTAAAATCGGTTTTTGGTTTTTTTGGGAGGAGGGTTATACCTACATTATTAGTAAGAATTCAAAGATTTGAGATGGCAAAGTTTTGAGATTTTTACAGTCCTATTCTCAGTTATATTCCATTTACAATCAGAATCTAGGGTTTTTGTTATGATTTCACCACGTTTTTTATTAACTCGCTTTCTTGTCAACTGTTTATCCACAAATATTGCAAGTGAATTTTGACCCACTTCTAGTAGTCACATTAACTTGAAATTTGGCAGGCGTTCAAAATAGGCCAAGCTGTAGATAAAAATAAGAGACTTTTTTCACACAAAATGAAAGACACAAACGGCCTAAACTACTTTTTATAAGAGTTCGTAAATGAAATGGAATTTTTTAAACCAGAAATAGTTTAGTTTAGAAGCGTTTTGATAAATTTTCAGTGACTTTTTCTACACAAAATAAAAAACATACAATTTGTAGATATTGATATCTACTTCCAGATGCCGTTTACAGAGTTTGAATACGACGATTTCCCTTAAATCGGCACATCTTGCAAGATGTGCCCTTGAATTGTTTATAATGCGATTGTGCAAAAACCACACATCGGACAGAAAACATCTTGCGTACAGTTGAACCACATATCATTTTCTATCAGTTTCCGCGATACTGTTTGTTCAGCTTCAGATTAATAAAAATAAAATTTTTGAAAAATGGTCAGTTTTTCGAGGTTTTCCCGGATTTTCTCAGTGGAAAATGCACCGATCCGGTCGTATGAAAATCCATGTTTTAGGTTTGATTAATCTCTACAAAAGTTCCATCGACTATAAAACGATTCCTTGAATAATCTTTGAGATATTTCCAAAGAACCAAAAAAGTTGTAACTTTTTTCACTATTGCTTGTTTAAAAACTTCCACAAATCGATTTTGCTGGAGCGAAAACGGGTTTTCGTTAACGAACTATCTTATAAAAATTAGTATAGGCCATTTGCGTCTTTTATTCTGTTGGGGAAAAACCTCTATAGCTTGGTCTAATATAACGGCTCCAAAATAGCGGAATAGTTTTGGGATTATGGTCCGATTCTATTCAAAATTAGTATGTAGGACTTTTCGAGATCGGAGATTTGTTTTTTTTTAATATTCATAAAATAAAGATGTCGGCTCCGATATGGCGGAAGATATTTGTGGTTATGCTCAGATTCTATTAAAAAACATAAATGATGATTATCTTCCATTACTAATAATAATCTTCAGTTTTTAGTAATTCTCTCTTATTACTGGTGATTATCTCTAATTGGAGGTGAATAAGTTTTCCCTAAAACTTGTTCTTTTTTGGTAATTACAGGTAATTACTCGATTCGCCTCATTAGGTATACAAAAAATGATTAGTTGTTTCTCCCTCGGTAATTTGTATATGTTTTAGATTCAGCAGCATTATCTTGTCCAAAGTGCAACAAAATGTATAACAAGAGAAACTCTTTCTACAAGCATATGAAATACGATTGTGGTAATAACAAGGCATTCGGGTGTCTTGTTGACAGATGCGAGTACAAGTCTACAAGGAGAGACAATGTTAAACAACACATTATAAAAATTCATAGGAATGTCCAGAGTACTGATATTTTCATAAACACAATAAAATGATTTTCGATATTACTGTATTTTACTTGTGAGAAGTTTTACTTGTGAGTATTTTTATAAAATCTGAATGTTACGAAGACGTAGAAGGGCCACGAGCAATTTTTTTATGAAATCCCGACTTTCTTTGACCCCCAACTTTAATCTCGGACCCCTGACTTCAACCTCGTACCCTCGACTTTAAAGTCGGTCCCCCGACTGTAATCTGGGACCCCCGAATTTAATCTTTGTCCCCCGACTCCAAAGTCGAACCCTCGACTTCAATCTCGTACCCCTGAGTTAATGTCGGAACCCCGACTTTAATTTTGAACCCCCGACTCAAATCTCGGGTATTTAACTGGTCGCTCAGGTTTCAGAACTTTTACTCTGAAATCGCTTCATGAAGCTGTGAACCAGATGAACCGTCTTCATTCGTACCCTATTGGTTAAAAGGATAGGTTTTCTATACAGGATCATGGTACACCCCCCGTATCTTCGTTAGTTTTGAAGTTTGGAATATCCCTTATTCATAATTAGCGGCACTTTTTGACCTATAAATGATTTTATCACTTCCGGTTTCGCCGGAAATTTCGATTTTTAAATGGAACACCCTGTATATTATTACATTTCTGAAATATGCATAATTTTCTGAATCCAATGATACCACATAAGTAACATTTCAAACGTCCAAATTTTTTATAATTTAATTTTTAGTTTTACATTTAAGTGTAACGGCATTTTTCCTACATTCTCTATAAATAATTAACATGTTCACTTTTTCATCCCTTGTATTCAAGATTCAAAATTCAAGATTCAAAATTTTTATTATGCTTAACTATGTGTTTACATGTCCATCCTCAAATAGTTACATCTATTTTCTTCATTCTCCTTCTGTGAAGGAGAAGGAATAAGGACAGCCAGTTGTATACCGGGTGATGACTGTCGCCAGCCAACACTCGGTTCCAACGCTTGGTCGAATCCTGGCCCCCCTTGCGAGAGACTCTTGAAACGGACCCCACGGTCTTAGTGGGCAGGTCCGTAAATACTCGAGGAATTGGTAGATAATGTGCAGAATTCACGCCTCCTACAGAGCTTATGTGTGACTTTTGTTTGTGTTTCATACAGAGAGTGGATGGTCTTGATCATTGCAGAGGATAGTAGGTTGAGCATCCCGGAAAAGGCTCACTGCAAAAAAACGGGGATTCATAATGGTTCTTACTTATCGCTTTGGCTGCCCTTTACGGGCCCGGTTCTTCATAGCGCTCCTGGAAAATGTCCAGAGCTTGATAGATAAGACCTCCGTGTTTGCGGGGGGCGTTGTCGTACTCCCTAATACTCCCTTGTATAAATGTGCGGCATTTTGAACAAAAATAACAACAAATGTAAAGACTTTTCCAATAGATATACAATAAAAACACCGATTAACCAACAAATATTTATTTGACAATCTGAAGAAATAATTTCATGGTTTTCAAAGCCAGCTTAGTAACTTCTTAGTATTAAAGTAGGACAAAATAATTGTTTTTTCTTATTTTCTTTTAGCTGTAATTTTGATTGTATTGATCGCACATTTTATTACCAGGTATGGATAAATTCCTTATTAATAGTACTAATAAATGGTACCACGGGACCAATATGGTTCCATTTGAAAAAATTGAGTTATACCCCAAAAACGATTAAGATGAACTTTATTTGCTCATAAAAAACGCAATTTAGTATTTTTGACGGGATTTCGATTTTTTTAGTATTAGACGAGTCAATTGGAATAAATCGGAACCATCATGGTACACTTAAATGGAAGACTAAAAATTGAATTATAAAAAATTTGGACGTTTGGAATGTCACTTATATGGTATCATTGTATTCAGAAAATTATGCAGATTTCAGAAATGTAATAATATACAGGGTGTTCCATTTAAAAATCGAAAGTTGGTATCACTTCCAGCGAAACCAGAAGTGAAAAAAAATCATTTATAGGTTAAAAAGTTCCGCTTATTATGTATATGAGATATCCCAAATTTCAATCTATTACCTTTAAAACTAACGGAGATACGGGGGATGTACCATGATCCTGTTACACCCGGTATACGCATTTCGATAACAAAGTTATCTTCATCAGGAATAATAATACGCAGTGCCACAGAGTAAATCGACAGTCTATAATAATGTGTTCTTCTTCTTCTTGAAGAGGAATCCAACTGCCAAGTAGCACACCTATATATTGGTAAAATATTGGTTTAATATTGTGAACATATTGGCAAAATATTTGAAATGCAATATTGGCGAGAAAAAAAGAGTGAACATTCGGCGATATTGGTCCAATATTACTTGAATAATAGTGGCGAAATATTCTCGAAGCAATATTGGCCTCAAAATATTCGGCAATATTGGCAAAATATTCAAACGTTATATTGTCGAGAAGTAAAATGTGAACAGTTTGCAAAATTGGTCGAATATTGTTTAGACATTTCAAAAATTATCGATATTGGTATAATATTATTTGGACATATTGGTGAAAGTGTATATACCATGGGTAATTATTAAATGTCTTTTAGTTGATCAAGGTGACACCAGAGTCTGACTTTTGATCGCCATAACCACTGAGTAAGCTGTCTAGAAACAAGTTATTGGAAGTATTCAATATATTTTCGTTGGTTTTCGAAGACTTTCTATATGTAGAGCCACCTAGCGGATTTTTATCCAGGTTTGATCATGATATAACTGCAATATGTTTCATTGAATATTCATCTTAATCTACACCTTTTTCATATGTAATTCAGAAAGTATAACTTATAATTCAGATTAGTGAAATGTAATTCAGAAAACGTAACTTGTAATTCAGAATTGTTAATTGTATTTCAGAAACCGTAACATGTAATTCAGATTAGTAAATTGTATTTCAGAAACCGTAACATGTAATTCAGATTAGCAAGTTGTAATTCAGAAAGTGTAACTTGAATTTCAGATTAGTGAATTGTTATTCAGAAAGCGTCAATTATAATTCAGAAACCATCAAAGATCTGACCGGTGTGAAAACAGCGGCCAAAGATAGCAGCCGAAATCTCCGGAGACATCCCGGAGACACCAAAAGGGGGCTATTATGATAATTAATAACAAATATCTAGAAAATAGAGTATGTGGACCTTTTGCATAACTTTACTGACGACAGGGTTGAAAGTGGGTGGGTGAATAATGCGGTTGTAGCGTAAAATGACTTCCGGCAAATTAAGGTATTGTAATAAAATAATTTCGCTTTTGGACTAGGGTTGGATATTTTGAATATGCAATTTTCGTAAAGTACTGAATAATAGGATTCAGGGTTGAAATTTTCAACCCTAAAATTTTGAATATTCATTTCAAATTGGTTCTAGCATACACCGATTTTGAATGTCCATTTTTTGTTGTAAAAGGACCATTCCGTTAGAGAATTGTTGACCTCCGTTGGGATCCCGTGGTGGATTTTTCAACCCTACTATCGGGGGAGCCAGGTGGTGCATTTAGCATTTATCTTAAAAATTCGACTTATGAGTGAAGTCGTCGTCGGAGCACTAACAGATTTTGTCAAAATGTTGCAAATCACCTCTCCTTTACTGTTTGATCAGAAAATTCGACTTCCTGTTTGAGGATTTTTCCACTTCTGAGGGTTGTTGAGGGTAGTTTCCGATTCACAAATTATTTCACCCGATAGAGCGTGTTCATTAGCTGTAGAATAATTCATTTTTGTCAAAAAAAATCGAGCAACGGGTTTTTAAACTGTTTGAGGAATTTTCCACTTCTGAGGGTTGTTGAGGGTGGTTTTTGATTCACCAATTATTTTACCCCATGGAACGTGTACTGTAGAATAATGCATTTCCGCCAAAAAACATCGAGCAACGAGTTTATAAACTGTTTCAGGATATTTCAACTTCAAAGGGTTGTTGTGGGGTAGTTTTTGATTCACAAATTATTTCACCCTACAGAGCGTGTTCAGTAGCTGTAGAATAATGCATTTCCGTCAAAATACCTCGAGCAACGGGTAATCCAACTGTTTCAAGATTTTTCTAATTTAGAGGGGTGTGGAGGGGTAGTTTTTGATTCACAAATTATTTAACCCCATGGAACATATTCAGCAGGTTCACAATAGTTCATTTCCGTCGAAAAACCTGGAGCAACGGTTATACTTGAAGCGAAAAAAAAAGAAAAAAAAACCGTTGCTGGAAAAACCGTTGCTGCTTTCATACCAGTGGTCTTCATTAGTTTTTCATAAATTCAATGAGAAAGGTTCAGGGTTTTGTTTGTTTGACTTGATTGAGTTTATGAGATATGCGTCAATATGCAATGAGGGTCTGTATAGATTTTGAGAAGGATCGGAAATTGCATAACGATTTCCCGGGCAATTTTCCGAAAAGAAAAAAACACGAATAAAAACCGTACCGATGACTGAAATGAAATTTTTAATAGTGCAATGGATAGAGCTGGAAAATGCAAACAATCATGTCACTTGAAAATTTCCGAAAAAATGATTGGAAAACTGAGGAAACTTGAAAAATATGAATAAAAAAATTGAATTTTTTTAAAATTCGAAATATCTCGGAAACGCTCAAAATTTTCCAAATTTATCAAAAAATCTTTTTTGATTGCCTTCAGAAAATCTACAAAAAATGTGAATGAATTTTTTCCATAAAATCAATGTACCGTGAAATAATCCAAAAAACCGGGGAATCGATAGATCTCCCAAACTATTGAACAAATTCAAATTGTTTTTTTGCAGCAAATACCTTTTGACAAAATCTGCCTACTTTTCAAATTTCAGTTCTTAGAATTCGTTAACAAAGCGGGGAAAAAATAAAATCGAAAAAAAAACGGGAATTGGAAACTTTTTTTATAAAAGCATAAAAATCTAAAAACTGAACGAGATATCGAAAAGTTTGTACAAACTCAGTACTACAAAAAACTACGTCTGAATTTTTTTATATTTCAAAAAAATATAAAATTTCACGACATTAGCGCCTTCTGGCGAGCCTTTATCTTCCACCTAGTCTTCTGGCAATTTTTTCTCCCCTTATTTGTATAACATCCCCGATTATTCTGCCAATTTCCAGCCTTGCACCTTATGACTCATTTTACGTAAAAAATGCATATTTAACACTCTACCTTCGCGTTATTCTTCCGGGGTGCCTTCTGGCGGCCCGTCTCACGCTACGTTGGTGACACCCGAACCTATAAATGCTTTGCACCGAGTCACCCGTATTTCTACGTAGTCAGCTGTCCGTCTAATACGGGTTGTTCTTGGTTTCTGAATTACAGTTGACACTTTCTGAATTACAACTCACGCTTTCTGAATTACATGTCACACTTTCTGATTAACAATTCACTAATCTGAATTACAAGTTACACAATCTGAAATACAACTTGCTAATCTGAATTACATGTTACGGTTTCTGAAATACAATTTACTAATCTGAATTACAATTTACTATTCTGAATTTCAAATTATACTTTCTGAAATACATGTTATACTTTCTGAATTACAATTGAAAAAGGTGTAGATGTAGAAAACAATATGGAAACAATATTGTTTTAACAATATAGTTGTTATTCCTAGAATCGATATGAAGAGAGTATTGTTTTATCGATATTCGTAAATATCATTTAACCAATATTGTCCCAATATGAGTTTTTACAATTTTTATTCTAGATGTGGAAAACAATATATAGACCATATTGTATTATCGATATTGGTAGAAATTATTCAATCAATATTGACCCGTAATATTGGGTCAATCCACATTCAAAACAGGTTCAACCAATATTCCACCAATATTATAAATATAATATTGTTTTTTGAATATTGACCCGTATTGGCCAAATATGAAACAATCTTGGTTTCAGCCGATATGATGTGCTACCTGGGCTGATGAAGACAATGTAGAAAAAAGTTCAATTTTTCCTTTGTAACTTTTTTTTGTAATTTCAAATCCCTGCATTGAAGTTGAAAAGCGAATAAAAACATTTGTTTATGGTGGTAGTGATGGTCGAACGTTCGCTTGTCAACCATAGGGGAATCACACGGTAAAAGTTGAGGACCTGGTCTTTCCTAGCTCACACAAGTTTTCCAATGGCTTCTGAGGGTTGCTCGTAATAGTGCCGCCGGTTAACGGAAAGAACAAAAGAAACAACAAATATCATATAATGTTTATACAAAGAATCAGCACACGGACATTGTCGGTCTCATTATAAATCACCCTGTATATATCTGGCTCCGGATCTCAGTCTGGAAAAGAATAGTTGCATTCATGTATTCAATTAGTTTGTTGGGGTTACTATTTTCTGACCGACACGACGTCTCGAATTTTAATCATTTCATCTTCAGGGCTCTTCAATAATGAGTTTACATGTGGTGAAATGGGTTAGAAATAAAGCAAAGAATAAATGTCCCATATATTGAAACGTTGTAGAAGTTAAAGCATCCCCGTAGTCTGATGTGCAAACAGCTATATTAATTGGATACACCAAAGTCAACATTATTTCTCCCATGAATTTTTGTATCTACCAGGTGTTGAACAAATACTTTTTGGCGAGTCTCCGTAACGGTTCAAATTTACGGTGAGTAGATGTTTCTTTCATTCATATTCACTTGCAACAATAGATACATTATCGAAAAGGGAAACATTCTCGATTGAAAATTGAAACAAATTAACTCCTCTGGAAAAAAAAAACCCTACGATCAAAATTAAGCTGTATTTGGTAATATCTAACAGAAAACAACTACCCTTCCTTGAAAAGTCCATATATAAAAATATATAAAATTTGCAAATTAGATTCTTTTTACAATATCTATCAGATGTAGTACAATGTCCAGCGTGGCCTTAGCTGGGGAAGTAGTTGTAAGTCTCATTTCCACTATCTAAATGTAAATGCAAATTTGCATTTCCACATTTATTCTTTCAAGTTATAATAATAATAATACTTTTTAGCTACAGAAAAACCCGAAAAACCTACAGAATCACCCCGGGTGGTCGGTGCAAACACTAGACGTTACATGGGGTCTTTTCACGATATCTATCAGATGTAACTCAATGTCCAGCGTGGCATCAGCCAGGGAAGTAGTACTTTTCTAATGGATATTATACAAAAAAATTGCTTAATTTTTGTCGCAAGTTTTTTCCAGAGGAGTCATGTTTGTTTCAATTGAGAATGTTTCCCTTTTCAACATGAATACCTTTCAAGATTTTGTGAGCATCCTGTCCATATTTTCAATAAAATCAAGATACCCTATCCTTTCATCCACCAGTGAACGAGAGAAAACGTCTATAACTTTATGAAGATATTCCCTGGTAAAAATTCCAGAATCTGAGAGCACAGTCGAATCCCTAGATTAAAGTCGGGGGTCTAAAATTAAAGTCGGTGGTCCGAGATTAAAGTCGGGGGTCCGAAATTAAAGTCGGGGATTCTAGATTAAAGTTGGTGTTCCGAGATCAAAGTCGGCGGTCCGACTTTGAAGGCAGGGGTCCGAAATTATAGTCGGGAGTCCGAGATTAAAGTCTGGAGTCTGACTTTAAAGTCGGGATCCGACTTTAATCTCGGGATTGCTCGTGGCCCTTCTACGCCTTCTTATGAAATTAAGTTACGGCGATTACAAATTAATGCAAATTATATTGTAACAATATTCACTTAAACCAAATTATGAAAGTGTTTATGAACGTTTTTCATTAACTTTAGATTGAACAGGGTCTTTCACAACGATCATTCATTAGAAATATATACAGTGTGTACCAGCAAAAACTTGTCTGATGGCATATTAAGACTGGATAATATGCATTTTCCATCTTAGTTCGTTTTATTTCCTCCAGGTGAATACACATGCGTCAACTGTGGGAAGGCTTACACTAGGAAATCGTCCTTATATGTCCATATCAAATACGACTGTGGCAAGAAAACAATGGCATGCGGTTATCGAAATTGTGGCGTTAGAGCAACTAGAAGAAGCGACATGAAACGTCACATAATGAGACATAACGTTGATGACTGGGAGAAATTTGTTATTTTTTGATGAAATTTTTTAATAGCACTGAATATGACACATTAAAATATTTGAAAAGACTTAGTAACGGTAGCGAATTACTTCAATCTTTTCCTGCACTCGTTACATATAATTATGATTCATGGTAATAGTCCTCTTGCGCAATTCCTGGAAAAAATAGTATACCGGGTGGCTAAGCAAGTATTGCCTACGGAATATCTCAGTTATTGTATGGGGTAGGCTTGCGAAATTTGGAGCATCAGTATCAAAATTATCCCACTTGTATATTATAGTTCATACATGTATTATAAATTATTAATGAGGTTAATATTTTACACTTTACAATTTCAAATATTATTTCTAAGATCCTGTATATATTTCAAATTCAATCTAGCTTAGGTGTCGTAACCAGGAATTTCCAACTCATAACGTTTACCAGTAAAGACATTGCTTTTCTAAAATCCGATTTAACAAGTTACTAGCATGGCCGGTTTTTCCAAATTGGTAACTGATTGTAAATCCCCAGGATATCTTTCGGCAGTTTTATTTACGGGTTTCAAGACGAAACAAAACCTTTCTTCCTGAGAAGGTTTGGTCTGGGATTTTCCAGTTAGAAACGGTTAGTCACAATCAGTCAACCGAAAAACACTATTCATTCTTGGATTTCAAAAACCTCACAACTGAATGTAAGGAATGAAACCATTGGAAAAGAAACACAGGAAAAAAGACCGCTTTTTAAATATGGGTTTTTTCCTTCTGGTTTTTTCCTAGGAATGTTTATTCCGGTCGGTTTTATTTCCGTTTTTTTTTTTTCGTTTTTTTTCCGGTTTTTTTCTGGGGGTACTTTTATGGTTTACCTTACCACTACATAGTGCCTCGGATGAGATCCATCGCTATTTTAACAAAGAGATTTATCAAACGTTACCTCAAGTGTTCGGCTTTGCTAGAGCAGTCAAAATTTAACCACAAAATATACAAAATATGTAATACGGTCCGAAAAGGCAGATATCGTCAAAGGCATGACGAAGTTAAATTCCGGTCTGACCGGAAGTAATATCAACTTTTTCAGTTTGAATGGCAACCCTATTTTCTTCTTTTCGCGTTATTCAGCAATCAATTCCGTTTCTGATGACAGCACAAGTTGGTATCTAACTAGAAACTAGATCAGAAAAAAATTATTATTGAAATTCAGTAGGTCGTGGAGGCAAAATGAAAACTAAAAATTGAAATGACTTGATAACTGTTGCTACTACTGCACTATTTTATTTCCATTCGTCCGCGTTATAAACAGCCGCCAAAATAAAATGGAAAAAATACTCTTTCACTGTGTTTTTTTCCAAGAAAACACTTTACCGGGTTATTCATTTCAACACACTTATTCTGTTTCAAAACAAATTCTTATTGGCTCCTCAACTTACGTAAGATACTTTCACTTACTACTGATAGGAACCACCTCAGTACAAATGTATGTTAAATCATATACTAATGGTAGAATAGAATAGAATAGAATATTTAACTACGTTACACAGTATAATGTTTGTAGCAAGTCATGTTTGATTTACTTCTGAAAGCAACGTAAATGGTGTAAAAACAACAATAGAAAGACTGTGGAAGTCTAACAAATGAACAAATAAATAAACAAACAAACAACATCAATCACAGACACAAAAAAATTGTATGATTATACAGGGTGTCCGGTAAACCTTGTACAATATTGAAACTGGTGGTAGACCAGATCATGACTGTTCAGAATATCGGAATTTTACCTTTGTAAAAATCTCACTGTTTTCGAGATAATGAGCATTTTTTTTATTTATGGAAAATCACTACCTCACCTTGGATTTTTTAATGCCATGTATACAAATTGAGACGAATTTGAATATCTGTGCTGCTGAAGATTACTGATAAGTGATGCTTTCAGACGTACGAAACAGTTTTTCAGAACACAAAACAATTTTTCAAGAAATGAGGGTAAAATGACAGATGTGAGTTACACCAATTTTTTTAACAACAGTTTGACATTATTGTTTGAAAAAACATAACCAAGTGGAACAAATCAGCGATTCTATGAGCGGCATTGTGCAATCGGATATAGTTCTGCATAAAGCGCTGCTGCAGCAGTAGCACTACCTCCACATTCACCATAAATGTAGTGCATATGCGCATATTCTCGGGGAGTATAACGTATGTACGGCATGACAAAGAAATAAATACCACTGAATGAAACAAGCGGAATAATTTCAAAAACTACGATAGAAGTCACAAGTTGTTCAAACAAAAGTTTTTAATTTTCGACAAGGATTCATCTCTTAAAAAAGTTTGCACTCATTTGGTTACACCCTGTATATCTGTCGTTCTCTGAAACTTCGTTGGAATCTGGATGTTGGACAATTGCGACATTTATCACAAGAATTCGTATTAATCGGTGCCATGTCGGATAATCGACATTTCATTTCAATAATTTTATTAGGCCTAATTACATGAAAAGTTAATTTTATTGACATACTATTTAATGCTACCAAGCAGTCTATTCTTTATTATTAATAATTATTTCCTCATTTTATCTTGATAAAATCTAAATAAAATAATTTTTGGGCGTAAGTATAAAAGTTGATCAAATAAATTAATATTTTGGTACCTTTGGTGTAAATACAATTCAAGAAAAAAATAAAATACCCAAACACCAAAACTACTTCACAATCTTAAAATCTTAAAAGCTAACTTTTAGCTCCTGAAGATGCTAACTTTGTTGGCGAAACGCGCGTCGATTGTGTCGTAGTTTTGGTGTTGGGTAGTTTCCTTTTTTTCTTGAATAAAAGTTGATAGAATCCTAGATTAAAACCACGCCTAATTCAATGGAAACCACTTCTTCCAAAAATAATTATAGTTTGTTTTATACCATGGTAGAGACTGGACAAAATGAGCATTCTTTTGAAATGAATGTCCACGTCGAATTGATTATGTTTCTTCCAGATAATAATGTCAAACTTTTTTTTAAAAAATTGATGAAACTGAAATCTGTCATTTTACCCTCATTTCTTGAAAAGAGGTTTTCACTTTCTGAAAAACTGTTCTGTACGTCCAGGAGCATCACTCATCAGTAATCTTCAGCAGCAAATATATTTGGATTCAAGCCAATTTGTATACTTGTATAAGAGTGACGCCCATTATCTCGAAAACGGTGATATTTTTACTGAGGTGAAATTCCGATATTCTGAACAGTCATGACCTGGTCTATCACCAGTTTCAATATTGTACAAGGTTTACTGGACACCCTGTATAAATATATCAACCTTTTAGATCAAAGAGAAGCAGTGAGATGTTCATTAGTACAGAAATGAATTCTGAATTTATTGACAGAATAGAAGCATTGCCCAAGCAAATTTTTTTTTATTTTTTCTTGAAAGTGTTCAGACTGAGCTCTTTAAAATCTTGTGGTAGAATATTGAATAGAGAAAAATCTAGGGATTTTTTTCGGTATATTAAGATGGGGTATATTAAGATGGAATGAAATGCAATTTTCATTTTAGTTCATTTTATTTCCTACAGGTGAATACCCATGCATCAACTGTGGAAAGGCTTATACGAAGAAATCGTCATTGTATGTTCATATCAGATACGACTGTGGCAAGAAAACAATGGTATGCGGTTATGAAAATTGTGGTGTTAGAACAACAAGAAGAAGCAACATGAAACGTCACATATTGAGACATAACGTTGTTGACTGGGAGAAATTTGTAATTTGTTAAAAACATTTTCTAATACATCTATAACACTGATAATGACACATTGAATTTTTTTTGAATACATACAGCAAATTACTTCAAACTCTTTACTCAAAAAATTTTGCGTACGATAATCTTGCAAATTTTGAGGTTATTCACTATTTTAATGGATTTATCGGATTTTTCTTTCGCTAGTTTTCGCAAGTTTTTTTGAAAAGAAGAAGGGGGTCCTAGTCACCAACCGACATTTTCATGCCGTCATGTTCAACGCCCGAAACCGTCAAACGTTTTTCCGAATTACTATGGTATGATATTCTCTTTCTTGCTTCCAGGGAAGCAATGAGGTACATGCTTTCAAAATTATTGTACTGTCAACGGTTATCAACACGTGTTCAACATTTTAACTCGATCGGATGCCAACAAAAAAAACACACACCAATATTCAACAGATTCAGACAATAATCACAAAATTTGTTCGCCATCTTGATATTATGAACTTTGAAAAAAAAATCAGTTTCTCCTACCCCGAAAATTCCCACATATCAATTTTGATTAGAATCTGAACACAATCACGAAACTCGTTCACAATATTGAAGTCGCCATATTGAATTTATGAATTTTGACAAAAAACTCACAATCTCCGACCTTGAAAACCCCATATACCAATTTTGAATCGAATCAGACCATGTTAACCAAACTCGCCCAACATATTGGAGCCGCTATATTGAATTTATAAATTTTGATAAAAAATTCATAACTTCCGACACCGAGAACACCAACATACCAATTTTGAAAGGAATCGGACCATTATCAGAAAACACGGCTGCTAATTCGGAGTCGCCATATTGTATTTTATACATACCAATTTTAAATCGAATCTAACGATAATAACAAAACACGATCGCCATATTGGAGTCGCCATATTGAATTCATGAATTTAGACCAAAAATTCATAATCTCTTATCCCGAAATGTACCACGTATCAATTTTGAACCGATTCAGACAATGATCACAAAACTCGTTCGGCATTTTGGAGCCGCCATATTGAATTTATGAATTTTGACATATCTGTCATAATCTCCGACACCAAATATCCCCACATACCAATTATTAATAGAATCTGACCATAATCACAAAACTTGTTCGCAATCTTGGAGGCGCAGTATTGAATTTATGCACTAGCGGGCGGTAAAGTACACTTTATCGCCAGGTTCGCTGGGCGTAAAGTGGCACTTTACCGCCCGTGGGCGCATTATGGCCCGGCGGGCCGTAAAGTAGACAAAATTCTCAAATTGTCTATACTCACACATCATTTCATGCAATTCCTAACACGAATTAGAATCATTTCAGTTCAATAGAGCAATACTCTTTCTAACATTTGTTCATAATCGTTGGCAATTTTTTCGGTGATGATCTATTTATTTGAAATAGATTCTCCAGTATAGCACTCAGCTACTATAGTTTCACATTCCTCATATTATGTTACCCTTAATTATTGTATGCATAACGTATGAAACGTGTAGACCATTGCAATTCAAATCAGTATTTGTGATTCGCGCTATAAAACCGCTAGTGCATAAAATTTTTTATGTATCACGTGCGTAAAATGTGTGTGATGGCCCTCGGCTAACACCATCGGGCCATCATCCACGCCGCAGGTCATAAACGCCTACTTTACGCCCTTGATACATAAATAACTATTATAAATTTCGACAGAAATAATCATATTCTCTGAGTTCGAAAACCCCCTCACAGCAATTTTAATCAAATCACCCAATAATAACAAAACTTGTCCGCAATACTTCAGTTGCCATTTTGAATTTATGAATTTTGACAAAAAAACCCACAATATCAGACCATGAAAACCACTACATACCAATTTTAAATCGAATCGGACCATTATCACAAAACTCGTCTGCCATATTTAAGGCGCCATATTGAATTCATGAAAATTAAATAAAATTCATATTCTCTGAGTCCGAAAACACCCACACACCAAAAACTTGTCCGCCATATTGTAATTGCCATATTGAATTTATGAATTTCAACAAAAGACTCACAATCTCCGACCTTATCCCAATTTTGAATCGAATCGGACCATGATCACCAAACTCGCCCATGTTAATTTATAAATTTTATTAAGAATTCAGAACCTCCGACCCCGAGAACACCAACATACCAATTTTGAAAGGAATCAAACCATTATCAGAAAACACGTTTGTCAACTTGTAGTCGCCATATTGAATTTTATGAATTTTGACAAAAATTCAAAATCACTCACCCCGAAGTCACCACTAGGTACCAATTTTAAATCGAATCTGACGATAATAACAAAACTCGTTTGCCTTATTGGAGTCGCCATATTGAATTCATGAATTTTGACAAGAAACTCTTATCACCCGTATGCATAGTCAATCGCCAGCGACTCGCCAGAGTTTCGCCGTTCGCTACACAAGGATTATAATACACAGTCGAGCTCCAAAAAAGTAACAACTACGCGATAAGTCACACTTTTGCGAAACGCTGGCGATGTACCACTTTTTTGGAGTTCGACTGTGCATTATAGTTCTTGTCTAGCGAGCGGCGAAACTCCGGCGAGTCGCTGGAATTGACTATGCATACGGCTGTTAATCTTCAATCCCGAAAAGGACCACATATCAATTTTGAACCAAAATTGACCATGATCACAAAGCTCGTCTGCAATTTTGGTTTCCCCATATTGAATGTATGAATTTTTGACAAAAAACATAATCTCCCACCTACGCGTAGGGTTTCGGGTGTTTTTTTGACGGAATTGGACGTCGTAAACTACAGCAAAAAAATAGGTCGGAGGGGCTCGCTCCCCCTATTTCTAGAAAAAATTGAAAAACTCGCGAAATTAAAATCGGAATTATTCGTAAAAATAGTGAAAAATATCTGACCGTCGAATATTGTGGTTTTAAAAAATAACACCACCTGCATCCTCTCAAAAGCTAGTTAGAGAACACAAAGGAATTCCGAAAATGTTTCAACAGTTTCGGACATGGAACATAATGATGAAAACAATTGATCGCCCTTTCCTGTCACGAAAAAGTTTAGGAAAACTCGCGAAATAGTAATCGAAAAATTCCGTAAAAATGGTGAAAATTGTGTGACCATTGAACAATACGGATTAAAAAAAAATGTAACCTCTCGAAAGCTAGATAGAGAATGCCTAGACATTCGGAAAAAATTCCAACGGTAGATTAGTAGGCAAGCGATCGTTCAACGATGACGAATTATTTGAAATGAATAGACTTAAAAACATATCCAAAGAAAACTAAATGAGAAATAAATAAACTTGAAAAAACTTTCTTTATTCAAATGCACTTAAAGAAGGATAATTTATTTCCTTTTTATGTTAATTAAATCCATCATTTTGTTACATTCTAAATTTTTTTTTAATCCAGGGCCTTTTACAGAATGAGGCAAAAAAATGTTGAGGGCTTTTAGCCATATTACACAATAAAAGAAAAGTAGAAAATCATTTAGTGAAAAATATAACACATGTAGAAATTCCGTGTGTGAACTGAAAAAAACTCAGTGAGAAAAAAGTTCACACACGGCACTACAGCAGTGATAGAAAGAATTTGAAATACATATATATATATATATATATATATATATATATATATATAAATAAGGATGGATTTAGCGAGGGGCAATATATGAAAATATAAGTAAAAAAGTTATTGGGTATAACCCTCAAAATGTTATGCAACCGTAGACACGTGTTTCGAGCTTAAGCTCTCTTCAGTACGGTAAAATCAAGTGCGAAGATGTACAACACTTGGATGTAAAAATAGAAACAGAGGAAGTCAACAACAGGAAGCCAACCACACATTTGTGGCATCGGTTAGAAGACCTTGTACTCACAAGGCAACAACTAACGTCGCCACGGAGGTAGCTATAGCTACCAGCGTGACAATCCTACCCAGGAAGATACAAATAAGGATGGATTTAGCGAGGGGCAATATATGAAAATATAAGTAAAAAGGTTATTGGGTATAACCCTCAAAATATGCAACCGTAGACACGTGTTTCGAGCTTAAGCTCTCTTCAGTACGGTAAAATCAAGTGCGAAGATGTACAACACTTGGATGTTTCTATTTTTATATATGGACCAACCAATCATTGACGAATATTCTTCCTTATGTCTTATGACTGCTGCATAAATACACCATTAGAATAGCCCGCTTAATGTCGGTTGGCTTACAATGATTATTTCACTTATGCTAAAATAGCATGTTATGATTGGTTGAAATTTTGGTGTTGATAAATGAAAACATCATGTTTTTGATTTTGTAGTTCGGCTCTTGAATGGCTACTGGATATGTATATGTGTTTTCGATTTTGTAGTTCGATTCCTGATTGGTTATTATCAAAACAAAAACTTACCACTAGTAAGCTGTTATAATGACAAAACACCAAACTTTGACCAAAACTAAATAAGCACTCACTATTAATTCATATCAACTTCACAATTTTCGACAAATTTTGCATACTCGTTGATTAATCAAATCACTAAATCAAAATGTTATCAAAACATAACCTCAGCAGTAGACTAGACATGCATGACGAAACTACGAATGACGCGCTCTGTCATTAATAACTGAAATAGATATCAAGTAAATGTTTTGTTTGTTGCATAATTTCAGAACTAAATGCGGGATTAATGTTCCTAGTTTTCCTAGTTAAATTGAATAGTAAATAAATGAAAATGGTTTCGATTTTATTCATGAAATAATGTTAACAAATACAACTCGTGTTATAGGCGATTATCGTTAATTCCTTCTCGGTTTCGAATCAAATTAAGTTGCTTTAGGAAACCACACTCGCGCAAGCGCTCGTGTGGTTGCCAAGCAACATAATTTGATTCTCAAATTCAAAGGAATTGCTATTTCGATAATCACCGATACACTGATAAATAAATATTACTATTACTATTACTTGTGGTATTACCTACGAAAAATTACCACATTACTCTGAATGGACAAGTGGTCTCGACATATAGTATACAGAGGCGAGAAATGAAGTACATTGGTTAGTGGAGCGGGAGAGTAAAATGTAGAAATATTATGTATAGGTAGCCGAGGCACATGTAAATTTATTTTCGAGAGCAAAAATGGACAAGGATTTTATGCAAAAATATTATTCCTAAATATTCACGACGTTTATACAGAGAGTTGACTTGGTATCTTGAGAGCAGTTGATCGTGTGGAGGTGCAGGATCCAGGATTCCATACAACGCTGCCATATTCAACTTTCGGTTTCACAAGTGCATGGAAGAGGAGTAAGTGAGTTTCAGTTTCAATAAATCATTTGGAATTTCTAATAATGAAACCAAGTATTTTTAAACCGTTTTTAGCAATGGTACTTACGTGATGTGAAAATGTTAACTTTGCATCGAAGACTATTCCTAGATCTTTGAACTCTGCCACTTTCTGCAGATGATGGCCATTTACGGTGTAGGTGGATTCAATTGGTATTTTTTTACGAGTATAGGTGACGACATTACACTTTGTTATATTCAGAGGTAATGAATTTACTTCGCACCATTCATTCAATATATTTATGTCGTTCTGAAGACCAGAGAGGTGACGAAACAGTTTACAGTCATCTGCATATAGGAGGATTTCCGAGTCAATACCCATGCAAATGTCATTTATAAAAATTGTGAATAATAATGGACCTAGTACAGATCCTTGAGGGACACCAGAAGATGACTTTATTTCCTCAGAACTGAAGCCATGGTACTGAACGCCTTCCGTTCAGATAAGACTCCAGAAAAAGAAGGAAGTTGTTGGTCAAGCCAAATGATGAGAGTTTTCTAAGAAGTATACCGTGATCAAGCCTATCAAAGGCCTTGGAAAAATCTGTGTAAATGACATCGACTTGAGAGGACTTGTCCAAGGCATCTGCAATGAATTGAGTGACGCATGTTAAATTACTTGTAGTTGATCGACCCTTAATGAAACCATGCTGATTTTCTACGATCTGACATCTGACATGCGCAAATAAAACATCATATAAGACCATTTCAAACAATTTACTGAAGTTACATAGTATAACAATCGGTCTGTAATGCTCAACCATATTTTTGTCACCTTTCTTGAAGACAGGGCAAATTTTACCATCTTTCCATGTACTGGGAAAACGAAGTGATGCCAGAGCCAAGTTGACAATAGAAGATAGTGGTTTAGCGAATATTAAAGCACAGTCTTTCAAGAGAAACGATGGAATGCCATCGGGACCTGTTGTCATTTTTGGTTTGCATTTCTTCAGCGACTTCGGTACGTAATTTTCAGTGATTTTGGGTACAGATACGGTTGGTATGTTAGTAAAATCGTTTGTTTCAGATTGCCGATACTTCGATGATATAAAAGCTTGTTGCGAGAAGTATCTATGTATTTCTTATTGTAAATTAAATTTAAAATTACCCCAAGATTTATTCTCGCGACAAGCTTTTATATCTTTTGAAATTTTATAATGTAACAAAATGATGGGTTTAATTCACTTAAAATTTATTTTCTTCTTTTTAGTGCATTTAAATAAGAAAAAATCTCTAAAAAGTTTTTTAAGTTTATTTATTTAGATATTTTTTAGTTTTCTATGGATATGTTCCTCAGTCTGTTCATTTCAATTGATGCGTCATTGCACGGTCGCTTGACTGTTAATTTACCGTTGGACATTTTTTCAAATTTCTTCGCTTTCTTTATCTAGCTTTCGAGGGGGGAAGAGGTGTGATTTTTTTCGTGACAGGAAAGGGGGTGATACCTTTGATCGATTTTTTTCATCATTATTTTCCTTGTCCGAAACATTTTTGCGAATTCCTTTGCGTTCTCCATCTAGCTTTTGAGTGGGGACAGGGACGGGTGCCATTTTTTTAAACAGTAACATTCGACGGTCAGATGTTTTTCACTATTTTTAACGGATTTTTCCAATTTTAATTTCGCTAGATTTCCGGTTTTTTTGATAAGAGGGGGAAGCGAGCCACCAATGTTTTTTTTTTATGTAATTTTTGACGTCCAAATCCGTCAAGAAAACGCCCGAAACCCTATGCGTTCTCCATCTAGCTTTCGGGAGGCAGGGGGAAAATTTCTTCGACATTAATGGCTTGTCATCGGAACTGAACCAACTTGTAAAATTTCAATTCAATAGGATAATAGGCCAAGCTGTAGATAAAAATAAGAGGCTCTTTTCACACAAAATAAAAGACGCAAACGGCCTATACTACTTTTTATAGTGATAGTTCGTTAATGAAAACCCCGGTTTTCGCGCCAGCAAAATGGCTTTGTGGAATTTTTTAAACAAGAAATAGTGAAAAAAATTACAACTTTTTTGTTTTTTTGCGAATATCTCAAAAAGTATTAGAGGAATCGTTTTACAGTCAATAGCACTTTTGTAGAGAATTATAAAACCTACAAAATGGTTTTTCATACGACCGAATCGGTATCTTTTTCACTGAGAAAATCTGGAAAAACCTCGAAAAAGAGACCATTTTTCAAAAATTCATAATTTTTATAAATCTGAAGTTGGACAAACGATATTGCAGAAACTGATAGATGATAACATGTGGTTCAACTGTACCCAAGATGTTTTCTGTCCGATGTGTAGTTTTTGCACAATCGCATTATAAACAATTTAAGGGTACATCTTGCAAGATGCGCCGATTTAAGGGAAATCGTCGTATTCAAATTCTGTAAACGGCATTTGTATATTTTGGATTTTCACCTGTGTTGAAAATATCAAAACGCTTCAAAGTGCGTCCGAAGTCACCCGAAGTCGAACGGGTGCACTTTGATGCATTTAGAGTAAATTTCAGTGACATTTTCAACACATTTCCCACCTTGCAGGTGAATATCCGAAATATACAAATTGTAGGTATTGATATGTACTTCCATATGCCGTTTACAGAATTTGAATAAGATGATTTCCCTTAAATCGGCGCATTTAGAAAGATTTGCCCTCAAATTGTTTATAACGCGATTGTGTAAAAACTGCATATCAGACAGAAACCATCCTGCGCACAGTTGAACCACAAGTTTTTATATGTCTGTTTCTGCAATATTGTTTATTCATCTTCAGATTTATAAAAATTATGAATTTTTGAAACATGGTCTCTTTTTCGAGGTTTTTCCGAATTTTCTCAGTGAAAAATACACCGATCTGGGCGTATGAAAAACCATTTTGTATGTTTTATAAAACTCTACAAAAGTTCCATTGACTGTAAAACGATTCCTTGAATAATCTTTGAGATATTTCCAAAAAACCAAAAAAGTTTAAATTTTTTTCACTATTTCTTGTTTAAAAAATTCCACAAAGCGATTTTGCTGGAGCGAAAACCGGGGTTTTCATTAACGAACTATCCTATAAAAAGTAGTATAGGCCGTTTGCGTCTTTTATTTTGTGTGGAAAAAACCTCTATAGCTTGGTCTATAAGAGGATTTGGTTTTAATTCAGCTTGAAAGATTTGTACCCGTCTATCATTTATAGCAAGTAAAATAGAAGCTTTGAATAAAAATGTACGAATAAATTTATTATAGTAATTAATGTTGATTATCCCTTGAACATAATCTTATCGTGAGTCGGTGTCTTGACTTTGTTGGTAACTCAAAGAAACATTGCTAACTTCTTCACCTTCATCACTGTCTGAATTACTATTCATTTTAACTGATCCACACAATCACAAATATACAGAATAAGAACGTACTTATTATTATTTCATATTTTCATATTTACATTTTTTGATTCACACTGACGACTGACGTTTAACGGAAATTTATGAGAATCAACAAGTAGGTACGCAAGTGACATTCAAAGGTGTCTAGATAGCGGAAACCTACAAACTCGTGTTATGAATTTAGTAGCCCCTAGGCCGATAAATATTACTTTCGGTCATATTTTTAAGGTTGATATGATTCATTTTCATAAATGGTTGGCGTAAAAAATTATTCATGCTAAACATAAGTTACTGTTCAAAAACATGCATTAGAATACCTCAACAAGTAACTGTTCTTTGAACACCAATTCATTGTATTCATTGAAAGTTCTTTAGCTGCCGTTCGCAATGTCGAAACCATAAGAGTATTTGTGTATATGTACTGTGAAGAAGGGTGCGAGGGGACGATCATGAGGGTGCCACAATGTGAGATTGCGAATAACACACCGAGCAATCGAGGGTAGTCGATGGTAGGTAGGTCTTCGGGCCTCCTCAAGTGCGTTGCTCTTTTGACTTTCTAATTAACCGTTCTCATTTTCACGAGGCAGAAGTTACATCAACTAAGTCGGTGTAAGTTTACCGTTACTCCGCGCTTTGACGCTGATAACGTTGTGTTCGTGTAAACCCAGAGTTGTAAGTGGGTGAGGTGGTGAGTGTCGATGCCGCCGAGACAATAATAATAACCGAGTTGGGTAGGGAGTGAATTCATCTGGATGTGATTGATGTCAGCTGTTTCAGTGAGTCCCCTCTTGAGACTTCATCTACGGAGGAACAGCGTGAGAGTGAGAGAGCAAGCTGTTTGTATTGTATTTGTATGACCAATTGGCGGTAAAAGCTAATCAGCGGCGTTGCCGCCTTTTTATTTTGAAAGGAAATCTACTGATTTTCTTGGGTGGAATCTGGGTACTGAATTCTACCAAGTCCCATTTTAAGAAATACTTCTATACGAATTATCATGTTGGGTGACACTACATAATCAAATGAAAAATTATAAAAAGAAAATGCTGTAAGCAAGTATTCAATTTATTTTTTGGAAACTTTATGCATTCAATATAGAAATCGATAAGTGATCTATCACTTGTTTCGATATTTACAAAACAATATATAAACGGGTATGTATAACACAATACAATTTATTCATTTATCATATTTAATGATTTGTTTCATCTATTAGTTTTTTTCATATTCAAATCTGGACTGAAAAGTTATGGTCATGAGTGAATTTTGATAAAATGCTATGATAAAATACAGTAGAGTGCAGATTTCACAGAATACTATTAAATAAAACCACCAAAAGACAACACATTAAAAGTACCTACCTACTAGAAGTTACAAAAATCATCAACATACAATACAACATATTGAAAACTACCTACCGCAAAAAAAAATTTTCTATCTAAATGAAAATTGATTCAATACATAGTCTTTACACAGTTTTTTGATTTGGTCCAAAGAGGTGATGTTCTTAGTCTCAGATGGTAAACTATTGAAAAGTATTTTACCACTATTGAATACTGTGCCACACAATTTATTTCAGTTTTTACATAAAAATCATTCACAGTTCGAGCTCTAGTGTTATGAGAGTGTACATTACATTATGTAATGTAATTCGTCATTGAGGAAGATCGTTAACCAAAATATTATAGTGTATTCTTTGTTTTAATGACATTAATGACAATATCTATAACATGTTCTTCATTGAAGTAATTTTGTTACACGTGATTATAGCTCTCATTGCTCGATATTGTGTTTTCTGAATAGTACTCAACTGGTTATTCTTGAGAAAAAATAAAAGGGGTTCCACAGTAATCAAAATGCGGCGCTATTATTGATTTGCAACTTGCAACTTGATAAAAAAACTTCACCGTTGAGCACGTAAAAAAAATTCTCTTGCAACCTTCCTTTCTATATAATCACAACTTGAATTAATTTTTCGATTCTTCATCTTTATCACTACCCCTAAGTATTTCATTGTTTTCACAGTCTCAATATTACTGTTATTAATCATCGAGGACCTTTCAAAATAATTACCTGCCACGTTTTAAGCTTGCTATTGTTCGCTTTCAACACACATTTGGTCTTGTCAAGATTCAACATTAGACTATTATCACACAAACATGTGGAAATATGATTTAGGTCCCCATTCACGAAGGATTCTATTTTATCTGCGAAGTAAATCAATGTATCATCAGCGAATAATTATGTACCTTGGAAGAAAAAGGGCCATTGTCCACATTATGCAGAATTGAGATATTTGACCCAATATACTTGGAATATTTAAATTTTCGAGTAGAAAAATGGCCTAGGTATCTCCAATGAGCAAAAATAATTTATAACTGAAGGCTGATGTCCATTCTTGCGTAATAAAATGAGGGACATTGGCCATTATTGTTACAATGGCTGTGAAATGAAATGGCCAATGTCCTCTTGAACGATGCAGTCCTCGTGGCCAAAGTCCAATATCAGAGTCCAATGTCCTATTGACTGATATATTCCTCACGGCCAATATCCAATATCTTCCACAAATTAAGAAAACAGCTAATATATATTTAATTATTGGTAAAATAATACAAAAGGATAAGTGTTAGAAAGACTCAGACTCATGTAATGTTTTACAGTTCTTCAAGACGAGCATGTTTCAATACTGAAAATATTTGCATTCTTTTTACTAGAAACAGCGAAATTGGACATTGGCACTTTTTCTTCCACGGTACAGAATTTCCGTTGGCTTTTTTTTTTCACTCGACTAATAATATCGTTGATAAACAAAATAAATAATATCTGCCCCGAAAATGGAACATTGAGGATCTCCATACTAAGCTTCTGATTCATGAGAAAATCGTAAACATACTTCATAACGTTATGTTCGAATAAACCCAGAGTTGTAAGTGGGTGAGATGGTGAGTGTCGATGCTACCGTGAGAATAATAATAACCGAGTTGGGTAGGGAGTGGATGTATTCATTCATCTGGACGTGATTGATGTCAGTTGTTTCAGTGAAGTCCTCTCCTAAAGCTTCACTGACGTAGCAACAGCGGGAGAGTGAGAGAGCAAGCTGTTTGTATTGTGTTTGTATCGTGTACGTTATGACCGATTGGCGGTAAAAGCGAGTTAACAGCGTTGCCACCTCTTTTTTTGTTAGAAAATCTACTGATTTTGTTAGTGGAATCTACTAAAATCTATTAAAACCCACTTACAAAAATTATTAAAATCTACTAACTATTATGTTGTATGACACTCTATGATACAAAAAATATTTGAAAAAGAAAGCGTTGTATTAACCCAGTTTTAACAGGATAGATACACTTTATTTACTCAATACTTTTGTTTTATCTTTCATTAGTTTTATCATATTCAAATCTGGACTGAAAATTTTACATGGTTATTCACTAAATATTACTCACCCCTATCGCCCTTAAATTTTCAAATGGAAAAAATATATGTAAGAGTTGTCAGTGAATTTTGATAAAATGCTGATAGAATACGGCAGCGTGCAGATTTTTTATTCAAATGGAAAATCCTGTACAATATTTAATTCTCGGAGTGAGTGATCTTTTTTCCTGATTTCACAAATATAATATGCTACCTCTAACTCATACCGGTTTTGAGTTATTATTTGTCGAATAACTTGGACTATAAGTTATTACCTAGCGTGAAAGTGGACAATTATTAAGTAAACAATGAAAATGACACCTATATGTTCGTTTAGTGACATTTCTTCTATGAAATAATCGAAATGATTCAAGGTGAGGAAGAAAAAGTTCAATTATACAGTGCGGCATTTTTTAGCCCCCCACCATGTTATCTTTTGAACGGTTTAACGTACAAACATGAAACAGAAATCATTTTCATCGGTTTGACCGATACTTCTTTTTATAATAAAAGACATTTCAGTTGCTCGATAAAAATGGTGGGGGGCATATCAATTTAAAAATTTCAAATGACATAGGGGTCAAATTTCACATCGTTGAAAAGACAATTCAATTCTCTGATCAACCATATACTTTTTTTTCGTTAGAACGTATTTTCAAAATTTCGATCTCTGCCTTTTCAAGTTGATGTGCCTTCAGAGCCATCTATCGAGTAACTGCAATGTATCTTCTCTCAAAAAGTAGTATCGGTAATAAAATTCAAAATTATTTCTGTACCATTGTTCCACATCAAACCGTTCAAAGGAGGGTATGCTTTTCTTGGTCCCATGCTCCCGGTCATAAGATTTTGCACGCTTATATCTATAAAAAAGAAACATTGTCCCAAAATTTTACTTTTAAGACCATTCCGGACCAAAAATTATTTTTTTACAGTAGAGTTTGTGAATATACCAAGCTATAGAGGGTTTTTCACCCACAAAATGAAAGACGCAAATGGCCTATACTAATTTTTATAAGATAGTTCATTTATGAAAACCCCAGTTTTCGCCCCAGCAAAATCGCTTTATCCAATTTTTTAAACAAGCAATATTGAAAATAATTACAACTTTTTTGGTTTTTTGAAAATGTCTCAAAGATTATTCAAGGAATCGTTTCACAGTCAGTGGAACTTTTGTAAAGATTCATAAAACCTACAAAATGAATTTCCATACGACCGGATCGGTGAATTTTCCACTGAGAAAATCCAGGAAAACTTCGAAAAAGAGACCATATTTCAATTTTTTTTTATTTTTATAAATCTGAAGCTGGACAAACAATTTTGCGGAAACTGATAGATAATAAAATGTGGTTAAACTGTGCGCATGATGTTTTCTGTCCGATGTGTAGTTTTTGCACAATCGCGTTATAAACAATTTAAGGCACATCTTGCAAGATGCGCCGATTTAAGGGAAATCGACGTATTCGAATTCTGTAAACAGCGTCTGGAAGTAGAGAAGGCAAAAGATGATAAAATAGACATAATGTCGTATCCTGGGTTTCGACATGATGAATACATTGATACTTGTTGCTGAATCGATGAAGTACAATTTTGCCCTCCTTGGCCAAATCGCTGTATATGCAGAGGAGCCAAAATTGAGTGACATCGGTGACCACAATTACATATTATATGAAGCATGAATCAAAATAAAATTCTGGATAGTTTAAAACAGACAGACACCTAAACAAAAACTGGTCTCACTCCATTTTGACTTGTCTGAAGATACGGCGTTTTGGCTATTGCAGAATTACTCTTCAAAATAATCAAAAAGCAGTGTTGCCAATTTACATTTTTTGACAATAATTCATAAGAACTTGTTGAATGAGATAACTTATTCTAGATTCAAAAGATGAAATGAAAAAGTCCTACCACTTCATCATTTTTAGGCATTTAGAAGAATTTGAAAGTTTTCAAGAACCGCCCAAATTTTCCTATCAATAGCATATCCTCCTTCATCAAGAAAGGGTACCATTCAGATCAGCACTTATACTTGATATTTCGAGTGCGTATGGTAAAAAAAAACTGTGAACAAAATAAATTAGATAGTTGAAGAGAGAATTGAATTGAATTGAAATTCTAATGGTGGTTCGTTTCTGCATGTCTGACAACTGAAAAATCCGTTCTGACTTGTACATATGACCTCATATTTGGCGGGATAATTTCTACCACTTTGATTATTGGACATTGGATGTATTTCATGATTTTAGGTTATTTCACCGACCATAGTTCTTCGTACCCAAGATTTTTCTGCATCCAATGTCATAAAAGCTACAAACACAAAAAACACCTATCAAGCCACATGAAATTCGAATGTGCAAAGGCTCCAATATTCGAGTGTACCTACTGCGTCAAAAAATTTCATCAGAAGTATATACTGAACGCTCACCTACGTCAAGTTCATGGACCGCAAAAGGCAGGAGCTGATGAAATTCAGAAAAGCAATATATAATATATAATCTATCTAATATATAATCTGGAAAATGCGCACCAATTTTCAACCACTCTATTGGATTTGGGTTGGAGCGATTCATCTTTGGAGACCTGAGAAGAAATAATTATGGAATTTTGGAAAATCATAATGAAATTGATTGAAAGTTTGTTTCGTACTTTTTTTATTAAAAGAATTTCATGTTTTGACGGTTTGTTCAGAGATTTTTTATTGTCATTTATTATAGTTTTATGGAATATACAGCAAATTATGATTTTTAGAGTATTTCTTTAATTGTTGCCAGAAACTTTTCTGGAATCATCGATGGTTAAATAAAACGATTAATTAACACAAGGTTCATGAACATTTGGCCAATGCTAAATATTTGGAAGTAAACAAATCTATTATAGCAGACCATTCATTGGAAACACACCTTAATGAATATTTAAAATTGATGATAATTAGGAAATTAGTAGTTTTTGGAAAATTTTGAAAAATTTGCTATTACAAAAATCCCTCAATTCCAATGGATTTACCCTCATTCAAAAACCAAACAAAGTCGATTAATTTTACTATTAGCATATGGTGAAAAGTAGAAAATTCAGGGGTTTATTACTGACATCAACATAAAAAGCTGTAGCTACCAATAATACTACTTCGAAATTCCAGCTTGTTAAACATGGTGTTCCTAAAGGATCAATTTTGGGGCCGCTCTTGTTCATCATTTATGTGAATGATATAAGTCGTTTGGACCCACATTAGTCTGTTCAGTATGCGGATGATACTACTATAATTTATTCCGATGAAGACTTATTAGAACTTTCTAGAATATCTGAAGAGGTTAACAGCAAAGCAGAAACTTGTTTTTTTGCATCCAAATTCAAATTGAATTCTGACGAAACTCAACAACTTGATTTTGCAGCTATTAGCACTACGTGAACAGTGTAAAGTTACTTGGAGTCATTGTGGACAGCAATATCTCTTGGAATGATCACATCAAACAATTGAACAGTATTATGTAGCGCACTTTTTCTTTTACGTCAACTGGAGAATATCACCAGCTTTGATACACTAAAAACTACATACTTCTCTCTCTTCCACTCTCACATCAGTTATGGGATCTTTCTCTGGGGAAATTCCAGTAGAGCTATAAAGATTTTCAAACAACAGAAAAGAGCTAGGGATCAGAATCATTACAAATTCGGGCTATAAAGTTCATCGTCTTGTTCTGAGACTTCAAATAATGCCAATACCCACACAACCACACAGTGTTCTGTTAGAAATTCATAAGAAGGCAAATATGTTGATCACACAATCTGAAGTTCATGATCACAATACCAGATCCGCAAATAATATTCGAATATCTCGCTACCGCCTGAATAAATCCAAGAGAAATACCTTAGACTTCTACCATCTTCCATCATTTTCCAGATGATTTTGAGTGCCAATCAAAAAAATAGTTTTTGTTTAGTTGCTATGGCAACCCAAAAAATTTCCGTAAATTTATCCTCCAGGGTACCATGATGGAAATTTTTCTGTCAAATATTTGACAAGTTATAGATGACATTTTGCTTTTATATACAAACGGAATTTTATTTTTCCTGAGAAAGGAGATAATTTTTCATAATAATGTATTTACTAGATATTTTGAATGTGTCTAAAAATATTCGGAGGACTCCTTGCATTTCAACGATAAATAGGTCTAACCAACAAAAACTCTACTTATGCTTGACTACATGAATTCATGATTTGAAACAATTGTATTCAACTTCTTTTCGTGAAAACTTGGTTGAAGTTTTCACACGCTTTCTTTGTAATACGCTGATTGATTGCTCATTTTTACTTTCTTTCACATTGCATTTTTCATTCAAATAGGAAAGGTAAGTATTTCAATTATGGGTATGACTTCTTTTATATCTATTGAGTTCTTTGCAATTTGTACAATATATATTTTTGTTGTTTTTTCATTATTTCTAATCTAATTGCTCCATCCTCGCTTATCTAGTTGCTAATTTAATTTACATAAAACATTATTTTACCATTCCCAACGATTTTGGCAAAAATAAATCTTTCATTTCAACGCATTCAATATTTATTATTATTATTATTATTACTATTATTATTATTATTATTATTATTATTATTATTATTATTATTATTATTATTATTATTATTATTATTATTATTATTTTTTTATTTTTTTTTTGGGGGGTTTTGGCATCGACTTCTGTGGTCATTAGCCTTTGATTGCCAATTGATTGGCATTATGTCAGAATATGCGGTAAAATGTTTATTTCTCCCTATTTCATCTGCGTCGCTCTGTCAAATATGTTTAATTATTCAACTCATATTTTTTTCCATAATTCGGTTCTTTTGAGGAAGATGATCATTTTCCATATTTCACGTGGAGTATTTCCAAGACACGTTCTCAGGTTATCTGACAAGCTCAGTTGTAAACGGATTTGAAAGAATTTCCTGCAGTGAAGTACAAGGTGTTCAACTGTCAAAGGAGTATTCTGACAGAATTCACATCGTGGTTGTCTTTCGTTTTGGAGCATGAAACTATTAGTAAGAAAAGTGTGTCCTATTCTCAAACGAGATATAGCCACTTGTTCTCTTCTCTTCAATAAGGGTCCGTATTCCCATTTGTTAACTGTGCGTTTAATCTCTTTGAGTTTGGTATCAATAGAGTTCCATTGTCTTTGCCATTGTTGTGTCATCTTCATCTTCATTTCCACTTTCAAGTCAGATGGCCGAACAGGAATTTCATCATATGTATCTGAGTCAGCTGCTTCTTTCGCTGCTTGATCTGCTGATTCATTTCCAGCTATCCCAATATGGCCCGGAATCCAAATCAAACAGATAAGTTTATCCTTTCGATGTAGCCAGTCAATGAGTGCAAGTATGGTTTGTACTAATGGATCTTGGTTGAACTTATTCTTCAGTGCCTGACATGCACTGAGGGAGTCTGTACAAATAAGGGTTGTTGTATGACTGTCCATATCAGCAAATCTTAGGGCTTGTCATATAGCGTACAGCTCAGCTGTGAAGATACTTGCTATTGGAGAAAGTGTCCAGGCAAAACTCTCCCCTAATGTGAAGAACGCACTTCCTACTCCATTAATTGTTTTGGAGCCGTCTGTATAAATGACTCTACTTCTATCATAGGTATCCAGTATCGTGTTGAACAAGGCGAGATATATGGTTCTATTTGTATCTTCTTTTCTGTAGGAATTGCATTCTAGGTGGAATTTTGGGGCTATACTGTTCCAAGGCGGATTCTCATTTGGCCCTATTGGGTAGGCAAATGGTAAGTTGATGTTGAGATCAGATATAGTTTCCTGAAATCTTATTCCTGTGGGACTTGTGGTTGTACGATGTGTTTCATAAAATGTATTCATCTCACTTGTAAAAAATAATTCATGATTCGGGTTGGTCTGTTGACTGCGAATATTCACACCATAATTAAGCAATAGCCTTCTTCGCCTAAATTGAAGAGGTGGAATGCCTGCTTCACAACAGAGCGAGGATAGTGGGCTGGTTCGAAACCCACCGATAGCGAGTCTCAGACAGGTTCCTTGAATCGAGTCTAATTGTTTTAGGTGAGACTTTCTCGCTGCACCGTAGACAACACAACCGTAATCTATTTTGGAAAGAATGAGCGAACTGTACATCTTCAGTAGTATTTCCCTATCCATTCCCCAAGAAATATTTGAGACTGCCTTTATTATATTCATGGTGTTTTTACATTTTGTTGCCAACATATCAACGTGTTCTTTCCAATGAAGTTTTCGGTCTAGAGTAATACCTAGGAATTTGAAATATGGAACAACTTCCAAAATATTACCATAGAGTGTCAATGATGGTTCGTCATGCGGTCTTCTTAGACGACAGAAATGCATACATTTAGTTTTGTTTGGTGAGAAACGAAAACCGATACGATCCGCTTGATTTACAAGTGCGTCAATGTTTTCTTGTAAAACTCGTTCCATAGACTCCATGGAGTCTGAAGAGAAGAAAATAGTCAGATCATCAACATAGAGGCATTTTCCAACAGTGTCGCTTATGACTGATACGAGATTGTTTATTGCAACGGCGAATAGGATTACACTCAAAGTAGATCCTTGTCGTATTCCGTTTTCTTGGATATGTGTTTCTGATTTTTCTACTCCAACTTGAACTCTGAAACTGCGGTTTTCAAGGAATTGCTCGATGAAGATTGGTAAGTTACCTCGCATTCCCCAATTATGAAGTGTTCCAAAGCGCCAAGTCGTATCATAAGCTTTCTCAATGTCGAAAAATACAGCCACTAGGTGACTCCTTTTAGCAAAGCTATTTTGAATTGCATTCTCTAACTGGCAAAGTTGATCTAAAGTTGACCTATGTTTACGAAAACCAGATTGTATAGGTGTGAGCAGATGATTGTTTTCAATGTACCATATCAATCGGTTACTTATTAGTTTCTCCATGGTTTTGGTCATACAGCAAGTGAGGGATATTGGTCTATAGCTTGCCAGGAGTTTTTTGTCTTTTCCCTCTTTTGGTATAGGAATAACGATTGCTTCACGCCATTGTTCAGGATAGATTCCTTCTCGCCATATTTTATTGGTTATATGTAAAAGGTTGAATTTTTGATTATCAGGCAAATATCGGATAAAATCGTAAGGGATATTATCTGGCCCAGGTGCAGATTTTCTAAGCAAACTGAGTACTTCTGTTAGTTCTTCCATCGTGAAAGGATTGTTGTATGTTTGGTGTGAAATTGTATGGAAATTCAAGGGTGTTTCCGAAATTGCTTTCATGTTCAGAAATGATTGTGTGTATGTGGAGGAGGATGTGGTGCTTTCAAAGTATTCAGCTAAATTTTCAGCAATCTCTGATGTTTTAGTAATTAGTTGATTATCTATAGATAATACAGGGGAAGATGTAGAAAATGTCTTTCCAGTTATGCATCTGATTTTATTCCATATCTCTGTATTGGAGGTATCTGTGGTGATGGTTGATATATATTCTTTCCAGGATCGATTTTTACTATTTAAGATTATTTTCCTTGCTTTAGCTCGGAGTTTCTTAAAATTGATCATATTTTCTTGTGTGGGATTCCTCTTGAATATATTGAAAGCGCGTTTTTTCTCACGAATGGCAGTTGCGATTTCTTCATTCCACCATGGAACGTTTCTTTTTCCTCGATTACCGCATTTATATGGAATAGCTTCTCGTGCAGCTGATAGAATGCCCTCTGAGAATTTTGAGATCATCTCTCCGATAGTCCCATTAGGATTATCGAGTGTCCCAGTTAAAGTCCGATATAACGGCCAATTTGCTTTCTCTAATTGCCACCTTCTTGGAAAGTCTATATTTTGATAATGATTTGCACATTCGATATTGATGGGAAAGTGGTCGGTGTTATTATGGTGATTCATTACACTCCATTTGAAGTTAATGGCAAGTCTTGCAGAGCAGATAGAAATATCGATAGCTGAGAGGGAGTGCGATCTTGAGTTGAGGTAGGTAATCTCCAAGTCAGATGAAACTAGCATTAATTTAATATATTTTGGTGTGAAATTTTCTTTCCGAATCCCCCACGTGCTTGAATTATTTGCGGGAAATTTATATCGTGCATAAATATTTTAAGAAAATTCAAGCACTTGGGAGATTATAAGTGAAAATTCCTCAAAGACTTATCTCTTAAGATATTGCTCCTACTCTGTCTGAATAGATGTTTGTGAACACACCAAAGTATTTTATTTTTTTTTTAAACTTTGGTTCAGACGTTTAATTTAAATTGTTTCGTAATAACTACTATGACTTTATTTTTAGTAATTGGTATTTGCTATCTATCTATTTTTCATACAGTTTCACTTTTTTTAAGATCCTACAAACATTTTGAAAATTTGAACGTTGTTGAATGAATAAATAAAGTGCGAGACTAACATTCAGGGAGTTGGTTTTTGCTTCGAGCTCGAAAAATATTTTTCCTTGTTGTTCGATGATAAAAGATCAGAAGGTTTTATTCTTCAAACTAAAAAAAACACGAGATTCACATTATTGCAGAACAAAATAATCATATCAAGAGAAAAAATATATTTTTATGTGTAAAAATCTTCTAAGAGGGAAGAAAAGCTATATGACTTCTAATTGCCATTCATCATATTATAAATGGCAAAATATTTTACTATTTCCCTGGCTATGTGCTACTAACCCGGAAATTTCTACAAGCTGAACCAGACCACATTTTTTGCATCAAATTTGATAAATCGTATTTGATCTGGCTGATGTTATCTTTAGGCGTTGTGTTTACCACATTAAAAACAACGTATCCCCAGAGCAATTCATATCAATAGATACAGCAGAAAATTCTCAAACAAGCATCACGATATATACATTATTTGATTACTTTCATTTATTTCGTTTTAGATAGTTATTCCTGTTGCGTATGTCAGAAGAAATATAAACAGAAGAAAACTTTGATGCGTCATCTCACTTACGAATGTCAAAAAGAAGCCAAGTTTAGCTGTCCTCACTGTGATCACAGATCCAAAATGAAACATAATTTACGGCTACATATAGAACGAAGACACCCCAAAAAGTATATAGGACAGTTTTCTGTAAATAAGTAAAGAACTGACTGGTAAATTATCAGGTATTAATAACTTCATTTGAGAATTTTCAATAGTTTTACTTCTATATTATGTTATGAATCTTATAGGTGTTAACACTTTATTGTTCTTTTCGAATACATGCTCTTAATATCTAATTTCAAAGTTTCTTCCTGGTTGTCCTGTAAATGCATTGTGATATTTGTCACATTCAAGACTATATTATGATAATCCTGATTATTTAAATTTTGTCTGGTTTTGCATCAAATAATATACAGTGTCTTTAAAAAAATTCAATAGTAATTGATGCACTGAAATTTTGTCACAACACCAAACCACTATTTTCAACATGTGCTTCAGTCAGCAAAGTGACTATCTTTTGGGGGAAAATTGAACTTGCTACAAAGTTTTTTCGAAAGAATCGCTTGAAATGGGTATATTTGTTTGAAATTAAAAAAAAAAAAATAAAAAAGTTGTGTATATTCCGATGTTACAGATATTTCTCAAGTTTCAACATTCTGTGGGAACTTCTAGTTTTTGTATTTTATTTTATATCATCAAAATTTAGCTTCAACATGCTATTAACTCTATGTTACCAATTATCTATTGAAATGAGATTTTCTTAAAAAAAAGAGAAAACCTTGTAATAGTTATTTATTGTATAAGTGTTTTAGATATCATTTTATTTGCGCAAGAATGTTTAAACGCGAGAGCGAATCTCGAGCGTTTAAATTTCTTAAGCAAATAAAAGGTATCTAAAACACTCATGCAATACAACGTTTTATTCACAATCACATTCATTTAGAATCAGAATCGCGGAAATTTTTCATCACAAAATGATTTGACGTTTTGCTCTAATAGCGGCTGTCACCTCCTCAAAAATCATTGAAATAACATACAAAAAACATAGACATTGGGAAATATAGTAAACTCACTGCCTATCTAAAGAGTGAGTCGAGAGGATACAAGGCAAAGAAAGCTGCAGTATTGGAAAGAGCACACGTGGAAGAATTTTTGACGAGAGCTTGCGATAAATAAGTAAAATGTGATTGATATTCAAGATTGTATTTTTCATTATTCCACTAGTGGAAAAAAGTAATTTCATTATACGGTTCATAAGTGTGGATAAAACTTCAATTATAAGGTGATTGTGGATAAAACGTACTTTAATCGATTTTTGTCATTACTGAAATGATGTATAAATCAATTAACAAATCATCAAACTACTTTACGTATCTAACCAAATTTTAGGACTCCAAAACAAGGGCCCACCCAAGTGTGAGGCGGTTTTGGGGTTATATAGCTCCCCCACCCCCCCGAAATTTCCCAATACCACTTGAGTAATCACTAAAAATATTTTGTTGAGATGTATTTTTGATTTCGAAAATCAAAATAAAAAATCAACTCCCCTTAATCTCGATAAGGTCATTTTTCATCTTTTTAAAAGGAGAACTTAAAGCCACAAGACGAATTTCAAAATGAATTATTAAGTTATTCCCATAAGTTTTCCTATATGAGGCCAAACTTTTTGAAGGACGATGTATTTCCAGAATTGCGGTTTATAGCAAAATAAATATTTATATTCAATTCTTATATACCCTTCTTGCAGTTGATCATCATTTGATAGTGATCTAGCTCCATATTAAATTGGGGATTGATAAAGCCGTAACTATAATCATTACATTTTCTCTCTTCTTTCAGCATATATTGGGTGCTTCATTTTTCAACCCATTAGCATACTGTTTTCAATTTCAACTAATCACTGATGCACTCAATAATACATTTATCGCTTAATGTTTTAGGTTACATATGTCCAATATGTAGAAAAGGCTACAAACAGAAAAGTTCTTTGAGGAGACACCGAAAGTATGAATGTCAGAAAGAGCGGAATTACAAATGCCAGTTTTGTCCACATCAAACTTATCAAAAAGTACACTTGGATTCGCACCACTATCGCAAACATAATGTGAAATGAATTTTCTTGCCCGAGACCAAATAATTATTTCAATAGGAAGAAGTGATAATTTTTTGAAGAATTCTTTCTTATTTTATTTGTACCCAACAAAGACGAAATCTACTCTACTATCATTTGTATGAAAGTAAAGGATTTATTTTTTTAAATTATTATTATTACTATTCGAATGCTCAAATCAAAACTGTACCTAGTAGATTTATGGAACATCGGCACAGTGAATGTAGCAGTATTTCAGTGAAACGTGTATATAGGAAACTGAAGTAATCCCTAGATGGTTGAAAAGTATATAGAAAACTGAAGTGGTCCTAAAATAGAGCTTTCAGGCACTTCAAGTTTGAAATTCATACTTTGAGAGTGCATATCATGCAAACGAACTTTTTCTATATCTGCGTGTAGATACTTTTCGAACAGTTCGACAGTTGACGATGATATTGCGCGTATTTCACCTCAATGGCATCCAAAATTTAATTTGAAGACTCAGGGCCGGTTGTTCAGTCAGAGATAATCTGCAGTTTTATGTGAATCTTGGTTGATCGAGTTGTTCACTGCATAGTTAGAACTTAAATCCTGGTTTTATTCCAGGTTTCGCTAAACCATCAAAATCGGTGGATTGAGCACACAAAAAAAGTTTGACATAACTGACTGACTGACATTAGGACTGATTTATGGAATAGTTTTGAAGAATAATCAGAAATAACTTCACAAAAATGCTCATTATGATGAAATAACTGATGATGAAGATATCATTGAATTGGTGAATGTCCTAGCTCCTGTTAGGGCACCTCGTACTTATAAATAACGTGAAAATCATTTCGTGAAATGGTCACAAAGAATTTGTATATAGGTTTAGATTACCAAAATATATTGTGGAGATTATTAATGGGGACATGGTTTCTCAAGAAATCGCTAATAAAACTAATAGGTGAGAGCATTTTACAGTTTGATACTATCAGGTATTTTTGTGATGATTCCATTACTGAAAATTTTTTTGTGATTGACATAACACACCAAACTGGGTAGGTAAAAAACTTACAGTCGAACTCCACCAAATAAAATCTTTATTGATAGTGTGAGTGTAGTCAGAGGACACACATCAGCACATTACGAGATGTAGTCGGAAGACGTACATCAGCAGCAGGACATGTTTCGAAGGATTAATCCTTCATCTTCAGCGAAAAAAGGTTACAAACTAATAATCTACAGAAAAGAGAAATGTTACAATAACCTTTTTTCGCTGAAGATGAAGGATTAATCCTTCGAAACATGTCCTGCTGCTGATGTAAGTCTTCCGACTACATCTCGTAATGTGCTGATGTGTGTCCCTCTGGCTACACTCACACTATCTCACCTCCACTGTATGTTATGGATCGCCTCCGTTGAATAACACACCAAAGATTACAATGGCACATCCCATCACAGGATATTCCTTTTCGTGGGAAACAGGACATAAAAAAAATATTCACATATATCTGGAACTAATCTACCTTAAAAGAACCATCAGATAGGATGGTTTGCTCACGAATTTCATTCTTTATTATCATTTGAGGCGCTTTCAATGATTCCATTTTCTACCAAGCTTTCCAAAAAATTACAGGAAAGTAGGAAACTGGAAACTACGAAAGGAAAATGTTTGGTTCAATTTGACATTAATACATAAAGTAGTTCAGATGAACTACATAATCTTGGTTTTCATTATTTATGGTCAAATTTCTACTGAACAACATATTTGACGGTAACCTAGGATTTGATTCCAATCTAAGTTTGATGAATCTTTGGATTTAACCGTGGACTGAACAACCGGCCCTTTATGGCTAATCTCAGAATAACGTGATGTAAATTACCTCAAAATAATCATGTATAAGAAGAGAGGCTCAAACATAACCTCAAGAAATATTCTCACCTCTTCTGTACCATGGTAGATATTCCTCCTCACATCTGTTGATTTGTTTCATGGCATTCGGTAGATCACTACCACTTGCTGTTAGTAAAGTGTCATCTGTAAAACATTCCTGAACAGTGGCCCCAGTACACTCTCTTTTGGAACAACGGTGTTGATGACTTTTTTTTGGTTGAAAGAGTGTTATTTACTTTGGATCATTGTGACCTAATTCCCACGCAGCTTTGAAATTTCTTGAAATCGAGAAATACTGCTACTATGTATTTATTTGATTCAATATCTATGTTCAATTTTAACAAAGTTACTTGCAGAGCAGTTTCGGAAGCATAATTAGATTTGAAACCAGATTGATATTCCATTAGTTTATTTTCATTAATATAATCTAAAAGTTGGCTGTATGCCAACTGTAGTTCCAGTACTTTTTCCAAGCATGGAAGTGTATTGATTGGTCGAAAATTGATTGCTTCATTATCATTATCATATCATATCATTATCATATCATATATCACAGGAAATAAAACCACTTCACAAATATCCAGCACAGACATTTCAAATGAAAATGGCATTCTGATTCAAAATAATGCAGAAAAAGCGAATTTATTTCATAATTTCTTTACGGAACTGGGAATCAAAATGGCACGTGATATAGGAAAAACAAATTTTCCCAATGATTTTTTAAACGAATCAAGAATAAATTCATCAATCTTTCTGGAACCCGTTAGTGAAACAGAAATAATCCTCTTGTTATCAAAATTGAAAAATAATTGCTCTGCAGGACCCGATGGAATTGGTACCAAACTCATAAAACACACATACATTTACTTAAACCATTAACTCACATATTAAATACCAGTTTCTCAACTGCCAAAATACCAATACAGTGGAAAGAGTCAATTGTCACCCCGATTTTCAATGCTGGTGATCGAAGCAAACTAAATAACTACAGGCCCATATCAGTTATCAATAATTTTGCGAAATTATTTGAACAAGCGGCCAAGAAGAGACTCGTAGCATTTTTGGAGCATCACCAAGTTCTTAACGAGAATCAATTTGGTTTTATCAAAAACTGTAGTACTGAAGATGCCGTCCTGAGCCTACTCAAATCAGTGGTAGGGGCATTGGACAAATCAAATAAATGCCTAGCTGTCTTTCTTGACCTCGCGAAGGCTTTCGACACGGTTTCCCATAGCAAATTAATTGACAAAATGAATGACTATGGTATCCGTGGTTTGGCTCTTTACCTTTTCAAAGATTATCTGTCAAATAGAATACAGACTACCAAAATAGGAGATGAATTGAGTTCTGAATCTATAGTCAAAGTAGGTGTGCCCCAAGGAACAGTGCTGGGACCGATATTGTTTCTCATATACATCAATAGTATTTCTAGAATACATAACTTGGAAGGTCAATTGGTTTGCTATGCTGATGATACTGCCCTCGTGATTACCGGTAAAAGTTGGGAAGAAGTTCACACAAAAACTGAGACAAGCTTGAAATATATTAAAAAATGGTTGAACTACAATCTACTCAGTTTAAATATTGAGAAAACAAAATATCTTACATTTTCCCCGACTACAGTAGACCAACCAAAAATGTATATTAAATTACATTCCCATCAGTGTGATAACGATAACGACAATGATTGTGGGTGCACCATACTACAGAATACTGCAGATATAAAATATTCAGGCGTTATGATTGATCAGCATACCAGATGGAATGATTATATTACCTATCTTGTCAAACGTATAAGGAAACTGATGAATAAATTCTACAACTTGAGAGATATCTTATCGCGAAAAAATCTGATGATGCTGTATAATTCACTAATCGAATCAACATTAAGGTACTGCATTACCATCTGGGGAGGCACCTTCACAACGACCTTACAAAATCTACAAACCACCCAAAACACTCTTTTAAAAATCATACTCCACAAAAATAGACGATTTTCAACTCAACTTCTCTACAAAGAAACCCAATTATTCACAGTCAGACAAATATACACTTACCAATGCCTTCTCCGAGTTTTTTATAAAAGGGACTCATTCCAAAGAAAAAACTCAAACACCAGAGCCGCAACTAATTGGAATGTGCATATTGATTTCTTCGATAAAACCTTAACACAGAAATCATTCTACTATTATGGACCAAAACTGTATAACTTACTACCGTTACATATCAAACAAATTACTAAAACGTATGAATTCAAAACTGAAATAAAAAAAAATATTCTGGAAAACTTCGAAAAGTACGAAATTTTTAAGTCATGAAAATCCTCAAATTCATCCACTCTCAAAATTCATTTAAACCTTCCCCTAACCCCGAAAAATTATTTTATCGAAATAGCTCTATATCCTCATCTTGACCATCTCACTCCACCCCTAGTATCATTGTTAGCTACATATAGCTTTAAGTTAATTTTCTTGTTTACTTTTTATTGTAGAATTAAGTTTTTTCTGGCTTCTTCGGAGGAGGATAGTCGACAATACAGGCACTAGTGCCTAGTTCACTCCTCTTCTTACGAAGCCTCAAAATCAAAACATATTTATATATATATATATATATATATATATATATATATATATATATATATATATATATATATATGACCAACGTATAAAGTGAGGTCCGCTTGTGCAAAAATTACGGAAGCTGTGAGGACCATGTCGAAGTGAGGTCCGTATACGGACCTCACAACGTTTCTGCCGTTCCGTGTGGAGGATCCTCCTCTGTACAAGTACAGTGACTAACCTAAAAATCGTTCTAAGTGAGACAGATATAGTGTTTCGTTCCTTTTTGTGCATTCACTACTGTTAGTTGAAATATCGCGTGAAATATGTGGTCCTCACTTTGGTAGAAATATAGAAAAAATCGTATATTGTAGTTTGGGGATTTGTCACTTGAAGGCGCTGCTGAGAATGTATATTTTCTGTACGTGCGTATTCCGTTCCTTGTGGGATTATATGGTCAGCACTGAGTGAGGTCCGAAAATGTGGCAACATATCGTGTTACGCTGAACACATTGATGTCTATTAGGTAATGGGTATCACTATATTTCACCTCATTTTCTTCACTTTTGCAAGTTTTAATTCAAATTGCCCTGTTTTTTAAGGATGTATATGAGTGATTCTGAACCTGCTGAATTCGTTCAACAGGGTTAAATAATCTGTGAATCGAAAACTACCCCTCAACAACCCTCCGAAGTAGAAAAATCTTGAAACAATAGAAATGCCGAATTCTCTAGGTTTTTTGACAAAACAAATTTTTTTCACATCTGCTGAATACATTCAATAGAGTGGAATAATTTTTGAACCAAAAACTACCCCTTAACAATCTTCCGAAGTAGAAAAAACTTAAAACAGTTGAAATACCTGTTGCTCGAGGTTTTTCTGACAGAAATGACTTATTCTTCTCCTGCTGAATACTTTCCGTAGGGTGAAATATTTGTGAATCGAAAACTACCCCTCAACAACCCTCCGAAATGGAAAATATCTTGAAATAGTTTAAATGCCCGTTGCTAGAGGTTTTTTCACAGAAATTAATTAATCTACAACTGCTGAATATGGTCTATTGGATGAAATCATTTCTGAAGCAAAAACTACCCCTCAACAACCCTCCGATGTAGAAAAATCTGCAAATAGTTGAAATACTCGTAGCTTGAGATTTTTCTGCAGAAATGAGTTATTCTGTACCTGCTGAATACGTTTCACAGGGTGGGATGATATGTCAAATAAAAATTACCCCGCAACAACCCTCCGAAGTAAAAACTTTTTGAAATACTTGAGAAACCTGTTGCTAGACTTTTTTTGACAGAGATAAAATAGTCTACACCTGCTGAATACATTCTATGAAGTGAAATAATTTATAAACCAAAAACTACCCCTCAACAACCCTCCGAAGTAGAAAAATCGTGAAACAGTTAAAATACCCGTTGTTTGTTTTTTTTTGAGAAATGATTTATTCTACACCTGCTGAATACGTTCGATGGAGTGAAATAATTCGTGAACCAAAAACTACCCCTCAAAAACCCTCCGGAAGTAGAAAAATCATGAAACAGTTGAAGTACCCGTGGCTTGAGGTTTTTTTGAAGAAATTAGTTATTCCACTCCTGTCGCATACGTTTTACAGGATGAAATAATTTTTGAATGAAAAACTACCCCTCAACAACCCTCCAAAGTGAAAAAATCTTGAAACATTCAGAATTACCGTTGCTCGATATTATTTGACAGAAATAAATTATTTTTCACCTGCAGAATATTTTCTACATGGTAACAAATTTGTGGATCAAAAACTACCCCTCAACAACCCTTCAAAGTAGAAAACTCTTGAAATAGTTTAAATGCCCGTTGCTTGAGGTTTTTTTGACAGAAATGAATTATTCTATAGGTGCTGCATAAATTGCACAGGGTGAAATGAAGATTAACCCAAAAACTACCCCTCAACAACCCTTTGAACCGGAAAAGTTTTGAAACATTCGAAATATCCTTTGCTCCATATTTTTGAAAGATACTGATTATTTTTGACCTGCTGAATATGCTCTATAGTGTGTCAAAATTTGTGGATAAAAAACTACCCCTGAACAACACTCCGAAGTAGAAAAATCTTGAAACAGTTGAAGTGCCCGTTGCTCGAGTTTTTTTGACGGAAATGAATTATTCTTCACCTGCTGAATACGGTCTATAGAATAGAATAGTTTGTGAACCAAAAGCTACCCCTCAACAACCCTCCTAAGTTGAAAATTCTTGAAACAGTTGAAATTTCTGTTGCACGAGATTTTTTGACAAACATTAATTATTCTATACCTGTTGAATACGTTATATAGGGTGAAATTATTTGTGAAATGAAAACTACCCTTCAACAATCCTCCAAAGTTGATGAATCTCGAAAGAGTTGAAATTCTCGTTGCTCTAGGTTTTTTGATGGAAATAAATTATTCTACACCTGTTGAATACGTTTTGTAAGGAAAACTGATTTGTAAATCAAATACGACCCTTCAACTACCCTCTGCAGTAAAAAAAATTTAAGCAGTTGAGATACCCATTGCTCGAAGTTTTTTTGACGGAAATTTACTATTGTTTACCGGCTCAGTACGTACTATGAGGTGATATATTTTGTGAACCAAAAACTACCCCTCAACAACCATCTGAAGTAGAAAATTTTTGAAACAGTTGAAATGCCCGTTTTCTCGAGGATTTTTGATAAAAATTAAATATTCCGCACCCGCTGAATATGTTTCATGGTGTGAAATAATTTGTGAACCTAAAAATATCCCCCAACAACCCACCGAAGTAGAAAATTTTTGAAACAGTTGAAATACCAATTGCTCGAGATTTTTTTAGGAAATGAATTAATCGACACCTACTGAATACGTTCTCTAGCGTAAAATGATTTGTGTATCGAAAACTACCCCTCAACAACCCTCCGAAGTAGAAAAATCGTGAAACAGTTAAAATACCCGTTGTTTGTTTTTACAGAAATGAATTTTTCTATACCTGCTGAATACGTTCAATGGAGTGAAATAATTCGTGAACCAAAAACTACCACTCAAAAATCCTCCGGAAGTAGAAAAATCTTGAATCAGTTGAAGTACCCGTGACTCGAGGTTTTTTGAAAAAAATTAATTAATCCACTCCTGTTGCATACGTTTTATAGGATGAAATAATTTGAGAACGAATAACTACCCCTCAACAACCTTTACGGAAATGAATTATTCGACACCTACTGATTACGTTCTATGGCGTAAAATAATTTGTGTATCGAAAACTATCCCTCAACAACCCTCTGAAGTAGAAAAATCGTGAAACAGTTAAAAAACCCGTTGTTTGTTTTTTTTTACAGAAATGAATTATTCTATGTCTGTTGAATATGTTTTATAGGGCAAAATAATTCGTGATTCAACAGCTACCCCGCAACAACATTATAAAGAACGTTATCAGCAAGTTTAGAATAATACATTCCCGTGGAAAAACCTCGAGCAACGGATATTTGTGAATAACACAAGCAAAAATAAAAACCGTTTGCTGGGAAAACCGTTGCTGCTTTTACACTCGTCCGCTTGTCTGTTTATGTGTTAATTCACTCATCTGTACTACCTGGTGAAATTTATAGTCCGTCAGCCCGCTGCCAAAATGTATAATGATTTCATAACGTATGCCATGTAGGGTTTTGGTAGTTATAAATATAATGATCAATGAACTAGCAAACTTAGCGCTTGCCCGTGGAACATAACGATAATAATAATAACTACTTTTTTTTCTCAAATACATGCATAAACCCGTATAGAATTTGTCAGAAACTAGTTAATTTTTGTGGATTGCATGAAGAAATCACGTATTTTGATGATATTTTAGCGTATGCCAAGCATAATACCCAACGATATTTCGTGGAATGAAAATCAGACGGAAACCGATCGGCATACATGTCGCGTTGTTCCGAAGGGCACCATATGCCCACAATTATGTTGAGAAATATGGCTCTTCGAATCTATACGTGTTTTTGCATGTCTTTGGGAAAATGAAGTATAATGAAATTTATAATTATAATACGATTATCGTTATATAATTATAATATAATTTAATTAAAACAATAATTATTGTTATTGTTATGTTCCACGTGCATGCGCAAATTTTGCTTGTTCATTGATCATTATATTCTCAACTACCAAAACCCTGAAGGGAATACCTTATAAAATCATTAGACAATATGGCAGAGGGCTGACGGGCCAATAGAAAGTGAATTTTGACCCGCTTCCAGTGGACTGATCAAATAAAAATTTGGAATGTGTTCCTCTTTCCTGTGACAATGCGGGATTGAACTTCTTTCAGAAAAACTGGTCGGAGATAATGGACTTAATATCAAATTAATGAATTCAAGATGGCGAATTGCGAATTCTGTTCTCATGGTCTGATTCTATACAAAATTGGAATACTGAGTATTTCGGAATATGAGATCAAGATGGAGAACGAGCTTTGAGATTCTATTCATAATCGGCCCTTGGGGGATATTTCAGATTATGAATTTTAGGTCCAAATTGGTAAATTCAAGACGGCGGACAAGCTTGGTGTTATTGGTCAGTTTCATTCAATTTTAGTATGAAAAGATGTTTGGGGTCGGAGTTTAGGATTTTTTTTTAATTATGAATTCAAGATGACGAACGGGTTATGTGATTATGATACCATTCTGATCAAAATTGGTAAGTGGAGTTTTCGAGAAAAGAGATTATGAAATTTTTTTAATTTGAATTGGCAGCTACAATTTGGCCAACGAGTTTTGCAATTATCATCTGATCCAGAAATACTATGTGGGAGTTTTCGAGGTGTCAGTATTGCGAAGTTTCTGTGACCTTTGTTCGATTTCATTCAAAGTTGATGTGTAGGTTTTTGAAGTCAGAGATCGTGAATTTTGACAAAACGATTCATGATTCAATCGATCATTGGATGCTCGTCGGATCGAAGAGTTAGAATACACAATATTGAGTATCAAGAAGCCCTGGTATACTGAAGCTCTTATGGAAATGAACAGAACGAGGAGTATCTGATTACTTATGACTAAAAATACGAAAAAATAAACATTTAAAGACAAGTTTTTATTCAAATTCACTGAAAAGGAATGAATAACATTGGGAGAGAGAAAATTTTAAAACTGCTATTGAATACACTAAAGAAAAAGTCTGCTTCAGATGTGTTACGTCGGTTATTCTGTGAGTAAAACATTCAAAAGCTAGGGATTGTTATTTCAGCTACATCACACATATAATGCAATGATTTTCACCTCTTTGTGCATTTGAATGAGTACCAAAAACATTTTGAATAATTTTTTTCCTTTTTAGCGTCTACAAATTAAATACACTAAAGAAAAAGTCTGCTTCAGATGTGTTACGTCGGTTATTCTGTGAGTAAAACATTCAAAAGCTAGGGATTGTTATTTCAGCTACATCACACATATAATGCAATGATTTTCACCTCTTTGTGCATTTGAATGAGTACCAAAAACATTTTGAATAATTTTTTTCCTTTTTAGCGTCTACAAATTAAAGTTTTTTTTGTTATTCCGCTGTTTACCACTAACTATTATATATTCATTTGTTTATTCTATTTTCTTCTGGTTTCAAAGAGAAACAAACACCTGTAAAATTTCGAGAACATCTTCGGAATCAAGATGAAGTAACTAGGAATTGGGGTTCCCCTTAAACATTTGGAGTATGTAGGCCGAACATTTCCGTAGTCAATGATCTCCAAATCTTCGCCGTTCTTTGAAAGATTGAGTCCTGGTGAATAGACGGCAGTATCAAAGGTGACAACAATAGGTGTGATGACTGAACTTGTTGATGGAACTGATAAAGGTGAAACGGCCAAAGATAGTTCAGAAGAGATTGGGTTATCAAAACATCTCAAGAAGGAAGACAGTTCACCAACCCTTTTGCGGTGTTCCAGATAAGTACGGGAATCAGTGCCTTTTTCAAAATATTTCATTTCTATTTATGATTCAATGAATAGTCATGTTAGGTATGTTTATTCCTATCGTATAGAATTAAGACAATTAGCACCGTCCTGGTATGGCTGGACACCTTGTTTCTTTTTTGACAAGCGTTCATTGTGAACAATGCAGATTTTTTTATTTGTTTGTCACTTGTTATTTCTCTTTCTTATTTAATATTTTGTCGAATACATTTATTCTTTGTTTCACCTATTCTCCTATCTTTTTACGAATCTTTCAATCTATTCCTCAATCTTTCTTTCAGATGGACTAATTTAATCGATTCTGATTCGATTGTCTAGCAGATATTAGTATAATGTAAATCAAAGGGAAGTCCATATGATTCATCATCCGACGCTGTATTTGCCAGTAAAGCACTTGTCTTTTGTCAGAGGGTTGCCTTATATTCCTCACTTATTCGATTATCAGACAGAGAGAATTTTTTACGTCAAAATTTTCACTTAGTTGAGACAGTTTCCATATGAGGAGTGCAGCCCCCAAACACACACTGACAATTTTAGATTCTGTCTAAACAAACGACAATCGTTCAGTGGCTCAGAAACTCGCTAACTTCTATGGAACACAAAAATATTGAAAAATCCGCGCAGTATTGGCTGGGAAATTAATTGTTTTCTGTCAGATATTTGCAGAAAGATTTTTGGAAAGAGGGGTGACTTGACTTTGTCAGATTTCACAAATGACACTATAAAGATACTGAATATAAATTTATTTATGAATTACTCGATACAGTCGAATTACAACAGTTCTTTATATTCTGCAAATACATCGTTGTATTCGTTTTATGATCCATCCTAACAAAATTCAAAAACATACCATGCCTTTAATTACTGAATTTTATTGGATGAAATGAAATCGAAATACCTATCTTTTAACACATTCCCACAAAGTGGAAAATATCTGGCAGCAAAGATTTTCTTTCCCTGACAGATATTGAATTACATCTGGCATCTATTTCTGCAACGTTCCTCAAAGCGGTCACAATCTCAAGTGCTAATTGTGATCAAATAGTGGATATTATGCCTCATACTTCAACTACCAAGCAATTGAATTCTATATTTCCGTTTTTGTCAATCACATTCAATTATCTTGATATGAAAAAAGAAATTGAAAGCCAAATTTCGTAAATACCCTAACTCTTTTACTCAAAGTTATATGTTTTGATGAAGCACTACTGCTTTGCAATGGTTTTATTTTGTTTTGCTCGACCCCATGAATGACTTTCCTACCTATATTTCATCTCTCATTTGTACTACTTAGGTTAAGTGTAAGAGAGACCTAAACTAAACTTCGCCTATTTCGTACCGAAGAATATAAAGACGATTTATTATTGTTTTTATCATTTGATTTAAAATGACCATCTGCAGACATGTTTCCAGATTTTTGCATATCTTCAGTGCTAGGGTTCGTCGAACAACATAAGAATCCTACTGTCCCACCAAACAAATGGTGCCCTCCAAGCATTAATTACCCCTCATCCAGGAATTCAGTCGCGATTTACAAATATGTCAATTTCTGCGACTCACGATATGTCAATATTTTTATTTAATTCATATAATTTTCATCATACTCTCCGTATCGAACTTTGTCCGAAATAATACTGAATATTGCTTTCGTTGACGAATAAACCGCCAGAATTGTTTCCATATACAATGCAGTACTGACTTACAATCATAATTTTCGGAAGAAAATATTTGATAACACTACTTGGCAGAAGCTCATCAAACTAATAATAAAAATGAATTAGGCAATCCAGACTTCTGCAGTCAACCTATACAATAGGTATAATCGACGGCAACAGAAAATAACTAGATACACTGATGATCGGCAAAACTATGTGGGTTGAGACATGTTTTGGCGTCGAGATTGGGATAACATTGCAAAGTAGTTCTTGTAGAATACTTTGCCAAGAATCTATCAGTTTTAATTCAATTGTCGTAGGGGACAGTAGTTGTTTTCTGTTAGATACTTGTCGACGATTATACCTATTGTATAGGTTGAATGCAGAAGTCTGGATTGCCTAATCCATTTCTATCAATAATTATAATTTTGGCTTGTCTGTACTGTCACATATACCGTAAAAGTGCCGATCGTATGTGAAGAGAAATTTGTGAAACATGGCAACGTTCAGTGGTCCTCACTTTATACACCTCATACTAATAATTGGGTTATACGGACCTCAGTTTGGTAGGATTCTGCAGACAAATAAACGGACCTCTCAATGATATCACGGAAGTATGGTCCTCACTTGGTTTCGATATACTCGTAAAAATCAAATTTGAACTGTTCAGTAATTCAAGCGTATATTAGAGAATCTTGGTGCCCCCCACTCTGAACAAGAACAGAAAAGGGTATGACGAGTGTCTAGCACCTTTCCTTCCAGTGGTCCTCGCAACGTTGATTTTACGGTGTGTCCTCAGTTTGATAGTTGGCGCTATATATATATATATATATATATATATATATATATATATATATATATATATATATATAATATAATATACTTACATATGTATATATTATAATAATCTCAAACAAAAAAATTGTTATACACTACGCATATTGTCATGGAATAGAATAAATTGATTTGATTGATTTTGATCATTTGTAATTTTGGATAATGGGACAACAGGGGTCCTATTCTCGAGTTTGTACGTATGCGAATTCGACTTTCTGTTTCACACTGATACACATGAAATATGTATGTTTGTCTCTTTCATTCGTATACGAATTGAATGTCGGATGATTCGAGAATAGCACCCCTGTGCTGTTCTTGAGTTGATGTGGGAATATTCCAGATTCGAGAGAGGTATTAACAATGTTTGAAATAATAGGACCAATAACATCAAATATATTTTTTCAAATTTTGTTGTTGATAATATCAGAATTGCTTTCATTATCCAAGTTACTTATTATCATTTTCAGTATTTTCAGAGTAAGTGATTCGAATGATGATAATCTGCATATGATTATTTTAATGTTTTCATCGATAAATTGAAGTTAGTTTTTTGTAATATCTAACAGAAAACAACTACTTCCCCGGCAAAAGCCACGCTGGACAATGAACTACATCTGATATCTATCAGTGCACAGTAGTGCACTGTGAAGTTTTATTACTGAATGTACAATTTATTGTATACTACCCTCTCATACGTTTCTCGACATGCATAGCTAGATTTGCAAAGCTGTAGATAACATGTTCATGGTAGTGCATAGCAGGTATTGAAACCGACTTTCTTCTTCTGACTCACACCTTTACAGGACGATTCTGCTGCCCCAGATGTGGATCTAATTACAAATACGAAAAAACGTTGAAGCGTCATTTCCGGTATGAATGTGGAGTAGAGCCCATGTTTCCTTGTCCCAAATGTCCGAAGAAATTCAAACACAATTCCAATCTGAAGTTTCATCTCTACAGAGGAAAATGCAGAATATCAGATACCGACTAGAAGATATAAATTTCGAAGAAGTTTTCTCGATCGTTTTGAAATGAGATAAATCATACATCGCACAGCCTTTTGTTTCATTTGAGAAAAAAATTAGTTTTTGTTATTTTTTTTTTATTTTGGAATAAGTAATACTTTTTTATATATTTCAAATCACCCGAAAATGTTTCTAAGCTCGCTTGCAGCTGAGGATGCAACAAAAGTTATGTCGTTTGGAACGTACCTACACTTGATAACGACTGTAGATTTTAACAGTTGAAACGTCGTGATTAAAAATTGCAGAGAATTGAATTTTTCTTTGTTCTTTTTTAGACAATGAAAGTCCAGAATAACCTTACTCAAAAGTTATATCTCTGCGATATCTACCATACATGGCCTCTTTTCAACTCGAGGCTGTAGATAAGTGGCAGATTACTACCACAAACCCACAAAATCCACATTACTTGATTACGAGCCTTTGACTCTACAGAATGAACCACTTTGATACAATAGGGTACAGATGAAAGGAACCTATACAATTACATAAAAGAGTTCAAAATAAAAATATAGATACAATGCTCAGATGCCAGTAATTGCCACAGTGATTGGACAAAAATTCAATACAGAGAATTATAAAATAGATACAAAAAATTTAATAAATAATTAGGAAATATCATCATCATTAGAAAATATCAATCAATAAACAATTCAACTCTGATTGAAAAAATCACTTCTTATTCGGCAATTTCTTATTGGGAAACAAAGCATTGTAGCAGGGAGTTTTTGTATTTAGAAATTTTATGATTTGGCATCCGCAGCTGTCCTCCAAATCTTGTACTAAAAGTATCAGTTAATGCAATCTTCTCTTATAAAAACCGGTTTGCAACTATTTCGATAGTCCATGTCGAAGATGAGTCTCAAAATACGCTTTTGGCCCACAAAAACTCTATGTAAGTCTGCACCGCACCCCCATGCCATGCCAGAGATATATGTCACACAGGATTCCAATAGGGAATATGCAAGTGATTTAAATTTACTTGATTTTTTTACCTCCGATACTTCATTGTCTTGACATTACACCTACACCATTAGTTTATCATTTAGTTTGTATTTAACTCCATAAAACTTAAATCAAAAAGTGCATAATAAGCGCGCGGAATTCAAATTTGCGAAACGCATCACCATTGGTCGAAACGAAGAATGACGTCACAGAAAATTTGTTTTTATTTATATATTTGTAGTGTTTCCCATTACATAGTGCGATTTTGGTCTAGTGACAATTAAATTATCAAGAGCAATGACTGAAAGTGGGTTTGTCAAAGCACAATCCGACAATACCTGAACTGATAAGTAGTAATAGTTTATCAAATGATAGTTTTCCTTTTGTAATTTAGGTGGGCCAGGTATAAACAGAGTTATCTCCCGTTTGATATACAAAACTTTTATGCATACAAAACTTACTTCTGATCAATTCACTTCGTGTTAACTATCGAAATACATTGTACTCACATTGAAATGATCTTCACAACAATGTAAATGTGATATTGGAGATACTTCGCCTCTTCTCATAACCTTACACCATTGTTTACGTATTTTCGCATCTCTTGGAAAAGAAAAAAATACTTTATTTGGTGTACTTATAAATGTGTTTTGGCATTCCGGTACTAGTCGATACCTATAAAATGGTTTTTTAGCATTTTCCATTATCGTAATTGCGATTAAAACTGCAAATCCATAAACTAATTAATAACTGTCAATAGTGTCAATGGCCATAACTATAGAAAGGCTTGTTCATTGAAGACTGCTCTGGTTGATCGAGATCACTTTCACATATGTTCATCTCTCTCGCTAACACTTGTACTGCATTTGTCTTACTCTTTTATTTTATAAAATATCAACTTCAAGAAAGTAGAGCAATCAGAGTACGTCTCAACGAACGACACTGAAGAAAAACAACACTGATCGCTCTATGTGACGTCATCCACAGCGCGCGAAAATGGAGGCGTTCAAATAGGTCAAATTCAATCGGTATTTTATATATTATTTTAAAAATTAATTCCAAGACTTTCAACCGTATTTATATTTTTTACTATGTTGTAACGAAGTAAAAAAATTATTAAACAAATAAAAAAAATTATGCATATTCCCTATTGTTTGATCCCAATGAAATCAGATCTGCCACCACGAAAGCAGTCAACACTCGCATTTTAAAGTGCTTGGAAGTGAACGGCCAGCGATTCGAACATATTTTGAAATATTCCACATGATTGTTTTACTTTTTTATAATTATTCATATCAATATTTCCAATTTCAAGTTTCTTGGTGCTTTTTTAAAGTTTATCCAAACATATTGAAATTGTTCTGAATTCGTATAAATTTCTTGAGGTTCATTGGCGGTAGATTCGGATACATTTCATTGAACTTTCTACATGTTCTGCTGATAATTTTATCACACTGTCCAAAAATAATAAACAAATTCATAAGAACTTCGTTTGAATAGTTTTGTTTCATCGTTTTGAAGGTATTTGCAACTTCTGAAGTGACGAAAATGTCGATATTATTAGGAGAATGTCACAACGCTACTGTCAAATAGTAATCATAGCCTGCTTACCAAATACCGAATGGAAATACCATTCTGAAGGGACATTTTCACATATAAATGCTCATAAGTCCGAAACTTGACTAGTTAGGTATAGGTATGATATACATAGAAAGAGAGCAAAGGACCCTGCACACCTTATATGGGAAAATGGCTCTCCGTCAAATTTCTTGAATTTTTGATATGTTGTAGAATTGATAATTCCTATGAAATGTTTCAACGGGCGCAACACGATCCTATGACTAGTTTTCGAGATACAGGGTGTTGAATATGAGAAACATTCACTTTTCATCACTCTGTATCTGCCAAGTTACGATTTAGTTCGGATTTATCTTTTGTGGGATCATCATCACATCCGTGTATGATGAATTCATGAGAAATTCATTTCCAAATCTTTTCGTAGTACAGGGCGATTTCACTTGAAAACAATGCTATTTTGAGACTTTCATAATTTAGTTGTTTTATAAAGAGAAAATGCGAGAAAAGGTAGAATTATCACATAATATTATAAATTCATTTCATCTAGCATCACAGTTGATACAATTCATACAAGGTGATTCACAAATATGGAAACAAAACGAATTTTGGTTTTTGGGACACCTTGTAGTAATAAACCAACCTAAAATGACAAAATTCACTTGAAGAATGTTAAATGATATGTTCCATCGTATACAGAGTCGAATGATATCAATTTGAAAAATTAGTTATACTTTAATAAATAAAAACCTTGATTTTTTAAATCACCCTATATCTCATAAGGGAGTCCGAAAAGAATTCAATATTTTTTCATGGGAGAACTCGAAATACTTTCATCCATATTGTACAAAATTTTCAGCGGAATCCCATGACGGGTTTTTCATATACAAGGCGAAAAATGTATGAAAAAAGCTACGATCTGTACATTTTCCCATTGCTATATTTTCAGTCCAGTTTTCGGCGGGTTTGCTGTAGTTCTTCCTCGTCCGGCCGCTTTTACTCGAAATAAAAATATTTCAATAAAATAGTGATCAGTTATTTTACCGTACAATAGCGTACCGCATCCCTCGAAAAAAAGCCATAACTCGAATTATTATCTGCACAAGCATCGTCTAGTAGGCGATTCAATGGAAAAGTTATTTTTTCATGCTTAGTGTTTCTCAGAAGTTATATTATACTTATTACATCCGCAGAAGTTCGTTTTTTCGAATTTTCACTCTATAAAACAATAAAATAGTGAAAGTCTCAAAATAGCATTATTATCAAAGGAAATCGCCCTGTACTACAAAAAGATTTGGACATGAATATCTCATGAATTTGTCACATAACGAAAATACCACATAGGATAAATCAGAAAAAAATCATAATTTGTATGTAATTATTTCTATCGGCTTATATAGATATATATTAAATCAATTTCTCGGCATATTTTTACACCAAATTAACGTTTTATGTTTCAATTATGTTCTTGTATCTTCGAATCGTATATATGTTTGTATATAGTATATACCCCCTTTCAGAGAACGTTTCTCTTTCTTTTTCTTGTATTTGAAACATCATCTGAATCATCTTCGAATACCTACTTATTAATATATTCCTCTTATTTCGTAGTAGGCATGGAGAACAATTCAAAGAGGATAAAATCAAGAAAATTCTTATGTCAATAGTCGTTTTCTTGTTGTCATAAAGCCTGAGAACTCTTTTTGGTTTATTGGACTAATTGAAGTTTCTTTTTTACTGTTCAAGTTTATGTGATTTTCAGTGTTTGTTGAACTTTGCTGAACAATATGGCCTTCGCAAATAGAGTGAGTTGTTATGTTTGTGACCGAAATGTTATTCCTAGACTCTCAATGCGTTTGAATAGAGGAGATAATATTGATGTTTTGCAAATTGCAACATATCGAAGACAAACTGCGGGAAATCCACCTATTGATATTCAGGATGATACAAAAATATGTTTCAATTGTAATAACACAGTAATGAATGACATTATTGCTATGGAAAATAACTCGAATTGCCTTCGTCTCAATGTGTTGTCCCGCGTATCAAGTCGTGCGTGCATTATTTGTAATGCTCGTCAAAATATTCAAAGACTTTCTTTAGAATGTAGAGTGGATATTTTTGTTGCTTCTGATATCTATGTCCCAGATTTCTTGAGAATTTGTGGTCACCATCTTGATCATCAAGGTTTCCTTCCAAATTACTTGCATGGAGGTTTGAATTTTGTGAATAAACCATACATAATTTCCAATCTTCAACATTTTCTTCAAAGAATGAGGACATTTGCTAATAGAAACAGGCCACTCCGTAACTGGGAAGATATCAATTGTTTCACTGAAGACGAATTTAAGTATCTGACATCAATCTCAAAAAATCATTTTCGACAATTACTAGAATTTTGTGATATTGTTGAACAAGGTGGCAAGAGAAGAAATGTCGAAAGAAAACATTTGCTGACATTTTTGATCAAAATGAAACATGGAGTTTCAGATGAGTTTTTGAAAATATTGTTCAGTTATCCTTCTCGACAAACAGCAAGCTTCATTATTTCTAATGTGAGATTATCTCTTTTACAAAGGTTCGTACCGAACAATATTGGATTTAATTCAATAACAAGAGAAAATTATATTAACAGTCATGTATCCCCTTATACGAATCAACTGTACAATCCCACACCAGATATTCCCAAAGCAATAGTTTATATAGATTGTACCTACAATAAAATAGAAAAGAGCAGTAACTTCCGGGTATTGAGGCAATCATACTGTTTCCACAAGAATGAACACTTGGTCAAACCAGAGATCATAGTTGCCCCCGATGGATATATCTTAGCAATCAACGGGCCGTACTTCGCAGATGCTAGGAATAATGATGCAAGTGTTCTAAATCACGAATTACAAGTTGATTTGAATGGAATGAAAACATGGTTTCAAGAAGGAGATATTGTGATAGTCGATAGAGGCTACAGAGATTCAATCAATAGTCTACAAGAACTTGGCTTGCATTACTATATGCCACCATTTCTACCGCCGAATCAAAGGCAATTAACGACAAATGAAGCCAATCAGGCACGTTTAATAACCACTACTAGATGGATTGTTGAAGCTAGAAATGGACATTTTAAGTCAATTTTCAAATTTTTTCGTCAACCCATAACAGCAATACATGCTGCGAAGCTACATGACTATTACCTGATTGCTGGCGCTCTTATAAATAAATTCCATCCATTGATAAATATGCCTGGAACGTTGGATACGGCCACACAAATGTTGGTTGATTCCGATGATGTCAACATTGTTCAGGCACGAGTTGAAGCTGAAAACCTCCGAACTAGGAATGGTCGATGGATTCGTTTAAATCAATATCATATACAATCGTTTCCTCGCCTTGATATTGAATATTTAAAATTACTTACTGGAACATATCATTTACACTTGGCTGCGTCATATATCCAAGATACAACTCGTAGAGATGGTGAAGTAGACAACATTTTAGAAGTCGATGAGTTACATGGGGAACCCAATTTCCTAAGATTCAGAATATTTTCTCGGTTCAGGAATGCTGCTAAACACATGCTTTGGGTTGTTTTCACTGAAAGAGGTGACGAAAATCTAGAAGATCCTGCTCTCCCCATTACGGGGTATTATTGTACTTGTAAGTCCGGTGCTAGGACTTTAGGAACTTGTGCGCATGTTGCTAGCGTGATATGGTTTTTTGGGTACGCTAGATATCAAGAAAACATACATTTTCCATCCAATCGTCTTTTAGATTCCATAGGAGATGCTGCAAATAGAATGCTTCCAGAGGACATGGATATCGGTCCAGAAATAGTTTAATTTTATTGGTTATTGGTAAGAATCTCCTTCTAATTCGTATTTGATAATGTTTTTTGATTAGGGAAAAATTCAGTTATCCATCATGTATTTTCCTTGTTGTATTGTCATGCACATGCTCGTGCCAACCCAATATCCGAAAGATATATCACATCCCGTTGAACTTCTATCAATTTATGTATAGATTATATATATATATATATATATATATATATATATATATATATATATATATATATATATATATATATAGAAGTAAATAGAGTGATTTATGTTTTGATTCCGAGAGCCACCATCATCTGTCGACAGCTGTTTCGTGGTTTCCCACTTATCAGGACAGCTTTATGGTTGCTCTCGATTCCATGGTTCGTGCCAAATTAAGTTTCAACCAGTGACTGTAGATGTCACAAGTTACTTCCTGTTATATATACAGGCCGTTTCTTTTATCATGTGGTAACATTGCTATATTCTAAACCGTAACAGATACGAAGACGATTAAATGGAAGAAAAGGTAACTATTTTGGAGAACAGTACAATGGTCAAAGAAAATTTACAGGGAGTCTCGCCCTTCCCGAGTTATACAGGGAAAAACAAAAATGCTGTTATTTGTTTTTTACGAATAGAACTGTTATTTCTGAAAATATAAAAAAATTTATGAGGAAAGTTTTAATGTATTTAAAATGTACCATAAAAATGTGATAATGAATCTTTGATTAAACGTTTCGTGTCAACATTTTTTTTTCAAATACGGATCTGTCTATTTTAGTACAAATATTGATAAAGCGATAAAATCACAATTCAGTGGTATATCACAGTTGATATTTTTATAACGTTTCATTTAAAATAACTAGCATCCTCAGTGACAACAATTTTTAATTACGGTCCTGTCGTTAGTTCTTTTGTAAATTTTGATTTGTTCAAAACCTATTCAACTATTGGCATACTTCAGACTTCACCCAATAATTTTGATAAGAAGATACCCCAACACAACGAACATTCGTATTTTTCCTTCTTGGGCATTTTTGTATTACAGAAATCCTTGTTTCAAGGCTGATTTCTTCTGAATCAATTATCATACTGAATATTTCTATAATTTTCAATCCTGGAAGTAACGAAAATATTAGTTTTTGGTCAAAATACGACTGTGTGTGATATGGTACAATTAAATAGCATCTCACTTCATTTACCATTTTTAAACAAGTAGGCTTTGCTTGGTTTCTATGGCAGGACAAATAAATGAGTTGTTGATACGTGTTAAGAACTGTCAGTCGTTTATACACTCAGTCATATCAAAGATGTATTCAAATGACGAAAGGACTGATATGCTATTTGCTTATGCAAAATCAAATAGAAACCCTCTTTTGGCAAAAAATATGTATGGTGAGCTATACCCAAATCGTCGTATTCCAAACATTCAAATGTTGAGACGATTAGAAAGAAATTTGAGAGACTGTGGTGCATTTGATAGAAATAAAACTAGAAAATGTGTTGTTACTGGAAGTATGCGGAACCAAATAAATGTTTTAGGTAAGCAAATATTACTTCATAAAGATTAACAAAGTGACGAAAATATTTTTTTTCAATTTAGGATTGGTCAGTTACAAAAATATTTCTAATCAAGATTGTTCTTTACGAGAAATTGCCCACGAACTAGAGATTTCTGTAAAATCTACCAGAAATATTTTGAAAAAGAACAAATACAAATGCTACAGGATACGCAAAGTTCATCACCTCAATGAAAGGGATTACGGAAGGAGAGTACGATTTGCGATGTGGTTGAGACGTAGAAATAGGGAAGTTGGAAATATTTGTGATAAAATAATATGGACGGACGAATCAAAATTCACCAACAATGGTTGGTTTAAGAGAAACATCCATCATAGGTGGAATAATACAAATGAACATTTACATAGAGAAACCAATTTCCAGGAAAGGTTCGGAATAAATGTTTGGTTGGGAATTTTGGGAACAAACATACTAGGTCCTTTCTTTTACGACGAGCATTTGAATGGTGGAATGTATTTACATTTTTTATCCAATGAGTTTGATGGCTACTTAGATGAATTGCCACTGAACATCCGCCGTGAAATACAATATTTTCAACAAGACGGTGCCCCTCCCCATAATGCAGCAATAGTAAGGGAACATTTAGATGCAATATTCCCAAGAAAATGGATTGGAAACAATGGACCAATTGCCTGGCCAGCTCGATCCCCAGACCTGACTCCCTTAGATTTTTTTGTCTGGGGATACATAAAGGATAAAGTTTTTTCGACAACTAGTACAGATATCGACCATCTCAAACAAAAAATAAGAGATGCATGTGATAGCATTACACCCATCATGCTAGAAAATTGCCACAGAAATTGTATGGACAGACAACTTATGTGCATTCAACAAAGAGGTCGGCAATTCGAGCATTTAATGTAGGTTATTATCATGAAGAATTCATTTTCTGTATTGGTTTTATTTTCACTTAAAAATTCAATATGAAATAAATTGTTTTCTGTTTGTTTGATTTCTTCTACTCTTAGTAAGTTTATTTCCGAGGTAAATTGCTATCGTTCGTCTCTGAAACTACAGATATCTTTTATTATAGTGTAAACATAATTTTAATAGATACATTTATTCAAAGCGTCACTGATAATTTTTATATCGGAGAGTTAGGTTTTGTGGAATCCATAAACGACCTAACGACAGGACCGTAATTAAAAATTGTTGTCACTGATGATGTTAGTTATTTTAAATGAAACGTTATAAAATATAAAGTGTGATGTACCACTGAATTGTGATTTTTATCGCTTTATCAATATTTGTACTAAAACAGACAGGTCCGTATTTGAAAAGAAATGTTGATGTTGGCCGTGTTGATACGAAACCTTTAATCAAAGATTAATTGTTACATTTTTATAGTACATTTAGAATACATTAAAACTTTCCTTTTCCATTTTTTTATATTTTCAGAAATAACAATTCTATTCGTAAAAAACAAATAACAGAATTTTTAGTTTTCCCTGTATAACTCGGGAAGGGCGAGACTCCCTGTAAATTTTCTTGACCATTGTACTGTTCTCCACAATAGTTACCTTTTCTCCCATTTAATCGTCTTCGTATCTGTTACGGTTTAGAATATAGCAATGTTACCACATGATAAAAGAAACGGCCTGTATATATATTCACTGTTTATAGAACTCATTAAATTAAACAGCTGTTTCAGATTACTTATTACTAAGGTATCAACTGATAACACTAGTATCCTACGACATACCTCCATAATGACATGTGCCTGAGATTTATCCACTTGAAATGTTCCTTATATCGTTACATTCAAACTATTTAGCAGACATCTTGAACCTCCTGCATTATCCATGACGGGCATCTTTAAGACAGGCATACATTATGCAATTTCCATGCAATGCAAGTTTGGTGCTATGCAAGAAATTCTTGCATAGCTATTGCATATCTCTTGCCGCGCACATTACATTATGCTGTTTCAGTGCAATTCTGATTTGTTTTGACATTTTGACATCACTGAAATTAATGAACATGTCTTGTTTCGTCCCTTTTTCCAGATGATGACCAAAATCACGTAATTAAGATGCCTGGTTACACGTAATCAATAGAGATACACTCTGCTCAACATATCAGTCACAACACAATGAAAATAGCTAGAAGATAATAATACTGTTTTTGAAGTTCACGTTGGTGACGCTGTTACCACTAGAAAAATTACTAGGATTGCATAAAACTTGCATGAAAAATAGAGCAGATGCTATTTTCAAAACTTGCATGGAAATTACAGGCGCGCAAGCGCGTTAATGTAGTTTGGACTTGCATGGCACTTGCATTGCACGGAAATCGCATAATGTATGCCTGTCTTTATTATTGGGAATTCAAAATTAGATGCCAGCGCCAAAGTGGCAAAAAATGGAACCTCTTTCGCGTATTTATGTCGAAAGAACATAACCTCGTTGTCCTTTGTGCTATTGTTGTAGAAATGCTCAAAATGTCAAAATCATAGTTTCAACCTCATTTTCACGTAAGTATAGATTCAAAACCCGACACCAGAGGGAGTATCCCTTATCTTGAATTCCCAATAGCCATGGGATACATATTATGTGTGCCATCTGGCAAGGCCGTACAAGTTGTTATGAGTTGAAATAATGTTGATTTCACTTCACTGAATTCCTTACTTTTACGTTTTGAATAAATGTCAAATAAGTATCTTCTCAATCACATCAGGAGACTTCAATGGATAGGTAGAGTGGTCATTTATTAGCGTAAAATAGTGAAATATATGGACTTTTTCAGAAATTGTTCGCCTTGTATATGAAAAACCCGTCATGGGATTCCGCTGAAAATTTTGTACGATATGAATGAAAGTATTTCGAGTTCTCCCGTGAAAAAATATCGCTATCTTTTCGGACTCCCTTATGAGATATAGGGTGATTTAAAAAATCAAGGTTTTTATTTATTAAAGTATAACTAATTTTTTAAATTGATATCATTCGACTCTGTATACGATGAAACATATCATTTAACATTCTTCAAGTGAATTTTGTTATTTTAGGTTGTATTACTACAAGGTGTCCCAAAAACCAAAATTCGTTTTGTTTCCATATTTGTGAATCACCTTGTATGAATTGTATCAACTGTGATGCTAGATGAAATGAATTTATAATATTATGTGATAATTCTACCTTTTCTCGCATTTTCTCTTTATAAAACAACTAAATTATGAAAGTCTCAAAATAGCATTGTTTTCAAGTGAAATCGCCCTGTACTACTAAAAGATTTGGAAATGAATTTCTCATGAATTCATCCTTCACGGATGCGATGATGATCCCACAAAAGATAAATCCGAACTAAATCATAACTTGGGAGATACAGAGTGATGAAAAGTGAATGTTTCTCATATTCAACACCCTGTATCTCGAAAACTAGTCATAGGATCGTGTTGCGCCCGTTGAAACATTTCATCGGAATGATCAATTCTACAACATATCAAAAATTCAAGAAATTTGACGGAGAGCCATTTTCCCATATAAGGTGTGCGGGGTCCTTTCAGCAGCTTTCCGAATTTTCAATAATATACAGGGTGTTCCATTTAAAATAATCAAATTTCAGCAACTTTTTCAAGCAAACGAAAAAACTGTATTTTTTTACCACCCTGTATTGAAGTAACGGAGATTAGGCTGACGTGTGGGAAGTGTCCAAGTATCACCTAACTCCAAACCAAATTTCGATATCATAGTACTTCTTAACTAAAAGATATCGGCATTTTTAGAAGTTATGATTTTCGAAGAAAAAAATTGAAATTAATTTTTATTTCGAAAACGGTAACAGATAGGTATAGGGAAATATCAAGAAAAGTTGTCGGGCAATTGTTGGAGATTCCAAAAATAATATTATATACAGAGTGTTCCATTTGAAAAATCAAAGTTGCTACTGCTTTCTAATAGAAGCGGCAACACCGCATTGTCGAAAATATTTTAGTTGGCTAGAGAATGTCCGAATATCACCTCCATTAAATTTTCCAATTCATCCGTTGTCTGGTTCACCAGAAACGTCTAATGTGCCATCCACCGTGAATCAGCCTGTATATGAACCTGATTTTTCATTGTCAACATTTTTTTAAAATATCAATTTTTGATATTTTCACAAATGATACAAGTTCGTGAAGTAGGACTTTTTCGTATGATCGTGAAGTTTGTTGAATAAGGCACAGCCGAGTTCAACAAACACGCGAGTGCAAAAAAGCCCTTTACGAAAGTGTTTCATACAAAGTTTTTTCTTCGACAGTTATCATATTGCCAAATTGTAGCAATTATATCATTGATTTGAATGTTTAATGATATGAATTGTCGTCGTATTATCAAATAAAGACTTCCGAGTTATATTTGACGCAAAATACTGTATTTTTCAAAAATGCATAAATGTATGAACAGTGTGTAAAAAATTACTTTACGCACAGTTGATGATTTTACGCACAGGTGATTTTTTTACGCACTTGTGCGAAAAAGTATTACTTTACGCACTGTCAGCAGTGCGTAAAAGCTTAGTTTACACGCTGTCGTAGAAGAAAGTACTTTACTTTCGTACCAAATTCATATTTTTTGACACAACTCTTGTACAACTGACACATTTCAAGATTTGATCATTCAAAATCTACATTTCGCAGAACTTTTCATGTAGTAAATCATTTTTTGCTAAAGCAAAAAAAAATGTTTCCATCGGTCGCCAACGTTTATTAAACCTGGAAGTAGAGTGGAATATGGGAAATATGATCCATTTTATGAAACCTTCAGTATTCAAAAACTTGTAAGTACAGTTTTTTACAGAGTGGAGTTTGCGGATTCATCAGCAGGCCTTTTGTCAAAAACTACAGAATACTTTTTGCACATGTTGCGTATCTTCTCACAAAGCGATTTTTTTTTCAGAGGAATGCGTTTTTTGTACCAAGTGTAAAAGGAAATATAAGAACAAAAAATCCATGTTGAGTCATTATTATCAAGAGTGTGGAAAAAACGTGATTTATTCCTGTCCCGACTGTCATTTTAAAGGAAAAAGAAGATATGGCCTTTGGAGACATTTGACAATGATACACCAACTCAGTATAGGGATCCATGAAATAGATAAATATGGCAAATATCGTGAATGACGAAAATAATACTATTTGTAAAATTATAAATGTAAAATGGGATACCAAATAAACGTACGATCTAATAATTTGTTTTAATTTTAGCACACCATTTTTACACACTTCCTATCAATTTGACTTGTATTAATGTAGTGGAATCTTTATATTAAAAAATTCGGTAGTGAATACCAAAAGTTGAATTCATATTTTAAAATACGCGTTTTCAATACATGACTGTCTTGAATAATTTCCCATAAAAATACGTGTTTTCAATACATGACTGTCTTGACTAATTTCCCATAAAAATACGCGTTTTCAATACATTACTGTCTTGACTAATTTCCCACAAAAATACGCGTTTTCAATACATGACTGTCTTCACTAATTTCCCACAAACATACGCGTTTTCAATACATGACTGTCTTGACTAATTTCCCATAAAAATACGCGCTTTCAATACATGACTGTCTTGAATAATATCCTCAGATCAATAAGTAAACATAGATCGGCCCGATGCTACGTAAACATCATATTCACTGAACCGAAGACAACTTTGTTTATTTACGTACACCTCTCATCCCTAATGTTTTCAAACATTGACGCCCTGTGTTCAAATTGGTAAAAAAATATGATTTTGGTAGGAACCTACCAATAAATGCATAATCAATCATATTTTATATTCAGATTTATTATTCTAAAAATTCTAGAGAAATGTTTATGTCCAGAAAGATGTGAAAAAATTACCAAAAAGGAAGATATATGTCGTTTTGAACTGATGAAATTTTAGGCACTTCGAGCGGTTACTAGAATTATTTTACTCTTGGCAACACCGCTTGTGACACCGGCCGTGGCGGACATTGTACCTTGTCGTTTTGTGTTGATGAAGTGTTGTTAGAAATTTTCCTGTGTGTTTTCGTGGTTTTTGTCCTGCTTAAACAACTTAAAGTTACATTTGGACTATTTTTCAAAATAGTGCAGTGGTTTATTGAGTCGCAATGTCGAAATACTGCTTTGTTTGCAAAAAAAATTATAGTAAACAAACATTCCACAGGTGAGGTTCCAGTGGCGTCGAATGCACGATGCAAATCATGCTATCAAACGTATTCGGCAAATATAATATTGGAGGACAAAGAAACTCATTCAAAATTACAGATATCGAAAAGCAAAGTGCAAAGTGAAAAGCAAAGTGGTGAATTCCTCAATGTTTGTTATAAATATCTGTGAGCAAGGGGAAAAACATTGAGGCTTATAAAAGGAAAATTGAATTTATTTTCCAATAATATTGACATTGTTAAAATTCTATTAGTGAGGACAATTAATGATATACCAAAGGAGATGCTTTAAAGGACATGGCACTGGATACATGTATTCCTGGGGCTCGACAGATTTGTTTTATTTTTGGATATATCATTATAGTGGTCAAAAAAGCAACTTTCTTCATTAGACTTTTTTTCTGGCCCTACAGGGTGAGATAAAAAATTGGGTTGAATATCTAATGTCAATTGTGGAAAGTACTGTCTGTACTGTACTGATTTATCTTGATTTTTGGGTGAAATATGCTGTGAAAAATATTAATTGACTTTGAATGGTGTTCATACATACAGGATGAGGCAGAATACGCGATTTTTCCAAAACCTGTTTATTAACTTCTCGCCCAAGAGTGGACTTTTTATTTAATTTCTCTACGCCAAAAGTTCTCCTGAGGTTGCTCGTGTTAGCATTTTTGTTGTTCACATGTTTGTACCCATATACGGTATGTTTCACTTCTTAAGGAAACATCCTCGTATCTTCCGTAATTTTTGACTTCAATTTTTTTTCCTCGAATAAGCGGAACTGACAAAGTAGAAAGGGTCAGGTCTCTTTTGACAAAGACAGTTCTATTTAAAAATCAATAAATACCAAGTGTTGAAATCCTCATGTACTGAGCTTTCTTGAGAATCATTCTTTCACATACACTTTGACACTTTATATTTATACATTTGTAATATTTGTTAGGCTTAAAATTAAATAAATAATAGTGATATTTGCCAATTTGTTATAATAACGTGTGGTATAAGCATATATTTCATTCAATAAATATTTTATTTCCTGTGTTAAAGTTGGTTTTTAACGAACAGTCGTTACCGACCGATGATGAACCCTTCACTCCCATAAACACCTACTACGTAGGCTTATTATGGCAAGTACCTGTCAGAAAACAACTACTCCCCTGGCTAAGACCACGATGGGTATTGAAAAAACGCACTTGCAATTGCGTCCTCTGATGCTTTGAGGAACGTTGCACAAGTATCTGTCAGATTTAATTCAATACCCGTCGTGGTCTTAGCCAGGGGAGTAGTTGTTTTCTGACAGGTACTTGCCATAATAAGCCTACGTAGTAGGTGTTTATGGGAGTAAAGGGTTCATCATCGGTCGGTAACGACTGTTCATTAGAAAACTGTCTTTGTCAAAAGAGACATAACCCTTTCTACTTTGTCAGTTCCGCTTATTGACAATTCATAGTATATTCGGAATTTGAAAAAAAAATGAAGTATTGCCTTTACCAAGGCATAACTATGGTTTGATAAAGGCTCTTCTTCAAAGAAATTATTTCCAAAACTTTTAAGCAAGTCCTTCGGTATATCATTAATTGTCCTGTTAGAATTTTAACATTATCAATATTATTGGAAAATAAATTCAATTTTCCTGTCATAAGCTTCAATGTTTTTTCCCCCTGCTTACAGATATTTATAACAAACATTGAAGCATTCACCATTTTGCCATAGGCTTTTCTTATCTGTAATTTTGAATGAGTTTCTTTGTCCTCCAATATTATATTTGACGAATACGTTTGATTGCATGATTTGTATCGTGCATTTGACGCCACTGGAACCTCGCCTGTGGAATGTTTGTTTACTATCATTTGTTTTGAAAACAAAGCAGTATTTCGACATTGTGTCTCACTAAACCACTGCACTATTTTGAAAAATATTCCAAATGTAACTTTAAGTTGTTTAAGCAGGACAAAAACCACGAAAATACACACGAATATTTTAACAACACTTCATCAACACAAAACACTTGCACTTGCGTTCTCTGATGCTTTGAGGAACGTTGCACAAGTATCTGTTCGATTTAATTCAATTCCCGTCGTGGTCTTAGCCAGGAGAGTAGTTGTTTTCTGACAGGTACTTGCCATATGAATGAACTGGTCCAAAATTTAGGAAGGATAATACTCAACAGAATGAACAATTCATTTATGGATGTTGGAGAAGGTTTCTTAACTCATAGGGCCAGTTGCATAAAGAATTTAACAGACAAATAAATATTTTAATGACTTTGAACGGGATATGATTAAAGGACACTTGAGTTGTTTTTATTGTTATACTTTAACAATAAAATATACAATACATAGACCAATATGTTTATACGAACATGGCGTCATATATATGAATAATTAAGCGGGAGTGACCCAACATGACATCTGACATTTGACAGTACTCACAGAACATAACAGATCACAATAATAGTCAACATATTTGATTTGAAGATTACTATGGCAACGCATGTCTAAGCTCACCAGTTATGTTACCTACGTTAACAGAAGGCTTTATGCAACTGGTCCATATTTATTCAAATATTCGTATTGATTCGTTGAAACTTGATCTACACAACATAAACCCCCAGACACCAAACTTGAAATATAGTCAAGGAACTTGTTAAATCTCTCGAAATAATTACTTTAGACCATAAATAATGCTTTATTTTTGATAGCTGAAAACTCCTAGAATCCAACTAAGGAAAGAATATCACAAAACTAATCCGCTATCTTGAATCCCCAAATTTTGATAGAAAGTTATTCGCTGCCAACCCCCGGCTTTTTATTGACCCTAGGAATTTTAAGACAAAACCGTGACATAACTTGTTGCAGCTCACAGGTACTGCATTTGCATAAGTAATTTTGACCCCCTTAAAAAAGCACGGCACTGTGCTAGAGGTGTTGTGTTTTGGTTCGAATGTCAAAAACCCGAAACAAAACAGTTTCCGCAAGAATTATCTTCCGTTCAGTGAATATGATGTTTACGTAGCATCTGAGATAATATCCCATCCCATGTGACTGTCTTGACTAATTTTCCATAAAAATACGCGTTTTCAATACATGACTGTCTTGAATAATTTCCCATAAAAATATGCGTTTTCAATACATGACTGTCTTGACTGATTTCCCATAAGAATACGCGTTTTCAATACATGACTGTCTTGACTAATTTCCCATAAAAATACACGTTTTCAATACATGACTGTCTTGAAAAATTTTCCATAAAAGTACACGTTTTCAATACATGACTGTCTTGGATAATTTTCCATAAAAATACGCGTTATCAATACATGACTGTCTTGACTATTTTCCCATAAAAATACCTGAACTCTCCTATACTATATACGTGAGACGTAGTTGAAGAAATATCAATACATGAAATGAACCTTGCAGTAGCCTCAATTTATCACTCCTGATTTTTTTTTATCTATTATTTGTTTCAAATTTGATTATATAGTCTGCGCAGGAGATCTTCATATCGACAATTTGGGACCTATAAATAGTTCTTGTGTACAAATGAATGAAATTATTGATACATTCGGTTTGAAACAAATTGTTGATCAACTAACACAATATTCCCTAACCAGTTGTAAAATTATAGATCTGCTTAGATAATCTGTTTTGAGATATTAACTGTAACCGACTTTACTCTGTACTACGATCGATTGTAGTTCTTCCACCGACCATTTTCTTGTAACATGTAAAGCTGGTCTTGTAGAAGCAACAGGTGATAGATAGTTTTATGTACATATTCCGAAAATTCAGATAATTCAATTGATTCATTTCTTGTTGTTTTACATGCAATTGAATTCTGTGTCATGTATGCAATGATATTGAGGAGAAAGTTGTCGTAGTCACTACTCTACTACTTCGAATTTTCGAAAAACACTCTTTCTGAAAACCTTTAAAATCACGAAGAAAATATTACTGTGGATAAGAGATAATATGAAACTTATCTTCAAACTCAAAGATGAAGCTCTCTCACGATTCAAAAGAAGAATGTGTATTCATCACTGAGAAGATTATAAAGAAACGAGAAATCTCAGGAATCAAATAGTGATTCTCGAAATATAATATCTCATTTATCGTTAACCTGAAACATACAATTATGGAAAGAACTAGCTGATATGAACGTAAGTACAAAAATACTATTCTACTATTGCACATATCGCTACCAGTCTGACTTCTAATTGACAATAGTCCACCAGGAGATTGGTGATCGTTTTTTTGCTGCCAGGGTAATACATTTTGTTTTTAAATGTTCGAAATACTGAATTGATACACTGACATGTGTCAATTCTGTCAAGTATCAAGTTCCATTTTTTTTTTCATTTGAATTTATCGAAAAAATATTTGCAAACAAATCGAGCTGTTACAAATGTTGTGTTCCATTTCGCTGGAATGTGTACGAATATACAAAAAAAAATAATTTCGCAGATTCCCGAAAACCAAAGAACTTGCTCGAAAATGGTAGTTCCATTTGAATCTTCCCATAGACGAACTAGGATTCTTTTATCGTAAATGAATTTCCGGAGATCATTTCAAGGAGAGTAAAAGATTGGGAAAACACCGTTTATGTCAAAACTCTGATTTTGTTGAGTTCCATTCTCGATGTTCAAATTCGAAATTTGAGAAAACACTTTCCTTTTTAGACCCCATTATCTGAAAATATTTCCAATACTTCAACCACAGAAGGTGATAGAATAACTGATGATTCTGTTTCTTGTAACTCTTGATAAGATTTACTATTGTAACTCTGAAGTTGGAGAGTTAACATAATTTGAGGCATTTTCTGGTAGGAACTGCTGATGAAGAATGTAACACTATTGGTTATGTAGAGGAAGATAGCTTATATCACATAGAACCCATGGATGAAACTGTTGACTGTTGTCTTTCTGAACATGGTTATAATTGTGCAGAGTTACTGGATAGTTTATTCCTGACGCTGAGTGAAGCACACAACATAGAAAATAAATTTAACAAATCCCCAATGTGCTTCTCAAATTTGGAAAGAAAACGAATGACTAGGATTACATCTTCCAAACTTAGACCCATAATCAAAGAGAAGGCCTAAATAATAAATAACAGCAGCCATGAAAGTTGGGTTGGATTATAAGGATGATGAGCTAAATATGAAACTGAAAATGCAGATTTCGCATGTTTCTCATGTGGACTTGTTATTAACCAAGGAATTCCTTCCTAGTTACCGTCCCCCGAAAGAGTTGTTTTCGATACCAGTACTAATATCTACCATTTGTTGGAAATATAAAAATTTGTATGTATAGGATTGAAAAAAAAAAAATACACTCTAAAACAATATGTGGAACATAGGTATTCCTTGAAAACAGTAAGGGAGTGTTAGCTTTGAAAAAAACATCAATTATTTTCAAATTCTAGGGCAATTAGCTCTGACAGGATTACATTGTTGTGGATTGGGCTTTGGATCCTGTACCGGCATTTTGAATAGTTCAAATCAAATCATGAGCTTTATACAGTCAGTGTTCAATGTGGTCTTGGAGTCGATTCTGGCCACTACTACATACTTTGGCTAAGATCAGAACAGACGGTACAAATTTGATGATAGTTGCTTGAATAGACTATTTCCTATCAAATTGGAGCCTCTAGAGAACATACATCTTTTTTTACCGAAAAGCAGCTATTAATAATTCAACAGACCTCGTTATGAATTTTCATTCAATTAATTCTAACTCTTCCAATGACGTGATGTTACAGGTATTTACGGGTTTTCTACAGCTGTGAAAGCGATTGCGCCACCAAATCAATTTAAGCAGCCCCGGAGCTCCGATACATTTTTTTTCATTATTTTTTTGTTATTGCTGTATTCAATATTTTAATAGAATTGCTTTTTTTTATTTTAGTCCCTAATACTGATTTTTTTTTCAACTCCTGTAGTTGAATAGGACCACAATTTTTTTCCAGTTTTCAATATCCTTCTACTTCATAGATCATGTGAGCTATGAGAAGAAAAATCTGTGAACTCAAGGCAAAGCATAAATGTATCGATGTTTCTCTAAAAACCGAGGATATCTGATTCGATCAATTTTTCATTATATTTTAACTCTCAGTTTCCGACAATAGTAAACAATTTGTTGAAGTTGACAGATGACAATTGAATCAGTATTTCCAACATTTGAAAACAAACTATATTACCAACCTGACAGCGAAAAATCGATCACCAATATCCTGTGGAATATTGTCAATTACACTTGTGTGGGGCCATTTTTATAAAGAATGGCACTACAAGCCCTAAGATACGTAACGGAAAAGGCCTGAGCACTATGAAATAATGATCACACTGATGTGCTTACCTGAACCTCAGAAAAATCCTGCCACAGCAGAAGAAAATTTCCTCCAAAATATGCAGCGTCAATAGTCGCAAAGGAAATTTCTAGATATGAATTTTTCAGATCGATGATGAACGAAGTAAAGTCGCCAAATGTCTCTTCAATCAAAGGGCAACGGAAACTGTCACTGTCAGACATCCGTCAAAGTCGACCAGGTGAACAGAACAGCAGAAACCTTGGACTCGATCGGTAATGTCATGGAACATCAATATCATTACTTCATGAATTGATTAGGAAAGTTCGATTATGTTTGGTTATCGGAAACAAAATGGTCAATTACGCAGATGTCATTGTGATATATTTGCTTTGCAAACATTCAGAAGATTCAGTGTTGCCAACTGAACCAAGACAACAATCTGCGGAAAGCTTTCCATCTTTGTTTATTATTCGAACCGAACTCAACATCAAGTACTTGTAAATTCCACCTAAATGGTATAATGTGGATTAATCAGAGATAGTTTAAGTGAATTCAAAGGACAAAATAACAATTGTGAAATTGAATTGATTTACATAATAACCGAGAAGAAATGTTACGGTTCTGTGTTCTAACTACAGAGAAATAAAGTTTTGACCAAAAACTTGTTTACCAGATAACGCTGTCATGCCGCAAACATAGTTCCACTGATATCTGTCATACGCGAAAGGCAGGTTGCATAAATTATTGGAATTCGAACATTGTATGTTACTATTTTTACTTTTAGTTTTAGATCAGTTCATGTCTGCTCGAATTAGTAGTGCAAAGGTAAGTACTAAAATTCAAAAAGATCTGTACATGACGATGACCAAGTTATCATTTTAAAAAGTGGCGTACAGCGTTGAGAGTTTATCTCAATGACACAGATCTCCTGAAATTATTGAAACAAAAAGGGTTTTAATAGTGCAAAATATACCGGAAACAACAATCTGGAACATCAAATCTGATATTATTGGTCACCAGGTATACTCGGAACTAGTTATTTCGGTCTCTTTTCAAAATACATTCAAAATGTGTTTCTTGAAAGTAAAAATAATTGCAGAGTTACGTCATAGCATGAATTTTAATAGATGTATATAAGATCTTGGAATTTGTATGTAATTTCATGGCAAGTGAATGAAAAATTATGAATGGTTCTGGACGCCGATCATCCAAATTCCACCCCAGTTAGAAATTAGGAACTAATCAACAAGTGGTTGGACATACTGACCTTCATTAGGAGGTCACAAAGGTTTGAAAAGGAAAACTAGGAGGATGAATGTAGATAAGTGGAGAACAGAGGATGGCAAAAAGGGTCCATGAGGGCCTACTTGCCTGTCTGCGGTCGCCTCCCCAAAGAACTACTACTACTACTAGAAATTAGAGCCCTCATTACTACAAATAATGAAAGAAAAACGTTTTTGAAGCTACATGTCTCGAGAACTGCCCATTTCTGAGTTTTGTGACTATGGGCACTTTTGATCGGCATAACAAGAACTACAACATACCAAAGATCCAGCGAAATCTACGGAAAACCATTTTTAATAAAACATCTGCAGGGTCTTTTGGTAGGGCTGTAATTTCCCATTAAACTTCGTTTTTTTTGCAAAATTTCTTCTTTGCCAATAGTTCAAGCAGGTATGTTAATGTCAGTAAAACCGTTAAAGTTCATCTTCTTTACACTGAGGATTATCTCTAAACGTGTCTCCAACAAGTTACAATGCGCTGCCCGCCTTATAGTTCTATTAGTTTTTCATTTGCATCTAGTGTGTTAGATTAGATACTCGATGTTGTTTTTACTGTGGAGGAGGTATGGCATGTTGCATGCAATTAATAACAACTAACAAAGAAAGTCAACTTTTCCAGGATATAGAGTCTTTCCTTGTACCAGATGTGGAAAGCCTTACAGATCAAAGAAGGCGATGTACACCCACTTCAGATTCTCTTGCGAAAACAAGAGGTCGTTTTTTTGTAAATTGTGCGATGCGGCCTATTTCTACAGTCACCATTTGAAGAGACACATAAGACAACAGCATATCGGCATCATAACTCCGATTATTTCTTAATAAATCAGAACTGAACGTAAACATTGTGAACCAGAGATACATTCCTTCTTTTCGTGTGTGTTTATTAAATTCATTCGAAATTAATTAGTAACCGATAGTCAGGTTTATAATAGTAAGGGAGGTGGCGAGCAAAATTTCGATGTAATCGGCACACGTGGCAGGCAAGGATCGCGTCTGCCACCATGGTGGCGCTGCGTTGTCAATTGACAAGATTCAAAAATGTAAAAAAGTGTGCTTCATCACAATCATCCTGTGAACACAGAAAATCGAAGAGACAGACATCCAGTACTCTGACTGTTGCGGTATTTATTTTCTAAGTTATTTTTATGATTTAAAAAACTGTGCAGACTTAGCAGACCAGAATCGTTTGATCAAAAGCAATGAGAAGGACCATGGAAAAATAGTCTGCCAGCATGTTGCCTCTGCTATGTCTATTGACAGCGCTACAAAAATGTAAAAAGGTGTGCTATATTATGAGCACATCTCTGCCTCTTGAACTGATTTTTAGATTTCTCATAAAAACCAAGAAAATCGATGAGGCAGATTTCCAGGCTTGTGATATCCCAAAGGCAGACCATTTGAATTTTTTTCCAACTCGATGCTCGCGCCATGTTATGAGTAAAAAATTCAACGTCTACTGAATATTATTGAAAATTCCACACCTAACATTTCCGACCAATTAAAGGCCTGTATTTTTGATCATTTCAACTGATAAAATTACGAAATTTTACTGGAATTTTTTCGACGTGAGTTCGAATCCCACTGCTGGAACTTTTTTCAATTTTTTTCCTTCAAGCATTCAGTTATTCATGTATAATTGTTATTCTACCTCATATTGCATTCGAATTAACATACAAAGACTATTTACATTTCAAAACCATCAAAAACCCTCAATATCCTAGTATTTTTATAATAATATTTCGGTGTAATCTGTTGGAATGATTTTCAAAATCAAATCAAAACCAAAACGTGTCAGAAATATTTGAGTTTTAAATCTGTTATATTGAACAAAATAATGATAGTTAAACTATAAACATAATAATCCAATAATACCCGCTTACCCTTGATTCCGTGAAATTCAAACAATTGTACAGCTGAAAATCAGTGAGCAAAGTGTCTGCCAAGTATTCAGGGAGTCATAATGAATCGAATGGGTGGAATGAAAACCGTGTGCAAATAATACAGAGCCCTCAATGTCTGCCTCTTCAATTTCCGTCGTTTCCAGGATGATTGTGACCATGTACCCCAAAGGCAGACATGTGCAAATGATTGGGGTTGCCTACAAAAGGTGGTGGGGCATCAAATCATTTGCACTTGTCTGCTTCTGCCTCTGTAACGCGGAAACGCAGCGACATAGGCCCTCAATTAACTGGACCAAATCAATTCGTAGTGATCTAAACTGTAATCCACCTCGAAGTGAAACTTGTGCTAATCATATACCGAAATGCTTGCCACCTTCCTTACTATAACCTTTATGAATGTAATACCCACGCAAACGGCTCACAGAGAAGTATATCAACACAAAATTCCCTTCTCAGCTATGATATTATGACAGAAATGACGTGAATTATTCGGAAGGCAATTTATTCAATGCCTGCTGTAAAGTTTGTACCATATGGGAAAAGGGTTATTGATAGAGTAAAGAAAAATAGTTTCTATCTGATCGATTGTCCGATAACCTGAAAATTGATTTTTTCCAATACTCACTTCGAAAATATGTCATTTTTGATGACTTTTAAATGTCAAAAGTAAGCTACTTTGCGTGCAAAATAGTACAGAGAGCATGAAATGACATAAATTTCCAACGGTTCTTTGACAATTATTCTGGTAATAAATTTAATGAAGTGAGCTTAGCAATTTTGGTAAAATAGACGGTGTCAATGTAAAACCATCTTCACTATCACTACTCATTTTCGATAACCTAATTTTTTAAATGAATTTCATAGAAACTGTAAAATGACAAATTATTAAACAGACGTTAAAAAACTTGATTCGATTTTATTTATGATCATGAAGTTTGATGATATAATTACAGTCCAGTAGCTCATGAAAGTCGTAGGAAATGAACATTTCGATACAGTTCTAAAACGTTGTAGGTTTCTGAACCGAAGACGCACGAAAATGTACGATTCCAATTCTCACTGTCACTGTTAAAACAATAAGAATTGGACTTTTGCGTTCAAAACGTAAATAATGGATGGTATTTGATTTTTTTGTATTAAAAACTGAAGTATTGAAAAAAATCATGTATACAACTCAAATATAAAGTGTGGCAGAGCGTCCTACTTGTATCGACCACCATCAGGCCCGGGAGGATCTGATGATGGAAAAAGAGCGCTCGAAACGTCCTAAGCGCTCAAAATCTAGAAGCTAGACTCGAGTGGCAAAGTCTACTTCTTTCTGGGGTTTCAAGATCATGCAGCAAATCTATTATTGGATTAAACTGAAATACACAAGACTATTTGAATATTAAAAGAGGACAAAAACAGTGAGGGAAAATGTAACATGAACGATGACAAAACACATATTCATACGAGAGATAAATTAGTTTTTTGTTAAAGAATCAGTAGAAGTTCAACGCGTTCTGCTATGCTCTCTTTATGGGGACAGATGTTTTTAGGAAACAAGAGGTATTTTAAGTGACCGACTATAAGAGTTCATGATGTCTTCGAGCTACGTTTCAATTCATCAGTTTATTATTTAACCAAATTTGACGCAAACGGCTTAGTTTACATTATTTCTAAACCAACATCGGTGATTGAACTCCGGACACTGTACTTGTCAATTAGATCACTTGTTGAACTTGTTCAGGGCACTAGTAAACCCAAACTGATCTATGGGATCTCAATCTACGTGTGCGTCAAAAATTATATGACTTGTCACCATTTATGGGCTATCATTAGAATTAATTACACCCAAATCATAGGAAGGGTTCTTGTTCATGAGTGTTTAGCTATCTCCTATATCCGTTTGATTGCAAGTTCTTCTTTAAAAAGTCTGTTACTTATTCGGCATATTAGTAGTAAGCGTCTTAGTCACTTTTGGTTTCGACATTTTTGAACGGTGAGGTAATTATTTATGCGCTTTGATAATTACTCTAGTTTGATTTTTTTTAATATAGCAGAGTACGGCGATCGGATCGCTACAAACGCCTCTTGCTCGTGCAAGAAAGTGTGGCTTCATTTTCTTTATTTCCTTAAGCAAATGAATCATCTTCTTCTTCTACATGTTGCAAACTTTATGGAGGACACGTTACTTTCAAAAACCATTCAGATAGGTTCTCGATCATCCAAGATAACATATTAATGGAGATACGTGCTTAGAACGGAGCATGTAGTATTTATAAAACCTTTTAAGCCAAAAAGTACCTAACCTCTTGAATTTCATAGGCGAATTCAAGGAATGTATAGCTCAAAACCAAGAATCGATAGATTGGTTTTGCAGTTGGTTAGCCAATTCAACCATACTAGTCTTTACGCAAGCTTTTTAGAGTGAGGTGTGGACTTGACAGTCAGCGTTCTATAGATAATAATGATATGAAAACTATTTAAAATGTAAAATGAAGCTGAAAAAGTGGCTATTTTGTCGAATAGTTCAAAGATAGTGAACAAATAAACACTTTTTCAAATTGATTAATTGTTTCAATTGCTATCCCTTTGTTAATTTACCAACGGGAAACTCCAACAGCCAAGACAGGCCGCTAAATTTGTAGTAGGTAAGTGGAATTATAGAATGAGTAAGTGAAGAATTACTTCTGGTCAGTCGTTAGAAAACATTCAAGCACCAGAGTAGACTTTCGTCAAAGTTCAAGGTGAACTCAATTCAATAATACGAAGTTACTGACAAAATCAAATGATTTCTCAATGACAACAATATTGTTCTCGCAGTAACATCCTGGCAAATTGATTGATTTCTTTAGAATTTTTTTATTTTCAGACTGTGGAAAGTTAAAATTCCAAAAATTTCCTTCACAAAATAAATTTTCAATCAGCATTTTCTTCAACTTGTCATAACTAACTTGTTGAACAAGCAAAAATAATTGATTTGTTTGTGACATCCTCTATTGTGACTTAAACCAAAACCTCACCCATGTTCCTACCAGCTTTGTGTGGTTTTCGTCATCATGTATACAAGCACTCAAGCACTGGCAACTTTTTTTAGTGGGAAGTGCACACTGAATTATTTTCTGTGAGTGGTGGTGCTTCACCCTGTATAAGAAAGGTATACGAGTTGTTGTTTTTCATCCTATGATTAGGTTTTATTTGCACTTCACAAAAAATAGTTCGCTCGATATTTTCGTTCGTTTCATGAAATTCAGTTGACTTTTTCATTCACATCCCGCATCTAATCATCGAAGAATATTTTATCTTGGTGTAGGTGCTTATGATAGGTCCACCATTTTCAAATTCTAACCATAAATATGTAAACTTTAATATTTCGTTTTTCAGCTTCTTGCACGACATGTAGAAAGTCATTCAAAAACAAACATAGTTTGAGAGCGCATATATCACTGGACTGTATGAAATTGACTGTTTTCACTTGCAAACATTGCCCCTTCACAACGAAGAGAAGATTCGATATGAGGAAACATTATGCGTCAAAACATAAAATGATTTTTACTCAGTGATATTTATTCTAAGAAATGTGTGCCCTGATCATGACTGCTGACTAGTGTTAAAGGAAGGTCTCACAAATTTGGATCGAACAGGACTTGACCAAGACCAAGATAGGATTGATGAAGTTTTTTTTTTATATTAACGATATAGATATGATATTTTCGGTTACATTTTTTTTTCTTTCACAATATGAATTTTCAATAAGAGTTGTTTTGTTTCAAGGCTGTCCTAAATTTTGCATATTGTGCGATGCTCACTATTTCGATATTCTCACCTTATCACTGACTACTATTCCACTCACTAAACATTAAGCCAATGACTTATTCTTACATCCTTGGATCCTTGGTGATAGTGGTCATTTGACCTGATAATCTACTGAGTGAAAATTAGGGCCAAGGATTCGTTCGCCTAAAATGTTTGCCATATTATCACTAAATGTCCTCCTTTTGAGTTGAGAGACAAACATGAGTATGTCTCCCAGCAGTACTTCGGAAACAGATAAAGTGTTGAATGGCAAAAAAGTTGCATAATAGAAGGACCTACGTGAGAAGGAAAGACACATGCATGAAAGTTGTCTTCGAGTCTTAGTTTTGATGCCCTTGCCTTAGATTTATAGTTTTCAATTTCATGATTTCTTTCATTGATGGATGTTCTATTTCAGTCTATGCACAGGAAGACTCTGGAAAGTACCGATGTATTCAGTGTTGCGGAATTTACAAGAATCACAAACAATTTCGCAAACATTTCAATGAACAGCACGTGAGTACGCGGAAATACGACTGCTCCAAATGTGGGAAATATTTCAAGAGAAGATACCACCTCAAGAGACACTTTCTGATACACATAACTTAGACCAATTTTGGAAAATTACGATTTTGCATCGGTCATTTCCACTTGTAGATAATTACATATATTGAAAAAATGTCTTGTACTATCTATTTGGGTGAAATGTTACCTAAATAGTAGTACAATTTTAATGATAATAAAATACAATGAGAAAAAATACAATTTGAATGAAGAACAAGAACAGGCGAAAATTATTATATATATAAGTCTATGAACATTGATATGGAAGTATATAACTAATTTATTTGGAAACCAATACAATTTTGGTAGCCGGTGATTATGACACGTCACTCCACATGTCGGATATATTTGCATATGACTGTTTTACCATAAAATTCAAATATATATTTCCAAGAGAAATTTTATCTGGATACCACGTATATCAACTACACACCAAATTCGACCACACACAATGATAGAAGTGTTTAGAATATAAATCAACAACATCAGTATAAATACTAACAATGTACATATGCTTCTTGTCATCATTAATAAAAAAACAGATCGTGTTAAAATAAAAACTTATTGAGCATTGAGCGAAAATGGGCACTATACTCTAAACATTATGGGACCTTTCTTTACCGACTCCACAAATAACAGGACAAATAAGTCTGGCTCATTGTTTGGATTCTTTTGCCAATGAAGAAACTTTCGACGATGATGAACAACCAACATGTTCGAAGTGCAGAGAGAAAAGGAAGTGCAAGAAGTCCCTATCCCCATGACCCCCATGACTCATGTCTGGAATGAGCGTTAGGGCAATGAATCTGCGGACCATGTAGTAAATATTTTCACATAATTTTATATTCTATTCTTGTCTATTTTTGTCAAATTTATTATCATGCCGTTTGGGCATTGGACATAGTACCCCCATTTAACTTTTTTGTTTGTTATAATTATATTAAAAGGAATTTTTTCCTCTCCATAAGGCTGAAGATGGATTCTTGCTGAATCCGAAACATGTACCCCCCAATTAGTTTGATGTTGTTAAATTAAAGTGGTGGAGATGATTTTGTGATATTTCTTCCCGCTTCATTTTAATTATAGTTAATTTCAATTTTTGAAATTTATTCAAGATTTGCTCAAATAAAATTTAGTAAAGAATTAATCAACACATTCATCACATGATTAATATCCAGGTGCAATTTGACTAAAATCGTATGATGCCGCCATCTGGTAGCGATTACAGAGGCGCAATAGGATTTCTTTCGTTCTCTATTTATAAAAAATTAAATAAGTCTAATCAGTTGGTACATCAGGGTTTTTAGGTCTCTTAGGGACATTAAAAAGATGACTGCTTCCTTGGGTAAGTTTTCTTTTAATTATCAACCAAGATTCTTAAATTTTTCTTTATAGAAATGTTGTATTTAAGCTCACTATACGATCATGTGATTGATGAATATAAGAAAGACATTGCAATCATAAAAAAGTATTACAATAATTCTACACTATCAGGCCGAAAGTCAATCGTCAAGTTCATTTGGTCTTATGTAAATAAGGAAATTTGGGATCTATTGTATATATTTATTACTGAAAAACTAGATAACGCTTGGATTGGGTTAACAAAAGGAACTATTGAATCGAATGTTCAATGGAATCAGTGCGAATGGTTTGGACCGAACTGTATCTTTTTGGAATGAATATCAGTGTGATTATGTAGGGCACTCCGCTTTGCGCCGCGTCGTCAAACTCTTTTCACATAATTTACTATTCACGAGTTTGTAAAACTTTTTGAATTTTCTTTGATAAATTAGAATTAATATTTTTTTATAAAACAAGCATTCCCATTTACATCAGTAGATGTAAAATTCTATTTTTCATCACTTTGGAAGTTTGCAGAACTATATTTTTATTTCATTCTCATTTCCGTACTGCAGGCGCAGTTGCAAAACATTACATGTTTCAACATCTTCACTTGCAATATCATTCATTTAGTAAAAATGTTGATACCTATTTTAATGAGAAAAAACGATTTTGTGACAAAATGTCTTTATTGGTTAACGCATAAGAGGTTGCAGATTAAAGCACTCCTTCGAGTTTGCAAAAATTGTGGAATTTTCATCGACAATTAATAGTAATAATATTTTTTATAAAACAAACATTTCCGTTTTGTTCGAATGGTTGCTTTATGGGAAGACTTCGAAAGTTTGCAAAACTTTTGCTTGAACGAATTCGAATATGTCACAATATTCACTAGGGTTTGAAGGCCGTCGTTCTTTGGAATTTCTTCCTAACGTTTCGCTAGAGCGAGTGGCGAGCTTCTTCAGAGGCTTAATGTTGTATTTTCTTGGTGGGTTTGAAGATTGTTTTTATGTTGTGTTGCCCCAAGAGTTTTCAAATTATGTCTGTGACCTTAGGAATATATGAAAGATACGCACGTACAACTATCTGAGCCCCTTCTTCGTCTCGTGGAAGTTCTCGGTTTCATGGCCCTGTTGATGTCGGATGCACTATATCCTTTGATCTTAAGGTTGCTTGGAGATGTTCTAGTTTATTCTGTAGATGCTCAGGTTCACATATTCTCCGAGCACGTTCCGCTAGTAAGGAGATAATTCCTCTCTTCTGACTAGGATGGTGGTTTGATAAAGCATTCAGTTCCCTATCCATTTGCATAGGTTTTCGGAATACTTTGTGAGTCAGTCTTGTGCCATATCTTTCGATAAGTACATCTAGAAATGCTACCCGCTGTTCCTGTTCAGTCTCCATGGTGAAGTTAATGCTGGGGTGTTGAACATTTAGATGTTCTAGGAAACGGTTAAGTGTGTCCCTTCCGTGTCTCCAAATGACGAAGGTGTCATCCACGTAACGTAGCCACATGCTCGGTTTAAAATCAAAAGCATCAATTGCTTTCTCTTCAAAATGTTCTATAAAAAAGTTGGCAATGACTGGGCTGAGTGGACTTCCCATCGCCAAGCCATCTACTTGCTCATAGAAATTTCCATTCCATTGGAAATAACTTCCCGTGAGACAACAAACCACAAAAAACAATAATTCAGTTATTTTTTCGAGTTTGCAGATCTTTTGTAATTTTCTTCGAAAATTTTGGATTCAAAACACATTTTTTTTCAAACATACTTTTCTGTCTTGTTTGAATGGTTATTTTGTAGAACTTTTGCAATTTTTTCCTGGTTTTCAACATCTTCCGTTCAGAAAAAAGGGTTGCAAAATCAGACTCAATATCATTTGAACGTACTCTTCATTCCAGTGGAATTGTAAGACTTTCGTAATCACTGTTCAATTTTGGAAAAATCATGCCTACACCTTTATCTACCAAAATGATTGATTCTAGTTCTTCAAAAGATGTGCTACGTACTTCAGCTTCTGAACATTCTCTAGAGCTGTCAACAGCAATTTCTCTCGTTGGTCATGCCTCGCCCACAAACTCGCTTCTCGCGGTACTAGTTGCTTAGGAGGTTTCCCAGATGAAAATTTGTGTTATTCCGTTGAATAATTCAAAGCCATTATTAAATTTCGAACCAGTTTTTATTTTATTGTTTACATCAGTCACGGTTTAGACTCAAATGGATAGATACATTTTGATACACTACAAGAACGATTCGCACTGGTTCCATTAAAAAATTCCAAACTCTGTGCCTCTATCTATTTTCAATTTGTTTTTTCAGGAGCAGTCAACTTGGAGCAAATAACCGGCCAACATTACAATTTCGCCTGTAAAATTTGTGGCAGGGCCTACAAGAGAAAGAGCTCACTTTACAATCACAGGCGGTGGGAGTGCGGCAAGGATCCTCAATTCAAATGCTCCTACTGCCCATACAAGGGAAAGCAGAAGATTCATTTCATAATGCATGTAATAGCCAAACATAAGGAACACAAACAGGAAGTTCTGAGTACCGCGTATAATCGATGACAATGCAGTATTCGATACTTCATAAAACAAATTTGGAGTAATTTTTTTGTGCATGACATGCCACAACTTTTTTGAGGAATCCGTACCAATCATTTTGTTGGTATTCAAATTTCAACTCATATTCAATCAGATGGATTCAGAAATTTAACTGACAGACAAGCTTTATTTAGGTAGTTCAAACATCAATAATTATTGAATGAAGTACTTTCGTTTTCAAAACGGTTCTTTATGGTAAATATAGAAACATTTATGTACAATCCGTCCCCATGCTGTAACCTATTGAAAAAAAATGGTGGTCAGTCTCCAATAGAAATCAACAACTACTACCGAATTATATAGAACATTTTGCAATTGTGGTCTACAAACAGCATGAAATCAGTTTAATGCAAACAAACGTGTGAACACCTGCAGACCAGTATCATGATTATTACCAATAATCAGTACATGTTACCTGTTACGTGTCACGACAAGCATTCACGTGTACAACTTGTATTTCTTGTCAGCAAGAATCTGATGGACATAATTCAGTGATCGAAAGGGTGGTTAGCAATAGTGGATTTCTGTTCATTTCTTGCCAATGAATTTGTATACTATAGGATGTAGCAGAAGGCTAGAATGGAAATACATTTTGCTGAAATTCAGGCCTCAAAATACGCTAATCTAGTATTTTAGTCCGTTGCTAAGCAACGAACTTTCCCGGACCGTTTTCGGACCTAAACGGTACGGGAAAGTACTTTCCCGTACAGAAAACGATCTGAGAAAATTTTTGCCGGCTCGTTTACATTTTAGACAGTTATTGAATTCACGCAAACAATATGTAGAATTCCTTAGTTTTTGATAATGCTGATTGCGATTTCAGAAAAAATAGTATGTGTACCTCGTAGTAAAAGCACATTCCCAGACTTCAATGCTTGTTGGCCTCGGCTTAACGCCTCGGCCAACAATTTACATTGTCGTCCGGGAATGTATTGCTTTTACTACTAGATACACAATATACTATTTCTATCGCCGAATGATTCATCGTATATTTTCAGTCTTGGCCCAAATTCTGTCTGATCCAATTCACTGTACAACATTCTCGAACAAAACTGCAAAGATGAAAACTTCTTCATAACAATAATTTTTATACATTCAAGATGTAGATGAATATTGTTGATACTGAAATGCATGAGATGGAAAAATCACACTCTTACTCAGAGTATAATTTTCAAGCAAGACTGCAACGAAAAAAGACATTTATCTGACTCAAAATTTTCAAAATCCTTTAGATATCGGTTGGTTTCATAAAATTTGTTCTGACAAATTCTACTAGGTAACTTTGAATTAATTATTATCAATCAGATATCATACCAGATACTATTACATTACAGAAATTCTGCTTCAAATTTTCCAGGAACCACACGGATTACCAGAAAAACTCATTCGTTTTAAAAATATTTTTCTAAAAGTCTCAAAGGAATGATTTCCTGAATATTCTTTTCACCTACAATAGTTATTGGTATGATTTTACTAAATTTATTCAACTCAAAATTAAATGAGGTTCACCTCATTTGGAGTATAAAAGTGCTGAAAAGGCAAGAGGCAAGTCAAATTATGATTTTTAGTTCAAACTGACAAATACATACATATATAATTGTCAGTTCGAACTGAAATTTATACGTAATTGTCAGATCGAACTGACAATCGTCAGTAAGAACTTAGATTTATGAATAATTGGCAATTCGAACTGTCATTTAGTTCAAACTGACAATCATACCTAAACGTTAGTTTAAAGTGACATAACATAAATGTTTTTGATTGACAATTATGTATAATTGTCAGTTTAAATATAGAATTATGTATACATAATTAGGTCAGTTTGAGCTTACACTTATGTATAATTGTCAGTTTAAACAAACCGTGATGGTCGTGATGGTATAGCTTTCGCTTCTGAACCATGGGTGCGTGGGTTCGATCCCAGCAAGGCAACCGGTCACGTGCATGGCATCACACGTTGAAAGGTAAGATCCAAGTCTCTCAAATACTTCTGAGGGTTGACGTGAGGGTAGAAACGGTTGTCAGAAAGAACAAAATTTGTATATAATTGTCAGTATGGAAATGGGAAATGTTAGTTCAAAGTGAAAATTATACATAAATGTCAGTTGAAACTGACAATTAATCCATCGTGTGAGTTCAAACTAACAACTAGGTAAACATACTTGTCATTTATACATAATTGTCAGTATAAACAAACAAGTAACTATAAATGTTAGTTTGAATTGACAATTATTTAGAAATGTCAGTTTGAATCGACAATTATGTATAATTGTCAGTTTGAACTAACAAATATGTATTAGTCTTAGTTCAAACTGACAATCATTCATAATTGTCAGTATTGATACATAATTGTTGGTTTGAACAGTTCGCTCTAATTGTCAGTTCTAACTTACCATTATCAATAATTATCAGTTTAAATTGACAATTTCATCTTATATTAATTGTTAGTCTAAATGAACAATTATGTATTAATGTAAGTTTGAACAGACAATTACAAATATTTGTTAATTTAAATTTAAACTCATGTATAATTGTCTGTTTAAACTTAAATACATGTATAATTGTCGGTTTATGTTTAAATGTCAGTCTGAACTGACAATTGTAATTTTGTTTGCGTCATGTCCTCAGCGTTTTTATAGGAATATGTCCATCAACTGGTTTGATACCTTTTTTTGTCTAATATCTTTCAATTTTTACACATTGTCCAGTATTTTGCATACATTTATTTTATTTCCCGAATTTTATTCATTATTTTGTATTCAATAAGATATATTTCTGCTCTCATATATTCAATTATAAAATTCTGTGAAGGTCAGGTACTGAAAATATTTCAGTCTATGAGCATCTCATGAGTTAGTTTTTTTGTAGATAAAACCTAAAATTAACAATATTAATGCTGAACAAACTGCTCACTCATTATGGTTTTTCTTCCCTGAAAAACATTGCCAATTGTATTATTGTATTGGATTTTCGGGATATTTCTATGGGTTGGTAACACATCACCGCCACATCTCTTTCTTGTTTTTCGTGTGCTAGTGGTAGATAGACTATACTTATCTACTTTATCATTTTATCCTTTGAAACTCATACATATCGAGTTAATTGAAATGATGGTTTTAATATGTTATTTTACAATTATTTCTGAATTGATTTGGATTCGACCATTAGTCGATTGGTGATCATGAACTATCCAATGTGTGATGATTCATTTTGCTCAGAATGACATGAGCGTCTATTTTCTTATTTAGTTTTCTGAAATCAGTATTCATTGTCAAAAAAAATAGAAAATACATGTTGACAATATCATCGAGTAAACCGTCCCCGCATTGTATCAAAAATGAAAATCAGGATGTTATTCCATTGTTAGAACAAATTGACTTTGACCCTTCAATGTGGTCCATTAGAGCTGGCCAAATATTACATTGAATATTGATATGTCTGAAAAATTTGGTAATGGACTAGGACATACAAATATGCGACATCCGTGTCTTCCATGATCTGCCTTTTCATTTCTACTTTGAACTGCTTATGTTGGTCTACTTGCAAAATCAGCCATGAGAATGAGCTTCTCATTTTTCAACTCAACTCTGGACAGAAAAAGGGTGTCCCAAATAAGGCTGGTGAAAATTATAGGTACCAATTTTTTGTGAATTACGTTGAAATTATGAAACCTACACTTCACCAAACACTACTATGAACATGTTACTGTGATTATCTCAGTAGCAGTTTCCTTGATTGACAAGTTACAATTCTTTTTCCAATAACCATTGATAACAAAATAGTATATGTTATGCACATGCTACTCATTTCTATTTCCCATTCCATGAGATGATTCCATGAACAAGCCAACATTCAACTTCACACTTTTGGTTAGGTCTAATAGATCACCCTTTAGAGCTGCAAAGTTTGGTCCTGCACGACATAAATTCTGGCATAGAATCGAAAACATAAAAAATTGAAACATTTACCAAGCACCGGGACATTAGACACTACTTTTTATTCCAAATAGGTAATTTATTTTCCAATATACTTTCAAAAATTTAATCAATGTTGACGTTGATTTGATTTTGTTACTAACGAAGTGCCTTCGAAGGTGATAAATACATTTTCCGATGATACTTGAACAGTACCGTACTATTATTATTTAGGTAAAAAAGAATATTTCGTTGAGATAAAGTTTGGTTCATAGGCCAAATGGAATCATTCATTCATGTCTCGTTTGTGGTTTTTGAATGAACGTTTAAGGGCCAGTTGTATATGTTCAGATAAACTGCAGACGTACTCACCAATGGTTTAGAATATGAATGACAACCCTCAAATGTTGTTGTGGTGGTTCACATTCTAACTATTAGGAAGTTCATCCGGAGTTTAAACCGAACGTATTCAACCGGCCCTGAGTAGTTCAAATTGAATCATTTTTTAAATAATCATCTTTTGAATCTGTGGAGACTTTGTTAAGAAAAATTTCTGGAAAAAGTATCATTATTTACATTAAGTTCTTAATGCAAAATGTCTTTATTACTTTGAGCCATCTACTTCAAACACTTTTTTCAACAACTTTATTTTTTTAATAGTGATGTTCTTAAGATTTCTTCTAGTTCTAGATTTCTATTTGTTAAGATTTTGTTGAACATTTTAGATATATGCAAAGTTATACTCAATTATTTATATTTATTTATCGTTATTTATTCCTAATTTTAGGTTTGATCTTGATTGTCTTTATTTTTATATAGGTTGAGGGTTTTGGTGACAGTTTGGATAAAACATTTATTTCTATTTCTGTTTTTTTTTATAATAATCACTTTTATGATCACTTTCAAACAATCTTTGAAAATGAGTTATCGTCAACTTTTATTATATGGACTCGACTCAAACTACCATGTCTCAAATTTTAAGGATTGTTAACAAATTTCTATGAGATCTTAGCACCGCTCCAACTGAATTTTATATCTAGTTATTTTCGTTTTATACATTTTCATAAATAAACAATAAAAAAATTATTTTCTTGTTTGATTCAGTTTTTTCCAGTATTGTTTCAAGATGTGTATAAATTTCAACAACGAACAACAAATACTTATTTGTTTTGGTTGTAGAAACAATTACTAACTCCGAGGCGAATTCCACCAATCTGTGACGAGCCCACCTTTTTAATCCTCACAAGATCTACACTCGATGAAGAAAAATAATCTTCGTCCAGAGAATACGATGTCCCGAGAACGAGAACCCTAGCGGTTTGGTGAATCGAGCTATGAGCTTATTATAGTTTAATCAACATGTACCATTTAAAAATAATTGTATAGTCACCGAAAATTATGATCACGGTATCATTCCCAAAAGGGGATTAAAAAATTGTTAAAGTTATAAACAATTGAGTGAAAAAAAGTGGGGCAGGTTTTTTGAATATCTCAAAAGATAATGAAGATTTTCGAAATATTAAAAAAGATCTGAAAAGATCAGCAAATTTGCTGACAAAAAGTTCTGACTACCGAAACTGTAGCCCCAATATTTATAATTTCCCCACAGCTCTGAATATAGAGCCAAAACCGGGTGTCTTTCGAGCTCGTTGCGTCACTCTGACAACAAAAAAAATTATTTCAACATATTAAATATGGATATTAAGGAATGAAAAATTAATACACATTAGTCAATAATAATTCGCGGTTGAAAAATTTTTATCCCAATTTCTCCATCCATCATGCATTTGCTAATTAACTAATTCTTCTGTACTGACATAAAAACCCTAATAATTATTGAAGTGAAACCCTAGATTTTTTTCACTTAGTTAAGTTATTTTTGATAGGCTCACAAATAGATAACCTATGCAATAATTACAAAATTTCGATTCTCCACTGTTTTATTAAGAAAAATAAAAAAAGTTAATAAATTTATTTTTCAAATATCTTGAATGTTTCGATTTCTAAGGGTTTAAAGCTACAAAAAACTTGTTTTTTAATATTTTTTTGGACAAATACATTGTTTATGAGTAAATCAATATTTTTTGTTTTATATTCATTGATGGAAATTATGATTTTTAAAGAAAAAACGATCGATTGAAAAAAATTATGTGTTGCTGCAAAAATTTGTATTTCCTTTTTTTAATTTTCAATTGTTAATAAAAATATGACTGAGGTGAGTCCTGCAAGATTCACTGTTGCGTTCCAATTAACAGTGCTTCTCCTAAGGTGGCTCATGGAGTTAGTAACAAGGCCTATCCAGAACACGTGGCTAATGACCATAGCAGTCGATGCCAAAACACCAAAAAAAAATGGAAAATCAAAATTTTACAATTTTTGCAACGGTTATCTTTTTGTAAGCCTGTTAAGAATAACTTTACGAAGTGAAAAAAATTCTAGGGTTTTGGTTCAATAATTATTGGGATTTATACGTTGACATTCAGTTTAGAAAATTTTGATAATTAACATATAACCATTTATTAACCTCAGATTATCGTTAATTGATGCATAGCAATAGTACATGAATTGTTTTATTCCTTAATATTCATATTCAATATTTAAAAATTTATTTATTTTGTTGTGTCAGAGTGACGCAATGCGCGCGGAAGCTAGACTACCCGTATTCCGCTTTATTTACAGCGCTTTGTAATAATTATAAATATTGAAGGAACAGTTTCGGAAATCGGAACTTTTTTTCAGAAAATTTCCTGATAGTTAACATTTTGAAAATCTTTAATTTTTTTCAAAATATTAAAAAAAACAAAGCCCCAATTTGTATTTCACCTAATTGTTTATAACTTTTGCAAATTTTTTCTTGAACTTTCCACATGACATTACGAATGGAATGACTCCATGATCATAATTTTCGGTGACTATACAAAATTTTAAAAAAATGGTACATATTGACTAGACTACTAGGAGTAAATTCAGGATTAGCAAAGAAAAACGTCAAAAAATCTCCAGATTATACAACATACAGGGTGTCCCAAATCTCATGCTGATAGTCTAGCTCATGACTGACCAGAATATCACAATATGACCTCAATAAAATATTGATAGTGAAAATCGTGAAAATCGTAACTGTTGATCAGTATTTTGAGTGCCACAGGTACAAAACTTCATAGTTTGAGATTCTTATTTTTGTTATGCAACTTTTAATAACCTTTCTATTGATTGAAATCCAAAATAAAAATATTGGAGAAAAAAAAACTCATTTGCCCAATTCACGACTTAATTTATTTTATTAGCTTACTTAGACTCTATAAACAACATACTATAAACAAAAATCACCACGCGAACCTGACAAGTTATTTCAAAACATTGCTTATTTGGTATAGTTTTCTACATGATACGACATTCACTATCTTCCACTTGAGGAGAAAATATATTCCTAGTTAATTGCAATAGGAGCTTATTGTGAAATTATTTCAATGATTAGGAATTCAAATGAAAACACTTTGTAAATTGAAGTGATAGGTATTTATTGACAACTAAACAAAGGACAAAGAAGAGTTGGAGATTGTGTACAAACTGCCTGCCACCAAGTCGAATGCAAGCGTTTCATATTTTTAAAAACGATCTTTTTATTCGTCGTGTACTTCCTTCGGCACTTATTTGATTTGTACAGCTGCTTCATTAAAACGACGTCTTAATACATGTTGATCATATACTGGGTGTGCATTTAGCGTGTTCAAATCTGGAGACTGGGGAGGCCACGAAATTGGACCAAGACGGCCGATCCATCCCTGTGGATCAGTTTGATCAAAAAAATGTCTCACTGGCCGTGCGTTATGAGCTGGAATCACATTGCCCTGCGTATGGCCAAAGATGCATCTTCCAAAAGAGTAGGCAGTTCGTTTTCTGAAATATCGAGATATTTCCCCGTTTAAAATGTCAGGTAATTCAATGGGCCTATTATTGTACCGTTCCAGATGCCGGTCCATAAATAAATGAAAAGATCGTTTTTAAAAAGATGACACGCTTGCATTCCACTTGGTGTCGGCAGTTTCTACACATTCTCTAATTTTTCTTTGTCTCTTGTTAAGTTATCAGTAAATATCTGCCACTTCAACTTAAGTGTTTTCATTCAAATTCCTATATATTAAAATGATTTTACAATGGACTCCTATTGCAGTAAACTAAGAATATATTTTTTTTCCAAGTGGAAAATAGTGAATGTTGTATCATATGAAAAACTACACCAAATGAGCAATTTTTTGAAATAACCTGCCAGGTTCGCGTGGTGATTTTGTTTACAGTATGAAGAGAATTAGTAAGCTTATAATAGTTATTTAAGTAACAAGGAATGTAAAGACGTGTTAACATTCGAGGTGAGCGAGTACGAGCCGAGACAAAGCCGAGGCTTGTCGCTTGCCGAGGATGTTAACAGTCGATACATTTCGTGATACATATTACGTTTTTTCCGCTGCTTGTTGACATTTCTCAAAATTTCCCTGGATTGAAGTTTGTTTTCTAACCCTCTTCCTTCATGATTATTCGTTCAGCTATTTCATTCTAAGTTGCTTGTGCGTGTAACTATGCTACCGAATAAACAGACAATTATAATATTCAAAAAGTCTCATAACCCAAAAATTGATATAAATGACACTATTTATATTCCGGTGTCAGAATGAATTATTAAACGAATGATATAGGCCATTTACCTGTCTTGTTGCTAAGCTTGTATAGATTACTTAGAGTGTCGACAGCGGGAAAAATAAATTAAGTCGTGTTATTGAAGGTTGCATAACAACCTTGTATAGTTAATTGCTTATGATGACTGTCTAATTTCGCAAAAACAAATCTTTCATACTAGGAAGTCATGTCAATCGATACATCCTCTGGTCAGGAGTCATACATTATAGAACTATTCATACAGATTATGTGTTCACTTTTCAGTAGGCTCACTTACGATAGAACAATGAAGATAAAGAACATTCTTCATTCTTTATGGACGATATTTCTGGACAGCGTGGTTGATGATACTTGTTTTGATTCGAGCAAGCCATTTCGGTTATTAATTCTTTCCTCTTTATGGTCAACCTCTCAGTCATGAAATGTGAAAACTCTAGTATACATTATATTCTGATGTGTTTTCTATATTGGCTGTATTTAATATTAATGGAAACCTAATTAGCTGTGCATTTGGGCTTTTCCGAAAAGTTGCTGTAACTCTTTTACGCAGAATTCAATGATAACAATATAGTTATTGATGGATTTTTTTTAATGATAAACCTGTATATTCCTAAATATTTCAATAGAGCTTGGAATTACCATTCCAAAAATGTGGCACACTTGGTGTTTTGCTGGAGTCATATTTGAAATGCAGAGCTTTTAGGTTTTTCATGTAGAATTTGAAACGCACACCTTGAACAAGTTTAGGCTTTGGACTAGGTGGCGATAAAACAAAATGCAAATGTTTACTGGTAGCTCTCAAATGTTGATTCAAGCAGTAAAGGACGCTCTTCAATTCGTGGTTTTTGTTCATTTCTCAAACAAATTTGCAATGAATTATGAAAATAATAAAGAATGGTATATGACAGTCTGTTATACAGGGAAACCCAGGGTCAAACCGCCAAACATTTAGGATCGGTCGGTTATTTAGGCGAAAATGAGATTTTTGTTTCCTACAATCATGTGTCCTAACTTGCATCGTTATCGAGATACAGGGTGTCAAAGTTTCCTGGCCTGTACGCTCTCCTGACTTAACCCCTATGAATTTTTTTAAAGGGTATAATGGAAACTAAAGGCTATGCTGAGCCCATCAACGACGGAGGTATCTTGAAAAGGATTGTTCAAGCATTACGAGAGATCAAACCATCAGATTAGACATCAACAATTTGAACTTGAGTTGATGCCTGAATTAATTTTTTTCGTGTTTTGAAATAGAAATTGGGGTTAAGGGGGAGGTTTTAGATTTTTTTTATGAAAAATTACACAATTGTTCAGCATAATCTAAACTTAAATACGTAGAGATGTTGTTTCGGCCTATAATTTTTGGGGTTTGTCACCCAATTAATTTCTATTCAAAATAACTCGAACTGCATCATATTTAAAATTCAGAGAAATTCACCAACATTTTTTCGTTTTGTGCCCTATGGGTGGAGGGGGAATAATCATAAAAAACTGCTATTTCCTTATTCAGCATTCAGCATTCGACGCCCCCTAGCAGCAAAACTGTTATTTTTTTTTTTTGGTTTGGCGCAATGGTAATATTAGTTGAGAATTACATGGACTACATCATACCAAACATTTTAAAAAATCCACCTGGACCCAAATTTCATAAGGAGTTTGCGGGGTTCTTTTTCAAAATCAAATTATATTGGGGACTCATATTTTGGTTTATCTTGTACCGGTTTTTTTTGATAGGGGGATTTTTGTTTAGATGGTTTTTTGTACTGGGGGTATTTTTCACTAGAGGGTTATGTCCTTATGGTTATTAATTGTCTCGAGGTTTTTGTCCGGGGGATTTCTGTCAAGGGGGTAATTTTCACTTCTCTGCGCAAATCAGAAAATTGACTGTACCTTTTCAGAAATATTTGGTAGAATATGACCGAATAATGCAAAAAGAAATATTTATTTTCAGCTGAATCGTGGTGCTATGGACTCGAGAAGCAGAATAAATTTAGGGACACTATCGGAAAAAATAAAATTAAAAAAGTTGATGGCAGGTCAGTCACCGTCGAAAATTCAGTGAGAACGACAAATGTTGGTGACCATTTACCGACACATACGACTTCACGAAGATGTGCGAGGTGCAGCACACAAAAAAAATCTAAACGTTCAAGTGTGGCTTGCACTAAATGTGGGGTAGCACTATGTCTTTCGTGTTTTGCACCGTTTCATACCAAATAACAAAAGAGTAAGATTATATAGGTATATGTTGAAGATTCTTGATATTAGTTTGCTATTTCACCGGTTGAATTTTGAGAGAATCATCAGAGTAATTCGAATGTTATTTTTATGAATATAATTTGTTGTTCGAATATAGTCTTTCATTCGACATTACAAGCCATTCTACAATCTATAATCCAATATTAGCCTGTCCGAATATAGTCTTTTATTAGACATTATAAGTCAGTCTATAAGACAAAGTATAAGCCTATATTAGCCAAAACAATATATCGTAATATACAACCTCTTGATCTGTGATTTTTACTTGCATTTCTTACTTTGATTAGTATAAGTATGAGTATTCCTCTGAATTTGTAGCTACATAAAATGATTATTTTACTTATTTCAACTGTGTAGTATTTTTCTAGTTTCAATGATTTGTCAAGTGAAATAATGGTCGACATATCGACCTGCTCAAGGAAATTACGAAGAAATATGTTTAATATACCAATTTTACCATTAAACCCTTTTATGTAAAAAAATCTACATATAGTATTTCTCTTAACCCCCACTATAAAAGACTTAAAACAATGCGAGTCATCATCAACGTGTTTATTTCTGCTGTGGAAAAAGTTTTACACTTTTTTTTCGAAACAAACCTCCCTGATGATCTTAAAAGAGTGAAATGGATTTTTGTCGAACAAAATGTATTGGAAGCCTAGCGAAAGAGATGCAATTCACACATCAATGAAATGAGCGATTCAATAAAATCAACATAACTTGGAATATTGACACATCTTTTCTATTGATGATTTTGGTCTCAACATGGATTATACAGGGTGGGGCAATAATGCGTCAGAGTTTGATGGCTAGAGTTTTATGATGTATATAGAAAAAACAAAGTGAACTAGACAACAGAGTCTATATGCAGAAATTATCGCAAAATAAACAGGACGAATCGAGTTATTTTTCATAAATCAAATGCAATGTATATCAGCATATTTTAACAAGCCTTTTAATGACCTTTATCCAACCCGTAAATATTCTTCCACTATTTTATAACAAAGTAATAATTTTTTGTAGAAATGATGCCATCTGCAGATGCATATCAAAAAATAAATATTAAAAAATTAATAATCATAACGGCATTTGATAGACAGGTATGAGATATTTCCGATCATTGATCATCCCCTTGAATTTTACGGAGTGTTTAATCATTTCTTCAATTCAGAACTTACTGAATTGAATTGTTTTTCAAATGAGCATAGGTACTAGGAGTCTTCAAAAACAAAATCGATCATTTTTACACGTCAATTGCCATATGAAAATCTAATATCGACTCTGGCATATTTTAACGCTTTTTGGGGGGGGGGGGGGGGCAATTTGGCTCACGTTCATCGTGTGACGTAGTCGAGAGATTCAGTTGGATGATAAGAGCGCGCGAAAAACAATCATAATTGTAGATGGAAATATTCGATGAAAGTGTGATAATAATAATAAAGAAAAAACATGACAGAAGTTTGTCAAATTTAGTAGGTATACCAGGTATACCAACATATCATTTCAGAGAAAAAAACATGGTGGCTATTTGTAAACTGTTTGAAATTGTTGTTGTGGTTTAACGGAAGTCTTGCGTTTCAACGTGCGATCCCAATGGGGAAAGTATATAGGTTGTCTCAAAATAGATCGTTTAAGAAAAAACATGATGGTTTAACAGGGGAGTATAGCGTTTCAACGTGTGATCCCGATAAGAAACATATACGATGCATTATTGAGAAATATATAGGACGTTTGGATTTAATTATTGTTGAAAAACTTATAGCTTGTAACTCTCTCATTCAGTATACAGAGTGCTTAAATGTGAACAATGTTAGAACATGGCTGCTACCGTCATCGAGAAGAAACATGTTCATTGAATAATAGAACGTTTGAATTAAATTTATAATGAAAATTATGTAGCTTGTCAACTTTCATTCAGTATACAGAGTGCTTAAATGTAAACAATGTAACAACAGGACTGCCACCGTTATCGAGAAGAAATACACCAGTACCACCTAACATTGAGGTATTCAGTGAATAAATTAATGTTGTTTTGGATCTTTACGAATCATCGAAAAGTGAGCATTTCCGATTTGGAAAAATTGAGATAAAAGAAACCTAATGTCTAATTCAGATTACCACCATCGAGGAGGGTCCCCAATTTGGACCACGCCACTACTTCATACGCTGTACTGCCGTCATCCTCTAATACGAAGAGAGACCAAGTTGAACCGGAGAGTTCTTTAAATCACTACACTCAAACACAAATAGGTAAAAAAATGTTTTTGGAAGAAATTCTGTTGAAAAAAATTGTTAGCAAACATCAAAATAAAAAAGCAAAAAGTTCCACATTAACCCAACGGCGATGTTATAACTAGGGACGATTATAGAAGAGTCTACGGTAGCTGGCCAAAAATATAAAACTGAAGAGAAAACTGGTAAACCTCAAAACGTCGAGGTGAATTATACTATTCTGTTAAGTTTGACGTACTGAATGTTCAATAATCTGTTTCATTCTCCTCTATATCTTTTTATTTTTGAGAATTTTTCGATGATTTGTATGTATTTATGCAAGAAATGTTGAAATGCGTCTTTGATGTTTCTATTGAAAACATTTTAAAAAATTATTTAATATTTTATTTGGGTTATATTGTGACATAAAATCTATGGCAATTGAAACGTATCCTTGTGGGGTGTCAGTAACTCGCTTTCACAGTTATATCACAATTGAAACCTGAGGGTGTCACATTTATACATTTTCAAGTTAAAATGTGACACCCAAAACTATTCAAAAAAATTATTGGGAAACAACTGTTGAAAGGTAACTTCAGAATATGAGTAGGCATATCATTTGTGTGCATTTTATAAGTTATTGAACCTATTATTGAAAAAACTAACAGTAGATTCAAATAAGTATAAAGAAATTAGTCAAACACGACGAAACCTATATCACAATTAGTCGAGTGCAGTGTATTCTTTTCTCCATATTTTAAACGGTTGTCTTTACACGATCCTCTTTTTGTACCCCCATAGTGAAAATCCATTTCAATGAGGTCTGGGGATCCAGCAGGCCATCGACACAATCATTTTCAACCACCTTGTATAATTCAAGGGCATGAGAATGTCTCGGAAATCTGTCTGTCAAATTCAGTAATCATGACTGAAGTGATTTTTTTGGTATGCATATTAGTCTATGAGCCGGAGAGAGGTCGACTTTCACCCATCTGTTAAAGTTTCATAAATAGACCAGTGCATCACCCATTTTTTAACCAAACGAATTTTGTTCTCACCGATATTTGTTTATAATATAGATTCAAAAAAGTATATTTTCTATATAATATCTCCATCTCTAATAGACTTAATACAAATGGTACTTAGGTTAAAATGAGAATTCCTTGCGATAATACAAAATTCCACCGTCAAATGATCGACGTATGATTTATTTTACTTTTATGAGAAATCTCAAAAATAGCATTGTTTTTATTTTATTCTTCAGTGATTTCTGATATGCGTTTCAAATTAATACCCTATCTAATTAAATGATATATTTACAGGTGAATCAGCAGGTGATTCCTGCGACAAATGTGGAAAATCCTACGCGATTAAAAGTTCGCTGAGGAGGCATAAGAGATATTTCTGTGGAAGAAAATCACCCCCAATAACAGGATACACCAAGTGGAGTGACGCAGACTACCAATGTGAAAAGTGTCAACGTCATTACAAACGATACGAAACGGTGAAACGACACATAAAGCACGAGTGCCAAAAGAGCGCTTCCATTGAGTGTCCAGTTGTGAATTGCCTGTATAAGGCAAAATTCAGATATTGCGTTGTTACGCATTGCAGGATGGTACATAAGATGGAAATATAAGAATCTGCAGTTTGACGTAATTTTGTGTATCTATGTCTTCGCAGTATGATCGCCATTTGTGAACTTCATCTATTTTTTTAAAGGTGGCACACGGTACAACTAAATTTGTTCAAAATGGTGATGAAATGGCTTTCAAATGAACTATCTGGTGTTCAAAAGTCCATCAGTCCCAAATGGTTATAACAACACCCAGCCTTCACGGAAAACCAATCAATTCAAATTTCTGCAGAGGTTTCGTTACTAATTTCAATACAAGACTCCTTGAAGTTAAACGATGGAAAGGACGTAAAGAACGTGCGCCCTGAATCCAACTTCATATAAAAAATGTATTCCCGATAAAATTTTGCCTACAAGATTTTTTTTCTAAGTCTATTTTGAAGATTAGGCTCAACACTTTTTTCTGGGAGACAAGTGTTTTGTTGGGTTTTGTGGAGCAACCCCAAACGGCAATATTATAAGAAATATGGGAATATACAACAGCAAAGTAAAGGATTAAAAGTTGGGATTGAAATTTAACCTCAATTGTCTAATTGCAAAGTACCCACTGTTAACTTTCTTACGAACATGGTTCATACCTGTCTCCAAAGTAATATAACCATCGATATAAGTACCAAGTAAATCAGTGCTTTCTGATGAAACAATTATTTCATCATCTAATTTTTTTTATTCAAAGAATACGGCATCAACCACGAAGGTTATTAGCGGTGATGGTACAGTATTAGTTATATTTGTTGTATAATATTGATTAATTCAAGAAACTTTGTAAGAAACTCGATGTTATCCGGGTTCAATGCATCACTGAGTTTTTTGGGTAGTCCTGATGCTAGTCTCTCCTCACTATAGTCGGGACACTCCGAGATTATATGTTTCACATTGAGATCTTCATAAAAGGAGACACATCTTTTGAGGTTTTCTTTCTTCAGTAGAGACTGGTGCGTGTATCAAGTGAGGCAAATCCTGAGGCGAGTAATAATCTGACTGATCCGTACTTCTGGAAGCTGAAGCTAGGATTGATTGCTTTCATCTTGTTATTCTCGAGATCTTGCCACCTTTATCTACATGTATTTATTGTATGTTTCCGAATGATATGGATAAAATCTTCATGTGGCACTCAGTGAGTGAGTTGACAGAGAGGATTTGGAATTTTCTCTCTGGCAACTGTGTCAGCGGTTTCATTACCAACTATTCCTACATGTGATGGAACCCAAAGAATTTCAATATGTTTTCCCATTTCAGACATTTTTTCTAGTTGGATCTGATGCTGAGGAGAAGGGCGTTTCTGGGATACAGCTGTTGGATACCTTGTACAGCGCTCAATGTGTCGGTAAAGATGATAGTTTTTTCTCCATATTCACTGCAGTGCGCAAGAGCTTTGGCTATAGCAAACAGTTCCCCCGTGTAAATACTTGCATCTGATGGTAGTCGATAACTACAGTTTGCCCTTCCTGTGATTACGGCAGCCGCTATGGTTTCTCTGGTTTAGGAAGCATCTGTGTATATATGGCAGTAGTTCACGTATTTGGCGACTACCTAAAAAAAACTCTTCTTATGAGTACTGCTGAAGTATCTTTTTTGGGATATTGAGTGAGATCGGTGTTGCATTTGGGAAGAGGTATTGTCCATGGGGGTGGTATCCTTATATTCAGTGGGAGAATGTTCTGATTATGTATTTGATATTTTGGATCAAATACATACATACGTTTCATACGTACAGTCCAGATTCATACATAAAAATATAACAGTTCCACAAAATAAAATGATATCATTGATTGAAATACTAAATACTATAAAAACAACCGTTAATGAAAAATTCTTTGAGCTTATAAAGATTTTTCCATTATGAGAAGAAGAGTTTTTAAAGAAACAAGTTTATTGTTTCTGAAGCCTTATGCCTAGTAGGATATAAATGAAAGTCACAATTCCGGTTGTAATTCTGATTTTCAAACAACAGAATGCCTTTGTAAATATAATTGATAGGTACATGTAGGTTGCCTACAAGGTTTCCTTCAGTCTATTTCATAGATTTTCTGTTCTGGGAGACAAATATTTTGTGGAGCAACCCAAAACAGCAATATTATAAAAAATATGGGATATACTACAACATAGTAATCGTTTGAAAATTGGGCTTTATTGAAATTGGACTTCAAATATCTGATTACATAGTACCCACTGTTATCTTTCTTACGTACATGGTTTATACCTCATTCCCAGGTCATATTACCATCAATATAAGTACAGAAGAATTTGGTGCTATCTGATGAATCAATTAATTCATCATCTACTCTAACAAGGAAATTGTCAACTTTCCTATTTTTTCCTGGAACAATGCTGCAGCAGAACAGTTTCCTTCACATTCACCACCAGATAATTCGTACACTAGAGACTCAAATTGTTCAATTTTTCTTGGAGTTCCTATGGTTTATCGGCTTCGATCGTTGTATTATCTACATACAAGTCTACATCTGTGCTTATATGATTAGGCATTTCGTTTATAAATTGAAGAAAGATGAAGATGAGATAGGACCTTGAGGAACCCCTAGATCAATGCCACAATATTGTTGCGACTGACAATTGACAACTTTTACATGTATCTTTCTCAGAGTCAGATATGATCTGAGCCATGAAGCAAAGTGAAGTTTTTTGTAAATACATAATGTGGGGGTCAATAGTCTCGAATGCCTTCGATAAGTCAAAGAAAATATTCACGGATATGTCACTTCTATTAATATAATAATAATAATAATAATGACTGGGGTGACTCCTGCACGATTCACTGTTGCGTTCCAATTAACAGTGCTGCTCCTAAGGTGGCATATGGAGTTAGTTACAAGGCCTACCCATAACACATAGCTAATGACCATAGCAGTCGATGCCAAATCACCAAGAAAAAAATAAAATGAATAAAGTTATTAACAGCCAATGGGGACTGATAACACTCTTGAACAACTGATGCGTTCCCTACTTTAAATATTATATTAAACCGTTACAATATTTTGACGTTTAATTATGATTTAGATTTATGGAAAATATTTGTTGAGTATGTAAATATGATCATGAGCCTTATTGAAATGTAGTTTAGTTTGTGTAGAAATTATACGTTTTTAAAAATAAGTCAAATTTTATTATCCTTGTAAGTACTCTAGCAAGCCGAATCAAATGTTCTCCAAGAGATTTAGCTATTCGTAACCAGAAGAACCATAGGAACGTGCATCATAAACGAAGGTAAGTATAACATCAACAAATTATATTCTTATACAGAGTGTACTCCAACCTCTGGCATTCCTGTGAATGAAGGGTGTATAATGACATTTCAAAATGAAGAACAGAGGTTACATTTCGAAAAAAAAAAATTGGAAAAATTTCATTTGGTTTTAATAATCAGATCAGAATAGATAATCCAGTGTTTCCCCTTTTGAATCGAAGCATAAAAACCAGTCAAACCACTGCCGTGTATTCCCTAATAAATCTATTATTTCTTTACTAATATTGGTTTTGCTGATGGACTTGAGATGATCAAAGATAAGATCTGCATACATTATAAAAAACTGATTTTTCAGATGAAAAAAAGGGCAGGGTCCCAGCACCGAGTCATGTGGCACACCAGATTCCACTGAAGAATAGTCTTAATTATATATTTTTTTAATTTCAGTCAGATCATTATGTTGTATTTAAACGAATTATATTGTGAACTTCAATAGGCTTTACTTGTTGAGTCACGTCTCCCTCTCCGTCAGTCATCTTATAGGCTTTTATATTTTCGAGTTCATACCAACGAATCCTAATATTTATTATGGGAGTCGCAATAGTGATAGGGAAAGGTCAAGGGGGTGATAATCAAAGTTTTATCAATATTCAGGCTAATAGTGAAAACTATAGTGGTATTGGTGGTGTTAAAAATAGTCGGTAATGGTAATTAACGGCAAATAACTTATAATCAATGTTTCCATTTCGTTAGGAAGTGTCCATCTGAACCTAATCTCGATGACCCGAGATAGATGAATTTTCCCAGATACTGGCTGAGAAAGTGTAATAAATCTGTTTTTCGGATCGAGTGTAAAAAATAGGTGACCATGAAATAAGTTTGTAATGTAGTTGGGATATTTGTCATCATATAACAAATACCCCATATGAGATATTTTGCTGAAACTTGGTATATAGGTGCTCAAAATATGACCAAATCGAATAGGCTATCCACTTTTTTGAGAATATATGCCTAATGGTCCTTCTCGAAATTTCGACCCATTTAGCAGAGCAAAGTAGGCCTTAAAAATAAGAATAATTCATATATGTTCTTCTGAATAGAGCTCGTCGAGTACTATAACTTGAAATTTTGATTTTTCAAAATCGTTCGATGAGTTCCAAAATAAAAGGATGTTGGGGTTCAAATCGCACACACTGTACGTGTGCCCCTGGGTGGATTGGGAGTCGGCTTGGACTGGCAATGGCTCTTCGTAAGGTATGCAACTGGCTGTTTTTGTTCCTCCATTACCTATATAGCACTGTGAAGGTGGAAAAAAAATTGGATGAAAATAGTTTAAGCTGAATGACCTGTGAATCAAAGTTATTGAAAATAAAATAATTTTGAATTTAGAATTTTGGATTTTGAAGTTTGGATTTTCAATTTTGAATTTTGAGTTTTGAATTTTGAATTTTGAAATTTTGAATTTTGAATTTTGAATTTTGAATTTTGAATTTTGAATTTTGAATTTTGAATTTTGAATTTTGAATTTTGAATTTCGAATTTCGAATTTCGAATTTCGAATTTCTAATTTCTAATTTCTAATTTCGAATTTCGAATTTCTAATTTCTAATTTCTAATTTCTAATTTCTAATTTCTAATTTCTAATTTCTAATTTCTAATTTCGAATTTCGAATTTCGAATTTCGAATTTCGAATTTCGAATTTCGAATTTCGAATTTCGAATTTCGAATTTCGAATTTCGAATATTGAATTTCGAATTTGGAATTTGGAATTTGGAATTTTGAATTTTGAATCTTGAATTTTGAATTTTGAATTTTGAGTTTTGAATTGGAGTTGGGAATTTGGATGAATGATGGTTTTTCGGGTTTTTAGGCCGAAGTTTATTTAGAGAAAAACTCGAATTTCGAATATTGAATTTCGAATTTGGAATCTTGAATTTTGAGTTTTGAATTGGAGTTGGGAATTGGGATGAATGATGGTTTTTCGGGTTTTTAGGCCGAAGTTTATTTAGAGAAAAACTCGACCTTTCGCCAACACGAGTGGATGGCATTTTCAAGAGAAATGTTTACTGTTTCGATCACTGAACACTACTTGTTTGGTATGCGTTGTCTCAGCCAGTATTTATGGGTCGACGTACTCGTACCTGCGTCCGGTGCCATCATCCCTGCGTCGGGTACCCCCTCGGATTCATTAATTTCCCGGTATGGTGTTATTACCGTTGAGAACAGGTAGCCATGTTTTATTCAATTGTAACCCTTCTTCAATTCTGTTGAAATTGTTGGGATGTTTTTTGATTTCGATTGCTTCTCGGAAGAGTCTTGGATAATATGCATGTGTTGTGGCAATTACTTGGGTTTCTTCGAACTTCACTCTGTGATTGTTATTGTTAAGCGCATGTTCTGCGACAGCGGATTTTTCTGAGTGTCCTAACCGGCAATTGGCCTTGTGTTCCTTTATTCTGGTATTTGTGGAACGCTTCGTGGTTTCGATATAAACGTTGCCACAGGTGCATGGAATGCGGTACACCCCAGATGAGCTTAGTTCATCACGTTTATCCTTCGCCGATCTCAAGTGATCCTTCAGTTTATTTGAAGGTTTATATATGGTTTTGATATCATACTTTCGTAGTATACGGCCAATCCGATCAGTGACCCTAGGAACATACGGTAGGAATGCTTTACTTTGATCCTGGCAGCCATTCGATCCACTGTCGCTAGAGTTCTTTCTTTTGCGTTTTATACCATCATTCATTCAACGATGCCCGCGAAAGCCTTTCACAATTTGGAATTTGGAACTTGGAATTTGGAATTTCGAATTATGAATTTTGAATTTACAAAAGCGGTATTTTGAAAAAGAATCATTTGGGCATACAGTTCATTTCGAGGAGCGACGTTGTACTTTCAACTAGTTTGATATCTACATGAATTTCCCACTTTTCATTGTTTTTTATTTGTAGGTATTTCATCATTCATTTGCACCTGCGGAAAACGTTACACTCAGAAGTACAACCTGAGTAGGCATATAAAATACGAGTGTGGCAAAGAAAAAACGCACAGTTGTACCATTTGTAGTTATAAATGTTATAGAAACAATGTACTTAAATTTCATTACGTAGCTAAACATGGATTATATCAAAAAGATAAATTATTACCATATGAAAATAATGGTGAATAATGATACAAAATAATTTGAAAATATTAAACTAGATTTGATTGTTTTAATTGTTTGTTTTGTTTCAATTGATCTGAATGTCAAGTTTTGTTTTGAATATGATTAATATAATAAAGGTGTGCAACTAGCCAAGTATTTTTCTTGCAGTTGCCAAAGCTGTGGACCCAATGTAAAATGAATTTTGAACCACTTTTCAAAAACCGTACCATGATTAACCAAACCTAGGATTTTTTGTGGTTGCTTACTTTAATATTATTTACAATCAAATTTGGACAGGAACGCCTTCATTTTAAAGAAAGTGATGCCTCAGAATGTGAATTTTTGAAAAATTGGTGGAAAAGTATCATAACACTTCATTTTGCAATTTTATAAAATAGTCTATCACTGCAAGCATAGAGGTTATTTAAATCTTTCTGTAATAATACGCTATCCCTAACTATTTGAATATGTTCAAAATGTTGAAGGTCATCCGAGAATATTAGGCAATCTGATTGTTAGAACACAGCTGGCAGATCGTTGATGAATTGTACGAATGGAAGGGGACCCTGATTGGAACTCTGAGGAATTCCTGATGTAGCTTCTTACTTCGCTAAATATATTGCCAGATGTCTAACGATCAAAACCCTGTTTTCCAAATAGTTTTTAAAACTCTAAGAATATCATTTATCAAACCATATTTATTCAACTTCAACAATTAACTTTGTCAAATGCTTTGCAAATAGTTGGTGAATGTTAAGAGGTTTATGATGCACCGTTTGGGTAAAAAGTGTTTTTGCAAATATATTAAATTTTGTATCAATATATTTATTAGTTTTAGTAATATTTTTTATTTTTCCGATATATTTATTTTCCGTCAAACACAATAAATTTACTTTTGAAGCGTTCCGAATATATAAAAACGTGAATTCACATATATTTATAAATTCGGTCTATTTTATGTTGTCAAGAGATGGCACTACCTGCGCGATTCAATACACTCTCGAGAATATAATGGCCGAATGATATCGCAGACGCCACAATATATTCTCAGAATATGTGTTCACTAGTTTTTTTGTATAATCATTGGATTATTCAAAGTCAAATACCTTAGAACTGAGAAAATTAAAGCGTGTACTAAATCGCGTCAGCTGCACCATCTCTTGACCACATAAAATAGATCGGATTTTTAAATATATGAGCATACACGTTTTGCTTTATTTGCAATGCTTGAAATGTAAATATATTGTGTTTGGTAGGAAGTAAATATATTGAAAAGCAAAATAACAAATATTGCTACAACTAATAAATATATTGACACAATATTTTACATATTCGCAAAAACAGTTTTTACCCAAACGGCGTCTCATTGGATTTATTTATAACAAAACCATATTCTTCAGGAGTTATCTATATTTCGACATACCGATATAAATTGCAATAAAAAAATGTGTTCCTGCCCATGCACACATTATAGATACCGGTCTGTTATTTCCAATATGCGTTTTTTTCCATATTTGAAAATTGAAGTAACTGTAACTGTTCTTGTGCGAGCTAGGGAAGACGAAGCCCTTACTTTTTAATGTGTGATGCCATTCACGAGACCGGTGACCATGCTGGGAAACGAACCCACGACCCTGTGGGTCGTGACGGTAGACGACCATAGTATCAGTAACCATTTTCAGTGAATCGTTAGTTTTTCTAGGATTGTGTCCTATGCGGTAGTTTGTTGGAATATGAAGTTCTCCAAGAAGTGCCACTTTCCTGGCTTAGGAATGATGATAACACACTACGCTTGTGGCCTCCAATAAATTATTCTCACCATATGATGGTTGGTTGGTTGGTTGGTTAAAGGCTGACGAGCGAGATACCGGGTTTACCTTGTGGTTTCCCTTAACACTGAGACCAGCTGGGGTCTATTGTATTGTTCTGTCGTCAGGGGGTCCTAGTTAAATAGGCCTGTGTTTTTCTCAGTAGTTTATTTACTAGGTGTTTCGGATTCATGCCTGTTTCTGATCTGTCCGAATATTCTGTTGCGCTTGTTGAGCAGCGCGTCGCAGTCGAAGATGATGTGAGAGGCTGTTTCCTCCTCGCCACCACAGAGTCTACAGTCCACGGTTTCTCTATTTATTCCCATGGTGTGTAGGTGTATTCTAAGGCCGCAGTATCCGGTTAGTAAGCCGTTGATGGTGCGTATCTTAGATCTGTTAAGGTTGAGTGTGTCAGCCGTTATTGTTTGGCTCAGGTGCCTCACCATTGCTGTGCTGTGTCGATGCCCTTCGATTTGGTCCCAATACGTTTGGTGTTTTGATTTCTTCCGAAGATAAATGGGACCTATGGTGTCATGGACGTTGTGCCGAATAAGATGCGATTAAATCTGTATTATGACATATTTTCGATTGAATTTGTTTCAATTTAGATTATTCAGAAAATGATACAGTGAGATAGTGGGGGATTTTTAGCATTGAATTATAAAATAACACCTGAGTTGAAATTGGGGCTAAAGTAAAATATTAAAAATGAACATCAATATGTTTTCAGGAAATCTTGGGTCAAAGACCAATAAGAGTTTGAAAGTGATTGAAAAAAAAATTGACAGTTTACGTGACATTATGGGAACAGTCCTTATCAAGTTAGATGCCTTGAAGAACACGAAGAAGAGTGAAGCAGTGGATCCCGGAATGAAAGCGAAATTTCCATTTTCAACCATAGAAGGCATAACAGAATTTAATGCTATTGTCGAATCAGACAATGATATGAGAACAAAATTGGTAGGTATTAGTGAGTTTATATCAACCTAAAACATATTGTGAGTTTTTTGAGCCATCTCCAGAAAAGAATTGTGATTATTACTCAGTTGTTTTATGCCTTGTATGCCAAGAACAAAAATAATCATTTTTATTCGTTAGCGATATTGAGACTGGATTAATAATGATAATAATAAATGAAAAACAAAATTTATTAAATCTTTTCGATTTTGAAAATGATATAGGATACGTCGGACAACAAATACATACATACGTACAGTCTAGATTCAAACATAAGAATATAACAGTTCTACAAAATAAAATGATATCATTCATTGAAATACTCATTGTTACTATAAAAATAATCGTTAATCAAATATTTTTTGAGCTTCATTTTATAAACATTTTTCCTGTCATTATTATTCAAATCATCAGTTAAGTGATTAAAGAATTTTGCTCCATTAGAAGAAGGAGCATTTTTAAAAAAACAAGTTGAAAGTTTCTGAAGCCTTATTAATTCACCGTGCCTAGTAGGATACGAATGAAAGTCACAATTTCGATTGTAATTCTGTTTTCTAAACAATAGAACGCATGTGTAAATATAAATGCTAGGTACGTCCATGACTTTATTCCAATAAAGTGTTGCCTACAAGATTCCCTATAGTCTATTTTATAGACTCACTCTTCTGAGAGACCAATATTTTGTTAAGTTTTGTAGAGTAACCCCAAACGGCAATATTATAAAATATATGGGAATATACAATAGCAAAGTGAACGTTTTAAAGTTGGGATTTATTGAAATTGGACCTCAATTGTCTAATTCCATGGTAGATTGTAGATTGTAGGGGGGTCGTACAGGCTGTGCAGCCTCACAAGCACTTCGACCTATAAGTTCTTTTGTGCGTGACCCTTGGTCTATTCGAGGCCCTGGATTCCAAAACTTCTTGTGAAGTTTATCAGTTTCCTGGGAGCTAAGTTCCTGATGTCGGAGGGCGTTAAAAAGGCCCCTTCCAGGAACTTAAGCCTCTCGCAGAAAAGCGCTGGGCATTCGCGAAGCAAATGTTCTGCAGTTTCCGCGAAGTTCTCGCAGTAGCGGCAACTATCACTCTCTGATTTACCCATCTTTTTGAGGTGGTACCCCAGAGGGCAGTGTCCAGTGAGGAGTCTTTCTTGTCTAACTCGAGAAGCTGTTCAGCTTTCTTTGGCGATAGGCACATTAGTCTTTTCGCTTGTCTTTGTCCTGGCACTTTATTCCAGTGAGATTTCATTTCATCGGTTTCCCAGCGTCGGAACTCCTCTTTCAAGTGGGCTTTGGAGAGTCCACAGAAGGGTTCTGGGCCGGGAAATTGTGTGTTTGCCCCTTCTTTGGCAAGGCAATCTGATTCTTCGTTACCTTTAATTCCTTTGTGACCTGGCACTCACATCAGGGTGACCTGATTGTTTGTTGCCAGTTGTCTCAGGGATTTTTCACAGTCCCAAGTCAGCTTAGACTCACAGGTGTATGACCTCAGAGCTTTTAGTGCTGCTTGGCTATCTGATAGTATATAGATTTCTGCCCTTCGAGTGCCTCTTTCAAGGCATTCCTGGGCACATAATTCTATAGCATGTACTTCTGCTTGGAAGATGGTTGGGGTGTTACCAAGGGGTTTTGAGAGCCTAAAATTTGGTCCTGTAACGCCCACTCCAACCCTTTCATTCATCTTAGATCCATCTGTGTACCACACTTATGCATCCCTTCCCAGTTGAGGTCCGTTCTCTGTGCATATTTGGTGGCTGTTTATGACCTCTTCAAACTGCATTTCGAAGTCGTACCTAACTGGCATAAAATCTGTCGGTTTAGACATGGCCTCTAGGGGAATGAGTTCCAATATCTTCAAGTGTCCAATCAGATTTCCCGCTTTTAAGTGTTTTACCTGGCTCAGTCTGAAGGCACTGTTTGCTGCTTCTTTTTGAATTTGAATTTTTGGCCACCATACCAGTGAGGAGTAGGTGACCATGGGTTTGATGATCGTTTGGTATGACCAATAAATCATTTTTGGTTTCAGACCCCATGTCTTACCAAAGACTCTGCGGCATGTCCAGCTCGCCGCTATAGCCCTGGAAAGAATGTGGTTGATTTGGCTGTTCCAAGTCAGTTTTTGGTCTATTATAACTCCCAAATATTTCACCTCTTTGGAAAATGTTAGCTGGGTTCCATTCAAAGTTAAGGCTTTAAGTTCGGCCTCTAGGTGAATGTAACCAGCACTGTTTTGCTAGGATTGACGTTGAGTCCTTCCTTTGCGCACCAGCTACTGATTGTGTTTAGGGCTAATTGCATGCGGTCGGAGATTACTCCGTCATGTTTGCCCCTAATGGTGACGACTTGTTCATCGGCATAACCTTGAGTCGTGAAACCAGATTCGTGTAGATTTACTAGCAGGTCGTCGACAACCAGTGACTAATTCCATGGTGACTAATTCCATGGTACCCAATGTTATCTTTCTTACGAAAATGGTTTATACCTCACTCTCAGGTCATGTTACCATCGATATTAGTACCAAAAAATTTGGTGTTATCTGATGAATCCATTATTTCATCACCTACTCTAACATTGAAATTAACAATGTTCTTAGTTCTACTGGAATAAAACTGCAGCAGAACAGTTTTCTTCACATTCACCACCAGAGAATTTTTACACCAATCTGTTAACTCGAGACTGAAGTTGTTCAATTTCTCTTGGAGTTCCTCTGGGTTATTCGCTGCGATCGTTGAATGAGGGGACCCAATATAGAACCTTGAGGAACCCCAAGACTGCTGCGTCTGACAATTGTCTTTCTGAGAGTCAGATATGATCTGAGCCTTGAAAGAAAGTTGCCCCTGAAGCCAAGTAAATACAGTTTTTTGCTTATAATATTGGATAAATAATAAGGAATGCTTTCAATAAGTCAAAGAAAAGTTGACAGAGAAGTCTCAGAAAAAGGCCACTTTGATGACACGTCATTGTTGATATCAAGTAAATGTGACAGTTCTCTGCAAAATGAATGTAATATAGCTTTGGGAAGTTTGTTCAGTTGGTTTAGTTCTAACACAATTCATTTCAATACTGAAAAAACCAATGTAATGAGATTCAAAACCCATCAGAGTGTGAAGATCTTGATATCAGTTTAAATGATGAAACTGTCAGTCCCTGCAGAATCAGTAAAAAATTTAGGTATTACTATAGATATACCAACACCTGATCCGGAGGAAACACTGTGAGTCTCTTGTATCAAAGATGTCTTCTCTTTCATTATATTTCATAATCTCAAATCAAACTTGACTGTAACGCAACTATTGGACCTTTATAAATTATTCATATGTTGAATATGTCTTCGTTATGATCTTTGTTCTCTGGGAAAGTTCCACTGCATCAACTGATGTGTTCCTCTCATAAAAGCGTATAATTCGAAGAATTGCAGGAAAGCCCAATTCCAATTCTTGTAGAGAAAAATCTGTCAATACTGACATTACCCATTCCCTATATACTTGAGCTGGCTTTATATATTTACAAAAATGAAAGTAAATTTTATAACAATTTTAGTTATCATGGTGTAACGAGTCGATAAAAGGATGACTTCCATGTTCCTTTTGCACGATTGAATGTTATGAGTGAATCACCATATTATATGTGTTTGAAAATTGAAATGTTTGACTATTCTCTGTCATTGAAAGGCATCAAATGCATATAAAAACAACTGATATACTTTCTTCTATTAAGTGAGTCATAGGCCCACCAGAAGAAAAATATTGACCTATCTGGGCAAAAACCATGCTGAAACTCAGATATTATATCAAATTAAACGACACTTCCAATAAATGTCTACATGACTAACAAAATCAGCTCACATGTTAGTTCCTCGAGTTATAAAATTCTGAATCCACATATTCTAATCTGTTTTTTTTAAATAATTTTTATAGGTGAAGTATTTTTCGTCTGTTGGAGGTTTGTCATCCAAAGATTTCCACACAAGAGCAATGTCTAAAATAATTACAAACTCTCTGGCGATGACTTGTACTTGGAAAGGTTTCAAAAACAACCACAAGTTGGGACATTTACAAATACTTCAGTGTTTGTATGGTGAGTAATATTGGATAATTATTCATTCATACATCTCATTTCAATTCAGTGACCATTGAAGTTTAAATTTTTCGTTTAACCTATTTATAGTTTACAAATAAAAGTATGCATTGAAAAAAATCTGAAAAACTACATGGTTTTTCATGATGCTAGTTCATAAAAAGTGTCTGCACACATAATAGTGATGAATAGAGAAATATTTTTCATTTGTTGCTGCATTTTATAGTGTGTTTCACTTGAAGTGGCGACAATTCATTATTTCATATACCGGGTGACACAGCAGACTTGTAGCAGCCTGTAGTTTTTTATTTGAAGAGATGAAGATTTGAAATTTGCAGAAGATACGTAATCAATGATAGCGCTTCATTTGAATCTAACGACAACCTTTTTCAACTACCTGTACCAGTAACTCCAACTTCTTTTTTTTGAATGGTACCCTGTATATTTATCTTGAAATTCTCTATTCAACCGTGTATCACAAAGTGGTATTTGTTTCTCAATTCGCAGATGAATTGCATTTTATTAAGAAACATCAAGTTGGCTGTTATCCGAATTCGACAAAATTTTGATGATTGGTAGGCTTGGAAATCTAAAGAGTATCAGTTAAACGATATAATTTCAGTTTTTTCCATACCTGATCACTTCCTACAGATTGTCAATAATTTCTTTAATATAAAGAAAAAACATCTGAAAATAACTGACGAAATTGCGAAAACTGAGATAGGAACATGTTTTTTTCAATTTGGCTACTTGTGAAGGAACTATCTATCTTTCTCTTTGGCCATGTAGCCATATCATGATCTTTCCATTTGGAAACATAAAAATAAAATTGTTCCCCTGATCCACTAAATCACAAGTCTATTAGTCTAGATATTTGCAATAATATTTTGCCTAGTAGGCGGTGTACACAGAATGTTTTGTGATTGACAGGTAAACATCATTTGATTGTACTGATTATCTCCGTCAGTTTTATGCTGATTAAAATTGCATCGTTTAATTAGATACTAAATATGTATTCAAAGAATAAAAAGGTCGATATGTTGTTGATATTCGGAGAGTGCAAGAGAAATTGTACACATGCTGAACAATTGTATGTCGAAAGATTTCCGGAAAGACGCCATCCGCCTAATAATTATTTCGCTAGAGTAGAAGAGCAGTTCAGAAGAGAACCGGAAAATCAAAACAGTGTCCAATACATTGTCGACGAGGAAATGGAAGTAAACGTTTTGGTCATACTACATGCAGATCCGACGATATCACTGAGACAAATTGAGGACGAAATCGGCGTGAATCGAGAGACCGCTAGAAGAGTTTTGAAAAGAACTGCTCTGAACTGCTCTGTTACTCTAGCGAAATAATTATCAGGTGGGTGGCGTCTTTCCGGAAATGTTTCGACATAAAATTCTTCAGCCTGTCTAAAATTTCTCTTGCACTCTCCGAATATCAACAACATATCGACCTTTTCGTTCTTCGAATACATATTTAGTATCTAATTAAACGATGCAATTTCAATCAGCATAAAACTGATGGAGATAATCATTGCAATGAAATGATGTTTACCTGTCAAACACAAAACATTTTGTGTTCACCGCCTACTAGGCAAAATATTATTGCAAATGTCTAGACTAATAGACTTGTGAATTGGTGGATCAGGGGAAAATTTTAATTTTATGTTTCCAAATGGGTATGGCTACATGGCCAAAGAGAAAGACAGATAGTTTCTTCACAAGTAGCCGAATTGAAAAAAATATGTTCCTATCTCAGTTTTCGCAATATCGTGAGTTATTTTCAGATGTTTTTTTCTTTTTATTAAAGAAATTATTGACAATCTGTAGGAAGTGATCAGATATGGAAATAAACTGAAATTATATCGTTTAACTGATACTCTTTGGATTTCCAAGCCTACCAAGCATCGAAAGATTATCGAATTCGGGTAACAGCCAACTTGATGTTTTTAAATAAAATGCAATTCATCTGCGAATTGAGAAACGAATACCATTTTGTGATACACGGTTGAATAGAGAATTTCAAGACAAACAAGATAGGCTAGATAAATGTACAGGATGTCATTCAAAAAAAAGAAGTTGGAGTTACTGACGATCAAACAGGTACTTGAAAAAAGTTGTCGTTAGATTCAAATGAAGCGCTATCATTGATTACGTAACTTCTGCAAATTTCAAATTTGTATCTATCCAAATAAAAAAACTACAGGCTGCTACATGCCTGCTGTGTCACCCGGTATATATATATATATATATATATAAAATTTTTGTTTTAATATTCCACAGCCTAAAAGGGTACCTATTTGGTAATTCTGTTCGATTCAACAAATTTCACGCTCATACAAGAAAGCTTTAATTTACAAACTGGTATCATAAACAACTAAGGGCCATTTTATGCATCATATCATTATCATAGTCATAATAATTATCACAGTCTTAGTCTTAGTCATTGTCTAAACAAATTTTTATATTTATGCATCACAGTCATTAGCTTGAAAATAAAAAATTGACAGATGACAACACTGTCATTAGTATCTTTTTATTCCAAAGATTGGGAAATTTTTTAATCATTTTTACCGAAACACAATAAACGATAGCAAATAACAAGGATAACAAGTCAAAAGAAATAATTATCGTTGCCATTTTTTGTCGAGTCATTAACTTTAAAAATTTCCAACCTATTTTTTTTTTCATTCCATTTTCACAATATGTTTTGTCAGCATTTTCTATGATCACATCTGAGTGTTTGGTGAAATTTTGTAAAATTTTCTAGAGGCCATTACTGAAGAATATCCTCTTACAATGAAGGAGTTTGAAATACTCACAAGAGACTGGCTTCGTCACGCAAAGCAGAGGAAGGAGAGGCAGGAAAGCTCTTAGATCACTCCGAAGAAAAATCTGTCCAGAGAGTTGAAACAATGTCAGTTTTTATATATACTAGGTGTCCACGAAAAGTGGATAGCAACTATAATTTTTTTGGTTTTGAACATGATAGAATGAAATTTGGTGAATCTGTACGACATAAAACTTAATTTTTGACAAGTAACTCAGCTTATGCAACTTCTGGTTTCATAAGAAGTGACAGAAATTTTCAATTTAAAAAAGGTCACCCGGTATATTTTCACTTTTTTGTAACTTTATGATATACTGAATACCACTATGTATAACTTGTCACTTTCTATAACTGAATTGATTTTTTATTTTGAAATTCATTTTTCATTCTAGAGAGCTATGGATACCCTCAATTCACTGATTTCAGTCATGAAAAAATATGGAAAAAATACTACTCTACCACGTTTGGTCCAAATGTATCTGCTATGGGAAATCTAATTTTGAAATTTTTATCACAATTTTTTTTTCAAATGGCAACAAGGTGTGTCAGGTTAGGAAAAAACTGCATTTCATTACGACTATTTCAATTTAAAATTTTTACCTAGCACATACATTTTGACCAAAAACGGTACTTGTATTTGTATTTTTCCAAAAATGTATAGCTGAAATTAGTGATTTGAATGTATCTCTAGATTACAAAATAAATATCAAAATTTAAGTTTAGGTCACCAAAAGTGACAAATGATACATGGTTGCATTCAGAATGTCATAAGTCCAGTATAGAAATCAAAAGTTTAGGTAACTTCTGGTGAAATCGGAAGTTGCATGAATTTGAGTTTCCTGTCAAATACCGCAGTTTTATGTATTTTATGCAGATCCTCCAAATTTCATTAAAAAACAAAACAGTTATTGGACACCCGGTATACTATACATTTTATAAATAATTTAGATTTCATTTGTGCAAACAAGTTCGTTTATAATTTTAATGTGTTTTGACATGACCTATATCATTGTAATGATTTACTGTAAAAATAAATATTGTTTATTGTATTCTGGTTGTCTCAAATCGCATATTCCAAATCAACCTTTATCAAGTAGTTCGAAAAATCTGATATTGTGCTAAAATATAATATTTTTCCCGTGTTTAATACACTATTTTTTCTGTGACGGAAAAAACAACGATTCAATATTGAAAAAACATTATTACAATATATTAAATTCAGAAAATTATCGATATGAAATTTGAATTTTCAAACTGGTGGGATGTTGTACTCATAGCGACAATTAGACCCTCAAAGTAATCAAATATGTCAATTTAATAATGTGAGTTGATTTAAAAATTGCTAACTCATGACCGATAAAATAATTTTAAAAAAAATAACTAAAGTCTTATAATAACTCTTGCAAATTACCATCTACAGAGACTCTTATGAAGTCAGAAACTAGGCTCATTACCTTAGTATATAAAATACTTTTTTTTCAATAATACACAATTATATTAAATATCCATATATTATTTTAGTGAAAGTTTTGTTAAATTTTAAATTTTTTAAGGTAGAAATACTATTTATTGAATTTTACAATTTCATAGTACCTATATGCGGCAAGCGTAATTATCGATTTTTAATTTTCATTTCATTTCTCAATAACCAATCACAACGCGAGCAGCTTGGGCCCCCATCAGCTGCCGGCATGCCTCCAAAAGCTTTTTTTTGTTATGCATATGACTTTCTTGTCGTCTGCATTTGTAAACTTTATTGACGTCTGGAAGTTGTAAAACCGGTAAATTTGTCTGGATTTGGAGGTATTACGAAAAATACTATTGATAAAATATTTATGGAGGGGTCTGGTAATGGAAAGTTGCCAAAAACGCCAGTTGCGCAGTAATGAAATAACCGCAAACGCTCTCCCAGACTCGCGAGTCTGGATTCGATTATTGACGAAATTATTTTTTTTCGCCCTTTCCATTTGCCAAAAGGACGTTCCCAAAGTTCGTCGGCATCTCTTGGACTATTAACAACTGTGTATGAACTGTCGATTTTACTGCTTAAAGTTGAAGAAAAGGTAAAAGAAGAAGTAAAAGTAGAAGATTGGTCCATGAACCAGCCATTAGTGGTTGTTAAATAGTTATTTTGAATAATATAAAGTGGAAAATGTAGTAGAAGACAAGTAATAGTAGCGCCACAAAAATTATTGCCAGCTGAATCGCGAAAAATATACTTCACCGCGTTTTCAAGATTTATGGAATGGAAGATGAAAATGACATGCTGTTCTTTCTCGGAGACGGTGTTATTGGCTTATTTTTCGAAACTGGCACAACAACTAAAACCATCAACAGTGTGCTCGATTTATTAAATGATCAAAAGTATTATTACATTCCAATAATAATATAGACATTTCAAAATATTTCATACTAATTACATTTCTGAAACAAAATGGGGAAGGTTACACGCCCAGGAAAGCTGATATTTGTACGACTACAATAATTAGTTATTTTTTTATATAATGCTCCCGATGAAGTGTATTTAATGGCCACGGTTGTTGTTTTATTTGGGATTGCAGGAGCTTGTCGAATATGTGATATCAGCCACGTAACATTAGATGATATTGATGATTCTGGAAAATTATCAATTGTGAAGCAAACAAAGAATGGTGTGAACAGGAGATCTGTAGTTACTGAAGAATGTATTGAATCATACCCAATGTACATAGTCCTTCATCCAGCATCAGCAGCAAAGGATCGCCGCCTGTTTTATGCATATCGCAATTGAAAATGTATCAATCAGGTTGTGGGTTTTATAAGGTACCTGAAACAGCTAATTTTGTTCAACTTGAAAATGCAAACTCAGTCTCTGGTCATTCATTTCGAAGATCATCTGCTACACTTTTTGTTGAATCTGGGGAAGACTTGATGACACTAAATAAACATGGCCGTTGGATGTCATCAACGGTCGCTGAAGGATATATTGATGAATCGGTAGCACACAGAACAGAAATAGCTCATGAAGTGTTTATAAAGTGTAGCAGTACTGAAATAACACCCGATTTGCGACCAGGTACATCAACGGCTGTTGTGTTCATGGCAGAAAAAAATATAATTTCAACACAAGAAAATTTGACTGTAACGAATAGTTCAAGGAACATGTCATTCATGCATTGTACATTCAATAATTGTTCTTTTAATATGAAGAAAATGTATTTTTCGTATAATAAAATAGTTTCAAATTAAATATCTACGTTTACTTATGTGTATATGTATACAGGGTGTTATTTAAGTACGTGGCCAAACTTAAAAGGGTGATTCTTTGAGTGATTCTAAGACGAAAGGTTCATATAAACATAGGTCCGGTAATGCTTCGTTTTCAAGATACAGGGTGTCAAAATTTTTAAAAGAAATTGTTTTTGTCGTAAATATCTTAATAACCCTTCAACCGATTTTATTGAAATTTGGCAGTGTTATTGAAGGTCGTAAAGGGCGAATTTAACTCTAACTATATCAAAATTATCATTTCCAGTGGCGTCCCGGAAGGCACTGTAACCAATATTTTTGACAGAAAACATGTGCGCCACTGATTTTTTTGCAATTTTTGTATTTGTTTCACATTGAGCAACTGAAATCACAACTTTTTTATATCCAGAATTTTGTTCGTATCTTGTTGTCCATGGACATGCAATAAAGACATTTTTATTTATGATTAAACAATTAATATTACATGGAAGTCATCTTTTAATTTTTTTCGCTCATATTACCTGTTTTCGATGAAACAAATAATGTTGTTATGTATTACTGCAGTGTTTTGAAACTAAAGTAAGAGGGCCATGGAAGGAACAACAAATGTTCAAACAAATTTAACTTCATAACTGTCACAAATTGAAACGGTACATATGTAATTATTTGATAGTAATTATTTGAAGTGTTTTCAAGAGTTTTGAGATAGAAAATTTGTTACTGATATCTGAAAATGGTTCGGTTTACAAACTCGGAAATGGCCGATATGCATTTTGTCTATTGAATGGCCCAAGGCAATACCAGAGCGGCTAGACGCATTTATCAAGAAAGATATCCTCATCGAAATGTTCCAAATAGGCAAACATTTGTGAGAATACATGAAAGGCTGTGCAAATCAGGCACCTTTCAAAGGTCGGCTGCTCTTATTGGGAGACCTGCAACGGTAAGAACAGTGGCGCTGGAGGAAGAAGTTTTACATGAAGTTGAGCGTTGCCCCGATACAAGCACACGCAAAATTGCACAACAATTAAACATTTCTCACTTTACTGAATGGAAGATTTTGAAAGAGTACCAACTGTATCCTTACCACATACAGCGTGTTCAAGCGTTATTTCCTGCGGATTTTCCTAAGCGAGTTGTTTATACTACGTGGCTTTTGCAACAACAGGTTGCATCTCCGACAATTTTATCCAGTATATTATTTACCGATGAAGCGTGTTTTTCCCACAATTCAATTATGAGCTTTCATAACAACCATATCTGGGCAGAAGAAAATCCCCATGTGGTTATAGAAAATAATTATCAACAGCAGTTTTCCGTGAATGTCTGGGTTGGTATTGTTGGAGATTATCAGGGACGTGCAATGAAGTGATTTTTATGTTTTTTCTCAAAAACAAAGCAAGATACGAAAAAAATTCTAGATATAAAAAAGTTGTAATTTCAGTTGCTCAATGTGAAACAAATGCAAAAATTGCGAAAAAATCAGTGGTGCACATGTTTTCTGTCAAAAATATTGGTTACAGTGCCTTCCGGGACGCCACTGGACATGATTATTTTGATATAATTAGGGTTAAATTCGCCCTTTACGACCTTCAATAACACTGCCAAATTTCAATAAAATCGGTTGAAGGGTCATTAAGATATTCACGACAAAATCGATTTCTTTTAAAAATTTTGACACCCTGTATCTTGAAAACGAAGAATTACCGGGCCTATATTTATATGAACTTTTCGTCTTAGAATCACTCAAGGAATCACCCCTTTAAGTTTGGCCACGTACTTAAATGACACCCTGTATATATATGAAACGAAGTACTCACTTTCTTCCTGGAGAAAAAAGTTATTCCGTAAAAAGTGATATTTTGTTACCTGTCAACAGAGACAAAATGTCAAACTTTTTTTTTCGTCACTGAAGAAATGAATTTGTATTGATTGGGCTGTAAAGGAGCATTTAAGATGTCGAGGAATGAAAACGAATACTTAGTACAAGTGTGAAATTGAAGTCTAAGATGATACATGAATTTGACAAAATATCGTTGGTTGTTCTAGGACTGATTGTTCCAAATTTATCACCTTAAACTTGGGGAAAGATCTTGAAAGACATTGTTTCTTACTTATATCTATTTTCTAGGATACACATGTCCAGTCTGCGGAAAGAGGTATAAACAGAATTGCTCGCTTTGGAGACATACCAAGTACGAGTGTCAGAAGAAACCGACATTCAAATGTTTCTACTGTCCATATATGTCCAAACAAAAATCGCCTATGGTGAATCATATGATCATCAAGCACAACCATAAAGATCCTAAACATTATTGATATGACGTCGATCTTTTTGCCATACGTTGAAACAAATACTTTAGTTGAAGTCTTCCATGAGGAGAGTTTACTTTGTGTTCAAAAAATGTTATATTTCAGTTAAGTGTTGTTCTGTAAAAATAATCTGTATAAATAAATTTTGAAAAAATGAAAAATTGTAATTTTGATTTCTGTCATAAAAAAATGTTTTCTTTTGAAACCTCTTTATGTCAATTTGTTACATCGATCTGATGATATTAGTCTAGGAGCCCGGTAAAAATTTGGTCAGTCATTTCCTCTCAAGCGATATTTAGTGGAATGCATCAGAGAGTCGTATTATAAAGATTCGTGAACGTCAGCTGCGATTCCGTTGGTGGGAAGGGGATGATCAGCACAGTAGCTTCCTACGCACGAAGAAAAAATATATTCAATTATGTCCTCCTTCCCGGAAACATGTTAAATTGACGCAATCCGAATATAAGGTAAAATTTTATTTGAGAGGAAATCATAGAAGGTACATTTTTTTTTGTGTGCGACCAACTAGCTGTCGTATAACCATTGTCTAAAGAAGAATAGTCAGACAATCCCTGTGCAAAATGCATTGGATGGCCGTCACCTGAGACATCTATACTATTTTACTGGAAACATTGAAAATGTATCCAGTAATGTGGCGCCGTTATCGGATGGCACGCAAAACTATACTTCTGTCTCTTTTTAAAATAGAACGCCAGTTTTCATTCACTTCATTCAGAAATGTGCAGAATATTGTCATTGGTGAGATGTTTAGCAGAATGAAAGACGATTCAAAGTTTGCATTCGGATGTTTCGAATATCAGATGATGATCAGTGGTAAAATTTTATATTGCTGCAATTAAGCCTAATATAATGAAACACGTAATGTAGCAATATTCTTACTGAAAAATGATCCCTTAGTATAGGTACAAAAAAATGTTCTATTACGATATTATATCGCAGTTGATAGGTATGTTTTGAAAACACAAGAATATTCATTAGTGCTTGAAGGCACCCAATAAAGTAGGTAAATAATAATATATCAGTATTATTTGTACAAGCTTTTGTTTAGTTTCACTCACACGTAACAGGTATAGTATCTACTGTCCTGTATAACGGGGTCAAAACTTCAGTGGAAATTTTGAGCCAAATCCACTGATCCAATCATCTTTAAATTTGGCAGGAGTCCATTAAATTCATTCAGGTTCGTTACGACATTCACACGAGAAAAAAACAAGATAGCGAACATTTTTGTGATTCATTGTCCAACTATTCATAATGCGAATCTCGAGTAGATTTTGTATTTTTTCAAAATTCGAAATGGCGAATACGATTTTTGATTAGATTCTTTCAAAATTGGTACCTATACAAGGGCTTGTTGTGTTGGAGACCAATACGAACATTCAAGACGGAGGACAAATTTTGTGATTCATGTCCGAATCCGTCCATGATAGATCTAGAATTATTTGGGTAGGACAGTTCAAGGACAATTCAAGGAAAATTCAAGTGTTGGTGGACAGGTGTTCTTTAATTGATGGTTCGATGTTATCAACAATGTATATGGACATATAAGGAGAGATTCAAAGGAGGTTGTCACCAGAAATCATTCATCTCCTACACGGGCCTAAAATACATTTTTTGTTGTACAATATAGTTATTTGTGTATTTAGAGCGCGAGGAGCGCGTTAATCTTTGGAGAGCGGCAATGGCACTTTGGTCTCGAAATATACACATGCTTTTTTCTTCAAACGCAGCTTTTAAACATAGAAACGATTGACAAAATTCTTTCAACATAGGCACCTAACATTACCCATGAGAAAATAAACACTCAATAGTAATCCCAAATGAATAAGCTATCCAAATATCCAATAATTCACATCTCTAACAAAACAAGATAACTTGCTTGAAAAAAAAAGTATGTTGAGATCGAATCACAGGCCTTCAGCTTGATAGCAGCTACGCTCTCAACACCACCACAGTTCCTAAGAGTGTTATGAATTTATTGTCTATACTAAACATCATGCAAGAATAGGTTCGTTTTCAACGAAAGAGATCGACCGTTTCCTCAATATTTTCGCACTAGAGCGAAAAAGCTGTCACAAAACATTTCTGAAAAAACATCAGCTTTGCGTTGAGATCTAAAAGCGTCAAAGGCTACCTACTTTGGTAAGCGGTTGTAGAAAAAAATATAGTTTACTGACTATGCACGATCATCGGGGAGATGTAAATATTTATGGTTTTACGCAGTGTCCACGTACAGTGCCTAAAGTGATACTTTTCAGGACACGTAAGTGAAAAAATCAAATGTGCGTAAAGTTATGTTTTACGCATCGTTTATATAATTCCAAAAGACAGTATTTTGCGTCAGAATTTACTCGTCAAATGAATACATCATAGAATAAAATGTACTCAACAATTGCTATAATTTGCCAATAAAATAACAGGCGTAGATATAAAATGCATATTTTCATAAAGAGCTTTTTTGTACTCACGTGTTTCCACGCTCATAAAAAAAGTCCTAATTTACGAATTTTTGTATCATATATAAATAACTATTTCATCTTCTTTATATGAGTTTTCTGTGCGTATTGGTTATGAAGTCATAAAGTTTCATTTTTGATAAGGATATCCACTTATAGAGGTTATTTCGAACGATCGACTGAAACTTCGAATTCAGTCGCAGATAATGCCATTATATCAGTACCTAATTTCGAAAAAGAACTCTTATTAGGTTTTACAACTTTGACTTCATGGTAAATAAATAAACTTGAAAAAAAAACATTTTAGTGAAAAGTTTCTATTTAAATGTACTAAAAAGAAGAAAATAAATTTTAAAGTGAATAAACCCATAATTTTGTTACATTATAAAATTTTAAATGATATAAAAGCTTGTCGCGAGAAGTATATATGTAATTTTTATAGTATATAAAATTCAAAAATCACCTCAAGATTTATTCACACGACAAGCTTTTATATCATGTAAAATTTTATAATGTAACAAAATTATGGGTTTTTCGCTTTAGTGCATTTAAATAAAAGCTTTTATCTGAAAAGGTTTTTTAAGTTCATTTATTTCTTATTTTAGTTTTCTTTGAATATGTTTCTTAGTCTGTTCATTTCAATCAATGCGCCATTGTTGCATGGTCGCTTGCCTGTTAATTTACCGTTGGAAATTTTTCCTAATTTCTACGTGTTCTCTAAATAGCTTTAGAGGGGGGCAGAGGGGTGAATTTTTTTAAAACCGTTTTGTTCAATGGCCAGATAATTTTCACTATTTTTACGGATTTTTTAATTTCTATTCCGCGAGATTTCCTATTTTTTTGTGACAGGAAAGGAGGGCGAACCCCCCGATCTATTTTTGTTTTCATCATTATTTTCCATGTCCGAAACTGTTGAAACATTTTCCGAATTCCTTTGCGTTCTCTACCTAGCTTTTGAGGGGGGAAAGGGGAGGCGAAATTATTTAAAACATAATTTCCGACGGTCAGATATTTTTCACTATTTTTACAGATTTTTCCGATTATAATTTCGCGTTTTTTCCATTTTTTTTTTTCGAGAAAAGAGGGAGGCGAGTACCCCCCTAATTCATTTTTTCTTGCTGTAATTTTTGACGTCCAAATCCGTCAAAAAAACGTCCGAAAACCTTCGCGTTCTCTATCTAGCTTTCGGAGGACGGGGGGGGGACAATTCCTTTTTATAAACCATAACATTCGACTGTCAGATGTTTTTCACGATTTTTAGAGATTTTTCCGATTTTAATTTCACGAGTTAGTTTTCCAACTTTTCGAGAGAAGGGGGGCATCCCCCCTCCCTACTTATTTTTTTTCGTTGTTATTTCTGACGTCCAAATCCGTCAATAAAACTTCCGAAACCCTACGCATTCTCTATCTAACTTTCGGGGGCAGGGGGGACAATTTCTTCGATTAATGTTTTGTCATCGGAACTGAACCAACACAAAAAATTTCAATTCCATAGAATAAGAGGAAGTGGTTCTAATTCAGCTTGCAAGATTTGTATACCCATCTAACACACACAGAGCAAGTTAAATAAAAGCTCTCAATAAAAACAGAAAATAATATGGTAACTGTCGGAAATGGCATTATCACCTTCATAACTTGAAACCAATCATCAGTTGTCATCAAGAACGTTGGACATCTTCCCCCAAACGTTAGTCAAGAGAAATCACCCTGAAAATATCTAGGTGAATTCGAAAACTGACTGTGAGACCTAACAAGACAAAATCAATGAAATGCCAAACACCACGAAAGTTCGCTACTTTGCTCTCTCGTTAACATGCAAATTGCAAGTGGCAGGTGGAACGGACACTGAGCCAATCAAAAACACGAAATAATGTCCATTCATTATTCACTTTACGCGATTACTACGACACTTTCCATCTCATTCGTTTGTCTCCTTTTTGGGGGCAATCGTGCTGGCGCCATCTACTTATAAACCCCATCGTCATCCAATAATAATCCCATAAGGTTGACTGACTATACTTCTTTAGACAATGGTATAACCACCATGCTATAGTCAGCTGATTTTTTCTTTCTTCAAGATATTGCTTTAGCGATAATTTAACATGTTTTCAGGTAGGAAAACAAAATTGAATACATTTCTTTTTCTTTGTGCGTGGGAGGCTACCACCGCTCACCCCCCCTCCCCCCACGGAACCGCAGCTGATGTTCACGAAGCTTTATGATATAACTCTCTGATGCATTCCTCTAATTTTCGCTTGAGAGGAACTTGGTCATGGAAATCTGTCACTGGCTCCCGGACTATATATCAAACACACTTGTTCTAATTCCCAATCTTGAATATTCTTATGGTCGTCTAATATTTCTTTGATGTTAGAGTTAGTAGAGTCAGTAGAACTTATATTTCACTATGGAAAATACACGATATGGGACTTTTGGAACAGATTAGTAACATTGTTCATTATTTTGAAGTAAGTTGATGTTGATAGGAAGAAGAAAAAATTTTTCATTCAAAAATAGGTAACCATAATATATAAATTGATTCTAAAATAATTATAATACTTACATATTATTATAATAACATCTTAATTTAAAAAGTAGGTATCTGTAAAAAAATAAAACACCATAAAAATTATAAAAAGGAAAAACATTGTTGCAAATATTTTCTTTCAAGGTTGAATAATTTACAACTCCCAAATTGCTTATGGTTCTGAATCCTTCAGAACTAATGTGCTGGTAACAATTTTTAAAGATGATCACGAACCGAATTTATTTTCAACTGACTATTTTTTTAAGATTGTCTCTTCCAGTCACACACACACACGCCGTCCAGGAAATAGCGACGTTGCCACGTTTTTCAATATTTAGGTAGAAAATTAAACTAATACGGAAGAATACGGAACATGTCCCACACCCAGAAAAGAAACATCGTCGTGGTTACAGCAATACGTTGTATGTCAATTATGTCATCTTTGCGAAAGTCTGTGAAATACGTCATATTACTGTAACCAAATCGCATTAGTTAAAATTTTGTCATATTGTAACAAGATGCTTGGTCGGTAACCGGTTGGTTGATTGACATATAACTCATCGCGGTGCATGATATTAGAGATTTTGATTACATAGATTCAAAATTCCAGAAATCAATTTTTCTGACATACGACATATTGCGGTTACCACGACGACATGGGTTTCAGCTTAACTTGGCTTCAGAAATATTTCAATATTACCCAAATCATATGCTCCGCTCAACCTTATATATATATCATATATAAAAAAATTGTTCTACGCTAATAAATACTCCATCTGCCATCACTTCCAATAGTCTTGAACCATTCTGTCAATTAATTGGAATCGATTCAAACGACCGATTTCAACAGTAGTTACATCTTCAGCCGGTAGACCATTTAAGAGGAGCAAGCGTTAAAAAATGAGGGAGTCAAAGGATCTGCCGACAAATGAAACAAGGGTTTCGAATTCGGCAGAGCCTCTATTTTGATGAGAAGCGTTGAAAACTCCTCATAGGTGAGTAGCTGCTCTCTGATTACTCGAAAAATGTGAGTTTTAGCCGCCCATATGTGGAGCATTTCCCGGATTAAATTTCCATAGGACTACTTGCAAAAATAATTCAGTTTCCGATGAGCTTTGGTACTCTTCCGAGTTAACTAGACTATTAAGATCCGTTAAAATCTTTTTGGCGCCGACAAAATTACTCTCTCGGTCGGAGTATATAACATTGCAAGGTCCCAACGGACCAAAAATCGCTTGAAAGCTTACAAAAAATGTGGAGTCGATAAAGAACTAACCAGTTCCAAATGGACAGCTTCAGTACTTATACGTACAAATTGATACATTAGGAAAAGTGTGGAGAAGGACAGCTGCAGGCAGTCAAAACAGATGATATCGGGGCTCGACAGGGCAAGGACGACCAAGATACTGAAGCTAAGCCGCAAAGAACTCCGATTGTTGGTGGGAGTTCTAACCGGCCACTGTGTCCTCAGATGGCACCTGGCTCTCATCAGAGTTCAGGCAGACCTTCTATACATGGAATGTGGTGAGGAGGAGGACTCCTTCTACTTCCTGTGCGAATGTGGTATCTATGGCAGGCTCAGACAAAACGTCTTCGGAGCTGCCACTATTAAGGAGGAAGAATTGCACTCATTGCAGTGGAAGAACATTTCGACTTTCATAAGAAGGTCGAAGAGGTTCGAGCAGGTACCCGACATGGGATGAGTGAAGATTGCGAAAAGGGCCCAGTGGGGCCTAGTCGCTGACGCTTGCGTCCCCCACCCATTACCATCACCATTATACATACAAATAGGCAAACATATGCCTTAAACACCTGTCAACACCTCTTTCTTCCCAAAGAGATATCAAATCACCCAAAATAATCAACCCTCGTATGTAAAAATACTTTGACATGAGTTGGAAATGTTATGAGAGAAGCAGCAAATAGTAATTGCAATGAAACTCAAGTCAAACTTTACAACATATAATAAAATACGGATGCATTTATAAAGTGATGTAACTTGACATATTAAACAAAATTATATATTGTAACTATGTAAATATCCTTTGAGGTATATCGGGTGTTCTGTATTTTTATATCCCAACAACCTGCCTCATTCTTTGAGTAGGCTAATCGTCCATCATCGGGTTCAATTCTGTAGGTTGTGGCCTCAAACAAGGATTACAAGCATGAACCCAGCTCTTATAGCGTTTCTTCTTGCTACAATCGAATACTTTTGCTGCAAAATGGACTCTAGTAAATGGGGACCCGTGTGACAATTGATTTTATAACAATGATCTATCAACTTGTCGATGACTGGATCCTTACGAGGTAATATAAACGGATTATCCAAATGAAAGTGAGATAATCGTTCCCCCAACGGCAATAAACCGTCTCTAAGAAGATGTCTACTTAGAAGGACACTGACGACTTGGAAATGTTTCCTTTGTATAGCTTGGATCAGAATTATTTACGTCTTCCAAAGATCCGCAGCCGATATATTGAGCACTATACAGTGTGTCCCACTCACCATGCTCACCGTGAGTATCTTTTCAATGGTGAGAGATACGAGGTCGGTTGAATGACACCAACTGTGGAGTTGTATCAAGGCCAACTATAATGTGAAAACATATTTTGATAAAATCTACTCGTTATTGTTTTATACGCAAAAAACAGATTTTGATAATTTTCAATCTACTCCATAACTTCTTTATTTATGAAAATATTCGAATAGGAATTTCACATTCTTATGGCAGTTTTCCAATGGGATTTTTCAAAAAATATGAAATTCATACCAACTCTTCTACTATGGATTCGATGAATCTAAGCGGTTTATTACTCCATGCCTTTATTTTACGGACTATAATGAAAAGGCGAAATGTTTCAACCGTATTTATCAATGAACAAAGTTTTTATTGAATGAATAGATGATATGGAACCAAATTTCCAAGAATATCGAATTATGTCAATTCAAGTTATTCTAATGATACTCACGAGAAAAGAATGGTAATACCACGTGAATCCTTCCATAACTTCTCAACCACTTTACTGTAGAACTCATTCCTATAGACAAATAGTAGTAATAATAATGAAAAGTGATGTTCCTATATCATTTTCATTTCTAGGAGGATATTACATGGACTCAGAAGGAATGCACTGCTGTTCAACATGTCATAAGAAATATAAGCGAAAAGGTGGATTTCGTCAACATATTATGTACGAGTGCAATAAAGTGCCCCAATTCAAATGTCACATATGCTCGAAATCATTCAAACAAAAGACAAACCTCAGGGTACACATGGGAACAATTCATATGCGATTCAAATCGGATAGTCATCCTCTGACTATGATGTGAAAATTATAAATATCTTGTTTAGCTTATATTATTAGATAGAGAGCCGTGGGTCTAAAACCGCGATGAGAAGATAGATATATGTCTTTCGTTTGGGGAGATGAAAGTCCATTCCTCGAAAACCCCAAATTCCAAATATTTTTGAAATCGGACGGGGCCGACTCCAGTACGGAGGAAAAATGTCTATAGATTTTCTCAACTATTTATATATGTCTTCCGTTATGATGATTTTGTTTATAAAGTGACTAATAATCATCTGACAAAGCGGAAGACGATTTGGTTGAGGCGCACAATTTTGGGAACCAAAATCGATCATCGCAAAAATTCGACTTAACATATATGCTTTATTTTGTGTTCCTTCATTTTGTTATGGACTTTACTTCAAGAAAATCCTAATGAAAGTCTTTTTAAGTAGGGTCCGGTCTCAGGGTTGACTGAATAAAAAATTTGAAGAATAGAATATAATAGACATTTATTTCCAAATAAACAGTAGTGTTGTAGGAAAATGTACAGTAGTTGAAAAGTTACTCACAATAAAAATATATAACAATAGGTCACCAACATCGAAGTGCTAACTATAGTGGTTCATATAACTTTGACATACTAAATACTACATATAATGGTTATTACCGCAAACAAACATTTCACATGTTGTCATTGAGAGTCATCCACAGAATAGAACGCTTCTTCCATGAGAAATTTTTTAACTGAGCGTTAGAATTTATTCAACTGCATAACCTTAAAATCGTCGGGAATTTTATGGTATAATTTAGCACAGCTATAATATACACTTTGCTTAGAAAGACTAGTATTGTGCTGAGGAATTATTATCAATCTGTTGCATTGGCGGGTGGCTGAAGAGCTGAAAGTAAAAATTTATCGATTTTTGATGGCGAAACATAATATCTCAAGGATATATACTGATGGTAATATTAGAATTCCCATTTGATGGAATTGTTGACGACTTGAATCCGTCCGTAACAGACCAGAAATTATTCTGATGACTCTTCTTTGGAACACAAATACTGATTTCCACTTCACGGAATTTCCGCAAAAGATAATTCCATAGGACATGTGCGAGTAAAAGTTTGCGAAATAGAAATAGATTAGTGTATTTATATTCATAATTCAAAATTCTGAGAGCAAAACAGGTGCTACTCAGTTTTTTGGTAAGGACTGAAATATGCTGTTTCCAGTTCAATTGAGAGTCCACGATGAAACCAAGACATTTACTCTCGTTTACAAAGGAAATATTGAAATCAGCAACCTTGAGTTTATCAGAAAACCTCTGACAGAAGTCAACGCAGTGGGTTTTGGAGAAGTTTACCCCTATATTATTTACTCCTCACCAGTCAATTATTTGGACTATAGTCGAATTTAGATTCTCTGTGGATTCTTGTGAGTTGATTCCATTGATTAAGAATAAAGTGTATTCTGCAATCATTATTGTGTTTGCTTTGGTGATATTCTGCGGTAGCTCACTTATATACAAAACGTATAACAGTGGTCCCAAAATGGAACCTTGTGGGACACCTGTTTTCATAAAACCCCAGTCATAGTAAGCCATATTCTTATTTGTTGGAAGGCTCACCGTCTGCTGTCTCTCTGTAAGATAGCAAGATAGCTGGTGAACCATTCGAGAGGTGTGTGCCTCTAATGCCATAATGGTCTAATTTAATCAATAAGATTTCAAAACTCACACTATCAAAAGCCTTCTTAAAATCACAAGCTAAGCCAATTGAGCTGTGTTTCGAGTCCATTGCCGAAGATGTTGATCTTTTATTTAAAAATCGATATTGATTTGGGGATATGATCTTACATGCAATCAAAAATGATCTTTTGTGTACTAGTTTTTCAAATAGTTTAGCTAACGTAGATAGAAGTGAGAAGAACTCGTGGGAGCGGCTAAGATGAAAAATCGATAACTGCACTTGGTTTCAATCTTAGGCTTCAAAATTTTGCATTAGGCATCTTCAGAGGCCAGAAAACCTATTTTCCAAAGGGAAGACTTTTTGACCAACTTTTCACCCCTTCCCACCCCTTTAAATTCCCTTCATATTCTCTGTTCTAGGACTTCGCAAGACCAAGACTGATCAGTCTTGGTCTTGGTCTCGAAAAGTAAATGTAGTCTTGACCTTGGTATTGGTCTTGATGTTTCGAAACTTAGACGAGACTGGCTCAGTCTTGGTCTTGGTCTTAGATCAAAATGCGTCTAAACATTTGAATTATTCAATGCTTTTCAATGAATAAATATGTTACCTCACCTTCTATGTGGTATTTTCAAAAATAAACATTACCTTTATACAGGGTAAGTGAAAAATTGCAAAATCTCGCACTTTTCACCTGTCATTATTTCAAAAACAGTTGAAGGTACGTATAGAATTTTAATAAAATATTCAACCTAAAATTCAAATAAGTTTGCATCAATATACAAAATGATTTATTCAAAATAAAAAATATTTGCAAAAATTTCAAATTCGAAACTAATAACACCTCTATTAATTTTCAATAGTAGGAGGTATGGACCACTGCGACCTAACAACATACACCTATTCGTTGTAAACTGTAAAACTGTGAGTGAACAAAAATAAAAAATCTACCATATGCAAAATAACTAATTGAATTAAAATGCCATAACATTTTCAATCAGATTTTTCTCAATATTGTAAAGGACTCCGCTCGGTTTTTATGGAAAATGGATCCCAGTCGAATTGGCTGAAAATTCAGTATAATGTAGTTTATAACATCCTCATCAAATGTCTCCATGTGCACAACGAGATCTGATCAGTTTTTGAGATACAGGGTGTCAAACATGCAGAGGCAGAAAATCAATAATATGGCGATTATTTTGTTACAAGAAGTTGAGGATAATGATTGATTGCAATCATAATATTGTCGACACGAGTTATAATGGAAAATTCCAAGACTCCTTATACAGGGTTATTAATAATTACATAATTTTCATGTAATTCTTTGAACAAAATGAGTCGAACGCAAAAGCTCGTAGACTTGCAGAATAAGTAAATAATCATTTGATTTTGATATTGGGTGATCTGAGGATACTACTATACATCTCTTTGATTTAACACCGTACCTAGTTACACCGTGCGCTTTATGTTTTCATTTTTTGTACAGGGTATGGAATTTTAAGGCTGGACACCGGCGAAACATTGATTCGTTGTAATATACAGGGTGATTCATTATATGTGACGACCGGCTTTATTATCAGCTATAATAAAAGTTATCAAAAAAGAGTAAAATCAAATAATTATAATATATTCACCTTCAAACTCTTCTTTGAACAAAATCAGTCGAACGCAAAAGTTCGTAGGCTTACAGAATAAGTATAAATATCATTCGATTGTGATATTGAGTGATCTGAGATTACTATTATACAGGGTCACCCAAAATTTTCTTTTTTAATTTTTTTAGGAACATATGTATACAAATCAAACATAAAGTAGAAAATTAAATATAATATGATCAATATTTGGTGACTCTTGTCTATTTGTTGCATCTTGTACGGATCCTAGTCAACGGCATGATGATGCAGCTATCACATGGGAGACTACTGCATTAAAAATCTTTTTTACTTGTTCATACTATGTCCGTTAAGATATTGTTATTACGATTAGGTACGAATTCTATTGATTGATGGCTTGCATACCACAAAAAGAGTACATCAGCTTTATATGGAAAGTATCGACACTTCCGAGCAATATCATTCTAGGGCATTTTCTTTTTCATTTGCTATGTGTATAAACATTCATCTTCGTTGTCACTCAATCTACTCTCGTTCTATATTCACGTCAGATTTTTTGCTGTACCTTTGTGAGAATGTCAAGATTTCTCATCTTATGATCGGTTAATGTTGTTATCCAATAATTATCACCTGATGGAAGGTTCTGAAATATAGCCTTGCCTATCTTAATGGTATGCACATGATTTAATCCTCTCGGAAATATATCCCTATATTCTACAGATAACGAAGATCCTCATCGCTGGTACAAGCACTGTGAGTCACGAATTATTAGGCATTCCATCTTGTACAGCATTTACTCTTGTAGCAATGCTCGCCCCAATTCTGTTATCCCGAGCCTTTTAGGTGATGTAACAGATTCAATATTAATATTTTAAACTTCAAGAATTTGTTTTAGATAATTGCCAAAATTCTAAATCAGCATAAGTGTACAGGGTGTTGTGGTATAATAAATATATTCTATTTGTTTTCTAATTGTGAATCCCCCTGTATGTGTACATACTTAATTCAAATATATTGAGTTTGATACGATGTTATAATTATTTGATTTAACTCTTTTTTGATAACTTTTATTATAGCTGATAATAAACTCGGTACTCACATTTAATGAATCACCATGTATACTATATCGAAACAATGTTTCGCCAGTGTCCAGCCTTAAAATTCCATACCCTGTACAAAAAATTGAAACATAAAGCGCATGGTGTTTCTAGGTACGGTGTTACTACATACGATTAAATCAAAGACACTCTATATAATAGTATCCTCAGATCACCCAATATCAAAATCAAATGATATTTGCTTATTCTGTAAGTATACGCGCTTTTGCGTTTGACTGATTTTGTTCGAAGAATTACATAAAAATTATGTAATTATTAATAACCCTGTATAAGGAGTTATTCCTGGTAATCTTTTTCGTGGGTGGAAAAAGGTGAAATGTTAGCCAAAAAGTCTTCCCTTTTGAAAACAGGTTTTCTATTCCCTGAAGAAGCTCCATGCATAATTTGGAAGCCTAAGATTGGACCCCAGAGTAGTTTTCGATTTTTCAACTTAGCCGCTTTTGCCAGTTTTTTTAAAAAATTATTTGGCCAACCCTGAGGCCGGGCCCTACTGAAAAATGTCTTCCACTAAGATTTTCCCGAAGTGAAGATCAAGAACGCAAAATTAAGAATAACTGACACGTCTTATTTTTGCGATGATCGATTTTGGGTCCCAAAATTGTGTGCCTCAACCAAATCGTCTTCCGCTTTGTCACTTTCTAAACAATATCGTCATAACGGAAGACATATAACGGAAGACATATAAATCTTCGAGAAAATCGATAGACATTTTTCCTTTGTAATGGATTTCCAAAATATTTGGCATTTGGGGTTTTCAAAGGATGGACCTCCACCTCACCAAACGGAGACGTATGTGGGTCATCGCGTCTCAGCACCCGCGGCTCTCTACTATATGAGAATGTGACAAGAGGAATGCGATATGTGTTGTTATAAAAATGACAGTAAGTGAATATACGAGGGCTGCTACATAAGTTTTGAAATAGACAAATAAAAACAAATGTTTATAATCAGAAATGGCTTTATTGTTTTTCAAAATATTTTCCATTAGTATCAATACAATTTTGCATGAGTTTGAACCAATTTTCAAAACAAGTGATTAAGAGGGATTAAGAAGAAATTATTGAGTACCTCACAAGGACTGAACGGCTGAAGACCCATCGGTTCGATGTTTTGACTGCTCAAAAACATTTTTATGTACAACTGTCAAAAAAAGTAATTCACAAAATAAACATGAAATATTATTTTTGATGGATTCATTTTTAACAGATTCAATTATTAATTGGTTATTCATCATAAAACAATTTCATTTATTGAGATAATAATTGATAGTAAAGTTTGAACAATTACTCCCAACATATATTCCCGAAGATGTTCCATGTTGCTGCTGATCAGAAACGTGAGACATTTCTTGAAAAGTTGATTCCATAATTTCATCAGATATTTTAATTTGGTTGGGAGAAGATGGACAATTAAATATTTTGTTATAAATCTCAATTTTGTTATTCAAACTATCTTCATGTATGCTTCTGCTAAGGAGGCAGATTTGCAACCACCGTGACGTTTTATGGATGTAATGTTGCCCTCTGCATTGGCCAGAAGAGTTACATAGCTTCTCCTGAAACAGTGACCTGTGTAGCTCTAATTAATGCATTTTCGAAATCATTTTGCAATCAATCTGGGAATTTCTGCTATTTTATTCATCTCCACATGTTGGTTAATACATTATCCTTTCGAGTATTTCAAAAATAATCTGTTACTTTTTGGATGAGGCGGCCTTAGTGCACTATACTTGCGGTATATCTCAATATAATCAGAATTTGAAACAGTAAACGTTCTTGCGAAATAGGTCTTCGTATCAGGTATTTTTACAATCAATATAGATCCAGCATGTTCAATGGCATCAATAGTTATATGTAATAATTCTTCACGGCGACAAGCACCGGTTATACCCAAAATTAGGACAACCTACAAATAAAAAATATTGAAATTACTACTAATCTTGCAAAATTATGATTATATCTGCACCTTATAAAGTAAATTTGTTTCGTTATCAGCATCTTGAATAAATTTATTGATATCATCTCTTGATAAAACTTCAGATTTCTTTCCTCGGTTTCCGACGCTTTCGTTCTCAATGAGCGGAACAAATTTTGAAAACTTTTTTATATCAATATTTTCCTTAACATTCAATGTACTTTTCAACATTGAGTAGACACTCCATAACGTAGGAGGTTTATTAATTTTTGGTTTCTCCATATAAGCACATTTTCAGAAACCTTTTTTACATGTTTCTTGTCGCACCATTCACGAAATATGTTTTCTCATATATTAACTTGGATAAGGCCTGTAACATATTAGATACTATTGCCTTTGTTTTCTCAGATATATCTGATTGAGTATCACTACCACTATCATAATCAACGTTGTTCTATCAAAACTATGGCCACATGTAGCCGTGGTGGTCGGCTGGTAAAAGCATATGCCTCGCAAGCGTGGGGTCGTGGGTTCGATCCACCGATTCACCGGTCTCGTGCATGGCATCACACGTTAAAAGGTAGGGGCTGCGTCTTCCCTAGCTCACACAAGTCTCTCGAAGACTTCCGAGGGTTGCGCGTAGGGATGCAATTGGTTGACGGGAATAACAATTTTAACAAAACAACAACAAATGACAGTTATTCCGAAAAAACAAGTGAACATTTGTTTCGAAATGCTTCGTGCGCGAACAACTTTTGTTAGAGTTGGCTCATCTTGAAACACCCATACAGCCGATTGTTGTTGAGTTTGAGGCTCATGGTTCATATGCGCATGGACCAATGATTTGTCGCCTGTCACGATTTTATAAATGAATTTTGAAGCACGACGATTAAATTTTTTCAACACCAATCGACACCAGCATATTTTTGAGCAATTTTCAAATTATGCGGAATCCAACGCGAACAAATTTGTTTGACGGTGAAATGCTCATGTAATATTGAATATATTCGAGTGAAACTAATGCCCAAGTATGCCTCAATCCCACGGTGTGTCACACGACAATCTTGCAATATCAGTTCAAGCACAGAATCGATGTTTTTTGGTACAACAGCCGATTTTGAAAGACCTTCACGAAGTTTGTCCTGTAGCGAAGTGCGACCACGTTTGAATTCGGAAAACTAGCAAAACATGGTGGCTCGAGATGGTGGAAATTCATAGAATATCATCTCACGAAAATGTTCGCGATTTAAGGTATTTGGAATGCTAGAGCAGTTTTCTTACAAATACAATGAAAATTTGTTATGATGGAGTGTAAGAGAGTACTAACTTGTCTTAGACGGCTAAGCGATAATTCTGCCTTTTGATAGTTTTTGTGTCCTGTCATACTATCAATAGAATCAATTCATTATTATTATATTCCTCGACAGTGGCTACATCAGCTGATTTTTTTTGTGAATTTTTGTCCATTTAGAATCTAAGATAATTGTACTCAGAGTTGCTTCCCGTTAGACTCTTAAATCATAGCACCATAGGCCAAATGCAATCATTGTTTAAAAAAATGTAAAAATTGTCATTTCCGTCAACCAATTGCACCCCTACGCGAAACCCTCGGAAGTCTTCGAGAGACTTGTGTGAGCTAGTGACCTTTTAACGTGTGATGCCATGCACGAGACCGATGACCATGTGAGGCTTTGAACCCTCGACCCTTCGCTGCAAAGGCGAATGTTCTACCAGCACGGCCACCACAGCCCATGTTTCAAATAACACACTTTACAGAAGAAACGCGCCTTACAAATTTGATGAAAAACTATCACATGTCAATAAACTCGATAACAATGCTAGTAACCATATCTGGAAAAATTCGTCCATCTAATTATCGAAATACAAGCTTGCAAAGTCGGCAATGTTTTGATCGATAAGAGCATACAAATGTCCACGTCAAGTGCAATGGCAACTTGTCCAGTTCCTCAATAGCCTTACTCAATCAACTTATATTCATTCGTTTTTGTAGCCGATCGTAAAGGAACCTTTCAATGTGGAGTATGTGGAAAATTTTACACTTTCAGGAGTACTTTGTTACGTCATACAAGACTCGAGTGTCAGAAGTTTCCCGGTTTCAAATGCGATTACTGCAACCATTTGACAAAACGAAGAGATAATCTGAAGGTACATATGAAGAATCTTCACGGGATATGCTGACTCATATAGGGCTGCTTTCACAATAGATGAATAACATTCATTAGCTCTTAATATTACCACCAAAATATCACAACTAAAATATCAACAAATGATATTTCAAAAAATTCTGAAACTTATTACGAATTTCCTGAAATTCGATTGACATTATCATTCAAACTTCCCTTGTATGTGATAACAAATGATATCAGTTGGATGAAGGGAGGTTAATATTATTTTTAGCATTTGCCTTGCCGTATGTAGTGAGATAATAAATGAATGTAAAAAATCACTGAGTACAGTTATGATTTTGATTTTGTGTTTGTTTCTAACTGTGACGTCAGTTGAAAGGGACGGTGGAAAAAAAATTTCGATGAAGAAAACTGTTCACCCAATGAAAAAAAAACAAAAATAAAACTGTTTTCAAATATCTTGGAAAAAAAACTGAAATTTTTTCTATCAACCAACTCGAAAAAAAAAATGTTATTGAAATAAAAAATAATGTTCACCCATTTTGATTTTTTTTTATTTAAACGTATGTTTGGAAAAAAAAAAAATTTAGAAAAATAAACAGATTTTACTAATGTTTGAATCAGTTTTTTTTAATTGGTGGCCGTGGTGAAATGAGTCTTCCAGAGTGGCATCAATTTTTCAATGCATCTCACTATTTGATCGAGTTGAAGTTTCTTCCAAAGCTGCGTTGACAATTTTCCCTTCCCATTCGGGTTGAATACTTATCGTGGAGACGACTTTTAGTTTCACTATATTATTATTTTTATCACTATATTATTATATCAAAAACAACAATACATAGTATAGCTATCTCTTATTCGTAAACCTCAATAAACCATTAAAGAAAACGCATTAATCATATTAAATAATATAAATGTATAATAAACAATTATGAAATATCAAATTACAGGATAAAATTACCTCTCTAATCAAACAAGAATAAACCCATAAATGGAAACCTTGTGTGTGGATATATCCATGAAATAAAAATTTTTGGTGTTTCTATAAAAGAAAAATCAATATATAAAAATACGTAACAAATGAAATAAATATAAACGTTACAAAAATACAATAAATATCAAATAAACCCATGAGCAAGACTCATAGAAAATGCGAAAAACCTATTTGCACAATTAAATCAAATTTGAAAAATAAACACATCCGAATTAATAAATATACGTAATAACAACATAATAATAATCAATTATAATAATAAAAATGTTCATTCACTAACAATTATAATACAAACTGAATAAAGGGAAACAAACCGTACTTGTTTGTGATTTCATATCATTAATAAAACATTGTAATAAATAAGTAATAACAATTGCCATGTAAAATCGTTTTCATAGAGAATTTCACGCAACTGTCAAAAAACGAATGAAATCGTTCCTAATGACAAAGCACATCCGATGAGGTTGAATTATTATACGATTATACCACTATCTCGATATCCATGGTGACGGAAATTCTGACGCATAACTGACGTTTGAATATCGTTTCGCTTTCGAAATATTATTCGGTAATTCGAACAAGAAATGGAATCCAATAGATGGGAAACTGCTACAAATATCAAAATTAATTTGACAATTGCACACAATACGTCAAAAAATACAAGGAAATCTAAAGAGTATACTTGGAAATAATTTATGGACTTTCGCCGAAATAGAAATTATGTTGTCCAAAAGGAAACTACTCCAGCGGAAGCAGGCTGGCAGTGAATATAAAGAAACTGTTATAAAATTCAATTGGAATGTTGTCGCAAAACTGCTCCAAGACAAGTTCTATAATGATTACAATGTGAAAATGAATCCATTTGCTGACATAGAATTTAGATCAGACCGTGATGCAGAAGATGCGAAGAGAAAATTACGGAAAAGAGGAAAACGAGTTCAACTGCTTTTACAATTGAGGAAAATATGAGATTTCTGAGATATAGGAAAGAAAGCAATCCGGAGGGACTCATAGACAATTTTTTTTAAATGCAGCTGAGGAACTTGCTTGGAGAGGCAATGAAGTTACTCGGAGGTAAGTTTTTCATAGTGGAAAAGGATAATTTTGGACGGCCGACTGGACGTTTTAAACATAATCCCGTATTCAACAAAACCAATTAAGATGGGTCAAAATCATGTACTCCGAGCAAATGGCTAATGAAAAATACTGTAGACTCCCGATATTTGCCCTGTTCGCATATTCCACAAAGTGTTAGAAGAACGCCCAAGACATATCACGTCCGACCGCTTTTTCCTAACTCCGAATCCTAGATGGAAGGGTCCTGAAAGTATTGGTTAGTACAAAAATTTTCCTATTGGATTAAACTCTATGTCAAAATGGACTGAAGAAACTTGTCAGAAAATGGGTTTGGATAGTCAGAACAACAAATTCAGAAATCACAGCCATAAGTCTACCGCTGTTACTCACCTTGCCCTAGCTGAAGTGTCTGAACAAGACATGATGGAGATAACAGGACACAGCAGTTCCAGTTCTTTATAATCGTATATGAACATGGAGCCAGAAAGATACTCTGAAATCCTCACCAAAATGAGAGCGAGTTCAAGTTCTACATTCAGCAATGCCAACAAAAACGTTTACTCTTGAAGCAGCTCTAATGAGACGAAAAATGAGCAAACAAATTCAAAAATAGTATTTCAGAATTGTACTTTCAATGTCCAAAATTTCAATTGTAATGAATTTTAATCATCTATGTGTGAATAATTCTGGTTCCAATTATTACGCGTGCTACGCACTCGTTGTATTCCCAAATTTAATGATAACTCGTCGAGTAATGTCGAAGAATAATCGGCAATTTTATCGACACTTGTATTATACATGATAATTTTCCATGCTCTCGTGGTATTACTACTGATAATTTCATAATATGAGTAAGAATAGATGATTTTTGGGAAAATTTACTGTTTATTCGAATGAAATAATATTCACTATTCACGTAAAGGGTACGTCCTAGACTATAAATCAAATGAGTTGTATTCATACTGTGTATACCCCATTTTCGTAAAAAAAAATTCCAATATAATTGAATTCGTTTGTTCTATGTACCAGCGGGTTTCAACCAGAGTAGTTATTTTTGTCAGACGGTAGATTCGATAGCATTTGAAATATTCCATTCCTCTTCTAAATTTTTATAATGATGATAATCAGTTTCAGGATTCTTCAAGTGTCCAACTTGTGGAAAAGCATACCATAGGAAGGATCATTTGAGAAGGCATATAAATTTCATGTGTGGAAATCAGAGAAAGTTCAAGTGCAACTTGTGTTCCCATCGTTCTAATCTCAAAAGCCATTTGAAAACCCATTTATTGACCATACACAAAATAGATGTGACTTCTGTCAGTGCTTATATGTAAACTGGACATATATTTGAAATTTCTTACTGGAATTACAGTGTGTTCAGGAAATATGTGTCAACAATCAAGGACACGAGAACATGTTTCAATGCACTGTTGGAAAACAATATTTTACCATGGGATAGATATACAAGTGCCAAAATACCGAGACGTATTACCGCAAAGTATTGAGGAAACTTTTCAATAATTATTGTCAAATCTAAGAGTAAATAAATGTGACTAACACAATAACAATAAACTATAACTGAGAACCGACTGAATTATGTGGTTATCTAGATATACAGGAAAGTTTGCTTCATGAGTTCTTTTTTTCGTTAATTTTCTCAAATTTTTTTCAGAGAATTTAGATTATAGGCCAGTAGTTATAGACATTAAATTCACATTAATTCCAAAAGTTCCCAAACTTCAGTGGTATTAATTAAAACAAACTACAAAATCTTGCAGAAGTCTGCTCTGAACGGAACATTATTTGAAAAAACCTTTCGTTGTTGTATTTTCGCACCGAAAATTGCAAAATAATAATAATACTTCAAAATATGTATTAAGTTTGCAACCTTGTACATGTTGTGGAACCTTGTTTTCCATTGTAATTTGTTTAAAAAAATTACAAAGTTTCTGCAAATTGGATAAGTGAATGAAAATAATGTTCAACATATCCATGTACATTTGCAACCATTTCTGAAAAACGCATCATTTATTCATCATATTGAGATAATTACAAAAGTTTTTCATCGTGGTTGATAATAAAGAGGATATCGGCCTCAGTGGATATAAAACCTCATACGAAAAACCTCAATGATTCACGAATATTGACAATATTAATTTTTATTATAGCTGCAGCAGTCGAAACGTAAGAAATCGCACAATGTCAAATCAGAATACTATGAAGGGACCATCCTACAGTGATCCAATTGCATACTTGATTAACTATTGCATATATCTGTAATATTTTGTAATGGTTCATTGGAACTGATTCATTCCATATCGAAGTTATGTTATTGTTCACGTGCATGGGGTGTATACTGAAGGTTAATTTGCGTTTTTTCCAAAAAAACATTTTTGCTATGGATGAGTGTTTAGTTTGCGATGAATATTTGACAAGTGGACACGTGTTCAATTCCCTTTAAAACACTCACACTCTTCACGCGTGCTCCAAAGGCTCGTATCATAATATTCTATTTTCGAGTCCCTGCTCGGGCGCCAAGTTTGTGACGGGACTAGATCAGTACGTCCAAGTTTCAGGTTTTCTTCAAATTCAATGCCAAATTCAATAAAGTAAACGAAAACCAAATAATATAACTACATTTCCAGTCTGTTTGAATGATTGCAAACTTACCAGGAGATGAAAACTGGTATTTTTCAAGACTTCGAGAGTTTGCAGAACTTTTGCTTTTTGTCGTAGGGTACAAATCCGAAAAAGTATTTTTTTTATTTTCTCTCATTTTTGTAGTGCAAGCGTGGTTGCAAATTATTGAAAATATTGTATGTGAGGTTATCTTCTTTTGCAACCATTATTAAAAACTTTTGTCAGAATTTCGAGACCTGTTTAAAAAAAAAAACAATTCAATGACAGAATATCTTAACCGTTCGATGCAAGAGGTTGCAATTTAAAGCACTTTTCAAGAACAGTATTTCAATAATTTTTTCGAGTGTCGAATCTTTTGGAATATTTATGATTGATAACATAATTTTTTTCTGAATAAACAAACTTTTCCTTTTTGTTTGTATGGTTGCAAATTCTTCAGAAGATGTAAACTGCTATTTGCTAACATTTCGGAAGATTGCAATTTTATCCACGCTGAAAGAAGAAGAAAGAATGGTTGCAAAATCCATTATCATCTGACGTTCTCTTCATTCTACTGAAGTTTTAAAACTTTTGTAGTTACTATAAAATTTTGGAAAAATCATGTCTATATCTAGTAAACTCTTTCATAATATCAACAGTCAGATAAGAAAGGTGCGCTGAGACATAAGAGTTTTATTTTCATACCAATGCTGATAATATGAATGCCAAAAAAACTCGCTCATATCAATCAATCAGATTTACTCGTGATCTCACTGGTACTTTACAATACCTTATCTTCTTCACTCTTTTTTCTCTTAAAAGATTCGTTCATCGTGAAATGATCAATGATGTCAATGGATACATATTCAGTTTTCTCTGTTTATTAGTTATTATTATCACTGTTTCGATGAATTTTAACTGTTTATTTGTTTATTTCGACAAATTTTATTTTTTGTAAAATCTGACATTTTCTTCAACGAACTTTGAAAACAACAATTTTTTGAACTATTCATTCAACAAAACCATAGCCGTGCTGTTGCTTGATAGAACCCAGTCAATTTGATACAATACAACATTTTCAAGTTGCTAAATGAGAATATAAAAAAATTTAGCAAACGAGAGATGAGTACACAAATCAGTTTGTCTGTATCTAAAGTAATAAATCTCAACTTGCTGCTATTAACAACTACTACAGTTTTTCAATTGAAATCATCACACAAATTCAATAAACCTTGAAGAAAATAATTTATTTAACTTTCTAGGCGTATAACGGTTGAGTCTTTTACATGTGAAAAACCACCACAAACGAAAAAAAAAATTAAATTACAAAAAAAATTAGTAAATGAAGTAAAAATATTCTAACTTATCATATTCAGATTTGCCCCTAGATTTCAAAAAGGTGTTCTGAAACTAAAGTGCTACAGAATTCGCAGAATCCTTTAAAAATCACATTTTAGTTGTCCAATAGCCTTATAAATTTCTCTGATTTTAATTGAATAATTTCTCTCAAAAATAGGTGTGCGCAATCTCACAGACTCACTCGGTATAGATATGAATAGCTTTATTGTTTGTAAAATAGTGTCTTCCTCTCAATAGAAGAATATAGATGTGGACCTTATGGAACTTACAGTAAAATTAAAACAGGTAACAATTTCAGCAAGCTTCAAGTGTAACAATTGTGGGAAAAAATATATGAGGAAAAAACATTTGAAAAGACACGAGAATTACCAGTGTGAAAACCAAAAGAAATTTGAGTGTCGCTTGTGTTCTCATCGCTCTAATCTGAAGGGAAATCTGAAAAAACATTTACTATCGATCCATAAAATAGACGGTAACTCTGCCAGTGAGTATATACATTGTGAATAAACCACTTCTGTGTATCTTGAATATATTTCAGTCACATAAACTGTCTTTTCTTGTCAAAAGTGTATATATGAGATATAACAGGAAAAATATGCACACCATTCCTCGTACAGTTTCGTTGATTTTTTTTTTGTTTTCTGTGTCCGAGTCCAAGTCACACATGGAATTGAAAATTAGTATTTCCCAAATTCGTTTTTCATCATTCTATCAGCCGGTTGTATTTTATAAAGAACGGATTTAAGATTTCCCAATATGAGAGAGTTAAATCCGATGTTTTTGGAGGCCATTCAACTGCTCCTTGACTCCGGGAATCAAGTCTTTCAGAAAAAATTCAAATTCATCGCTGAAATGATTAGACCCAATGACTCATTGTTGAAATTTTCTGAACAATTTTTTTGCTTAAAAACAGAAGTTTTTTTACAGCAGAAGTAGCAAAAAAGGAAGGCAATCTGTAAAATTTCAGTGATGAGAATTGAAAATCCAGCATTTCAAAAACACAACTCAACTACCATCTACATTTCACTATTAGATTACCTTTTGTTGTGAATTTTTTCTTTTAAGCTGCTACTAGGGGGGTTGAACCACGAGGGCTACAAATATTCATTGAAAGTGTTCCTCTTGAAAATAAATTTGGCATGCATTTTGATCCTTTTTTTTTATTTTCATTTACTGGAAGGGCGATTTTAAGGGTGGGAAGTTTTCAAATTGACATCCTGTAAACAATTGTATGAATTAACAGAAACCAAAGACTTTGAGAACAATTCGTTACTATGACCAGTATTTTGGAGCAATATTGGTAATTTTATGTATTTCAGACCTTGATTTGGTAAATGGCAATTGTATTGTTAGATCAGGTAGTCAATGTTAATAATTCGTATTGTCTAATATTCTAACTCTTACACTCATTTTAGAAATTCCACGTGGAGGAGGAAGATGTCCGACTTGTTTCAAAATTTTGAGCAATAAAGGAAGTTTATATACTCACATGAAGTACGTTTGTGGTAAAGAGAAGAAATTCAAATGCCCCTACTGCAGCTCTAAATCTAAAATCAAATACGACATGAAAAAACATGTGAGCAGAATACATCCCCACCATTTCGAAAAGTTTATAGGAATGTTTGATCAGCTTTATTGCCATGCTTAGATGTATAAAGGATTTCGAAAAGGAACAAATGGGTCCGATATAGTACTGTCGTCAGTCATAAACAAATACCAAGAATAAAGTTTAGTTCAAATTACGCCGATACACCTCATCAAGTATACGAGCAAGTTGGAAGAGGATTACAGACCTCGTCGAATAATAGGAACATGAAATAATAGAGCATAATTCAGTTGACTATGATTGTGTTCCGTCTTGATTTGGATTTCACTTATAGTACTGAGTTTCATTGTGAAAATGTCATTAGTAACCGTTGAATCAGCATGAACTCTGATATTATGTAGTTCATTTATTTTATTTAACCAAGAGTAAAATAAATCACCAAAAAACTGAAACAGCTTCTAGAAAATTAATGTTGGAGATTTACCCACTTTCATGATATTCACAAAATTCATAAAGTCTAACTTACTTTTCCTCCGTTCTCACGATGTTCTTTGAACTTTTTTTTCACAAATATTATAAAATCGCAAATTCAAGTGAACGAATCTGTCCAATTTTATGGTGGAGCTGTTTATGATATTTCTAACAAAAAATATTTTTATAATTTGTTATAGATTTTTAGCAGCAGAGTAATTTGTCTGATGAGATTGAAAGAATTCTAATATTCTCTTGTGAATAAGTTGTAAATACCAGGACTGCCTGTGCCTGAAAAGGGTGGCGGGAAGCTCATCAAAGTTGTGGAGAATATCATGCATGACCAATTTAGAATAATCCTTTGGAAAATATCAGTTGATAAATTTCATTGCCCATTTCAACTGAGGTAATGAAATATCCCTTAAAATATGCTGAAATTTGTTTGGAATGAACAAAAGCAAAAATTTATTAGTGCTATGTGCAAGGAAAAATTATTAACTCCCGAAGAAATATGGCCCATTCTACCTTCGAAACCAAGAATGGATGGCGAGATGATTCTGTTATTATTGGTATATTGGAGGAGTATGAAAAAGTATACATTTCTTATTATATAAAATACCATTAGAAAATATCTTACCTCAATGAGATGTAATAGTAAAATAAATGTCATTATCTTTCAATAAAAATGTTGGTAATAGTTAGGGAGCAGCCAGTGAAAAAATGCGCCAAACAGCTATACTTCTTCCGAGAATAGAAGTACTTACCTCAAAGATACCAAATCTAAAATAGTTTTGATTTTGATTATGGCCCAGCCGATAAATAAGGAAAAATAATTTGATGAATTTTAGCCGTCTTCTATATTCCTTCCGAAAAGTGATTAGTTATCATATGACAAAACGTGAGGAAATTTGGTTGTGGCCGGGGCTGGAAAAAAATATTTGAAAATTTTCCTCCCGAAAATGTCTCAGGTCAAAAATGAGCTGGTCTCCTATATTCTCACTTTTTAGTTTATTAGTTTCATTTGGCCCTTAGATAGCTGAAATCGAGGCAAAAGGAATTTCTAGCAGGGCAGTGTCACAGGGGGGGTGCAAAGGGGATACTCGAAAAACTCGCGGGACCAGCTATGTTCAAAAATTGGAAAAACGAACTTGGAATGATGACTTAGTTCTGAAACTTTAGGTGGCATTTCTTTAGGGACCAAGAAAAGCAACCCCTCGAGGGAAGGGGTTTTCGTCCAGTTTTCACCTCCTACCACCCCCTACCTTTACAGCATCTGAAAATTGAAAGGGGCGGTAGGAGGTGAAAACTGGACGAAAACTCCTTGCCTTGGGGTGGTTGCTTTTCCAACTTTTGAACATAGCTGGTCCCACGAGTTTTTTGAGTGCCCCCTTTTGCAACCCCCTGTGACCCGGCCCTGCTAAATATTTCTTCCACCTCGATTTCAGCTATCTAAGGGCCAAAATGAAACTATGAAATAAAAAGTGAGGATAATCGGCTAATTTTCGGGAGGAAAATTTCCAAAAATTTTTTCCAGCCTCGTCCCAAATTTCCTCCCGCTTTGTCAGATGATAACTGATCAGTTTTTGAAAAACATATCTCAACGGAAAGAATAAAGAAGACTGCTAAAATTTATCAAAATATTTTGCTTTGTTTCTCGGCTGGGCCCTACTCAAAATCAAAAATATTTTGGATCTGGTAACCTCGGATATGAGCTCGGAAGGATTATAGCTGTTCGGCGCATTTTTTCATTAGTTGCTCCCTAACTATAACCAAAATGAATTTGTTGTAGTAGTTGTCTGATTTCATTACTCAAATGTTTCTGAAGCCTTATCAATTCACCGTGTCTAGTAGATTTTTATTCTGTATTTATGTTTTGAACAACAGACTGCGTTTGTAAATATAAATGCTAGGGATGCGCATGACTTTATTCCCAATAAAGTGTTTCCTACAAGATTCTCTATAGAGTATTTCATAGATTAGGCGCAAAATCCTTTTCTGGGAGACAAATATTTTGTTGAGTTTTGTGGAGCAACCCCTAACGTCAATATTGGAAGAAATATGGGATAATACAAAAGCAAAGTGACCATTTGAAAATTGGGCTTCATCAAAATTGGACCTCAATTGTCTGATTGCATAGTACCCACTGTTAACTTTCTTACTAACATGGTTCAAACCAGACTCCCAGGTCATGGTACCATCGATATAAGTACCAAGTTAATTTGTGTTATCTGATGAATCAATTATTTCATCACCTACTCTTACATGGAAATTATCAGTTTCACAAATTTTCACTGGAATAAAACTGCAGCAGAACAGTTTTCTTCACATTCTCTCCTAGAGAATTTTTACAACACCAATCTGTAAACTCGAGACTCAAGTTGTTCAATTTTTCTTGGAGTACCTCTTGATTAACGGCATTCGCTGCGATCATTGTATCAGCTGCATATAAAATTATCGTTTATTTGCTTATATGACTCGTCAAATCGTTGAGAAATAGAAGAAAGACGAGTAGACCCAACATAGAACCTTGGGGAACCCCAAGATCATTACCATACTGCTGCGACAGACAATTATTGTCAACTCAAACATGTTTCTTTCCCAGAGTCATACACATGATCTGAGCCATGAAAGAAATCCGCCACTGCAGCCAAGTGAATACAGATTTTTTTTTAACTGGGGTCAATAATATCGAATGCCTTCGATAAGTTAAAGAAAAGTGCACCAACGTACTCTCCATCAAATGAGTCATGTACACCCCAGAAAAAAGTGCAAAATGCACTTTTCGTTGACCTATCTGGGCAAAAACCATGTTGAAACTTAAATATTATATCAAATTGATCTATTTCGATTATTTTACATAATAAAGTTGGAATACCAGTCAGACTGACATTTATGTTAGCAGCAAGATGATATTATATTCTCCGTTGTTTTTTGGATACGTGATTATCAATGACGACGTTGTCTTATCGGCTCAAAAGTAAGGAACCCTGTACAACCGAGACACACCGTTCTTATTGGTTCTTATATCGCAGTAGAGGAATAAAATCATCGTATGATAATCATCAATCAATATTCACATTTGAAAGTAAGTGGTAACTCTCAAATTGTTTCAGATATTCCTCCAGGTGGTAGCAAATGTGAATATTGTAACAAGATTCTACTGAGAAAAAGAAGTTTATACAACCATTTGAAACGAGTGTGTGGAAAAGAGAAACAAGTCCAATGCCCCTATTGCCAATTCAGGTGCAGAATAAAATACGACATGAAAAAGCATGTTCGCAGAAAACATTCAGATCATTTTGGAACATTCATCGGCATGTTCGACCAGTTGTACACCTGAATAGATTTTTTTTTTCATATTGAGATCTTCGAAATCAACTGTGATATAATTAGTTTAGTTGAGAAGTTCATTCAACGGAAAATTATTGTCAATACTGGAAACTCACATTTCGTTTCATTTTCTTTAATTTATTTTAACTGTGTAAATATCGAATGAAAATTTAAACACTTTCGAACAGGGTGCCACACGACTCCCCTTCTCATTCAAAATTAGTGAGGGGGTGCTCATAATTCAGAGAGGGTGCAAGTAGCGTGCAATAACGCTAAAATTTGATTCATTCAATACCTATGGATGACAGTGTAGAACGACAATTTTGAAGCATCGGCCAAAGGGAGGGAGAACTATTCATAAACAATTTATAGAATGACTGAGGTTTGTTTTTTTTGGGTTTGAGGTATTGAATTAAAGAAAACTCTATTTCTTTACAGCCAACGTTTCGTCAGTTTATTCTGAGATCTTAAGTCAAAATAAACTGACGAAACGTTGGCTGTAAAGAAATAGAGTTTTCTTTAATTCAAGACCTCAAACCCAAAAAAAACAAACATCAGTCATCATAGGAAAAGGTCGTTAAAACTGCCAATTAATAGAATGTCTGTTATTTAACATATATATTATACCGAATTATTCTAAAACGAATTCGAATTACACATCACTTGCGTTATGTTCGTAAAAAATCTGACTTTTCATGTTTATTTTCACAAGAATTATGTGATTATTCATACGATACCGTCAGCCCCTGTTCGAAATAATTCTTGATAATAATTTGTTTGGTAGTGTTTTCATACCTCAGGTAAACCCAGCATGAAAAAATAAAAAAAAGTGTTAAAAATTGTAAAATTATTATTTGAAACCCACCAGACTAAACAATTTTTTTTATCAGTTTCATTTGTCTCATCAATCTTTACAGTTACTAAAGACATTTAAATTATATAAAGATACTTAATTTTGTCTATAAGGTTGCTGAATTTTAAAAAAAATCACATTCTCCTAAGGTGTGGGTGATACTTTCTGATATGTTATTGCCCTCTCTTTGTTGGTGGTATAATGGGAATTCTTGGAGATTGTGTTTCACAGTGATCTTTGTTTCACAAATATCACAGTGTGGTTCTTTTGTTTTGCCTATGATATGTCTATGGGTAAGTCGAGTATGTCCTATACGGAGTCTTGCGAGAAGGACCTTATGTCTCCTGGGCATTGGGGTGTATTTCCATAATTAAACTGACTTCTTTATTTCGCTCAACTTTGACCTGCTGCTGTTCCATTGTTGTTGCCAACTAGTGATCAAAATGCACCTCACAACTGTTTTGAAATCGGACTGGACAATTTATTGTGTTCGTACATGGAGGTACTTCGCAATTTGCTGCATTTTTTTCGAGTAAATCGGTTTTTTCATTTCCCTTGATACCGAAATGGGATGGAATCCATACGAACATGATGCTCTGTTCACTCAGTTGAAGGCGAAGTTCTATTTTTATCATTTGAAGGATTGCATTGTGAGGGTAGATTTGGGAGTGGCTTATTATGGAGCTGAGGGAATCAGTAAGGATACAGGTGTACGGTAATTTTTCATTTTTGCGTATTCCAGAGCTTTCCATAAAGCATAGAGTTCTGCGTTAAATACATATTTTTGATAATTTCTATTTTTATGATCAAAATTGCCTTAAAAAACACAATTTTATCTGCCTGAAAAGAATAATTAATCAACACCACATAGACTACTAAATTATTATAAACGACAAACCTAATTTATGAAAAGTGAACATCAATCAAATCAATAAATGTGTCTAACTGCAGGCAAATGTTTGTTCAAAGAGAGGATCGCAATATTTGGGAAAAAATTCAAAGAAAAATGTAATTGGAAAATCCAATATTGTTAGAATTGAAGAGCGTTAAAAAGGGAAATACAATCAAATTTAATTTATTATTCCAAAAATTCTATGTTATGGCCCTTGTTAATTCTATTGATTTCGAAAATCTTTAGAATATTCAATTCAGGAAATTCATCACAAATAATACAAAATATCAAGGTCTGAATCAATATCAAAGTGATCTTTGATATTGCCAATGTGGTTAGCAAGAAAACTACAAGATTTAATAAAATATATACGTATCAATTATTTTCTTATGTTCCTGGATTCTTTGAGAATATTAACGACTAGTTTAATCAATATATGTAGCATTACAATCATGATTGAAAGAAAAAAATATTCTATTATGAGATCTTTTCTCTGTTGTAAATGAAGTGAAAAGAAATTATTCTGCACTTTGGTATCATAGTTTTTTGTTGCAAATCTGAGGATAAATAATTTCATTTGCTATACCTCTTGCCTAATGAGCCCCTGTATGAACTTCCACAATGATTTTCCAGCAGTACGTTTTCTCTCATTGAATCCCATTTCAGTTTCATGTATAACTTGTGGGAAATCTTTCAAGAATAGAAAAACACTCCAAGCACACACCTCTTTGGATTGTATGAAGACGAATATTTTTGGTTGTAAGAAATGTTCGCATACCACCACTAGGAAATTCAATTTGAGGAAACATTATTATTTAATACATAAAATGACAATCGATAATAATGAAATTTGATTTGTGAAAACTGAAAAGTTCGTTGGATATTAATTATTGAAGTTACTGAAGTCACATCAGCTATTTGGATATTTTTCATATTTTGTATTTTTGATAAAATATTTTAATAAAAATGTATATAGTTTTACTGAATTTCTAATTAAACAATAAATGGTTCTTTTATATAATTGCTCTGAAATATTTTACTTCATAGAATTAATTTGACATAGTTTTTTTTCATCATCTTACGTCCACGATATGGAAAATCCTGCAATGCATGAGAACTATCTGATCAAGACATCGTGAATTGCATCACACGTTGAAAGGTAAGGGATACGTCTTCCCTAGCTCGCACATGTCTCTCGAGGACTTCTGAGGGTTGCGCGTAGGGGTGCAGCCGGTTGACAGAAAATCAACAACAATTAAAAAATTTCAGGGTTTTACTGTGAAATAGCAATAGTGGTCCGACTTTTTTAAGTCTTCTTCAAGCAAACACCTTTCGAGTTCATTCATCATGAGATTAAGATGGAGAAAAATTAATTGTTTATTTGTAAGGTTCGTTTTGGTAGGTCAGCCGTATTTCGATATCACAGAAACAAGTTTATCTCTACCAATGAGCCGAATTTTTAATGAATTGAAATTAGATTTTAAATATTCGAATTTTATTGCAAATTTGAAACGTCAGGGAACCACAGATTAAACGTTTTATCTCTTATTGCCTAAAATAAAATCAATTAAAATTATGCCACATCCTATTAAACTGGAATTTCGTCAGCAAGAGTCAATCACAAAACAGCATTGTCCCTACCACCGCTGAATTGTATCCATCCTATTCTTGGCAAAGCTTCTACAATAAATAATGTATCTGCCAGTGCTCTCTATGAACAGCATTAAATCTGTATATCACAACAGGGAATCACATACAGACCGGTCTCATGGTTATTGCCAATTATCATTGAAGCATATGTAAGATTATCACCTGTTTCTCCAAATAAGAAACATATACTGATTATGATCATCCGTCATCCTGAATAGCCTTTTCAAAAGTGGCAAGAAATTTCTTCATTGCTAACGTTCTGTGAAAAATCTATCGATTTATTACATTACATTGGGCCCTTCACCATCACTGCAGGAAGCGCCCAAAAATAACTCCATACCAATTTGTTAACTGTTAACTGTTACAGCTCAATTGAAGTGTTTCAAATTATCCAATCTCTATTGAATCTTAATCCTAATTTATTTTATTTTTATTATTTTCTTTTTCTTTTCCACTACTTCACGAAACTTCAACTGATATACGAATGCCATTATTAAAGTTATGTTGGGTCTTTTCGCAATATTTATCAGATGTAGTTCAATTTCCAGCGTGGCTTTAGCCAGGGAAGTGTTTTCTGTAAGATATTACAAAAAAGTAACTTAATATTTATGGTAGTGTTTTTTTCTCAATCTGAAGAGGAGACATGTTTGATTAAATTTCCGATTGAGAATGTTTCCCTTTTCAACACGAATCACATCCTAGAGAGGTTATCTTGAACGATGGAAAAAAGCGACTGAAGTTTATCTTTCATGATTCCACATCTGATTTTATGAACATCTTGTTCATATTTCCAATTAAATCAACATGCCATACTTATGACAGATTTTATGTCAAAAAAATATTTCAAAGTGTCACCACACAAGAAATGGTCCAACATTTCCATCATTACAGTGTATGATTGTTTGTGAAGAGTATGATTTCCAATTCTTCCGACCTCCCTGATGATCTTAGAGAAATAGAGTTTCGTCGATCAAAATGTAATAGAGGCCTAGCGAAAGAGATGCAATTCACGCATCAATGAATTGAGCAATTTTCTGTTTGTGATTCTTCTGAATAATATTATCCCTCATCTCATTTATAGATATGAGTCTCCAATGGAAACTAGACAAATTTTAAATTTCAGATTTTTTCTTTCACAATATCTATCAGATGAAGTTCAATTTCCAACGTGGCTTAAGCCGGGGAAGTAGTTCTTTTCTGTTAGACATTACAAAAACTAGCTTTTTGTCAGTTCAACTATCATATTTTTTTCTTTTCCAGAGGAGTCATGTTTGGTTTAATTTACAATTGAGAATGGTTTCCTTTTCAACATGTATCCCTTCCAAGAAAGGTTATCTTGAACCTCCACATCTGATTTTATGAACATCCTGTTCATATTTTCGATAAAATCATCAATGACATACACTTGTACAAATGCCTTGCTGATTTAAACTCCACAAAATAGATGTCAATGCCCTAGCGTTAGCCTACTTATGTCATTTAAAATTTCTAGATATGCACTCTTCTATGAAAATCTTTATCAAGATTAAATTTGTTAATAAACTCAAGAATGGAGTTAATTATAATTACTGTATTGAATCTATACTGACTGAAACTTTACTCTTGAAAAATCATCATCACTCCAATACAAACACAAATTATAGAAATCGGTGTAAGAGAAAGATTAATCAATTTTGTAGAGAAGGGCAAACATTTTGAAGATCAACAGTATGGTTTCTGATCTCTCGCAGATCAACTACTCAAGCGGTCACTGAAATGGTACATCAAAATGCAAACAATAGTGATGTTGGAATATACACACGAGCAATCCTGTGCGACATGTCAAATGCATTTGACAGTGCTTCCCACGATTTCCTGCTAAGTGTACTAACTTTCCTATTAGCAAATTTTAATCATTTGGATTGAACCTTTAATTAATTTTATATCAGATTCGAATGACTCTTAATGTCCCATCCCTTTTTTTATTCATACATATAATTCAGCGCGCTGGTTGGCCGTTAGCGTGTGAATTCTTTAAGCTAGAGAAATAATATGTTTGGTCCTATTATGATCAAAATAATCTCATTTGACACACAACTTCACAGAATAACACTTTTGTGGAGATTAATTCAGCTATAAAACCCTCATATGTGATCTCAATCATAACAATGAATTTTACTCACCTAAATACTCCCGTCGTCGTCGGCTTATTGCTCTGGAGTGGTCACACTTTAACTTATCGAACGCATCACTAATTAATCCGTTCAGAGCTGATTGGTTTCAGTAATTCAGTAATTTTAGTTTGGTCAATTATTAACTTAACTAACAAAGGAAACTCGAGAAATAGTCTGTTTTTCATTTATTAAGGCAAACGGAGATAAATAAATTATAAAACTGTAAAAATATGCGACTAGAATGTTAATATTTACGAGAAAAAAAAAGGATATAGAGAATTTACTTTCACAATTAAAATCAAAATACTGGAAACTTCAATAATTAAATAAGAACAGACTGAAAACAATATTTTTATAACTCAAAACAAAAACCTATCTAATTGACAATATATTATCTAGCATGTTAGCTTACCAAGACCATCTTTAAATACGTGAAACTGATTAGAGACTTTGACAAAATAAATGATAACATACTTAAGAAACCCTTCAACTCTGAGAAAATAGATCGGACATGTCCCAGGTCAAGGTGAGGCCTTGACCTGAGTATTCTTCACTCGACTTACTGCTTCAAACACAACATTTCAACTAAAAACTTGTTTTGAGACCTCCAACAATTCAACTCTATAATTCGTTCAAAGATAGGGGGTATGATCCCGCCCTCAGAATATTTTACTTGTAAGATATTAGGTAGGTGTCGCTACTTGAATGGTCTTGGCATTCTAAACCCTATTCCGGTATTCTACAGTGCTAATTAATTACATGCATTTTCCTATTACGTGACATCATATGGTTGACCGCCCCGTACATTTCAGGACTCGCGTCGAATGTGGTTTTGTTTCACTTTGATAGAAAACGGTCGACCAAAAACTATCAAACATTCTCTTTTGCTCGTCCGATGTCCCTTTGCCTTCTTACTTTTAAAATAACAATTATATATGTATTATTTAGGACAAAAATTAATTGATTAAACGGTCAGAAAGCTATTTCGGACCTTTCGTTCCTGGAATATCTATAGTATCAAACGAGTTGTACCCAGATGGTAAACAATCGACCCTGGGCTATTCAGGCAGAAATTACCAGATTTTTACAATATCTTCAAAGTTGAATGGATTTTCTGATTCTCACGAGAAATCTATTGTTTGTAATATGCCCTTCATAAATTTTGAGTTCCATTATTTCTGTAACTAAAGTTCGGTATTATCGCCCAGAGGAACATGTGGGATGCAACTTTCTTATTGAAATGGATTTGGTCCCATGACCAGAGGCGTCTCAATATTCTATTACATAAGAAAGCTTCATAAATATAGCATATGTGATATAGCTCATAACCTAATCAAATTTTATTTGATCTATTTGTCTTTTTCAACAATAGTATTTCTAGCACAAGACAAGTTGAACATAGGGTCCCCCAGGGATCAGTGCTTGGACCTCTTTTCATATAATCTATATTAACGATCTGCCAACATTAATAGGAACGACATATGTTTTCATGAATGCTGATGATTCCACATTTTGCATCCAGGATAGGTCACTTAGTGGTCTCGAAAAACGAAATATTTTTTAAGTGACATGCTTTATCGTTGAACAAAAACAAGGCAAAAAATATAACAACAATTATATTCACACCAGAGATTCTAGTATTCTATTCTATTATTCAACTATACACTTTAGTGACTTGCTTTTACCACGAATTTTGAAAATCTTACTTCTGCTGGGATTTTACGTGTTTCCAATTGATGCCATTTTTGCAACTTTCCAATAAATACACAAATCCATCAACTTAACGAGATTTTCTTTCAGTGCATGATAGTAGTTGAATTAGATGTATGCTTCTCATTGTTCAGTCATAACATGAATCGAACAGTGGACGATATAGTTAGAAAACGGTAAAATTCCCGATATTTTCACTAAAGCATGGTTTCTCAACGATCTCTCAGTTTCAGGAAAGTCACGGCATCCATGCAACACGTGCACCAGATCCTACACCACTAAAACCAATTTGAGACGGCATCAAAGAGTGGAGTGTGGGAAAGAAAAATCGCTAGTCTGTTACTTTTGCGAGAAGAAGTATTATTATAAACAAGAATTAGAAACTCATCTCAAAATGAAACACAATATGATGCTGAATACCAGTGGATTGATAGAACAAGTCAAGTCTGAAGGATCATAGAAGTTGACAGATGTGTTTGATCACAAGATACACTATACCCATTTTAATTTTGGCTAGTGCAGTCATGGTGAACCGAAAGATTTGCTTCTGAATCTGTAGTATAATACAAATATTAACTACGAGAAAAGTGATATCAATCGCAATGTACAAACACTGTATATTATTGAATTATGAGTGTATACGAATTTTTTGTTCATTCCTAAGTAAAGTATGATCTACTGGCCTGATCATTTTAATACGTTTTCATAACTTGCTTTCGTAAACGCCTATCAATTTATTCGAATTGACACTGAAAACCAAAATGAACTAATTTTCAGTTGTCATTTCAATGTAAAAAGAAAGCGTCACTTTAAAGTACAAGTGCGAAAATTAAATTACTTACTAAGGTACTTTCAACGTATATATCAAGGTGTGAGATTTTGGCGATGATTACTTGTATTCTAATCAGGTTGATTTGTACCCGGTTTTACTTAGCGAATTTGAACACACACGGTATATGCCTTCATCATGGTTGGATCTGTGAATAGTACGGAGGTGCTCTGGTTCACTGAAACTAATTCTAGCAATACAAGATAGCGCCTATTTTTGCCCCCACATTTTAAATTAACGGCTCGCGTGTTAGGCGTGCAATGGAGGTTTTCGAAGTACTAGATCCCGCGAAATACTTCTCTTCATAATTGAAATGAAACTGGAGGGACTTCCAAAATAAACGAATCCACGGGTGTTGCCAACAGCAACTTGAACAGCACCTCATAAGCACCATGCAAGGCTGTATTAGACTTCAAGCGAAACCTGATCCCGCCAGTGACAGATTACTTTTCAGGGACACTAGTAAAGCACAGCAAATCTAACAATCGAATAAGCCCTCTTAACTTGGCACTGTTCCATTCGCTGAAATATGAATACCGCACAGAATGAAAAAAAGTCGAATGTTCCGCTAGCAGGAACTTCAACAACAGCTCATCCACTATAATGGAAGTTTGGTGAGGAGTCATTTACTGATTACATTACAATATCACAATGAAATGCGATGCTAGAGAGAGAAAGATAATATACTATATTGTCATAAGAATTATTTTGTTGTCTTAACCTATAAAGTCACTTTGTACATATACAGTGTGCCTAAGATAAGGATGAACAGCATGGGGATTTTGGTAACCGTAAGAGTTACACAGTAGGTCAAATGAGCAAAAAGTCGCGAAAATAAGGGGTCAATAAATAGATATTAACAAATTCCAAAAATGTTTTTTACTTGCGGAGATATTCTGAAAAAAACGATATTTGGCGCTTTAGTTTTTATTTTTTTCTGAAGTTATTTGAAAAGTTTCGGAAAAACCAAACGCACTTTCTCATTGCCACTATTTCTCCTTTAAAAAGTGCCGTTCATATAATCTCTGGATATACAACGTTTCGTTTGGAAGAAACTATCATCAACTTTGTTTTTTTATATGGCACGAAAAAAATTTACACCCTTTAGGAGATAACCTTTTTTTATCGCGAATGCAACGACGTACGGCACAATCCTATCCTATATTTTTATACAGAAAAAATGCTGAATAGATTTTCAACATAATCTAATATTTATCTGACAGAAACTAAAATAATAAGAACTAGGAAGGCAAGAATTATTGTTGAGGATTGTGAAAAGTAAGTGCTATAGCAGTTGTTCGAACATTTCCTCCAGTTTGTAGAAATGAGTGTGCCCGTCTGTGGAATCTATAACACGATTCAACATTTCAGGGGAAATTCTTTCAAATGCTGATCGTACTGAGCGAAGTGTTCCTCGTGTTCAAAACTTTCTTTGTATACTTCATTTTTGATATGGCCCCACAGGAAAGAGTCCAAAAGTGTTAGGTCTGGTGACCTTGCTGGCCATGGTGTATCACTATGAGTGCAAATCCATTTTCTTGGGAACTGCTCAGACAGGTATTGGCGAACAGTTATGGCATTATGATCTGGTGCACAATCTTGTTGAAACCAGCAATTATGCAGTGCGTCCAATGGCAAATTATCCAATGCATCTTTCAGATCTTGTCGTAACAGACTAAGGTAAAGTTGAGTAGTTGAAGACATCTGGTAGGTGAATGGACCTATAACCTATTTGCCAAAAATTCCACACCAAATATTAAATCCGAATCGATATTGGTATCTGGATGATCTCCTCACACGTGGAATTTGTTGTGACCAATAGTGTTTGTTGCGCCTGTTGGAAATACCGTTATTGGTAACCATAGTTTCATCCAACCATATCACTCTGAGAGGAAAATTTGCTTCGCCATCACACATTGTTGTATACCACTATTCTTGTATATCTACGCCGCTCGTCATCACCTGGTCTTCAGCCTTGACAAATTCGAAATTTATATTACTTGATTTTTTTTTTTTTAATTGTGCTGTTGATTTAGATACTGATCTGGTCTGGTCTTCAATTTCTCTAGTTGAACTTTCTGGGTTTTCAATGACTGTAAAACTAGGTATTATTTTTCTTCAGCAGATTCTTTCTTAATAATATAACAAACGCCTGAAAATCTTCTTGCCAGATTATTTTCGATACGGATATTTGTTCGAATACATGTGTTCGGCTTCTATACAGTTTCTTTGGCATAAAATGTAGCAGGACAGCATATCAAACTTTTCTTCGTTTGTGGAATTACCTACCTGCGTTTTAATGTAGAAGAAATGAAATCAATAACAAATATAACACAATACTCATTCAAGACGAAAATTATATATGCAAACTGACAGCTATGGATGTTGCCATGGATTGTTTTTATGCCGCGTATGTTCAAACATTGTGATTAGCATTTTTACTGAATAAAAACATAGAAGAACTTATTGTGCCATACGTCGTTGAATTCACAATAGAAAATGCTATGTCCTACAGGGTGTACATTTTTTAAGTGCCTTATAAAAAAAACAAAGTCGATGATGGTTTCTTTCAAACGAAACGTTGTACGGAGAATTTGTGAACGCCATTTTGTAGAAGTAAAAAGTGGCAATGTAAAGATACCTTTGTTTTTTTCGAAACTTCTCAAATAACTGCAGAAAAAATAAAAACCAAATCGCCAAATTTCGGAAATGGACAACATTTTTGGGATTTCTCAACATCTATTTATTGACGCCTTAATTGCGGAACTTTTTGCCGATTTGACTGTGCAAGATCACCATGCTGTTCATCCTTATCTTGGGCATACTGTATGTCTAAAAATATACAAATAATTGATCAAAAAACCATTTAAAATAATGAAATTTGACTCAATTTATAAAGTTAGTTTATATGCATAAAACATATAACTACAAAATACACAAAAAAAAAACAAGTTTGACTGAACCTATATAGTCAATGCACAAAAATATAATTCGTACAAGAATACATTCAAAATAAAATTCCAAATTAAAAATTATCATTAAAAAGTTCTTGAATATTGTTGCAAGGCCTATCACTCAAAAAACATTTCACACCCTTCCTGCAGCGTTGTAAAGATTTTATTTATTTGGCAAATGGTTGAACATTTTCAATGATATCATTCCCAATCGGTATATTGTTAAGCTCATATCTAAAAGTTTCCATATTGGTTTCCGAGATATAGAGAGAAAGACGATTTGAATCACACCAACTCTTCACTTTCTTTATATCACTAGATATGATTACTTAAATCATTTGCATTGTCAGAGTGCTAATAAATGATTGTGGCCTCAAAGAGTGTGAATTTTCCTGCGATATTCATACTAGTCAAATCGAACCTTGAGGGACACCAGTATGTATTTTCGCAAATTCTGAGCCATGGTTGGTTTTTACCGTCTGACTACGAAGTGCCAAATTTGAGCTGAACTAGCTCAGAATCACTCCTCTGAAGTAGTAGTAAGGAAACTTCAGCAACAGTATTTCGTGATCCACATAGTCGAATGCCTTCGAAAAGTCACAAAACACTGCTGCAACTACCTCCTCACCATTTATTAAAGTAAAAATTTTTTCCACGAATGTGAAAATTGCATCATTATGTGCCTTTGTCACTTTGTTAACGATTTTATGTCGAGTCAAAAATGCAGTTCTTCTTATTTTAACTTATTTTTCTATAGGCTTTCCTAATGTGGAAAGGAAGAAAATATGCTATGATTTGCTATAAACAACATTATCATCACAAAAATATGTATTGAAACATTTCCTGTTGTTTCTTATGATTAGGGTATTAGAAAAATAAACTATACGTAGCTTTTTTATCACCTAGTCTCACTGTATACATTTAATAATTGTTTCAGAAAAAAGACGTCATCCATGTCCAAGATGCAATAAAACTTACAAAAGCAAAGAGTCCCTCTGGTCGCATCTATCCCAACAATGCATAGAGGCAAGATTCTCTTGTCAATATTGTTTCAAGAAGTTTAAGAGAAGGGATCGCCTGAACAATCACATAATCAATCTACACGTCGATCCCAACGAAAATCCCAACTATGGAATAAGGAATTGTCTTTAGTTATGAAAATATTATTTGTAAGAACTTCCAGGTATCATGATAGCTGAAGACAGAAAAAAGACTTGGGGAAGGATTTCGCTTTATGTACAGATTTTTTTAATGAGCGAGTGGAAATAAAAGCTCTACTATTGAAAAATAATAATATTTTTTCCCCTTCACCTCACAAGTTTTTTTACTCCTAGACGAGCAAAGAATATAGTGGAGTTTTATCCCAACACCAAACTGCTCATTTTAACACCTCGACACGTGTTTCAATCACCAAGTGAGGAAGATTAATCTACTCTTGAAGATGATCATTTGATGAGTGATACACGTGTCAAGGTTTTAAAAATAGCAGTTTGGTGTTGGGACCAAAGGTTCCAAACAGTGCAGTGCGGGTACCTAGATGAGCAATTTGATAACCAAATTAGTTCCATGTGTAGAAATACTAAAAAACCATCACTAAGTAACCAGAAACAGAAATATTTTTATGTAAAGGAGGATATGAATTGGTAATTATCAAATTATCAGAATCAACTCAAGTTATTTGGAATGTAATAATAAATGAATAGTAAATTAATTTAATTACATACCTACATAGAAGTAATACAGGTATATGGAACAAGTGTAAAACATTTGTTTCGATAGAGTATCTATTTATCACGTTCTCTCATATTTTATAGAAAATATACATTAAAATACTAAATAGTACAAATAAATAACAATATAAAAAAATCATAGTAATTTTATGAGAAGGAAACTGCTCATAAAATAATAGATATGATACTCACAAACAAGGGATTAGGAGGGTATCGGTGGATTTACATTATCTGCTGCATAATCACTCATATCTAAACCTTCCAAAGGTAAATCAACTTTGACATTTATTTTTCCATCTGTGCAACTCTCCGTTGATAATGTTTTCAAATGAATCATCAATATTTTAGGGAATTTATGGATTGACAAAGATATTGTGCTGTTTTCTCTACAATTTGGTTTTTCGTCACCTTCAGAAGTTTCCTCAATGATGAAAGAGTCCAAAAATTCTGAAAGACTGACTTGACCTGTTCGCTTTGAGTTCACCAAAAAAAATTAACTGTTGTTTGGAAGGGATGAGTGGGTGTGAGAAAATTTTATCCAATTTTTGAGAGGTAGAAAGTGTACATATGACTGATGCGGCATTTCTTCTTTGGATTGCTATGCTGATTCGCTGAATGAGGAAGGTGTCTATGATCTTGAATCACCAGTAGACTTCTTCATTTTCTTTCAATTTCTTCTAAGAGTTCTAGAGCATGTGGTCCAGAAACACTGTATGTGTCAATAGCAACTGGTTAGAAGGAATACATTTTTATGAATGAAATGTCATTTATATCTCGAACACACGGTTGTATAACATTGGAAGAAATATGACATCCATACACAGAAAAATGCGTTATTTTTGAAAGTATTATCAAATTAGGGTAATGCCATTTAAAATAATTATAATGACATCATAACTCGAGCAGCGATGACGTTATCAAAAATCTGAGTAAACCAAAAAATGCGTAACTAAAAGAGAAAATCGATAGGTCTGAGCTTTTTTACCCCAATGTATCAAGCTTTTAACGAATTTGTTTCAGCATTTACGTGCCCAATGTATATCTCAATTCCCTCGCAAATATTAGATGTCTTTCCAAAGTTTAATTTGAAACGTAATGCGTTTATTTTCATTCCTTGTTTTATTTTAATGAATATCCGAAATATATCAAAAGTAAGATTCGAATGTTTTTTCCTGTCAACATTGTGGATAAAAATTGAAATTTTAAATTCATGAAATGAACGAAGATTTGGTAAGTTATTGATCAAATCAAATCAAAATTTACTTTATTGTCTGAAGAAAGTTATTCTTATTGACAAAGCGTTATAATTGGTCAGTTCTACACACATATAATAAGTGAATGAAATTCTGTGGGTGTACATATAAAGACACTTTAAACTGACTCAAGTTTAGTAAAAATTAAAAAACTATGATATTATAGTTTATACTTTCTCATAATTGTAATTGTGAATATACAGGGTGTTTCAAAATTGAGTATCAAGATTCCAGAGACGTATTTCTCAGGTCATAATAAGACTTTTTTTTCCCATAAATATGTGTACGCAACCGCTTAATTTCTGAGATACAGGGTGTTGAAGTTTCAAGATTTTTTTAGTTTTTTCTTCATAGCTCTTTCAGTTTTTGAGATATCAAGATCAAATTTAAAGCAAAGATGAATTTTTAGGGTTTACATCATCCAGTATGCCGGGTGATTGTAACAATCTACAGGGAAATTTTTTTTCAGGGGTCAAGCCCCTTTTCGCCCCATAAACTTTTTTGTAGTACGCCGCTGGTGGATTCTAACATATGAAATACATTCTTTATTTTGTTCATGAATTTTTTTGTTTCTTGTAATTTTTACGCATCTGCAACCGTTATCGAGAAAAAAATTAAAACCATTTTTGTAATTCGCTACATTTAATTAAAATTTTTAACAAAAGGTAGGTATTTGGTTTGTGATCTAAATTACAAGTTTCCTTAAAGATTACCTAAAAAATAAGAACCTTGACTTTTTATAAAAGGTGCTGGAAATGCCGTCCTCCTTCTGCGATACAACCTTCCACTCTTCTTCTCATAGACTGCCGTACGCGTTCGAAAATTCCGGGAGTGTTGCTTATGGTGTGGAAGGCATCCATAATTCGTTCAGTAAGAACTTCGATGGAAGGCACTGGTTCTGAACCATAAACTAGACCCTTTACATGTCCCCATAAAAAGAAGTCCAGCGGGTTGCAATCTGGGGACCTGCTCTGCCAATCCACCGATTTTGAAACACTGTATCTAGATAATCGCAATGACTCGAAAATGAGGGGGGGCCCATCGTGCATAAACCAAATTTGTTTACGAACTTGTAAAGGCACGTCCTCCAATAATGCAGGCAAGTCGTTCTGTAGGAAGTTTAAATATGTGGCACCATTTAAAATTCGCGGTAAAATAAAAGGACCAATTAAAGTATCTCCTACTATTCCTGCTCATATGTTTACGCTGAACTGCAACTGGTGTCGAGATTGTCTGATCATGTGTGGATTTTCTAGCTCCCAAATATGAACGTTGTGGTAATTCACTACTCCGTCGCGTGTAAAGTGAGCTTCGTCGGTAAAAAGGATACGAGATAAAAATTCAGAATCTCTAGTACAGTTGCGCAGTATCCATCGGGAGAACTGCAGGCGCCGTGGAAAATCTCGAGGAAGCAAACCTTGGACGCGCTGGATATGATATGGGTATAGCAAATTTTCTTGTAAAACCCTCCAGACATATGAATGGGAAACATCCAAATCCCGTGCTATTTGTCGAGTATACTATACCAGGATTTTCGTCGATAACATTTAAAATCTCTTCATCTCTTACTGGGTTGCGTGCTTGTCGCGGTCTGCCAGCATCGTGCCTTGGAGTCTGAAATCTGCTATATTCCCGAAGGTGCTGATGGGAATTTATAAAAGTTCTATAGTTGGGAAGACGGCGATTAGGATATCTTAGCGCGCACAATCTCTGAGCTTCAAGTCCGTTGCCATTAGCCAGACCATAAACAAAATGGATGTCAGCCAGATGTTCAAATGAATATGGTCCATTTTCCATTTTAAAGTTAAACAAATACACGATGAGACATCCACCAACTTTCAAATAATGTCAAATGCTTCAAAACAAACCTAAACGTCAAAATGAAAATAGCAGTCAAAGCCCACTAATTCGATTTTTCATTGTTCCGTTGAAAAATGTAATTAAATCTAGCGAATTACAAAAATGTTTTTTCTGCTACCGCTCACCAAAGTAGCCTTTGACGCTTTCAGATCTCAATGCAAAGTTGATGTTTTCCGAGGAATGTCATTTTGTGACAGCTTTTACGCTCTAGAGCGAGAATATTGAAAAAACGCTCGATCTCCCCCAAGTAGCACACCTATATTGGTAAAATATTGGTACAATATTGTGAACATATTGGCGAAATATTTTAAATGCAATATCGGCGAGAAAAAAAATGTGAACATTCGGCGATATTGGTCCAATATTACTTGAATAATATTGGCGAAATATTCTTGAACTATGTACTAACTTTCCTATTAGCAAATCTTAATCATTTGGATTGAACCTTTAATTAATTTTATATCAGATTAGAATGACTCTTAATGTCCCATCCCTTTATTTATTCATACATATAATTCAGCGCGCTGGTTGGCCGTTAGCGTGTGAATTCTTTAAGCTAGAGAAATAATATGTTTGGTTATATCATGATCAAAATACTCTCATTTAACACAACTTCACAGAATAACACTTTTGTAGAGATTAATTCAGCTATAAAACCCTCATATGTGATCTCAATCATGACAATGAATTTTACTCACCTATATACTCCCGTCGTCGGTTCATTGCTCTGGATTGGTAACACTTCAACTTATCGAACATGCACCTTTAATTAGCCCGTTCAGAGCTGATTGGTTTCAGTAATTCAGTAATTTTGGTTTGGTTCAATTATTGACTTAACTAACAAAGGAAACTCGAGAAATAGTCTGTTTTTCATTTATTAAGGCAAACGGAGATAAATAAATTATAAAACTGTAAAAATATGCGACTAGAATATTAATATTTACGAGAAAAAAGGATATAGAGAATTTACTTTCACAATTAAAATCAAAATACTGGAAACTTCAACAATTAAATAAGAACAGACTGAAAACAATATTTTTATAACTCAAAACAAAAACCTATCTAATTGACAATATATTATCTAGCATGTTAGCTTACCAAGACCATCTTTAAATACGTGAAACTGATTAGAGACTTTGACAAAATAAATGATAATATACTTAAGAAACCCTTCAACTCTGAGAAAATAGATCGGACATGTCCCAGGTCAAGGTGAGGCCTTGACCTGAGTATTCTTCACTCGACTTACTGCTTCAAACACAACATTTCAACTAAAAAACTTGGTTTGAGATCTCCAACGGTTCAACTCTATAATTCGTTAAAAGATAGGGGGGATGATCCCGCCCTCAGAATATTTTACTTATAAGAAATTAAGGTAGGTGTCGCTACTTGAATGGTCTTGGCATTCTAAACTCTATTCTGGTATTCTACAGTGCTAATTAATTACATGTATTTTCCTATTACGTGACATCATATGGTTGACCGCGCCCCGTACATTTCAGAACTAGCGTCGAATGTGGTTTTGTTTCACTTTGATAGAAAACGGTCGACAAAAAACTATCAAACATTCTCTTTTGTTCGTCCGATGTCACTCTGCCTTCTTACTTTTAAAATAACAATAATTTGCATGCATTTACAACGAGTGACCTATTTCCATATATGTATTATTTAAGACAAAAATTAATTGATTAAATGGTCAGAAATATATTTACGACCTTTCGTTCCTAGAATATCTATAGCATCAAACGAGTTGTACCCAGATGGTAAACAATCGACCCTGGGCTATTCAGGCAGAAATTACCAGATTTTACAATATCTTCAAAGTTGAATGGATTTTCTGATTCTCACGAGAAATCTATTGTTTGTAATATGTCCTTCATAAATTTTGAGTTCCATTATTTCTGTAACTAAAGTTCGGTATTATCAACCAGAGGAACATGTGGGATGCAACTTTCTTATTGAAATGGATTTGGTCCCACGACCAGAGGCGTCTCAATATTCTATTACATCTCCCCCCTGTAGACGTGAGATTCTGTTTCTTTTAATGAAAATAGATCGACACGTCATAACTACACATACTACTTTGACTTACAACTAATTCTTGATGTCGACTTTCTTTCTTTTCTGGAGGCTCTCCTAGGCTTTGGGTGGTGGTTTTCCATTCATAGGTTACTTGGAGCATGTCTGAACATCTCTTGATTTCAGCGTTGCCCATTGCCATCGTCTGTTCCTCCAGTGGTCCATCTTTCTATGTCCTAGGTTGAGTCCCTTCCTGAAAACTTTTTATGCATTTGAATCTCATCAACTTTATGTGATCGCGCTACCACACGTAAGCGACTGTTCACTCATCTTCACAACTAGTTTCTTAAATGCCATTTTCTACAATTCGTTAATTCTACCATACTTATTACAAGCTACTGTCTCATTGGACTAGTTAACAGTACTGGTACCTATAATATACAATCTCTGTAACCTTGTAAGTTAACTCTATGTGCAAAAGAAAAAAAATTAAAAAAAACGTTTTACTATTGACCCCTGATTAGAATGTTGATCTATATCTCCCCAACGGAACAACACTGTTATGATGCATCTATGATAACTTTTGAACAGCTGAATAAAATGTTAAACAAAATCTACAACTGAATGACATCTTAAAACGATTGAATGAAAATAATCTACTCTACAACAACTGAATAAAGCTTCGAACTATATTAACTACTGAATAACAACTAATACTCCCCCGGTGTCAGCTTCTACTCGTTCGCAATCAGAGGTACTCCGGTGTGGTTCAATGTTTCGGCTCATTTCTGGTATCCCCAGTCACACTGGTTGGTTACCCTTAGGTTTGGTGGTGAGTTCCTTGATGGTGTTATTCTTCCTGTCCCCTTCACCTCTGGTTGATGTTCGTTCTCGCGCGTATTTGTTGGTTTTCGTCTGTCTGGAGTAGGTCGGTCGTCTGTTGGTTTTTTCTAAAGCAGCAGTTTGATTCATCCTGATTTCCCTTGTTGTCGTGTATCTGCAAAGCTCGTTCCTTTTCCTGAAATATAGCACCTTTTAAAAACTTATCAGTTGCTCATACGTGTGAGAACACACTGTCGATTCAACACTACTTCTAATTCGGCCGTCTACACAAAACTACACTATCTAAACAACTTGCTACTAATCGTCTAGGCAACACTAACTATCGTGTTGTACTTATCTACTGACTAACTGTAAAATACTTCCCCGGTTATAGATTAAGCTCCTCCGCCCTCATGAATCGTCTGGTATCGGTCCAAAACTTCGAGTACGTTCCTTTTTGTATTCTCCGAAGTCCAGATCCATTCCTCCCATAGTTCGGTGGCTAATGCCCCCTGCGGCAGAGTAGTCCTCCTCGTCTCGGTTTCATCTTCGTCGACTGCTATCCATGTCCCCCAATTGTACCAGATGGGTGTCGCCTCTTTATTGTGAATCCTTGGTTGTTCTCGTCCTGCTGTCTGGAAGCAGTAGTTTCCTCGTCCGTCCTGTCCTGTTGTCTGAAAGCAGTAGCTTCCTTGTCGTCCTGCAGATGCTCCCACTGGTGAACCTGGCATCGCCTAGTTCATCTGGTTGTTGCTTCTGTAGGTGACCCTGTGTCTGCTTGTTCCCTGGTCTCCTTGGTCCTGATGTTCGATTCCCAATTTTACTGGCTGTATACCCTTTCTTTCGAGGTGGACCTCGTGTCCAGACCTTCTCTATGTCTCCCGAGTTCGGGGTGTACCTTGTGACATTGACGTGGATCCCTCTTGACCTTTGTTTCGGACCCAGCAGCTCTTGCGCCTCACGGTGTTACAGTCCTTGATCCCTCTATTTCTACGTCTGTTTCTTCCTTGGTCTGCTCGTTCCTGATGTTTAATGCTGAAACAGACTCATCACTTCCCCCCTACCACCTGCCTTCGTGTTTTCCTAAAATAATATGAAGTCGCGCTCCCATTCCAAAAACAAAATATGTATGATCCCTAACTCGTGATTATGCGTCCTGTCTGCCCCTACTTGGTTCACGATTTCGACGCTGCTTGCTTCGAGTTGCAACCGCGATGCTACTCGTTTTCTCAAAAGGTTCCCCTTATCCCCATTTGGTTGTTACGATAAGAAATACTACTGTCAATACTACTACTCGTCTTTATTTCTCTACCACAACTAATAAAAAGGAAACATCAGAGTACCGTTCCTAAGAAGCTCAGAATTCTTCGGACTTTCACTCTGATTGAATCCTGTACATATGAAAATACCTTCCTATAGGTGTGTCGAACCGTCTCGAAGGTTCCTTTTTTCTTCACTATTTCTTCTGTGTTGTTGATTGACCTCATTTTCTCTGGCTGTATCCTTCCAAACTGGAATATGTCGGGACTTCCTAATACTGTCACATTCGCCAAAGTTAAAATTGGAGTATGTGTCTTAATGGTCTGTGGTGTTGGGGATATATTTAGGAGACGAACGACTATATTGGGTTTACTATTTTGCATATTCGGTGGGGGAATCGTTACAACTGAGTGCGCAACGAATAATCCAAAGGGTAAGTTGAGAGGTTAGCAGGCCTTCACGCCAGCAGAGTTCCGGATATCCACTGGTATGTTGAGGTCGCAACCATGGAATGTTGGTATATACACTGGGTTCTGTAGTCTGACCAAGCTCGGACCTCTCGAAGGATTGTCTTCGCTGGTAAGAAGAAATTGTTTCTTCTTTCCTTTGTCGTCATCTACAGCTTTTTCTGGGGTCGTTTTGTCGGTTCGTTCCTTTGGGCTATTGTCGGTCAAGGAAGCGATGCTAGTGTCGCTTTTACAGGTTGGCGAATCGAAGTCTATGCGCGTATCTCCTGTAGGTTCACAAACCAGGCCTGATGTCAATGTGGGGGAATTTGCTTTGCCATTTTTCTCTCTAATTGTCCCTATGGTCACCCTTTTATCCAGGGGTACAAATTCCGCTGTCCCGATACTCAATTTACTCATTTTACTGACGTCAGATTTCCCAACATTTTTGTCCACTATGGTGAACCCCGTTATACATTCCACATTGCCACACATTTGTGTCCCTACCGAAAACAGTTGACGAGTTACCTCGTCAATCGGCATATTCCTCACTACTGGACTATTCGTGTCTATAGTCCGGTGACTCGGTATTAGATAATCGTCGACATAACCAGAGAGTTTATATTGAGTACTGACGTCCCTGCCAATACTGCTACTCCTTTCCCTTGTGTGCTTTGGTACGTTCTCTCCTTACCACTGTAATTCACTCTACGTACCTTTACCACACTTGAATACACCATGCACTTTTACCGACAACACTTTTTTCCACGTTTTTCACCACACACACCTAACATTGTCACTAAATTTCACTGAAACTCTTTATTTCCGCTTAATTACCCTTTAGAACGCATAATCTTGTTACCACAAATCGATAATATTCAATATTGATACCCATAATAAACTTATACGGAAGGCAGAGGTTTAAACCCAAAATAAAGTAAAATTAAAAACAATCTAATGGTTATCGACAACACTCTAGGTAATAGAAAAATTATAATTTCCAAATTACATTTTCACGATTCACTTATTGTTGTAATTCCCTGAAAAGAAAATACATCGACATTAATTTGTTGTCTTCTAGTGTTGACCATTTATCCTCTGAAAAATATATTTCAACAAAACTGTAGAGAGTGTTATTAAACAAAAATTTCCCCTTACGTTACTTTTGGCTGAATAAAGCACATTCTATATTCTGTTACTCTACATTTCGTTCTAACCATTTCCCTGACTTCCCACTGAATTTTCTGCATAAATTCTAAAAGTTCGTTCTTTATGAAACACAAAATAACGATATTTATTTATTTCTTGGTTGAACTACTTCTCGTCTCTCTCTACAATTTTTGAAAATTTCTGTCACTCGCTCTACAATAACATAACCCTTTCTGCTTCACCCTTTACGGAAACACACTTAGAACTTTAACAATTTATGTCTTTTCATCAGCCGACTGCCTCCTAGACTTTACATATTTTCGCTACTTTTATTAAATGGAGACTGACCCTTTGTGAGTTTCCATGAAACTCTCCTAAGAGTCTCTATTTCTCAGAAAGGTCTTACAATATTAATCAAAATATTACCACATTTTTCGCTGATTGCAAGGAAAATATTTTTATTATTTTGTACTGCCATCACTACAACAATGGCATTTAGAGCAAGGCTAGGTATTTACATACCTTACTGCTTGACTTCAAGTGTTAAAAACGAAACTGACATACTAGGTTTTCTCCTATTAATGTGCACTGTCATGATGACATGAAAAAAAAACACTCAAACAAAGTGCAAATTTGTTGGTGTCATATGAAGTCATAAAAACTATTTTTTTATCGTAAACTACTAATCTATTTAAACCTGGTAAGGTAACGCTCTATGGCACCTGAGATATATTTACATAAGGTCGTTTACACCTTCCACAAGTATATTCATAAACTTAACCTGCCTTAACTACGGAGGTATTACCAGATACCGTAATTACTTGATCCTACTGTCCAGAGTGAACAATGGAACGAAATTTGAAACGAAAAGCTTTTGTCCTTAGCAAAATCGATCAATGAAAGCATATTTTCTACTAATAGTACTTCGACACTATTCAAACAATATCTTTAATAGTCGTGTGTTTTCGCAAAACCGAGGTTTACAGATAAAGCGTTTATTGTACCTGAAATAAAATTTTAATTTATACGCTGGTGTGGATTTTCCCAAATTCACACTTTATTTTTACCTGCCATCGTTACGGTGATCTTTTGTTTTTATAACTTTCCAAAATTAACTTTTTTTTTCGAAATAAAACACTGATTCTAATTTTTGTATTTGTTCTAGACAAATTTCACTAAAATTTTTATAAAAACGGTACTTTTCTGATAATGACCGATGAACTAACTTTCCAATAGAACTAACCCTTTATTCCAAAAGAAAGCATATAATTACACATTACAACTGTATCTTATCTAAGCAAAATTCAATCAAATCCTATAGTCTTTTAGTATTATTTTAAAATTGATTGATGGTGGAAAACTTTATTAAATCGAACTCACAAGGTATACTGAAGGTGAAAACTTTGCTAGAAAATGTACTGCAAAAACGATTAAAATAAATTTGAAATTTACGATAAATTCTTCTCAAAATCGACTCGACATGTACAGTAAAAATTTTCAAAATTAACTCTGAATTTCTATAATCTACTCTCTTAAATTTCTGAATTTTTAATACGGTAATTTACCACCAATGTCATTGTTTAGCTTCGTATTGTCGAGAAAGTTCATCTATCCATGGCTACATTTAATCAAATTATCGGTTTTTCTTCTTAAGTTTATCAAACACACTTTAATTTATATGGCAATTTTGGAGGTAACAATTCATTAACGACCTGTCCGTTTAACGGTCGGAGTTGAATGTCATTTCCTACACACAGTACTGAGAAAATCTCCAGGTAAGCGAAATTCTGTTCGGTTTTACTATTTATATCTTTTTTTTAAAATTATTTTTGACAACTATATACATTCGTGTATATTTCCCCTTATGATATCATTCACAAATTCAAAATATTATTTTCTAACCCCACACCTGACACCATTTTTGTACTAACTTTCCTATTAGCAAATCTTAATCATTTGGATTGAACCTTTAATTAATTTTATATCAGATTAGAATGACTCTTAATGTCCCATCCCTTTATTTATTCATACATATAATTCAGCGCGCTGGTTGGCCGTTAGCGTGTGAATTCTTTAAGCTAGAGAAATAATATGTTTGGTTATATCATGATCAAAATACTCTCATTTAACACAACTTCACAGAATAACACTTTTGTAGAGATTAATTCAGCTATAAAACCCTCATATGTGATCTCAATCATGACAATGAATTTTACTCACCTATATACTCCCGTCGTCGGTTCATTGCTCTGGATTGGTAACACTTCAACTTATCGAACATGCACCTTTAATTAGCCCGTTCAGAGCTGATTGGTTTCAGTAATTCAGTAATTTTGGTTTGGTTCAATTATTGACTTAACTAACAAAGGAAACTCGAGAAATAGCCTGTTTTTCATTTATTAAGGCAAACGGAGATAAATAAATTATAAAACTGTAAAAATATGCGACTAGAATATTAATATTTACGAGAAAAAAGGATATAGAGAATTTACTTTCACAATTAAAATCAAAATACTGGAAACTTCAACAATTAAATAAGAACAGACTGAAAACAATATTTTTATAACTCAAAACAAAAACCTATCTAATTGACAATATATTATCTAGCATGTTAGCTTACCAAGACCATCTTTAAATACGTGAAACTGATTAGAGACTTTGACAAAATAAATGATAATATACTTAAGAAACCCTTCAACTCTGAGAAAATAGATCGGACATGTCCCAGGTCAAGGTGAGGCCTTGACCTGAGTATTCTTCACTCGACTTACTGCTTCAAACACAACATTTCAACTAAAAAACTTGGTTTGAGATCTCCAACGGTTCAACTCTATAATTCGTTAAAAGATAGGGGGGATGATCCCGCCCTCAGAATATTTTACTTATAAGAAATTAAGGTAGGTGTCGCTACTTGAATGGTCTTGGCATTCTAAACTCTATTCTGGTATTCTACAGTGCTAATTAATTACATGTATTTTCCTATTACGTGACATCATATGGTTGACCGCCCCGTACATTTCAGAACTAGCGTCGAATGTGGTTTTGTTTCACTTTGATAGAAAACGGTCGACAAAAAACTATCAAACATTCTCTTTTGTTCGTCCGATGTCACTCTGCCTTCTTACTTTTAAAATAACAATAATTTGCATGCATTTACAACGAGTGACCTATTTCCATATATGTATTATTTAAGACAAAAATTAATTGATTAAATGGTCAGAAATATATTTACGACCTTTCGTTCCTAGAATATCTATAGCATCAAACGAGTTGTACCCAGATGGTAAACAATCGACCCTGGGCTATTCAGGCAGAAATTACCAGATTTTACAATATCTTCAAAGTTGAATGGATTTTCTGATTCTCACGAGAAATCTATTGTTTGTAATATGTCCTTCATAAATTTTGAGTTCCATTATTTCTGTAACTGAAGTTCGGTATTATCGCCCAGAGGAACATGTGGGATGCAACTTTCTTATTGAAATGGATTTGGTCCCACGACCAGAGGCGTCTCAATATTCTATTACAACTAATATTGGCCTCAAAATATTCGGCGATATTGGTACAATATCGCTTATACAATATTCTGACAATATTGGCACAATATTCAAAAGTTATATTGCCGAGAAATAAAATGTGAACATTTTGCGATATTGATCGAATATTGTTTGAATATTTTACAAATAGTTTTGGTGAAATATTCTTGAAGCAATAATGGCCTCAAAATATTTATCGATATTGGTACAATATCATTTGGATATATTTTGGTGAATGTCAACATACCTTGGTAAATCATTAACTGTCTTTCAGTTGCTGAAAGTGACACCAGAGTCTGCCTTTTGATCGCCATAACCACTGAGTGAGCTGTCTTGAAAACAAGTTATGGAAAGTATTTAATATACTTTCGTAGGTTTTAGAAGACGTTCTATATGTAGAGCCACCTAGCGGATTTTTATCCAGGTTTGATCATGATATAATTTCAATATGTTTCATTAAATATTCGGCCAATATTCAAATTTCATCTCAATCTGAAGACAATATTGTTTTAACGATATCGATAAATATTATTGAACCAATATTGACCCAATATTAATTAATAAGATTTGTTGAATATTGGCGAAATGATATTCAACCAATGTGTAATCACACTTGGAGATACCATATAGTTTTTATTCCTAGAATCGATAAGAGGGGAATATTGGGATTGCAATATTTGTTCTAGATGTTGAAAACGATGTGAAGACAATATTGTTTTATCGATATTGGTAAATATCATTCAACCAATATTGACTCAATATCAGTTATAACAATTTGTCAAATAAAGTGGAAATTATATTCAACCAATATGCTATCAACTTGGAAATACAATATAGTTTTTTCCCCTATAATCGATATAACTGGAATATTTGGATTGAAATATTCATTCTAGATGTGGAAAACAATATATAACCAATATTGTATTATCGATATTGGTAGAAATTATTCAACCAATATCGACCCAATAATTCATATGATAATCTACATTCAAAACTAGTTCAACCAATATTCCACCAATATTATTAATATAATATTGTGTTTTGAATATTCACCCATATTGGACCAATAATGATATTTCATTTATAATATATCTATATTGGCCCAATATGGAACCAAGATTCAGCCGATATGATGTGCTACCTGGGGCCCTAGCTTTTGTTGAAAACAAACCCATTATTGTATGATGGAAAGTGAACACAAGAAATTCATAGCAATATGATATACTGTGGTGGTGTAATGGCAGATATTCTTCGTACGAAACTGAGTTAACGTTCCCGGCGAGAGTTCGAACTCAAGACTCGCTAATTTTTTTTTTATTTTTTTTTCGCAATTTTTTTTTCCTTTTGTTAGAAATGTAAATTATTGTATATTTGGATAGCTTATACATTTGGGAATACCATTGAATGTAAATTTTCTCATAGGTAATATTATGTGCCTATGTTGAATGAAGTGTCTATCGTTTTTATGTCTGAGGAGCTGCGTTTGTAGAAAAAATCATGTGTGTATTTGGAGCACAAAGTGTCATTGTCGCTCTCCAAAGATTACCGCGCTTCGCTTCGCGTCGCGCGGTAACTCTCTTTGTCGAGCGGCAATCAATCACTTTGCGCTCTAAATACACAAATAGCTATTAATTTTTTTCTCGATAACGGTTGTAGATGCGTAAAAATTACAAGTGACAAAAAAATTCATGAAAAAAATTAGGAATGTATTTCATATGTTAGAATCCACCAGCGAAGTACTACAAAAAAGTTTATGGGGCGAAAAAGGGCTTGACCCCTGAAAAAATATCTGCCTGTAGATTGTTACAATCACCCGGCATACTGGTTGATGTAAACCCTAAAATATAATCTTTACTTTAAATTTGATTTTGATATCTCGAAAACTGAAAGAGCTATGAAGAAAAAAATAAAAAAATCTTGAAACTTCAACACCCTGTATCTCAGAAATGAAGCGGTTGCGGACACATGTTTATGGGAAAAAAAGTCTTATTATGACCTGAAAAATACGCCCCTGAAATCTTGATACTGAATTTTGAAACACCCTGTATATACATGCACATCAGACAACTTATTCAAATTCAATACTTAAGAATAGGTTTATCTAAAACAATGAGTAATACCAGTTATGTACGTTATAATAATAAAATCATAAAAATAAAGTTGTTCCGTATCTAAATCAGAATAATCAGAAATGCTTTTCTTATCCTAGAACATTTAAATTTTTTATTTTTGACAAGGCTTACCCAAATATGTGAAATACACATACATTCTGTAAAACTAGAACATGAAATAATGTGAAGTAGTATAATTTTAGTATGTATAACACAAACAATTTACATATAATATATACATTAAAATGATAAATAAATTAAAATAATAAAGATGCTAAATCGTAGTCATTTTATGTAAAAGACAGTACTAAGCTGTGAAGCTGTCAGTGAGAAATTCGTTTGTGCTGTAGGAGCAGTATGCGAAACTCTTCACTTCCATAAATTTTCCTTATAGAAACAGGAAGATGATTAAATAATTTTCTTTCATTATAAAGGGTGGAGTTCTTGATTTGTGTTGATGATGGTATTGGAAGCCTGATATTATATGTAAGTCGAGTGTTATAATAGTTTTACTCTGACATGTTTCCCTTGTACTTTTAGTGTATTATACTGTTTCCATAATAAAAAGGCAGGCTAGTGGTAGAATCCGTTGCTGTTTAAAAGGTGGCCTGCAAGACTATCTGACTCCTGTTTGGCACACATATCTAAGAGCTCGTTTTTGAAGCACAAATAAGGAATGAAGTAAAACTTGGGAGCTTACACCCCAAAAACAAATACTACCATAACGCAAATGAGATTCACCAAGGGCAAAGTACGCATTTCTTGCTGACAGAAGGTCAAGATTATTTGAAATGGCTCTTATGGCTGAAGGCTAGTTTTCTGCATCATTTATTGATATGATTTTTGAATTTTAGTTTGTTGGCAATTCAAATTCGGCCCCCACCATTGGGATCTCCTAAACTACAGGAGATACGTCGAAGCTTAAATTGGGACAAAGTTGCGTACATATTCTGGTACTTAACAAAATACTGTTTTGAAACTTGGAAAATTCCGAGTGTTTTCGGAAATATCGGGAAAAAACTGAAAATCGAAATTTTCGTTTCTATTTTTTTCTATCGTTATTTGACAACATAGCTCAAAACCAAAAGTACGTTTTCATTGATACTTTTTTTCAGCTACATGTTTTCATATTCAGATTTACTATCCAACGTTTCGTCTTCTGGCATTCATCATCAACTTTTTTTCTGTTATGGGCGCCATATTGTTTTTTTATACAGAAAAATAGTGATAGGTATAATTTTTTATGATTTGCACTTCTGAAACCACAGATATTAAAAAAAAACAACATCATCTGAGATGGTCATGACTCCATCGAATAATTTTGTTTAATAAACACTAGTTGTCAGAAATCATTAAACATCATAAGTTTGCACAAATACTTCAGTCAAAATGTCCTCATTCTCAAATGAAGAAAAACGAGATATGTTGAAACTTTATTATAAATTTGATAGGAATAGTACGAAAATAGCACAAATTTATTTTGAATTATATCCGGAAAGACAACAGCCGGATAGAACATTATTCGGAATTTTGGGCAAACACTTGGCTGGTGCGTTTCAAAAAACAAGAATGAAATCATGAGCTTGTAAAAAATGCACAAAAAGTATCACAACAATTGTTCGAAATGATGGCCTTCCTCTTGAATACATAACCGAGCTCGTCGTCTCAAATTAAGAACAGCCCTAACAATATCCCTTCTTCTGATAGACCTGAATTGCGTGATGATATTGTCTCTAAGTTCATCTACTGTGTCATATTCTTGCTCTCCATAGATTCTGTTCTTCAAAGTGCCCCACAGGAAAGTATCCAAAACTGTAAGGTCAAGTGACCTTGCCGGCCACCTCACTGGTCCAGAATTTCCTAACCACCTATTAGGAAATCTTTGGTGTAAATATTCGCAAACTGCTCTTTCACTTTGTGGAGGAGCTCCGTCATGCTAAAACCAGCAGCTGTTATAATTTACAAGGGGAAACGTATCCATATATTCTTCGAATTCGTTTCTTAAGAACCGAAGATAGGTTTCCCCGTTCAAAGTAATAGAGAAGAAATGAGGTCCAAGTATTCGATCGTCATAAATTCCAGCCCACACATTCAAACGAAACCGAACTTGTGGTCTGACTTCTCTGAAGTGTCGTGGATTATTTTCACTCCAAATGTGCTCATTATTTTTATTAAAAACACCATATTTCGAAAAAGTACTTTCGTCGGTCCAAATAATGGTTTTCAAGAAGTTTGTAGGGTCTACCATATTCGAGAACCAGCTACAAAATTCCATTCCTCTCTAAGGATCACCTGGATGTAATTTTTGTGAAATATGTATCTTATAACATTTCAAACCACTTTTTTTGAATTCCCTCCAAACGCTCGTCTGTGGTTCATCCATTTCTACCGAGACTTGATGTGTTGATTTGGAAGGATTTACGTTTATCCAAAAAAGTACAAAAAATAATTATACTTCTTCGAATATGGAATGAACAATTATTTTACCTCGGCTAATAAGTTACGTCTAATATTTTGTTCCATTCTGCTTCCATATTTCATTCTTGGTTTTTGAAACGCACCGTACTCAGCCAAGTGTTTGTCCAAAATTCCGAATAATGGCTGTTGTCTTTCCGGGTGTAATTCAAAATAAATTTGTGCTGTTTTCGTACTATTCCTATCAAATTTATAATAAAGTTTCAACATATCCCGTTTTTCTTCATTTGAGAATGAGGACATTTCGACTGAAGTATTTGTGCAAACTTATGATGTTTAATGAGTTCTGACAACTAGTGTTTATTAAACAAAATTTTTCGATGGAGTCATGACCATCTCAGATGAAGTTGTGGTTTTTAATATCTGTGGTTTCAGAAGTGCAAATCATAACAAATTAAACATCAATGAAATCAGAACGAGAATCACAATTTTTCTGTAGAAAAAAACAATATGGCGCCCTTAACAGAAAAAAAAGTTGATGAAGAATGCCAGAAGTCGAAACGTCGGATAGTAAATCTGAACATGAAACCGTGTAGCTGAAAAAAATTATCAATGAAAATGTACTTCTGGTTTTGAGCTATGTTGTCAAATAACGATAGAAAAAAATCAAAACGAAAATTCCGATTTTCAGTTTTTTCCCGATATTTCCGGAAATACTCGGAATTTTCCAAGTTTCAAAACAGTATTTTGTTAAGCACCAGAATACGCAACTTTGCCCCAATTTAAGCTTCGACGTATCTCCTGTAGTTTAGGAGATCCCAATGGTGGGGGTCGAATTCGAATTGCCCTTTATACATAGGCCTAAAAATTTGTTCTATTGTTTTGAGTCAAAGATTTTATCATCAAGAGGAACCTGATCTATAGCACATCTGAAAATTAATAAGTTTTTTTTTGCAACATTAAAAGATAATAAATTCGCATTTTTGACTTCTTTCAGATCTTTTTCTAAATTACGTTGTAGTGAGAGTGTCCTACTATAGTGCCAAGATATAGATGTGACATCTGCGAATGTTGTGAATTTTCCTTGGATGGGGACACTTGCTAAATCATTTACATACAATTAAAAAAGGAATTGACCGAGAACAGACCCCTGCGGCACTCCAGATGTTATTATCATTTTGATGGAAGTAGTGCCATTGAAAGTAACCATGTGCATTCGATCTGATAAATATGATTTGAACTATGATAAAATGTTTCCCCTAAACCCAGAAATTTCGAGCTTCTGTACCAATATATTGTGATTTACACAGTCAAAAGCCTTTGTCCTGTCGCAAAACACAGCCGCCGCAACTTCTCCATTGTTCAGTTGAAGATAGAGTTCCTCGAGAAAAGCGAACATTGCATCGTTTGTGCTTCCTGAAGTTCTAAAGCCAAACTGTTTGGGATGTAGAATTTAATTTTTGGCAAGGTAATTCAGAATCTTTTTTTTTTTCAATAGTTTTTCTATCTTTGCCATAGTCGGCAATAAAGATATATGTCTGAAATTTTCTGGTGTATCGGGATCACCCCCCTTGAATAGTGGAATGACCTCAGCAATTTTCAGAAAAGATGAAAAATGTCCGTTCATTACAGCTAAATTAATAAAATCCCATCCTGACGAATTTTGATTTTTTAATTCGGAAAGAATTTCTTTGATTTAATCCGCAGAAGTAACTAAATGAATTCGAAATAGCAATATGGTTCAAGTAATGAATAGGATTAGATTCAACAATTATTTTATCTGTTAGGTTTTTGGCTATGAAACAGAAGAATGTATTGAGTTCTTCGGAGTTTAATTCACTATTGACACGGGAAGCATTATTTTCCCCCCTCAATTCGTTTACAATTTTCCACGTTTCTTTCTGCCTATTATTGGCGTTAGATAGTCGCTGACTAAAATGGCTTTTTTTTCGCAATCATTATAGTAGTTGATAAAGTATATATTTTCCATAAAGTATTTTCTAATTAAATGAAGGCTTCTCATGTTTTTTGAAGATATTTTTATTCCTTTGGTCATCCACGGTTTCTGATATCTAACTTTCATGTTCTTCAGTGGAAATGCTTTGTTGAACTGAAACATTAATTGATGGTGAATGTCGTACAACGGATATATTATTCCAAATATCACCATTACGTAGTTGTATAAACCGTTCATAGTTTTTTTACTATATATTTTACCAACACTTTTTTCTTTTGGTAAGGCATTTCTATTAACATTTAAGGAACATTTACATAATACTTCATCATGATCGGAAATACCAGCATTAACAACTTATTACTTTCTCATCTAGGTTAGAACAAATGTAATCCAGAAGGCTCGAGGTGTATTTACAGTTACGTGTTGACATATCAACATGCATTTTTGAATTAAAAGAATTCAGTAAATCATCCCGTGATTTTTTACAAAGCAATGAGTTATTCAAATAATTGATATTGAAATCACCTGTTAGTAGTAGGTTTATGTAATTTTTTTGAGGGTTCTAAAAAGGGCAGTTTGTTGTTGTTTGTTTTGCAAAGTTTGTAGTGGTTCCATAATAGAAATTTTTGCTGAGCCCCAAACAGAAATGAGGTATTGCAATTTGGAATGAATTAAAAGTGAAATATATGATTTTCGAATATTTTAGTGGGGTATACTGTCTTATTCTAAATAGTATTCCAATCAAAGGTGACAGTTATTTTCTCAGATTGTTGATATGATTGGACTAAGAGAGTGTTGTGTCGATATGTAAACCAAAAAATTTTGTATTTTATTATCAACAGATAGTTTGTCACATCCCTTTTTATATGAAAATATTCTGCTTCTGGTTACTTAGTGATGGTTTAGTTTTCCTATTGATGTAGATAACTTGGTTAGCGAAATGAGCATCTAGGAGTAGAAATACTTTTGTGGTAAAAGGGCAGCATATAATTGTTATCATGTCAAATATTGAGAATGGTAATATATTCATATCTGAATTTTAAGAAGAAGAGAAACTGTCACTGATTAAATCAAACATAATTTTTATATTTGGAATAATAATGTACGGCTGCAAATTCCCAACAAATTCTAGAAAAGTACCATGTTATTCTTTCTTCAGATGTCAGAGTTTTCCATGCGAGAATTTAAACGAATAGAGGTATAAAGAAACTCTGTATTTTATTGGAAATTCTCTAGATGGAATAAAAAGATGTAAATAGTTGTTGTAAAACAGTCTAAAATTGTTTAATATTTTGTATTTAGATGACAAATTACGCTACATTCAAGATAAAAAATATGTAGGTATCAATCAATGAATCAGTTGAATTCCAAGAAACTTTTTTTAAGAAATTTTTGTGTTTAATTCTGATGTACCTACCTGGCAATCCACCTTAAATTTCTATGAATTAGATATGCTGGTTTCTAAACAATCCATTCATTTATCTTTGTCATGATCATTCGATAAACCAAGTGTTGTCTTATAAACCATTTCTGCAGAAATCATCTTTGAAATAATAAAAGGTAGAAAACCAATCCTTGACATCGAACATGAGACTAAATTACCCAAAATGCGTGTATGGATCAGGATTTTTGTTGAGATAATTACAGCTCTTTGACAACGGTTATAATTTCTCAGTATTTCCATAGATGGATTTGCTGCTCAAAATTGAAACAAATAGAAATTGAATTCAAAATTAAAAAATATACAAGTTGATTAGAAGGAGAAAATTGGTGCAAACTTCGAATCTAATCTGGAGTAAAGGTATGTTTAAAATATTTATGATGAATAGAACATTTTCAACTACCCCTCTGTTCTATAAGCGAACTGGCGTTCTTTACGAAAAATGGCATCATCCATTGACTTGGAATATTTTCATTGGTTGTTCTATTCCTATCAATAGAACACGATATTTGAATTATTAAAAAAGAAATTGAAGAGATTGAACCAATTTGTTAGATCTCTTCTGAATGAAAAACAAGTCAACGCTCTTAATGAATCTTACTGAATTGATTCTACAACTGTCAAACACTTCGTACTTCCAACAACTATTTCTGCCCTTTTGGCTTCATCAGCAATGTGTTAATGAAACCCAAAAAACAGACAATGCTGTATACTTGTTTTAAATTGGAAATGTGGCTCTACCTTTCAACCAAGACTCGAAATAGTAATTCACGTAACAAGTCCGGAAAATACTGTTTTTTTTTTGGACGAGTAGACCAAATTCTAGGACGAGCGTTAGCGAGTCCTGGAAGTCTACGAGTCCAAAAAAACTGTTTTCGGACGTGTTGCGTACGTTACTTTTTCGGCAATCATGTAGAATAACAAATCAATGAGACGCATTTAGTCTAAGAGACGAAGAGAGGTCGACTTTCACCCATCTGTTAACCGGATGAAACGATTCAAAATTTGAATATTTCGAACATTTCAGTTCTTATTTGTATTATAATATATTGAAATTCGAACAGAAGATAGGTACAAACAGAAACATTCTAAGTCTTATTTATATTAATATTTGTATTAAAATTCAAACACTTCCCGGCATAGTCCGGGAAGTACGTACTTCTCGGACTAGGCCGGGAAGTGCTACTTTCCCAAAGAAAAAGTGTCCGGGAAGTGAACACTTCCCGGATGGTTGCCGAAAAAATATTTCCAATATTGAATTAATCTATAGATTTCAAAAATATGTTGGGTAATAAAATCTATTGATATTTTTAGTTACTTCTTTTAATTTTTAGGTATTCCTATACGTTATAACTGTCCCAAGTGTTCCAAGTCTTACACGTTCATATCGAATTTGAAGAGGCACCTCAAATCGGACTGTGGCAAGTTTCCTCAGTTTGCTTGCAAAATGGAATGGTGTCCTTACATATCGAGAAGGAAGGCAAACGTCTATCGCCATTATCTGCTCAGACATAAGATTATCCCAACTGATATTCTAACTTTAATGAATGACTGAAATTTCTCTATCTCATTATATCATTCTTGCCCATATCAAAAATCTTTGTAAACGCACTTGGCCTGAATTTCTGCAATATATGGAAAAATTTTGGTTATCACATGTTGAAAATATCCATTATAGCAGTGAGTGAATTTGGTTTCATGGTGTGAAAAGTTTTATATGTGGTAGTAGTAGAAGTACGGTGGTGAAATCGTTTCCATAAAACATAATCAAAAATCTGTACCCAAAGATCTGCTGTTCTGTATGGCTAGACATTTAATGTTTTGCGAGATTCAACTGTCTTTAAGAAGATCGGCTGTCATAACCTGTTACAGATCTAGTAGATCATGCAATATTGAGCTATTTTCCAAACAAATCACCAAGATATGGATGATTTTTCTCCTACAAAATACAAGACGCAAATGCCTATACTAATTTTTACAAGATAAAAACCTCAGTATTCGCCCAAGCAAAATCGCTTTGTGGAACAAGCAATAGTGAAAAAAATTACAACTTCTTTGGATTTTTTGGAAGTATATCAAAGATTATTTAAGGAATCGTTTTACAGTCAATGGAACTTTAGTATAGATATCTAAAAAACCTACAAAATGGATTTTATTGCGACCGCACCGGAGAATTTTCCACTGAGAAAATCCGTGAAAACTTCGAAAAAGGCACCATTTTTCAAAAATTCATAATTTTTATAAATAGCTAAAAATTTGTGGTTCAACTGTGTTCAAGATGTTTTCTGTCCGATGTGTAGTTTTTGCAGAATCGCGTTATAAACAATTTAAGGGCACATCTTGCAAGATGCGCCGATTTAAGGAAAATCATCGTATTCAAATTCTGTGAAAGGCATCTGGAAGTAGCGACCAATATCTACAATTTGTATATTTTGGATTTTCACCTGAGAGTTGAGAAATGTGTTGAAAAGGTCTCTGAAAGTTGATCAAAATGCTTCAAAGTGCGTCCGAAGTCAACCGAAGTCACACTAAAGTTTACTTGAGTTCAGTTCGGGCGACTTCGAGTGCACTTTGAAGCATTTAGAGTAACTACCAGTGACATTTTAAACACATTTCCCACCTGTCAGGTGAAAATGCAAAATATACAAATTGTAGATAATGATCTCTACTTCCAAATGCCGTTTACAGAATTTGGAAAAGATGATTTCCCTTAAATAGGCGCACACACAATGATTTGCCATTAAATTGTTTATAACACGATTGTGCATAAACTACACACCGGACAGAAACCATCTTGCGCACAGTTATCATCTATTAGTTTCCGCAATATTGTTTGTCCGGCTTCAGAATTATAAAAATTATGAATTTTTGAAAAATGGCATCTTTTTCGAGGTTTTCCTGGATTTTCTCAGTGAAAAATGCACCGATCTGGTCGTATAAAAAAAAACCATTTCGTAGGTTTTATAATTTTGTACAGAAAAGTTCTATCCATTGACTGTAAAAGGATTCCTCCAATACTTTTTGAGATATTCCCAAAAAAAAAACAAACAAGTTGTAATTTTTTCACTATTCCTTGTTCAAAATATTCTACAGATTGGGACTTGTTTCACCAATTTGGTAGTATTGATGATAAAATAGATTATTTGAATGGCACTATATTAAATAATGTGGATGAACATATTCCCACTAGTACACGTATTTTCAGCTCGAATAAAAAGAGATAACCTTGGATAACGGACACTATTAAAAAGGTGCAGCAACTGAGAGATAATGCTTTACGGAGATACAGAAAGTCAAAACTACAAGCACACTGGGACTTCTACAAACAGTTGAGAGATTTCACATCCTCCGCTAAAAAAAAGCGTAGCTACACTTCAAACTTTCCAAGTGTTCTCCTAAAGAAAAATGGAAGGAAATGAAGAAATTGAATATTACAAGAAAACGAATTTTATTATAAATTAATCTAGACATGTTGGCTCACCTGATGATCTATTGAATTATCATTATGATAATGTTAATGAAAATATCATTGATACATTTTCTTTCAAACATACTACCGATGGAGAAGTTCTCAATATTATACAGAGTATCAAAACTAAAGCTTATGGCTGTGATAATTTAAATTTTCAGCTCACTACCCTATGTTGTCCGTTCATTGTGCCTTTTCTTTCTGATATTTTCAACAATTGTATAAGTGAAAGCTATTTCCCGATTTCTTGGAAAAAAATCTTACGTGTCACTATTGCCAATAGTATCAAATCCTACTGAGTTCAGTCAACTAAGGAGTATAAGTATTTTACCAACGCTATTCAAGGTCATTAAAAAAAAAAAAAAAAATTAGAGCGCCAAATTAGAGAGTACGTGTTTGAAAGAAAATTTTTACCTGTGAATCAATCTGGCTTTAGGTCTAGATACAGCTGCTCAACTGCCCTAAGTGCTGTCACTGATGACATTTTATTCGACTGTTCTCGAGCTTTCGACACACTACACCATAAAATGTTATTGTCAATTTTATACTACGTTGGCTTCAGTACCGAAGCGGTGAAATTTCTCGAATCATTCAGATCGTGTGCTACAAGTTAAGATAGAAAATAAGAAGTTTGGTAATAGACCAAGGCGTACCACAGGGTAGTATTTTCGGTCCTCTCTTATAAACAATTTACACGTCTAACTTCCACCGTAATTTTCCCACTGTAGTTATCATCTGTACGCCTATTATACACAATTATATTATTCTTTTGAACTTAAAAACTTTCAACAGGCAAATGTGCTGATCAATAAATGTTTATTAACCCTCCAATTATTATCCCAGAAGCATCTACTGAAGATAAATTTATCAAAGTCTCATGCTGTTCTTTTTGGTAACGAAAGTCAGAAAACGTTGGCATCCAACCAGCTACAACTTTTCATCAGAGATGACCAACTGAACTATAGCGATCAAGTTAAAAACCTAGGTCTGTATATGGACTCAAAGCTTAAGTTTGATAAACATGTCACTGAGAAAATCAGAATAGCCTATTCTTCCATTAAATTATTGTATCCCTACAGAAATGACATGAATATACAAACGAAAAAAATGTTAAGTGATTCTCTGGTGTTGTCACATTATAACCATTGTGATACAGTGTATGGACCTTTTCTACGAAAAGCAGATGCATATCGCATACAAAAAGTTCAGAATTCGTGCTGCGCTCAATTCATGGATTGAAGAGAGATAGAATTTCACATAAATTGAAAGAAATGGGCTGGTTGAGCATGTACAATCGCCTTATACTCCATTCATATTGTCTCTTTCATAAGGTGCTAAAAACAGAACAACCTGAATATCTCTCTAGAAAGATCACGTACAGGACTGATATACATAATTTGAATTTGAGAAGAAAGCACGGAATCAACATACCTTCACATAATAAAAGATTTACAAGTCATCTTTTTCATATCAGATTGCGGCAGCAAGCAATTGCATTGATATACCAAGTTTCTCGCTATCGTTAAGTAACTTCAAAAATAAATTGAAAAAAATATTTCTCTCACAACAATGATCTATAATTTGAGTTGTTATACTATATACTTTCTATTAGGCGAGACATTTTTAGTTTTACACTCAGATATGTTTGTAGCTGAGTTTCGATTGATAATGTCGTTTGTAATTTTTGAACATTCATCTGCTCGGCAGTATCAGTATCATAATATTATAAATTTTAATTTTTTTTGCATGGAAAGTGTGGAAGAATCGGTCATTAGACTTACCCTTTTGTTCGCTTATGTATTTTTATATAACTATATATTTGTACGTATATATACAGGGTGTTATGTAATAAGTGTCCGATATTTAACAGGACGATTCCTCAGTTATTTATAAGGTAAAAAGTTCATATAAACATGGGTCCGCAAGGACCTCAGTTTTGAGATATAGAGGGTGTTGAACATTTATGTTTTTCGTGAATAAATTTTGAAGTAATTTCTATATTTGAACAAAAATTAGTATTTGGGGACTTTTCAATATGAGAAATTCAAATTTGATCTCTGTTTGGCACTTTATTGTAGGGGGCGCCACCTACAGGTCTTTGTCTCTTTTGGGGACTCACAACTTTTTCGGACATGTATGTATCATATTTTCTAGAAAAAAAACATATTCCACTATCATTTTTACGTGAAAAAGGAATACTTTTCAAAATTAGCTACAAGCAGCCGTTTTCGAGATATTTTAATTTAAATTAATCTTTGTATGCGTTTGTCCAAAAATGAAATAAAAAAGATATTGTTTTTTTATTTAACCTAGAAACATTTCAAAAGCTAATTCCTAATAAACCATAAATAAAGGATCACTAAATATTAATCTAATTCAAAATTACAATAAATGTTCGAAATGTCCACCTCCTGCCTGTATGCATGCATCCAATCTTCTTCTCATTGATTCTCGCACTCTTTGGAAAATTCCTGGAGTATCTTGAATCGATCTGCATGCGTTAATTATTCGATTTCTTAATTCTTCTCTATTTTGGATAGGTGTCTGGTAAATTAAGGATTTTAGATTCCCCACAGGAAAAAATCTAAACTATTAAGGTCTGGTAACCTAGGGGGCCATGATTGAGGCCCTCCCCGACCTATCCAACGGTTGCCGAAAGTTTGGTCTAAGAATACTCGCGCTTGTATGCTAAAATGTGCCGGGGCACCGTCATGCATAAACCTCATTTCATGTCGTAGTCTAAGCGGCACATATTCCAGTAAAATAGGCAAATCTGCTTCAAGAAAATGACGATATCTCTCTCCGTTTAATTTCCCCGGAATAAAGAATGGGCCTATCAGATACTCTCCAAGGATTCCTGCCCACACGTTGAGAGAGAACTGTTCTTGAAAATGTGATTCCTGTATCGCATGGGGGTTTTCCTCTGACCACAAATGATTGTTGTGAAAATTGCGTATAGCGTTGCGTGAGAAAGCTTCGTCGGTAAACAGGATTTGATTTTCAAATAAAGGATTTTGAATATGGCGTTGGAGAAACCAACGACAGAAGTTGATACGTAACAGAAAGTCACGAGGGAGGAGGGCCTGAACTCTCTGAATATGGTAGGAATATAACAAATGTTCAACGTCAGCGCTATTTTCCTAGAGCTTGTTTCCGGGTGTTCTCCTACCAGATTAAGAACTGCTTCCTCGGTTGCTGGGGTTCTTACCGTCCGATGTGCACCCGATAGATGACTAGCTTTCTCAAAACTTCCTGTTTCCCTTAACCGAGTGTGAATTCTTGAAAAGGTTTTTGAAGTATAGGAGTTGTGCGGTTCGGATAACACTCCTGATATAAACATCTAGCCTCATATGCATTTCCGTTAGCGAGTCCGTTTGTAAAATGTATGTCAGCATATTGGTGAAGTTTACCATTTTCAATAAAATAATCACACTAGTAACAAATAAAACTATTTAACTATGCATCAAGATATAATTTTTGAGATGACAGCACGAAAAAAACATTGGAATAAACCTACTAGCCTACTTGATTATTTAATTTTCAAAGAGTTCGCGAATCAATGAGAAGGCGATTGGATGCATCGGTTAATTTAAATTAAAATATCTCGAAAACGGCTGCTTGTAGCGACTTTTGACAGTTATTCCTTTTTCACGTAAAAATGATAGTGGAATATGTTTTTTTACTAGAAAATGTGATACATACATGCACGAAAAAGTTGTGACTTCCCAAAAGAGACAAAGACCTGTAGGTGGCGCCCCCTACAATAAACTGCCAAAGAGAGATCAAATTTGAATTTCTCATATTGAAAAGTCCCCAAATACCAATTTTTGTTCAAATATATACATTATTTCAAAATTTATTCACGAAAAACCAAAATAAAAATAAATTTTCAACACCCTCTATCTCAAAACTGAAGGCCTTGCGGACCCATGTTTATATGAACTTTTTACCTTATAAATAACTGAGTAATCGTCCTGTTAAATATCGGACACTTATTACGTAACACCCTGTATATTAAGTATATGTTTGTACGTGTACATGTAGCCAGTAGAATTGTATTATTTGTATTTTTGCTGGGGCGAAAACTGGTGTTTTGATTTACGAACCATCTTATAAGTAGTATAGGCCATTTGCATCTTTTACTTTGTCTGAAAAGAGCCTATTTTTTCTACAGCTTGGCCTATGCTGATAATATAGTGGACAAATATTCGAAAATATTATTAGTAAATAACTTTAATATCAACATTCTAGTCGATCATAATGAACCTATTTTCTGAAGTAGAACTAACTATTTCTGTGGCCACTCGAGTAACATCTTCCACTTGCATTGATAACATTAAGTATCACTAATTTGAATGGGAATAATTATAAAGCTCCAATTGACGAACTGATTTTCTGCCAACTCTTTATAGTGTCCTAAACAAACAAAATTGTCCTATAAAAAGGGTCCATGATAAGTGCAATTTCAAAGTAAAATTATGTTATGTATACTTAAAGGAAGTAAGAGATTTTCTCTCGACCTTATAAAACAGTTGCGGACGATGACAATTTTTTTAAAGATTTTTATAATAAGTTCAAATCGAAAATAATCGAGAGATAACAAAAAGCAAAGCTGAAACATTATCAGTTGATTTGGAAATCTGAAAGTTTAGCTAAAATCTGCTGGAATTTGATGAACACGGCAAGCAATAGAGATAAAAAAAGATAACGAAAAATGTGACTATAACTCCTGACGAGTTCAATGATTTTTTTATCAATATTTCTAGTGATATTATCAGTTTACTTCCTGACCGCGATCAATATGCAACCAATTTTATTGACCAACTGAAATCACCTGAAGACTCACGTTTTTTCCATCCAATAACTGAAAGTGAAGCTCTTGAACTGAAAAATACATCTTGTGCTGATATGTACGGAATGCAAAGAAAAATGATGAAAAGTATTTTTTCTACTATCTCACTAGAAAACTTTATTTTCGACCCCTAAAGAAGGGAGGAAAGTGGTACTTTTCTTCCGTAAGAACAAATATTTTCCTCTCTCAAGTTTTTTAATACTTTAACATTAGCAAGAGTTTTTTTTACCTCGTCTGTTTTTTTACCTCGTCTGAAGATTTATGAAAATAAAATATAAAATACATATAAGCGTTTATTTCCTTTTTTTTAATTAAACATCAATATAATACATGAAATGAAAAACTTAACGACTTAAATTAGGACGCAACGCTTACTTAATATTTTGTCATATAGCCGCATTATGTAGTTCCACAACTTTCTGCAGTTGTTCTTATAATTCTTAGGACATTATAAAAATGACGACCTTAAAGGTAGTAGAAAAAAGTATATACATACTTCAGGAGGAAAATGCTTTTCCTCCCGCGGATATTAATGCCCTCCGCTTCGCGTCGGGAATCAAACTATCCGCGGGAGGAAAATCATGATTTTCCTCCCTTGGTATGTAAATAGCTATTTTTTTTCTTCTAGAAACTCTATTTTCTTTAATAATTATATCTCCAATGGAAAAATCCCTGATGGGTTCGAAGTAACTAAAGGGATTACCTATATTTAAAAAAGGTGACAAAAATAGCATTGGCAACTACAGACCAATATCAATAATACCACTTTTTGATAAGATTTTGGAAATTATTCATACTTGTATGGCAAGAAACGAGCTCCTCATAGACAACTGTTATTGTGAAATATGTCATTTCTTTGAATATTTAGCAAACAATAGAGAATGCAAATACACGGTAGGGTGAGGATTTGAAAGTTTGCAGCATCCACTTTGGGGTACCTCGAAGTTCTATCCGTCGCCCACTTTTATTCATTATGTATAACAATGTCACAATTCATTACATGTGCCAAACCAAATGTCTTCGTTATGCAGATGATTGCTCTCTTGATGCCTCTGACATGAAACTGGATTGTTTGGAAAAAACTGGTCAAGATATTTTTGGAACAGCCGACACATGATCCGTTTCTAATCGCTTAAAAGTCAATAAAATCAAAATATCAAGATATTGTTATATTTAACCGGTTGTATTTCACCGTATCGTTGTATTCCACCTAATTTTTGTAATTCAACGGCGATGTTTAATTCCATCTACCACCTGCGACTATTTTTACAAAAGACAAAATTAGTGTGAAAACGGGTCAATACTTGAAAACATATATTGGTACATAATCATTCACACCATCCAGGACTCTAAAACTTGTAAACTCATCAACAATTTCTCAAATCCACGTACCGAGGGTGACACTGAAAAAAATATATCAAAAATGTTATGGATACTAGAGACCACTTTTACTTACTACACGAAAATTTGTATGAATGGTTTCATTGTTGTTATTGCATATTTTTTACAGTTCAATTATTCTATCTTTACCCGTGCGTCATCATTGTAATGCATATGAAATAAGTCGAGAAATTTTAGTCAAAACAAAGTCTAAATGTAAAACGACGTGGCTGATATCCCGATAAAAATTACAACGTGTAGATAATGAGATAAGATAATGAAGTATTAAATTAACTAAATTAACCAGGCATAATCTAAAAAAAGTTAAAATATATTGTGAATGTTTTTGGTCTTTATTTATAGAATTAGGTAAGGTTTTTTTCTCAATAGGTTTTCCACCCTCTGAATTACTGTTGTGTGAATATCCCGGTAATACGGAATTACAGTCACATATATCAATTGTGGGGTTAGAAATTTCAAAGATTATTTGTGAAAAAAACACATTGTATTGTACTTACTTTGAAATTAATGATTGTAAGAGACGTTTAGTTTTGAAAAAAACTGTTTTTATAATGTGTCTGACTGCAAAACGAAGTAAAGTGGTGACAAACAATCCCCAATGACAGAAAATAATGACGTGATTGATGGTACTGCTCTAGTCAATACACTATTTGGCAAGTTTAGTTGAAATGTAAAAACACTGTCAGCTTTATGGCTATTTCTTTTCACTGTTTTGAGTTTCAATGGATCATCACAATACCATAATTCTTTGCTTAGAAGACAAATGTCAACGAATTTTGATTCGCTCATAGCGGTTGATAGACAGAGATGTTACATAAAGGGTGTGTTATTTCTTAGATCATAAATTGATGACGCATGGGTAAAGATAAAATAATTCAATTGTATATACCTGAACTTTGCATCCAAAGTTAATCATCCTATTATCTAACTTTACGTTAATAATTACATCATTGTATTATTCTATAAAATTTCAGCTGCTACTTCAGTATCTTGTCCCACTTGTAACAAAACTTTCAAAAATAGACATTCACTGAGAAACCACAAAACTTTCCAATGCGGAGTAGAAGCCAAGTATGAATGTTTTATTTGCCGGAAAATTTTCCAGAGGAAAGACACTCTGAGAAGACACATTCGTATCATTCATGTAAAAGTTACGACATCGTCTTGAATTTGTAACCTGGAAAAATTGAAGTTTTCTGTAGATAAAAAAAAACAGAATGAAGAATTATGTTAATTTTGAAGTGAAAGAAATAACACTATTGCTGCTTGGGGTTGCTCCACAAAACATGCCAAAATTTTTGTCTCACAGAAAAGGATGTTTCGCCTAACCTATAAAAGAGACTATAGAGAATCTTGTAGGCAATACTTTATTGGGAATAAAGTATTTTGCACACCTAATTACAAATGCATTCTGTTGTTCAAAAAAGAAATACAAAATTACAATCGAAATTATGACTTTCATTCATATTCTACTAGGCACGGTGAATTGAAAGGCTTCAGAAACATTCAACTTGTCCCTTTAAAAATTACCCTTCTTATAAGGAAACAAAATATTATAATCACTAACCTGATGATTTGAAAAATATAGACAGGGAAAATCCTTTCAGAAATGAAGGTAAAATGATTTTTGATTAACGGTTGTCAGAGTATTTCAATCAATGATATATATTTATATTCATTTTGTGGAACTGTTGTATTTTTGTGTCTTTGTGGAAATGTTATATTTTTATGTTTTGTGGAAATGCTATATTTTTTATCTTATATTATTTTTATGATCGTTTAGGATTTAATGAATTTTATTTATTATAATTCTTTGTAAAAAATTTGGTATTTCAGTTAAAGGATTTATAACTGAAAGCCATTTTTCTCAGGAAATTACAGGTTGTGAGTGAGAACTATTATTATTCAGTAAACTATTGAAATCCATGATATAATTCTGGGCTCTATTTAAAATTTATTAAAATTTCACTATTTTTCAGGTGCTGTCTACTGTCCAGAGTGTAACAAATTTTTCAAAAATGCCAATTCGTTGAAATGCCATGCAAGACTGGATTGTGGGAAACCAAAAAAGCACGAATGTCACTTATGTACTTACGTCACTAGAAGAAACAGCGATTTGAAAAGGCATGTGAAATTCGTACACAGTAAACTGGAATATTGAAAAAAAAACAATAATCTTTTCTGTTCTTGTTGAATACCAATAATTTATTAATTTATTTATTCGTTAAGAAAAAATTGTTTGCTTGAAGAGGGACTATTAAAAGAGCACACATTTAACCACGTTTCAATTTGGCCTGAAGCAAAATTTACTTTCATTTTTATTTTGGTCGCAACTTTTGATAATATAATACATACAGCGTGGTTGGGTGAAATTCATAATACAAAACATCATAAAACTTCTTCAAGCACTAGCAGGCGGTAAAGTACACTTTACTGCCCGGTTTTACAGGCTTAAAGTGGCAGTTTAAAGTTGGTAATATTCTTAAATTGCCCACATTCACACATCAATTCATGTAAGACCAACCAGGAAACAATCAATTCAGTTTAAAAAGAAATACTTATTTAACAACATTTTTATTCATAATCTACATTTTTCAGACCATAAGCTTGAATATTAAAGTTTCATGTTACAAATGTAGTTGAGCCACAATAGGCCATTGGCCGCAGTGGAGGGCCTGATACGGGCCCACTCACGTTCAAACCTAACCTAACCTAACCTACAAATGTAGTTGGTACAGTTTCTAATGTTGATGATGGAATATTTTCTTATTTCTTTGATATAAATATACCTTGAAGCAGCTTTCAACATCATCATCGCTATGAAAACAAGCATATTTCACGCCCTTGATACATAATAGTTATTTATGTATCAAGGGAATAAAGTAGGCGTTTATGGCCTGCGGCGTGGATGATGGCCCGATGGCGTTAGCCAAGGGCCATCACAAATACTGACTTGCGTTGCAATGGTCTACACGTTTCATACGTTATGCATACAATAATTAAGGGTAACATAATAAGAGGAATGTGAAACTATAGCAGCTGAGTCCTATATTGGAGAATCTATTTCAAATAAATAGATCATCTCCGAAAAAATTGCCAACGATTATGAACAAATGTTAGAAAGAGTATTGCTCTATTGAACTGAAATGATTCTAATTCGTGTTAGGAACTGCATGAAATGATGAGTGAGTATAGACAATTCGAGAATTTTGTCTACTTAACGGCCCGCTGGGCCATAATGCGCCCACGGGCGGTAAAGTGCCACTTTACGCCCGGCGAACCGGGCGATAAAGTGTACTTTACCGCCCGCTAGTGCATAAATAACTATTATACGTATCCAACCAAAGTTTGCTACTTTTTACGACACAAATCTGAAATTTAATTCTTATGTGTCCGGTTATGGAACTTCATCATCAATTTTGTGAGCTAAATGAAATTGGTACTCTATGATAAAAATTGAATATGTTTCAACAAACTTACAAAGAAAATATAGTAAAACTCATTCAATTAAGAATTCTAGAGTGTAAAGCCGATAGCCAAGTCTAGATTGTATTTGCCCGTTGCAATATAAAACCAGGCCAGAGTTGACTAGAATTTTTTTCAGGCTTTTCTGCAGGTAACACTGCTTGTTGAGTATTTCAATGAGATCCTCACAGTGCTGGCGGAAAAAGCTAACTGTCTAGAAATATTCCTACAAATTGTATGCCCGCACACCTTTTTACCAAAACACCGGAAATTTGCACGTTTACGTCTACAATATTTTTATTTTTGGCAGAAAGAAAAACTGCTGCTTTCGTTTTAGAAGCATTTGAGTACAATGAGTTGTCACTAAACCAGCTTTGCAAACTATCAAGATCAGAGTGGATATTATAATGCAATTCGGTCCCATCTTTTGATTCAAATACTAGGGAAAAATCATCAGCATACAGTTTTGTGTGAATGATTTTGACAAAACAGGTGGCAACTTATTAATACAAAAAATTAAGAGGGTCGATCCCAAAACTGATTCCTGGAGAACACCTATGTCAACGATACAAATCATTCATTCTGAATACTTCTTATACCAATATTATTCAATTGGTCCAAAACATTTTTTGTCCAAAAATATGAAAATATTGAGAAAGTCACAATTCAGAGAGACTAGTCGGTTTTTCTCAATTTTAAGCCGTTTAACAATCAATAAACCACCAAGTTACATGGACCATTTGATAGTAGACATTTCAACAATAATTAAAATGATCACTTATAGACCTTCAAAATACAAAAAAACACCAGAACAACTGTTCGTGGGAGATAAGGATTTTTTTTTTTCGAAAAATGTACCTTACTCGAAAACTAGTCGTCTTCTAAATTGCGAAAAAGTCATGCGTATTTGACACCAAAGAAGACATACATCTACAAATTTTCATCCAAATAAAATGAAATATACGCGAGAAAAAAATTAAATACTGAAAAATCGGTTTTTCGTTATTTTAACAGTTGATTTGAGGTTATGTCGAAAATTATTTGATTTTTATTATCTACAACTTTTCCATTGAACATTTTCCGCTAAGAAGTCACATTTCACAAAAAATCGCAAAAGACCGTTTACAACCCTTAAACTGCATTCCCATTTCGTCATTTTGAGTGTTTTCGTGTTTAAATATTTTTTTCCTCAAAGTTGGAACCTCAACAACATTTTCACCTAGTCCTTGTCTGTTACTCTTTTCTTTTTCACAAAAATTATCGGCACCAGTCTACATATGAACATTAATAATCAAAGAATATTCAGATTAAATAATGTTCATATTGTCTCATTAAAATGTCAAAATACAAGGTACTCTCAATAAAATTATGAAGAAAATTATAGTCGGCTATTTGTCATGGTCTTGGGATAATAGCTACAATAATTCCACACCTCTTATAACACATGAGTGGAATTTTCAGTAGTAATGTCCCGACAAAATGCTGACTTTTCAAAAAATACTTTCACCTTGCTGTCACGAAAACTGTGTTGCTTAGAAACACCACGAGAGCTTGCTCGAGTGGTGTTTTGAACAGCAACACAGTTTGAGCGACTGGCAAGGTGAAAGTATTTTGAAAATTCTGCATTTTGATCGATCAGATAATTTCAAGAATACATTATGGACTAAATGCGTATTGCAAGAACGGTTTATCTTGTGTCATTAGTGTCAGTTGAAGAGTTGAACCGTCAAACTGACGTTTATAAATTTACAGTGATTGTTGTAACTTTGGAAACGTATAAATAAGGAAGAGGCGAAACACCGATTTGAAAACACCACGGGCTGGAGACTGTGTTATCGAAAAGTCATTTTCTCGTTGGTCTGAATTCAAAAAATGATGTCATTTGATTGGTTGCAAATTGTCGGCAGTAATACCACAAGAGCTCAGATTCAAGCCGAATAATTTTTGTGGTTGTTTTCGAATACCTACTTTCATTGGCAATTTAAGAGAGCTGTTCGAGAACAGATCGAGTTAAAGTACCTACATGAAAGTAAGTATGAGAAAACCACCGGAAAAAGTATCCTGCTCGCGTGGTATTTGGTAAGACAATTCCATGAATATCAATTCAATTAAACTTCATTTAATAAACTAATAGAACAACAAGTAGAAGAATAATGTTTTGACATTTACAATTGTCAAACTGACGCGCAACGCTTGATAAACGAACAGTCAATGCTAGCGTTGCCACGGTTACGTGGTTTTTCCAATATTTTCATCCACTTGCATTTCTCTTCCTTCCTATTTAGTCTATAGCAAACTAGGATTTTTGTGTTCACAAATAAGAATTATTACACATGAGTGGAATTGTCTCTGTAATTCAGCGCGACAAACACAAATACATATGATAACACAATAATTGTAGTATCAACTATAACAATAAATGATATGAATATTTTTTTATTCTTAAAGTTTTTTACCGAATACCATTCGTGCTTATAAAATTAACCAAACAATTCTCAAAAAAAAATGTATTTTTTTTTTTTGTAAAGAAGCACTCGGTTATTGTTTTCGTTGTTTTAAAAAATTACCCTCCTCTTTCAAAGTTAGGCAATTTATGCTTTGAAACAAAGAAAAAAGTAAACTCGTGCAGTTTTCAAAAAATATGTTTTTTTCAGAATTATCGGTAATTTTTAAAGCACCTATGGTATTATCCCCGATAATTCAACATCATGTATTCGCATAGATAGACAGATGGATCTTTATTGGTCATATTACGCAATAGTGCATTGACAAGTCAGTAATAAAATAAAATAAAAGTAAAAAATTAAATAATAATATAAAATAACAGAAGATAAACAAGTTTTGTCTTTAAAAACACTTGCACAATGAAATTTAACAGCAGCAACAGCAATGAGTTACGATACATTACTCAATGTATAAGTTGTGAAAAATCGGTTGATAGGAACTCATCAAAATAACGCATTATCAGCCAGGAACCGCTTAATATCAGATTTGAACTGAACACACTTAAGAACTTGGACATCGTGTGGTAGAACATTGAAGAACTTGGTTGCATAATAGCCAGTCCCGTTTCTCGTTTCGTCATATCGTCATATCTTCGTTTCGCGTTGTGTATGTGAACTTTCATTTGTGCTATAGTTTTTCAAGTTTGCCTTTATATGCATAACACATTGCAGTATGTATAAGCACATGGCAGGGTCTATCTTAAAATGTTTGAAAGCACCCCTACAATAAGGCAAACCATCAATGATATTGACCATCTTACTTTGTATGGAGAAGACTGCTGAAGCATGTGCTGAGTGGCCCCATACTAATAGGGCATATGATATTTATTGTGGACTGTATTAGTGCGTGGTAAGCTGTTAACAGTGCTGAGTATGACAAGCAATATTGCAGGTTACGTATTAGGAAGATTTTCCGTAACAGAAAAGAGTAAACTTTGCTGAAGGAGCACTATTAGTCAGGCACTTTGACAGTGATGAGAAAACACTACTATTTCAGACATTGAAGATAGTTCAACCATATTCGATCCTACATTACTATGACCGACACGAAAAATTTAGGATTAGTGTGTATTTAACTGGAAAGCCAAGCTTTTAGCTTCTACTTACCCTGAGGAATACTTCTGCTATCACGAATACTGCTGATATATATTGAATGTTCCTTGATTACATATAAATAATCACATTGCTCTCTTCCAGCGATAAAACAAGAAAAATTCACATGTCTGCAATGTATGAAGTGTTACAAGTACTCCACCTCGCTTTACAATCATCAAAAATATGAATGCGGCAAAGCCAAGTCCTTCGCATGCTCCTTCTGTGGAAAAACATTCTGGCATAAGCAAGCCCTGAAGAATCATGTGAACTTCAAAAGGTGCAAGATCAATCTTGTTCCTGACATATTTGGATTGTTGGAAAAAGTTGAAAGATACTGAAAGTGCAAAAATTTCGGGTTTATTTTATATTTATTCAGGGTGTGGCTTCCAATAAAATGTTATTATTGTTAAAATGACTTCATGTGATTTTCACCTTGTTCCACTAAGAGATCCCTGCTGAAATTTGGTTCACCAGTGTGCCAGATCACATGAACCTGTAAGGAATTATATTGTGGTATTCCTCAATGCACCGTACTGGGTCCAATGAACCTATAATCAATAATATTGTGGTGTTGCTCAAGGCACCATACTGGGTCCAATTAACCTATAATCATCAATATTGTGGAGTTCCTGAAGGCACCGCACTCGGTCCAATGTTATTCAACATATATCTCAATGAGTTATCAAATAACACAGACTGGTAGAATAATAAGTTTAGCAGATGATACAGCAATCGTGTATCATGACACGGACTGGATTTCACTAAAAAATAAGGCTGAGAAAGCTTTCTCATTGTTTTCGAATGGTTCAATGGAAAATTATTATCGGTAAACTAGACTAAAACTCATTTTGTACCCTTCACTTCATATGCTACAAATTTACCAACCCGTCAAAATCTGAACATAATCATACAAAACGAATCATCTGAAATCTCTTGCGATGAGGGAATTTTCAGTAAGTAATAATATCCCGACAAAATGCGAAATGCAGAAACACCACAAGAGCTTGCTCAAGTGGTGTTTTTACAGCAGCACAGTTTGAGTGACAGGCAAAGTGACAATATTTTGAAAATTCTGCATTTTGAAGCAATATTTCATCTAACAATTTCAATAATGAATAGACGAAGTTAGGGCCAATTTATGCATCATTGTGATTATCATTGTCCTAGTCACTGTCTTGATCATAATTGTTATTTATGTATCAAGGGCGTAAAGTAGGCGTTTATTTCCTGCGGCGTGAATGATGGCCCGATGGCGTTAGCCGAGGGCCATCACACGCCGAAGGCCTTAAACGCATTTTACGCACGTGATACATACAAAATTTTATGCACTAGCGGCTTTATAACGCGAATCACAAATACTGACTTGAATTGCAATGGTCTACACGTTTCCTACCTTATGCATACAATAATTAAGGGTAACATAATATGAGGAATGTGAAACTATAGTAGCTGAGTGCTATATTGGAGAATCTATTTCAAATAAATAGATCATCACCGAAAAAATTGCCAACGATTATGAACAAATGTTAGAAAGAGTATTGCTCTATTGAACTGAAATGATTCTAATTCGTGTTAGGAATTGCATGAAATGATGTGTGAGTATAGACAATTTGATAATTTTGTCTACTTTACGGCCCGCCGGGCCATAATGCGCCCACGGGCGGTAAAATGCCACTTTACGCCCGGCGAACCGGCAATAAATTTAAACTGTTCATTTTAGTGGTAGCACTTATGCAATTGGTTTAGTTTTAGTCTCAATCATAGTGCGAGACCAATGAGACGAGATTTTCATATAGTTTTGTCTCCTCTCGCTAATGAAATAATAATTCCCGTATCAAGTCTCGTATTGCAGCCTCCACTATCGTCTCATCTCGCTTCTCGTACGAGAGTCTCGTAAAAGTATCGAAATCTCGTTATGCATAATACTATTGTTTCAGTGCATTAAGGAATACTTAAATACTTGCTATAATGTGAGATTCGGAAGAGAAAATTACAATTGTTGAAAAATAACATTATGTATTTGAGACTGTCCTAAACATCATTTTAGAAATGGAATAAGTAAAAAAATAAAAGTAAAAAACATTACATTTGATTGGTTTTCAGAATTTTCGAAAAATATATGCATATGCATATTTTTCACGAAAACATGTGTTTTCTGTTGCTCCAGTGGTGTTTTGCACAGCAGCACAGTTTGAGTGACAGGCAATGTTACATTATTTTGAAAAATCTGCATTCTGAAGCGATATTTGATAAGACAATTTCAAGAATGAACAGATGAAGAAACTTTATCAGTTTTGCCAATAACGGTTCATTTTGCAAATTTGGCGTCTTTCCGGATAGACCAAGCTATAGAGGTTTCTTCCCCCACAAAACTAAAGACGCAAATGACCTATATTAATTTTAATAAGATATTTTGTAAATGAAAACCCCAGTTTTCGCCCCAGCAAAATCACTTTGTGGAATTTTTTAAACAAGCAATTGTAAAAAAAATTACATCTTTTTTGGTTTTTTGGAAATATCTCAAAGATTATTCAAGATATCGTTTTACAGACAATGGAACTTTTGTAGAGATTTTTGAAACCTACAAAATGGATTTTCATATGACCGGATCGGTGCATTTCAGTGAGAAAATCCTGAAAAACCTCGAAAAATTTATAATTTTTATACATCTGAAGCTGGATAAACAATATTGCGGAAACTGATTCTGTGAACGGCATTTGGAAGTAGAGATCAATATCTACAATTTGAATAATTTGGTTTTCCACCTGAGAGGTAGAAATTGTGTTGAAAATGTCACTGGAAGTTACACTAAATGCTTTAAAGTGCAACCGGAATCGCCCGAACTCAACTCGAGTTAACTTAAGCGTGACTGCAAGTCACTTCGGACGCACTTTGATGCGTTTTGATCAACTTTTGGTGACATTTTCAGCACATATTTGTCACCGCTCAGATGAAAATCCAAACTAAACAAATTGTAGATATTGATCTCTACTTCCAGATTCCCTTCACAGAATTTGAATACGACAAGATTTGCCCTTAAATTGTTTTTGACGCGATTGTGCAAAAACCACACATCGAACAGAAAACATCTTGCGTACAGTTGAACCACAAAATATTATCTAACAGTTTCCGCTATATTGTTTGTCCAGCTTCAGGTTAATAAACATTTTTAAAAAATTTGAAATGTTTTCTTTTTCGAGGTTTTCCCGAATTTTCTCAGTGGAAAATGCACCGATCTGGTCGTAAAAAAATCCATTTTGTAGGTTTTAAAAATTTCTACAAAAGTTCCGTTGACTGTAAACCGATTCCTCGAATTATTCTAGAGATATTTCCAAAATACCAAAAAAGTTGCAATTTTTTTCAATATTGCTTGTTTAACACCTTGAGTGTCATAGCGGTCATTATGACCGCTACGATACTTTCCTGTGGTGCCATAGAGGTCATAATGACCGTCGATTTTGCACCTCTACTACGGCTGCTTCAAACACTTTTTCTACAAAGTAGTCGTGGTAATCTATTTGAATACATTTAATCTCAGATTGGTACTTCTTGAAACTTTGTCATTGTACTGGGTGATATAGAACATAGGTCATATTGAACTCGTAATTTTTTTGTAAGTGATGAATCAGGATAAATCAACACATGAATCGTTTGTGCATATGGTTGAAAAGAGAACGGTATCGATCTTTTATATGCTTCGAATGAAACATCATCGACTCAGAAAGCTCGAATTGGAAGTTGGTTACGTTGCACGCAAATTTGGCCACTTTCATAATTTCAAGTTATTGTGAAAATCCGTTCCCATTTCAACTCCATTTTGTTTCAATTCTCTATCTTTCTGGTTGAAATATCACAAAGGTTCTGTCAAACACTGTATAAATTATTGTGAACTTCACAATACAATTAATAGTAGAGATGGAGAGGTAATGGTATTGATTCACCTCAAAACATGCAAGAATATTTTACCACACCCAAAGCAGACTAGGATTGATAGGAGGTAGGCCTACAGACTGTTACTATAGATAAGTTTTAAAATAAAATGGATTTTTTAGAAAAATATACAAGTAGGTATATTTTACTACTGAAAAATTGGGTTACAATGTTTTTTGACTCTCACGACATTTCCTTCCGTTAGAGCCGACGATGGACTTTATTCAAAGATCTTTTATAACTGATTGATGTGTATCTGGTTCTTGGGTCACACGTAGGAGTTGTGACTGTTTGATAGTCTCTTTTATTTTAGAATAAATCTATTGTGGTGAACTAGCGTTATATCGAAAATGAGTTCTAGTGCTTATTTTTTTCACAAATTCGATGCTATTCTAAGTAGCTAATTATAGCCAGATACATCAGAAATATCTACAGATGCTTTTCTTTTGTTATGCTGTATAATTTTGATTCTGGTTCATCGATTGCGCATCTAATTTTTTTAATATATTTGATTTCCATATCGCTTGCATTAAGTTGTGAATTTCGGTCTCATTGATACCTTGTTTTGCGGTATTTGGTACTGAGACCGAATATATCCTATTTAACTTTCCACTAAATGACACAAATTATGAGATCGTTCTGTATTGAACAATTATCATCTTTTCGCAAACATTTGTTTTTGATTTCGTCAGTTATGAGTACTTTATCTGAGTGCCTCAAAAATTATGATATAGTGAGTTCTTTTACCAACAATTTTGGTAGCCAGCGATACAGTACTATTAAAATCATCAGCAATGGGTCTTCTTCTGGAATATAAAAAATTATCAGACAAAAACAACACATTGTTAGTTGCACTTGATGTATCAGAAACACTTTGTTTCACGAAATATAGTTTCAAATTTCAAGTAGGTAGGTATATTCATTTCCACAACACAGGTTGAATAGTTTTATTCCATACTTGATTTTCTGGGAAATTTTGCTTCTCAATCAACCATCCTCTGGATGGAACTGCCGATTTATTGAAACTTACATAATGTTTCTCCAGTTATGAATCTCATTTCATGGAAAGGGCCAGTAAAAATGGAATATTACACACTCTCAAAAAGTATTGAAATCCTTTCTTCGTTATGATTTGTGGAGCTAACAGGTTTCGAAAGGACATATCTATTGGCCAATAATTGGCAACATGTAGCTTATGATCTTAACACTTTATTTACTCTGTGAGTCTGATAAAACCGTGGATTTCATTTCTATTGGTTGAGGATCATTCATGAAGCCTTGACTGATTAGAAGTACCATTGTTATTCGACCAAATTTGATTGACATAGAAAAAAATCACAAGGGTATTACTTTACAGTAACCAAACAGAATTCAGCTATTCAGCTTTTTCGTTTTTAAACTGAAAAATTTCTTTATTTTCATTATCGGCAAATGCCTTCAGATTCGTCTTTTATTTCATTTTAAAAATTGATCATATTTCCTTCATTTTCTGGTTCATCATTCATCATCATTTTGTTCTCTTTTGTATTATTCAGATGTCGAAGCCCACGAATTTCTTCAGTTTTTGTTTACCTTTTTTTAATGTCTTCAGATATTTATTGGAGTACGGAAACGTCTTCCTTTCAGTTGATAAATAAACTAAGTTTCCCCGAAAATCTTTAGATTATGGAAAATCAGTACTTTTTCGTAATATGAATGACACTTACATGTTTTGACAATCTTATGAATGTATAAATCAGAGAGAATTTACTTTTTTGAATAATAGCAACATTCTACTAAAAAACAATTGCAACCGCTTACTTGATCACTACCGCCACATGAAGAGGCATATTTGGATTTTATATTTCATAAACTTCCAGTTTGTAAAGTTTACTTCAAAGTAGGATATCTTCCTGTTGCATAATAAACAATTCATTCATTTGCCCTTTTACACTTTCATAGATTATCTTGCATGATCTCACATCAACTCATTTTCAGACTGTGGAGTGGAAACCCACAAAATTCATTTCAGGAGATGAATGTCTTCCATAAAATCAAACTTTCAATATGTGGCTTGGTCTATTCGTCTATAAAATTTACCAGAATTTATCATTTTATCACTGGAAGTCAGTTCTGAATTACCGGGTAATAATTTATTTACGTTTTGAATTTTATTGTTTTTGTGAACTATTATTCCTCATATTTGACAGTAAGTACATTTTATTTTGTAATTATTATTATTATTATTTTTGACTGAAAAGACAGAAATATGTGTATTAATCCATCCCTAGACCCTACTCACTACATTCGAATTGTTCGATTCGAATATTGAACTTTTTCGATGTCAGCTCCATCTAGTGGACGAATCTTAACAATCCATACATTTTTGTGATGAGTATACTGAGAAAATTGTTAAGTTGATGAAAATGGACAAGGTGCAATTTTCTATAAAAAAATTTTCAGCGCTTCTGGCTCGTCCTGTACGATTATTTCAGGAACGTTTCAATAATATTTCATATATTTCAATCCTATACCTATACTTCAAATTTGAAATCTCTATATGAAGTGATAACTGAATGATAGGCTGATATCTTATATTATTGTTACACGTTACCCGTTTTCTGTGGCACCACGGGTGAGTCAGTATAAATTCCTTGGCAGTCAAGTTGTTAAAAAATTCCACAAAGCTATTTTGCTGGGGTGAAAACTTGGGTTTTCATCAACAAACTATCTTATAAAAATTAGTATGGGCCATTTGCGTCTTTTATTTTGTGGGGGAAACAACCTCTATAGCTTGGTCTATAAGAGTCAAAGTGATGTTTCTATATTTACTGTGATTGCTGTAACTATAGAAATGTAGAACTGTGGAATCGTCGACATACCGAATTGAAAATACCACGAGTAGGAAGCAGTGGTTTCAGTATTGTTGACATTGGTTCAGATTGAGAAAATGATTATATTTGATTGGTTTATATAATATTACGGAATTTGTCTTAGAAAACAGCAACATGTAAGCCAAAGGAATATTATCCCACTGAGAACTCACCCCAACATGAAATGGTTTACCAATTACCAGCCACATAATGACGTTTCCATCCAGTCGACTTTGATGAAGTTCTCTACCACTGTATACTTTGCAGATCAATGTGATGCCAGATGTAACATTTGTGGAAAGAAGTATTCCACCAGAAATTCTCTCTATTCCCATAAGAAATTAGATTGTGGAAAGAGGAAGACTTTCAAATGTTTTTTCTGTGATCTCCGGTCCAAACGTCCACACGATATCAAGAGACATTGCATGAAGAGGCATTCTGGCGAGAAATTCACAACTCGAAATTGTTATGTTACAATTTTTGATTATTAAAAGCAATAAGTCTTCTATGGTTGGTATGAATTTATAGGTTTCTCGTCCATCCTCATATCAATCTAACTTTGTGTAATAGTTTTTGAATTCCTATAGCGTTTGAGATCGTTGTTCATTAAGTCACGTTTGACAGTTGCTAGTAGCAGTAGCATTATACAATGTAATCCCTAAAGTACGAACCACATGGGAAACTTCTTCATCATGGATTTTTCAACAAAAAGTTATTTCTCATAAAAGCTTGTGCGTCTCCTAAATCTGATCACGCACCAACAAAATATAGCAAAACATTCGTAATATACGAGGCGCATTGGAAAACTTTTGAGCTAGAAGTTAATTACCTTTATTTTTGAAAATATCGAAAAATGTTATTCAGAGAAGTTATTCAGCATTAAAAAATTAATTTGAAGTCATGGCAATCTAAGTGAGATTTATTTTTTCACCAACTTAATAGTTGAACAATCAGTATTGTTACACGCGTTTATAATAAATCGTTGTATACAGGACATCGTTTATTTGTCGTTTTAAGGTAATTTTAATTATTGAAGAATCCATTTTGAAAATTGATAAAAAAATAAATCCGCACTTAGATGACTTCAAATCCAGAAGTATTTCTTTATGCTGAACAAATAACATTTTTAGATATTTTCAAAAATTACGGTACCTACCTACTTTGCTTTTGGATCAAAATAAAGTTTTCCATTGCGCCTCATGTTTTGCTATTTTTCGTTGGACGTGTTTATAGATTTAGGGGTTGCACATCTGGAATAACTTTTTGTTGAAAAATCCCAAATAAAGAAGTATTCCGTGTGGTGCGTACTTATAGGATTTTATCTACCATTTTTTTTTAAAATCACTATTTCATCCTCAAGAGAAAATATTTAATGCACTGCTTTCCCCATGTCACTTCAACCTTCAAGTGGAGTTGTTGATTTGTTCGAATTACAATTTTTATGTGATCTCAAAAGAAATAATCCACATGGTGTAAATCTAATGACACTGCGGTTCACTCGCATCTTTCATGCCAATCCAACGAATAGAAAAGCACCAAATCTGTAGTTGAATGAATCTCTAAGAATTTTGCGAAACTGTAGCCGATATAAGAAAGAATACTAATGGATTATATAGCCTATGAAACGTGGAAAAAAAACATTGCTTGCAACAATATTGATAGAATATCCAACCGTTATTTTTCAAACCTCGCACTTCTTTCATTCATCAAATGACCATATTCTGAAGGAAGTTTTTTCTTCGTACACTCTCAATTAGTAATAATTTCAATTTTTAACCAACAATCTGTTTTACAAAGATTTTATATTTTTTCTCTTTTGTTAATTGTTATTTCAACAAATGTTTGTCATTTTCAAGATTGTTTATTAAAATCAGTTATGTATTAATTGAAATTATTTCATTATTGTATCTTTATTTTTATTGTATCTTTAGAAACTGGTCACTTTCGACCCTTATTCAAATATGTTTTTACGATTACTTAGAATTCTGAATTATAAACACTCGAAATCCTTAATCCTGAAGATACATAATTTATTACGATTTTCCTTTCATTTCAGACAATTTAGGTTATCTAGAGCAGCAATACTTTTTCATTTCCATGGAAAAATCAGAATGTATTTTTTAGAACAAGACATGATAGTTTGGTTCAAATAAATTTGTATAGGCTGGGTTGAACTACATCGTACCTAACTCCAAACTTTTCGAAAACAAAACAACCATCGCGATTCAAGTAGTCTATTATTCAGACAATTCAGATCTCAGCACTTAAAATTATTCTCCTGAAATGAATAGAAACCTAAATATTGTTCAGAATCTAAAATATCTTTATTCATAGTTTATATTTTTTTTTATTTCACTTATTTTCATCTACTCAAACTCAACCTTTCCTTCCAACAAAACTGTATCAACACTAAAGAATACTGGTTTTATACTAGAAGCGCCATCTAGCAATCCGTTTGAGAACATACGACTATAGTGATGCAGATTGCCAATGGGTGGCGTAACATAACTGTTTTATTAAGCTAACTTATTTTCGTATAATACTTCAAGAGATTGATTTGATTATTTCAATATAATATACTGAACTTCTACAGAACACAGTTTTCAATAATTAAGAAGACCAAACATATTACACAATATACCTTATACCATACCGTTCTTCAGAGGAATGCGGATGTATCTCGAGTCTGAGAAAACCCTACCAATTATTCAGCAGAATCAGTGCATTTCTATTAATAATAGCGGTGAACTTTTCGTAAAAACTAAAAACTGATAAAATTCAAGTCAATTTCATGTTGGAAGCAGAATATGAAATGACTTGTGTCATGTTATTGCTCTAATACAAGGTGCTCATATGTTATGGAAACAACTTAGGTCTCATTCTTACAATTTTTTCATGGAAATATTTTATATTACTGCTACAACCACTACTGCTACACCACTCGTCCTAACTGACTCGTGTTGTAACCAAGCAATTTGATTCCAGACAGAATTACTATCGATAGTATTGAGAGCACTCGTGGTATTACCCCCGACAATCCGAATTCGACTAGTGCTCCTGATTCGTTCATTTGACAAGTACGTCTTAATAAATACAACTCGTGCTAACATTTCTATGAACAATTCTGCCAGAAATCTTAAACTCAACGTAAAAGCAATAGCGAACTCGCGGTCTTACAAAGCAAGTTGATGTCGTTTCTTTTTGTGACAGAATTGGATAATATGGGCATTACAAGTGCTCCCAATACTGTCGATAGTAATTCTGTCAGAAGTCAACGAGATCAAATTGCTTGGTAACACCACGAGTCTGTTAGGAGTACTATTACCTAAAAGCAATTTGATCGAATTCAAGATGTCTGATAGAATTTTCGGTAGTATTGTTGTTTTCATTGAGATAATTTCACGAACCAAAAAAAAAAGTTCTATTGTTGTGAATTCTTCAACAGTTATAGATAATGTCTGATGTCTAATGTCATACTGACATTTATGTTAGTAGCTAGATGATATTATATTCAAGGGTAATATAACAAGACCTTGATAAATAGTCTACTATTTTTATTGCATCTAAATTTCGACTGTATTTTATGATAATTTCGAGACATTATTTTGGCATTAATAATCTGATTAAGCCCGAAAGCGAAGCTCGAGGGCTTTCATCTCTGATTATTAATGCCAAAATAATGTCGAGTAAAATAAGAGAAATTCAGCAGCAATAAAATAGTAGTATTTAATTCTTTATATCAGTCATATGAATGAATGAAAATTAAACAATTTGGATTAATTTATTCAAGAATAATCAACAAAATCCAAAAAAAACAGCACTATCTTCATAATTTATAAATTGAAATTAAAAACACAATTATTGTATGTGACATTTCCACCATGTGTAATTTGTGACATTTGTTCAGCTTTCGAAGAACTGGCAGTAATAACCGTAGGAGGTCCACATTCATACTGATTTCTCAATCTGTAAAAAAAACCTGGTGATGCTGTTCATCCATCTGCAAGTAAGGTTAAGTTGAAAAAGTACTGGCGTAGCCAGTAATTTTAATGAGTGGCTGTTCTGATATTCCGGATTTTGCCAGTTGAGAAACTGCAGTTGATCTACAAGAATGATTTGTAATTTTGAATTGGTTGGTATCTAAAGCAATAGACCACAATGAGTTTCCATTTTGCCAGAATGGATTTGGAGTTAGGAACAAGCGTGGACATGTGCATCCTGGTCCTCTTTTTTTAATCAATTCTCTGAACAATATAACTGGACAACGCTGTGGGTTTCGTTCATTGTTAGTAAGCCACTTGCTGTCTGCGCATTTCAGGTTTCCTCCTTGACAGGTTTATGTAAAAATTGGGTTGTATTCTATCCTACCTGATTCATTACCATCATTCTGAATTTCAAATTTGAAATGTTCAATCGAAGCTGAACTACCTTCGCCCCCACGCCTCGCTAATTCTACTGAAGCAAAATAATAATTTTTTTTTGAAGTACTTCTGGAGTTTTTTTCATTGCATTTGTCAATATTAGCAAACATATTTTCTATACCTGAGGCCGTTGAACTCTGTTTCCGTTTTTCTTGATGTTTCTGCAATTCCCGTCTCTTGGCATTGCGTGCGTCTCGAGAACTTTTCGCACGCTTGAAATGAATCTATTTTTATGTTATACTTCTAGAAATACATCTCATGTAGAGTTTCAGCTGTAGGATTCTACATGCACTTGACAGTATATTTTTTATAATCTTGACCATTTTCTTTTTTCATATTCCAGGCCCAGTCTTTCAAAATATCATTCAGTTTTGTGAATGGTGTCGACTCATTCAATTCATATTGACGATGCCCGCAAAATTTGGTAAACTGTTTCCATACGGTATTCTTACTCCTCACTGTATTGTCAGGGATTTTAGCCTCGATTACCCTATCTATCTCTTCGTTTTTGGTTTCTCCAAACCGATTCATTTTCAAATACTCATACAGCTTCAACACGATTGATTCTATTTTACGTTCAAGATGTATTTATTTAGAGTACTGTTAGATGCACAGGTTCCTTGATATAGTCGGTGACTATTGTGCACCATGCAAATAGTCGCTAATGGATTGGTCTTGTTAAATAGGAAACAAACGTATGATTGGTTGATGACTGATATTTAATAGACGAACGAAATAACCTCCGTTATTGTTTGGATAGTCAATGACGACGTGGTCTTTCCGGCTTAACCCTTTCGCTCATTATGTCCTAAATTTAGTACACAACTTTCTTGTTTTTTTTTGGGTTTCGATTCAAAATATTTAAACATTTTATCACTATTTTGTAGTTTTGAACATGAATTTTGGTGTGCTAAATTTAGTGTGAGCTAGTGGCATTGCAAATGTGGTAGACATAACCTCACTTTATATCATTAAAAATGTATTTTTTGTTATTTTCACAGTACCATTGTGTTTACACTAATGGGGTGTATTTTAATTAATTGTTTGGACTGTATATTGTTGTAATAATTACTTAGTAGAAATAACTCATTAACTTCAAATTTGAAATACGTTTATTTTCTGAATGACACATCTATTCATATTCAAAAATGCGTATGAGCTACTAATATTCACTCGATACCAAAGCTAATAATTGGAAAAACAATAGTCTGCCGCGACCCGCAGAACAGCACAAAAAACAGGTGTTTATAAAAAACGCAAGAATTCGTTTCAATGAAATCGAAAGTGACTTGAGTTAGGGCACTAATTTGGAAGCTTCTGGGGGTAAATTTCATGAGTACAAGATTGATTCAGGATGCTCGTTTATTTTCTTGGACATAGGTTCAGAGGAAGAACAAGAAAACGGGTAGTTACATTAGCACAAAAACTTGCCAGAATCATCTGAAGTACCTACCTACATTTTGATATATAGAAATATATATGAAAGTATGCTGTGACATTTCTACTTTCGTTTTCGGGTGTTTTTTGATTTGTATGAAACATTTTTACTGAATTGCAATGTCTATCACAAAATTTGTGTTCTCATATTATAATATTTCATATACCGTCAGAGGGCGCCACTTGTTCGGTGACGTCAGACAAGGCCTTGAACGGCACGTGTTCGAATGACGTCAGGCATGACCTTCGAGCCACATTGGTGGGTGTCAGAGGGCGCAACTTGTTCGGTGACGTCAGACAAGGCCTTGAACGGCACACGTGTTCGAAAGACGTCAGGCATGACCTTTCACCGACCTTCATGGAGCTTTTAAGGGTGGGTGGGCTATATAATGATATTTCTAAATAGTGGATTCGGTGGCGTAAGTACTCAGAACTCTCATAGGTATTTTTAGTACTCTCATAGCTATGAATGGGTATTTCTAAATAGTCGGGACGGAGTATCTGAAAGTCTTTTGTGTCGTGGGTGTATCTAGAAATCGACGTTGTGGATTAAGTGGGTGGGGTCAGAGCTGTGACATAATGTTTCAATGTTCGACCTCCCAGTGACCTTCACGTTGTTTTCAAATGCATGGATGAAATCAGTCATAATTTTGGTCACCTATTCGACATGTTAAACATTTGCATTTTTGTTTGGGAAGGAAGCACTTATAAAAAAATGTATCATAGAATTTTCATGTTGTATTCAGGGTTTGTGTTCGACTAGGAGATGACATTGGTATTGAATGGGAGACATTGCATTCATGGTAATAAAGATCGACAAGGCCTTGAAGGCCACGTGTTCGACCTTCCACCGAACTTATGATGTCAGTCACATCCTATGTGTACTTGGCCATCTATTCGACCTTCCACCGACCTTCATGGAGTTTCCAATCACCTTCACATAACTGCGTGCACCTTTCAAGTACATGGTGCTGTATTTGAGACATATATAGTTAGTATTATTACGGGTGATTGGAGAGTAATGCGGGTAATTAGAGTAATTGAAGGGTCTGACCTTGAATACTTGTAATTTACCTCTAGAGTACTTTATTTTCAAATTTATTCTTTCAATACACTATTGTAATTCTTTATTTCAATTACACTCGTCAGAGGGCGCCACTTGTTCGGTGTCGTCAGACAAGGCCTTGAACGGCACGTGTTCGAATGACGTCAGGCATGACCTTCGAGCCACATTGGTGGGTGTCAGAGGGCGCCACTTGTTCGGTGACGTCAGACAAGGCCTTGAACGGCACACGTGTTCGAAAGACGTCAGGCATGACCTTCCACCGACCTTCATGGAGCTTTTAAGGGAGGGTGGGCTATATAATATTTCTAAATAGTGGATTCGGTGGCTATGAATGGGTGTTTCTAAATAGTCGGGACAGAGTATCTGAAAGTCTTTTTTGTCGTGGGTGTATCTAGAAATCGACGTTGCGGATTTAGTGGGTGGGGTCAGAGCTGTGACATAATGTTTCAATGTTCGACCTCCCAGTGACCTTCACGTTGTTTTCAAATGCATTGATGAAATCAGTCATAATTTTGGTCACCTATTCGACATGTTAAACATTTGCATTTTTGTTTGGGAAGGAAGCACTTATAAAAAAAAAATATCATAGAAATTTCATGATGGTTTGTGTTCGACTATGAGTTGACATTGGTATTGAATGGGAGACATTTCATTCACGGATATAAAGATTTCGGTTCGGTACTGTAGGGCGCTACTTGTTCGATGACGTCAGACAAGTCCACGTGTTCGAGTCAGTCATGACCTTCCACCAACCTACAACCTGTTCGACCTTCCACCGACCTTCATGAAGCTTTCAATTACCTTCACGTAACCTCCAAGTACACGAATGATGTCCGTCACGCCCTACATATATTTGGTCACCTTTTCGACCTTTCACCGATCTTCCTGGAGCTTTTTTTGTATAATACTACCACATCAGGTTCCATTGTGGGCATAAACGAGATGTATCTCGGTTTTTTCTCATTAAAACTCATCAATTTTTTTTTTCATAGCTGATATTGTAGGTTTGTAACTTGCTCCGAGAATGACAATATATGTTGAACAATAGTTTTAGCTCATTTCAGCGTATAGGTATACATTTTCTTTGCGTGAGTTGAAAGATTTTATTTCCCCTCTATCAGTCAAGATTACATCAAATGACAACACTATAGAACACATTCACTCAATAAAAGACTAGCAATTAGTAAATACATTATTTATTTTCGAATATACTTATCACAAAATCTCTGAAAATATATTTTTCGTCTATGTGTGACATCCAAAATTGGTTCTATGATGGTGGAAGTTTCCTTTATTCGCCTGTTGAATCTCCATCTATCGATGCTTTTATATTCCCAGAATTTTTTTCTCACATGTCTATATGCAAAGTTCCATGATATCATATAGTGAATTTTATTATACTTTTCATCGAATGTTACCCTCTTCATCGTGTTTTCATGACTTATGTTTTGAAGAGAATAACCTGTATTTATACTTGCAATATTTCACTACAAAGAAAATGCACTATTCATTTTTTGATATTCACATTCCTGGATTACAAGAAGTTCACATGAGGATTTCATTCAACTTATGATGGATAACCTTGAGATTAACCTTGAATGAGTGTGTAGTATTCAATTACATATGACATTGTAACGATCCATGGCTTCAACACTTCACTTCCTTTGTTGGCATTGGAATGCCACGCCTACAACCACGCCCACAATCACGCCTACAACCACGCCACCACCAGTTGGTATATAAGTGATGTGTTGTACTCTTTCCTCAGTCAGATTCTTCTGGTTTTCGTGTGTAATCAAAAAGCTCCTCTTGTGTGTTATCAAAAAAAAATACTCAGTTTGAAATCATGTTTTCTTGCATTTGTGGAAAATCTTTCACACGAAGAGATAGCCGTCTCAGGCACCAGCGTGGAAGTTGTTCAGTGACATCTTCGCCAAAAACAGTGAGGGGTAATGATGAAGCTTCCACTAGTGGTGCTTATCTTAAGTCTGATCAAGGATGTATATCTCTAGCTGGCCCTTCCAGAAAAAAGGTGAAAGTTAATAATGTAGCTTCCACTAGTGGTGATATTCAATCCAATCAGGGAGACATACATCAGGCTGGCCTTTCTAAAAAACGATTAGAATCTCCTGTATTGCCACTTTATAAGTGTGATTCCTGTAGTGTGATAATTCCGCATTCCAAAATCAGCTCTCATAAGAGGACACTCATTCACAGAACAAATGCATGTGTTGATTTGGGTGTTGGAGTACAACAAATCAAAAGCGCGTTCAAGTGTCGAATTGCCAGCTACAGGGTATCTGCTGAAAACACATATACTGGGTATAGTCCATTTTTTAATGAGATCAAATGCCAAGTCGTCGACGTTTTGGAGAAAGTAATCAAGTTGCACAACTCTGTCAAGGTCAACATGGAAGTATTTGGCAGTTATGTTATCCAAACCCAGGAAGTTATGGATATCAAGTCATTCAACTCACAAAATCGTATAGCTGATTTATCCACTGACTTGAATGGATTATTTGACACCTTCCGGGACACCATAATTGCTCAAACATCGGAATTTGCTGATCGTGATTCAGGTTTGTGATGAAATGATTGTATGAAAATAATAGGTCTAATAATTAATTTATTTCAGGATGGAGTTGTGAAAAAATTCTATTTCTTGAGGTGAACATAAATAAGTATACCCCCTTGGGTGGATCTTCCTACATCAAACTACCACGATTTATTGAGATGAAGAAGGCTGTTGTCAATGTGAAGAATACTGATCAATGCTGCTTTGCGTGGGCTATAACATCAGCATTATTTCCTGTTGATATCAACATTTCGCTAGTGTCTTCATATCCCCACTATAGCACCGTTTTAAATGTTACAGGTATGAATTTTCCAGTTAAATTACGTGATATTAAATCGTTCGAGAATTTGAATGATATTTCAGTCAATGTGTATGGTTTAGAATCAAAATTTGAAGACAATAAAGTCATGTACGAAGTTGTAGGTCCATTACGATACTCACAGAGGAAGCTCGCAAGACATGTCAATTTGTTGCTTATTGCAGATGATGTGGGAAATAGTCATTTTTGTTGGATAAAAGATCTTTCACGTTTGGTATCTGGTCAAATTTCTTCTTATGAACACAAATTTTTTTTTTGTGATGGTTGTTTACTTTACTTTTCAAACGAACGATTACTATTACGTCATCAGATGCATGATTGTAATCATGTTTATACAACAACACCACAAAATGACTTTAAAATCAATAAATATGGAAACTTGGTTGCTGGTAATGAATTAACATTTGAAAATTTTGAAAAACAAATGAAGGTGCCATTTGTTGTTTATGCAGATTTCGAGTCTGTGTTGAAACCCATTCAAACCAGTGAACCAAACCCAGAATTCTCATACACGAATAGAACCTTCCAACATGAACCATACTCTTTTGCATCTGATAAAGTGTTCTTTCAATGATAAATTATCAAAATTTGTTACATGTAGAGGTGCTGATGCTGCCAAGATATTCACTATGCGAATCAAAGACGATTTGAAAAATATTTATCATCAACATTTACGGTATGTGAAACCAATACATAAACAAACCCCACAAGAGGAAGAAGAGTATAATAATGCCACCAAATGTGGTATATGTGAAAAACCTTTCACAGAAGGGGATATTAAGGTGCGTGATCATTGTCACATCAGTGGTAAAAAAAGATTCCCTGCAGCGCACTCTGTATGTAACTTGAATTTCAAAATCCCCACTTTCATTCCAATTATATGTCATAATATGAGTGGTTACGATTGCCACATGTTTATAAAAGAATTGTATAGCGAAAATGATAGGGTGGAAGTAATTGCCCAAACTAAAGAAAAGTACATTTCTTTTTCTAAAAAGATCTACACACATAGCTATCAAAATAGAAAGGGTGAAACGAGGAGAAATTATTTAAAATTGAGGTTTATAGATAGTTTCAAGTTTATGTCTAGTTCACTGGAAAAGTTGGGAATCATTGAACAATGTATAGAAATTTCCAAACATTTTCCCGATTCAGAAAAATTCAATTTAATGAGACAGAAAGGTGTCTTTCCTTATAGTTTTGTTGACAATTTTGACAAGTTGAATGTTACTACCTTACCGACTAAAAATCAATTCTATGACAACTTGAATGAAGAACATATATCCGACACAGACTATATGAGGGCTAAACGTGTTTGGAATCTATTCGAGTGTGAGAGTTTGGGAGATTATTCGGACTTGTATTTGAAATCTGACGTACTATTACTATGTGATGTTTTCGAAAATTTCAGAAGGATGTGTTTAAATACCTATAAATTGGATCCAGCTCAGTATTATAGTGCACCAGGCCTATCTTGGGATGCAATGTTGAAATATACAGATATTGAGTTAGATCTTCTCACTGATATAGATATGATAAATTTTTTCAAAAAAGGTATACGTGGGGGGATAAGTCAATGTAGTGAAAGAAAACATGAAGCAAATAATAAGTTTCTACCCGATTTTAATCCTAACGAGCCATCATCTTTCATCTCATATTTGGATGCAACAAATCTTTATGGGCATAGTATGTCACAAGCATTACCAACTGGCGATTTTTCATGGCTATCACATGAAGAAATTACAAATTTGGACATAATGTATGTGGGAGATGATGATCCATATGGATATGTTCTCGAGGTTGATATTCATTACCCGCGAGAGTTGCATGATTATCATGCTGATTTTCCTTTTCTGGTGGAAAGTATCATTCCACCATATTCGAAATGTAAAATCCCTAAATTGATACCGAACTTGAATGACAAACGAAAGTACATAGTACATTATAAAAACTTGAAACAGGCAATAAACAATGGTTTGATTGTAATGCACACTCACAGAGTGATGAGATTTAAACAGTCATGTTGGATGAAACCTTACATCAATCTTAATACAGAAATGCGAAATAACTCAAGCAATAAGGCTGAGAAAGATTTTTATAAACTAATGGTAAACTCAGTGTATGGTAAGACGATGGAAAACGTGGACAATAGAATAGATGTAAGGCTTATCACACATTGGAATAATATTCAAAACAAAATGGGGGCTTCCACCCTTATTGCTAAACCAAACTTCAAAAGTTGTGCAATTTTTTCTGAAAATTTGGTTGCTATCCAATTGGGTAAAGTGAGAGTGCATTACAATAAACCCTTGTATTTGGGATTCACTGTTTTGGAGTTATCCAAGACTGTGATGTATGATTTTTATTATGGATGTGTTAAAAGAGAATTCGGTCAGAATGCTTCACTTTTGTATACTGATACGGATTCACTAATTCTGAGAGTGCAAACTGAAAATTTCTATAACTTCATCAATAGTAATATATGTAGATTTGATACATCGAATTACGTTGAAGATAACAAATTCAATATACCTGTAACACCTTCAGTCTTAGGAAATTTCAAAGATGAATTCCCCAACGATCCTATAATTAGTTTTTATGGTACAGGTGCCAAAGCATACTATGTTCAATCTGTTGCAAATGAGGTAAAAAGAGCCAAAGGGGTGAAAAGATCTGTAATAAAGAACCAATTGACCTGTGAAGATTATAAAAATATTGTTGAAAATGGGGGTCAAATTTTTAGAAAGATGAACTCATTCAGAAGCATCTCACATGATATGTTCACTGAAATGAGAAATAAGGTAGCCCTATAATTCAATGATGATAAACGTTTCATCATTCCAAATACTACGCATACACTTCCATGGGGCCATAGTGATATTGAGTTTTATCAAAATGACCCCAATGAAAACATTCGTATATGTGATATGATGGTCGAATCTTTGTTCAATGAATTCGATATAGATCCTGAGAGTAGACTCGATTATCTAATCACACTATTGGATGCAGAAATAACTGAATAATATCATTCAAAATACTAAAAAATTTCTTTCACGTAAAACAACCGGAAAATTCATATTTACTATGGTCAGAAAATTGCTTATACATCACTCAAATATTGTTTTATTTATATTAGAACATGTTTTTTGTTGATTCAGGTGGAGGTGGATTCATATTCATATATACTTTCCTTCAATATTTTCGTACACTTATACTCGAATATTGAAATATGTATCAGCGAATTAAATGGTTATATACAAAATTATTTCTTATCATTGTCATTGTTGAAGTAACTTTGTGAGAGAAAGATGAATAGAGCTATAGATAAATTTGGACGTAAGAGAAAATGTGGAAATGGATCAACTATACGTGGACCTGCAGGTATCGGTTTCAAGTTGACAACAGATGGGCAATATGATATGCAGGGAAAAATATTGAAGAATATTGGAGTTCCTGTTGATGGAGAGGATTGCGTGATCCGTTCCTATCTCGAAGATGAAATAAAAAACGTAAAGGACCTAATTCTTGCAGCTATTCAATCTTCTCTGCAAATAGCATTAACTAATATATCAATGAAGGATGAACGAATCATTGCAGCTGTAGAAGCTTTCATGTATTCGATAGAATCGATAAAACATGTTGATCAAATTCAAGTTATCAACACAGGAGGACTTGGGAGCATGCAGAGAAAAATGAATGCAGAGAAAAATTAATTGATGGGACATGTATAATATTCATATAAGAAATTTAAATAAAGATGAGTTTCATCATAATCGTGTTTTATTCTTTATTTGCATGAAAAACGTTAGATGACGAATTGATTAATATATGAGATCCTACACTGAATGTTGAGTGAGTCAAATAGCTATATCTTTTCCTTTGAATCAGAATTCTTCATTTTCATCACTTTTAATGAATTGTATGTGAAAAAAACGAGTGTATGTTTTCCATAGTTTATTAATAATTATACAACTTACTGAAAATAAAATGTAATACAATTAAATGAGAATATTAAATCATAGCACTTTTATCTATCCATGAATTATATTCACTGGGGAAGCCTAACCACTTGACATATAGTTTATTATTTTTTCTTCTCAATACTCTTTCAACTAGATATACATCAGCATTAAGCGTTTTCAATAGTTCTGATTCATAAAAACATCCTTTAATCGGGCTTCCATCAATGTCTTCAAGAATATAAGTAATGGGGTGTGTTTGGTTAATTTTAACAATTTTAAATAGTTCTGTTGTAAAATTGGCAGTGTAACCCTTTTCGAAAATATTCTTGTACTTGCTTATACGTACAATATCATTCATTCGGAATTTAGGTGTCTTTTGTTTCTTGTGGAATTTATGTGCACCCATTCTCTTCATTCCATTAAATTTTATTTTTGTTGTAGACTTCACATCGATGGGTTTCATGCCTATCGTACGATGTATTTTGTTGTTATATTTCTTTGTTAAAATAGGTAAAATATCTAACCATTTGTGATGTCCCATCATTGAAAATTCTCTGTAAAGCCACGTCTTTATTGTTCGAATTACCCTTTCTGCTATGGCAGCCTTCATAGTACTAAATGTGAAATAATGGTTGATGTTATATTTCCGCATAAGAGATGAGAAACTACTATTGAAAAATTCTTTCCCCTGGTCGCTTTGTAAATGATTCGGAGAATATTTGGCTTCTTTCAATACAATTGCCATTGCATCGGTAACAGCGGCACCTGTTTTAGTTTTAACAGGTACTGTCCATAGGTATTTGGAGTAGCAGTCAATCACCACAAGAATATAACGATGTCCTTTGTTACTTTTAGCATAGGGTTGTAATTCAGCAAGATCAATTTGCCATAAATCTGCAAAACCTCTGATATTGGTCATTCTTCTGGGAAAATTACGTCTTGCCGGCTTATGTAATTCATTGACTACTTGTCGTTTCGCATCACTTATTTCATTATCCATCCTATCTTTCGATAATGTTACAGCATCAAATGATGAGGACAAACTGATGAAATTTTTGTGATTGCATCAATATATTATACCTTCTTCTCGTAATTCCTCGATTATTGAAATTATTTCATTATCATGCCCTGTATGGCCAGCTGACTTTGAAGCTATCAGTAGCCGTAGACGGTCCACTAACTCTTTAGGTGAGTTCCAGTAAACATAACTCACAGGTTTGCGATGAAACATTTTCTGAATTTTTTTTTCGATTGAATCCAGCTCCTTCTTTTGTTCGACTCCTAATCGGATAATGTGATGAGTATAACAGTGGTTTGATAACTTCACGAAATTTTTTAGAATTTGTTTGTTTGAACCCATTCTTCAATTGGTGTTGTTTATATGGAGCATTCGTTACTTTCAATATCTTGGCATATGTTTTATGAATTTCCTCATCGTCGACATGATGTGGATTTTTCAGAAATATCATATCATATAAAGCTGCACTACTTGGACATTCAAGTTTCTTCACTTTATCAGCATTCCAAAACGAAATGTTTCCACTTTTTTGAAAACGTACCTCGAGACTTCCCATTTTCAGTTTTTGTGTAGTGGGATCCAAACGTATACCAAATATGGTATCATATGCTGCATTTTTGGTTTTGACATTTTTCAAATGATTTTTCAATACATTTTCAAGATTGGAAGGAGACATATCCAGATCCGATGAACTGATTCCAGATGATGAAGGTGTTTCATATAGTGTTGTTCCCACTTCATCTTCCAATGTATCCGTATCACTGTCAGCAGAAGATACACTTCCAAAAAATTTATTTTTTACTATTGGAGTACTCATTGCATGTATCGGAGTAGGCCGAGAGTTTCCTTGATTCATTGACAACACTGAAGGTGGTTTCATGGTAGCAGCTGAAGATAGAACGTTTAATGGTTTCGTTATGGGATCATACAATTTTTCGAGTGCCATCCGATTTTCAATATTTCCACTCTTAATTGAGTTGAATTTCTGCCGTACAGCTTCTGTTGTCTCAACCAATTGACGTTTTAAATTCATTTCTCTATTTTCAGCAGTTGAATCATTATCTGTCTTCATTTTGATTATCTTTTTAATATAGAGAATACAATGAAGCAGTTACCTCTATGGAATTCAACAATCAATTGAATCTCGAAAGCAATGTCATGGATATATAAAACTATCGAATCCCATGCGGTATCTACCTCCATGTATCTTTCTATCTTTATCGATGACAAGAAATCCATATTGATCTTCCCAACATTTGATACACATCAATTGAAACTGATTAAATGTTACATCGGGTGATACATGATCGGAAAATATATGGTGAAGATTTGTCTCATCCTGTTTGAATATCACAATGAAATTCGTATTATCACGCACTAGTTGCTTGGGTACACGTGAATATGTCTGTGCAAGATAAAAACAGTCGACATCCTTATGACGTCCCATACAGAAATATGATCTTATGATATCCTGTTTTTCACATATCACATCGTCGAATATGAAGACAGAGTTTGGTTTAGCATCACATGGTTCCACGATTTCTGCATTATTACTGAATGTGTAGAAACCTAACCCCTTTATGGGTTCCAATACGTTTCGTAGATATTGATACTTGGGCTGATGAAGTGATTTCGAATATAGATAAACATTTGCGAATCGCAGTCCTTGGGGATGTGTCAATAGCGAGATCATTGCATTCGTCTTTCCGCAATTTGATGGTCCAATTATGAGTCCTCGAACAGATGATGGAAGTAGTGGACCATGTCGCAATGACTTCTGACCATTTAATCCACTCCCGAATTTTTCATCTAGATTGTCTACGGTGAACTTTTCTTTCTGCTTCACAATGCGCATCGTACCGTGGTTGAAGACTATGTAAGCGATCACATGTAATGAACATTTCATTTAAATGGCTACCACGAAACGATACGGACGTACTATTAGTGAAAAGAGAAAGAAAGGTCTTGGATTTGTTAATACGTTAATAAACAAACTACCGTTCGAGCTACATTTACCTGGAGGTTATCAATACTGTGGACCAGGAACAAAATTGCGAGAGCGTTTAGCTCGCAACGACCCCGGAATTAATAAATTGGATATTGCCTGTAAACGTCACGATATCCAATATTCAAAATATCCTACTGATCTCACTTTGAGGCATAAAGCAGACAAAGAACTTGAATACGCAGCTTGGAATAGGGTTAAATCAAAGGACGCTGGAATTGGAGAAAGGGCAGCTGCTCTACTAGTAACCAACGTTATGAAAACGAAGAGACGTTTTGGTATGGGGTGCAGTGTGGATGCTATTAAAAAAAAAGGGAAAAATCATCCCAAGAAAACAAAAAAGAAAATAAGAAAGGTTGCATTTGGTGCTGGTGTAGTTCATAAAGTGCGGAATGTATTGAGAAACTCTGGAGGTGATGAATTCGTAACAAATGATAGAAAAAAGGCTACCACAGTGGCACTGCAAGCGGCACGGAAATATCTCAAAGCTGCAGGTGGTAAGAAAAAAATCCGCACACCCCGTATAATTCCGATTCCCAAGGTTGGAGGAATTCTGCCATTGATTCCGATTTTTGCTGGATTGTCTGCCCTTGGAAGTTTAGCAGGTGCAGTTTCAGGTATCACCAAAGCTGTAAATTCGGCCAAAGCAAGTAGAGTTGCTTTGATGGAAGCGAATCGTCACAATAAGAAAATGGAAACTATTGCTCTGGGTAGAAGCGGTAGTGGTATATTCCTCAAACCATATCGTAAAGGACTGGGACTCTACTTGAAACCATACAATTCAAAAAACTAGTTGATTCCCTTCCTCGAAGACCTCTCACCGACCTCGACCTCAAATATTATGCCAAGAAAATGAAAATTCCATATTTTCGAGGCATTTTCATGCGTGATAGATTGCCATCTTCAGGTCCACACCATCGCGAGACCGCCATCATGAATTTAGATGAAATGAGTGGCCCAGGAACACATTGGGTGGCATACAGAAAATATGGAAGAGAAATTACATATTTTGATAGTTTTGGTGATTTACCCCCACCAATGGAATTGATTCAATACTTTCAAAAAGGATCGAGTGTCAAAATTCTGTATAACTATCACCGCCAGCAGAAGTTCAATACAGTTTTATGCGGTCACTTGTGCTTGAAGTTTCTCTCCCAATCATAAAATGGACATCACACCAGAAATGGATCGAGAGGCTATTAAGAGGATGGGATTTTCTCTCAAGATGTATTCAAAATATCGCACCTTGACAAAAATGGATCGAGTCATGCTTTTAAATTTGCCTAAAGAAGTAATACTTGCATGTGCAGCACATGAAATTGCTTGGGTTTGGGAAAAGTTACCCAAACACCTCCAAGATGATCCGGACATAATGAAATACAGATATTGCAGTGAGCATCACCCTTGCAAAGGAAGTGATGATATTTCCGATTCTGATGTAAATGATGGTCCTGCACCACGGAAAATATTCTGTTGTTATTGCAATATAAATGATATGAATATTGGTACCAATAAGAATGAAATGGATTTCGATGAAACACCTCCGAAAAAACGTAGGTTATTACGCATGTGTTGTAGACAACAATAAATTGATGTGATGTCATAGATGAGTCATCAGTCATGTCACGCAAGTTTGAGTTACAAGTTGTGGGAAAAAGCGTTCTTAGCGCGGATTTTTACCCACCCATTGAATTGGATAGGAATGCTCGTTATGGCTTGGGGCTAATAGGATTCTATGGATGCAACACTATCAATAACATCACGAAAAATAACAACACAATCGGCATCAGGGTCATTGAGGATGATGGCTCAGACACACTTCTTTTCAAGTGGACAGATTACTCCATTAGAATACCATGTGGTGCATACGAGATAGAAGAGTTAAATGTTGTTATTCAAAAGAAAATTGAATCTGAAGTGCTTCATGGCAAAAAGCAGGACGAGATCAAATTGGATGACATATTCAGTCTTCGAGCCAACAATAATACATTCAAATGTATGATGCAATCAATATATGAAATTGATCTGACCCATAAAAATTCAATAGGTCGAATGTTGGGATTCGATCGTCTAGTGTTTGAGCGGAATAAACTGCATGAATCTATACTTCCTGTGAATATTACAGCTGTTCGACTCATCCGTTTGGAATGCAATATCATATCTGGTTCATATGTAAATGATGAAGAAAATCACATTCTTTTTTCATTCGATCTCGATGTTGAGCCGGGATACAATCTCACAAAGGAGCCGCATAATATTATTTATATGCCAATCAGTCCGGAAGGACGCCAGTCTGTCGACAACATTACTGTACGTATTTTGGATCACAAAAATAACCTCATTGATTTTGGAAGTGAAGAAGAGATTGTTATCATTTTGGAATTGAAGAAAATCGAATAACTACTACTACACCATGGGTTTTTGTTACAATAGACGTAATCATCAAAGAATTGAAAACGTTACACAAACCAATTCCGTTATAAAGCAAGGTTCGAGTAGAAAGAAGCTCATTCCACAATCGTATGCTAAACAGCTAGCACACACTCTATCAGTGAGAGATCTTGAATTTTTGAAAACAATTGGACTCAAATTGAAGAAATAACGATGGTGTTTGAAACAAATAATGAGAAGTTGAATATATTTGACGAACCGGTGCTTGATCATTCCCTCACAAGTTTTCATGAGCACACCTACAAACCATATGGATCACCATTGTTTAGAAATTCAGATGAAATCCGTATCGCGATCAATAACCAAGATGTGATACTTGACATTGCTGAGAGTTTCATTTATATAGAAGGAAAATTCACTCCCAAAGAGGTCAGCAAACAATGCTTTCTCTCCAACAATGCCATTGCTTTTCTGTTTGATGAAATTCGTTATGAAATGGGAGGTGAGCAAGTAGCTGTTGTTCGAAAACCAGGAATAACATCCACAATGAAAACCATGATTTCATTTGGACAATCACATGCTAATACATTATTGACCACCGGATGGGGCCTCTCAGAAGTCAAACAGGATATCTTGGATGAAACTAGTCATGTATTCAGTGGTAAATTACCACTCAAATATTTGATGGGTTTCGCAGAAGATTACAACAGAAGCATCTTGAATGCCAAACAGGAATTGATTCTGATCATTGCACGATCTTTCAAAAACTCGTATATTGGCGAGGTTGATGCTGATATAGAAATCAACAAAATTGAATGGAAAATAAAACACATAGTTCCCGAAGATAAACACAAACTCAAACTTTTGAGTAGGATCAACAGAAGTGGTCTGAATGCAAAAATTAAGTTGAGGTATCGCATGTGGGATCTATATGAACTTCCATCACTACGTGGAACATCTTCAGACATATGGGCTATAAAGACGACTAATGCTCTAGAAACACCTCGTTACGTCATCATCGGATTCCAAAACACTACCATATCTGAAGATAGAACGAGAGACATCACAAAATTCACAACTGCCGATATCAATAATATTCGAGTGTATTTGAACTCTGAAGTGTATCCATATGAACGTTGGAATTTGGATTTCGATAAAAAACTCGATACTTCAGCATATTATGCCTATGAGAGTTTTCAACGCAGTTATTATGACAAAGACATGAGTGAACCTCTAATGGACATTGGACAATTTCGACAGAATCCACTGTTCGTCATCGATTGCTCACATCAGCCGAATGCCACAAAATCATCAACAATTGATATAAAACTTGAGTTTGAAACCAGAAAGGTTAAGTTTCCAGACAACACCAAAGTATATGCACTAATTTTGCATGATACATTTCTAACATACAACGCATTGGATGGAACAGTTCATGGCAGATATTGACGAAACACATACAGACATATATATATATATATATTATGTATTTTTGATTATTTTTATTTGTATTCATTAGTATCCATTTCCTTTTTTTTATTTATTGATGTTAATAGGTAAATAAAAATATGAATAAATGATATTAGGTTTTTTATTTAAATATCACTAGCTTACAATTCAATTAGTTTTGGGTATATGTAAACTATCTAAAATAATTTCTTCTTCGTCATCACTACTTTCTTGACCATTTTCGATTTCATCATCGCTTTGCTCATCCAGCTGGTACTTTTGGATGATCCCTCCAGGTAAGTATGGCAGCAGGCGGTAGAGAAATCTCTTCAGCTCTCACACAATCATGCGATTGCAGAGTTGATCCAAATCCAAATTACCGTCTGAATATTTCTCGCAAAAATGCACACCCTTCTTGTAGTTCTCGCAGTCTCGCAACCACAATTCACTTTGCTCTTCATCATAACATACACTCAAGTCGTAAATGGTGGCATGGTGAGCGTCTTCGGCCAGAGCATACAGCTCTGAAGACAACCTTGCAACAGCGGAATCGATATCTGTGGCTTTGTTCCAATGTTCGCTGGCATATTGCATCCACATCTCTCCAGAATGGAACTGAAATCAAATAGAAATTATTGAAATGAGTTTGCTTACGATATAATCAGTAATACTCACATCGAACTTTCGGCAATCAGACTTTTGGTGACACACAAGAAAGAGTGTGTTTAAAGATTTATGAAAACTTTTTATATTCGCCCTACAATTATCGTCTATAATATAAATAATCAGAATTAGCTTATGATAAGTGGAAAATAACTATTACTATTGGTCAATGAGATTGAATTTGACCAACGATCGCGTTTTCATGCCAACGAAACTCTGTTGACTTTGACCCAAATATGCTAGCGTATATTTACCACCCGAAGAATTGATACAAGTAACATCAGCAACAGTGAATTGCTCTGAAACACGTTTTGGTAGCCATGTTTTGAATAATGTATTATTGTTTACATCCACTAACGTTGATAAAAGAGATTTACCGAACCGAGTTGAACAAATTGCCATATTCTTTATTATGTATGCTTCATTCACTGGCAATGATGATAACACTCTCTGTTCTAATACTTCTATTTCTTGTTCAATCATAAAATTGATTTTTTGTAAATCCACTTTCGAAACTGACATAATGAAAATAAATAAGGAAAATATAAACAATTTTCAAAACTAAAACACACTCACTATTCTTTCTATTGGGCACCGAATAACTCTTCGCCACCTTGCTAGCTGCTATGGTTATATTTTTCTACTGAATCTGTAGTAAATTAATTTCTTTTATAATCAAAAGTAAACAACCCCCACTATGAACCAAAGTAGCGCCCTCTGACACCCACCAATGTGGTTCGAAGGTCATGCCTGACGTCATCGACCACGTGGCGCCCTCTGACACTCACCCACAAAAACTCCATGAAGGTCGAGCAGATCAGCAAGTACATATAGGGCGTGACCAAGTACACGTATGGTGTGATTAACAAAATCCATGTACTGTGATTGGTTGAAACTGAATTACCCCCACATCAGAGTCGTTGCCATTCAAAGGTATGAATACAGGCTTTGGGATATGTCCATCTCAAATCGAAAGACACCTTCATACCATTTCAAACAAACTTACATCTGATTCATGAGTGGATTGAAGAGTTTCAACCGTACCGCCATGAAAATTAAAAGTCTACTGGAAAAGCATTTGGTAAATATAAGAATACTTCAAATGAAAATTCAACAGTATGAAGACAAAATTGAAATGATGAAGAAATTCGACAATATAACCTTGGACACGGTGAGATCACGCAATGATGTTTTCACAGAATCAAGAAATTGTATCAATTACAGTGTGTAACATTACGAATAATGTATCTGGCCTAATAAAAAAAAATTGACCAATGTGTTTTTTCTATATAACTCTATTCAAATAATTTATTATGCTGGGACTTTGTCAAAAAGTTCATATAGGCTAATATGACTGATCCATCTAATTGAAAGTCAATTTGAAGGAGTAATAAGCAATTGCAATAGTGTATGGAAATATATAAATTTCACCATGTGTGAACAGTTTGTTTGAAGATGGTCAAACCTTTTGATCATCTTCAAGCAGACTGTTTCAACTAAAGTGTAATTGAAATAAAGAATTACAATAGTGTATTGAAAGAATAAATTTGAAAATAAAGTACTCTAGAGGTAAATTACAAGTATTCAAGGTCAGACCCTTCAATTACTCTAATTACCCGCATTACTCTCCAATCACCCGTAATAATACTAACTATATATGTCTCAAATACAGCACCATGTACTTGAAAGGTGCACGCAGTTATGTGAAGGTGATTGGAAACTCCATGAAGGTCGGTGGAAGGTCGAATAGATGGCCAAGTACACATAGGATGTGACTGACATCATAAGTTCGGTGGAAGGTCGAACACGTGGCCTTCAAGGCCTTGTCGATCTTTATTACCGTGAATTCAATGTCTCCCATTCAATACCAATGTCATCTCCTAGTCGAACACAAACCCTGAATACAACATGAAAATTCTATGATACATTTTTTATAAGTGCTTCCTTCCCAAACAAAAATGCAAATGTTTAATATGTCGAATAGGTGACCAAAATTATGACTGATTTCATCCATGCATTTGAAAACAACGTGAAGGTCACTGGGAGGTCGAACATTGAAACATTATGTCACAGCTCTGACCCCACCCACTTAATCCACAACGTCGATTTCTAGATACACCCACGACACAAAAGACTTTCAGATACTCCGTCCCGACTATTTAGAAATACCCATTCATAGCTATGAGAGTACTAAAAATACCTATGAGAGTTCTGAGTACTTACGCCACCGAATCCACTATTTAGAAATATCATTATATAGCCCACCCACCCTTAAAAGCTCCATGAAGGTCGGTGAAAGGTCATGCCTGACGTCTTTCGAACACGTGCCGTTCAAGGCCTTGTCTGACGTCACCGAACAAGTTGCGCCCTCTGACACCCACCAATGTAGCTCGAAGGTCATGCCTGACGTCATTCGAACACGTGCCGTTCAAGGCCTTGTCTGACGTCACCGAACAAGTGGCGCCCTCTGACACCCACCACCACCCACCACCACCACATTATCTAGAACCGGCGCTCTATCACTACTTACATCCGATAGTTTCTTCTTTCGATTTTAGTTAGTTACAAAAAAAACAATTTGAAAGAATTGTGACATTACGAAAAATAAAATACATGTCAAAAAGTTCAATTCGATAATTTAATTTTAAATACAGTCCAGACAGTTCCCTGTAGACTAACAGGGCTTTGTGTACATTAATTCTGGGCCTTCTCCCCGATGTTTATGTGAATCGGCTCGGCAGTTTTGACAATTTTCGGCAGTGTGGACAATTCACAATTATTATTTATTGGCAGCAATTGAGTTATATCGACGCTTATATAGACTCAACAGGACAATCAACGACGCGAATAATAAGCAAGTTGATTTCTCGGCAGTATTTTCACGTATCCTTCACTGGGCAGCGCAGACTAGTGCAGAAATAGACAGTTACGCAAGTGCATCGACATTGTGCAGAAAACCGGCAGTTGGAAGGAGAAACAAGGTCGTATTCTTCTTTGTTAATTGAATAGAATTGATCGACGGATCATATATTTTCATTTTATAATTGGGTGTGACTAGTTTTTTACTTGACAAAGTATGTCAGAAGACAAAGAAAATCAACTTTCATCTCTTAAATTTAAAAGGGCTCAGATCAGACGAAATCTTACTAATTTCGAGACATTTATTGAAAGGATTGACTTTGAGAATTTATCAGAATTTACTTATAATGATTTGAAGTTGAGATTAGATAAGTTTGTGCCAAGATATGATGACTTTTCGTTGGTTCAATTAGATATTTCTAGCGTGTTACAATCTTTACATTTATCGGCTGATCAAAAGGCTCAAGAGCTTGATGAAAAGACTTATTTTGATGATTATTTTCATTTAATTGCTGTTGCTAAAACTGGAAATGATAATTATTAAAAGGCTCGTTGCAATTTGAGTCAAAAACTTTCAAATTCTGACAGCTCGCAGAAATCGAATAAAACCAAATCAATTCAGACAGCAAGTCGATTCAGTCAGCTTCGAGATCGTCCCAGGGCCGCTGTAATCATGATAAGGTTTACAGTAAATTACCGCCTATGAAACTTCCATCCTTTACTGGTAAAATTGACAAGTGGCTAGATGTATTTCTGGCAATGGTTGGAGAAGCTCCTCCAGTTCAGAAATTACAATATTTACTTAGTTGCTTGAATGACGAAGCGTTAGATTTAAACGGTTCACTACTAATTACTGACAAAAATTGGAATGTAGCTTGGTCACTTCTGACAGCGTTATGAGAATAACAGACTTGTAGTTGACACATATATTCAAGGGCTTTTAGATGCTCCGGTGTTATGAAGGGAATCCTATAGTGATTTAAGAAAACTTTTCGACACATTCAATCGTAACGTTAGGTCGCTAGAAGCACTGAATCAACCGACTGACAAGTGGAATATGCTTTTAATAGCAATTTCCTAGGAAGGAGTAAGAAGCATACAAAATAAAGAGCACATTTCAGACGTAGAAGGAGGAACATGAATTTCTAAAAAAAAAATGTTCTTTACTCGAAAAATTAGAGTTGACTAGAAATTATAGGTTATCTGTTAAAGGACAGACAGTTGACAGGGCAGAGAAAAAAGACATCAAACAGACAAATAAACATCGCGGTTCATTTGCGTCGACAAAACAACCAAGGAAATTTTCCTGTTACTATTGTAAATCAGACCACTCGATATTCTTCTGCGATACATTTAAAAATCTTTCAATCGATGATAGGCATACGGAAATCAGAAAATTGAAACTGTGTCTAAATTGTTTCAATCCGAATCACATGGTACAGGAGTGTCAAAAAATGGGTTGTAGAATTTGCAGTCAGAGGCATAATTCTTTATTACATCGTTACAGACAAACCAACGACGATGTCAAACCACTTAATTCCGCGCATGAAGGCAGCGCGAATACGGTTGCAATGTGCAAAACGGAGACAGAGAAACCTGTGGCATCTACCTCGACGAGCTATCTCATGAGGGAAGGTGAACATCGGAAACCCGATGGCACTGCAGAATTATATAAACTTTCGGAGGGTGTGGATTTCAATTCTGTTCAGATCGCTGACAGATCGGAAAATGAATTCAGGACTTACTCGACAAACTACTTATTCCCTTCTTTCAACGGCTTTAGTGACTGTAATAGGCGCTGATAACAAAACATATCAGGCTAGAATTTTGGTGGATTCAGGAAGTCAAAGTAACTTTGTTTCTGAAGAATTATCGAAGAAAGTAGGAGCGAAATTATTTTCAACGAGTTTTGACATTTCAAGCATTGGCAATTCAAATAATATTTCGATTGAATACCAGACTAAATTAACCATTCTCTCAAGAACCGATGACTATAGTCTAGAATTGTCGTGTTTAGTTTTAAAACAAGTGACAAATTCGCTTCCTCTCATTTCTTTCAGTACCAAATTAGTTAAAATTCCTAAAGGTATCCCATTGGCAAATGTAACTTTTAATATCTCACGAGATATTGATATTTTATTAGGTGTGGATTCATTCTATGATATTCTGCTTATGGAGCAGATCAACACTAGTGGTCGAGTAACTTTACAAAAGACTCAGTTGGGTCGGGTCATAGGTGGCGACTTGACATTTCCTAAAATTTCGAGACGTTTTACTTGTAATCTGGCAATTGATGTGCTAAACCAGACCTTGGTGAAATTTTGGCAGACTGACAGTTCCTAATACTTTTGACAATTATTGTGATAAACATTTTTTAAATACGTACGAAAAAGACTCGACAGGTAGATTTCTAGTTCTAGTTCAGATTGCGTTCAAAGACAATTTACCAGCATTAGGTGACTCAAAAGGGAAGGTTTTGCGAAGTTTGGATTACTTGAATAGCAAATTTGTGAAAAATCTAGATTTGAAATACGAATATTCTGAATTTATTTCAGAATATGAGAGTCTTGGTCACATGACAAAGTTGACTAATGAAGACTGGCGCAGCAGTAAGAACAGTGAGAGTTATTACTTATCTCATCGTGCGATTATTAAAGAGTCGAGTTTGAGGGTAGTTTTCAATGCCTCTAGTATGACTTCAAGCGGGCTAAGTCTCAATTTCGTACAGTTTGTGGGCCCTACTATTCAGAATGACTTAGTTTCTACTTTAACTAGGTTTCGTACGCATAAATATGTTCTAAACGCAGACGTTTCGAAAATGTTTCGGCAGATCTGGATACATGCAAAACAACGACCTTACCAACGTATACTATGGCGAACAGATACAGGAGATGTCATTTGTTTCGAACTGAATACGGTTGTTTATGGCATGGCATCTAGCCCATTCCTGGAAGTTCGCTGTCTACATCAGGTAGCTAGTGAATTCGAGAATGAGTTTCCATCAGCAACGCAAATAATAAGAAATGACATGTACATGGATGATCTTCTGACAGGCACAAACGACGAGACGAAACTATTGAGACTACAAAGAGACATAACAAAGAATTTAGCAAGTGTAGGTTTCAGTATGAGAAAGTGTTTATCTAATAAACGAGATTTTTCTGACAGTTTCGAAATAAATGATAATTCATATGCTAATATCTTACCGTTAGGTGAGAGTGAGCAGAATCAAACGTTGGGTATATACTGGAACGCATACACTGATACTATTCAGTACCGAATTCGAGACTTTTCAATACAGCTTGCTAAGCTAAGCGCAAGATATTGTCAATTTCAAGTCAGATTTTCGATCCGTTAGGGTTAGTTCAACCAGTTGTCGTTGTTGCTAAGTTAATCATTCAAAGTTCATGGAAGGAAAAATCTGACTGGGACTCTGAAGTTTCGGAACCATTACCTGTCAAATGGAATAACTATTGTTTAGACATGAAATATCTTAATTGTTATTGTTTGTTAAAAATTGTTATTTCCGTCAACCGATTGCACCCCTACGCGCAACCCTCGGAAGTCTTCGAGAGACTTGTGTGAGCTGGGGAAGACGCAGCCCTTACCTTTTAACGTGTGATGCCATGCACGAGACCGGTGAATCGGTGGATCGAACCCACGACCCCACGCTTGCCTAAAGATTTCTAGATTTATCCTTTGTGACAATTTTGAGCGTGTGGAGTTACATGCATTTTCTGACGCGTCTGAAAAGGCATATGGGGCAGCTTTTTACATACGTTGTATTAACAGCAGTGGCAGTTTTTCCTCTCATTTACTCTATGCTAAAAGTAAGGTTGCTCCAACAAAACAGCCGACTTTACCTAGACTAGAACTGACAGCTGCACTGACATCTGCTAGACTGACAAAAATTGTACTGAACACTATTAATATAAATTTTGATAGAATTTATTATTGGAGCGATTCCACCATAACTTTATGTTGGATCAAGGGTAGTCCTGACAATTTCAAAACATTCGTGAAGAATCGAGTTATCGAGATTCAATCATTGTCAAATCCAAATGACTGGTTCCACGTTCGATCAGAGGATAATCCAGCTGACTTGGTGTCACGTGGTAGCACAGCTATGAACTTGCTCTCCAATGATCTGTAGTTTCAAGGTCCAATGTGGTTAAGAACTAGTGACTTTTACTGTAGATGAAGGCTCAGTGACAGCATTGCTTGAGCAACGAGTTGTTGCCAATACTGCAATACTCAAGAATATTTTAGAATTTGATTTGTTTTTACGTTTCTCATCACTATCCAAATTAATTCGAGTTTTGGGCTATTGTTATCGATTTATCAATAATGTGAGAACGGACAAGTTAGAGAAGAATAAGATTATTTGTAGTAATTTGACTACACAAGAATTAAAAGCGTCACTTCAAAATTTAATAAGAATTTCTCAAGTTCAATCATTCAGAGAAGAATATCTTAATCTTCTCAACAAGCGACCAATAACTAAAGAAAGTTCAATTCTTTCTTTAAATCCATTCATGGACAAAGACAATCTCATCAGGGTTGGTGGCAGAATCCAGAATGCAAAAATCGATTATGAAGCAAAGTTTCCGATTGTTTTACATAATAAGCATAAGCTGACTAAATTGATATTCAAGTTTCATCATAAAGTTTCATTGCATCGTGGACCACAGCAACTACTATATACTGGGTGGTATGATTAAAAAGAGTATTTGCTTGTATTTCAAGTAAGAGCATTTACTTCCTAGTATTTTGTGGAGTATAATATTTTACATAAAGTAAATTCTTCGATGGGAAGTGTTGACTTAGGTTAGAAGTATAAACTACTAGTAAACACTAGTACGTGATTAATCTCAAATTGGTTCGATTGTTATTGTTTATTCTGTGGTACTTAATAATCATGAGTGAGAGTAATGATAGTGTTGAACCAAGTGCCGAGGTTGCTGAAGATGTGGGAGTACACAAATTTTTGTGAACCTTCTTCGATTACTTCTGACAGTTGTTTGATGTACCCCGACATCTACATCCACTCCTTGTTGAAACCCCGGATCACTTAGAGCTCTTAAAAATACCTCCATTTTCATCATATTTGATAAAGCTGCTCCCCTCATCTCAATATGATTTCCTAAGAACTCTCTTGCTATCCATCCAACATTGTTTTAATTGAACCTAGTACAGAGCTCTATAGTAGCAATATAGCTAAAATAATTGACTTACTGAAATAATTTTCTATATTGTACCTCCCCATACGTTCTACGTTCACACATTTTCCTCCTTTTCCTACCATAATTCATAAAAAACCATGACTCCTATTCAATTGAAGATATGAAGTTAGTCTATGAGTAGCTTCTTAAAAACTAAACAAACCACTCCCAAATGGAGAAAATACTTGACAACATTAGTAATTACTGCAGTATTAACTTCTATATATCAAAGTAAATAAAGCAAAGTTTAGAGTAAATGCTACTAGTACTTACTTAAGTGTTACTTCAAGAATTATGTGGAGTAAATGCTTTGATTTTTGAAGTGGAAACTACAACATGGAGCATTAACTTGAAGTACAAGCAAATACTCTTTTAAATCATCCCACCCACTGTCAGACAGCAGTATTGGGCAATTAATATCAGGTCGTAGTCTTGCACGATCAGTTGTGCATCGATGTCTTGTTTGCTTCAAAGTAAAACCCAAGACACTTGATTATTTGATGAGTAATTTACCCCACTATCGAGTCAATAAGTTTTTTCCTTTTGCACATACTGGTTGTGATTATGCAGGACCATTCTTACTTAAGGATCGTAAGACCCGAAACACTAAATTGATTAAGCTGTATGTTGCTCTCTTCATCTGTATGACGGTTAAGGCAATACATCTTGAATTCGTGACAGAGTTGACGAGTGATGCATTTTTAGCCACTTTCAAACGTTTTATTTGCAGGCGAGGTAAACCTACTGATTTTTATATCGACAATGGGACTAATTTCGTAGGGGCACGTTCAGAAATTGCAAAATATTTGCAAGCAGAGTCTGTGGATATTGAAAGGAAAATTGTTTCTAACGGTATTAATTTTCATTTCATACCTCCCAGAGCACCAAACTTTGGCGGGCTTTGGGAAAGTGGGGCAAGATGTTGTAAATCACATTTAGAGAAGTTTATAGGTAATACCCGATTACATTATGAAGATTTTAAGACTGTCTTAGTACAGGTCGAAGGCGTACTCAATTCCAGACCCATTTCTCCAATGTCATGGAATGTCGATGATTACATTCCTCTTAGTCCTGGACATTTTCTAATAGGCAGACCTATCACCTCTATACCCGAACCTTGCTTCACTCAAGTAACCGAAAATCGTCTATCACATTTCAAGAAACTCCAGCAAATTATGCAGCATTTTTGGCAACGATGGCGCAAGGAGTATATCTCTGAATTACAAGCGAGGCAAAACTGGTTCCAAGGTGGTCATACAAAACTCAATTCAGGTGATTTGGTACTAGTCAAGGAGGACAATATTCCCCCGTTAAAGTGGGAGACTGCCAGAGTTCTGGATATTCACACAGGTACTGATAACATTACGCGAGTAGTGACTATTAAATTCAGTGATGGTTCTACTACCAAATGTGCAGTTTCTAAATTGTGCTTACTGCCATTATATAAGGACAATTAGTAACACTTGTGGACTTGCATGTGTGGTGTTTTAACACGGACTCAATAGTTGAAAATATCATTTCAAGGCGGAGGGGATGTTCGATATTCAGATTTACATCAAGATACATCCGATAGTTTCTTCTTTCGATTTTAGTTAGTTACAAAAAACAATTTGAAAGAAAAATAAAATACACGTCAAAAAGTTCAATTCGATAATTTCATTTTAAATACAGTCCAGACAGTTTCCTGTAGACTAACAGGGCTTTGTGTACACTCTGCTTCTGAGGGGTTTCTTTCCGAAAAACTGGTAGATTCGTAAAAACAAACACTGTTTTTTTACATACAAACAAAAGGCGGCATTAAATTTTGATATTTATCATTCGAAAATGGGACAATTCAGAGATTTACATTATTGAATTGAAAAATTGATACTGTTGAAATTTAAAAAAATATCATCAAATACCATTTGTACTTCAAAATAATCGGGTTATACATCTCAAACGAGTTATCAATGTAACCCGATAATTATTGAACTATACTTATACTCAAGATACTACTGATTAGTTTACAATTTCCAAGAAATTTACTTGTATGCATTATTTACATGGCGTATTACGACTTTCAGTAAAACATGTATCAACAAACAACGTCATGATATTGTATTATTCAAAACAGACTTGAAAGCGAATACAAATTTTATCTCTTTAAAGCATTGTTCAAAGGTACGGGAGCCGCCATCTATCCATCCAATACGAAGCAATACGCCAAAAGTATGGACGATGCCAAGTGGATGGCGCCATATACATAATTTATTTTATTTTCATGTCATTTGTTGTCAAAGAACCGATTTTATCAAATTTTCTGTGCATCAGGCACTTCTTTGGAGTGAAGCGCATAGTCAAGTATGTAGATAGATATGTTTATTAATCCTTAGAGATCATTAGTATGACATAGGATAGGTCAATATAAATATAGATATAAATTCATAAATAAATAAAAAATACGATTGGGACATACACAGAATTAGTCGATATGTAAGACATAAAAATATGAAAACAGTGGCACTTAAACTTACAAAGAGGTGTATAAATAAAAAGTTCACATAGGTAAGTATATAATACAAAAACCACAAAGAAAGCATATTATACAGTGGCACTTAAACTTAAAGTATAAAGTTCGCAGCATATGGAAAACTTTTTTATCATTGATTTCTCAAAAAAAATTAATCCTGATGAAAACTTCTGCTTCATCCCAAACCTAAATTACAAATATCAAAAATTGAATTTTATACTACCATATACGAGCGATATTGAAAAACAATTCAGTTTTATTTACTTTTTGCAGCAACATTTGGTAAAATACCGTCACATATTTCAATTAACGTGATTTAACGATGAGAGGAAGAAAGGGGGAAACATCCAGAGAGTGATATAATCATATCTAACATATCCATCTAGCATAGGTTTCCTCGTATCGTACAGGGCGATGAGGAGAAAATTCGAAAGAAGTGGAAAAATTAAATTGATTATAGGTGGCTGTGATTTGAATTTCTGAATCAACATTCGAATCTGAACAATATTTTTGCCATACTTTTAATTCTACCGTGAAAAATAAAGTGATGGAATCAATTTTTTTTTTATAGAGTTTAGCGTATGCGGGAGACTTTGTGTGTGCATTTTATTGGATTTTTGGAAATGTATATCAATTTTTTCCTTGTTGTTCCATCTTTGTTTTTCTTGAATTTGTAAAGGTTATGAAAGGTGTGCGTCAGTAATTTGTATAGGTAAATACAAGTGCATGTCATTATTTTATCACGTGCAAAAGTTTCTCAATAAGTTATGCAACATTGTAACCGAGGTCAAATATCAAGCGGATGAATCGTTTTTGTATTAGTATTACGGACACTCTACAATATTTGAGCTTATCGTTGAGTAGATGGGTGCGAAGTAAATGTTTACCATATGTGCTCTATGAAAGTTTTCTTTCAGTATACGGAATGCATAATATAGTTTTCCTAGTTTCTTGCAGATTAAAATCTAAATTACAGTCCACTATAGTTCCTAGGAACTTGGAAGAATGTATTGTCTCTAATTTGGTATTGTTTATGTCGAATGTAGGAGAATTTGGGGTTTTGCATTTGCTTGTGAATTCTACACCTACTGTTATTTTTCAAATTATTGAATAGTTGATTATGTTCACACCACGCAGTGAAATTTTCAATTACAGATAGAACCTTTGCCTCAATTTCTTTCAGATTCAGATTAATACTTGACCATCGTGCATTGATTGGGGTGGATCGTTGATGTATAGCAAGAACAGCAAGGGACCTAGAATTCTTCCCTGGTGTGTACCCAACATAAGGGCGAATACATCCGAGTAGTCGTTATCAATTTTAACTGTAATTGTTCTTCCATTGACATAATAAATCAACCATGCTTTTATAGGCCTGCGTATACCCATCGATACCAATTTTATGCCCAGAAAGTAGGAGTCGATAGTGTCGAGAGTCCTAGATAGGTCGAAGAATAAACCTACAACATATTTATTTTGATCAATATTTTCGTATATTAGATCGTATTAGATCTATCGATGCTATTTCAATTGATGAATTTTGACGGAATCCGTGTTGACAAGGTGTAATTATTTTATTTTGATTCAAGTAGTATATCAGTTGATTATACCGGGTGACACAGCAGACATGTAGCAGCCTGTAGTTTTTTTATTTGAAAAGATGAAGATTTGAAATTTGCAGAAGTTACGTAATCAATTCATTTGAATCTAACGACAACTTTTTTCAACTACTTGTTTGATCGGCAGTAACTCCAACTTCTTTTTTTTGAATGACACCCTGTATATTTATCCAGCCTATAATAATAATAATAATAATAATAATAATAATAATAATAATAATAATAATAATAATAATAATAATAATAATAATAATAATAATAATAATAATAATAATAATAATAATAATAATAATAATAATAATAATAATAATAATAATAATAATAATAATAATAATAATAATAATAATAATAATAATAATAATAATAATAATAATAATAATAATAATAATAATAATAATAATAATAATAATAATAATAATAATATCTTTATTAGTCTTGAGAAACACAAGGTTTATAGACATGTCAAAACAAAATATCACAATTGAAATCATGAACTGAAATCAGGCGACATACATCTTAAAATTTCACAATCGAATGGTAGTCATAAATTAAAAAAAAAAAAAAAAAAATACGAATACATACACATTAAAACAAATGAACACATCTGAAATTAGGTTACAATATGTTGGAATTTAAGAATAGGATGGTAATTATAATATTAAAATAATAAAATACGAATACATACACATCAAGATGTTCAGTACAATAACATATGTGGTAAATTCACAAGATTTACATTGAAATAGAAATATATATACACACACATATATATATATATATATATATATATATATATATATATATATATATATATATATATATATATATATATACACATATATATATACATATATACACACATATACACACACACACACACACATACACGTATCAGAATACTTGTGGCATCACACGAATATTCCTCACTTATGGCAAATTTGATGAGGTCACCTAGGATGGTAGAGCCATCTATTACAAAAAGCTGACTATTTTCAAATCTCAGATACACTCCATATTACAGGAAACATTTGAGATTCAATTTATGGCACCCCGTGCCTTAATTATTTGCCTATGTGAATTGTGTGTGTGGATGTCAGAATTATGAAAGAACGTGAAAAAGTGTGTAACTGAGATGCCACAGTTATGGAAACTTTGGTAGAGTGTAAAAGCGGTGTTGACAGACTTCTCTGTTTTGCAAGAAATTGTCTCGCTGAAATTAAAACTCTGCCCAAAATATATAATTATAGGAAATACAGTTCAACTGTAGTTATCATTACGTAACGCACTGTTTTTTGGAAAGGAAAAGACATCACGAATAGATAGAAATAGTTTCAGCTATATCGAAGTGAAACCATTAGTTGATACAGCTCAACTAATGCTACTCGAATGTCAAACCAGAAACTTTTTATACATCAATGGAAAGCTCTGGAAAACGCTTTCTAACCAAAGTAATATTGTTGTATTTGGTTTTCTATTTTCGGGATTAGGATTTTAAAATTATATTTCTTCAAAGACAACGTTCCGTCAATTCATTTTGACATCTTCAGGCACTGTGAGATACAAAAGCAGGATGTTTATGAGAGAATTAATAAAATAGTAGAACAAACATATAATAATAAACTAAACATTTTGCCGCTACTACTTTTTCAGAAACCAGTGATTTTTTCTGGTAACAAAAAAATTTTAGAAAAAATTTGTTTTCACTTACAAAAGAATGAGTTTTCCTTGTAATGGATATATCCATTACCAGTGGCAGATGGTTACCTGATGGATATTTATAGTAAAAATCATTGTACTCCACTGTTTTGCCCTAGGTTTCATATTTTTTGCAGAAAACGTAATTAAAAATACAGCTTCCTTATAATGCTTAGAATTTCAAATCAAAGCCATTCGCGTAGAAATGGTGGTTACGCTCCATCAAAATTCAAAAGTTTTTGTGAATGATCTTTTTTTCAGTTACTTACTCCATATTTTCTTGAAATTCTATTTAATTTCATGCACAAATGTATTGCTAAGTTTTGAAACAGTTGACAATGATAGGCCCAGGAACACAACAAACAACCAGTCCATCAACGACGAAATCAATAAAAGAGTTCAGGTAGAAATAAATTAATTAAGGAAATCTATCGATTGATAAAGTGTTGCTATTTCAAATTCACGGCATTATAAGAGAGTTGTATTTTTAAAAGTTTAATTTGAAAAAAAATTGAAACTTGGAGAAAAACAGTGGCGTACAATGATTTTTACCATATTTATCAATCAGGTGCTGCTTATAATTTGAGATCTAACCTCATGAAAAGAAGCCCCTTGTGATTGCCAATATATACACCAGGTTTGATAAAAATCGGCGAAAAGACTTTTGAGTAATTAATAAATAACCGATTTTTTATTAAAACTTTGACACTCCGTCACTTGAAAACAAAGCAAGTTAGGACATACGTTTATATGAACGTTTTTTCATAAAATATGACAAGAAATCACCACCTGAAATTAATGACATCATTTAAATTACACCCTGTATAGTCAAATAGGTTATATGCAGAATACTATGACATTTCCACTTTCACCTTGAATTTTCATGGGAAAATATCAGCAGTATAAAATTGCAAATTGATATTTTCTATAAGACAAAATTGGTTATGATTCTTTCTGGTTATTTCCGTCATTCGCTTATTAGCTGTTACTTGTACCGACGTATCTGACGAAGCCGCAGAAGTTAAGTTGAGTGCAACCAAGAGAATTATTGCCAGTTAAAAAAAAATCCTATTCTCCGCACTTTCCAAACTCGTATTTCGTTCAGTTGCATACGAAATGCTATGTAATCTGCTACTTTTTTCGTAACTATTCGTTTTATTCCTTGAAAGCAATAGGAAGCAAAATATCTTTGGCAGAAATCGGTCTGATCGAATCAATCTTCAAATCCCATCTACCTCGCTTCTGTCTATAGATATTTTTATTTTTCTGTTCTCGTTTTATCTTCCCCAAACTCGATATGGTGGCTTTTTCAAAAGGTGTTATGTATTCCGTTGTACATGGGCTGTTCAAATTAATTTTCAAATTCAGTGTACATCGCTTCAGCCTATAGATAAAATTATGTTTTTGTTGCCAGTCTATCTTGCCAAGATTTCATATCAGCACCGTTCTGATGGGTCATCCATATGTATTCGATTAGGGTACATGCAGAATACTTTGTAATTTCCACTTTCACCTTGATTTTTTATGGGAAAATTTGGAAACATAAAATCGCAAATTGATATTTTGTGAAAGGGAAAATTGGTTATGACTGTTTCCGGTTTTTCTTCGTCATTTGATTAACATCTGTTACAGTGTACAGACGTATCTAAAGAAGCAGCAGAAGTGCAGTTGAGTACAAACAAGTAAATAAGTGCCAGTTTAAAAAAAAATCTTGTTCACCACACTTTCCAAAAACGTAATTTGTGCAGCAGTGGTAGACGAAATGCTATATATCTTGCTTAGATTTTCGGAACGATTCGTCCTTTCCATTGAAAGCATTAGGAAGCCAAATCTCTTTGGATGAAGCAGAAATCGGGATGTTAGAATCAATTTTTAAATTCCATTCACATCGCTCCTGTCTATTGATATCTTAATTTTTCTGTTAGAAGCGCTGTCATTTAGTGGCCACTGAGTTCGCTTATAATGTAACTAGTGAGATGATTATTATTATTTATGATATTATGAGTGAAATTCAGCTGGAGATTTCACGAGCCAAAGAACGAGTGGAATATCTTGGTAATCATACCACGTATTGTATTCGATGAGAAAATATAGTGGATTGAATGTTTTTTTTTCTGCTGGTCAACAAAACTCTTATAAGCATTACAGAAAATTTGGGAAAGGCTATACCACACAAGTAATTCAACTCCTAGATGCGTCTTTCAATAACCACTTCATCGGTAGGAATACTAAACAGCCAATTTTACGACGACATACATAACACCTTTTGTGAAAGCTACCCTATCAAGTTTGGGAAAGATAGAGCGATAACAGAAAAATTTAAATATTTATAAACAGATGTGAGGTAAATGGATTTCAAAGATTGATTCGAACAGCCCGATTTCTCCATCCAATATAAAGACGGAATAGTTCTGAAAACAGAAGCGAGAAGATAGTGTTTCGTCTACAACTGAACAAAATACGAGTTTGGAAAGTGTGGTGAACAAGATTTTTTTATGAACCAGCACTAATATACTCAACAACCTCGAAACTAGTCTGCAGGTGGTCACCCCGTCCAAATCAAAACATAATTCTGCTGGTTGGTCATAGAGGGTACTTGCAATTGCGTCCTCTGATGTTTTGAGGAACGTTGCACAAGTAGCTGTTAGATTTAATTCAATACCCGTCGTGGTCTTAGCCAGGGGAGTAGTTGTTTTCTGACAGGTTCTTGCCATAATAAGCCTACGTAGTTAGGTGTTTATGGGAGTAAAGGGTTCATCATCGGTCGGTAACGACTGTTCGTTAGCAAACGATCTCCCAAAGATTTCTGTCTTCTAATATACTCAGTTGCACTCAACTACACTTCTGCTGCTTAGGTTCGTCAGATACTTCAGTAAACTGTAACAGCTGTTGATCGAATGTCGGAGAAAATCCAAAACCAAACATAACCAATTTTGTCTTCCAGAAGATATCCATTAGTGATTTCATGTAACAGCACATATTCGACAGCATACATAACACCTCTTGAAAAATCCACCATATCGAGTTGTTGAAGGAAGATGAGCAATTTAAGGATGAATCCCTGAAAAAAGAGTAGTCGGAAATGATTTTTTTCTTCTGAGTGGTGAAGGATTGTTTGATTGTATAAAGATGAAAATAACGAAAAAAAATTCTTTGAGTTTTTAATGAATGAAAAGGATATTTTCCCCCAGTTTTTGGGCATTTTCGTTCAGTTCCACCATCAAAACGAACGAATATTTTGTGTTGTTTCATTTCAGTATCGAAGTCTATCATTCACTCAGTTAAACGACTTTCCTATTTTTCTCCTAGATATTTCCTTTTTCTGTGAATAATTTTACAAATATGTGTTGTTTTCGCGAAATGGGTTTCCTTGCTTTATTCCATTTGAAATGAGAAATCTCCAGCTTTATCAAAGTCAACTAAAAAACGTTTGGTTCAGCCGTCGACCAGTGAAAACTAATTATTACTTACAATTCTGGATTCAAAAATAGAACTGAACTTCTTTTAACTGACACGCCCCTCAGGTTGCTCCTCCCACACGACTGGTGAGGAAAAGAGAGAGTATCATATAGCCTGTATGACATCTGGCATAGGGTCGGATCGGGAATGAGAAAAATAAAACTCATTTGGATCGATCGAAACAATGGAATATTATAATTTTTACAATTAATAGATTTTTTCAACAACAGGTGTTCATCACTTGAGGGACAATACTCCATAACATTTTTATATTAGGAAAAACCATGAGGCGGCTCCAGAATGTTGTACGAATTTCGTGATTTCTGATACGATTCCATCCAAAATTGGTATATAGAAGCTTTTGGGTTTGGGATGTCATAATTTTTTTTTTGATAATTCAACGTAGCGGCTCCAAAACAGCGGACGAAATTTCTGATTTTCGGTCTGATTCTATTTTGGGTTGGTATAGAGGGATTTTTGTGGTTGGAGACCATGATTTTTTTGTAAATGTTTGATAATTGGAAATGAGACGAAATGATAGCTACAAAATGGTGAACGGATAATTATTGTCCGAGTCCGTTCAAAATTAGAATGTAGGGGTTCTTTGAATCGATGATTTTGACATTTTTTGTCAAAATAAAAAAATTCAAGATGGCGGCACCGAGATTTGAGATCAGATTCTATTCAAAATTTGTATCTAGGAGTTTTTGGAATAGGAGATGAGTTTTTCAAAACTTAATAATTCAATATGACACATTTTACGAATGATCTAAAGAAAATATTCGTTATCAGTGCATTTGAATAAAATCTTGTCTTGAAAACATTTTTCCATTCATATTTATCAGGAAATACACCTTCCACTTCGTCAGAGCTATTTAGCAAGAATTTCGGAGTTAGTGGCATATTTTTACGAATATTACTAAATAACTTGTGACTCCCATATCGGCAATTTCGTTCTACATTGGTTTCCGATACAACGGTTTATTTGGGCGGCCCGTTTATGTTGTTCCTTCGAAGTTGAAAAGCTACAGCGGACTTTTCTTGAATGTTCCAATAGGGGAGCGCGGCCAGATAAACAAACGAAACATTGACTTGATACCAGGTGATTGTTACGGCTTTGTTTGTTTCTTCGGCGGCATTTATATCGAGAATAGTAATCATTAGAATTTATTCACACCATTTTTTTGTTCTCACTAATGAGTCTATGTTGAAGAAGAATCACAATTATTTTTATCAAATTCAAGGACAACTTGCGATTGAGTTATATATATACGAGAAATGATTTCAATGTAAAAAGAATACACAGAGACGTTTGTTTCAGGAAATCAATAATGCTTCCAAAGCTGAAAGCATTTTAGGTGAATTGTATTCTATCTGAAATATCGGACGGGCATATTCCTAGAGGAATGAGAATTAGGGATATATGCTTCTTGTTGTTGAAGGAAGAGAAAGAAATGTAAATAAATAAAGAAATAGCTAATATGTTTCAATATTCAGGTATATTAGAATAAAAAATCTAGCTGAAACATTGTTTAATTTATTTTTAACAGTTTTATTAATTCACATCGTTTGAATTGAATGTTTCACGGGTGATAGAGTCTTATATTGTTTCACCCTCTATATGGAATAAGGCATATGTACCTAAACTATGGACCTTTCCTGCAAAAAATTACATTCAAATCGAGAAAATAGTTTTCAAGAAATTTGCGATCAGATCTTATTGGTTACTATTTTCAATAACTTACTTGAAGGTTGAAATCTGTTAACTGATGATTTTTAAGTTTTTTAGCTGCCATTTTGAATTATTGAAATTTGATGAAAACTCGTCAGCCATCTTGAATTCCTAAATTTTGACAGAAAAGCCATTATCTTCGAACCCAGAAACCACTACATAGGTTATAATCTTAGAACCCGCCCAGAAATTACAAAACTTTTCCGTCATTTTGAATTCACGAATTTTAACTGAAATCATCAGGATCTCCTAACCCAAAATCCGATTTTGAATCGAATCGGACATAATCACAAAACTCGTCCGCCGTCTTGGAACCGCCTTCTCAAATTCATCATTTTTGTCGAAAGATTCATAATCTCTGATCTAGAATAACCCACACACAAATTTTGAATCGTATCGAACCATAAGCACAAATCTCGTCCGCCATTTTGAAATTATCAATATTAACGAAAGATTCATAATCTACGACCCCGAAAACCTGCACATACCCATTTTGTATCAAATCAGAAACCATATCACAAATCTCGCTTCTTTGTTTTTTCTTTAAAAACATTTATAATAGAGTACCCACCTGCTATTGAAATTATGAACAGTGAACACCTAATAGGTATCAAATATAAAATCATTCGGACGTCTGCAAGTGTAAATTTTGTTCAACGATTCCAGTACATATACCTTTATATAGCACACAGGTCAAATTAGAATAAAACGTGTAATAAGAAAAACAAGTATCCCATAGAAGTAATTTTGGTCCAATTCATTTTAACAAAATAATAGAATAGACTGTTTACGTCAGCGTTGTATATTTATTTTGTGCTGCATGCATGTCATGTTTTATTTGACATTTCCTTTTATCTGATATTTCAGACGTCATTATCTATTTCTTTTTGCGGTATACTTTTTTTATAATTCACATTCAAAACATTTCCGAGATAGTTCAAATAGATTTTCTGAAATATTTTTTTCAATTCTTGATACAATGTGTGACTGGATTGCAATATATTTATTCATTTGAAATGTTCGTGCAAACTTTCAGATTACCACGAAGACAAACAGGTTTCAATCCAGATATGTAATTTGGAAAAACGAGCACCGAATTATCTAATTCGGACCTGTATCTTACGAGAATCGCCAAGTTAGAAGTGAGGCGGAGTTTGTATTTATTTCATCGGGACAACACGCAATGCCATCTGACGATATACGTTTCTTATTTAGGAGGCTAAAGAACGTTAAATGTGATTTAAAGATTGATTCCTGCTTCATTCAAAAATATTCAGTCTTCTATCACTTTCAAAGGAAAAGAGGAACAGTTACAAAATCAGAAGCATTTCGTCCACATATGAACAAAATACGAGTTTGGAAAGTGTGTTGAACAAGAATATTTCATAAACTGGCTCTAATTTACTTGGTTGCACTTAAATGCACTTATGTTGCTCCGTTAGATACGTCAGTACTGTGTGAGAGCTGTTAATCGAATGAAGGAAAATAATCGGAAACAATCATAACCAATTGTGAAAGGCTTTCGCGGCCATCGTCACTTACATGGTGGTTCTTCGGGTTGTAAGGCCGACGTATGTTTGGAGAAGATCTCGACGTTTCGCCAACACGAGTGGTTAGCATTTCCAAGAGATATTTTTTTTTTCAAATTTCTGATTTCTTAATTCACTGTCAAATGCTTGAAATTTGTTATACGTTGTCTCAATAAATACCTGTGATTTGACGTTCTCACATCTGATTGGTCCATAGCGTTAGCTGACATCATAGAATCGTTCATACCGTTTTTTTTGTGGGTAGGGAGCTAATTGAGAATTTTTGAGAACTGGAAGCCAAAGGACTACAATTGAACAAGGTTTGACAGTGAATTAAGAAATCAGAAATTTGAAAAAAAATATCTCTTGAATATGCTAACCACTCTTGTTGGCGAAACGTCGAGATCTTCTCCAAATATACGTCGGCCTTACAACCAGAACAACCACCATGTAAATCATAACCAATTTTGTCTTTCAGAAAATTTTTATTTGCGATTTCAAGTTGCCGACATTTTCCCTTGAAAATTCATTGTGTTAGTGGAAATGTCCAAGTATTCTGCATATCCCATATTCGACTACATATGAATCACCTATCGGAACGAGACTAAAATCATATTTGGGCAAGATAGACTGGTCACAAAAAAATTAAATCATCTATAGGCTGAAGCAAGGTAGGTTGGATTAAAAAATTTATTAGAGGATTAATTTGAACAGCCCATGTTTGACGGCATACAAAATCCCTTTTGAGTTTTTGGGAGATATACCGATAAAGAAAATTAAGAATATCCTAGCGAGGTAGGCTGTAAAGTGCGTGGTGAAGAGTATTTTTTTATAAACCAGCACTAATTGTCTTAGTTGCACTTAACTGCACTTGACAAAATGTCATATCAAATAATGAATATCGAAATTTGCTCTCTGAACTCCGCAGGCTTTACTCGAACCATACTGTTAAAATGGTGGTTCGGACTTAAGCAGAAGACCATCATCCTTGGTTTACTTTCACCAATGATCACTTACTTCACGGTAAAACAAATGTCGTTCGAAAAGAGGAGAAAAAACGAACTAAATATCGAGATCTACTCTCTGAAGTCCGTGGAAACACGATGCTCTCGAATTTGAAAAGAAAATAATACCGGCTTTCCGTAAAATGGCAGAAATATTAGCCGCACGAATGCAGAAGGCCGTCATCCTTGGTTCACTTCGTCTGCTCATAGCACATGACTCTCGGACCCAGTCATTTACCCTACCGACGTGGGGAGTGGTTAATGTGGTAAACGACACCAGCGCGCCCTCCGGATACGGAGCTCCGGAAACAGGGCTGACTGGGACATGCCTACCCGAAAATAATAATAATAACAATATTTGTATCAATGTTTATCAGAAAAGAACTTTGAAGTGATACCAAGAGAAATAGTGAAAAATTGATCTGAAAAATATTTTTTAGTTCAACCCAGTTCAGTTTATTTCATTCTACAGGGCAATTCAAATTCGACCCCCACCATTGGGATCTCCTAAACTACAGGAGATACGTCGAAGCTTAAATTGGGGCAAAGTTGCGTATTCTGGTACTTAACAAAATACTGTTTTAAAACTTGGAAAATTCCGAGAATTTTCGGAAAAAACTGAAAATCGGAAATTTCGTTTTTATTTTTTTCTATCGTTATTTGACAACATAGCTCAAAACCAAAAGTACATTTTCATTGATACTTTTTTTCAGCTACACGTTTTCATGTTCAGATTTACTATCCGACGTTTCGTTTTCTGGCATTCCTCATCAAATTTTTTTTTCTATTATGGGCGCCATATTTTTTTTTATACAGAAAAATAGTGATTCTCATTCTGATTTCAATGATGTATAATTTGTTATGATTTGCACTTCTGAAACCACAGATATTAAAAAAAAAAACAACTTCATCTGAGATGGTCATGACTCCATAGAAAAATTTTGTTTAATAAACACTAGTTGTAAGTTTGCACAAATACTTCAGTCGAACTGTCCTCATTCTCGAATGAAGAAAAACGAGATATGTTGCGAAACTTTATTATAAATTTGATAGAAATAGTACGAAAACAGCACAAATTTATTTTGAATTATATCCGAAAAGACAACAGCCGGATAGAACATTATTCGGAATTTTGGACAAACACTTGGCTGAGTACGGTGCGTTTCAAAAACCAAGAATGAAAAATGGAAGTAGAATGGAACAAAATATTAGACGTAACTTATTAGCCCAGGTAAAATAATTGTTCATTCCATATTCGAAGAAGTATAATTATTTTTGGTACTTTTTTAAATAAATGCAGATCCTTCCAAATCAACACATCAAGTCTCGGCAGAAATGGATGTGCCACAGACGAGCGTTTGGAGGGAATTCAAAAAAAGTGGATTGAAATGTTATAAGATACATATTTCACAAAAATTACATCCAGGTGATCCTGAGAGAAGGATGGAATTTTGTAGCTGGCTCTCGAATATGGTAGAACCTACAAACTTCTTAAAAACATTATTTGGGCCGACGAAAGTACTTTTTCGAACTGTGGTGTTTTTAATAGAAATAATGAGCACATTTGGAGTGAAAATAATCCATGACACTTCAGAGAAGTCAGACCACAAGTTCGGTTTCGTTTGAATGTGTGGGCTGGAATTAATGACGACCGAATACTTGGACCTCATTTCTTCTCTAATACTTTGAACAGGGAAACCTATCTTCGGTTCTTAAGAAACGAATTCGAAAAATATATGGATACGTTTCCCCTTGGTAATTATAACAGCTGCTGGTTTCAGCATGACGGGGCTCCTCCACACAATAAAAGAGCAGTTTGCGAATATTTACACCAAAGATGGTTAGTAAATTCTGGACCAGTGAGGTGGCCGGCAAGGTCACCTGACCTTACAGTTTTAGATACTTTCTTGTGGGGCACTTTAAAGAACAGAATCTATTGAGAGCAAGAATATGACACAGTAGATGAACTTAGAGACAATATCATCACGCAATTCAGGTCTATCAGAAGAAGGGATATTGTTAGGGCTGTTCTTAATTTGAGACGACGAGCTCGGTTATGTATTCAAGAGGAAGGCCATCATTTCGAACACTTGTTGTAATACTTTTTGTGCATTTTTTACAAGCTCATGATTTCATTCTTGTTTTTCGAAACGCACCGTACTCAGCCAAATGTTTGCCCAAAATTCCGAATAATGTTCTATTCGGCTGCTGTTTTTCCGGATATTATCAAAATAAATTTGTGTTGTTTTCGTACTATTCCTATCAAATTTATAATGAAGTTTCAACATATCTCGTTTTTCTTCATTTGAGAATGGGGACATTTCGACTGAAGTATTTGTGCAAACTTATGATGTTTAATGAGTTCTGACAACTAGTGTTTATTAAAAAAATGATTTCGATGGAGTCATGACCATCTCAGATGAAGTTGTTTTTTTAAATATCTGTGGTTTCAGAAGTGCAAATCATAACAAATTATACATCAATAAAATCAGAATGAGAATCACAATTTTTCTGTAAAAAAAACAATATGGCGCCCAAGACAGAAAAAAAAGTTGATGATGAATGCCAGAAGATGAAACGTCGGATAGTAAATCGTAACATGAAAACGTGTAGCTGAAAAAAAGTATCAATGAAAATGTACTTTAGGTTTTGAGCTATGTTGTCAAATAACGATAGAAAAAAATATAAACGAAAATTCCGATTTTCAGTTTTTTCCCGATATTTCTGGAAATACTCGGAATTTTTCAAGTTTCAAAACATTATTTTGTTAAGCACCAGAATACGCAACTTTGCCCAATTTAAACTTCGACGTATCTCCGGTAGTTTAGGAGATTCCAATGGTGAGGGTCGTATTTGAATTGCCCTGTATAATGATAAGAATTTAAAAGATGGGAAGAAGAGATATACTAATATTCATATACGACACTATTTGCACAAAACCTTGTTTGGGTGAATCTTCGTCAATGGTACAATGTACTCACCAAATGTCCGATCAATTCGGCCGCTATGATGAGTCATACTAGTGAAATGGCAACACTGTTATTTAAGTTGTTATCAATTGTAGAGGTCGCTTCCGTCGACAAATATAATGTGCCGCAGTACTGTGTGTGCCAACTTTCTGAATAAAACAGACTTGTGGCAATTCACACACTTCGGAGATAATTCATGCACAATTGGATTGCTAGCACGTTTTTTGTTGAAATAAATTTTTTTTTATGTACAAATATTTTATGACGCAGGTTGACAACGTCACAACTACCTCGAATATGTTCAAGAAATGCTTTAATTTGACCGAAAAACTATGGCACAGTGTGCGGGATGCCACAATTTTGAACAGATGCCACACCTCGGGATTATTCACACACAAGATGCCACAAATATATTGCTACGAACACATACATATTGAAATCAACTGGAAACATATTATTTAGGTGGCCACTTTGAAGGCATCTCTATTCATTTGGACGATTCCATAAAATTCATGAATGTCATACAGAGGATTTTCAGTTAAGAAAAGCTTCAGGAAGTACTTAAATCTTTTAGTTGACAGATTGCGAAAATTTAGTGGCAGAGTATTGTATAGCTTAAGGCGATATTGTCTGTCCTTTTCAGTCTATTTGCTTTCGTAACAAGGTCTGATTTATTTCTAGTATCATATTGGTGAATGTCTGTACGAGAGGTATGATTATTTATATTTAATCGAATATGTAGTAGGTTTTCATAAACAATAACTGAATACAGTGTCATTATTTTAAGATTTTTAAATATTGGACGGCAAGTTTCATCAATCCTGGCAGAAGTTATACTTCTTACAGCAGATTTCTGCAGAATGAACACTTTTTCAAGATGACATTTTGATGCACTGCCCCAGGATAATATTCCATATCTTAGAACTGAGTGAAATAGAGAATGGTATGTAGTAAGAGCTGCGTTCTGGTTGACAGACCTTTTAATTATTCTAATTGCGTATGTTGACCTACTCAGCCTAGTACATATGTTATTTATATGTTCTACCCATGATAAATTTGTGTCAATATAAACCCCTAAAAATTTAACTGCTGTTTTTTCATCTTGGTTTGAGTTTCTTGTTTCAAAAGTAAGTACTTCTGTTTTTTGTTCATTTAAAATCAGTTCATTTGATGCAAACCAATGTCGTGCTTTGTCTAGGACATTATTTAAAATATGTTGAGGAGTTTCAAGTTCGTCCAATGCTCTGCTCAATGTTGCATCATCGGCATACATCGTAGTTTTAATATCAGATGAATTCATGAAATATGGTAAATCATTAATATATATAATAAAGAGAAGTGGTCCCAATATGGAGCCCTGAGGAACCCCTCTTATCAATTGCATTTTTTGACTACGAGATTCTCCACATTCTACCACTTGAAATCTCTCGTTCAAGTATGATTCTATCATATTTAGGCACACCCCTCTCATACCATAAAAATTTAGTTTGTCGATGAGGATTTGATGATTCACACAATCAAACGCCGAAGTGAGATCAGTGAATACACCAATATATTTTTCTTTATTTTCGAATGCATCTTTTATGTAATTTGTGAGAGAGTTGATTGCATCAGAGGTTGATTTACCCCTTCTGAAGCCAAATTGATGCGGACTCAAAATATCATTCATTTCTAGGAATTCAACAAGTTGTGTGTAAATGGCATATTCGAATATCTTCGAGAAAGATGGTAAGATGGAAATTTGTCGGAAGTTTTTCGCTTCCGAGCAATCACCTTTTTTGTGAATGGGAAGTACTTTACCGATTTTCAGCTCTAGTGGAAAATAACCCTCGGTGAAGCATGCATTGACTATGTCTGCTAAAGGATCAATTATGTATAGAGCACAGCTTTTGATAACAAACATATTTACACCTTTTATATCCTCGGTTTTCTTATTTTTCAACTTGTTCAAAATAATTCTAATATCATCTGATGTTAATGGCCGGAAGAACATGGATTTATTTATGTTATATGCTTTTTCAAGTGTATTGATTGAATCAGTTTCAGGTAGATTTCCCAAAGTGGAATTCATATTATTGATGAAGAATTCATTCATTTGATCTGCAGTTAGGTTCTCAGGATTGTTTGAGATTTTATTTTTTCTACCAGTTTCAGTATTTGTCTTGAAATTCTCTATTCAACCGTGTATCACAAAGTGGCATTCGTTTCTCAATTCGCAGATGAATTGCATTTTATTGAAAAACATCAAGTTGGCTGTTAGTTATCCGAATTCGATAATCTTTCGATGCTTGGTAGGCTTGGAAATCCAAAGAGTATCAGTTAAACGATATAATTTCAGTTTTTTCCATACCTGATCACTTCCTACAGATTGCCAATAATTTCTTTAATAAAAAGAAAAAACATCTGAAAATAACTGACGATATTGCGAAAACTGAGATAGGAACATGTTTTTTTCAATTTGGCTACTTGTGAAGGAACTATCTGTATTTCTCTTTGGCCATGTAGTCATTTCATGATCTTTCTTCCCATTTGGAAACATAAAATTAAAATTGTTCCCCTGATCCACCAATTCACAAGTCTATTAGTCTAGATATTTGCAATAATATTTTGCCTAGTAGGCGGTGCACACAAAATGTTTTGTGTTTGACAGGTAAACATCATTTGATTGTACTGATTATCTCCGTCAGTTTTATGATGATTAAAATTGCATCGTTTAATTAGATACTAAATATGTTTTCAAAGAATGAAAAGGTCGATATGTTGTTGATATTCGGAGAGTGCAAGAGAAATTGTAGACAGGCTGAACAATTGTATGTCGAAAGATTTCCGGAAAGACGCCATCCGCCTAATAATTATTTCGCTAGAGTAGAAGAGCAGTTCAGAAGAGAACCGGAAAATCAAAACAATCTCCAACACATTGTCGACGAGGAAACGGAAGTAAACGTTTTGGCCATAGTACATGCAGATCCGACGATATCACTGAGACAAATTGAGGACGAAATCGGCGTGAATCGAGACACCGCTAGAAGAGTTTTGAAAAGAACTGCTCTGAACTGCTCTTTTACTCTAGCGAAATAATGATCAGGTAGGTGGCGTCTTTCCGGAAATCTTTTGACATACAATTGTTCAGCCTGTCTACAATGTCTCTTGCACTCTCCGAATATCAACAACATATCGACCTTTTCGTTCTTTGAATACATATTTAGTATCTAATTAAACGATGCAATTTCAATCAGCATAAAACTGACGGAGATAATCATTGCAATCAAATGATGTTTACCTGTCAAACACAAAACATTTTGTGTACACCGCCTACTAGGCAAAATATTATTGCAAATATCTAGACTAATAGACTTGTAAATTGGTGGATCAGGGGAACAATTTTAATTTTATTTTTCCAAATGGAAAGATCATGATATGGCTACATGGCCAAAGAGAAAGACAGATAGTTCCTTCACAAGCAGCCAAATTGAAAAAAATATGTTCCTATCTCAGTTTTCGCAATATCGTGAGTTATTTTCAGATGTTTTTTCTTTTTATTAAAGAAATTATTGGCAATCTGTAGGAAGTGATCAGGTATGGAAAAAACTGAAATTATATCGTTTAACTGATACTCTTTGAATTTCCAAGCCTACCAAGCATCGAAAGATTATCGAATTCGGGTAACAGCCAACTTGATGTTTTTCAATAAAATGCAATTCATCTACGAATTGAGAAACGAATGCCATTTTGTGATACACGGTTGAATAGAAAATTTCAAGACAAATAAGATAGGCTAGATAAATGTACAGGGTGTCATTCAAAAAAAAGAAGTTGGAGTTACTGCCGATCAAACAGGTAGTTGAAAAAAGTTGTCGTTAGATTAAAATGAAGCGCTATCAGTGATTACGTAACTTATGCAAATTTCAAATTTTTATGTATTCAAATAAAAAACTACAGGCTGCTACATGTCTGCTGTGTCACCCGGTAAACGGCAATTTACATAACTTTGTAAAAACAGCTAAGGAGACAAATAAATCTATAGTTTTCTGTAAGTGATGGATCCCCCTTTTGAAATTTTTAAGTCTTCGGGAAATTGACCTGAAGTTACCGAGACGTTGATAAGGTCAGAAATATAATGGCTCATCCACGCATTCTTTCACTATATTGTTGAATACTTTTTATTTCAAATTACGAATCATAGACGAAACTTGTTCCGGGGTCACAGGACTGGAGAACATTGAATGAGAATGTTTCACTTCGACTTTTGTACATAAGTTTCGTGGTAGATCAGGGGAGTTTATTTTGTTCATAACCGAATTTGCAAAGAAGTATCCAAAAATGTTAGATATTTCTTTTGAATTAGAAATGGGTTCATTGTTTTTGACAAGATTGTGATGGTATGATGTTTTTTAGTTCTGTTACATTTTTATTCACCATATCCCAGAGGGTTTTTGGTTTGTTTGAAAAATGTTTGTGAATTATGCTTTTTTTACATATTGTTTACTGATTTCTGATTTTGCTTTCCTGTAGCTGTATGGTTTACAAAATGATCATGATGTGAAAGTATTTCATTTGCAGGTTTCTGGTTCTGGTTTAGGGTTAATTTTTATCGGGTTTATAGTGTTGTTACGTTCGAAAGTATGTTATTATGTTAATACTCACAAGATCCTTTTGCAACTCAGTTTTATTCCACAACTAGGTACAGTTATTCAAGTCATCTGAGGCCAATGTATGCATCTTTGACATTACCATAGTCCAAATCACAGTCACTGCCTCAATCATAAAATCAAATTGAAACTGTACATTTCAGTAGGAGCAATTATGCAGTTTCTCATAATCATAAGAATTTGACGTTCAAAGTTTTAATGCTTATGATTAAGACGACATATACAACGTGCATGTGCGTCGATACCTATTTGACGAATGACATAAATAATTATTTTTTTTGAGTTGCGATTCTTGTTATTTTTTTGTTTATTGTGTTTCGAAAAAAAAATTGCCAGGAAGAGGGTTCTCTTATTAGAATGATTGAAAAATGACTCCCTATGGAATAAAAAGACAATAATGCCAGTGTTGTCACCTGTCAATTTTTTATTCTGAAGCTAATGACTGTGATGCATAAATATAAAAATGCCTTAAGACAACGGCTAAGACTAGGACGTGATAGTGATTATGACTATGTTAATGATATGTTGCATAAATTGGCCCTAACAATGACTGATTTTCAACTCACATGATATTTATGGATCTAAAGCTACATGCATATTTTTTCACAAGTGACATTTGAACTATTTCAGTTTTTGGGACGATTTTGATGCGCTATAAACGGTTCCCAGAGAAAGAATGATTTTGTTTCACATTTCAGCGTGTGTATGCAATGGATGTGGAAAATACTACCGTCTAAGAGGTAGCCTTAATAGGCACCAAAAGTGGGAATGTGGAAAGCCTGCCATGTTCAAATGCCCTAGAACAGATTGTAACTTCAAAACAAAGAGAAAAGAAAATTTAAAGTCCCATTACAATAAAGGATGCGGTACACCATTGAAAAAATATTGAAAATAATCTCGTAGTGAACCAAAATACTTACAACTAACAATTAATTTTTTGATTCGATTACATGTGAAATGGGCCAGGCGATTTGGAAATTACAATTTTTGGGACACAAGAGCTGTTTCTGACCCATGTTGACATTTTCAACGTATTAAACTAGTAAAATACTGTACAGTTATTAATAATTATACTCGTTACAGAACTCAACGTCTTTTATTTCAGGACAAATTGAATATATAATTTTTAATTGCAAGCTAATCATACTTCAACTTCTGTTCAGCTCAACTTCAACAACTTCAACTTTGACTTGCCTCGTTCCAATTAGGCCAAGCTGTAGATAAAAATAAGAGGCTCTTTTCACACCAGATAACAGACGCAAACGGCCTATACACTTTGAGATAGTTCGTAAATAAAATCCCCGGTTTTTGCCTCAGCAAAATCGCTTTGTGGAATTTATTAAACAAGAAATAGTGAAAAAAATCACAAGTATTTGGTTTTTTGCAAATATCTGAAAACGAAACGGTTTTTTAACTACCAGATCGGTAAATTTTTTACTGAGAAAATCCAGGAAAACATCGAAAAAGGGACCATCTTTCAAAAATTCATAATTTTTATAAATCTGAAGCTGGACAAACAATATTGCAGAAACTGATAGATAATAAATAACATGTGGTTCAACTGTTCGCAAGATGGTTTCTGTCGGATGTGAAGTTGTTGCACAATCGCGTTATAAATAATTTAAGGGCAAATCTTTCTAAATGCGCCGGTTTAAGGGAAATCATCTTATTCAAATTCCGTAAACGGCATTTGGAAGTTGAGATCAATATGTACAATTTGTATATTTTGGATTTTCACCTGAGAGGTGGAAAATGTATTGAAAATGTCAATGGAAGTTACTCTAAAGTGCACCCAAAGTCGCCCGAACTCAATTCGAAGTAACTTCAGTGCGACTTCGGGTGACTTCGGACGCACTTTGGAGCATTTTGATCAACTTTCAGTGACATTTTCAACACATTTCTCACCTCCCAGGTGAAAATCCAAAATATACAAATTATAGAAATCGATCTCTACTTCCAGATGCCGTTTACAGAATTTGAATACGACAATTTCCCTTAAATCGGCGCATCTTGCATGAAGAACTATAATGCACAGTCGATCTCCAAAAAAGTGTTACATCGCCAGCGTTTCGCTAAATTGTGACTTATCTCGTAGTTGTCACTTTTTTGGAGCTCGACTGTGCATTATAATCCTTGTGTAGCGAACGGCGAAACTATGGCGAGTCGCTGGCGATTGACTATGCATACGGGTGTAAGTGTGTTCAGAAACATCGCAAAAATTAACATTAAAAACAGAAAATCATTTAATTTCAGAAATAAGTAATAGGTAATGTTTGTTTCTTGATAACTCGAAAAATAAATAAAAAACAATGATATCAATGTAGAAGATGTTCAAAATGCTTGTCTGGAACGTATTGGCAATATCCTAACCTTAAATAAAAACTTCTTCTGACGGTACTCAACATCGCAGGCGTGACCGATCCAATCGCAAGCGTTACTCATCTTCTTATCCCTCAGTTGGTGATGTGGTTTCAACTAACGTATTTGGTGAGCTGGGTCATTATGACCCATACCTTTTTTCCATTTTTGATGGCGTTCATATTCAGCTACTACTTTAAAAATAAAACCTATTATTCGTAACCCTTCAGTCCCCCCAGAAATCAGACATCATGTCATAAAATATCTTTCGACTATTTTATATGTAAGAGAAATAAAAAAAAATAGTTTTTGCACTACTTAATTTTAAAAATATGAAAAAATGGAAAAAAAAACTCGTAAACAATAGATTGAATTGGTTTGAACAAATCAGAATGTATCAGGCTATGAACAGAAAATAACTAGAGCAGCAAGATATTTTCCAGAAAAAAAAACTCAGATTATTATTCTGGCGTCTCATGAAAACATAATTCTACAAGCATTCTTTACAAATGTGCCTGCTGCAGTCATTACAAATGGGCTTACTACATTTTGCACAAGCATATGAGGTCTTCTTGTGCTTCTTGTATGGACATGAAGGACATCTTTTTCTCTTGCAGAGTTTGGTGTCGACATTTGGTGGTTCCTCCAGTCGCGTATCCGTTATTCTTGCTATGGTCAAATTGAGGTCTCGTTGAAGATTTGGTATTTTTATTCTCCGGTTCATTTGAAGTAGCACAAGGGAATGTGCAAGTGATTTTATACAATCAAATCTGGACTCATCGGTCGTTCCACTATAAAGTCCGTGAAGTATATGAGAATTAGCTGAAGATATGTCAATGATTCGAAAAAAAATTGCCAGTGGCCACCTATTCGTGCGACGTCCACATGAATATATTGAACATTTGTGGTCTAAGGCGTCTACTCCTCCTTTGGTGCTGTTGTAATACATTATGATTTCAAGTTTTTTGTTATTCGGCTCAATATCGGAGGTATGATGCATTGAAGAGATGAGCATAATGGCTTTGTTCTTCTTAGGCACGTACGATACCAATGTAGATCTTTGGTGAAAACAAATAAACTTGATTACACATCTCGTTTTTTTGCAGGCAAAAATTCGATCGGTATTTCTTTTTTATTCTTCCACAAAGTTGCGACATAAGTGAGTCAGTCCTCTTTTTTTGAGCTCTTCAGCAGTTTCTACGGAAGAAAACCAATTGTCGGCTGTGACGTTCCTGTTTGACTTAGCGATGTGTTTGGTTAGTCTTATAACACTTTGCGAGGGAGTTCTCAAGTTTTTTTTTCTGTTGGGTGAGTATCGAGCCATCACTCTGTTTTCCACTATACAAATATCCATTGTAGAAATAGTTGTTTTCAGCATCTGTTAGAGCCATGACTTTCAACCATATTTAGCTGTTTTTTTGGAAAGTATATTTTGAAGTTAAAACGACCTCTGAAGGAAACCAGTATCCCGCTAATGCAAGTATGTTCGCTGAGACTGTATACTTCTTGGCAGTTCCTAACAAATGTTTCGAAAATGTATGTTATTGCTGCGGCTCTATTGGATTCCTTCCTATCATTCCTAGTGTCTGGATTGTTAAAACGGAGGCACGCTAAAATAAATAGGAATCGTTTCTCTGACATTGTACAACGAAACACATCTATTCCGGTCCCATCTTTCAAAAAAAGTGCTCGAACATCTTCTCGATTGGATTTGAAGATTTGCATATAGAGCAGTAAGCCAATGAATGCGTCGAATTCTACTCCATCCAGAGCATATAATTCAGGTCTATTTGGCTCACTGAAATTCATTCTTGAAGCTCTAATCTTCTGGTTAGTTCAACATAAAATCTCATTTTTGATGTCATCAGTGAATATCAGATGCCAAACATCTATGTGATCAGGATTGTTACCCCACTGTATGGCACGACCTCGCAATCCTTTTTGAGAAAAAACAATATTATGTGCAGCATGCCGAACTCTCGCTGATGGAGGTACCTTGGACCATTTGAAACATCTTTTTTTCCATAGTAATACTTTTTTTGGAATTTGGTTTAGCCAATAATTCCGATAAAGGGTCTACATCATCGTCGGTGCCAGAATTTGGTGAATTGTTATTTTCTTTTTCACTCAGTGGTATATTCCTATGTCCAAATTGCTCTGAATCGGTTTCAGCAACATTGTTATCAGCACATTCATCTTCGGCAACATCGTAATCACGATCACATAATTCAGCAACATCATCTTCTGGATTTTCGTTACAGTCAGAATCTGCAGATTGCTCGCTTCTGGAATCATGCTCACTTACAAGTTCATCTTCATCTTTCCGAGTATCATCTACATCACTGTCTGCTTCATCTAACCATTTCTGAACTGTAGTTTCGAAGTCTGCATCGAAAAATCTAAAAGTTCGTGAAGAGCCCGCCATAACCTGCAAAATTCAGTTATCTCTGAGGGATAGACTATCAGGTGAGCATGGGTCAATTTGAGAGGTCAAAATGACCCTACATTACTTACTCAGCTAATATTTGTTGGCAGAAGGAACAATATTACAGCACAGACACACTCTCCATTGACATTCAGGAAGTTACTGAGATGCACTGATCAATACCACCAACCGACTTGATTTAGCACGAAATTCAAAATCTCAAAGGGTCAAATTGACCCGGGCTCACCAACTGAGGGTTAAGTCAACTAAGTCAAGGGTTTTAGTTTTGTATACAGTACTTTTGACTAATTCCCATAAAAAGAAGTCTATTGGCGTCAGATCGGAAGATCGTGCTGGCAATTCCATCAATCCTCGCCTCCTTATCAACTGAATTGGAAATATGCGGTTGACGTACTGCCGGACATCAATTTGGTAATGGGGCGGTGCTCAAACTTGCTGAAACCTTTCGTATTCGCTGGACTGGAAGAAGTGTTATTTCTGAGAATTGAGATTATACTGATTATTTAACTCATTGTGACTAGATAATATTAAATAAATCAAATTAATCAAAGATAGCACAGATTTATCCTACATTAATTTGAGTACTGGAATGCAGAGATACAAGTGTAGGTTTACAGTTCCACTACATCGTACGTTTAGCATCACACCATTAATAATTTTTAAATCCAAAAGTAGTTTAATTGTTTTCAGAAATGAGTTTTGAAAGCTGTTCAAGGTATTGTTTAGGAAAATTATCTTATTTGAATTCCAGTGCACGCATGCGGGAAACTGAAATATGTTTTTCGTGATTTTCATGGGTCTACCCCTTACATCTTTTTCAAGTACATTTGTTCCACCTTTGAACGACTAGAAGTTCACATTATATCGTAATTGGAACATTCTGAATCGATTGGCGTGCACAGAATTGCTCTTATCTCGAATTGAAAAGTACAAATAGATTTGAAAGGTGTTTTTTCGTAGCAAACATAAATTTTCCAGATTTTTCGAGAGGTTCGTTAAACTCAATCTTGTTTGTAGGTTCACAATAGATTTCAAATAGATTCCGATTCAATCGAAGATTTCATAGGTTTTTATCAGAACCCCTGCAATTTCGAATTTTCGACCTGTTCTCAATTTTATATATTTTTAGGGGTCTTTTTTCAAGTGAATTTGTTTTATCTTTGATCGACTTGAAATTTATTGGCATACGCAGAATTGCTCTATCTCTACCCCTTCTCGTATTGAAAAGTTCAAATCGAGTTAAAAGGAGTTTTTTTCGTAGCAAACATAATTTATTCAGATTTTTTGATACAGTTCCGTTAAACTCAATCTTGTCAATCTTGTTTGTAGGTGTACAACGGATTTCAAATCGATTCCGATATGATTGAAGATTTCATAGGTTTCTACCAAAACCCCAGCAATTTCGAATTTTTGATCTGTTTTTTTTTCTTGCTCAATTTTATATATGAGCATGAACAAATGATATATTTCCAGAATCAGCATGAAATTTTACGTATATATTGCCAAATCGAAGTGGATCTGATGATTTTGTGTTTTTCGTGATTTTTAGTGGTCTAACCCTTACATCTTTAGTAAATTTGTTTTACTTTTGATCGACTTGAAATTCACAGTATACGTATACTAAATCGACCATTCTGAATCGATTGGCGTACGCAGAATTGTTCTATCTCTAACCGTTCACGAATTGAAAAGTTCTAATCGAGTTGAAAGGAGTTTTTTCGTAGGAAACACACTTTTTTTTAGATTTTTTTATACAGTTCCGTCAATCTTGTACAATGCATTTCAAATCGATTCCGATTCAATTCAAGAATTCATAGGTTTTACCACAACCCCTGCAATTTCGAATGTTCGACCTGTTCTACTTCAAAATTAATTGCATGGTAGCGAAAACGATTTATTTTAAATGACGAATAGTTTGGTGTATCTAAAGAATAATACTATTTAACAGAGTTTACACATCGACATATCTTTAGTATAGGCTTTGAAGTCTAGCTTGGAAAAACGATCTGGGGCTAGTATGTTTGATATTTTGTTTATATTTTTGACGATTGGCCCAATAACCATTGCATTGAAATATTTTTTAGTGACTCGTCTTGAGAGATACTCTTGTGCGACCTGCAACAGAAGCTACAAATGGAGAAATGGGCTGTTGCAGCATCGCAAATACCAGTGTGGAAAGGAACCGCAATTTTTTTGTTCTTTTCCTATGTGCAGTTATAAATCACACCTCAAAGGAAACCTGAAATATCATACAAAACATCAACATAAAGGATATGATGAATATCAGGACTGAAACTGAAAACAGAGAACATCTTGTATGCGCATGCGTCGGACGTAGTCCGGAAGTGATTTGTAACTACTGGAATATTCTGGTGTTAAAATGTCTTCTAGTGCAATATTACCTTGATAGGAGTGTCAAAGTAACATATCTGTGAGTAGCTGGAAATGATTTTTGAACAATGTCTCTCTTTTAGTAGCCAATTCAACGTATTTTGCTATTTCAAGGAATATGTGGAATATGTTGCAAAATTATATGTTTGCTGAAATAAAGATTAATTATCAGCATCAATCGATTTATGGCATTCTTGAAAACATTTATTTATTATCCATTCACATCTAACAATCTGATTACAAGGAATATTTCCATCATATACCGGGTGTCCGCGGAAGGTGTCTCGCCCCTATAACTTTTCCCTTAGTGAGGATAATGGAATGAAATTTGGAGGATTTGACATAAAACTGAGTTTTTTGACAAACATCTCAAGTTCTTGCAACTTTCAGTTTCACCGGAAGTGACTAAAACTTTCGATTTTTAAGTGGAACACCCAGTATATTTTCACCTCTTTTGTCTCCATATGACATTCTAAATACAACCATGTATCTTTGTTACCTTTTCTAACCAATTTATTTTCAAATTTTGAATTTTATTTTTTAATCCAGAGTGCTATGGGTGCGTTCAAATCAACATTTTCAGCTTTTAAATTTTTGGAGAATTACAAGTTCATTGTTTTCGGTCAAAATGTATGTGGTGTGTGAAATTTAATTTTTAAATTGAAATTACTATTTTTGTTTTTTCGAATGGCAAGATGGTGGCTCGTTGGTTTAGGTAAATAGACCATTTTGTTACGATTAATTTGATACCGCACACAATAGGATTTGAACAAAATTCCGTTGAAAAACTAAAAACTATGTTAGATCTGAAACACAACTGATAAAACAAATTCATTAAGGAGTTCCACTTCTTATTTTACTTCGCTTCTGCAAAAGTAAATTGGGTATTTTTTATTATTTATTATTATTAAGAACATGTCGATGATAGTATTCATGCAAGAAGATTTGATATTAGCTTTTGGACTATTTATTTTGTTTTCTCAGTTGTGTTGGTTACAGATTGCTCGATGCATCTAAATCTTATTTTAATCTCCTGAGATCCTTCAATTTGAGAAATTTGTGATATAATCTTTTGAAGTTTTTCATGTAAGTTTGTTTGAAACCTAATAATGTGCAGTATCAAATTATTCGTAACAAAGTGCTCTTTTTTCTAAATCTGACACGCCACCATTGATTTGAAGGTATTCATAGAATAAAAAATAAATTTAAAAGTAAAATTTGGTTACAGAAAGTGACAAATAACACATGGTTGTATTCAGTAAATCATATGGAGAAAAAATAAGTGAAAATATACCTGGGGTCTCCTTTGAAAATTGAAAGTTCTGGTGTAACCGGAAGTTGTATGAGGCTGCATTACTTGTCAAAAGATGCAGTTTTGTGTCTCATACAGATACTAAAAGTTACACTATCTTCAAAAAAAAATAATAGGGGCGAGCCACTTTCCGCGTACACCCGGTATAAGATAAGAGGAATGCAATTTTTGTAATTACACAAATGCATCAAAATTACCGATAATTTTCCATGAGAGCATGTTGTCTAAAAACTGCATGAGTTTATTTGAAAATAACCGAATGCAATTTTTTACTGACAACATGCTTGAATGGAAAATTATCTGGTTTATTTTGATGCACAAGTGTAATTCGGTAGAATATTTTCGGTGTTGAAAGAAAAATGTTTGTGCTGCTGTTTCACTTTCAACTACATTTTCCTCAATAGAGTGTATGGACCACTCACCAAAACACGACAGTTTTTCACTTTTTGAAGTATATCTGACATTTATCAGTATTGTCAGTCAGTGTTGTTGTTATTGGTGTCATGTTGACGGGAAGTTTTTGCAGTGCAATTATTGCTCTAATTTTTCGATAACGGCATTCCTCTTATGACAAATTTTATACAGTGTCATGATGTCATTAATTTCAGGTGGTGTTTCCTTGTCATATTTTATGAAAAAAAGTTCACATAAATGTATGTCCTAACTTTCTTTGTTTTCAAGTGACGGAGTGGTAACGTTTTAATAAAAAATAGGTTACATATTAATTACTCAAAAGTCTTTTCGCCGATTTTCATGAAACCTGGTGTGTATATTGGCACTTATAAGCTTGTTTTCATGAGGTTAGATCTCAAATTATGAGCAGCAAAGGGTCACCTGATTGATAAATATGGTAAAAATCATCGACCTTATAATTGGTCTACAGGTACAGTTCAATGATCAAATATGTTTCGACACTAACAAACCTCTTATGTGAGATTATACTGGCACTAGTAAATATAAAAGGTTAAATGTATTTAGTATTACACACGTCTATAGGGTAGGAGAAAATAATATGTCTTAAACAATCCGCAATAGTATGGTGCACCTTACCTTGTAGCGTTAACACATTAGCATTAGGTAAAAGACTATGCTATGAAAAAGGATATTAGTAGAGTACTTAGTGCTATAAATGGTACTTGGAGTGCAACGTCGGGTCTACTAGACTGGTACAACCAAGCTGATCTTAGTTGCAATGGTGTTTCTTTGAGAGTCACTGCTCCAAGGGCAGGAAACTTGGATGCTACCACCAGGTTGAGCTTAGCTGAAATGCTGCTTCTTCGACAGTCACGCTACCAGTACCTGAATGCTCTACTCAATGGCTATAGTAGGTGGAAGATGGTCTCAAGAAAGACATACCATACATCAACGGAGTCATGAAACTTCCTCCAGAAAGGAAAGAAATACAGTGGTAGGGACAGAACTATAGTGCCCTATACATAAACCCTGAAATGCAACAAGAGCTTGACATTTTGTTCAACAAGTTGGATGACCTAATAAATTCCTCTGTCCAGAACAGGCCTAGGCGGTAGGCTCTTTCAGATGTCAAAATATCCTGGTCAAGAGGTTAACAGCGGCACATAGGGTACCCAAAAGGCCTAACAAATCAGATCCTAAAATACATGAAGAACTGCCATGTGCGAGACTTACCAGAGATAATTGGGTTATAGAGTCCTCCGAGAGGTAAGGTTCAGAAATATGCATACAAAGCAATTCAATCGACTAAACGAAAACTGGAACCTCTAGGCAGTTGCAAGATATAATCCCTTTACGGACGATTCAAATGGAAATAAAATTCTTACAACTCATTCCCCAATCATGTCAAAAGTGAAAAGCCCAGTTTCTTCTTCGTCTCAAACTTCAAGTCAAAATGTCAAGTTCATGGGCATGGTTGCCAAGTACACTTCTCGAAGAGTATTACACTCTCAACTTATTATTCTTTTTCCACAAGCTAGAAAGATATTATGAAGCACTATCCTCAAATAAAACACGCCTGAGTAATACTGCATGGCATAACCCATTTCGCCTCTTCAGTTATGAAACCAACAACATAAGTCACACCAACCACAAGTCAATGGCCTACTCCGCTTGCGCACACCCAAGACGTGGAATGAAGAGTGTGAACAGAGTTCCAAAAGTAAACAACTAAATCACGAATGACAAGTAATAACCTTGGGATAACTTGAAATATGACGTTACTAAAACATGATGACGTAAATGTAAAATGAATATACCTGGTAGTATTATGCAATGGGGACGCCTACTTCCGTGTTCAATTGAGAAATAGTTGGATTACGAGTGAATACACTCTCGAAGAAGCAACATTTGATATCAATATAAGTATTGTTGGTGATTGAAAATTATGAAATGAATGCAGAAGGCAAAAAGTGGTAAAATGCATGTAAGATATAATGGAAAAATTCGATATACCCTGAAAAGTTAATAATAAAAAAATAACGTTACACATTTGTGCATAAAACTAAATATAATTTCAAGGAAATATGCAGTAACTGAAAGAAACATCATTCACATAACTTTGAATTATGTAAATCGCAATACAATCTGATGTTGATGTCATCTGGTTTTCTGTATCTCGTCTCATTTCATTTTATTATTTATATTTGCATATATACAAAATAGTGATATGAATAAATTTTAAAATTTGAAATTTGACCAGACGATACTGTGCTAAATTGTGAATGTTCTGATGTGTCATCAACAGTAATACCACAAGTGATTGAATTTTCGCGATAAGTCTGTCGATTCATTCCTGAACGAAACTGAATTGCTTCGAGAAAACACCACTAGTCCGCAGGACGAGTTTTCTTGAAACAATTCTGTTGAGTTCAGAAATAAAAGACAGACTTATGAGATAATTCCAATCACGAGTGGAATTTTATTAGACTATTTCACAAACAAAGTGAGAGGAAAACAATCTGAAATATAGCAGAATTAGACGAAATTAGCAAATAAGTTAATTTGAGAAATTAATAAAGTTCAATAAACAGGAAACATTGATTTATTCGATAAAATTTATCCCAAATCTGCTCGTGTTTGAATGCGTGCATAGCGTCATTACTTATATTTGGCGTTTAACTGTCTGGATACGCAATCCATCAAATTTCTCAACACTCTCAACAGTTTTAACTAACTCCGTTGTAAGACGTTAGATAGGGCGCATATACACTCCTTTCAGGAAATGTAATTGAAGAGTGTCGCCCTCATCAGTCAATATTTTCGATCAGTTCAGTTCAGTAGAGATCGAGTTCAATACATATCACTTTTCGCATGTACTTATTATCTGATCGGAACCGCATTTTCAATATTTCTGAATTCGCAAGAATAGTGTCTTCAAATCAGTTTTCACCGCTTTGAATCAGTGTAACAGTGTTTACCATCACCTGTAATTTTCGTGTAAAAGGAAAACATTTCTGGTAATTCGAATCTTCGAAATCCTTTCCTTCGTCCTTCTCTCTCCTCGAACATACCCTACCTATTACCACAGAGGAACGAATAGAAGAGAGAAACTCCCGAAGTGTTGGCCAATCGTCAGAAAAGGGTGAGTTATATAATCAAAAATTTCATTGAATTATATTTTGAAATATTTCCGCAATCGCACCAACATTATTTATGGTCCTTCGATCCAAGATTGTTGTGGAAAACAGCTGATTTGAAGATACGTCTCTTTATAAGAAACATTACGTTTTTTATATCTCGCACTTTTTACTGAATTGTTCCATATTCGCAAGTTAGAGTTTATTATTTTAAATTTTCATTGGAATTGTTTTTGTTGAACAAATTTATCACATTCGTACGGCAATTATGGCGAGTACATTGGAAAAACAATTAGTAATTTTTGAAAAGAAAAAAGAAATGTATTTTATCAAAATGCAATCGATTTATGACCTTTCAAAAAGGGCTTCCAAAGACGAAAGAAGGGTTCATGAATTTCAAATAAAAGCTAGAACCATGAATAAGGTTAGGGATGATTTCGTAGAAATCATAGACAAAATGAATGAAGTTAATTTTGAAATAAAAGAAAAATTTGTTCCGTCATACGCGGAAATTGAAGCTTTTGATGAAATGTATTACGTTGCAAATGATTCATTCGTCTTATTGGAATGCAAAAGAGAGGCAAAAACCGCAAAAGAAGTTAGGTTTCCCACAACCGCAGGTTCTAGCGTTTATGGGTTTGGTGCAAAATTGAAACCTATTGATTTGCCCAAGTTCAGTGGCGTACCAGAAGAATGGCCAACATTTCATGAACTTTTTACAAAAATGGTTCATGAGAATATCGCATATACAGATGTTGAGAAAGTTACGCATTTGATTACGCATTTGGAAGGTTCAGCGAGATTGGTTTGCGGGTCTATTCCACCCACTGCAGATAATTATACACTGATTAGGCAAGCTCTTATTGATCGTTTTGAAGATAAGAGAGCTCTTTCTGCTTCTTATCTAGAAAAGATTTTGAATTTAAACAGCTTCAAACAGAATCTGAACAGGGGTTAGAGAATTTTCCTTCAAGTTTTGTAGAACCAGCTAAAGCACTCAAACAAATGAAATTGACTGATCTTGCAGACATGATATTTTTGCATTTGGCGTTGAAAAGGTTGGATTCAACTAATTCTAGAATGTTTGAAAACAATAATCGCTCGGGTACTGATATCCCAAAATTTGATTTGTTAGTTACATTCGTTTCTGAACAAGTCAAAATCCTAGGACGTAGCAACTCTTCCAAGCCTGCTTCTACTCTAAAACACTTTTCACATTCGCAATCTAAGAATCAAGCTAATTTGAAAAGTTCACAAAATATAAATTACGCATTATTGACGCGGGAACCAAAAACGGGTTCTTTCGTGGAGAACACCTCGACTTCGCAAAATCCCAGAGGTACCGTCAGTGAATGCTCATTATGTAATTCGCATGACAACCACCTCTTGTACTTCTGTCCCACATTCAAGAAGTTGAAAGTAGAAGACAGATGGAACTATGTCAAGTCAAAGAAACTTTGTTTCAATTGTCTCTCGCATATCTTCACAGTGCGCATGTTGATTCAAATACAGCATCTGCCACAGCCACATCCGCACCAGCCACATCCGCATCACCCACATCCGCACTAGCCACATCCGTAACTCCTAGTTGCTCTTTCGCAATTCAATCACAGTCGTTTTGTTCCACCGATGTATTACACGATCTCCGGATTCCTTCGACTGTCTTGCTTGCCACAGTTACTGTCTTAGCAAGAAATTCCGGTGGTAAAATACATGAGCTGCGGGGCATTCTAGATTATGGCTCGCAATCGCACTTTGTTACTCACAAAACTTGTCGCAAATTAGGGCTCATAATGGAATCTAAATCCTCAATGGTCAAAGACATTGGTTTATCTCCTCTGAACTTGTCTTCTGGTACCATTCTCAATTTTCATTCAAGGTTTGATCCAGAAAACAGTTATGTCGCACACGCACTTGTCAAAAGTTTAAGTGAACGCATACCGACTGCTCCTGTTTCTCTAGCAAGACTGTCACACTTGACAGATTTACCACTTGCTGATATGTATTTCCAGAATCCACGAGAAGTGGATATTCTCATTGGAGCAGAATTGTGGCCACTGAGTGTAGGTTCACGAAAAATAGTTGGTCCTGCAAATTGTCCTGTCGCGCTTGAAACAACGCTTGGCTATGTGGTTATAGGTCGTGCAGACATCGAAACTGCTACACGATCTGATTCTGTTTGTTTATTCGCACAGGCGCAAAAGCAACATTCACTTGAAGATGTCGTTCGAAACTTTTGGGAACTTGAAGAAGTACCTAAACGTAAACTTTTGAGTGTAAATGACAAGAAATGCGAAAAGTTTTTTATGGACACTTATATTCGCAACCCAGACGGTACATTCACTGTTCGTCTACCGTTTCGCAAATTACCAGACATTTGGGATTTTCTAAAGACGCTTGTATAGCAAAATTTGTGCCCCTTGAACGCAGACTTTTCAAGAATCCAACAATGCATACGGTGTACAAAAACATAATAGACGAGTATATCCAAAATGGTACAGTGTCACGTGTTGGTCACACAAATGAAAAGTTGTATGAATATGCATATTATTTGCCACATCATGGTGTTTATCGTCCTGATCATCCGACTACTCCTTTACGCATTGTATTCAACGCTTCCTCGCCTACAAGTTCATCATATTCATTGAATGATTTGATGTTTGTAGGACCCAAATTGCACGCAGATATTTTCAGAATGTTGATACACTTCAGGCTTTATCCATTTGTATTGACATCAGATATCAAACGCATGTTTTTACAAATAAATGTTGATCAGCGAGATCGTCGATTTCAGCGTTTTATCTGGAGATCAGACCCAAGTGAGCCGCTGAGAGTGCATGAGGTCAATAAAGTTGTGTTTGGCAACTCCAGCTCTCCATATTTAGCAAATAGGATCATCCTTCTCCTAGCCGAGTTAGAAAGATCACGTTACCCACTCGCTTCTGTGGTGGCTGAGCGGGACGTTTATGTCGATGATGTTGTAACATGTACAGAATCAGAAGAAAAGTTGATTGAACTTTATGACCAACTGCAGTCAATGTTCACATCAGGAGGATTCACGTTATCCAAATGGAAAACGAACTCTAAAGAATTGATGAAAAAAATTCTGGAAGAATCACACATGTTATCTGCAATCGATTTTAATCGTGATTGCTGGTCCAAGGTTCTTGGTGTCCAGTGGCTATCACAAAAAGACGCATTTTCATGTGCCGTGGATGTCAACGAGTCATCTTGCACAAAACGCACAATTCTAGCCTTAACTATGAGTATATTTGGTCCATTGGGATTAGTCTCACCTGTAACAATCATTGCCAAACTTATCTTGAAAGAACTTTGGATAAGTAATACAGAATGGGACGATACACCTCCACTGGAAATTGTGGAAAAATGGAAATCATTCCAGAATAGTCTTCCGCTTTTGAACCAGCTGATCGTTGATCGTCATGTGGGTCTAGTTGAAGGCGCTCACACAACATTGGTGGGTTTTGCTGACAGCTCCGTCAACGCATATGGTGGTTGTGTTTATGTGCGCACTTACATAATAGGTCGCAAACCAGTTGTGAAGTTGTTATGTGCGAAATCAAAGGTCGCACCCAAGCGGGTAGTCACGATACCGCGACTCGAGTTATGTGCAGCCCTGTTATTGTCGAATTTGATGAAGTCCATTCTCGAAAGTTATGAGTCTCGACAAAAATTCGATTCAGTTTTCGCTTTCACAGATTCCAAAGTCACCTTGTATTGGATACGCTCTGACCCCTCATGGTGGAAAATATTGGTGGGAAATCGCATTGCACAAATACATGAAAACCTAGCGCCGCAACAATGGTATCACGTTTCAGGCGATGAAAACCCTGCCGATGTGCTATCGAGAGGGACAACGCCTGAAAATCTTTTTCACCATCCATTGTGTTGGACAGGTCCGTCTTGGCTCAAAGAGAATGAGTCAAGTTGGCCTCTATCTGAAAATGACGAGCATAATGAAATTCCAGACACTGAGGTCAAAATAACCTCATTTGTCGCCACTGTAACATCTGACAACATACTATCGCCACTATTGGATATAATTTCTACATTCAGGAAACTGTTACGAGCGACAGCATACATCTTCAGAGCATGTACCCGATCCAATCTGAAAACTCCTTTCGTGAAATACGAAGAGCTGCGAAAGGTGACAGACTTCTGGATTCGCTATGTTCAATCGCAAGTATTTCATGATGAAATATCCAAACTACGTAAGGGATTACAAGTCACCAGAAATATCCGTCATCTCGACCCATTTCTGAGTGAAGGTATCCTCAGGGTGGGGGGTCGACTTCAAAATGCACCATTACTATCGTACGATCAGAAACATCCTATACTGCTTCCTTCTAAAGGAAGATTCGTGGATATGGTAATCGACCAATCCCACATCGATCTTCTTCACGCAGGACAGCAGCTCGTTTTTTCTAATCTGCGACAGAGGTATTGGATTTCTCACGCGATTACACGTATCCGTACACGAATCCATCGTTGCAATATTTGTTTCCGCACTCGTCCAAAACCAACAATTCCAAAGATGGCTCCACTTCCTGGCTCTCGGGTGGAGAAGTCCCGCGTATTTGACCACACTGGGGTCGACTACGCTGGCCCCTTTTTCGTCACACCACAACGTCGCAGAGGACAACGTATCTTGACGAAGGCGTACATCTGTTTGTTTGTGTGTCTTTCAGTGAAAGCTGTACACATGGAACTAGCCTCTGATTTGTCAACAGATTGCTTCCTCGCCGCATACAAGCGCTTCATCTCACGGAGAGGACCGTACTCTTTTCTGCTGTCAGATGGAGGAACAAACTTTATTGGTGCCCGCAGAAAGCTAAGTGAGCTGGGCGAATTGATCACTTCCGCATCATTTAGAGCAAATATTGGGGGAGAATTAGCTTCCAAAGGAATTGAATGGAAGAATAACCCTGCCAATGGACCCTGGTTTGGGGGAATCTGGGAGTCCAACATCAAGAGCGTCAAGGGACATCTCCAACGCTTTATTGGAGACCAAGTACTCACGTATGAGGAATTCAATACTGTTCTCATACAAGTTGAGGCTGTAATGAATAGTAGACCATTGTGCGCGCTAAGTAATGATCCCATGTCTCCTACCGCGCTAACGCCTGCACATTTTCTCACCTTGGGCACAAGTTTAAATCAAATTCCTGCAGAGGACGTTAGAGATGTTCCTCAGAATCGCTTAACAAGATATCAAATGATGGATCGCATCGTTCAAAATTATTGGGACCGTTGGCACAACGAATACCTCCATACACTTCAAAGTGGACAAAGAACTCAACGCCAATCAACGAAGGAGCCGTTGTGGTTCTCATGAAAGACAATGTTTCACCTTTACACTGGCCACTTGGAGTGATAGAAAAGGTCTATCCTGGAGCTGATGGTGGGGTTCGAGTTGTCACTGTCAGAACTCGTTCTGGTACCTATCGCCGTCCAGTGGGCAAAGTTTGTCCACTCCCAACCCAAAAATTCATACTTTTTCGAAATCATTGTCAATGTTATTTGTTTGTTGTTGTTATTGTTCACGTCTTTTCAATAATAAATATTAGTTTTGTTGCTTTAGTACTGCAATTAAATTTTTTTTCATTGTTCAGAAACAATGTTTCAGGGTGGGGGGTAATGGATACGCAAGCCATCAAATTTCTCAACACTCTCAACAGTTTTAACTAACTCCGTTGTAAGACGTTAGATAGGGCGCATATACACTCCTTTCAGGAAATGTAATTGAAGAGTGTCGCCCTCATCAGTCAATATTTTCGATCAGTTCAGTTCAGTAGAGATCGAGTTCAATACATATCACTTTTCGCATGTACTTATTATCTGATCGGAACCGCATTTTCAATATTTCTGAATTCGCAAGAATAGTGTCTTCAAATCAGTTTTCACCGCTTTGAATCAGTGTAACAGTGTTTACCATCACCTGTAATTTTCGTGTAAAAGGAAAACATTTCTGGTAATTCGAATCTTCGAAATCCTTTCTTTCGTCCTTCTCTCTCCTCCAACATACCCTACCTATTACCACAGAGGAACGAATAGAAGAGAGAACCTCCCGAAGTGTTGGCCAATCGTCAGAAAAGGGTGAGTTATATAATTAAAAATTTCATTGAATTATATTTTGAAATATTTTTTTCGCAATCGCACCAACACTGTCACAAATACGAAGCTGAAAACACCGAACTTGACAGACCAATCGGAGTCATGAGTCTAGTTCGGTATTATCATTATAAATAGAAGTAAGATAGTGAATGCCTGTGGAAAAGGCATTGGACCCAAACACGAGTGTCATCTAGCGTGATTAACTACAAACATGAATATTTGACGGCATTTTAATGAAGGGTTCTTCAGAAAACCATCATTTTATTGCTGTACTATTGTTTCAATCAAGTAACAACATAACTTGGAGGCCAGATCACTGAAGTTACGACATGACTTGGATGCTAGATCACTGTCGCCATCTACATGTCGCATCCATTTGAAACCAATACTAATCCCATAAGATTGGCTAACAATCTTAATTCTATTTAAACAATGGCGTTGTTGATAATCCGAATTTGACTAGAGCTCCTGATTCAGATGGTTCATTTGACAAGTGCGTGAAATAGTCGATGTAATATTTGGCTCAAAATCGTCGAAAACGAATTTTACCGAGCGTAACCGAAATAGAAGCGGCAACAATTCGCGGCTTATACTGAAATGACTGGAGACGGTACTGAGGAGTACTGAACCAAGTATTGAATGGGGGTACCGAATATAAGTTGGGTACTGAAATATGTGAATTGGGTACTGATTTTTGTACTGAAAATATTTTCGTGAGCCGGAGGTACTGATTCAAGTACTGTAGAGATACTTGTATTGATGAAGGGTGTTCTGAAATACTGAAAATTCTGAGATGTCAACTTTTGTTGTTTTTTTTTGTTATTACCGTCAACCGATTACACCCCTACGCGCAACTCTCGGAAGTCTTCGAGAGACTTGTGTGAGCTAGGGAAGACGCAGCCCTTACCTTTTAACGTGTGATGCCATGCACGAGACCGGTGAATCGGTGGATCGAACCCACGATCCCACGCTTGCAAGGCGTACGCTTTTACCAGCCGACCACCACGGCCCATACTGTTGAAAGAGTTGTTACCCCCTCGTTAATTGTAGATAAATCGTATTTGTTTTCTTCTCGCTTATCAAGGACTTTTCATAGTTTTTCCAATAGAAATAAATATATATTTTTTGATGAACTATTAACTGTTAGCGACAGTGCAATAAATTGGTGTAATAAGGGACTTCTGATTGAAATCTGCTTGATCCAAGTTTATTTTCCAAAAGTGAATAATGTGCATGTTATGGCTTAGGAAATCACTATCATTATTTTTCATCGTATGGCGAACATATGGAATTCTTTTCACTATTTTTCTCCTATTTGTAATGAATTCCAGGAAATACGGTATATCGATGTGGCGCATGTTCTAAGGAGTATAGACACAAGCGATCACTTCAGAGACATGAGAAATTCGAATGTGGAAAACCGCCGATGTTCAAGTGTGAAATTGAGGGTTGCTCGTTTCAGGCCAAAATCAAATCGAACTTGAAACAGCACGTGAGCCGACACAATTTGGATTCATCGCAATGAACTTTTTGGGAATGCGTTCACTCTGGTGGAGAATTTGGCAGTTTTGTGTCATGACATCAATAGACCTGTTTATATTTATTTATTTATTTATTCACTTACTTTTTGACCCAAGTATTAATTAATATCCAAACATACCAAAAATTCAATTACATGTATAGTAATTCAAGAAGTTGTCGTCAATTATCACATTCAAAGATGAGTTGTTGAATTTCTAATCAAAACTATGAATAGCAATAACATGAGAAAATATTGATACTACTTTCATTTCGCCTTTCGAGAAATTCAGTGAGGTTTAGAGGCCTATTTCACAGCTAGGAAAACAGAGCAATGTGTTGTCTAAAGGAACCCGCAAACTCCCTATGGAATTTGGTCCCGGTGGATTTTTTGAATTTTTGGTATGATATAGTATGATCGAAGGTTTAAATATGCCTGAATAGGAGAAAGAGTTTTTATGATTATCCTCCTTCCTCCCAAAGGGCACAAAACCAAAAAATTTTGATGCATTTTTCTGAATTTTTAATATGATGCATTTCAAGTTATTTTGAATAGAAATTAATTGGATGACAAACCCCAGAAATGAATAATTTTAATGCTAGGGGTCGTTGAAATCATACCTTGACTATTCATTATTATAGGCTGAAACAATACCTCTACGTACATATTTTAGCTTGGATTATGCTGAACAATAGTGTAATTTTTTATACAAAAAATCTAAATCCTTCCCCTTCCCCTTTCGGAAAAAAATGGAACCTCATCGTTTATCCACTGGACCCTTCATTTGGTATTGAGGAGGAGGAGAAAATAGGGGCTTTGAAGCTGGTCAGAAAATATTTATTTTCAAGACCCATGCAGAAATGGATCTCAGATTTTTCAACCAGTTGTCAAAAATACCATAGGAGGTGTGCCAAATACGAGCGTTGCCTTTGATATTTCGGGATTAGAGAACAAAAACAAATAATAATCATCAAAAATCACTTCAGTGTTTTTCAAAATATTTCCCATGAAGATCTATACACTCCTGCATGCGTTTGAACCAATTTTCGAAGCACGTTTGCCACTCTGATTGAGGTATCTCCAAAACATCCATTCTGAACGCATCAACCGCTTCTGCATGTGTCGAAAAACGTTGACCTATCAGTTTATATTTACGTACGGGAATAAAAAGAAGTCATTCGGTGCCAAGTCAGGACTATACTACGGCGGATGACTCATCAAATCAACGTTTTGAGTGCTCAAAAATGTTGTTGTTTGAGCCGATGTGTGCGAGCTCGCATTCTCGTGGTGAAGAGTGATCCGTCTTCGGCGGTTGGTTTTCCTCATTTCTTAGAAGGCAATTGGCAAACAAATGGTTCTGTACCACTCAGAATTGACTGATTTGCGTTGTTCTAGTGGTACGGTTGCGACATGTCCAGTTTTTCCGAAAAAACAGGTTACCACTTGCTTGGAAGTGTTTCATGCGCGAACAACTTTTGTTGACTTTGGCTCATCTTGAAACACCCATACAGTCGACTGCTGTTTACTTTCGGGCTCATGCGCATAAATCCACCATTCGTCACCTGTAACGATAACATAGACGTGTTTCGAAGCACTGCGATCGTATTTTTTGAGCATTTCTTTCGACCAATAGACACAAGCCTTTTTTTTGATTTATTGACAAATTGTTTGGGATCCAACGCGAACAAAATTTTTTAACACTGAAATGTTCTTGCAATATTGAATGTATGCTGGTGCCACTAATGCCTAAGGTTGTCTCAAACTCACGATAGGTCACATGATGATCTTTCAATATCAGTTCGCGCACAGCATGAATGGTTTTCGGAACAACAACTGATTTTGGACGACCTTCACGAAATTCGTCTTGGGGCGAACTACGACCTCAATTGAATTCACCATACCATCGATAAACACTGGTCCTTGATGGAGCTTCATCACCAAAATAAAAGATCATCGATGCACTGTTGCTGAGGTAATCCACGTCGAAACTTGTAGAAAATAATCGCACGAAAATGTTCACGATTTAATTCCAATTTTTGATCGAGATGAATCTTTTGAGTTACTGTAAACAACACAAATAGTGCTCGTATGTTGAAACGTTCTGAGTACGCATAACCTAAAAAATGTCAAACTTTACGATAGAGCTGTCAGTTGCCAGATTACAACACTAGGGTAGTCCAATCTCGAAATATAAAAGGCAACCCTCGTACTTAAAATTGGATAATGCAACTGAATATACTGAAAATTGTTTGAGAAGAATTTTGGTAACTCTTTAAATTGAGGCCGGTACATCGTATGAAACTTTGAAAATGCACGGATAATGGAAGAGTGCATCTGTTGTGGAAGGTTAAATAGAACCATTGTTTGAAAAAAAGTAAGATAGTCAATGCCTGTGGAAAAAGTATTGGACCCAAATGAGAGTATCATCTAGCGTGATTAGTTACAAACATGAATTTTTGACAAAATTTTAATGCACGGTTCTTCAGAAAACCCTGATTTTAGTGCTGTACCATTGTTTGAATAAAGTTACGACATGACTTGGAGGCCTGATCACTGAAGTTACAACATGACTTGGGTGCGTGATCTCTGTCGCCATCTACATCTTCATCTATATTTGAATCCAATAATATTCCCATAAGGTTGGTTAACTATCTTACTTCTATATAAACAATGATAAAACATTTACTCTAAAACAAAGTGTCAACAATGATAGTAAATTCGGTTACAGAATCACATGAATTTCCCAGAGGTTCTGTTATGAATGACCTTAAAAGTACTAGTGGTCAAGTTTTTTCTTCTGAAGTTTCGAAATAAAATCCGAAGCTTTTGGGTCACATAATTTTTCCGGAAAATTCGAAAGATGCACTTTCAATTTATGGCCATAACGGCCGCTTATAGTGCCCTCTGGGTATTCATGACAACCACATCCAAGGTGAAATAAACAAATAATATACAAGTGAAAAATACATAATTTTACAAAATAAATCATTTTCATGAAAACAAAGGAATTCTATCTCTTCAATGAATTCTCATAGTTTGTGTTCTTGTGGTCTTGTGCTCAAAAATGTCTGACATTTCATAAAACTTTTTGACATTTTAATAATTTTAATTAATCATAAGAGATATATAAGTGCTTGCTGATTGCGAATAGGGGCAAGATGTCATATTTCTTCAATTTTTCATTTTCCAGGTGAAACTATGGGCCATCTACTGAGACACGTTGTTTTTATCAAGAATACGTGTCCAATATGCTCAAAAGCTTTCCAAAGGAAGGACCACGCTCAACGACATTACATGGAACTTCACGTGAAGAAAGAAGTTTATGAATGTTCGAAATGTCATAGGAAATTCAAACGGAGATACGTTATGGACAAACACGAAAGGCTCTGTAATGGCTTGCCCTTCTATCAATGCTGGAGTTGTAAGACTATTTACAAGACAGAAGAAAATTTGATAAGCCATATGAAAAAAGTGCACAGTCTTCATTTAGTATAAACTCGAACTCATTTTAGGATATTGAATTAATACAGATATTATATGGATAAAACAAGGGAAGTTGTCTCGACTGGACTAATACTAATAATTTAATGTCTTATTTGGGATGCAGTCAGAAGATGGCCACTATTAAATGATAGTATTTGGTATTGCCTGAGCTTTCGAAATTCTTCATTTCATTTACAAAGACATCTAAAAAGACATCTGGTGAAGAATTGGAAATTCTTAAATGTTTCAATATTCTACTTACAACATGAGGTTTAATCTTGAAGCAAAATAAGTAAAAACATCGAAAAAGATCCTAATAAAAAGAAAAAACAGAGGAATGAAATGAACTCAAAAATGATATATTTAAACTTGATTGACATCAAATTATGATTTCTGTTTGTAAAGGGTGAAAACTTGTTGATTTACATTCTAACAAAAAGAGAATGATGAGGAAAATGAAAATGAGATAAAAATAATAAAATGAAAAATGTTTATGGAAAAATAACTTTTTAACGTTTCATATATCAATTTAGTAGTCTGAATGGTATATTTATGAATTCACTAGATTCAATTTAGTTTAGATATTGTTTTAACTGAAGGTTATACTTTTCGGACTCAATCGATTATTGAAAAGACTTCACTTTGAAGGCAAATTTCTTTTACAATAAAATCAACTCCCAACATTTCGGATTGCATTAAAAGAAAAACAATTCCCTTTCTCCTTTTGAATGATTTATTGAAGTTAAGTGTGAGAATCAAAATATATTTATAAATTAACAATAAAGGTTTGATATTTAATTACGTTGGACACACTTACGTAATGTGAAAATATGAAACACGACAAGAAATTGAATAATTTATTATAAGAAATTCAACATATTATCCTCAAAATTTGTGGGAATATTGAATAAATATGTGATTGCTTCAGAAACTAATGAATTTCAAGTATGATATGTTAATAATTTCATTAGATTGTAAGATCTTTGCACTTTGCACATTCGACATTGTTCTTATGATTATGGGATTGATTACTCAGGGAGTAATGAATATTTTGTATGTACTTCTACACTCTATTTCCACAGTTTATTTCAACACAGTAAATCCCATGTTTTGAATTTTCACACTTCTGACTGTATTTTTACTCTGTGTTTCCACACCATTGACAGTATTTTTACTCAATAAATATATTGACATTTTTTCTCTGTATTTCTACACATTTATTATTGTATTTTCAATATTTTTCTGCTGTGTCTTTCATTTTTACATACCTTGCTGAAATCTTATACATACAGGGTGTTAATTAAGTACGTTGACAAACTTCGGGAGGTGATTCTTTGAAGGTTTTCAGGACGAAATGTTCATATAAACATATGTCCCAAACGGCTTGGTTTTCGAGATACAGGGTGATAAAAATACATTTTTTTCAAGATTTTTTAGAGTTAACTTCGACATTTTCTATCATCAGTTCAAATTAGGCAAGTACAATCCATTCAATAGTACGCACGATACAAAATAATGCATTTCTCAAATAATTCACAGGGTCCTCCTTTTTTCAGAGTCATGCTTTGTTCAACCCTTCAGAATTTTTTTTCCGCCGCCACTGACATATTATGAGAAAGGAATAATGAATGTTGTTTCATTTAACATCTTTTTGCTCTCTTGATGTTTTTCATTTACTTGTACGGTTCAGGAGTTACAATGAAAATATTAACGCAAACATTTTCCAGTAACGCATAACATAAAGAAATTTGAGAAGCAAATAGTCTAACAAACTTGAAGGGTGATTCTTTGAAAGGTTTCAAGATGAAAAGTTCATATAAACATGTCCCAAGCAGCTTGGTTTTCGAAGTACAGGGTTATCAAAATACATTTTTTAGGAGTTTTTGGAGTTTACTTCGAAATTTTCGACAATAATCGATCCAAATTAGTTCAAATTGGACAAGTACAATCCATTCAATAGTGTGCATGATATAAAATAATTCATTTCTCGAAGTGTCATTGCCACTCTCCAAAGATTAGCGCGTGACGCAATACGTCATTTTGTTCTCATTACACAAATAGCTATTTTCTGCTCGTGTAGAGAAAATGTAATGTTATGGAGCTCCCATACATTTTTTACCATAACTCAGGTTGAATATGTATTGCACAAAGTTAATTATGGCAAAATAATTTTGGACATTTTCAATAGTGAATAACTTTATTATCAAATACTAGAGCAAAGTAACATAAATTCCCTAGGAATAAAATTAAGTTCAGAAAAGGACCATTATTGAAATTGATATGTCAGAGCAGCTGCTGGAAATGGCCACCGCCAACTTCAATGCATGCGTTTATGCGCCTAACCATAGACTGGCGGACACGCTCAAAAATACCAGGAGTGTTTCTTATAATTCCGCATGACTCCTGTATGCGATTCCTCAGGTCTTCTTCACTTTGAACTGGAGTTCGGTACACTAATGATTTAAGGTGCCCCCAGAGGAAAAAATCAAGTGGATTCATATCGGGTGACCTTGGTGGCCAAAGTTGTGGCCCACCACGCCCAATCCAGCGATCAGAATAATTCTCATCTAAATATTGGCGTGCAACCAATCTGAAGTGTACTGGAGCACCATCATGCATAAACCAAATTCCAATTCTTTCCCTCAGTGGGATCTCTTCTAGGAGTCCAGGTAAGATGAATTCAAGAAAATGTCGATAATGGTCACCATTGAGTCTATGAGGCAGAAAATGTGGCCCGATAAGAAAATTCCCTACAATTCCAACCCAAACATTCACAGAAAACGTCTCTTGAAAATGGTTTTCAATCACGGCGTGTGGGTTTTCATCAGCCCACATATGATTGTTGTGAAAATTAATAATGGCTTTACGGGAAAAGCATGCCTCATCGGTGAATAACACTTGAGATAAAAACCATGGATTTTCCTACAATTTATTTCGAATCCAAGTGCAAAAAGTTAATCTCTTTGGAAAATCCCTTGGCAGAAGAGCTTGAGCACGCTGTATGTGATAGGGATAAAGTTGTTGCTCTTTTAAAATTTGCCATACCAATACATGGGTTACGTTAAACTGTGCCGCAATTTGTCTTGTACTGATGCCTGGATGCTGCTCAATTTCGTTAAGTACAGCTTCTTCTATCTGAACTGTTCTAACTCTCCTGGGTCTTCCTATGAGAACAGCAGACCTCTTGAAAGTACCTGTTTCACGAAGACGGGAGTGAATATTGATGAACATTTGTGTGCTGGGAATATGACGTTGTGGAAATATTTCTAGATACATTCGTCTGGCGGCACGAGCGTTACCATCAGCCATTCCATACATTAAGTGCATGTCTGCCATTTCTGAATTTGTATATTCAACCATTTTATCCAAAGGAATATTGAATGAATCTGCTTCATAGCTTGCACTAATGAAGAATTAACAATGAGACAGTTTCTCAACTTTCGATAACTGTCAAGTTGTTGATATTTAAATAAATGAATTAATATCAAAGCCCACTTTGCTATTTTTATGAATTCAAATTGATCACAAAATTTTCTGCGTTACTGCAGAAGAAAAAACAAACCGAAATTTCTGATAAAATAATGTACTCCGTACGGAAACAAAAATTTGTTTGATTTAGTTTTTCGGAGTTATGACCAGAGATTCATAAATGAATATCAAATGTGTAATGATCTGCGACTATTAGATAAACCTTATTAACTATCTTCCATTACAGGATTACCTTTCGGAAGTTTTTTTATGTTGAAAAGGAAACGTTCAATTGAAAACTAAAAAATATCTTTTTTTAAAATAACAAAAAATTTGTATGAGTTCTCTATCAAGACTGATGGGTAAAAACATTTTTAATCAAATATCTCAATGAAAATGCACATTTTTACCATCAGAATCTTCAGGTTGAAAGTTAAGGTTTTCCCAATATCTGTCAGATCTAGTTTAATATCCAGCGTACCGCAGTGACGGGGAGATAGTAGCTTTCTGTTAGATATCACAAAAAGAAATCACATCTTTACAATAACAAGCTTTTATTTAGCTTCACTTGTAACTAACTAACAAACAATTTAATAAAAGTTGAATTTGACCCACTTCTAATACTCCGATTGATTTGAAATTTGGCAGGTTTCCGTAATTCCGGTGACAATGCATTAAAAAAATGTTTGTTAAAAAATAAAATGGCGGCTCCAATATGGCGGACGAGTTTTGTGATTATGATCCGATTCTGTTCAAAATTGGTATGTGATGGTTTTTGGGTTGGAGATTTTCAGTTTCACATAAAAAATAAACTAAAATGTTAAAAATGAAAATTATAAAAAGAAAACATTTTAAAGTTTTTATACAATACACTGAAAAGGAAAAAATAATTCATTTCATTGTTTGATCTAGGTAATCTTGTACAGAAAGATTTTGATACTCACAGAATAACCTACAAAAAATGAAACAAATTATTTTTTCATTTTCAGTGCATTTGTATAAAAGCTTGTCTTTATATTTTTTATTGTATAATTTTTATTCATCGTAAATTTTTCTAATTCTGAAAAAATATTTCCATCAATTTACAATAATTGAAAATAGTTAATTTTCAAATTTTCTAATGTTATGCCACACTGGAAAATGTTTAAATTAATATTTTCATTATAGCCCCTGAACCGTACAAGTAAATGAAAAAATGCAAGATATCAAAAAGATGTTAAATGAAACAACATTGATTATTCCTTTCTCATAATATGTCAGTGGCGGCGGAAAAAAAAATTCTGAAGGGTTGAACAAAGCTTGACTCTGAAAAAAGGAGGACCCTGTGAATTATTTAAGAAATGCATTATTTTGTATCGTGCGCCCTATCGAATGGATTGTACTCGCCTAATTTGAACTGATTATTGTCGAAAATGTCGAAGTTAACTCTAAAAAATCTTGAAAAAAATGTATTTTTATCGCCCTGTATCTCGAAAACCAAGCCGTTTGGGACATATGTTTACATGAACTTTTCGTCCTGAAAATCTTCAAAGAATCACCTCCCGAAGTTTGTCAACGTACTTAATTAACACCCTGTATATAATTATCTATTTTCCAAAAATTCTTTCATTTACCTGTCCTGATTTTCCTTCGAATACAAAGGTTATGTTTTCGTTAAACAACCTTAAATTGAGTGTATTTGTCAACTTCATTTTGAATGATTTAAGAGGAATGTCGCATACCTATTACTGAAGAAGTCTTAATAAGAAGGTGCAAAGAATAATTAATTATGACCTGATAGTGTGCATGGTCTTCACTCGTTGAAACTGAAGGAAAAACAACTTAATAATAATATTAGCGTTTAGTGCCCAACAGGACAATTTATGTTTTAAAAAAAAGTTTTTGAAGAAAGTTCGAAGTGTGAAATCACAAGAAAGCAAATATGAATGAAAGGAATAATACAACCTGAAGGAAAAGAAATCTTGCAACATAACATTACATAATAGTTTCATCTAGAGATTGAATTGCAATATTATTTCCTATATAATCCAGTGTGCCACAATGAATATCACAGCGATTGGAAATCGTATTGAAGTTTTTCATTTATTGGTATTTATTGTCCCTTCTACCCTAAAGGTTAGTAGAGACAACGTTAAATAGTTAACAAGCAAGAGCTTTTGAATTTGTTACAGAATAACCTACGTTACACATCTAAAGAAAATATTTTTTACAATTTAGTGCATTCGAATAAAAGCTTGTTTTCAAAAAAATGTTTCCCCTAATTTTCCTTCTTTTTTTCATTTGGTATGTATACGAGTATGACGCATGTGAGGATGAAACATGTTCTGGCTCGATTTCAAGTAAGTTTTGATTTTAGCACACTCCTTCCAATGTGACGTATGTCATAAAGGTTACAAGTACAGACCAGGACTCTCCCACCATAGAAAATATGAATGCCTCAATAGAAAACCTCGTTTTGGATGTCCAGTCAATGGATGCGGGTATAAAAGTATAGTCAAAAGCAATGTGAAGAAGCACATGTCCACTAGACACAAGGACTATTATTTGCTTAATAAACAAGTGGAGGTTCTGTAATTCGAATGATTTATATCACCTAATATATTCTGCATTTTCTGCCTTGTGCTTTTCTTTATTTCATTACTTTAACCCGTTAGCGCTCAGCGTCCTCGTTTGAAGACGGCTGGAGACAACCCTGTATTATTTCTAGGAAACAATAAAATCGGATCTATTTTTAGCCAAGTGCACGTGCAATAGTCGGACTCCACCCCAACAGTTTCAGTTAACTCTTGAGTTCGATGTGAATCAGTTGAATTATTCGCCGAAACTGTATGTTATCAATTGTTCTGTACTTATTGATATTTGCTATTATATTTCTCAAGATATTTAGAGGTAAGTGTTTATCATATTATTATTACAAACTTCAAACACATATCTTTTGTTATGGTATATTACAGAACTATACTTTGCTCATTATTTTTCTGAAATCATTGAAAAACTGTAGTGTCCTCAAATGAGGACGTTGGGATTACAGTCATATTTTGGTATTTTTTTTCTGAAAAAAAGTTTTCATTTTTCAGAATTATCCAACATGAGCATATCAAGACAAGTTTTCAAAACACTGGAAGAGGCTGCTGAATATCTGTATTCCAACGAAATTGAAGCTGATCTCTTAGCTTTACCACCTGAAGTGGATGAACTTACTGATGAGGAAGCCATCAATGATGAGGATTTGGACGTACCAGTTGTAATGGACATTGCAGGACAAATGGAAATAGATTTGCCGTCCGATAATGATTCTGATGATGATATTCCTTTATCAAGTTTTGCCAGACAAGCACCGTCAACGTCGCATGAAGAGTCTGCAGGACAAATGGAAATAGATTTGCCGTCCGATAATGATTCTGATGATGATATTCCTTTATCAAGTTTTGCCAGACAAGCACCGTCAACGTCGCATGAAGAGTCATCGCATTCTTCAGGCAATAAAAATGAAACTGCTAGAAAACGGAAAACTGCCACAAAAACTAAGAACGAAAATCCAGAATGGAAGAAAATTGATCCACAATTTGATTTTTTGAATACCACTGATTCGCCAGAACAATTATTCGCCAAAATGCTCCCTACCTTATCTAAGTTGAGCATGTTGGAGATTTTTGAACATTTTTTCACTGAGGAAGTGTATCAGAAAATTTTGGATGAAACAATTCGATATGCAACTGAACAAAAAATAAACCAACGTTCAATATGACAATTGAAGATATAAAGATATTCATTGGATTTTTGATCTTTTCCGGATATCATACACTGCCAAGTGAAAGAGATTATTGGTCTGACGCCGAAGATCTGGGCATACAATTAGTGAAGAATGCCATGAGCCGGAATAGCTATTCAGAAATAAAGTCATTTTTACATTTGCAAGATAATGCAAAGGCAAATGAAAATAAACATGATCGGGCTTTCAAAATCAGACCACTTCTTGATGATATAAATGAGAACTTTCGGAAATGGGGAATTTTCCAGAAGCACTTATCTATTGATGAAATGATGGTAAGGTACTATGGTCACCATGGACTGAAGCAATTTATAAGGGGGAAACCAATAAGATTTGGTTACATACTATGGGCTTTGTGTGGCGATAGTGGATACTGCTTCAATTTTTCTCTCTATTGTGGAAAACAAGCAAATCAATCAAAAGACCCTCTGGGAACAAGAGTTGTTACAAATATGCTGTCTGTGGTAGGTGACCCGTATGGACATACAGTTCATTTTGACAACTATTTCAGTAGTTACAATTTGTTGAAAATCTTGAGAGAAAAAGGATTTCGAGCCAGTGGCACAATACGAGATGATAGGACTGGAAAATGCCCTTTGAAACCCGTGAAACAAGTGGAAAAGTCAAAAAGGGGGGACGTTGAATACCAATTCGACCAAAAAAACAAGATTCTAATGGTGAGATGGAATGACAATAAATGTGTCACGATGGGAAGTAATTTTGATACTATTGAGCCAAAATGTGCAGTCCAGAGATGGAATAAGGATAAAAAAGAATATAGTGCAATTCCACAACCCAAACTGATACACCACTACAATAAACATATGGGTGGTGTTGATCACCACGATTGGCTACTTGAAAAACATTCAATCGCCATCAGAGGTAAAAAGTGGTATTGGTGTTTGATTACCCGTATCGTGGACATGACCATAGTTAACAGTTTCGTTTTATATAACTTACTTCATGCACAGGAGTGTACCTCAATAAAAGACTTTCGCCGGAATATTGCTGTCCCATATCTAAAATTAGGTCATGGTCAACGTTTACAAAAGGGCAGACCGCTAAGTTTACCTTCAACATCAAGAGCTAACATTTTGGATGATGTTAGATTTGATGGAAGAAATCATATAATGGAAAAAAGAAATAATCAACGCCGGTGTCAGTTCATTTTATGTAAAGGGAAACCACGTACTTTTTGCAGAAAATGTAACGTAACACTCTGCATTCCCTGTTTTCCCAAATTTCATGAAAAATCCTTACTTGCCAAATAAATTCTTGTAACTTCATTCCATTTATTTAATATCATAATTGTAATTTCTTACTATTTGAAATAAAACACTGTTTCTTTCTAGCACAATTATTGCAAATGACTTTTTTCAGTACGACGTGACTACGACCATAATTTTCAATGTAAAACGCCCAGCGTCCTCGTATGAGGACGGCCCTTAAAATAAAAAATGTGAATTGAAAAAAAATTCTATCCACCTAGACATCATCTATAGAGTCACAATAGTAACCTGTGTGAATATTTTGAAATTTTGATTTAAAAAAATAAATTGGGCGCTAACGGGTTAAAAAACTAAAAATGATTCGAAAATGTACGCCTAGGAGAAAATGATACACTTCATGTAAAATATCTAGAGATTCGATGTTGATTTCCAGTATTTTGAGAAATAATCTGAACGCAGAATTATTTTCAATCTGGGCAGGTTTACAATCTACAGACTGGTTTCGGGGTACTTGCCTCCCATCATTCTCAGAATACAATTGTACGAAAAGCTATTCAACAAATCTGAACATCGCTTGTTCACAAGGCTAACACGACGTCAAATTTTTTTTAGATATTATTCTTCAAGGAGGAGGACGATGCCCAAATTGCTCCAAAACGTACACGTATATAAACAATTTGAAGAGACATATGAAGTACGAATGTGGCAAAATGAAGTCTCTGAGATGTTTGTATTGTTCTCTGACTTCCAAACACAAATACAACATGAAGAAACACGTTCAAAGAAGACATTCAGAGAAGATAGAAGAGTTCAATAAGGCGTATACAAACTTATGAAGACATCAGATCAACAGCGTACATGTTATTTCACCCATTTTTTTCAAGTACAGTCATTTTGTGAACGTATATATGATGATGATGATGACAAATACAAATTTTAATCGCATTATGACTGCAAATCAATTTTTCATGATTAGGTTTTGATTATGAACATCTCTGGAGCAGTTAACACTTTGTATTATTTGTGAAATATAACATGGAGTACAGGCGAGGATATAGAACAATAGTCCAAGAAATTTAGAGGATGAGGCATCTTTTTTAACAGGAGAACTCATCAAGAAGCACTTTTATGAAAGTAGCAAATTACGAGAGGTATATAATTCATAGAAACTTATGGAAAAGTTTGAATATCAATCCTGGAGAAATAACTCTCATAGCCAAACCTTTGCATCGTTTCATGATTACTGCCAATCATTAGTGTTTGATTCAAAAACTGCCTTTGGCACACGATATGAATTCCTTGCAATATAAACTATCTCAAGGGCTCAAAAGAATTTCGACTATCGTCGACTTCGATTTGAACTTATATAACATCTTATTGAGAAAAGGTACGACCTTGTTCGAGAAAAGATCGATATTAAAAAATAAATGGTCCGTACTTCTGCGAAAACCACACAATAGGGGTGTTTTCGTCCAGTGGTTTTCGTCCACAAATCTACGATAGGCAACAACCAGAAAAAGGATAACAGCTTGATAATTGATTCATGTGTCGTTAACAAGATTTTGGTTATATATAGGATCTTTTCGTTTTCTGGCGTGACTTTAGATGGGGAAGTAGTTTTTTTCTATTAGACATTGCAAAAAAGTGACTTCATTTTTATTGCAGTTTTTTTTTTCCATTTCCAGAATAGTCAGGTTTGGTTCAATTTTCGATTGAGAATAATTCTTTTTTCAACAAAAGCTATACAGTGCCCGTCTAAAGTCCGTACCCCCCCCCCCCTACTCATTTTTGAACCACCTGGTATTTCGCAACTAAATTTGGAGGGCTTTAATAGAAGATAAAAACCAACTTTTTCATGAAAAAATCAAAGCTAAAAGTTTTAAAATGGCGGCTGAGCGCCCAAATACCCCCGTCGGTCGTCGGTTCATTGCTCTGGGTTGGTAATACTTTAACCTATCGAACATGCACCTTTAATTAGCCCGTTCAGAGCTGATTGGTTCCACTAATTCATTAATTTTGGTTGGGTTCAATTATTAACTTAACTAATCAAGGAAACTCGAAAATTAGTCTGTTTTTTCATTTATAAAGGCAAACGGAGATAAATAAATATAAAACTTTATAAATATGTGACTAGAATGTTAATATTTACGAGAAAAAAAAGGATATTGAGAATTTACTTTCACAATTAAAGTCAAAATACCTACTGGAAATTCCAATGATTAAACAAGAACAAACTGAAAACAATGTTTTTATAACTCAAAACAAAGACCTATCTAATTGACAATAAATTATCTAGCATGTTAATTTACCAAGACCATCTTTAAATACGTAAATCTGATTAGAGACTTTGATAAAAAATTATAAAATACTTAAGAAACCCTTCAACTCTGAAAAAATAGATCGGACATGCCCCAGGTCAAGGTGAGGCCTTGAACTGAGTATTCTTCACTCGACTTACTGTTTCAAACACAACATTTCCACTAACTACTTGTTTTGAGATCTTAAACGGTTCCACTCTATAATTCGTTAAAAGATAGGGGGGATGATCCCGCCCTCAGAATATTTTACTTGTAAAATATTAAGGTAGGTGTCGTTACTTGAGTCTTGGCATTCTAAACCCTATTTTGGTATTCTACAGTCCTAATTAATTACATGTAAGTTTTCCTATTACGTGACATCATATGGTTGAGCGCCCCGTACATTTTAGGACTCACGTCGAATGTGGTTTTGTTTCACTTTGATAGAAATCGGTCGACAAAAACTATCAAATATTCTCTTTTATTCGTCCGATGTCACTCTGCCTTCTTATTTTTAAAATAACAATAATTTGCAAACATTTACAACGAGTGACCTATTTCCATATATGTTGTACCAGATGGTAAACAATCGACCCTTGGGCTATTCAGGCTGAAATTACCAGATTTTACAATATCTTCAAAGTTGAATGGATTTTCTGATTCTCAGGAAAAATCTGTTGCTTGTAATATGCCCCTCATAAATTTTGAGTCCTATCATTTCTGTAACTAAAGTTTGGTTTTATCGCCCAGTGGAACATGTGGGATGCAACTTTCTTATTGAAATGGATTTGGTCCCACGACCAGAGGCGTCTCAATATTCTATTACACCTTCCCCCTGTAGACGTGAGATTCTGTTTCTTGATGGAAATAGATCGACACTTCATAACTACACATACTACTTTGACTTACAACTAATTCTTGAGGTTAAATTTCTGTCTTTTCTGGAGGCTCTCCTAGGCTTCGGATGGTGGTTTTCCATTTATAGGTTGCTTGGAGCATGTGGACTTCCAGGCTGCTGTCTGAACATCTCTTGATTCCAGCGTTGCCCATTGCCATCGTCTGTTCCTCCAGTGGTCCATCTTTCTATGTCCTAGGTTGAGTCCCTTCCTGGAAACTTTTTATGCCTTTGAATCTCATCAACTTTATTTGATCTCGCTACCATACGTAAGCGACTGTTCACTCATCTTCACAACTAGTTTGTTGAATGCAATTTTTTTATATAATTCGTTAATTCTACCATACTTATTCTACGCTACTGACGTATTGGACTAGTTAACAATACTGGTACCTATATTATACAATCTCTTTGACTTTGTAAGTTAACTCTATGTGCAAAAGAAATAAAAATAAAAGAATCATTTTACTATTGACACCTGATTAGAATGTTGATCTATATCTCCCCAACAATGTTATGATGCATCTATGATAACTTCTGAACTACTGAATAAAATACTAAACAAAAACTACAACTGGATGACATCTTAAAACGATTGAATAATAATAATCTACTCTACAACAACTGAATAAAGCTTCGAACTATATTAACTACTGAATAACAGCTAATACTCCCCCGGTTGTCAGCTTCTACTTGTTCGCACTCAGAGGTTCTCCGGTATGGCACAAGGTTTCGGCTCATCTCTGGTATCCCCAGTCACACTGGTTGGTTGCCCTTTGGTTTGGTGGTGAGATCCTTGATGGTGTAATCCTTCCTGTCCCCTTGACCTCTGGTTTATGTTCGTTCTCGCGCGTATTTGTTGGTTTTCGTTAGTCTGGTCTAGGTCGGTCATCTGTTGGTTTTTTTCTAAAGCAGCAGTTTGATTAATCCTGATTTCTCTTGTTGTTTGTTCTTCGTGTCCTGTATCTGCGAAGCTCGTTCCTTTTCCTGAAATATAGCACCTTTTATAAACTTATCACTTGCTCGTACGTGTGAGAACACTGTCGATTCAACACTACTTCTAATTCGGCCGTCTACACAAAACTACACTTTCTAAACAACTCTCTATTAATCATTTAGGCAACACTGACTATCGTGTTGTACTTTTCTACTGACTAAATGTAAAATACTTCCCCGGTTATAGATTCAGCTCCTCCGCCCTCATGAATCGTCTGGTATCGGTCCAAAACTTCGAGTATGTCTCTTTTTGTAATCTCCGAAGTCCAGGTCCATTCCTCCCATAGTTCGGTGGCTAGTGCCCTCTGTGGCAGAGTAGTCCTCCTCGTCGACTGCTATCCGTGTCCCCCAATTGTACAAGCTGGATGTCGCCTCTTTGTCGTGAATCCTTGGTTGTTCAGGTCCTGCTGTCTTGCAGCAGTAGCTTCCTCGTCCGTCCTGTCCTGTTGTATGAAAGCAGTATCTTCCTTGTCGTGCTGCAGATGCTCCCACTGGTGAACCCGGCGTCGCCTAGTTCATCTGGTTGTCGCTTCTGTAGGTGTCCCTGTGTCTGCTTCTTCCCTGGTCGCCTTGGTCCTGATGTTCGATTCTCAAGTATAACGAACGCATATCCTTTCTTTCGAGGTGGATTTCCTGTCCGGACCTTCTTTATGTCTCCTGAGTTCAGGGTGTACCCTGTGACCTTGACGTGGATCCATCGTTGACCTTTGTTTCGGACCCAGCAGCTCTTGCGTCTCTTCGTGTTACAGTCCTTGGTCCCTCTATTTCTACATCTGTTTCTTCCTTGTTCTGCTCGTTTCTGATGTTTAATGCTGAATCAGACTCATCAATTCCTCCCTACCACCTGCCTACGTGTTTTTCTAAAACGATAAGAAATACTACTGTCAATACTACTACTCGTCTTTATTTCTCTACCACAACTAATAAAAAGGAACCATCAGAGTTCCATTCCTAAGAAGCTCAGAATTCTTCGGACTTTCACTCTGATTGAACCCTGTACATATGAAAATATCTTCCTATAGGTGTGTCGAACCGTCTCGAAGGTTCCTTTTTTCTTCACTTTTTCTTCTGTGTTGTTGATTGACTTCATTTTCTCTGGTGTATCCTTCCAAACTGGAATATGTCGGGACTTCCTAATACTGTCACATCCGCCAAAGTTAAAATTGGAGTATGTTTCTTGATGGTCTGTGGTGTTGGGGATATATTTAGGAGACGAACGACGCTATTGGGTTTACTATTTTGCATATTCGATGGGGGAATCGTTACAACTGAGTGCGCAACGAATAATCCAAAGGGTAAGTTGAGAGGTTCGCATGTCTTCACGCCAGCAGAGTTCCGGATATCCACTGGAATGTTGAGGTCGCAACCATGGAATGGTGGTATATACACTGGGTTCTGTAGTCTGACCAAGCTCGGACCTCTCGAAAAATTGTCTTCGCTGGTAAGAACTTGTTTCTTCTTTCCTTTGTCGTCATCTACAGCTTTTTCTGGGGTCGGTTTGTCGGTTCGTTCCTTTGGGCTATTGCCGGTCAAGGAAGCGACACTAGTGTCGCTTTTACAGGTTGGCGAATCGAAGTCTATGCGCGTATCTCCTGTAGGTATACAAATCCGGCCTGATGTCAATGTGGGGGAATTTGCTGTGCCATTTTTCTCTCTCATTGTCCCTATGGTCACCCTTTTATCCAGGGGTACAAATTCCGCTGTCCCGATACTCAATTTACTCATTTTACTGACGTCACATTTCCCAACATTTTTGTCCACTTTGGTGAACCCCGCTATACACTCCACATTGCCACACATTTGTGTCCCTACCGAAAACAGTTGACGAGTTTCCACGTCAATCGGCATATTCCTCACTACTGGACTATTCGTGTCTACAGTCCGGTGACTCGGTATTAGATAATCGTCGACATAACCAGAGAGTTTATATTGAGTACTGACATCCCTGCCAATACTGCTACTCCTTTCTCTTGTGTGCTTTGGTGCGTTCTCTCCTTACCACTGTAATTCACTCTACGTACCTTTACCACACTTGAATACACCATGCACTTTTACCGACAACACTTTTTCCACGTTTTTCACCACAAACACCTAACAGTGTCACTAAATTTCACTGTTACTCTTTATTTCCGCTTAATTACCCTTTAGAACGCATAATCTCGTTACAACAAATCGATAATATTCAATATTGATACCCATAATAAACTTATACGGAAGACAGAGGTTTAAACACAAAATAAAATAAAATTAAAAACAATCTAATGGTTTTCGACAACACTCTAGGTAAAAAAAAAAATATTATTTCCAAATAACGTTCTCACGATTCACTTATTGTTGTAATTACCTGAAAAGAAGATACATCGATTGTAATTTGTTGTCTTCTAGTGTTGACCATTTATCCTCTGAAAAACATATTTCAACAAAACTGTAGAGAGAGTTATAAAACAAGAATTTCCCCTTACGGTACTTTTGGCTGAATAAAACACATTCTATATTCTGTTACTCTACATTTCGTTCTAACCATTTCCCTAACTTCCCACTGAATTTTTTTTTTGCATAAATTCTAACAGTTCGTTCTTTGTGTGACACAAAATAACGATATTTATGTATTCCTTGGTTGAACTACTTCTCGTCTCTCTCTACAATTTCTAAAAACATCTGTCACTCGCTCTACAATAACATAACCCTTTCTGCTTCACCCTTTACGAAAACACACTTAGAACTTTAACAATTTATGTCTTTTCATCAGTCGACTGCCTTCTAGACTTTACATATTTTCGCTACTTTTACTAAATGGAGACTGACCCTTTGTGAGTTTCCATGAAACTCTCCTAAGAGTCTCTATTTCTCAGAAAAGTCTTACAATATTAATCAAAATATTACCACATTTTTGCTGATTGCAAGAAAAAATTTTTTTTGTACTGCCATCCCTACAACAATGGCATTTAGAGCAAGGCTAGGTATTTACATACCTTACTGCTTGACTTCAAGTGTTAAAAAGAAACTGACATACTAGGTTTTCTCCTATTAACGTGCACTGTCATGACATGAAAAAAAAAACACTCAAACAAAGTGCAGTTTTGTTGGTGTCATATGAAGTCATAAATAAAAACTATTACGTAAACGTAAACTACTACTCTATTTAAACCTGGCAAGGTAACGCTCTATGGCACCTGACATATATTCACATAAGGTCGTTTACACCTGCAACAAATATATTCATAAACTTAACCTGCCTTAACTACGGAGGGATTACCAGATACCGTAATTACTTGATCCTACTGTCCAGAGGGAACAATGGAACGAAATTTAAAACGAAAAGCTTTCGTCCTTAACAAAATCGATCAATGAAAGCATATTTTCTACTAATAGTACTTCGAAACTATTCAAACAATATCGTGTGTTTTCGCAAAATCGAGGTTTACAGATAAAGTGTTTATTGTACCTGAAATAAAATTTTAATTTATACGCTGGTGTGGATTTTCCCAAATTAACACTTCATTTTTACCTGTCATCGTTACTGTGATCTTTTGTTTTTATTACTATCCAAAATTGACTTTTTTTTTCGAAATAAAACACTGATTCTAATTTTTGTATTTGTTCTAGACAAATTTCACTAAAATTTTTATAAAAACGGTACTTTTCTGATGATGACGGATGAACTAACTTTCCAATAGAAATAACACTTTATTCCAAAACAAAGCATATAATTACACATTACAACTGTATCTTATCTCAGCAAAATTCAATCAAATCGCGAATTACTACTATAGTGTTTTAGTATTTTTTCCAAAAAATTGAATGATGGTGGAAAACTTTTATTATATCGACTCACCAGGTATACTGAAGGTGAAAACTTTGCTAGAAAACGTACTACAAAAATTATTACAATAAATTTGAAATTTACGATGAATCCTTCTCAAAATCGACTCGACATGTACAGTAAAAATTTCCAAAATTAACTCTAAATTTCTATAATCTACTCTCTTAAATTTCTGAATTTTTTTAATACGGTAATTTACCACCAATGTCATTATTTAGTTTCGTATTTTCGGGAAAGTTCATCTATCCATGGCTAACTTTTCATTAAATTATTGGTTTTTCCCAAGTTTATCATACATACTTTAATTTATATGGCCATTTTGGATGTAACACTTTTATTAACGACGTGTCCGTTTAACGGTCGGAGTTGAATGTTATTTCCTACACACAGTACTGAGAAAATCTCCAGGTAAGCGAAATTCTGTTCAGTTTTTCTATTTATATCATATTTTTATTTTGATTTTTGACAACTATATCCATCCGTGTATATTTCCCCTTATGATATCATTGACAAATTCAAAATATTATTTTCTAACTCCACGAGCTGACACCATTTTTGTACTAACTTTCCTATTAGCAAATCTTAATCATTTGGATAGAACCTTTAATTAATTGAATATCAGATTAGAATGACTCCCTTTATTTATTCATACATGTAATTCAGCGCGCTGGTTGGCCGTTAGCGTGTGAATTCTTTAAGCTAGAGAAATAATATGTTTGGTTCTATCATGATCAAAATACTCTCATTCAACACACAACTTCACAGAATAACACTTTTGTGGAGATTAATTCACCTATAAAACCCTCATATGTGATCTCAATCATAACAATGAATTTTACTCACCTAAATACCCCCGTCGTCTGTTCATTGCTCTGGGTTGGTAACACTTTAACTTATCGAACATGCACCTTTAATTAGCCCGTTCAGAGCTGATTGGTTCCACTAATTCATTAATTTTGGTTTGGTTCAATTATTAACTCAACTAATCAAGGAAACTCGAAAATTATTCTATTTTTTCATTTATTAAGGCAAACGGAGATAAATAAATATAATACTTTATAAATATGCGACTTGAATGTTAATATTTACGAGATTAAAAAGGATATAGAGAATTTACTTTCACAATTAAAGTCAAAATACCTACTGAAAATTTCAATGATTAAACAAGAACAGACTGAAAACAATATTTTTATAACTCAAAACAAAGACCAAGACCATCTTTAAATAAGTAAAACTGATTAGAGACTTTGATAAAAAATTATAAAATACTTAAGAAACCCTTCAACTCTGAGAAAATAGATCGGACATGTCCCAGGTCAAGGTGAGGCCTTGACCTGAGTATTCTTCACTCGACTTACTGTTTCAAACACAACATTTCCACTAACTACTTGTTTTGAGATCTTAAACGGTTCCACTCTATAATTCGTTTAAAGATAGGGGGATGATCCCGCCCTCAGAATATTTTACTTGTAAGATATTAAGGTAGGTATCGTTACTGAATGGTCTTGGCATTCTAAACCCTATTCTGGTATTCTTCAGTCCTAATTAATTACATGTAAGTTTTCCTATTACGTGACATCATATGGTTGACCGCCCCGTACATTTTAGGACTCACGTCGAATATGGTTTTGTTTCACTTTGATAGAAAATGGTCGACAAAAAACTATCAAACATTCTCTTTTGTTCGTCCGATGTCACTCTGCCTTCTTACTTTTGAAATAACAATAATTTGCATACATTTACAACGAGTTACCTATTTCTATATATGTATTATTTAAGACAAGGAATATTTATGGCATTAAAACGAGTTGTACCAGATGGTAAACAATCTACCCTTGGGCTATTCAGGCTGAAATTACCCGATTTTACAATATCTTCAAAGTTGAATGGATTTTCTGATTCTCACGAAAAATCTATTGTTTGTAATATGCCCCTCATAAATTTTGAGTTCTATTATTTCTGTAACTAAAGTTTGGTATTATCGCCCAGTGGAACATGTGGGATGCAACTTTCCTATTGAAATGGATTTGGTCCTACGACCAGAGGCGTCTCAATATTCTATTACAATCTATTTCTTCACATGTATCTATTATTCTGCGTTCCAACTCTTCTATTGTTTGGCATTCATTGGCGTAGATTTTTGACTTCTGATACCCCCAAAGGAAAACATCTAGAGGTATAAGATCCGGAGATCTTGGTGGTCACTCTGTACTTTCCCTGCGACCTATCCATCGCCCAGGAAAGTTAGTATCAACGAAGTCTCTAGCCATGCGATCGAAATGGGGAGGGGCCCCATTCTGCTGAAATATGATTTCACGATTTTCAAACTCTTCCTGATTGTTCAATACAATTTGCCTTATTCGAGGTTCAATTTCAGTTTCTAAAAGATTTTTGTAAAGAACTCCTGTATCCCTCTGATGAAAATCCCAAACATTCACCTTTTCAGGAAACTGGGTATGTCCCTCTCTGAAAATATGCTTATTAGTATCGCTCCAGTATCGTACATTCTGTTTGTTGACTTTTCCATTAAGAAAAAACGTGCATTCGTCTGAGAAACATACACGTTTTAGGAAGCCCCGTTCTCCTTCAATTGTTCTTGTTAACCACTCACAAAATTCAACCCTCCGGTCTGGATCATCCTCCGTGAGAGCATGCAGGATTTTCATTTTATAGGGATGAAGCTTTTCTTTTAATAGGACTCTTTGGACATTTTTTGAACTTACTCCACAGGATTCAGCAACTGCAGACGTCGACTGAGTCGGAATGATTACCATTTCAGCAACAATTTCTATCTTTATTTCTTCTGAAAGAGGCGGTCTTCCTGATCTTGGAGCATCTTTCAGCGTACCAGTTGCTTGGAGCTTATTTAAAATTTTGCGCAAATATATCCTCGAAATAGGATTCTCGGGAAATCTATCATTGAACATACGGACTGCTAGATGATAATTTCTTCCAGCTTCTCCAAATATCAAAACTGCTTCAAATTTATCTTCTAAACTACGAGCCATGATCACACTTTTCATAAAATGATTGAGGCGGTCAACGGACAATTTGACAGTTGCAGTTAATTTGACAGTAAACAAGACGTTACCGCGACGATTTTCTCCAATGCAAATGTGAATGAAAGCAACATTAGTGTTTTTGGTTAGGTTTGAAATGAACAAAATTTCACCTTTCAAACGTTAATATTTCGAAAGGAATTAAATTTAGGAGTGTATTAGAGGAAACTGTTGAGAATCATAAGCAAATTTCGAAAATGGAATTATATATGGGGTGTTCTATTTAAAAAATATATTGAAGATGGCGCTCAGCCGCCATTTTAAAACTTTTGGCTTCAATTTTCATGAAAAAGTAGGTTTTTATCTCCCATTAAAACCCTCCAAATTTCGTTGCGATATACCAGGTGGTTCAAAAATTAGTAGGTGGGGAATGGACTTTAGACGTGCACTGTATGTTTTGTTTTAAGCCAAAATTACTTGCAGTTCAACAATCAATTTGATTCCTCTTATGATGGACTCATTATATGCAATCCTCCGAGTCCTTTATGAATCGAAATTTTCATGGAAAATAAATATAGAAACACAAATATTATGATAATATAATGACTTACAACTTTTTATTTTGGTACAAATATGTGGATGATATTTTGGAGTATTTTATAAGTACAAATAGACAACCTTCTTGATTTCATTAATTCTTTTCACCCATCAATTAATAGCACAATTGAATTGGTAAAAATATAATGCTTACATTTTCTAGATTAAACCACAACGAAATCTAATAATGAACATAAATTTTCAATTTTTCCTAAACATTCACAAACAGATGCTACAATACACAGTTGCTCAACCCACCCCTTCCAACATAAGGTAGCAGCTCATAATAGTATGATACATAGGTTAATCAACATTCCTCAAAGTACAATAGATTTCAATGAAAAATTGAACATTACAAACCAAAAGGCAAAACGGTTATAAGAGTTATCTGAGAAATTGAATAAAAAAGCAATTCAAGATGCTTATCCTACCATACCTATCGTTTCTGGGATCCAAACAGTATATCCAGTTTTTCATCTGCTTAAAAATATATTTTAAATATTTCCTGAGAATTGACTAGTTTTAATATTATTAACTTTAAAATGTATTGATAGAAGATCACCTATTTTGATCCAAAAATCTTATGTTCACAACTCGAACCTTTGAAAGATTTTTGTTTCAAGTAATTTCAGATCATTGTAACAGAAAATCATAATCTTCATGTAAAATTTTTAAAATTCTTGATCTGAGAACTTTAAATTATCAATTTGAAAGAATATTTTATTGATTATATTTAACAGAATTATATTCTTGGAATAATGAAAGCTGCATTATTTCGAAAACTTTTTTGTGTTCATGTAAATCTGACTCCAAACCTATTTTGGTACATGTGCTGTAGAATGATTATTTCGATTAGTTTTTGATAAAAAATCCAGAATAATTTTAATAGGCAAATACCACCAGAAATTAATTTCTTCATTTCGAAATGACAACTACAGTTCTGGTCAAAAATAGGCTCCGTAGTGTTGAAAAATTCATTAAAAATTATCGAAATTTTTATTACAATGAGATTGAAGAATATTAGATTACTCCAAAGAATATTTCTTTTTCCTCAGCCTGAAGAAAAATTCATTTGACTTTGAAAAATTTGATCTGAAGAAAATAATAGTCTGGTTTGAGAATAATATTAAACTTGTAAGAAGAAAATTGAACATTAAACACATAAAATCTTCCAGCGAATACTTTAGTTCTCTCAATACAAGAATATTTTCTTACAATGAAGACTTCAAAAAAATTTGTCGAAAATGTCTAAGTTTTTAAATAAAAAATATCGATTCGATCAGAATTAATAAACAAATTTTCGTGAATAGAATCGATATGCTATCAATTCAAAACAATTGATCCAATACTTATGAAATGGTTTGATTGAGAAGTAATTTTTGTGTGTGTACTGTGTATTAAAGAAGTTCAATACATAACTATATTGGAGAATGTAGTTACAAGTTAAAAATTTGTTTGAAGAAGCAAGTATTGCTTTCAATACTAATGATACTTTCGGTAGACATATCGAAAATAATGAAGATAGAGTAGGAAAATTGAAAAAGAGTGGAGTTTATGAATTAACTAGTGGAACTTGTCCAATGTTTATATCAGACAAACTGGTAAAACCTTCAAAAAACGCCTAACTGATCATTGAAATTGCTTTGTAAACGGCAAATCGAATTGAACCTTTGCTGCACATCTACTCAAAGAAAATCATATTTTTGAATATCATTTTGAAATACTTCAGGTTCTTGACCTGAAGTTGACATTCTAATACATGGATAAGATGATTTCTTACAACTAAGCAACATATACGGGTGACAACGAGATCACTTTCGGGCGGCCATTTTTTTATTATTTCACCGTGTATAACGAAACTTGGCAGAGTTAATATTCGAACTGAATGTCATTTGACTGAAGTAACGACAAATTTCTACAACTTCCGGTTTCCCTGGAAATTACATTAACTTTCGAAATTTAAATGGGACATCCTGTATATCGATTGTCTTTAGGATTATTTAAATCATTCTACATCCGAATTCATAATCTTCCAGTTAATTTTGACATGAATTATATTTTTAAATCAAATATCAATTTTCAATCTAGAGTGCCATGACCATCCTAAAATTTCTCTACGTCGCGTCGACTCTCTATTTCCAGAAAAATCTAAAAAGTTTATTGTCTTTGTTCGTTAGCCTAGAGAAAGGCTGAAAAGTAGTATAATTTAATTTTTTTGTATTCATTCAATAAACTGAAATGTACCTAAACATATCACTTTCATAACACCATTGAATGCATTATTTCAAGACATATCCAAAAATGTATAACACATACTACCATCTTTCATCCCAACTCAATTTTATTTAATCTCTGGAAGAAGTCCATTTCATTATTTAATTAAATTTTGCCGAATCTCGCATAGCTATTAAAGTCATAGTTGCCGTTGCCATAGAAAACAATTGAATTGTTGTACCTATGAGGTTACATTTATTGACAGTGTTTGACAGATAAATTGGAATGAGATTTGTGATTTTATGACCAAACTGCAAATGAGTGATTTTAAAGTGAATGATTGTTAGGTATAAAGTAATCGAGTAGTCAGTAATGTTTTCAGATAGCGAAAAAGTTGAGATCCTTATTATTTATGGATAGTGTGGAAAAAATGCGGCCGAAGCTGAACGAGTTTACCGGTAAGAATATCCCGACCGAATTCACTATCTTACAAGAGAGTACATTTCTCATCTGCTGAAGACTATGCGCCGGGAACACAATGAAGAGAACAATCCAGCATTTATTGTCGTTGCTCTCATTATGCAAAATCCGTCAGCATCCATCAGAGAAATGGCCTTGGCTTTAGATATAAGCAGATAATCGAAAAGAAAAATAAAAAATGGGTATAACTCGTTCAACATCAACATTTATACGAAGGAGAATTTTATAGAAGGCTTTCATATTGTAACTGGTTTTTGAACAATGATAATTTAGAACATATCATTTTATACTCTGATGAGTCAAGATTCACAAACAAGGGAATTTTTAATCGGCAAAATACTCGATACTGGTCCACAGAAAATGAGCAGGTATTTGGTATTAATGTTTGGGCTGGGATGGTGGGAACAAGGATCGTTGGACTACTCCTTTTCAAGGACATTTGACAGGAGAAAGGTATTTGATATTCTTAGAAAATTAAATTGAGGGGTTCTTGGATGAATTGCCTGTACAAATTATTAATCGGCTCTACTTTCAGCAAGATGGAACACCGCCCTATAATTAAAGACTACCTCGCATATCGCTTTGGAGACCGTGTCATCTCTACGTATGGACCAATTAGGTGGCCTCCCCGTTCACCAGATCTGACACCACTAGATTTTTTTGAGGGGTTACATAAAAATCAATTTCTATGTTACACCGTCAAGAAAACTACAGATTTTAGAACAATGCATACTCGAGACATTTGAGAATATTACACCAGAAATGATCAGGAAAATAGCCAAGTGAAATAAATTCCGTGTTCGAAAATGCAGAGATCTACGAAGGCGTAGAAGGGCCACGGTTTTTTCCTATTTTTAATCCCGACTTCTATCTCGGGATCTCGAGATCCCGACATCTACTTCGTGATCCCGACTTCTATCTCGGGATCTCGAGATCCGGACATCTAGTCGGGATCCCGACAAAGAGTGTAAAGACTGACGACTGAAGTTGACTACAAAGAGTAGATATAGGCGATATAGCCGAAATCCCGACTTCTATCTCGGGATCTCGAGATCCCGAGATAGAAGTCGGAATCCCGACTTAGATGTCGGGATCTCGAGATCCCGAGATAGAGGTCGGAATCCCGACTTAGATGTCGGGATCTCGAGATCCCGAGATAGGAGTCGGGATCCCGACTTAGATGTCGAGATCTCGATATCCCGAGATAGACTCCCGACTTAGATGTCGGGATCTCGAGATCACGAGATAGAATCCCGACTTAGATGTCGGGATCTCGAGATCCCGAGATAGAAGTCGGGATTAAAAATAGGAAAAAACCGTGGCTCTTCTACGCCTTCGTAGAGATCTGCTGGGTCAATAATTCGAGCATCTAATTGGGGGTTAGACTAGGTTATTTTTAAAATACTTGTTTTACCTATTTCTTCGTTGTCTATTAAACTTTTATTTATTCCAAATCCTTTTTTTCTATTCGCAGCTAAAAGTCCAATGAATATTTCCATTGTAACTATTAGTGGAGTACATGCTGTACCAAATATAAAGGATGTTCAAAATCAAGGTAAAAATAGTAATTTCTCATTACGATAAATGATACTGTATCACTTAAGTGTTATAATTCATTTAATCCGTCTTGAAATAATGCATTTTCAAATTCAATTTCATAGCCAAAACAATTCAATTACTTTTTCGAATGTTTTATGTTGAATGGCCACCGCCGTGCTGACGTGATTTCCATGTCAACGGCAACTATGACTTCGAGATTCGGCGGAGATTAGGCAAAATTAAAATTAATGATGAAATAAAAGTAAGTTGGAATGAAAGATGGTAGTATGTGTTATACGTTTTTGGATTCGTCTTGAAATAATTCATTTAATAAAGTTATGAAACTGATATGGTTACATTTAGGTTTTTTGAACTAATACAACTCCACAGCTTTCCTCTGGGCTAACAAACAAAGATATTCTTCTAAGATTTTTCTGTAGAAATAGAGTCTAAGTAGATAAATTTTAGGATGGTCAGGGCACTCTAGATTGAAAATTTAAATTTGATTTAAAAATACAATTTATGTCAAAACCAATTGAAAAATTATGAATTCGAATGTAGAATGATTTAAAGAATCCTAAAAAGTCCTAAAGTTGTAATTTTTTAAATACTTCTTGTTCAAAAAACTCCACAAAGCAATTTTGCTGGGGCGAAAACCAGGGTTTTCATTTACGAACTATCTGATAATTAGTATAGGCCCTTTGCGTCTTTTACTTTCTGTGAAAAGAGCATCTTATTTTCATCTACATCTTGGCCTAATATACCGATAAAATAGCCTCACGTTGTTTGATTTCAAGTTCACACAAGAAAGACAATTTTGTGATGATTGTTATTTGTGAGTTTTCGGTTGTCGATAACCGTCTAAATTTTTTAAATAATGAAAAAAATTCTCAAATCACCATAAGAAATATGGTTTAGTGCTTTTCTCTATTTGTCTTTTCTTTAATCGTTTTGATACGGACAATGAAGAAAGAATTCAATGTTTGAATAATTGAAAGAGAAAATGCCAACAGAAAAGCCCTCTTCCCTGTATTTCTGGATATTTTGTTCATTTCTTAGTCGTTCGGATAATATCACTTCATCGCGTTACTAAAATAATTGAATGTTCAATTTCTAGGTGAAGACGATGTGATGACGTACTACCCGTGCCCGAAATGCCCTAAGTTATACAAGCATATAAATAATATGAAGCGTCATTTGAATTACGAATGTGGAAAAACTCCCCAATTCAGTTGCATGCTGTGCTCGAGAGCGTATACTCAGAGAAGCAGTCTTAAATCTCACTTGTTCAAACACCATAATTCAGTATTATTGCCTTCCCATGTTCCCATTCCAGCAGAAAGTCAGTTTCAAAATGGAGAATAGAAATTGAGGATTTACGGGCACCACTGACATCAGGTGGCGCTTTGAAACTCCAGTAACAAAGAGTGGTTTTATACGACCATGAAATGTATTTTAAATAAATCGGTTACAACTGTTGTTTCACATTTTAACCATTTTATTATTCGATCGATGCACTTTTGGAGTGGGTATTACAGATGAACTTTCAGGTAATTCAACCCTTCACCTACCGAATCTGAACCGGAATAGTATATTTCATTGGTAGTCAAGAAAATAGGCTATTTTCGTGCGCGTGCGACAAGTTCCCGTGGGAGGCGTAGCCGAGTACGGGAAGTCGTGCAGGCACGAAAATAGTAATTTACGTAACAAGTCCGAAAAATACTGTTTTTTGGACTAGTAGACCAAACTCTAGGACGAGCGTCAGCGAGTCCTGGAAGTCTGCGAGTCTAAAAAAACTGTTTGGCTGAACGATTTACTAGAAACTTCAATCTTTCTGCTAACCGATTCTTCGATGTCGAGTAAGCAAATTTTCTCAGCCCTTGACTAACATAAATGCTGAGCCGCGAGCAGTATAATCTTCTAGATTTTCTAGGTTCAGATATTCAGCAATCTGCTTTGTTGTACCACTGATTGTGTGACACCCTGCATGTTGAGCAAAACATCTACCATTACGAGACTCAAAAAATAATCTTTTACTCTTAATTTGTTTAGGTCTTAGATTGATTTATTTACTATTGAAAGTGCACGGATCAAAGGGACATCCTTCCTTTGTAATTGTGAAATTTCTTGATTTGTGATTTTTGCCATCTCGAAGGAATACTCTTAAAAACCGGCAATTATTTTCTTCGTCTTCCAAAGTCAAACGAATCTAGTCATCTCTTCGGTAGGCACCGAATATGCCAAATATTAAAATCACTTTACTTAATAACCACTTCTCGTCTGATGCTTCAAGTATGAGTTTGGCGACTTGGTAAGCAGTTGATAATGGACTTTTTCTATTTGGAGTCTAAAATGAAGTCATTATGAGACCCAAATGGTTACATCAACAACAATGTTTACATCAACTATGAGATGAACGTCAGACAAGAGGGATGGGATTTTCAGATCTTAAACAATGAAGAAGAATAACCAGTGAATGTTGTGGTGTTATTTTTTGCCTTAGATGGTGCAGTTATTATAAACTTTAATTGTTACATGACTGGTTTTTCGAGCGTTTATAATAAAATTAGCTGGTGTGGTTTGGACTGGCTTTATAAAATTATGCTCAGTGGTCTGATTGTTTGAAAAGTTATTTTGACTGCAGTGGTAGTGTGGATCCTTCGAAATTGTGAAATTCCTTTTCGAAAACTGAATGAGATTTTTTGGGCAACAAATCATTCACAGCCGTTTGAGCAATCACTCTCAATTCAGAAGGGGCGCAACAAGTTTTCTTCATCAGTCATTTAAAAAAAAATAACTTTCTGATATTTGCATTCAAAATTTAAATAATTTTTGTGAACAAATAAATTAGCTGACAGCATCCTTCAAATTGCAAATATTTTATCAATGTTACCAACCCGATATTTCTGATATTATTAAATCCAATTTTTTTCCTTAAATAACTATAAAAAAATACCTCATAGAAAAAACAGTAAGTAACGAAACACGTTTTATAAGACACATTGTCGCACGCGTGCAACAAAATGGTGTCTTATAATACTTGTGTCATAATATATTATTTTCGGTGTGTAAACAACACTTTCTCGTTTGAGACATGCAGTTGTTTTTGGTAAATTATTAACATTTATATTTTTCTTTTACTGCCAGAACACTTCTGGCAGTAACATTGAAAATCGACTCCATAAAGTTGAAGATTTGATCAAGAAATAAGATTGGATAACTCTTCACTAAAGAATATCAATTTCAATTTATATTTCAATGACCAGACATAGGAAAGTAGTTTTGGCTCCAAAGTAGGTTTATTGTGTGGCTATTGTTAGAAACCTGTAGTATAAATAACGAATATTTGAAAAAAATACTGTGTTGTAAAAAAGTAGAAAATTTAGAGAAGATCTTTTTGTCACAAGAAAAAAAAGCTAATAGGAATTCTCCTGATAAAAATTACTCAGTCTCACCGATATGGGACCGATATGATGAAGATTGGCAAAATATGCTAAATTGTCGCTATTTTTGATCCACCTGTATAATAGGTGGCTTTTTCGATCTTAACGACCGACCAGCATTTTGTTACTAATCATATGAAAAGTAATACTTTTGGATAAGTGGACCTTACTATGATTTGGTAGGTAAAACAGTAATTTTTATGATTTTAAAAAAATTATATTTTTGAAACTGGACATAGAAACCAATACAAACTTGCATGTGTAACTTCTAGTGACGTGTACTACAATATCCCAAAAAATTATTGAAATTGGCAGAAAGCCATTGACCCATGTATTTGGTGCAGGGTCCTATACATAGTTTACCATTCCTAATTTGGGACACAACCGAAATATTTAAACGCTCAGAAAATAAAATCAAGGTATTTCGGTTAGTTTACTAACAAAGGCAAAAAATATTTCAAAAAACAGATTCAACAATAATGTATGGAACGGTAGAAACTTACTCAGAATAACAAACTATCTTTTGACGGGCGTAAAAACGCAAAGAATCAAACGGTAGTAACTTAGCAAAATGCTAAAGGCGAAGGATCAAAAATTCAAATAGCCAAAAGAAAAAATTCGAAAAGACTCACCCGAGAGTTAAATTCTAAGAAGCCTCTATTTCATGTGGATTTAAAAAACTGCAGAAAATTTGTTATGACTTTTTAATAGCTTGAAAATCCATCTTCTAAAAACCGAAGTTCGGAAACTATAAGAAAGTAATAATTTCTCAAAGCAAAAAGTGCTTGCCTAAATAACGGGTCGACGTTGGGTAGGAATGAAACTTTACCATGACATAAAGAAAAGATTCAGCCGCCCCTCAGAGCCCATTTCGTCATGACAAAATAATAAGAATAAGCGAACAAAGCATACTCGGGACGGTATTAATTTTTTTGGAGAGGCATCGACGACTATGGTCGTATATCTTTATCTCACCGGGTGAACTTTCTAACGACCTGCAACCAACCAGACAGATGCAAAAAAAATGCTTCGTAACAGATGAAACCTTTCCATATATTCGATATCTGAGATATATCATTATCTGAAGAACATTTATCAATTAATTTCTCTCAACATTGTCCACTGCTGCAATTATTTATCGAAAATAGATCAGCCTTAATACGATTTTTTGTTCCAGTTGATCTGGATCCTACTCAGTGCACAAAATGCGGAAAAAAGTACAAAAATAAAAATACGCTTTGGACGCACCAGTATCTAGATTGTGGAAAGGAGAGAATGTTCGCGTGTAGCTTTTGTCCAAGAAAGTTCAGGAGGAACTTTGCCTTGAAGGAGCATACCATATATGTACACAATAAACCTGTCTAAATTATATAATATGTTTATTTTAGCGCAGTGTACACTCATTGTCTTGATATACCGGTTGACACAGGATATCAGGCCACCTGTAACTTATAAATTCGTTAAGGGATTTTTCTGAAAATCGGCACAGTAATATAAAAACGTTAATTGAAGAAAATACAGGGTGGCACAACTATCCTCGCTCAGACCAATGCAGCTAGGATAATGAAAATTGAGGAACAAATCTGATTGAAAGTTTTCGGACATTTGAAGTGGTATACTCTTTGAAATGATTTCCGAGTATACAGGTTGCAACATAAATCCGGGAAACAGCATTTGGTATCTCTTTTAAATGGATCACCCTGTAGGTATATACTTTCATTTCCAGAATCTGCTCCATGTGGACTTCCCAAATAATTTTTTTATGCAGCGTTGCCAAGATTTTTCTCATTTTAATCAAATTTAACGAAAATTCCTGGACGAGGAAAAAGATTCAACACAACCTTATTATGGGAGTTCAATGAAAGAATCTGGGAATGTAGGTTCACAAGCTATGTGCCAATACATACATAACATTTGGAGTCACCTAAAATACACAGGGTGTTCTGAAACAACGATCGAATTTGGCTATTTTCAAATGGCTAAAACTAATTCTTTTCGAATGGAACACCCTGTACATAGCTTCATATTCTCATCTAATGAGCTATTCAATAGTCTATTAATACTTTTTGATAGGAAAATAAAGACAAAACTCAAAATTAACTTTAACTATTTTATTCAAAATTATCAACAAACAGATGAATTGAATCTGACGATCTGAATAGATTGAATTCGAAAGACATTTAGTTTCAAAGTTTTTCTGTTGAGAGCATTTCGTTCAATTTTTCATTATTTATTCAGTGTCTTGCATAACTCGCGAAAGTAATCATACTTTCTTGTATTTCTATTGCGACTGGTTTATGAATATCTAGTTTCCAACATCCCCTATTATCTATATAATATCAATAGGTATTTTTATTTTTAAAACTGTTGAGATTAGAGAAATACTTCGAGATGAATACAAGTAATCACTGGAAACAAGAAAGCATCCTGACCAAGTCCTTCAATGAAGTGTAGTTGTGACATTTCACGAAGAGTTTCAATGAGTTACAAATGCTTAAAAAATTTCGTATACTGAATTATAGTTTGAAAATGAATTTTTCAAAGGAACAAATGATTGAAATATTGTATATTTCGGGCGAGTTTCAGAAGAACTGTCTTTTGGCAAGTAGACTCAATGCCCAACAGTATCCCAAAGTTTCCGAAAATCTAGTAGAGATATTCAATAATAGTGGTTCAGTAAATTATCTAAAATATAAGAGATCATCTTCTGTTCTTTCCGAAAATGATGAGATGATGGTTTTGACAGCTGTGGTCGATAACCCAAATAATAGTACCAGAGAATTAGGCCAATATGAAGGCATTTCAAGAACTACGGTACAACGAATTTCAAAGGAGAATAAATTTTATCCGTTTCATATTCAATTACACCAGGAACTTCCTCCATGGGATTTCAATCGTAAAATAGGACATTGTAGGCAATTTATCAATATGATAACTACTGAGAGACCTTTTTCAAGAAAATTGCTTCACTCGGATGAATGAGTCTACATTCCATAAAAATGGAGAGGTGAACCGCCATAATTATCAATATTATTCAGACTAGAATCCCTATATAGTCAGAACCACTTCTCAAGAAAGACGGTATATAATTATTTGGGAAGGTATTATAGATAAGTATGTCATAGGCACCTAATTTTTTGACGGCTAGTAAATGATATAGTGGTTTTAGATTTTCTTTAAAACCATTTGTGATTGCTGCTTCAACGTGTACCACTCAATGTGTTGAATAATTTGTACGTCAACTCGACGGTGCACCAGTACATTTCCTGGCATCTGTTCGCCAATGGTTGGATGAGCAATTTCAAAACAGTTTTAACCATTTAACAATAGCAAAAGTCGATCGTAATTTCAGAAAAACCCAGTGTGTTGATTCCAAATATTATGTATATTTAGGTACATAGCTTGGGTACTTGCATTCCTATATTCTTTCATTGATCTCTCATACTAAGGTTTTGTTCAATTTTTTTCCTCGTCCATGATCTTTCGTTAAATTTGATTAACATGTAAAAATCTGAGAAGTTACATTTATTCCACTAACACTATTTTTAATCACATCGGAATATTCAGTGAGGTGTTAAATTTTTGTAAATATTTAAATGAGGGTTGTATATTATTTAATATACTCTTATGTGATCATCTACCAACTAATTCAACTGTTTACATCTATTGCAGGATTCTATAAGAAACACACATGCCATCAATGTGGAAAATCATACAAGTATCAAAGGGGATTGGCGGACCATATAAGATATGCCTGTGGTACATTTCCCCAGTTTAAATGTCCGTTTCCGAATTGTAATCTAGTCTCGAAACTGCGGGGAAATCTGAAAAAACATATGATTACACAACACAATTCAAATATAGATGGCATTTGAGGTTTGGTGTAAAAATTATTTTTCTACAACCGCTCACCAAAATAGCCCTTCACGCTTTCAGATCTCAACGCAAAGTTGACGTTTTCCATGAATGTCATTTTGTGACAGCTTTTTCACTCTAGAGCGACGAAAAATCGCTCGCATCTCCATGCTTTTGTTGGAAATTAACCTATTCTTTCATGATGTAGAGCACAGACAATAAATTCAAAGCACTCTAAGTAAATACGGTAGCGCTGAGGTTACGTCGCTTTCAAGATGTATAGAAACCATGGTGTTATCACTGATTCGCTTTTGTTTCAACAAAGTTGTTGAGACTGTAATTGCACTGATACCGTTGGCTCCATTCGTCGATGGATGGCGTATAAGTCGGAAATAGCCGAGTTTCCAACATTCCGAAGTACTGAGTCATAATTATTTGATTAAAATTTGAATGTCTACAAACTTTGGTTAATGAATATCACAACAAGTAAAATTCAATGTTGAAAATTACATAACATGACACTTGTCCAAGCGTCATCATGAATCTGTAATTTTGCTGCCATCTGTGTGCTGAAGAGACGCAGTAAAAATATCACGAATCAAGTAGGCCGTACCTTAACACTTTTGTATGTCGGTTTCACAGCTATAAGAGATCACACCAGGGTTTCTATGTATCTTGGTCGCTTTCTAGTTCAAATTCATAACTTGGAGGCATTGGGTTCGATTTTGACGTTCGGATTTTTTTTTCAAGTTATTCATTCTCTTTTTGTTAGAGATGTTAATAATTGAATATTTCGATAGCTTGTACATTTGGGATTACTATTAAGTGTTAATATTTTGCAGGTAATATCAAGTGACTATTGTGTATTTCGAACACAAAGTATCATTGCCGCTCTCCAAAGATTACCGCGCTTCATGCGGTAACTCTCTTTGTCGAGCGGCAATCAATCACTTTGCGCTCTAAATACACAAATAGCTCTTCCTATACTTGTCTACCGCTGACTGGTTTCTGGAAAATCGTTTCATGTCTTGGAACTCCAAAACTCTATCTTTATTCTTATCTTGATTCTTAGAGCGTATCTACCCTTGCAAAAGTGATGCGTAAAGCGCCGTTCACAACCAAACTTTTTACGTTTTCGCTTTTTAACTTTTGCTTCCTGATTGGTGAAGCAAAATTTGAATTTAAACCGAAGGAAAATGTCGTTTACAACAATAAATTGCCAACGTTACTCGATTTGCTTCTCATCAAGAAAATTTAACATTAAATAAAATAAGGAATAATTACAATAAGATTAATAATAATCAGACATTATGATAATAATACAAAGTTTATTGGGATAAGAAAAAGGTGAAAGGAAAGAATTACAAGCTTTTCCAGAAAAAATAAAATTATGTTCTGCAGCATTGAACAAGAAACATATACTAAAAATGGCAAAATTGTGGAATATAGACGAATCAGAAGGATTACAAAAAAGATTCTTTCATATTATAGCTTCTAATAAATTAGCGCGGAGGGGAGGAGGAGCTGTAAACTGTAAAATTTGCCATTTTGAAGAAGAAAAAACAAAATGGAATGCTACAATTTCTACTTGGACCATGAATTCTGCAATTAAAATTAGACTCGACATCACAAATAATAAAATTACCAATCATTCAAACCGTGACAATTTCCCAGTTAGTCAAAGCTGAAGTGAGTGACTAACAACTTATGAAGATAACGGGACACTCATCATCATCATCTTTTATTAAACCCTACCTCCAAATTGACCCTGAACATCACGAAAATCTTATTAGTTCTTTACGAGCCTCGAATGGGAAAGATCACAATGAATAGTCCACATGTGTGAATACCAGAGAGGAAAATTTTTCTGATAAAAAAGCTCTTGTGTTTTTACTGTTGATAAATACTGAATGAAACTAATAAAAAATTATGTCCAAATTAAAAATCAGATTTCATAGTTTACAGGATTGAATAGAAAAACTCGCGTCTAGGTACACAATCAACACTAAGGGCCGGTTGTTCAGTCAGAGATAATCTGCAGTTTTATGTTAATCTTGGTTTATCGAGTTGTTCAGTGCATAGTTAGAACTTTAATCCTGGTTTAGGCACTCAATTTGACATAACTGACTAACATAACATTAGAACTGCAATATGAAATAGTATGGAAAAATAATCGGAAATCACTTTCACAAAAATGCTTTTGATATAACATAATTGGGATATTATTGAACTGATGAATATCCTAGCTCCTATTAGGGCACCTCGTATACTTATAGATTACGTGAAAATTATTTCGAGAAATAGTCATATGAAGAATTTGTATTAAGGTTTAGATCATCAAAATATAGTGTGAGGATTATTGTGAAATGGTTTCCCATGAAATCGCTAATAAAACTAATTGGTAAGTGAATTATGTAATTTGATACTATTAGGTATTTTTGTGATGATTCCATTACTGAAAATATTTTTTCTGGTAGACATTACATACACCAAAGATTACAATGGCACATCCCATTACAGGATTTTCCTTTTCGTGGGAACCAGCTAGGACATATTTACATATCTATCTTTAACGAATTATTAGGTACATCTACCTTAATAGATCCATCACATAAGATGGTTTGCTCACGAATTTAAATCTATTTTATTGTTTAAGGCGCCTTCAATGATTCCGTTTTCTACCAAGCTTTCCAAAAAACCACAGGAAAGTAAGGATCTACGAGTGGAAAGTATTTGGTTATATTTGACATGAATTAGTAAAATCTTCTTCACTGATGAGATCATGAGCGTAAGTGTTGAATTTTCATTCTCATTGAGGTACATGCGCTCGTTCTCGTATCAGTGTCACCTCGTATCCTCGGATGTTACTGTAGGGTTTTCTTTTTTTTCTGCAGTTGGAATAGAAAATTCGCCACCTTCCAATTGTTAAGTAGCCCCGGAGTGCATTTGGTGGTGGTTCTCTCCTTCGTCTGCACTTATGTTCAGATCGGGGAGACCATCACCATATTATAGTCTATAATACATAAATATTTCAATTTACATTTTTATTCATGCTTGAAAAGCTTTGTCGATAAGTCGAAAAACTTCTGACATTAAAGTATATTTTGACTTCGACTTTGACTTTTCATGAAATAGTTCAGATGAACTGCAAAATCTTGGTTTTCATTATCCATGGTCGAATTTCTACTGAACAACACATCTGACGGTAATCTAGGATTCGACTCCAAACCAAGTTTGATAAATCTTTGGATTTAACCATGGACTGAACAACCGGCCCTAAATACGAAAATGAAAATAACAAAACGAACAAGCAATTCAACACACAGCTTTTCAACATAAAATTACAAAAATATATGGGATTTTTTTTTATTTTCAAATTCTTTTTTTTTTTTAATTCAATGAAGACATTCAACTAATGGACTAGAATGTAATGAAATCTCATTATACAATAATACTAACTTGCACAAGCTCATGTACTGTAAGTCTGAATCAAATAAATATTTTTTCAACTCATTTTTAATCCTCCATAAGAACAAATCTCTTTTATTTCGACAGCAATAAAGTTGACAAATTTTGGTACAATGAGAAGCATCTTTGTCCTATATATTTTTTAGCAGGCGGTGGTCTGAAATTTGTAAAAAATAAATAAATTTGTCTTGTTTGGTAACAATGTTCTAGTCTTCGAAGATTGGATTTACGTTTGAATCCAAAGCAAGATGAGATAAAGAAATGATGTTGGCGAATGTCAAGGACCCTAGATTCGGAGTACATGTATAAAATCAGATGAGTATCGAGAGGGTGTATTAAGTTGAAATTTTAAAATTATTTTTTGAAGAATTTCTACATATTGAATGTGTTCTTTTAATGCACTTTCCCGCCCTATTATCCCATATGTCTAACATTCCGAGATGTTTTTTGTCGACGAACCCCAAAAGTTATAACTAGGCACGGTAAGGAGGCGGTGTCCAAAAAAATACCATGCGATCTCATACATAACTTGCATTCTATGCAATTATTGTATTATTTTTGCAACTAAAGTATTTAAAAAAAATGTATTGTTTGTTTGTGAAGCATTCGTCTTTGTTGGTGAAATATTTGTGTTAATTTTCAAAATTGTAATGATTTTGATGTTCTCAGACTACAATTTTTCTCGAACTTGGTTATTACTGAAATGATAATAATCATACGTAGGAATATAATGGTTTTTGTTTTCAGTTAACCATTGCCCCAATTGCAACAGGTCGTATATAAGAAAACAACACTTGACGAGGCATATGACGTTTGAATGCAAGTCTGAACCACAATTCAAGTGCCACGAATGTCCAAAAACGTTCACACAAAGGAATAATTTGAACAGACATGTCTGTAGATTCCACTCCTACACAATGCCCAGGCATTGAAAGTGAATTCTTATTTCCTTTGCAGAAGTTTTTTTTTTCTGTTAGTCACTATTCTATTACATAAAGAAGTTCTGACTGTGGTTGTATTTCATTTGTCAAAGATTTGCGATCTTCCGCCCTTTGAAAGTAGATAGATATATAATTTATTCGTCATTGAAGTTTTACACATTTAAAATACAAAACCTATCAGACTAGTCAAACAGTACTCAGACATAAACAGGTCTTAAAGACGATAAAAATAAATTAAATAAAACATTCGAAATTACATTCACAATTATTAACATTCGAGTAAATGATTATTTTTGGAACCTCTGGTGTGAATACAATTCAAGAAAAAGAAACTACACAAACACCAAAACTATGTCACAATCACTTTCGACGCGCGTTTCGCCAACAAAGTTAGCAGCTTTAGGAGCTAAAAGCTTTCTCAGTAAGCGCGTCGAGTGTGATTGTGACGTAGTTTTGGTGTTTGGGTAGTTTCTGTTCCTTGAATTGGACAACTAACATTCTAAAAATTCCTTCAATGAATAAAAAGCATTAGCACTCAAATAATTAAGAAGTCCTGACAACAAATTATCCAAGTCGTGAAAATGGCATAGGGAGATAATTTTTCAACGGGTATCATGATTTTGAACCATATCGCTTCTTGACAGATTTGATTCTTCCTTTTTCGTATTCAGTATTAATAAAAAAATAGTATAGACATGGGATGGTAAAAAGTGATAGGTCAATGAAGATTTTTTGACAGCTTTGACGAGGGTAGGCACCCACCGGGCACCTAACTAACTTGTTTTGCATCATAAATCCCTAGAGGCATAATTTGAGTCTCCCCAGAAAATCAGACCATAGGTTAATATACAGATTGCATTATAAGGCCATTTTTCTTTAGCTGTGTAATTACAAAACAAACACTACTTAGGTTGTTCAGTCAGAGATAATCTGCAGTTTTATGTGAATCTTGGTTTATCGAGTTGTTCACTGCATAGTTAGAACTTTAATCCTGGTTTGATTCCAGGTTTCGCTAAACCATCAAAATCGATGGATTAGGTACTCAATGACATAACAACATTAGAACTGCAATATGAGATAGTATGGAAAAAGAATCGGAAATCACTTTGATGATCATGGACGGTGTAATAACATAACTAATGATTAAGATATTATTGAAGTAGTCCTAATAGGGCACCTCGTACTTATAGATTACGTGAAAATCATTTCGAGAAATGGTCACATGAAGATTTAAATTTAGGTACAGATTATCAAAAGATATTGTGAGGATTATTGTGAAATGGTTTCTCATGAAATCGCTAATAAAACTAATTGGTTAGTGCATCATGTAATTTGATACTATTGGGTATTTTTGTGATGATTCCATTACTGAAAATTATTTTGTGGTTGACGTACACCAAAGATTACAATGGCACATTCCATTACAGGATTTTCCTTTTCATGGGAACCAGCTAGGACATATTTACATATCTATCTTTCAATTTGTTTTCCTGGAAAGGTTAGATTTAAATAATAGAAATGTAATCGGGAATTAACTGGGAGTTAGGTATACAACCGAACCGTAATTAATTTTGGTATTTAAGGTAACATAGCAAATATGTAATTTAGTATATCTTCACCACTTGAAGAAGCTTTTGTAAAGCGAAACAATTGTCCTGGTTTTGTAAACCCTCTTTATGTGAAAATCATTTGAACCATAGTTTCATTATATCTATCTTGAACAAATCTCACATCTACCTTAAAAGATACATCACATAAGATGGTTTGCTCATGAATTCTATTCTATTTCATCGTTTAAGGTCTTCAATGAGTCCGTTTCCTACCAAGTTTCCCAAAAAATTACAGGAAAGTAAGAAAATACGAATGGAAAATGTTTGGTTATATTTGATGTGATGATGTGTTTTATTTTTATTCTGATTAAGGTACATGAGCTCGTTCTCGCATCAGTGAGTCCTCGTCTCCTCAGGTGGTACTGCAGGGTTTTCCATGTTTTTCCCGCAGTTGTAATAGCAAATTCGCCACCTTTTATTTGTTAAGTCGCCCCATGGTGCATATGGTGGTGGTACTCTCTTTAGTCTGCACTTATGTTCAGATCGGGGACACTATCACCATTATATTCAATAATACATTAACTATTTCATATTTTCATTCATACTTGAAAAACTTTGTCGATAATTTGAAAAACTTCTGACATTAAAGTATATTTTGACTTTTCATGAAATAGTTCAGATGAACTGCAAAATCTTGGTTTTCATTATCCATAGTCGAATTTCTACTGAACAACACATTTGACGGTAATCTAGGATTAGACTCCAAACTAAGTTTGCTAAATCTTTGGATTTTACCATGGACTGAACAACCGGCCCTTAATCTTGGTTCAATGCAATTTACATGTGTTTCCCATGTTAGCTTTTGATCCACTGTAATACCTAAACATTCAGTTTCGAATACAGGTTTGATGATCATAATAATATGCTGATATTTTAATCAAGGGACTATAATCGTAACTGAAATTTTTTGTTCAAATAACATATATTGCGTTTTATATGTATTAATTAATAATCCGTGTGTGTTACACCAATTAAGGAATTTTTAGGAACATTCATTAGCTTTATACAGTGATCACGTAAAGGTTGGAACAAATTCGTTAAACGCTTGATATGGCCATTAGGAAAAATAAGCTCAGACACTTCGATTTTATTTTTCAGTTGCGCATTTTTTGATCTAATCATATTCTTGATGACGTAATCACTGTTCGGATTATGACGTCATTATATATATTTTTTAAATTGCATTACCTTATTTACTGATAATACTTTCAAAAAGAACGCATTTTTCTATGTATGGATGTCATATTTTTTTCTTATGTTACATAACCGTATGTTCGAGAAATAAAAGATATTTCATTATTCATAGTAATGTAATATTAGATCTGTTAACGTAAACTTTTGACTTAAGGGATCCCCACAAAAAAAATCTTGTGGGGTTAGATCATGAGATCTAGCTGGCCATTCTAAAAATCATCGACTACGATCGAAATCATCTTTATTAAGTTCATGATTCATATGAGTATTTTCTTGAAATGATAGTAATACATCCAATTATTGATCTTCCGCAACGCCTGAACGACCTTTCGTATAATTAACACCTACATTGTCAAAATTTCTAAATTTTGCTTCGAGTTTGCTCGCTGTCGAATGTGTAATAGGTCTATGCGTTTAACGAATTTGTTCCAACCTTTACGTGCTCACTGTATACTAATTATTCTAAATAATTTTCTGCTAAAAGTTCGTTCGTATCATCAGCATAAATGATAATTATGTTTGGAGAAGTCAAAAATTACAGCAAAAAAAATTAGGTAGGAAGAGCTCTCCCCCCTTTTCTCGAAAAAAGTTGGGACACTCACCAAATTAAAATCGAAAAAATCCTTAAAATTAGTAAAAATATATCTGGTCGTTTGAAAAAAATTAACCCACCCTGTCCCCCTTCAAAAGCTAGATAGGGAACGCAAAGGAATTCAGTTTTCATAATGACGAAAAAGAAATCGATCGGGCAGCTCGCCTCCCTTTCATGTCACAAAAAAATTAGGAATCGAAAAAATCCGTAAAAATAGTGAAAATCATCTGACCATTCAATAATACGGTTTCAAAAAAAGTTACCTCTCTTTTCCCCTAGAAAGCTAGATAGAGAACGCGAAGAAATTTGTAAAAATTTCCAACGGTTTCATACATGGAAAATTACGACATAAAATAATTCTGCGGGTGGGCTCGCTCTCTCCCCTCTTTTGAAAAAAGTTGAGAAAACTTGCGAAAATAAAATCGGAAAATTCCGTAAAAATTGTGAAAAATATGTAACCATCGAATAATATAGTTTTGAAAAATTTTACACCTTTATCTAAATTAGTAGAAAATTGGAAAATTTCCCGATTGTTTCGGACGATGAAAATTATGATGAAAGAAAACATTGTTCAGGGTGCTCAGACCCCCTAAGACTAAGACACATAAGAAAACTAAGGAATAAATAAATAAATGAAACTCAAGAAAAAACGTTTTAGAGAAAACCTTTTATTTAAATGCACTAAAAAGAAGAAAATAAATTTAAAAGTGAAATAAACCCATAATTTTTTCAAATTACAAAATTTTCAATGATAGGGCTTGTCGCAAGAATAAATCTTGAGGTAATTTTAAATTAATTTCACATATAAGAAATACATAGATACTTCTCGAGACAAGCTTTAATATCATTTTAAATTTCATAATGTAACAAAATGGTTGGTTAAATTCACTTTAAAATTTATTTTCTTCTATTTAGTGCATTTAAATAAAAGCTTTTCTCTAAAAAGTTTTTTTTCAAATTTTATTTGTTGTCTATTGGGATTGACTTGGATAGTTTCAAGTCACAAGGATATTTCACAAAATGTGAGATTAATGACATGAGAGAGTGGAAAGGAAATGATATCACTAACCACTTCCACAGGAATCCATCAATACCTGGAGAAGGTTTTTGTGATGTTTCATCTATGGTGTTTTTATTTCGTATGGTGTGGATGCATACAATAATTTTGAAAAATTTGAGAACGGTGACAGTATAATAGCTTTCATATCAGATTTGATATTTTCAACTTTTATAACAAAATCATTAAATTTGTTAACAATTGAAGCTTTTTTGTGATTCTCTCATCATTATCAAAACTGCCCTATTGGCCGGAAGGAGTTCTCTAGAGATTCGATATTGCAAATTTTGATTCAAAAGACAAATGATGAATGTAACATTGGATGTCGAGTTTCAGTCGGAGCAGTATCAAAACTGATTACTGTACTTACGCTCCCTGTATAGCTTTCCAAACTTAATATATGCTTTAATGTATGAAGAAGAAATTACCTAGAGAAAGACAGAGCTTATAATATGTATAAATAACTGAAGAATATGAAAATTTAAAAACATTGATGAGACAATGTCTTAGCTAACCAAATTTTTGGGGATTACCACAATTTTATGGTTTATAGTACAATTTTGAAAGCAGAGTTCTTTTCCAGTTGGACCTTTTTATTGCGATTGTGGTAAGCTATACACAAGGAAGGAGAACTTGAAGAGGCATCAAAATGACTGCGGCCGCTCGGAAAGAAAACTACACTGTACTCATTGCAACTACAAAACCAACAGAAAGGATACTTTGAGATGTCATATTTATACTAAACATAAATTGGATCCGTGGACCCATTCAAAAATTAATTGAATAAAAAACATATAATTTCTACACGCACTGTAGTTTCAATTCACAATGCAGCACACAATGGAGGTCAGTATTCCATGTTACATAACTAGCAGTTTTCATGCAAAATCAAAAATTTTTCAAAAAATAATAACGAAACCCTAAAAAATGCAGATGGTTGAAGAAACAATTGAATTCTCTTTTCAACGATGTGTCACTTGGCCCCCATGCCATTAGGAATGTTTAAATTAATATGCCCCCCCACCCCCCAACTGACTCCTCAATCAAGCAACCACAATGTCTTTCATTTCAAAAAGTACTATCGGTGATACCTTGCAAAATGTTTTTTTTTCATGTTTATTTTTCGAACATTTCAAAATTTAACAGGGTGGGGGCGGAGGACTAAAAAAGCCGCTCTGTATAGTTTGAAATCCAGTGAGTTACGCCTCGACATTTCGAGCCTAACCTTTATTATCCGGAGTTTTCCTGCATTTCTAGTAGAGTTGTCATGGAGCTCTGACTGAATGAAGTATAAACTATTAATTATTATTATGGTTATGAAGTAAAGTGTTCATTCAAAGGAACACCAGCTATGATTCTAAAGGCTCTTTTTTGTATACGAAACGCTCCTAGGTCGAAGTCAAAGTCAAACTATACTTTATTGTCTGAAGAAAGTTATTCTTATTGACAGAGCGTTGAAATTGGTCAGTTCTACTCACATATATTGAGGGAATGAAATTCCGTGGTTGTATATACAGAGTGTCAATTTGAAAACGTACCACCCCGAATATTTCAGCCCCCGCAAAAAATCTAAAAATATGCAAAAACACATCAAATTTATTTTGATGGTGGACATTTTGTAGGATAGCTTTCATTCAAATTACGTCAACCCTGAAGCGGGGGTGGAAACAACCCCTAAAATCTTGAATGGAAAGTGGGATCGAGTGATACTTCATTTTGAAGACCGTTCAATTACCTATTCGAAAATACTACATACTTTATATTTCTATCCAGTACTTTTGGATAAATCAGGTGGAAACTCTGAAAAGGTTGAGGAAACAGTGTTTTGCAATCAAACATAAACAAAATAACAAAAAGACCTTTATTTTATCAAATGTTCAAAATGTTGTCCATTATTTTGTAAACAGTAATACAGTCTGCTCTCAAACTCTTCTCTAACTTTCCGAAAAACTTCTACCTGAATTTCTATACACGCAGCTTTTATCCTTCTCTTCAAATCTTCCAAATCTCGAGGTTGTGTTCTATAAACAACCGATTTCAGATGGCCCAATAAGAAGAAATCTAGAGGCATCAAGTCGGGTGATCGTGGTGGCCATTCAATTGCTCCTCTTCGACCAATCCATCTACCAGGAAATCTATCATTTAGCCAATGTCTAACTGGAAGAGAGTAGTGTGGTGGAGCTCCGTCTTGCTGGAGCATGGGCATGTTAACAAAAAAAATTGCCGATACTGGAGCGATGAAAATCCGCGTCTTTTTCGGGAAGGTGTGACCACAGTATCCACAGTATCCAGAGAAATTGAACGTTTAGGCTGGTATTCTGGGAAATGCTATTATTGGACCTTTATTCATTCAGGAAAATCTAACTGGTGAGCTCTATTCGAATCTGTTTGAAGAAATAGACCCGCTAATAACATCTACTTTGGAAAATCAACTAGATGCGGCTGGTAATATGGTTATGAAAAAAAATATTATTCACTTCCAGCAAGATGGAGCTCCACCACACTACTTTCTTCCAGTTAGACAGTGGCTAAATGAAAGATTTTCTGGTAGGTGGATTGGTCGAAGAGGAGCAATTGAATAGCCACCAAGATCACCCGACTTGGCGCCACTAGATTTCTTCTTATGGGCCATCTGAAATCGGTTGTTTATAAAACACAACCTCGTGATTTGGAAGATTTGAAGAGAAGGATAAAAGCTGCGTGTAGAAAAATTCAGGTAGAAGTTTTTCGGAAAGTTAGAGAAGAGTTTGAGAGCAGACTGTATTACTGTTTACAAAATGATGGACAACATTTTGAACATTTGATAAAATAAAGGTATTTTTGTTATTTTGTTTATGTTTGATTGCAAAACACTGTTTCCTAAACCTTTTTAGATTTTCCACCTGATTTCTTCAAAAGTACTGGATTGAAATATCAAGTATGTAGTATTTTTGAATAGGTAATTGAACAGTCTTCAAAATGAGGTATCACTCGACCCCCCTTTCTATTTAAGATTTTAGGGGTTGTTTCCACCCCCGCTTCAGGGTTGACGTAATATGAATGAAAACTATCCTACAAAATGTCCCCCATAAAAATAAATTTTACATGTTTTTGCATATTTTTAGATTTTCTGCGGGTGCTGAAATATTCGGGGTGGTACGTTTTCAAATTGACACACTGTATAAAGACACTTCAAAGATATTCAAGTTTAGTAAATTTTTTATAAACTATGATATTATAGTTTATACTTTCTCATAATCGTAAATGTGTATATATAATACACAGACAACTTAAAATGTACTTAAGACTCGAGCTTGTTTCAAATTCAATACTTGCGACTAGGTTTATGTAAAACAATGAGTAATGCCAGTTATCTTCGTTATAATAATAAAAATAAAGTTATAATGTTCCATGTCTAAATCAGAATAATCAGAAATGCTTTTCTTATCCTAGAACATGACTTGAATTTTTTATTTTTGACAAGGCCCTACCCAAATATGTAAAATAAATATAAATTCTGTAAAATTAAAACATGAAATAATAGAGAGTTATCGGACACCCACTTAAGGAAGAGCAGTATTAAAGACGCCCTTATTTTGACATCTGCGCATGCACTCATGTTCCTTACCTTATATTTCCCTTATTAAGGACTTTATTTATGCCTGCTTTAAGTTGGTCTTATTTTTCCCTTATTTTAATTATTCCGTTTAAACGTAATCAGTCATCACAGATTGTACATATTCTGTCATTAAAATATAATCTAATACCTGATATTTCTGATTACCCTATTTGTTTTGTTGTATATTCGTCCTTTAATTACTTGAATGTATTAATAAATTGGAGATAAGAAAGGCGATGCAAAGGTTTTGATATAAAGTAAAATAAAGTAAATAAAAATGTCTATTTTAAAAGAAAGAATTAACATTTTCGGTTTACGTATGATGATGTGGGTTTATTGAAAGAAGTTGTTCCGCACCGTTTTGATTTAAACCCAGAAAAAATCTGCTTCCAGAAGAGTCTACATGATTACCAATTTTCCATACAACATAGACTTGTTTTCAACTCCCAAGAAAGGTTAGAAATAAGGTAAGTAATAAATAAGGGAAAAACCAGATGATTACCGATAACACTTATTTTACAAAACAAATACGGTCGTGCAGTATTTAAAATAACGTCGTCTTTTATTACTGCTTTGCATTATACGGAAGCTTCCCATAACTCTCTAATCTGAAGTAGTATGCATTTCAGTATGTATAACACAAACAGTTCACATATAATATCTACACATTAAAATGATAAATAAATTAAAATAATAAAAATGCCAAGTCGTAGTCATTTCATGTAAAAAACATTACTAAGTTGTGAAGCTGTCAGTGAGAAATTCGTTTGTGCTGTAATACATTTTCAGTAGGAGCAATTTTTTTACTTCTCTGCGAAACTTTTCACTTCCATTAATTTTCCTTATGGAAACAGGAAGGAGATTAAATAATTTTCTTCCATTATAATGGATGGAGTTCTTGATTTGTGTTGATGACGGTATTGGAAGCCTGATATTATTTGTAAGTCGAGTGTTATAGTTTGACTCTTACATGTTTCCCTTGTACTTTTTGTTCATTAGGTAAACTGTTTCCAAATAAAAAGGCAGGCTATTGGTAGAATCCTTTGTTGTTTGAAAAGTGGCCTGTAAGAATCTCTGACTACTGCTTGGCACACATATCTAAGAGCTCCTTCTTGAAGCAACAGAGTAGTCATTACTATCAATATTTGATATTGTTCAGTCTATATGAGACGAGACGTATGAACTCCGACGATTCCAAATCTGTCAGCATTGCAGCAATATATCCGTTGAATAAAAAAAGAAATTTAAAATACTATTTTCTTAATTTAAGGACCGTCGTACACAGCGTACACCGTATATACTTAACAGTGTCCCCTGGTACAGTTCTTCTTAGAGTAACTACCTGTACTTTGTGTTTTCAAGTCTTCCCTTCAGGATTCTCTAAATGGTACAATGTGCCAGTTTATGATTTTGTTCTGTTCAAGAAATAGATACTTCTGAAGAAATTATTCATTGTTCTAATGGTAGCATAATACTGAATAATTTTTTCAGATAGTGACCCCCTCAAAATGGAAGAAGACACTGACAATAATCCTAGCAATCCAACACATGCGGAAGAAGTCTCAGAGGCCGAAAATGAAACCATTTCCAAATCAACACGTGAAAAAACAGGGAGAAAACGCGACTGGAAGGTCACTAGAATTAAAATATTACGCAATTCCGGCATGGAGTATACGGGATATAATAATAAATTGCACGCTGCACGCTCTGTACAAGAATACAATCATAACTGCAGGTACAAATGCAATCAAAATATATCGGAAGCGGGCAGATCTTACCTGTTTGAGAGCTTCTACAAGCTCGCATCCTATGATCGTCAGAATCAGTTTTTGTCTTCCTGCATAAAGAAAAAACCAGTTGAGAGAAAGAAGAATAATTCCGATAAAAACAAAAGTTACAGTACAGAAATTTATGTATTGAATAATCGTGTATGTAAAATGTTTTTCCTCAAGACCCTCGATATTAGCCATAAACGATTCAGCACCGTGTGTAGAAAAACTGGTGCTGTTGGTATTTGCGAAAATGATTAAAGGAGTTAGGAGCATACTGACAAAGTGGATGAGTATTAGATATTCCCAAGTCACTCTGTTTATACTCATCGAGAACAAGGCGTTTTCAGGGTGACTAGGAAGCAGTCAGGGGTTGATGTTGAAGATTTTGAAAACTTTTGTACTTTATTCGATATTTTCTATTAAAGTTCATCTTTGTTAGTATTCCGAGTCTAATTTACCATTTATTGAAACCCAAAAGCTATCCTGCGAGATATTGGTGGCAAATACTGCCAACATAAATCAGACTTGGTCAAGAGAAGCAGTTGTATAGAATCGGAGAACGTTGAACAGGAAACAAAGGAAAACCGAAGAATGCACAAATTTTTAAGAAAAGTTAATCCATATTTGCAAAAGTATTCAATTCTGACAATTTTGACATTCAAAATGACATTCAATGACATTCAAATGAACGGTCAAGAAGGAATGAATGAGGGAGTGTATGAAAGGAGTTATTTTCACTATCATTTCAGAGGAACACAGAATTTTGATGATTCAGAGAGGAGACGAAAAATTGAAGACACTGAGTGAGATTCAGAAATAGACTGAAAATGAAAGAACTCAAGACGAAAGTATATTAATGATTATGAGCTAGATACATGAAGAATATACAATAGAGTCAAAGTGGATAGGGAATATAAAAGATTCAAGATCAAATAGGTCACTGGTCTTTGGATAGAACTGTTTCTAGCATACTCATGAACTCATGAAATTTTTGTTCTGAGGATTGCATAGATATTATGCCAATAACCACTCTTCACGTACGTAGGGTAGGTGACTATTGGGTCCGAAAGTAATGTACTCTCGGCAGATGAAGTGAACCAATGCCTTCTGCATTCCACCAAGGACCTCGATGATCATATCCACCATTTTTACAGAATGGTTTTGGTTGAGTCTGCGGAGTTCAAACAGTGGATTTTGATATTTAGTCCGTTTTTATTTCTCTTTTTGAGCGATAATCGTTTCGCCTGTATTTGCCTGAGGGTGGGGATTGAGTAGTTTCAATAAATTTAGCACCTCTCATTCTCCACAACGGACTCAATATCCCCCAGGACATAAGGCAATAATGGTGTCTCGTCTATACCGTACGAGTGTCGTATATGGTAGTTCAACACTCGTAGCGCCGCGTTATGCCAGTGGATATAGTCTGAGATCGCATAAGCTGGGCATGCTGATAGCAAATGCATTACGGTCTCAGGTGTCCCACGACACGCCCTGCATAGGGTGTCAGGGACGTCTATACCCATCACGCCACTACGGTAGACTATGGTGTTAAAGACACCATCCTGGGAAGCCATTATGAATCCTTGGGTCTCCGACTTTAGTTCCCTTGACCTAAGGAAGGCAAAGTTCAAAATTTTGGATAAGACCCGATGTATTGGCTTATCCACAGATTTGATGTGATCTTTCTGCTGAACGGGTTCCAACTCGGAGTTTGGGTTAACCTGTTCAGTGTCGAATACGTGACCCCAAGTTCATAGGCTGCTGTCTCAAAAAGAAATGCTTCAATCCCTGCGTTTCATAGTCGCGGAACATTATTATTATTCGTCAGGAATATCCAAGTTGGGCCCTGTCTGCCAAGCTCCGACATATCCGGAGGGCGCGCTGGTGTCTTTCACCCCAATTACAACTCCCCACGTCCGTAAAGTAAGTGACTATTTGGTACGAGAATCATGTGCTCCATGCATTATCATTTTTATATATTCTGATATCAAATAAATTTTGGAAGAATCCAACCCATTTTCTACATTTTTCGACCTAACTAAACAATATGTTTCCTAAACTCAAATAAATATTTTTTTCATTTGATTTACTCACATTCTGTAATTAAGTATTTCATATTCTTGAGTCAATTATTTCAATTCTGTTTTCACCCATTTATTCATTTGGTTCAAAATCGTGCAATACAATATATTCTTAGATGAAATAAATAAATTTTTGCATGACACAAACGAAAACATGTGGTTGCAAGAATATAACCCTTGACTTTATCCAATATATTTTTGTATCAAACTAATGTTTCTAAAATTCAAATAAATGAACTCTCGTTTTCTTCGAAATAATAATTTTATTTCGCTATATAGAAACAACAAAATTGTTGGAGTGAAATATATCTTGTTTGATTGAAAACTATGTCTTTTCTGTGTGCGTTTCACAAAAGCTCTCAGAGTTTGACACTCTGATATCGAAATACAGTAGCACCTGGAAGGTACGAAGATTTGAATGTTTTCAATCTCAAAAATATTTTTCGTGGTGTGACAACTTTGTTTTCATTTCTATGGTAGTGTTGGCTAATACATCGATTAATTTTCTGTGCAACTGAATCGTGTTTGTCTTTTAGGAATCACATGTGGGCGCTGTTCCAAGTTTTATAAACTGAAGAACAGTTTTCGCAGACATCTGAAATTTGAATGCAACAAACTCCCTCAGTTTTTTTGTTCGCTGGAAGATTGCAGTTTTTCTTGCAAGAGAAATGAAGGGATCAAGTCCCATTATAAACACAAACACAAAATTATAATATAAGTAAATATAAGTCATTTTTCTCAGCTATATGAGCCCTTCGATAAATTTTGACATATATTTAAATCGATTTTCAGAGGCTGAAGGCAGTAAATCTCTCGTAATGAAGATTGTTGTTGTGATTGCGGTGAAATGATGTCGTTTCTTCGCACGAATTTTTCAACAAGATGATTTTGTTATTTTGAAAATGTGATAATAAAAATGTTGTTTTATTCTGAAATGGTTTCAATTACTTTCCAAGAAGACAAAATTTGTATTTACTTACCGTCATAAACAGCAACCAACAAATTCAAACTGAAAGATGCATAGAATGATAACATTGGAACAGTTTAAATCTTTTTGAATATTTCTCTAGAAATTGTAATGTGCAAATGTTTAAAAATTAAAAAATAAGACAACTATTCGAAATATTCAACAAAATTTTTAATTTTTTTGGATTGATTAGATAATCTATACTGCACAGATAAAAAAGATTTCTTCAATCAAGAATATACATACTCTTGAATAGAATAATCTTCTAAAAAGAATAAAATGATTATTCTAATCAATGAATATACTCCCATTTCAAGCTGATCGAGATGTTTGCTTCTTTACATAAATTCTCTTGAAATGAGTTTGCTTGCAGTGAAAACATAATACTCTTTATCCTAGAAAACATTCACATTAACTAATTGTGAAACATAATCTTCTTAACACAAGATTATAATTCCTTAGTAGATATCTCTACCCGTGCTACGTGATACAGTCAACCAGTGAGCAATCAAAGCAGCTGGTGACACCGCTATCTGTGAATACGACTTCCATTTCGACCATTTCATGCAGTTTGACCATTTGGGTTGAAGGTTATGAGGCTATGCGTACCGATATGAATGTTAGTTTTGTGCCTAGTGGAAACTGTTTCTATACAATAAAAATGCAATATCGAAAATTGAATTATGCTCATTACGGGCCAGTTGTGAAAATGAGTGAAATATATTTTGGTCTTCTACAGTTTTTTGTCTAGAAGCGAGTGGCGTCGCTTATGTATTCAATCAAACTGCAATATGCGTCACTACTAACTGGTTTTATTGAGAATACAGTTATTAAACTTAAAACTATTCTTATATAAAACCATTATTTATACCTAAATTGTTCGTAGTTGTGAATCTATGCTTTGTTTAATCTATTCAATGTTGCTAAAATGAAAATGGCTTTCATTCTATATTTTATAACCAATTGCAAAGTGCAGATTTGAACTCAACCTCCAAGTTGATAGAAGAATAGTATTCATTATTGAAATTGCAATGTTCTTATCTCAACCTACTCCCATGATTCATCAAAAAAGTGCCCATTACTGAAGCTAAAATATTCTTGCCTCAACCAACTGAACACTTGCTTCATAGCAAGTGTTCACTTGTTTCAAAATACTTTTCTTGTATTTGCCAAGAGGATTCCGTCAAAAAATCAAACTAATATTTGGTTGGACCTATTCAAGAATACAAACTGTTTGAATCAACGCAATTATGCGTTGATGCAAAAAATCCTTTTTAGCAGTGTGTAAAACTCTATCTGAAGGCAAGGAAAGGCATTTATTTCTACTATAATGTACTTATTGAAATGGGTTAAATGATCCAATAAATTTGCTTGTTTTAATAACTATAACTATCGATCCAATTCAGATGAAACTTTCAATATTCAAAAATATTATACTTCGCACTTTTCATTTCGGTAATTTGCGGCGTCAACACATTCCTTGATGCTAGAAGACAAAGTTTACCGACAAATGTAGTGTAAAATGGGTTAGATGTCAAGAAAACATCTATAGCAAATCCAAAAATTGACACATATTTTGGTGCCTCGCGGAATAATCAATAACCCCAGGTCAGGAGAGTTTTAGGATAATCATCACAGACTTTTAAACATAACCCAAATATAAAACCTTCCAGATCAAAAAGTCTGCCTACCATCCCAGGGCATTCAACTGCGTTGATCATAACATTATTTTAGATAAACTATTCCGTTATGGCATAAGGGGTATATACCGTTAGCATCAATTACCGTTATACATATTCTGAGCTGTGATCAAGACAGAGTCACATTCCAAGCACAATTTTTACTGCCGCTTGTTTCGCGGCAATTATCTGCTCATATAAATTGTATATAAGCAGATAATTCAGCAGAAACTCAGCTTGACTTTTTGTTGACTGCCAACTATTTTCCGCGAGACAAGCGACAATAAAAATTGTGCTTAGAATGTGACTGCAGCTCGAAATGTAAATAACGGAGTCTAGCCGTAATATGTCAGTGGTTAGCGTAGATAACAGACTTTCTTAATGAAAACAATGTCGCTATCAACCATGCAACTTCCAGCATGGCCTTCACTGAATTAGATGTACCTCATGGGTCGATATTGGGACCCATATTGTTTGTATTACATACTAATGATTTGGAATCCTCAACAGCAGGAACATTCATAACAATGTACGCAGATGACACGTCAATTATATTCTCTGACAAAGTAGAGTCAGTTTTGAAAGAAAAGTGCAACCAAGTTTTTGAAAATATAAATTAATGGTTTACTGAGAACAATTTGTTTTTGAATGCAAAAAACAGATTCAATGACAGCGAAAGCAAAAACAAAAGTGTGATATCATTAGTTCCAGAGCCAATGATGATTATGTTACCACAGAATGTGAGAGCTTAACATTTTTAGGTCTTTTCAAAAATATGATCACTATTTCATATCAGTTCAGAAATATAAGGCAGGTTTCAAATATTGATCAGCTGCTGAGGCTGTAGTAACTATACTCAGATGGATTCCAGAATGAGATATGGAGTGTGCTTCTGGGGTATTTCCTTCAGCTGCTCTGATGTCTTCATATCACACAAAAACTCATACGAATCGTTAGTAGCATAAGTATCCATGATTCTTGCAGAACTGATTTTAAAAATTTCAGAATATTAACTGTTCCTTGTTTTTTGATTTTTGGCTTCTGCTTATCTGTTTTTGAGAATTGAAATAAATTGTATGTACTTAATAAATGTAAGCATAATATTGACACAAGACATAAAACAATGTTTTGTAGCATTTGTAAAAACCAAATTAGTTTTTGAATAATCTGATGGCCCCTCGTGTTTATAATTTGCCACCAGATATTATTTTAAAAAACCAAAACCGGCTTGCTGCAATATGGCAGATATCTTAGCCACACGAATGCAGATGCTGGTCATCCTTGGTTCACTTCGTCTGCTCAGAACACATGATTCTCGGACCCAATAGTCACTTACCCTACGGACGTAGAGACTGGATATTGGGGTGAACGACACCAGCACGCCCTTCGGATGTATCAGAGCACCGAAGACAGGGTCGGACTGATACATTCCTAACGGGACAAAAATAATAATAATGATTATTCACTTAAAAGAGAATTACAGTAAAGCGTAGGAGTATAAAGATTTAGCAAATGAATGAAAGTAGATATAGATCTATATCTACTAATGAAATATCTCAGAAGCAAAAAATGCTGGTTTGTGATTGACATCAATTGAATTGAAAGGGTAAGACCACAGAAACATCAGATGCTTATATGTGGCCTGTATGGTATAAAATATAGATGAAAATATAAAATCAAAATGCAGAAATGTTAATAAGGAATGACGAGAAAAAATTAAAATCACTTAGGGACAGTTTCACCGGTTCAAGTTGAACTATAGATAACTAACTAAATAAATGTTTAAATGGTGGATGACTTTCTTTAAATGACATTCTAACCATCAGTTGAATAATCTGAAGCTTAATTGTAACCTGTGAAAGTGGCCCTTAGCTATAAATATTCAAATGTTTTGCTACTATTAGTAAGAAATATAAAATTAAATACACAGAAACATAAATGTTGAATCACAGGGACAAAATTAATTAAAATGACTTAATCTTGAGAATTGAATACATTGCTCATATCACTTAGAAGTTATGAAACTGAACTAGCTTAAAAAATTACAGAAATAATAATACACAATTACAGGAATAAAAATGTTCAAAATAACTCAACCAAAATTATAATCTGAATTTAGACTAAAACATGTATACGTTTTTATTTATGAAATTAAATTTACCAGAATATAGTATTGTAAAATATAAAATTATTGAAATAATTTACATATTGTTTCATCATAAGTTATTACGATCTAATTTCTCCGGTCAAAAATTTCAAGAACTTGTTCACGGGGAGTACTTGAAATAAAAGTAGTTATGGTCTCCCTAAATCTTGGGAATGATTCCGAGGTCTATATTTTTTCTGGTAGGAAATTAAATGCTGTGGGGCCCAAAAAACGATAGGACCTCTGCCTTATATATAGTATTGATTGTGAGTGGAGTTGTATTTTAAATATTCCTCTATCAATAATATGATTCTTGTTTCAGGTTATGCATGCTCAACGTGTGGAAAAACCTACAGACAAAGTTGTTCCTTGTGGCGGCATAGAAATTACGAATGTCAGAAAAAGCCAAAATTCCAATGCCAAGTGTGTCCGTATCAGGCTTATCAAAAAGTCAATTTGGCCTCTCACATATACAGTAAACATAATGTCCAAACGTCTGATTATCAAATATAATGTAATCGAGCATTTAATTTTTTTTCGTGGTGACAGAGCGTTTGCCTTCCACCCAAACGGTCCAGGTTCGATTCCCACCGTCTGCCACGGACGATGGTGTTCTCCTAGTTCTGTAAAAAAACTTTGACAAGAATCTAACAGATATAATGCTGTAGGCTAAAAAATACTATCCGAGGGCACTGGGAGCCATCCCTTGTCACTTGAATGTGAATGGATAGCAAATCTTAAATCTTTTCTGACACAATATCTCAGGAGCAGAGCTTGTGCGAGCAAGGAAGATTCGGGACCTAAAGTATGTAAAAGTGGATTCCGGATTTTGTGGTGTTTCTCGTGTTTTTGCGTTTTTTTCAGCATGGATAGGTTTTATAGGTTGAAGTGAATATTAAAAGATCGCTCAAACGAAATCTCAAAACAAATTCAAGGCATCAGCTATAGATTAAAGGACACTGAAAAAAGTATTTGGTAACATTACAGGGAAAATTATGGGTTATTTGTGGCCCTAGATTTTCACTGTAATTACAAGAAAATTAAAAGATTTACAAGTTCATTGTAAAATTACAATGAACGCTTCGGCTAGAGCAGACTCCAGAAAAAAATCGCAGTTCAACTAAAAGAATATTGTGATTTCACAAGTAACTTTCACCATATGTTTGTGAATGTACCCACTAATTAAGTATGCCCACGTATTGTGAAATTAAATTGTGAAAGGGTATTCAATTACAGTGAAAATCTAGGGCAACAAATAATCCATGATTCTAACTGTAATTTCACAAAACACGCTTTTCAGTGTATGAATGCCTTATGAAATTTTTATGATCGATATTAGAAAAAGAACATTATTTACCAATCAACGATAGGTCACTTTTGAATAGAATGAGATTTTTTCTCCACCAGACTATGGTATCTGGAGAGGTGTGACTTATAGCTTCCTTCTCAAACATTCAAAAACTGCGGAAAGATTATTTCTGTGATAATAAGCAAGCAGTTCGTATCTTCTAAGCGTCTGCAGACGATACTGACAAATAGAACACGTAAACATCGTCAAATGACAGAATTGACACATAATATATGAAGGTTCCGTCAAACCAAAGCGGGAACGAGGGAGCGGGGGCGGAAACGGAACATGGGAACCGTGTGAATTGCTAGAAAAACCATAAACGTAGTAAACCATATATATTTCGCTGCTTGTCTGCATTTCGGAATACGAATAATCACACCGGTAAGTAGTTTTCATATCCCATTATTGAATTTAGTCTCGCCTTCATCCCGTTCCCGCTCCCGCGTTCCCGCCTTGGTTTGGGGAAACCTCAATATGAACTCACCTACTTTTTTACACACGGAACACATTGTTAACTCAGTCGTTTTGTCTTGTTTGCAGGAGTACAGCAATTATTGAACTAATAGTTGACGATACGATTACACTCTGACCCGGTTATGCACTGGAAGTGGACTTCCTCGAGCATCAGACGATTTCATTGGTCAGAAAATAAAGCAATCTTGAAAATTCACAATGCAACTGTGAAGAGTTCACAATATTTCTGTGATTTCCAACGGAAGCATGATTAACTTACATATTAGATACATTTAGACTCTGAAATGAAAAGGGTTCAACCTCGTATTATGATACTTGGGTTAAGGGATTGATTAAAATAACTTTTTTTTTCCCACTATCGCCGCATAGAAATTTATACTTTGGGCGCCTAATCGAAAATACATTACACTTTAATATTGAAATGAGTTATTGCAAGAAGCACAAGCAACATTATCTGCAGAAAATGTATTAGCATGAAACTATATACTGAATATTATTCAGGATAGGTTCCTAACCTATATCAGTAGTTATATTTCCGAATATGAAAGTGTGTCTTCATAGTAAATGGAAAGTTTTCGCATTATTCATAATTTTTAGCCGTATTTTCACAACTCGCTGTGAAAAATAGCCTAAAGATAAAGATAATGATGGAAGCGCAAATATTTTTTGTAATTTCACACGAAAACATGTGAAAATTCCAACACTACTGTAAAATTACAAAGTGACATTTATAATATTCAGTGTAATATTACAGTGTGCTATTTACATCAATGTACTATTACAATGTGTTAGTCTTATCTGGATAGAAATTTACAATATATAGGTGAATTAACTTCAAACTTGATTTTAAATTTATATAAAGAAATCTGCATTGTTCACAATGAGCGATTGTCAAGAAAGAAATAAGGTGTCCTGCCCTACCAGGATGGTGCTCATTGCCATAATCCTATACAATAGGAAAAAATTGGGTCGAAAATCCATCAGAAAACAACTATTTTCCTGGATAATACCACGACAACCGTTGAATTACATCCAATGGATTTCCGTGCATAGTTCCTACAAGGCTATCTCTGCCATTGCTAGTTGCATGGAAATTTTAATTGAAACATTTGCACCACCAATAGATTGATTTCGGGGTGTTGCCCCTCATCAGTATATGGTAGGTCTCTGCAGTCAAAAACTAATGTCTGCAACAAATGGTTCAGTTATCAGTCCATGCCTTTGGCTAAGACATGCTTTGACTGTTTATCTATACTCTAGGAACTACGTTTCTGGGTTATTTTTTGTTCCGTCACGAGCCTTCGATAGAGCTTCGATAGAATCAGTTTTATCATGGATGAACTTTATTCCTATGGAATGAGGGGCCAAATATTCAATGTTTTGAAATCCTATTTAACCATGAGAAAAGGTTATGTAAAGATTGATACTGAAAATTAAGAAAATTATGTTATTGGCGTAGGAGTTCCTCAGGGGTCTGTAATGGGACCACCTCTCTTCATAATTCCCATCAATGATTTACCAAAGTATATAAAAAATGGATTTGTAATTATGTTCGCTGACGATTCCTCAGTAGTGGTCTCAGCACAGGCTACCGAATAATTACGAGATATAGCCACAAAAATAATACATACTTTCAAGGAATTGTGTACAAGAAACGATTAAATACTTCAAGTTCAATAAAAAAACATGAAATGTCGGCAGAATCGTCCTGCCGTATTCCTAAACGATATTGATCATAGAGAACAAACAAAATTCTTGAGATTTTACATAGATCATCATCTTTCGTGAAAAAGAACCACGTAGAATTTGTATAAAAAAAAAACTCAACATACTATGCTATGTCACAGCTGGAGCAAACTGTGGAGAGGGACACTCTTCTAGACCTTACCTATATATAATATTACTTTCTGGGGAGACTCCATTCACTCTAGGAAATTATTTATACGACAAAAACGTGTCAATATCTGGTTTGAAGTGTAGAAAAAAATGGAAAACGCTTTTCTAAATCACAAAATTCTAACCTTACCATATATACAAAACAGTGAAATATATCAAATTTAACAGAAATAATTTCAACAAATTCAGATAAACATACGTACTTAACTACGCCAATTTATTGTCAGTATATATTAACGCACAAGTGTAAGTTCAAAAAATCACCAAGATATCCGGGTGTTATTTTTTTAATAAATTGCCACTCATATGCAAAACTCAGAACTTAGTCATTTCAAATCAACAGTGAAAAAAAAGCTGCTTCAAAAATACTAGAACTAATTTCTGATACTAGCATCTGTTTATGAATGCATCATTTGCTTAGGACAATTTTACACATGCACTATGTGAATATGTTTGAAAATTTTAACTGACTGAAGTTCTTTGTCTTTGAATGTTGATGACGGCACCTGAAATAATTAATTGCTCATTGATTTCGTTTCTAACAGTACATTTTTTGAATTTATTCACAATTATTTCTTTTATTCGACTGAGACCTCAAAATATTATTCGATTATAATTCATTGTGAAGAAGTTTTTCTTCAAACTATTCGATGTTCATATTGATTTATTTTCCAGATGATCGTATCAGCGGCTTCTCATGTACGATTTGTGATAAACTCTTCTCAAGGCTGGAATATCTTGAACGACATTATATTGAACAACACTCGGATGCCACATTTTATAGCTGTTCCATATGATACGCAGATTATTCGAAAACTGTTTCACGATCCATCTTCAATGCCTCCCGGAATTCCAGCTTGAGTGATGTTTCTGACAGAGCAGAATTCATAAATTACTCGTCCCAGATGAATGTTGGTTTGAGTTTCCCCCGAAGAAGATATTTATATTTGTCTATATTGTTCTATTAATTATTGAATGGTACTCCAAGTGAAAACTCACAGTTATAAATAAATAAAAACAGCTATTTTCACCAGTGTAATGCCCACATTTTTATTTTACATACTCCGAAATATTGCGGTGGTTGGTATACAGGGTGTTTCTAAAAATGAGTGCGAAAGTGTTTGGTGGTGATTCCTTGTCAAAAATCAAAGGGGTTCTTTCATGTAACCAAAAACTATTGAAAGACATGACTTACAGCCGTATGCATAGTCAATTTCAGCGACTCGCCAGAGTTCGCCGCTCGCTACACAAGAACTATAATGCACAGTCGAGCTCCAAAAAAGTGGTACATCGCCAGCGTCTCGCCAAAATGTGACTTATCGCGTATTTGTCATTTTTTTGGAGCTCTACTGTGCATTATAATCCTTGTGTAGCGAACGGCGAAACTCTGGCGAGTCGCTGGCGATTGACTATGCATACGGCTGTAAGTCATGTCTTTCAATAGTTACGCGCTTCCAAAATTGAGAAGAAAAAACAGTCAAACAGAAAAAAACGAATGGTGAAACATGCAACCCCTATTCCATTTTTACCAGAACTTTTCAACGGAACAAAATTTCTTAATTTAAAGATCTGAAAGATTTATTGCAAAACTTCATCACTTCCTCTGTTGTTTCCGTTAAACAACATTTTCTCAATAAAAAAATAAAATACAACAACGGATCATCTACAAACGGAATCGAAAAAATCGAATAGGCGGCTGTTAGGTCGCTATGATTGTTATGTGGTAGTTGACAGTTCAATTTGCTTTGATTTTTATGTGATAGTTGAAAGTTCAATTGTATCTTTTGCAATAAATATTGTCTCATTACAAGAAATCTTTATTGTCAGAATTATTTACTCAGAATGAGGTACTTGATGATTATCTAGAACTGAGTAGGGGAAGGTGTTTTCAGTAGTAATATCCCGACAAAATGCCGAATTTTCAAAAAATGCTTTCACCTTGCTGTCTCGGAAACTGTGCTGATTAGAAACACCACGAGAGCTTGTTCGAGTGGTGTATTATACAGCAACACAGTTTGAGCGACTGGCCAGGTGAAAGTATTTTGAAAATTCTGCATTTTGAAGGGATATTCGATCAGACAATTTCACGAATACATTAAATTATTATGGACTGAATGCGGATTGCAGGAACGGTTCATCATGTGTCATTAATGTCAGTTGAAGAGTTGAACCATCAAACTGACGTTTCTCTATTCACAGAAATTGTTGTAACTATGGAAACGTATAAATAAGCGAAGCGAAACACCGATTTGAAAATACCACGGGCTGGAGACAGTGTTTTCGAAAAGTCCTTTTCTCATTGGTTTGAATTCAAAAAATGATGCTCAGATAAGTTTCATTTACCAAGTTGGTCTGGAAAACAGTTTTGAGCCACCCGAATCGATTAATTTTTGCGTGATGGCGCTTGATTGAAAAGTAACCCTGTATAGGTGATTATCACTTCTTAAATTTGAGAAAGAATTTAAGATGAACCGTCGCAAATATCGCTCGAATATGCGTTTGAAGTGACTTTATTTCAGAGACACAACTGATAGTGGAATAATTTACCGCAGTTTTGTTACTTATAACTGCACTATTCATGTAAAAATGAATGTTGAAAAGTTTCGAGCTACTCATTTTAATTGTCACATTGAGAGAGATATATATTACACCATTGTTTATATAGAAGATAGTTAGTCAACCTTATGGGATTATAATTGGATCAAAATGGATGCGACATGTAGATGGCGATAGTGAGCTCGCATCCAAGTCATGTCGTAACTTCAGTGATCTGGCCTCCAAGTCATGTCGTAACTTGATTGAAACAATGGGACAGCATTAAAATCAGGGTTTTTTTAAGGAACCTGCATTAAAATTACGTCAAATATTCATGTTTGTAACTAATCACGATAGATGACACTCGCGTTTGCGTCCACCACCAATTACACAGGCATTGAGTAACTATCTTACTTCTATATAAACATTGATAACACTAAATATTTGTTGATATTCATCACATACAGAATCATGAGTTACTGATTTTTGAACTAGACAAGCACCTCATGATTTGTGATGATTACTGCTAATATACATATTGATCTTATGTCCGATGTTACAATCATCTGAATTCGAATATTTCAATCTACCTAAGAGATTCCGGTGGAATATACCACAGCATTCGACAGACACCACCAACATAGAAAGTATTATCATTTGGGTTAGACCAAAGAGGGTGAATTTTATCATTAATCGATTTGCCTAAGTGGAGTGTGTTTCTTCCATTTGTATTTCTGCGGATCAGTGTTATAATCTTTGTGAGTTGGTATAAGTTCAAATTACAATGTGAGTAGGTAAAAAACGATTTTCAATACTTTTATAGGGAATATGTTGTGTTTTTGTTGTCTTTCAACATTTATCTCGTTGAAATCGTTAAAAGGGCATCTTCGAATTATCCATAAACTCACTGAAAACTCCAATTATGAATGTATTGAGGTCAGTGTGATCAGGTGCAGCTTCAAGGGAACAGAAACAGTAAACTTTTCACGTCTTCAAAATATCCAGTGGAACAAAACTGCAGAAAAAATACAAGAAGGAGTTTAGAATCCAACGGGATTTTATACTTATAGCCGATATTCGAAGGTAAGAAATTTCATTAATTATAGATAGATATGATTGCTCATTTGAACATGAATAATGATTTTGAACTAATTTCTCCATATTAATTTTTGATAATGTAACATATAAAATATGTTTCCGCTGACCTCGTATTAACATGTCTGTTTAATAATCTTCAAATCAAATAAAATCGACTACTTATAAAATATTGTAACATTCAAGAATCTATGAATGTTGATTAGTTCTATTGGTTTGAATTCGGTTGTATTATTTAAAAGGGCCAATCCGCATTCATAGATCTTAAATCTTAGGGCTCCTTCACACTTGGCCTCGAATTTTTTTATAAATTGACCCTTACCCGTATTGACCCGTACCAAATTATTATTGTCAGAACACTATTTTATCATGAATAGTTTCATAATTCGAATATCTAATATTTGCTTATACAACTATATTTCAGTAACGTCGAAGACTAATTTACGAGACAGATTGCAAAAAACTTTGGAAGGAAATGTCATTCTTGCCAGTGATGAAAATGGAAAAATTAATAGGAGACAACTAGCAAAATTTTTGATAGAAGAGAAACTATCAGTAGATATGAGTAAACAGTAAGCTGAATTTTTTTTCAGTTGAAGTTCGTAGAAAGTTTTCCAATAAAGATTTCAGAAAATAGTTTTTCTATCAGAATTTCCAGATCCGAGTTCGAAGACATGTCCTCAGAAATAAAGGAAGCATTTCCATCTGAAAGGAAAGATAATTATTTCATTCCCTCTGGGATATTAAACGGAAAAGCTATGTCAGGAAAAGGGATTCTTTATGATCACTACTGCAACAAAAGAAAAAAATTTATCAAAATTGGATTGATTCAAAAATATAAAAAGTCAAACATTGTCGGTAAGTGTCAAATGGTAATATATAGGGTGTTCCGTAATGATGCTGCCAAAATAATGATATACAGTGAGTTTCAAAAAGTGTGCACCAAATGGGAAACTTTTTTATTATCCATTTGCCAGACAATTTTATTCCTCATAAAAGTTGGATTATTGCGAAAAACTTGTATTTGAGTTATCAAAATTCTTGATTTCCAAACGGTGTACAGGGTAGAGTAAAAACTAAGAATTTTGACCAGGAGTAAACTACCCTTATTTTTTACTTTATCAAAAAAGTTTATATAAAAGTTGTTGAGATTCAAAAACAATATTTAAATTTGAAATCACAGCCACCTACGCAACACAAACTTTTTTCCCAATTTTGTATGGTTCTAGTTCCACATATTCCTTCATATTCTTATAATGATATTTCATTGCAAAAATTGGTTCAATTCATCATCTGTACTAGAATATCGACGTTTTTTGAAAATAGTTTAAATTTTTACTACTTTTCTGGTGCAAATCTGATATTTCACTATGTACGTATGTCCATAATAACTAACAGTATGATTGTGAGGAAGACTATCATTTCAAATTCAAATCCTAGTTTCCTGCCATACACCAACTTTTATCAAAAATGAAATTTTCTGACAAATGTATAATAAAAAAGTTTTCCATAAGGTACAAACTTTTTGAAACTCACTGTATATTATAGGTGTCAATAAAAATAAGAGGCTCTTTCCACACAAAATAAGAGACGCAAATACTAATACCTATACTGATTTTTATAAGATGGTTCGTTAATCAAAACCCCAGTTTTCGTCCCAGTTTTCGCCCCAGTTTTCGCCCCAGCAATTTCGCATTGTGGAATTTTTTATACAAAAAATAGTGAAAAAATTTTTTTTCCTAAAATAGCAAAAAGTAATGAACGAATCGTTTTACAGTCATAAAACCTTTTGAGGAGGATTATAAAACCTACAAAATAGTTTTTATGCGACCGGATCGGTGCGCATTTTCCACTGTGAAAATCGGGGAAAACCTCGAAAATGAGACCATTTAAAAAAAATCATAATTTTTATAAATCTGAAGCGGGACAAACAATATTAAGGAAACTGCTAGATAATAAATAACTTGTAGTTTAACTGTGCGCAAAATGGTTTATGTCCGATGTGTAGTTTTTGCACAATCGAGTTATATACAATTTGAGGGTTTATCTTGCAAAGCTGCTCCAAAAGCTACAAAAACCTCCCGAAGTCGCCCGAAGTTGGCCCGAAGTCGCACTGGAATCAACTCGAGTTAACTTCGGCCGACTTCGGGAGCACTCTGAAGCGTTTGGAGCAACTTTCAGTGACATTTTCAGCTAATTTCAAGTGAAAATCCAGAATATACACGTTGTAGATCTCTACTTCCAGATGCTTTTCACAGAATTCAAAGGGGACGACAGCTGGTTAACGGAAAATCAAATTTAACAATTTTTTGTAAATGACGATTTCCCTTAAATCGGCGTATCTTGCAATATAAACCCTTGAATTGTTTATAACTGGATTGTGAAACAATTATACATCTGATAGAAACCATCTTGCGCACAGTTAAATTACATGTTATTATCTATCTCTTTCCTCAATATTATTTGACCAGCTTCATATTTAAAAAATTAAGATTAAAAAAAATGGTGTCTTTTTCGAGGTTTACCCCGATTTTCTCAGAGGAAAATGCACCGATCCGGTCGCATAAAAAACAGTTTTGTAGGTTTTATTATTCTACATCAAAGTTCTATAGTCTGTAAAACGATTCCTTCAAAACTTTTTGATATTTTTGAAAAAAACAAAAAAGTTGTGAATTTTTCACAATTTCTCGTTTAAAAAATTCCACAAAGCCATTTTGCTGGACAAAACCGGGGTTTTCATTAACGAACTATTTTATAAAAATTAGTATAGACCATTTTCGTCTTTTATATTGTGAGGAAAAAAAACCTCTACAGCTAGGTCCATAAATAAATGAAAATTAAGAGACATCTATTTTTTTTATTCTTTATAAATTCGAATTTTTTGGACACAAATTGTGCTTTTATAGAGGATAGGAGGAAATGATCCAAGGTCAAACCGATTTATGCGATAATTACTCATATGAAGACCAGAAAAGAGAAATATTCAACGCAGTAAAAAAGTAGGTACCTAGTAAAGAAAAATCACACAATGTTTTGTTTGCAACGGTTTGGTACTTTTCGGGTTACTGTCAAGAACATCTTTCTCATGACTTCCTTCAATGCACCATTTTGTTCCAAATATTTGTGATTTGAAACAGAATGACAAAAATGCGGGTCTTTTGATTTTCATTGTTTATCTACATTGCCGTCTTGTCAATATCATTCAGGAACACTCTTTGTTGAAAGTTGTTCTAATTTTTTTTCTCTAATACCTGTTAATTCTTTTTTTTTTCAGAAAATGAAATGTTTTGATTGAACTGTCCCAGAATGAGGAAATGGACATAGAATTGTTAAAGAATTTGTCAGAACCCTGGAACATAGTTTTGGACAAATGGAAAAAAACCATAAGGGGAAGACAAGAACTGAATAAAAATAAAACCATCCAAGAAATTCTGAACTCATTCATGCCTTATAAATATAACCTGGGATATACCTCAGTTGGTATGCATTATTTAGTCACTGGGTAAGTTGAAAGATTCTTTCTCAGGGCACATGGATTATAATTGTTATTGTAAGTGGATAGTTCAAACAATCTGCTTTTTAAATAAATGATTAAAAACGCCGTGTAAGTAGATGAAATTCATACACATTTACATCATAAATATGTTAAAATTATGAGGATACCAGATTTAAATCAACATGAAAAAAAAAGAGAAAAAGAGAAGAAAAAAGTAATTAGTTCAAAGTACAAAATGAGTTGATAAAAATACGGACACATTGGGAAAAACCAAATATCCATTTTTTTCATCAACTCATTTTGTACTTTCAACTAATTAATTTTTTCTTCTACTCTTTTTCTATTTTTTTCATATTAATTCAATCTTGTATCTTCATAATTTTAACCTGTTTATGATGTGAATGTGTATGTATTTTATCAACTTACACGGTGTTTTTAAATTTATTTGAGTAGCAAATTCTTTGTACTATCCACTTACAATAACAATAATTATAATCCCTATTGTAGTGCCCTGATGATGACTTTATAAAGGTTGAGACGTTGGCAAGATAATTATAGTGGTTTAAGTTACTTTTGACCTTCTTTGTACCAAATCAAAGATTTTAGTTTAAAACTAACTCATTTGGTTTTCAGTTTATATTAGAGTGAATTATATTTTCTTTATAATTTTGATGTGTTGTAAAATCTCTATGAAAATTTAATTCAATAATGTTTATAGAAATATTGAATAAACAGTTTTGACTAATTTGGGTTTCATTTCCACATTGTTGACAGATTTTTTTTATTTTTAATTTATTCCTCTAGCATGAATTAAACATTGTGGAGCACCGAAAACGAAACTGATCAAATATCTTCAGAACACATGTGTTGTGAATAAAATGCAGAAACATGTCGATTTTCAATCCAAGGGGGACAAATTTCTATACAATTTGAATGGGAAAAAAGTAGTGAGTGTGACACATTAGAAGGTAATTTCATAAGGATATCAGTCATGTCAATATTCGCTACCTAACTTTTTATTTTGGCGCCCTCTTGCGGGAGAAACAATTGTTCCGAATTCCAAATTATGATACATCATTTGCAAGCTAATTTGACATAAATTCGGTGACAATGCATAATGGAATTTTTCTAAGAGAAAAAACAAAATGGCGACTCCAAAATGGCGGGCAAGATTTGCAATTATAGCGCGATTCAAATTTTTGCATTGACAAACAAATTATAATTTCCGACCCTGAAAACCACCACATATCAATTTTGAATCGAATCGGACCATAATTGCAAATCCTGTCCGCCATTTTGGAGCCGCTATTTTGTTTCTTCCATTAGAAACATTCTATATTGCATTGTCTCCGAATTTATGTCAGATTAGCTTGCAAATAAACTAACATAATTTGGAATTCGGAACAACTGTTTTTCCTGCAAGAGGGCTCCAAAATAAAAAGTTAGGTAGCGCATATTGATATGTCTGGATTCTTTATGAAATTACTTTCTTAATGATGTGATACAGCGAAGTGGTCGAGGTAGTAGAGCATTTGGCTTCCACCCAGACGGTCCGGGTTCGATCCCCGGTCGTGTGTCACTGAGCTGAAGTGGTTCGGATTCCACTTTTATTTAAACTGTAGGTCCCGGATCTCCCTTGCTCGCACAAGCTCTGCTTTTGAAGGGTTTTCTCCGAAAACCTGGGAGTTTCGTAAAAACAAAAAAAAAATGATGTGTCATAATTAATACTTTCCCTATTCAAATTGTTTGGGTGATAGTGACCAAGGGGTGGGGGGAGCGGTATATATGATAGAGAGATTTTTCCATTGGATTGAAATCGACGTGTTTTTGCATTTTTTTCATAACACGTGATATTCGATATGTTTCGTTTTCGGAGCCCCACCCTGTATATTTTCCACAGTCATTCTTTAAATAGAGGAAAATGTATTGGCTATTTTAAAATTCACGATAATTCCTAAAGTGAACACCAACTCAAATTTGCGTTTGGCTCTACCAGAATATCTGCGGTATGTATTGAATAAAAGTTTGATTTTGTGGAGGATATTCGTTTCTTGACAATTTTAACCTTCCACAGTCTGAAAATGAAAAAATGTTAATTCAAAGAAATCTGTACAAGTCTAGAGGGGCAATAATCAATTTGCCCCGATCAGTTACTGCGTTTAGAAGACTGTAGAAGAGAAGTATCTTTAGTCAATTCAAAAATTTTTCTCGTCATATTGGCAAATTTAGTATTCGATACGTTACTGACGAAATAATAAACTGTTTTCAAGACAACAGTCTTCTAAACGCAGTAACTGATCGGGGCAAATTGATTATTGACCCTCTACACTTGTACAGATTTCTTTGAATTAACATTTTTTCATTTTCAGACTGTGGAAGGTTAAAATTCCCAAAACGGTATGTTAAGAATCTAAGGTATATTCTGTTAATGAATTAATTGTTTGAAGAAACCTCGAAAGGATGATTCGATGGACCTCAAACAGCGACACTGAATACTGTTGCTTAGGTAGTAGCCACCAGGAAAAATTAAGTAGAATTAAACCCAATATCATTTGATTTTACCTAAAATCAATGTTAAAGTTCATCGTGGATCAGTAGTTGGAGAGAACCGCATGATTCATGTATTTGTAAACATAATTATTCTTCTAAAGTTTGCATGAGATCGCAGTGAACTCTCCCCATTCCTCGAGTTTCTTTTTACTCTGTCAGTGGTACTTTTAAGAGAGGGAGCTGTGTAAATTATAACCAATGTTACGTTATTACATTAATTTCCGCTGTGGTATAATTCAACACCATGTCCAGTAAAGTACACCGAGAATCAACTCGCCAAATAAGTAAGTTACTTTTAATCATAAACAATAGTTTAAACGTATTTTGCAGTGATTTTCACCATTATTCCGGTTAATTTAACCATTTATTTTTTTCCTTGTACATTCCTTGTTACTTAAATAACTATCATTATCCATTTGTCAGAAAATTTTATTCCTGATACAAAACATGGTGCAATGCGGAAAAAGTTTATTTCAAAAATTTGTTTGAATTTGAAAACAAAATTCAGATTTGAAATCACATCCACTTGCTCATCAACAAAAAATATTAATTTTTAATGGTCCTAGCCTCAAAGTACTAGTACAATAAAATGATTGGCGATGGAAGGAAGACATGTGGAAATTTAAAGATTTAGTAATTGATTATTCAGGTTTCTGAATGTTTTCTTGAATTTTGTTTTCATTTATGTTCAATATATATGTAAATTAGAACTACTCTGTATAACACTATGATAAAAGAGATCGTAAACTCATAGATTTTTTTTACCTAATTGTTAAGCAGTAATTAATTTAGTCAATTACTTCTTGTCATTGAATTATACTGATGGTAATTATGGACATACCTACAGAGTGAAATCTCAAATTTGTACCATAAAAATTAGTGAAAATTCAAACGATTTTCAACAAACATCGATGTACTTACTAGAATAATAAATTGGACTGAATTTTGCATTGGAATTATAGTAGTATACGGTGTATGAGATTCTAATACTCTTTATGAGGCAGAACCATATAAAATTGATTTTTTATCGTTTTGTTGTGTGGGTAGCTGTGATCTCAAATCAAAATATTGTTTAACATTTTTTTTTTCTTAATGAACTTTTTTAATAATATCGAAAGTAAGGGTATAGTTTCCTCCTTATCATTTAATTATTAATTTCTTGTTCTACCTTGTACACAGTTCGAAAATTTTGAATTTTGACAACTTGAATCCAGATTTCTCGAAATTTACCAATTTTTATCAGGAACAAAATTTTCTGAGAAATGGACAATAAAAAAGTTTCCCATATATGCAGTGCAATCTTTTTGAAACTCACTGTACATCGAATTAATTGTACGGATTATGATCATCGGGGACATTCGGGATTCTACTTGGTAGCTCAGAATTAAATTGTTACGTAGATTTTTTCCACTTAAATGACCCCGCAAACTCCTTATGGAATTTGGGTCCCGCTGGATTTTTTTGAATTTTTGGTATGATGTACTCCATGTAATTCTCAACCAATGTTACCATTGCGCCAACCCAAAAAAATGAACAGTTTTGCTGCTAGGGGGCGTTGAAATCATGCCTTACGCAGATTAGACTATTTATTTTTGAACCCGGTAACAATATTTTCACTTGTTTCATTGTTACTAATGTTGCACAATATTGTGCTGCTTTATAAAAAAATTCCTACCCCCTACCCTTTTTCCCCCAACTCCTATTACGAAACGCAAAAAAATATTTCTCGAGTGCATTCAAATGTATCGTCGAATGTTCAAATATGGGAAATAACATTTTTTAATGATTATCCCCCACCCCTCAAATGACACAAAACGAAAAAATTTCGGTGGATTTTTCTGAATTTATGATATGATGCAGTTCAAGTTATTATGAATAGAAATAAATTGGGTGACAAACCCCAAAAATGAATAGTTTTGATGCTAGGGGGCGTCAAAATCATACCTTGCTCAGAATAGACTATTCTTTATTAAGGCGGAAACAATATCTCTACGTATTTACACGAAAAAAATTTATTCAATCACCACCTCAAATTCAAATTGTGGATGTCTAATTTTTAATTATTTTCAAGATTTTCGCCCAATTAATTGATATTCAAAAAGAAGTCAGCGAACTCCACCAATATTTTTCTGAAGGGAGGTAAAGGTGAAATTAAACAACTGTACGATTTCCTCAATTTTAGCTGATTAAAACATTTATTTTGATAAAGCATTTACAAATAGTCGGGAATTAATTTTTTTCGTGTTTTAAAATAGGGATAGGGGGTAAGGGGGAGGTTTTAGATTTTCAATTTATAAAAATTTACACAATTTATCAGCATAATCTAAACTAAAATACGTAGAGCTATTATTTCCGCCTATAATAGTGAATAGTCTATTATGAGCAAGATATGATTTCAACGCCCTTAGCATCAAAACTATTCATTTTTGGGGTTTGCACCCAATTTATTTCTATTCAAAATAACTTGAACTGCATCATATCAAAAAATTAGAAAAATCCACCGGAATATTTTTGTTTTGTGTCATTTGGGGGGTGGGGGGATGATCATAAAAAAATGCTATTTCCCTTATTTAGGCATATTTAAACATTCGATGATTCATTTAAAGGCACTCGAGAAATATTTTTTTGCGTTTCGTAATAGGGATTGGGGGTAAAAGGGGAGGGGGTAACAGCACAATATTGTGCAACATTAGCAACAATAAAACAAGTGAAAATATTGTTACCGGGTTCAAAAATAAATAGTCTAATCTGCTCAAGAGGTGATTTCAACTCCCCCTAGCAGCAAAACTGTTAATTTCTTTGGGTTGGCGCAATGGTAACATTGGTTGAGAATTACATGGACTACATCATACCAAAAATTCAAAAAAATCCACCGTGACCCAAATTCTATAAGGAGTTTGCGGGGTCCTTTAGATTTTTCTCTAATGCAGCCATTGTGTGAGGGTGGATTCATGAGAAACTGCTCTGGTGGCAAATGATTTCATCGGAAATGGTGGATCAGATACTTTTATTGAGTTTCAACAGTTACTCACAAATTATTCACTCATTTTAAATAATTTATCATTTTTGTACAACAATAATTTCTCTTTTGGGTTGCTATTATAACTTATGAATATTTTGTGGTGCATTGTATTCAATAATGCATTCAATTTGATTTCAGATTATGACTGTTCTAAGTGCAAGAAAATCTACAAAAATAAAGCTTCTCTATCCCGACATATGAGGGTGGAATGTCTCAGGTCACCAAGGTTTTTTTGTTCATATTGCTCGTTTCAGACCAAATACAGCTATTCTTTGACTACTCATGTGAAAAGAAGACATATTAGAATGGTTCATATTTAAAGTGTTTTTGTTTTATACTATCATTAAAGCTCTCGTGGTGTTTCTATCAACACAGTTTTCCTGACAGCTAGATGAAAATATATTTCTAAAATTCTGCATCTTGTCGAGATATTATTACTGATAATAAACCTAAATAACAGTTCTGTCAAACCCAGCAAAACTGTTCTCAAATTCAACAGAAATAAAGTATGGTTGTTCAAAAAAAAAACTAAAAAAGTAATGAAAATATTAGAAACAGTAATCAAAATATGGTAATGAACCCGCACCGTGTTTAAGATATGTTCTATTTTTTGAACTTGTCTTCAACACATGAAGTTGGTTCAAACACACAAAGAAACATGGGTTTGGAGGGAGTTACGAAGTCTAAAATGATACAAAATTCATATTTGCCAAAAACGATATGCAAGTGATCCTGAACGGAAATTGGTTTACTATAATTGATGCCTAATAAGTAGAGATTATTTACCACAACTTTTATTAAATTTCAAAAGAAATATTTAGCATATCTGGAGTCTGATCGTTCCCAGAGAGTTTGAATCAGTTTAGATAATAAGTACGTTTTTGAGGATTATCTTGAGAGTTGAGAATATACCGTTCGTCAATTATAATACTTGGTTTCTGCCGCCCCCTTCCCCCCTCACTGAATTTTAGATAGTGCCCGCGTATATTGGAATAATGGAAAATTTCCGTTGGTTTCGGAAAAAATATGTTAATTTTTGAAAAAGAGTTGAAAAACTCGCGAAATTGAAATCGGATAAATCCTTAAAAATTGTGAAATCATTGGATCGTCGAATAATTTTCCTAACTTTACCCCCCTGCCCCCCGAAGGCTAGAAGTGGAACATTACGGCAAAAAAACGTTTTGGAAGGAGACGCGGCCCCCTTCCTTATTGAAAAAAATTATGAAAAATTATATGAAAATAGTAAAAAACATCTATTTATCGAAGTAAATTCGTAACCATGTATTCATAAAGGTGGGGTACGAGTTGAGAAGCTGGATGCCAAGGTATAACAAACATAAGCATTCCACTAACTGAAATTGTTAACACATATTGAGGACCTATGACAGGACACCTGGCGCATCTATTAAGACAGATAATTAAACAAATTCAAATACTGAAAAGTACAAAATAAAATTTACGTGAAAATAGTTTTAAGAACAAGCTTTGATGTATAAATTATTAGAGTAAAAATTAAAAAAAAATTTTTTGTAGATGAGGAACATAAAACATTTTAAATTTCAAATATTTTCTTAAAAACTTGAGGCCTGAAACATTAGTAAACTTGAAATTGATCCTCCAGCTTTTAAGAAAATATGAAAATTTTGAAATGTTCTTTACCTATACACCTATACTTATATAAATTGGGAAAGTTGAGATATTTCTCTCCACCTACTGGGTCTTTGTCAAATAATAATTTTGATTGGTGTTTATAAGAAAAAAGCAATCAATTTTGAATCTACGCGTGTTTTTTTCTGCTGTTCAATTCAAAAACTCGTCGTATTTGTTTATTATTCAGTTGAGTTTGACTAATAATAATAATAACTTAATTGAATCCTGTGTGATCAATACATGATATAGGATATGCTAAAATACTAACATATATAAATTTACAATAAAATATAGATGTACAGAAATACAAAAATGAAAGCTTGAAAACAAAACTCAAAGACATGTTTAAATATCATTTCACATTTAAAAATCCGAGACGCTGTAGAAACTTCCTTCTTGTAGATATCTTTTCAATTTTGATTTGAACCAATTTTGATTGGGAATTTTCCTCAGAGATAGATGATTGAAAAATGTAACTCCTGTGTATAAGAAAATTGTAAATTATACAGGGAAAAGTTGAATTGTTATATTTCTTAAAATATTCTAATGTCAACAACGGATTGAAAGAAATTATAGTACCAATGTTTGGTATTGCACTCAAAGCATTCCAGTGTCCTGTGATTGATATTTCCAAAATTTGATAAAGTATGCATGTTGCAGAAAAAATTACTATTCCAATTTTGTGCAACATTCATTTCTGGAAATAGTTGGATAATAGTCTTTTTTAAATTGATAATCGAATCCCTGGATTTTTTTCTTCCGGTTTTAATGATTCACCAATTTTTATTTCAGATTTTGAATGTGGCAAATGTGAGAAAATCTACAAAAATAAACATTCTCTATCCCGACATTTGAGGGTCGAATGTCTCAGGTCTCCAAGGTTTTCTTGTTCATATTGCCCGTTTCAAACCAAATACAGTTATTCTTTGACCTCCCATATGAAGAGGAAACATGAAAATTGGTCAAGGATTTGAATTTGTCCTATACCATTTACCAACATTTTGGAAAAATATTCTGTATTTTTTATCATAAATGAACAATTCTGCAAAATAAAAGTTCAACCCGTGTACGATTTTATTCATTTTCACACCACAGGAAACAAACATGCAATTGAATGAAACGAAATGTTTTTATCAGATATCTTTTTTTTTTGCTTGTATGATTCTCCCAGGTTTTCGAAAAAAAAACTCAAAAGCAGACCTTGAGCGAGCAAGGTACATCCAGGACCTACAGCTTACGTAAAACTGGATTCTGAACCACTCTAGCTCCGTGGCAGTCTCCTTATCCTCAATACTTTTTCAGATCTAAGCTGTTGAAAACAGCATGTCTTTGTACTACATTGTGTCAGTTTGAATCATGTTGATTCTTATTACAAACTGGTTGAACATGAGGTACCTCAGGGCTCCGTACTCGGACCTCTACTTTTTGCCGTCTATGCGATGATATCTGTAAATAGTTGAATCATGGCAAACGTATATTGTTTGCATATGGTACAACTTTCATAACCTCAGAAAACATATTAAAATACTTGTCACTCTTATCAGAAAAATTTGAAAACAGGGCTGAAGAATGGTTCTCAGTCAACATCTCAACAAAAATCAAACAAATAAATACTGTTTTACTTTGTATGTTACAGTAAAGTAATTTCGAATTTCACCAATTACTACAAAAACATAACCATTTACATGCAACTATTGAATCGAATATAAGGTTTGAAATAATTTTTTATGGAAACAGTAATGATGCAATACTTATCTTCATCAGTCAGAAAAGATCATTGAGAGTTCTTTGGCAACTGAACAGACAGACAGACAGCCAGACACACGTGCAGATGAAATTTTGAAAATAGTATAATACTAACTTTCTAAGGGATCTTCATACAAGAATACCTGTTATGTTTTTTCAAAAGTGATCCATACAGTCATTTAAAACCCCAGGTGATGTATGGAACAAGAAATGTATATTATAATTACATCTAATTATAATCATAGCAGCTCTCCATAACTGCTTACAATTTTATTATAAACTCCCAACTTACAGCAGATCAATTGAAAAGTTGTCTTTTTTAAAAAAACTACTTGTGGAATTCGAACCCTACTCTCTATTGACGAAGATCTTCTTACGCACAACCAAATTTCTTATTAACTCTAAAAACACTTGACGATTATTTTATTTAATGTTAATAATTCTACACCCGTACTATAATTATACACTTATATGCCCATAATCCGTTTCATAATGGGATCCATTATGATACCTACAGATTTTTCGCAACGATACAGATTTTTAATCTATAGAAACCCATAATTTTTCATAAGTATTAATAAATTTGGTAATTCATGGAAGCTAAAAGCAACATATTTAAATCTGCCTGACCCGAATTTATTCGAAGGACATCTGCAAACGTATAAGTTGATGGCGGTGGAGATATTACTGCATTAAAATGTCATAATGGCTGGAAATCCAATTCAATGGCGGAAGGCTACATTGAAAATTCGATTCAGAATGAAATCGAAATTTCCAATATAATATTGAACTCTATCCAGGCTAGCAATAATGAAATAAATGTAAATATTCTTTCCACTTCCAGATTAGTGGGACCTGGAATAAACTTTTCCATAGTATTACCCGAGGTAATACCATTGATTGAAATTTTGTAGAATATTTTATAGAAATACGAGTGCTAACTGTTATTGTATTCAATGCAAATATAAATATAATATTTATAGTTCTTTATTATTTAGCGTGTGTAGAAAGAATTGCGTGTAATGGTTATCAATACACTTGTATAAACCATACCAATATTTCTACAGTCAGAACAGTATATTTTTCCATGTTCCACTTCAGCAGAATGAGTTATGGAATCACCCTTTGGAGCAACTCATCGTTCACCATAAATATCTTCGTAGGTACTTCAGAAAAAGGCTATATTATGATTGATTGCGACTGCTGATTATCGTGAACATAGCAAGCCAATATTTATTAAGTTTGGAGTATTATCTCTTCCTTCATTACATTTTCTAAAGTCTTATTAAGATACACAAAAATGTTAATAGCTTCACCCTGCTATCTGAAATTCATAATTAGGTATTTAGATCGGTGCCTATAATTTTTTGAAAAAGAAAAAATAAGAGGCAAGGACCAGGTGGGAAATGTTGTTGGGTTTTATTGAAAATAATCAAATGATCCAGTTTCTGCATACCTACCTATTGCTATGGATGTTGTTTATAAGATTATTGATATTGATGTGTCATCAGTTGTTATAATATGTCTCAATTTACATTTCACGTTTCTGAGTGAAGTTTTGTTTCAAATGAAAATAGGTTTTCAACTTTAAGGAAAAAATATATTCAAATACGAAAACTCGAAAGGTGAAATGGGGATGCAGTTTAGGGGTTGGAAACGGTTTTTTGCGATTTGCGGCGAAACGTGACCTCCTAGCGGAAAATGTTCAATGAAAAAGTTGTAGATGATAAAAAAATCAAAAACTATTGTTCAAAATACTTCTCGACATAACCTCAAATTAACCGTCAACATGGTGAAACCCCGATTTTTTAGGATTCAAGTTTTTCTCGCGTGTGAATGATTCAATTCAGATGAAAAATTTCAGAAATATGTTTATTTTGGTGTCGAATAAGCATTATTTTTTTGCAATTCAGAAGACGACCAGTTTTTGGGTTAGTTACATTTTTCGAAAAAAAAAAATACCCTCACCTTCCACGAACAATTGTCTTGGTGTTTATTTGTATTTCGAAGGTCTATAAGTGATTATTTCAATTGTTGAAATGTTTTCTTCAACATGGTCTATGTAACTTGGTGGTTTATTGATCGTTAAACCGCTTAGATCTCTGAATCATGATTTTCTCAATATTTTCAATATTTATATAAAACGATGAAAACTGTATTATTGAAATAATTTTGAAGTGTGATTATGTATTCCAATATTTTATTATGAACAATTCAATATTAACTACGGTTTAACGATCAATAAACCAGCTAGTTAAAGTGGTAACTTATAGACCTTCGAAATACAAAAAAATATCAAGGTAATTGTTCGTGCCGACATGGTTCTGCATCAACGATTGGTCCGGCATGACTGGCAGCCATTTTAATCGCAGAAAAATTGCGAAATTCGCAATGGTATGAACAAGACTTAAATCATTTATACGTGAGAAAAGAAAAACTGAAAAATCGTTTTTTTGCCATTTTGACGGTTAATTTGAGATTATGTCAAAAAGTGTTGAATAAAGAAGGTTTCGATTTCTTTATTATCTACAACTTTTTCTTCGAACATATTTCGCTTGGAGGTCACGTTTCACTGCAAATCGCAAAAAACTTTTTCAACCCATAAACTGCATCCCCTTTTCACCATTTCGAGTGTTTTCGTGTTTTAATATTTTTTTCCTGAAAGTTGGAATCCCATTCTCCATCTGGTCCTCGCCTGTTACTTTTTTTTCAACAACATTGAAAATCATTGGAAGTATCGTGATATTCATGCTTCAGAAAGGCTTCTTGTCGGTTTTTCTCAAATGACAATATCACATGAAATTGGTGATCGTTTTTTTTCTCTCAGGTAGGTAATATATTTTGTTTTTAACTGTTTGAAACACTGAATTGATACACTGACATGTGTCAGCACTGACAAGTGTTCAGTTTTTTTTATTTGAATTTATTTAAGAAGTATTTGCAAAAAAATCGAGCTTGTTGCAAATGTTGAAGTCCATTTTGATGGAATGTGTACGAGTATACAAAAAAAAATACGTTGCACAGATTCCCGAAAACTAAAGAACCTGCGCGATCAAAGTTATTCCATTCGAATCTTCCCAAAGACGAACTAGAATTCTCTTATCGTAAAAAAATTTTTGGAGATCATTTCAAGGACTGAAAGATTGGGAAGACACCGTTTATGTCAAAACTCTGATGTTGTCTAGTTTCATTCTCGATGTTCATATTAGAAATTTGAGAAAACACTTTCCTTTCTAGATCCCATTATCTGAAAGTGTTCCCAATACTTCAACCAAAGAAGGTGAGAGATTTACCGATGATTCTGTTTCTTGTAACTCTGAAGTTGGTAAGATTTACTTTTGTTACTCTGCTGTTGGTGAGTTAACTAAATTTGAGGCATTTTCTGTTAGGAACTGTTAATGAAGAAAGTAATAATATTGGTTATGTAGAAGATAGTCCATATCACACCGAACCCATGGATGAAACTGTTGTCTTTCTGAACATGGTTATAATTGTGCAGAGTTACTGGATAGTTAATCCCTGACGCTGAGTGAAGCACACAACATAGTAAATGAAACAAATCCACATTTTATCTTCCAAACTTAGAACCATAATTAAACAGAAGCCTAAATGATAAATAACAGCAGCCATGAAAGCTAGATAGGGTAGGGGAACAGGAAATGCAGATTTCACATGTAATGTGGACTTGTTATTAACCCAGGAATCCCTTTCTCGTCAACGTCCCCCGACAGAGTTGTTTATGATACCAGTACCGATATCTACTATTTGTAGGAAATATAAACATTTGTATCTAGAGGATTGAAAAAAACAAACAGTGTAAAACAAAGTGTGGAACAGGGGTATTTCTTGACAACAGTAAGGGAGTGTTTGTTAGCTTTAAAAAATATCAATTATTTTCAAATTCTAGGGCAATTAGCTCTAATTACATTGTTGTTACATTGTACCGAATGATTTAAAGCAGCTCCGGAGCTCCGACACATTTTTTTTCATTATTTCTTTGTTATTGCTGTATTCAATATTTTAATAAAAGATCTTTTTTTTACTTCAGTCCCAAATAACGATTTTTTTCAACTCCTGTAGTTGAATAGGAACACAATTTTTTTCCAGTTTTCAATAATTTTCTACTTCATAGATCATATTGTGATCTAGTATATTTGATCAATTTTACATTACATTTTCAGTTTCAGATAATCATAGAAGTAGACAATTTGTTGAAGTTGTCAGATAACAATTATAATTTACTTGAGTGTTTCCAACATTCAAAAACAAAATATATCACCAACCTGATAGCGAAAAAACTATCACCAAAGTCAACAATCAAAATGATAACTTATAAAACTGCGAAATACGAAAAAACACAAAGACAATGAATTGTTCGTGGAGGATATGGGTATTTTTTTCAAAAAACGTACATAACTCAAAAACTAGTCGTTATCTGAATTGCTAAAAAATCATGCTCATTCCACACCAAAAACGACATAATGCTTTCAAATTTTCATGTGAATTAAATCATTTGTACGCGAGAAACAAAACAAGTACTAAAAAATCGCCTTTCCGCCATTTTGAAGGTTAAGTGTGCATTTATGCAGCGTCAATATACATGTATCATGGAACATGTATCATGTAACAATTATCATGGAACAAGTAGCGAAAATGTGACCATTTATGCAGACCAAATTAAAAATTAATAATTAGCAAGAAATGGTACCTAACCTAACTACCGTCAAATGTTCATAATAAACAACTTTTAATTTTTTGTTTAGTGAAATGGAATACGTTCCATCTTGTCTGTGCCAGGTTTACTAAAACCGACTAATAAGTGGCTGTACTGTGAGGATGTGAATTAATACCTACCATCTATTATTATTATTATCAATGTTGAGGGTTGATGCTATCGTACCCCAAGCATTCTCTTTTTTTGTTTTTATCTTTAAAATTCTTGTTTCCTTTATCATAAAGAATCGGAAATTGACGAACAAGATCCACAAGCATAGCATCATCAAGTTCCATTTTAAAAATATTCTGGCACCAAACTTTTGAAAAAATAAACACGTTCTTTTGTATTGAAAAGAGTTAGGTTAAATTTCGTCGCCGGACGGGCCAATCCCACTGAAATGAAATTATAATCCTATTATAATTTCATTTCAGTGTCCAATCCGCGGTCATCAGCGCACTAGTTGCGCACAATAAGAAAATTTGGTTCAATTAATGTAAAAAGTTGAATGCCAACTTTGACTTGTTACTTGTTAAATGATAATTTTTAATTGTCTGCATAAACACGCTCATTGGAAAACAGGAAGTTCAACTTTTAATTGATACTTGTTCCATGATACTTGTTCCATGATACATGTTAATTGACGCTGCATAAATGCACACCAATTTGAGGTTACGTCGAAAAGAGTAGAAAACAAAAGTTTTCCCATCGAGCATTTTCCGCTAAGAGGTCAGGTTTCGCCACAAATCTTAAAAAGCCGTGTTTAACTCCTAAACTGCATCCCTATATCACCATTTTGAGAGTTAAATTATTTTTTCTTAAAGATGCAACCCCAACAACATTCTACACCTCGTCCTCTACTGTTACTTTTTTGTCATATTTTAAGTGGATAGAATTCGTTTTGGCACCAGCGCCACCAGCCTAATACGAGACTCATATTCATGTGATATATCCACGTTGGCAACACTGACGCCTGACAGTTCATTTCATTGATGACTACGGGCTTCCCGCCTGCTTTGCTTTTAGAAAGTGAATAAATAGTGTAATTTATGTGAATAAACCTCCAGTGAATTCAGTCATAACAAGTGAAGTGTTCTAATAACATCCAAAGCCTAGATCTAACAAGATGGCAGCGAAAAAGCGCTCTGGCAAGGTTTGAAACGAAAGATTTTTACGAATTCCGGTATTTAGAGGTTAGGAACGCAACAATAGTGAAGATATCGCATGGTGCGCAGAAATAACAGTATTATGACCACTACGACCAGTGTTGTGCTTCGCTTCATCACAGTGTGTAATAAAAATTACTTGATTGGATACTAAATTTAAAGTTTCGATACTAAATTCCTCCCGTACCGACGAAAGAAGAAATATTTTAATGAAAGTTATACAACTTGTTCATTTATTCTGAAATTTGACAATGAATAGGTATACAATTTAAATAAACCAATAGAAATAACGTCACTTCAGGCAGTTTGATCAAACTATTGGCAACTCAAAAGGAAATATCCAGAAAACATTCTATGACTCTTTGTGCAGTGAGGAACAGAAGTGGTGGTGGTTTCAGCAAGTGTTTGTTTTCTAGGTATAATAATGCATACAGTGTCAGGCAACAATATGGGGATAAAACAGCAGGTAAGTATATCTTATGATCTTTGTGGAAGTAGGTAATCATCCCGACGATGGTAATTGTTTAACAACATTTAGATTTTGCAGTAAATGCAATGCGAAAGTTTTGCAAAATCAAATTTTTACACGATGTAAATGTTTAACCGACTTGAAAATGATGATAATGATCTATCAGAATCACATTAAATAGTCTTGATCACTTCAAATTGTGACCTTGAAGAGAATTCCGTTGAGTGGCATAAATAAATAAATTCGGAACACATATTAATTTTTTCTACAAACCTCAAAAAATGACAACGCTCGCGCATTGACAACAATATGCGAAGTGACCCTTTTTATCATTTTCCTTCGTTACCATGACACCGTGCGCGAAGTAGTGTATGAAATACTTCGCACACTGCATGTACACTAAATGGGATTTTTATATTTTTAAACAATATTTTTGACGTTTATTAAAATAGTTTTTCTACATTCATGCAAAAAGCAAAACTTTATTGAACTATATTCAGTGGAAAAAGAAGTTCTTTATTGCACTAGTGCAATTAAGTTTTTATTGCACTCATCTGTCATTCTACTTCAACGTGCTGTCATCATGACAAACATAAACGTTTAAATATTTAGCAGATATTCTGTGAGATTGGCAATAGGTACTTCACTACTAAATATTCATATTGAAAATTGCACCAATTATTGTTCATTCACTTTCAACATTGAGGGTAAAAATAAAGTTTGAGTTAAATTGTTCGTAACGTATTAGTTCCTGTTTCAATGCAAATCGATATTAATAATAAAGTATTCAATTTGCGCTTTTCATTTTCCTACACCTAGTGCCGCACCTCAATAAATCATTTTTTGCTTTTTGCATGAACGTAGAAAAAATGTTGTATGCAACTCGTGCAAAAATTGTTTTTTGCACTCGACGTGTTGTCCAACTCGGCCTAACGGCCTCGTCGGACAATTTCACGTCGAGTGCAATAAACATTCACTTTTTGCATTTGTTGCATAAATACCTATTGTTTGCATCTCGTGCTCGAAATACTGTGATCTCGACTATTTTTTTAAACTGGGCTGTGCCTCGTTAAAAAAATGTCAAAAATAACTATTTTAATTGAAAAAGGCAGCCAAGTCAATATTTTAAAGACTTGGAAAAACTTGTTTTAATTAGCTCCTGATGAACTTTTGAAAACCTACACAAAATAGACATTTTGGTAGAATTGAATTTTGATTGTGCATTTGAAGAACTTCGCGGAGTTTTTCATACTAAAGAATAATATAGGGTGTTTGGTTTACTATATTCAACTAATAGGTAATCTCTCAATAGTGATTGGACATTTTTATTCTTATTAATTGTTATTATGGTTATTCGCAGAGTTACAAAAATCACGATTTTTTGAAAAATAAAAAAAATCTGATTTTCCGATTAAATCGTGATTTTTTTGATATATACTGATTTTTTCCTTGAACATGGACATAATGAACTGTTACAATATTTTTCTCTATTCGCCCAAAAATATTTGTTGCCTAGATTCACAGTTACAAAATCTCCTCGGCGACATAGAAAATAACTTCTATTGACTCAAAATTTTCGGCAAGCTTGCCGAAAACTTACCAAATTCATTTTATATGTTATTATTTATTCATGTAGGTGATACTACTAAGTAACTGTTTTTGGTTCATGTAAACTGTTTTTGTTTTCTTAAGTTTAATTTATGAATATTTATGTTGGACCGAGGGGGAAATATCTCCTTTAAATCTCGTACTTACAACTAGAAATTTTGAGTCATTTAAGTCAATTTTCAGTCATCAAATCTTCGCTTCAGTCATCGGCTTGAGCCTTTCAGGCATCGGTTTGAGTCTTTCAGTCTTTTAAATATTTTAAGTCTCGTACACATTTTAGCGAGATGTTCCTCCTCGCGTTGGACTGATGACGATTAGTTATGTTTTTTCACTTACATAATGTGTGTAAACACTTGGTTTTAAATAACCGGTCTTCCTTTTTTTGAATTTCTAGATGAGTTATCTGCTTTGGCGACTTGTTTTTACAGCATTTTATAAATTGATTTAAATCACGATTGAAATAAGTCGATTTTAATCATAATTTAAATCATTTGATTTGGATCGTTGCAACCCTGGTTATTTATGTGTATTCATATGTGAATGTATTGAATTTGATTCTTTTATTTCACGGATTTACCCAGGCATTAAGTTTCCATATGTGGTTTTTTTCTTATTCATTCAGTGATATACTTTTATCCGCCATCCTCATATAATTTTATATAACTTAACCTGACATACTACTATTATACCTTTTATATTTTTTTTTCCAAGGGCATTCCTGAAATTTTGTGTATAACTACTTACAATCTGTTTATGAAGAAACTATTGTGCTCTCGTGTTTGTACAGATAGGTATATCGTCTTTTTCCGATGACCTACTCGAAATACGTTTCATTTCGCACAAAAAATCACGTATTTCGCACTGGTGCGGATATATATTTCGCACTTGTGTGAAAGAGATCCTAAACAGAAAACACTACTGCGAAATGAAATATTAAATGAAGCACACCTAATCATACTGGAAAAATTATAATACTTATGTTGATAGGTATAATGGGAGTCACGTAAAATTTAATTTATTTTTTTAGATTCTATGAGTAGAATCTCGTAGTATTTTGTTTTTCAGGTTGGTCGCCAGAAAAGTATAATGTAAAACTCGTGCGGTAAGTGAATATATCATACTTGTGTGACAAGATATAGGCGAGTGGTTTATCTAGTTGTAACCACTCGCCTATGGCTTGCGGTTTATCATTTCGTCACGCTCTTATGAAATATCCTATTATCCGAACTATTTGTACGATACCAGTGTCACAGAAGCCACACATTTTTATCCACGACTCCACGAGTTTGTCGGAAAGTACCTTGTCGATAAAGCCGTGGCCAGCCGATATCGCCAACATCACATCACAGTTAAAAACGTGGCACGACCACGAATTCGTGGCTACCAAATTGTGCTCTAACCCAACCTTACTCACGAAATATTTTGTCGGGCAAGATTTCACCTCACACGGCCCATGTGAAAAAACGACGAAATGCTAACTTTGAAAAATCATACGAAGCTAACCGTGGATTTTTGTGCGGAATAATTCACTGCCTCCCAACAATCATTCCAGCCCAAAACCAAAAATTCGCGGAAAAATCCCCGGTTAGCTTCGTATGATTTCTCAAAGTTGGCGTTTCGTCGGGTTTTCCCCCATTTTGGAAGGACCGTATGAGGCAAAATATTTCGAGTAGAAAATCTTATTCACAGCCTCTCTAAAGAATCCTTCCATCCCAAAAAGCTTTGTATGATTCTTCAAATTTAGCATTTCGTCGTTTTTTTCACATTTTGAAAGGGCCATATGAGGTAAAATCTTGCCCGGCTAAATATTTCAAGTAAAAGGTTACATTCACTGCCTCTCTAACAATCCTTTCAGCCTAAAGAATTTGCAGAAAAATTTGCGGTTAGCTTCGTATAATTTTTCAAATTTAGCAGTATGTAATTTTTTTTACATTTTGAAAGGGCCTCTCTGAGAATCCTTCCAGAATAAAAAATTCGCTGAAAAATCCGCGGTTAGCTTCGTATGATTTTTCAAATTAATAAGTATTTTGTCGTTTTTTCACATTTTGAAATGGCCGTATGAGGTAAAATATTTCTCTACAAAATATTTAGAGTATTAGGTCTTATTTACTGCCTCTCTAAGAATCCTTCCAGCCCAAAAAAATCGCAGTTAGCTTCGTATGATTTTTCAGAGTTAGCGTTTTGAAAGGGCCTTATGAGGTGAAATCTTACCAGGCAAAATATTTCGTACGGAAGGTTTCATTCACTGCCACTCTAAAAATCCTTCCAGCACAAAAAATTCGCACAAAAATCCGCGGTTAGCTTCGTATGATTTTTCAAAGTTCTTAGCATTTCTTCGATTTTTTCACGGTTTGAAAGGGCCGTATGAGGTAAAATCTTGCCCGGCAAAATATTTCGCGTAAAAATTCTTATTCAATGCCTCTCTAGGAATCCTTCCAGAACAAAAAGTTTGCTGAAAAATCCGTGGTTAGCTTCGTATAATTTTTCAAATTAAGTGTTTTGTCGTTTTTTTCACATTTTGAAAGGGCCGTATGAGGTAAAATATAGCCCGGCAAAATATTTAGAGTATTAGGTCTTATTCACTGCCTCTTTAAGAATCCTTCCAGCCCAAATAAATCGCAGAAAAATTCGCGGTTAGCTTCGTATGATTTTTTTGAATTAGCATTTCCTTGATTTATTCACATTTTGAAAGGGCCTCATGAGGTTAAATCTTACCCGGCAAAATATTTCGTATGGAAGGATTCATTCACTGCCACTCTAATAATCCCTCCAGCACAAAAAATTCGTACAAAAATCCGCGGTTAGCTTCGTATAATTTTTCATAGTTAGTATTTCGACATTTTTTTCACATTTTGAATGGGCCGTATGAGTTAAAATCTTGCCCGGCAAAATATTTCAAGTAATCTTCCAGCCCAAAAAATTCGCTAAAAAATCCGCGGTTAGCTTCGTATGATTTTTCAAATTTAGCATATTGTCGTTTTTTTTTTCACATTATGAAAGCGCCATATGAGGTAAAATCTTGCGTGGCTAAATATTTCATGTAAAAGGCTTCATTTACGGCCTCTCTAAGAATCCTTCCAGCCCAAAAAATTTGCAAAAAAATCCGCGGTTAGCTTCGTATAATTTTTTAAATTTAGCATTATATCGTTTTTTTCACATTTTGAAAGGGCCGTATGAGATAAAATCTTGCCCGGCAAAATATTTCGTGTAATAGGTTTTATTCATTGCCTCTCTAAAAGCTTGTTCAGACGATACGGATTCGAATGTTTCTTCGAATCGACAAAAATGTCGATTTGCTCAGTGGCACATATGGCTTGTTTTGAATGTGCATGTTCAGACGATACGATTGTACCTCGCAGCCGGAAATATTTCCTGATACGGTCAAATTTACATTCGATTTTGTCACTGCAAACAGTATGGCGTGATGCGATGATAAATTCGAATTGAACGTCACTAACGTCAGTGGCGCGTGTATTTAGGTGCGCTTCTTCACACGATCGATAGATAGGCTATAGATATTCGACATGAAAGCAATAAATTTGATTCGATTAAAATATCTTTTCGACTAAATCTTTGTATCATACGAATGAATATTTCGATTCGATTAAAATATCGTTTCGACCAAATTGACGTATCGAGCATGCTGTCTGAGCAAATCGTAATAATCCTTTCAGTCCGAAAAAAACCGCAGATAAATCCCCAGTTGGCTTCATATGATTTTTCAAAGATAGCATTTCTTCGATTTTTTAACATTTTGAAAGGACCGTATGGGGTATAGTCTTGCCCTGTAGAATATTTCGAGTAATAGGTCTTATTCACTGCCCATTTAAGAATTCTTACAGACCAACAAATCCGCAGAAAAATCCGCGGTTATTTTAGTATGATTTTTCAAATTTTGCATTTTGTCATTTTTTTCAAATTCTGAAAGGGCCGTATGAGGTAAAATCTTGCCCGGCAAAATATTCCGTGTGATAGGTTTTATTCACTGCCTCACAATCCGTCCTGAAAAATCCGCAGTTAGATTCGAATGATTTTTCAAAGTTAGCATTTTTCGATTTTTTCACATTTTGAAAGGGCCGCATGAGGTAAAACCTTGCACGGCAAAATATTTCGTGTAAAAGTTCTTATTCACTGCCACTCTAAGAATCTCTCCAACCCAAACAATTCGTAGAAAATTCGCGGTTAGCTTCGTATGATTTTTCAGAGTTAGGATTTCTTTGATTTTTTCATGTTTTGAAAGGACCTCATGAGGTAAAATCTTGCCCGGCAAAATATTTCGAGTAATAAGTCATATTCACTGCCTCTCTAAGAATCCTTCCAGTCCAAAAAATTCTCAGAAAAATTCGCGATTAGCTTCGTATAATTTTTCAAATTCAGCATTTTGTCGTTTTTTTACATTTTGAAAGGGAGGTTAAATCTTGTCCGGCAAAATATTTCGTGTAACAGGTCTTATTTAATGCCTCTCTGAGAAATCTTCCAGCCAAAAAATTCGCTGAAAAATCAGCGGTTAGCTTCGTATGATTTTTCAAATTTAGCATTTTGTCGTTTTTTTTTCACACTTTGAAAGGGCCATATGAGGTAAAATCTTGCCCGGCTAAATATTTCATGTAAAAGATTTCATTCACTGCCTCTCTAAGAATCCTTCCAGCCCAAAAAAATTGCAGTAAAAATTTGCGGTTTGCTTCGTATAATTTAATTATTTCGTTTTTTCACACTTTGAAAGGGTCGTATGAGGTAAAATCATGCCCAACAAAATATTTCGAGTTATGAGTCTTTTTCACTGCCACTCTGAGAATCCTTCCAACCCAAAAATTTCGCAGAAAATTCGCGGTTTGCTTCGTATGATTTTTCAGCATTTGTTTGATTTTTTCACATTTTGAAAGGGCCTCATGAGGTAAAATCTTTTCCAAAAAATTCTCAAAAAAAATCGCGATTACCTTCTTATAATTTTTCAAATTTAGCATTTGTCGTTGCTTTTTCACATTTTAAAAGGGCAGTGAGGTAAAATCTTGCCCGGAAAAATATTTCTTATAATAGGTCTTATTCACTGCCCTTCTAAGGATTCTTCCAGCACAAAAAATTCGAAGAAAAATCCACAGTTAGCTTCGTATGCTTTTTCAAAGTTAGCATTTCTTTGATTTTTTCACATTTTGAAAGGTAAAATCTTGCCCGGCAAAATATTTCGTATAATAGGTCTTATTCACTGCCCCTCTGAGGATCCTTCCAGCCTAGAAAATTCGAAAAAAAATCCACAGTTAGCTTCGTATGATTTTCTAAAGTTGGCATTTCTTCGATTTTTTTACATTTTGAAAGGGCCGTATGAGGTAAAATCCTGCCCGGCAAAATATTTCGTGCAAAAGTTCTCATTCAATGCCTCTTTAAGAATCCCTCCAGCCCAAAAAATTGGCACAAATATCCGCCGTTAGCTTCGTATGATTTTTCAAAGTTAGCATTTCGATTTTTTCACATTTTGAAAGGACCGTATAGGGTATCGTGCCCGGCAGAATATTTTGAGTGATAGGTCGTATTCACTGCCATTTTAAGAATTCTTACATCCCAACAAATTCGCAGAAAATTCCGCGGTTAGCTTCGTATGATTTTTAAAATTTTGCATTTTGTCAATTTTTTCACATTTTGAAAGTGTCGTATGAGGTAAAATCTTCCGTGTGACAGATTTTATTCACTGCCGCTCTAGGAATCCTTCCAGAAAAATCCGCAGTTAGCTTTGTATGATTTTTCAAACTTAGCATTTCGTCGTTTTTTTCACATTATGTATGTGATAAAATTTTGCCCGGCAAAATATTTAGTGTAAAAGGTCTCATTCACTGCCTCTCCAAGAATCATTCCAACTCAAAAAATTCTGACAGAAATATTCGGTTAGTTTCGTATGATTTTTCAAAATAAGCATTTTATCGACGCGGTACAGTCCAGTAAACTCGTGGATATAAATTCGTGGCTGCTGTCACACTGGTTTGTACAGTTGTGTTCATAGAAAATGGGTACACTAAAATTGTTATAGTGTAAACCGGGTTTGATTAAATTTGACTTAAAAATAATGTATGGTTGACATTGACAAGCCTGTCAGTGCCAAAACGTTTCAAAATGCCTCGTCATTTAACTGAAATTGAAAAAGCTCAAATAATAGCCAGAATCGTAGATGGGTGGTCAATACGTGCATTAGCAGATTTTACCGGAAGAAGCAAAAACACTATTTTAAGAATTAAGCAACGTTGGATTCAAGAGGGGTCTTTGAAAAGAAAAGTTGGTACTGGTCCGGCACGCATTTCCGTCCCTGAACAAGATGATGCATTTCTGGGATATCTAAGGGCAAATCCTTTTGAAACTGCAAGAAATGCTGTCATTGACACAGGATTTCCTGGGTCTCAACCTACCACTAGCCGAAGAGTCAAAGAATCTGACTTAAAAAACCGCGTAGCTGCGAAAAAAATGATGCTCACAGAAGAACGGAAACAGTCTCGTTTACTTTTCGCCCTAAATTATAACTACCGCGACAATCAGTTTTGGAACACGGTAGTGTTCACTGATGAAAAGGTTTTTCAGTCAACATATAATGGACAAATTCGTGTCTACAGGCCAGACAATACAAGATTCGAAGAACGCTACACTAGCGATCTTGCTTTCAGACCTGGGCGATTTTCAGTAAGTAAAAGTATGGGGTTGGATAAGTGCTTATGGACTTGGTGTCTGCTGGCGATTGGAGGGAAGGTTTAACGCCGAACATTATATGTCTGTTCTGGAAGATATAATGCTCCCATCTGTTGGACAAATATATCCAAATAACTCATTCGTCTTTCAGCAGGATAACTGCCCGGTCCATACCGCAAATGCTGTAAGGTAATGGTTTCATCATAATAATATTGAAGTCTTGCCATGGCCCGCTTACAGTCCCGATTTTAATCCCATAGAGAATGTTTGGGGCCTAATTGTAAAACAAATATATAAAAGAAATTTTAGACCAAACAATTCTAATGAATTATGGGAAGTTATCCACGAGTGCTGGGAAGAGCTGGTTGCAAATGTTATAGGGAATTTAATTAACTCAATTCCAGGCAGATTGGTTCAAATAGTCCAAAAAAAAAATGGTCATATGACCAAATATTGAATTTTTATAATTTAATTATAAATTATATATTACATTATAATTAAACATTATTTATACATAGTTTTCTGTTTTTATTATTGTTATTAGTTACGTTGTGTTTAAAAATTTGCGTTGTAGAAATATTTTAATACATTAAAATCATTTATCACATTTTATATGTTTTTGTTTTGTCTATCGCCGTCGATAAGAAAAGCCTGATTTACGCAAATATGGCAAAATCTAGTCACAAGACTTGTACCCATTTTCAGTGAATACAACTGTACAATGAACTATCGTGATTTTCAAATCGTTTTCGTACATTAAGTGTATTAGTATTACTATGAATATCTATGGAAGAATCAACGTATCGGTAAAATCTTTTCCTTCGGAAACTGTGAACAGCATTGACGTTTTCTATATTTCAGCTTTGTTATCATGTCGAACTTGTGGAAGAAAATACAGAAAGAAAAGCGGATTGATGCAGCACGTTCGGTACGAGTGTCGAAAGGAACCATCATTCTTCTGCACGTATTGCCCATACAAAGCGAAACTGAAGTGCAATTTGAATAGACATATGATTACTAGACACTCTGCGAATGAGTCCGAATTCATCAATAAAAACTGAACTATATTTTGATTTTTAATATACCTAATTATGTACGATTGCTAATGATATAGACAAAGTCACCCCTTTTTAGAAAAAGTAATAGTAATGAAATTAAAACCCGAAGAGGGAAACGACTAGTAATTTCTTGTACACCTAATGAAGGAATTGAAGTAATTACCTGTAATTAAAAGAATTAAAAAGTTTTTGTGAAAACTTATTTACCTAAAATTGTAAGTAAGTAATGAAAAATAATATCTAAAAATTGAAGAGTATTACTAGTAATGGAAGATTATCACCAATTATGAATTTTGAATAGAATCCGAGCAAAATCACAAAATTCGTCTCCCATATTGGAGCCGACATCTTTATTTCATGACTATTGACAAAAAAATCATTAACTCCGACCCCGAAAAGCCCTACATACAAATTTTGATTAGTATCGAACCATAATTATCAAACTTGTATTCTCTAGAATTTGTGAAATTTTGACAAAAAATTCATAATCTACTGCCCCGAAAACCCCCACATCCTATTTGAACATAACCGGACCATAATTCCAAACCACGGTCGCCATTTTGGAAATGATATATTGTATTTTTTACTATCAAAAACTTCATAGTTATGCCAATCAATAGAGCATTTTTTCCTAACCAAAATACTAGTAGAAAACCGACTGTGCCATCATACGGAAGCTAGTTCGTAGTTATATTCTGTCATGTTTTCGAATCGCAACTGTCATTTATCAATTTGTTATAAACATTTAAATAACAAAAACCGCCTTTTTAAAATTATTTTGCTTATAAAATAATAACTAATAAAGCAATCTGGTTGCTCCAATGGTATGAATTGTAGATAAACAAAATACAAACAAAATGGAATGTTTTTTGACCATATCAAATCATCAGTAACCGGAAAATTTTACGATTTTTCAAAAAGTTCATAACTCCGCCATTTTTCAAGAAATTGGGTTGGCCCGCCTCATGAAAGTATTGAATCATGTGTACTTTATGTTTGCATAAAACAGGCTCTGACGGATTATTAGTTTTGGCACAATTGCAATTTGATTTTTTTGCACTAACTTGCAGCTTGCCTAGATGCTCTAATGATAGTCCGATTTCAATTCCTGGAACAGATTTCGAAAGTACAGTACCACAAACTGTATATTCTCATTTTGCGATAAAATAATGCTGCGAAATGGGTGAAAAATGCTTGCAAACATGACTGAAAACGGCTGAGCAGGTAGAAGCGGTCGAGTGGAAGGAGAGAGCGGAAGATGAGGGGAAGCGTATTATCACGTAACCCGTTCAATAGAAGAATTCTCATCTCCCGTACTCTCCTACCAATCGGCAGCTAACGCGGACTCGGACGTTTTCAGTCATGTTTGCATACATTTTTCACCTATTTCGCACGATTGTTGCACAAAATGAGAATAAACGTTTGGTAATACTATACGTCTTCTTTTATAATCTGTTTGAGAAATTGAAATCGAGCTATCACTAGAGCATCCAGGCACGCTGCAAGATAGTGCAAAAAAATAAATTGCAATTGTGCCAAAACTAACGATCCTACAGCGTCTGTTTTGTGCACACATAAACTACACAAGATTCAATACTTTCATGAGAAAGGCCAATCCTACTTCTTGAAAACTGGCGGAGTTATGAATTTTTAAAAAAATTGCAAAATTTTCCGCTTTTTCCAGTTTTTCTCCGTTGCTAATGATCCGACCAGGTCGTAAATAGAACATTTGATTTCGTTCGTATTTCAATTATCTATAATTCTTTTCATAGAAGCAACCAGACTGCTACATTAGTTTTTATATTATAATCAAAACAATAAAAAAACACGTTTTTTGTTATTTCAATTTTTATAACATATTAATAAATGACAGTTGCGAGTCGAAAACATAAAAGAATATGACTATGGACTGTCTTCCATGTGATGGCATAGTCGGGTTCCAACTAGTATTTTTTTAAAAACTCATTCATCTTATGCCCTATTGCTTGGTGTAAGTGCATTGTCAACGGAGTTATGAACATCTGTCAAATTTCAAGTTGATCGGACTACTAGAAGTGGGTCAAAATTTACTTGCAAGATTTGTAGTCAAACAGGTTACAAGAAAACCATAACATGTGGCATCTAAAACCCTAGATTCTGAATGTAAATTAGGAAAGATGGGAATTGGGAACCGTTAATTACCTTTATACCTGGTACCGTAAAGGGTCATATACGAGTTGGGTGCGACGGATTTCTTGAATGATGTCGCCAAAAAAATATCTACTGATCATAATTATTATCATAAATTCATTTTGAGTGTAGTATTTTATTAGTCTGACCTAACCTGACCGAACTAACCTAGCTCGCATATAAAGAAAAATGAAATAACAAAATGTGAATTTGTAAATGTAAATCTTTATAATGACTGTGGCTTACTGGCTCCCAACTCCCAAGTATCTGGCACCCAACTCCCAAGTATCTGGCACCCAACTCACATGATAGGTTTTACCGAGGGGGAAGTAACTCTTTCATTAGGTGTACATCATAACATTTTCATTACTTCATTAATCATTTCATATTCAACTTAAAATCGAAATCTATGTTTCTGGGGATCCGTGATATGATTTTTTTCGGTTCTAAGTTGGCAAATTTATGCCGTCTGACAATCGGTAAGTGATCGCCTCGGTGATCGCTGAGCAGACGCGGATTTTAATCAGTGATTTTCCGATGAATAGTATAACATCATTAATGGTAATTATTTTTCATTAGAGTTAATTACTGCATTATTTTCATTAGGTGTACAAAAAATAGCTAGTTACTTCCCCCTCGGGTTTTACTACCTGGCTCAGCCGGCACCCAATTCGCAAGCTTCGGTAAATTAAACATAAACGAGAATAGGACTGTAAAATTCACAGAACTCCGCCACCTCAAATCCTCGAATTTTTCTTATGAAGGTGGGTATATTTAATTTTTCATAGCATAATGACATATGGACTGATTGTATGTGGTTCATCATGTCATCTTGAGATGATATTTAAATTACAAAAAAAGTCGTCAGAACTATGGCACAGGCTAAATATGACGACCATTGCAAACCGTTCTTCAAAGGTCTTGGTATATTGACTCTTCGATCTTGCTACATACAGGGTGTTAATTAAGTACGTTGACAAACTTCGGGAGGTGATTCTTTGAAGGTTTTCAGGACGAAATGTTCATATAAACATATGTCCCAAACGGCTTGGTTTTCGAGATACAGGGTGATAAATAAATACATTTTTTTCAAGATTTTTTAGAGTTAACTTCGACATTTTCTACAATAATCAGTTCAAATTAGGCAAGTACAATCCATTCAATAGTACGCACGATACAAAATAATGCATTTCTCAAATAATTCACAGGGTCCTCCTTTTTTCAGAGTCAAGCTTTGTTCAACCCTTCAGAATTTTTTTTCCGCTACCACTGACATATTATGAGAAAGGAATAATGAATGTTGTTTCATTTAACATCTTTTTACTCTCTTGATGTTTTTCATTTACTTGTACGGTTCAGGAGTTACAATGAAAATTTTAACGCAAACATTTTCCAGTAACGCATAACATAAAGAAATTTGAGAAGCAAATAGTCTAACAAACTTGAAGGGTGATTCTTTGAAAGGTTTCAAGATGAAAAGTTCATATAAACATGTCCCAAGCGGCTTGGTTTTCGAAGTACAGGGTGATCAAAATACATTTTTTAGGAGTTTTTGGAGTTTACTTCGAAATTTTCGACAATAATCGATCCAAATTAGTTCAAATTGGACAAGTACAATTCATTCAATAGTGCGCATGATATAAAATAATTCATTTCTCGAAGTGTCATTGCCACTCTCCAAAGATTAGCGCGTGACGCAATACGTCATTTTGTTCTCATTACACAAATAGCTATTTTCTGCTCGTGTAGAGAAAATGTAATGTTATGGAGCTCCCATACATTTTTTACCATAACTCAGGTTGAATATGTATTGCACAAAGTTAATTATGGCAAAATAATTTTGGACATTTTCAATAGTGAATAACTTTATTATCAAATACTAGAGCAAAGTAACATAAATTCCCTAGGAATAAAATTAAGTTCAGAAAAGGACCATTATTGAAATTGATATGTCAGAGCAGCTGCTGGAAATGGACACCGCCAACTTCAATGCATGCGTTTATGCGCCTAACCATAGACTGGCGGACACGCTCAAAGATACCAGGAGTGTTTCTTATAATTCCGCATGACTCCTGTATGCGATTCCTCAGGTCTTCTTCACTTTGAACTGGAGTTCGGTACACTAATGATTTAAGGTGCCCCCAGAGGAAAAAATCAAGTGGATTCATATCGGGTGACCTTGGTGGCCAAAGTTGTAGCCCACCACGCCCAATCCAGCGATCAGAATAATTCTCATCTAAATATTGGCGTGCAACCAATCTGAAGTGTAGTGGAGCACCATCATGCATAAACCAAATTCCAATTCTTTCCCTCAGTGGGATCTCTTCTAGGAGTCCAGGTAAGATGAATTCAAGAAAATGTCGATAATGGTCACCATTGAGTCTATGAGGCAGAAAATGTGGCCCGATAAGGAAATTTCCTACAATTCCAACCCAAACATTCACAGAAAACGTCTCTTGAAAATGGTTTTCAATCACGGCGTGTGGGTTTTCATCAGCCCACATATGATTGTTGTGAAAATCAATAATGGCTTTACGCGAAAAGCATGCCTCATCGGTGAATAACACTTGAGATAAAAACCATGGATTTTCCAACAATTTATTTCGAATCCAAGTGCAAAAAGTTAATCTCTTTGGAAAATCCCTTGGCAGAAGAGCTTGAACACGCTGTATGTGATAGGGATAAGGTTGTTGCTCTTTTAAAATTTGCCATACCAATACATGGGTTACGTTAAACTGTGCCGCAATTTGTCTTGTACTGGTGCCTGGATGCTGCTCAATTTCGTTAAGTACAGCTTCTTCTATCTGAACTGTTCTAACTCTCCTGGGTCTTCCTATGAGAACAGCAGACCTCTTGAAAGTACCCGTTTCACGAAGACGGGAGTGAATATTGATGAACATTTGTGTGCTGGGAATATGACGTTGTGGAAATCTTTCTAGATACATTCGTCTGGCGGCACGAGCGTTACCATCAGCCATTCCATACATTAAGTGCATGTCTGCAATTTCTGAATTTATATATTCAACCATTTTATCCAAAGGAATATTGAATGAATCTGCTTTATAGCTTGCACTAATGAAGAATTAACAATGAGACAGTTTCTCAACTTTCGATAACTGTCAAGTTGTTGATATTTAAATAAATGAATTAATATCAAAGCCCACCTTGCTATTTTTATGAATTCAAATTGATTACAAAATTTCTGCGTTACTGCAGAAGAAAAAACAAACCAAAATTTCTGATAAAATAATGTACTCCGTACGGAAACAAAAATTTGTTTGATTTAGTTTTTCGGAGTTATGACCAGAGATTCATAAATGAAACCCTATTAACTATCTTCCATTACAGGATTACCTTTCGGAAGTTTTTTATGTTGAAAAGGAAACGTTCAATTGAAAACTAAAAAGTATTTTTTTTTTAAATAACAAAAAATTTGTATGAGTTCTCTATCAAGACTGATGGGTAAAAACATTTTTAATCAAATATCTCAATGAAAATGCACATTTTTACCATCAGAATCTTCAGGTTGAAAGTTAAGGTTTTCCCAATATCTGTCAGATCTAGTTTAATATCCAGCGTACCGCAGTGACGGGGAGATAGTAGTTTTCTGTTAGATATCACAAAAAGAAATCACATATTTACAATAACAAGCTTTTATTTAGCTTCACTTGTAACTAACTAACAAACAATTTAATAAAAGTTGAATTTGACCCACTTCTAATACTCCGATTAATTTGAAATTTGGCAGTTTTCCGTAATTCCGGTGACAATGCATTAAAAAAATGTTTGTTAAAAAACAAAATAGCGGCTCCAATATGGCGGACGAGTTTTGTGATTATGATCCGATTCTGTTCAAAATTGGTATGTGATGGTTTTTGGGTTGGAGATTTTCAGTTTCACATAAAAAATAAACTAAAATGTTAAAAATGAAAATTATAAAAAGAAAACATTTTAAAGTTTTTATACAATACACTGAACAGGAAAAAATAATTCATTTCATTGTTTGATCTAGGTAATCTTGTACAGAAAGATTTTGATACTCACAGAATAACCTACAAAAAATGAAACAAATTATTTTTTCATTTTCAGTGCATTTGTATAAAAGCTTGGCTTTATATTTTTTATTGTATAATTTTTATTCATCGTAGATTTTTCTAATTCTGAAAAAATATTTCCATCAATTTACAATAATTGAAAATGTTTAATTTTCAAATTTTCTAATGTTATGCCACACTGGAAAATGTTTAAATTATTATTTTCATTATAGCCCCTGAACCGTACAAGTAAATGAAAAAATGCAAGATATCAAAAAGATGTTAAATGAAACAACATTGATTATTCCTTTCACATAATATGTCAGTGGCGGCGGAAAAAAAATTCTGAAGGGTTGAACAAAGCTTGACTCTGAAAAAAGGAGGACCCTGTGAATTATTTAAGAAATGCATTATTTTGTATCGTGCGCCCTATTGAATGGATTGTACTTGCCTAATTTGAACTGATTATTGTCGAAAATGTCGAAGTTAACTCCAAAAAATCTTGAAAAAAATGTATTTTTATCGCCCTGTATCTCGAAAACCAAGCCGTTTGGGACATATGTTTATATGAACTTTTCGTCCTGAAAACCTTCAAAGAATCACCTCCCGAAGTTTGTCAACGTACTTAATCAACACCCTGTATATGAATGTTTGTGTTATGTAATGTAATGTAATGAAAGGTGAAAATAAAGTGACTAAGCCGGAGGACATACACTGCCATGATACTAGGGCCAAAACAGTTTAAGGCTACCCAAATTTAGATTAAGTAAATCACAGAACTCATATCTATATCAATCATTAAAATTTTATACCGCTTTAACTAATGAGTTTAAGACTCCTGAATCGAGTATAAACACTTTACAGTAAAAATTAAGAATGTTCTTTTACAAAATGCCTTTTACACATTTGAGGAATATTTTAATTATTTCGACTCATTACGTAATCCGTCGCCTGTCTGATAATGTATATTGATGTATATTTTTTTGAATTATTGTATTTCTGAATTTCGCTATGTCTTTCTCCTTTAGTTGTTTACTGACTACTTTCATTATGCCTGTATTATGTTTTTATCTGTTTCAATTTATTTATTTATTATTATTGACGTATGCAAACATTTATTGATGTATGTACTGCACGAATAAAATTCTATTCTATTCTATAACCCGAACAATAAATCATAAACAGTTTTGTCCATCCGGAAAGGGTAATAAAAATCATTCGAACTATATTCTTACAAAATAAAAAAGTGAATTTCAAGTCGATTGGATAAGTAGACGAAAAGTTGGTAACATTTTAATTGCAAGATTTATAAGTATCGAAATTTGTAACAAAATCACGTAAATTTGAAACGTGAATGAGAAGAATCAATCCACATTAAAAACACATCAGTGATGTGATTGTAATAGCAGAACCCTCTCTCCCTCCACAACGACCATCAAGCGATTTTTCATTTAGTTATCATGTCAACTTAGTTAAAAAAAAATTGGTTGACAAATATTTTCTATGACCAATTTTTATTCAAATGCACAAAAAAGTGCAAAATAGTATATTAAAGTATAAGTGGATAAAAAGGTCTTTCAAACACGAGCACGACGGCGCAGCCAGAGTGCTCGAAATAGAGCAAGTGTTTGAAAGACCAATTTTCCACGAATACTTTACGCTACTTTTTTTTATTGGTTTAATGTTATATCACAAATACTGGTATTATTACCACAAAAAATGTTAATACCTATGTACTAATGGTGTGAAATGGTTGAATTCGTGATGTGACATCAGTACAAAGAGACTAAACGTTATTTGACTAGGAGAGTAATCCCCATAAGCCAATGGGGGCACTGATAGAAAGAGATGAAAAAACATTTGTGAAGAAATGTGACGTAGTTGGATATGCCATGGCCGCCATTCTCCATAGACAGTGACGGACTAGCTCTTGTTATATGAGAGTTACATGTACAGTTTTGTTTCTTGTTTCGACTTAGACTCTCTACTCATGTCCAAGTACGTCACTATGACGCGTCGATGCTACAAGATTCTGATTGGCTAGAGCTTATTAAACCCTCTTGTTAGTTTACTCTCTTTGACATCAGTATACCTTTAGTTGTCATGGAAATGATAGAAACAGAAATTAATTTGCAATTTATCACTGTAGTGTCTTAAAATGAATTCTGATATGGATTCTTTGAATGGTAAAGCAGAATCGCGGATAATACGGCAAAAATCTAATGATGCATGCTCATAAGAAATAAAATGGCAAGATTATCAAATGGATGGAAAAGCAAAAGGTAACAGATATAAATGAATGATTTGTGTATTTGACGTTACAAGTTAATGCTGTCAGATCAATAATAAAAGATTTGTCATTAGACTTCACGTTTCTCGAGTTGTTGATGTTACCATGGTAACTTTAAATAACGCGCGTTTCTGAAAGTTCGATTTGAACATGCTCAGGCGTGCTTTAAATAGGTAGAATGACGCACCAATAAAAAAATTATTTCTTTAGATGTAAGCAAAATTATCAGTTTGAATACAAAAGCGAGAAGCTTTTGAATCTGGTACTCACAGAATAACCTACGTCACATATCTATAGAAAACCCTATTTCATATGATAGTTAGATGTAAGTCTTTATTTCCCCAAAACACATCTCATTGACATTCACTTGACTCTTTTTCGACATTCTGAATTGCTCCATCTCAATCCGAGTTGAAAATTTGATCTAGAGTTGAGAGCTGCAATTTTTCTCCAAGAATTTTTCCATTCTTTTCTACATCATATTCATGTAATTCAATTACTTTTGTATATGGTCCCCGCATTTGAAATTGATTTTTTTAAATAGAGATTTGTTAGGCTTATTACGGAACATCTGCATATTCCAGTTGGACCAATTTTCCAAAATATATTTTTTTTGGTTTTTCAAAAAATCACATAAATTTCCTCTAGCGTATCTCGACGAGCTGATTCCGAATCATGGCTCAAAAATTGAATTCCGACAAAGCATCGAGGAGATAAGGGCAATTTTCTGATCAAAAATGCAAAAATTGTCGTTATTTCGTTAACCCTTTCGGTGCTCAAGACGATTATATTCGCCAACGGACCATTTGCTCCAGACGATATATCTCGCACTACAAAATTAAATAGGATCTGATTGCTCGAGCCGTATTTTCTCGCAAGCGAAGATTTTTACGTTCATTAGGTAGCGGTGGATGTAGAGAGGGGGGTTCGATTCTCATCGGAATGCGTTACTGTAAACATATTAGTTGAAGCACGTCTATAGCTGTTGTCGCATCGATTTGTATCACTCATTCCGTAATATTTGAGTAAATTATGGCAAAAAAATATTTGAACAATAGCGAATTAGAAGAGCTGTTAGCTAAGAGTGATAACAGTGATGATGATTATATGCCGTTTTCTTCAGATGACGAATCATCTGAAATGGAGAATTTGGAGGAGACAATATCCGATATACAAAACAATGTATCGGATGATAATGAAGAAATCATCGTTGAAATGGATACAAGCAGTGATGACGAAGAGCCTTCTTCACTATCCAAAGGAAAGTTTGATTGGTCAACCAACGTGTTTGCACCACAACTGCACGAATTTGATGAATCCGCTGCAGGCTGTAAAATTCAAGGTACTACACCGCTGGATTTTTTTGAGTTTTTCTTTACTCCGGACATAATGGAAATAATTGCTGATGAAACCAATAAATACAAAGAATTTTTATGTCGTACCGATGTTACGGAATCATCCCGCATGAAAAGGTGGAAACAGGTTGATGTCAAGGAATTATACTGTTTTTTGGCTGCAGCACTCCTAATGCCACATTCAAAAAAACAACAAATGAAGGATTATTGGTCTAAAGCACACCCATATTCAGTCGACTTATGAAAAGGGACAGATTTTTGCTTATACTGAGATTATTGCATTTCTCAGATAATGATAATGAACAAGTAGAAACAGATTCACTAATGAAAATTAGACTGATTGTTGACCATCTCCGGGTGAAATTCAAGGAAGGATTTGTGCCATTCCAGAACCTATGTATTGATGAAAGTCTTATGCTTTTTTCGGGGCCGTGTGTTTTTTCGACAATACATGTCAAGTTTTTCTTATTGTGTGACTGCGATACTGGATACATAATGGATTATGTAATATATACTGGTGCCACAACTGATATAAAAGATTATAGTGATAAATTTGACATTGGCAAATCAGGAAGTATTGTGATGACATTACTCGAGCCTTATGTAAATAAAGGTCATATGCTGTATATCGATAATTGGTATACAAGCCCCAACTTACTTTATGCACTGCATGAAATGAAAACGAATGCTTGCGGTACCGTGAAGTCGAACCGTAAAAACATGCCAAAGATAACTGAAAAACTTTCGAGTGGTGAGTTTACCTATCGGTCATGCGAGAAACTCCTCACAATAAGATTCAAAGATAAACGTGAAGTAAATATGTTATCCACGTATCATAAGCCCGATGCAACATCAGTTGGAAGAGACCGGAGAACTGGACGTCAGATAATGAAGCCCACGTGCATTGTGGACTACAACGGTTGTATGGAAGCTGTAGATCAATCAGATATGCTACTTTCGTCAATCGAGTGCGTGCGTAAAAGTCATAAATGGTACAAAAAAGTATTTTTCCATTTATTAGATATGTCAGTTCTGAACGCCTACCAAATGTATAAAACTACCAATGCCAGTTACATATCTGTTGAAAACTATCACTTGATGCTAGTAAAAGCAATTATTGGAAAATATCACACACCCCTTCCACGTATTGGTGGGGGCAGACCATTAGTTGATGACACTGATGCACTGCGTTTGACTGAGAGGCACTTTCCTTCACATGTTCCAGCTACAGTGACTAAGAAGAATCCAACAAAAAGATATTTGGTTTGTTCGAAACATAATAAAAGAGCCGAATCACGCTACATGTGTTCTGTGTGTTGTGCAGCACTCTGTATAGTACCTTGTTTTGAAATTTATCATACAAAAAAACATTATTGATTATATATATATATATATATATATATGTAAATATATATATATATATATATATATATGTAAATATATATATATATATATATATATATATATTGATTATAATTCTTTGTATTCAAAGGTTTAGTTTCTGTGTTATATTTTTGTTCTCGATGATTTGTGTTTGTTTAATTTTTTATAAAATATTTGATTTTATTATTAAAATAACTGCTTTGGAGATGAAAGTATTTTATTTTTTCCATAAAAAGCTTTTCCACGTTCAGTTTTTTAACACCAAATGTATACCTCCTTGGACCACAGTGCTCCAGACGAATATTCTCGCAAGCGGAAAAAACCATCCGTCCTGATAGAGCCACGACTCTCGAGCATTGCGCACGGAAAGGGTTAATCCTTCATATAATTCAATTTTTGAGCCATGATTTGGAATCAGCTCGTCGAGATACGTTAGAGAGAAGTTTGTGATTTTTTATAAAACGAAAATTCGTTTGTGCGACATAGAATTTTTTGACGTTTTACCGGTTTTTATGGTACTCCTTGTATCTGAGCATACCCAAATCAAATACATCGTGCTAATTTCAAGTGAATCTGGCGACTTTGAACTTTTCATGATTTTTTGGAGTTTTTTCGACTATTAATGGTTTTGTTGCCGATCAACTGTAAATCCACAGAATATATCAATTTCGTCATTCTGAATCGATTGGCGTTCTCAGAATTGCTCTATCTCGATACGATCGCGAGTTGAAAATTTGAGCCAGAGTTTAGAGCTGTAATAATCATATTCGTGAAATTAAACCTTTTTGTATACGCTTACCGAATTTGAAATCGATTCCTAGTCAAATAGAGAATTTCAACCGGCCAAACTTTTGGTATGCTGCTTGTGTCATGCGCAAATAATTGCGAAAATCTATCGAGATTGAATTCGTCTTTGGTACCAGTTCTTGCACCAGTGTTTGCGCTTCTCAAATTTTTTAAATTAATCAAAGCATGCCGATAGTGGCGAAATCATCCTGCTACCTCGCATCCATTGTGAAAACTGAAGGATTGAGTACGTTTGTGTCATGTACAGTTTGAACAGAATAGTTTTAACTGAACAGTTTTAACGGAACAGTTTTAACTGAACAGTTCTAACTAAACAGTTTTAACTGAACAGTTTCAACTGAACAATTCAAACTGTCAGTTGAAACTAAAAGTGTGTGTTAGCAGCCTTGGTCTCATCGATGGACAGTTATCAGTTATCCACCCAGTGTTTTAAGTAACCTTGAAATTGTTTTCAGTTTATGATCACCAGTGAGCAGTTTCCTTAATTATTCCACTTATGCTAAAATAGCGTATTTTGATTGGTTGAAACTTTTGTGTTGATAATTGAAAACATCATGTTTTCGATTTTGTAGTTCGGCTCTTGATTGGCTACTGGATATGTATATGATGTGTTTTCGATTTTGTAGTTCGATTCCTGATTGGTTTTTTAAAAAAACTCACCACTAGCAAGCTGCTATAATGAAACAACACCAAACTTTGACCAAAACCAAATAAGCACTCACATTTGATTCATATCAACTTCACAATTTTCGACAAATTCAATTTTAATATTTATAATAATAAATAAAAATGGTTTCGATTTCATTCATGAAATAATCTCAACAAATACAACTCGATTATCGAAAATAATTTCTTCTTGTTTTCGAAACAAATTTGTTTCTCAAAATCGAAGGAATTTCTATTTCGATAATTACCGATACACTTGTATTACCTACGATAATTTTGTCGCTCAAATTCAAAAAATGGTGTGTGTAAATATTCTCCAACTGTATAAAAACAATGAGATAAAATATGTCCTTTGAATGTGGATATGAATTTTCGAATATTATTTAATGATTTGATACTCCTAGGTAAGTTATTGAATATACTCGGATTTAGAGAATTTTTGATGATGATGATGAGGTAATCTCAAATGATCAGCATTCCTCGTAAAATAGTTGGTCTCTAGGTTGGCTTTATTTTTATTGATTTATATTAGAGAAATAAAAATATGTAATGATAGATGGGGCATTAATATATTTGAAGTTCTAAAAATTTCTTTACAATGGTATCTGAAAACAGCACCGGCTACGATCCTGATAGCAAGTTTCTGCAAACGGAAAATGTTGTTAGCATAAACGTACCGTCACTGAGATGATATGATAGTTTGTATGGATAGTTGTTGGACATGAAAGGACCAATTTAGTTTATCATCGATTACTAATCCAAGTAGCTTCACACTATGACCTTGAGCAATGTTATTGTTCGTTGAGATGAAGAGATTCTGTGTTTAATCGTCATTAAGTTTCAGATTATTGGAAGTAAATCATTTTCTAGCTCGAGTAGTAGTTATAAGACTTTATAATGAATTTTTCTATATTCGTGCTAGCATCAACCAAAGTTGTGTCATCCGCAAAAGCAACGCAAGTCTTGAGTTACATATTGTGCAACAAGTCATTCACATAAATAATGAATACGAGAGGTCCTAACTCAGAGCCTTGCGGTACTCCCTGTATGACAGGTCTAATTCAGGAAGGCTATAAGATACCTTTACAGCAAAATGCCCTATTACAGTTTTAGAGTTTTATGAAGCCGACTTTAAAAAATAATTTCTCGAATTTTGATATTGTATTTTTGTATATCGAGATGGATTTTAAAATGAAAGTATGATATTTTAATATGTTTGTGCTCTGTTCATAATTCGCGTCGTGATTTTTATGTTCTTTATACAAGTATTTAGATGCATAAGATTTTGTCAATAAGATTACCTCTGTTGACAATAAAGATTTTCATTATTATATTATTTTTAGAATATTTGGACAATGGGAATGCCATTTTTTCATACGGCGAAAAGTCATAATTGAATGCATTATTGAAATCTTTAAATTTTGTGTATTTTCGCGTCATCAGGTGAAACAAAATTATGTATTGTTCTATTAACAATGCCAGAACCAAGGTCAAAATGGGTTTGACGAATTATTGGCGGTCCATTGGAAAACCAAGCCTTAACAAAGCAAGTCACAATGCTGGAAAAGTGAGACTAATTTTTCCGCGGTGTTCCAGAGAAGTAAGCGAGTTCATGCAAAAGTTATTTTCCTTGAACTCACTGATATTTCGTTCTATAATTTTTGATATATCAATATTATTTAGTTTATTATCTTGGTAGTATACTTAGGATAGAGGGTTAGAAATAAGGACTGAGTCAGTTTCTATTTCAGATATCAGAAATCCAAAGGTTTTCACGATAGAACCAATGTCAAAATGTGAAGAAGCCTATAAAGAGTTTGAGGAATGGGTTGCAAAAAATAATATGGGTTCCGAAGAGCTAAACGAAAAACACTTAATGGTATATTTGAACGAGAAGGCGAAGATTCAACCATCTACCCAGGTGCCCCCGCTTCTAAACATATTTAACATGTTGAGAACTGCTTTAGCAGAGAGAAAAAATATAGACATTGAAGAATATGAATATTTGAAGAGACTGTTGGAGAAAAAGTTAAGAGTCGTTCATAATCCTGACACAGAGTTTTTAGAACGGAATATTGATATTTTCTTGGAAGAAGCGGATGACGATTGGGCTCTGGCGATGAAGGTAACGAACTGTTTCCAAGAAACACCTTGTTATTTGTCCGTTTTTTTTTGTTTTGTTTATCGATTTGAATGAACACTTTTTTTTCGAAAAGTTTTCATTTTCTTTCAACCCCCAAAAGTTCTACCCTGTTCTACCCTTCTCCATTTTTTCGACTCCAATTCATTTTTTTCGTTATTCGAACAATATTTTGCTCTTCTTCCAGTAGGTCTCATGCTGTAAATAATTTTTTCATCTCAAAAATGCATCAGCACTAGTCTAATAACCTCGTATGATCGCTCGGTTGTGTGCTGTCTCAATGGAGATCGTAAAAACTATACAAATTTTTCGCAAACTACCAAAACATTTTTTGTTCAAGGTGGTGGCGATCATTCAAGAGGCCGGGAGACTTTTCAAGACTGAACTGTTTGAACTCCATGCGGAAGATGTAACAGATGAGGGATACTATTTCCGAATACGCTCAAGAAACAAGAGGGGCAAGTTTCGAAAAGAATTCATCGTAACTGGAGAACTTTCGTTGAAAATTATGCGCAAATATATAGATCTCCGCCCCGAAACCATTGCGTGCAGATATTTCTTTCTTGCATATAACAATGGCGCTTATTCTTCGAATAGCCGACGTATTACTAAGCGCATGTTGGGTGAGATTCCCAATATGATCGAAAGCTTCATGAAATTGCCAGAGCCTAGGACTAGTCTTAAAACATGGTACGACACTCGTAATTGTGGGTACAGGTTGCCAGAGGACGAAAACATATAGTAAACATAATTTACTCATGATTTTACTTTATTGTTACTATTATTCATAAGGCGGTAAGAGTTATTTCCATTATTATCAAAAAAATATATTTTTGTGTTTTCTAGATCATTGTGTTTAGGCCAAGCCAAGCGGTAGATAAAAATAAGAGGCACTTTTCACACCAAATTAAAGTCGCAAACGGCATATATTACGTTTTATACGATAGTTCGTAATTGAAAACCCCTGTTACGCCCCAGCAAAATCGCTTTGTGGAATTTTTTAAACAAGAAATAGTGAAAAAATTAAAACTTTTTTGTGTTTGTTTTTACACTCAACAGAACTTTTGTAGAGAATTATAAACCTACAAAATGGTTTTTTATCCGGGAAAACCTCGAGAAAGAGACAATTTTTCAAAAATCTATATTTTTTATAAATCTGAAGCTGGACAAACAATATTGCGGAAACTGATAGAAAATAGCATGTGGTTCAACTGTGCGCACGATAGTTTCTATCTGATGTGTAGTTTTTGCACAATCGCGTTATAAACAATTTAAAGGAAAATATTTCTAAATGTGCCGATTTGAGGGAAATCATCTTATTCAAATCTGTAAACGGTATTTGGAAGTAGAGATCAATATCTACAATTTGTATATTTGGGATTTTCACCTGAGAGTTGGGAAATGTGTTGAAAATGTCCCCAGAAGTTACTCTAAGGGCCGGTATAATAAAATTATTTTTACAAATACCTAGAAGTTAACTTGTGGATGACGTCAAGTGTTATAGTTAACTTCGAAATGTAGGAGTTAACTTTATTGGGAGGATGGGGTATCAGTTAACTTTGTAGAAAATAGTGGTTTTTGACAGTTCTCCTAGCAAATATTCAGGTTATTTTTGAGGAACGTTCAATCCACGATGAAGAAGATACTGTGACTATTGTTGAAGCCCCTCGGCGACATAGGATATTTAGAACTTTGTTGAAATATTTTATCTTGTGGAACGGAATAGAATTTGAAAACCGATTTCGATCACCAAGAAAGTCTGTATGCTTTCAGTCAGACACATAGTGAAGCAAAATTTGCAGCAAAGGCCAGCTAATAAGTCAGCATGTCTAGTTCCTAATTACCGTGGAATATTAAGCATTTTCATTTTTAGAAATTATCTTCTCTATCGCCAGTAACACAAGTGTTAATTACATTATTCATAAGTCTGTTGCTAGCAGTATATGATTATTCATTAGAAATGTCACACAAGTAATTGCGAACAATTCTAGGTTACCCATTTGCCTTCTTCTTTTTATTTTTTATTTAAGAAATGGGACTTTCATAAAACTGCCATTTTAAAGTTGGAGTTAACTTGACTGTTTAAATCGAAGTAAACATCGAGAGATGTTTATAATACCTAAATGCTTCAGTGACCCGAAGTCGCCGGAACTCAACTCGAGTTAACTTCAGTGAGACTTCGGGTGACTTCGGACGCACTTTGATCAACTCTCAGTGACATTTTCAACACATTTCCCACCTCTCATGTGAAAATCCAAAATATTGAAATTGTAGTATTTACTTCCAAATGCCATTCACAGAATTTGACTACGACGATTTTCCTTAAAACGGCGCATCATGCAAGATGTGCCATTAAATTGTTCATAATGCGATTGTGCAAAAACTACACATCGGACAGAAAATATCTTTCACATAGTTGAACCACATATTATCATCTATCAGTTTCCGCAATATTGTTTGTCCAGCTTCAGATTTATAAAAATTATAAATTTTTGAAAAATGTTTTCTCGGATTTTCTCACTGGAAAATGCACCGATTCGGTCGTATGAAAATTCATTCTGTAAGTTTTATAAATCTCTACAAAAGTTCTATTGACTCCAAAACGATTCCTTGAATAATCTTTGAGATTTTTCCAAAAAACCAAAAAAGTTATAATTTTTTTCTTATTTCTTGTTTAAAATATTCCACATCGATATTTTGCTGGACGAAAACTGGGGTTATTATTAACGAACTCTCGTATAAAAATTAGTATGGGCCATTTGCGTCATTTATTTTGTGGGGGAATAATACTCTATAACTTGGTCTATTCTTAAACATGTTTCGAAACAGAAATCTTTTGTCCTATCTTCTACTCCTAACTTATATTATTGATGTAACTACATGTTAGATAATACTTTGGTAAAACTGTAATTATCCACTATGGTATGACAAAATATGGATTGTAATATAAATGAGGAATTCAGGGACTTGCAAAACATCATCTAGTTGAAACGAGAATTGGGAACTGAAGTGCTCATAAAGAAAAACAAAACATACATGACTTACACAGGCCCCAGTTAACCTTCAAATAACTAAGTGAGAGTTTAGACGGTGAATGACATTCTTTAAATGGCGTTTGAAGGTTCACATTCTGACCATCAGTTAATTAATCTGGACTCTAACTGGAACCTGCGAAACTGGCCCTAAATAATGAAGGACGGAACGTGAAGGATTATGAGTCAAATGAAAATATACCCTGATAATAATGGAAAATGTTCTTGAACAACTCTGTTTGATGTAGGTACCATGTTACTACCAATAGTTTTTTGATGCATTTTGTCATTTTTTTCATGTGCATCATTGATATTTACATTACCTAGGTACATTTAATTATTAGTAGAATTCTTTCGGACTTCCATTGTCTAGAAACCAAGAAAATACATTCTTTGCATGTGTGAGTCACGACGTTTCAACAGTTAACATCTACTGTCGTTATCAAGTGTGTGAATTCGACAAGATATCTCGGATACTTATTATATAGCCTGCAACTGATGTACCTGCTATAACGGTAATTATGATCTTCGTGGGGTCTCTCTCAGGTCATCAATGTTAATTAATGTGTTACAATGACCTTTTTTTGGTGAGTGTTGAATTTGATGACCGATCTTGATAGGTTTCGACATATCGGCCATCAATAACAACACTCACCAAAAAAAGGTCTTTGAACACATTAATTAACATTGATGACCTGAGAGAAACCCCACGAAGATCATAATTACCGTTATAACAGGTACATCAATTGCAGGCTATATAATAAGTATCCGAGATATCTTGTTGCATTCACACACTTGATAACGACAGTACATGTTAAATGTTGAAACGTCGTGACTCAAACACATGCAAAGAATTTATTTTCTTTGTTTCTTTACAATGGAAGTCCAGAAGAATTCTACTAACAATAATACATTGTCAACCACTTTCAAACATACATTTAATTAGTTGAATAAGTTGAATATGTCCTCTCTAATAAGTACTTGCTTATAAGTTGAAATTACCTGTTCAAATTTTTTTAAATAAAGTTATCGGCCAATACTGATTCATTGCCTCAATCGAGAAAATGCATGAGAACCTTGCGAAGTAGACGGTGAAACAGTTGACGTCTTTGTGTATTAAGGAGTGTTTTATTTATCTTTACCAACCAAGTGTACCAATATATTTCAATACCACAATCATCATAGGGCTACTATCAGTTCAGGTTTTCTGGTGAAATATGGAATATTTCTTCAAGAACTCTAAATCTCTTGTCTCTCCTCAAAACAATCCTGAAGGAGGGGATATGTGAGGCAAATACCTGTCAGAAAACAGTTGTTTCTCTCATACCAATTAAAAATTAGGTACATCTGAATGGTATTTGTCTGAAACCTCCTGAAATGATAATAAAAACAACCGTTAATCAATCATTCTTGGAGTTTCGTTTTTTAAATTTTTCGTCTGTCAATATATTTCAGATCATCAGGTAAGTGATTATAAAATTTTGCTCCCTCATAAGAAGGCGAATTTTCAAAGAGACAAGTTGTATGTTTCTGAAGCTTTATCAATCCCCTGTGCTCAGTAGGATATGAAAGAAAGTCACAATTTCGATTGTAATTCTGTATTTGTTTTTTGACCAACAGAATGCATTTGTAAATATAAATGCTAGGTACGCACAGGCCGTTATTCCCAATAAAGTGTTACCGACAATATTCTCAGGTCTATTTTATAGATTAGGCGCCACACTCTTTTCTGGGAGATTTTGTCAAGTTTTGTGGGGCAACTCCAAGCGGAAATATTATAAGAAATATGGAAACATGCAAGAGCAAAGTAAACGTTTCAAAGTTAGGCTTTATTGGCCAGGAGGTGCAGCGTTGACGAAACCACCTGCAGGTGGATAACGTCAATGCTCCGAAATCGACAGGCCCATACTAACATGTTTGAAGACTCCGCGAAGCTGGAAATTGCCAGAGAAACCCCACATGGAGGGATACAACCCAACCACAAACTGGGCACACCAAAATCATCCATGAACATTACCGAACTGAAAATGATATCAGACTACATACCGCTACGTACAATACTCGTACGAAAAATCATTCAAAACGCAGCTCAAGTGGAATGAATAGGACTCGAGAGTAGAATCGCTATGTGGAAACATTATCTGGTACACAGATGGTTCAAAAACAGATGAAGGAACAGCAACAGGGGCGAGGCCAAGAAGGAACAACACCACAGTATTCCAAGCAGAGACACATACCATAAGGACATACATACAGATGAATCTAGACCAAGGGTATGAAAGAACATCTACATCTATAAAAGCTCTGAATTCAAAACAGATAAAGTCAAAGCAAGTCTGGGAATGCCTTCAGAGCCTCAATAAACTAGCAAAACGCAACAAGGTTACACTTGTGTGGGTGCCCGGACATAGGGGAATTGAAGACAATGAAGAAGCAGACCAACTTGCAATGTGAAACACCTGAATCACCATTTACAGGCTCAGAACCAGCTGTTGCATTTACCAAAACCCGATGCGGAAACCTAATAAATAAGTGGAAGAAATCAAAACACCAAACAAATTGGGACCAAATCGGAGGGCATCGACACAGATCTAAGATACGCACGATCACCGGCTTACTAACCAGACACTATGGCCTTAGAAAAATCTACACACCATGAGAATAAATGGAGAAACCGTTGACTCTAGACTATGTGGTGACGAGAAGGAAATAGCCTCTCACATCATCTTCGAATGCGACGCGCTGCTCAACAAGCGCAATGGAATATTCGGACAGATCAACCTAGAAACAGACATTAATTCGAAACACCTAGTAAATAGACTACTAAACCTGGTGAAAAATACAGGCCTATTTAACTAGGAACAACTGACGACAGAACAATACTATAGACCCCAGCTTGTCTCAGTGTTAAGAGAAACCTCAATGGTAAACCCGGTGTCTCGCTTGTCAGTCTTTAACCAACCAACCAACCATAGGATTTTTTTGAAATTTGGCCTCAATCATCTAATTGCATAGTAACCACTGTTGACTTCCTTCATGGTTTATACATGAATCCCTCGTCATTTTAATATCGATTACCAAGAAATTTGGTGTTATCTGATATATATTTCTACACCTACTCTTACATGGAAATTATCAATTTTTCTATTTCTACTGGAATCAAACTGCAGAACAGTTTTCTTCACAATCACCACATAAGAATCTTTACAACAGCAATCGTTAATCTCTAAACTAAAGTTGTTCAATTTTTCTTGGAGTTTCTATGGGCTATCGGCATTCGCTGCGATTGTTTGTTCTCTATTATCTGTGGTTATATGACTATGACGTTGATGAATAGAAGTAAGATGAGGGGACCCAAGATAGGGTCCAATATTGGAATCGCCACGATTCACGGAAATGGAGAAAATAAAAAAATTGTAGTACCCTACTTCACATCTTGTATCCCAGCCTAATTCTAACAAGTTCTTTCTGCAATATTGTCATTATTGTATGGAATAAATAAAGTATGTTTCTTTCAGAGCCACTTACAACTCATTTCACTCATCTGCCTTATTTTAAAAAAAATTCAATAGCGATGCAGTCATGGTAGACGTTATATCATGAATCCTCCTTCAAATAAGTATGGATTTCTTTATCGTGCCTAAATATATATTTGATTTGCAGATATCAAGGAGAAACCATTCGTATGCCAAAAATGTGGAAAATCTTATAGAGCACGGACTAGTCTTAATCGACATGTTCGAGTGGAGTGTGGAAAAACTAGGAATATAATCTGTACATTCTGTTCTCATCGTTTCTATTACAAACAAGAACTGCAGTATCATTTGTTCCACAAGCATACTGAACAGGCAAAAAGAACGACAGATTTTATTTTTCCGTGAAATATTGGAAAGATATTTTTAATTGTGATTTTTGGTTTTCACTTCAACAACAGTTTTGCTATTGTACACTCCACTTATTCATACTAGATATATAATTACAGATAGAACGTCGAATCATTTGCATTGAATTACACCCATTCCCTCAAGCTAGGTGCCTTCACCTGAAGCCTCATTGTCGTCGATCCGTGTAAACTCCTCCTGTTGAAAGTAGACGAGGAAAGTGTGTCGTCACAAATGTCATACTTGTCAAAAACTGATCCCAAACAAAGAATTTTAGGTGATATTCTCTGTTGATGATTTGCTGCTTTGCTTATTATTTTGTGTTTGGTTGTTTGGATTTTGTTTTCTCAGGCAAAAGAAGTTAGAGAAACCTTAACGGAAACAATATCGGAGTTATCGGTCATGCTGATTTAAATTCGTGGGAGGTTTGTTTGGAATCAGTTTTTGACAAGAACGACATTTAATAATAATAATAATAATAATAATAATAATAATAATAATAATAATAATAATAATAATAATAATAATAATAATAATAATAATAATAATAATAATAATAATAATAATAATAATAATAATAATAATAATAATAATAATAATAATAATAATAATAATAATAATAATAATAATAATAATAATAATAATAATAATAATAATAATAATAATAATAATAATAATAATAATAATAATAATAATAATAATAATAATAATAATAATAATAATAATAATAATAATTCATAATAATTCATAATGACCTCAAATTGTATGCCTCTGGAGAAAGGGACCTACACCAGTCCCTTAGGGTGGTGGAAGAATATACGCATGCTATCGGTATGGAATTTGGGATCGACAAATGTGCCACGGTTCATCTCAAAAGAGGACGATGCGAGGAATACGGAGAGGATGTCCAGATCGTAGACGGAAGCATCCTACATCATCTGGATGCCGGAGAGACTTATACCTACCTTGGGGTGGAACAACGCCGCTCCCAAGAGGTATTTGCAGTTAAAAACTCTCTCCGCGGCAAGTATCAGCATAAACTCCGACAGATCTGGTCATCAGAACTGTCGGGGAAGAACAAAGTTGCTGCAACTAATATGCTTGCCGTTCCGATCCTTCTTTACTCTTTCGGAGTGATGAAGTGGACTAAGGAAGAGCTGCGACAACTTGACGTTAAGACTCGCAAAATGATGCATCTCAATAGGAGCTTGCATCCTAAATCGTCCGTTCCACGGTTATACTCTTCCAGACAACGGGGAGGCCGTGGACTTTTGAGTTTGGAGTGTCTGCATAACAGAATGGTTCTGGATGGGGCCTGTAAAGTCATCAGGAGTTCAGATCCCCTTCTCTGCATGGTTCGCGACCATGAGAAAGCAGGGATTGGAGCATTCCTTTTTAAGGCAGCTACCCGTGCGGCCGATGAACTCGGTCTCGTTTTCGACACTGAACGGGCTAACCCAAACTCTGTCACCGAGTTGGGACCCGTTCAGCAAAAAGCTCAGATAAAAGCTGCGGAGACAGAGGTCCTGCTACAGCTACATATGGATAAGCCAATTCATGGTGTCTTCTTTCATAACATCGAAGACCTTGGCTTATCCAAAAGCTTGACCTTTGCCTTCCTCAGGTCGAGTGAGCTAAAGTCGGAGACCGAGGGATTCATAATGGCCTGCCAGAATGGTGTCTTCAACACCCTTGTCTACCGTAGTCGCGTGATGGGTATAGACGTCCCTGACACCCGATGCAGGGCATGTCGTGGGGCACCTGAGACCGTAATGCATTTGCTATCAGCATGCCCATCTTATGCGGTCTCAGCCTATATCCACAGGCATAACGCGGCGCTACGAGTGTTGTACTACCACCTACGACACTCGTACGGTATAGACGAGACACCGGTGTTGCCTTATGCTCCGGGGGATATTGAGTCCGTGGTGGAGAATGAGAGATGCCGAATCTATTGGAACTACTCATTCCCCACCCTCAGGCAAATACAAGCCAATAAGCCTGATGTTGTCCTCCTCGACCACCAAAGTAGAACGATATTCGTCATGGAGTTTTCCGCTCCAGGCGAAATTAATATCGTTCGAAAAGAGGAGGAAAAACGGACTAAATATCGAGATCTTCTCTTTGAACTCCGCAGGTTATATCCGGACCATTCTGTCAAAATGGTGGTTCTGATCATAGGAGTCCTTGGTGGAATGATGGACACACTGCTCTCCAATTTGAAAATAATACCTGCTTGCCGTAATATGGCAGAAATCTTAGCATCAAGAATGCAGAAGGCCGTTATACTTGGTTCGCTTCGTCTAGTCAGGGCACACGATTCTCGGACCCAATAATCACTCACCCTACGGATGTAGGGAGTGGTTATTGGGGTTAACGACACCAGCGCGCCCTCCGGATGGGTCGGAGCACCGGAGACAGGGCCTGACTGGTACACTCCTAAGGAGAAAAAAAAAATGATAATAATAATATCAATAATAATAATAATAATAATAATAATAATAATAATAATAATAATAATAATAATAATAATAATAATAATAATAATAATAATAATAATAATAATAATAATAATAATAATAATAATAATAATAATAATAATAATAATAATAATAATAATAATAATAATAATAATAATAATAATAATAATAATAATAATAATAATAATAATAATAATAATAATAATAATAATAATAATAATAATAATAATAATAATAATAATATAAAATCTGGTGGAGACATAGTCCAAACAGAGCAGGTCATCATTAGAAGAGGCGTGTTTCAGGGAGACTCCCTCAGCCCTCTTCTCTTCTGCATCTCACTATTGCCATTGTCCGTTGCACTCAGGAATACCCGTGGGTACAGCTGCGGCACCCCCAGCAACCGGAGGCATACAGTCACCCACCTGTTTTACATGGATGACCTAAAATTATATGCCTCTGGAGAAAGGGACCTACATCAGTCCCTTAGGGTGGTGGAAGAATATACGCATGCTATCGGAATGGAATTTGGGATCGACAAATGTGCCACGGTTCATCTCAAAAGAGGACGATGCGAGGAATACGGAGAGGATGTCCAGCTCGTAGACGGAAGCATCCTACATCATCTCGATGCCGGAGAGACTTATACTTACCTAGGGGTGGCGCAACGCCGCTCCCAAGAGGTAATCACAGTTAAGAACTCTCTCCGCGGCAAGTATCAGCATAAACTCCGACAGATCTGGTCATCAGAACTGTCGGGGAAGAACAAAGTTGCTGCAACTAATATGCTTGCCGTTCCGATCCTTCTCTACTCCTTCGGAGTGATGAAGTGGACTCAGGAAGAGCTGCGACAACTCGACGTAAAAACTCGCAAAATGATGCATCTCAATAGGAGCTTGCATCCTAAATCGTCTGTTCCACGGTTATACTTTCCCAGACAACGGGGAGGCCGTGGACTTTTGAGTTTGGAGTGTCTGCATAACAGAATGGTTCTGGATGGGGCCTGTAAAGTCATCAGGAGTTCAGATCCCCTTCTTTGCATGGTCCGCGACCATGAAAAAGCAGGGATTGTTTTCATTTTAGGGCAGCAACCCGTGCGGCCGATGAACTCGTTATCGTATTCGACACTGAACGGGCTAACCCAAACTCTGTCACCGAGTTGGGACCCGTTCAGCAAAAAGCTCACATCAAAGCTGCGGAGACAGAGGTCCTGCTACAGCTACATATGGATAAGCCAATGCATGGTGTCTTCTTTCACAACATCGAAGACCTTGGCTTATCCAAAAGCTTGACCTTTGCCTTCCTCAGGTCGAGTGAGCTAAAGTCGGAGACCGAGGGATTCATAATGGCCTGCCAGGATGGTGTCTTCAACACCCTCGTCTACCATAGTCGCGTGATGGGTATAGACGTCCCTGACACCCGATGCAGGGCATGTCGTGGGGCACCTGAGACCGTAATGCATTTGCTATCAGCATGCCCATCTTATGCGGTCTCAGCCTATATCCACAGGCATAACGCGGCGCTACGAGTGTTATACTACCATCTACGACACTCGTACGGTATAGACGAGACACCGGTGTTGCCTTATGTTCCGGGGGATATTGAGTCCGTGGTGGAGAATGAGAGGTGCCGGATCTATTGGAACTACTCATTTCCCACCCTCAGGCAAATACTAGCCAATAAGCCTGATGTTGTCCTCCTCGACCACCAAAGTAGAACGATATTCGTCATGGAGTTTTCCGCTCCAGGCGAAATGAATATCGTTCGAAAAAAGGAGGAAAAACGGACTAAATATCGAGATCTTCTCTTTGAACTCCGCAGGTTATATCCGGACCATTCTGTCAAAATGGTGGTTCTGATCATAGGAGTTCTTGGTGGAATGATGGACACACTGCTCTCCAACTTGAAGATAATACCTGCTTGCCGTAATATGGCAGAAATCTCAGCAGCGCGAATGCAGAAGGCCGTCATCCTTGGTTCGCTCCGTCTACTCAGGGCACATGATTCTCGGACCCAATAGTCACTCACCCTACGGACGTAGGGAGTGGTTATTGGGGTTAACGACACCAGCGCGCCCTCCGGATGTATCGGAGCACCGGAGACAGGGCCTGACTGGTACATTCCCAACGGAAAAAAAAAAATAATAATAATAATAATAATAATAATAATAATAATAATAATAATAATAATAATAATAATAATAATAATAATAATAATAATAATAATAATAATAATAATAATAATAATAATAATAATAATAATAATAATAATAATAAGGCAGGGAGGTCAACCAACACCTAAGGCCCTGGTGAGTTGCGACACCACCTACCCGAGCAAAGGATGCAAAATCGGACCGGCAGCTCATGCGCATCCGGGAGGGAAAAGGCATCTTTCCCTCCGGTGTCGGCCGTGGGTTTACTGGGTTAACCTCCCAGTAAACCCTAATACTCGGTTCCAAACAATCGGGGAAGAGGCCCCCACAACCGACCCCCTCGGATTAGGGGTCAAAGGCAAGGTGGTGGGGCCAACAACGATGATTTGCCAAATGACAACCGCAATGACAACGGACGCTTTGAGTGGACGGACGAATTGAGAGACGGACTTCTGTATATCTACGAGAGCAGTGAGCCCGCCCGGAGAGGATACATGGCAAGGATGCATGCTCTCTGGTGTGAAAGACACCCAGAGCAAGCCGCCGTTTCCGCCCAAAATCTCAGGGATTATGTTTCCTATCTCCGGGCTCGAGGCTATGTTAGAGCTCCTCCTCAACCGATTAACGAAGTGGCAGAAGTGGCAGATATGCCACGTGTCGGTCTGGCTGTAGAGGAGGCTCGCAACATACCACCAATGGAGGACATCAGAACCCGCAGGGCGCTTCACAATATGAAGCCCCTGAAGCCGCAAGAACTGGCACGAGTGGATGCAGAGATTGGCGATGTTCTTTCAGAAGAGGCTACCATCTGGCAGATCAATTCTGTCGTGTACGACGCCGCTCGTGCTCTATCCCAGACGGAGAGGAGGGAAACCACCGCTCTTGTTGGGAGGCATGAGCGACGCGTTCACAAGATGGAAGCTAAGATCAAGTCGGCGAGACAACACGCGTCTCGTATCCAGTGTGTGGTGGACTACATGTCGGCCAATAGGCCTTTTACGCCGGCAGTGCGGCGAATTGCTGCAAAGCTAAGACGAGCTCACCACACATTGAATCAAGGCGTGCTGTTTACCATAAAACAGCACTGTCTTGATAGGATACGAATGCTAGTGGCTGCAAAGAAGTCACTAGTGAGGCGGGCGAGAAGTATCGCGGAAAACATGAAGTTCCGCGATAAACCTTCTCGCTTATTCCAAGAGCCTCCACGTGTTGTCGATAACCCGCCGGCTGCTGATCGGGTAGAAACCTTCTGGAAGAACATCTATGAGTTTCCGCAACCACTCAATGTAGACACTCCAGCCCTAGCGCAGTTCGAAGCTTACTGCAGGACGCTTCGGCAGCATGAGCACAATGATCTGCGCAATCCGATAACCACGGAAGAAGTTCGAAGGGCCCTAAAAGGTTCTAAGAATTTCGCTGCTCCAGGCCCTGATGGGTTGAATAACTATTGGTGGAAAAAGTTTCCAACAACCCACCGCCATCTGGCTAGAGTTTTTAACTCATGGCTAGATGGGGAGCAGCAGATTCCGGAGTGGTTTGTCGAGGGGCGAACCGTGCTCATCCCCAAAAATGGAGATTTGTCTGATCCAAAGAATTACAGGCCGATAACATGCTTGAATGCTTGTTATAAGTTGTTTACACACATCTTATACACGCGCATTCTCTCCGCAGTTGATCCGGTGTACGAACGGATATATGAGCAAAGAGGGTCAAAGAAAGGGGTCGCCGGCTGCAAGGAGAACCTGCTCATCGATAGATGTATCACGCAGGACTCCGTGCAGTATAAGCGTAACCTTTCGATGGCCTGGATCGATTACCGCAAGGCATTTGATACAACATCGCATGAGTTAATCATGCATTTGCTCAGATGTCTTGAGGTACCCGATCAAATAGTGGGATGTATTGGACAACTGATGCCACTCTGGAGGACTCGCTTCACCATAAGATCTGGTAGAGACACAGTCCAAACAGAGCAGGTCATCATTAGAAGAGGCGTGTTTCAGGGAGACTCCCTCAGCCCTCTTCTCTTCTGCATCTCACTATTGCCATTGTCCGTTGTACTCAGGAATACCCGTGGGTACAACTGCGGCACCCCCAGCAACCGGAGGCATAAAGTCACCCATTTGTTCTACATGGATGACCTAAAATTATATGCGTCTGGAGAAAGGGACCTACATCAGTCCCTTAGGGTGGTGGAAGAGTACACGCATGCTATCGGAATGGAATTTGGGATCGACAAATGTGCCACGGTTCATCTTAAAAGAGGACGATGCGAGGAATACGGAGAGGATGTCCAGCTCGTAGACGGAAGCATCCTACATCATCTGGATGCCGGAGAGACGTATACTTACCTAGGGGTGGAGCAACGCCACTCCCAAGAGGTATTCACAGTTAAGAACTCTCTCCGCGGCAAGTATCAGCATAAACTCCGACAGATCTGGTCATCAGAACTGTCGGGGAAGAACAAAGTTGCTGCAACCAATATGCTTGCCGTTCCGATCCTTCTTTACTCTTTCGGAGTAATGAAGTGGACTAAGGAAGAGCTGCGACAACTCGACGTTGAAACTCGCAAAATGATGCATCTCAATAGGAGCTTGCATCCTAAATCGTCCGTTCCACGTTTATACTTTTCCAGACAACGGGGAGGCCGTGGACTTTTGAGTTTGGAGTGTCTGCATAACAGAATGGTTCTGGATGGGGCCTGTAAAGTCATCAGGAGTTCAGATCCCCTTCTCTGCATGGTCCGCGACCATGAAAAAGCAGGGATTGGAGCATTTCTTTTTAAGGCAGCAACCCGTGCGGCCGATGAACTCGGTCTCGTATTCGACACTGAACGGGCTAACCCAAACTCTGTCACCGAGTTGGGACCCGTTCAGCAAAAAGCTCACATCAAAGCTGCGGAGACAGAGGTCCTGCTACAGCTACATATGGATAAGCCAACATCGAAGACATTGGCTTGTCCAAAAGCTTGACCTTTGCCTTCCTCAGGTCGAGTGAGCTAAAGTCGGAGACCGAGGGATTCATAATGGCCTGCCAGGATGGTGTCTTCAACACCCTCGTCTACCGTAGTCGCGTGATGGGTATAGACGTCCCTGACACCCGATGCAGGGCATGTCGTGGGGCACCTGAGACCGTAATGCATTTGCTATCAGCATGCCCATCTTATGCGGTCTCAGCCTATATCCACAGGCATAACGCGGCGCTACGAGTGTTATACTACCATCTACGACACTCGTACGGTATAGACGAGACACCGGTGTTGCCTTATGTTCCGGGGGATATTGAGTCCGTGGTGGAGAATGAGAGGTGCCGGATCTATTGGAACTACTCATTCCCCACCCTCAGGCAAATACAAGCCAATAAGCCTGATGTCCTCCTCGACCACCAAAGTAGAACGATATTCGTCATGGAGTTTTCCGCTCCAAGCGAAATGAATATCGTTCGAAAAGAGGAGGAAAAACGGACTAAATATCGAGATCTCCTCTTTGAACTCCGCAGGTTATATCCGGACCATTCTGTCAAAATGGTGGTTCTGATCATAGGAGTCCTTGGTGGAATGATGGACACACTGCTCTCCAACTTGAAGATAATACCTGCTTGCCGTAATATGGCAGAAATCTTAGCAGCGCGAATGCAGAAGGCCGTCATCCTTGGTTCGCTCCGTCTACTCAGGGCACATGATTCTCGGACCCAATAGTCACTCACCCTACGGACGTAGGGAGTGGTTATTGGGGTTAACGACACCAGCGCGCCCTCCGGATGTATCGGAGCACCGGAGACAGGGCCTGACTGGTACATTCCCAACGGGGAAAAAATAATAATAATAATAATAATAATAATAATAATAATAATAATAATAATAATAATAATAATAATAATAATAATAATAATAATAATAATAATAATAATAATAATAATAATAATAATAATAATAATAATAATAATAATAATAATAATAATAATATCGTTCGGAAAGAGGAGGAAAAACGGACTAAATATCGAGATCTTCTCTTTGAACTCCGCAGGTTGTATCCGGACCATTCTGTCAAAATGGTGGTTCTGATTATAGGAGTCCTTGGTGGAATGATGGACACACTGCTCTCTAATTTGAAGTTGATACCGGCCTGCCGTAATATGGCACAAATCCTAGCCGCTCGAATGCAGAAGGCCGTCATCCTTGGTTCCCTTCGTCTGCTCAGAACACATGACTCTCGGACCCAATAATCACTCACCCTACGGACGTAGGGTGTGGTTATTGAAGTAAACGACACCAGCGCGTCCTCCGGATGGGTCGGAGCACCGGAGACAGGACCTGACTGGTACACTCTTAAAGGAAAAAATAATAATAATAATAATAATAATAATAAATGGTCTTTATTTTACTTGGCGGAGTTTAGCAGAGCTATTCTTCCACTCAACGTCATCACTTTCCTCGTCTATTGTGTTGAAGGAATTGCGTTGAATTTGATGAAATCATACTTGGAAAGCACGATCCAAAGAGGAATAATTCAGAGAGTATGGTTTCTAACTTCATTGTCTCTTATGACGGGTTTGGTCTCGCAATAAACAATTCGTCAGCTCTTATAAAAATTGCATTGTATTTTTGGTTATACTAAAGCAATTATCTGGATTTGGCTTATTCCGTTCAAAAATGAGTTGAGCAGATTGGCGAGTTCTTCAGTGTGATCTTATTGAACGACATCAACAAGCAGTGGCGTACTGACAGAGTTCAACTGCTACAACTAATAGAAATCAATGGGCTTATTTATTTTCAGGTACATAAATTTGTTTTATAACTTAAATCTAGTTGGTGTTTGACTGTTTTTTTTTTTAACTGAAACTTCCTTGATGTATCATTGGGGATTTTATTACAATTCTGTAGTGTACTTGACAACTAAATAAATAAATAAATAATTATCTATAAACTCTACGTTTTGGAATTTTCAAAATAGCGGCACACACTACAAGTCAGGCTACTTGATAGGTGCACTGATGTATGTAGGTACATCATAAACAAACAACTTGAAGACAAGGATAATTATATAAAGAACAAGGTTTTACCTCGAAGAATTTCTGAAATACTGGTTGGTTCGGAAAAAAATTGCTCTTGATATTCAACAACGGCTTGCAAACACAGTGTGTGTACATAAAAAAGTCGTGCAAGGTACGATACTAATTGAAGCATTGCACTTATTGCACTAAAAAATGTTAAAAGCGCGTTACTGACAAAAATAGTTTGAATTTCGAAGCTACTCGTCAAAGTCGATAAGAAGTTTAATACTTAAGATTGACAAGCCTGACTCACAATATTCTATACCTGCTGTACGACTTCTTTATGCACATAACTGTACTCAAAATTGAAAATTCCATGATTTACAAAAAGTACTTGATTTCCAGAATTTTTCAATATTATATTTCGATATGTTTCTAGATAATATCTACACCTGCAAGAGCTGTAATAAATACTATAAAAATAAACATTCATTGGCGAGACACGTGAGGATTGAATGTTCCAAATCAGCCAGGTTCTTCTGCCAGAACTGTGATTTTCAAACCAAATACAGCTACTCCCTAAATGGCCACTTGCTAAGGATGCATGGAGAAATAGTTCCAAGCTGAATTGTTGTTTCTGAGTCATACATTCTCCATATAAGTTGATCACTAGGTATATGTCTGAGCCTGACTAATTTGAATAAATTATAGTGATTGTTTCGATACAATACATGTTTTTGTTATATTCAAGAATCTACGAAGGCATAGAATGGACGTGATCATGTGACTTTAATCAAAATATTCTGTAGCTTTATGTGTATCCTTAATATTTTGTTTTTTCATTTGTTGCCTTCCTAAGGTTTGCCATTAATGTGTTAGGTTCTTGCTTGATATAAGTTTTCTTAGTAAAAACCTAGCTTATTATTTCAGGTCTGACTGGTCTCACAGCATATCCTTGTGGAACTTGCGACAGAGTATACAAAGCGAAGAGTTCTTTATGGAGGCATATGAAATTTGAGTGTCTACAACCACCTCAGTTCAAGTGTTCCATGTGTTCCTATCGGGCAAAACAAAAATCAAGTTTGATGTCTCATTTATTTAACAGACACCCATGTTTGCTAAAAGGTCAATCACAGTCGTTAAATTTCACCTAAACGGTGTTTTGCAGAGTAGAACCAATTCCGGCTTCAGCTGAAAGAAGATGAATCCTGATTATTCTAACATTGTATTCCTGCTTTGGTTTTCATGGATTTCTCGATCTCAAATGCCTGTACACGTTACAACAGTTAAGCAGATAAAAATTTCTCACATCTTGATGGTATTTTCTTATCGCCTGTCATTCCAACTATATGGGGTGGGGGGGGGGGTGGGTTAGATCTTTTTTTTGTTGATTTCTATTTAAAGTCAGAACTCACAGAGTGCAGAGAATTTAGAATATGATTGATGTTTAATATGTAATTTTTGACTGAAAATATCGAAGTAACAAATCATCGAGGTTTGCTATGAAATAAACGATAAAGCTTATAACAGGATAAACTAAATGAAGCATATGTGTATAACTTGCAATTCAAAGTTCACCTTTTTCCTACCCATACATTAAATTTTTCCTCCAGCCACCGTATAAAAGGCAAGCAGAAGTATGTGCACTCTCAGTCGGCTCCTTTGAAGCCGGCAACATTGATAGTATGGGCGATAACGTGGAAAAGCAGAAACTTACCTGGAAACTTGTAAGAGAGAAAACAGGCCGAGAAAAAACTACTCTGAAACAAAACTAAAAATTTGTAACATTAATTATGATTATTGATGACGAAGAAATGATCGCAAATAGATTTTCTGCAATGTTGACTATGAATCTTGTTCCAAATGCAACGCGGGTAACAGTAAATTTTTCTATTTCATATCGGTCGATGATCAAGAAATCATTGCACAGTAATACAATATTCAACGCATATTATCAATTGTTGTATTGAGAATAGTGAATTTCCAGTTCAATGGAAACATGCGTACATATTACCACATACAAAGTAAAAAATCCGAATAAATTCAAGCAGTTGTGACCTATTAGTATACTTCCGATCTTATCGAAAGTATGCGAAAGAGTTATGTAAGTGCAAATGGAAGTGTATTTATATATTCATTCGGTAATAACATCTGATCGGGCTTTCGTAGGTACCATAGCTGTACTACTGCTTTGCTGACAGTTGCTGATGACATCTTGTCAGCAGCAGACAAAACTTAACTATCAACATTAGTACTTATTGAATTCTCTTATGCTATTGATAGGTTTGATCATAGGCTACTGTTAGCAACGTTATATTACAATAGATTTGAAACCAGTGCAATAGAATTAATGAAGAGCTATCTGTCCGACAGAAGTCAGGTTTTCAAATATGGGAATAATGTATTTACACCACTGAAACTTGTTTGCGGAGTACCACAGGGGTCCACATTAGGGTTTCTGTTATTTTTAATATACACATCTACCATCCGGGAATACTTGAGAAATTGCCAATGTCATTTCTATGCTTATGATTTGCAAATATACTATTCTGATCCTTGTTCAGAAATGGATATTATTATTAACGAAAATCTTGCAGCACTTTCAGAACTGGCTGATTAATATTGAATGGAAATAGATCCTTCTAAATCTCAGGTAATGTTATTTGGACGCAAGGTGACTAGGGAGAAATATCTGTTGACATTAAAATAAATAATTAAACACTTGTTTTGACCAATGTCACAAAAAAACTCAGGGCTGCATTTGGATTCAGATTTCAACCTTGATCAGCATGTAAACCATGTTATAAGAAAATGTACGACTGATGTAAAGTTAATTTATAGCGATAGAGGTATACCGAATAAAGAAACCAAATCCACTTTGTGTGAAACTATTACGACATACTGTATGGACTTTGTAACGGCATTTAAAAATAACTGAATGCAAAAAATGGAAAATACGAGGATGTATTGATATCTAGTTAGCCTAGACCAGTTCCCTGCATAAACAAAATATAGCGTTACCATAGCAACGAACAATAACTTATTAGAAATGTCAGTGTAAAGTTTTACGCCAAAATAGTAAACCAGTTAGGCAATGAATTAAAAGAAAAAAATATGTCCACCGAAATTGTGAAAATCGAAAAATTGGAGTATCGAGCCATCAAGTACCTGTATTTAAAAGGGTTAAGAGGTAAGCAGATTTACGAAGATATGCTTAATACCCTTGGTGATCAATGTTCTTTGTATGCGACCGTGGTCAGAGGTAAACTTTCCATTGAAGATGATGACCGATCGGGAAGGCCAGTTTCTGTGTCAGTCCCCGAAAATATCGATGCGGTTCATGACATGATTTTAACTTACCGTCGAATTGGGCTAAAACGGATATCTGAAGCACTGAATATTTCATACGAACGCGTTCATCATATAGTTCACGTCAATTTGGACATGAGAAAAATTGCTGCAAAATGGATCTCCAAATGTTTGAATGTTGACCAAAGGCGGGCAAGGTTAGTAGCATCGCGTTCGATCTGTGCTCGATTTGAAAACGATGTAGACTTCCTAAACCGAATTGTTACTATGGATGAGACTTGGGTACATTTCTACGATCCAGAAACAAAGCAACAATCGATGGAATGGCGACACTCCGGTTCTCCAAGACCTAAGAAGTTTCGTGTCCAAAAATCTGCTGGAAAAGTTCTTGCTTCAGTTTTTTGGGATAATCATGATTGATTTTTTGGATAAGGCTACAACAATAACTGGAGATTACTATTCGACATTACTGACCACTCTACGGGAAAAAATTGAAGAGAAAAGACGCGGAAAGCTATCCAAAGGTGTTTTGTTTTTGCATCAGGACAACGCCCCTGCACACAAATCTCATGTTGTCTCGCAAAAAATTCGTGATTTAGTGTTTGAATTACTAGAATACCTCCCCTATTCACCAGATTTGGCTCCGTCCGACTATCATATCTCTTTCCTCAACTGAAAAAAAGTTTAAAAGGTTGGAAATTTTCATCCAACGAGGAGGTAATAAAAGCTGTGGAGGTCTGGTTTGCTGAGCAAGAAGAAACATTTTTTTGAAAGGTCTAGAGACGTTGCAGGTTCGCTGTAATAAATGTATCCAATTAAGAGGAGAATATGTTGAGTAATAAAATATTTTGACATTGAAATTTTGTTTGGCTCTATAGCAGGCTAAGAATTTTTCAATATATCCTCATATGTGTTACTGAATAATATTTAACATAGAAATTTCAAACGAGAATTTCGAGAAAATGTAATGAAGAGAAATGGGTCACAGTAAAACAGAGGCGTTACTTACACAGCAGGTTGAAAAACTAACGAGAAATAAATCATCTAAATATTTATACAAGAAAATTAGATTCAGAACAGACGTACACAACATAAATATCAGGAAAAAGAACATTCTTATAATACCAAAACATAACACAAACTCATATCAAAGACCATTTTCGTATGTGGTTTGCAAAGTTCTCAATCTAATTTTCTTTGAAGACATGTCAAGTCCAGATGCAAAATTCTATCCATATAAAAAGATCACTCCCCAATAATTTGTTTGTACGTTATTTTAGTATTTAGGGTTCCGTCACACTTTAATGAGACATGACTATTTATGAAATATTTTTTATGTTTTTAATAGTTATATAATTGTTGTTAAAATTACAATTTCCGTCAAACGATTGCACACCTACACGCAACCCCCAGAAGACTTTGAGAATCTTGTGTGAGCTAGGGAAGACGCAGCCCTCACCTTTTAACGAGTGATGTCTTGCACGAGACCGATGACCATGCGAGGATTTGAACCCTCGACCCTTCGCTTGAGAGGCGAATGATCAACCAGCATGGCCACCACGGCCCATAATCAAATTGTTTATTCAATTTCTGTATTTATGGAGTACTAGCTAATGAAAAACAGGTCTATTTACCTTTTAGGTGATAGAACTGTATGCAGCTTTTTTGATGAACCGAACAATCCGTTTTTATGGCATTTAATGTATTTTCAGCTTATTGAATAAATTCCTTTATTCCTATAATTGTTGGAGTTGGAAGGTTTGCAATCATTTTTATCTCTTGAATCTGCAAAATTTCCTTCCATTATCTTTAAAAACAAAAAAGTTGTCACTTCCACGGTCATCCTTTATAACTTCCACCACAGGTCAAGGTATGTTGTAAACTCAAGATTTTGAATATTCATCACTGTTTTTTTGGTGTCTTTTGTGTAGGTATTGACAAAATTTATTAATTTTATTTCAGATAACAGTCTTGTGGACGCAGTATTTTATCGGGAAAACGTGATTCATTTGCCTTTCTACATTTGTACTGATACCCTTTATTTTACATTAGTAAAAGTTTAAATGCAGATCCTCTACAAATTCAAACTTTCAGTCTATACTTATTTCATTTATTGTTATAACATTTGCATCCGATGGATTGAATGTTCTAGTTTGACTGAACGATTTTTTCACAAGTGGCTATAGAAAAAACATGGGTTAAAAATAAAGGAAAAAATAAGTTTTTGAAATTTGTATTGATTTTCTGTAACCTCGTTCTATTCTCAATTTTTATGTTTTTGTCACTTAGAATGATTTTGTTCACAGCTACTTTCATTTCAGAGTCGCATGTATGTATCAATTGTGGAAAAACTTACATTTACGGAAAAAGTTTACAGCGCCATTTGCAACAAGAATGCGGAGTCGAAAGAAAATTTGAATGTCCTAAATGTCACAAGAAATTCAAACTGAAGCACCATTTGAAGAATCATTTGAAAGCGATGAGTGATTGCTTACTGAAGTGTATCGAGCATTAATTTGTTTTGTTAAAATTCAGTTATTTCGACTACAGTGTTACCTCACTGGAAAGAAACGATAAATTAGATATTATTTATTATTTTCAAATTATGCATTTCACTGAATACATTAATGGAAGTGAAATCATCACACACAATAATAAATAAACCGTGCCAAAATCGATATAGTCTAACTCACTTGACTTTTTTTTTAAATATCAATTATAATAATCGATTTTATAAATAGGTAACGTGAAAAATAAAATATAAAGCTATAACTATGATAACATAATTCTCACATATCATAAACAATAAGATCAACATAAACTGAAAACTTTGTTTTTACTTATGATATGGTTTCCACGTAGAAGAAATCCTATAACGTTCAGAACACATCGAGGGAAAATTGGTAGGAATTGATATTTTTGAATTTTTTTCTGCAGGCGGTATGCCTCAGGGAACACCTCCTGAGGCAGTGAGTTCAAAAGCTTTGCCGTTAGTTGAAAGAACGAGCCCGTGAAGAGATATGTCCAGCATGTCTCCAAAGTGACGACAAAGGGATGTGATAGATCTCGCTAAAATAAACAATTTTTTTTCTAATTCATTCTCATGATACAAAATGTTGAAAAACCTATATATTTTTTAAATTTCAACACCCTGTCTTTTGAGAACGAATCATTCATCGATGCATCTTGATTGAAAAAAAGTTACTTATTTTGGCGAGATCCATCAGATACTCAGTTTTTGTAAAGTTGAGCAACTTCATCTGGCGCCTAAGTGACGCCATAACCTACATAGATGAAGAAATTTGCAAATTTCTCAAAAACGCTTGCCCCTTTCGTTGTTGAACAGGTATACCTTTTTTGTTTAGGGAAGGTGTCGGAATTAGATTTGAACATAAAAAATTCCTAAAGTTTACTGTAAAAATGCTCGGGCAAATCAAAACAAATAATGATAGTTTACGCAGCGCCCTCTGATGGCTACATAAAAATTAATAGCAAATTTTGATTAGTCTCATCAAAAAAATACCCGTTTACCATAACCATACTTTGTGCATAAAATGTATTCAAAATAATTGATAAATAAAATTTCAACTTCAACACCCTGTATCTCCGAAGCGAAACATTTTTGGACACATGTTTATGTGAACTTTGTATGTTGAAACCAGTCACATATTTACTCCCTGAAGTTTGAACATTTAGGAGAAAATTTAGGAGCGTATTGCTGACATCAAAATAAGAAGAAAAGTTCCTATAAAAATATGTTACAAGTTATTCGTTTCTGAGATACAGTCAAAGTTGAATTCTTATTTTTATTTTTTGTGAATAATTTCAAAATAATTTTGGTATTTGGGTAAAGTTTGGTATCTGGGAATATTTATTATTTATTTTGTGTAAGAAAAATATCCTTAGTAGAGGTCACTGCGAGCAAGTGTTTTCGAGATTTGAAATACTTAATCAATGCAAGTGATTTTGAATGAAAAGATTTTTTTATTCAAAATAAATTCAATTAGAAATTAGTTTTTTCACAATTAAAACAAAATTTAATTTTGTAATTGGAATATCATCCCAGATACCAAAATTTACTCGAATATCACAAATATTTTGGCATTTATTCACAAAAAAACAAATATAATAATTAAACTATGACTCTCTGTATCTTAGAAACGAATATCTTGCGGACATGTGTTTATGGGAACTTTTTTCCTTATTTCGACGTCAGCAACATGCTCTTGAAGTTTCTACAGGTACTTAAGAAACACCCTGTGTATTGAGTTTTAACAAGATTTTTATAACTAATTCAAAAGATTGAAAAAATAGGGTAGGTAGGTACTATTCATGACCTCCCTTTATAAATAATTCTCATATAAATTTAGGCCATCAGGGATTTCCTCTAGTAGTCTGATTAACAAGTTCAAAAACGTGTTAATTCTTGATAATGCTCCTAAAAGTATGAGCGATGGCTCATTCGATATAAAAAATTGCATTTGTCATTAACAAATTAACCCTTCGCTCACGAATTATGAATTTTGAAGATAAAAATCTGAATATGTTTCTACAGTATCTATAATTTTTTTGCAATTTTTTGATTAACATATATTTTTTTAAAAGTGTTCTTTTGTGCCCTAGGACATGTCCCCAAATGAGGACAGTGTGAGCCAACGGCGTAAAAATTCTATGAACCCTATTATATGAAATAAGAGTTTTTCACATTATTACAATGATATTTTATTAACAATTGTTCACATTCACATGATAATTAATGAAACAGTTTTTTTCGACAAACATAAATAAACATTGCTCTTGCTACAAAGTATTCCTGTTTTTCCCGTACATCATCATCGTCATCACTCATACATTCAATATCTGATAAACTTCGTTCAATTATTTGCAACAGCTCCTCGTCAGTGAAAGGTCTCCTGGTCATTTTTTATGCACTGAAATATATCATAGTGATATACAGGGTGTTTCATAATAAATGCGCAGGATGCGATAGCTCGTCCAAAAATATGAAAAAAAGTTTCTATTAACTTACCCTCTAAAATGCACCATTTTCAAGATACAGGGTGTTGAAATTAAAAAAAAAAAAATATCGTTTTTTGCGAATATCTCTGGAACCGTTTATCGCACAGAAAACAGATTTCGTAGGCATTTTTTACTCATAATAAGCTATGTTTTGTGCAGATTTTTTATTTTTTCAAATTCATAATTTGTGAAAATATTGAAGGGGTAGTCGGTGTTTTTTCTCCAACTTGTACGCCACTGAAAAAAGTACAGTTTTGAGCCTCCTATATGAACCGCCAATGTTTTCTACACAAAAAAGGTATTCTCGGTCATAAGCTCTAAAAATTACCGTTTTCAAGAAAAATCAACTTTCATGTTGTTTAAATAATGTGTTTTCCTCGAAAAATTGCTGCGTGCATTGAAGCTAACGGCGGACATTTCCAAAAATTCAACTGAGTATGATTGTTATTGTTTGTTTTTTATTTTGCAATTAAGAAGTCAACGTTTGGTTTTGTTACTTGTTTTAACGTTTAAATAAATTTTGTACCTATAAGTAATTAGGAAAAAAATTATTTAAAAAAATTTACCATGTTTTTCAACATGAAGGTTGATTTTTCTTGAAAACGGTCAACTTTAGAGCTTATGACCTAGAGTACCGTGTTTGTGTAGCATTGGCGGTTTAAGTAGGTGGCTCAAAATCATACTTTTTCCAGTGGCGTAGAAGTTGGAGAAAAAACATCCATTACCCCTTCAAAATCTTCACCAATTATGAATTTTAAAAAATTAAAAATCTGCACAAAACATAGCTTATTATGAGTAGAAAATGCATTCAAAATCTATTTTTTGTGCGATAAACGGTTCAAGAGATATTCGCAAAAAACTATAATTTTTTTTTAAATTTTAACACCCTGTATCTCGAAAATGTTGAATTTTAGAGGGTAAGTTAATGAAAACTTTTTTTCATATTTTTAAACGAGCTATCACATCCTGCGTAATTATTATGAAACACCCTGTATAAAAAGGTTACGTTGATTTTACCGTTGACTCACAATGTCCACAAAACAGTACACCACACTATACACATTTTAGAGTTCAAAATATACGAAAAACGAATGATACACTAATAATTAACCGAAATTCAACAAGTTCTCTCCACAATAGACTTTATTTGACAGTTGCCACTATTCGAATGTCACCAAGAAGAATTACAGAACAAAGCTCTACACGGTCATATCATAGAAATATATATTATAATATACTTACTCTAGAATGCTAATCCCCATGTCAAAAGTGTTGTAAAAAGTTCAAGCTAGTCCGCAATGCGCAAGCGAGTCATTAGTGATTTTTGTAACATGCCCGGTTTTAGTAAAATTAACAAACATTAATTCTGAATCTCGGAGAATAAGGTTGGCAACCTCATTGTGCTTATTCCTGTTATTTGTATTTAGCCGATTTGAATACATATTTTCACATATTTATGATCCCGAATATTCAGCAAAGGCCATCAGAAAGTAGAGTACGGTTATTATTATTATTTACCGCTCTGAAGCGACTAATTCTTGGTATCACATTCACTTTTCAGCTGTAGTTAACCAACAAAAATATAGGAACTACCCCAAATCGTCGGTGCGAATTTCAAGGAAGCACTGAATTGGAAAATAAATTGAAAGTATCTACAAAAAACTATGAAAATTTATTTCAGCTATTATCATGAATAATTTCAACTCAAATTGGATTTATAAAATTGGATGCTTGGAAGCTCGAGGTTTTTTCTGGAACGATTCATGTCAAAATACGTAACTGCATTTAATTTAAATCTTTTGAAGAGATTATCATGTTATTTCTACGAGTATTTCTGGTTGTATTACCTTAGTGCAATTTCCACAATGGGGGTGCATGAAAAAGTGAGGCCAGAAGCATTTTCCTTACCATCAAAGAAAAGCAAGCAAAAAAAGCATATTGACATTAATTTTCTGAGGCGATTCTGTGTATGTGTAGTACTTTTTGTAGGAATCTAGAACTCGTAATATAAGCGGTGTGATAGAAAGTTGTATCACTCGCCATGCATGCTTATGCAGACACACAGTATTGCTACTGCACTAGGTTTCAAATTATTCTATTGTCGTTTTCACATGAATCTTCATGAGGAAAATGTCTGCCACAAATTACAATTTTCTCACTCAAATGTTCTGCTGGGGCCTCTTCTTGAAAACAATAACAAAAAATCATGCCTTTTTTGTCAAGCTAAAATAATATTTAAGCTATTTTGAGCAGCATATAGGTACATAAAAAATTTCATCATCTACCAAAAATGATTTATTTCAGGTATTCTTCCTTTACACAACACTAAACAGTTCATTGTTTATTTTTAGGAAGAAACGGCTTTATTAGAAATTGTCTTTAAAGGAACAAGATTTATGCATATTCACGAAAGATAGAAGAATAACCAATGACAACAAACACCACACAAAACGACAAGAGAAAATCTGAAATTCTAAAAACCGACTCTGTCTCTGACAAGAGTGACAGATCTTAGTGACAAGTCTTCCCGTTGATGAAAAAGCACTGTTGCACGGTCATTATAATTACAGTAGCATAGGGTACATTATTGTTTTAAATAAATTTCTTTCACGCCTAAAATTCGGAGTAATCTATCTCTAAAAGGTTCTTTTCGGTTTTAAAAAGTCCTAAATGCGCTGTCAAATTTCTCTCTTTCAAATGACATGTGTTGTATTGCCTCATAACAAAAAACTCTGAATTGGAACTCCAAATTATTTTCAAACTTGGCAACGATCTACCCAAAGTACACTGATGACGCGCATGCGCACATCGTAAATGGGTCGCATACGCGGCATGCTTTTCGCCGTGAAAATTGGCGGGATTAACATTCTAGAGTAAGTATATAATATATATATTTCTATGGGTCATATACGCAGACTTCTAGAAACGCCTGTTTCATTTGAATTTCACCTTCTTACTATATTCTACAGATAGCTGCACATGTGTTCTTTTGAAATAATATATTACCCTGATCAGAGTGCGATAGAAGATTGCAGTAATAACAAACAGAGCTCAACATGAATAATGTTTGAATAGGTTGTCCTTATTTGGGGACACGTTGAGCGAAAGGGTTGAGATGAAAAGAAGATAGCATTTCGTGATTTATATAACTCAAAAATTATTAACATTCGGGAAATCTTGAAAAATTTCTAAGAAGTTTTCATTCCCGGAACTCTATTACTATCATTTATAATTTTCAACGCCGAAAATAGGGCTCCGCCCAGCTGTAACGACACGGGTGCACTACCGCTAAAGACAGTGTACCACATGAAATAATTTGTTTTAGTAAGTAGTAAATATTAATGTAAAAATTTTAATAAATCATGCACAGAAAAAAATGCTGGTTTGTAATTAAGTATAACAATAGCCTTGAAAAAATATTCTCCAACTAAATTTTATTATTTTCGAATTGAAAGGATTTGTTTTGAAAGAAGAAAAAGCTACTTTCTTTTTGAAAAGAGAGATATTCTTGATTGACAAGATTACGATCCATTTCATTGGATGTGTTGTATTCTCAATCCAACAAGATTATTTCTCTAAAAATAAGAAAGGATATACAGTTTATTAGAGTTTTGATTTGTATTCTTTTAAGAAAATGCAAAACTAACATCCAAATGAGTTAGAGTTAACCGTAGGCTTAATTTTAACATTGAATCAAAATAAAAGTATTTTAAGAACTAGAATATTTATTCTCAATATTCTTGTTCGAATATTTTCCATAATTTTATAAGGTATCAATACTAGGCCCAGCCAATACTAGGCCCAGCTTCACTTAAGAATAGGCTGTTCTGACTTGAATTATGTTATACTTGAAAGTAGACGTAGTGGGGTTGATCGTTGCGTCTCGTGTCGATCGAGATTGTCCGATTGATTTGGCAGTAGACCGGTAGGCGACATAAGTGTTTACGACGTTCAGGTTTAGGTGTTAATCTGTCGAAATTTATCTTTTCTCTTTTCGGATTGTTCCCTAGTTCCCATAATTGTTGTGAAGAAATGAAGGAACTTCTACGAGAATGGCAATTGGAAGACCTGATTCAACGTTCAACGGTAAGTAGTTATATTTAATTAACCAAAACAGTGATTATAACATCTCTGTAACTGTAAGAAAGAGTATGGCGTCCTGTTGTAATATATTTTCGCCAAATTTTGTCTATAATATCTGTAAATTATATTGGTGGGTATAAGACTGAATGAATTATGTTTGGCCAGGTATACCTACGTTTCTTAGACACCTTTGTATGCATAGAATAAAGAAAATTATAATAAATTTATTCGTTGATAGGCAAAATATTATTACTTTAAATGATATGATATGATTTGAAGTTGGTGGGTATATACGCATTACATTAAAGATGCATTTTGTTTTTTTAGATCATGAAATAACAGCTGAAAACGTCTCAAAACTGTATGAAGACTTGATCAAAGAATTAATAGCTACTATAGGGAAACCCATTATGTTCATTGAAAACTGGAAAAAACTTGCAGAAAAGTCGTCGGTATGTACCTATAGGTCAGTTTTATACTCTTTTCTGTAACTTGTTTATTATCTATCTAGTATGTACTGGTGATATCTTGCAAGTGCATTTGTTTTTCTCACCCGATGATACTGTTATACAGTATGTGTATGTGCCTGTTTTTTATATAATATTTTATATTTTATATTGCATGAAAACAATGTATTTTGATTGACATTTTAGAAATAAGTGTTATGCTCAGGAGCAACTTTGTTCTGTGATAAACCCCCTGAAAGGAAAATACGTTGTTTTTTAGTTGCAAATAAATAATGTGTTTAAAAATTCACTGCTGAACAGTTTCATTCAAACCCTTATGCCCTGCCGTATCTCAATCGCGTAGATTTTTTTTCTGCATTTTTAATCTTCATCTTTGAAAAAACGATTTACCGATCTGTGCTGCATTATTTATACTTACTCATAAATTTATAGATACAGTGCTTTTGGACATTTCTTCTGCATCGAAATTAACATAGTCTTGAATACTTTTTAGCTTTGGTTGAGTGTACATCAACAGCAAAATTTAATTTCATGACCATTTTTACAATTTCAATGCAAACAAAATTCATAGGCATACGATCTATAAAACTAGGATAGATATGCATTTAGAGTAGTTATTTTAATTTTGACGAGTATGATTGAGTTGTACTGAGCTTTACTATAATTGGATGGAATTTAGATGATATTGAAGCAAATGCAAATTATTTTAAACCTAAATCGTGAATAGTATTGACACAACTCTTTTTATTCTTATTTCAGGTTAATTTATTCTTGCTCTGAGATTTAGAAAATGGTCCTTTTGAAAATAACTATACTTACTCGAAGTTTACTTAGCTTTCAGTTGAGAAAAAAAACATTTATTGCAAAGGGTTATAGAGTTAGTTCTATCAATTTTATTCTCTGTCGAAGGAAAAATAGTATTTACATTATACATACCTAAACTCACTGGAAGTATTTCTTATTTCCTCTGAAAATAAGTAATCTTTTGCTGAAAAACAATGCTATATTTCATTCCATTCGATTTATTCTCAGTTGAAGTTTTGCTAGATTTTGAAATTATTGTTACTATACTATTGTCAAGTTTATTCTTTTTCATTGTGAGTGAAGTAAATGGATGGATAAAAGAATAACGTTTATTTTGAATTGAGTATAGTTCTCTTTGCGGATATATGAGTCTATCTTAGCTTTCATTCAAGACTATTACTCTTGCTTATAGTGTACATTTTTTTCTGTGTGATATCATCTAGACACTTGAGAGAAAAAATCCCCGTCAGAAAAAAATTTTAATTGAATTTTTCAAAAAGTTGTTGATAAATTATTATTTTTTAGTCAACAAAAAACGAATAGTCCAAGAAATGTCGTTAATGAAATATTTTTCACCAAATATTACGCTATTCAGTAACTTTGGAAAAAAAAATTTAAATCATTTCTCAATCAATTTTTTATAAACAAATAGACAAGATTAATATTTTGCCATTTTTTTTCAAAACTCTATTGTCTTGGAAAAATAATGATTAAAAAAAAAGTCTTTCTTTGATAGATACATTTTTTCATTGTTGATAATTGTTTCTTTCATTTTTTGATTGTTCAAATAATTAGTTAAGAAATTATTTTTTCATTAAAAATCATAATAGGAATTAACAAATATTTTTTTTCATTTAAATAGTTTCAATGATTGTTAACAACTTGTTTTAAACAAATTCCAACAACCGTTTTTTTTTCTAGAACTTAAAAAACTACAAAAGCAGGCAAATTTATTAAGTACTAAAAAAATGTTCTTCTATTTTTTATAAAAGTTTTGAATATTACACCGAACCGAAGTTGATATAACTTATAAACTATTAGATATACCATAATGGACATGAACGTTGTTCTTATAGAGGATTGATGATTAATCTTTTACATGAGCTGATGAGCAAGTTCATAACTATTATTTATCAGCTATTATAAGCATTTGTTTATAAAAATTTGAGATTTTTTTGCATTTTTAAATAATGAAAATACAGCTGTGAACTCTAACACAATTTTGTTCAGTGATAAAATTCTATAAATTTTTATCATATCTGTATCTCACATAGTTCAAATTATATACGTGTTTTAAATATCTTGCAATATTTTCATTTATTTTCTATGCCTTATAATAAGTTATTGTAGCTTCTAACTCAAGGTAAAAAAATGCTTTTTCGATCAAATTATGGAGTTTTCTTCAATTAACAAAAGAATTGACCTTCGCAAAATGCAGCTGGTCATTCAAACGTTAGGAACTCAGAATAACATTTCAGAAAGCATATAAAATGAAAATATTGCAAAATTAAGTGGTGTGATTAAGATATAAAAATTCATATTTAACAAAAAACGAGTTAGATAAATATTAATTCAAACACTAATATAATTCAAACTATATGAGATACAGAAACAATGTAGGGGTGAAGGGGGTACATTTGAACATGGGGCACAATTGAACGGTATTCGTATTTGCCGCCTTGACAGTGGATATTTCTTCGGAATCACTTGTAACCAAAGTAAATAGTGTTAGTAGTTATTGTCTCGTGCCACAGCTTCGGGTTATTATTAATAAGCTATGTATTAAAAAAACTTGTTTTTTTCGTAACATACTGTAACTTTGGGCTCAGTTAAGAAATGTGATATCATTTATATTCGACTACTTACTGAATTGAAATGTATTTATGGTCACCAAAAGTATGAAGTACTTTTAATGATTTGGTATAATTTTGTGAGGTTAGTTGTTACCGTATTGCCGGTGATCAACTTTCAATTCCAATAGATCTATCGGGGTACCTTTGAACACTATTCTGGGGTACTATTGAACAGTGTTCAAAAGTACCCCTTCTCATAAATAAATGCGTACCTGCTTTCCAAATTTAGGTTTGAATAATAATTATTCTTATTTTTTCTTATAGATTTTCTATTCAGTATGGTGAGGAATTACAAAAAAAAAACAAGATGAAGGTTTTAACGAGGAAGATATGGCTAAGGCAATAGCAGCAGTTGAAGGCAACGAAATGTCTCTAAGGAAAGCCGCAGCTATTTTTGGGGTGAAAGCATACTGCATTGTTTTACCGATTGAAGAAGGCACCTAGAGAAGAAGTGTTTTCTTCAAAACATACTTTTCGACAAGTATTCAATCAAGACCAGGAAACTATGCTGGTTGACTATATTTTGAAATGTTCTAAATTACACTACGGTTTATCATATAGAGACTTAAGAGTACTGGCATTCGATTATGCAAAAATTCTTGGTAGAAAATACCCAGCAAGTTGGAATGAGAACAAGATAGCTGGGTTAGATTGGGTTTAATGTTTCATGAAGCGTCATAAAAACCTAAGTATCCGTAGACCAGAGAACACAAGTTTGGCCCGTACAACTGGATTCAATGAAGAGGCTGTGAACGAATTCCAAAATAATCTCTTGCAAGCTTTTCAAAAATACAATTTTTCTCCAAATAACATCTTTAATTCAGATGAAACAGGAATAACTACAGTTGTCGACGCTCCCAACGTCATTGCAGAAAAAGGAGTGAAACAAGTCGGTCAGGTTACGTCGGCAGAAAGGGGAACTCTCGTAACTATGTGTGCCATTGTTGCAGCCAATAGAAATAGCCTGCCACCAGTTTTCATTTTCCCACGAGCCAGATATCATGATAGTTTCTTGACGGGCGCTCATGCTAGAAGTATTGGATTGGTTAATAATCCACCCACTGGTTGGATGACTAATCCGTCATTCATAAAAGTTTTGGAACACATAAAAAAATACACAAAGTGCAGCTTAGAAGATAAAATCCTTATCATAATGGATAACCATGAGACGCACTGCTCGTTGGCTGCCATAATATTTGCGAAAGACAATGGAATGGAAATTGTTACTATACCACCACACTGCAGTCACAAACTCCAACCTCTTGATGTATCAGTAATGGCTCCTTTCAAGGCTAAGTTGAAAATTGCCCAGCATGACTGGATGATTTCACATCCGGGAAAAGCTATAACTATTCACGATTTGGCAGGACTTTCCAACACTGCAATTCAGTCATCTTTCACTCCCAAAAATATCATCTCGGGGTTCAATAAAACAGGGATATGGCCGTACAATAGAAATGCGTTTTCTTCTAGTGATTTTGTTGCAGCCGGAACACCCTCCACTACTGAAACCAACAAATCATCGAGTGTCGAAGACACAATTGTTTCAGAAGATGTCACTGCGTCTACCTCCACATCTATGAATGCAGGCTCACTTCCTACAGAACAACCAGTTCCATCTACTTCTGCACACCAGTCAGTTTCACCCAATTCATCATCCAATTTAGTATCTCCGGAAGGGATTAGACCATTTCCCAATATTTTGTCATCAACTAAAAAGAGGCGTAGAGGTCGAATTCCTAAAAAATCTTTGTTTTTAACACATACACCTGTAAAAGATCAAATTGGGCCGAAGCGGCTATTCGTGAAGAAAAAAAAACAGCCAAAAAAACAAAAAGTGAAAAAGGCAATTTTTGCAGATGTTGATGAATCTGAATCGTCTGATCGTAACGTGATAAAAGGTGCTCAAATGTCAGCTACAAAAGCTAAAGTACAAAAGGAAATTGATCTGGATACTGATTCTACTTCCATCAGTGATGATACATCTCCGTCCACGATGAATCATCTGATGAAAATTTTAATGAGTCAGGATCATCAGAAGAAAACATTTCCTTACATTCAGAAATTAGAGCTAATGATTTCGTTATAGTACAGTTCTGCACCAAGAAAACAATCGTTCATTACGTTGGAAATGTTATTGGCATTAATGAAGATGACACTATCAAGTTTTTGAGAAAACTGGTAATAAATTTCATTACCCTATAGTTGAAGATATCGCGACAGTTTCATCGGCAGATGTGATAAGAAAGATGCCCAATCCATCACGACAAGGCACTGAAAGATCCAGTGGAATCTTTGAATTCAACATAAAACTGAACAATTATAACTTACGCTAGTTCTATTGCATTATAAATGAATAAAAGTTTCATATTTATGACTGGTCATTGGTGCCCCATGACAAGTTCAAATGTGCCCCACAAATGGGGTACATTTGAACGATAGTACAGGACCCAGAAAAATAATCTTGAACAAAAAACTGTCACCAGTGGCAGTATATCATTCATAGAAAAGTGAAACAAACATATGTTGTCGCTAAAATATACCCTTTTCATTTTATTTTCATACTTATTGTGACTTCAGTAATGCAAAATACTCATACATGTTCAAATGTACCCCCTTCTCCCCTAAACGTTAATTTGTAGATATTTTATCACAGAACAAAATTGTAGGAAAGTTTATAGCTAAATTTTCATTATTCACCAAGTTATAAGTCATAAAAGAGAAGAAATTGCAAAAAAATGTAAAAATTGTATAAACAAATGCTTATAGTAGCTGATAAACAATAGTTACTTGTTCATTAGCTTATTTCGAAGAATAATCAATACTCTATAAGAACAACCTGAGCCCATTATCGTATCTCTAATAGTTTCTAAGTTCTATCATTGTTTAAACAATGGTTCTATCAATTTGTTACTTGACAAATCATGCTGCCGGTTCAACTTCGGTTCGGTGTAATATTTAAAAGTTTTATAAAAAACAGAAGAACATTTTTGTAGTACTTAATATACAGGGTGTTTCTTAAGTACGTGTAGAAAATTTTGAAGCGTGTTGCTGACATCAAAATAAGAAAAAAAGTTCACATAAACATATGTCGTTTCTCAGATACAGAGTGTCAAAGTTGACTTCATATTTTTATTTTTTGTGAATAATTTCTAAATAACTTTGATATTTGGGTAAAGTTTGGTATCTGGGAATATTTATTATTTAGTTTGTGTAAAAAACATATGCTTGGTACACTGCGAGCAACTGTTTTCGAGTTATTGATATTTGAAATAATCGATGCAAGTGATTTTGAATGACAATATTTTTAAATTTAATTAAACTTTGACACTCTGTATCTTAGAAACGAATAATTTGCGGACATGTGTCCATGGACACTTTTTTCTTTTTTCGATGTCAGCAACATGCTTCTAAAGTTTCTGCACGTACTAAAGAAACACTCTGTATATGCCTGTTTTTGTAACTTTTTTTAGCTCTAGAACAAAAAGTGTATCGGTTGTTAGAATTGGTTTATAACAAATTGTTAAGTTAACAAACAATGAAATTATTTATTAAAAAAAAATTGTTGTTAATCCATGATGGAATGCGTATTATGATTTTTAAAGAGAAACTAATTTCTTAACTATTTATTTGAAAAATTAATAAAAAACGATTATAAACAATAAAAAAATGTATTTCAGATTTTTTTTTGAAATCCTTATTTTGCCAAATTTATAGAGTGGTAGACAAAAAGTAAAAAAATATTAATCTTTTCTATTTGTTTATAAAAATAGTTTAACAAATATTGCAAAAATTAATATTTGGTGAAATCATTTTTATTAACAAACATTTCTTGGACTTTTAAATTTTTGTTAACTTTGAAATATCATTATGAACAAAATTATAAACTGATCGCGTTGTTGAGTATAAGTATAAGAAGGGCTCCATGAAGCCAAACATTTGTAAATATATTATTCAAACTTTTATGTAGTCATTTAAGATAACAGAAATTCGAACAAAATTAATTAATTAGCAATAGTATAACTTTTTGAAAAGTTTACTTAATTTTTTTTTTCAACGGGTATTTATTCTTTCAAGTATCTAGATAATGCCATAATTTATTAAATATTTTAAATTAATATTTGCTACTCAGAAAAATATTTTAATGTGGTACACTGTCTTAGCGGTAGTGCGCCTATGTCGTTACGTCTGGGCGGAGCCCTATATTTTCAGCGTTGAATTATAATTATAAATAATAGAGATAGAGTTCCGGAAGTCGAACCTTTTTTCTCGGAAATTTCTTCCTCTTTGAGAATCTTATTTCAAAATTCCTTAAATGGTAATAATTTTTGAGTTATTAACAAAAAACGAAATGCTATCTTTTTTTCATCTTAATTTGTTAATAACAATTGCAATTGTTTATGTGCTGATACATACTTTCGATGCATTTTTCCAGACGGCATTCCGAATCGAATGAGCTATCGTTCATATTTTTAGGAGCTTTATCAAGAATTGACACGTTTTTGAACTTGTTATGTTGGGTTTATAGATTCAACTAAACTAAAAATTATGAAATTTTCATTGCAGAATGAAGAAGGTGTATACATCAATTAAGAATTATGCGATTCGTTCTTGACGACCTTGACGTTTGATGCCAACTGTGAGGACAGTTGTCATCAACAAGAAAAATTGTACCTGTAATTTCATCAAATCAGAGCTATATTTTATTCCAATCCCGCCAAATTCAACGATAAAATTTGATGGCATTCTAAAATGTCATGTTCTGTGCCTTTCATCGACAAAATTTCTCAAATCATAGTTGTTAAGTTGAAAGTTAATCAACTTCGTAAGTATTAATTCGTAATTTAAATGAGAGACGAATGCGTTCTTTTGTATTCAACATTCTTAGTTGCTAATTAAATTTTTAGTTTAGTTGAATCTATACCCAACATTACATCCCAACATACCCAACATTAATCAGACTACAAGGCCACTCTAGCCGGTAGCCAGTAAATGCTACCGAACGGAGATAATTCAATCTTCAAATTTGGACCTACGCCGTCTACCGGTCTACCACTGATTACCGATAGATGCGGCAACACTGAACTGTTCAAATGTTCAGCGGAGAATCAAACAGGCCGTGACGTAACGTACCCGAACTGAAGCTTAGCCGTGGCGGGAAGTTATCATAGTCGGTATCGAAAATAGAGGTTATTATTTATAGTGGTGTTTACGTTACTTTCGATGCGTTTTTAAGTGTTTGTCAAGTTTGTTGTTCTACATACTTCTGCAGGAGTGAGTGAGGTGTGAGATACGACGATAACTGGGGTAAACACTACGCAGCGGACCACGTTTCAATCTTCCAGCACACTTTGTTCGACAATCGGCAACCTTAACCTAACTCCATGACCATGTGTTGTGATGGTGTGGGGGAAATGGGGGTAGAAGTTTAACGGATGTATTGCTTATGATAGGTCGTGTTCAGTTTTGGATAATGATTGTGGAAGTGGACTGGTAAAAGGCATAGTATAATGATATATTATGTAAAGGTTTGTACATATTTATGATTTAAGGTGGATTTACCGGATTCATAATGCATAATTTATTGCATATGCGTAATTTATACCTAATCCATAAAAGTTCAATACTGGGAAATGATTCACTCGTTTTACAATTCATAAAGCCCTTTGTTGAACTTTTATGGATCATGTAATAAAATTACGCAGAATGAATCCGGTAAATCTGTCTTAAAATTGCGCATGTGCAATTTATTATGAATCCGGAAAATCCGCCTTTAGTTGTGAATAACAACTTTAGGCCATGCTGTAGATAAAAGCTCTTTTTACGCAAAATAAAAGACGCATACTACATTTTATAAGAAATTTCGTAAATGAGAATCCGGTTTTCGCACTAGCAAAATCGCTTTGTGGAATTTTTAAACAAGAAATATTAAAAAAATTACAACATTTATGTTTTTTGCGAAGATTTCAATAGGTATTGGGAACATCGTTTAACAGTAAATAGAACTTTTGTAGAGAACTATAAATCCTACAAAATGGTTTTGTACACGACCAGATCGGTTCATTTTTTCTCTGAAAAAATCCGGGAAAACCTTGAAAAAGAGACCATTTTTCAAAAATTTATAATTTTCATAAATCTGAAGCTGGACAAACAATATTGCGGAAACTGATAGATAATGATATGTGGTTCAAATGTGCGCAAGATGGTTTCTGTACGATGTGTAGTTTTTGAACAATATTACCCAATACTCTATATTACCAAGTGAAAACAAAACCAATGACATCACAGATAATTTGTAAATGACAGTTTTTCATTTAATCGTCTCAACTATTTTGGGGTTGATATCTTTCATGGAAATAGCTTTTCTCAAATTTGATTGATTTTCTGAATCTGTTTTTTTTTTTCTAAATGAATTGAGAATGTATTTTTTATACTTTCACATCACACGTAAGTATTTCATCTTGATTTGGTTGACCAGTTCAGTAGGTGGGGGGCAGTATCTTCAACATGTCACTTGTGTAAGATCGTGAGGGTAATATTATGGATCATTACATAACAAAACATTAAGTAGGTAATTTTTTTATGAGTATGTTGTGTTGATTTTCTTGAGTGTTTTAAATGCTAATACTTACTTAAGACATGAAATGCAATACAATATTTTCATCTACAGCTGAATTTGAAAAAAAAACCATAACCTTTTTTACATAAGTACATCTGAGAGATATTTCTGAATATAATATTCCCGAAGGAGTATATGGGAATGGAAATAACTACCTACTTTAGATTTAGTAAGTGTATTCTTCTGTAATATCTTTGTATGATTTTCCAGCTTTTGATATTGCTAAGAAATTTAAACCATACGCAGTGTGGGCAATTGTTTTATTTCGAGTAATCACTTTCATTAATACACGTCTATTGTCTATTCTGACAGTTAATGCGATGTCCGGACCAATAATGGCCAATTAAACAATACACTCAGCATTATTCATGATTTGTTTTTTAATATATGATTTTTTTTCCATTTCGCTTCAGCAATTGATTTGTTCTAAAATCCTTGTTTTTTTTATGACCTTTTACTTGAAATTATGATTGGTATTTTGAAATTTCAGAAATATGGTTAAAGAAGTGAACATGCCTCTTGACCATTGCCGCATTGAAATTTGAAAAAATACAATACTTAATTGCTATGTTCTTGGGCCAATAAATGCCAATATCAAAAAGTTAAAGAACTTTATATTTCATTTCAGAATGAATATATTTTCTGGGACATACAATAATAACATACAGATAAAATATTCCGAAAATAATTACTGAACTAGAAAAAAATCCTAAATATTGCCAACCGAATTTCTTAATGTAAAAAAGGGACACACCTAACCTAACTGATCTAGCTTTCATAATTGATGGTATTTCGATCACTAAAGGTGAAATCAAAGCAGATGCTCGCTACGCTCGCATTTTATAAATTAATTACCCGAAGAAAGAGAGAAAGAGAGCTGCCCACCGAATTTCTAAACGTATAAAAAGGGACACAACCGAGGGGAAAATATCTCCTTCAAATCTCGTACAACTAGAAATTTTGAGTCATTTAAGTCAATTTTCAGTCATTAAATCTTCGCTTCAGTCATCGGTTTGAGTCTTTCAGTCATCGGTTTGAGTCCTCAGTCATCGGTTTGAGTCCTTCAGTCTTTTAAATATTTTAAATCTCGTACAGATTTTAGCGAGATGTTTCCCCCTCGGACACAACCTAACCTAACTAAACTAGGTTCCCAAGTTTCAGGTAATTTGATCACTAATTAGTATGAAAATGTGAAATTCAAGTTAAAAAGTAAAACGTTTATTACTTTGTAATTATCAAAAAATATATAGACCATTTAAGTAAACGGAAAGTATTATGTGAGTGGTATTTTATTCCGAAGATATTTTTTTGTATATATACAGGTGAAGAATTATGAATGGTTTCAACGATTATCAGTGTGGAGGCTTCTACGAATCTTCTGATCGTATTTTGAGAAACCCAAGAAGCAAATTCTATCAAAGTGAACTTCAATGTTTATTTCAACTCTCCAAAGTCTATTTTGATGATAAAAACCGAGGGGTGACCACTCTGGCAATACGTGTACAAATTTGCCCCGCCCGCAGTCGACCGCAATCGCTTGATTTTCGGCCGAAATCCCGCAATCACTTAGGAAATTACTCCAGAAATCCGAAATCACTTTGAAATCCCCGAAATCCTATCGGAAATCCGAAAATCACTGACAAAAGTTTCGAAATCATCACCGAAATCCTCTTCGGAAATTGCAGTCGCTAGAGAAATGCGAAATTATAATGCATGCGTAGAAACGAACGATTGATAGATGCTAGGGAAACATATTTTTCCTTGTATTAACTTGTCGAATCATGAATCCCGCGAAGGCCGTGATTCTGTATCTCCGATACCTGAAGACTTATTGGGAAACCATTTGGGCAGTTATAGAGAACGGGCGTTCCAATTTTGAAAAATTACTCCTCACCCCACCCCCCCTCCAAAGCTACTTAGCGAACGGGTAGGAATTTCGGAAAAAACCGGTGGCTACGTACGCAGAATATTTTTGCAAGAAAAAACGATGTTCAGAAAATTCAAAAAATTTAAAAAAATATATAAAAAAAACGAGAAATATAGCATTGTAGAGGCCGTTTTCGACTTTTTTTTCGGGGTGAGGGGTAGTGGGGAAAAAAAAATTGTGTCTGAGTGGAAGAAATAATTTTTTTAAATAGCCCTCGGCACACCCTTGGATAATTCGAGAAAGATTTGTATTCCTTACTTTTTTTGATAGGACCGTCCGTTTAGGCTGTGCGCGTGTCCGCGGATTCTCAAAAATGAAAAAAAAAAAAAATAGCAAAAATTATAAAAAAAAAAACAAAAAATACGATATTGCAGGGGCCGTTTTCGACTTTTTTTTCGTGATGAAGGGTGGTGGAGCAAAAAAAAATTGGATTCGAGGGGGTGAAATAATTTTTTTTCTAATAAAAACATGGAGTCAGATTTTTCTTTTCTGACCATAAATGCAAATAATGAAAAAATGATTGTGAGAAAATCAACTTTATGTTGACTCTTTTCCCATCAGAAAGGACTATGCGATGCAAAAATATGAGTACTTACATCGAAAAAAAAAGTAATAAAAGAGAATCTAAATCACGAAGACCGAGACGAAGACACAAGTTTACAAATAATGATAGAACACTATTATGCTGTATATTACGATACGTGGTATATTGGCCGTATTGTGGACATCATCTCAGACAATCAATTCAAAATAAAATTCCTCAAATGGGAACTAGACTCATATATGTGGCCCAAGTGTGAGGATGTTCAGTTGGTTGAAAAGAAATATATATTTTTTGGGCCTGTTAACCTAATCGGAAACGGACCGTTTTGCATTAACCACGAGCAAAAAACAAAAATTGAAAATATATTCAAAAACAAAAAAAACATGTTTGAGTGTGGAATTTTCAAACTAGTCAATGTAAGATAATTTTGGGTTGAGTAAAGCAATGTGAATGAAAATTTCCTATATTTTTTATATCGTATATTACCGTCCTCATAGAATTGTATGATAAGAATAACAAGGATTGATCGAGTTCTATAATACTCGAGAAAATACTTGACGAAAAAAAAACAAAATTGGTCTCATTGAACAAAATTCATTCGAACTAAAGAAATAAAAGTTTCATATATGCACGACAAAATAATTTGTTGAAGTAATTATTGAATATCAACTCTCAATTCAAGCCTTGAATTAAGCGCATGTTCATTGTATCAAATGAATCATTCGTTGGTCTAACTAGGTATACATTTTTTTGTTAATTTTCTCAAGTATTTCTTAGTGTCGAATCAACACGGCGAATTTGACAAAATTGATTCGATCAAATTTGATTGTTTCATTCAACCAAATTATTATTTTTTGGATCAATGAAACCAGAATTATTTCTTTTCGATTTCTTTTAATAAATATATTCTCAAAATGATAGGTACATCAAAAACATTTTTACCAAGAACTCCATTACTTTGCTGCAAAATAATATTTCGGTCTCAAGAATACACATGTTGTTCGGATTAAGTGATATTTGATCAAATTAATGAAATAAATTTGACTGAGAATGACTCTGAAATAACAAATCTTTTCATTTTCTGTGATTCAGGCACCAAAACTTCTTTAAAATCTCCCATTTCCAATAACGTGTCGCAATAATTTTCTTATTATTTCTAGGAAATCCATCGAAATCGGTTGGGATTTCCAAGAAATCTTTAGAAATCTCTCGGAATCGTGTGCGATTTCCATGGAATCATCGGAAATCTGTCGAAATCTTATATGATTCCCACGAATTCCTCGGAAATCTCTCGAAATCACATAAGATTTCCAGGAAATCCTCGGAAATCCCAAATATTTCAGGAAATCATAAGGGATTTCGGCAATACGTGTACGTTCTCTGATGAGTGGTCACCCCCTCGATAAAAACTGTCTCAGCAAATTTAACAAAGATTTGTAACACGTAGTAGCTGAGATGTCCGCTTTGTGTAACAATACTAAGGCTTGATCAGTCGTGAAGTAGAAATACCCTTTCTGCTGTTTTTTTGGCAGTTAACTTATCAATATCCAGTTCTACCAAAAATAGTAAACACCATACTTGCCCTAGTTGCCCCCAATTCCAGAATTTCATTCATTCGGCATTCCGTGGGAAAACTATGGCTAGTAGGTAAGGTACTATTTTATATTTCAAACTCTGCGACGTTGCCAATATTCGGAGGGAAATTTAGTGGAAAAGTCCTCAGATTACAATTTATATACTTACCTGCTGTATTTCACTCGAATTGATTTTCATCTACCTATGCGATGTGGCTAAGTACATGTAAGACTTGAAAGAAGTAATACGTCACTGTGACTTGTTAGTGAAAGAGATAATACTTTTGTGAGGAAAATAATCTATAAACAAAATATGTAGATACAATCCTCAAAATACTATAGATGCACTGTGATAAATTTAACAGGGTGTTTGCTGTACCTGTTACATGTTTCGAAATAGGTAATCTTGCAAGTCACTCTGCATAAAAAACTCCGTGGGATTTGGAATCTACTAATGCAATGGCACAGGATCAGTAGATCTATTCTGAAATTGGTAATAAAAACAAATCAATGCTACACAGATTATTAATTTTGAAATAACAATAAAATTTGAAGACAAACACAAAGAAAGGTATTATTGATGAATCAGATGAAAAACAGATGTAACAACAATTTAAATTTTTTGTATGTTCTGTATATTCTACTTCATTCCGTATACTTCTAACTTCTAAAACTATGGAAGTTAAATTGGAAGAATATAATATACAGGATGTTTCTCGACTAGGCCAGAAAAATAATGCAAAAAATCGCCCATAATCGTAAAACTAAACTCTGCGATGAAAAAAAGACAAATCATACAAAATGCCAGAAAGCTCAAGGGAACTGCTTACGCTATATCAGAAAATTACACGAAAAAGATTCAAGATGAAAGGAGGCAACTTATGCCATTTTTGAAGAAAGCAAAAGAATTAGGAAGAAAGGCGCATTTAATTCAAAACTACATGATTTTCGAGAGTCGGAAGTATTCACTTGAGGAAATCAAACTGGTTGAAGAACTACAAGAACGGAACAAACCATTACCAACAAGTCAACAACAATCAAGCCAATCAAAAATATCTACTCGTAGTAAGAAGAATGGAGCATAGGATCAGGCCTCACTACCATATAAGCCCTTCGTCGTTATGCATCATAATGTTCAGTCTTTAAGAAATAAAATTGATGAAATTAACATTGTTCTTGATGATTACAAAAAAGAAAACTCTATTCAAGTGATATGCTTTTCAGAACATTGGATGCATAAGAACGAAGAAAGTCATTACATTCTAAATGATTTTAACTTAGTAAGTAGTTTTTGCAGAGTAGCAATTTTTGCGGAAAAAAGTATAAATCTTCAATCAGTCAATAATATTGAAACAATACCACTAGAGAAAACATTCGAATTTTGTTTAGCAACTTGTAAAAAAGAGAGATTAATAATCGTCTGTTTATATAGGAGTCCATTAGGTGATTTCGACATATTCATTGACAAATTTTTTCAGCTTTTCAACGAGGTTTATACAAAATACAATAACTATAATTTCATAGTTTGTGGAGACTTTAATATAGATTTTGGTTCATGTGATAAAAAATTGAATAACTTCAAAAATACAATTGAAACATTTAATTTGAAAATAACAATAAATGATTTCACAAGAGTAACAACAAATTCAGCTACAACTATTGACAATATTCTTGTGAACTCAAAATTCGATTACTCCACCTTCACGGTGGATATGAGTGTTTCAGATCACAATGCTCAGTTTCTGTCTTTATACCTCAATAACTCAGATGGAGATGATAATAAACAACAGGTATCCAGATCTTACTCTGAAAATAATCATAAAAAGTTTGAACATTATTTGCAAAACACGGATTGGTCGCAGCTACTTATATGTAAGTGAAAGCACGAATGATGCATGTAATAATTTCGAAAAAATTTTGAAATTTAATTTTGAGAAGTCATTCCCTCTGAGGAAAAAATTTTTGAACAATAAAACAGGTTTTAAAGAATGGATTACAAAAGGAATTAAGCAATCTTGCAAAAACAAACGGTTTCTATTACATCTGAAGCAATATACAACAAATCCTAGTATTCTTGAATATATTAAGAAATATTGTCAAGTCCTCAATAGCCTCATTAGGACATCTAAAAGTCTCAATTATGAAAAACAATTGGCAAACTCTACAAATAAAATCAAATCGATATGGAACATGGTATCACATTTTACAGGCAAGCAGCATAAAATTGAGAACATTAATCTAATGAATGACAATGGTGATTTGATAAATGAACCTAGAGACATCGCAGAACAATTCAAAAATCATTTTGAACAGATAAGCATAAAAGCTACTCCTAACTCTAACAGTCGTATTTCAAGTACAGAATACCTACACAATTTCAATTTCAGCAACACAAATTCATTCTTTTTATCCCCGGTAATCGAAAGTGACATCTTAGAAAGTATAGCGGCACAAAAACCTAAGCTCTCCACTGGCTCAGATAACATACCAATGACTTTGATAAAAAGACACGGTAATGCGTTAAAAAAGCCACTAGTTTATTTGTTTAACCTCTCACTTTCGTCCGGCATATTTCCTGACTCATACAAAAAATCTATTATCATTCCATTATTTAAAAAAGGCGATAAAACCGATTCCAATAACTACCGTGGCATCTCATTACTCTCAAGTTTCTCAAAACTACTGGAGTGGATTGTAAACAAACAAATAGGATCATATCTGAATACTCAGAAAATTCTCACAGAATCGCAGTTCGGATTCAGAAAAAATTTAAATACTACAGATGCCACATTTCAAATGATAGAACAAATACATGGCTTTTTAGAATCGAAAAAATACCCATTTGGAATATTCTGCGACCTATCTAAGGCATTCGACTGCGTAAATCACAATCTACTTCTGATGAAATTAGAGTACTATGGAATCAGAGGTTTATCTAATGATTGGTTCAAATCATATCTCTCAGAGCGAATAATGTGTGTTAGAATCAAACATGAAACGTTAGGTAATGTGTTATATCAAGACTCAGAACAAACTCATATACATGCTGGTGTCCCTCAGGGATCAGTGTTAGGCCCAACGTTATTTCTCATTTATGTGAACGATATTGTCTGTAGCTTTCCAACAGTTGCCTTCACACTTTTTGCTGATGACACGAGCATACTAATTAATGAAAAAAATACGGACTTACTCACAACATCGTCTAAAGAGGTAATGGAGGGAGTTTCAGACTGGTTTCTGGCAAATAAAATGTCTCTTAACTTTTCTAAATCAAATAACGTTTTATTTAGATTATATAAAGATGTTGACGAGGTGACCATACAACTCAATGAAAACGCTATTGATTTCGTACACTCGACCAAATTCCTGGGATTAATTATCGATAGCAAATTGAACTGGCAAGATCACACCTCTGCCCTTCAGACTAAATTAAGCAGGTCAATCTATGCTCTACGCACTGTGAAGAGGAATACCAACCTGTCAACAACAAAGCTGGTTTATTTTGCATATTTCCATAGTGTATTACAATATGGTATAGAATTTTGGGAAATATCTATATATGCCTCAGATGTATTCGTAATCCAGAAAAGGGCTATTCGTGTACTATTTGGTTTGAGTTATAGAGACTCCTGCAGAACATTTTTCAAAGACCACAAAATATTCACTCTAACAAACACTTATATATTCAAAATAATTATGCTGATACACAAGAAGCGATCATTATTGACACTACCATCAAACAAACACTCATATCCAATTAGAAATCAAGAGTACCTTTGGCCAAATTATAATTACAACAGAACTAGGAATGGGCCGTTATATTCTGGAATCAAAGTTTACAATCACCTACCTTCCTCTATGAAATCTTTAAGCACTATGCGTTTCAAGAAACAACTGAAAAAATTATTGCATCAACATGTTTTTTATCATATGAACCAATTCTTTTCTCAAAGTTTAGAATAGGTCATAACATTATTATTATTATTTTTTGCACCGCACCCTTCACTTTCTCGATGCTGTATGCTATATAGAATCTCATTATAAATTGTTAAATTAGCTTAGGTATTAATGTAATTTTGATTCTGAGAAATAAATTTATCTTATCTTATCTTATCTTATCTTACATATTTCTTTCCTTCTGCGCATGTTATGTCCAACTCTTCGCAGTTTTTCTGGTAATTCCTCTCTGCAGCTGCCACAATTCTTCGTCGCAACTCTTATATTTTAGTCCTTGGCCATTTTTTTGCCAGAAGAAGAAATCGAGAGAGGTGAGGTCAGGCGAATGCGGCGGCCAATCCACTTCATTGCAAAATTTTTATTCAGTTACATTAGTAGCATTATGGATGGATGTAGGTACTATCCAAATAAAAAATAATAGTTGCACGAAGATTCATGGAAATTTCTTTGAGAATGTCCCATAACCAGTTATTCAAGAAATTCAGAATGGTATTAGCATTCATCTGTCCTTCAAAGAAAAATGGATCAATTATTCTTGCATCTATAAAATTCCACACCATACATTCAAGCTCTTACCCAGTATTCCGATGCCCAGTATCTCGTATTTTGAGTAGAAACTACCCAATACGTCAGATGATAAATCTAATCTATCTACAAGAGTCAGACAAATGACTCTCGACTTGAGTCTGGAGCACACATATCTGTAGACCCTTTCAGAGCCAAATTCATAGACCTGATGATATTGAAAGGAGAAGTCCATCTGCTTTTGGTCTCAAGGTTTTTATCTGAACAATCTAATAACTTCCCCAAATACCTTTCAGTCATAAAGTTACTTTTACAACATATGGGGCTAGTTTGATTTCAAAATAGGAGAAATCAATAATGAAAGATTGAATGTGTTGTGGGGAATTTTAGATACAAGTATAAACGGATAGCGTTTAACTAAAAGGTACCTTTATTAGAAGCATACTTTTCATTTTATTATACACGACTATAAGGAGTGTATACTACGGCCGCTCAGCCGTACCACACAGGAGGCCTAAAATCTTTATTTGAAGTCGTAGGATCACGAAACAAAAACCAAAATGATCCTTATCAAAAATCAGGAGGGAAACCGGAAAAAAAAGAAGATAATAATAATAATAATATTTGCCTGTCAAAATGACAAAATAAACTAAAAAATCGCCATAACTTTTTTATTTGAAGAGATACAGAAAAAGTTATTTGAAAGAAAATGATCCTCATTGTATACGATGATTAGGTAAGGAAAAAGTGAAAAAAACTGAATTTAGAAAATTCTGTAGTCTGTCCGTCTGTCGCCAAATCTGAATTGTTATATCTTCGGAACCGCTGGAAATAATGACTTAAAATTTGAACCCTTTTATAGTCCCCACGAGGAAAAACTTTGATTCCAATATCAACTCGATCGGAAAACTCGGAAAAATTTTACGGTACTTTTTATGTTTTTTTTTTCACGTTTTTATTTTACACGTTTCACTCAAGGCCGTTGATTGTATTGCTTTCAAAATTCGTCGATATATACCTCTATATCCCCAAATATGGTGATTAGATTCTGGGAACGATCGGAAAATGGTAAGTATTTTTCCTGGACGATTTTCGGAAGATTTTTTTTTCCGCCAAAACCCGAAATGCGGCTAAACCGACAGACAGAACTAGTTTTTTAGAATTGGAATCGATAGAGCTCCAACGACCCTACGAATCATAGAGGAAACATTTTTCGGAAAACCGATCGGAAAATGGTGAAAATCCCTCACGACTGAAATTGGAAATGGGCATTTGTGAAAAATAGTGAATATTTTCGAAACGGTTGCTATATCTAAAATTTAGCAAGACGTCCTTTTTGACCGCCTTTAATGAACCTACAGAAAAGTTTGGAAATTTTTTCTGTTACATCAATAGTCCGGGAAATATTCCAAAAAAACGAAAAATTGAGTTATTGGCCTTACCAATGGAAAAGTAGGAGTTTTCTTTGTCTATACGGTCTTCTTCAACCCTTCGAATTAGTTTTTCTCCAGCTTTTCCAAAGTCATTGTAATAGCTAAAAAACTTGAAAAATTTTTTTTTTCTTCAAACACCAAAAACTCGGAAACTACATGATATAGAGAAAGTCTTGATGCAGTTTTGCAGTGGTTATGGATGGATCTGAAAAAAGTTTCAATGAAATTTTTCCAAAACTTCAAGAAAAAAAAAGATATAAATTCGGAAAAATTTATCATTTTTGGTTTTGAAATACCAAAAACTCGAAGACGAAACGAGATATCGAAAAATGTAAATGAACAATTTCAAAGTTCACAACGAGTACTACAAAAAGTTCCTAAAAAATTTTTTCATACCTAGAAAAAAAAAAATTTGGGTGCGACATGGACTTTTTTTTAAACATCAAAAACTCGAAAACTAAACGAGATATCGAAAAACTGTATATGAACAGTTTCATTGCTTTTGAACAGGTTCACAAAAAATTCCTATGAACTTTTTTCCTATCTTGAAAAAAAAAACATTGAGGTCGGGAAAATTTTGAAATACTGAAAACTCCGAAAAGAAACGAGCTATCGAAAAAATTTATATGAACACTTTCACTGTACCCTAACAGATCTACAAAAAATTCATATGACATTTTTCCATATCTCGAAAAAAAAAATTGAAATGTTGACGTGGACGAAAAATCGCCCTTTTTGGATTTTCAAACACCAAAAACTCGGAATCGAAACGAGATATCAAAAAAATTTATATAAACACTTTAATTTTACTCAAACAAATCTACAAAAAATCTTTATGAAATTTTTTCATATCTTGAAAAAAAAATTTTAGATGTGGAATTGGAAAATTTTTTTAACAAAAATGAAAAACTGAAAGATATGAAAAAAAATGGATTCGAACAATTTTATTGCCCTCGAAGTGGTCAACAAAAAAGTCGAATAAAATGTTTTCATAACTTGAAAAACAAATCGAGATGTGGACTTAGAAGAATTTTTCGTCTTTTCTGAAATTCAAGTACTTCGAGTGGCGTAACCAGTCGGGTATCCAATTATTGATGACCATCAATTATAGTTTTAAACGAATTCCGCTTGAAGTCGTGTATTCATATTAATGATTCCGCTTGAAGTCGTGTATTCATATTATTGATTCCGCTTGAAGTCGTGTATTCATATTATTGATTCCGCTTGAAGTCGTGTATTCATACTCTTTAACTTCCGAGCTCTAGGCGATGCGAGCACTCACTTATTAGCCTCAATCCACGTTCTATTTGCAGTAGGTTCTCAGTTTGATAACAAGTGACAAGTAAATTAACCATTGATGGAGAATGATATACTTTGAAATAACTCATAAGTATACTCAAATCTACATAAAAATATATTAGTGATTTACTTTTGGGTAGTATATTAGCGTCTTACCTTCAATAGGTTTCATTCCATTTGTGTTATACACTAGGCAATTAAAATATCCACTTGCCATCACTTTACAGTTATTGGTGTTTCAAAGAAGGATCAATTATATTTTATGAAGCCTTATCAATACATTCATTTCATTCTTAAATTCATAATGAGATGAATGGTTCGGTAGCATTGAGGAAGCAATGATTCAGTTCATACTCTAAGAAAGTGTAGTTGCATAGCATATCATCATGCACTACTCAAGAAAAACTGGAAATAGAGATTGCAGTTTTTATGAGAATATTTTTTTGAACTATTTGTTGGAATGGAAAGAAGTATACAACATTTTGATTTCGGAACTTCATTGAATCGTTTGTATTCAGTATGAATAAATGAACAAGCAGGCAAGCTGATGTCTTTTCCAATTGTGATCATAACAAATCCAAGTTATGTATAACATAAAGTAGAATTATAATGTTCTGAAAATTGAAAAAAAGGTAATGAAGAAAAGAAATAAAAATATGTAAATTTTCAATATTTTTATTGAAACAAAACGGTTTTTCAGTCTTTTGGAAAATTCTCTTGATCGTACTAATTATAAATAAAATGTCAATACTCCGTTAACTAGCATTCGTTCTCTTACGAACGGCAGCCCTCAGAAGTTGAAACTTGTGCGAGCCAAGGATTAACAAGGTATTACCATCTTTACGTGCAATTCCTAGCCCTTTCTTGGGCCATCAGAGAAATTTCTGCAGTCGCTAGGGTTTGAACCTTGGACTGGTAGCCAGAGTGATTGAAAAAATCGGCGCTTTTACAACTCGGCTTCCTGGCCACATGTTGAGTTAAAATCCACATTCTGTATACCAATAATCAGCCCTATGCTGTATCACTTCCATTATGTTTAGCGGTCAGACGTTATACCATCTTAATGGAAATTCCCATTAAGTTGGGATAACGTCTGACCGCTAAACCTAACGAAAGTTATACAGCATATGGCTGATTATCACTATTCACACAATTCATAATTGTAATAACAGTATAATTCCGGCACACGATGTAATACGTCCACTTACAACTACTATATAACTCAAATGCCGGAATTGGAATGACGTCAGATTTTCGAAAACGTTGAGGATCACCCCATAACAGGTGCGGCGGTTATTCCCGATTGATACCGAATTGGTCGAAAATCATTAAGTGGGTGAACACGTTACATTTCCGTAGGATTACCAAGTTCTACTGCAAATAAATTGTTGTATTATGCCTGTAATATGAGTTTCTGTTGTAATGATTTACTTTTCAGTAACCCAAAGTTGATAAATATGAAAATACACTTTTCCAGCTCTAGTAAAATGTTGTCTTGACATTATACTAAGTTTATTATCTGATGTTTGAACTACTTGCTGTATTCAAACAATATTACAGCTACAAGTTCATGCGTTCAGAATTCTCATTTTTGTAGAGACAAATTGATTTTGTTTTAAATATAGGTATTGATTCTCTTATCTCAATCGGAAATAAGTCTGGAAAACGTTGTACTAGGACCATTTTTTTTCGTGCACAGATGATAACTCGATTGTCTCCTATACTCTTAGAGTTTCCTACTGGGATAACTCGATTTTTAACTATGGTTGATAAATAATTTCATCAGTGTAGGGACACTTTATTAATCCTAATATAAAGAGTGATATATCGAACAAATCCTTCGTTTCTGGTCTATTTTAGTAGATTGAGAGTGCATGTTGCAGATAGTCGTATTCTGTTCAAGTGTTGATTTTGTTTCCACATTTCACCTTTATTTTAGGTAAATCTACTAGTCAGCTTCTCAGATATATTGATTTCACCGACAACGTTTGTCCACTGTGCTATAAAACCTTCAACAGAAAAGATCATGTCCAGAGACACTACATGGAATTGCACATGGAGCCGAAAACATACGAGTGTGACCAATGTAATCGAAAATACAAAAGAAGGTACCTTTTGGATAACCACGGAAAAACTTGTGCTGGAAAGAAACCCTATCAGTGCTGGAGTTGTCGGACAATGTACAAAACCTACGAAACGCTGAAAGCTCATATGAAAGTAGCACACAATTTACAAATGGTGTTACATTGACTTGATTATGGTCTATACTTTTTGTTACTGAATGATTAACGTGTGTTGGAATTAGCTTCATTCACCTTATGTATTATTTTCATATAATTGGTATCTTTATACAACTCTGAATAAGGAAATATAAATAATGCAAAAAATTGTTTTTTAGTTTTTTGTTTGCTTGCCATTTTCTATTACTCGTGATACTTTAACTGTACCTGTATCATTATTCAAGCAGAAAACATGTAACTCGGTATAATTTTATGAGGCGCCGTTAGGGTAAGAAGTGTTTTTGCAAATACATATATAAAATTTTGAGTTGAGATATTATGCATTAGTTGTAGCAATATTTTTTATTTTGCTTTCCGATATATTTATTTTTGATCATACGCAGTATATCTATTTTCCCAGCATTATAAATATATACAATCGTTAATTCTCATAAATTCATAAATTCGATCTATTTTATTGGTACAGAATCAAAGACGAGGGGGAAACATCTCGCTTGAATGTGTACCAGACTTAAAATATTTAAAAGACTGAAGACTCAAACTGATGACTGAAAGACTCAAGCCGATGACTGAAAGACTCAAACCTATGACTGAAGCGAAGATTTAATGACTGAAAATTGGACTTAAATGACTCAAAATTTCTAGTTGTACGAGATTTGAAGGAGATGTTTCCCCCTCGATCCAAGATATGGTAACAGGGCGAATTCCTTAGTACATAATTTGGCTAATAGATGGTGGCCCATTGATATTGCAGTCGCCAGAATGCATTCTCAGAATATTTCGTTAGTGTTTTTGAGTAATCACAGAATTATTCGAAGTCAAATACCTAAGAAAAAATTGAAGACAGGAAGACAACAGGGACAATTGCACAATGACAACTGCCTGTACCACTGCCATCAGTTGGCCATTTTACGTACTGATGACTTTGCCTAGTTGTCATGTTGCAAGGAGACTAAAATTTAACAAGGAGTGTTTGATTCCCATAAGACACACTAGTAGAAAGAGATGAAAGAACATCTGTGACGAAATATGACGTAGTAGGACGTGTCATGGCCGCCGTTCTCTATAGACAGTGACAGACTAGCTCTTGGTATATGAGAGTTACTGCTGACAGTTTTGTTGCTTGGTTCGAGTTCGACTCTGTACTCATATCCAAGTACGTCATTATGACGCGTTGATGCTACAAGTTTCTGATTGGCTAGAGCTTATTAAACCCTCCTTGTTAAATTTTAGTCTCCTTGGTCATGTTGGGCGAGCGTGTACTAAATCGCGTCGGTAGCGCCATCTTAAATAGACCGAATTTATCAATATATGGGAATCCTCGTTCTTATATATTCGTAACGCTTGAAAATGTATTTTGTTTGATCAAAAATGAATATATCGGAAAGCAAAATAAAAAATATTGCCACTACTAATAAATGTATTGACACGAAATTTTATATACAGGGTGAGTCTTTATAAAGTGCACATATTTAAATGAGAAAAACTATGCTAAATTTTATAGACGGAAAACGTATTGAAAAAATTGAAAATAAAATAAATATTTGATTGAATTAAAAAAAAAATAATTTGCTGTCGTGACCCTTATGTAAACAAATCAGTGTAACTTTCTAACTAATTGGTTTATCACGATGATTTAAAATAATAGAGCGTCCTCATGAAATGAAAATGTGGAAAAAACTACCCCAATTGAAAATAAACATGTTTCTTTAGCAAAAGTATGTTTGTTTTTCATACATTTTCACAATAATCGTAAAATTTTTCAATAAAACGCCCACAAGGTGATTTTCATTTCTTCAAAATTTTCTTCATCGTATTAGCTACCTGATGATAAATATTGCATGTTTATACCTCAATCGTAACATTTTATGTCAACTGTTTATTTGTAGATAGAAAATGTTGTGATTGAGTTATTAACATAAAAATTTTACTATTTGTTAGCTAACACGATGAAAACTAACTAAAAGTAATAAAAAATTTAGGTAATGTAAACACATACAGATTTTTGCTAAAAATAAATGTTTATTATCCATGGGGGGTAATTTTTTTACAGCAATTTTCATTTCATGATGACGCCCAATTACTTTCAATCATTATGGAGTTCGTTTCATCGAGATAACTCATTTAGTTCAAAAATAACACCGTTTTGTTCACACAGGGATCACGGTATCGAACAGAAATTTAAAATTTAAATAAAAAACATATTTTTTTTAGATTTTTTCAATACGGTTTCCTTCGATGAAATCAAGAATAGTTTCTCTCGTTTTAATATGTGCACTTTATACAGACTCACACTGTATTTGCAAAAACACTTTTTACCCAAACGGCGCCTCATATAATTTTCTCAAATGCAGTGAAGCATCAACTCTTAATGATTTTGAGGAATAGTTTAACTCAACAAAAAGTATTATTTACCTTGACTAAAGTCATATACAGGGTATACTACGATGAGCTGGAAAATTACTGGGAGTATTTTTCTGAAAATGTGTATACGTGAGTTTTCCGTGGAGCTCATTTTAGTTGAACTATTTCCAGCTGTCTACCGCTGTTTTTGCATTTTTAGAATCTACGATAAATTTCAATAATACTTTATTCGAAACATTTGTTTGAAGGGCTCCAATTTTCAGTCAATTTTTTTTGAAAATTCTGACAGATGCAGATCTTCACAAAATAATTATTTTTTTGGAAACAAACAGAGTCAGGTCAAAAATTGCCAGAATTTCCTAGAATGAGACCTGAAGCTTTCTGAATCTTTGTAAACTTTTCAAAAAATTATACTGGTTGCTCAGAAATTGTGTACCTCATTTTTTTCAAATTGCAACTCCATTTTCTCCACACGCCAGTAGATTCCACGCTAAAAAATAGGGGAAGTTTATACTTACAACCCTATATCTAAATTAAACGGTTTTTGTAAAAACTTGGAATAACAAATTTTCCGTGTGGTTAGTATAATATATGTGTATAAAATGTATAGTACTAAAGGTGTAGATCTTATATTGCCAATAACTTTTTATTTTAACTTTTTTTCGTAGGAGTTCATTTTAGCTACAAATCGTAAGAAACCATTTTTACCCCCAAAAGTTCACTTCCTTTCGCCCTTCACAACCAAATCCTCATTTATGTCCTTGTTAATTTTTTTTACCTGTTGAGGTGACATAAAATTGATGTTTTCGAAAGGTTTCAACTGTTAATTTTAATAATTATAATAATAAATGAAAAATGAGTTTAGAACAAAAATTGAAAAAAAAAATTTTTGAAAATCTTTTTTTAATTTTTTCGCGTTTTCTGGATTTTTTTACCATGGTAGTGCTACTCTTTTATAACATAATCTAAAAGTAGATGCTTCAACGGATAAAATGGCGGCTGGCGAGACCGAATAGACGAATTTTACTGGTGTAACTTTTCAGTTGAAAATGAAGTAGTTTTTTCGGAATTTGTCGAAAAAAAAATAGAAAAAAATGTGTATTTCGCTACAAAAAAATTACAGCCTACTTGAAATGTAATGAGTTATATTTTCATAAAATTTGGTGGAAAAAAAATTGCGAAAAAAAAATGTTAAAATCGAGTTTTCCGATTGTCCTGGGAAATTAGAGTAATGTGAAAAAATGTTTGATACAAAAGTTGTAGATCTTTTTGTTATCAACAACTTTGATAAGTATTCAACTTTTTTCGATACGAGGTCAACTTTGCAATTTGCGAAAAACCGTAAAATACTACTTTCAGTCAACACGTAAAAGTTCACCACGTTCTACCCTTCTTCATTTTGTCGACTCCAATTTATTTTCCGTCATTCGAAAAATATTTTGCTCCTCTTGCAGTAGGTCTAATGGTGTTATTTTTTATCTCAAAAATGCATCAGCACTGGTCTACAAATACTACAAATGAAATTTCCAGTTTGGATGTTATTTTCCATAAGATAAGTGCGGGGTACTTTTCGTACCTTTAAAAATGTGGGCTTGGATTATTGCACTACTATTCTACTAACACTCCAATTTAGACTTACAGATAATTACAATAATAATGGTGGGGTTCCATTTCAGGAAAAGTGATTTGTCCAACGTGTGGAAAACACTTCAAGAAATACCATTCATGGAAGATACATCACAAATTGGATTGCTTATCCGCTTTCAAAAAATGTCCTCTGTGCAGTTTTAGTACTAAACGAAAGTACAATTTGAAAGTGCATTTGCTGAAAATTCACGGAATGGAATGGAAAGAATGCAATATTGTTCTATAGAGCTTTTATCGCAATATTTTATTATAAAGACTATATTTTATTACATATTATTAGCTAAGTAGTTGTTTTTTATTTTTCCATGAAAGGTGCAATTTTTCCTCAAAACTCCAGCTTCAGTGACTATAAGATTTTTAAACCCTTTCAAAGGATTTTTCTTCTAAACCTTATATAGTTATGCGGAGGGCTAACTATTCTGGCGAAGGCAAGGGTCGTGGTACGATTGTTGGCGATGAACACAAAGATATTCTCTGAAATTCAGTTTATGGTAGAGAGAATGAAACAAGTTGTCATTTAGACGCCATCCACAAAAATTCTGATAAAATATCTCATTCTCAATCCCAGTCTTTATAACGCTGAAAGAGAAAAAATCCCAGACTTAAAAATAAAACAATGAAGAAATAGTAGTTTGTTAAACCAGGGCGAGATTTTGAAAAGTTCATTACGGTTGTAAAAAACAGGTTGTGTGACAAAAATTGGTTCTTTGAACTCGTTTGAACTATACGTTGTTTGTTACTCAAATGGTAAGATCAACTCGCATGTTTCTGAAATATGACTGGCTAAAATGCATTGAAAATGTACATGCTCTTCCTGACCAATGGCAATTGTTATTGTATTCTTGACAGAACGATCAAATTCTTCTCCTGTGGTTGGTTGAAAGTGATGTTTTTAATCTTTTTCTTGGATTCCTTGGGCTCTATATTCAATCACAGCAGCTCTGGAATACCTCTGATCTACCATCTGGTTCTACAGACCTGATTGTGGGCGTAATTCAACCAGTGTGATGGCGTCGTCAAGTTGTTCATTGCGACTGCGTTGAGAGCGAAACTTGAGTAATGAAAACAGCTACTAATTTCATTAATAAATATTGAAAATAACAAGGGCCCCAGATCGTATCCCTGATGAATACCAGTGGTGATACCAGTTGAGGAGGAGGTGCAATCATTAGACTTCACGAATCGTATTCTATTTCGTAGGTGAGTTTTTGACACCCGTAAAGCTAGAAGAATTACTATGGAATTCTCAAATTTTTTAGGGCATAATTTTATGTTAATTTATCAACCTATTCCCGAATTTTTTGCGCTTCAATAGTAGGAGATATCGCGGGTTCTACTAGCCTAACGTTGAGCTGGAAAAACCATAATTTTAGGCTTATTTTAGACTCACGTATGAACCCATTGCAGATTTTTTAGGAATGGGTTTTAAAAAAATCCTTGGTTCTGCTAGCTTTACCGTTGAGCTAGCTGAACCCAGTCATAATAAACAACTCAGAACAAATCCAGTTGGACAATAATTTTAGGCTCTATTCAGGCTAATTTATTGTCCCAATTATATGTTTTTTTTTCTGAAATTGAAGGATAAATCATAGGTTCTGTTAGCTCAACGCTGAGTTGGCTGTACCAGAAGGCTAACCGAATCGTTATGAGAAATCTGATCACAACGTAATTGAGGGCTCATTTTAGGCTCACGTTTGAACATATCACCGATTTTTATGGAACGCTTTTTATTAATCCTGGGTTCTGCTGGCTTAACGGTAAAGCAACTGAAGAGCAAACAATATATAATTGGGTAATGAATTAGCCGGAATAGCGACTGAAATTATTGTCCAACTGGATTTGTTTGAGTTTCCTTTTTATGGTTGGGTTAAAAATCGGCGATGGGTTCAAATGTGAGCCCAAAATGAATAAAAAATTATCTGGGATTAGATTTTTCATAACGATCAGGTTAGCCTTCTGGTACAGCCAGCTCAGAGTTGAACTAGTATAACCTGATATCTCTTCCAACTGAAGCGCATATATATTATTGGGTGATAAATTATCCTGAATAGAGCCTAAAATTACTATCCAACTGGATTTGTTCTGAGTTGCTTTTTTATGGTTGGGTTCTGCTAGCTTGACGGTAAAGCTAGTAGAAACCAGAATTAAAAAAAAAAGCGCATTAAAAAATCTGGTATGGGTTCAAACGTGAGCCTAAAATTATGGTGTGGTCAGATTTTTCAAAACAATTCGCTTAACTGTTTGGACAGCCAACTCAGTGTTCAGCTATGATTTCTCCTCCAACTGAAGAACAAAAAATATATAATTGGGTATTAAATTAGCCTGAATAATGATTTTTTCTGAGTTGTTTTTTTATGGTTGGGTTCTGCTAGCTTGACGGTAAAGCTAGCAGAACCCAGGTTTTTTTAAATCGCATTTCAAAAAAATCGGCTATATGTTCAAATGTGAGCCTAAAATAATCCTGAAATTATGGTTTCATAAGACTTTTGTTGTCAACCCCCTCATCCCCAGCACCCCCTACTTCAGAATTTGCAATGGGACTACTATACTGATAGAACAATTTGAAGGGAATTCAATCCCAAATACATCGGTGTACTGCGATTGAGGATCGAAGTGTTGTTGAAGTTTTAATGAAAACTAAGTTTTATCAAGATATTTTTTATTTTTCATCGCCTAAAATGTTATCATCGTAAGGAAGGTTCAAAATTTGGACCATTCAGTTCCATACAGAAGTATGAGCGATTTTCGAAATGTCTTCGCACATTGCTCAACACTTCTGGAGTCACTGCACGACACAACAAGTGTTCTGCGTAGATCATCAAGCGGAGTTGTTGGCTGTGTGATATAAACTTTGGATTTCAAATGATACCATGAAAAAATCTAATGGTGATAAATCAGGAGATCTAGCCGGCAATTCTATTGGTCCTCGACTTCCAATCCATCTCCCTGTGAAATTGTCATCTAAAAATTGACGTACAGGTGCAAAAAAATTTTGGAGGAGCTCCATCCTGTTGAAAGGTGAGCTGACCTTCAGGTAGTCTATCATCATCTTCAAGTAACTGAGTGATTCTTGGGTTCACAGTTGTATCATGAAGTTCAAGATACGTTTGTCAGTTGAGGTTACCATCAATAAAATATGGACCTACAATATGGTCTCCCAGAATACCAGCCCAAACATTCAATTTCTGGGGAGTTTGTGAATTAACGTCACTCCAGTATCTGCAGTTGTGACTGTGAAAAAGAAGATTTGTCAGAAAAGCACATTTCTTCTAGGCTTCTCTCGCTCATGTTTTTTATTCAGCACTGATCCTGACCCATGAACTCATTCATCAATTGAAGCATGAACTGATATGATGTGTTTTTTTCTGGATGAATTTCATTGAAAATTCGAGCCGTAGATCTAGTACATCGTCCATTCTCAGAACACGCAGCTACAATGGATATTCTCTCTTGCATAGTATAAACCATTTTCGTAAGGTTTCAAATTGTTGAATGAAGTGACTAGAATACAACAAATACCAAGGCGTAAACAAAGATATGTGTGTACGAAAACACATGGCGACATTTTGTTTTTATAAAAATGTCTGTCTCACCTCCTAAACGATTATTTCTGACAGCATATTATTTTTCAATACAGTGAACCTTTCTTACGATGATAACATTCAAGGTGATGAAAAATTAAAATATCATGATGAAACTTAGTTTTCATTGAAACTTCAACTACACTTGATCGATCCTCAATTTCAGTACACCGATGTATTTGGGATTGAGTTCACCTCAAAATGATGTAGTCCCATTGAAAATTCTGAAGTAGGGGGTGATGGGGCTGAGGGGGTTGACAACACAATGATGATGTATTGGGTGAAAGTGTTCCCCCTTGACATAAAAATCGAAGGATCTGAGCGATTTTCAATTTTTTTCACTAGTTCGGAGATTGCAAGTTCCACATTGTTATAGTTTTTCCATCGTTTATAGATATTGACTTTCTTTTTATTAATTTTTTGTGTTGTAAGTATTCCAGACAGGGTATATCTTGCTGTTAACTTTCATCTGTATAGTTTTTGATATGATTTCATATTTTATAAGATAAAAATTATCTACAGCATACTTATGTATAGTTCCAGGTATGATACACAAATGCCCTAAGTGCTCCAGGACATATCGATATAAAACTACCCTGAAACGACACGTTAGTTACGAATGTGGAATGGAACCCCAGTTTGTTTGTGATTTATGTCCAAGTAGAGCCTACACGCAAAGTAACAATCTGCGATATCATTATATAAAGTGTCATGGAGACAAGATTTTCCACAAAAATTATGAATGAGGCATCTTCTGATTGGGACGTATAATGCTGGAGAAGTTCCTGAAAGTTCATTGCTTAATGAGATTATTTGAATGTAGTATCGTAGGTAATTGAAAAATTACTTGATTATATTAATTAAATTCTTGATTTTAGGTACTATTTTGAGTCACTTCCTATTTTCTTTCCCTCAAACTGTTATCTCTTAGTAGCCCCTAAAGTGTAGGTTAACTCGGTTTTACCTGATTACTTTCTCGCTGCCTCCTCGTCTAGGGTATTCATTCACTGACTCAACTGTCTCGAGGGATGAAGTCCCTGAAACCGGTTCTTGGTCGTTCCACCTCTAAATACTGTGGCCGCTACTGTGATTTGGGGTAAGGTGTTAAAAGTTTGCCAGCCAGGAGATACCAACAAAACCCCTTTTGAGGCTCTACTACCCTTATAGCTACAGCTTGTCCGAAAGGATTTTATGTTCGTGCTATCCGCGTAAAGGGGTAGACTTAAGTTATAATAATAATAATGATAACAATAGGTTTATTTAAAAGTACAAATAGAAGATGACTTCAATGGTACAATAAGGAAAACTTCACCTAATGATAAATCTAAATATAAATGTATACATGCATACACAACACATACATACATTTGAAACGAAAATATGGTAGAAATAAAAAAGATGTATGCAGATGCAAGAATGACTAAAACGACTTCACAATAAAACAGAGTTTCTTATGTCACAAATAAAATTACCAGTAAAATGGGACAATATAAACCTAGAAATCCTCGAAGGTGTAGCAATTTTTCTGAATAAGAGCAGTTTTCAATCTCGAGTTGAAAATTGTTAAATTAGGTGAGTTCCTAACCGATTCATCTGGCTCATTGAAAAACTTTGGTCCCAGGAACAGAAAAATTTTTTGGTATAGGGTGGTTCTGTGCATGTTGGGTATTAACAAGTTTTTTGAGTGAGTCGAGTATTGATGCTGATTGGATGTGAAGTTCGGCCTGTTCTTATAAATATATACAGCGTGTCTCACGGTCGATGGTAGGTTAGACGTTTATGATAAACGCAAAGCAGGATTTCCCTGAAAATTTCACATCTTACATTTTGTTACCTGATCTATCGATCTAATATATTTTCAGCTTTGCGGCGTTGCCACGTCTATAAAAAAAACTAGCAACTTTATTTTTTTAAATAGAACATCCCGTATATAAACTCATTTTTTGAATCGCTCTTTCATTATAATACTTTTTTGTTGATAATGTCCTATACCTATCTCTATCTGTTTTCGAAATAAAAAATAATTTGTGTTAAATATGGTCCAAAACTTAGCCCTAATTGAACTTTAGTACATCAGTACTCTTAATTCATGAAAAGTTGATATTTTGATTATAGGTTGGACAAATTCGAAGTATTTACTTAACACCAAGAAATCGACTCCATATCATACAGGGCGTGCTAAAATTACTGTTATTTCCTAAATTACCTAAATCATCAACTTTTCTTAATAAAATTGCTTTTTAAGAATTTGGTTTTAGGTAACAGTGGATTTGTCAAGCTTATAACAGTTTGGTAACTTTTATAAGTAATTTACGAATAGTTATCGACGGTGTTTCAAATTATCTTCCAAAGTGAATGCATATATCGATTATTCAAACAAAGTTTTTATGAAATTATTCATTATACACGGACAGTGTGATCAAATCATTGCCAGAACTTGCAGAAATTTCAACGAAATGTATCCTGAATTAACACCAATGAACGAAAGGAAGTATGTAAGATTACAAAATAATTTTCTTAACTATGGCTGAAAGTTTCCAGGGAACAACTGTCCAAAAACCAGGCATTTCTAGGTAAAAAGTACGATTTTCTGGAATATAACATGTGAAAGTGCAGAAAAAACAGAATTAGGAGGATTAAAAATAACAAAATTGTAAACAGAATATCACATTTTTACAATAAATGCTGGAAATGTTGTCCATTACATTCTAAACATTTTAAAATATTCTTTTGTACGCGACTTGTCGTTGCTTTTTCAATTTCATGGGGATCTAGATCTTCAATACACCGCACTATTCGCCGTCGCAGTTCTTCTTTGGTAGGCACTGGAGTACTGTACACCCTTTCTTTTAAAACACCCCATAAAAAAAGTCAAGTGGCGTGAGGTCGGGTGATCTCGGTGGCCACCCACGGCCCTAAACGCCTAAACCAACGATCGTCAAACATTTGGTGAAGTTTCCTGGAAACTTCCTGAGTGCAATGAGCTGGCGCTCCGTCCAGTTGAAACCACGAATTCCTATATTCCTCTAAAGGCAAGTTTTCAAGGAAATCGGTAACAGTCGTCCTTAAAATATGAAGATATCTCTCTGCATTCAGTGTGTCTTCATAAATAAAAAAGCTGATTTTATTTTTCTTCAAAATACAAAACACATTCAGGGAAAATTTTTCTTGAAAACCCATTTCTTTTGTCACATGAGGATTATGATCAGCCCAAAAATGTTTATTCCTTCTATTAAAAATGCCATCCCTCGTAAATTTTGATTCGTCGCTCCAAATTATTTTTGACAAAAATTCCCGATCTTCCTGTATATGTATTAGAAGGGATTCGCAAAAATGCACTCTGCGTTCAAAGTCTTCTACTTTGAGAGCTTGAACTTTGGTAAATTTATACGGATGCATTTCGTGATTTTCCAAAATTCGTTGTACTGAAGCATGTGATACACCCAAATCTTTTTCTGCACTGCGAACGGAAGCTTCTGGATATGCATAAAAATATGCCAAGACGTTAACAGTATTTTCCTCATTTAAAGTAACAGGTTTTGGTAATGTTGAAGGCGCTTTTAACTTTGAGCCATAGTTAAGGAAATTATTTTGTAATCTTACAAACTTCCTCTTGTTCATTGGTGTTAATTCAGGATACATTTGGTTGAATTTTCTGCAAGTTCTGGCAATGATTTGATCACACTGCCCGTGTATAATAAATAATTTCATAAGAACTTCATTTGAATAGTCAATAGCATTCATTTTTGGCGATTTTCTAAAACACCGTCAATAACCATTAGTTAATTACTTATAAAAGTCACCAAGCTGTCATAAGCTTGATACTTCCACGGCCACCTAAAATCAAATTCTTTAAATATTTTATACAACTGTCCGAACTGTCATTAAAAATCTCTTTAATAGAAACAATCAGAACATCTACTTAGAAAGAATTATTTAGAAAAGTTCACACATGTATTTGGCAGTTTGTGCAATTGGTAATATTTATTCCCTGTGAAGTAACTGACGAAGTACCTACTATTCAATTCAACTGTAGAAAGTCCTTTATGAATAACCAATAATAACATTTAAATAAACATGTGCGCTGGTGTATGTAGTTGAAACATCTGCCTTGTAATCCAAAGATCGTGTGTTTGAATCCCATGGACCTCATTCATTTTTTTGTTTTTTTTTATACTAGCTGTAACTGTTGTACACAAAAATGTGTATGATACATGGATTTGCTCCACTCGCTGACGTTAGTTTCGCAATATTCCCCACTCACAAAATAAAATGCCACTTCCATCACTTGTAGGTATCATAAATAACTATTTTTCCACAAAAACGGCTTTATTAAGAAAAGTTGATGATTTAGGTATAGGGACATGATATATCATCTTGAAGCATTTTTCATCATCTTTCAATTTATCGAGTAATATACAGGGGGTTTCATTTGAAAAAATGAACTTTTGACCACTTTTATGCATTATGGAAATAACAGTAATTTTAGCACGCCCTGTATGATATGGAGTCGATTTCTTGGTGTTAAGTAAATACTTCGAATTTGTCCAACCTATAATCAAAATATCAACTTTTCATGAATTGAGAGTACTGATGTACTAAAGTTCAATTAGGGCTATGTTTTGGACCATATTCAACACAAATTATTTTTTATTTCGAAAACAGATAGATAGAGATAGGTATAGGACATTATTAACAAAAAAATATTATAATGAAAGAGCGATTCAAAAAATGAGTTAATATACGGGGTGTTCTATTTAAAAAAATAAAGTTGCTAGTTTTTTTTGATAGACGTGGCAACGCCGCAAAGCTGTAAATATTTTAGATCGATAGATCAGGTAACAAAATGTAAGATGTGAAATTTTCAGGGAAATCCTGCTTTGCGTTTACCATAAACGTCTAACCTACCATCGACCGTGAGACAGGCTGTATGCATAGCTCGTAAATATAAATACTCGCAACTGTAAGTATGTCTTGCTTTGTAATTATTCATACTTTTCACAAAGTGAACAGTTGAATGGATTCAACTAGTGAAATTTTGGTGTTAATGCAATAAACAGATGATAAATGCTATATCTATTGAATAAAAGAAATAAAATTTGGATTAAAAGAAACAGTGTGCTGGTCGTTAAGGAACAGATTCAATATTGCCAAATATTCGTTGGAAAGTCTACGACGAATCAGCAATTGTAGTCGAATCTACTAGTTTTTCGAGCCAAGTAAATACACCATTTTTATCAAGACTGGAAAGTACGTTCGAAAGTTGCCGAATTGCAAATCAAATTAAGTTCAGTCCAAATATTACAAATAAGGTAAAGTGTCTCCCAAATCCTCGGTTGTACCGTTTCTCCGTATTAAAAAGGGCCGGTCCTCGGAAACCAATGTGTATTTTTGTTTATTAACATAAGATTTGTTCTTGCCACGCGTCGGCATTCACAGCTGAAAGAGGGCATTGCCCTCAAGATGCTCCTCTTATATAAGTGATACCCTATAATTCACCCTCTCAATTCAGTTGACATTCTGGTGTGCCGTAGACATTTTTAATGTTATATTACCCTTGTGTTGGGTAGTTTTTTTGTCACATTGTTTTACTCTTTTATGAATCAATTGTGAATGCGTTCTTGAACACTTTTAATAACTGTAACTGAAGATTCTGTCCTATTATTGTAGAGAAACATAATTCAGCTTCAAATTTTTAATGTCACTATAATATACTGGGTCATGCGAAACGAGTTTTCAGTTAGAGAGTTTTCGATTTACTTTTAGAGTCAAAGAAAATTACTTGATTATTGTTTATGAATTATATATAAGTGATGTTTCGAGTTTCGCATATCATTTCAAAAATGTATAAATTAACACAGTATGTTGCGAACCATAATCTATAGCTGTTGCAGCTCATTTTTCTTTTTATAACAGACGAATTTTATTATGGCTTACTGTGGTCAAAAATCGTCTATTTTTAGATTGAATCAATTTAAAATTGAGGATAGATTTTCTGAGTTTCTTTCACTGTTCTATCAAATCTATCAAATCATTATTCAGCCGCTCGAGTATTGATTTCTGATACTGTGACGCATCAGAAGTTTCTTTGTTTCAACATCAGATCAGTCTCTTGACGAAATAAAAGAGCGCTGTTCCGTCTAAGTATCGTTACGTATGTAGTGCTCTATAGGGCGTTACAGTCAGATCTCAGACCTCCGTTCTCAAGAAAATCTTCAATTAGCTACAGCCGTTCTCACAGAACTACTTATAAGTTTAGTTAGTCGAAACATTCTGATTATTGAGTCTAGACTATTTACTTCGATTATCAATGCATATCTGTTCTCATATTGGCTGCATTGTAACAAACAATCTCGGTGGTCTGCTTCATGGGATAAGATTTCATGTCGATTATATTTCAAGCGATGGCGGGAAATTTTTTTCAATTAAAATAGCATTCGGGTAATACATTATTATTTACAATGAAAATTGTTACAGTATCAATTTGTATCAATGTTTTACCAAGGACTAAAGTTACAAATTTACAATCAGGTTCCTACCCCACAACTTAAGTTGTAATTTGAATGTAAACTTGACAATGTTATAGTTTTCTAAATTTGTGAGAAATTTTGACAAAATGTAAATAGGGAGCTCTGAAGTATGCGCTTGAATTTGCTAAACCAGAAATGTTAAAAACTAATTTTTTCAAATGACTACTTATCTTCTCATCACTGCATTCTCCGCTAAAAAGTAACCAATGAATTTGTACTTACGTGCATATAGCGTTCTTTTAGTTATTTAAATCTGAAGTTCGGTAATTTTTTTTCGTTTTTCATAATGTTTATGGTTTGAAGAATATTTACGATTGATCGTTACTTTCAGGGTATCCTTGGAGAAACAGCTACACATGCAGACATTGTGGAAAAAGATACAGACACGATTCTTCAATGTATAGACACATGAAATTTGAATGCCAAGGAGAGGCCAGAAAATTCAATTGTATTTTATGTAGTGCTTCGTTCAAGAGGAAGGATCATCTGATTCGGCATAATAAAGCCACTCATAATAATATGCAAGTTATGATGACGGATGTCCAATAAGTCGGTAGAAAAATCGGCAACACTGAAAATTTGTAGAAACTGTAAAATAAACGAGAGATTATAATAACAAATGGCTTTCACTTCAAAGTAATCGCTTTCAAGATCTTAACACATAGTAGTTATAATACTCCCTCATAAATATTTGAAGTGTAGCCTATGCGGTTAGAGGACGGCTACTATTATTATTTGCCGTGGCAAACCAATTCTGCAAGCTCTTATTGCACTCAGAGTGGGATAGTTTAGAAACATGCATGAAAGCCTCAACAGTTTCTTCGGGTATTGTACGTTGCTTTCCAACCATTTTACTTTCTACAGTTGAATAGTTGAAAAGCAAAGGAATCGTTTTGTGACGAATGAGGAGGGTACAGACAGAAATGTAATATAATAGAATCCATTTGTAGTAAGTTAGTACATAGCAGTAAACGGTAAATGTCGAATATTACCCCTTTATAGTGCAAAAGAGTGGAGTTTGAAATATTGCCATGAAATTTTGATTGAGGTTCACAAAATGGTCACAAAATATTCAGTATTTTCAAAAATTGCTCAAAATTGGTGGTACACTATTATCCCAAAGTTTATTATGTGCAAAAATTGGCCACTGAAAGGACCCCGCACAATAGCATAGAAAATTGGCCCACAGTGGGATTTGTCTGAAATTTACATATGATATTGGTATTGAATGTCTGATCAAATGTTCTCATGGGCCCAATCCTCTAAGACCAATGATTTAGCTCTCAAGGCCGTATTTAGTGCAGTTGCCAAATAAACAATGACACTTTTTTCTCAAGTCCATAATTTTTGTACATCCTATTAGAATTTAATTAAATAAGAAATAATACAAAATCTTAGTATTTGTCTTTTAGCACAAGTCCTCTGTGAAACACGTTTTGTCCTACAGGACCGTATTTAGTAAAACTGTATTTGCCAAGTGATCCACGAAAAACTGAATAAGATAAGATAATTTATTGAACTAATGTTACATTTCAGGGTAAATGCTATATTTTAATATAAATACATTGCACCTAACTTCTGGAGAAGTTGTAGTGTGCCTGATTGGTAGATTTGTGCAGCAATTAAAATCAAGTGAATTACCTATATCAATCAAAATCAAATTGATTTTGTTATGACTTTCTTATTTCTTGATCTATATCAGTGGTTGATAGCTCGTTTGATAGATGAATGTAGCTTTCTTTGTATGCATAACAAAAGTGGTCGCCATCTTAATATACAAGATGGCCGTCCTAACCCATAAACTTTATGTAGGACTTCTCTTGTAGCTTTTTAAGAAAGATAGTAACAGGAAAAAATAAGAACTACAACGTTTTGATTGTTGAAATCGGTCATTTACTCTTTGAATTATCTTACCCTATAATATAAATATAACTACTATCTGATCTTAGAATTATAATTTCATAAGATTCAATAGCAATAAAAATACAAATGAATGAACCTGAATTTATTAGACTTAGAGTGTATTCTCGATTCAGAAGGAGAGAAAAATATCAAGTATGTATTCAGTACACTATGCATGAAAAACAGCCTGACGAGAATAATGAAGAAGATGTATTGATAATAGGATACTACTGCAGTTGAAAATCAGGGGCAAGGACACCAGTAACATGTGCTCATATTAGTAGCATATTGTCGTATTTGGGATTTTCCCGCCATAATCAAAACGTGAATTATCCACCAACTTCTGTGTTACAGCATATTAAAGATGCCGCAAATCGTCCAGTGCGATACGCCAGCAGCTGTGTTCGAGTATTATTTTGATAATGAGTGCTTACCTTTTTTGTACTTTTCCACCACCCTGGATAAATCGGTTTCCACTAAGTTAGTTATGAACTAAATATAGTTTTAATAAGATAGTACTTATATTTATATTATAGAGTTAGATAATTCAAAAAGTAAATGACCGATTTCAACAACCAAAATGTTGTAGTTCTTATTTTTTCCTGTTATTATCTTTCTTAAAGAGCTACAAGAGCTGTAAGACAAAACATGATTCACAGAGGACTGGTGCTAAAAGAAAAATGCTAAGTTGATTTCATTAAAAATATGAACAGGTTGTTCATAAAGTCAGTTGTGGAATCATTTGCGACTGAAAGTTGGAATTTAGTCGCTATTTTCCATCGTACAAGATAACCTCTCTTGGAAGGGATTCATGTTTTAAAGAGAAACGTTCTCAACTGATTGTATTGATTCAATTTTCAGTTAAGAACATGCCATACTCATGACAGGTATTATGTCAGAAAAATATTTTCAAAGTTTCACCGCACAAGAAAAAGTCCAGCAATTCCTCATTACAGTGTGAAATTGCTCCTGAAGAGTATGTTTTCCAATTCTTCCGACCTCCCTGATGATCTTAGAAGAGTGAAATATATTTTTGTGTTGGAGGCATAGCGAAAGAGATGCAATTCATGCATCAATGGAATGAGCGATTTTCTGTGAGTGATACTTCTGAATAACCTTCTCCCTCATCTCATTCATAGGTAAGAATCTCCAATGGAAACTAGACATTTAGTAAATAATCAACATTCTGAATGAAAATGCAAATTTTCACTTTCAGATTTTTTCTATCAAGTTATATAGGGCCTTTCTCAATATCTATCAGATGTAGTTCAATGTCCAGCGTGGCTTTAGCCGGGGAAGTAGTTGTTTTCTGTTAGATATTACAAAAAAGGAACTTCAATTTTATCGTAGGGTTTTTCCATTTCCAGAGGAGTCATGTATTGATTCAATTTTCAATTGAGAATGTTTCTCTTTAAAAAAATGCTAAGATTTTGCCATATTTCTTATTTAATTAAATTCAAATAGGAAATGAAAAAATTATGAACTTGAGAAAAAAGTGTCATTGTTTATTTGGCACCTATACTAATACGACCCTGAGAGCTAAATCATTGGTCTTAGGGGATTGGGCCCACAAGAACATTTGATCAGAAACTCAATACCAATAACATATGTGAATTTCAGACAAATCCCACTGTGGGCCAATTTCCTATGCTATTGTGCGGGGTCCTTTATGTAACTACACTGCTGCAGTTGAATATATTCAAAATATAAAAATATGATTCATACAGTTCAAAGATGCTTAGAAGACAGAACTTTATGTGTAGGTTAATATGACCACTGAAAAAAATATAAAAAAGGAACGAAAATTTCCCAGTTTATTACGTATATTTTTTGCAAAGGGCAAAGGGATTAATATATCCCACTTTGTCCTGTTTTACCGCCCTCTATCAAGCAGCAGCTTCTCCCACATAAGCTCAGACGTGCAGTAAGTCTAAACATTTTTTTTCGGCACACCTAATAAAATAGCCTGGGCCCTATATTCTAACCATACGTTTACAAAGGCTGAATCTATTTCGTGCGTGAACATCCTTATGGTTTACTTCTTAGATCGTATAAATGACCTATTAACAGTTACAGGAAATCGAGCTTATCAACATCTCCCATATTCAAATTATACTGCAAATTACTTGTGGTCGTGTCACTTACACATACTCTTTTTGTTTCTTGTCCCACCTTTTGCACCTATTTGTTTCGCCGATTCCCATATAATTGGAAGCCATAGTTACAGCTTTGTTGTCGAACCATTTGGTGAGAATAACTCCTCCGTCATCACTGATGAGTTCTTTGGATGTCCCACGACCTTTTGTTTTGAACACTTCATCTATTGAAAACGGAGGTACTTTGAAACGGTCTAACCGTGCTGTTCCGGATGCCAAATTTTTTTTCTGTCTCAAATATTGAAGTAGTTGACTATTTCAGAAATAGTTGTCATAATATAGTTGCACATTTGGTTTCGAAATTGTTTCTGCCAACTTCCACACCACTGCAACATCTAATCCCAAATGCTTCTTGAAAGATTCGTCTAATTTGGTTGTAGACCCTTGGTATAATAAAAAATCGTACAGCAGGCCGCTGGCGCCACAAAGTGCAAAGATCTTGATGCTCCAAGGACACGGCTTCCCTTTTACGTATTGTTTCACATCTGTCTTACCTTTGGAAGGCACCATCTGTTCATCTACACACAGACACTTTTCTAAAGGAAGTTTCAAACATTTCTTCCGAATAGCATTGAAAAGGGGCAGGACTTTCCAAAAACGGTCGTTATTATCAGGCTTTTCCATCGTATTTACAAAATGGAGATGTTCCCTCAATTTATAGAAATGATTACGGGACGTACGATTGGCTATGATGGGAACCTGGTGTCGCTGATAATATCACCCATCAATATGTGTATACCTCTGAATACCAGCTGCATTTGTCGGCTGAAATCGGGATCCTTGCTAAGCTGCAAACAGGTTTCTGTTTTCAACCATGCATTAGTTCACTTGTAAAATACTGATTAAAAACTTTTGTAGGGCTTTCCAAATCAACAACTTCTGGAATTGACATTTTTTCTCCGTTTTATGTCTGCTTTTCTTGTCAAATTATTTGCAGTGAAAAACTCTTCCCCTATTACACCTTTCACTGTAGCAGCACTTGACTTACTTGTACCAGCTTTCACCGGTTGTTACCTTCGGCAATTACCTCCCTTATTCTAGAAAGAATATATTCATGAAGCAAAGTAAGATACATCTGCCCAGTTAGATTGCACTATCTATATAAATGTGGGTATAATCGCTCCAGTATCGACAATTGTGTCGATTGACCAATCCATGTAGAAAAAAGGAACATTCATCTGAAAAGCAGATATTGTACAGGAAATTTGGATTGCCAATACAGCGTTCACGCATTTCTTCTACTAATTGTAACTGTCGATCATACTCATCCTCATTAACTTCGTGAAGCAGTTTTATCTAGTAGGGGTAGAATTTGTGAACCTTTCTTCTTCTAACGCTTGTTCGTGAACTTGTTTTCTGGTATTTTTATTAAAAACTAGTAGCCCATTTCCAAGATTTTGACAAGCTGTCATTTCGTTGTCAATGAAAATCATAAGGCAAAATCATAGGATCATGAAGAACTCAATGAGACCTTCAAAAAGAGGTATGGCACGACCCCTTTTTCCTATTCAAATTTTGAGAAGTTATTCACCCCCAGCTACGGAGTTGAAGGTACGGGGGTGAAAAAAACTGAAAATTAGGTACCCCTCAAATCAAATATCGACATGTTCGAACGTTTTCCAAAATTTTGATTTTAAATCCCACAAATTAGGAAAGTCTCCATTGGCCCACCCTGTATATTTTTCAAAATTATCATCACCTAGGAGATATATCGACGATGTTATAGTTTATATTGATTATTTATATCAATAAATTAACATATTTCTGTAGATTTTTAATTTACGTCAGACAAAATTTGCTACATCGTCGTTATTTGATCTTAAAGTGGATCGATTTTTTCATTGCTATATTACGAAATAAGTAAGAAAAATACGAAATAAGTAAAAAAATACAGGAAAACTTAGGAGAGTCGATAATTGTAAAAACATATAAACAGTGTGTTTATATTCGTTTTTCAACATTATCATCATTCAAGTTATACATATATTAACGATGAAATGATTTTTATTAATCATTTTGATCAATAATTGTATATGTTTTTTGGGGAATATAACTTACGTCTGGCAAATATGCAAAAAACGAAGTTATTTGGTAATCATATTGATTAAAATGACAAAAACGTATTCACGATTATCTTAAAAAATGTGAATTTTTTTAATTTATCTTGATGTCAGCGAATTATTATTGGAGATACAATACAGTTAGTCCAAGATAAGGTTGTCCACTATGGGGATATCTGAAACGGTAATAGATACAGTTTTGGTTAAATAGGAAACAAGTTGCGTCACAGAGGGGCTATCTATATGGAAGGATGAAATTCAAGGAAATATTTTTAATTTTCAAGTCATTTTGGAAAAACTGAATTTTTTTAATTTCTTATTTTATTTTTTCTGCTGTTATAGTCAGAGTTGGAAGGAAATGAAAAATACTCCTTTACAGAAACTTTTTATAAGTTTTCTTGTGTTGATATCAGATTTACTTTTCAATGTTTCGTTATCGAACAACCATCATCAACTTTATTTTTTCAAATACGGCCCTATTTTGAAGAATACCGTGTACAAATGTCCATTATTCTCCAAATATAGATAACATCTTTTAACTGATGAATTTTAAACGTTATTTAATATGTCGGTTGTACTGCTTTCGAAAGCTTCCGTATCGAAAATATGCTGGTAAACGTTATTCTTAATGTACCCCCCAGAGAAAGAAGTCTAGCGGAGTGATCTCCGGCGAACGTGGTGGCCAGGAAACTGCTGAATGTGTACCTATCCATTTGTCCGGAAATCTACCCGATAAGTATTCCTCTACCATTTCGGCATTATGTGCAGGCGCACCATCTTTTTGGAACCAACAGTTACTAATATTGGCAAGTGGCAAGTAATCTAGGGTTTCTTTCAAATCGCGTTGAAGTAATGTGCGATAACGCTCCTTGGTAAGTGAGTCGTGGTAAAAATAAGGACCAATCAGTCGTGTACCTACCAAAAATTCCAGTCCACATATTAAAGCCAAAACGGTGCTGATGTCTACCCATTCGGTGAACCCTGGGGTTCTCTCTCGACCAATTATTAGTATTTCGCCTGTAGAAAATACCATTATTGTTTACCATACTCTCGTCCGACCAAATAATTTTATAGGGGAAGTTTGGCCTTTCCTCGTATACCATTCGCAGAAAGTTCTTCGCCTATCCTCATCGCCTGGTCTGAGACCTTGGAAAATTCTAAATTTGTATGGATGGAATTTATGTTTCCTCAAAATAAAATGAGCAGTCGATTTTGGAATTCCACTTGTACTCTCAATTTCCCGAAGTGCTATTTTTGGATTTTCAGTTACAGACTACATTACATTTTCTTCGTTTTCTTCATTACAGCGTTTATTTCTGGCTGATACTGGTTTTATTAACCACCCACATTGCTTAAGGTTTGTAATCTGTCGTCCAAAAATTTTTCTACTCGGTTGTTTTCTCTCTGGATTATTGTTGTTAAAAATTGTTGTTGTTGTTGTTAAAATTATTCAGATACAAACGCTCAGCTTCCACAGCATTACTGTGGCATAAAATAAAATACTTGACCATATCAAACTTTTCCTCTGGTGAAAAACTACTATCCATTCTAAAACAAGAGGAAAGCCTGCATTCAACAATCAGAAGTCGTAATGTGTACTGAATGACATTTTAGAGAACTATAACTTGTTTTTTGTGGAATTCGACTTTCGTCAAAACCTGCTATTTCGATTCAGACTACACATACCTACATAAACTGTAAAATGAAACTTACGAATACCTCTTTTGCACATTTCAAAATAATTTTGTGACGTAGTAGGTAAAAGTTTTACATTCAACAATAATAAGAAGATTTGTTAAAACTGATTTTATAATCTCTCAAAATTGTGCATTTGTGTACTTCATTGTAGCTAGTTTAGGTCTGTAATTAATTTATGGTTGCTCTAGGTGTGTTTATTTTAGCAATAATTACAAAAAGTCAACGTGAACTTTTTATTTTCTTGAACTACGATACCCAATTTTGGTGAATTGTTTTAAATTCAGGTCCGTACTCAATAGTTTATTAAAAAATTCGTGATGATGGCCGAAAAGGTCCTGAAATGTAATGTTATCGTCATATGTGATACATCATTGAATTCAGAAATAGAATATTGTGTATCTGGTAGTAAAAGCAATACATTCCCGGACGACATTGAAGTCTGGGAATGTGCTTTTACTACGAGGTACACATACTATTTTTTCAGAAATCGCAATCAGCATTATCAAAAACTAAGGAATTCTACATATTGTTTGCGTGAATTCAATAACTGTCTAAAATGTAAACAAGCCGGCAAAAATTTTCCCGTATCGTTTTCGATACGGGAAAGTACTTTTTCTGATATCGTTCAAGAATGCTCACTTTCTCGGAGCAACTTTAGGCCTCAAAATACGCTAATCTAGTATTTTAGTCCGTTGCTAAGCAACGAACTTTCCCGGACCGTTTTCGGACCTAAACGGTACGGGAATAGTAATTTACGTAACAAGTCCAGAATATACTGTTTTTTTGGACGAGTAGACCAAATTCTAGGACGAGCGTTAGCGAGTCCTGGAAGTCTACTAGTCCAAAAAAACTGTTTTCGGACGTGTTGCGTACACTATTTTTTCGGCAACCATGTAGAAATAACAAATCAATGAAACGCATTTAGTCTAAGAGACGAAAAGAGGTCGACCTTCACCCATTTGTTAACCGGATGACACATACTTTTTTTTTCAGTTACATAAATAGACAAAAACGCCTAAAATGTGTTGCCTATGAAAAGGTGGTTATGACTATATACAGTGAGTTCCAAAAATTTGCACCGTATGGAAACTTTTTTATTATCAATTTGACAGAAAATTTTATTCTTAATAAAAATTGGTGCATGACGAATTACTTATATTCAAGTCATCAAACTTATTAATAATAAGTGTTTATTTCTTTAAGACAGCCATAAAACTGTATAGAGAATGTCAATACAGGAGAACGAGAGAAAAAATATACACACACATATACATATACAAATTAACATATTTGACAATTACGACAAATAATCTTTAACATCATAAAAACAATGTTCTGTCAAGAAATGCTTCAACTTTCTCTTGAATACATTAGTGGATCCACAACATTTCAAATCCGTTGGAAGAGCATTAAACAATCTAGGTGCCATATAATTTATACGTTAAGTTATATTTAGCAACTGGTACAAAATAGTTTTCCCTTTGACGGGTGTTCAAATTATGGGTTTCTTTATTTTTAATAAATGTAGATTCATTACTTGTGTAAACATGTACACATAATTGATATATGAAGAGGCAAGCCAATGTTAATATTTTCAGATTTTGGAATATAGGTCTGCATGATTCACGATTCGAAAGGCCAATCATAGAGCGTAGAACTCGTTTTTGAGCAATGAAAACATCACCAGCCGAAGTAGATAAGCCCCAGAACATAATTCCATACCGGAGCCTACTTTCAACCTGGGCGTAGTAGAGCTGCAACAACTGATCAATAGTCAGAACACATCGCAGATTTCTCATCTGGAAAGAAATTGAATTCAACTTGGAAACTAGGTTTGGACAATGTTTCCAGTTCAGATTTCTGTCGATCTGAAGACCTAAAAATGTGGTATGTTCTAGGTTAGTTTAGACTAGAGGACACTGTTCATTAGTTCTAAACGCTATGTCTTCTTGCACATGATGAAATCTTAGCGCTTTCGTTTTATCAACGTTGAGGTATAAATGACTAGCTGAAAACCCATTATTGAGGCCACTCAGTACTTCACGGCACATATCTGTCAAGGAAGGCTCTGATGAGTGAGAAATAACAAGTGAGGTATCATCAGGATACATCGTGAAATGTGCTGAAACAGGAAGCTGATCTAGATCGTTGATGTATAATATAAAAAGTATAGGGCCGAGTACGGAACCCTGAGGTACTCCTATATCTGTTGTTGCAAATTGAGATGGATTATCGTCAACAACTACGAACTGTTTTCTATTGCAAAGAAAAGTTTTCATCCAGTTAAGGGAACCTTCTCTTCATATTTATATAGTTTCTCCAGAAGAATATAGTGATTCACACAGTCGAATGCCCTGCTAAGATCACAGAAGATCCCAACAGGGCACTCGCCTGCTTCAATATATTCAATTATTTTATGGTAGTAGGAGTATACTGCTGTACTAGTAGATTTTATTATTCAGGAACCCGTGTTGATTTGGGGAAAATATATTATTGTCCTGGCAAAATGATAATAATCTATTCAAATAGCTATATTCAAATATTTTAGAGAATGTTTTAAATTTCCCAATGGTGTACAGGGGAGAACAAAAAATAGAATTATGATCAAGATTAAACTACCCTGGCTGTGATTCCAAATTTGAATATTTCGAACAGTTTAGTTCTTATTTGTATTATATATTGAAATTCGAACAGAAGATAAGTACCAACAGAAACATTTTAATTCTTATTTATACTAAATTTCGAGCACTTCCCGGCCTAGTCCGGGAACCGGCCTAGTCCGGGAAGTACGTACTTCCCGGACTAGGCCGGGAAGTGCCAGAGAAAAAGTGTCCGGGAAGTGAACACTTCCCGGATGGTTGCCGAAAAAGTACTTTCCCGTATCGAAAACGATACGGGAAAATTTTTGCCGGCTTGTTTACATTTTAGACAGTTATTGAATTCACGCAAACTATATGTAGAATTCCTTAGATTTTGATAATGCTGATTGCGATTTCAGAAAAAATAGTATTTGTACCTCGTAGTAAAAGCACATTCCCAGACTTCAATGCTTGTTGGCCTCGGCTTAACGCCTCGGCCAACAATTTACATGTCGTCCGGGAATGTATTGCTTTTACTACTAGACACACAATATACTATTCCCGTACCGGTTAGGTCCGAAAACGGCCCGGGAAAGTTCGTTGCTAAAATACTAGATTAGCGTATTTTGAGGCCTGAAGTTGCTCCGTGAAAGTGGGCATTCTTGAACGATTTCAGAAAAAGAAAATACTTTAAAAAACTGTATTTTTTGAAACAGGACCGTATTTAAAAAAATGAAGTTGATGGTGGTTGTTCGTTGAAGAAACGTTGGATAGTTAAACTGATATTGTCTAAAGAAAGCTCATGAAAAGTTTCTGTAAAGAAGTATTTTCTATTTCGTTCCAACTCTGACGATAACTCCAGAATAAATAAAATAAGAAATTAAAAGATTCAGTTTTTCCAAAATAAATTCCATACTTCCATATAGATGGCCCCTCTGTTACGCAACTTTTTTTCCATTCAACCTAAACTGTATCTATTACCATTTCAGATATCCCCGTGGTTGACAATCTTATCTTGGACTCACTGTATATGAAAAAAGGATATAAAAAATATGTGTATTTGCAACCTTCAATGTTATCATCATTTAATATTGATATATTCATGATCAAGCAGTTTTTATCTTTTAATTTGATCAAGAATGACCCACAATACAAGCTAAGCTTAGGTGGCCTTTCTTATCGAAAAAAATAACCAATAGTAAATATCTAATTGAATAAACTTATTTTACTTACTTGCAGTGGGTAATAACGTGACCTATATTATCGAATGCCGATCAGACTATAACTGGCAGTTGTTCGAACCTCCTTGGGAACAGTTGCCAAAAAATATAATCGAAGCATGTGAACAGGGCGAACAGAACAAACACTATATCAATTACATTGTACACATGATAATCAATAAAATGAGAGAAATAACCACCACATTACCAGCGTCTGCAATCAAAATAGTGACGAAAAAACTTGTGGAACGGTTTCCGAAAACATTCCAAGATCTAGATGAAGACGGTGTCCTTATAGGTGATGGCACGCATTCGATATTCAAGAAACTCCACGTCAGAAATCATTACCTCAACAGATCCAAGAAGAGACCCACACAGTTTGAAAAGTTTATTGCACAAAGTGGAAAGCAAAATGTTTCAAATTCTGCCAATACGATTGATATGGCTCTGATAACGGAGAGAGATGAAAAGTTGAGGGAAAAATTAGAAGACTGTTTTCCAGAGCAAAGACAACTTTTAAACGAACATTTCTCAATTGAAATAATTAAGAAAAAATGTCCCATTTTGTTAACAGAAATTGGTGCGAGTTTCCATTTCTATAAGCTCACTAATTCCAACATGACCCAGTTGGGACCAGCAGTGGAAGAAAAATTCAATAAATTCCTCAAATTAAATGACACGGAAGACATGGTAGAAGACAAACCTAAATTATTGATAATTTTGGATATTGTTTCTAGGCATTTCAAAGAGGATATCAACTCTATTTACTTGGAATTCGATGTGAGTTTTGATGCAGAGCAGATGAATCAGTCATATAATGAATTTTTTTTTCAGGATCTTTCAGATACCCAGATATTGGGGTCACATCCTCAAATTGTAAAAATAGGTGAGTTACCTCGAATAACTTATTTCTGACTGTGCTACTCATATGGAGTTTGACAAGTTTCTCAATATTTATAAAGAACTGATTTAATTTTTCAAACTATCCGCTTTGTTGTCGACTTTTGATCGTGATTTACTAAGTATTTCTGACATAAATTATTTTTTATTGAAGACTAGTGTTTTCTGTACTATTAAATTCTATTTTTCGACATCACAACTAAAATAGTATGTCCAGACCTCCACAGCTTTTATTACCTCCTCGTTGGAAGAAAATTTACGACCTTTTAAACTTTTTTTCAGTTGAGGAAAGAGATGATAGTCGGACGGGGCCAAATCTGGTGAATAAGGGGGGTGTTCTAGTAATTCAAACCATAAATCACGAATTTTTAGCATGGCAACATGAGATTTGTGTGCAGGGGCGTTGTCCTGCAAAAACAAAACAACTTTGGATAACCTTCCGCGTCTTTTCTCTTTAATTTTTTTTCGTAGAGCGGTCAGTAATGTCGAATAGCAATCTCCAGTTATTGTTCTACCCTTTTCCAAAAAATCAGTCATGATTACTCCATGGCAATCCCAAAAAACTGAAGCAAGAACTTTTCCAGCAAATTTTTGGACACGAAACTTCTTGGAGAACCGGAGTGTCGCCATTCCATCGATTGTTGCTTTGTTTCTGGATCGTAGAAATGTACCCAAGTCTCATCCATAGTAACAATTCGGTTTGAGAAGTCTACATCGTTTTCAAATCGAGCACAGATCGAACGCGATGCTACTACCCTTGCACCATTGACGTGAACTATATGATGAACGCGTTTGTATGAAATATTCAGTGCTTCAGATATCCGTTTTAGCCTAATTCGACGGTCTGTTGAAATCATGTCATGAACTGCATCGATATTTTCGGGGACTGACACAGAAACTGGCCTTCCCGATCGGTCATCATCTTCAATGGAAAATTTACCTCTTTTGAAGCTTGCAGTCCAATTTTTCACGGTCACATACGAAGGACATTGATCACCAAGGGTATTAAGCATATCTTCGTAAATCTGCTTACCTCTTAACCCTTTTAAATACAAGTACATGATGATGGCTCGATACTTCAATTTTTCGATTGCCACAACTTCGGTGGACATGTGTTTTCTTTTAAATTATTGCTTAACTCTGGTTTACTTTTTTGACGTCAAAATTTACACTTACACTTCTAAGTTATTGTTCGTTGCTATGGTAACGCAATATTTTGTTTATGCAGGGAACTGGTCTAGGCTAACTAGATATCAATACATTCTCGTAATGTAAAATGTGATATGACATAAGTATACCTTTCGTTGTCATGGAAATGAGAAAAACATAGTTAAAGTTCCGATTAGTCATCAAAGATTAATTGTTGTCACTGTAGTGCCTAAAAATGAATTCTAATATCGATTCTTTGAATGGTACAGCAAAATCTCGGTTAATATCTAATGATGCGCATAAAAAAGAAAATGGCAAGTTCATCAAATGGGAAAAGCAAAGGCAAAGGCAAAAGGCAAAGAGGTATATTCAATTAAATTTACAATAAAAAGTGTATAACACATTACAACAAAGAAATAAATAAAAAGTTTAAAACACACAGTAAAACTATCACTTTGCCACAGGGGGGAAAGGAGGGAATAATACTGGGTTTTTGGAGTGGGGTATTGCCTGCCCTGCTGAGGCCTTCAGCGGGCGAGAGACACCGTGCTCATTCCTGCGTTGCAGGCCTACGATGTTTTGTAGGTTTTCCTCTGCCGTAAGTGTTAAGTCGATGGTCAGTTGGAGCTTCCCCGTCTCCTCCAAGTTATACGGGGGGTTTTGTTTGATTATGTGTTAAGCATCAGACTATTGAATTTCATTATCGAGGGGGATTTTCAGTAGGTGGCTTCCCGGAAAAAAGTAGAAAAAACCGGGTTAAGACATTGTTGGCTTCATGTAGGAGCCTTGGCTCGTCTTTTTATTTGTGGTGGAGGTAGTGGTCACTCGCCCTCTGGGCGCTCATGGAAAATATCTAATGCCTTGTAGATCGGCCCACCATGCCTTCTTGGCCTGTTATGGTGGGCTCGGACTGCTGTTATGTCCCTTGTCAATGGACTTCCAAGGATGAAGAAGCGGTAGAACTTATCAGAAACTTGTCTGATATGTTCTTCGATTGATTGAATATCGGCTAGCTCTCGCAGAGATACTAACCGAATGTACCTGTCACTGTTAGTGACGATACGGAGCACTTTATTCTGCATCCTCTCCAGTTTTACCATCAGGTAATTGGGGAGGCTGCAGAAAACTGGACAAGCATAGGTCATCGCTGGCCTGATGACCTGTTTATAAATAAGCATTTTATTCTCAAACGCCAACCCGGAGTTCCTCGCAATCAGGGGGTAGGTCCCTACCATTGCGGCACATGCCCTTTGGATTGCCAGGTTGACGTGGGTCCTAAGTATGAGCTTTTTGTCCAGCTGTACTCCCAGGTACCGCACGGTATCGGACTCATCAATCTGGTTTCCCAGAACTCTAAATCCCTCAGGGATAGCTACACTTACGGTAGCGCGTTTCCTTGTGAAATTTATGAGTTCTGTTTTACCAGAGTTCATCACTATTTTGTTTTTCGCCATATACGGCACGACTGACTCCTTCCTCTACATGGTTCTCCACCCAGTATGCGGCTGACGAGCTATAGTTTGACTGAGCATATATAGCCGTGTCATCCGCATATATGGCCGTGTTCGTGAACTCATTAGTGGGAAAGTCGTGAGTATATAGCGAGTACAAAAGTGGGGATAAGCTCGATCCCTGCGGCACTCCTGCTCCGGCCCGCATCTCTGAAGAGCTGGTACCGCCTACTCTAGCCTTGAAAGTTCAGTCGACAAGGTATGAGTCTAGAATCTTCACCATGCATTCAGGCATGCCTGCCCGTAGCATCTTCATGATAAACCCCTCTATCCAGACGGTGTCGAATGCTTTTTGAATATCCAGCAGGACCATAACTGTGTTGAGTCCTAGGTGGAAGCCCTCCTTCACATCGTGGACAATCCGGGCTACCTGTGAGGACGTGGAATGTCCTTTTCGGAACCCGAATTGTTCCGCCGGTATGAGTTTGAGCTTCTCCTCTAGGCTCACGAATCTTTTCAGGAGGATTCTATCTACCACCTTGGCTATGGCGCTTAGCAGTGATATGGGGCGGTAGCTTTCTACCCTGTTGTCTGGCTTGCCCTTCTTCAGGATTGGGATAATCTCCGCCAGTTTAAGCGTTGGTGGGTAGGTCTGCCATTTTATAATGGCGTTGATGCTATGTACTAGCTGTACTAGAGACTTCCTCGGCAGATTTCTGAGCAGAACCGTGTCTATTTTATCGGCGCCAGCAGCTTTGCTTCTAGGGAGCCGTTTTATTGCCTCCAGGACCTCCTCGTAGTTGGTGATCAACTTCGTGAGGTCCCTCGTGCAGATCTTGGTGCTTGGCCTTGTTCTAAATTCGTTGGCTTCCCTAGAAACAGCCTCCTGCTCCGGGGTGGAATCGGCACTCGTCTGGAACACGCTCTGGTAATACTCAGCGAATAGCTTCGCCTTTCCCTGTTCGGCCGTTTCCAGAGTCCGACCATTCCCTACGGCTGGAATCTCTTTGTGTCTCTTTCAAAGACGTTTAGACATTCGCCATAGGGAATTGTCGGACGCTTTCAGACTTTCGAGTTTCCTCTTCCAGACCTCGTTTCTATGTTTTTTAATAAGTTCTTTTATTTCACTTCCTAGGCTCATCATATTTTCACGATGGACAGGCCTTCGAGTGTTCTGCCACTTACGCCTTTCCGTGTGATTCAATTTGATGAGCCCTAGGATAAAGTCTGGAAGAAGATCTCTATCTTCTCTCACGGCCCTCTTTTTGGTGGTGACGTCCCTGGCTTCTCGGATGTTCTCTATCAGCCTCCGAGTTTCGGTGTCCACATTATCGCGCTCGATTTGTGGCGTTATGTTTGTTTTTGTAATTAGCACTCGCCTGTACTACTTCCAATCAGTTGTGGAGTAGTCATACATGACTCTCACCCCCTTAGGGGGTGCTCCACCCTTGACTGAGAAGAGCACAGGGTCGTGATCCGAAATGAGCTCGGGGGCCGTTTTGAGTCTAGAGATGCCGAAGACGTTCTTGTATACCACCAAATCGAGGGTCGAGGGAGACTTACCGTTCCAAGGAAAGTGCGTATGCTCGCTAGGATAATCAATGATGACATTGTTATCCTGTGAATATTCCCAGAGCGTCTTTCCATTCGCGTTGGGCCATGCGGCACAGTTCCACTCAGGTCTTCTAGCGTTGAAGTCTCCCGCCAGCAGCACTTTGTGCCCGCTTTGGAGGAGATTATCCAAATCCATCGCCTCGAACACGTTTTGTGGAGGGTTGTATACCACATATATCCTTGTCCCACAGGCAAGCTCTATGCCTGTGTGTTCGATCGAGCTTTGCCTCTGCGGCAAGGGTACATGTGGTACACCTGCCTTCACGAGTATAGCGACGCCGCCCCCTCTCACCGCATTGGGCCTTTCCCTCCTGATGGCAGTGAATCCCCTGATTTGCAGCTTATGCTCCTGCCGAAGCTTTGTCTCGGATAGAAGCATTATATCAATCTTATGCCTATGGATGAACTCAGCAACAAGTTCATACTTGTTGCTGATTCCATCCACATTGAGCATGCACACCTTTATGGGCATTTATAGGCCGTAGCCTTGAATATTTTCCATGACCTTCCAGAAGGCCAGGAATTTCTCGTTACCGTTTTGGGCCCTACTGAGGCCCTCGATAATGTCATCCATTGCCTGCAATAGGCCTTGGGTGTTCACCAGGCTCTTTATAGTCTGATGCTTCTCCATGTAACTACTTACGGCATTGGATAGATCTGGCTGATCTGCCCTCTGCGGTATTTGGGATGGGGGTAGGGATTGTGGGGAGGGAGCCCTGTGACTTACTGCATTTTGCTGCTCTCGTAGCTGGTTCTCTCTTTCTCTCTTCCTCTGCTCCCATATGTTGTTGTCCACGGCAGGGGCTGGCTTGAATCTCTGCTTCGGGTCTGCTTTTGCTTTCCGATCTTCTTGGGCCTTGATGTGGAGCTGATATGTCTCGCAGACTTCCGAGCAGGATGTGTGTGCTCCTCCGCAGTTGAAGCATACCGCCGGGGTGGACCTGGGCTTGGGGCATGCTCTCGACCAATGCTCTCCAGCACATTTCATGCATCTCACTGCTCTGTTGCAATTGGACTGAGCATGTCCCCATGCCTGGCATCGATAGCACTGAGTGATGGTTCTCTTGTTCCTCTTTATCTCCCATCGTACTATGACTCCTCCCACTTCCCGGAGATTTTTGTTAAGCTAACTGACAGTTACTTTTTTGTCAGTGAGTACGTTGAAGAGCTTTCTCTCAGTGCCATTGATCTCGGTGACGCCGTAGGTGTCCAGGCCTTGCCTCTTCAGGTCCTCGGCTATTTCTTCAACTTTGGGGGAGTGGTCCAGCCCCTTCAGGACGAAGGCGTGCTTTCTTTCCCCCGGCAGAGTATATGTGTGGAATTGGACACCATCCACCTTAAGTCTGTTCTTCAGACTGGTGTGGTCCTCTGACGTACTCGTGTATATCAGCGATGACTTGGCCGTATACTTGTACGTCAGATTTCCTTGGAGCTGTTGTTGGAGCGAGTTCTTGGTTTCGGTGTCCAATTTTATTGTCCCCTCGATGATGATCGGGGGACATTTTTTGTGTCTATTTTCTGCCGGGGGTGCCGGTTGTTTACTTGCTGTTGTTGCCTCTACTGTGGCCGTCTTCCTTGTGGGGGGAGCTTTACTTGTAGTCGCCTCTCCTTGGGGTTCTTCTGAGGGCTTGTCTACGTTGTCGATCTCTTCCGCAATCGCCTCGAAAGAGTTGTTGAGCTGAATTGGGGCGTCTTGGAGGGTGAGGGGTGTCCACTTCCTCTTTGCCGTTTTTTTGGGCAGTTGGAAGCCCTGGTCATCCTTCTCTTTGTTGGTCTTTGGAGGGGACTTAAGGATTTTTAGTATTCCCTCCAGTCGCTCCTTTTCCTTCGCCGCTTCTTTCTCGAACATTTCCCGATAGTGGTCGGTGACCTCCCTCAGCTCCCTGTCTTGGATTCTCAGCCAAGGGTAGTCTGCCAGTTCTGGAGGGATGGGTCTGCTGGTTTTGCAGAATAGGTAGACTTTCTCGTTGACCTTCGTCTTCACGTGGTTATCCAACGCCTTGATTTGATCAAAAATCTGGCTGTACGTTGGATATGCCTCCCTATTCTGCTCCTCCTGTTCCATAATTTCCACTATCGGAGAAGTTCCACCTCCTGTTGCCTCTCCAGGCGATTGCGGGGTTGTTGGGGTTGTAGGGGGGGAAACTGACTTCCTTTTCACGAGTAGTCTCGCTTTTGTGAGGCGTTGTTTTGCCTCCTCTCGCTCTTTCCTGAGCTGCTCGTCAAGGATTTGTTGTTCCCTGACGGCAGCACAGAATATTGCGAGGCCCTTTGGAGGGGTGGATTTTGCTGTTTGCGGGGGGTCGAGATCCATGCCGGTAGCCACTTCTTGGATCGTTTCCTCTATAGTTTTGATGGCCCTTTCCTGGTTTTTCATTGTCTCTATCCTTTCAATGAGACTTCTTCCTGCCCTCTCCACCTCAGACTCCTGTTCCACAGTGCTGCTGGCGCCTTCGCTGTTGTTGTTGGCGGGCGCGCTCTGATCCTTTGGTTGGTCCTCCTCCTCGGTTGCCTGAGGAGTGATTATGACTTCGTTTGTGGGGAGGATTGCGTAGTCCGAAAGGGTTCGAGTTAAACGTTTTGATGGCCGTTCTCCCTTAAGGCTGCCCTCTTCGCTTGCGTCTGGATCGTTATTTGTGATTTCTGGCTCTGTGTTTACAGGAGTCTGATCTGGCATTTTGGGGATTGACGGGTTTAGCACCACTCTTCTGCCGTCTTTATCGTAGGTGACCTCGAAGATTTCAGCTCTTAATCTTCGCCTGGGAACTTTGGGGAGGGGGGCATTTCCTCCTCCTGATTTAGCCTGCAACTTAGCGTCGAGAATACCGCCAAAGAATTTCTGTGTCGATAGGAAGTTCTCGGTTCCCGTGTTATTTATTTTCGGCAGGAGGAGAGCTCCTGGCTTCCCTCTGGTGGTCACCTACGAATGCGTTTTTGGTGTTGTTCTTGTCCCCCGTATACTTCTCATTAGAGGCATTGTTAGGGCTGTCGGTGTGGACAGCTTTTGGGGCAGGACGCTTTTGTGCCTGCACAATGTCTTTGAGTGGGTGTTTAGATGCACTCTTTTGAGGGGTATTTTGGGGGTTGTTGGGTGGGGTGCTTTCACCCTGTCGGTTTTGGACAGGGGAGACGTTGTTCCGGGGGGTGAGATCCTTCTCACCCCCCGAAGTGTTTAACATTCTTCACAGATGCGTGAATTTGTTGACTTTGAATGTTAATGCCACTTGATTGGTCTAAATGACCAAAGTGGGCGTGGCTTCTCGCCTAGGTCTAGACGCCGGCTCCCAGGAGCTGTGAGTATTTCCGCAAGATATACCCACTCTCCTGCTCACCTGATCTAGACACGGGCCACTACGAGTGATTTACTGTGTGTTTATCACTTTCCGACACTAAAAAAGTACACTTTACGAGATAAAATTTTGTAAAATTTGCCTAGAGTTGTACACGACTGCTCTGGACGGCTGGCCAGAGCGTACTCGGATGGAAAAGCAAAAGGTAACAGATATAAATGAACGAGTTGTTTATTTGACGTTACAAGTTATTGCTGTTGTTGATGTTACCATGATAACTTAAAAAAACGAGCGATTTTGAAAGTGATATCTAAACACGCAGAGGCGTGCTTTAAATAGGTAAAATGGGGAACCAATAAAAAAAAGAATAAGACAGTACATCAAATGGATGGAAAAGGTAACCAGAGATAAATGAACGAGTTGTGCTGTCTTGCATTTGTTAGTAATATTTTATATGAAGTTACAAGGTACTCCTCTTAGATCAATAATATAAAAATTGTTATTTAGACTTCACGTTTCTCGACTTGTTGATGTTGCGCGTTTTTGAAAGTTCGATTAAACATGCCTCATCGTGCTTGAAAGGGGTAAAATGGGGCACGAATAAAATAAATACCGGGTGACACAGCAGACATGTAGCAGCCTGTAGTTTTTTTATTTGGAGAGATGAAGATTTGAAATTTGCAGAAGTTACGTAATCAATGATAGCGCTTCATTTGAATCTAACGACAACTTTTTTCAACTACCTGTTTGGTCGGCAGTAACTCCAACTTCTTTTTTTTTAGTGACACCCTGTATATTTATCCAGCCTATCTTATTTGTTTTGAAATTCTCCATTCAACCGTGTATCACAAAGTGGCATTCGTTTCTCAATTCGCAGAAGAATTGCATTTTATTGAAAAACATCAAGTTGGCTGTTATCCGAATTCGATAATCTTTCGATGCTTGGTAGGCTTGGAAATCCAAAGAGTATCAGTTAAGCGATATAATTTCAGTTTTTTCCATTCCTGATCACTTCCTACAGATTGTCAATAATTTCTTTAATAAAAAGAAAAAAACATCTGAAAATAACTGACAATAATGCGAAAACTGAGATAGGAACATGTAGGAATTTGGCTACTTGTGAAACGTTCCAATTAATCCACAAATGCTGCAATTAGGAAGCAAGGGTCATAAGAGAGAGAGAGAGAGACCCACAATTTTGAAGGAAAAGTTGGGTAGAATGTTATTTTCTCAAAAAAAGGAGTTTTGTTCCTTTCGAAAGTCAGTATATCATGTTTTATTGTTGAATGGATATATACCAGCTACTACTTCTTATTTTTATTGAAATTAAAAGCTTTTATTATTATTTAACTTGCTCTGTGTGTGTTAGATCGGTACAAATTTTGCAAGCTGAATTAGAACCTACGGAATTGAAATTTCACATGTTGGTTCAGTTCTGATGACGGTTTCGGAAGTTTTCTCAAAGGATTTGGACGTCAAAAATTACAGCAAAAATAAAAAATAGGTAGGGGGGCTCGCCTCCACCCTTTTTATAAAAAAATGTTGGAAAACTCGCGAAATTAAAATCGGAAAAATCCGTAAAAATAGTGAAAAATATCTGATCATTGAATTATAGGGCTTCAAAAAAATATACCCCTCTTCCCCCCTCGAAAGCTAGATAGAGAACGCGTAGAAATTCAGACAAATTTCCATCGGTATCATACATGGAAAATTACGAAAAAAATATGTCTGTCGGTGGGCTCGCTACCTCCCCTCTTCTCAAAAAATTTGAAATGAACAGACTAAGAAAAAAAATTTTTAAAGTGAATTTACCCATTATTTTGTAACACTATAAAATTTCAAATCATATAAAAGCTTGCGAGATTAAATCTTGAGCTAATTTTAAATTTAACTTACAATAAGAAATACATAGCAGGTTATCACACGTTAAAAGGTAAGGGCTGCGTCTTCCCTAGCTCACCCTAGTCTCTCGAAGACTTCCGAGGGTTGCGCGTAGGGGTGCAATCGGTTGACGGAAATGACAATTCCTTTTTCTCACGACAAGCTTTCATGTCATTTATAATTTTATGATTTAACAAAATGATGGTTTTAATCCACTTTAAAATTAATTTTCTTCTTTTTAGTGCATTAAATAAAAGCTTTTTTCTAAAAAGTTTTTTAAAAGTTTATTTATCTATAGTCTAACCAAATTTCTTGAGTTAAAGTCAATACAGAATGTTTAACCTTCTGTTCGAAAGGATATGTCCCATTCTTGCAACGAAGAAGAGAAATTTTTGTCCTATTGACAACCATGTTTCGTCACTGATTGATATAATATTCGCATAAACGGATGTATAGAACAATGATGAAAAAGCAGGTGTAAATATTAGTAGCCTACATTTGAAGCGATACATCACTAGTTATACAAAAATATTAAATAAAATATCACAATTACATAAAAATTGACATTTGACATATGTCAGTAGTTCAAACGTCGGAACATGCAGACCTAATTTTTTCTTCCAAAATTGTGGTGTTATTTGAAACATTGGAACTGAATCTCCCTTGCTCGCATAAGCTCTGCTTTCGAGAGGTTTTCTCCGAAAACCTGGAAATTTCGCAAAAACAAAAAACAAAATTAGACTCCATCCATTTGCCGTAGGTACCCGTAAGAAGGCCAAAGCAGTTTATTATGCTTGTTTTGTTTTCCCGAGTGATGAACGGATCCAGATAGGAAAAAACTATCTTTTCTCGGAACCTTCATTATACGTAATAGAAAATTGAATCACACAATCATCAGAACAACTATTTTTGGAAAATATTTTTGTACTCTTTCTCATAAATATTAATTTATTAACCGATTTGGAACTAGTTGGAAAAATCAAAGTGTTTGCTGATGATACCAACTTAATTTACAACGGATATAGTTTACAAGAAATTTAAAAAAATTTTGAATGACATTGAGAAAATATCGTCTGGGCTAATATACCAACTAACTTTAAATTACTAAAAATCATCATTTATGGTTGTGATCAAAAGATTGACTTTTGTCGATTTCAAAGAACTTTTCAATTGCAAAAGTGAAATAGTCTCAACATGTTGAAATGCAGAAAGCAAATATCTCCAGTAATAGGAATTCTTTTCATAATCAGAAACTTTTTACCATTGGAATATTGGAAATTCATTTATTATTCTTTAGTCTTTTCAAAACTTCAGTACTTAATCTCAGTATGGGGAACGGCAAAAGAATGTGTACTTCAACCATAGAAACCACTACTTAACAAAATCATCAAGAGTATATTCAAACTAGAGCACAGGGAACCTACAATAAATTCATACAAACCAAAACAAATTCTGGATATGCATTCTCTTTATAAGTCAAAGATTTGTACTTTCATTCATCAAGTCAAAAATAACTTCAAAAACTCTAATTTGGTTTTCAACCTCATTTAAAACAATCATAACCACTTGACGAGGCAATCATATAATTTGTCAGTAATCAAAGTGAAAACAAATGTGGGTCAACAATCAATATACTCTAAAGGAATAATGCATCAAAATGAATTGCCAAAATCTTTAAAATCCAATGGTAAAATGAGATTTGGAGTTTTGAAGAAATGTTTATTATCATGAATTTTATAAATAATATGAAAATTAGAAATATCTAGTTGATAATTAATTTAGGTTAGTTGAAAATGTGCTTATTGTTTTTTTCCTGTCATAAACTTGTATGTTTCTTGGGAAATAAATGAAATGTTAAATAGACGTTAAGTAGCTTTGGGTGATAGTTATTTCTATTTTTTCAGGTGGCTGCAAGATTCCCAATAAGGCATACTTTGTATATTGCGAACAGACCTCCATTAAAGAAGATGGCTTCCAGACCTTCAACGACGCTTTCCGCATGGCGTTTGCTTTGTATATCAATTTTAGTTTGAAATATCCAGCTGATATATCTACAACAATGGAATTCGTTCAGAGATATTTCTTCAAAATCCATCCTGACTTGGGCTCAAAGTGCAACAGATCTTTTTCAAAGGTTATACGACTGATTAATAAAATGGGGAGGCTCTGAAGTTAACGAGCATTGTTTTTAATTCAGAGTGTACGGTATATGAGATTATATTTATTCTGAAAATAATAAAAAATAATCTAGTGTGAAAACTATCACTGTTCTTTACTCGTAGAGCAATCTAGTTACTTCTGAAATTTTAAAATAACATTGAGCCAGACTGTTCTATAACGATAATTTCAATACCTTTCAATTGATGTATAATTTGATCACTGTTTCTTATAGACATTCAAGAGAAACGTGTCTCCCTCAGAGATAATTTTTTTTTGAGACCGATGATATTTACAAATATTTTGTATTTTACCAAGTGATAATACGTTGACTGCTGATATATTTGATTTTGAAACGCCGTTGTCTTATATTCCTTCCTCAATATTTTTTTTACAAAACAGCTTTTCAAAGTAAAAAATACCATAATTACCTTGCAAAACTTGTCTTTATTTTGATTCGACAAGTAAGCATAAAACAAAAATAATAAGAATTTTTGAACACGGAAATTGCACTTTTGGAAAGAAGTTCAACTATAGACATTTGACTATGGATATTTCAAATGATTAAAATGATATGCTCAAACTCAATCTTTTCAATCTCTTTGGATTTTCAGAGTTTGTGAATTTGTTAATGATGGAATATATATGAATAAATTATTTACAACGTCCGAATACATTAATTCATATTTCACATCATTGAATATTCTAGAATATTATATGATGATGTTTTGACCTTCTATATTTGTGTTGAAAAGAAGTTATTGCGTTTAGGTATCTTATAGAAAAACCAGTATTTCTCAACGTTTCGGCAATATTGTCCTCCATCCTCAGTTCTCTAAAATATAAAATTATTGACAGTTAAAAAAAGAAAAATTGCATAAAAAAACAATTAATAAAATATTAATTTTCAAATATTTTTTTCATACCAATTAAAATTACAAAACTAGTCTTGAGAAAGATTTTCGTTCAATTTTAATTTTATTTTTGTAGACTTGCATGAGTGATTTTGGTGTTTCTTCGTCAAAAGTGCAACACAGCATATAGGTTGAGTGTAAGAGCGCCGCTTCTTGACTTCACAGTTGTAAGTAAGTAAGTAGATTATTGAATACGAAAATCCTAATATGCACAATACATAGTTTCATTTTTTTACAATATAAGAATAATAAACAAATACTATGACAAAAACAATAAATGAATTCAGGTCTAAATTTAGTATAGAATACATTGTTAAAAATATACGAAATAGGATTGAGAGAAAAAAAATACTACAAATAACAACACAATACGATAACTGACTTAATTCAGCTGAAAATTTATAATAAAATACAACTACATTTATAACAAATCACAGATATTTTGAGAGTTTTTTCTTAAAAGCTACAAGTGTATCACAAGCTTTAATTTCATTTGGAATGGAATTATACTCAACTAGACCTCGTACAAATAATGAGTTCATACCTTTACTGGTATTAGATCTGTCAATATGGAAATTGTTTGCTCCTCGTTCGTGGACCTCATGATTGAACTTGATGAACTGTTTGAATTAAGTTGGCATCAAACCTTTGACAATTTTAAAAATGAAGATCATTGCCGAGAAAGTCAACCTTTTGGTTACTGATTGCCACTGTAAAGTCTCTAGCATAAGTGTTTTAGGATTAATCTCATTCCACGATTCTGAAGTTTTTGAAGAGAATCTTTACTGTTATTGTCTAATAGAAACAGTATTGTAGAACAATAATCGAAATGCGGTTGAATGATACTATTAAAAACTGTCAATCTTGCTTTCATTGATATATGAGCCACTATTCTTGAGAAGAAAAAGAGTTTTTTAGAATTTTTTTTCTGGATTGTTATAAAGTGTTCCTTGTATGTTAAATTTTCATCCAATACAACCCCAAGGTACTTGAATTGTTTTACAATTTCTATTTTTTTATTTTCCATAATTAAAGTTATGTTATCTTTATCTATATTTTTTGTCCTACTGTGATTTGAAATGATCATAGCTTTTGTTTTTTGTACATTTAGTTTCAACTTATTTCTTATTATTAATTAATTCGTCATTCATTTTTTGAACAGAGGTCTCCACACAATCACCACTAACTGCCAACAGAGTATCATCTGCATAAAGATTAATAAATTCACAGTTAACAAAGCAGATTATGTCATTCACGTATAGTATGAATAGTAGTGGTCCAATGACACTACCTTGTGGGACACCTATATTAATCTGCCTTCTTGTAGAGAAATGGTTATTTATTTTCACAACCTGTTTTCTTTCACTGAGGTAGCTTTCCAACCATTTCAAAGCAGTTGATTTAATTCCATATGATTTTAATTTCTGCAATAGAATTCCTCTGTCTATTGTTTCAAATGCTCGTTTCAGATCAATGAACACTGCCACAATATACTTTCCTTTATCCATCAATTGGTTCCAACTAGTAACAGTCAGTTGTAAGGCTGTTTCACATGAATGTTCACTACGAAAACCTGACTGGTTTCCTAGGAAGATATTATTAATATTTATGTGTTCAATGAGTTGGTTATATGCTGCTCTTTCAATCACTTTCTCAATATCTAGTAACGTGTTGATTGGTCTGAAATTCATTGCATAATTAGAATTTTTTACTTTTGGTATGGGTATTATAATGGATGTTTTTAGCTCCTTTGGAAATATTCCTGTTGAAAAGGATGTGTTAATAAGATTCAATAGGTGAAAACCACAAGTGTCAATGATATTTTTTATTACTTGACCATTCATAACATCATGTATATTACCTTTATTTTCCAATGTAGCAATTATATTTTTAAGTTCCTTTAGGCTTATGTTACTAAAGTTTTCAAGGTTATTTTTTATTTCTGGCAGATGATTGGCGGACCATTCCTCATGATTATTTCTGGTATATATTATATCATCTACACTCGATATGAAGTATTCATTGAAACAGTTAGCAATATCATTTTCTGATTTCGCAATCACTACTCTATCATTAAATTCAAATTTTATGACTGGATTTGTAAATGCAAGGTTTTCATTTCGAATCAACTGTTTTAGCGTTTTCCACATTTGTTTAGAATCTCCATAATGGGAATCAATTGCATTTTCGTAATAATGTTTCCTTTTCAATCTAAGACTGTTATTAACTTCATTTCTATATATTTTGTAGATATTCCAAAGATTTTGTTTTTCCTCCACGTTTCTACTACACTGTCTTAAGTTTTTATAAGCATTTTCACGATTTTTTGCCTTTATATGAATTTCTTTATCGTACCAAGGTAGGCTATTTCTACTATTTTCAAATGTTTTTACTGGGCAAATTTCATCAACAACTTTTTTGAAATTTTTTGACGTTTTATCAAATATAGTGTTTACATCTATGCAATTTGTTGGCCAACTGCAATCAATCATTCTCAAATTTATCATGTGAAAATAATCTGTATTATATTTTCTGTACATTTTTGAAATTACATTTACTGGTCTGTTGTTACTTCTAATGTTAATAGGTATTGTATTTGGAACTTCGTGTACTTTGGCAAAAATATTTGGGTCATTGGTAAGTAATCACATAATCGATCAGTGTTTCACTTGTTGGTGTACATCTTGTTGGTTCGTTTATGACTTGTTCCAGACCGCATTTCATTATTGTCCCTTGAATTTTATCTCGATAGAAGTTATTGACCAAATAATCAAAATTAAAGTCACCCACAAAAACTAAACGTTGAATTTTTGTGGTAATCTTATCACATATTTCTTCGAAATCATTAATAAATTTTCCATGGTTACCATTTGGAGAATGATATACAACGCCTAAGTTAATTTTGTTATTACCTAACTGTACAGTTGTAAATATACACCAATAGTTATACTCCTCAATAGTTATTTTAGTGTTCGTTACAACAATACCCTGTCTTACATACATGAGCACTCCATCTGTAGAAGTGCGAACTCTGCCTTTTGCAATGATAATCGTGTTCAAGTATTTATATACATTGTATCTACTAGCATATATAAATACATGTTCATTAGTACATATTCCAAATATATATATATATATATATATATAAGTGAAAATAGAGTATATTTCGTTTTAATTCCGAGAGTTCTAACCTTTGACAGCTGTTTCGTGCTAACGCACTCATCAGAAAGGATTTATGGAGCTCTCGAAATCAAAACGAATCCACTCAAGAATTAATACCGTGAGGCAACACATACTATAACAGTAAGTTATTCATGACATCTACAGTCACTAGTATATATATATTTATATAATTACCATATACGAGGATATATTGAAAAATTCCTAGCCTACTATAGAACCAAACAAAATGTCAATGTCAAAATTTTTTATCAACATATCCTCCTCTTAATTGGATACATTTATTACAGCGAACCTGCAACGTCTCTAGACCTTTCAAAAAAAATGTTTCTTCTTGCTCGGCAAACCTGACCTCAACAGCTTTTATTACCTCCTCGTTGGAAGAAAATTTACGACCTTTCAAACTTTTTTTAATTTGAGGAAAGAGATGATAGTCGGACGGAGCCAAATCTGGTGAATAAGGGGGTTGTTCTAGTAATTCCGCTTTCCGCGTCTTTTCTCTTTAAGTTTTTCCCGTAGAGTGGTCAGTAATGTCGAATAGTAACCTCCAGTTATTGTTCTACCCTTACCAAAAAACCCAATCATGATTACTCCATGGCAATCCCAAAAAACTGAAGCAAGAACTTTTCCAGCAGATTTTTGGACACGAAAGTTCCCAGGTCTTGGAGAACCGGAGTGTCGCCATTCCATCGATTGTTGCTTTGTTTCTGGATCCATAGTAACAATTCGGTTTAAGAAGTCTACATCGTTTTCAAATCGAGCACAGATCGAACGCGATGCTACTACCCTTGCACGCTTTTGGTCAACATTCAAACATTTGGGGATCCATTTTGCAGCAATTTTTCTCATGTCCAAATTGACGTGAACTATATGATGAACGCGTTCGTATGAAATATTCAGTGCTTCAGATATCCGTTTTAGCCCAATTCGACGGTCTGTTAAAATCATGTCTTGAACTGCATCGATATTTTCTGGGACTGACACAGAAACTGGCCTTCCTGATCGGTCATCATCTTCAATGAAAAATTTACCTCTTTTGAAGCTTGCAGTCCAATTTTTCACGGTCGCATACGAAGGATATTGATCACCAAGGGTATTAAGCATATCGTCGTAAATCTGCTTTCCTCCTAACCCTTTTAAATACAGGTACTTGATGATGGCTCGATTCACAATTTCGGTGGACATATTTTTTCTTTTCATTTATTGCGTAACTCTGGTTTACTTTTTTGACGTCAAACTTCACACTGACACTTCTAATAAGTTGCTATGGTAACGCAATATTTTGTTTATGGTCTAGGCTAACTAGATATCAATACATCCCCGTACTTATCTATCTATTGCAATAAAAGTATTTATCATTATTATTATTATAAAAACAACTAAAATATTTTCAACTAATACTGAACTTAAACACTAATAATTGTGTCGGAGGTTAGTTGGGATTGGGATCAGTAATGTTGAGGAAAAAAACTATTGTTTTCTTGCCAACCTTTCAAATTTAATTAAATTCATCCTCAGGGCTCTATACCAATGGTTTCTCATGAAATGATTTTTTTTTTAAATATATATCTTGCCATGATGTATTAAGTACTCTGAATTACGATTATTTTAAAAATGTCTGGAAAGTACTCACCAAAAGTAGTTATTTCCGTGTTAAAATCCTTAAAATTAAAAAAGATTGCTAGACGTATTAGATACAAAAAGAAAACCACGGCACAATAAATAATACATATATATTCCTTTGCCGAAACAAATTGAACACTGAGTTAACTCAGTGTTCAGGAATGTATATATATATATATATATATATATATATATATATATATATGTATTATTTATTGTGCCGTGGTTTTCATTTTGTATCTAATACGTCTAGCTATGTTTTTTAATTTTAAGGATTTTAACACGGAAATAACTACTCTTGGTGAGTACTTTCCAAACATTTTTAAAATAATCGGAATTCAGAGTACTTAATACATCATGGCAAGATATATATTAAAAAAAAATCATTTCATGAGAAACCATTGTTACAGAGCCCTGAGGATGAATTTAATTAAATTCGAAACGTCGGCAAGAAAACAATGTTTTTTTTTCTCAACATTACTGATACCAATCCCAACTAACCTCCGACACAACTATTTAATGGATCACCAACTTATTAGATTTTGAAAACTAATAATATTCATCTAAAAATACCCTTTGTTAAACACCTTGCCAAGAAACTAAGGTTCTGAACAACGAAAAAATAAAAGTATCATATTGAAATGAGAATACAACAAAACTAAAATTCTTAACAACAATCAAAACTCCTACCCCATTTTTTAAAAAATTGAATTTCGTATATAAAATTCCATGTAGTAATGTGGAAAATGTTATAAAGGGCAAACAAAACGTTACATAACAACGAGAATGAATGAACACTGTCAACTATAGAAAAGATGCTGAAAATCTAAATAGTGCATACCTCAATTTAATCTACCGATCGAAAGAAATGAGGTGCATCGTTTGTTTTTGTGCTAATCGAACAATATCTACACCTGATTGCCTCCAGTAGTCATTCGTGTGTTGAATTAGATATTGAACAAAATCGTGAAGAGAAAACTTATTCAATTTTATTCAGTGTCTTGTTATCTCTATGCTGTTTTTATGCTCTGTTGTACATTTGACGAAGAAAAACCAAAATCTTTCTTGTGAGTATACAAAAATAAAATGAAAATTGAAATTAATTTCTTTCTGAAGACTGATTTTGGAATTTGAGCTGGTATGAAAAAGATTTTTTTTTTTATATTTTAGAGTTTTGAGGCTAAATATATTGCCGAAATGTTATCAAACTGAGAACTGGTTTTTCTATAACGATAACTTCTCCTCAACATTTAGAATATTAATTTAGAATATCATATCTATCAAAATACAGTCCACAAATATGATCATCTCATCATATAATATCGAAACTAACGTTGTTGGTACGACTGAAGGCCGGTTGCATAATAGCCAAAAGTGCTTTCCCTAAAGGAGTTTGCGATAACTTACAGCCGTATGCATAGTCAATTCCAGCGACTCGCCAGAGTTTCGCCGCTCGCTACACACGAACTATAATGCACAGTCGAGCTCCAAAAAAGTGGTACATCGCCAGCGTTTCGCCAAAATGTGACTTATCGCGTAGTTATCACTTTTTTGGAGTTCGACTGTGCATTATAATCCTTGTGTAGCGAACGGCGAAACTCCGGCGAGTCGCTGGCGATTGACTATGCATACGGCTGAAAGTGTTTCGAATTTGAAATGGACTGTATATTAGTGATGGGCATAATCGAATTATTCTGATAATCGAATGATTAGTATTCGAGCGATCCTAATAATCGAATGATCATTCGAATGATGAATCACTCGGACACTACGTCACATGAGATGCGCTTGGCTACCTATCAATTCCGGCAACTTCAGTGCCTTCAGAAAGAGTATTTTCAAAATCAGGGCAGCTAACAAATTTAAGAAGGAATCGCCTCTCCCCTAAACGTTTAGACGAAATTTTGTTTTTGAATAGTATGCCAAATAGTAGTTTCTGATACGAATATAACACTGTTTTTCTTATAATTTATTTTTATTTTTGTGAGAATTTATTTTTTGTTTGTTTTCAATACAGTTTAACCTAACATTATTTTTTATTTTATTATTCGTTATGTTTTGGTACAGAATATCGAAAGTATTCGAAAGTTATTAATGCAATAATTTTGATATCAAATTATTTAAATTCCTGAATATTTTGAACCCAAACCTATACCACAGATTACATACACCCCTACTGTATGTTTTCTCAACCTATACCCCTCAACAGTCAACATCCAACAAATCTTTAAACGAAACTTGAAAACGAGCAGTATGAGCACAGCGCAAGACTCGATTACATACCTTACCTACTGCTTTCGAATCGAATGTTTCGCTCACTATTCGGCATTCGCTTCTCTTTCGCAGCTCGATGTTTGTTTACTACTACTACTTCATTTGAATGAATCATTCGAGCGTTCGGCATTCGATTTTCTTTGCATTTGAATGATCTGAATCATTCGAACGATTGCATTTGAATAATCGATATCTCGAATGATTTCAATAATCGAATGACCGATTATTTTTAATTCGAATTATCCCATCACTACTGTATATTATGGAAAATACTGAAAATGTTATAAAATTGGATGTCGGAAATTATTGGAGTCTTTCATACGAAGCACAATAAACTTAGATACTAACACTAGTAACGCTGCCGGATGACCTATCTTCAAGAGCCAGCCCTGGAAGTCCTTGCTCCTTTTAGTGTTTACGACACATACATACACAAAAGTTACATTGATGTAAACACAATCGAAAAGAAGGCCCACCTTAGTATTGCAGCGGGAAAAGCTACATTTTCTGAGATGTCTTACATTTTGTACATTTATCATTACTTTATTTATCCAAGTGTAAAAAATGTGTTCAATTTCTGAAATCAACTTTGTGTTCTCAATGAGCTGAGAAAGAAAGTCATCTTTGGTAAAAAAAGGTATTTGGTGAAATCAAAAAGTCGTTCGGAAACAATTATAATAATTCTTTTTATATTTTATATTCTATTGAAGTTATTGAAACTAAACTACAAAATAATTTAGTTTTCATAAACAAACAAAATTCAAATGAAACAAAATATATATAATCTCTTGATACATTTGGTGGCTAATGTTAATTCTCTTCAATTCAATGAAAAGGGATAACGGCTCTAGCCTCTCTCATTGTTTTTGCTCCAATTGTTAAAAGGAGATATAGGCTATAAGTAGAACCGCATTATAAACCTTGGTGGTATCATGTGGTGACACATTTTTTTTTATTCCTCTTACAATCTTTTTCTCTCCATAACTATAGTTTAGTTGATGATGAGCCTATATAACTGATCAATGGTTTTTGATCGATCCACCATTACTTAACATTGGATGGTTATATTAAATTTGTGGACATGACTTTGTGTTTTTCTACATCGTAAATATAAAACAAATATTCTTAGTTCCAAGGTTTTATCATGAACACAACAATGATCCTCCAGTGTACAATACTTGAGGTGAGATGTTCATTACGTACTTTATCAGATGTAATAAAATATGAGAGATATTATCCTGACCTAAAATTCATAATGCATCATAATACAAAATAGCCTATGATACGCATGTAAAAGAGCCGCCTTTAAAGCACCTGGAACGTTACGCATGTTTTAAAAGCTCACTTAGATAATATACTATTTCAATATCAAGCTGTCATATGTTTCAGAAAAATACCAGTGTCAAAAGTGTAAAAGGAACTATCAAGTACTTACATCTCTGAGATCTCACGAAAGATTTGAGTGTGGTCAAGAGCCCAAATTTCAATGTGATTATTGTGAGTGCAAGATGAAAAGAAAACATCATCTACTCAAACACATATCAACTCTGCATAGAGATAAACATATACCGGAATGGCTCAAGATCAAACAGGCTAAATACAGTAAATTTGATGTAAACCATTACCTATATTGAGACATTAAGTAATAAATCATGGAATATTACTGTGTTTTTTTAGGAAAGGCATTATAATTTAGTACTTATTTGAAACTCTCAGTATTCTTGTATTGGATTCCTGACCATTTCCTAAGAGACACTTCATCATGGTGTGACAGTGTGGTTTTGAAAAATTCCTCCTTCCCGGGATATTGAAATAGACAGAACACAAAACCTTATCGACATGGCTCTCAGCAAAATTTGATTTTTTTTTAATGTTTTGTTCATTTTAACACCCTACATAATTTTGACAAGTTATGGGAGGATCGTATGATTAGGAGAACCGCAAAATTGAATAATCCAAATTGCGTTGTTATGGTATTTTTATAGAAAAATCTTGATTTAGTTGATTTGATGCATTTTTAAATCAAAAGTCTTTTGAAATCTCGGGTTCTAGGCTTACCATAGAATCAGCAGTTTTGGCATTTTTAATCCGAATAATTCTACACTTACTTTTCCAGGTCAATTTTATAGCTGTGATGTTTGCAAAAGAAGGTACAAAAACCAAAAAAGTTTGATTCGACACACCACATATGAATGTCAAAAGGAACCTTCTTTACAATGTTGGAAGTGTCCTTACAAGACTATATACAGAAATTCATTGAAAAAACATGTTTCTACCAAACACTGTATTTGGAATGAGAGTACATTTTTGGAAAAGTAGTTTATTGTTGTTCATTTCGACAACCCTCCAAATGCTATCAAATCTCATGAATGGTTGAATATAAGGAGGATTGTTTCGGAGATTTTACAATTTTTGTATTTCAATTTTGAAAATCTTTCTTACTGAAATTGTGAATAAAATCGTCGTAAATAGTTCTTTTAAATCATAATTCATACAGAAAGGTGTACCCCCCTTAGAAGCAAATGTATGATAATCGGAACTGCTTGATTTTCCTCTCATTAAATTTATTTTGAGGGAACTTTAAAATTTGGATCATGTTGGAAAATGTGATTTCTAAATTTACCTAACCGGTAAAATAATCTATCAACACTGTAGACTGAAAATATAAAGGAAAAACTGCAGTCAAATTTAGTAAGAGTGACACAGAGTACAATTCAAAAGTGGATTGTTTTCAAATCACTGAGATTACCAAAATTTGTTTTTTCTTTCTATCGCATAATCATACACACATATTTTTAGGTGAATTTTGCTGCACTGTATGTTGCAAAAGATACAGAAACAACAAAAGTTTGATTCGTCATATTACTCATGAATGTCAGAAGATACCGTCTCGAAAATGTTTGAGGTGTCCTTATAAGGCTATTTATGAAAGTGACTTGAATAGACATATCTCTGCAAGACATAAACTAGAATATATCTGAAACGATAATTTGTGCACCAGCTTATCAGGTGAGTGATACTGAGCAAGAAAAGACTAGCGGACTGTATTTCACTCAGTTCATAAAACATACCCACAATGACAATTCTTGGAATAAATGATCAGTTTTGTGTAGTATTTACTGTTCAGATATAATTTCTTTATACATTGAAACACTTCAATACAGATACAGATGAAGGGTCATAAATATGTAATTAGTGCTTTTTAAATATTCTATCTAAAACATTCAAGTCTTCTTTTTCCAATGCTTCTATAAACATTTTCAGATTGTAAAATATACTCAAGAATGTATAGTATCTAGACTATCAGCTTTCAGTATTTCAGCTCTTGCTGACGATCTTTCAGTTCTTTGAAAATTAGTTTTCTATCGTGTTACTCTTCTGGAGATAGACAACTCTTCCCATATTTCAAGAGAAGTCTAATCATAACAGTAGCTAAACAGCATCTTTCCAATGCAGTATTAGGTGCTAGATATTGAAGACACCCAGACAAATGTTGACAGGAAAGTTGGTTTATTTGTATCAACATCTTGGGTACATTTTCATCATATAACTTGCTGCTTCAGCACCTGCTTTATCCGCCACATCAATAAAACTCAGTGAACAATTTCATCTACTATCCTCTTGTTACTATAACAAGGACAAAAGTGACCAAATATCTTTATTCGTGACACCATGTGTGCGGCCCGCCATAATGGCAAAGAAAATGGCATTGGAGTTCTTTGACTAATTTTTTCAACTTCTTTGAAATGACCCATTCAAGCAGGTGTCGCGGTAAAATCTCAATTCCTAGAAATGCCGATCTCACAGTAACCAACTTAATTATATCAGTGGTATCCATACCAATGGAGTCGTCTATTTCGGTGCTGGCTAACCAAGCATTTTTGAGGCTCATTTCTGTTTTCAGTATCACAGAGGTTCTTCATACGCCTCTTCATACCACTTTCCAAGTTGTTCTGTAAACGAAAACTATTTTTTCCAAGTCAGGAAATAGTAGATGACTCCATCCATATTCCCTGATTTTTAATACTGACCACTTTTTACTACCCGCTTCTCGTGCCGAAAATATCTACTAATACATAAAGTTCTAGTCTCAGTTCACTTTTTATGATCAAGACTAGTTTTTGCTGAAGAATAGTAGTTTTTCATGCATTCTGCTACGACGACCATCGTTTTTATGTATTCTGCTATGAAGGCTGAAAGAGTGTATAAATAGCAAAAAAACATGGAAATTGCTTTCTTTTGTGCCAGACAGTTTAGAAGTTCTAGTAGCAGTAAAATTTTGTATGGAAACAGAAATTATCATTCTGAGGGGGACTTAGGGGCATCTTTCACAGCCGCTCCGTAAAAGTGAATTAGACCACAGCTGTTATTCTAAATGCCATAAGGGAAATTAACTCCTGCCACTTAATGCTAGTTCATCCTTGGTGATCACAACTGACCCCTTCACTGTAGCTGGCCCATTGGTGTCATCTGGGAGAAAGTAGGTCATACCATTATGATTTAACTGGCGCCTAGTGGTATTATTGGGTGTTGCATCGAGTTTACCATTTTCCGTTACACCCAATACCCGTCTGCGTCATTGTAACGCCCGAACGAAGAAGAAAAAAACACGTTACAAATTTGGCGCCCGAGCAGGGACTTCTGTTGTTTCCAAAGGATCGTTGATAAAGATGTAAGCGTCATTTAAACGTCCGGATAGAGGAGAAAAACACGTTACATTATCATCGGTATTACCATGTCATGGGAAAGGGCCACATGAGGTCCATCGCCAAGTGACAACGAAACGTCCGGATAGAGGAGAAAAACACGTTACATTATCATCGGTATTACCATTTCATGGGAAAGAGCCACATGAGGTCCATCGCCAAGTGAAAACCAAAGTATAAAGAAAATCATAAGGCTATTGATTCAAGCTGATATTATTCTTCGATAGTAACTTCACAATTTGGAAAACATGTTCAGTCTCATCGGAGTTTCCTCTAAAAGCTAGCCCATGTTATATAAGTCTCAGCGATGCCTAAGTTTCTGAAAAATTGGCAAAAGTCAAGCAAAGTCACTTTATGCTATCATGAAATGGGTACTTTTCCGCATATTTTTTCTCCAGTTGGTCACATCCCTAATTCAAGCTATTTCAGATGTTTGCCGAACTGGACCACCTGAAAAGAGAAAGCATAAACAACAGAGAGCGGTGTCTTTTGCGGTACTGCAATCCAAGAACTTGGTTTCTGTAAATCTTTCAGAATAAAAAGTGCCGTTAGTTGAAAATATTAAATCGAATAAAGTCATTCTCAGTTTTTTGTTTTGTTTTATTTATGAATTTGAATTATCATTCCATGATCATCAAACTCCTCTTCATCTCTACAAATGATCTAGTTCCTTGGTTCGAAATCAGCAGATATTCTCTGCACGACCCCATCAGACTGTCACAAGCTTTGTTTATATTGTCATGTATTTCAGTCATATTCATCACAATTACTTATTCACTAATTAAATGGTTATTGAGTCGACTTTGCTGAATATAACTCACTTGGGATAAATAGAAATTATCGAATAAATTATATTTTCGAACTTTGCTACCGCTAGGGAATGCATCTATCTATAGCTTTTAGACAATGTTTCTGTAGTAGGTGTTAAACTTCGCTACCACTATCGAGTGCACCTATGACTATAAGGCATTGTTCCAGTTGTTGCTAACGAGTGCGTCTGCCTGTGATCAGTAGGCAGTTACACTGTCGTAGGTGGAAATTTTTTCTAATAAAACATCAATGATTGCAATAATCTTTGGTGAATTTAATTTTCCATATCCCAAAAAATAAGTTCATCAATTCGTAGGTACCACTCATGTATAATTCCTGAAGAATCTCAATTTTCAAAAATAATTTTATGATGTGAATACTTCACAAGACGAAACACTACAAGGAAAGAATTAACAACTGAGGTTTACAGTGGCTGGTTTCTGGTTTCATGAGACATATTTCTGTGATAGTTTTTGATGAAAAAGTATTGAATAAAGTTAGTGTTCTTATTAAAATTATATTAGCATAATGTACTGATTTTACCATTGAATGACCCTTGTCATTGGTATGCAAAAGACAGCCCACTGAAATACCAGTAAAAAATCCTTATTTTAAAATGCTATCAAATGTGTTCTAAAAGTAATACACGAATGAAACGAATTCAATAGAAACGTGATATTTGACTTTAACTTGCATCACTGAATTATCTGAGTGATATACGCGATATAAATACTTTAGTTTAGACACTCATAAAAACTGACTACCTGACTGGGCTGACTGGACTGACTGGCACTGAGACAAATTTCTTCGTTTTCGCAGTTCCCAGTTGACGCGTTTATGGATGGGGTAATTTACTCTGAAACATCAGCAAAAATTCGAATAATCACAGCCATGCAAAGAATAATTGTAAGTGAGTCCATCTGGTAATATTTCAGTTGCAGATTGACAACTGTATTACCATAAGTGGATGAACTTCTATTCGATTATCCATTCATCTAATTATCGTAAGCAAAAACTTTGCAGCTTTGTAAATCACTAGTAATTATTTAGCTATAAAATTATAAAATGCTGATGAATGAACTCACTGTCCCATACTGACTGCCTGATAGCGACGGCATTATACCTTGGTGTGTCCGGAAAATAACGAAGTTATTGAATCCTCTGTTTAATAACCCTACTCCATTTTATAGGTACATTCAACTGCTCAAAATGTGATAAGAAGTATAGACACGGTCAGTCACTTTACAACCATAGGAAGTTTGAATGCGGTAAAGATCCTTTTTTCAAATGCAGTTATTGTCCGTATCGTGCGAAGAGAAAATTCCATCTGAAACGGCACTCGATGATCCATAATGTGTCGTTCTGCGACTAGGGATTGACCAGTGTAGGAAGCAACTATCGATAAATACGACGTACCCAAAGAAATCATTGAAATCATTAATGTTTGCACATCTGCTGAAAAATATATTAAATATTTTCATTCTAAATGATTTATTTGAATTTGTTAATCTAAGTATATACAGCTCATCTTTTTGGGGTTCTGAAAATGACAATTGAAGAAACAATTAAAAAATATTTTTTTTCCGAATGTCGTCAAAAATGTCAATATAGGTATTTTGGCGTATAGTGGAACTTCCAATATTGTGAAGGAGTCAATTCACAGCAACTTTGTAAAAATAATGGAAGAGTACGAATACTACGAATAATCTGAATGATTTTATTGAACAAAAACTTTCAATATACGGTGAACTACGACCAATTACGCAAAAAGTTCAGTATCCTCTACCCACCAAAAGAAGATTACATTTTGTGTGTGTATGTGAGCGTCGTCTCTAGATCTATAAAGTCATGAAAAAGACCCACGATAATTCGATAACTAAAACAAAAAACTAATAATAAAATTGGATTGATCAATCCAGTCTTCTGCATCAACCTATACACTAGGTAAAATCGTCAGCAAGTCTCCAACAGAAAACAAAAAAGAAATATTATCAAAGCAAAATAAATAATTCAGACAATCCTTCAAGATCTGCGTGGCAAGTAGTATCAGAGCTTTCTAATAAATCGAATGCTATGGAATCCAGTATGACAATGAATGATAATAACACCATTGTTAACTATCCAAGAGACGTAGCCATTCTCTTCAATAAACCCTGAAAAGATATTGACCGATATAGTCTCCTGTAATAAGGACATCAGTCTTCGTCGAATCTCTGTTTCCAATGCCAAATCAGGAGCTTGGACTATTTCATTTACTCGAAACTAAACTTTAAAAAAAAATTTCTTCGGGGTCGGATGATGTACCTACGATTCTATTGAGGTGCATATCAGAACTTATTATACCACTCACATTTATGGTTAATCTATCATTTTCTACTGGCATTTTTCCAGATTTACTGATATGTGATAAAATCGTCATCGACTTTTTCCAAAATGTTCGAATATTATTTTTCAGACAGAATGTCATTTTGTCAAGACTACATAATTTCTGAAAATCGGATACGTGAACAAAAAATCCACAAATACTGCGGTGTTTTACTATTATCAAAAAGTCATCGAAAACGTATTAACTCTTCTGGTCCATGAGTTTTTCAATAGGTAATCCACGTATCAGATACGTATGTTACGTCCACAATCAACTGCCTTATAACCTGAAGAAATTGAGAATACTAAAAAAATCACCTCTGAGTTAATTAATAGTCAAAATTAATGTAACAATTTGTTATATTGAAGTCAATCAAGTAATATTGTTATCGAGGCTCCATCATTTTTTTCTGTATCCTGTAGGTTATTGATTTTTTTGTTAATTGCTTTTTTCGTATCATTCACTTTTTCTGTGAGTTTTGCTGGTTTTGTAACCAGCTGCGGTCTCTCACTGTAGTTTTTGAACTTCGTCTTTCGTTGTAATTAAGGTACCCAATGAAGACTCTTATTTTTATTATCTGGATTGATGCACGTCTCATTATTTATTATTATTTCTTTGTGTTAGAATATTTATCGCCAGTAATGAAAGGACCCTGCAATTTCCTTATGGAAAATGGCTTTCGGTTAAATTCCCTGAATTTTTGGTATGTTGTAGATTTCGACTTCCACGGCAAAAGTGTCCACAGACACAAAAAATCGGCCTACTAGTTTTCGAGATACAGGGTGTCAAAGATGAAGCTTTCTGCTCAGAATTTTTAACAACTCCGAGAATTGACAAAACGCCCATTTATTCATGGAATGACATGCCTGAATGATGAAACAATGTCATCTGGATCTCGTATCCATTATATTTTTGCGTTTCGTGCTCTACAACAGGGTGAACAAAGAAAAATCCAATTCGATTAATTTTGAACCAACCAGTGTAAGTTCGTTCATGAGAATTAAAGATCCAATTGAGCCTGGATGAACTTCCTCAATCTCGATCGAAGTTTACTGATATTTTTTTTATATACAGGGTGGATTGAAAATAGGAGTACGTCAACCCCTACTTTTTTTAATCGGATAGGGGAGAGCATGTCATATAATTATATATATACCAAAACTTCTTCAATGTTGAGAACGTCGAATAATGATGTCGTGTATACAGGGTAAATAGAAAGATATGATCCAAGTTTATTAGAAAAATGCTGTTTTTTTTCAATGAATACCCTGTAAAAGAATCTGTTAATTTTTATGAATTTTTGATAAAATGTACGGTTAGAGGAGACCAAGATATTGACATCAATATCAGCTTAGGTCTCCGGACTCGTTTGTCGGCTATATACTTTTGAATGAAAGCTTTTATTTCTTCGATTCCTGTTTGTCAGGGAGAAATCTGGTGATTGTTTAACCCACTTCCAGTTGTCAAATGGACTTGAATTCAGCAGGTGTCCATCATTCCGGTGAATTGAATCAGCCTTCAAATAATGAAGAATTAGTCCCAACTTTGAGAGGGTTATTGCTTCTGATACATTTCAGTTTCCTCTAGTTTCTTCGGAAACAGGGCTTTCAAATGAAAAACATTTCATTCACCATTTATATAACGTATTGCATGATTGGAATAGGTACCGCACCCATCTACTTCGTATATATATTCTTCAACAAGAAGAATTTCCCTAAAATAGCCCATTTCGGTCTCCAATGGAGTATATCTGGTATCAATAAAATCCGTACATTCAAAAGTATATAGCCGACAAACGAGTCTGGAGACCTATGCTAATATTGATGACAATATCTCGGACTCCTCAAATCAAACATAATATCAAAAATTCAAGGAAATTAATCATTTCTTTTTCGAAATACAGGGTATTCATTGAAGAAAACTGCATTTTTGCAAGAAACTTGGACTGTATCTTTTTACTCACCCTATATATATATATATATATTTGAAATGACTATGCGACGTTCTTAACATCAAAGAATGTTTGATATAAGTATATGACATGCTCTCCCCTATCCGATTAAAAAAACTAGGGGTTGACGCAACCCTATTTTCGAACCACCCTGTATATAAAAAAAGTTTCAGTAAACTCCGATCGAGATTGAAGAAGTTCATCCAGGCTCAATTGGATATTTAATTCTCTTGAACGAACTTACACTGGTTGGTTTAAAATTAATCAAATTGAATTTTTCTTTTCTCACCCTGTTGTAGAGCACAAAAAGTGAAAATGTAATGGATACGAGATCCAGATGACATTGTACCATCATTCAGGCATGTTATTCCATGAATAAATGGGCGTTTTGTCATTTCTCGGAGTTGTTAAAAATTCTGAGCAGAAAGCTTCACTTTTCATCTTTGACACCCTGTATCTCGAAAACTAGTAGGTCGATTTTTTTGTGCCTGTGGACACTTTTGCCGAGGAAGTCGAAATCTTAACATACCAAAAATTCAGGGAATTTAACCGAAAGCCGTTTTCCATAAGAAAAGTGCGGTGTCCTTTGACCCAATTCCACTAGAGTCACAGAAATACAAATACAGAGCCGATAATCATATCTAATTACGAAGGCAATTCATTATTTAATAATTTTAGGAAATTATTGCATGTTCGCGAATTTTTTCATCAAATTTGCTCACCTTTCCTTGTATTTCCAGATAAAAACTCAAAACTGGGCAGTTCTTGGGCTCGTTGGCCTCCACACTTACTTCTACCGATGGTGCTGATGAAGGAAAATATGAAACGTTCCATCTTACAGGCTCGTAACACTCCCGACACTCTGGATCTGTCGATGACTCCGAAGTCCAGGAGCAGAATATCTCAGGAAGGGATGGAAGGTGGCTTCGCCTGTGGAGACTGTGGAAGAGCTTACAAACTCAAAAGCTCCTTGCGTAATCACAAAAAGTGGGAGTGTGGCAAAGAGCCACAATTTGAGTGTCCCTACTGTTCCTACAAAGCCAAGCAAAAAATGCACATGGCCAGGCATATGGAACGAATGCACAAAGAAATCGACTTTTCTGCCATTAAGAATGAAATCGAAATAGAATGCTCGAAGCCCGATAGCAATCATGATTCTAGACCAGCAGAAGTGAACTAGAAGTCGATGGGAAGCCAAGGATTCTTGAATTCTGATGTTCATTATTAGACCAGTGTTGATGGACGCCATAAAATATAAAATTGGAAAAAAATTAACACCATGAGTCCTACTAGAAGAATAATTTACACCCTTCTCCATTTTGTCGACTCCAAATTATTTTTCCCGTCATTCAAACAATATTTTGTTACTCTTCCAGTTGGTCTCATTGTGTAAATTTTTTCATTCAACTTAAAAATGCATCAGCATTGGTCTATATTACTCACGGTGGAAAATGAAAATGTATTATTGCTTGAAATAATTCAGGCATAGCTCTTACGGCCGTATGCACCGAAGTACTCCAAATAAGTTAGTTGAAAAGTTGATTTCGATTAACTCTTCATTTTCGTGTGCACCGTATCAAAATACACCTCAATCGCGATCAACATTGATTCAGCGATTTTCGAGATTCGCAAGTGAACCAGATATCGTGGGTTCGAATCCTACAAAAATTAATAAAAAAAATGTATACTGGCTTACCGACAATGGAGAGTTAATACTTACTTTTGGTATGACATTAAATATCATGAGGTATACCAATTCTTGACAAACTTCTGATTGTATATGCCAGGTTTCTTTAACTATTAGATTGAATTCCTTCTGTTCCCAATCCAACTTACATAGAGACATGCTTACCTTATTTTCCAATAAGTATACAATGTGTTCACGGATAGAGTTGATGGAGATTCCTTTCGACATTACGATTATAAAATGAGAGTTATGTTTCAATGGTCAAAAAACCATTGCACATGTTATTGATCGAGTGAAAGTAGTGGGGGAGGACCAAAATCGGTTGAAATCTCCTACTTACAGTAATTAATTGATTTTTTACCACATTTGTACAGAAAATTGCATAATTCATTTGAGAAGAATGTTTTCATTTTGTTCTTTTAGTTCTCCACTCGTTGACGCTTGTTTCACAATGTTCACAGAATGAAATTCCTCTTTCGTCACTTATATAAAAAATAACTATTCCATTCCATTCCATTGATACAAGAAGTTACTCATGAGTTTGAGTTGTTGAAATTGGATAAATAACTTGTGTTTCAAGTATATATCAATGAACTCGATAGATTGAAACAATGTTTTATAAATTATTCCATACGTTAATATTACGCGATCAAACAGAGGTTAACATGACTATTTCCAACAGAGAGGCTATAGTCTTTGCAATACAATTTTGCAAGAAAATTACCAACCCTACTCCAGTGATTTAACTCCTTCTAACAGATGACGTCATGTGACCTAACAGTTTTTATATATTGACTGAATCAAAATTTAACTCACAGAATTCATGGAATCATAATCATGAGGAGAACTATGAGCCTTCTTGTTTGTAGTGCCACAATAATAGACAGGCCCTAGGAATAAAACGAAACACAAATAGAGAAATGACACCCTTTGTTTCTGTATATAACATAGGCTTGCTACCTAATAAATCACAAATATCATTGCATGTATTTCTGATAGGTTCCTTCATATGCTTTTCAACAATTTGCAAGTTCATCTATGGGCTGCAAAAAGACCTATATTTCAGAACGAATAGAATCACATCGAAAATATGTTTGTTAAAGTATGTGTTATGTTATAGTATGTTGAGCGTAAAAGATAATACTCATTCATTATTCCTTTGTCGAAAAACAGTAACAGAAATTATTCTTATTTCTTGAATATAGAACATAGTAATAGTTGATGACTATTTCATTCGGTGGATTTAGTTTTCCCCAAACGTCACTATCCGTGTACACACTTTAAATATTAGTGTTCAGTTTGTCTCTCTTTCACAGTTTCAATGATTTTGATCCTCTACGTTTTCACTATTTTTGTCACGCTTTCAGAAAAAAATATGTTTAGATATACTAAAACGAAATAAAATATACAAATTCACAAAATGATAAAATAGTGTTGATTCAATTTTCTAAGGTAACTGAGTTTTAGTATTGAGACTTTTATATTATGTTATTTCCTTTCCGTATTTAATTTTTTTCTGCATTGAACTAGTCGAAAAGTAGCTGGTATACCTAAAATTTCCTAATACACCCCACTGCCATTTCATCATCAACAATTTTTTTCACAGAAAAAAGACAATAAACCTGAAACTACCAAGGTAAGTTCAGTCCACTCTTTGTGGAATGTTACCTTCACATTATGAGAAATAGAGGTTGAATTTTCTGAGTGTTACCACCAAATATTGAAAAAATGTCCTATTTTTTTAATTTTTCATCTATTTTTAATTTTGGGATATTTTTTCTCATACTTCATTCATTTTGGGAAGAGCTCATATAAAACATCTTAGGCAAATTTTGCAATGGTGCAATCTCTCAAAAAATTCATCCTGTCATAATTAACCATACACCCACAAAAAATGTTCCTATATGTGTAACTCACCGATTATGTGCCTTCAAACAATATATACCGTAGATTCGATTTTTTCAAATACCATGTTTTGTTTATCAGTGAATAAAAATTGTTCACATTGTGATGTTAACTGAGAATGAGTGCTTCCATTACCAAATTCTGTGAAATTTTCGAATCTTTTAGATAGGTTCTAGATGATAAACGTTTGATACTCAACATTTTTTTATATTTTTATAATAATTTTTAAAATATATTAATCAATGTAGATGTTAAGTTTAGAGATATTTAAAGTTAAAATAGTTTCTCGAAAATGAGTATTTTCTTGCGATTACTGTCATCTTTCTTTTTAGTAACTGTGAAATCTTTCATGTTGTATGATTGCCAGTACATTTTGAGTATTAATACTCATTCTGAAAGAAATAATATTTCAGGATTGGTTTTCATCATGTTTTCTAGTTTGAGAAGCAAAACTCTCATAGAGTTTCAAAAATATTGCTCTTTTGAAAAAATTCATGAAGTCATGAATCATATTTTATGACCAACTATGAGCAATAATCAAGTAAAATTAAGAAATCAAATCACTTTGGTTCGAAAAAATGTTGATAATCTCTTTGAATACTCAAATTTAAAATGTACTGTGGCAACAAAGGCAACAAATAAACCTAATTAGTAATAATATTGCTTCTCGTACTGGGAAACTGTACACTCCTCAAAAAAAAATAAAAAATTTCAGGAATATACGGACAATTTTTCAAAAAATATCGTTGATCAGTACGTGAAATTACCACTTTACGCACTGTAGAATTAGATCATTCCAATCAACTAGCTCTAATTTGCTAAAATTTGTTTAAAATTAGGTCAAGAACGTCAAACAAAACGCCTGTAAGGTTTCACATTCAGAGTGAAATTGTCTAGATTTGTTGACAGAGAGTTGTAGAAAAATGATTGTAATAAGTAGTTTTTTTTATAATTTTTACATTAGGTTCCATATTTTTTTATAATAAAATATTTTATAATAGCAATTTTGGTGTGGTCTTTATAAGTGTCCCTCTAGTAATGATTAGCGGACAAATCGTTGCCTATTTTCGCATCTGCATAAAAAATTAGATGAGTACTGCTATCCGAGAAACATGCGATTGACAGCTTCCAAAGGAGATTTTACCTGTGAATGGCACCTGTCATCAGAAATTATAAAAAACAAGATTGCCTCAAAAAGGTAAGTTATTCTTAAAAAAAACTGTATGGTTATTAATGCTGAAAGTTTTAGAAATTTATGAAAGGGGCTCAATAAGGCTGATAACTCGACTGATACTCCAATAATCACAAAGCACAGAAATACAAATAATATTACTGATAATAGGTCCCACACTGTCTTGGTTCCAACCAAGAAAATTCATAAATTAAGAAGTGAAGTGCTACATTGTTTGTTAAGTTTTTCAAATTTGGGTTTTGATTAATTTTGTTCATATCCAAAACTTCCAAAGAGTTACTTACTCTCCCTTTATTGCATGTGTGGAGTAACTGAAGAAAATTCTTTGAAAACTTTAAAATGTCCGTTTCTGAATTTAATATACTTGATAGTATCATTCACTAGAAAAAGTGATAAATGATCAATGATCAAAAACCCTCATTTTGAAACCATCAATGACGAATTAGATTTATTTGGCTCCCCTCTTCGGAATTTGTGAATTTGACATATACCTGAAAATGGAAGTCAAAAATCAGATTCACATTACTTTTAGCCATGCCTGCTAAGTTTTTGAAGGACATCAAAAAGTTCACAGATAAAAAAGATCCAGATCTTCTGGAAAAAATTATTATTTCTAATTGATGAATATACTCTCATTTCAAACTGATTGAGATGTTTGCTTCTTAACATAAATTCTCTTGAAATGAATTTGCTTGCAGTGAAAACATTCTACTCTTCATCCTAGAAAACACTCATTGTGAAACATAATCCTCTTGACAGAATATAATTCCTTGGTAGATAATACTACCCGTGTCACGTGACACAATCAACCAATGAGCAATCAAAGCAGGTGGCGGCACCGCGACCTGTGAATAACAACTTTCATTTCATCCAGTTTGACCATTTGGGTTGGAGGTTATGAGGCTATGCATGCGTACCTATATGAATGTTAGTTTTGTGCCTAGTGGAAACTGTTTCTTTACAATAAAAATGCCATATCGAAAACTGAATTGGGCTCATTATGGGCCAGTTGTGAAAATGAGTAAAATATATTTTGGTCTTCTACAGTTTTGTGTCTAATAGCGAGTGGCGTTGTTTATGTATACAATCAAACTGCAATATGCGTCACTACTACTGGTTTTATTGAGAATCCAGTTATTAATCTTAAAACTATTCTCATATAAAACCATTAGTTAATACCTAAATTGTTCGTAGTTGTGAATCTATGCGTTTAATCTATTCAATGTTGCCAAAATGAAAATGGCATCCACTCTATATTTTATAACCAAGTGCAAAGTGCAGATTCGAACTCAACCTCCAAGTTGATAGAAGAATAGTATTCATCATTGAAATTGCAATAGTCTTGTCTCAACCTACTCCCATAATTCAACAAAAATAGTGTCCATTATTGAAGCCAAAATATTCTTGCCTCAACCAACTTATGAAGCAAGTGTTCAGTTGTTTCAAAATATTTTCCTTGTAAGTGGCCAAAAGGAATTCGTCAAAAAATCAAACTACCTAATACTTGGTTGGACCTATTCTAGAATACAATCTCTTTGAATCAACGCAATTATGCGTTGATGCAAAAAATCATGTTTATCAGTGTTGGCAGCATTTTGGAAACACTTTTGAAATCAATGTACTTTGAAATTCGACTCGGGCGTTGAGTTTTGCTCAAAAATGGCTTACTCGGAAGGGGTCAGTGACTTTCGCTACCTTTAGATTTTTCTTTTGATAATTGCAATTTGTTCTGTTGAAACTCCTAAAATTCATTTAGATACGAAGAGTAGTTCCATGATTTTTTAACCATTGAGTTAGTGACAAAAATCGATTAAATAAATTTTCTATCCTAGATGGTTAACGATACATTAACTTTGCATCAAATAACAGACATCTAGAAGGGTTTTTCATTTCTTTAAGGAAAAACATATTTTTATCAATAGTCAACGATTAAATGGCAACATGAGGCTAATGGTATAAAACTGTTATGTGTTTTCTTCACATTTTCTGATATATCCCACTACTCGACTTCTTCCTAAAAAAATTTAAAGCACCAATGATCTGGTTCGTAGCTTTCCAAGAAACTAGAAATTATCTATGACTCAAGAACCAATCAATCAATTTATGTGTTGAAGATGTTTTTAATTACAATACAGTATAGCCTACATTATAATATACTCAATTAGGTGAAATATCAGATGAGCTAAAAATATCAGACCAACATTGAAACTAAAGAAGTTGCAGACAGTCAGAAGCAAAAAACAGTATTTGTGAATAGAAAAATATTTAAGTAGTCACTACAATAAATAACTATACTGTACTAAACAAGACATGTTAAAAGCAAATGATTTGTAAAACAATCTTTAAAAAATTATTTCTGGAAAAATCCATCACTGGAGTAGTGTGCTTTCAACACAAGATGGTTTTTCATACTAGCTTCAAAGCAATACAAGCTAGTGGCTGATTTGATACTGTCATCAAGAGCAGTTTAAAGCTTGACACTAATTGATCCTGGGACGATTCTGCACCACTTATAGTCTCGTGAATGGTTGTTGTAGTTATATTTATTTATGTGTCGATAGTCATGAGACTGTTCACAAGTAGGAATGTTAGAATATTTTTTTACATAAACAACACAGAAATATATTAACAAATATGGTAGAGTCATTATATCAATTTTCACCTTCAGAAAGTGCCAGAAATTCGATAAAGCCAACAGACACTCTTGTGCACGGGATTACCAACCGAAAAGATCTAGGAGATAACTGAACACTCATGAACTTCTAGATTATTTTCTGACAAAATCCAAAGCACAATCGACCTGATGGTAACTCTAGCCTTTGGTAAGTGAACGTAGCCCTCTTAAGACTTTAAAAGTTAGTTGACCCATCAGACCGTTGACCCAGGACACTAGGTGGTTCGATTATCTACGAGGTATGCCCTTCAAGGGACATGAAGATTGAGTTGGATCGGTACCCGGTCGCTCCCTTCCCTGACGTCCATGACGTCACCTTTCCTTCGAATACGGCTGAATTCGCCCACTCAAATTGTATGGAAATGTAACATTGAATGATGGGTCAGAATGGAGGGTTTAACCAAAGGACATTCCTTCGTTAACAATCTGAGGGAACTGTCGGTGAAGGGTAACTTCCGGTCCGTTTGCCGCCATTGGGGACTGACCTAGACGTATGCAAATCGTCTAAAGCCTGGTTAACTCAGCTAGACCCGACTATTCCAATACGTTTGTACAGCTCCTTCTACAATAACATTTTCAACATTTTCAACCGGAAGTTGATTGAACAGGGAGGGGGGCTTTTCTCCCGATAATCTTAATCTTCATATCCCTTGAAGAGCATTCTTTCGTAGATAATCGACACTTCTAGTGCTGCACTCGATTATACAAAGTTTATGATTTTACAGGCCCATTATCGTAATCTGGAATCTGTGAAATGAAATTTACGGGGAGAGTATGTACATGACCGAATGAAAATATTTGGGAATAGTATAAAATATATTACAAACATCGCTTCGAGGACTGTATTCAAAAAAGAGTTCAAAAGAAATTGTATCTAAACAAACAGATACCTGATCAACGAGTATGCTGCTAAAATATGTATTCATCGCTTTTCGTATCATGTCTTTATGGAAAAGTTGATACTTTCATTATTTATTCTTACATTTTATCTTTGTTTTCTTATATGACTAGCACTAAGAATGCACTGAAGGCCTTATTACCAGAACTCATTCTAATTATTAGCCAATTATTTGTTATACAACAAAAAAAATATTCTGCAAAATGTATCCGCACACAAAACACCGGCTCCGAAAATATAGGTAGAACTAAATGGCAATGCCAACAATGAATTCGGGATAAAGTTTGAACAAAAATTTCACCAGAACTACTACTGTAAACTGTCACTGGTTACTTGTTGAAAATGTAAATTCAAATACTAGATACAAACTGAATTTTTCAAAAGCCGCTTTCAAATTTATATATTTAGAAACTCGGTAAGCAATTCAATAAGAAGCTCGACAAGGCACGGTTTTTGCTGGAATCAAGTTAGAATATGCAATTTTGAGTTTGCAAGTTTTCGTGTTGGCCAATTTTTTCTGCAATTTTTCCACGGATTTTGTTTATTTCTAGAATATACCTGATTTTTCCAAAGGATTCGAATTCTGTAAAAATCGCGAATGATATATTTACAAATGTTTCTAAGGGGTTAAGTTATGCCTTGTTGTTCTAATACATGGAAATGGGAAACAAAAGCAACCCCCATCCATCCCAGAGTTTTCTCTGAAAGTAACCCTGGAGAAATAGTCTCACAATATCAGAACTGAAAACAAGTATTCGGAGGTATAAGGAAGCATTCCACTACGGCTTATCAAACCGTTTACAGCCAGGTGAGTCTAGAAAGCAATGTACTAGCTGTTAGTTACTGATAAATACTATCAGACAGAAGCTGCCAGGCTTTGCTTTCGTGTAAAAACAGAGCCTATTTGGTCCTGGTAGGGCTAGACACCTTCGTAGTCACAGAAACGTGTTTCCGAGTATTTCAGACAAATCCTTAAAACTGTGAAATAGTGTCATCAGTCAGTCATCTAAGCAAGATAATCTCTCAGGTAAGTCATCTATTCAGCAAAGATTTTCAGGTGAATTATTGTTCCGTTGCACTTCGGACAAATTGGTACTCAGAGTGGAATGAAAACCTTGTCTGACTTTTTCTGGGTATATTTATCAAAATAATTCGGTGCCTATGATACTGACTGATAGGATTATAATAAAAAGGGTGAGAAATGTTAGGCTAGAATCTTTGTTACAACATTGCTAATAAGCCATCTCTAGGCCGGTAGGTACATTTCGCTGGTAGGGCGCCAAGTTTTTCAAATTGATTGATTATGCCCGACGCTGATGGATATACCCCCTCTTTCCACAACAGGTTTTGGCTCTCGCAATGAAGATTCGTATCATCGGCACCGGTATCAAGTCAATGTTCTGAATTATATGTAAATGGAAACGACTTGGGAAAATATTCATTTAATTTTTGTTTCAGAAACTTGGACCTGCGAGAAATGTGAAAAGAAGTATACGACAAAACGGTCGGTTTACTTTCATCAACTGAGATATTGCGGGAAAACTCCAACGGTAACTTGTCCATTTGAGAATTGTAATTATAAAACCTTCATCAAGTCTAATCTCAAAAAACACTGTTTCAATCGACACAGCAGCAGTCTAGATAGATTCTCCTAAGTGATATTCAAAATGGACTTTAAGTTGCTAAATTTACCGTGCTCGTGTTTTCTTTGATCTCATATCATATTTATTTTGTACTTCTGAAATTTATGGAATTGCTCCAGTTTTTCTAGTCTTTTTGAGAGTTTTTGAGTTGTTTTATGTGTGGTGTTACTAAAATAGTACAAGTACACATACTTACTAATTGTTTTTTGTATAAAAATGTAATAAAATGCATGTTTATATTTTCCAATTTTGAATATATGGTATCCCACTTGTCCTTTCTTAGAGAATAGCAATTTTCCTACTTCTCATATTATATGTTTTTAATCGTGCACCAAGTCAAACAGCTATTTTTTTCTGTCAAGATGTCTCTAAATGTCTCTCTACTTTTGTGTTTATTTAAAGACTTTATTTTTTCTCCAAATCAGTGAATAAACTTTCTTTCCCAAATCCGATATCGGATGAAAATGTCTTACAACCGCATCAAATGTTGAAACCAACTGAGTGAGTTATTCCTGTCATCTACATTGTGTCCTCTGTCAAAGACTAGTATGTCAACTTTTCAACTGAATCTTCATATTCCTTTCATTCTGAATTATTCTTGTGTCTATCTTTCTAAGTTGACAATGATACACGGTATACATTTTCATCCTAATAACGTCGAGTAGTAGGGACTTAAATGGCCTGCTAGGTCGCCTGATCTTACCCTTCTGTAGTTTTTTCCTGCCTCGTCCTATTATCCTGCCTACACACGAAATAATTGTTCTAAATATGTCATTCAGCCGTATCTGCAAAATATCGTATCTAGAAATGAAGGAAGAATTCAAGCATTTTTCAATTTCAGTACCTTACTACAAAATCTACGAAGACAACCGCCCACTCTTCTGCTGCAAAACCTGCCCAAAGAGATACAAACACGACTCCTCATTATATAAGCATGTAAAGTTTGAATGCAATAAATCACCACAGTTCCAGTGCATGAAGTGCAGCAGAACATTCAAACAAAAGATTCATTTGAAGCTTCATGTGGCCAATATTCACAGTCCATTCTAGAATAATTGAGAAATATTGTTAAAAAATGGCTAGTGTTCTACAAATTCTACGAAGACAACCGAATGCTCTTCTTCTGCAAAACCTATCCAAAGAGAAACACGATTCGTCATTATATAAATATTTTGAATATGGATAGAATAATTTACCACAGTTTTAACTTGAGATACGCAATAGATAAGACAAACTTTGGAAGCATCAGTCAGTCAGTTCTAGAATTGGGAGAATCTACTACAAATTCTACGAACACGATTCCTCATCATATGAACATTTTGAATTTGAATATTTCATTATAGCTCAAATGCGAGAAGTTCAGAATAACATTTAAGCAAAAGTACATTCTGAGTTTCCTTATAGCCAACATTTACAATGAGGTCTAGAATAGGAAAAAATTGTCTATAAACAAATCAGGTTTCTACATCCGTCTACTCCTTCGGCAAAACCTTCCAAACAGAGAAAAAAAACACCACATCTCATTATTCAGGGTGTATCTAAATAACACCAAAAAAATTAAAGGGGTGATTCTGTGATGAAAATTAATGTGAGTGAGTGGTTTTTTGAAAAAACCCTCCCGGAAAAGTTACACCCCTTCGAAAATTAAAAAAAAATGGTTTTTCTTTTTTATTTTCCCTGTATATCAAGCTAAAGACACGAAACTTGGTAAACATTATCTGTCAATAAGAGTACACTTTTTGAAATTTTTTCAACCCTGAAGTATGCTTAGAAGGGGTTGATTATTTCAACCCCTAAGATATTTTTTCTTACAACTTTTTTTAGATGAAAATTTTTTCTTTAAAAAAGTATGACTGAAAAGCCCAATTCATTGACTAACTTTTTTCACTCTTTTCGAAAACTTAAGCATTTATGAGAAAAAAATAAATAAGCTCATGTAAAATAGCATTTAATTAAACAACAGCCAACATTATGATTTTGATTTTGAGACTTCTACAACTAAAAACAGAAGTGAACAAACAATGAACAAAAACCTGTCGAATATCGACAATACAATTATAATAAATGTTGAAAATGACCGCCTTCAGTTTCAATACCCTTCATCTACCCTTTTCCTCATAGAATTGCGTATACGATGAAATATTCCTGGAGAATTTCTTATAGTTTCACACCCTGCTACAATGCGGTTTCGCAGATCATCGATATTTTCAACTGGGTTTGTGTATATCAAAGATTTCAGATATCCCCATATGCAAAAATCCAAAGGATTAAGGTCAGGGGAGCGGGCTGGCCAGTTTACAGGTCCTCCTCGACCTATCCATTGATTGGCATACACCTCATCCAGGTGAGTTCTTGCACGTATACTAAAATCTCGAATCATTAACGCCTGCACCCGTTGAAGATGATAGGGATACAACATTTGTTCTTTTAAAATTCTAAAAACAACGGAATGGCTTACATGTAGGACACGAGCTATTCTCCTGGTACTAGTTTCTGGAAATTCCTCAATTGAATTAAGTACGGCTTCTTCTACAGCTGCAGTTCTAACTTCTCTAGTACGACCAGATTCATAACTTCTTTTTTCAAAATTACCACGTTCCCGCAAGCGTCGGTGAATAGTTGTGAACGTAGTATGATGGGGTAGTCTACGCTGTGGGTACTGTTCAGCATAAAGTCTTTGCGCTTCCAATGAATTACCGTTAGCACGACCGTATGTAAAATGCATATCTTCCATTTCCAAATTCGAATATGCATTCATATTTTCAATCAACCAATATTTCCTACAATACACAATCATAAAACTTGTGAAACAATAAGATGGGTGACAGAAAATGACACTACACAATCCTAGTGTCAGTATTAATGTTTTTATGCAAAGCACAGGCCACTAGACTTGACGCAAAATACACTCGCGTTAGCTCATCTTTTTGAAAATGCATTGCATTAGATTTTTTTTCTCGTAAATGCTCAAGTTTTAGAAAAAACTTGTAGAGTTAAAAAGGGTTAGTCAATGAATTGGGCTTTTCAGTCATACTTTTTTAAAGAAAAAATTTTCATCTAAAAAAAAGTTGTAAGAAAAAATATCTTAGGGGTTGAAATAATCAACCCCTTCAAGCATACTTCAGGGTTGAAAAAATTTCAAAAAGTGTACTCTTATTGACAGATAATGTTTACCAAGTTTCGTGTCTTTAGCTTGATATACAGGGAAAATAAAAAAGAAAAACCATTTTTTTTAATTTTCGAAGGGGTGTAACTTTTCCGGGGAGGGTTTTTTCAAAAAATTTTATACCAAACACTCACATTAATTTTCATCACAGAATCACTCCTTTAATTTTTTCGGTGTTATTTAGATACACCCTGTATAATCATAAAGGACCACGCACACATGTTATGGGAAAAAGTTTTTCGGTGAAAATCGTTGGATTTTTTATATGTTGTAGCTGGAGCCATTCTGAGTGAAAGTCTCCGTAGGGCTAACTCGATCGTATGACTAGATTCGACGCTAGAGGGCGCCAAATCATAAATGTTGTGATTTTTGGAGAAATAAAACTGATTAAAAAAGATAAGGAGTTGATTGAGTTCATCATTGAGGATCAATCAGAATGGTTTGTTGATCGACTAAAATATAATTAAGCTATGAATACAGAGTGATTGGAATAAGGAATGGTTCATATTATATATACATGTTATTACTCCAAATCACGAATTTTATTATTTTTGACCGATTTCAGATGAATAAAAAACATCTACATATTATTTGTAATCGATAGTCAACTGTTGGTCAACTGAGCGTTACTAAGATCGTGAATGATTCTTCTATAAAACAAAAAATATATATTTTTAAAGTATTTTCCAATATAATCAATTTTCAGGTGAAAGAATTCGCCTTCGAGACTATGAGTTGATTTGATGTTGATTATTATTGATGAATGGAAGTGAATCTTTCAAAACAAAATGCAAATGAAAACATATAGTGTTTCACAAAAAGAAGGCTCCATTCAATTTCATTAAGTAAATACTCTTCTCGAAGACTCAATCGTGACTTTGTCCTCAACAGAGTGCTGAAATCATCTCCTAATAACCCAATTTCGTCATAATATCTGAAGGTTTAGAGATGAAGGGCGCCAAATAATTAATATTGTGTTTTAGTAAGATTCAGCAAGCTATAAAATATGAAAAAATTTTTGAGCCACCCAAAGAAATATATCTGATGTCTGAGGATATTGAGTATATTTCCGTCAACTATATATTTGAACTGAATGAACTGAGTTTACCCATCTGAATTCAATCATAGACACGGAGTTATTAAACTAGCTTTCGATTAAAAAACCTAAAGGAACATTCATAATTTGTGCATGACACGAATATTTTTGCTTAAATTCCATTCGTAAAGTATTTATGATGGTATTTGGGTTGGTCTGTTTTTCCAAAGATTTTCTTTCTTTCAGCAATAATCTGACAATGCCGCAAAATTTTCGAAAAAAGGAAATGCCTCCATATGTAAAACGTTTTGCTCAATTCCATAATGGAAAAATATCAATAATTGATGCTTTTTGTTACCCCGCTTTGAAAAAACATTCTGAATATCCCGAAATATTTTTATAATAAGCAACAAAGTAAACCGTATAACTTCTATCTGAATTATTTTCCATACTCTCCATGATAGGCGAGATACTGTATTTCCTCACACTAATGGTCCACCCTGTATATAATAAAAGGACCCGTCTCTGTATTCATAGCTTCATTATATTTTGGTCAATCAACAAACCATCCTCAATGATAAACTCAATCAAGTTATAACCTCGTAGGCCAATTCATTCACTGAAGAGTTGAGTATGTTGTTGACTACACCCTGTAGAAAAACTTTTGCATCTTTCTTTCTGTATTATGGAAAATTATTTCTCATGAATTTTGGGAATGTCCAGTCGCACACAACATTGAATATAAATGAGATATTGATATTTTTTAATTCAGCTGAATTTCTCCAATATTCACCCTCTAGCGCTGAAACAGTCATACGATCAAGTTGGGCCAATGGAGACTTTTACTCAGGATGGCTCCAGCTACAACATATCAAAAATGCAGCCATTTTCACCGAAAGACTTTTTCCCATAAGATGTGTACGTGGTCCTTTGTATGCAATGGGTCATTCCATTTTAAATGAGATGAGCACACAAAAATTTGAACAAAGTATTCATTGGATTTATACTTAATGATCCTGGATGATCCACATTTTTGTTTTAGTAGATTACAGTGTGGAATTTGGACGAACTGCAATATGACATAAAACTACAATTTTTGGCAAGTGACTCAGCTTTATGCAACTTCTGGTTTCACTGAAAGTGACATATACTTTCGATTTTTATGAGACACCTGGTATATTTTTACTTCTTCCGTCTCCATATGACATTCTGAATATAGCCATGTTTCACTTGTCGCTTTATTCAACCAAGTCCATTTTCTGTCCTACAAACATTTTTCAAACGATGATGGCTCGTCGAGTTAGAACAAAGGAGCATTTTATCATATTTAATTTCATACCATACACTATTAGGTTTCACGCAAACTTCTTTTTCCTTAAAATGAAGGATCTTTCGAGATTTAAATGAAATGAACGTATAAATCTTTTTAAACACATGAACTATGGACATAGATAGTAGAAAATAATAATGAGTATATGAAAATAAAAAAAGTTTTGAACATTTTATTATTTTTTGAAAAGCTAGATGCTTCCTTTCAAGTATAATTTCGTTTCTCATCTCAAGTTTTTGAGAAAATATTTTAATTTTTAAAAGTTCTTTGTTTGTTATGTACTAAATATTATTTTTTGCTCTTTAGTTCAATAGTTTATTAACAAAGCGTGTTTTAATTATCTGTTTTAATCGGGGCGCTAGATGTCCAGAAGTTTGCTTCTTGGCACTTACCCAAACTTAGTGCATAAATACATACAGGTCAAGTAACGAAAATTATCACACTGCCCGATGTTTTTCAGAATTTTTACGGATTTTTCAAATTTTCCTGTCGTTGGTTTTCACAACTTTTTTCGAGCAGGGGATCTGAGCCCCTTGACCGAGTTTTTTTCGTCGATATTTTTCACATTTGAAATCGTCAGAATTTTTTCCAAATTGCCACTCATTCTCTATTTGGCCTTCAGGATGCAAGAAAGGTAAAGTTACTAAAATTATTCGACGATCCGATGTTTATCGCAATTTTTACGGATTTTTCCGATTTTATTTTCGCCCGTTTTCTGAGCTTCGTCCGAAAGGGACAGGGGAAATCCCCCTGACCGACATGTGATTGTAATTGTTCAAGTCCGAAACTACCGGAAATTTTTCTGAATAATCATGATTCACTATCTAGTTTTTGAGGGGTGGGGGGTCACGTAAAGGAAATTATTCGACGCCGACGTATCGATGTTGTTTATTATTTTAACGAATTTTTCCGAGTTTATTTTCGCGAGTTTTTGCAAGTTTCTTCGAGAAGGAGTGGGTCCGAGCCAATCGACCCACATGTTTTTTTTGCCATAAATATCCAGGTACGAAACCGTTGAAAATACAGGGTGTGTGCTAAATGATGTCTTTCATTTCAGGTGGTAATTCCTTGTCATATCTTATGAAAAAAATTTAATACAAACGTATGTCCTAACTTGATTTGTTTTCAAGTGACGGAGTGTCAAAGTTTTAATAAAGATTCGGTTATTTATTAATTACTCAAAAGTTTTCTCACCGATTTTCATGAAACCTGGTGTGTTTATTAGCAGTTACAAGGGGCTTGTTAGATTTCAAATTATAAGTGGCGAAAGGTTACCTGATTGATAATTATGTTAAAAATCAATGTACGCCACTGTTTTTCTCTGAGTTTCATATTTTTATCAGATTAAACATTTGAAAATTCAACTCTGATATAATGCCGTGAATTTGCAATAGCAACACTTTATCAATCCATAGATTTCCTTAATTAATATATTTCTACCTGAATTCCTTTACTGGTTTTGTCGTTGATGTACTGGTTGATTGCTGTCTTCATTGGCCTATTATTGTCAACTGTTTCTATCAAATCCCAACAATATATTTGTGCATAAAATTAAATAGAATGTCAAGAAAATACGGATCATTCATATAACTTTTTGATGGTGCGTAACCACCATTTCTACGCCACTGACTTTGATTTGACAAAGTTTAGCTATTTTATATTCACGGTATTAAAAGAAAGTTGTATTCTTAACTATTTATTATGAAAAAAAAATTTACTTGAAGAAAACAGCGGCGTACAATGATTTTTACTATAAATATCAATCAGGTAACCATCCGCCACTTACGAGGGCTGACAATAAAGTAAGGTCTCCAATTTTTTTTTTCATAGAAAATGACATTTATTTACAAAAAGCGATACACCGTTGGAAAGGCCAAGGTCTTGGCTACTTTTCTACATAATCGCCATTTTTTTCCAACACCTTGCGCATCCGCACGATGAACTTGTCTATGCCGGCAGAATACCACTCTCCGTCCGCCTCGCGCAGCCAGGTGTTGACCTCTTTCTGAACCTCCGCGTCACTATCAAACTTCTTCCCTCCGAGATGTTTTTTCAGGGCGGGGAACATGTGGTAGTCACTGGGGGCCACGTCGGGACTATAGGGAGGGTGATCGATGATTTCCCAGCCAAATGTCTTGAGCAGGTCAAGGGTAACGTTGGCTGTGTGCGGGCGCGCGTTGTCGTGGTGAAATTTCACTCCTTTGCTCAGCAATCCCGGGCGTTTGTTTTTTATGGCACGACGAAGCTTTTCCAGGGTCTCACAGTACCTTGCTGCATTGATAGTGGTTCCCCTTGGCATGAAATCCACCAACAATACCCCGTGGCGATCCCAAAACACCGTAGCCATCACCTTGCCGGCTGACAGTGTCGCCTTAAACTTTTTGGGTTTCGGAGAATCGCTATGGCGCCATTGTTTGGACGACTCCTTTGTTTCGGGTGTGTAGTGATGAGCCCACGTTTCATCCCCCGTAACAAACCCTTCCAAAAAATAATCGCCTTCCTCTTCAAAACGGGCCACAACTTTGGTCGCACATTCCACTCGCCGCTTCATGTGGTCTTCGGTCAGCTGTTTCGGCACCCATCGGGCAGAAACTTTGTGGTACTGCAACTTGTTCACAAGGATATGACGGATTGTTTCGCTGCTACACACTCCTCCAAGCTTCTCTTCCAAGTCCCTAATTGTCGCACGGCGGTTTTTGAGCATTTCTGCCTCCACTGCTTGAACAATCGCATCCGAGACCGACGGTCGGCCACTTCTCTCCTCGTCGTGAACATTAGTGCGCCCGGAATTGAACTCGCGGCTCCACTTACGCACGTTTTTTATGTCCATACACTTTTCCCCGTAAACTTCAACTAGTTGACGATGGATTTCAATAGGTGTCACCTTTTTCGCACTCAAAAAACGTATTACAGAACGCAATTCGCACTTGGACGCTGACGCGAGTGGTACCTCCATCGTTGACGGCTGCTCAGCCAAGACTGAGCGGTCGGGGAAGCCTCACCCAGCAGCAAAGTGGTAGTGGGGGAACCAAGGAACACGGCGGTGTTGCCAGATTTCGCCTAGCGCGTGATCCGGCGAAGTTGCAGCGTTGGAGACCTTACTTTATTGTCAGCCCTCGTATAATTTGAAATATAATTTCATGAAAAGAAGACACTTGCTACTGACAATAACCACACCAGGTTTCAACAAAAACGACAAAAAGACTTTTGAGTAATTGATGAAATTCCGATTTTTAAATCACCACCTGAAATTAATGACACCTTGTATACATATTCTAACATACTTTGATTTCTTAACTCACATACTTGAAATTAGGCGTCATCAAGATGATTTGTCTTTTCTTTTTAAATAACTGTCTGGTAGTATGTCATGTCCTGAGCTACTTAGTTTTATAGATTTTCAGAATTAGGCCAAAAGATACTAAAGATGTCGGAACTGTTTTTCTAGAGAGTTCTCATTCTAATATGGTTATAATAGCCCTAGATCTAGTCTTTTAATGTAGGCAAATGGATCAGATCTACATTTTTTATTTTACCTTTTGATATATTCAAGAAATCACTTACGAAATAATGTGTACTGAATAGAACTTAAGCTGTTTTTCTGTATTGTACTTATTTCTTCAAAATTCATTTAAATATGCTTGTATACCACTGCAATTTTATAAATTTAGATACTTCATTCAGCTCTTATTTGTACTAAATCATTGCAATTACAGAGATTTTTCCATCAAATGAATGAATTAATTAATTAACCCATTTAAAACCACTACCAATAATATCCCAAAAATCACCAATTTTTTAATGAATAAATATTTATTTATATATTTTCAAATATCTTTAGGGTTTTAAGAAAAAAAATTGAAGAACTGAACCAAGATTTTTTGCGTTGCGTTAACGCAACATTGGCAAGATATGCATTAAAAAAATTCAGTTATGATATTCCTTAAAACAGTTCGAATGTAATGGAACTCTACATTTATTACACATAAAAACGGTTGTACTCTTGCATAATCTGCATCGTCTCCTCCAGTTTTCTGAATTTCTCTCGATTATATGACCAATATCATCAAGTCGAGCAGGAGATGGAATAGATGATGTAGAACCCCGTCCTCGAATAGATTGTGTCCTACATTTTCCGGTACTAATGAGGCTCCTTACAAGTTCAGACCTGAAATCCAGCTGCGAAATTGGCTTGTCACTATACACAAGTCTATGAAGTTTCCAAGCATTTGCCACAGAAGAATCTAACATGTTTATGAACAGTGGCCACCACCATTTTTTTCCACGAATGTTGATTCGGTAATTTGCAATCGCGTTATCATGCAAATCAACGCCGCCCATATATTTGTTGTACTTGGCAATCATGTTTGGTTGGGGAATCGAAGTGTCACGTTTTTCTTTCCGATTGTAGCGTTTCACAGGTACAAGGGGCTGCACAGATTCACAGTTGGAAGCCACTGTTACCACAGAATTGTCATTCCAACGTACTACACTAATTTCGTTTACGTGATCGTAACGAGAATCCATAGCACCACGCTGTTTTTTTCCTAGAGACTTATTATTCTCTAATGGGCATTTCAGCATCCTATTCTCGCGTACAGTTCCAGTTGCAAAATATCCCTCATTTTTTAGATAAACTAGTAGCTTATAACTGATGAAAAAGTTGTCGAAGTAAATCTTATGAGCTGATCTGGTTTTCAGAACTTTCAATAGATCAATAACAACTTCTTCACCTAAACCAAATTCTTTCTTGACTTTCTCAGGAATTGATATAAAAATCCATCGCTAGAGGTTAGGCACCACATTTTGAAACCGAAACGTACCGGTTTTCCCTTCAGAAACATTTTTGCTGAATGTCGGCCAAAATAGGGTACCATTTCTTCATCAATCGACAAATGCTGTCTGAAAATGCCGTATTTCAAGTTATTCACGTTCAGAAGATCAATTAGCGGTCGAACTTTGGCGAATTTGTCTCCCTTATCCAGCTGATTGTTGTCGGCAAGGTGAATGTTTCGTTTTATATCAAGAAATCTATTTCGAGACATCGCGCTTTTCACAAATTGTACTCCTTTATCTTCATGAGATGACCAGTAAAGTTGTAATTGTGGGAGAGTGTGATATCCACTCAAAATCAATATTCCCAAAAATATTTCCAAATCACCATTGTCTAACTCAAACTTGGGACGGTTATTATCTCTTGAATATTTTATGGAATTAGAAATGATGAACTCCATTACTTTCTCATCGAACATTTGCTTGAAGAAATCAAGTACAGATTTTCCATGAAGCACCTCAATTATAGATTTCACATCCCGTTCCTCATTGGAAATAGCATCAATCTCATAGTCGACAGGTGTTCTACACCAAGTGATATTTTCCATCTTTGCTGCTTTTTTTGGTGGAGGAAGAGTTACCTCTTGTGAAATACTTTCCTCGTTCTCGTTAGCCACATGCATTATTTCAAACGTTCCTGCTAAATCGTTAGGCAAATTTTCTAGTTCACCAATCACATCATCGTCGATGTTCTCTTCATCCGTAAGATCATCTACATCGGGTGGTATATAACAAATATCAATATTTTTCTCATCCAAATCAAAATCTTCGACAATTTCTTCTAATTCTCTGAGAGTCAATGGTCTCTTCCAGTTGTTCATTTTACTCTGCAAAAATTATAATGAATATTTGAAGACCACACGTCAGAAAAAAACCACTCACCATTGGTAACTTTACAGTTCTCACGACGATATACCGATGCACGACAACGTCCCCAACCTTCCTATAGCACTGCATGAATGAGACTAAAACGGCCCTACACCATCGGAATAATATTGGAATTCGCCAGACGTGAAAATACAAGTTCTGACTTGAAAACTTTTCAGACTATCATAATTACACTGTTCCCTCCAATGTTGCGTTTTCGCAACCTCATATTCATACAGCTCAAAAAAATATATCTCAATCATTTCATTCTCATTTATCATGTGAGTATGTTTTAGGAATATTATTTTATATGAATCTCATCATGGATGACGAAAATAGTGAACCGATGAGTTTGTAAGGACTATTCATGATCACAAGGTTTTCTGGTAGAAATTCCGCAGTGAATGATTATCCCTCATAGAAAATTTCAAATATATTCATGTATTAAAAAAATTGATTTCTGTATTTTCAAGTATTGTTTTATTACATGCCACTGAAAGATCATCAAAAATTCGTTTTATCGTTCATTAAAAAAAATGCTATTTTTGATGTTGCGTTATCGCAACCATGGCAGTAAATGGGTTAAAGATTCAACTTGAACTATAAAATACTGAATTCATCATGGATGTATAATCGAGATGTCTTTTAATAACCATTACTCAAGCATTTTTGAATTTCAGAACCGTTCTACAAAATCTACGAAGGCAACCGCCCACTCTTCTGCTGTAAAACCTGCCCAAAGAGATACAAACACGACTCCTCATTATATAAGCATGTAAAGTTTGAATGCAATAAGTCACCACAGTTCAGATGCGAAAAGTGCAAAGTGAAAATATGAACAGGAAACATTCTCAATTGAAAATTGAATCAATACATGTCTCCTCTGGAAATGGAAAAACCCTACGATAAAATTGAAGTTACTTTTTTGTAATATCTAACAGAAAGACCCTATATAATTTCTATCAGATGTAGTTCAATGTCCAGCGTGGCTTTTGCCGGGGAAGAAGTTGTTTTCTGTTAGATATTACAAAAAAGTTACTTCAATTTTATCGTAGTGTTTTTCCATTTCCAGAGGAGTCATGTATTGATTCAATTTTCAATTGAGAATGTTTCTCTTTAAAAATGCAAAAGAATGTTCATACAAAAGGCTAACTTGAAGCTTCATGTGGCCAACATTCACAGTCCGATCCAGAATTGAGAAGTATTGTACAAAAAAGGTGAACCTTACTACAAATTCTACGGAGACAAATAGAGACAATAGAAAAATCGAAACAAAGGAAGTCATCAACAGGAAGCCAACCACACATTTGTGGCTTCGGTTAGAAGACCTTGAGCTTTCAAGGCAACAACTAACGTCTCCACGGAGGCAGCTATAGCTACCAGCGTGACAATCCTGCCCAGGAAAATACAAATCAGGATAGATTTATCGAGGGGCAATATATGAAAATATAAATAGAAAAGTTATTGGGTATAACCCTCAAATTGTTGTGCAACCGCAGACACGTGTTTCGAGCTTAAGCTCTCATCAGTACGTTAAAGTCAAGTGCGAAGATGCACAACACTTGGATGTAAAGATAGAAACAAAGGAAGTCAACAACAGGAAGCCAACCACACATTTGTGGCTTCGGTTAGAAGACTTTGAGCTTTCAAGGCAACAACTAACGTCTCCACGGAGGCAGCTATAGCTACCAGCGTGACAATCCTACCCAGGAAAATACAAATCAGGATGGATTTATCGAGGGGCAATATATGAAAATATAAATAGAAAAGTTATTGGATATAACCCTCAAATTGTTGTGCAACCGTAGACACGTGTTTCAAGCTTAAGCTCTCATCAGTACGGAAAAGTCAAGTGCAAAGATTGTTAAAAGGTTTTAGGTGAATTGAGTAACACGCTGGATCTTCGGCTTAGAAAATGAACTGGACTTTTATTGAACTGTTACATTGACATACTTTTTATGCAACGCCATCTTTCAAATATGTCACAGGAGACATACAGGGCATTAAGTAGCATGAAGGAATATTTCGAACTATTTATAACACCCCCACTAGTTTAAAATATTTCTCATGACTAATAAATAATTTTAACACAACTTACAAATTTGCGAAACCTAAAAGTTTCAAAAACTTATAATGTTTGTTTGCTCCCAAAGCTTTCGTTAAAATATCTGCAGGCATATAATTTTTCTGCAAATACACGGTACCGATCAAACCATTCGCTACCGTTTCTCTGACAAAATGGTGACGCACATCGATGTGTTTTGACCTTTTGTGAAACGTTGGATTCGATGAAAGCTTTAAGGCACTTTGACTATCACTATACAGTAAAACACAGTTTAAAGAGCTTCCCAATTCTCCCAATAGGTTTCTCAAATATATGGCTTCTTTAGCTGCCTCTGCTAAGGCCATATACTCTGCCTCAGTACTGGAGAGTGCAACGGTTTTCTTTTTGTTGCTCTCCCAGGATACTGCACAATTTGAATAGGTTAAACAATAACCAGTACAGGACCTCCTATCAAGAGAATTGCTGCCCCAATCAGCATCTACAAATCCCATAAACCATTGGAATCCTTTTCAAACTTTAAATATGTCTTGCAATCTGCTATACTGAATTTAGACAACAACTGGTCTATGTACTGTCTTTGATCTAATGTTATGATATTTTTTGTTTTGTCGATTCAGATATTCATTCCCAAAATTTGCTTAGTCTGGCCTTAATCTTTCAATTTGAAATTTAATGCCAATTCTCTTCTCAAAGCATTTGATTCTGAAATATCATTCGAAAAATCGAAAAAACGAAAAAGTCGTCAACATAGAAAGCAATAACTGCCATGAGACTGTTATTATGTTTGATAAAGACACATGGTTCAAAGTTAGACTTGTTGTACTCTAAATTAGTTAAGACATCTTCAACTTTCTTGTACCAAACACGGGACGACTGTTTTAGTCCATAAATTGCACGTTTCAATTTTAAAACTTTTTTATCCTGACCTGGTTGTATGAAACCCTCAGATTGTTTCATATAAACAGTTTCCTCTAAATGGCCATGCAAGAATGCTATGGTTACGTCAAGATGAAAAATATCTAAACCTGAATCTACACTTGAAGCTATCAACAATCTTAGGGTGCAGTGCCTAACAGCAGGAGAGAAGGTTTCGTTATAGTCAACCCCTTCTTTCTGGGTGAAACCCTTAGCTACCAACCTAGCGCGATAGGTTTTAACATTTTCACTTTTGAATTTGTAGACCCACTTACACTGCACTAAAGCACTATCTCCACACGATTCTTCCACATCCCATGTATCATTTTCTTCTAGATTCTTCATCTCTTCCAACATGGCTTGCTTCCACATGTTACTATCAGATCTGGACACAGCTCCGGAAAAAGTTTCTGGAGCCTCCTCTGCGAAGTTCCTGGTGGTGGTTTCAGCTGTTGGAGTTGAGTATAAAACATAATCATCATATGTTTTTACTTTTCTCTTTCGCTCAGATCGTCTTGATACTGCATGTTCACTGGTACTTGCAGACTCCGCTTCACATATCCTGACTGGCAGCTCCGGCTCATAATCGCTATCACTTGAATCATCTGCTGGTTGCACTAGAAGTATCATAAACGGAAGTATCGTGGGAATTTATTTCTTCTACTTCTAAACTATTGTCAATGTTGAATATATCATTGTCCCCCACTGAATCTGGTCTCTGATTGTGGACTTCAGCAGTTGTGATATTGAGAATTCTGGTTTTCAAATCCTATGAATATTCACATCTCTGCTTGTTCTTACATCATCGGTTTCAGGATTGTAGACCCTATAGCCTTTTATTTCTTCAGAATAACCAACCAGAATGTGTTTGATTGACTTTTATCAAACTTCAACCTTTTTTCTTTGGAGATATGTACCATGACAGTACTTCCGAAAATACGCAATCCTGATAAATCTGGTTTTTTACCATACCATATTTGAAAGGGAGTTTTTTCATTCAGGCTGCTGGAAATGCTCCTATTCCTCAAATAGTTAGAAGTATTGATGGCTTCGCCCCAAAAACGTTTTTCTAGTCCAGCATCGAATAGAAGACACCTTGCCTTTTCTACAATGGTACGGTTGAATCTTTCAGCCATCCCATTTTGCTCTGGAGTATAGGTATTCGTTTTTTGGTGGATAATGCCTTTTCTTTTCAAAAAACATTCGAACTCCCTGCTACAAAATTCGCTGCTTCCCTGAAAATCTTGATCTTTTTGTTTTTTTGATTTTCTACCATGGCTTTGAATTCTTTGTATCGCTCGAAAACTTCACTTTTCACTTTGAGGAAGTAGGTAAAGGACATTCTACTAAAGTCGTCAACAAACAGTAAAAAATACTTTGAGCCACCTATGGAGGTAGTTTCCATCGGCCCACAGACATCAGCATAAATAATTTCTAGTGTCTCAGTGCTCTGCGTACCAACAGTTGAAAAAGGCAGCCTGGACTGTTTGCCTTCGCAGCACACACTACAATTATTTTTGTAGATTTTGGACATCTTCTTTATTGACAAGCCATCAACACATTCTCTCATTTTATCCAGATCCTGACTGTTTATGTGTGCTAGCTTTCTATGCTACATTTCAGACTCATCACACACACACCTAACGCAATTTTCTTCTTTCAAGTCAAGTTTATACACTCCATCAACTTTACTAAGCTTGCTGTCGCCAACAATTTATCTTCACGGGAATAAATGCAACATCCGTTATTTGTGAAAGAAATATTGTTTCCTTTCGAGATTAGCTGGCTTACTGAAAGAAGGTTTGTAGTAAGTTCTGGAATAACCAAGACATCTTCCACAGTTATATCATAGGACTTTCCATTTACCAAGGTTACAATATCCAAATCTCCTGAGCATTTCACTTGAAGCTTTTCCTGATTTGCAACAGAGATTTCATGAACAACTGGCGGTGATGTATTCTTAATCCAACTTTCATTTGGAGTCATATGTTTGCTTGCACCAGAGTCTAAATAAAAGTCATTCTTGTTGTATTTTGCACTCAAGGATACAGCACTAAAAGCGTACTTTTCATCAGATTTGGAATAATTGGCTGCTTTTGGGCACTTGGACATAAATCGCCGATTTGCTTACATTTGAAGCAGGTTATTTTGCTTTTATCCTTTGGTTTGTCATCAGCTATTTTGCCACTGCTTTTCTTGCTGCTCAAGCCACTTGCTGGCTGTTTTTCAAAATGATTGAACTTCGAGGTAAAAGCACCACCTTTACTACCGCTAGAGCCACATGTTTCCATATCGAGTAACTTGCTTTTAATAACATCTGTAGTAATGGAGATTCCTGCATGCTCGATAGCCATCAACATTGGTGAATATTTGTTTGGTAAACCTGCCAACAACAAAGAACCGATCCATTCTTCGGTAATGGCGAATCCAGTTTTTCTCAACTTCTGGGCTGTTTCAATCACCTGATTGACATAGGTTTCCATGGATTCACAATTATCCAATCTCAATGATGTGAGAGTTCTGAGCAATCCGATTTTTCTTGAGAAACCTGTGTCAGTATAGAGATTTTTGATCTTGTCCCAAACGTCTTTACAAGTGCTCGCACCTCTGATATGGACATACAAAGACGGATCAATTGTCAATATTAGTTTTGCCTTTGCCTTTGATATCAATACTGCATCAGTTTCGGTACCATCAATTCCTTTAGACAGTTCTTCAATAATGAAATAGTTCTCAACGGCAAACGCCCATTCGTCGTAGTTTTCTCTCCCGAGAAGTTTTGGTACACAGTTTTGGTAATTTGCGAGAGACATTATTTGCACGAAATTGAACCAACTGCGTGACTAATACGGAAAACTCGCGGAAAATGCGTTTCCTGGGCCCATAACCTGTTAAAAGGGTTCAGGTGAATTGAATAACACGCTGGATCTTCGGCTTAGAAAATGAACTGGACTTTTATTGAACTGTTACATTGACATTCTTTTTATGCAACGCCATCTTTCAAATATGTCACAGGAGACATACAGGGCATTAAGTAGCATGAAGGAATATTTCGAACTATTTATAACAAAGATGTACAACACTTGTTGTTTTGACCCCTATGGATTCATTTTTCTGAGGATTTCCAAAAGACATTGTTAATAACAATAGTAATAATAATATTCAATTAATTAAAGACACGATTCGACTTGAAATAATGAATCTGAATGTCAATAATGAATCAATTTCCGATGCACTTATAAATATAAGAAGACGTTATCAATTATGCATTGACAATAATGGTGGGCATATTGAACATCTTTTATGACTTATCATGTTATTTAAAGTTCCTAAATAAATATTTTTGTTTTCTATTTTTCAATATTTGAACTTTTTCTTCCTCACCTTTAATAACTCAAAAACGTTATAAGATAGGGGTAACATATGGTATATTTTTGAAATCAGGAAAAAAAGACCATTACAAAAATTCAATAATATACTGGGTGTCCCATTTGAAAAAAATATTAAAAAATTTTTATCTCCTCAAATCTGCACGCCTCTGTATTTTTGATAGCATTTTATCAAAATTTAGTCATAAGCACAAAACTTTTACATTTAACTTTTTTTCTGTAGGCAACAATAACGATGATAAGGGGTGGGTAATTTATAGTGAATAACCCTGTACATGGAATCGAACGTTCTTCAGAAGCATGTCCTTGTTTGACATCGGTACGACGCGACGCCGACGTACCATTTTTGAGTTATCGACTACTTTACCAAATAAACCGTCCCAAACATGATTGCGCTCACAGCTAAGATGTCACAGAAAAAAATCTGTACCTGAATACAATGAAAAAGTACAGTGATTCAATGAACAGATTCATCAATATTGGTCCAATGAACGGAATCGTTCTGTCAATGTAGCATTGGTTATTGATACTATGGATAAGGATGTTCATAATATTAATGAATACTTTCATTAATTGCGTGATCAAGTACATCAAATGAATTCGTTATTTTAACGAAACTCAATCATCAAACGAACGAAAAGTATTCATTCGATTGATGGTTTCTTTTCATAATATCGATTATTATTGTTCTTTCTTGGACTGAATGCTTTATTATTAATAGAATGAACTCGTTCGTTGCGACGAGGTATATTTTACATCGATTCAATTAATCGTGATCTTTGGTCGTTACTATAATGGAGTTTTCATTAAAGCAATGAATTATATTCGTTGACTCAATCATTGGTGTACATTGAAATAATGAATTGTGTTCATTACTTGAATAAGCGGTATTCATTCAACCAGTGCATGTTAATTAATTCAATAAGGGCTATTGATATTGATGATACAGTGAACTTCAAAATCTAGGAATATTACAGTTGAATTTAAACAAAACATCGCTTCCCTGACGGAAGGTGCATGGCCTAAAACATTTAATGCATTAAGAAAATGTTCTGAATTACACCAGAAAAAATAATGGCTTCTCTGATTTATTTTCAGGAGTACAAAGTGCTTTCAGTATTGAGAATGAAGTGTTATTCAGTTGTTTAATTTTTTTTGAAATTATAGTGTAAGTAAAGCCCAAAATAACTCTCTGTTTTGAATTTCTGATAAACTTATAACAAACAAAGTGTCCTGAACCTTTTGAGATGTATTTGACATTTGTAATGTTTATTTTCCTGGAGAATAATTGATGCATCTTCCAGTTTTTTTCTGGTAAGTACATGTTTGCTCTAATGAAAAATTGTTCAATGCATTTAATGCTTCAGTTGATAACGATACATCAGATGGAAGAGTAAATAATGAGCCTACTATTATCAATATCATTATTTATTTACGAAAACAACAAATCCAGCATATCCAGACATGTAGTGAATATTGAATAAAATTCATGAGAACATTAATTAATATCTAAACTACAAAGTCAAGGCAGTAGAAGAAAGTACATTGAATACAAATCCTATTATTATTTCCATAAAAACAACCTACTGAATTATATTAATTAGGAGTACAAACCTTGCAAAATTAAAAAAAATGAAAAGATACGCAAAATACAAAATTCAAAAACAAAAACTGTATGATCCAGATCCAATCTTTCGATTATTCAAAAAAACTATTCAATTATCCAATGCTAGCTGAAATTTAAGCGACCGGCACATAGGCCGCTTGGTCAACCAGTTAAGATTATATATGAGCTGCTGATGGTTGAACCTAAAACTGGTGAAAAAATTTCAAGAAATGAAACCCTATATAATGATTTACGATATCGGGACCTATATAATAAAAACTTACTTTCACTCATGTCTGGTTTGCTTAGGCTATGTATTTATGAAATATGATTTCTTCATATTATTCCATTCTTACGACGCGACGGTGGGAAATCTTGCCAAAATCTCTCACGTCTTTAGCTGTTTGACAAAGGCATTTGTACACCCTCACCTTCAAAGTATTGTGCTACAGTTTTTATCAACAATGTCCTCTATTCATAATGAAATATTACAATTTTTTATAAAATTCTAGCAGCATAACCTCTTTTGCAGTTTTATTCTTAACCCTGAACTGGTATGGTGATATCCAGGCTACACAACTAGTATTCTTGGGTCAATTTTGACCCAGCCCTAATTTAAGAGGGGAGGTTTAAACTTTTTTGACCAAATGTATTGAAATTTGTTATTTTAAAGGAAATAAACCTACAAATGAAATAAACCCAAAATTTATTCAAATTTCCATACATAAACACGAAAATAAAAAATATACATGAAAAAAAACGTCGTTCAACGTTTTTAGTCAAATGATTTTTCTTTTGTCATTAACACAATGAAAATATGTGGGATTAGAAAAAACATGACATAAACAAACTCGGACAATGAAAAAAACTTTACAAAAATGCCAAAAAACAATTCTAACGAGGGCTTTTCAGGAACCAATAAGGAGACTATAAAACTAATTATGTAAATCTTTACATTCATTACAAAAATTTTGTTGATGCAAATGATGCTTACGAAACGTTTTCTTGCATGTTGTACAATATGTAGAATATTTTTTGTCAATTGTAGCTGGACACTCTTTACATCGTCGTCTTTTCTGTGGCGGCTCGTCTCGCTTGTCGACGGGCTCTTGAATTTTTAAAAAGTCTTTAATTTTTTGCCGTAACTCCCTAGGTAGATGTTGATTTTCATATCGTCGTCTCATATGTTCCTCAATTAAAGACAGGCCCATGTTTTTAATGAATGATTTTCTGGACATTTTCAAATTTCTAACTGCAAAGTTTAACAAAACATGACTGTTTATACGGGCTATATTCAATAATACATAAAATATTGCAAGTGGCCATCGCCTGGTTCTGCGATTACATGAAAACACTGCACATTTTTGATCAAGGGAATCCACTCCACTTATTATTATTATTATTATAAAAGTCAATAATTTCTGGCTTCCTTGTGTGGTCATTTATTGTTGACTCGTCGTGGTGTAAAGTCGAAACCAGTAATACGCTTTTGCTAACGTATTATCTCTGGTAAATCCAAATAATGACGAATTCACTTCACGCTGTCGATGACTCAAAAATTCTTTAGGAATTTCCCGCTTGTTTCTTCTAATGGTGCCAACATACGTCAATTTATGTTTTTTCAGTTCTTGTAGGAGTTCCAGGGATGTGAACCAGTTGTCGCCTGTGACGTTTCTATTGCTTCCTGCTATAGGTGTGATCAGCTCCAAAACAGTCAGCGTAGGAATAGAAAGATTTCTAGGATTTTTGAATCACAGAGGCATACAATTTTTAGACCATATCGTTTTGGCTTACTTTTTATATATACATGGAAGCCACATTTGCCTCTGAACCCCACCAACATTTCATCAATAGTAACGTACGTGTAGGCATTATAATTACTTTTGCAGTTTTCTATAAAGCTCTGGAAAATTTCTGATATTGGAGCTAATTTATCACCTCCAGCTTTCCTAGCTTCCCTTGTATTAGGATCATCGAAACGTATTACCGCGAGTAGGAAAAGGAATCTTTTCAAAGATTTCGTTAAGATATTATATTTTGTTGCGAGTTGTAAGAGAACTCTGTTCATTGACGTCCGTAGGGACTAGTTGGGTAATTAATTATTCTCCACCTTCAAGCTTAATGGAAATGTTCAAGCACAGTTCTTTTTACGCCATTATATATGGAGAAAAAACATACCAGAGCTTTTATTTCTTGTACCTATTTCTTGTTCAAGATCTCAATAATTCCTTCACAGTGGCTGAATTTTCAATAATCATTTTCGCGGACGTCTCTGTCCTTTTCCATGAAAGTTGGACGTGTCAGGAAATGAAACACAAAATCAAAAATGACTGTCCTTGTATACTAAAATAACTGGCATAATAGGTTTTTGTCAATTAATGTCAAAAAACGATTTATATACCTTTCTGTAGCTATCTGAAGATATCTCGGCCCGTGCCATCAGTAGCCCACACATTTTCTGCATCTTCGTGGGCTGATTTGAAAATCCCAGATAGATACAACAAGCCCATTAAGGATTTTATTTCAACTTTGTCTGTATGATCTACAAAGTTAGAAGTACCTCCATTCTTGTGAGACTCGTCGGTTATTTTACGATTAGTGTGTTCTACAATTATATCAAGTATTTTGTCAGTCACCAAGAGAGACCATGCTCCATAAGGTGTAGTGGGTAAATTGTTAGCAGCAGGTCCGTTCAGCCATGGAAGTTGAAGAATTATGTTTTCTGCTTTTGTTCTAGTACTTGCAGGAGGACTCTTGGACCACTTATATCCATTCTTGCCATAAAAGTATGCTGTTTCATCTTCGGATAGTTGATCATCACCATCATCATCATGTTCTGATTCTTATTCAGTTTCACTTTCGAAACTCTGAATAATGCTATCACTAAAATTACTGTCACTCTCTTGAAACTCGGTTTGCAGTGGTGCTTCGTTGTCACTGGAGTCAGATAGATTATTTATTATGTTTTCCAACTCGGCGTTAGTTAGATGACGTGTCATTTTGAACACGAGACACTATTTCGAACGGGGCACACAACTAGTATCGTTGGGTCAAAATTGACCCAAACGGTGCGTACCGGTCAGAGAGCAAACGGCAACTGACGCGTGAACACTACACTCGCAAGTACGTCAAACCCTCGAGGAATACCTGCAGTCTTGAAAATGTATTGCGTTTCGTTACCTAAATATATGCGCCAAAAAACGCTAGGGGTCAAAATTGACCCAACAATACCAGTTCACGGTTAATAATGGCTAACGATATATTTCTGCAATCCGATTGAGTGGCGCCATAACCCCTAATCTCAAAGGTAAGGGGGGTTGTGTGATTCATTATTTTAAAAGTTATTAAACTACCTTTTCAAAAAAACCACATACTTCATATTTCTTGTCAGTAATTTTGGAGAAATCAAGTAAAACCGTGAAGATATTGAAGTATCAACTGTATAGCAATCAAACATAAAATATTAATAAAAAGTTAAATCTTATTAAATATTCGAGATGTTGTCCATTATTTGCTTAACAATGATAAAGTCTGCTCTCAAATTTCTCTCTAACATTCCGAAAGACTTCTGGCTGAAGTTCTCTACACGCCGCTGCTCATACGTCTCTTCAAATCACCAAATATCGATGCTGTGTTTTGTAAATGATCGATTTCAGATGGCTCCATAGAAAGAAATCTAGGGGCGATGAGTCGGGCGATCGAGGTGGCCATTCTATTGCTCCTCTTCGGCCAATCCATCTGCCATGGAATCTGTCATGGAGCCACTGTCTAACTGGACGAAAGTAGTGTGGCGGAGCTCCATTTTATTGAAAGTGAATAAGATCTTCTTGCAAAATCATGTCACCAGCCGCATCAATTTGATTTTCCAAACTAGGTGTTATTAAGGGGTCTATTATTTCTTCAAGTGGATTTTATTAGAGCTCATCAGTTAGATTTTCCTCAAATAATAAAGGTCCACTAATAGTATTCCCAAGAATACGAAACCAATCGTTCTCATTCTCTGGATACTAAAAAGTCTCTGGACCTAAAAAGTCGCGGATTTTCGTTACGTACACTCATCAGTAAAGCAAGTACTGTGCAAAATAGTTTGGTTTGAATTTATAAAATCAGTCAGTTTCACAAAATTCAATTCTTCTGTCAAAATCATCCTCAAAAAGCTGTTGAAGAATTTGCAATTTATATGTGTGAAATTTATGCAACTTTAGTTCTTTCCTTACTATTTCGTGAGACATTCCTGCTTGGAGTGCCACATTGCGAAGTGATGTGGAGGTTCTGTAGTAAAGGTGCCTCAAAGGACCACGCACAAACCTTGTGGGAAATGGCTTTCGGTGAATTCTGCTGATTTTTTGGTATGATGAACTTTTCAATGTCCTGATCAAAAGTCTCCACGGGAACAACAAAAAATAATGTACAGTTTTTGAGAAAAAAATTGCTCAAAGTCGGCAAAATGGGGCATTTGATAGTAAAACGGGAGGAATAGACTGTTATTTTGCAACTTCATGCCTCTTGGAAATTGTAGCAAGCGCTTAAGCAATTCTTTTATGAGTCTTGTGTCTTTACAGTACCATTTGCTGATGATTTCAGTTTATACAGGGTGACGCATAAAGACATAATGCGAGGAATGAAAAATAGTTTTAGAACATTATGAAAACAATAGATTGTGATAGAAATTGAGTCAATGGATATGTTTATATAGAAGATGATTCAATTGATATATAGAAGGTGATACAGGGGACAATAATGGAAGTCAATTTTATTACAGACCCAAGTAACAATTTAAATGTTATTTGGATTTATCCTAGTTTTATGAAAGTTTTATGAAGGTTAGGTAATGCAGGTCATATATTATTCCTAATACACTACCAGAGCAAACAGATTCATGAATCAGTTTCAAAACACTCCTGAAGGCTATAAGATAAAACCATTAAGCATTTAAGTATATTTGTTTTTATGATGGTTTTACAATGGCTTATACACATACACGATAAATCTTTTTGGTATTAAAATAATCCACATAGAAACTTAGTTTTGTTATGGTTTTATAGCACTCCTCAAGTCCATGCAATGGTTCTGTAATAAAACTCACGATGAGGTTTTATCAAGGTTTTGAGATGTACTCTCGAGAACCGCTATAAAATCAAAGCATAAAACTATTTCTACTTAAATGCTAGTAGCTCCCCCTAACCGGTAATAAATAAATCACATTGGGTAAAGATAACTGGAAAAAATAATTAGTAATTAAACGTTTCACAAGACTAAGACACCAAATACTTATCACGGGAGTATAGACACTGAGTATACTTACCACGTCGATCACGAAAAGACGAATGTCAGGCGGGATTGACAATTGACAGTCGAAATATTTTGGAAATTGGATTAAATAATACCAAACGTACTTTTTTAGGATAAAATGGTTTATTTTGAGGAGAAACGACTTTATGACGGCAATATGTGCAGCTAAATAGAATAAAGGTAGGGTAGCCATATTTTATTACAACCAGAGGAAACAACTAAAGAGATCCTAATTTCAATTCATGTTTCTTGCAATTTGGTGTGTATGACGGAAAGGAAATACACAATTATTGGTATTCATTTGTATTTAGATATAGTACAAATCATTCCGGGAAAGATTTGAGTCAAAATTTGTTTTTAATTTTATGTGGTATTTTGTTTATTTTCTTAATTTCGCGTTGTTAATGGGGCGCGTTGCAGATTTACCACCTAACTGATGTCATTTTGTCAAAAAAATTTCATTCGCAGATGATATTAGACATTTCACGTTGTTGAATACCAATATATTCTTCATATATCACTGCCAGGACGCCATCATTATATTTTTGCTTGTGAATTAGTCGCCCTATTTTTCGCAACTGAAGAATTAGATTAATTTAAGTCCGTTTTGGCTGTAGTTATTTATGGAATATTTTCTAACCTCAATTAATGACATACAAGTTTATAACAGCCCCATGATTTGGTTTTATAATGATCCTCAGGAGGTTATTAAGAATCCTGCGAATAAGGCAAGCAGGTTTTATGCTTGCATTTCAAAATAGCCCTGAGAACCTTCATAGGATTGGGCCCTCGTAGATTTATAGCAGCTTTAAGGAGGTTTTATGGATGTCGTTACAGCAAAACAGTTTTATCGATGCTGTGATTGTTATGGTCTTCAGAACCTTCTGAGGGCTATCACAAAACTGAAATTGTTACTTGGGAGAATAAGTACAAAGAACGTTTCGCAAGATTTATTGAAAAATTACATATTGTGGAAGTTTAATACAACAAATAATTTATATTGAAATGATAATTAATCAACAAGACGCCATGAAAGAATTTGTTGAACGAACTGAAGCGCATTCAGTAAATGATATGAGGTTCCTCCTCATTTCCATTTTGATTTCCCGCATCGATAATGTAGCCCAAGTTTTTTAACGGATACTTGAAATTTGGTTCATGCCTGGCGTAACCAATGAACCAAATAACACTTGATATACAAGCACATTATATGTTTAGTGTCATTGCGATGACTATAAAAAACTCTTGAAACAAAGTAATCCGGAATATCGAAGTGAAGTATCGAAATGAAGTTCATTTGATGCTTCCCTCTGATTTGAGTCTTGTATATAAAATGGAGCAAGTCTCAATTGAGATGTTCAGACAGTCAAATCTCGTAAATAATCCAGAGTCAGCCTAGGAAAATGATGATGGTCCAATGGTATCCATCTTCCCCGCCTCCTCCTGAGATTTTTTTTCCTCTATCATGTTCTGTACCCTATTTATCTGGCGAGACCTTTCTAGAATCAGTTGAACTAATTCTGCATCTGCTCCTCTCACTTCATTCACTGGGTGGTATTTGTTAATTATAGCTCCACCAATAAGAAGAAAGTCCCTGAAATGATAATGGTGATGGGTTGATATTGTGTTCGAAAAAAACTTAGAGATTGATTTCATGTGTCCATTGTGCGCTTCAACTATCGGCTTTTGGAGACGAGGCGAGAGGCGTTAGCCGCTTCAGTGGTAGGTTTTGTCCATTCTGTACACTGTAAGGCATTTTATGTACAATACCTAATTTTTCCAGAAGACGAAAGGCGTCTCTATAACCACGATCGCTGGGAGCCACAACTAATGTTGGCTTCAATAAATGGTAATTTTTGTGTCTGCAGTAACACTGACGGAGTACTTTGAAATTCTTGCTTTTCTCCACTTCACAATACGTCCCATCTATGTATGCAATGTCTTTACGTTGTTTAGGATCTGGATTATATATTTGTGAACTCATTAACATGGCCTTGAATGTATTGTTCCCAAGTGATTGAACCGAAACCAATATTTTCTGGGACGAATCTTTGTGCAAGTGATCGTCTCACATTTGAAATTGCCATACTTGTGCATTGCCGTGTAGGATTTTGAAAATGACTTTAAAAGGTCGTCGGAGAGCACTTGTTTAAGTTTGCACAAAAAAGCCAGGAGTTTTTTTTTTATAAACATATCTGTCTCAACCTTCTAACGGTACAGAATCGCAGTAGGTATAAATATTGCGGAACTGATCCTTATTCATTGGACTCATGGATTTGAATTCTTCATCTGTGTACCTCTTCATCCTGGTAATCCCATTGTGGCATGTTATGCAGATTCCTAAGTTCTTGCAAGAAAGCCACCAAATTCCCTTTTTTCATTCTACATGATCAAAAATTGAACTGCAGCTCAGGAAGAATTTGTCTCAGGAAAAAACATTCTCATCCAAGTGATATACCTAAATGTTTTTTTTAAACAAAAACATTGACACGACACAGAGTTAACCGATTCAGATTGAGTGCTCGAAGTTTGTTTCAAAATATTCAGCTTGAGAAACGTTCAGTCGTCTTCCACAGCGGTTATCTCTTCCATTACTGCCCTAATACAATTGAGGCACAGTCTTGTAAAGTTGTCAATGGGAATATCTGGTATAGTCCAGATTCTCATCTTTGTTGAATAGCAATCTCCCGTTTTTCATCATTGTTCACACCATCTAATTTTACCATTTGTTGTATATGGAAAATATTGTTGCAAGTGAAACAATGTCTTTGATTTTGAGTAAAAACCATCGGAGAGGTATGAAATATCAGATAAACTGTCAAAAGATTCAAACTTTGAAAAAAATCTTTTAATTACCATGTATACATTAAATGAGTACAGACATAACTAATGATATGTTATCATGACAACCGATAGACAGACAACTGGTCACTTGATCAAAAAACATGGTACCGGTTGAAATATTCGTTCAGTTACGGATGAAGTAGATGTATGTGACAATCTAGGAATGCAATTTTGGAATGGACTAAGTTAGCGCAATGGTTAGGCGCTCTGCTCGTGACGCGTAAGTCGCGAATTCGATTCTCCATAAATTCAGATTTTTTTATTTTGCCGACTTTGAGCCTTTGTTTCTCGTAGACCGTCCATTATGTTCCGTTGTGCCCATCAAGACAGTCTCACCAATGTTATTCTTCAATAAATCTTGCGACACGTTTTTTCGTACATATTTATAGCGTTTTAACCTTATCAATATACCATTTCAAATTCCATCTGTAACACAATTGACTTCTTTGACTAATTTTCGCAGAATCTATTGTTTTCGTAATGTTCTCAAAATTATTATTTCATTCTTCGCATTATGTCTTTATGCGTCACCCTGTATAGACTGAAATTATCAGCAAACGGTGCTGTAAAGACACAATACCCATAAAAGAACTGCTAAATCGCATGCTACAATTTCCGAAAGGCATGAAGTTGCAAAATTCTCATTTCTCCCTTTTTACAACCAAATTCCCCATTTTGCCAACTTTGAGCAATTTTTTTCTTAAAAACTGTTCATTATTTTTCGTGGTGCCCGTGGATACTTTTAATCAGGACATTGAAAAGTTCATCATACCAAAAAATCAGCGGAATTCACCGAAAGCCATTTCCCATAAGGTTTGTGATTACGGTGATTATTAATATTTTGTTAGCAACGGAACCAGTATCACTAAACTTAGCAACCAATTCCAGGACATATCTATGATATAAATAAGTATTGGGATTTCTTTCATTAAACATTGTTGCCGTTTCCCTTGTGCATCCCATGAATAATAATAATTTCAGTTCTTTGTTGAAGTGTATATAACACCATTTTTTGAAATAATTCAATAAATGCACAATCTTTAACTAAGAAAACTAATCTTACAATGAAGTAATTTTGGCAAAAAGAAATGGTTTCAAAAATGATGAACAGCTCGGAAAAAATGTTGATTGTTTTTTTGCTCGCAATGCACAATTTACTGTTGAAATTGCTTAAACCATCCAAGGACCACCAGGGCCGGTTTCAGAGTTTTGAGCGCCCTGAGGAGGCAAACAATAAAATATGCGTCCTTCCCCACAAAAAAAAACCGACTACCATAATGGTACTAATTTAGGTGAATTACATTCTTTCTTATAATAATTTTCAACTAAATTTTATGCCGATATATTATTTTTTTTAGAAATAAGAAGAAAAAATACTTTAAAAATCCACCGTTCTGTAATACGATTTCAGTTTCATTCAGTTTTGCCCCCCCTTTTCTAGAAAAAAGTTTCACTTTCCCCTGTCCACCCTAATAAGCTAGATGGAGAACGCAAAGGAATTCGGAAAATGTTTCAACACTTTCGGAGATGAAAAATAATGATGAAAAAAAATCGATTGGGGGGCTCGCCCCCTTTCCTGTGAAAGAAAAAATTAGAAAAACTCGTGAATTAGAAATCAAGAAAATCCGTAAAAATATTGAAAATATCATTCAATAATACGGTTTGAAAAAAATTACCTTTCTTCCCCCCTCGAAAGCTAGGTAGAGAACGCGTAGAAATTCTGAAAATTTCCGACGGTAAAATAACAGGCAAGCGACCGTGCAGCTATGACTCTTCAATTGAAATGAACAGACTGAGAAACATATCCAAAGAAAACTAAAAAAGAAATAAATAAATAAACACGAAAAAAACTTTTTGGAGAAAAGCTTTCATTTAAATACACTAAAAAGAAGAAAATTATTTTTAAAGTGAATTAAATCAATCATTTTGTTACATTATACAATTTTAAATTATATAAAAGCTTGTCGCGAGAATAAAACTTGAGGTAATTTTGAGTTGAGTACGATAAGAAATACATTGATACTTCTCGGGACCAGCTTTCATATCATTTAAATTTTTATAATGTTACAAAATCATGGGTTTGAATCACTTTAAAATAATTTTTTTTCTTTTTAGTGCATTCAAATGAAAGCTTTTCTCTAAAAAGATTTTTTAAAGTTTTTTTATTGATACCTTCAAACAGTTTTAAACAGATTTCTCCTGAACTGCTAACAAAAAAGGTAAAGTATGTGATTTCTTTGAAGATATAGTTGAACGAACTATAGATTGTAGGAGTTGTGTCTGCCCAAGCTGGTGTGTTGATGTAATTTAATTGACAACCAGCCTACAAAATGTTGTCCTTGAAAATGAGTTCGACGTGTTTTTGCATATTTTTAATATTTCTATAGGCGCAGAAATATCAATATTAGGACGGTGGAAATAAATGGATGTATCCTTCTCCAATAGTCATAGATGACGCTACAGGTCCAATGTGGCCACTTATTTCAAATCGAAAGGTATTGAAAATACCTTTTCAGCCATACTAAATTTGGGGCGGAGGTAATCATATAGGTATTCTCCTCACCAAAACTAAGGATCGTCATTAATCACATAGGTTATCTTCTCACCAATTTGAATGCGTGGAAATTGAATACACACATTTTGTGTGAAATTATTTAGTATAATCGAACCAGAACTTAACCTAGATATTTGAATGCGTGGAAATTGAATACACATATTTTGTGAGGAAAAATTATTTACTATAATCGAACCAACCTTAAATAGACATTTGAGTGCGTGGAACTTGAATACACACATTTTGTGAGGAGAAATTATTTAGTATAATCGGACCAGAACGAACTAACCTTACGTAGACATTTGAATTCGTGGAAATTGAATACACACATTTTGTGAGAAGAAATAATTTATAGGCCAAGCTGTAGATAAAAATAGGTTTTTTTCACAGAAAATAGAAGACGCAGACGACCTATACTACTTTTTATAAAATAGTTCGTAGAAGAAAACCCCTGTTTTCGCTCCAGCAAAATCGCTTTGTGGAATTTTTTAAACAAGAAATAGTGAAAATGATTACAACTTTTTTTTTGTTTTTTTGAAAATACCTCAAAGATTATGAATGAATGAATGATTATGAATCGTTTTACAGTCGATAAAATTTCTGTAGAGATTTATAAAACCTACGGAATGGTTTTTTATACTCCCAGATCGATGCATTTTTCACTGAGAAAATCCAGGAAAACCTATAAAAAGGAACCATTTTTCAAAAATTTATAATTTTTATAAATTTGAAGGTGGACAAACAATATTGCGGAAAATGATAGATAATAACATTTGGTTTAACTGTGAGCAAGATAGTTTCTGTCCGTTATGTAGTTTTTGCACAATCGCGTTATAAACAATTCGAGGGCGAATCTTTTTAAATGCGCCGATTTGAGGAAAATCATCTTATTAAAATTCTGTAAACTTCATAAGGAAGTAGAGATCAATATCTACAATTTGTATATTTTGGATTTTCACTTGAGAGGTGGGAAATTCGTTGAAAATGTCACTGGAAGTTACTCTAAATGCTTCAAATTGCACCTGAAGTCGCCCGAACTCAACTCGTATTATAGTTAAAGAGCTGCCGATATGATTTACTGACAGGTCCGGAAATCGTCTGCTGGGCATGAAATGGCATTCTTGGTGTTGCCCCAAGTCGTCTGGATGTATATTTAGAAAGTCTCCATATCAAAGTCATAGAGTGGGGGGGGAAGTTTGGAAACCAGTCAGTTTGTGACCGTTTGATGCTTTCACATTTCGGTAGATATGGTGCTGAACATACCTTCTGCTAAGTTTGACCCGCTAACCAAACTAACTGGTTTCCAAACGCCCCCCCCCCCTCCTTGACCTTGAACTGGAGACTTTCTTAAAATACATCCATGCCCATGCCCAGCAGACAGCTTTCGGAACTGTCACTAAATCAGGAAACGGTACGTTTCGCAGGCAACGTTTCGCCGGTAACGTTTCGCCTGTAATATGTTTCGCCGGGAATGTTTCGCCGGTAGCACGATTCGCCGACCTCACGATTCGCCGGTGGGTTCCTTTAGTTATCTCTTCCAAAGTTACATAGTGGTCAAATTTCCACGCACTCAAATGTCTACGTAAGGTTAGTTCGTTCTGGTTAGAACAGACTAAAAAATTACGTAGTGGTCTAATTTCCGCGCACCCAAATGTATACGTTCGTTCTGGTTAGAACAGACTAAAAAATTACGTAGTGGTCTAATTTCCACACACTCAAATGTCTACGTACGGTTAGTTCATTCTGGTTAGAACAGACTAAAAAATTACGTAATGATCAAATTTCCACGCACTCAAATGTCTATACGTAAGGTTAGTTCGTTCTGATTAGAACAAACTAAAAAATTACGTAGGGGTCTTATGTCCACGCACTGAAATGTCTACGTATGGTTAATTCGTTTTGGTTAAAACAGACTAAAGTTATTTCATAAATGCACTGCTGGCGAAAAATTCCCGGCGAATCGACACCGGCGAAACGTTACCGTAGAAACGTTGCCGGCGAAACGTACCCTATTCCACTAAATCATATAGCTCTTCAACTATTAACATCAGTGCGACTTCGGGTGACTTCGGAAGCACTTTGAAGCGTTTTGATCAACTTTCAGTGACATTTTCAACACATTTTCCACCTCTCAGGTGAATATCCAAAATATACAAATTGCAGATATTATTATCTACTTCCAGATGCTGTTTACAGAATTTGAATACGACGATTTTTCTTAAATTGGCGCATCTTGCAAGCTGTGCCCTTAAATTGTTTACAACGCGATTGTGCAAAAACTACACATAGGACAGAAAACATCTCGCGCACAATTGTACCACATATTATCATCTATCAGTTTCCGCAATATTGTTTGTCCAGCTTCAGATTTATAAAAATTATAAATTTTTGAAAACTGGTCTCTTTTTCGAGGTTTTCTCAGATTTTCTCAGTGGAAAATGCACCGATCCGGTAGTATGGAAATCCATTTTGTAGGTTTCATAAATCTCTACAAAAGTTTCGATGACTGTAAAATGATTCATAGAATAATCTTTGAGATATTTCCAAAAAAACAAAAAAGTTGATACATCTTCATTGATATAGAATTTTGAGCTACATTTCGAAACTCCGAATAATACACTCATTTCTAAACTCGAAATATATTAAGAAATGCTTCACTTGATGGTGGCTTATGTTTTCCAGATTTTGCTCCACTCGCAAGTTTTATTTGATTGTTTTTATTTTTAGATTTCCTATTGAAAAAGTACAGATGTATGAGATGTTCGAGAGCTTACAAACATCAAACCAATCTTTACAGGCATTCAAAGTACGAATGTGACGGCATTTCGAGATTCATCTGTCAGTATTGTGGGAAGGCCTATACTCAGAAGGTAGCTTTGAAGAAACACATGAACACTCAGCACTCGTTTCTCCATCTGAATGAAAATGAATCCAAAGTGTTTCTTGGACCAAAAGATGCCGAGTGGAGTTAATATTTTGGTATCATGTCAACAGTAAACCTGTCACTCTCGAAAGTGTTAGTTAGCCAATAGTGATCCCAAAGGAAATTGCAGAAATTTGACACAGATATTAATAGCACATGGAATTGAGAATGAAAATACATGGGAAAATACAGAATTAATATACATGGAATTATAAATATATATATACATACAGAAAAAATGGTATTTCATTCAAGATCAGTCAATGAAAACGTTGTCACGATAATGTGGGGCTGATCAAATAGTTTTCAAAAAGAGTCGTTATAAAATTTTTGTAGGCTGTTATATGGTCTAGAGTTCAACAGTTCTTGTGTGTACCCTTAACGTGGTTTGGCAAATGGTTATACCGGGTGTCCGTGGAAAGTGGATCGCTCCTATAACTTTTTTGTTTTTGAAGATAATGTAATGAAATTTGGAGGATCTGTATAAGACTCAAAACTGCATCTTTTGACAAGTAACCCAGTTTCATGCAACTTTCGGTTTCACCATAAGAGACATAAACTTTCGATTTTCAAATGTGACATCTGGTATATTTTTATTTATTTTTCCTCCATGTGTTTTACTGAATACCACCATGTAATAATTGTTCATATCACTAATTTCATTCCTAAAATTTTTGAGAATAATACAATTTTACTGTTTCTGATCAGAATGTACCTGCTAGCCAAAATTTCAATTTTGAATTACTATACTATTTTTTTTCAAATGGTAACATGTTGGCTCGTCGAATTAGGAAAAAAGAGCATTTGATTAAGAATAATTTGATACTGCACATTATCAACAAACTTCGGTTGAAAAATTCAAAGATTACATTACAAATGTCTCAAAATGGAGGATTTCAAAAGATTAAAATAAGATTGAAATGCATCGAGCAACTTGTAACCAACACAACTGATAAAAAAAAATCAATAATCCAATTGCTAATAACAAACATATCTTCTTGCATACTTATAAGTCTTAGAAATAATTACACAATAAATACCTAATTTACTTTTGCAGAAGCGAAGTGAAATAAGAAGTAGACTGAAGTGGATTTTGTTTTATCAGTTGTGTTTGTTAAAGGTTACTCAATGCATTTAAAACTTATTTTAATAGCAAAAGATGCTTCATTTCATGAAACATCTAACGCAGTTTTCAAGTTTTTTCAACGGAATTTTGTTCAAAACCTATAAGTGTGCTGTATCAAATTAATCGTAATAAAATGTTTTTTTTCCTAACCCGACGAGCCACCATGTTGCTATTCGAAAAAAAATAGTATTTTCAATTTCAAAATTAAATTTTCCATGCAGATACATTTTGACTGAAAACAGTGAAGTAGCATGTTTCCCAAAATTTTAGGCTGTAGCATAATTGATTGAAAAATAAAAAAAAAATTGGTTTCAAAAAGTGACAAATGATACGACAAACTTGAGAATTTTCAAGGATTACTATTCCAACCCGATAGTTTGCTTCATAGGCATCGGCAGCTTTTCATCTGGGAGTAATGGTCATGAGTTTGGCTCCGATTTGTTAAGTAATCCCGGGAAGCGCCACTCAATTTTGATATTAAGAAAACGAAGAAAGTCTGTAACTGTAAATATTCAAACACAGAGTGAACTCGATTAATTTGATACCCTCTTGGTAGCACATACATTAACCATTACAAAAATGTAATCATATGAAATTAACAAAAGTTTGATTTGAAGAAGGAACAGCAGTTCCCTATTTTTAGACGAAATAAATCAAGAAGGAAAATATCTAAGTATGTTTAAAACCACACTGTGGTCTAACGAGAACCGTGTTATAGATCTTCATCAGGGTGTACACTTATATGTTTATGATTAAATAATTAATTAATTAGAGTTGTGAAATATAACAATTACTTATAAAAAAGATAAATTCATTTAAAAAAAACATAGTTTTCGTAACTTCAAGGATGCGATATATAATTATACTATTAGTAAGTAATCTTGACTTTCAATACGTCGAATTCAAACATGGAACAATCTAACCTTGTAATCCAGGGCTGTGAATATAATTCAGGGAGACATTCCTTAGAGAGAAATGCTCTCTTGAAGAAAACGTGAACTTCAATTGTGGTAGTTCCATAATAAACCAAAAAAACAATCCTAGGTACGGACGGCAAACTAGGGAAGAATGTGATCCACCAAAATAGTATTATCTTCTAATCGATGAAGGTTCCATCAAGTACTTATTAAATATTCATGACCCTTCGAAATACTCCAAATAATTTTACGAGTCCACCCAGCCGGTTTTCTCGAGTAAAAACATAAAGCATATTTGATTACTTATATTTCGGACGTCCATCATCTTAATGGTTGAAAGATTTATATATCTTTCAAATTTTTCACTACGTTTCAATTGCTTGAATCCGCAATCGTCTTCTGGTGAATAATAATTATTAAAACATTAAACATTAAAACATAAAACATCAAAACGTTATTCAGTAATCAAGTTACTACATCGTCTTAAACATTCGAACAAACATCAAGCATATGTTTCCTCAAAATGGCTTCGTCGAAGCTTTGTGCCCAAGAGGAATGGCCGTTAGATATCTAGGAAGATTTATTTCATTGATCAAACGTCCCAGAAAAGCATACATTCCTGGTTAAAATTTATTTAAAGTAACCTTTTAGGAAGATGGCCCCTTTCCTCAGGAAATGGTACAGCAAATGAATATCTCTCAAAATCTCCATTTTCTCGCCACTCTCGTTAAAAAAACCCAAGAAACTGAGCTTCCTCCTCACAAAAACATTCGTGTATACACGTAGCCTATCGTGAGTACTTACTATATGCTGATTGGTTGACATTTAGGCGCACCGAAGGATGTCATTTCTCATGTCAAAAGTAATCGAAGTTTCATGAACACTCATTCACCAAAATAGAAATTAATGGTTCAAGAGCACAGAACACATATACACATTCGTGGGGTTTCCAAAGATGACAACTCTATCAGAGTTTATGGTTGAAACATTGTACAGAGCGTTCTTTCCTCAAACTATTCCTTATATTTTGCATTAAATGCACAAGCTAAATTAGGTGTCAATTTTCATTGCTTTAGGATGATTGGAAGTAACAGGAAATTCACAGAAAGGTCAATTTACATTTTTGACATTCTTTTTTGGGAATTTTAACCTTCCACAGTCTGAAAATTATAAAAATGTAAATTCAAAGAAATCTGTACAAGTGTAGAGGGGAAACATTCTAATTTGTCCCGATCAGTTACTGCGTTCAGGAGACTGTTGTCTTGAAAACAGTTATTTAATTTCTTCAGTAACGTATCGAATACTAAATTTGCCTATATGACGAAAAAAGTTTAAATTGACTAAAAATACTTCTCTTTTTCGAAAACGTTGACGTTTCGGAGACTATATCGTCTCCGTTATCAAAACTCGAAGTATGAAAACTTGCTGAAAATTCTATTTTTATCAGTTTGGAAATGGAAAGATTCATTTTGAGAAGTTTTAGTCAATTTAATTTTTTTTCGTCATATAGGCAAGTTTAGTATTCGATACGTTACTGACGAAATTAAATAACTATTTAAGACAACAGTCTTCTAAACGCAGTAACTGATCGGGGCAAAATTGATCATTGTCCCTCTACACTTGTACAGATTTCTTTGAATTAACATTTTTTCATTTTCGGACTGTGGAAGGTTAAAATTTCCGAGAAATGAATATCCTCCACAAAAACAAACTTTCATTCAATAATCAATTCACGTTACACATGGTTGTATTTAAAATGTCATATGGAGACAAAAGAGGTTAAAATATACTGTGTTTTCCATTTAAAAATCAAAAGTTTAAGTCACTTTCGGTGAAACTGGAAATTGCATGAACTTGAGTTATTTATCAAAACACGCAGTTTTATGTCTTATGCAGATCCTCCAAATTTCATTCCATTACCTTTAAAAACAAAAACGTTATAAGGGCGAGCCACCTTCCGCGGACACCCGGTATAATTCTATAAGGAATCTCTCACAAAAGACTGATAGACCGTTAGATAGTGACAGATTTAGGTGCCCCATTTTCACATACAAGCCTCGAATAGGGTTGAAAAGTAAGTCGATGTTGAGTAAAATTAAGGGAAATTTACGAGTGGCTCGTGGGGAAAACATATGGAAAAATCAAAAAGAATTTCCATTAAATTTTCCGACGACAAAATCTACTTTTCCATTCACGCCACTCAAGCCATTATGTTTTTCGGTCTAGTGACGATGTAGGTTTTCATGGTTTCGATGGGCTTGCGTGGGAAAACCTGTTAAAATCTCGATTTTTCTTTACAAGATTACAGCCTCATTTCAACTCTTTAGCCACCTTCAACACTCAAGCCTTTGATCTTCTGAAGCCAGGTTCTATTAATTAATGATTAGGTGAACACGGCTCGCGTTAAAATATGGAAAATTGAATTTTCCATGAAAAATCGAATTTTCCATATGTTATCCCCAGGAGCCACTCGTAAATTTCCCTCCATTTTACTCAACATCGATGTACTTCTCAACCCTATTCGAGGTTTGTATGTGAAAATGGGGCACCTAAATCTGTCACTATCTGACGGTCTATGAGTACGAATTTGGAAAAGTGTTTCCCACCAAACATACTGAGTCTAAAATAAACAGAGATATTACTGCTGGAATATTACCTTCTTTGAACAATGGCCTATACAAGTCGCGATGTTTAACTCTATAAATATATCGGATTCCTATTCTTTAAGTATCTTAACAGTTTGTAATAGATCCAAGCTACACACTTCCCAAAAGGGTATCGCGTACCTTAAATATGACTCAATTAAGGTGTAATATGCAGGTTGAGTAGTCTGAGATCCCAGTTCTATAGAAATTACCCTCTCATTGCATAGCATCCAGAGGATACTTTACTTTTGAGATGCTCGACATGTTTTCATACTCTAAGTTTTTGTCTATGTCTTCGTCTTAAAAATTTGAAACAGTCTGTGTTATCAATGATTCCCATATCAAAAGAAAAATTGTCAAGTGTGCATCTGAAAGTATGTTTGTTTTATTTGTACTGAATAGCAAATTTGATCCAAAACTTGATCCTTTTCACATCATTAGTTTTTTTTCCTCCAGCTCTTCCACAAAATCGTGGTATCATCTGTAGACAGTGTTAATTTACCAGTCAAGTCGATATTTGTGAGATCATGAACAAATATCAAAAAAAATGTATAGGACCTAACACAGATCCTTGAGGCATTCCAGAATTGATCTCAATTTGAATCGATTGTTCACTTATTCTAACAGTTCTCCTGCGACCTATGAGGTATGATTTGAACCATTGCAGGGTAATTCCTCCAAAACTATAGTGATATAGTTTCCGCAAGAGTATCCCGTGATCCAAGCAGTCCAAGGGCCTTTATTAGATCACAAAACACTGCTGCTGCAACATCTCCAGCATTGATGTTGTAGTTGCTCTCATGACGAAATGTAAGTGAGTGTTTTTGAGTTTCTGAAATCCATACTGGTTCTGAATTTAAATGTTATGCGATGTAAGGAAAGCAATGAACTTTTTCTTGACAAGTTTTACTATCAATATCACGATGGATGGGATGGGGGAGATCAGTCGAAAATGGTTGAGGGGTCATCTAGACTGCCTCATTTGTGCAAAGGAATATTTACTGATGTTTTCAAGAAGTGGGGAAAAGAAAAATTCTGAAAATAGTGATTTATCAGTGATACTACTATTCTTCAAGTACATTAACTGGAAGATCTTCAATAATCTTAATGGATATATCGTCTTAACCAGATATATTTTTTTCATTGGGGACACCGGGTGGTATTGGCTGGCTGATGTGAAATAAATCTTTACTGTGTACTGGCCCAATTTTCAAGAATTGTATGCTCTGAACTATTGAGGCTTGCGTTTTTACAGGTATTGATTTGCCTAGCCCACTTGCCATTTGATTATTTTCGTTTTCAGAATACAAATGTTCAAACTGTCCGAAGTCTTATAAACATCTTCACAATTTGAAAAGGCGTACGTCGTATGAATGTGGAGGAATATCAAAATTCAAATGTGAATTTTGTGGAAAATCCAATACTCGGAAGAGAGCTTTGAAGAAGCACAGGAACCAACATTTGCCTGCTGGATGGCTTAACGTTGTTCATTCATGTTCTCAGTAGTATAGTAGGAACACGAAAGTTTTGCCGTAGACTACAACTCATTCTTTTTATTTTCAGTGATCACATATGGAGTTAATTTTATGTTAGAATATCACGAAAGACGGGTTTGAAAATTATATAATTTGATGAGCTAAACATCCTTATGAACTAACCGGTAAATAATTTCTAATCAAGGAATGCAGAAATATTTTAATTTTTTCCAAACAATTTTCTACGTCGCTAGAAACCCACAATGCAATATTCAAACTTTGCTTATACAAGGTTGGGCACCGAAAACGAAACAGATCGAATATCTTCAAAACGCATGTATTGTGAAAAAAATGCAAAAACAATTCGATTTTTAATCCAAGGGGGACATCTTTCTATCATGACCTCAACTGTTATACCACTTCCCCCAGCCCTTGGTCACTATCACCGAAACAATTTGAATAGGGAAAGTAGTAAGTGTGACACATCATTAAAAAGGTAATTTCATAAGGAATTCAGCCATATCAATTTTTGCTACCTAACTTTTGATTTTGGCGCCCTCTTGCGGGAAAAACAACTTTTCCGTATTCCAAGTTATGATACTTCATTTGCAAGGAAAAAACCATAATGGCGGCTCCAAAATGGCGAACAAAATTTGCAATTATGGTCCGATACGATTCAAAATTGATATGTGGTGGTTTCAGGGTCGAAAATTATGATTTGCTTTTCAATGCAAAAAAACAAGATTGTGGCTCCAAGATGGCGGACGATATTTGCAATTTATGGTCCGATTCGAATCAAAATTAGTATGTGGAGTTTCTCGGGGTCGGAAACTATGATTTTTTTGTTGATGCAAAAAACCAAGATGGCGGACGAAATTGGTAATTGTGGTTCGATTCGATTCAAAATTGACATATGGAGGTTTTACACGTTTCCAGTATGATTTCAGGGAATTAATTGAAATGATGAAAAAAAGATTTTATACAAATAAGGAAATAAAATTTTATTCAGATGTGTGATGTAGATTATACTGTGCGTAACAATCAGAATTTTACCGCGCAAAACTACCTATTTTGTACTCACGGCATGCTTTTGATTCTGTTACGCACAGAATAACCTACGTCCCACATCTAAAAAAATATTTTTTTCCTTTCATCGCATTTGTATGATAGCTTTCTTATCAATTTCATTCAATTATTTTTAGTCATGTTGAAAATCTGTACCTTAAACCCCACCAATCCAATTTTTAATCGAATCAGACCATAATGACAAATCAACTCTGCCATCCTGGAGCTGTCATTTTACTGTTTTTTTTTCAACAAAAATTTCATAATGAATTGTCATCGCAATTATGAACACCTACCAAAGTTCAAGTTGATCGGACAACTAGAAGTTGGTGAAAAGTCAGCTGCAAGATTTGTCCCACACATACACACATACTAACTACTAACAAGGCAAGTTGAATAAAAGCTGTCAAAAAATTAAATAATCGGAAATTGCATAAACTAAAAATTGAAAAACCTTGCATAAATTCAAATCCAATCATTCCAAACTACATTAATTCACAGTAGATGCTCAAAGTTTTCACCATAAACTGCTATACATCATTATAAGTTAGTCCCGAAACGCTGTCTGACGTTTTTGAGCAATTTATGCAAAATTTTCCAATTTGTAAGTTCATTCAATGTTAATTTTTTCAATCTTTGTAATGTCTTCGTGAATTGTTCACACTAGCTTTCAAACCAAATATCATAAGTTGGAATACGAAACATTTGTTTTTTCCGAAAGAGGGCGCCAAAATGAATATTTAGGTAGCGAACACTAACATGTCTGAATTCTTTATGGAACTACATTTTCAATGCTGTGTCACACTTATTACTTTGAGTGACCAAGGGGTGGGGAGAGTGGTATGACAGTTGAGGCCATGATAGGAAGATGTTCGTTCCCCTTAGATTTAAAATCGACGTGTTTCTGCATTTTTTCACAATACATGTGTTGTGAAAATTCGTTTTCGAACCATAATTACAAACTTCGCCCCCACCATCTAGTTTTTTGCATCGACAAAAAAATCATAATTTCCGACCCTGAAAATCCCCACAAACAAATTTTGCTTCGAATCGGATCTTACTTACAAATTTCGTCCGCTATCTTGGAGCCACGATCTTGTTTTTTGCACTGATAAACAAATCATAATTTCCGACCCTGAAAACCACCACATATCAATTTTGAATCGAATCGGACCGTATTTGCAAATCATGTCTGCCATTTTGAAGCCGCCATTTTGTTTCTCCCTTAGAAAAATTCCATGATGCATTGTCACTGAATCCATGTCAAATTTGCTTGCAAATGAAGTATCATAATTTGAAAGACGGAACAGTTGTGTTTCCCGCAAGAGGGCGCCAAAATGAAAAGTTTGGTAGCAAAAATTGATATGGCTGAATTCCTTGTGAAATTACCTTTTTAAAGATATGTCACACTCAATACTTTCCCTATTCAAATTGTTTGGGTGATATTGACCAAGGGGAGGGGGGAGAGGTTTTGTTTTGTTTTTTCAAAATATTCGAAAAGTAGAAATGAAGAAGAAATCTATTCCAAAAATAGTTTGATTGTGAATATTTAAATTTATTTCAATAACTATATGGTTAATGTATAACAGAAATAGCTCAGGTCAATTAATTTTTTTTTAAATAATTGGGAGGAGTGAAAAAGTACTCAGCTACCAAATAGAATATTGTCTCAATCAAAATCAGCGTTATCAAAAACACATGTCATTAACTGCCTAGATGCACAACTAACCCATTACTAGAACATGGTTCTAGAAATAAGTACTGAACTATTGTCAAATGCATGTCTTCTTTTCAGATTCAGCTTTCCAGTGTCCAAACTGTAACAAGAAGTATAAATACTCGAGTAACATGGGAAGACATTTGAAATATGAATGTGGAATAACCCCTCAGTTCCACTGTTGCTTTTGTCCTCATAAAGCTTACACCAGGAAAATTTCTTTACAGAGACACTATCATCTTCATCATAAAGATTCAAAGTTGTCCAACTACTGATAAAAAGTAGTTCGACTGTATTATTCCTATTCCAACCGTTATTGAACCCTGAAACAGAAAATTTTGAATCGAAAATTGAAATATAAGGTGAAATACAGGGTGTGCCATTGAAAATAACAAAGATGATGTCACTTCCGGTGGAACCGGAAACGTCACAATAACGAAAATATTTCTGTTGAATTTTTCATTAGCTCTTCACTCATCCCACCATCTATCAGAATCGCCCAACTTGTAGTTCTCTATACAGTGCGGCTTTTTGAAGTCCCCTGTTAATTTATGATTGGTTTGACGTGGAAATATGGAACAAAAACCTATACTACTTTTCGAAATGAAAGACATTGTAATTGTCCGTTGAAAGTCGTAAGAGGGCACATCAACTAAAAAATTTCAAGAGGCATGAGGGGCCATTCGTAATTTTCATTTTGACCCCCCAACGTCATCTGTCGTGTAATTGCAATCTTTCTTCTTTCAAAAAGTAGTAGGTAAGGGTTATACCATTCAACAAAATATTTTGTGTCCCATTGTTCAACATCAAACTGTTCAAATTTATCGACATGAGGGTACTGTCATTTTCTCAGTTAGACTCGTCGAGATATACCCTGTATACACAATATACCTTCGGAAGAAAATGAAAGGCTGAGTTCATCTTCAATAGTGCCGAATCGCCATAGCAATTGCAGTTCCACTGTACCATATAATTAATATTTTAAATGCATATAGGTAATTTTTTTTTTGAAGAACAAGAACAAAAATACTACATATACGAGTATATATTGAAATATCCCTAGCCTACTATAGAACCAAACAAAATTTCAATGTCAAAATATTTTATTACTCAACATATTCTCCTCTTAATTGGATACATTTATTACGGCGAACCTGCAACGTCTCTAGACCTTTCAGAAAAAATATTTCTTCTTGCTCTGCAACCCAGACCTCCACAGCTTTTATTACCTCCTCGTTGGAAGAAAATTTACGAACTTTTAAACTTTTTTGCAGTTGAGGAAAGAGATGATAGTCGGACGGAGCCAAATCTGGTGAATAAGGGGGGTGTTCTAGTAATTCAAACCCTAAATCACGAATTTTTTGCATGGCAACATGAGATTTGTGCGCAGGGGCGTTGTCCTGCAAAAACAAAACACCTTTGGATAGCTTTCCGCGTCTTTTCTCTTCAATTTTTTCCCGTAGAGTGGTCAGTAATGTCGAATATTAATCTCCAGTTATTGTTCTACCCTTATCCAAAAAATCAATCATGATTACTCCATGGCAATCCCAAAAAACTGAAGCAAGAACTTTTTCAGCTGATTTTAGGACACGAAACTTCTTAGATCTTGGAGAACCAGAGTGTCGCCATTCCATCGATTGTTGCTTTGTTTCTCGATCGTAGAAATGTACCCAAGTCTCATCCATAGTAACAATTTGGTTTAAGAAGTCTACATCGTTTTCGAATCGAGCACAGATCGAACGCGATGCTACTACCCTTGCACGCTTTTGGTCAACATTCAAACATTTGGGGATCCATTTTGCAGCATTTTTTCTCATGTCCAAATTGACGTAAACTATATGATGAACGCGTTCGTATGAAATATTCAGTGCTTAAGATATCCCAATTCGACGGTCTGTTAAAATCATGTCATGAACTGCATCGATATTTTCGGGGACTGACACAGAAACTGGCCTACCCGATCGGTCATCATCTTCAATGGAAAATGTACCTCTTTTGAAGCTTGCAGTCCAACTTTTCACGGTCGCATACGAAGGACATTGATCACCAAGGGTATTAAGCATATCTTCGTAAATCTGCTTACCTCTTAACCCTTTTAAATATAAGTACTTGATCATGGCTCGATACTCCAATTTTTCGATTTTCACAATTTCGGTGGGCATATTTCTTCTTTTAATTTATTGCGTAACTCTGGTTTACTTTTTTGACGTCAAACTTTACACTGACACTTCTAATAAGTTATTGTTCGTTGCTATGGTAACGCAATATTATGTTTATGCAGGGAACTGGTCTAGGGTAACTAGATATCAATACATCCTCGTAGTTACACATATACTATTTTTCTCAAATTCACCAAATATGAAGAGTTGGTTCAAACGATGGAGTGAAAATTATTATTAGCATGTTTGGAATCCATTCAAAAGTGCACTGCTTGTAAATACAATCCCAAAAGGCAGGCACATTTCAGAGAAGTTCTCTAAGAAGTAGGAACCACTTCACTTTTAACTCGGTGAACGTCAATCTTCTCAAATCGAAATTGATTGCAAAATGAACGAAGCTTCTACACCTCAGACTTCAGAAAGACAAGATACCCAGTTGTTCTTCACAACCACATAAAAACATTTAAAATTCAAACTCGAAATAAATAATATGGATTGGCTCATTAGCGCCATCTGTGGTCCAATAGTTGAACCTCTAAGTTTCTAACTAACATACTTACAGGTAACTATATCCGAGATGACACATACATCTTCTTCATCAGGTAGAAATGTGGTATTATACAGGGCGGCGATCTTGCTGATTACACCATTTCTGGCTGATTACTTGTAGAACATATTCAGGGCTCAGGTCAATCCAAACTGAATGCTTTCTGCGCGATCCAGAAAGTTTTTATATAAAATCTTCTCCCAAGGCACCATCTTCCCAATCCACGTGTCTGTCCTGAATTATCTGACTTGTCTCTATTAATTGGCTATTACTAGAATTATTCACACCGAAATCATGAGAAGAGTTATTGTTTATGAGTGTTTGGTTTTACCGTTTTTCTGTTCAATGACGACTCCCTCCATAAAAAGTGTGTTTTTATTAGGCATGTCAGTTTTAACAATGTGCTGTAACTTTTTATTCGTCTATATCCCCGACACATTTGATAGGGCGCTTTGATTATTTGTTCGAGTTTGATTTGTTTTGAATATCGCTGAGTTATTAATGATTGTGATCGTATCGTTACACTTGCGTAATTCGGAAAATGGAAAAGCTGATATTAAATGAAATGTTTGAACTTCATTGTGAGTCCACTTTCCGGTTGTATGAATTGTTGCATGTCCATACAAATATTTCTCAAATAACTGAACAATAATATACTAATCGAAGTGAACATGATGTGTTACAAACGTCCGGAATTTATTTTTAGGCCCACTTTTCCAGTGTCCGACGTGTGAAAAGGGATATAAATATTCATATAACCTAGGGAAACATATGAAATACGAATGTGGAAAAACTCCTCAGTTCAACTGTCACCTATGTCCGGATAAAGCGTACACCCAGAAAATCACTTTGCAGCGGCACTATCTGAAGAACCATACTTGAACTGTCATCATATATTCGAATCAATATCCTTTGGAGTTTGGTACTTTTCCATATTAAAAACTGTTTGATAAGGTGAAAAATCACGTTTTCTGGTAGGGAAAAGTAGGTTTATATTGCCTCAATTTTCTAATCCAGACGTGAGTTGATCAAGTGAAGTTAGATAGTGTCTTCATATGTTTTAGTTCCATCTGATAGTGCTTCGTCAGTAAACTTGCAGACATGCAGCCAGTCGTAGCCTTGGCAGATTTGCTGTTTTTACTTTTGGATATCAATCATGTATTTATGTGACTAACAGCCACGGATAGGTGGTTGTTTCAAACTTGCTCAGGGGTTTTGATACGCCATTGCGACCTAGTGCATATTCTACACCCTCGTTAGGAGTTCGTTAAGACAAGGGTTAATTTACATTTCTTCTGGAAATAATGCTATATTAAAATAAGCACTAGTTAATGGAAATACTATCAGATTTTTTTTATACAGTCTTAGTAATATAATTGATTTGAAACTGCAACACCCTGTTATTTTGGAACCCATGTACCGACTTCGAAAGGTGAAAATTTCAAGTAATAGAACTCGACGAGTTTCATTCAAAGTTGTTGACAGATATGAATTATTCTCATTTTAACTGCCTACTATGCTCTGCTAAATGAGTCAAAATTTCGAAAAGTACTACTAGGCATTTTTTTTCAAAAAAGTGGATAGCCTATTCGGTTTGGGCGTATTTTGAACACCTATATACCAAGTTTCAACCCAACATCTCATATAGGGTGTCAGAGTTACATGACAAATTTCCAAATTCATGCTTTCTTTACTGACTCTGTATGAAAGTCTATAAACTTTACAGAGAAGATGAAGTATCCATTCGATGAAATAATTCTCAGGTATGAAGTAACATAGTTCCGTTAATCGTTTCATTGAGTTGTCTCAATCAATCAACAAATCTGAAGTTGAAAACGTGTACCTTTTTAATTTGCGAACAATAACCAACAACTGTAATAAATGGAACAGTTTTCTCAGATACATTCTCTATACATTTTTCATAACGCTGTCTCAAATTTTGGAGGGTCTTCTTCAATTGGTCTGGTGTTATTTCACCTCTCTTTCGCCTTAACCTCTCCTTTAATTTGTTCAAGTTTTGTGGCCTGTTTTTATGAACACTTCCTTTCAAATATCTCCACAGAAAAAATTTAATGGAGTCCGCTCAGGTGATCGAGGAAGTCAACAAATAAAAGGACTGTTCCTCCTAATCCCTCTGCCTTAAAATGTTTCTACAAGCCATTTCCGTAGAGCAACCACATCATGAATGGAGGCACCGTCTTGCTGGAATATAACATGTATGCAATCTTCAATGCTTAGTACTTCTATGAAATCCAAGAAATTCGTAGTAGAAAAATTACAAACTATTTCAACATTTAGTGTTTGTTTTAAAAACACTGGACCCACTTTACGATTTTTGAATATTCTTACCCAGACATTGATATTTCATGAATACTGCCTTTTTGCATCCATCGTCTGGTGTAGATTATCCCTTGCCCAGCATCTGGAATTCTGAGTGGACACTGTACCGTTAGTGGTAAAAGTCGCCTCTTCAGTGAAGAGAATTTTGCCTAGAAAGTTGTGTTCATTCAAATATTCACTTTGGCAGAATAAACAGAATTCATCCTGATTTTCGGTTTGAAGGGTACTTTATTTTCTTTCAAACCTGTACGTATTTTAGATACGCTAACGTGTGAATCTCGTCAAATTTGCCGCAAGCTATCTTTCGGGTTTTCTTGAACAGAATTTGTCCGCCTGTCTCTAGATTTTCTCTTTGTCTCGGTGCATGTTTTCACTAACTCTTCCAGTTCTAGTGAAAAATGTATTTATCCTGAAAACGGTGGTATGGTGAATTGGTTCACGATCTGGATGTCTTCTGTTGAATTCTTGATCGAGTATTATTACCATCTAAACGAAAAATCTCCTTTCTCTTCACTAGTTTGAGATTTACCATTTTGAAAACTCGCAAAACCCTTTTATAACCTACTTTACCAAAATCTCGTGGAAAGGGTTTTGAGAATAACTGTCAAAAGTATAATATGGAAAAAAACCTGCTATGAAAAACAGTGACTGGCTTAATGTTCCAATCACACGGATTGGCCGTATGAAATTAGATCATGAAAATTTTGCCAACATTTGTCAGGGGGTTGATAAAAATGTTTCGGAAAAAGCATAGAACTCAAAGGGGTATTTTTACAATCGTTGTTTGACTATTCATTTCACTGAAAAACTAAACGATATATGGATGATACTTCTTCAACTTTTGATTTTTGGTTGATCTATCAGTACAGGTTACGATGATAGAACTTCGTATCTGAATATTTTTTGTATTCTTCATTGGTATGGCTAATTCACCTTTTCTTCAAAATTTAGAGTTTTTCATACAGTCAGTCAAAAAAGCATAAATTTGGAAATTTCTCATCACATAAAACACCCTACATTAAATATTGGGCTGAAACTTGATAATAGTGGTTCCAAACCTGCCCAAATCCAATAGGATCATCCACTTTTCTGAAAAAAAATGCCCAATGGTCCTTATCGAAATTTCGACACATTTAGAAGAGCATAGTAGGCCTTGAAATAGTAATAATTCAGAAAAGAAAACTGTAGGTCACAATGAGCTTATGACAAGAGGCATAAGATGTCTGGAGGACTGCTCATTGATAATATCCTATACAATAGGAAAAGTTGGGTCGAAAATCCATCAGAAAACAACTACTTTCCTGGCTAATGCCACGACGAACATTGAATTACATCTGATGAAATTTCCGTACAGAGTTCCTACAAAATTATCTCTGCAATTGCTTGGTTGCATGGGAATGTTCATCGAAACATTCGGACCACCTATATATCGATTTCGGAGTGTTGCTCCTCATCAGTATAGGGTAGGTCTAGCAGTCAATAACTAATGACTGCAACGAATGAATCGACAACCAAACCCATTTACAGACCGAAACTGAGACTGCGCCCGCACAGTGGATTAACTCCAAACTGCGAGCGCCATCTCAGCGCCGGAAGCCCAACCAAGCGATACCCATGACCACGATCGTCAAGACCGTATATAAAACGGAAACATATCTGTCAACATCTTTGAATAGAACTCGTCGAGTACTATAACTTCAAATTTTCATTTTTAAAAATCGGTCCAAGTGTTCCAAAATAACAGAGTGTTGTTCAAATCGCACACACTGTATATAGAAGTAATTTTGATTTTGTGAATTGAACTATTAAGAGCATTATTATTGTTTTATATATGTTACCGGCAAAGTGTTAAATCAGGAATTACATAGAATACCTAGGCATTCTATACAATGCCTAAATTCAGCCAGGCAAAGTATGAAACCGTAGGCAAAGTATGAAACCGTAAGTATTTCATACTTTGCCTTGGTATTCATAGAATGCCTGCCTACACTTCAGGTGGAGTTTGGAATACCGTCTGTCTCACGGTATTAAGGTTATATCTTGTCGCCCCACTCACCATTTCTTGCTACCCACACTGTAACGCTCAGTACTTGGTCAGTCGTCCTCAGGCTTTGTAAGGTGCAGCAGTGAAACCAAATGCCAAAACGAAAAGGTGCTTGCCTAAAAAATAAGAGACAATGCAATTTAAAGTGCCACAGCTCTCTTTCTTTCTGTAATAAGTAGTCACTCAGTAAGTTTCATGTAAAAATTATTACAAATCTTATTTTGTCAGTAAACCACAATAATTTTCTGTTAAAATGCGTTCATTTCTTACTTTGCCTAACTGCTCCGTAGGCAGTCTGCAGAATGCCTAGGGATTATACACAATGCCCAGGTATAGTGAATAAAAATTCATCATAATGATTCTATTTCATACTTTGCCCAAAACGCTTAGAATGCCCAGGTATTCTATAGAATACCTGGATATCTTACTTTTCCGGTAACATATACACTGAAATTCTGGAAAGGGTTAAGTAATTAGATACAATTTTCAATGCACTGAAAGAGGGCATTTTTTCTAATAGTTAATGCGGGTCATTAACATTATGGAAGAGACTGGCCTACTATGTTAAAGTGTCTTTCTCTTGAAACTTATTGAAAACAAAGTCCTTGGGTCTTGGACTTACTGGACTACATGGCAATTCTTGTTTCATGTCAATTTCGTCCCCAATGAAATACAATACTTGTTTTTAAAAATGTTCAATAGAATAAATAAATAATAGATGTACATATTCAGAAATGCAATTTTATTTCCAGTGAATCCAACTGTTGATCCTAGAATTTATCTTATTTCTTATAGTCTATACGAATTCAATTGAGACAGTACAGATTCAAGAGATCATACGAGGTTACATCAGTAGACAAATTGCCGCAGATAATTTGCAAGGAAATGAACAACACGTTATTCTCTAACAGCTCCTCGTCTCAACGCGATTGGCACTCCACGCGGAGATGATATATTCTGTCACATAAAGGGGAGTGCGAAATGAGAATCGAACACCTTCGATTGGCCGCTGTCGAAGTCTTATTAGTCAAATACGGAAACATTGGCAAAAAAGCGAAAGTCCCAGATCGATTTGGAATTCACATGGTGAATGCAAAATTTCACACTGATTTCAAATCTGAAATATTTTTCAATGTCAAATTGAAAGATTCAGCCAAAATGTAATAAACCATTAAAAATGCAGATGTGTTAATCATCCACCAAAGCAATAACAGCATTTTGATAGATCTGAAGTTTTATATACGTACTCGAAAAAACTTGAATTAAAAAAAAATGTTCTATCTAAAATTCAATATGCCTACTCGAAAAAACTTGAGTTTTTTGGAAAAAAAGTTTTTTTGATGAATAATTCATCTGAGTTAGTACCACCTTTCTGGTATAAATTAATATCCTATCTTGAAAATGGTGGAAAGTAGAGCAATTTTATGAGCGCCAATTATTTTAAAATGTTTGAAATTTTCAAAGACAAAAAATTTCGGCTGAAAAATTATCCAAGGGGTGGGACCCTTAAAGATTGGTAAAAAAACGAAAGAAAAAATCTAAAGGAGTTAGATCTGGTGATCGTGGAGGCCATTCCACAGATCCTCGACGCCCGATCCATCGTCCTGCATAAACAGTATTCAAATATGTCCTGACAGCAACTGCAAAATGAGGAGGAGCTCCATCTTGTTGCAGTATAATGTCCATGTCAAATTCGTCTGGATTATTTTCGACAGTTATCACTATGAGTGGATCTATCACTGTTTCCAGCATTTCCAAATAGAGGGCACCCGTCAAATTTTCCTCAATGAATAGCGGACCGATAATATGGTCACCCAGTATCCCTGCCCACACATTAACTTTTTGGGGAAACTGGGTATGAGTTTCGCGAAAAAGTCGAGGATTTTCATCGGACCAGTACCTCACATTTTGTCTATGCACATGACCGTTTAAAATAAAAGTAGCCTCATCACTGAAACAAATATGTTTTAAATAGCTGGGAATTTGTAAAATATTGTTAGATACTATTTCACAATATTCTAGACGTTGGTCTGGATCATCGTCCGTCAGTTCATGCACCATTTTTATTTTGTACGGATGAAATTTATTTTTTTTCAGAATTCTCAATACAGTCATCTGCGAAACCTCACATACAGTTCTACTCGATGAGGACGGGTTATTCACAAACTCGCTCATAATTTCCACTTGTTTATCTTCTCCTGTAATTGATCGCCCAGAACGAGGTTTATTTTGCACACTGCCGTTCTCATAAAATTTTGCCACTAATTGTTTGAAATAATGTCTATCAATAGGGTGATCCGGAAAACGTTCATTGAACATTCGTACCGCCTCATGATAATTTCGATGAGCCTCACCAAAAATTACAATTGCTTCGCATTTCTCATTCAACGCACGTGGTGCAACCATTATTTGAAGATGAATAGCAAGCACAACTAACAGCTAGACTACACTGACTCGCACTATCCGTGATATCATTTTCTTGTATTGACCATTTATCCGTAAACACCCAAAAACACCTACAAAAACGTGCAGTTAATATCTACGCACACGACAAATACGTCTCACTTGACGTCTGACCCAACACCGATATCATACAGGGCCGACTTTGTAATTCGAAGGGTGAGTGCGCTACGTTAATTGTCGTTATACTTAAACATTCATAACTCTTGAAATAATGTAACATATTTCAATTCCTTTGCACGGTTGAATAGAGAATAAAACCCCGATTCAAATGAGCTATCACTCACCACCCCATGCTATTTAAATTTTTTGACAGGGTTGCTCCCCTCCAGTCAGGGATGAAATTAGGGGTGCACTATTCATACGAGAATGTACACTGTAGAAATCAAAAATCGACGTGTCTCGGCGATTTTCCTAACAAGAGTCCCGTAACGAATTAGATAGGGGGGGTAACACTTATGATGCGCACTGTATAATATTTGTCTGGGTGCAAATGAAAGGTTCGTTCAAAAAATGCAATGAACCGTTAAAAATGCAGAGGAGTAAATCATCCACCAAAACAATAATAGCCTTTCGATAGATCAAAAATTCAATAAGTGGAATATCAGTTTTTCTGCAGTCTCACCTGAGTTCGTATAAACTATACCAATTATTTGTCCACAAATGCTGACAAGTTGAAATGGTTGAAAAGTAACAATTTGTATTTCTAGCATAATGCAAGACGTGTGTACATCTTATTATGTTTTAGGTACTTTCTACACGTTTCGAGAGGAGGGCCAAACATGGTACTGCTGCACTACCTGCCACACCAAATACAAACACCGCCAATCAGTGTACAGGCATGCCAGGCGCGCCAAGTACGAATGTAGCCATTCACCGAGATTCAAATGTGGCATTTGCGATAAGTCTTTTCAGCAGGAAAGCGGACTTAAAGTTCACATACACAGTGTTCATCTGATTCAGGGCGATAGCACCGTCTAATAGAAATTGGTCAAAACTACGGAATCGATGTAAAAATTGTACTGGCAAAGCATTGTGGGCACAGATGAAGGGGACCTATCGAGTATTTCAAGGAGGTTGTCAAATTGACAGCTTCTGAAGATATTTGACACCAGATTCTTTGAAGTTACTTAACCTGATTACAAGTCGATGTTTTCATTGTAGTAGGAGAGCTGGTAAACAATTTGGGGTAGGTTCTCAGAAAATTCTGTAATTATCCTTGAAGGACATCTAAATGAGATAGTCGAGGTATGGCTGAATGGTAGCGGCACCCTAGCTACCCTTGAATTTTTTAAAGGGAAATTTCATCTTTAAATAAAATTTGAGGCATTTTGAAATTTTTATTACCTTACGGGCGGGTTGTACAAAATAAGTTCACTAACAGTTTAAGTAAACTGGCTTCATTTGCTAGGGATTAGCCAATGAAATTTCCAGTACCTTAGCAACTGAACTCAGTTTGGTGGAACTGTTGGTGAACTTGTTATGTACAACCCGCTCTAAGTTGTATATTGAAGGAATTGGAAAATCAAAAAGCCAGATCAATCAGTCGGGTCTGAATGTTAACCTGACTGCTGAAAAATGTTTTTTTGAATAAATTAAAAAAATGTGCAATTGAGACGATTTGGGATCCTTGGAGAGTATTATAGGTACTCAGAGACAAATAATCCCAAAAAGCCAAAATAATTTGATGGAATTTTTTACCTGCCAGATAATCCACGAGAACAGCACTATGCTTAGCTTGAGGTGCAAGAGAGAGCATATATCGGCTGTACCTCTCACTCAAGGTTCTGCGACGCGATTGGCTTTTGCGAGACCACGTGACCTACAGCACCCTTGCTGGCTCTCAGTAGAAACGGAGCCAAATAAAAATCGCAGTCGTATAATATGATACGTTTTCGTGTTATTATTTCGGGTATTTTAATTGTTTATGATAAATGTTATGTTAAATTAGTTTGTGTTATTTGCTTGAAAGACACAGAAAAAGTGACTATTTTTAATGAAAAATCTTTAAAGAAATGTTAAGAAGTAATGACTATTCCACAAAAAGTTATTTTAAATATGTGATTTTCCATTCAACACTTAGCCTCAAAAGGGTTATCATTTGCAGTGTTATCGAAATTTTGTGTGATTAAATAATACTAGGAGACCGTTTCAACAATATCTGCTGTGTCAACTTCTTATTCAGGTATGGTATAAATTTGATTTATTATTTTTAAGATATGTATGTTGATTATACTAAAACTATATATGTATTTTTCATTTAAACAATATTTTTTAATATTATTATAAATTTATAGTTTCCAAGTAACGAAAATTGTTCATTAGATAGGTTTATTCACGATACTAAGTTGGGTGTAATAGTTGTAACTGTAACTTGTAATCTGTTCTTCTACGAAATAACTACCTGGTTCCCATACTATTAATAATATTATTATTGTTGTTTTTACTATTACTTTTATTTCTATTATAGTAATATTTTTTCACGTTATTATTTATTATTATTTTTATTACTATTACGTTTTTATCTTATTTTTATTATCATTGTTATTATGAGAGGAGTAATTATTTATTTACTCCGATATTATAACAATTAAAAACGCGTGGGCGCTGTAGGTCACGTAGTCTCGCGAGAGTCAATCACGTCGCAGTCCCCTTGACCGAGAGGTACAGCCGATATATGCTCTCTCTCGCACCTCAAGCGATGCATATTGCTGTTCTCCCGGACTCTCTCGATCATCTGGCAGGTAAAAACTTCCATCAAATCAATCTGGCTTTTTGAGATTGTTTGTTATTCAGTACCTATATTACTCTCCAAAAATCCCAAAGTGCCTCAAGAAGAACATTTTTTTCTCTTTCGGCAGGTTAACATTTAGACTCGACTGATTTGTCTAGATTTTTGATTTTTCATTTCCATAAATATCTAACAAGGATATAAAAATTTCAAAATGCCTCAAAAACATTTATGAATGAAGAAATTTTTCTTAAAAAATTCAAGGGTAGCTATGGTGCCGCTACCCTTCAGCAAAACCTCGACTATCTTAATTAGGAGTCCTTCAAGGAAAATTACAAAATTTTCTGTAGTGCCTCAATCCAATCTAAAAAACATTTATTTTACAAGTTTTAGTTATTTTACATTCAGAAGAACCTACTCCAAATTGTTGACTATTAGTAAGTTTCTATTGGATGGAAACATAAAATTCATTTTAAAATTGTGGGTACCCACCGTTTTAATAAACTTTTGTAAATTTTATATTGCCCAATTTCCACAATTTCATTTTCTTACTATAATAAGAACATGATCAGATATCAGCTTGGTTTGATATAGCAAGGTTAGATATAGGCAGAATAATTTGAGCAAATGGTAATTTTTTGTTCCAATATAATAAATGGAAAACAAGAATAGATTTATTGTTCAGAACATCATTATTAATAAATGAAAGTAAATAAATAACACACTATTGTAAATACTGTTTATCATTGTACACTAATTTTTACACTTATTGAAATTTAATCCATCTGCACTTTTTTCATCTAATTCAACAATAACGTTAGGTGCTTTGAGTTTTCTCTTCAATATTAGCTTCACCATTTAATTATCTATATTATTGAATTATACTTTCATCACTTATTCATTTCTACTCTATCTGATTGAATTTTGGCAGTGCCCTTCTTTGTTTGTATTTATGAAATTTGTTGCTCACAATGTTATTGTTTATTACGTATATTTTTAAATTTCAACAATAAATATTATTATCATAGTATTATTCTGTAACGACATTTCTACAAAAAATTAAGATTTTGTGGAAATCAAGATGCTTGTCCGTCCAACATAAGGTTTTTTATGTATCAGAAAAAAGTATAATTGAGTACTAGTTTGATTTTGAAAGTCAATCCATAGAACTTACAAAGAGTTTTGAAATGTACTGTGTCCATCATATCTAAGCTATACTTGACTGATAGACAACAGAATTTAATTTCATGTCATTTGAAATTTTTGAATTGATGGTCCTCCAACTCCTTTCATCTGGCAATCACAATGTCTTTTAGTTCAAATAGTAGTATCGGTGACCACTCGAAATGGTATTTGTTCCATGTTTGTACATCGAACCGTTCAAAAGTTAACGGAGTGGGGGGGGGGCTTAAAAAAGCCGCACTGTATATCAATAATGCTAAATCCACTATTGAAAATGTGCACATCAAAAATAACATTAAAAACATATTTATTTCATCAGTCAACATACATCATTATTCAAAAATTGTCATACAACAGATTCGAAATGATAACAAATTTCGGCCATTTTTTAATTCCTCTTAGAAAACATATGACAAGAAATAATCAATGCTCTTTGCATTTGAAGATAATTCTTTACTCCATAGTTTTTCAAATGTTTGTTCTTCAATATTTCCTTCATTCCGTGGAACATTTTATTCTCCCTGAACAGGACTTCAGTTAGTAGCAATGCAGAGCCAATTGTCACATATACAGAGTGCCCCATTCAAAAACATGGCAGTACTGTACATTTCAATTTTGTTGCCCGAATTGAAAGTTTTTTTCTACTGGAAATATCTTCAATAGCTGTGATATAGTGCCAAAATTTTGAAATAAAGTTGAACTTCGAATGGTTTTCGAAGCCAAAATCATGTTTTTTTGAGCAGAAAATAACGGTGTAACGATTGATGATATTTCAGGAAAGCTTCCATGAAAATATCTATACATAGACATATCTACAACCTTTCTGCGGTGTTCCAGAGAAGTGGGAGAGCTTGTAATGGCTCTTTTTTAGATAGAACTTGAAAGTTTCAGTGTGTGAGTTCAGGTTTATGGGAGTAGTATTCCAGAACAGGCCGTATCTGTGCCTTATAAATCATAAACAACATAGCTTTTGGCACGAAACAGAAAACCAAGTTTTTGAGAGTAACTTTTGGCAATGGACCTCACATGATTTAGTACTGATAGATAATACCGAGCTTCGAAATGTAGAACTTTATTGGTATGGATACTCCTGATTAATTATGTTGCCCACTCTGAAATATTCAAAGTTTGAATTTCATTTGAACGTTTTGGCATTACTTCAGAAATATTGATCTCCATATTCAGAAGATAAATTATTAAAATGAGACAATAAATAAAAAGTGTCCCGATTTTAAATGGGTCATTTTACATATGTATATTATACAGGGTGTCCGGTAAACCTTGTACAATATTGAAACTGGTGATAGACCAGGTCATGACTGTTCAGAATATCGGAATTTCACCTCAGTAAAAATATCACCGTTTTCGAGATAATGGGCATTTTAAGAATTTCTGGAAAATCGCTACCTAACCTTGGATTTTCGAGTGCGGTGTATGCAAATTGGGACGAATCCAAATATCTTTGCTGCTGAAGATTACTGATGAGTGATGCTTCTAGACGTACAGAACAGTTTTTCAGAAAGTGAAAACATTTTTCAAGAAATGAGGGTAAAATGACAGATTTGAGTTTCATCAATTTTTTTTAAACAAGTTTGACATTATTATCTGAAAGAAACATAACCAATTGGAAGTGGACATTCATTTCAAAAGAATGCTCTACCATGGTATAAAACAAACTATAATTATTTTTGGAAGAAGTGGTTTCCATTGAATTCGGTATGGTTTTAATCTAGGCTTCTATCAACTTTTATTCAAGAAAGAAAGGAAACTACCCAACACCAAAACTACGTCACAATTACACTCGACGCGCGTTTCGCCAACAAAGTTAGCATCTTCAGGAGATAAAAGTAAGCTTTTAAGATTTTAAGATTGTGACGTAGTTTTGGTGTTTGGGTATTTTATTTTTTTCTTGAATTGTATTTACACCAAAAGTTCCAAAATATTCATTTATTTGATCAACTTTTATACTTACGCCCAAAAATTATTTTATTTAAATTTTATCAAGATAAAATGTGGAAATAATCATTGATAATAAAGAATAGACTGCTTGGTAGCATTAAATAGTATGTCAATAAAATTAAATTTTCATGTAATTAAGGCTAATAAAATGATCGAAATGAAATGTCGATTATCCGACATGGCACCGATTAATACGAATTGTTGTGTTAAATGTCGCAATTGTTCAACATCCAGATTCCAACGAAGTTTCAGAGACGGACAGATATACAGGGTGTAACCAAATAAGTGCAACCTTTTTTAAGAGATGAATCCTTGTCGAAAATTAAAAACTTTTGTTTGAACAACTTGTGACTTCTATCGTAGTTTTTTGAAATTATTCCGCTTGTTTCATTCAGTGCTATTTATTTCTTTGTCATGCCGTACATACGTTATACTCTCCGAGAATATGCGCATATGCACAACATTTATGGTGAATGTGGAGGTATTGCTACTGCTGCAGCAGCGCTTTATGCAGAACTATCACACTCTAATATTATCGAAATTCTACTCCTTCCAAAAATAATTATCGTGTGTTTTATACCATAGTAAAGCCTAGACAAAATGTGCATTCTTTTGTAATGAATATCCAGTTCCACTTGGTTATGTTTTTTTCAAACAATAATGTTAAACTGTTGTTAAAAAAAATTGGTGTAACTCAAATATGTCATTTTACCCTCATTTCTTGAAAAATTGTATTGTTTTCTGAAAAACTGTTTCGTAAGTCTGAAAGCATCACTCATCAGTAATCTTCAGCAGCAAAGATATTTAGATTCGTCCCAATTTGTATACATGGCATTAAAAAATCCAAGGTGAGGTAGTGATTTTCCAGAAATTAAAAAATGCTCATTATCTCGAAAACATTGAGATTTTTACTAAGGTAAAATTCCGAGATTCTGAACAGTTATGATCTGGTCTATCACCAGTTTCAATATTGTACAAGGGTTACCGGACACCCTGTATACATGAACAATAATATTGTGCAAACATAATGAATGGTACTGTATATTATTATTCGAAAAAATATGAAATCTTGATTAGAAATATTGTTATGATTGTGGGGTAGTGTAAGTGTATTATTAATATTATTACTATTATTATTGATTGTGTTGGAACAATTTATGTCAATGGTCTGTTGAAATAGATTTATTTTTTTAATCTACTTTTTTTTATTCCAGTAATTCCCAAACACTTTGAATTTTGATGTGACGTACATGTTGAATTGATTACAATTTTGTTTTTCAGATCGAATTGCTTGTCCGAAGTGTAAAAAGTTGTACAAAAATGAAAACTCGATGAAATCTCACTATTTTCACGATTGCAATAATAAACTCGTATTCAATTGCAAGGTGTGCAACTATATTTGTAAAAGAAGATATAGTCTGAAACTGCACATGGCAAAAAGACATTCTTTTGTATAGTATGTACAATTTTCTCACATATTCCAAAAGTTAACCAATGAAAAAATCAAGATTTTGTTTCATCACAAACTAAATTTGAATGACAGTCTTTACACGAAATGCCTTTAAATGTTGGTACTGTTGTACATTTGTAAGTACAAGTCGACAATTGGTAAACCATATTGTGACTGTCATGTTATACACAAATAGAACAAAAATAAAAACGTGAATATTACTGAATTTTTTTATTTCCTACTACTCAATATTTTTCCACACTTCACAATTTTTCGTACTCATATGGCGATTCCGTTCAGATCCCAAAATTGTGTTAAAAAATCTGTTATTGCATTCAAAATGACGATGTTGGATTAAAGGACCTCGCAATAAAAAAGCTGATGAACTAGCCAGAAACGGTTCATCAACTCCATATATTGGACCAGAACCGTCACTCGGGATTACTAAATTCGACATTCGAACCCTCACTCGGGATTACTAAATCCGACATTCGAGGATGCATTTGGGACTGGATCAAACGAAAACAAAGGGAGAGGTGGAACGGAGCCCCTCTCATGCACCACGGAAAAACATGTACATTAAAGAACCGTCAAAACACAAAAATGAAGAACTATACTCAAGCTGAGCAGGAATCAAGTTAGATCGATAACGGGCCTTCTCACTGGTCACAGCCCAATGAGAAAACACCTGCACAAAATGGGACTGTACACCGGAGAACTTTCCTGCAGACAATGTGGTAAAGGGACAGAAACAGCCAAACACGTACTGTCAAAATGCGAGGCATTAGACCGCAAGAGACAGGCAATATTTGGGAAACCCGAAGAATTCAACAGTCAACCGGTGAAAAACCTGTACAATCTGGTACAGGGGACTAGAGTTACGGAGTGGGTGCTGTGAAACCAATTAGAATGCACAAAAAGCCCAAGCGGCTGAGGTGCAGCTGGTGACAGGACCAGCATCAGAATGAAAAAAAAGGACCCCGTACTTATCTTATGGCAAATGACCATCAGGTAAAATTATTGAAATTTTATTACGTTGTAGTATTCGATCACCTTTTCAAAAGTGTCCTTTGGCCCGACACGATCTTATGACTGGTTTTCGAGATAGGGGGTGTTGAAGTTGAACGTGGTCATTTTGATATCATTATTTTTTATCCAATTAGAAGATTCAATAATTTTTTTACGGTTATCATTTTTATTATCCCAAACAATATTCTGATTGCTTCAATTTTCGTTTAGATATTACCCTGTATATAATTGAAAAATGGATCTCATTCTTGCATCAGAATATCATTGGGAAAATATGAATGATAACCGACAGAAAAAAATATAGAATTTTCCAATTGCGTAAAAAATAACGAAATAAAAATGGCCACTTTTATATTCAACACCACATAATTATTTCGAAAACTGGTCATATGATCGAGGTTGGCCAGTAGACACTTTTGAAAAGGTGATCGAATACTAGAACATACTGAAATTTCAAGAAAGTGCGGGGTCCTTTCTTCCAAATACTTGAGAAAATGACTTTCAAATAATTTTTTGTGATATTGTTGAAAAAGTCACTGGAAGTTACACATTCAAGTTTAAATTAGTTTCCATGTCCAGTTTTGGAGAAATGAATTTTTGAAAATCATAAAAATTGCTGTTTTACCAAAACATAGTAAGGTTCTTATCGAAAAGTATTACTTTTTAAATGATTATTAACAAAATAATAGCATTGCTGAGTTGAAGACAGTCAAATGCTATGTCAGTCAGTCGGTAGTTTAGATAGAAGAAGCTACCTATTATACAGGGTGGGTCAAAAATAGCGTCAATTTAGCATCATGGAAAGATGAGATTTGAAAATTCCTATGTTTTCATACCCTTTGTATTTGTAACACTAAAAACATAGGATTTTTCATTTTTCATTTTTTCATGATGATCTTCTACCACGAATTAACGGCTACCTACATCTATCAATTTACAATTCAGCATATTTTTCCAATCTTTAACATCGATCCCATCAGTGAGACTGAGCATTTGTCATTAAGAAAACCTGTATTGGGATTGTTTCTTGTGAGATTTTCTCAAAAAGTTTCGACTTTTTTACAACACAGGAATTTTTTTCAAATGTTTTTTTTTTAAACTATACATATTTAACATTTTATATTTATTTTATACAATATCGACAGAAAACAGCATCTTTGAGTCAATTAATCCACTTTGGAGCCAAAACTACTTGAGGAAGACTCATAGTAATTGTTTAGTATGATTAGCTTCAAAAAGTTACGATTATATTTTATACGGGGGGCGTTTACAAATATTAGTTGAAATCGGTTTTGTACGTAATATATATATATATATATATATATATATATATATATATATATATATGTTTGTTGATTGTTTTTGAATGGATCTGCCAATTTGAACTATATTTTTCAGTTATACCTCAAAGTAAATAACCCTACCTTACAACTCGTAACGATTCCGTGAGTATCTAGGGTAAGATTTATATGGATCTGGACACCGAATTTTTATCAAGAAATAAGATTGTTAAAATATACCTAATTGTCGCTGTTTGTTACCAACCCTGTATAATAGGTATGGTTTCTCCTACCGTAACGACTGACTGACCGACAAGCCATTATACTTTTTTCAAACCATCATTTTTTTTGACCATCATTTATTTTGTTACTAATCATCTAAAAGTAGTACTTTGGCAAAACAACAATTTTTATGATTTTCAAAAATTCATATTTCCGAAACTGGACATTAAAACTGATTTAAACTTGCATGTGTTACTTCTACTGACTTGTACCTACTACAATATCCCAAAAAATTATCAAAATTTTCCATAAGAGAAGTGCCGGGTCCTTTAGATTGGGAAAAGGTTGTTCAATAAACTTCCGTCTAAACATCAAATCATCTTTCACTCAAAAAGAATTCAAACAATGGCTCAGAAAATACCCACTTAAAGGTGGATTTTACTTATTCGAAGAATTTTCAAATGACATTTGATCACTATGTTGATGATTTGGTCAATTGCCGAAATTTTTTTTAGTAGTTTTTGGATTTAGTTCTAGTTTTAAGTTGAGCATTTTCTGAAATATTACATATGTGTTTATGCATGTCTCTGATAATATAAAGTATTTTCATTATTATTACTAGAAAATACTTGAAATTTCTCTTTCGGGAAATTACCACTACTTACACATTTTAAAAGAAATCTCCGTAGTATAAAAATAGATATGGACTGGCTCATTGTGAAAGATCCTGTTCATGAAGCGTTTTTCCTGACTGGTATCATGAAAAATATTTACTTACCAAACCATCACGTGTATTGAAACTCTGTATTTAGAATCATTTCATCAGTTGTAGATGTTGGTCCAGTTAGATGCCATCAGTGCGGTAAAATGTACAAGAACTTGGTAACTGTAAATTCTCACCTCAGACAAGATTGTGGAAAGACTCTGGAGTTTTCTTGTGAGATTTGTCACAAAGGATTCAAACGGAAATTTAGAGTCAAGGAACATATGGCGCGAATACATCGCCTACAACAATGACATTTTTTCGAAAAAAACAAATCCTGTTTTTTTTTTTGTGAAATTGTGAGGGAATTAATAATAAAATGAGTAATGAAAAATATCAGTCCAATTTTTTTCATTAGATATATCAATTGTTAACAATGGATATCACGTTGATTTATTAGAAAATATTTTTATTTCATACTGTATCGTAAAAACTTTTTTACATACTTTTTACATACTGTTTTCAGTCCGGTATATACCTTTTTACGGTATTGAGTACCGTAATGAAAAATTTTACTGGACTAGCCCGGTAATTTTTTTTTACCGGACTAGTCCTGTAAAATGTTTCTACTGGACTCGGCTGGTTTTCGCAACGTACTAATATCTTCAAACCATCGTGAACCATCACCATTGCCTTAACCATCGAAAATTTGGACCAGAGAGACGAACTTTTGAATTTTTTTATTAAAAATTAAAAATTATGCAATAGATCGTTTAAAATTGCTTTCTGAAACTGTAGAGAATTGAGCTCAATTTATAAACTCCGCTGCCGTAGTTATGGTGGATTTATGCAGCAGTCATAAGTCATTAGGAAGAATATTCGTCAATGATTGGCTGGAATAAACGGATCAACCAATCATTGATGAATATTCTTCCTTATGACTTAAAACTTATAACTTATGACTGCTGCATAAATCCACCATTACAGTTGACGAAGCCGAAGATGAAATATGCTCAATAAGTACAACTGTTTATAAACTCCGCAAAGACCCGTTGCCGCTGCAGTTGCCGCAGGAAAATAACCAACTTTCATCTTTAACAGCTACGGTATTTTCTGGTTTTATTTATTAGATTAGTCTAGGCGAACTATGGATGTAGGGTTATTTTTGACTCTTTTGGAATCATTTACTCATATAATTGAAATATAATTTTAAATCGAATACGCATGCGCTGGTGCAGCGGTCGGCAAGTTGACATTGAGCACTTTTTCATCAACAATGGAGCAAAGGGCATAAATATAGATAACAGGAACGACGCTATGATGCTTTTTTATGCCGATGACGTCGCCATTATTGCCGACACGGAGGTTGATCCCAAAAGAAAACTCAAATACTTGGAAGACTATAGCAATAAAAATAAACTCCGTAAACACAAAGAAAACAAAAATTGTCGCATTTGCTACAAGCACAAAAAAATACCGATTATAATTTCTACATTGATAATAAAAAAATTGAAGTAGTAAATCATTTCACGTATCTTGGAGTAACCTTTTTTTCTTCTTTAATGTATCGAGAAATGGCCATAAGTACATCAGACAAAGCTAAACAAGCCAGTGGTTCAATCATACCAATAATGGCTAAATCAAAAATGAACAAAATCATCCTCGCAAATTAACAGTCTGTCAATTGAGCTTCGTAGACCTGAAGAAATCAATGACTATGTTTTAAATGTGGCTGGACATTCAGTAGTAAATAATGACACTCTTTCATTCTACAATAGTAATAAATTGAACGCTAATTTGAACTTTTGCCTTACCGAAATATGTAATGATGATATTGTGACTGATATTAAAGAAATTAAATCCAATGCTTTAGGAATTGACAATATGAACATCAAGATGATTTCTTTAGTGATACCACACTGTATTGATGAAATTAAACATATTTTCAACGAGTCCTTCAGACAGGGTATTTTTCCAGATATATGGAAGGTTGCTAATATAATTCCAATTCCAAAAAAGAAGGCACTTACCACGTTTAGTGACCTGCGCCCTATTAGCATTCTGCCCTCATTCTCTAAAATATTCGAGAAAAATGTTTCCCGTCAAGTGAGAGCTTTTCTGGAAGAAAACCGAATGCTTCCATACGAGCAGTCTGGGTTCCGCAAAAAACACGGGACACAGACTGCCCTCTTGAAGGTAGTCGATGATCTTGCGAGAGCCAGAGATGAATCAGAAGTTACCATTTTAGTATTGCTTGTTCAAAGCAAAGCTTTCGATTTAGTTAATTTCGATCTGCTCCTTAGCAAGCTAAGTTCATAGGATTCGATGATATTTCTCTTAAATGGATGACCAGCTATCTCACAGGCCGATCACAGAGGGTCAAACTGGATAATTTCTCATGGTCATCCCTAAAAGAAACCTCTTCAGGTGTACCACAGGAAAACATATTGGGGCCCTTGATGTTTTCTGTGTTTATTGTCAATTACCCATCTTCCTTATCACATTGTCAGGTACATCTATACACAGACGATATACAGTTATATTTGTCTTCACGTAATAATGATACAGAACGTTGCGTAGCCAATATAAACTCAGATTTGCATAAAACATTCCTATACGGAGCATCATGGACTGAAAATCAATCCAAACAAAACCTTGGCATTAGGCATAGGATCTCAGGGACAAAAAGTTGAAACTAAAAGAAACTTCAGGCTCACTCTCGATAACGCAGACATTGACTGGGTAGATACTGCTAAAAATCTTGGCGTAACCATGGATAGCTCCTTGTCTTTTCATGAACATGTGAAAAACATTTATAAAGTATCATTTTTCAAACTCAAATCGCTGTTCAGGTATCAGTTATCTGAAGAAATGAAACTCAGGCTAGTTAAAACCCTTATTTACCCCCATATCGAGTACTGTTGTTCGGTGTATTACAATTTCTTGCCACAATATAATAAATTGAAGTTACAACGAATACAAAATGCTTGCATGCGATTCGTATGCTGCATACCATATGGTGAACATGTCACATCATTTTTGTTTAAAACAAAGGATTTGAATATGAGGTACAGGGTCCAATATTTGATAACAAATTTCTTGTTTAAGTTGCTCCAAACTAAAACTCCTAGTTATTTATATAGTTTAGTAAGCAGGCATTCTGATATACATTTGGTGAATTTGAGAATTAACTCATTCAACATACCTAGGCACCGTACTTCCAAATCTGAAGGATGTTTTTCTTATATTGCACACAGTTATCTGAATGAAATTTTACCCATTTTACATCATAATATTCATCAATTCAAGAGAGAAATTAAATCACAGCTGCTTACTGCTAAGTGCTAATATCAGATTCAATGAATATGATATTGTAATGAAATTGACCAATAGTATCTTAGACTAAGAATATTAATATCAATTAGTACCTATAAGTTTGTATCCTTTTCAATTTTTCTCATCTCTTTCTTTTTCTCTATCATTGTTCTAATAGTAAATAAGTATTATAATTATATTGTGGCGAAGCTGCGGGCGATGCCGGACCTGAACTCTTACGTAGCCGGCACTCGGCCGCGGGTGACTGTTGTTGCGCTATGCACCGAGAAGAATCTTTAAGATTCGAGGCTTCACGAGAAATTTCATGAGCTTTCGGAGAAGTGAGCGTTCGATTAAAAAGAACTACGCAGTCAGTGAAGTGAAAGTCTAATATATATACCTAGTTCCGTGATTGTTATGTAAATTAGAGTATTGTGTTATTGAATCATTGTATTTCGTTAAATAAATTATTTTAGAGTGAATTAGACTTTAAATATACTACAGTGGTGATCTGAAGTGCGATTTTTAAATACAGAGTGTTCGTGTTAGTAGACAGTTTGTGTATTTCAGACAATTGTTTTCGGGAAAAATAGACAGTGACTGATACATTTCTCGCGTGTGAAATAGACAATAATAATAATAATAGACTGGTGTCCGGGAAATAGACTGTGTGAAATAGACAATAATAATAATAATAGACTGGTGACCCGTGAAATAGACTTTGAGACAGACTAAGACAAAATGTGTTCGAGGAAAGTTCGCCTGGCCGATTTGAAGGTTGCGGAATTTAAGCAAGAACTGGAGGAGAGGGAACTTGATACAAGTGGTAGAAAGGCCGTGCTTCAGACAAGACTTTCTGAGGGATTAATCCAGGAGGGTGAAAACCCAGAAACCTTTTTATTCGAAGTTTCTGGAATGGATATGACTTCCATAATGAGTAAACTCGACGGAATGGAAGACAAAATTCAAGAGAAACTTCTAGAAAACTCGAAAAATCTGGAAGAAAAGCTTCTAGAAAATTCGAATAGGCTGGAAGATGAATTTCAAGGAAGTTCGAGGAATTTGGAAGAAAAACTACAAGAGAAACTTCTAGGAAACTCGAAAAATCAGGAAGAAAAGCTGCTAGAAAATTCAAATGGCCTGAAAGAAGAATACCAAGAAAGTTCGAGGAATTTGGAAGAAAAGCTTCTAGAAAACTCGAAGAACATGAAAGAACTTTGTGGCGTATCGAATCGATCAGAAGAAAGAATGGGAACTGTCGAGACAGAGATGGAGAAAATTAAAGATGGAATTGAGCAAGAGATGGGGAAATTGAAGGAAACAATCAGTGATGAACTCAGAGGCGGCATCAAAGGTGAAATTGAGGAAGAGATAGGAAAATTGAAAGAAACAATCGGTGATAAAATCAAAGAGGAGATTGTGGTGGAAATGGACAAAATGACAGAATCAATCAGTGACAAAATCCAAGGCGGACTCGAGGCGGAAATCAACAAAATAAGGGAGAAAATCAGTAAGTTGGAAAACCAGATTGACAGACCCACGCCACAGAATCTGTCAATGAAAATTCAATGCTGGAACTGAGTTTGGACTTGGGTGATGTTCAGAAGGGTCTGAAAGATGTAAAGATCAGTTCGGAAACAGGAATGCTCTCCATGAAACCACCTCAGTTCGATGGAAAAACACCATGGGCAAATTACCGCCGACAATTTGAATCTGCAGCAAAGGCGAATGGATGGAATGCAGGAGAAAGAGCTGTAGCATTAACACTGGCTTTGCGTGGAGAAGCAACGAATATTTTACAAACCCTCACGGCACAAGAACAAGCGGACTACGAGCAGCTGATTAAACATCTCGAATTACGGTATGGACAGACCCATCTAGAACATGTATACCACTCACAGCTCAAGAACCGCTGCCAGAAATCAAGCGAGTCCCTACAGGAATTTGAAGCAGACATTGCACGTTTGGTTCGCCTTGCATACTCAGCCACACCGAAAAAGGTAATGGAACGACTAGCAGTTCAGGCATTCTTAGATGGACTTCGTGACCAGGAAACCAGACAAGCATTGACACTAGCTCGTCCAACACATCTCGTGGATGCACTGGCACGGGCTTTGGAATTTGAGGCAGCGAAGCAATCCTGCAGAAGTACCAAGGCATCTTCGGACAAGGAAAAGGGGGCTGAATGAATGTAGTTCAGCATAAAATTGATACTGAGGATGCCCGACCGATCCGACAATCAGCTAGAAGACTTCCTCTTGCCAAGAAGGAAGAGGCTGACAAAATAGTCAGTGATATGGGGAAAGATGGAGTTATTGAACCATCCGACAGTCCATGGTCCTCTCCAGTCGTGCTGGTGAAGAAGAAAGATGGATCAACACGCTTTTGCGTAGACTATCGTCAACTGAACAACGTGACGAAGAAAGACAGTTACCCTCTTCCGAGAATAGACGACACCCTAGACACGTTGGAAGGCTCCACGATTTTCTCGACCCTCGATCTGAAGAGTGGATACTGGCAGGTAGAACTGGCTCCAGAAGATAGAGAAAAGACAGCCTTCACCATCGGCTCAGGACTGTGGAATTTCACCGATATGCCATTCGGACTTTGTAATGCTCCAGCCACATTCGAGAGATTAGTGGAGACGGTTCTGAAAGGACTCTCATGGAGGACGTGTCTGGTATATCTTGATGACATTATTGTAGTTGGCAAATCGTTCGAAGACCATGTTAAAAACCTGGAAGAGGTATTCCTGCGACTGAGAAATTCTGGATTGAAGCTGAGCCCCAAGAAATGCCACCTATTCCAAAAAGAAGTACGTTACCTTGGCCATGTTGTCTCTGGGCACGGAGTAGCAGTGGATGACGAGAAGATCAAAGCCGTGAAAGAGTGGCCTATTCCGAAAGACATTCACCAACTACGTAGTTTCCTTGGTTTGTGCACATACTATCGCCGATATGTGCTGGGGTTCGCCAACATCTCTAAACCACTGACCAGGCTCACGGAAGGACAAACAAAGTTCCAATGGTCCGAAGAGTGCCAAGACTCGTTCAGGAAGCTGAAGGGGGCATTAATCAACGCACCTATTTTAAGTTATCCCCTTCCGAGTGGAAAATTCATTTTGGACACGGATGCCAGCAACGTGGGACTTGGAGCTGTCTTGTCCCAGATCCAGGATGGGCAAGAGAAGGTCATCGGATACTTCAGTAAAACTCTCAGTAAACCGGAGCATAACTACTGTGTCACCAGACGAGAACTGTTGGCTGTTCTAAGGATGTGAAATCGCTACGTACAATCAGTACAATCAGCATTCTGTGTACGCTGGCTAAAGCATTCGAAAAAACAATTTTTTCTCGAATGCAAATGCAAATGCAAATGCAAATGAAGAAAATAATATAATACCCTCCTGCCAATCTGGCTTCAGACCTCAGCACAGCTGCGCGACCGCTATGCTAAAGGTTACGGATGACATACTCACTGCAGAGGACCAAACTCAGTTGACAGTCATGGTTATGCTCAATTACACTTAGATTTTCGAAACAATCAAACATTAGCTTTTGTTAGCAATTTTAAGCTTTATTGGATTTTCTGCAGGCGCAGTATCATAAGTACACTGATATTCATTTGACAGAATGCAAGCAGTTATGGTTGAAAGTGGTATCTCAGAGTTCTTGACTGTGGAGAATAGAGTTCCACAGGGCTCGATTATGGGTCCCTTACTCTTCATTCTCTATACTCATGAACTCTACAAGCATATACAATTTAGCAAGTGCCACTTTTATGCCGATGACACGCAGATTTATTTGTCATTTCCTGAAACTGAACTGAAAGAAGCTAACACCCAATTGAACTCAGATTTAGAGTCAATAATAACAATTTCAGATTTTTTTGCCTATCTATAAATCCTGGAAAATCAGTAACAATGTTGTTCTACAGGAAAATGTCCCGGAACCATTGTCTTGATGTTCTGAACATCAAAATTAAAGACACAACAATGATTCCTAGTGAAAGTGCTAAAAACTTAAGGTTTCTCTTGAACTCTTCTCTGAATTTCACCAAACACGTCAACGCAGTTATAAGACGAGCTTTCTGCAATTTGAAATAGATATACGCCAACAGAAAAAAACTTGACAAACGTAGTAAATCTACCTTATGTAAATCCCTTGTTCTCTGGCACCTAAACTATGGCGACATTATACAGGGTGGGGCACCGAAAACGAAACAGATCGAATATCTTCAAAACGCATGTGTTGTGAATAAAATGCAAAAACACGTCGATTTTTAATCTAATCTTCCTATCATAACCTCAACTGTCATACCTCTCCCGCCACCCCTTAGGCACTATCACCCAAACAATTTGAATAGGGGCAGTAGTAAGTGTGACACATCATTAAAAAAGTAATTTCATAAGGAATTCAACCATGTCAATTTTTGCCTTCTAACTTTTTATTTTGGCGTCCTCTTGCGGGAAAAATGACTGTTCCGTATTCACAACACATGCGTTTTGAAGATATTCGATCTGTTTTGTTTTCGGTGCCCCACCCTGTATATGGACCTGCCATTTCGAATAGAGATGTGCAACGCTTTCATTTGTCCGAAACCATTGCGTTCGTCTAATTCGTGGTATAGGCAGACGAGTTCATATATCTGGTCCATTGAATGAACTAGGATGGCTGGCTAAATATCGAGAGAAGGAGACTACTCCTGTAATGCCTGTACCCAATAAAATAAAATAATTAATACCCGAAAACCACCTTATCTATACGATAAAGTCACTTTCCGTACTGACGTCCACAATATCAACGTCCGGTTTAAATCTCAACTCACTCCACCCAGTCACACCTCTGCTCATTACCGGTGCTCTTTCTCGTATATGATTGTAAAACTGTATAACTGGTAACCAGAATCCTTGAAGAGATTGAACATGTTGTGCTTCAAAAATCATATGAAAGAACTACTTCGAACCTGTATCTTGAACTTTTGCCAAGTCTATCACCAACTACTGGCATGAGTTATTCATAATAATATTTGGTAATTTTCATTGTTAACAATAATATTTCCATTTGGTATTTTGGCATCGAATGCTATGGTCATTAGCCACTATTATTATTATATTCAATTTTATTATCATAATAAGTCTTACTGTAATTTATATTTTATTGTTATCGTTATATTTGTTTAATGTTTAGTGGAAGAAAGCACATCTGATTCTGTGTGACTCAGCCAAAAGCTAACTCTGCCTTTTGGTAGGAATCTGTTTTTTCAATAGTGTTATTGTATTTTTCTTCCTTTTTTTACCAATAAAAGCGTTCATTATTATTATTATTATTAAATATAGACAGGTTTTGTTTTCAATTATGTACATGGATTACTTACCAATATGAAGAAATAGTCATGTCCCTTACTAATAAAATATATTGAATTATGTTACACACTGAATGTATACAGTTCGAGCATACAATCGAACATGAATTGAAATGTATTGAAACTTTGTATTTACAATTATTTCATCAGTTGTAGATGTCGGTCCAGTTGCATGCCATCAGTGCGGTAAAATGTACAAGAACTTGATAACTGTAAATTCACACCTCAGACAAGATTGTGGAAAGACTGGACTGGAGTTTTCTTGTGAGATTTGTCACAAAGGATTCAAACGGAAATTTCAAGTCAAGGAACACATAGCGCGAATACATCGCCAACAATTGTGAAATTTTTTCTAAAACTGTTTTCAATTTGTTTTTTTGTGAAGTTGTGAGGAAACTAAGATAATAAAATGGGTTATAAAAAATCTCAGTCCTATTTTTTCTTTTGCTGATTGGCATTAAAAAAATATTCCCAACGTGAAAACCCATATTATCTCTGCTTTTCACAAGCTTTTATTTACCTAGCTTTGATCGTGTATCTGTCTGTTTGTCTATCTGTCATTACGGTTCAAAAATTGCAATCTAATTTTCAAGCACTTGATGTTATCGTATTGAACTAAAAGGACCCCGAAAACTCCTTATGGAATTTGGGTCCTGGTTGATTTTTTTGAATCTTTGGTATGATGTAGTTCAAGAAATTCTCAACCGATGTTATCATTGCGCTAACCCAAAAAAATTAACAGTTTTTCTGCTAGGGGGCGTTGAAATCACCCCTTGTGCTGATTAGACTATTTATTTTCGAATCCGTTAACAATATTTTCACTTGTTTCATTGTTGCACAATATTGTGATGTTTTATAAAAAAAAAATCTCACCGTTCCCCCCTTCTTACCCCCAACTCCTAATACGAAAAGCTAAAGAAAATTTCTCGAGTGCCTTTAAATGTATCGTCGAATGTTTGAATATGCCAGACTAAGGGAAATAACAGTTTTTTATGATTATCCCCCCTTCCCCCAAAGGGCACAAAACGAAAAAATTTCCATGGATTTTTCTGACCTTTTAATATGATGCAGTTCAAATTATTCTGAATAGAGTTTAAAGGAGTGACAAACCCCAGAGATGAATAGTTTTGATGCTAGGGGGGGAGTCAGAATCATACCTAGCTCAGAATGGACTATTCATTATTATAGGCCGAAACAATATCTCTACTTATTTCAGTTTAGATTATGCTGAACAATTGTGTGATTTTTTATTAAAAAAAAAACTAAAACCTCCCTCTTACCCCCAACCTCTATTTTAGTACACAAAAGAAATTAATTCAAGCAACAACACAAATTCAAATTGTTGATGTCTAATTTTTATTTATTTTTAAGATTTTCACCCAATTAACTGATATTCCAATAACATGAACCCTACTGAGAAGTCAGAGAAATCCACCATTATTTTTTTGAAGGTACGGAATGGTGAAATTGAACAACTGTACGATTTCCTTAATTTGAGCTGATTAAAATATTTATTGTGATACAGCATTCACAAGTAGTCGAGAATTAATTTTTTTTCGTGTTTTAAAGTAGGGGTTGGGGGTAAGGGGAATATTTTTTTTTTTATAAAAAATTGCACAATTGTTGAGCATAATCTAAATTAAAATGCGAAGAGATATTGTTTCCGCCCATAATAATGCAGGTATATTCTGAGCAAGGGATGATTTCAACGCCCCCAAGCATTAAACCTATTCATTTTTGTGGTTTGTCACCCAATTAATTACTATTCAAAATCATATTAAAAATTCAGGAAAATCCGTTTTGTGTCCTTTGGGGGGAGGGGTGATAATCAGAAAAAACTGCTATATCCCTTATTCAGGCATATTTGAACATTCGACGATACATTTGAAGGCACTAAAGAAATATTTTTTTTGTGGGTTTCGTAATAGGATTTAGGGGTAAGAACTTTTTTCATAAAACAGCAGAGAATTGTGCAACAGTAGCAACAATGAAGCAAGTGAAAATGTTGTTACCGGATTCAAAAATAAATAGTATAATCTGCCCAATGGTTGACTTCAACGCCCCCTAGCAGCAAAACTCTTTATTTTTTGGGTTGGCGCAAAGGTAACATTGGTTGGGAAATACCAAAAATTCAAAAAAATTCTCCGAAACCCAAATTCCATACGTAGGGCAAGGTGTAGATTAAAATAAGAGGCTCTTTTCACACAAAATAAAAGACACAAACGGCTTATACTACTTTTTATAAGATAGTTCGTAAATGAAAACTCCGATTGTCGCACCAGCAAAATCGCTTTGTGGAATTTTTTGAACAAGAAAGAGTGAAAAAAATTACAACATTTTTGTTTATTTTGGATATCTCAAAAAGTATTGAAGGAATCGTTTTACAGCCTACAAAACTTTTGTAAAGAATTATAAAACCTACAGAATGTTTTTTTATACGACCAGATCGGTGCATTTTTCACTGAGAAAATCCGGGAAAACCTCGAAAACGAGATCATTTTATCAAAAATTCATAATTTTTATAAATCTGGAGGTGGACAAACAATATTGCGGAAACTGACCAAATACTTTCTTGAAGGAGATTGAACATGAGGTAGGGGTATAGATTGTAGCTGAGCCTTTTTTTCACAAATTGGCAGCAGCAGCGGGATTCTTATCTCGGGACTCGACAGCTGTCGTGTCGAATAAACAAAATTTGCGATTATCATGTTCCATATCGAGAAGTGAGTATCGACTACAAATTTCATTTTTTTCGACATCTATAGTGGTGTCGAGAAGTCAATTTTGTGAGGTTATGAGGTAATGAAAAGTTTTTGATTTGCAAAAATTTCGACCAAAAGAATAACAATACATATTTTGCCACACTGCCAAAGGTCGCTTGTGTTCCGCAAATGCGAATGGCAAATATAGAAAAATGTGACAAGAGTTAAGCAATGAATTAAATGGAACAAGAACGATACTGACAAGAGAAGCAAATTTGAAAATGTTTCTTCAGAAGTATTTTAGTTTGGTAGTATTCGAATATATGTTCACAATTAAAGAGAATTTCTCAGATACTGATGTGTGATTAGTTATCAGATTATAAATTTAAGAGTTCATGGGTTAAAAGGTTGTCTTCTAGTCTTTCAAAGTCCTTACAAAGCGGCGATGTGCATTGTTTATTTCAACAAGCACCTGTTCAATTTGGTAAGAATTTAGTACTTGGCAATGTTCCTAAGAAAGTGGTTTTTACCTTTGCTAAAATACAAAGCAGAATGAAAAAAGCAGTTTTGATTTGATTCATTTCAGAAAGTGCTTTATTCTACATGATGAAAGATATTATATTGAAAAATCTTTAAACAATCTATATTAATAGTAAGTCAAGGGAATAAAAGAAATTGTGCATGCAAAGTCAACGTTCAGCACATTGGTTTTAGACTTTCGTAGATTGTTTCCAAGGATTGAAAGTTTTGTGATCCAATCGAAATAATAGTGAAGAAAACAGATAATAATAGTGTCAGTATTGCTATTGTACATTTGAAACAAAAAAAGGTAGAATATGCCCCTTTCTGACCTTTGAAGGGAGAGCACCACATTTTAATGTCGAATATTCTAACATAAATTGTTGTAAAATTTAATAGCTCTTCCTATGTACACTCGTCTGGCTTACTTCCAGGTTAAAATCTTCACCAAACCAAACCAGTCGCATGAAAGCGCAAAGCTACCAATATTTTTTGTTTGCGACTAACTTGTCGGTTTCTATACAATCTATACCTGGGTTCTGGAATATACGGTGTCAAAGGATTGCATAAATTGCCAACAAATATTTTTGTTTATTCAAAATGATTTCTGAAAACGAGCTTCTGGAATTTCAACAACACCGAACTCTCTTCAAATTCGTCGTCGACGCCTTCCAAATGTACATTTTCGTGCCGACGTCTAGTTATTTTCTATTTTTGTTAATAATTTCCAGGATACAACTTAAACCAACACATAAAATAGGTAAGAATGAAATATCAAATAATGTTTCATTATTCAAATTAAGACGACGGCGTATGCTGAGACATACGTCACCACTCGACTAGTTTTTCGAGATGAGAATCACTCCTCTCTATGTCGAGAAGACTGTCGAAAGGTGACAGCTAGTCGATACGTGTCGAATCGAAAGATGAGAATCCCTGTGCAGTTCCCCTATGCAAACATTTTCTTCAATTTAAACGAATTTTGTGTACATACATAATTATTTCATTAGTTATAGATTGCAATATGTATTATTCAATTTGTGGTTTAATGGTGAGACATGTTGAAAAGTTTGTTTCTTTCGTTCGATATGCGACTCATATTCTCATGTTTTGAGTTGTCCCCAGATATAAGGATATTTTCTATAAAATATCTTCATTTTTGAAGTTATCCTACTATGGCATCATCGAATATGCCTCAGTATTTCACCACGAAATAACAATATTCAATCTAATATGACTGCTTTTTGAGAAATATTTTTATTGCGCCAAGCTAATATTCAATACCATGAAAGCATTTCAGAGAATATCTTGGAGATGTCTTGCCTGTAACCAAAGAGGTTACAAATACAATTTATTATTAAGATACTTTCTATACAAAATCTTTCAAAAAATTATGGTCACTCAAAAAAGTAAGGAAGAAAATAGACCTAGTGCAGCTTATATATATATATATATATATATATATATATATATATATATATATATATATATATATATATTGATATGTCAAAAATATCATATAAAAAAAAGATCTTTCAAGTTTACTCAAATGAATCCTAGTAGAACAGCATTATTTCTACAAAGATTTGAAAGCCTTAAAGAAGATAGAGCATGAGCATGAGCATGAGCATGAGGAGAGTGAGTAACCTTCAAGAAATGAATACCCTCGTTTTTATACTTTCCGTCCTTGAAGTTCCTATTTTTATGCCAAGGAATAGTACATATTCGTTTCATTTGTGAAATAAAATGTTTCTTTCTTCCTATAGCTGTTTTCATTAACTCGACGTTCGAAGGACAACTTTCGAAAAGAAATCAAATTTTCCTCAACAATTCATGCAATACAAGGTTATTGTCAAAACTGAAAAACGACGTTGAGTTTACTGATGTTCAAAGAAATTTCGAACAATACAAGGTCTTATTCAACAAAAGTAGGAATAACTTATACTATAAACAAAAAGAGTAATTTCAATACTGGGATAACTTCGACCAAAAACCGAGACATCTTCCCAGTGTGATACAAAGAAAAAAAACAAAATAGACACTTTGATAATATTAATGATATCAACATTAGGTTTCCATATACCGAACTTCATAATTCAGCTACAATTATAATATTAAAACTCAATATTCTCGGTATCATGTTTTTCAAGTTATCCTAGTACTGTTCTAGCACAGCGATATTCCCTCAAATGTGTTGAGAAATAGGGCATTGTTGAATCTTTACGTGTTTATGCATGTCTTCGAGAAAGTAAAGTTTGATAATAATAATAATTATTACTATTAATGTTATGTTCCACGTGCAATCACTAATTTTGCTTGTTCATTGATCATATATTAGATATCAGATATTTATAACTACCAAAACCCTGAAACGGGCTGACGGGCTATGAGCTGAAAAAGTAAGGAAAGAGCAGGTAAATAAGAAGGTGATAGGTAAGGTTTCTATTGATAAAAGCCAGACAAATTTTGAAAAATCAGTATAATATTTTATATCCAGCTCACACAAAAACAAATATATCATATTGTAACAATAGTTACTTCAACATATGGCTATATTTTTACAACACAACTGATGTTAAAAGTAGAAAAAAATGTTGATTTTATTGGAAATATTAACAGGATGTTCATAAAATCAGTTGTGGAATCATCTGCGACTGAAATTTGGAATTTAGTCGCTATTTTCCATCGTACAAGATAACCTCTCTTTGAAGGGATTCATGTTGTAAAGATAAACATTCTCAATTAAAAGTTGAACAAATCATGACTCCTCTGGAAATGAAAAAAACCTACGTTAAATTTGTAATAACTTTTTTGTAATATCCATTTCCAGAGGAGTCATGAATTGGTTCAATTTTTAATTGAGAATGTTTCTCTTTACAAAAAAAAATGTGTTGTCACCGTTCTAACCATTCAATATACTATTACAAGTTCTTGATTCCTGGCCGATCGGGTGACATTAATATAACTTTTAAAAATAATAAATCCCTTAATTTTAGGGTTTACTTGCCTAGTTTGTCAACGAGCATATAGTAGGAAAAAAGGACTGACGCAACATCAAAGATACGAGTGTGGGAAGCTAGCTCAATACTCGTGTCCATTCAAAGATTGTCGATACAAGTCGAAGAGAAAATGGACTCTAAACACGCACTTGAAGATAAAACATGCCCAATTTGACCATGTTGATGACAAATAATTGTGATTTGATTTTGATTCAAGAGTTTATTTATTTATAATTATATGGTGTGTTACGATAAATGAGTGACTTATTTGACTTATTTTATGCGACAACACGGACAAAAACATTAGACAGTGGTAAGGAAATCATGTAAAAATGACAGTTCTTGTATTTTGTACGTATTATTAGAGTATCAATATGTTATATATTAATTAATGCAGTAAGTAACTTTCAACGTACTTTTTAATGATAGATGAAATTACAATAATCTGACACTGCTGTGACATTTCTCATATAGATATATAGTGTGTACATATATACCTAACACAATATAATATACAGTGGCCGCCAAAAAATATTTAACATGTGGGAAAAATGTTTATTGTTAGAGTATTGGATAAACATTTTTTGGGAAAAGTTTCTGCATGTCCGATAACCTAAAAATCGATTCTGACACATGTCACGTGACCACTAGTATGGCGGCAAATTGTGAAAAAATACCATGAAGAGGCCAAAAGTGGGGTGTATTATAAAGTAGATCTGATCCAAGATGCCTAGATTTAAGGCTAGGCAACCCGCCTGTCCATCGCGTCATTGTGGGGTTGCTTACACCACCGGCTGCCGGACCGGCGGTTTCTACGGTATCTAATTTTAACTTTTTGCGGCATTCTGCTACTGGTTTTTGTCTTTTGCAAGAAATGAAAGAATTTCTCGAGTTACTGAAAAGAATATAGTTAGCGTGAAAACTTTGAGCATAGAACAAAGTTAGAAATATTCACTTGCTAAGTTTGAACCATTGGGTTATTTCAAATCGAGAAATCCTCTGGATTGTTGCCTGTTGTCATATTTCAGGTAGGGCTATTAAGTTTATGCGCCTTTTGTATCATTTCTTATTCTGGTCATATTTCAGCAAACTGATAATTTACTCAGAAGCTCCTATTGTTTCTGAATTCCTGAGCTTTATTCTGTCCTACTGGTTCCCTACCAAATTGGCCAGAACCCCCTTAACCGAGCCCTGAGAAAGTGTACCAGTGTAGAGGTAAGATGGAAAGATATGGAAAAAGTTGCTTGAAATTTAATTTTATACTCACATACAGAGTTTCAAGCAATAAACCGAAATAAATTGAAATTTCAATTTTTTTTAAATATTTTCGATCTCTACAAAAATCAGAGTTTTTTTCTGAATGGCTTGACTGAAGTGGAAAATTTGTATTTTGATGATAATGACAAAGATTTTTCATTTTCTCCACCCCAGATGAACCAAATTGAAAAAGAAAAAAGGTTTTCGCCAGATCCCTCGCTGCTACATTGGTTATTTAAGTTATATCATAATTCCAAGACCATCGTGATGATATGGCAATCAATAGGTGTAGTGTATGGCCCCGTATACTGATTACTAATAAAGAATTGGTGGTCGATTACATAAGCGATAGCTATCATCGATGACTAGGGAGTCAGTAGATGCGAGACGTTTGTGGAGTCGAGACTAAAGTGTGCAGTTAAATAAAGTGTTTTATTTCTATTTCCCAACGAGCAAATAGTGAACTTTACAATAGGTACGTCATGTTTCCTGATTATAATCAGGGAACCAGAATGTTCCTAGACAGCTAGATTACCACAATAATCTTGGAATTCTTATATAACAACTGTTAGATACGGAAAAAATTTGGGAGATTTGTCATTATCATCAAGATACAAATGTTCCACCACTTTTGATTTTTGTAAAGACAGAAAATATTAAAAAAAAAGTGGAATTCCAAATTATTTCGATTTATTGCATGAAACATTATACGTGAGTATAAAATTATATTTCAAGCACCTATTTCAAATTACTTTTTCCGATATCTTGCCATCTTACCCCACTTCTGGCCACTTCATGGAATTTATTTCCAATTTTCCGCTACTCTAGTGGTCACGTGACATGTGTCAAAATCGATTTTTAGGTTATCGGACATGCACAAACTTTCCCCAGAAGATTTTTCCATATTCGAAATTCGATTTTAATCCAGAAAAAACGATGTTTTTGGTGTGCCTTTATCATCATAATAGTTGTGAAATTCTGATAAAACTGTTATCTTCGAACCAATGTAACAGTCAGGGTCCGTACAAAAATCATCTTTTTTATTCGGTTTCATCAGGTTTGGAGAAAATGAGAGATTTCTGTTATGCGTCATCGAAATAGAAATTACTCGGTATAGTCGAATATTTATAAGAAAAAAATATTAATTGAAACTTCGTTTATGAGTGAACTGAATGCTAAGCAACTTTTTCAAATAACTTTTTTCGATATCTCTTCATCTGACCTGACTTTTTGCCTCTTCATGGTAATTTTTTCAATTTGTCTCCACTGAGTGATCACGTGACAGGTGTTAAAATCAATTTTCTGGTTGTCGAGCATGTAGAAACGATCACCCACTTTTTTCCCAATACTCTTATAATAAACTCTTTTCGTCGACCTCTGCAAAAAATCGACTATTTTTGAAGGCAAGTACTTTTCGTCCGCAAACACTTTTCGTCCGCAAACTCTTTTCGTCCGCTGTGGTCACTATGATACGTCACGGTACGAGAGCGGCGATTGAGTCATTTTCGTAAATCCACGTTTTAATTAATACATAGGCGCCTGTGACAATAACTGTCATTTGCTGTTGTCAAATTAATTATTTACGAAATCCGCTAGATTTTACGTGTGAATTTAGACCGTGGTGTGATAATAATGTTCATAATAATCAAGAATTGATCGAGTCTGCAGTTCGAAGAGTTGGACGTAGCTGAGGCCAGCAAACATGCGAGTACTTACTTTCATAAAGGTATGTAGAGGTCGACGAAAAAATGTAATATGCACCTCGGCGAAAAACTGTCTACTGTCTCGCCTGCTTGCTATCCTCGGCTGCGCCTCGGCTATCAATTTGCAGGCTCGACTATAATAGACAGTTTTTCGTCCTTGGTACATAAATAACTATTATGTTACATACGTCGATTACTGTATACACCAGGTGACCACGAGGTGAGGTACACCCCCCAAATTTTTGTTACAGTTTCGAAAATACAGATTTCAAAATTGATGTGTCGCTAAAGCACCCATTTGAGTTTACGCATTTTGACGCCAAAACTGAAAATTCACCAAACGTCAATTTTTTTTTTAATTTTCTTCGACAGTGTATATTTTTTCTGGTTATACGAAAAAACTTTGGACTTGTAATGAGGCGTTTTTCAAAATTGATAATTCAGCCTAACGTGGACATTTGGGCAAGACGAAATTGAACACATAAATTTTACGAGGAGTAACTTTTTAGTCTAATCTAACGAGAACGACCCTCACGTAGACACTTGGGCGCTAGGGCTTAAACACATACAGGATGATGAGGAGGACTGATTTTTTAGTCTGATCCAACCAGGAGGAACGAACCTTACATAGACATTTAGACACGAGAAAATCAAAAACATAAATTTTTCGAGAAGTGATTTCTTAGTCTAATTTAACTAGAAGGAACCAACCTTACGTAGACCCAACCTGGTATATGATGAGTGAAATTACCGTATTTTTGTTCTTTGGGTGGTTTTTAAATTGTATTCATACCAAATGTCGCAAATATTCAATTCTGTGATGATTATGTAACTTTACAATTCTAGGATATATATGTCACGTTTGTCAACGATCGTATAGTAGAAAAAAAGTGCTGGTACACCATCAAAGATATGAGTGTGGGAAGACGGAACAATTCTTTTGTCCCAACGAAGGCTGTCTTTACAAGTCCAAGAGAAAATGGAATCTTAAAAAGCATTTGAAGAGAATGCATGTATCTCCAAAACATGAATACGTATTGTTCGAGTAAATGTATTTCTAAAATCACAATAAAAACTATCATTCTATCATTGAATTCTCATGATAACCAACCTTAGGCCCGATGCACACATCCGATTTTTTAAGTTGCGGCGACGTTGCGGGGCCGCACTTGCGGTCTGAGGTACAAAGTATCAGCGGGAGAATGCACACATCCCGCCGTCCCGTTGCGGCGCCGCAACGGCGATAGAACGGTCGTTTTTACCTAGCACTTTCCTCTAGGCCGCAACCGGATCGCAAACGTACCTGCGGTCTCTCAGTACTCTGTTGTATATTGACCGGTGCACACATCAGGTTTTTCACGTGAGTTCGTACCTACAATGACGGAGAGAGAATTGGATATTGAGTTCTTCATCGAAGAAATTAAAAAATATCCAGAAATATGGAATGTGAGCGATGAAAATTACCACGATAGAACGAAGAAGAGAGCAGCATGGACAAATATCTGTTGTTTGTTCAGCGATAATTTTGAACAGAAGGATGACAAGGAAAGAAACGAAATTTGTAAGTACAATTCATATTTATTGTCAAAATGTATCGATAATATTATACTGGTTTTAACTAGCATAGTACAAAAATATTACACATTATAATGTAAAAAAGTCAAATTTGTAACCTAAATATATTTGTTTTGCCAAGGAACGCTGCCAACCTCAGAAACGAAATAATTTGCCAGCTCATTTCTAGCTTGAATTGATTGATTCGGTCCTCTTTGTGTATGGTTACATCGGGTGATATCAACGAAACCTTCCACACTCAATGCATCATGAATATTGATTCCATCATTAGCTCTTACAAAATTATGAAGGGAACAGCAAGTTTTGATAAGAAGAACGGCCAAATCTAAATTAACATTTATAGCTTTCTGGAAAATTTTCCATTTATTAGACAGTATGCCAAAGGTACTTTCGACATTTCGTCGGGCACGTGACAATCTATAATTGAATACCCTTTTTTTCTCTGACAAAACTTTGCCGCTGAATGGCCTCATAATATGTGGTGAGAGGGAAAAAGCCTCATCGCCAATAAACGTATAAGGCATCCTTGTTGCAGTACCTGGTAGAGGTTGTGGTCTTGGAATATTCAATGTATTATTTTCGAGCTTTCTGTAAAAAGAAGACCGTTGAAATATAGTGCTGTCAGATTCCTTTCCAAAATCTCCAACATCGATGTAAATGAAGTTGTAATTCGAATCCGCAATTGCCAATAAAACAATGGAAAAAAAATTCTTATAATTATAAAAGAGAGACCCGCTCATTTTTGGTTTCCTAAGTCTGACATGCTTCCCGTCAATAGCTCCCAAGCAATTTGGAAACTGGCAGTATTGTTGAAAACCTTCAGCAACCGTTTTCCACCGTTCTTCCGTTAACTCGGGAAAGGATTCTGGTAGTAAACATTCCCAAATCGCCATGCAAACTTTTCGCAAAATCTTTCCGATTGTTGTATGTCCTATTCTGTATGTCAAATGCAGATCAATCTGATCGCATCCACTACCCAAGTATCTGCAACAAAGAGGAAAATATACTCACGGTTCAGAAATGGTTTATTTAGAATATTGGAAAAATATATATATTTTTCAACATGTTCAAAAAAATTTTGATTATTTTCATATCTATTATACATATATTCTTTTTTTTTTCAGGCAACAAGTTTATTAAAAGATACCTATACCAAAAGTTTAAAGAAACAAACCAAGTCTGGACAGGCTGCTGACAAAACCAAAAAATACATTTATGCTAGGCAGTTATCCTTCCTTGGATCTAGTGGGGCCACAACTGAAACTCAGTCCAGCTTAGAAGGAACTAACGAAGATGAAGATGTTGCTCAACCGGAAACTCAATCTGAACATACAGTCGACTCAGAGGAACCAGAACGTCCAAAATACGACCAAGGGAGTTCACTGAAACGAAAACGAAACGTAGAGTCCGCATTGATAGACTTCATGACGAAGCCTACGCCTCCTCCAGCTTCAAAACCTGATCCGGACAGATCGTTTTTCGAAAGTGTCCTTCCTTCAATTAGCAAATTTGACGAAGACCAAAAAATTGAGTTTCGCTGTGAAGTACTGAAACTAATTAAACGTATGAGGAACACACAAACCATACATCCACCGACCTTTCCATCTCACACGTATCCAATAGCACCCTCTAACCCTTATCTCCCTCAATCTTATTTTCACTCTTCCAACAACTTGCAATCTTCTCAATCGTACCAATTTCCCCCCCAGTCCACATCCACTAATTACTCTTACAACCATGCATCTCAACCTTCATCTCATTTCGGACAAACACCTCTCTCTATCAGAGTTTCACCTCCAAGACCTTACTCTCAAATAACAGAACTCCGAACAGTTGCTGCCTCATCTTCACCAGATTTTCCCATTATTAATATAACGTCTCCAACCGATTCAACTTCTACAAGCCAAGACCAAGATGAGAGTTTGGATTTATTTTCGTAAAAATAATACTTAAAGTTGAGAGTTTGTATTTTTTTTTTATAAAGAATAATGTTTATATTCGTGAAAAATAAATGCAGTTAAACAAAAAAGTACTTTCCGTCTTCACTTACCTCAAAGTTACAGCTAGCATTTCCAATGGTGGAATGGAAACTCTCATCCAGGTGTCTTAAGATTTGATTTTGTCTGTAATTTTTGCTGCAAGCTCGTCAAATGATTTAACAGACATTCTGAAGTAATTATAAAACTTATCAGGATTTTCTCGTAAATCTGCGAAAGAAGTACGGAATCTACCCCTGGAAAGTCTCAAATCTGTGTAGGGATGTACCCAATAACGTCTGTCTCGCTTGCAAAGGTACTGTTTGTACACAAGGTAAACAAAAACAATTTTTTTGCGATGGTCGTCCATCGTAACCTATCGAGCGCCGATCGTACACACACTGGCAGTATTTTACAAGACTAGTGTGCATGGAATCGATCCGGCTCCGCAACGACGCCGGAGAAGTGTGCATCAAATTGATCCGGTCTCGCAACGGTGCCGCAACTTAAAAAATCGGATGTGTGCATCGGGCCTTAATGTTCGACAAACATCGTAAGAATCACAGCAAAAATGACTTGGTAAGTCTCCACACTAACGCAAAGAGAAAGGCCGTGTTCATACCGTCTCTTGGTAATATGACTAATGACTTTATTTTAACCAAATACTGTTGGTCATCTTGGTTTATACACTTATACTTATACACTTATACTTATACAGTTATACTTATACACTTATACTTATACACTTATACTTATACACTTGGTTTGGTTTGGTACCGAAAATTGTTGCATATCAGACCAAAATAGATGACCAAAATGGTGTGAACTCTAAACCTTTATGGTGTCGACTTTCCACCAATGTGCAAAATTTGGTTTGATCGCTTGCTAGCCAATGTAATTAAAGTCCATTTTTCTTCCTCGAATGTTTCAATTTACCGCCTAACTTATTGGCCTTGTGTGCATAGAGAAATGAGAAAGAAGAATATTGGCATTGACTTCTTTGACATGAAATATCCTGTAGTAGAGTTGCAAACCGTTTTATAGTTGAGTGAGATGACGTCTGACTGATTACCAAACATACCAAATAAAACCAAACGGTTTACTTATTAAACGTGGTGTAAATAGGCAGTAACTTCACCCATAACAAGCTCATACTGAACTAATATAATGATTATTATTATTTCATTTCTTATTTTATTTTACTTGTTGTATGAACACTCCATAATCTGTACGTATATAGAGGATGTCTTAGACTTGAACTAGTGACAAGTGACAAATGAAAATCGAGAGCTAGACACAGTGACAAAAACAGTCTATGTGAAAACGCATTCATCATTTAACATTTTAAATTTGTTATATTTCATCTTCAAACCATCATATGTTCTCATGATGCCATTTTCTACCAAAGAAAATAATTTAAATAAATAATAAAATAATTTCATCCAACCACATTCAGTTTTATGACCCCATTCACATTTTACTGAAATTTTCTAATTATAAATTCTCAAAAGCTATGAGAATACTTGTAAAATTTAAAACATAAAACGTGAGACGGATGCAATATACAATATTTAGGAGTGTAGGAAGTAGCATGCTCCACACGTTTTTGTTTTGAATCTTACCAGTAGATTCATTTCTATAAAAAATCTACAAATACAAATTTTCATGCCAATTTGTATGGGGTTGATTGAGTTAGGGGTCTGAAAGAGGTTTTGAATATGTATGGGACTAGAATAAATTGTTTTATTCTGTTTAGTCCCTTTTAAAAATGAGGTGCATATTTTTATTTTTGATTAAATAATCATTTTTTGCTTTTTAGTCTTGTGCGTGTCTAAAATTTGGCAATTGATTTCGAACATAGTTATGACGTCATGATAGTGACATTTTTCAGGTTCTTCTCATCTCGTCATATCTATACAGTGCGGCTTTTTTTAGTCCCCCCCTGTTAACTTTTGAACGGTTCGATGTAGAAACATGAATAAAAAATCGTTTGGAGGGTTTCACCGATACTGCTTTTTGAGAAAAAATTTAAATGGCATGGGGGTTCAAGTGTCACATCGTTGAAAAGAGAAACAACCATCTGAATATTTTTGAATTTTGTTAAGAAATTTTTTCTCAATATCGATTTATATGCCTTTCGAAATTTTCAAGTTGATCTGTCGAGTAATTTCAATGTTTCTTCTCTCAAAAAGTAGTATCGGTAATACCCTTCAAAATATTTTTGGTTTCATCATTCTACAACAAACCGTTCAAATTTATCGAGGTATGAGTAGTTTTCAGATCCGCATTTATTTTTGATATCTCGAATTTGGATTGTGAAAAAAATTCAACTAAATTAAGAAAAAAATAGATGGTTGTGAAGAGAATTGAATTCTCTTTTCAACGATGCGACACTTGACCCCCCATGCCATTTAAAAAATTTGAGTTGATGTGCCCCACCGCGCCCCCCGCGCCCCCTGTAGAGCAATCACCATATTTTCTATTTCAAAAAGTAGTATCGGTGAAACCCTCCAAAAGGTTTTTCATTCATGTTTCTACGTCGAACCGTTCAAAAGCTAACATGGGGGGGACTAAAAAAAGCCGCACTGTATAATATAATATCTACAAAATATTGTTTTAACCTACCAGTAAAATTTAGTAAAATTTAAATTCGCTAAATTGTAATTTTTCTGAAAAATCAAATGAAAGCACTCTGTGCATAACCGTAGGAATTCGAGATTAATCCCCTTTCCGGACTATTCAATGTTTTGTCAACATATCTACGAATTATCTATCGAGTAGATTCCTTATTCTTTTCTTTATCATTATCACAAATTTCTTGATAAGTTTTATTGATTAATGGTTCATCGAAATCAAAAACATTATTTCTATTACTATTATCATTTCATTATAGATATATCATGAAATATCATTGCATTTAATCCAGTTCTGACCCATGTCTAAAATTTCTAGTCTCTAGATCGTGGGGTAGATCTGTTGCAGAATTATTAATATTAATATCATTAACATATCAAGGAATAATAGGTATTGATTGCATTGCCATCCATTTCGGAACTATGTTTGAAGTTAAAAGTCTCTAGCTCATTGGAAGTCAGTTTAAAATCTATTGCAAAATTTGTACCGCACAGACAAGGGTGTAATTGAAAACGTACTGAAATTGTATTAAGGTTTAGTCTCAATCATAATCATAAGAATTTGATATTCAAAGTTGTCAATTTTTAATTTTCATGATTATGATTAGGAGCACATGCACTACACGCATGTGCGTCGATACCTTTTTGACAAATGATATGAATAATTATTTGTTTTGACTTGTTATCCCTGTTATTGTTCATTGTGATTCGGAAAAAAATTAACCAGGGAGAGAGTACTCTTAAGGAAATGAAAAAAGTCCCCATCTTTGGAGTACAAAGACACTAATGACAGTTTTGTCATCTGTCAAATTTCAGTTTCAAGCTAAAGACTGTAAATATAAAAAATTCTTACGACAACGACTAAGACTAGGACTGTGATAGTGAGTATGACTATGATAATGATATGTTATGATAATGATATGTTGCATAAATTGGCCCTTACTCTTTCATTTTGTGCATATGGGTATACCTTCATCGTATAAAAAATGTTCAAATATTTTGTTTTTATTTCTTCACAAGGTCAGTCTGCAATTGCGACTAGAGAAGCACTGCATCTTATTGTGTTTCCCCTGATAATTGTTTCATGGTGTCCAACGATTTGCTATTCTTATAATACATTGGTTCACATAGTTTCAGGATTCAGTTGCTTCGTTTGTCGGCGATCGTATAGTAGGAAGAAAGGACTGATACAACATCAAAGGTATGAGTGTGGAAAAACGGAACAATTTTTTTGTCCATACACGGATTGTTGCTACAAGTCGAAGAGAAAATGGAATCTCAACAAACACTTGAAAATAATGCATGTTACCCCAAGATGATTGTATATCGCATCAGTTCATTTATTTTGAATTATATAATTGTTTGTCCGTTACTTATTGATTCTGTATTATAACCAACCAAAGTGATTTCCTCCTAGTAACTACAGTTTCCTATCAATTATAAAAAATCTCAGCAGATTGTAACCCGGCCTTATCTGATCGTCTAAAATACTGGACTGTTGATCGCCAGGCTCTTCGGCTGCTCTGACACATGAAATAAGTCCATCATTTTCCCTGGCATGCAGCATTATGAATAAAAGCCTCTTTCGAATTCAACACCCTGTTTTCTCAAGTTTTTTTTTAGTTTTTTCAGGATACAAAGTTCTGCCAAACTGAAGAAGAAATGAAATGAGAAATAATCATAGTCTCATATATTACGATTTTTCAACAATAAATTATGACTGTTCAACCTCAAGGTTTGTATTCACAAAATAGAAAATTCTGAATAGTTACTGAAGTTCGGTGATAGCAGATTGTCGTCAATTGTGCAAATGGGTATCTAGTACATCTAGTTTCTCACAACCGTGGAGTTGGCCAGGTTTCATAGATCATCTTTTTGGCTGCAAACCGTCTGGCAATCAACCCGATACCGCCCTCCCTATCTTTTTGACTTAATAGTGCACATAGCAAAATGTGGCTATATATTTTTGATACCTTTTTTCTGATTTCTAATTGTAAGGGAGGATCCATATCTATTGTATGAGAGTAACATTGCATTATTGGGTCCGAGAATCATGTGCCCTAAGTAGACATTCCACCAAGGACTCCTATAATCAGAACCACCATTTTGACAGAATGGTCCGGATATAACCTGCGGAGTTTAAAGAGAAGATCTCGATATTTAATCCGTTTTTCCTCCTCTTTTCGAACGATATTCATTTCGCCTGGAGCGGAAAACTCCATGACGAATATCGTTCTACTTTGTTGGTCGAGGAGGACAATATCAGGCTTATTGGCTTGTATTTGCCTGAGGGTGGGGAATGAGTAGTTCCAATAGATTCGGCACCTCTCATACTTCACCACGGACTCAATATCCCCCGGAACACAAAGGCAATACCGGTGTCTCGTCTATACCGTACGAGTGTCGTAGATGGTAGTACAACACTCGTAGCGCCGCGCTATGCCTGTGGAAATAGGCTGAGACCGCATAAGATGGGCATGCTGATAGCAAATGCATTATAGTCTCAGGTGCCCCACGACATGCCCTGCATCGGGTGTCAGGGTCGTCTATACCCATCACGCGACTACGGTAGACAATGGTGTTGAAGACACCATCCTGGAGGGCCATTATGAATCCCTCGGTCTCCGACTTTAGCTCACTCGACCTGAGGAGGGCAAAGGTCAAGCTTTTGGATAAGCCAAGGTCTTCGATGTTGTGAAAGAAGACACCATGCATTGGCTTATCCATATGTAGCTGTAGCAGGACCTCTGTCTCCGCAGCTATGTTGTGAGCTTTTTGCTGAACGGGTCCCAACTCGGTGACAGAGTTTGGGTTAGCCCGTTCAGTGTCGAATACGAGACCGAGTTCATCGGCCGCACGGGTTGCTGCATTAAAAAGAAATACTCCAATCCCTGCTTTTCCATAGTCGCGGACCATGCAGAGAAGGGGATCTGAACTCGTGATGACTTTATAGTCCCCATCCAGAACCATTCTGTCATGCAGACACTCCAAACTCAAAAGTCCACGGCCTCCCCGTTGTCTGGGAAAGTATAACCGTGGAACAGACGATTTGGGATGCAAGCTCCTATTGAGATGCATATTTTTACGAGTTTTAACGTCGAGTTGTCGCTGCTCTTCTTTAGTCCACTTCATCACTCCGAAAGAGTAAAGAAGGGTAGGAACGGCAAGCATATCATTATTTTTTTTCCAGTAAGGAATGTACCAGTCAAGCCCTGTCTCCGGTGCTCCGATACATCCGGAGGGCGCGCTGGCGTCGTTAACCCCAATAACCACTCCCTACGTCCGTAGGATAAGTGACTATTGGGTCCGAGAATCGTGTACCCTGAGTAGACGGAGCGAACCAAGGATAACGGCCTTCTGCATTCGTGCTGCTAAGATTTCTGCCACATTGCGGCAAGCCGGTATAATCTTCTAGTTAATAGCAGTGTGTCCATCATTCCACCATGGACTCCTATAATCAGAACCACCATTTTGACAGAATGATCCGTATGCAACCTGCGCAGTTCAAAGAGAAGATCTCGATATTTAGTCCGTTTTTCCTCCTCTTTTCGAACGATATTCATTTCGCCTGGAGCGGAAAACTTCATGACGAATATCGTTCTACTTTGGTGGTCGAGGAGGACAACATCAGGCTTATTGGCTTGTATTTGCCTGAGGGTGGGGAATGAGTAGTTCCATTAGATTCGGCATCTCTCATTCTCCACCACGGATTCTATATCCCCCGGAACATAAGGCAACACCGGTGACTCGTATATACCGTACGAGTGTCGTAGATGGTAGTACAACACTCGTAGCGCCGCGTTATGCCTGTGGATATAGGCTGAGACCGCATAAGATGGGCATGCTGATAGCAAATGCATTACGGTCTCAGGTGCCCCACGGCATGCCCTGCATCGGGTGTCAGGGACGTCTATACCCATCACGCGACTACGGTAGACAAGGGTGTTGAAGACACCATCCTGGCAGGCCTTTATGAATCCCTCGGTCTCCGACTTTAGCTCACTCGACCTGAGGCAAAGGTCAAGCTTTTGGATAAGCCAAGGTCTTCGATGTTGTGAAAGAAGACACCATGCATTGGCTTATCCATATGTAGCTGTAGCAGGACCTCTGTCTCCACAGCTTTAATATGAGCTTTTTGATGAACGGGTCCCAACTCGGTGACCGAGTTTGGGTTAGCCCGTTCAGTGTCGAATACGAGACCAAGTTCATCGGCCGCACGGGTTGCTGCCTTAAGATATGCTCCAATCCCTGCTTTTTCATGGTCGCGGACCATGCAGAGAAGGGGATCTGAACTCCTTATGACTTTACAGGCCCCATCCAGAACCATTCTGTTATGCAGACACTCCAAACTCAAAAGTCCACGGCCTCCCCGTTGTCTAGGAAATTATAACCGTGGAACGGACTATTTAGGATGCAAGCTCCTATTGAGATGCATCATTTTGCGAGTTTTAACGTCGAGTTGTCGCAGCTCTTCCTTAGTCCACTTCAACACTCCGAAAGAGTAAAGAAGGATCGGAACGGCAAGCATATCAGTTGCAGCAACTTTGTTCTTCCCCGACAGTTCTGATGACCAGATCTGTCGGAGTTTATGACCCAGGTAGCACATCATATAGATATATTGTAAATGAAAAATCAATATTGGTCCAATATGGGTGAATATTCAAAAAATAATATTATATTAATAATATTGGTGGAATATTGGTTGAACTAGTTTTGAATGTAGATTATCACACGAAATATTGAGTCAATATTGGTTGAATAATTTATACCAATATCGATAATAAAATATTGGTTATAAATTGTTTTCCACATCTAGAATAAATATTGCAATCCAAATATTCCAGTCATATCGATTATAGGGGGAAAAACCATATTGTATTTCCAAGTTTGTTAGAATATTGGTTGAATATCATTTCCATTTTATTTGACAAATTGTAATAACTCATATTGAGTCAATATTGGTTGAATGATATTTACCAATATCGATAAAACAATATTGTCTTCACATCGTTTTTAACATCAAGAATAAATATCGCAATCCCAATATTCCCCTAATATGGATTCTAGGAATAAAAACTATACTGTATCTCCAAGTGTGATTAAACATTGGTTGAATATCATTTCGCCAATATTCAACAAATCTTATTAATTAATATTGGGTCAATAATGGTTCAATAATATTTATCGATATCGTTAAAACAATATTGTCTTCATAATGTTTCCCACATCTAGATTGAGATGAAATTTGAATATTGGCCGAATATTCAATGAAACATATTGAAATTATATCATGATCAAACCTGGATAAAAATCCGCTAGATGGCTCTACATATAGAACGTCTTCTAAAACCTACGAAAGTATATTAAATACTTCCCATAACTCGTTTTCAAGACAGCTCACTCAGTGGTTATGGCGATCAAACGGCAGACTCTGGTGTCACCTTCATCAACTAAAAGACATTTAATAATTTACCAAGGTATATTGACATCCACCAATATATCAAAATGATATTGTACCAATATCGATAAATATTTTGAGGCCATTATTGCATCAAGAATATTTCACCAAAACTATTTCTAAAATATTCAAACAATATTCGACCAATATCGCAAACTGTTCACATTTTACTTCTCGACAATATAACTTTTGAATATTGTGCCAATATTGTCAGAATATTGTATCAGCGATATTGTACCAATATCGCCGAACATTTTGAGGCCAATATTAGTTCAAGAATATTTCGCCAATATTATTCAAGTAATATTGGACCAATATCGCCAAATGTTCACATTTTTTTCTTCGCCAATATTGCATTTCAAATATTTCGCCAATATGTTCACAATATTGTACCAATATTTTACCAATATAGGTGTGCTACTTGGAGATACTTGCCGCGGAGAGAGTTCTTAACTGTGAATACCTCTTGGGAGCGGCGTTGCTCCACCCCTAGGTAAGTATACGTCTCTCTGGCATCCAGATGATGTAGGATGCTTCCGTCTACGAGCTGGACATCCTCTCCGTATTCCTCGCATCGTCCTCTTTTGAGATGAACCGTGGCACATTTGTCGATCCCAAATTCCATTCCGATAGCATTTGGTGGTCGAGGAGGACAACATCAGGCTTATTGGCTTGTATTTGCCTGAGGGTGGGGAATGAGTAGTTCCAATAGATCCGGCACCTCTCATTCTCCACCACGGACTCAATCTCCCCCGGAACATAAGGCAACACCGGTGTCTCGTCTATACCGTACGAGTGTCGTAGATGGTAGTATAACACTCGTAGCGCCGCGTTATGCCTGTGGATATAGGCTGAGACCACATAAGATGGGCATGCTGATAGCAAATGCATTACGGTCTCAGGTGCCCCACGACATGACCTGCATCGGGTGTCAGGGACGTCTATACCCATCACGCGACTACGGTAGACGAGGGTGTTGAAGACACCATCCTGGCAGGCCATTATGAATCCCTTGGTCTCAGACTTTAGCTCACTCGACCTGAGGAAGGCAAAGGTCAAGCTTTTGGATAAGCCAAGGTCTTCGATGTTGTGAAAGAAGACACCATGCATTGGCTTATCCATATGTAGCTGTAGCAGGACCTCTGTCTCCGCAGCTTTGATGTGAGCTTTTTGCTGAACGTGTCCCAACTCGGTGACAGAGTTTGGGTTAGCCCGTTCAGTGTCGAATACGAGACCGAGTTCATCGGCCGCACGGGTTGCTGCATTAAAAAGAAATACTCCAATCCCTGCTTTTTCATGGTCGCGGACCATGCAGAGAAGGGGATCTGAACTCCTGATGACTTTACAGGCCCCATCCAGAACCATTCTGTTATGCATACACTCCAAACTCAAAAGTCCACGGCCTCCCCGTTGTCTGGGAAAGTATAACCGTGGAACGGACGATTTAGGATGCAAGCTCCTATTGAGATGCATCACTTTGCGAGTTTTAACGTCGAGTTGTCGCAGCTCTTCCTTAGTCCACTTCATTAATCCGAAAGAGTAGAGAAGGATCGGAACGGCAAGCATATTGGTTGCAGCAACTTTGTTCTTCCCCGACAGTTCTGATGACCAGATCTGTCGGAGTTTATGCTGATACTTGCCGCGGAGAGAGTTCTTAACTGTGAATACCTCTTGGGAGTGGCGTTGCTCCACCCCTAGGTAAGTATACGTCTCTCCGGCATCCAGATGATGTAGGATGCTTCCGTCTACGAGCTGGACATCCTCTCCGTATTCCTCGCATCGTCCTCTTTTGAGATGAACCGTGGCACATTTGTCGATCCCAAATTCCATTCCGATAGCATGCGTGTACTCTTCCACCACCCTAAGGGACTGATGTAGGTCCCTTTCTCCAGAGGCATATAATTTGAGGTCATCCATGTGAAACAGATGGGTGACTTTATGCCTCCGGTTGCTGAGGGTGCCGCAGTTGTACCCACGGGTATTCCTGAGTACAACGGACAATGGCAATAGTGAGATGCAGAAGAGAAGAGGACTGAGGGAGTCTCCCTGAAATACGCCTCCTCTAATGATGACCTGCTCTGTTTGGACTATGTCTCTACCAGATCTTATGGTGAAGCGAGTCCTCCAGAGTGGCATCAGTTGTCCAATGCATCCCACTATTTGATAGGGTACCTCAAGACATCTGAGCAAATGCATGATTAACTCATGCGATGTTGTATCAAATGCCTTGCGGTAATCGATCCAGGCCATCAAAAGGTTACGCTCATACTGTACGGAGTCCTGCGTGATACATCTATCGATGAGCAGGTTCTCCTTGCAGCCGGCGACCCCTTTCTTTGACCCTCTTTGCTCATATATCCGTTCATACACCGGATCAACTGCATAGAGAATGCGCGTGTATAAGATGCGCGTAAACAACTTATAGCACGCATTCAAGCATGTTATCGGCCTGTAATTCTTTGGATCAGACAAATCTCCGTTCTTGGGGATGAGCACGGTTCGCCCCTCGACAAACCACTCCGGAATCTGCTGCTCCCCATCTAGCCATGAGTTAAAAACTCTAGCCAGATGGCGGTGGGTTGTTGGAAACTTTTTCCACCAATAGTTATTCAACCCATCAGGGCCTGGAGCAGCAAAGTTCTTTGAGCCTTTGAGGGCCCCTCGAACTTCTTCCGTGGTTATCGGACTGCGCAGATCATTGTGCTCAGGCTGTCGAAGCGTCCTGCAGTAAGCTTCGAACTGCGCTAGGACTGGAGTGTCTACATTGAGTGGTTGCGGAAACTCATAGATGTTCTTCCAGAAGGTTTCTACCCGATCAGCAGCCGGCGGGATATCGACAACACGTGGAGGCTCTTGGAATAAGCGGGAAGGTTTATCGCGGAACTTTATGTTTTCCGCGATACTTCTCGCCCGCCTCACGAGTGACTTCTTTGCAGCCACTAGCATTCGTATCCTATCAAGACAGTGCTGTTTTATGGTAAACAGCACGCCTTGATTCAATGTGTGGTGAGCTCGTCTTAGCCTTGCAGCAATTCGCCGCACTGCCGGCGTGAAAGGCCTATTGGCCGACATGTAGTCCACCACACACTGGATACGAGACGCGTGTTGTCTCGCCGACTTGATCTTAGCTTCCATCTTGTGAACGCGTCGCTCATGCCTCCCAACAAGAGCGGTGGTGTCCCTCCTCTCCGTCTGGGATATTGCACGAGCGGCGTCGTACACGACAGAATTGATCTGCCAGATGTTGGCCTCTTCTGGAAGAACATCGCCAATCTCCGCATCCACCCGTGCCAGTTCTTGCGGCTTCAAGGGCTTCATATTATGAAGAGCCCTGCGGGTTCTGATGTCCTCCATTGGTGGTATGATGCGAACCTCCTCTGCAGCCAGACCGACACGTGGCATATTTGCCACTTCGTTAACCGGCTGAGGAGGAGCTCTAACATAGCACGAGCCCGGAGATAGGATACATAATCCCTGAGATTTTGGGCGGAAACGGCGGCATGCTCTGGGTGTCTCTCACACCAAAGAGCATGCATCCTTGCCATGTATCCTCTCCGGGCGGGCTCACTGCTCTCATAGCAATACAGAAGTCCATCCCTTAATCTATCCGTCCACTCAAAGCGTCCGTTGTCATTGCGGTTGTCGTCATTTGGCAAATCATCGTTGTTGGCCCCACCACCTTGCCTTTGACCCCTAATCCGAGGGGGTCGGTTGTGGGGGCCTCTTCCCCGATTATTTGGAACCGAGTAAAAGGGTTTACTGGGGGGTTAACCCAGTAAACCCACGGCCGACACCGGAGGGAAAGATTTCTTTTCCCTCCCGGATGCGCATGAGCTGCCGGTCCGATTTTGCATCCTTTGCTCGGGTAGGTGGTGTCGCAACTCACCAGGGCCTCAGGTGTTGGTTGACCTCCCTGCCTATATTATTATTATTATTATTATTATTATTATTATTATTATTATTATTATTATTATTATTATTGTTATTGTTATTATTATTATTATTATTATTATTATTATTATTATTATTATTATTATTATTATTATTATTATTATTATTATTATTATTATTATTATTATTATTATTATTATTATTATTATTATTATTATTATTATTATTATTATTATTATTATTATTATTTTTATTATTATTATTATTATTATTATTATTATTATTATTATTATTATTATTATTATTATTATTATCATTATTATTATTATTATTATATATGCAAACAGACACTGCTTAAACAAGAGATGATACCTACTACATGTCAAATAGGTGAATTATCATATTGTGACCAATTTTGGGACATTAATAGTACATGCTGTGACACCTTCAATATTTTCAGCATCATTTACTTGTTGGAGTTGTTCGAAGAAATATTTATATAAGAGAAGTTCAAGTCGCCATTTGAGGCTAGAATGTGGAAAACCGCCTCAGTTCGCATGTTATTTTTGCCAAAAAACGTTCACTCGTAGAAGTACTATGAAGAATCATCTGCTGGGCTGTAAACATTTGCCAACAAGTGATAATTCGATACAATCTCTTCAGTATCAATAAATCCAAAATAGTGGCCCTTGCTGATGATCCTGTATATTTTGTGTACCTACAGATTAAACTTTTCTTCTCCTCTAAGAAGCTTATTTTTCAGGTTCAAAAGATGGTGTCAAAAAATATCGATGCCAAAAATGTTCGAGAAGCTATCAGCATTTGAACACTCTCCGCAGGCACCAAAGGATCCAATGTGGAAAAAGTAAAAACATATCTTGCAATTATTGTGACCAGAAGTTTTATTTCAAACAAAAATTAGATTACCATATGTACCACAAGCATCCAGGAGAGCTAGGGAACCTTTTTTCCTCAACTTGATGTTTTTGGCAAAAATAACTACAAAACCTGTTTTTTTATTAAGTGAGTTATTTCACCTGTTGTATCGTTTTTATCATTCTGAAGTATTATTTGAAAAATAAAAAACGATAATTATGGAAATCTAAGTAGTTTATTCCAATTTTTCCTGATTGACATACATAGTGAATGGTGACATTTTGATATCTCTAGCAATTAAGTAAATCAAATCTACGAAGGCGTAGATCGGATTTTTTCTCTATTTCGTGTTAAAACTGGAATATCAGAAAAATAATTTTTAAATTATACAGTTTTTGCCAAGAGTTTGTGAATTGCTGTAGGATAGTAAATGTTTTTTATCTAATTCAGTTTCGAAAAGTCAGGTATTACATGACGTTTGTGAATTTTGAAACGTCAGTTTTTTCAAAACTGTCACTCGAGAGAAGTGAATAAGAGTTGTGTAATATTCATTACGCAACTAGTTGTGTAATGATAGAACAAGAAACTACTAATTGTATACTTTGAGAATATTGAAAACATGATTATTCAAAGTACAATTTACAAAATTCAAAGCAGAACCCGATGTTTCTCCTAATTCTGCTATAACTTTTTCTGTTCTGATCTCTTTCTTTTCTTCTCTAAACAATCTTTTCGAAGCTGGCTCAAGCTCAGATTCTCCATTCATGATATCATGAGCAATTCTTTTTTTATTGCCTAAAGAATTCTCAACATAACCCTCCGCAACAGTGTTGGACTTCCAGCCCCCGAGCTTTTTTATTCTGAGAATATCAGCGAGCAATGAAGCAGAAGTACGTCTAAAACAATGCCCAGTATACTCAGTAAGATTTGGCAAGCCAAGAAATTGTGCAATCGTAGCTTTTGATTTTTGAGGTATCAATTCATTTTATGCCTTATTTGCCGATTCTTCTATATCAGACGCTATTTTGTCGGAACAACTCATTTTTGAAATAAGTCTGATACTTTTGACATAAGTCTGACACGTTTGACATTGCTTATTAAATATTCATTCTGACAAGCGCCAACGCCAATGTCCCATATCACGAGAAAACCATTATATTATAGTCATGAAATGATATCATTAGATGAAATTTTGTACGAAATACGTTATGAAAAGACTTATATTTGTTCGACTCGCGTAATTTGCAAATCTCGCTTCGCTCGTTTTGGCAAATATTACACTCATCGAACAATATGGGTCTTTTCATAACTGATTACGTAAATAAATATTCCGATACCCTCGGTATTTTGCACAATCGATGAAAGTAATGTGTTTAACACTTAGTTTTATATTACACTTGTCCATTTTTTTAAAACCCTTTATGGGCACCTTATCCAGCCGGTTTCACACATCCCATAAGTTAGTGTGAGAGTCCCTTGAGTCCGAATTGAATCTCCCTCAGGTTGACCCACTAAACACTCCACCTCGTGCGTGTTAGCCTTTTCCAGCCATCCAGGCTGAACCGATGACACGTAGGCAGATGCCCATTGCATCTTACCATACCACTTTCTCGGGCTATCAGAAAAATTTAAACATTGACGCTACCTGGCTACACTTTCCTACGCTGGCACCTGAGAATGGGTAGAGGTAACTTGTAGAGATGGCTAATCCAAACACTTTCCTGCATTAGTTTCAACCTGATCCGGTTCTTTGTAATAACTAGTCCAGATCAGTTCCTGTTCTGAGACAAGAAATGAAGTGTGGGCTGGAATATACGGAGGGAGACCAAGGAAAAACATTCGTCTAAGCCTCGGCACTCAAGCCTCAATACTCCAAGCCGAGATATTGTCTATTTCCGTTCCCACGAGAGACACTTGAGGGGCTCAGAAACCAACCCAAAGTCATTCTCTCCGACAGTCTGGCGGCAGGTTTTCTTCCAAACTAGTTTGGGATACTCACAAAAACCTCAGCTACCTAGGAGCACAGAACAAGGTGAAACTTGTCTGGATACCAGGTCACAGGGGCATCTATGGGAATGAGAGCATATAGATGCCCTAGCAAGCGCGGGGGCCGCATCAACAGTCATCGGACCCGAACCAACCTACGGAATTCCATTTGAAGACATTAAGCAGGACACGAAGAATTGGATTAAGAACCATCACCAATTCTCCTGGGGGCAATACTCACGAAAAGATGATGAACTGAGTCGGAACTCTATCAGAAAGGTGGTAGGACTCCTAACAAGGCACTGCCACCTGAGAAAACACCTGAAGATGCCAGGGATACACCAAGACTGCACAGTAGGCAGGTTCTGTGATAAGGAAGAAGAAACAGCCTCCCACATAATATTCGAGTGCGAAGCCTTGGCTCGCATGAGGATGGATACCTTCCATAGAAATGTAATTAACACTAGAACGCCAAACACGCAGTCCGAGATACAGTTAATGAATGATGACCACCCATTGCACTTGCGCATTATTTGCATATCTGGTCACAGTTGCCAAGTCTTATGTTTTTTTTTTCCTGTCTCATATGAAGTTCGGAATATCATCTGTGGTTAGGGCAGGTAATTTTGGGAAGTCCAGTAAACTGGGCAATACCGCCTTGAAATCCTATCGTGACGTATTAAGCAAAGAAAGATAACAGTGTCGGCTTCTGAGTGTTGGCATTGTTAGGTTTTAGCAGTTGTTGTTCAGGGAAACTGTGTGAATCTGGATAACAACAATATATTGACAACGACCAGAGGAAAAAAAATCTATGCTGATTTGAGTTTGGAAAATATGTCCAATATAAAAAAATATGACATTGATGTCAACGATGTCATTTCTCCCTTCTTTGAGTACTCTGACTGAAAATGTGGTTGCACATATATTATATATCAGGATTCATTGTTAAATCTATTTGAAAAATTATCGAATGTAGGATATGCCTACTCTTGAAGACATTACAGAATCTTCTGCAGATGCAGAAAACTTTAAATTTTTGAATAAAAAAAATAGAGGTGGTCTGATAAGGCTACCACAAACTGTTATAGATATTTGTATTTTCCTTGAGAGAAAAAACTGGCAGGTTCTTTTCGCTATATATCCCTATGAGGTCAGTTACAAAAAAATATGATAAAATTGATACTATTTTTCATCAATAGATTTTGAAACAAAATGCCACAATTTTCGTTTGATAGAAATAAGTTTATAACATTACAAAATAAAGTGTGTTCAGAATTATTATAGACTTTTTTCCTCCAATCCTATCATTTCTCCTTAAAACAAAGTGAAACAAATATCCTTTATTCACTTGAGTTTTTGACTTTTTATATTTATTTCCTCAATATTCGATAATCTACTTCTTATTACAAAAAATGCCATTTGAATTTAATGCGATTCAACAACATTTACAATGATAAATGAGAACCTCTGACCGAATGCAAAAATGTAGTTTTTTACGCAAGAAACTATATTTTTGACAGATTTTTTCCCAATTTTATATCTCCAATCAAGGACATTTATGTTTTTCAACAAAAATAGTGGAAGAGTGATAAGAACAAAAGTCAACTAGTAGTTTAGAATATCTTAAATTATGGGTTGAAAGCTGATGGAATAGGAACGTATCACACGAGGGGGAATTTCGGTGTACAAGCCTTTGGTATTAGTGGTGTTACTTAGGTTTTAGTGGGGAATTAGTGGAATTATTTTAAAATTATGGGTATTAGTCGGGATTCAGGTGTATTAGTTGAAAATTATTGGGCATTAGTGGGTATTACTCCGAAACTACTGGTATCAGTCGAAAATTAATGGACAGTAGTCGGGAATTACAGGTATTACTCGAGTAATACATGGGTATTTATTATACGAATTACGAATCATTTCGTGAAAGAAGGACAAAAAAAAGACCGCAACCAATGGAATCGGGAATTATGCGTATAACAGAAAATGTCTATGTTGGAATCATAAATATGGAATTAATAAAAAGGGTCTTCAAAATAATACTTGACAAAAGAACCGAAAATGGATTTCTATTGCCTTTATTCCTTGGGTATTATAGGTAGTGGCATTTGTTCGGGGTATTACTCGGCATTTACTTGGGTATTAGCGGAATTGCTTAGGATTTTTTTAGATTAGTGTATATAATTTCCTCAGCGGTTTCCCCCTCGGTATCACAGCAAAAAATCGAACATTATGGGTATCCAAACTGGTACACTGGTGGCTCAAGGCAGCACTAGTAGCTGAAGGCATAACACATCACAAGTTAGTCAACAGTTCAATAGTTCAACAGAGGATTCACACAGGATTTGTTTTATGACCGGACCATGGCTGGACATTTTTTATAGACAGCGACAACATGCTAACAACGAACAACAGCAACGTTGTTTCCAGTTCTCGCCAGTTCACGCGGTAAAGTCCTGTTCATATCTTCGCTAATTTTGCAATTTTTCTGCGAATAAAATGGCGCCAGTCATGCCAGACCAATCGTTAATGCAAAACCATGTCGGCAGCCATTTTATTCGCAGAAAAAATGCAAATTTCACGAGGGTATGAACAAGACTTCATCACGTGAACGCGCGAGAGCTGACAACAACGTTGTTGTTGTTCGTTGTTAGCCCGTTGTAGCCGACTATGCTATGGTCCGGCCATAAAACAAATCCTGTGTGAATGCTCTGTTGAACTTCTTTGTTGATTAACTTGTGATGTGTCGTCTTCAGCTACTAGTGCTGCCTTGAGCTACCAGTGTACCAGTTTGGATACTCGGATACCCAGGAGGTTCGTTTCTTTTGCTGTGATACGATCCTATTTCATCAGCTTGCAACCCATAATTATGGGTGAGATACTATCTAGACCTCTATAAACGTAATCTTAATTCGGTTCGACATTCAGTGTATTTCCTTCACCGGCAGGCAATTGCCATTTCTGGTCTGGAAGGATGGCGGACAGAGGTCCCCAAAATGTCGACCCACATTTCACAAAATCTTATACATTTCACAAAATCTTATACATGAAACATGTTCAGAATCATGCGTAACATCTAAGAACCTTGATAATATACAGGGTGTCCCATTTGAAATAACGAAGTTGGGGTCCACTTCCGGTATAACCGGAAGTACCACAATCTTCAAAATATTTTAGCCGGATAGCACTTATCAACAATAGTGAACTCCTAAATTTTCAAATTCGGCCCACCTATGGTTTTCTATATATTGACCGATGCAGTTCCTGGATAATCGTCTTTTTGCCGGAATAATTAGCAAAACAAGTAATATTGCTGCTTGGATGATATTCTCTTTTGTTTTTGAAATAACCTAAATTTTTGGTGATATTACCCTGTGTGGCCTTGAGAACGATGGCTAGAAGCAGTTTAAAATGTTTCAAGTGTTATTTTCTTATTTTCCATTATATTTAGAACTACTTATCGAAATGTTCCTACAATTTTGATTTTTTTGTGATTGATATTTCCAGTGTCCAAATTCAGTAGGGTTGGGTGTTGATTGGACACTGGTTTAAATATCGACCATCAAGAAAAAAATACTTCGAAGTGATGGAATATTGTTTTATCATCACATAACAACTAACATCGAGTTCTTCAGTGCGATTCAAAATAAAAATGCATTTTTTTCGCTTTGTATCAATTAGCCCTATAAAGGATTAAAACGGCTAAAATCCAAAATTACCCAATTTGTTGGATTCGCTTTATAGAGAACACGATTCAATAAATATCAATCGAAACGAATGGTGGATATATTGGATCCCAAGTAACAATTTCAGTTTTGTGATAGCCCTCAGAAGGTCCTGAAGACCATAACAATTACAGCGCCGATAAAACTGTTTTGCTGTAACTACATCCATAAAACCTCCTTAAAGCTGCTATAAATCTACGAGGGCCCACTCTTATGAAGGTTCTGAGGGATATTTTGAAATGCAAGCATAAAACCTGCTTGCCTTATTCGCAGGATTCTTAATAACCTCCTGATGATTATTATAAAACCCAATCATGGGGCTGTTATAAACCTGTATGTCATTAAAAAAATCTATTTGGCATCAAAATATCTTGTTTTGAATGAAATTGGGTTAGAAAATATTCCATAAATAACTACAGCCAAAACGGACTTAAATTAATCTAATTCTTCAGTTGCGAAAAATAGGGCGACTATTTTACAAGCAAAAATATAATGATGGCGTCCTGGCAGTGATATATGAAGAATATATAGGTATTCAACAACGTAAAATGTCGAATATCATCTGCGAATGAAATTTTTTGACAAAATGACTTCAGTTAGGTGGTAAATCTGCACCACATAAAATTAAAAAATTATTTTGACTCATATCTTTCCCGGAATGATTTGTACTATATCTAAATACAAATGAATACCAATAATTGTGTATTTCCTTTCCGTCATACACACCAAATTGCAAGAAACATGAATTGAAATTATGCTCTCTCTAGTTGTTCCCTCTGGTTGTAATAAATTATGGCTACCCTACCTTTGTTATTTAGTAGCATATATTGCCGTCGTAAAGTCGTTTCTCCTCAAAATAAACCATTTTAAAATCATTTTATCCTAAAAAAGTACGTTTGGTATTATTTAATCCAATTTCCAAAATATTTCAACTGTCAATTGTCAATCCCGCCTGACATACGTCTTTTCGTGATCGACGTGGTCAGTATACTCAGTGTGTATACCAAATGTGATTTATTTATTACCGGTTAGGGGGAGCTACTAGCATTTAAGTAGAATTACTTTTATGCTTTGATTTTATAGCGGTTCTCGAGAGTACATCTCAAAACCTTAATAAATCCTCATCGTTGGTTTTAATACAGAACCATTGCATGTACTTGAGGAATGCTATAAAACCATCACAAAACTAAGTTTCTATGTGGATTATTTAAATACCAAAAAGATTTATTGTGTATGTGTATAAGCCATTGTAAAACCATCATAAAAACAAATATACTTAAATGCTGAATGGTTTAATCATATAGCCTTCAGGAGTGTTTTGAATCTGATTCATAAATCTGTTTGCTCTGGTAGCGTATTAGGAATAATATATGACCAGCATAAATCAAATTGGCCATTCATAGAACTTTTATAAAACTAGGATAAATCCAAATAACATTTAAATTGTTACTTGGGATGTTAACTTCTTTACTAAGCCATTTTGTTTTTCAGGTTCACGGAATAGACTCAAAAAATATCGATGCGACAGATGTTTTAGAAGCTATCAGCATTTACACACTCTCCGCAGACACCAAAGAGTCCAATGTGGAAAAACAAAAAACATTTCATGTAGTTACTGTGATCATAAATTTTACTTCAGGCAGGAATTGGTCTATCATATGTATAACAAGCATCAAAATGAGTTAGGACAAAAAGTTAATGTTGCGGAGAAGACTTAGAACACGATACTTATGTTAAGATGGTGATTGTTCTTGATGTATCTTCCTTGTACATTTTCTATTATTTGTAAATTGAAAAATAGACATTATGAAATAGGTTATCGATTTTTTACCAACATTTAGGTTCATTAGGATGTCAGAAAAATAAAAGTATTTAATCAAAAAAATATTATATTTCAGCCGAAGAAAGGACCACGCACACATCATATGGGAAAAGGTCTTTCGGTGTAAATTACTGGATTTTTGATGTGTTATAACAGGAGCCATCCTGGGTAGAAGTCTCGATTGGCCCTACTCGATTGTATGACTAGATTCAGCGCAAGAGGATGCCAAATCATTCATTTTGTGATTTTTGGAGAAATTCAGCTGAATAAATAAATATCAATATCTCATTTATTTTCAATATTGTGTTCGACTGGACATTCCAAAAATGTGTGAGAAATACTTTTCCTCAATACAAAAAAACGCTACTGTTTTTCTACAGAGTATAGTCAAAAACATACTCAACTATTCAGAATGGATTGTTGATAGATCAAAATATAATGAAGCATGAATACAGAGTGTTTGAAATAAGAAAAGGTCCATATTATCTACATGGTGGCCCATTAGTGGGAGAAAGTACAGTATCGCCTATCGCGAGAAGTATGAAAACATGTTTTAGATGAAAGGTATACGGTTTACTTTGTTGCTTGTTATAAAAATATTTCGAAATACACAGAGTGTTTCTTTAAAGCGGGGCAACACAATGCATCAATGTTTTGAATGGACCTCCCTGTAAGTTTTTCCACCATTGAACTGAGTCAAACATTTTACATACGGAGGTATTTCCGCTTTTCGAAAATTTTGCTGCGTTGTCAAGTTATTGCTAATAGAAAGAAAACCTTCGGAAAAATATCACATATTCCATCATAAATACTTTATGGGTAGAATTCAAGCAAAAATATTTGTGATATGCACAAATTATAAACAATGTGAGTTTTTCAATCAGGAGCTAGTTTGATAACTCCGTGCCTATGATTGAATTCTAGAATTCAGATGGGTGAACTCAGTTCGTTCAGTTCAAGTATATAGTCGAAGGAAATATACCCAATATCCGCAGAATATCGGATTTATGTCTTTGAATGACTCACAAAATATATTCATATTGTATAGCTTGCTAAATCCTACAAAAACACAAAATTAATTATTTGGCGCCCTCTATTGCCGAAGTTTTAGGTATTACGATGTGGTTAGGTTAATAGTAGATGACTTCAGCTCTCTGTTGAGGACGAAGTCACGATTGAATCCTCGAGAGGAGTAGTTACATATTCGAATGAATGTAATGTACCTTGTGTGGAACACCATGTATTTTCATTTAACTCAATCAACTCATAGCCTCGAAGGCGAATTCTTTCACCAAAAAATTGATTTTATTGGAAACTACTCTGTAGAAAATCTTTTTTTTTTGTTCTATAGAAAAATCATTCACGATTTTAGTACGCTCAGTTGAACAACAATTTACTACCGATTACAAAAAATATGTAAATGTTTTTCATTTTTCTGAATTCACTCAAAAATAATAAAATCCGTCATTTGGAGTCATTACATGTATAATATGTACCCTTCTTTATTCCAAACTCTCTCTATTCATAGCTTCATTTTATTTTGGTCGATAAACAAACCATTCTGATTGATCCTCAATGATAAACTCAATCAAGTTATAGCCTCGTAGGGAAATTCATTTACTGGTATTGAGTATATTGTGGACAACCCTGTAGAAAATCAGTGGCGTTTTTTAATTCGTAATATGGAAAAATATTTATATTAGGAATGCTCAGTTGTACAGAATATTGGATTTAAATGAGATTGATATTTTTTATTCAGCTGAATTTCTGCAAAAATTACGAAATTCATGACTTGGCGCCCTCTAGCGCCGAATCTAGTCATACGCTCGAGTATTGTCTTATCAGACAATTAAAAAACACTGTCTCAATAAATGTTTTGAGGATTGCATATTTTGGTTTGGTCCAGTCGTACTCTCCTATGGCCTTATATTTTGGGGGCATCAGCCCATTTCGATAGAGCATTCACCCTTCAGAAAAGAATTTTGCGATGCATGAGTGGTATACATACGTGAGTCTTGTAAGAAATTATTTATTGAATTGAAAATCATGACGTTGCCATCACTTTATATACATATCTTCTTATCCTGAACATATCTAACAATAATAATAACATAATGAGGAAAAGTGATTTTCATAATCATGACACAAGCACCAGCAAACAGCTTCATCAGACATATTCCAGACTAACGGTTGGACAAGACTCTTATACTTACCAACAAATAAAATTCTATAACAAATTTGTAAATCTTGTAGGAAATGTAGAAAGTAAAAAGAATCTTAGAAATATGTTAAACGAATATCTTCTGAACAATGTATTTTATTCCACAGATAAATTTTTAAAAATGTGACTTGACATAATTGTATTATAATGTTATTATTTTCTATTTATATTTTTTTATCTATTTTATGTATTGTCTATTATACACCATTTTCTGATTTTGACTAGTCCGATAAGCTTTTGTATAAAATGTATATTTATGTTCTGTACAAGAGTTTCAGTGATGAATAATAAATTTGTATTGTATTGTATTGTATAGTTGGGCCCATGGTGACTCTCACTCATAATAGCTCCGCTACAACATCTGAAAAATCCAGCCATTTTCACCGAAAGAGCCTTTTCCATAAGATGTATGCGTGGTTGTAGTTTCGATTTGCTAAAATAAAGCTGTCATTTCAAGGAAAACGAGAATTTATTTGAATTCCAGAACAAATATTTATTTGATACAATAAAACATTGATTAAAGTCGGATGTTTTATTTTTCAACCAATTGTTATGATTTATTCGATGCAAGAAACACAATGCTTCCCATTTCATCTGAGAATATACAGGGTGGCCCATAGAAAACCTTACATGAGGGTTTTTGGTAAGAATATATCTTGGAAAAACGCACTGATCGATTTTAGTTTGATAATGATAATAATGTCATTTATTTGCATCTAATTATCAGTTACCATGGGCCGTGGTGGTAGAGAGTTCCTCTTTGGAGTGAGGGGTCAAGGGTTCAAAACCTTGCATGGTCATCGGTCTCGTGCATGGCATCACACGTTAAAAAGTAAGGGCTGCTTCTTCCCTAGCTCACTCAATTATCTCGTAGACTTCCGAGGGTTGCGCGTTGGAGTGCAATCGGTCGACGGAAATAACAATTTTATGACAATTTTTTTTTATAACAATCATATTTCATCATTTAATTTTCAACATTATAAGCAAATGGAGCGAAATTCAGATCTGAAACATGGGGAGCTACACCGCAGGGGGGACATTTTGTTGTCCTACCTGCAGCACCGTCACTTCAACCTTCGAGCAGTTGGGTGAACAACCCCTAAAATTTTAACAGGGAATAGCGGTCGAATGACACATCGTTTGAAAGCCGATTGAATTTACTTTTTAGTCTCATCTTGAAACTTTCTCAATAATATAGATTCTGCGAAGAAGGTGGAGTAGCATGAATTATTCATTTCAATTGTCCCCTTACAACGAAATATGTGGATGACAGTTCCGGTGATCGTGGGGGCCATTCGATAGAACATCGTCTACCAATCTAGTGACCCAGGAAGTGTTGATCTAAATACTGCCAAACAGGCCAAAAATAGTATGGAGGAGCGATGTCTTGTTGAAATATCAGATGATCCTCCAAGCAATTTAGGTTATTTTCAATAATGTTTGTTAGCATAGGTTCAATTGTGTTTTCAAGCAGTTACAGATATATTTCTCCTGTAGCATTGCCTTCTAAAAAAATCGATCCTGAAAATGTCATGGTTCTACGGCGAAAATAACGGAAGATATGGAGGCGTTTCCATGAGAACAGATTATAATTTTTCAGGAGACAGGTGTATTAGTAGTAATTCGAGGATCCTGAACATAAATTCGAAGGAATTACGGTCCTATTATGCCCCCTAATAGAACTTTTTGGAAAAATAGTTGGTTCCATCGCTGCTAGCGTGCAGTGTATATCACGTAAGATGACTACTTTTGTGTAGTGAGTTCGTTTCTGGTGTATCTATCGATCCTAAAGGACCCCACACCAAATACATCGGAAAATGGCTTCCAGCCAATTTTGATAATTTTTTGGGATATTGTAGTACAAGTCACTAGAAGTTACACATGCAAGTTTAAATTAGTTTCCATGTCCAGTTTCGGAGATACGAATTTTTGAAAGTCAAGAAAATTGCTGTTTTACCAAAACGTAGCAAGGTGCACTCATCCAAATTATTACTTTTTAGATGATTAGTAACAAAATAGTAGCATTGCTGGTTTGAAGAAAGTCGAATGTCATGTCAGTTAGTCGGTCGGTCGTTATGATAGAAGAAGCCACCTTTTATACAGGGTGGGTCAAAATAGCGACAATTTAGTATATTTTGCCAATCTTTATCAACGGTCCCTATGGTGAGACCGAGTATTTTTCATCGGAAAAATACCTATTGGCATTCTTTTCTTACGACAAGAAGATTTTCTCTGAAATTTTACTTTTTTACAAAACAGTTTTTTTTCAAATGTTTGATTTTTATACTACATGTTTTTAACAATAGACACACAAAATAGCCTTTTTGAGTCAATAAATCCGCTTTGGAGCCAAAAGTATTTGAGAAAGGCTTATAGTAATTACTCAATATGACCAGCTTCAAAAAGTTACGATCACATTTTATACGTGGGCTGTTTACAAATATTAGTTGAAATCGGTTTTGTACGTAATATATACAGTGACCGCCAAAAAGTATGTACAATATGGGAAAAAATTTTATTATTGGAGTATTGGAAAAAATATTCTGTGGAAAAGTTTGTGCATGTCCGATAACCTAAAAATCGATTTTGACACATGTCACGTGATCGCTAGAATGGCGGCAAAATGAAAAAAATTGCAATGCAAAGGCAAAAAAGGGGTAAGATGGCAAGATACCAAAAAAAGTTATATGAAAAAGTCACTTAGAATTCAATTTTATACACATAAACGAAGTTTCAAGAGATAATTCAAAAAAATTGAAAATAGCAATTTTTTAAAAATATTTTCCCATCTATTTTAAAATATTATTTTTTTTCTTATGAATAGCTTGACTATACTGAAACATTTGCATTTTAATGATAATGACAAAACTTTCTCATTTTCTCCACACCAGAGGGCACTAAATTAAAAAAACGATTATTTTTTTTAAATTTCAAAACCCTCGAAAATGATGCATTTTAGAGGGTAAGTTAATAGGAACTTTTTTTCATATTTTTAGACGAGCTATCACATCCTGAAGTCTTGTGCATTTATTATGAAACACCCTGTATATTACGTACAAAACCGATTTCAACTAATATTTGTAAACAGCCCCCGTATAAAATGTGATCGTAACTTTTTGAAGCTGATCATATAGAGCAATAACTATAAGCCTTTCTCAAATACTTTTGGCTCCAAATCGGCTTTATTGACTCAAAAGGGCTATTCTGTTAAAAACATGTAGTATTAAAAACAAACATTTGAAAAAAAAATTACTGTGTTGTAAAAAAGTCTAAACTTTTAGAGAAAATCTTCTTGTCGTAAGAAAAGAAACCCAATAGGTATTTTCCTAATGAAAAATGCTCGGTCTCACAATAGGGACCGTTGATAATGTTTGGCAAAATATCCTAAATTGTCGCTATTTTTGACCCACCCTGAATAATAGGTGGCTTCTTCTATCGTAACGACCGACTAACTGACATGAAATTCGACTTTCTCCAAACCAGCAATGCTACTATTTTGTTACTAATCATCTAAAAAGTAATACTTTTAGATGAGTGAACCTTGCTACGTTTTGGTAAAACAGCAATTTTTATGATTTTCAAAAATTCGTATCTCCGAAACTGGACATAGAAACTAATTTAAACTTGCATGTGTAACTTCTAGTGACTTGTACTACAATATCCTACAATACTATCAAAATTGGCTGAAAGCCATTTTCCCATGTATTGGCTCAATATGAGTCACTCGAATGAAATTAAAAATTTAGTCAAGGAAACGGAATTATTAAGGAAACGGCCTTATTGAGAAATTATAGGTGAATTAATAGTGCCTTACTGAACTTTTCCATTGAAGCTCTAGGTATCGTTTCAAGACTCGTTATTCCTACACAGAGAGAAATAAATGTAAGTTTTCTACACAATTGTTAATAATTTCAGAACAATTTGTTTCTACATAGTTGACGGTACCAATTTGTGCATTATTTCTTTATAATATTGGATAAGAGATGTAGAGATTCAGTATTGTACATTTTCTTTAATTTCATAAACCATTATACTTACCGGATACAAGGAATGAATAAATACAAAATATTTTGTTTAAAAAACAAACACAATTTAAGTTCTATTGTTGCACCACCCTGTGCATAATTACTTGTGGTATACATAAAATATATGACACTAATCAGTATGTCGTGCGACGAATATCACCAATTTGTGTACTTATCTTGTATAAATTGTGTAGGTATTGTAGGTAAATGTAGGGTACAAAAAAATGTCACAAATTGTTTATTCGACATACATTAATTGTGAGGATATATTTGTTATATTTTACATATTTGCGTACAAAGAAAGTACACATTTTACAGTTTTAGTATATATGATTTTCAGTCGTATAACTTATATAACCAAAAGAACAAGGTGAGAATGAGCAGTTTTAACCGAATATTCTCTTCCTTATTCTGTTCTGGTTGAAATAAAAATAATGTCATTCAAATAAGGTGGATGTGAATAAAATTAATTTTAAGTGAATACTTGTACATTTGGGATACCATCTCTAATTTACCTTAAATTTCTTAATTATAACTAAATATGTTAGAAACTGTATATGATATGGCAAATAAATTATTATTATTCACTAAATTTTATTCACACCACCCAATGTTTATTTCATCAAAAAGAGCAAATAACTGAATTATAAACTCTAGATGTGAGTCAAAAGACTAGAAATACAAAATCACCTCACAAAAAAAAATTCCTGAAAACAGGATATTCATTCTTGAAGAACAAAAATATTTCTAAAATCTCTTCACGTCACTACCTAAAAACACATTTTATTTACTCAGTTCCTATGCATTGGAATAATCAAAGACGCACCTTTTGTTCAGATTGGTATTCGTTGTACTTCTTCAGCATTTTTTTAAGAAAACCAAGAACTGGAGTCAGTTATTTTAGGTCTTGATTTCTTGAATTTTAGAAGGCATAGGCATCAATGTGCATCAGCATCAATGTGCATCTGCATCAATGTGCATCAGCATCAATGTCCATCAGCCTCAATGTGCATCAGCATCAATGTGTTGCTCTACAAAGTACTTTGAGTGAAACAATCATTGAATATAAGAAGACACGACATAACATACCACCTGATGTTAGTATAGCTATAGTAAATACAAATTTGGAATTTTTTGTCCATGCTTGATTTTTACAATTTTATAATCACAAAACGAATTGAATAATGAGAATGAGAGTAAAACATATGAAACACAAACTTTTTTCAAATGCACTGAAAAGGAAAACATTATTGCTGAGATGTGTGACGTTGGTTATTCTGTGAGTAACAGATTCAAAAGCTAGTCGTGCAAGAATACCTAATACCTATTTTATTGTATTCAAATTGAAACCTTCCTTAAACATTCCAAAAAGTTTTTTATTTGTTATGTTCAAACTGTTAGAAATGATAGGAATGTTATAACAAAAAATGGCGAGACTTACCTTCAAACATTGGTATTACTTCGGGAAATTTTCATAATACAATGGTGGACCTTAGGACATTCAAGATTCAACTGGTGCTTGTGCCGCGCATGTGTATTTATTAGGATGAGACACGCATTTGCCAAGTGTTGGCGATTTATACAATTGTGTAGAAATACTATACGATTTGTGCATATGAAATGGAGAGTGCACAACGGGTGCAACTTGAGTTCAATACGTTGTAGAAATTTTACACATAATTCTATAACGGTAGATAGGCAATGTAGGCAATGTAGGCAATGTAGGCAATGTAGGCAATGTAGGAGTTCATAAATACTATACAAATTGCCTTGCACAAATATTTATTGAATTTTACAAAACGCTTTTGATGAAAAATTGGACAATTTTGTAAAATATCTGCACAACGTTGAGTATAAACCTGCTGCAGTTTTTCCTCTCTATGGCCCAGTTTCACAATATATGGTGATCTTTTTAGTCACTTAACCAAAGACCATTTGGTTTACTAGTGGTTAAAGTTTGAAGTGTTTCACAATAACAAAAGTTATGTGAATCAAGTAACCATTAGATAGTGTTAATTTCCTGTAAGTTGGCAACGAGATTTCATGTTGACGTAGTCAAAAAGTTGTTATTAGTGAGTAGTTGAATAGAATTCAATCGAATGGAAATGATGAAGACCGAGCTGCTAGTAATATATCATTCATTGGGAATGATCTCTATTGTAGATTAAGTTATTTTTGCAGAAAGAAATGGAAACTGTGGTATCTGAAATTTAAAAAAAAACTAAATACTCTAGACCTGCCAATTATACAACGGAGGAGGAGCAACTTTCAATAAGTGTTTTCGAAAAATGCAAATGAAATTGTGGAATGCAAGAGAAGCTATTGTATTTCATGGAAGGAGAAAGAAAAAACACGGAAAATACTGAAGAGGAAATTCAACTAGAAATGGGCTGTTCAAAATTAATCAATTTTAAAAACAAGAGGTACTTACAATCCACCAATAGATAAAGATGTTGATATTGCTGTGAAAGATATTTTGAGGGAGCAGTTGACAGGGCTAATTAATAATTATAATATGATAGATTGTTGATTGATCAGTTTGATGAAACATCTACACAATTCAGTTCTGTAAGAACAGAACAGCAATCCTAAAATTGCCAATATTGTGGTTGATTTAGATTTATTATACAGTGCGGCTTTTTTTAGTCCCCCCCTGTTAACTTTTGAACGGTTCGACGTACAAACATGAAAAAAAAACAGTTTGGAGGGTTTCACTAATACTACTTTTTGAAACAAAAAATATGGTGATTGCTCCACAGGGGGCGCGGGGGGACACAACTCAAAATTTTCAAATGGCATGGGGGGTCGAGTGTCACATCGTTGAAAAGATAATTCAATTCTCTTTACAATCATCTAAATATTTTTGAATTTAGTTGAGGAATTTTTTCCCAATTTCGATTTTTATGCCTATCGAAATTTTCTAGTTGGTGTGCCTCCAGCGCCATCTGTAGTGTAATTGCAATATTTCTTCTCTCAAAAAGTAGTATCGATAATACCCCTCGCAATGTTTTTTGTTTCATTATTCCACAACAAACCGTTCAAATTTGTCAAGGTATGACTAGTTTTCAGATCCGCATTTATATTTGAAATTTCGAATTTGAATTGCAAAAAAAATATTAACGAAATTCAAAAAAAATTAGATGGTTGTAAAGAGAATTTAATTCTCTTTTCAACGATGTGACACTCGACCCCCCATGCCATTTAAAAATTTTGAATTGATGTGCCCCCCGCGCCTCCTGTCGAGCAAACACCATATTTTTTTATTCAAAAAGTAGTATCGGTGAAACCCTCCAAACAGTTTTTTATTCATGTTTGTACGTCAAACCGTTCAATAGTTAACAGGGGGGGGACTAAAAAAAGCCGCACTGAATAATGGCCAACCCAGTTGAAATTCTGCTGCTGATATTTGTCAAGAACATGATTGGACGTCATTTACAAGGATTTGGAAAAACCTGTTTGTCAGAAGTTGAGATCAAAAACAAATGTGGGAAAAATTATGAATTCCAGTAATGTCCTGATTGAAGAAAAATTATCTTTTGTGAAACATCAAAAAAAAATTTGGAGGAATATTCCCTGGAATTAGAACTTCTGAAGAACTAAATTGAACTCACTGTTAAAAAACTAGAAGCTCTAAATGACAAATGTATGTATGTCTCTGACAATTATCATTATATCATCTTTCAATAGTATTAACTTATTTTGTATATTGAATGTTTTGTTTCATTTATTGTTTATTTTACATCAAAGATATAATTGTTTTATAGTGGAAAGTTATAAATGGGCAAAATGATTTATAAAATCATTCCTGGCAAGGCTACTAACAGCCCTGCAACCTGTAGATTTGCTAACTCTAGATAATTCTGTTCTCAGGAATGATCCATTTGCATAAAAATTTTAATGTCAAAAACACTTGATCACTCACAGTCATTCCTAAAAAGTAATTTGGGCATAATAATTGTTATTGTAATAATGAATAAAATGTTTTCGAAATAATTTGTTTTCACATCCATTCGGTGGGATGTTCAATTGAATCTCTGATTTCTTCTATAATCCTTTCGACTGATCTTGGGGTCAGCCTAAAATGATAAAAAAAATCCTTTTCATCATATTCTTCAAGAAAGTCCGGCCTCGGCCTAATTATTTTTGGTCGACGCACCTCTTCCTCGTCTTCACTAAATGTGTTGATGTCGCACCTACATATCCATTTCATAATTTTACACTATCTTATCTTGGGATATCTATCCTTATTATGAAGGTATGTCAAAACAAAGCAAAAGTAAGGTTATTATCTTTTGGTCAGTTCTTAACCATTGAATTGTGTTGTAGTAAAGATGACCTATGGTCTACTTTAATTGAATTATTAACCAACTACTGTGAAACACTTTTTAGTAATTAACCCATAGTTAAGTCCTAACCATTTGGCGACCAGACATTGTGAAACTGAGCCTATGTAGGATGAAAAATTTACGTGGGTTATTATTTTGTTTTTCAGACTTTTTCCTATGTCACAACTGCCACAGGAGTTACAAGTATAAACGTTCCCTGTATCGACACTTGAAGTTTGAATGTATGATAGCTCCAAAGTTTGCGTGTGGCCAAACAGGTTGTAACTACAAGGCTCACCAGAAGATCACTCTCGACAAACATGTTTTAACGAGGCATTCACCATGGCTTCACACTACTGACGCACTGCAATAAGGCGAAACCAAAGGAGTTTTAGTATTGAGATTGTCCACTTATCTGGAAGAATTCATCAGGCATGATCTTTGGGACGAATTCGTTCAAGTATACCATTATATCATTAAATAGTATAGAATGACAGTGAAATATAATGCTGTACTTCAGTAAATTCAATGACCGGAATACTTCTATATTCACATCAATGCTTCATATTCTGAGTTCGAAATGATCAAGCACAAGTCTGCAGACTCTGTCGGAGGGTTTGTGTCAGGTATAGCGGGAATAGAATGAGTCCCAGAACTGATACCTGAGGTACCCCACAGCCCACAGTATATAATATCAGTATATAACACTAAAAATCTCTTGATGCTGATGGGAATTTATAAAAGTTCTATAGTTGGGAAGCCGGCGATAAGGAAATCTTAGCGCGTAAAACCTTTGGAAGTCAGCCGGATGTTAAAATGAATATGGTTCATTCTCCATGTTGATGTTAAACAAATATAAATAAACAAATACACAATGATTTATTACAAATGGCAGTTTCATCTTCTGTCAGTAAGATCATCTTGAATATTTCGAGTTCGAATCGAATGGCTTCAGCAAAATTGCTCCCGCCATTTTTAACCGTTCTCGAATCGAAAGGTTCAAATCGAGTTTTAATGTTTTTTTTTTCACGAAATATATATATTTTTAAATTTTCGTTATCAAAAAAGAAACCTACAAAATTTTAATGTAAATTAAAGCATTAATTCGTGTAAAAAACTTAAATGGTGAAAAATCGGATTTTCGTCATTTTGGCGGATAATTTGATGTTATGTCCAAAAGTGTTCAATACAAAAGTTTATCACTACTCTATTATGTACAACTTTTCCATTGAATAATTTTTGCTAAGAGGTCACGTTTAGTCGCAAATCCCAAAAAACCGTTTTCAACCCCTAAACTGCACCATTCCCATATCACCATCTCGACTGTTTTCGTGTTTAAATGTTTTTTACTTAAAGTTGGAAGCTCAACAACATTCTCCACCTGGTCCTTGCCTGTTACTTTTTTTCTCATGTTAAGCGTTTAAAATTCGTTTTGGCACCAACCCAATACATTTCGATCAAAAACAGCGAAATTCTATTATTCTCAAAATTTTAGAATTTAAATTAGTAACTATTTTGAATATATCCATGGCCCTCTAGAATAAATTCAATATAAAAATCAAATTTTGGGACAAAAAGTTATAACTGACATGGATGTATTCAGTATGTCATAATATGGAGTCAAAAGTAAAAATATTTCGAAAATGAAAGTACAAATAACGTCAAATGCTTTAACCCTTTATCGGCCGATTCTGATCAAACCAAGCGCTATTTCATGGACCAAGTAACCATATAGTATCATCACATTTAAAAGCATTTGTTCTTGGTTCTCCGTAGTCCTTCGATTCACATGCAACGGAACCATACGATAACAAACAAGCTTGGGAGGGGAAACAAAGGCACAAATCGATTTGGCGCAACCTCTAACTGGCAGTTAAACTTTTTATGATTTGTGCTCGTACATATTTTTGCTAAGGTTGCGTGTACATGTAAATATTGATATTATGAATACGTTGTGAAATTATGCTAATTTTTATAGGCCATTTTGATGACTTGCCCGATAAGGGATACAAAGAATTATGTAGCCATATGGTGACAAGTACCGATAAAGGATTAAAACAAACCTATACGACAAATTGAAAATAGTAGTCAAAGCCCACTAATTCTCTTTTCATTGTTTCGTTAAAAAATTTCAATCAAATCTATAGTCTGATTAACGAGTTCAAAAAGTGTTAATTCTTGATAAAGCTCCTAAAAATTTGAGCGATGGCTCATTCGATTTGGAATGACGTCTAGAAAAATGTTTCGGAAGTATGTATTAGCACATAACAAATTATAAACATTTAAGAAATTTCGAAAAAAAAATCTCAAAGAGGAGAAAATCTCCAATAAAAAAGTTTCAACTCCCGGAACTATATCTCTATTATTAATAATTTTAATTCGCCCAAAAATAGGGCTCCGCCCAGCCGTAACGACATAGGTGCACTACCGCTAAAATCAGTGTACATATAATAATTTGTATTTAGTACGAAATATTAATTTAAATATTTGAAAAAAATCACGTTCATCCATACACTTGAAAGATTGAATCCTCGTTGACAAAAAATGTTGATGGAAATTTTTCAAAAAGTTATACTATTGTTAATCAATTAATTATTTTTCCAATATCTGTAATCTTAAATGACTACATAAAAGTTTAAATAATATGCCCGTACATTTTTGGCTTATTGGAGCCCTTTCTTATACATATACTCAACAAGATCACGTGATAAAAGTAAATTCAAGTTCATTATTTAATTTATAATGATTTTTTAAAGTTAACACAAAATTAAAAGTCTAAGAAAGGTTGTTAATAAATTTGTTTTCACCAAATATTATGCTATTGCTGTTTTTGTATCTAAAAATGGTCTTCAGTAATGTTGAGATTTTTTTTACATCATTTGTTAAACAGTATTTTATAAACAAATAGATAGGATTAATATTTTTAGAAAAAATTTATTTGCCACTTTATTGTCTTGGCAGAATAGTGATCTGTTTATAATCGATTCTTTCATTGTTTTAATAATCAGATAAGAAATAATTTTCTCTTTAAAAATTATGATAGGCATCAACAAAAAAATATTTTTTATAAATAATGTTTGTTAACTTAACATTATGTTGCAAATGAATTCTAACAACCGTTATAGTTTTTCTAGAGCTAAAAAAAATACAAAAATAGGCATAAATATTAATGTACTAAAAAAAATTCTTCTATTTTTTATAAAACTTTTACACCGAACCGAAGTTGAACCGGCAGCTTGATTTTAGAAGAGAAAAGTATTTCTTTACTAATTATTTGAACAATCAGAAAATTCAAAAATTCATTATTTTGTCAAGACAATAGAGTTGTAAAAATTTTTTTTCAAAAAATGTTAATCCTGTGGTCTATTTGTTTATTAAAAATTGTTAAGCAAATGATGTAAAAAAATTTCAACGTTACTGTATGCCATTGTTAGATACAAAAACAGCAAAAGAATAATATTTGATGAAAACATTTTTATTAACAACATTTCTTGGACTTTTCATTTCTTTGTTAACTTTTAAAAATCATTTTAAACAAACTAGTGAACTTCAATTTACTTTTATTGCGTAATGTAGTTGAGTATATGTATAAATAGAACTCCACAAAGTCGAAAATTCATGGATATATTATTTAAACTTTTATGAAGTTATTTAAGATAACAGAGTTTGGAAAATAAATATTTATTTTACAATAGTATAACTTTTTAAAAAATTGACTAATAAGTTTTTTCAACGGGGATTCTTCCAAGTGTCTAGATGATACCATAATTTATTGAAAATTTTGAATTAATCAAGTAAACTATTTTATTCTGTTTACTGTCTTCGGCAGTATCACTGTAAATATTTTTTCCATCAGATTACATGATCCCATATGGGTAATGCGTTGCCATGCATATACATGTATAGTTATATACCTCATGAAAGATAATGTTGTCATAACTTGACTTCAAATGTGAATTTCCAATATATTCCATGGATTATCACTTGTATGATTATGTAAATTCTCTATTATTCCAGATTCAATGGCGATTTCAATATGTTTGTTTGGGTGTTTTTACCATTATATTCAAGTAGTGTCAATTGTCATACATGATTCAGTATGTATTATTGGATATATATTCAAGTATTTGTGAGGAATATCAATCTTTGTTGTATATTAAACTTGGACTAACATGCATTTTTACATAACTCGAATGTGATTTTCCATCTTCCCCGATAATCATTTGAATTTTCATGAGATTTTTCATATCTTCCCTGATAATGACTTGTATTTTCATGTGATTTTTCCCCTAATTACAGATTTAACGGAAATTTTTACATTTCTATCAAAGTGTCTTCACCATTGTTTTCAAGTATTGTCAACTAACTTCACATATAGGCTTGTAATAACTTAATAGTACAGAGGGGGAAAGGGATCTGCAAAAAAACATAAAATCGGAATTAAAAAATACTTTATTCATCATATAACATTGTGATATATTGTTATATATTGAAGGAAAATAACTCAAACTCTCAAATCATTCAAATATGGTACCACAAACAATTATTTAACAAAATATCTTTATACTTCAACTTTGAAATTAACGAAACTAGCTGACCTCATAAGATTGCCCACTCTCCGATATCATGTTCTGGAATCGAATTGAGATGATATCTATCCACTTGAGATTTGAAAGTCGAATACTTAAAATTATCTTACAGTTGGGTCTGCTACAACGGAAGTTTCGATTCGATTTCCTATGAAAATTCTGGTGTTATTCACAATATTATGGAACAAACAATGACAAAATGAACAAGTGACTATCATTTTATGATGAATGTTTTATATTTTTTTCTCTGAACCTATTTACTAACCTGATATATAATCAAATGACAATTTGGCACTCACTTACTCATACTCACACCTACCTTCGCTAGATGCCCATTTAGACTAAAGATAATTCACATATTACCAGGAATATTCTGTATATACAGTCATCATGTAAACCAGAGAAAATTACATGTAATAAAGCATTGAATTACATAAATCTCCTGAAAAAATATATCCCTGTAGAATATTACTATCACTCGGAATGCTGGATGATGTGAGCTCTGAATCGTAACCTATTTTCCAAATTTGATCTCGATATTTCAGAAACTGAACGAGCTATTGAGAAAAAAATTAAAAATTCTTGGAACTTTTACCCTTTCAGTCACCTCGTGTACAATTGTAATGCGTTAGTTCATACTACTGCCGTTTGGATGTCAAGTAAAAATTTAATTCATCCTGAGTGATTTCTATAGCAGGAAAGGTGTTACTTCCTTATCTGAATCATAGATCGCTATGCAAATGTAATGAGTTCGATGAAAATGCCCTTTTTCTTAGATGACGCATGTGAATCTGTGAGCAAGCAAGATAAGATCATTTTATTCTTTCGACAAAGTATAGAATATAAGATATTCATTGATATTTTAACGCATTTTTAGTGAATAATTTCACAACTATAGTCAACATGTCATGTGTACAATTATACACAAAATTACTTAATACATGATTTGGGTTTCGTAAAAAAAATCGCAGGCGATATGGCGTTCGTAAATTCATGGTCATAGTATAAAAAAGTAGCGAGGTCTCTAGCTATTCCTCGAAATAAAGTTTTAGATCTTTTACACTTCAAAATGGCAGAAGGAGAATCACCAATCAAAAGGGCATCAGAGCATCCAAATCGGAAAAGAGGCAGACCTTCGTTTGAAAATCAGGAAGTAAAGTGAAGACATGAACGTGAAGTTCGTCATTGGTTGAACTTCAGCTCGACAATATCAGTCATTTACCAGTACATTACAAACGTATTGGTTGTTTGGAAAAATCAAGATGGATGTGCTCAAAATGCACAAAGTACATATTTGTTCACATTCTACCGATTTGTTGTTTCATTCAATAAAGGATGTGATTTTTTTCGAATAGTTCTCATAATGAGTAATTTGTCTACAATATAGACAATTTTTTTCATCCATTCACGAGGAAGATATCAAGAAACAGTTATGAAGTAATGATTTAGAGCCTTACTTGTAAGACATTTGAGTAGAAAATATTTTTTCTCGTGAAAAAAAATAAATTGTGACTGAAAGGGTTAATGCCCAAAAATAATGATACTGAATTTCGAAAAACCCAGTATTATGTGAATTAGATTTGCAGGTTGAATTGATATTTGCTGATTGACATTCTACATTGCTGCTTGTTAAATTTATAGCTCCAGATTTGGGTTTTCTGAAGAAATCAAAATAAATTGAGGTGAAATCAATGATATTCAATGGTATAGAAACTTTACTGTTACGATTTTTTTTGCAGGCGACTTTCAATGTAACAACTGCCAGAAGAGGTACAAGTATAAACGATCCCTGTATCGACACGTAAAGTTGGAATGTAATAAAGATCCAAGGTTTGCTTGCGATCGTGATGGTTGTAACTATAAGGCTCATCAGAAGAACACTCTTAACAGACATGTTTTAATCAAGCATTCGTCAATGGATTCACACAATTTACCTTCTACAGTAGAGCCACACAAGAGGGAATATGCAGTAATATTGCCTAGTTATCTAAATCAGCAATGATTTTTGAAAAGAATGAATAAATGATTTACAATAAAATTGATAGAATCTGGTTTTAAAGTGTAGATTGTATTGACTGAGAAATAAGTAAATAAACTTTAAAAAAACTTTTCAGAGAAAAGCTTTCATTTAAATGCACTGAAAAGAAAAAAAAAATTTTAAGTGAATTAAACCCATCACTTTGTTACATTGCAGAATTTTAACTGATAAAAGATTGTCGCGAGAAGTATCAAGTAAATTCTTGAGACAAGCTTTAATATCATTCAAAATATTAAAATGTAACAAAAAGATGGGTTAAATTCACTTCAAATTCTTTTTTCTTCTTTTTAGTGCATTTAAATGAAAGATTCCAAGTTTATTATTCATGTATGTTTCTCAGTCTCTTCATTTAAATTATTGCGCCATTGTTTCACGTTCGCTTGCCTGGTAATCTACTACTATATAGTTCTTCAATGAGGAGACTTTCCAGCGACTACTTTCACTATTTTTACGGATTTGTCCGATTTTGTTTTCGCAAGTTTTTGCGACTTTTTTGAAAAGAGAAGAGCGAGTGAACCCCTGGCATAAGCACATATTTTTTGTCGTAATTTTCTGAATATCTACGCGTTCTCTATCTAGCTTTCGAGGAGGAAAGAGTGGTGAATTTTTATTCAATGGTCACATAATTTTCACTATTTTTACGGATTTTTTCGATTTCTATTTTGCGAGTTTTCCTAATTTTTTTGGTGACAGGAAAGGGCGTGAACCCCCGATTCATTTTTTTCATCATTATTTTCCATGCCCGAAACTGTTGAAACATTTTCCGAATTCCTTTGTGTTCTCTTTATAGCTTTTGAGGAGGGACAGGAGTGACATTTTTTAACCATAATATTTGACGGTAAGATATTTCGGATTTTTCAGATTTCAATTTTGCGAGTTTGCCAACTTTTTTCGAGAAAAGAGAAGGGGGCGAGCTCTCCTACATAATTTTTTTTGCTTTCTTTGACGTCCATATCCGCCAAGAAAACTTCCGAAACCCTACGCATTCTCTATCGGGAGGCAAGGGGGGCAATTTCTTCCACATTAATGTATTGTCATCGGAAATGAACCAACCTATAAAATTTCAATTCCATAGGATGAGAGGAAGTGGTTCTAATTTGCAAGATTTGTGCCCATCTAACAAACACACATACACAGAGCAAGTTTAATAAAAGATTTTAATGAATTATAATTTTAAAAAATACTTGACATGAGTTTGTAGCTTGGAGGATAAGCCCCGATTAACAATTTTGAAACTCAAATAATTGCCAATTTTAGCGTGCCGCGATCTTAAATTAAGCTTTCTTCAGCAACAAAAAACTGGAAAACTCTCATCCCAATTTTAATAACTGAGGCAAATCGATATAAAACAATATGTAATCATTTTCAACATCTTCATTCTTCCGATTTTATTTTCGCGAGTTTTATTTTTTCTACGAGGAGGGGAGGAGGTCCGAGCACACCGAATGAAATTTATTTTCCGTCGTAATTTTCCACGTCTGAAACCGTCGATAATTTTTCCGAATTTATACGAGATCTGCTTCAGGGGACAGGGAGGTAAAACATTCGCAATACAATAATTTCGATATTTTTCACAATTTTTACGATTTTTTTTTTGACTTATTTGGCGTAATTTTTCACCTCCGATACCGTTATAAAATTTTATGAATTCCTGCGCGTTTTCCATCTAGCCTTCAGGGGTCAGGAAGATTATTCGATGGTCCTATGATTGTCACTAGTTCTAAGTATTTTTTGATTAAATTTTTGCGAGTTTTTGCATATTTAAAAAAAAAACTTTTTTTTTTTTACTTTCAACTCCCTGTATCTCAGAGAGAATGCATTTTAGGACATACATTGATAGAAACTTTTCACCTCGAAATTAGTTGAGGAATCTGTATATGGAGTTTGTCGGTCTTATTCTGACTCACCCTGTATACAAATTGTACATTTTTAGAATCACCATCAAATTTCACATTTACAGTGCGAATCTCAAGTGGATCTGACTAGTTTGTATTTTTCGTGATATACAGGGTGATCTACCATCACTCACATAAAATTTGTCAGTGTGCTCTTCCCACAAACTGGATGAAAACCAAGAGTAATTACAAAATTGTAACAAAAATTTTACGTGATTCATTTGTAGGAACGCGCCGCCGCTGGATAGAAACTGCACTCGTTGCAGGATCACTTTCCCTCTGCCTACATCAGACTTGGGACTGTTAGCAGAACATGTAGGGTAAGATGTGAGATTGAGATTTTACTCACATTACAAAATGGCAAAAATAAATGAAACAGTTCTGCAAATCACATAACCGGGCACAACAGAATTACATGTTATCATATTACAGCAAGGCTCGAATGTTGCTCCGTTACCGTCAATACACAATTCACAATACACAAGTGAAGAATTAGGTTGTACGCGAGCACATACGTTACTTTGAGCACGAACACGAATGACATTAGAGGCATTATCGATGGCTTGCTCTAGGTCCTGTAGCGAGTCAATAGAGTTTGCGTACAGCAAAATTTTCATTTAACCCCACAAAAAAGTTCATAGGAGTAATGTCTGAGATTCTTGTGGGCCAAGAAATGTATCCACCCCGACCTATCCAACGGCGTGAGCATTCGGTGTCCAAAAAGTCTCTCACCACATGACTAGAATGTGGGGAGATCCATCGTGCATAGACCAAATTCGTCTTAACCTTGCCAAAGGTCAAAGAGTTGATCCCTCAAAAAGGCCATAAAAGCATCACCACTTAGCCCCGCTGGTGAACGTTTGGGCCATACCAACTCATTGTTGTAGAGACCTGTCTAAAGGTTTATGGAAAATCGAGACTGTGAACGAAATGGGTGAAAGACATGCGGATTTTCCTGAGCTCAAACATTATTGTTGTAGGAAATATAGATCCCGTCCCTGGTGAATACAGCCTCGCTGCCCATAAAATAGTTCGGGGAAAATGGGGATCTTGTCTGGTGCACTCAAAGAGCTATTTACATTATATTATATTCATAAACAGATAATTGCAGAGAAACAAGCGGTAGTAAAAATTGTTTTTAGAATGTGACTCTTTCTTGGCCGCAGCTTGAAATGTAAATAACGGAGTCTAACGGTGATATGTCATTGGTTTGGATGGCGTCTATTTGGAAATTTTCGAATCACAAGCCCTGGCATTTTCATTTACTGCAGCATATTGATCAGTACCGACTTACGAAGGACTTCAAAATACGTTCACTGTTGAAAATCAAACTGACGATGTTTTGACAATGTTGAAAATCAAACTTTCGATGTTTTGACAGGTGACATACATACGTGCACCAGTGCCAAGTTTACTCAAATTTATGTAGTTAGGACCTATGACGGTTCCTAATTGAATTATCTAGCGGAAACGGGTTATGTCGAGGGATGATTCTGGTTGTTTCCACATATGCCAAGGGCATTTGTTGTGTTTAAAATGTACAACCATGACAAATCGGTAGACAACGACCATTAGCAACTTTGCAATCGGAAATAGTAACATTGCAACACTGCAATGCTTCAGTTCTCATGACATTTTCAAGAGAAGCACGATTGTGTTTTCGTTTGGTCCCTGAAATTCATTTATGCCGTGGCGTATCCATTGCGGTTAACGCCACACAACAATTGGTTAAATCATCACGGATCGCTCTCAAATTTTACAGGTGATTTCGCTCATGAAGGACAAGTACCCAATGAATTTTGTGTCAGTGGTGGTAAATCGCCCAGTATATAAATGACAGGACTCCGCAAACTTCTTATGAGATTTGGGTCCCGGTGGATTCTTTTGAATTCTTGTTATAATTTCGTCCATGTTATTCTCAATCAATGTTACCATTCCGCCATCCCAGAAAAATTTACAATGTTGCTGCTAGGGGGCGTTGAAATCACCCCTTGCGCAGATTAGACTATTCATTTGTGAATCCGGTAACAATATTTTCACTCGTTTCATTATTGCTAATGTTGCACAATATTGTACTGTTTAAAAAAAAAATCTTACCTCCCTCCTCTTCTTCCCCCCAACTCCTATTACGAAACGCATAAACAACAAGTGCCTTTAAATGATCGTCGAATGTTTGATATGCCTGAATAAGGGAAATAGCAGTTTTTATGATTATCCCCCCTCCCCCCAAAGGGCACAAAATGAAAAAAATTCAGGGGATTTTTTGAATTTTTAATATGATGCAGTTCAAGTTATTTTGAATAGAAATGAATTGTGTGATAAATCCCAAAAATTAATAGTTTTGATGCTAGGGGTCGTTGAAATCATACCTTGCTCAGAATAGACTATTCATTATTATAGGTTGAAAGAATAGCTCAACGTATTTTAGTTTAATTATGCTGAACAATTGTGTAAATTTTTATGAAAAAAATCTATAACCTCCCCCTTACCCCCATCCCCTATTTTTAAACACGAAAAAAATTCATTCAAGCCCCAACTCAAATTCAGATTGTTGATGTCTAATTTTCATTTGTTTTCAAGATTTTCACCCAATTAATTAATATTCTACCACTACTACTACGCCCTACTAAGAAGTCATCGAAATCCACCAAGATTTTTTTGAAGGGAGGGAATGTTGAAATTAAACAACTAAACGAATTCCTTAATTTGAGCTGATTTAAAACATTTATATTGATTCACAAGTACTCGAAAATAATTTTTTTCCATGTTTTGAATTAGGGGTTGGGGGAGGTTTTATATACATATTTTTTTTTTAAATTACAATATTGTTCAGCATAATATTAACTGAAATACGTAGAGATATTGTTTCCGACTATAATAATGAATAGTCTATTCTGAGCAAAGTATGATTTCAACGCCCCCAATTAATTTCTATCCAAAATAACTTGAACTGCATTACAATAAAAATTCAGAAAAATCCACCAAAGTTTTTTCGTTTTGGGCCCTTTGGGAGAAGGAGGGATAATCATAAAATACTGCTTTTTCCCTTATTCAGTCATATTGTGTCATAATTGTGTGATAAACCCCAAAAATGAATAGTTTTGATGCTAGGGGTCGTTGAAATCATACCTTGCTCAGAATAGACTATTCATTATTATAGGTTGAAACAATAGCTCTAGGTATTTTAGTTTAGATTATGCTGAACAATTGTGTAATTTTCTATGAAAAAAATCTATAACCTCCCCCTTACCCCCATCCCCGTTTTTAAAACACGAAAATAATTCCTTCAGGCCCCAACTCATATTCAGATTGTTGATGTCTAATTTCCATTTGTTTTCAAGATTTTCACCCAATTAATTGATATTCAAATAATATGAACTACGCCCTACTATGAAGTCATCGAAATCCACCAATATTTTTTTGGAGGGAGGGAATGTTGAAATTAAACAACCAAACGAATTCCCTAATTTGAGCTGATTTAAAACATTTATATTGATTCACAAGTAGTCGAGAATAATTTTTTTTCATGTTTTAAAATAGGAGTTGGGGGAGGTTTTATATATATATTTTTTTAAATTAAAATATTGTTCAGCATAATCTTAACTGAAATACGTAGAGATATTGTTTCCGACTATAATAATGAATAGTCTATTCTTAGCAATGCATGATTTTAACTCCCCCAATTAATTTCTATTCAAAATAACTTGAACTGCATTATAATAAAAATTCAGAAAAATCCACCAAAGTTTTTTCGTTTTGTGCCCTTTGGGAGAAGGAGGGATAATACTGCTTCTTCCCTTTTTCAGTCATATTGAATCATTCGGCGATATATTTAAAGGCACTCAAGAAATATTTTTTTTACGTTTCGTAATAGGAATTGGGGAAAGAAGGTGAGGGGTAAGATTTTTTTATAAAACAGCACGATATTGTGCAACATCAGCAACAATAAAATAGGTGAAAATAGTCTAATCTGCGCAAGGGGTGATTTCAACGCCCCCTAGCAGCAAAACTGTTCATTGGTTGAGAATTACATACCAAAAATTAAAAAAAAACCCACCTGGACCCAAATTCCATAAGGAGTTTGCGGGGTCCTTTGATGAATGGGACTAAAATCAGATTCTGGACAATTTTTTTTGAAAACGCGATGTGAATGGGGGTTTTGAGAGTCTGCCTTTGTTTCAGTCTGTTGCTTGAATTTAAGTTGGTTGTCTTGAAATGTACGTATTTCATAGGACTACTTTTGTTCCAAAGCTCAAATGTGGATTTGAAAAAGTTACGAAAATATTCTGTCTTCATTTCAAACGAGTCACACTCTATTACCAGAAATGTCATGGCAACAAAAAGTTGTCAACACGATGACAATGAGACACCACCTCAATAATATTTTTCTTATAACTGCATTTAGTTCCACAACTTTCTGCAGCTGTTCCTATAAGTTTGCATGCTTTATAATTTTCAGGGCAAAGTTATAAAAAACAATGACTTCGACGGAAGTAGAGAACACCACATAAATATCTCACAATAATAGTAATTTACGTAACAAGTCCGGAAAATATTGTTTTATTTGGACGAGTAGACCAAATTCTAGGACGAGCGTTAGCGAATCCTGGAAGTCCAAAAAAACTGTTTTCGGATGTGTTGCGTACACTATTTTTTCGGCTACCATGTAGAATAACGAATCAATGAGACGCATTTAATCTAAGAGACGAAAAGAGGTCGACCTTCACCCATCTGTTAACCGGATGAAACATACCTTTTATGAAGTTACATAAATAGACGAATACGCCTGAAATGGGTTGCCTATTAGTAGGGGAGGTTGCCGCAAACTTTCAGGGGCGATTTCACTGAGAATGGGGTTGGATGAAACATACCGTTTATGAAGTTACATAAATAGACGAATACGCCTGAAATGGGTTGCCTATTAGTAGGGGAGGTTGCGTCAAATTTTCAGGGGTGATTTTACTGAGAATGTCCATCCGTTTATACCTTAATATTATCTCTAAAGTGAAGAAAAAATATGTTAGCTGATGCGACTCCGTGACTTAAGATTGTGAGAGGCTGCGGATCTCGCGAGAAAACAACGATTTTTGGAGTATTTTACTGAAGGTAATAATTTGCAAATAGCTAAATGATTGAATTAGAATCGTGAAAAAACGGAGGAATAAACATGTTTGCTGCATAATTTCTGTGACTTAACCTGTTAGCTGCGCGTATGAATATGTAAGATAAAGTTTGAAAATTGGACCATTTTACCAAGGCAATGATATACTCAATAGTAATCAGTTTGAAAATTATAAACAAACATGTTAGCTGGTGCTCAGGTGTGAATAAACTTGTTAGCTGCGCGTATGAATGTGTAAGAAAAAGTTTTAAAATCGGATCATTTTACCGAGGCTGAAAATGATATACTGAATAGTAATCAGTTTGGAAAATCATTAAAAAAAAACATGTTAGCTGGTGCTCAGGTGTGAATAAACCCGTTTGCTGCGCGTATGAATATGTAAGAAAAATTTGAAAATCGGACCATTTTACCGAGACTTAAAATGATATACTGAATAGTAATCAGTTTGAAAATCATAAAAAATATGTTAGCTGGTGATCAGGTGTGATTAAACCTGTTATCTGCGCTTCCTTTGTGCAGCGCGCTGTCATACCATTGCTGTGTGCGCTGGTCCGATTCACTTCAATATCAATTCATGTATAATATTTATTTATATAACAGCTGTTCTTTGTTACTGTATAATGAGAATAAATACACTATAAATCTACATCAGATTGATAAAAATCAGTCGATTCCTGACTGCAATCTGTTGTAATCTCATTGTTTGAAAATTTCTTTCTTCCAAAGAGCAGCTACCTGGATCAGTTTCTGTACTACGTTCGAAAAACATCTGTTGTATCCAAATATCTGGCATCTGCGAAATTGAAGCGTGTCTAACATTATTATTATTCATACGCGCAGCTACCAGATTTAATCTCACCTGTATGAGCACCAGCTTACATGTTTTTTATAATTTTAAAACTGATTACTATTCAGTATATCATTTTCAGCCTCGGTAAAATGGTTCGATTTTCAAACTCTATCTTACATATTCATACGCGCAGCTTATGGTGGATTTATGCAGCAATCATAAGTCATAAGTCTTAAGTCATAAGGAAGAATATTCGTCAATGATTGGTTGGTCCGTATATTCCAACCAATCATTGACGAATATTCTTCCTTATGACTTAAGACTTATGACTTATGATTGCTGCATAAATCCACCATTACAGGTTAAGTCACAGAAATTATGCAGCCAACATGGTTTTTCACCTTAGTAAAATACTCCGAAAATCATTATTTTCTCGCGAGATTAGCAGCTTCTCACAATCTTATATCACGGATCTGGACCAGCTAACATGGAAATTTTCTCTCAAAAACATAAGGAAAGCCTTCACTAGAAAATTCAGCTTCTGTAAAATGCTTCGGTGAAATTTGACGCTACCTTCCCTACTATATCAAAAGGTGGTCATGACTATATCCAGTGAGTTTCAAAAATTTGCACCATGTGGAAACTTTTTTATTATCGATTTGTCAGAAAATTTTATTCTTCATAAATATTGGTGCATTACGGAGTAGTTGTATTCGACTCATCAAAATTCTAAATTTTCAAACGGTGTACTGGGTGTCCCAAATTCCAGCCTCATCATTGGGATTTCGGAAACCAGAAGAGATACGAGGTCGGTTAAATGGATGCAAAGTTGCGCAATTTGGTGCTCATTGAAACGCCGCTTTCATATTTGAGAAATTCCGAATACTTCCGAAGATTTTTGGAAAAACCGATTATTCGCGATTTCATTTTAATTTTTTTGTGACTCTATTTGAATAGATATAATAAAACAAATTTCACATTCTCATTGCTACTTTTTCTGTTCTACAAAATGGTGTTATCAGATTTTCAAACAGACGTTTCGTATTTGAGCTGCCATCATCAACTTTGTTTTTTTTAAATACGGCCCTGGATTTTTTATTATGGATTTTAAAATCTTCTAATGTCCCAAAACAAATGATGTATCGCACATATTCGAAAAGTTTATATTAATAGCATTTTCCATAAGAACTCATGTGTTAGAGAGATACAGATAAAAGATTTCTGGTAAGATCTTAGCAGGACATCGTTAAAATAATTTTTTCGAAAAAGAACGATACATCATTGTTTTAAGGACCTCAGAAGCTCCTAAAAATTGATATAAAACAATGTGTGATGTTCAACAATTAATAGGCATGATTTTTTAATTATTCCAAAAAAAGTCATACAAAAACTATAAAATTGAATACCCAATGAAAGTTAAAGCAAATATTCAAATTGTAATCCACCTGCTTGAATGCATTTTCGTGTCAGTCTGTGAAGTTTATGGATGGCACGCTGAATGGTCCTTGCAGGGATAGCCCTGATCTCCCTTATTAGGTCTTGTAGTAATACTTCAAGATTTTTTGGCGTGTTTCGATAAAGACGGTTTTTGAGAAATCCCCAAAGAAAGTAGGTCGGGGCTTCTTGCTGGCCAACGTACGGGACCTTGGTTTCCAATCCATTTATTAGGGAATAATTCATTTAATAAATCTCCCCTTATGAGGTGGTGCACCGTCTTGTTGTCACCATAGTTGGCGTAATACGCCCAAAGGTTCTTCCATTAAGGAATCCAATATAATGGTCCTTATTAATTCTGCATATCTATAGGAATTTAATTTTCCTTGAATAAAAAACGGGCCGATAATTTTATTGTGCCACATACCGACACATACGTTAAATGATTGTCGTCCCTGAGGTTTTACTTCTTGATTCTGCCTTGGGTTTTCTATTGACCAATAATATTCGTTATGTCTGTTAAATAGTCCATCTGTTGAAAAACTGCATTCATCTGTCCATATAGTTTTATTTAGGAAGTCATCATTTTCATTAATTTTATTTTGCAACCAGTTACAAAATTCTAATCGTCTCTCAGCATCGCCAGGTCTTAGTGTTTGACTAATATGGGTTTTGTTAGGTTTATATCCACGCATATTTGAAGTTCTCCAAACTCTCATTCGCGGTAATCCTACCTCTTCTGAGAAAACTCTAACTGAAGCTCGAGGATTATTATTGGCCTTAAAAAATAATTTAAAATTATTCATTTTACTTTCTACTTTGTAACAGTTTTCAAACTTATAGTGTTCAAGATCATTTGTTCCTCTTCTGGATCGATTCGTGTTCCATATTCAACCCTTGGCTTAACAAAACTTCCGTACTGAGCTAAATTATTATCAATATTAGCAAAGTAACTATAATGCGGCTGCCGTCTTTCTGGATATTCCAACAAATAGCGAATTTCGATTCGAAATAAAATAAATCCTTTTCATGTCTCGTTTTTCTTAGTTAGAAAAAGTCATTTTCGTTTAATAAGCGTTAACGATTAGTGAACGAACAGTGAACTGTCAAAATATTGGATAATTTAAACATTAACAATTGAACTAAGATAGCCAGAATGCACGATGCACAGCCACTTTGATAAAATGCAATTATTTTTGTTAATATAGCCTAGGGCCTAGAGTTTGAGGGATGACACTTCAATTATATTATTTATTAACCACCCACTTTTATGTTAGTTTTTGAGTTTTATGCAGTGCGTTATTGCAAAAAAAGTTTATTTAACTCTATTAAAAATCTAATTTTTGTCTGTCTCTAACTCATGAGTTCTTATGAAAAATGCTATTAATATAAACTTTTAGAATAAGTTCGATACATCATTCGTTTTGGGACATTTGAAACTTTTAAAATCTATAATAAAAAATCCAGGGCCGTATTTAAAAAAACAAAGTGGATGATGGCAGGTCAAATACAAAACGTCTGTTTGAATATCTGATAACACCATCTTGTAGAACAGAAAAAGTAGCAATGAGAATGTGAAATTTGTTTTGTTATATCTATTCAAATAGAGTCACAAAAATATAAAAATGAAATCGCGAATAATCGGTTTTTTCCAAAAATCTTCGGAAGTATTCGGAATTTTTCAAATATGAAAGCGGCGTTTCAATGAGCACCAAATTGCGCAACTTTGCCTCCATTTAACCTACCTCGTATCTCTTCTGGTTTCCGAGATCCCAATGATGAGGCTCGAATTTGGGACACCCTGTACAGGGGGGATAAAAATAGAATTTTTATCAAGAGTAAACTACCCTGGCTGTGATTCAAAATTCTAATATTTCGAACATTTCAGTTCTTATTTGTATTATATATTGAAATTCAAACAGAAGATAGGTACCAACAGAAACATTCTAATTCTTATTTATATAAATATTAATATTAAAATTCAAGCACTTCCCGTACGTCCGGGAAGTACGTACTTCCCGGACAAGGCCAGGAAGTGCTACTTTCCCAGAGAAAAAGTGTTCGGGAAGTGAACACTTCCCGGATGGTTGCCGAAAAAAGTGCTTTTCCTCCCGCGGATATTAAAATCCCCCAGTTCGCTTCGGACATCAAACTATCAGCGGGAGAAAATGCTCTTTTTTCTTTTTTGGTACGTGAATACCAATGTTGGAGTTTATGTACATCTCTTACTGCGTTTGAGAATTGTGTGAAAAATATACATTAGTTTTTCACTATCTGTTCTATTCTATTCGTGAAACCAAATATACCATTGACCTGACTGTAGAATGATGTTGTGAAAATATACTTAATCTTCCAAAAATTACCGGCTATCTGTTTTAGGTCTCTTCTGGTGTACAAAATGTGGAAAAACCTACAAGGCAAAGGGATCACTCAAACGACATGAGAAATTTGAATGTGGCGATATAAAGGCTTTTAACTGCCCCATAGATCACTGTATATTTGGAACCACACGGAAGTATTTGTTATCAAGTCATCTGAAACAAAAACATAAGGTTCTAGCCGGGAATTACATTTTGTTAGACTGAAAATGTATTCGCCTCTATGACTTGGACGTCCACATCAAAGAATGTGAACGGTAAACGATTTCTAGTCATTTTTTAGGCAAAGTAGCCTAATTTTATCAAATAAATTTTTAATAGAAAATGAGTTTTAAAACATGAATTTGTCGTTTCAGTCAAGTTAGGTCATAGAAATATTGTATGTATATTATTTATGTTTTAATAGGATTAATATATATTTCATGCGGAAATCTTTATTTACGTAAATAGGTAAGGACGTACCAAAAACCCTACCAAAAAAAAAGAAAAATAGGTCCGTTGGCGAAACTCTGTATGAGAACAAAGAAGTAAATGAGGCCATATTAATAATGTCTATGGTAGAAGGATTTTTTTTCGAGAAGAAAGGGGCAAATGTGATTATTGGAATTGCAAAATTAGTCATAGTACAACCTAAGCAAGTGACGCATGTTTTTGAATTATTTTTCATAGACTGGAGGTAAGTGACAGATTTTGGTATACGATTTTACTTTTGGAGAATATTGTCGGTATATCCTCATGATGATGATGCATGAATCAAAGAGTTGTCGTAGGTTCTTCATTTTAAATAATAATAGTATTTCCGAAAATTACGTGTTTCGGTACATTTCCAATCAGGCTGCCTTGTATTTTGTAATGAAATGATAGAACTGGGCCGTGGTGATCAACTGGTAGTGCGTTCGCCTCGCATGCGTGGGGTCGTGGGTTCGATCCAACGAATCACCGGTCTCGTGCTCACACAAGTCTCTCTCACACTTCTGAGGGTTGCGCGTAGGGGTGCAATCGGTTGACGGAATTAATAATTCTTTTTTTTAACTGAAATACTCGAGAAACCACTGGATTACAGTTAGGTTGGGCGGAGAATTCCCCTTTTCAAATGAAAGTTTACGTTACCATACCAGCCATTCGGACCCACCTTAACGGCCTGCCAATGGTTTTTCGAGTATTTTAGTTTTATTATTTCATCACGAAACACATGGCAGCCTGTGTAAAATCGTACTCGAATAGTGATAATTAATAATTTTATAATATGAAGAACCTACGACGACATGCTTTATTATCATGAGGATATACGGACAATACCGTCCTCAAAAAGGCATACTCAGAAAAATCGTATTCCAAAATCTGTCACTATCCCCCGGTCCATAACACTGGATGTAATGAAAACAAAGGAAAGACAATCTAACCACCCTTAATATAAACGACAATACGCGTTTTTTTTATTATCAAGTATTGTGAAGTTACACCTTGAATATAATCGAGAATAATTGAACGAAGTTTATGTACAACTGAAATTTATTAGAATATAAACTGAGAAAATGGATGGTGAGTATTACCAGAAATATGGTAATTTTTACAAAGATTTTTGGTACTATATGTGAAAGCAATTGAATATGGTAACGTTTAAGAAAAATGTATTTATTTGTACCATTTATGGTAATGTCTACCAGAATATTATTCTTATCACCATTAACATTTTTGTATTGTTAGATATCATATTATGATGAATTTTAAAATACTCAGACATTAAGTAGGTTGTTGATATATACAACTGATGAAACATCTTAAGATTACCTATGTTCTCATCATATCCAGCATAAAGAAACTCAAGACTCATGCATATTTGCCACCATCGCCTTTACCCCCCTCAAAGAAAACACCCTTCGACCATGAACATATTTTTGGGTTCTTTTGATTCTACATTTTCATGACCAAAGAAATGTTTTCACAAAGTCTCAACATCGGACCAATTTTTTTGATATTCGTGTTTTACCTGTAGCATACGATTTATGTCATAGTATTGATCTTGGAGACAGCTCTAATTATCTGTAGAAAAAATCAGCGCAGTTATTTTTTTGTAAACTATAACAATGGCATGAAAGAGTTGAAAATAATCTGTCGATAACTTTTTCGGATATTTGAAATATATTATGTAAACATGATATGTATTCTATTTTATTTTATGTAATTTGAACATGATTTTCACTTATAAGTGTCAAGAGATTATGTCTGTCGAGATTCGATCAGCGTAGATCACTTAAATTCAGAAGTATTCAATTAAAAGACTGTTTCTACTAGAAACCAAAAATTTCTTTTTCAATGCCAAATGAAAAATTCAATCAATATAGTTAATTGGGAGTGAGTTTAAAACATTTTTTTTCTGAAAAAATGTAAAAACCATTGTTACCAGTGAGCTACTTAGCTGACGTATTTCAATTTATCTCGTTGAAAGTATTTCTTTCATCAATTGATGGCTTTCTACCCCATAGTTTGATAATACCTCAAAATACTTTTTTTTTTATTCAGTCTATTTTTATCAATTAACGGCTGCAAATATCAAAAAACTGTGAAGAACATAAAACCTGAGGCATAATATAAGCTTTTTATGACAATCATGGTTTTTTTCGATCATAAGGTGCCCACCCACTCATGTAACTATTGCCTGAAGGAAAATCATGACCCCAAAATTATACCACAGTATCTGACCTATAGACTATTTCCTTGGTGAGATGTGGAAATGGCATAGCTGGGAGCGGTATCAATCCATACTTTGAGAACGTTTGGCATAAGCATCAAAATGTGTTGACCATTTTGTTATCTCTATCTTATATTACGTTCTAAGCATTCCAAAAACCTTGATATCAGTATCAATGTTACTGCCACAGCCGAGATTGTACAAATCACCAATGAACATTTAGACTTCCAACTAGCACACCTATATTGGGAGAATATTTTGAACAATTGGCAGAATAATTGAAACGCAATATTGGCGAGAAAAAAAACATTCGGCGATATTGGTACAATATTATTGGAATAATAATGGCGAAATATTCTCGAAGCAATATTGGCCTCAAAATATTTAGCGATATTGGTACAATATCGCTGGAACAATATATTCAATGTTTATAGTGGTGAAAAATGAAATGTGAACAGTTGGCGATATTAGTCCAATAATATAATTGTTATTCCCTTCAACCGATTGCACCCCTACGCGCAACCCTCAGAAGTCTTCGAAAGACTTGTGTGAGTTAGGGAAGACGCAGCCCTTACCTTTTAACGTGTAATGCCATGCACGAGACCGATGACCATGCGGGGATTTGAACCCTTGAACCTACGCTTGAGAGGCGAACGTTCTACCAGCATTACCAGCACGACCACTATGGCCCATATTGTTTGTACGTTTTAAAAATAGTTGGAATTAGTCTTGAAGCGATAATGGACTCAGCGATATTGGTCCAATATCATTTGTAGAATATTCAAAGTGAATATGAATGTGCCTTGGTGAATTAATGAATGTCGAATAACTTTGAGCTTATACAATAGGGAATATGCATAATTTTTTAAAATTTGTTTAATCAATTTTTTACTTCGTTACAACATAGTAAAAAATATAAATACGGTTGAAAGTCTTGGAATTAATTTTTAAAGTAATATATAAAATACCGATTGAATTTGACCTATTGGAACGCCTCCATTTTCGCGCGCTGTGGATGACGTCACATGGCGCGATTAGTGTTGTTCTTCTTCAGTGTCGTTCGTTGAGACGTACTCTGATTGCTCTACTTGCTTGAAGTTGATATTTTATAAAAGAGTAAGACAAATGCAGTACAAGTGTTAGAGATAGATGAACATCTGTGAAAGTGATCTGGATCAACCAGAGCAGTCTTCAATGAACAAAGCTTTCTATAATTATGGCCATTGATTGACAGTTATTAATTGGGTTAGGGATTTGCAGTTTTATCTTAATAGCTATTACGATAATGGAAAATGCTAAAAAACCATTTTAAAGGTATTGTCTAGTACCAGAATACCAAAACACAACTATAAGTACACCAAATAAAGTTTTTTTATTCTGTTTCAAGAGATGCGACAATACGTAGACAATGGTGTGAGGTTATGAGAAGAGGCGAAGTATCTCCAATATCACATTTACATTGTTGTGAAGATCATTTCAATGTGAGTACATTGTATTTCGATAGTTAACATGAAGTGCATTGATCAGAAGTGAGTTTTGTATGCATAAATGTTTTGTATATCAAGCGGGAGATAACTGTTTATACCTGCCTCACCTAAATTACAAAAGGAAAACTATCATTTGATAAACTATTACTACTTATCAGTTCAGGTATTGTCGGATTGTGCTTTGACAAAACCGCTTTCAGTCTTGATAATTTACAATATTGCCACTAGACCAAAATCGCACTATGTTATGAAAAACACTACAAATACATAAATAAAAACAAATTTTCTATGAAAAAGATAAATGTCATAACGTGCCATGTGACGTCATTCTTCGTTTCGACCAATGGTGTTTCGCAAATTTGAATTCCGCGCGCTTATTATGTAGTTTTTGATTAAAGTTTTATGGAGTTGAATACAAACCAAATGATAAACTAATGGTGTAGGTGTAATGTCCAGACAATAAAGTATCGGAGGTAAAAAAATCAAGTAAATTTAAATCACTTGCATATTCCCTATTACCGGTCCCCTTCAGTTAATCAATGTGACAACAGAGTCTGCCTATTGGTCGCCCTAACCATTCAGTAAACTGTCTTGAAAAGTAGTTGTGAGAAGTATTTAATATATTTTCTCAGGATTTAGAAGTCGTTCTATATGTACAGCCTCCTAGAAGTTGTTCATCCAGGTTTGATCATAATATATTTTAATACGGTTTATTGAATACTCAGTCAATATTCAAAATTTGATCACGGATAGGTATTCTTAATAATATTGTATCAATATTATTATTTCAATATTAGCGTGAGGTTGTCGTAAGAATTTTAATCAAATGAGTTCATTTAATTTGTTGAATATTCGTGAAATAATATCCAACCAATGTGCTACCAAACTTGGATATATAACATTACTTTTCATCTCTAGAAACGACATGAGAAGAATATTGGGATTGCACTATTTATTCTAGATGTTGAAAGCAATATGTGGACAATATTGTTTCATCAATATTGGTGTATTTTATTAAACCAATATTGTCCCAACAGAAGTTAGTATGATTTGTTGAATATAGTTGAAATAATATTCAACCAATGTGCAATCAAACTTGGGTACACATTATAGTTTTTCATTCTTAGAATCGATGAGTTGAGTACTTGGGAATGCAATATTTATTCTAAATAACGAAAACAGTGTGTAGACAATATTGTCTTATCGATATTGGTAGAAATCATTCCCCCAATATTGACACAATGTTAAAGAGCTGCCTATACGATTTACTGACAGATGAGGAAACCGTCTGCTGGGCATGAATTATCATTCTTGGTGTTGCCCCAAGTCGCCTGGACGCAATTTTCGGAGTTCTCCAGGTCAAGGTTAAGGAGGGGGGTCGTTTGAAAACCAATCAGTTTGTGACAGATCCGGAAACCGTCTGCTGATTTTATATATCGGTAGATATGGTCCTCGACATACATTCTGCCAAGTTTAACCCGCGAACGAGGTCAAGATCCAGAGTTGAGCCCAAAATATTGCGATTTACGAGTGTCGCCCATTATGTCTATCACATGAGTGACGTGACAGGTTCGGAAACCGCTCAAAAACTTTTCGGTTTTGTTGAGACTCACTAGATTCTGGATACCAGGTCACACAGGCCTAGAAGGAAACGAAATAGCGGACGCCCTAGCAAAAGGGGGGGGGGGCGAAACAACTTTCACTGGACCAGAACCGGTAATCGGTTTAGCATATAGCACTGCCCAGAATCTCATAACAGCTTTGGCAGACAATAAAAGACTAGTCTACCAGGCCTAGCCCATTCCAAAGCATTTATTGCTTATACAAGGAAAAAACAGGACTCTGACAAACTGCTAGAACTCGGTAGAGCATATCTCACAGTTATGGTAGGTTTGCTTACTGGCCACTGCAAACTCAAACATTACATGCATAAAATCGGACTTGCACAAGATGCAGAGTGTCGGCTATGCATGGAGGATGAGGAAACGGCTAAACACATGTGTGTACATGCCATGCAGCGGCCAGAACCAGATTTTCAATATTTGGCGAAACGACAGTAAGGCCAGAAAACCTGGTAAATTGTTCTCCTAATACATTCCTCAATTTCGTTGAGAGATTGGATATAATGGGAGAAATATAACCAGGGGTGAGCCACAATAGGCCATTGATCGCAGTGGAAGGCCTGATACGTTGAAACCTAACCTACCAGAGGTATGAGGAATTGCCACCAGCAAACGCGCAGCTGGTCAAGGGCCATTTTGGCACCACTTTGAAATTGCCGAAAATTCGCTAAATGAATAAAAAAATAAGTTATGAAAATGTCTGATGCTTTTGCTTTTTTCATATACCTTTATGTGTAACGAACAAGAAAAACCAAACAGCAGCAGTTTTTAGCCGAAAATAGTTTTTTTACGTACAAAAAACGAACAGCTTTTGCGGATGAATTACTCAATCGTACGACGAATATTCAATCATTTCACACTTATTGAGCACATGCATTAAGGTGTTTGATAATAGTGCGTGAAAATAGACCCAGCATCCCCACACGCCTCCTCCAACCCTCAAAATTTCAAAAAACCGGTAATCCATGATAAATGCCTTTTTTAGATTCTCTCAAGTTTCAATAAGCTGTAAACATTGTAAAACAAATATAATTATGAGCGTATGTAATGCGACGGCTTTAAGTGTATATTTTTCAAAATTTGTTAACCATATTATTTCTCCTAATGCTTGCTCCTGAAGCGATTTGAAATGGAGAAGACATTACTATAAGTGTTAGAAAATATCAATCTCAATCCATATCATAGTTATTTTTGATTTCAACGAAAACTTCCTTGAACTTTTACGAAATTGCTGGACAAGTCGACAAGTGAAGCATTGCGCTCTCGTCGTGATATGACGCACGCATCATCGCATATGGATTAACATTTTCTAACACTTATGGTAATGTAATTTCTATGTCAAATCGCTTCAGGAGCACGCATTGGATGAAATAAGTTGGTTAACAAATTTTGAAAAATGTAAACTCAAAGTCGTCCCATTACATCCGCCATGATTATTTTTGTTTTACAATGTTTACAGCTTATTGAAACTGGAGAGAAGAAGCTGAAAAAGGTATTTTTCCAAGGATTAACGGTTTTTTGAAATTTTAAGGGGTGGAGTGGCGGAGGGGGTGGGATGATGGATCTATTTTCGCGGACTATTAACAAGCAACCTACTGAGTGTGCCCAATAAGTGAAAAATGACTGAATATGACTCGTACCATTGAGTAATTCATCCGCAAAAGCTGTTCGTTTTTTATACTAAAAAAAACAATTTTCTGCTAAAAACTTCTGCGGTTTGGTTTTTCTTGTTCGTTACACATATAGGTATATGAATAAAAAGCAGCAGACATTTTCATAACTTATTTTTTTATTCATAACAAAATATGTAGAATTTAGCGATTTTTCGTTTATTTCAAAGTTCTGCCATAATGGCCCTTGGCCAGCTGGGCGTTGCTGGCAACATTTTCTCATACCTCTAGTAAATCCCAATACAACCCGAAAGGTTTTGAGCGGTTTCCGGACCTGTCACTTCACTCATGTGATAATCATAATGGGCGACACTCGTAAATCGCGGTTTTTTTGGCATAAGTCTGGATCTTGAGCTCGTTTGCGGGTCAAACTTTGCCATAATGTATGTCCAGGACCATATCTACCGAAATATAAAATCAGCAGACGGTTTCCGGGTCAGTCACGAACTGACTGGTTTTCAAACGCCCCTCCTCCTTAACCTTGACATGGAGAAATTCGAAAATTGCATCTAGGCGACTTGGGGCAACACAAAGAATGATATTTCATGCCCAGCAGACGGTTTCCTTACCTGTCAGTAAATCGTATAGGCAGCTCTTTAACTATAATAATTCACATTCAGAAGGGGTTGAACCAATATTCCACCAATATTATTAGTATTATATTTATTTTCAATATCCACCCATATTGGATAAATATTATTTTTTCATATAATATATCCATTTTGGCCCAATATCAAACCAAGATTCAGCCAGTATGAGGTGCTACCTGGGTTATAGTATTTCCAGTTTTTGCTTCTTGAGTAATTCCTCTACAATGAAAATTGGCAGAGTTATTTATAGGTCTGACTGTTTTCATTCTATCCAAAATTCTTCAATGGAAAGTATAGAATTGATGTTATTTGTCTATTTAAGTACGGTTGTTAGCTTCAGAGATACTCATCTAGTCAACAATTTTGATGTTTATTCTTGTTTCAGATTCTTCGTTTTTTTATGACGAAATGAAACTTCTTTTCATGTGTACGAAATGCGGAAGAGGATATAAATATAGGAAGAATGTTTTAGCACACATCAAGTACGAATGCAGCGTACCAAAGCAGTTTGAATGCAGATTGTGCAGCAAATCATTTTCGCAAAAGAGGTATTTGAGGTACCATTATATTACCAACCACGATTCCAGTTGGAAGTGAAGAAACTCGAATCTTTTCGAAAATGGACACCTGACAAGTAGTTTGCAAGCTGATGAATTATTTGTTTCGGGTTTTTGATATTGAATAAATATTTAGAATGTCTTTTTGCAAGCCTTTATACAATTTGCCTTGTTTGTCTGTTTATTTATTTGTAACTTTGGATGAAATTGACAACACAGAGGTTCATCGGATTAGGGAAATAGATCATTTGATAAAGATTAATTTAATACCGCACACCATTAAGTTTGAACAAACTTCCGATAGAAACGGTTCCAAATTGAAGCATCATTTGAGAATAAAATAAGACTTAGATGCATCTAGTAGCCTATGACCAACACCGTTAAAGAAAATAAATCATCAAATTTATCGAAATTTTTTTTGTGTTTCTTGAACAATTTGCTATGCGTCCCTCTAATTCCAGGTAGGTAACACTAGTCCAGCAATAGGGAAAAGTGCGTGCAAAAATTAATATCCAAAAAAAAATGAGCGTATAGAAAATTGAAATTCAGCATGAGTTTCTATTTCATGCGACTCGATCGTGATTACCGAACATTACCTAAAAAATTGGCAAAGTTGTGAAAAGCAGTTTTTTGTTGATAACTAAAAAACTACAGCTTCGATCGGAAAAAGTCAAATTAGGAAATTGTAGGTATTATAACGATCTATCAATTGAATGACTTATAATTTTCCGATATCATTGATAGTTTTCGAGTTATATCGGAAAATCCGTGAAATATCGGGTTTTCCATAACTCGTTAACTATAAGGTATACAAACCTATGACCTATGACAAGCCAAAAGAGTATTTCTTAAAAAATTGGGAAACATTGATTATTTGTCAAAATATATGAAGTTATCCCAAAATAGATGCTCTTTAGCTCGGGGAATCATGCTACAGTAACGATTCATGGCTCAATTTTTTCTGTAACAGTTGTTCTTTCATATTATCGAATAAGTATAATATTGATATTTTTAATTTTTTTACATGTTATTTCTAAACACATTGATAAATTTTGTTTTTATATAAATAACTTTTATGAAAATGGATTTCTAGCATGATTTCAAGCATTAAAAAAAAATTGAATTCCGATCATCACTAGTAGCCGAGATCATTTTTTATTTCAAAAGAATCTGGAAGACACAATAATCATCGTACAGCAGTCACCTTCATGGATATTAAGGTTGAATACCTATATTTTCAATAAAAAAATACTAGGATATGTCTAGTTCATTTGCAGCATTATTAATTGATGACCAAAGTGCGGCGTGCAGGCGCGGATCGCTATAGCTGTAGCGGGTGGCGGAGTGGGGATAGCACAGAAAGTTTATTTCGTGCGTTGCAAGTGGCTTGTGCTCGAAAAATATTGAGTATCTGGGCTTGTTGTTCACGTACGTTTTCTTTTGCAATGTACACTACTACTTGAAATTGAACCAATAACTTTTCTTTTCTTTTCCAATAACACTGTCAGGACGAAAGTGTCTTTAATGTCAACAGTATTTGTATCCCCACTGCGCCACCCTCTAAAATTGCTTCGCTCCGCGCCTGCACGCCTCACTTTGTTCATCAACTAATAATACTGCAAATGAACTAGACATATCCAAGTATTTTTTTATCGAAAATATAGGTATTCAACCTCAATATCCATCAAGGTGACTGCTGTATGATGATTATTGCGCCTTCCAGATTTTTTTTAAATGAAAAAATAATTCATGCTAGAAATCGTTTCTATAAAAACAAAATTAGGAAATTTATTTAGAAAAAACACGTAAAAAAATTGTGCATTTTTTTTCAAGTAACTTTTTGACACTTAATATTAATAAAATCAATCAATATGCTTATTCGATAATATGAAAGTACAACTCTTACATGAAAAAATAAGCCCTAAATCGTTACTGTAGCATCATTCCCCGAGCAAGAGTAGCCATATTGAGAGAGCATCTTTTGTGAGAAAACTTCATATAATTTGAAAAATAATCGATATTGATAAATTTTTTTGAAAATACTTCTTTGGCTTGCCATTGGCTACACAAAACTGTAAGAAACAATTTTCAATACCTTACAATAAACGAGTTATAGAAAACCAGATTTTTTACGGTTTTTCGGATATAACTCGATAAGTATCAATGATATCAAAAAATTATAGGTCAATCAATTGATAGATCTTTCTAATACCTACAATTTCTTGATTTAACTTTTTTTGATCGGAGCTGTAGTTTTTTAATTAACAACAAAAAACCGCTTTTCGCATCTTTACCAATTTTTTAGGTTATGTTCGGTAATCAGGATCGAGTCGCATGAAATAGAAACTCATCCTGAACTTCAATTTTCTATACGCTCATATTTTTCTTTTTCGGATATTAATTTTTGCACATTGAACATTGGGCCGCTTTCTCGTTTCTTGGACTACACTCCAAATCCAATTGGTTCAGCAGTAGTTGTGAGAAAATATATCATTCATGTTTGAATTAAATAAAATTGGCCCCAAAACAATTCCTTGAGGCACTCCAGTCGACACCGGTTTTTCAGTGCTACGTCTCCTTTTTCTAAGTAACTTTCGGATGATTTTTGTGGCAGTCTTCGTATGCCAGCATCTTCGAAGGCATCCACATCTGTGAATGGTTCACAGTATCAAACGCCTCCCCCAATCAAGAAATGTCACTGCTACTGATCAATGGACTTATATATTGAGAAAATTTAGCACTGAAGGGCGTCATCAGTTGAGATTCCTTCTTAGAAACGGATTTGCAGCTCCGAAATGAGACTTTATTCATCTATTAATTTTGCGTTTTTCATTAATTTTGACAAACATGGTCGATATTGTTCTATAATTACACATATTCTCGTTTTGGCCTTCTTTATAGAATGGAGAAATAAGAGCAGTTTTGAAGTGAGATGGATATATTGTTACTGAAAATTGTTATTAAAATTGTTATTTCCGTCAATCGATTACGCGCAACCTTCGAGACTTGTGTGAGCTAGGGAAGACGCAGCCCTCACCTTTCAACGTGTGATGCCGTGCACGAGACCGATGAGCATGCGGGGATTTGATCCGTCGACCCTTCGCTTCAAAGGCGAACGCTCAACCAGCACGGCCACCACGGCCCATATTGAACAAGCAATAGAGGTTTTTCCCCCACAAAATGAAAGACGCAAATGATACTACTTTTCATAAGATAGTTTGTTAATGAAAACCCCAGTTTTTCGCCCCATCAAAATCGCTTTGTGGAATTTTTTAAACAAGCAATAGTGAAAAAAATTAGAAGATTTTTGTTTTTTAGAAATATCGCAAAGATTATTCGAGGAATCGTTCTACAGTCGATGGAACTTTTGTAAAGATTTATAAAACCTACAAAATGTATTTTTATACGATCGAATCGGTGCATTTTCCACTGAGAAAATCCGGGAAAACTTCGAAAATAGTATATTGTGTATCTAGTAGTAAAAGCAATACATTCCCGGACGACAATGTAAATTGTTGGCCGAGGCGAAGCCGAGGTCAACAAGCTATGAAGTCTGTGAATGTGCTTTTACTACGAGGTACACATACTATTTTTTCTGAAATCGCAATCAGCATTATCATAATTTGAGGATTCGACATTACGTGCTTTCCTGAAACGTCAAAGTGACAACTATGAACCAAAGACCGATTTTGACGGCCTAGGCCGGCAAAGTACTTACCCGTATCGTTGTCGATACGGGAAAGTACTAAGCGGTCCGGGAAAGTTCGTTGCTTAGCAACGGACTAAAATACTGGATTAGCGTATTTTGAGGCCTGCAGTTGCTCCGAGAAAGTGGGCATTCTTGAACGATTTCAGAAAAAGACAATTTTCTAAAAAAAATTAATTTTTATTCATCTGAAGCTGGACTAACAATATTGCGGAAACTGATAGATAATAAGATGTGGTTCAACTTTGCACAAGATGTTTTCGTGCCGATATGTATTTTTTGCACAATCGCGTTAAAAATATTTTTTTTTTTTTTTTGACGAGTAAATGATACTATGGTATATTTGCATGGATATGGTGAGTTTTCTACATTTTTTTACATTTACAATTTATTTTTTACAATAATGTGTGTGTGTGTGTGTGTGAACAAGCTAAGATGTATATAATAATCTTATTTAACTGAAATAACTTAACTTAACTTAACTGAGCTTGCAATACATATACATATATAACCTATTTGAAGGCACCTAGAAGCTGAAGCTTCTGTATGTGCCTAGTTTTGTATCGATAATAATATTTAACTAAAGTTACTAAAATAACTAAAATAAGTAAAATATAAAATATATAATATGATATAACATGCAGTATTTGACAGTATTCAAGAATTGATAAGTTGCATTACTTTTTATCACATTTTGTTACAAAGTATTAAATAAGAATGTTTTTAAATGTTTCCAAGGTTCCGACAACATATGTTCTACATTGTTTCTTAAATAAATTCAATTTACTTATATTTCTGATATCAACAGGTAATAGATTATAAAATTTAGGTGCTAGGTAGTTAATAAATTTTAAGTTCATAGTTTTATTGCTTCGTGGAATTTTTAATAGTTTGTTGCATCTTGCCAAATGTGCAAAATGCACATTTTGCAAGATGCGCCGATTTAAGCAAAATTGTCGTACTCAAATTCTATAAACGGCATCTGGAAGTAGAGATCAATATCTACAATTTGTATATTTTGGATTTCCACCTGAGCAGTGGGAAATGTGTTGAAAATGTTACTGAAAGTTGATCAAAACTCTTCAAAGTGCGTCCGAAGTCACCCGAAGTCGCACTGAAGTTAACTCGAGTTGAGTTCGGGCGACTTCGGGTGCGGTTTGAAGCATTTAGAGTAACTTCCAGTGACATTCTCAACACATTTCCCACTGAAAATCAAAAATATAAAAATTGTAGATATTGATCTCTACTTCCAAATGCCGTTTACAGATATGGAATCAGATGATTTGCCTTAAATCGGCGCATTTAGAAAGATTTGCCTTTAAATTGTTTATAACGCGATTGTGCAGAAACTACACTTCGGACAGAAACCATCTTGCGCACAGCTGAATCACATGTTATTTATTATCTATTAGTTTCCGGAATATTGTTCGACCAGCTTCAGATTTATTAAAATTATGAATTTTTGAAAAATGGTCTCATTTTCGACTCTATAGCCGCGGTAATCCATTTTTTGAGTATATTTTATCATTATTCTGTTTGATAATTTTTGTATTTATGATAGTGATATGGATTTGTATTCCGAAATAATGAATATCCTGGTAGAGTTCTAGTAATATTTTTTGATCCTTGACTTTTTATTTTCCAGAGTTTACGTGTCCCACTTGTAAAAAATCTTACAAAAGAAATAGCTCTCTATGGAGACACAGAAAATTCGAATGTCAGAAACCTCCGAGCTTCAAATGTCGATTTTGTTCGTACCAGACCTACCAGAAGGGCAATTTGGGTTCCCATATCCTCAGCAAACACGATGGAAAATTGAATGTTCATACTGTCGACAACTATCTATAATTGTTGAATAGGAAAAAATATAAAGTTGCTTCTGAATTCCATGAGCTTTTCTATTTGAATACTATTAATGGATTCATTAAAGAAATCTTTGTTTGACTTATTAATCTATTACTAGTATCCAGTATACAAAATGCAAAATGTTTGCCAAAAATTATACTGTTTAACTTGAATGGAGGTTGGCTTACTGTTACTGGCTAATGAATAGAAATTATTTCCCCTAATTTATTATCTCAAACGTTATTTGGACGCATGAGAGCACTTTCACTAAAGTGGTATGTGACACACAAATAATGAGCTCATCTGGAGTCTGAACAATTCCAGAGAGTTTAGAGCAGTTATGCCACAGGTACGGTTCAATCTGAACGTATGGGCTGGAATTTGTGGACATCAATAATTCCTTGGTCCTTATTTTTGTAATAGAACACTCAATGGAGAATCTTATCTAGAGTTTTTCCGAGGTGCTTTCGAGGATTATCTTGACATTTTACCCCACGTAAACTGGTTTGAACATTACGGCGCCCATTAACATGATACCAGAGAAGTATGTGAATACCTAGAAGAAAGATTCCCAGATAGGTGGATTGGATATAACGGTCATGTGAGATGGCCAGCAAAGACGCCTGCCCTTACAGTACTTGATACGATTTGTGAGGCACATTAAAAAACCGGATTTATGGCCAACAAGAATTCGATAATGTAGAGGATCTTAGGGGAAGCATAATTGAACAGTGTCGTTCAATAAGAAGAAGGAATATATTTAGGTCTACGTATTCAGGAAATAAATTTTGAGCAGCTGCTTTGAAGTTTCAGATTTTTCGTCGTCAGTGTTGTGTTATTTCGTTCATGCGTATGTAGTTAGGAACAGATAAAGTTCATTAAAAACCAGTTTAATCGAATTATATCAAATTATTACTCTGAGTGTAACAGCAGACGTGACTGAAATCGATTAGTTTGATAAGTGTTATTCAATGGAATCGAAGCTAACTGAAACTTTTCTTTTTTAATGTTATGCGAAGTTGTGACATAACAAAGTATCACATATTATACATCGTTGGAATCAGAATGAAAAACTCTATTTGTATCTTCTCAGATCTAAATAAAAACTCAATCAAATTAATTATTGCACATAATTTCGGAAAATTGATTTGTCGTAGAAAACTTTTGTTTGTATCGAGCATAATATCTGAGAGAGTGTAGTGTGCCAGAGAGTGATAAGATTACAATAAAATAATTTCGACAAGGTTGAAAAAAGACGTTTTCTGAATTTCAGGAAAATTACACAAAAAGTCAAAATACGTTGACTTTGTCTGTGAGAGTGTCAAGTTTTTGTATAAAACTCAATAATACTTCTACTCTTTCTTCTCAAAAGATGTAGATTATTTTTCAAAAATCACTATAGCACAAATAGGTCGGAGAGTAATACCACCAAAAATTAATTTTTCCGAAAGAATATCATTGTTGTGTTGCGGAACTTCAATAAATCAGGAAACACGTGTATCCAAGGATCTAGGTAATAACAAATTTTTAATTTACGAAATGTTCAAGAAAACCTCCATTTGTGTCTCTACAATAATGAAGCCTATCATAAATCAACTACTTGAACGCTTTCAGGAATCAGGAAAAAATCACAGTGTGATCCAGAATCCTTTAAATACCCACGACCCATTGGATGAAAAGATTCTTTGCTTTTCAGATCTTACCGTTCAGTAAAATTCTCACGAACTTGGTTTTTCTCTAGTGCTGATAAAACAAACAAATTGTATCAGCTCAATTTTACGCTCATAAGTTGAAGATTTTCTGCCTTTTCCTTCAATTTAAAAAAAGATGGTGTGAAGGATATTGGTTTGTGATAAACAAAGATGCTTTTTTGGACTTTTTCATAAAATGGAGACATAAAAACTATTTTAAAGTGAGGAGGGCATACTCCACTAGTGAAAATTAAGATTATTAGACTAGCAATAAACTTACATAATTGACTTCCTATTTTTTTATATTTCGGATTTTAAATTATCTATCCCAAGTGCGTCATTGAACTTCAGTGATCTCTCTAACTTCTTCTATTGTAAAATCTTTTCTTCTGTTAATTATTCATTGTTATTATTAGTATGAATATTGGGTTTAAATTATTTGGACCTCGATGGTTTTAAACTTCTTGATAATAATGAAGATCATATGGATTGGTATTCCAAAATGAGGAATATCCAGGAAAAGTTTTATTAATATTTTTTGATGTTTGACTTTTTATTTTGCAGATTTCACGTGCCCCACTTGTAAAAAATCTTACAAAAGATATAGCTCTTTGTGGAGACACAGAAAATTCGAATGTCAGAAACATCCGAGCTTCAAATGTCGATTTTGTTCGTACCAGACATACCACAAGGGCAATTTGTGTTCCCATTTGCTCAGCAAACACAATGGAAAATTGAATGGTCATACTGTCGATAACTAGTATCTCTAGCTGTTGAACTAAACAAAAATTCAAAGATGCTTTCGTATTCTATGATCTTTCCAATCTGATACTGCATTTATTAAAGAAATCTTTGTTTAATATTAATTTCATTTACTGGAATCCAGCATTTAGTGCGAATTATCAAACTGGATGCAACCAAACATCGAGTTATCAATTTACAGTTAAACGACTAATAAATTATTTTTCGCAAAAGTTAATCGAAATAATTCAAAATAAAATTTTAACTTCAACACCTATCTCCGAAACGCAATATTTGCCGACACATGTCAAAGATTCACCCATTGAAGTTTGAACAAGTACTTCATAAACACACTGTATATTGGAAACAGTATGCCTAATTCACAGTTTAGAAATCGAGTTTGTATCACAGCACAATATCACAAGATAATGTTGATTTCATTGAAAATATGAACAGGATGTTCATAAAGTCAGTTGTGGAATCATCTGCGACTGAAAGTTGGAATTATGTCGCTGTTTTCCATCGTACAAGATTACCTCTCTTGGAAGGGATTCATGTTTTAAAGAGAAACATTCTCAACTGAAAATTGAATCAATACATGACTCCTCTGGAAATGGAAAAACCCTACGATAAAATTGAAGTTACTTTTTTGTAATATCTAACAGAAAACAACTACTTCCCTGGCAAAAGCCACGCTGGACATTGAACTACATCTGATAGATATTGAGAAAGACCCTATATAACTTGAGAGAAAAAATCTGAAAGTGAAAATTTGCATTTTCATTCAGATAGTTGATTATTTATTAAATGTCCAGTTTCCATTGGAGATTCTTATCTTCCGACCTCCCTGATGATCATAGAAGGGTGAAATAGATTTTTGTCGACCAAAATGTATTGGAGGCCTAGCGAAAGTGATGCAATCCACGCGTCAATGAAATGAGCGATTTTCTGTGAGTGATACTTCAGAATAACATTCTCCCTTATCTCATTCATAGATAAGAATCTCCAATGGAAACTGGACATTCAATAAATAATCAACTATCTGAATGAAAATGCAAATTTTCACTTTCAGATTTTTTCTCTCAAGTTATATAGGGTCTTTCTCAATATCTATCAGATGTAGTTCAATGTCCAGCGTGGCTTTTGCCGGGGAAGTAGTTGTTTTTTGTTAGATATTACAAAAAATAACTTGAATTTTATCGTAGGGTTTTTCCATTTCCAGAGTAGTCATGTATTGATTCAATTTTCATTTGAGAATGTTTCTCTTTAAAATCACAAGATAACTTTAATATAACTTTACCACTTCCAAGATCAACATAAATTCAAAAATTCCATCAAATCCAAACACTTGCCTAATGAAAAAAGAAACTATTATGGATCAAAGAAATTTCAAAGACAAATGATTCACTCAGCACCATAGAATTATTCGAATTACAGCGCAAAATTCGGATTTCAAATCGAACATTCCTCGATTTGAATTGGGATTCTCAAACCTAGATTCTACTCATAGTCTAGTCAACCTGTACCATTAAAAAAATTATTTAGTCACCGAAAATTATGATCAGGGTGTCATTCGAATCTTAATGTCATGTAGAAAGTTTGCGGGAAAGTCCCAAAAAAGTCCAAAAAAAATTGCAAAAAGTGGGGCTTTGGTTTTTTTTTATTTTGATTTTCGATATATTAAAAGATGCGGAAAGATCAGCAAATTAGCTGAAGAAACTGTACCTCCTATATTTATAATATTTACAGAGCACTGAATATAGAGCCAAAAAAACAGGTAATCTGGCTCTCGCGCGCGTTGCGTCACTCTGACACAACAACAAAAAAAATTATTTTAACATATTATTAAAAATGAATAAAAAAAATTTATATATGATTGGGATAAATCAATTGACAATAATCCGCGGTAAAAAAATGTTTATCCCAGTTTGTCCATGAATTGCATTCGTTAATTAATAAATTTTTCTAAACTGAATGTTAACATAAAAACCCCGATAATTATTGAACTAAAACCACATGATTTTTTTCACTCAGTGAAGTTATTCTTAATAGGCTTACAAATAGATAACCGATCCAAAAATTGTAAAATTTTGATATCCCACTTTTTTATTAACAAAAATTAAAAACAGTTAATAATATTTTTTTTCTCAATATCTTGAATTTTTCGATTTCTAAGGGTTCAGAACTGCATGAAAATAATTCTTTTATATTTTTTACCACCAAAAAAATTGTTTTTGAGCAAATACATTTTTTTGGAATATTTTTATTAATGAAGATTATGATTTTTACAGATAAAACGATTCCTTACAAAAATTTATTTGTGGCCTCAAAATTTTTATTTACTTTTTTTCATTTTCAATTGTTAATAAAATAGTGGAAATTGAAAATTTTACAGTTTTTGCAACGGTTATCTAGTTGAAAGCCTATCAAGAATAACTTCACAAATTGAAAAAAATCCAAGGTTTTTAGTTCAATAATTATCGGAATTTTTATGTTAACAGTCGGTTTAGAAAATTTTGTAGATAAACAAATGCATAATTTGGTATGGTAATGGTAATGGGTGGGGGACGCAAGCGTCAGCGACTGGGCCCCAGTGGGCTCTTTTCGCTATCCCCGGAATCTTCACTCATCCCATGGCGGATACCTACTCGAACCTCTTCGACCTTCTCATGAAATTCGAAATGGCCTTCCATTGCAATGAGTGCAATTCTTTCTCCTCAATAGTGGCAGCTCCAAAGACGTTTTGTCTAAGCCTGCCATAAATACCACATTCGCACAGGAAGTGAGAGGAGTCCTCCTCCTCACCACATTCCGTGCACAGTGGGTCTGCCTCAACTCTGTTGAGAGCCAGGTGCCTTCTGAGGCCGCAGTGGCCAGTTAGAACTCCCACGACCAGTCGGAGTTATATGCTGCTAAGCCGTCCTTGCAGTGTCGTGCCCTGATATCATTTGCTTTGACTACCTGCAGCCGTCTATCCCTCTCCATTATTCTCCTAATATATCAACGACCCACTCAATCAGTGCCGCTGTTACTTGTCTCCTTGTTATGCCGAATGCGGGCTCAGGCCCGTAGTAGGGTTGCCCGTCTTCTTGCTTGGCTAATTGGTCCGCCTGCTCGTTGCCTTCAATCCCTGCATGGCCCGGGACACACATCAGCGTTATTTCCTTTTTAGTCGCAAGACTCTCCAGGGCATCTCTGCACTCCTAGATTAGTTTTGATCTGGTTCTGGTTGCTCAGAGCTCTGATGGCAGCCAGGATGACATACACTTCTGCTTGGAAAACTGTTGTCAGAGAACCTAGCACATAGTCTTTTCTCTCTTCGTTTTCCAAGTTAACTCCTGCTCCGTCTTGTCCTCCTCCACTTTGGACCCGTCCGTAAAACAGACCAGGCTTTCTTGGGGAAATATCATCCTTTCCTCTTCCCACTCTCTCCTATCTGGGATCTCTAGCAAGATCGTCCTTTTCCACCTGATTTAGTGGGAGTTCTTTCTCCGCTACCACAGCGATTTCGGTGTGCCCTGTGTACCCCTCTCTTCGCCAGCTCCCTGAGTCCCGCATTCTAAGATAGGACGCCATCGCTTCCTTCTTTATACAAGTTGGAAACGACGGCAGTCCCAACAGGGCGTCTAGGGCTACCGAGGGGGTCGTCCTCATCGTGCCGGTTATTCCCCTACAAGCTAGGTTGTGGGATGAAAATGTTTTAACCTCAGATTATTGTTAATTGATGTATCCCAATACTACATGAATATTTTTATTCCTTAATACTCATATTCAATATGTTAAAATAATGTTTGTTGTTGTTTTGTCAGAATGACGCAACGCTCGCGGAAGCCAGACTACCCGTTTTTGGCTCTATTTTCAGGGTTCTGGAAAAAATTTAAATGTTGGAGGTTCAGTTTCGGGAGTAGGAACTTGTTTTCAGCAAATTTGCTGATCTTTTCAGATCTTTTTTAACGTTTAGAAAATCTTAATAATGTTTTTCGAGATATTCATAAAAAACCAATGCCCCATTTTTTTCACTCAATTATTTATAAATTTTGATATTGTTTTTGGGACCCATCCTTAAACTTTCTACATGACATTACGAATCGAATGACACCATGATCATAATTTTCGGTGACTATACACAATTTTTAATAGAATTGGTACATGTTGACTAGACTATCAATTATTTGTAGTTTTCAGATTGTACACTTTTTTAACATGTGAAATTAATTACAGCTTCAAATAGTGCCAAATGCATTGAAGAAATTAATATCACTAAATATATTTTAGATCGCTATTGCTGTGATAGTTGCGGAGCCAGTTACCAATATGAAAAAACTTTGATACGTCACTACCGGTACGAATGTGGTGTCGAACCAAGGTTTTCTTGCCCTCGCTGTCCAAAAAAGTTCAAGCACAACTCCCATCTGAAGTTTCATCTCACCAAAGGAGTATGCAGGGAAGATAATGAATACTGTGTAGCTTACAACACGTGAATGTTGGAAGCCTGAACCTGAAGAAACTGAGTCAATATATGCAAACCCACAAATCCTCTAAAAGGACATGGCACTGGATACATGCATTCCTGGGGCTAGACAGATTTTTTCCATATATTTTTGGATATAGCATTCTAGAGGTCAAATAGAGCAACTTTCTTCCTCAGACTTTTTTTCTGGCCCTACAGGGTGACCTAAAAAATTGGGTTGAATTTCTAATGTCAATTGTGGAAAATACTGTCTGTAAGTTGATTTTTCCTGATCTTTGGGTATAATAAGCTGTGAAAAATATCAATTGACTTTGAATGGCGTGCATACTTATAGGATGAGGCAGAATACGTGATTTTTCTAAAACCTGTTTATTAACTTATTCTCGCCCAAGTGTGAACTTTATATTAAATTTCTCGAAGCCGAAAGTTCTCCCGAGGTTGCTTGTGTTAGCATTTTTAGTTTTTACATGTTTGCACCCATATACAGTGTGTTTCACTTCTCATGGAAACACCCCCGTATCGTCCGTAATTTTTGACGTAGAACCATGAGATTTTCAGGATCGATAGATACACTAGAAATGAACTCACTGCACAAAAGGGGCCATATTACGTGATATAGACTGCACGTCAGCATCGATGGAACCACCAATTTTTCCGGAAAGTTATAGTAAGGAGGCAAAATTGGTATGTAACTCCTTCGGATTCGTGTTCAGACTCCCCAAATTACTACTAATACACCTGTAACCCTGAAAAATTCTAATTTGTTTCACTTTTCATAGAAACGTCCCCATATTTTCCGTAATTTTTTATGTAAAACCATGAAATTTTCAGTATCAATAGTTGCACTATAAATTAACTCACTGCACAAAAATGATCTCTCTACGTGATATACACTGCACGCCAGCTGCGATAGAAAAATGGGTGGTTCCATCGCTACTGGCGTGCAGTGTAGATCACGTAGGATGACCCCTTTCGTGCAGTGAGTTTATTTCTAGTGTATCTATTGATTTTGAAAATTTTATGGTTTTAAGTCAAAAATTACGGAAGATTTGTGAGTGTTTTCTTGAGACTTGAAACACATTGTATATGAGTACAAACATGTAAAAACAAAAATCCTAACACCAGCAACCTTGGGAGAACTTTTGGCTTCGAGAAATTCAATAAAAAATACACTCTTGGGCGAGAAGTTAATAAACAGGTTTTAGAAAAAATCTCATCCTGCAAGTATGCACACTATTCGAAGTCAATTGATTAGGCCAATAAACAGAGCAATTTTTCTCATAAAAGTTCTTTTTCTTTTTTTTTTCTTTTTATTTTTTGCAATTCGGTCGTTACGGAAGGTTGAATAATTAGCAATACAGTTATCACCACCTGGGGTGCAACCCCCTCAAAAACGTAAAAAAAAAATCTGGAAGGTATTTTCTTGACATTTCAGCTCTGGGCAATAAATGAGTGAAAATCGGTATTAATAATGGGGGCGAATTATTTTCAACAATTAAACCCCCTCCCGGGGCATAAACCCCTTTCCGAAATCGTATTTTTTTGGGGTATTTTCTATGAATATGTAAAATTGTCAGTCCTGAGTAATGAAACTGAGCGATAATTTGTAAAAATAATAGGTATAAATTATTAGAAAAGATTTTCCCTCCCCCGCATTCGGGGCATATCCCCCGCATCGCAGAAACATTGTGGCGAGAGGGAAGGGGGAGAATATTTGAAAAAACTCTCAAACTACTACTCTCAGATATAAATGTCGGTAAATAATCGTTGAGAATTGTCGTTATTGAGATTTAGAAAGAAGTACTGTAATGAAAATTATTCGCAAATTCGAGAGAAGATCAACTTATTGTATAAATCAAACGTGGAACAGAGGTAACGAAATATGGGAGTGTTTTTCAATGATATTTCAAAAATAAACTCACCATTTTCAATTAATAACAGTGACAAAGCACTAAGAGATGTTTCCTCGTCTCCAACTATCGATGTTATCCCAGTATCCAGTGTTTTCTGCACAGGAACTTTTATATTATCTGACGTTTACATAGAGCAACGTTGACTGCTGCCCAACAGTACCACGCCGCTGTATAGTATACAGCGGCGTGCTAGCTGCCGCATTGACAAGGTCCCAAGCCGATATTTTTCAGGTTGTAGAATCTCAATGAGTTTAAAGCAGGTACACTTCGGGACAGTTTCCTTTGGTGCATTGTCTTCCTCGGTCTCGAATCCCCATATTCCATCAAGGACTGATTTTATTTTTCTTTCCATAGAACAATAATGTGATCAAATGCCGAGTAACCTCTATTTTAAGTACTCAAAAGATTGACTGGATTGCATTTAAAATTTGTACAAGTAACCAAATTTGTATGAATATTTTCAATAAGAGCAGGTTTTTTTTCTGCAAACTGGCTTTTCATTCATGTTGATACGTGTTTTTATCTCTGAGTTATCAGCATTTGAATTTATAAACTTTCTCAAGATTTTGTAACCTAAAATATGCGAAGAATTGAAAACACTCGTATTTAAAACCAACATTATTTGGACCGGTTAAACGTTATGCAATTTGACAATGAAGTATTCCTCAACTGTTCATTTTACTTGCTACAAGTGACATTATTTCAGTAATCACAAGCATTATTTCACGAAGTCAGGAACTTTAATATTATAAGATTTTCAATTGCAATTTTGCAGCTGGCAACTGCGCGTATAAATATAAATAAAATCAGAATACAAAGCTGCGATCTTTACCTTCAAAATGACGTAAGATTTATCCGAATTGAACATTTATGTGAGGAGTTATAGAACTTTACTTCACGCGCTGGTTGAAAAAATGCACGTTGGCGGGAGCCAGCGCAACACCTGCCCCATTGCGAAAGCATATAACTTCAACATTTTTTTTTCAAGAATACCGTGCGATTTCTCAAAATTTTGGTAGAGACAGTTTTTTTGTAAAAATTTGTGCTCTTTCTCAAGATACTTTTCTGATTTAAACTAATCTTTTTGAGATATTTCGAAATTACATCAAAAATTAATTTCAACGCGTTTTTAGGGGGGTTCCACCCCCCCTGGAGGTGATAATTTTTCTCAGAAGTAATGTGGACACTGTGTTCTACAATTTAAAAAAAAAAATAACCGGCGGAGCAATTTAAGTTGAGGTTGATTGCCCTGTTGATTGGCCTAGATATTTTTCACAGCATGTTGTACCAAAATACAACTTACAGACAGTATTTTTTCACAATTGACATTCAACCCAATTTTTTAACTCACCCTGTAGGGCCAGAAAAAATAATGAAGAAAGATGCTTCTTTTGAGCTCTAGAATGATATATCCAAGCATAAAAGAAATCTGTTGAGCCCCAGGAATACACGTATCCAACCCCATGTCCTATGCAACATGATTCCTCCCCTCTTTTTGTTTTAGTAACAAATTTTTCTTGGAATGGTACAAAAATTATGTTTTTATATTTATCCATATTTGGATGATGCGGAATGAGGGAAATGTAACTTATGCTTGGATTGAAAATAGAATGTTTGACCAATCATAACCAATTTCTAGCATTCTCTCAGCAAGTGACATCTGACACCGAAAACCTTGATTCAGTATTACAAAACGGAAACAACTTTCATTTTTCATTGGACCTACTCGCCAAACCTGATTAGGAACATATTCAATAAACCAGTTTTTACGTGAAAAAATAAACTTCTTCTACACTGAAAAAAAAAAAGAATCAAAACAGTTTACAATCTAGACCTTCTTTTATAATGTTCAAAAACGTTTTTATTACATACTTGTGCAGAAGTAGGTATATTTTTCCCTACCAAATAGAATTATTATGTTTATCTTCTGAACACTTTCAAATTCTTTTCGAAACAAAAATTACTTTATATCATTATACAGGGTGTATACTAAATGATGTCATCAATTTCAGGTGGTGATTCCTAGTCATATTTTATGAAGAAATTTTCATATAAATGTGTGTCCTAGATTGCTTCGTTTCCGAGAAACGGGGTGTCAAAATTTCATTTAAAAATCGGTATTTCATCAATTATTCAAAAGTCTTTCTGACGATTTTGAAAAAACCTGGTGTGGTTATTAGCAGTAGCAAGGGGTTTCTTTTCTATTTTCTTGAAACTCTATTTAATTTTAGGCACACATGTATTGTTGAGTTTTGATGGGAACAGTTGACAATTATATGTCCAGGAACACAACAAACAACCCCATCAACGATGAAACCAATAAAATAATTCAGGTAGAAATAAATTTATTGAGGAAATCTATCGATTGATAAAGTGTTGCTATTTCAAATTCACGGCATTATAAGAGAGTTGTATTTTTAAATGTTTAATCTCATAAAAATGTTAAACTTGGAGAAAAACTGTGGCGTACAATGATTTTTATCATAATTAACAATCAGGTGACCCTTCGCTATTTATAATTTCTAATAAAACCTCATGAAAACAAACCCCTTGTAACTGCTAATAAATAAAACATTATTTTTTCCATGAACTATGACAAGGAATCACCACCTTAAATTAATGACATCATTTAGTATAGACCCTGTATATTGGATTTGGCATATATATATACATGTCAAATCCGATTCAGATCGAGTGTTCATGATCTCACCCCAGATTAAGGCAAATATATCAATGGAGAAAGTGTAATAGACCGTTTGCCCATGACGCTAAGGGGGTCGAATATCTACGAAGGTATGCCCTTCAAGAGATATGAATATTGAGTTAGATTATCGGGAAAAAAGTGGTCTGTTGGTTCGGCACCCGGTTGCCTGACGTTAATGATGACACCTTCCCTTCGAATACGGCTCAATTCTCCCACCCAAATTGTGTGCAAATTTTATAACATTAATTGATGTGTTGAAATGAAGGGTTTAATGAAAAGACACATCTTCATAAATAATATGAGAGAAATGGTGGTGAACGTAAGTTTCGGTCCGTATGCTGCCCGTATGTAGACCGACCTAGACGAATGCAAATCTGCTACAGCCCTGTTAATTCAGCTAGACAGTACATTTGTATTATAATAACATTTTCAACATCGCTTTCAAACGGAAGTTGATTGAACAAGGAGGGGAGCGACTGGGAACCGATCCAACAAACCACTTTTTTTATGATAATCCAACTTTATTTTCATATCCCTTGAAGGGCACACCTTCGTAGATAATCGACACATCTAGTGTCATGGGCCAACGGTCTATAAGAAAAACCAAAATGCTAGCGAAGTCAATCGGGATTTTCTTGACGGCTGAGGATATATTAACGTTTCAAATGAAAATACTCTTGTCCATATATCAGTTTCACACAAAGCAAAAGTCGAAGAGTTTACTATGGCACAAAATAGACAACGATTTTTTGTCAGATGGCTCCTTCCTACAGGGTGAGACGTTATTAGTAAGAGCTGAAGAAGTTCTCTCTAATACGAGGAAGATCCAGGAGCATCATCCGTAGAACATATCATTGAGTCTTCCTCCACGCTGATGAGACAGTATTGCTCGCCAGATCAGTCTGCCAATAGTGAGGGGTGTATAAATGCAGTGGAAACCATTAGCGTTGGTATTTGGATTGTAATATCTGAGTCGACCACGCCAAAACTCAGATGATCTCCAGCAGAGGTGGTGATCTTGGGCAAAGAAGTATGTAGACTGGCTATCAACCTAGGTCTAAATCTAGACGGGGAGTTTACCTGTACCCTGCATATCGCCTTGCTGCAAAACAAGCTTGCCTTTAGGGTGGGCTGATCACCCTCTGCTTAACAGGAGGAGTACGCTCAGCCTAAAGAACAAGGTTCTGTACAATACAATGGCATCCAGTTTATAGTCTGCTTGACTGAAGACGATCCTTTTCGTTTCGAAAGACCCCGCTTTATACACCAATACTTGATGAAGGTAAGTAAACATTTCCTAGTCAGCACCCATTTCTTCTACCTCTTCGTGATTTACAGCTCCTTGCTTGCGTTCCGAATAACATATGGTAAGATTCTCATCTCTTGATCCTAACGAATTATAATCGGATAAAGGATTGAAAGGACTTCTTCCTAACTGAACAATTAGCCACCAAGATCCCAAATGATTTTGTTTCAATAAATAATATTGTCTACGGTTTGCTCAGATTGTCTGAATTTTTGTTGGACGTAGACTACAGAAAAATTGTATAGAGAATATGGAATTGTCACATGAATGATGATCTGAGAGATAATCAGTGGATGAAGCTTATTTTTCAGAAAACAGGGGCTTTTCCGTCTAGTCCAACAATTGATTCCAATTTAATGTCATTGAAGACTGAAGTTACAATTCAATCAAATTTTACTTTGGGTTTGAATCATATCGTTACTCTATTTATACAAAGTTTCTGCTAACTAATTCTAGTTTCTTTCCCGGCAATGCATTTGTAGTGTTCAGAGTATATTTTTTCTGAAATGTAAAATTCATTCAATTACATCTTCAAGTAAGGCAAAATCCATCGACGGAATAAATCTCAATAAATATTTTTTAGGTCGCTACTGCTGTGATAGTTGCGGATCCAGTTACAAATATGAAAAAACTTTGAAACGTCATTTCCGGTACGAATGTGGTGTTGAACCAATGTTCCCTTGCCCCCGCTGTCCAAGAAAATTCAAGCACAACTCCAACCTGAAGTTTCATCTTGTCAAAGGAATATGCAGGACAATTAATTCTGACTAGCTTAGGATGAGTGAATGTTAGAAGCCACAACCTGAAGAAATTGACTCAATGTCTCATATCCCAATGATATTCTAAAATTGGTCTCAAAAGTCCCCCTCCCAATCAGGATTTAACTTTTTTTTCTTGGAAGGGTATAAAAATAATGATTCGAAGGTTATCCATATTCGAATAATGGGAAGTTAGAAAATTTTGACTAATACTAGAATGCTTGAATTGAATACAGGGTGTATTATCAAATAAGAAAATGAATATTATAAACAGAGAATTTGTAAGTAATCGAATACCAAAGTAAATATTGGACAGAAACCTGGAATGAACTTCTGGTTGAAGTAATGATAACAGTGGTAATCAATCAGAATCGGTATTTAATTCACCACGTATTGGATGAAGTGTAAAATCACTGGAGGGTGGGGAATGCGTTAAATTAAAGAGGGCGCTGTCAGCAATACGCCTGTGGCGTCCAATAATCAAGCCAGAAGAGGGCACGAAGGTTAGCTGCTTAGGGAATGCTTGATGACAAAATTGTCCTCACGTTCTTTGTTGGGAACTCTGTTTCCTTGGACTCTCCCACAAAAAGGTATTTTGTCACTTCTAGTGTGAACGTGCTCATATAAGTAAACCCAACAAGCACACTGCCCTGATTGAATTACAGATAAACTGATTTTTCCTACACTCCAGCCTTAGATTGAAGAAACATGAGATATATCATATACAAACCCTGCCAATTTTTCCTGATATCTCTAAGTGACGCGAATCAAATCGTATATCCCTTCTACCGTACCTGCTTGTCCGCTTGTCAAAGTTGTTTTGCAACAAGTTTTATTTTTGTATTTCGTGATCTATTTTTATGAAAAATGGTATGGTATATGGTGTGAATCAATGCAAATACTCCTGTAGTGCAGCTTATAAGGATATGAAATTTGTTCATATATTAAGGGAAGTTTATTATGGTTTTGAGCGGAGTGGTCAGGGTACCAGCGAATTTTCTCTCACATTCGAAGTCAACAATAAGGGGTTCCTTCCATACCCTAACGAATGATAATTAATGTGCTAAGCTGCGGTGATATTTCCATTTCGTTAGATTATATTTGGATCTAGAGTGCGTTGGATGCACATATCACATTTTTCATATACCAAAATTTGAGAATTGTGATGTGTTGAAAATGGGAATAAATATGAAAAATTGAGTAAGCACTATCCGTTTCCGATAATGATTGTACCTACATGATTTCTTTGCAGAATTGAAAATTGTACAATCATTATACAGAGTGTTTCATCAAGAATTTCAAAGTTTGATTCAGATACGAGCGAAGGAGGTGCCTTCGAAATGTTTCACTTATTTAATAATTGAATAATTTTGAATGTGGAATTGATAGCGAATTACCTCAATGGATTTGTCTTGAAAAATATAATGTAAGAATAGCCTGTCTAAAAGATATAGTCAATTACCTTTTTCAACAATTAGTGGTTAGTGGAAATTTCAAACCGCCATAGCTACTCAACCAGGCGACAAAAACTGTGTACAATATTTTTTTCTCATCGCTCTTGTCTATCACATTTATTGAAGTGCGTCCAGCGCACTCTAGATGCAATTTTTTTCTAAGAGTCTGAATTTTTTGTCTCATAACTATATGATCGTACCTACTAGAAAGCGTCCTAGAATCCAAAGAAGTAAAAATATACAGGGTGTTCCAGTTGGGGTCGTTTCCGGTGAAACCAGATGTGACGGAGAATTATGAAAAATGCCTATAATAATATTATCATAGAAGTATTGAATATGTTTTTTAGACACGATTTATTTAAATCGCTTCGGGAGTATTTCAGGGAACATTTTTTTTTCTCTCTCAGCAATTTGATAAAACTCATGTAAATGTTCAAGAAGAATAAATGATAGGGTGCACTATCAGAACATGTTTTTTTTTATCTAAACGTGTTAGGGCAATCAATGGATACTACACTTTTACTATTTAAAGGACAATAAGTTTTATGTCATTATCATGAATTATGAAATGAACGATATTATTAATTTTTGTGCATATTGTTACTCCTAGTTTTCCAATATTTTTCTGAATTCATTTCAGTGAGGGTAGAATTGAAAATAAATCATTGCCCGAATCGTGTTTATTTGATAGTGATTGATTAAAACTTGTATTGAAATAAATGTATAATATATTTGAACTGACATGATGGTAACACTGAACTGATATTCTGAGCAAGTACCAAATTCAAAATGGTTTTCATCAATAATCATTTATTTCACCATCTGAACGAGTACCAATGATTATAATTTACCCTTCAGAAATTCGCAGGTAGAATTCAAGACCTTTCTAATCTTATCAAAGGACAGTATACGTATTCAATCCTTCGGAATAATCTTATTTTAAATAATCTAAGTGAACAACAAACAGATTTGCCTTAATCTAACAGTTGTTGTAATTATGTAGAAACCAGAATATTTTAATACAAAATTCATAACCTATTCACTGAATTTGTATCTTAAAATAAAATGCAGTTATTATTATTATTCACTGATCATAACTTTTCACTTATATACCAGAGGATTGGGATATGTTTTTACAATATTTTGAAAAAACGTACTGGGCCAATGAAGCTTAAGTAGCCCCGAAAACATTTTTTCAACCTAGGCTGATTTCTTCACAGAGAAAAAACATATTTTTGCCAAAACACACTTGCATCAATTTTACAGGTATGCATTTTGAATTTGTTCTGAAGAAGTTTTATATAAAGGTGGTTCTATGAACTCCGAATCCTTATGAAAGTGCATTCCGATGAAGGTGTAACTTTAGGAAAAGTAAGTAGCATTTTTCCTAAATACAAATTTGTCCAGCTTCACACTCCTTGGGTATAACATGAAATATTTGGTAGACTTCGAGCACGCTAATTGAAAAAACATGTTCTATTTAAAGAAAAATGTATAGTCACCGAAAATTATGATAATGGTGTCATTGGATTCGTAATGTTATGTTGAAAGTTTGAGGAAAGGTCCCAAAAGGTGCCGGAAAGAATAGCAAGTTATAAACTATTAAGTGAAAAAAGGGGCTTTGGTACTTTTTTGAATATCTCGAAAAATATCAAAGATTTTTGAAATCATAAAAAAGATCTGAAAAGATCAGAAAAATTGCTGAAAAAAAGTTTTGACTCCCGAAACTGTACCTCCATTATTTATATTTTTTACAGAGCCCTGAAAATAGAGCCAAAAACGGGTAGTCTGGATTGAAAAGTATGGATTTTTTTTTGCAAATTATTGTCAATTATTAAATAAATGATAGAGCTAGGACTGTATTTGAATGTCTCAATTGTTAATTAGTTGATAATGAACAAAAATTACCTTAGGCATTATTGTTATATCTGCAATAGTTTAAAAGATATTGTAATTTTTAAACCAAAAAAATCGGATAAAGAGGACAAGTTTCAAGGTAGGTATAGTAATATTAAAATTTTTATAAAAAAATAGAAAATAATTTTTTTTCATAAAAAAAAAGACTTGGCTATTCTTATTACAGAAATATGTAAAAAAATAAACTTATTAAATTAATTTGTGAATGTTTATCAAATAAACAAATAAAAAATGAGGAAAAAAATAGAAATTATGAGTTTCGAGAAAAAATTGTTCCTTAATTTTAATAACGATTGGTAATTAACAAACGCATTTTTAACAACAATTTTTTTTAAGGAATCGCTTTTTCTTTGAAAAAAAAATCATAATTTTCATCGATAAATGTATTTAAAAAAATGGTTTGCTCATAAACATTGTATTTGTTTATAACAATTTTGTAAACAATGGTGGCAAAAAATAATAAAAAATGTTTGTAGAAATCGAAACAGTCAAGATATTTAAAAAAAAGTATTCACTGTTTTTCATTTATTTGTAAGCCTAATAAGAATAATTTCATTAAGTGAAAGAAATCCTAGGGATTTAGTATTCAGTTTAAAAAATTTTGTTAGTTAACAGATGCATAATTTATGGAGAAATGGGAGATTTTTTTTTACCGCAGATTATTGTTGATTGATGTATCCCAATAGCACATGAATTTTTTTAATACTGAATATTCATATTGAATATGTTATAATTTTTTTTGTTGTTGTTCTGTCAAAGTGACGCAACAGACTGCCCGTTTATGGATCTATTTTCAGTGTTCTGTAAAAATTATAAATATTGGAGGAATCCTGTATTCAATCATGAGCATTCGATTCACTATCTCATTTGAGCATACCTCGAAAATTAAAAGAAGAAGTATCAGAAGAATGTGGTTCAAACCACATTTTTTGTATTAAGATGCTAGCAAAAAGATGATTCATGAATAGGAAAGGCCTGAACACATATTCATTGGGATGTTTAGACCGTTCGCGTTGCAATAAAAAAAAGTCTGATCTCTCCGTATGAAACAGTAAAATGCGAGAGATATCAATGTCTATAGTATCCAATATGTTCTCATAGATATTTCATTCTGATGTACATGAATTTGATAAATTCAGGTAATTTTTCTATTTATTATTAAGATATCAATACTCGAATTCCAGTAGTTCTTACTATCTGACATATGATTTTTTCTTTTATAAGAATATTTATTCAAATTATTTTAATTTTCCATTATTATTATGGTCAGTTATTTTGAATAAAAATTGTAAGTAAGAATTTATTGATAGTTTGATTTTGTGGGGGAAATTAATTTCTTGACAGCCCTATAGGTATTTTGACCTTCCACAATATGAAATTAAAAACAAAAAGAATTCAATGCAAATCATAATTAAACTTGTAAAACATCGTGTATTCTATTTATTCCATTTTATTTTTATTTACCTACATTTCAGTGTTTCTGAAAATATGTGGAGAAAATATTTTTTTGTTAGAAAGGAAGAAGGAAACTCGCATTATATACAAATGCCTATGGTTCAAAGTAAATTTAATAATTTGAAACAATTCTGTTTATCAAATATGAGAAAACACTGTTGACACATTGGGTAAATTCTTCTGTATTAGCCCAAACAGATGTTCCTCTGGATTTTCTAAGCTGCAGTTCAGTTACATTCGTTTAATGAGGTAGGTAGGTAATTTTATTGGTACTCTTGAGATCACAGGAATGCCATCAATGAATAATTACCGTTTATTTCTGACTTTTTGCAATAATATTTCGATTTAATAAGTTTTGTTTTTGATTTAACTAATATTGACCCAAAAGCTCTGCCACAAATTACATTTATAGGTTAGGATTATCTACTACCGGTGAGTGTATAATTGATGATCTGTCAACTATTATTTTTTCCAAAACAGTCTAGGCTATAACTCTGTTTGATGTATTTGAAACTGGGAAATATAACATTAAAGAAAAACAACCTCCCAACAACATTTTAGTAAAAATAACTTAATTTAACCAAATGTATAACTTTAAAATTGATTTGTTTTAAACAAAATTTGGTAATTATAAAATAACTTAGTTCATAACTCTAAAATAGATTTGTTTCAGTTTTCAGTAATTTTAATAATCTCAAATGTGTAGAAGGAACTTTCTGGTTTTTTTGTCAGAACGAAAATGTCACTATTTTTAATTTGATAGTATAATTTGGGTGTGAAATATTCTTACTGAATCTCCCGTGATGTTGAAATCCCATGAAATAAAAGTCTTATTTAGTTTCATGGAAAAATATTAAGTTGATGACTGTAACATTGAAATTGTTCTAATATTCTTTATTTTTTCCAAACGAACTGAAAAATTGACTTAAAAAAATACAGCCATTGAAATCTTCTATTGATTTTGTCATTCTCACAATTTTATTTATTTCTCAAATTCAGTTTACTCTCTTTCATTAACTTTACAGTTTCTCAAAAGTTAAGAGTTAAATATCGCAGTTTTGGCGGCCTGAATTCAACTAACTACAAAGTTCTTAAAGTATTGAGATTCTCCCTTGGTGACAGTTCAATTTCTATTTCTTTGTATATAATGATTTGAATGATTTTTTCGAGATTTTAATATTAAAATTGTTCTAACATTCTTATTCTTTTCAAATTAAACAGAAAAATGGACTTAAAAAATACAGCTATTCAAATAATCTATAAGTTTTGTCATTCTCACAATCTTCGTCTACTTCTCAAACTCATTTTACATTCTTTCATCAACTTTACAATTACTCAAAAGTAAAAAATTTAATATCGCAGTTTTGGCGGCCTGAATTCAACAACAACAAATTTCTTAAAGTATTGAGATTCCCTTGGTGACATTTCTAATTCTTTGTATAAAATTATTAAATGGTTAAATATTTTTTTCGAAATTTGAATGTAACACAAAAATTGTGCTAACATTATTTATCTTTTCAAAATAAACTGAAAAAAGGACTTGGAAAAATGCAGCCATTGAAATAATCTATTGATTTTGTCTTTCTCACAATTTTTCAGAAATTAAAAATTAAATATCGCAATTTAGGCGGCCTGAATTCAACTAAAAAGATTGAGAATCCTTTAGTGAAAGTTCGATTGCTATTACCTTGTATTTAATGTTTAAAATAAGTTTTCCAAAATTCTTCGTCTTTCCAAAATAAACTGAATAATGGACTTAAAATAATACAGCTGTTGAAATCATTTATTGATTTTGATATTTCATTCACAAATTTTCCTGAAAACGTAAAACAAAAACACATTTATATCACATTTCAGGATTTGAAAACCAGTCTCAATTTCATATGGGCTATATTTTCAGTTGGAAATAATTTCTTGAGAAGCCTTGCTGATTGAACAAATAGAGAAGTACGGATACTGTCAAATTCTTACTTTGTAGAATGAACGTTGATTATACCGGGGGACACAGGTGCTAAGAAATGTGTAACTTTTTTAACTATAAAACCAAACTTTATTTATTGACCGAATCAGAATTTATCACATAGATGATTAAAATTCAGGAAAATTCATTTTTGCAGTTTAGAGTGCCTGAATTCAACCAACTACAAAGGTCTTGAAGTATTGAGATTCCCTTGTATAAAATGAATAAAATAAATTTTTCGAAATTTTAATGTAACATTAAAATTAATTTCATCATTCTTAATATATTCGAAATAAACTAAAAAATGCACTTAAAAATGAATACAGCTATCATCTAATTTTATTGTCATTTCCACAATTTTCTCTTGTTTCTCAAACTTATTTTACTTTCTTTCATCAACTTCATATTTTCTCATAACTTAAAAATCAAATATCGCAGTTTAGGAGGCCTGAATTATACAAAAAGCATTGGAATTCCCTTATTGACAGTTCAATTTCTGTACCTTGTATTTAATGTTTAAAATAATTTTTTCTAATCTGTAACATTAAAATTGTTCTAACATTCAATTCAATTAACTACGAAGATCTCAAAGTATTGAGATTCCCCTGGTGACAGTTCAAAATGAATTTTTCGAAAATAAGATGAAACATTAAAATTCTATATCTTTTCGAAATGGACTTCAAAAAAAAGCTATAGTAATCATCTAATTATTTTCTCATTTCCACAATTTTCTTATATTTCTCAAATTCATTTTACGTTTTTTCAGCGATTTCGCAATTTCTTAAAAATCAAATATCGCAGTTTAGACTGCCCGAATTCAACTGAAAAGTAATGAGATTCCCTTAGTGATAGTTCAATTTCTATTACCTTGGATTTAATGTTTGAAATAAATTTCTCGAATTTTGACTATAACATTAAACATTCTTCTTCTATTTCTCAGATGTATTTTACTTTCTTTATTAGGTTCCGGAACAATTTTTATGCTCAATACTTTACCTATACCTTCACTTTTCTATATTTGAGAATAATTCCAAAGTAACTTGTCATATTATAACAAGGAGACCATAATATCCCAGGATTTCTGAATCAATCTGGCATCACTGGATAGCCCGTATCGAAGTCAACGGGCATATGCCTTTGCAGTGACGTCACTCAAGATAATGCACGGCGGGAAGCTTGTGTTTACATAACTATTATTAGTTAGTTGTCACTTCAGTTATTTTTGCTTCCCAGATCTGTTAGGTGACCATCAATTAAAACTAAAATTGAATATTTTCCTTACACTTGCTGAGTTCTCGGTGGACGCAAATATCGTGCGTTTGTGGTGTTCTGCAAATAAGTTTACTACGTGCACTGCTAGAGGTATGAAACTGTTACCTAACCTTACTTGTACGATGAAGGTTTGGCACAGTCTCATTTCATATGAAGTGCTATCTATCCCCAGTGAAGTGAAGTAGGAGTAGGATGGTGACGAGTCTCATTACTTCTGTTAGTGTGTGGGGGAAACAGGTGCAAAAGTGCAATAGTGAAATGTGTGTCAAATTCGAGAGGAGAATGCAAGTGTCATGAAATGATTTATGATATCGTTAATGAAGTTCAAACTGCAGGTCGTGATTTAAAAAAAATACCTATTGGAAACAGAGGTTTGAATTATTGATAATTATTGGTAATGTCTCGTTACTTCATTTAACACGACATAACAGATACTTATAGGTATTTGAAAGTATTAAAAATGAGCTCATGCCATGAAATGTTTTGTGAAAAACCATGCACTATTGCATTTTTTCGCGAAAAAAATCAGGTATTTTTTCAGTGTTATCTCGACAAATGCAGAATTTTCGAAAAATACTTTCACCTTGTTGTCACGAAAACTGTGTTGCTTAGAAACACCACGAGAGCTTGCTCGAGTGGTGGTGGTGGTGTTTCCTCGATACAATTCAGTTGAGTTCAGAAATAAAAGACAGACTTATGAGATACTTTCAATCACGAGTGGGATTTTATTAGACTTTTTCACAAACAAAGTGAAAGGTAAACAATCTGAAATTTGGCAAAAAAGTTAATCGATAAATTAATAAAGTTCAGTAAACAGGAAACAGTGATTAATTCGATAGAATTTATCCCAAATCTGCTTGTTTTAAATGCATGCATGGCGTCATTACTTATATTTGACGTTTAACTGTCACACATACGAAGCTGAAAACACTGAACTCGACAGACCAATCAGAGTCAAGAGTTCAAGTTCGGTATTATCGATAATCCGAACTTGACTATAGCTTCTGATTGGTTCATTTGGCAAGTGCGTAAAATAGTCAATACAATTGATTGTTTAGTAACATTACAATGACATTTCATTCCTTGTTGAATGTCAAGATTGAGTTTTGGTATTATTTTTGATATTGCGCAAAAACTTGATTCATTTTCGAGCATTTGTCTTGACTAGCATAACTCTACTAATAGGTATTCTACAGCTATATTTTGGCTGTAGGTATATACTGAACCATTTTTGCCTTGGGACAAAAAGGTACTTCACATCTGCATAAAAATCAAATTGTGCAGAGGGGGAAGGAAAGCTTTCGTACACTTAGGTATAATTATATTGGCAAAATTGTTATCCGGCAAAATTATCTTGTTATAAGAATTACCTATACTTACAGAGAATTTACAGTGTCAAAGTCCGCATCAAATGGTATTTTTCATTGTTGTTCATTTCATTACACAGTTAATTATTACAAATTTAGAGTTCATGAATAGTTTGATCTTTGAAGATAATGAAAATTGACGTTTACGATTCTTCCCTATCTATCGGCCACATCTGTCAAATTTTACATTTTTAAAAGAATTACTAAATGTTAGGCCTATTATTTTGTACTTTTTAGTCGAGGGGCAAAGACTCAAAGTATTTAAAACACTCAAGGCTCAAGATTGAGAACCAAAGGACTCCAAATAAAATTCAACTGACTGAAAGATTGAACATTGTGAATGAAAAGAGTCAATTTCATTATCAATGACTCAAAAGACTGAACTTACTCACAAAGCAATCAACGTGACTTGAACGTAGTGGGTAATAATTTGATTGACTAATTGAAAATAAAGGAGCAACCAAAAACACGTTTGCTTCCATAGTAAATGTGTGGATTTATTTCTGGGATTGTTTCTATTACTGCCAAAACAAAATGTGAAACATTTATTTTTCACCATTTGTAAGACCGTCCACGGTAAATTTGAAGAGTGCTGTTTCATTATCGAATCAATTTATGCAAGGCTATTTATAACGAAATCTACTGAAAAACTGAAATGGCGAATGAAAAGTGACAAAAATACGTTAATGATCGTATTCAGGGCGGCCAATAGTGCGTGGTCCATCTTTACCAGTACATTTAGAAAAATAGTTTCAGACAAAAATTGTAGATATGCATGAAACCAACGATCTGAAAATATTTTCAAAGTGTACTGGCTGCTCTACGTAGGAGTAACATACTAATTTTTACATTTTTGATTGGATCGACATATATTTCATTGGTCATTTGAATAAGAGCTACTTCAAAATATTTGGTTGTATTTTAGTTTCTACAAGGTGGTTCAGGTGTTCTGAACATTTTTCGTGGAAATCCCTATGTAGGTACTTAAGTATCCTCAATTATCGTATACTGTAGGAGAGGTCTTCTTTAGGGCAATTTGAATATACATAGACGGTCATTGATGGAAATCCCTATGTAGGTACTTAAGTTGCCTTAATTATCTTATACTTTAGGAAAGGTCTTCTTTAGGGCAATTTGAATATACAATAGACGGTCATTGATCCTCATCCCAACAAAACCTCTAGATAAGATCACCAAACTTATCAGTTTTGAGAATACAGGGTGTTCCATTTGAATTAACTGACTAAATGTTGATTCCCCGATTGAATTCACCCTGTATAAAATTTTGGAGGGAGACCTTTTTCAAGACTGAGATTGATAGTGATGTAGATTCCTCATCTTACATGGAGTTAATTGGAGACAGTTTTCAAAAAAATTACGACCGGAACACCTGAACTGTTCGGTAAAGAATAGTAAAAACGTTTATACTATGAAAGCTATTGTAGGAGTATTTTCAAATAGACAATAAAATATAGGGTGTTCCATTAAAAAATGTAAAAAATCATTCTGCTATTCCTAGGTATAGCACCATCAGGTATACATAAATTCAATGCGTGGGCGGAAGATTAAGAACGGCTTAATATTCCGCCCACACACTATTATTGGCCCACCGTATATAATTAAGCAAATGAATTATTTTGGTGTGAATCCAAAAATAAACAATTATTCAAATAATAGTTTATTACTATAAGTTTTGAAACGGACCAAGTAGAGTATAAAAATGAAATAATTTTTCCAGCGCTATACACATTTATAACCCTATACTTACATGCTAAAAATTTGTGATTGTGATTTTTCTATTGCTATGAAAATACTTCAATGAACAATAAAAAAAATTCAGGACTCTGTATGGTTAGGAATCTGTTCTTATAGAGTTGTATATCTGAATCTAGGAGGAATGATTTGAAACTTTTTACTACGTTTTAAAAATGTGGTAAGTAAGTAAGCATTTTTTAAAAATATTATTTACTTCTTTTTAATATTGTGTTTGTAAAATTTTGCAATCGATTTTGAGTATTGACACATAAAACATAATCTCCGACCCCGCAAATCTTGACATTTTAATTTTGAATAGAATCGTAGTGTGATCACTCGTTCTCCATTTTGGAGCCGCCATATTGTTTTTACAAACATTGCAGAATGTAATAGGTATCACCAGAATTATGAAAAATTATTGGCAAACTAAAGTTAATCGGCAGTTTAGTAAGTGTTTATTTTGCTTTGATGTTTGGTGCCTTAATATATTAAGGTACTCCATTACATTTTTTAATCTAGTTGATTATATTCTATTGAAATCACACAATATTATAGTACTTGGGTTAGGTTTGAACATGAGTGGGCCCATACCAGGCCCTCCACTGCGGCCAATGGCCTATTGTGGCTCATTATAGTACTTACTATAGAATAGGAAAAAAATGTGTGTTATATTGTGGCTATACTTACGCTTATTTATTTATATATTTTTTTCATCTCCTTGTACTCTAGTAGAATAAGGTGTGAATCTTTGAATCAAGTTGATAATATTCTACAGAAAATGTATGACTGTAGCGGATTGCTGGAATGACGTTTCACATTATTCGCCATTTCAGAATGAGATTCGCAAAGAAAACATAAAATGAATAGAAAACTCTTCAATTTTTGTTCCTTTTGTACGGAATCTGAGCATATTCAAATTTATCATAAAAATATAAAATATTTAATGTTCTTATATTTGATGAACAATTCTGGCTTATATCCCGAACAAGAAGATCTATTCCAAAGTATGAGCGATATTCTTCGTAAATGAATAACATGTACTTATTTTCAAATTGAAAATAAATATTTGGGAAACTATCACTTAATAATTGTGTAGCTAGGTCACGTGACCAAATACAATTTCGGAAAATTCAGGTTGTCGTCATAGCAACCATTCAAAATCAAGACATCTAATTGGATCAAAACAACAGGTATAAAATTTTCAGGGAAACTATTCGAATTATCTGGAATAAGTGATCGAATATCGTGATGATAAGAATGTTGAGAACAGTTTATTTAATAATACCAATGAAAAAACATTTTCTTGATATTAATCTTCAAGCTTTCCGATCGAAGTGGTTTTTGAGTTATTTCTTACAAAAATCATAACACCACGGTGTTCTTAAGAATTTCTACAATTAATACTGCCTACCTCAAAGTTTGTTAAATCACGTATTCAAGTTTCTGTGAAGTATATTTGACAAATTATTTTCTTCTGAAATAGCTTCAATATCATTATATTTGTTTCGTATAAAGTGTACTTATGTTGGTAAACGGTAACAGAAACCCCTAAAAACGGAAAAAAACGAAAAAGGAAAAACGAAAATAAATCCCACCAAAAAAGTAACGGAATAAACAACCATAAAAAAAAACAAGAAAAAGACCCATGTATAAAAAATGGTGCAAACCGACATACGTTCTCAAGTTCATGCACTCAAATGTAAACTTAAGGTCAGTTCTATCTGGTTAGATCATACTAAAAAATTACTCCCCACCAAATTTATTTTCAAAATATTCGTATGGGTTTTTTCCTAGGTTTTCTTTTCCAGAAGGTTTTTTCTGTACTTTTTTTCCGACTGCTTTTTATTCCGGTGTCTTTTCCAGGGGTTTTTTTCCGAGGGTTTCATTTCCTAGATTCACTATGTTATTAAAGCAGATTTTCAGTGCAGAAACTAATATTGACTTGATTTCCAGATTATATACACATGCATCGTTTGAGCAGAAGAAGGCTCTTTAAACAAACTGATCGTAGAACCTGCAAGCAATGTTATAAGCGGCTGAGCCAGACGTTCGGTACAAAATACGCTCAGAACAGATCCAGGAAAGTCGACACTTTCTGCAGTAATTGCCCCAAACAACCCCACTTGTGCCTGCACTGCTTCAATGATATTCATCGAATAAATGAGAACCAAAACTATGTTATTACGTGATGATGGTCAACTATTGAACTGAAAAATCACAATAGCCCAAGAACACGAAATTTTATAAATTTTTAATGGTTTCTGCAGCTTGTGAAAACTCTGTAGGCAATTTTTCTGATTTTTCAGAAACGAATGTGTATTTCAAATCATATTTGAAGCGATAATATTTTTTCGTGTCCTCGCCTATTTTCCTGAAATTTGTTTTAAAAAATGTTCACAAGATTGAATATTTGGCTGAAATACGTAGAAAACTACCCAATTATCAAAAACGGCAGTTTCACTCTTATAGCTCCTGATGATGCCCATCTATAAGCTATAAGCGATAAGAAGCTTATAGCCACTTCAACTGTGAAGTAGTGTATGTTAAGATTATTCAGGATGTGTTAGCTAAGTGTCCTTCTGAAGTAGGTATTAAGTAATAAATTCGTTAATAGTTCATCATTTATTTTATAAATTTTTAAATAAATGTCTCGAAAAATCAAGTGTTTTTTGCATATCGATGTGTACAAAGTAGGTACTCATATTCCTACTATTTAGAAGGTCCACCATGTGGTTAAAAATTTCTAGAACCAACTAAACCAGTGACCACTTCAACTATTTTTTCAACAAAATTTCCAGGAACCTATTTTTTCACCACAATTATTGTCTATCTGTTCCAAAATAACAGTATAGGTATAATGCAATTATACAGCCTTGATTATAGTGAAAGCACATTATATTCCTTAGATTCTAATAAAATAAGGAGCCAGGCTACAAATACTACAGAATTGAGGAATGCAAATCATTATAAAGTGTGATAGGCATACAAAGATTCCATTTATGACACCTTGCAAAGGTTACCAATATACCAAAGATTGTATTAAAATGTGATATGGTTTTTATTTTGAAAATCTTGTATACTCTTTCTCCAGAATATTTTAATCAATTTACAAGTGTCAATCAAGTTCATTTTCATTCGACAAGAGGAAGCACAAACAAATCAATAATTATTGCACCTTTCCGAAAACAATATTTTGAATACAATAATAGTTATTTTTGTATCTAGTGCGCGAAATGCTACTTTGGTGATCGAGAACTGATTTTTTTAACGAGGCGCAGCCGAGTTAAAAAAAATAGTCGAGATTACCAAAGTATTTCGCGCATGAGATGCAAACAAAATTTTTTCTACAAACGTCAAAAATATTGTTCTAAAATAAGTAATAACTATGACAAATAGTATTGAACTGGCTTAAATAATTTTTCCAAATCAAGTAATTACTGTAACTATGAAAATAAAATGGCATTTGTTGACAATTATTTCAAAGTGACAGTTCTTGATAATTATTTTGGAGTGACTTTTTATTCGCGTCAATTTCGTGCGTGATATTTATTATTGTAAAAGAATGGAAATTTCGAGCGACGATGAACTAAGCAGTACCCCACCTAACTTGATAGATGCGGCCAATTCCGTAATTTCCAACCTTTTACCGGAGAAATCGAGGCGGCAGTATGAAAATGCATATCAGCAATTTAAAGAGTGGTGTGAAGCAAATAAAGCCAGAAAAATATCTCTCACAATTTGAAAGCCTTAATTATTGTTCTACATTAATAAATAAACGATTTCTTGTTTTTTGCTTGATTGAGGAGTTGAGGACCAAATAGGTTAGAATATGAAAATCCCATATAGTTAACATGCAGTGTGCGAAATATATTTCGCACATTACTTCGCGCACGGTGTCATGGTAACGAATGAAAATGAAAAAAAGTGCCACTTCGCATACTGTTGTCAATGCGCTAACCTTGTCATTTTTTGACGTTTGTAGAAAATAGTTATTTATGCAACAAGTGCAAAGAGTGAATGTTTATTGCACTCGACGTGAAATTGTCCGACGAGGCCGTTAGGCCGAGTTGGACAATACGTCGAGTGCAATAAACAATTTTTACACGAGTTGCATACAACATTTTTTCTACGTTCATGCAAAAAGCAAAAAATTATTTATTGAGGTGCGGCACTAGGTGTAGGAAAATGAAAAGCGCAACTTGAATACTTTATTATTAATATCGATTTGCATTGAAACAGGAACTAATACGTTACGAACAATTTAACTCAAACTTTATTTTTACCCTCAATGTTGAAAGTGAATGAACAATTGGTGCAATTTTCAATATGAATATTTCGTAGTGAAGTACCTATTGCCAATCTCACAGAATATCTGCTAAATATGTAGTAGGTTTAAACGTTTATGTTTGTCATGATGATAGCACGTTGAAGTAGAATTACAGATGAGTGCAATAAAAACTTTATTGCACTAGTGCAATAAAGAACTTCTTTTTCCACTGAATATAGTTCAATAAAGTTTTGCTTTTTGCATGAATGTAGAAAAAATATATAATTTCATGAAAGCTTATATATGAGGATAAGAAATTATCTGCTTTTATAGAATATTCCAACACCATCAACGAATTCACAAAAAAATTGTTGTTCATATCTGACTATCTTTATTATTAATAATTATAACGTTAGGGATTTATTATATTATTTATTTTCAGTTGTGTATTCACTTATTGTTCCTACGCATACAATGTGTAATTATTTTTGTTCAATAGGATATTCCTACTCAAATAGAGAACTCATTCATTCATTCATTTTAATTGTTTCCTTTGTGAACCAAACTGTCTCAAACTGTATACTAACTTGTATACAGGGTGTCCTTCCGGGAACTTCATCGATCAATATACAGTGTGTCCAAGATAAGAATGAACAGCATGGGGATATCGGAAACGGTAAGAGATACGGGGAGAAAAGTAGCGCATTTATGTGCCTAACAATATGCCATTTAGAAAGTTTTAATATTCCGAGTAGTTACGGACATATCCGAGAAAAACCAAAATTTGAGAATTTCGTTTTTATTTTCTGCTAGGTTTATTTTCGAAGGAAATGTAAAACAAATAGCACTTTGTCATGGCTACTTTTTAAGGACTACCTGATAACGTAAGCAGAATTTGTCTGTGACGTTTCGTCTTTTAGAAAACATCATCAACTTTTTATTTTTATATGGGCCGAAACTAAATTGTACCCTGTATATGACTCCATTTTTCATTGTGAATACAGCAACGTATCACACAGTATGATTTCGAAACCATTTCTCGCGCAAAATGAAATTTAGTGATTACTTAACCTGTTTTTCTTCAATTTTAGATAGTAGGCGTTGGAAAAAAATGTCATATTTTGATACATGAAGTAAATTAATTAGTCTTATTTATACAAGTATAAATTTTATCTTACCACTTGCCGGAATTTGTGCGTTGTTAAATACAAAGATAAGTCGCAATATCAAAAGTTTTGTTTATAAATGTAATTGTAATGTAATAACAAGGAGCTAATATGTATTACAGGAAAATAAACAGAAACTTATAACAAGTGTTCAAATAACCCGCCGTTATTTTTTTAGCACAAGTAAGCTCTTCTAACAGACAAATTTAAAACTTGAGTTAACATATTCGGAAAAATATTGTTAAAGGATGCAGTAACCGATCTTAGCAAATCATCTTCATTTTGAAAATTATGATTAGAGTACACTTGATTCTTGATATATCCCCAAAGGAAAAAGTCTAGTGGGGTTAGGTCGGGGGACCTTGCAGGCCAGGATGTATCACTATGAGTACCAATCCACGTTTCTGGGAAGCGACGTTTCAAATTATCACGAACAATTCTAGAGTTATGTGCTGGAGCACCATCTTGTTGAAACCAGCAGCTGTGAGTAACCGCTAATGGCAAATTATCTAGAGCGTCTTCCATATCATTTACTAACAAATTTATGTAATGCTCTGCAGTTAAATTGTTTTGGTAGATCAAAGGCCCAATTACATTCGTACCGAGAATTCCAACCCACATGTTAAAACCGAAACGATGTTGATGTCTGGACACTTTGTGTACACGCGGATTTTGTTGTGACCAATAATGAACATTCCGCCTATTAAAAATACCATTGTTGGTGATCATACTTTCATCAGACCAAATTATTTTGAAAGGGATATTTTCATCGTCTTGGCATTTTCTAGTATATCATTCACAAAAGAATCTTCGCCTTGCATCGTCACCTGGTCTGAGTCCATGACAAATCCTAAATTTATATGGATGATATTTATTTTTTCTTAAAATGAACATATGACATTTTTTCCAGCGCCTACTATCTAAAATTGAAGAAAAACAGGTTAATTAATCATTAAATTTCATTTTGCACGAGAAATGGTTCTGAAATCATACTTGTATTCACAATGAAAACTGGAGTCGTCTACAGGGTATACTTTAGTTTCGGTCCATATAAAAATAAAAAGTTGATGATGTTTTCTAAAAGAAGAAACGTCGCAGAAAAATTCTGCTTACGTGATCAGGTAGTCCTTAAAAAGTGGCCATGATGAAGTGCTATTTGTTTTACATTTCCTTTGAAAATAAACCTAGGAGAAATTAAAAACGAAATTCTCAAATTTCGGTTTTTCTCGGATATCTCCGTAACTACTCGGAATATTAAAACTTTCTGAATGACATATTGTTGGGCACATAAATGCGCTACTTTTCTCTAATTTAATCGACCCCGTTACTCTTATCGTTTCCGATATCCCCATGCTGTTCATTCTTACCTTGGACACGCTGTATAGAAAGCCATAAGTGGGCCGAATTTGAAAATTTGGGAGTTTACTATTGTTGATAAGTGCCATCCGGCTAAAATATTTTGAAGATTGTGGCACTTCCAGTTGTACCGGAAGTGGACCCCAACTTCGTAATTTTAAATGGGACACACTGTATATTATCAAGGATTTTAGATTTTACGCATGATTCTGAACATGTTTCATGTATAATCTCCTATACCCAAATTTAACCGTTTTCGAAATATTTCAAATTTTAATTTGAAAATTGCGTTTGCAGACCGAAAAATATATTTTTTTTTATTTCTGGACATGATTATTTATTTTCGATTGTGTATCGATTTATTCGTAGGAGAGGACCCAGTTCAGTAGAATTAAGATATCAATTCGATTAGAGTTATACAGGGAGTTCACCAGAAAATGATATATATCTGGTTGAAAAAATTATTGTAAGTCCATCTTTTCAAATGGAAACCCTCCAATTTTATATTCTCATTCGATTCGGCATCGAAAATAAAGCTAACTTTGAATAAGTTTATCTATGCCTACACTCAACAGTTTTCGAAATATTGGCGAATTAACATGTCTCAGTTCCAGAAAATCTCGTATTCTTGAGTTTACTTATTCTTAGTTGGTCATAGCGCCCGCAGTTGCGTTGGAAACAATCAACTGCCACGGAAATGTCATTGTCATCAATCATGCCGGCTCGTTTGAATTATTCAAATGAAGATTACTTAAATCTATTTACTATTTATGGCGAATGTAATAGGGTTATCTCAAGAACATGTGATATATTTGCTATTCGTTATCCGCAGAAGCAGAAGCCCTCACAAAATACTGTTAAACGAATTATAGAAAACTTCACAAACATTCTATTTCTGCCAATACAAAAATGTGGGTAAAGAAATTCTGAAACAATTCGAATGAAATAGAACAATTAACGATATTGAGAGGTATACAAAAATTATTTGGTCAGTAAATGTTCGAATTGGCGCCCTTCAACTTCCAAACATTTTTCACATCTCACTAATAATTCTTGATGTGTCGCTTTTCGTATTGAATCGGGTCTGAGATTCTCAAATAAATTCCTCACTCGTTGCATACAATCTTCCATTGGAAGAAAATTGAGTTTCATAGAATTGAAAAAAAAATTTCAACCGGATCTATATAATTTTCTGGTGAACGCCCTGTATAACTCTAATCGGTTAGACTTGGGTATACGAATTATACATGGAACATGTTCAGAATCATGCGTAAAATCTAAAACCTTGATAATATACAGGATGTCCCATTTAAAATTACGAAGTTGGGGTCCACTTCCGGTACAACCGGAAGTGCCACACTCTTCAAAATATTTCAGCCGGTTAGCACTTATCAACAGTAGTGAACTCCCAAATTTTCAAATTCGGCCCTCCTATGGTTTTCTATATATTGATCGATGCAGTTCCTGGAGGGACCCCCTGTATATTGTGGCATTTTGTGACTTTATGAAATCATTCTATGGAGAAACTTCGAAATATAGAGATAAGTATTCAAACATTATCAATACACCGAAAGAAATAATATTGTGATAAAAAAAATTATTTCCGGAAATTTTTTTGAGGACACAAATATTTTGAAAATTATCCCGAGTCGCGAGGCGACAAGGGATAATTTTCTCAAAATATTCGTGCCTGAAGGAAAATTTCCAGGAATAATTTAAGCTTGCGTGGTATTCGGTAAGAAAATTTCACACCATAATTTGGAAAAAAATTATTAATCCAATCTGACATTTTAAATTAATTTCACTGCTTGTCAAGTCCTCCATGTTTCATTAAATAAAAAATATTACCAACTATAGTTACACCAAATGCTAAAACTCAGATGGGTATTAGATCAGTCTGTCGCCCTTTCATAATTTTAGGTTACTAAAGGTGGTAGAAATGTATTTTTTGTTAAAGTAATCCATAACACTAATGTAAAAAATATAATATTAACATGGTTTGTTGCAGTAGGTGGTCGTGATATAGGCGGCCATGCTTTTGACAGATGAGGTTTATATTGGTAAATTACATTGAGTTACTGTATAGTAAACCAGCAAACAAAGATATTCTTATGTAAAACATTTCTTGTAAGCATTTGCGTTAAACAATTTGAGAAAAATGAAATGCTTTGAAAAGTACAATTTATGTAAATACAGCAAAGAGTTGAGTCAAGTGCAAATATGTCATCCAAAATTAATATATTTAACGAATTTAATGGAAGATTGCGACCAGGAAGCGTTAGAGTCGAATGGTTTGTTTACGAAAATCCAAGAAAGTCTGCTGCAGATGTCAAGTAAATATGGCGTGAAAGAGATTTGAACAAAATTGTTTCAAAATATTACATATATGTCATATAACACATACATCTAATTAATTCGTCACCTTCCTATTCACCATTAAGAAGAGAGGATGGGTTAGAATTCAAGCAAGATTTAAATCTTACTATGTTTGTAGATCCTACGTTTTTTGAAATATAAATTGTTAATGCATAATATTTAAACAAATTTGTGTTTTCTGTTTAATGTAACTTTATAGCGAATAATAAATAATAATGGTAATTCTTATAGAAATTTTGCATTATTCACAGGTATACCTATAATATTTAATGGTTGTAGATCATATGTTTACCTTTTCAACTGTCAGAAAAGTTCCACTTAAATATCGTGGCGCCACGAAAAAATTTCCGAACATTTTTTTAGTTGCCATGGTAACTAGTCAAAATTAAGGCATCTTATTGGTTAAAAAGTAGAGGTGTGAAATTTTCAATAAAATATACCAAACTACTGCATTGCTGCAGGAACAATATGGAAATTGTAATCAAAAGATTGTTAGTGTGCAATACATTCCAGTTGAAATATTTCATTGTTACAAGAACAATATTCAAATTGTTATAAAATTTTTGTTGTTTTGATAGGTAATACATTTCAATGAACTGAACAATGTTATTCAACAGTTTCGACAAAACAAAAATCCAAGCGAATACTAAAATTTATTTCAGCAATAATTGTCTTTTTATAATTATCCAAAACTGAGAAATTCAGTTATTGATACGATACCTATTATTGTCAGCGACAATTCATTGACATATGAACTAAAAACTGACGTTGTCACAAAATCACTTTTAACACCAGTTTTGAAAGTAAAATGACAGATGAGATGATGGATACTCAGTGATATAAATCGCTCTAATACAAACACTAATCAGATATTATAATAATCAGAACTTCTACTCGGAAAGAATTATTCATAAAAGTTCACATGTATTTGTCAGTTTGTGCAATTGGTAATATTAATGCCCTGTCAAGTTACTGACAAAGTAGTATTCAGTCCAACTGTAGGTCCTCCATTACTGACCAATAATAAAATTATAAATAAGGTGATTTGTCGTGTGCAGTTGGAGCATTTGTCAATTAATATTTTTTGAATTTGTATTTGCCGACATCGTTTTAATCCAAAGTTCGTGTGTTCGAATCCAGTGGATATTATAATTTTTTTTGTTTTTTTGCCTACCAGCAGTAACTGATTATTTCACAATATTTCATTGTTGAAGTAACACTACTTATATATGGCTGTTTTGATCATCTTTTGTTTCGTTGCTTCAACCATATTCACTTAACAATTTTGCGATGGTTAGTGTGATTATATATCTGGTTGTGCCTATACTGACTGAAGTATATGGTTACCGTAACCAAAAATTTTTTTCAGTGAATCTCATAAAATTGTTGACCATATCAGATCTTGAAATTATTTTCTTTTGGTTATTTTCATCCGTAATAGATTGTTTTTATTATTAATGATTATTACGTTAAGAATCTTTTATATTACTTATTTTTAGTTATATATTTATTCAGTGTTTCTTCTGATAAAATGTGTGAGTATTTTTGTTCATTGGGATATTCCTCCTCAAAAAGAGAGTTCATTCATTCATTTTAATCGTTTCTTTTGAGAACCAAGCTGTCTCACAAAAGTGTACTTACCTATACTTAAGTATATGATATATCATTTTTTGACTTCAATGGAAACACTCTATGGAGTAACCTTGAATCTAGGAGACATTCAAACACCATCAATTATTTCACAAAAAAAATTGCTGACTACATCAGATCTTGAAGTTATTTTGTTTTTGGTTATTTTCATTCGTTATTGGTCATTTTTATTATCAATGATTATTACGTTATGGATTTTTAATATTATTCATTTTTAGTTATATGTTCATTCAGTGTTTCTTCAGATGAAATGTGTGATTATATTTGTTCATTAGGATATTCCTACTTAAATAGAGAGCTCATTCATTTCTGTGTATATGTACTAACATGCATATGTTGTGGCATTTTTAGACTTAAATGGAAACATTCGTGGATAAACCTCGATATGTGGAATTGATAATAAAGTTGAATACTTTCAGGTACCGATAAAAATAGCGATAAATTTGAGGTTATTTATTTAGAGCAGGTTTCAAAAAGTAGCGAAAAAGACAATTCCAGAAAATCGCGGCAACTTTTTGAAGGTATGTCTCAATGCTCATACTAAAAGTATATTATAATGTATAGAAATGTTTCTCAACAGCCAAAGTCGTCGCCATGTTAGAATCAATAAAAGAAGATACCAAATATATTGCTGAAAGAACTTTGGAAGAACGCTCTACAGTGAAGAAGATTAAGCCAGTTCAGAGTAACAAATATTTTGATATCCTTCCTCTCAGGAGCATAGAGCAGATTTTGGAATTCGATTTCAAACTAGAGACAGACATCGACTACGAAACAGAATTTGTGAGTATCTCTTATCTTGGTGGATTGTATTGGTACAAACTGAAATCGCACTTCTTTTTACCCCACACTGTTTCTCGCAGACACATAATATCTCCCTAGGTATCTGTATATAATATGAGAAATAAAAAATAGGTAAATTTTATTTTCAAGGATGATGAGTATTTGTAGCCTTCGTGCTAGGAGGGGTATAGATGTTACTCTTAGTATCTTAAATGAAGGTCAAGTGGCACATCATTTTGATGGGCGTTTAATCATCTTTCCAGTGGTTCCATGTCTCATTACTTTTGATGAGCAGTTTCCGAAAAAATAGCGTTTCAAACTTAAAGAAGCAATAAGAACTTATGCCTGCACTGAGATGTTCTTTCAACAAAAATTATAGTGAATTCGAAAATAAGTTCATGGCATAGCAGACGGGAAAATGAAAATCAGTACTGAATTTAAAAAAATGAATCAACTACAGACGTAAAACTATTTCATTATTTATATTTGCTGCCTGAGTCATGATATATACTTGAAATTTCAGATGTGAAGTCTGTCGATAATCCTATATGTGATTGACACCAGCATCAATATAATTTCACTCGGTGTGTATGCGAGAATGTTTATATATTTTTATTCAATCCTCATCATCATCTCATACTGAAGAAGAGTTAAATTTGAAATGTGAATCGCTGGTTTTTGGAATAGCGTAGCCGAAAACACTGAGATCTCGGGGTCGAATCCCGTTTGATCCACATCTTTTGAATTCAGTTCTGACTTTCATTAATTTAACTACAGACGTAAAACTACTTTATTAAAGATTATTGTATTGAGTCTCCTTTCAGTAGAAATGATAAGAAGATATGGTTGTACCGTACCAACCCTCTACTAGTGGCAACATTAGCAAATAGCTCCAAAAAATTTACATCAAAAAGTAATCTAATAGTAAAATGTAAATGGAGATATGAACTTAAAAAAAATATTGGCAATCATAAAATTATCACCAAATTTATCTTTACTGAACTTAACTTGATCTAAAAACACACACTCCCTTATATTTCGGTTTTTTTCAAATATCTCCCGGACTACTGGTATCATGCAAAAAAATCATCTGAATATTTTGTAGATTTTAAAGAGGTGATCAAATAAGGTTTTGTGTGAAAATTAAAAAATCGGTCGCCTTCTTTGAGTTTTTTGTGGTTTTATAAAAAAAATCACTAGGTATTCCGTTTATTTTTCAAGAGTTTTTGTAGATCTTTCAGGGAGATTTTGTGGATCTTCTTGACGACAATAAAACTATTCAGATACGTTTTTTCGATGCCCCCTTTCGGTTTTGAGATTTAGGTGTTTTTAGAAAAAATTGGTGAAACTTTTTCGTTGTCCGTTTTCGTATCCTGTGAAATTGAAAAATCTGTCTTGGAGCGTTTAATTCATTTCATTAGTACGGTCATTATTTCAATTTATCCTCTTTTTGAAATAATTCCTGGACTATTGATTTTAGAAAAAAAATCAAAATTTTGTAGATCTTCTGAAGGCGGTCAAAAATGATTTCTTGGTCAATTGGAGAAATATTAGCGGTTTTTCAGATATTTCGTATTTTCCAAAATTCATTTTTCATTTTCAGATTTTTCGAGTTTTCCCGGTTTTTCGATAATTTTCGTGAAAAATTGTCCTGATATAATTTGTTCCTCATTTCAAGCTCTACCCATTGCATTTCTATAAATTCAGTTTCAATAATCGGTTTGACGTATTTTTGAGTTTTCTACTTTTCGGAAAATCGCCCAGATAAATCGTTTTCTGATCTTTTCCAAAAACTAAACACTTCTGTGGGACTATAGATGTATACCTCCAAACAATATGGAAGGGAAAAAATCATTTCCTGAACCGCCATCGAGGAGAGTATGAGAAACCGGAAAAACCTCGTCAAATTTTTACGAGTTTTTCCGGTTTTTCGTTCGACAAGTACTGTTTTCAATTTGGCTCAAATTCCAAAAACCCTAAATTGGGCAGGGCCTACTCCAGTACGAAGGAAAAATATCCATCGATTTTTACGACGATTATGATGACTTTGTTTAAAAAATGATCAGTAATCATCTGACGAAGCGTAAGTCGATTTGTTTAAGGCACACAATTTTGGGACCCAAAATCGATCATCTCAAACCAAATAAAGAAATAAAAAATTCGCAGGAGTGGCCAAGTTAAAAAATCGAAAACTGCACTTGGGTTCATTCTTAGGTTTCCAAATTTTGCATAGAGCTCCTTCAGGGGCCAGAGGAAAGACTTTTTGGTCAACATTTTACCCTTTCCCACCCATGAAAAAGATTACCAGGAATAAACAGAGAAAATAGATGGAATTCAAAAAGGTGGGAACGGGTGAAGAATTGGTCAAAAAGTCTTCCCGTTGAAAATTATTTTTTCTGGCCTCTGAAGATGCTACATGCAAAAGGACATGGCACTGGATACATGTATTCCTGGGGCTCGACAGATTTCTTTCATTTTTGGATATATCATTGTAGAGGTCACAAAAAGCAACTTTCATCATTAGACATTTTTCTGGCTCTACAGGGTGAGCTAAAAAAATGGGTTGAATGTCTGATGTCAATTGTGGAAATTGCTATCTGTAAGTTGATTTTTCTTGATTTTTGGGTATAATATGCTGTGAAAAATATCAATAGACTATGAATGGTTTGCATACTTACAGGTTGAGGCAAATTATGCGATTTTAATATTGTTGAAATTTTTTGTTAAAATTGTTTTTCCGTTAACCAGCTATCGTCCCCTTACGAACGGCAGCCCTCAGAAGTCGAAACTTGTGCGAGCTAAGGGTTAACGAGGTCTTACCTTTTTACGTGCGATTCCTAGCACTTTCTTTAATAAAACCTGTTCATTAACTTTTCATCTAAGTGTGAACCTTTCATTGAATATCTCGAAGCCAAAAGTTCTGCCGAGGTTGCTCGTGTTAGCATTTTTGTATTGTACATGTTTGCACCCATATACAGTGTGTTTCACTTCTCATAGAAACACCTTCGTATCTTCCGTAATTTTTGACGTAGAACCATGAAATTTAGGATCGATAGATACACTTCAAATGAACTCACTTCACAGAGGGGGTCATCCTACTTGTTATACACTGCACGCCAGCAGCGATGGAACCTCCCAATTATCCATCGCTGCTGGCGTGCAGTGTATATCACGTAGAATGGTTATTTTTGTTCTGTGAGCTTATTTTTAGTGCATCTATTGATTCTGAAAATTTCGTGGTTCTACGTCAAAAATTACGGAAGATACGAGGTTGTTTTCATGAGAAGTGAAACACACTGTATATGGGTGCAAACATGTAAAAACAAAAATGCTAACACGAGCAACCTCGGGAGTACTATTGGCTTCGAGAAATTCAATGAAAAGTCCACACCTGGGCGAGAAGTTGATAAACTGGTTTTAGAAAAATCGCGTATTCTGCCGCATCCTGTAAGTATGCACACCACTCAAACTCATTTAATACTTTTCCCAGCACATTATTTCCAAATATCAAGAAAAATCAACTTACAGACAATATTTTCCACAATTGACATTAAGACATTGAACACAATTTTTTAGCTCACCCTGTAGGCCCAGAAAATAAGTATACTGAAGAAAGTTGCTTTTTTTGACCTCTAGAATAATATATCCATAAATAATAAAATGTCTATCCCCAGGAATACATGTATCCAGTGCCATGTCCTTTGGAAGCTTAAGGGTCTTCATCCCTGAAAAAGGGGTAGTCAGAAACGATTTTTTTTTCTGAGTAGAGAAGGGTTGTTTGATTGTATAAAGATTAAAATAATGAAAAAAATATCTTTTGACTTTTAAATGAATTAAAATGATATTTTCCCCTATTTTTGGGCATTTTCGTTCAGTTCCACCATCAAAACTAACGAATATTTTGGTGTTGTTTCTTTTCAGTATCGAAGTCTATCATTTTCCCAGTTAAACGACTCTCTCATTTTTCTCCTAGATGTTAATTTTTTTTTTGAATAATTTTACAAAAATGTGTTGTTTTCGCGAAATGGGTTTCCTTGCTTTATTCCATTTGAAATGAGAAATATCCAGCTTTATCAAAGTCAACTAATAAAGGTTTGGTTCAGCCGTCGACCAGTGAAAAGTAATTATTATTTACAATTCTGGATTCAGAAATGGAACTGAATTTCTTTTAAATGACACGCCCCTCAGGTTGCTCCTCCCACACGACTGGTGAGGAAAAGAGAGAGTGTCATATAGCCAGTATGACATCTGGCACAGGGTCGGATCGGGAATGGGAAAAAAGAAAACTCATTCGGGTCGATCGAAACTATGGAATATTATAACTTTTATAATTAATAGCTTTTTTCAACAACATGTGTTTATCACTTGGGGGCAATACTCCATATCATTTTAATATCAGGAAAAACCAAGAGGCGGCTCCAGAATGTTGGACGAGATTCGTGATTCCTGATAAGATTCCATTCGAAATTGGTATATAGAAGCTTTTGGGTTTGGGATGTCATAATTTTTTTTTGGATAATTCATCGTAGTGGCTCCTAAATAGCGGACGAAATTTCTGATTCTCATATCAACTATGAAGTATCATTGGATTCAGAAAATTATGCAGATTTCAACGGTATAGAATTCGACCATAAATCACGAAACTCGCCTGCCATTTTCAATTCCTGAATTATTACAGAAAAATAATTATCTTCGAACCGAAAAACCACTACGTAGGTAGGGTAGAACCCGCCCAGAAATTACAAAACTTTTCTGTCATTTCAAATTCACGAATTTTAACATAAATCATCAGGATCTCTCAACCCAAACACCGATTTTGAATCGAATCGGACATAATCACAAAACTCGTCCGCCATCTTAAATTCATCAATTTTGACAAAAGATTCATAATCTCTGAGCCAGAAAAACCCACAGACAAATTTTGAATCGAATCGGACCATAATCACAAATCTGGTCCGCCATTTTGAAATTATTAATTTTGACGAAAGATTCATAATCTACGACCCCGAAAACCTGCACATACTCATTTTGTATCGAATCAGAAACCAAATCACAAATCTCTCTTTTTTTGTTTTTTCTTTATAAACATTTAAAATGGATTACCCACCTGCTACTGGAATTATGAACAGTGAACACCTATCAAATATCAAATGATTCGGACGTCTGCAAGTGGAAATTTTGTTCAACGATTCCATATTACAACCCACATATAGCATACAGGTCAAATTAGTATGAAACGAGTAATAAGAAAAGCAAGTTTCCCATAAAAGTAATTCTGGTCCAATACATAAAAAAAAAAGAATATACTGTTTACGTCAGCGTTGTATACTTATTTTGTGCTGCATGCATGTCATGTCATATTTTATTTGACATTACCTTTTATCTGATATTTCAGGCGTCATTATCTATTTCTATTTGCGGTATACCTAATTCTTAAAATTCACATTCAAAACATTTCCGAGATACCTAGTTCATACAGATTTTGCTAAAATATTTTTTTATTCTTGATATTGTGTAACTGGATTCCATTATATTCATATATTTGAAATTTTCGTGCAAATTTTCAGATTACCACGAAAACAAATAGGCTTTAATCTAGATTTGTAATTTGGAAGAACGAGCACCGAATTATCTAATTCGGACCTGTATCTATCGAGAATCGCCAAGTTAGAAGTGAGGCGGAGTTTTTATTTATTCCATCGGGAGAACACGCACTGCCATCTGGCGATATACGTTTCTTATATAGGAGGCTAAAGAGCTTTAAGATTGAACCCAAGTGCAGTTTTGGATTTTTCATCTTAGCCGCTTCCGCGAGTTCTTCAATTTTTCCATTTAGTCAATTCTGAGGCCGGCCCTACTAAAAAAGTCTTCCACTCGGATTTTCCTGAAGTAAAGATCGTTCCAAAGTGAAGGAACACAAAATTAAGCATACATGAGACGTCGAATTTTTGCGATGATCGCTTTTGGGTCCCAAAATTTGCCTCAGCCAAATCTTCTTCCGCTTTGTCAGTTGATTACTAGTCACTTTCTAAACAAAATAATCATAACGGAAGACATATATAAATCAAATAAATCAATAGACATTTTTTCTTCGTACTGGAGTCGGCCCTGCTCGATTAAAAAAATATTTGGAATTTGGGGTGTTTGAGAGATGGACTTTTATTTCACCAAACTAAAGACGTATATCTTCTCATCGCGGTTTTATACCCGATGCTCTTTAAAGGGTTTGGAAATGACACGACAGACGGATAGACAGAATTTCTTCGCCTGTACCAACCGTAGTATACAACTCCTTATAAAATCCTGTATAATAATTTCAGTTTGTTAACCGACCCCACCACATTTTTTGGTCGATTTAATTCAAATCCTCACATTACAGATGGCCTACCTAACACAAGTTGGCGGTAGTAACAAAAAAGAGAACATAGTTAGGTTACTGAAAAAGGCCTTCGATAACAAGGTGGCTCAGGAATGTTCTTGGAAGGGACTCAGGCAAAACTTCAAGGTGGGATCTATCAAACTGATGAGTTTGATCCGAGGTAATATCCACCACACTGATTTTTTCTACTAGTTTTCATTTTCGATGCATTTCAGATGCTGTTGAACTGAATTTTCCACTAACCGAAAAAGAATTCGAGGATATCGCGTCGAATTGGTTCCGACAGGCGAAGTTGAGATATGTCAGAGATCAGAAGAGAGAAAATGCTCAGATAACAATTATGTAAAATAATTTATTATATTCGTTCGTTCAGTTCAAAGTAGTTTTAATATTCTAATTTCTCCTAGAAGAAAAGGAAAAGAACCATACCGGATAATGGGATGAAATCCAATACTTGAACATACTATAGTCCGTTAATTGAAGGCAAGGAGTAATAAACCGCTCAAATGCATCGATTCCATAGTCGAACTATAATTTCTCGGACCGTGTAGGTATGGGTACGAAACTCATAATGGACGGAAGACCACCCCTTTTTAAAACTGTAGGTACTGATAGAATGGTATAAGAATTGGTTACAAGCAATAATTGAAGTAGTAGGTACTCGGTATCGCTGGTATATAGTACATTCTGGAAATTAATTGTGTGTGCTTCTGTGTTCAGCTTAAGTATATAAAATGAGATTAAAATATTATGGATTATGAACAAGGACCACCAAAACGGCCATAATTGGGACCATTATCTTTAAACAAAAAAATATTTATTTCAAACTGTTCAATTTCGTTGCAAAATAACAACAAAAGTGCCAGTGTAGATGAGTCTGTTACAAAAGCATATTTTATGTTGTGCATAGCGAAGTCTACCATTTATAGATTAATGAAAGACAAGAAAAGTGGAGCTCTTCTACCACCAAAAACATCTTCTGGTCTACTGCAGATCACGGTAGACGAATCTTTGAAGTAGAGGTTGAGGCGTAAAGTCCATGCGTTTTACCTAGGAAATGAAATTCCCCCACTAGACTGAACTATGTTTGCAGTTCAAGCTGATCCGGATTACCCAACTTTCTCTAAAATGACATATCGAACATTTTAATCCTCTATTTATACCAAACATAAGAGACAATCTGTAGTGACTGATAGATGAAACAGATATTGCGATGTAGAGAATCGACTATTTTCGAAATATTAAACAATCCCGAAACAAAGATCGACAAATTCATTACCTGGACGAAACGTGGATAAACAAAGGATATTCTGTACGGTAGATATAAATTTCTCAATCTGGTGTCGCTCATAGACTCATTCTGAATGTTGGTACAATTTTTTCGAAAGATCTTAATTGAGCAATCAGTATATGTTGAAAACAAAGAGGTGGTCTTACATACATCGGTGACTACGAAATTTTTATTTACTTTTTATTTATTCTGTTTTTTTTTTCACGACAATTATGTATGTCATAGGATCATCAGCAGTTTTTATGCTCTGTTATTACAACTCAAGAAAGTCTTGAATGATAATAATCTTTTAGATGTTTACCGCAATAGTAAATAAAGTTCTCTCCTACAATATGGGGTAGTGAATTTTGTTTTATTTATCTCTTCTACCACTTGACCGCTTCCACCAGCTCGGCCCTTTTCAGTCATGTTTGCAATCATTTTTTACCCGTTTCGCAGTATTTCAGCGCAAATTGAGAATATACGTTTTGTGGTACTGTACTTCTACTTTTAAAATCTGTTTTGGAAATCAAAATCGGACCATCACTACAGCATCAAGGCACGCTGCAAGATAGTGCAAAAAAAATCAAATTGCAATTGTGCCAAAAGTAATGTACATATGGCGTGTCATAATGTATTTGCAATAGATAATTAAGTTAGTTATATCATAAAATGAATTGCTATATCCAAAATAAAATATAAAATAGCCAAAAGTATACATAGAAATTTCAACAGATACAATTAAATATGTACAAACAGAGAAGCATTGTTGAAACATATTATCAAGTAGACGTAGTACAAATGACAAGTCATGAAATAGTTGCCATAAATGAGTGAATAATATAATGAAATAAATACTATACAAATGACAAAATTGTTGAAAACATACAATTTCAACAGATGAAATTACTCATTTAAAGACGGAAAAGCATACTTAATACCTATTACACAGATAACAAGGTATTACCTAAATATTCTGCTATACTATAAGAACAATAATTATTTATGAGAAGTTTTTTCACAGTGGATTTGAATTTTAGTTTGTTAGGAATTTGCTTGATTTTTAGTGTGATCTTATTATATAATTTGATAGCATTATAAAGTGATGATCTCTCATATGCCAGTGTTGCTGCTGCGTGTGTTGTGTTGATGAACAGTTTAGAGTGTGGGTAGATATTGCAAATTTCGTCTTGCGAACTTCAGACACTTGAGGATATATATACAGAGAACACTTAGGAGTTCATTCATTAGGAGTTCATTCTGAAACATAATTGATTTATCCATGTATCCTATTTTGAAAACCAGTCTTATAATTTTCTTTTGTATCACAAAATCTTTTGTAGAATTCATGGGCTCCAGCACAAAATGATTTGTGATATGGGTGAGTAATCTAAAGCATGATATATGGTCAACAAGACAGCTGTGTCAAGAAAAAACTTCATTTGAGAATTTGCGAAGTATGATCTATTTAGTTTTCTACAGAGTCTATCTATGTGGTCATTTCAGGTGAGCTGACTATCTATATGAGACCACCAAAAATTCACATTCTCAGGAAATTTTATTTCTAGATCACTGCTTACCGTATTGGGAAAAGGGCGCCTACGTTGAGTATCAACGAATTACGTTGGCACCAGGGTCCAAATTCACCAACAACTCTAATTACTTCTGCTTTCAATTCGTCAATAGTGCTATTGTAGTATTGTCAGCATACATAGTTATGAGAGCCTTTATTTGCTCAGGTTGGTAATCAATAAAAATAGTGAAAAGAAGAGGTCTCAGTGCTGAACCCTGGGAAACTCCAAGAGTCACATCATTCATGAGCGCTCCTCCTTAATATGGGAAACCATCAACTTTGCCATTTGCTCTGCGGGTTATAGATGGATTTATTTTTTATTTTTATAATCTTTTACGCTGTAATATTGATGATCTGACCTGTAGCAATAAAAACGATATTATTACTATTATATCATCAATATATCACTCCTTTCAAAGAAGGCATCGTAGGTAACAGGCAACAGTCACATTGAATTTATTTCGCATTTAATTCAATAAGTTTGGAAATATTTCACTATTTTTTCAGTAAACAATAATTCATATAGCACCTAAAAATGTAAGATTCGTTGATACAGTCGTATTGAAAAGTTAAATCCAAAGATTCGCTCCTCGTTTTATTGGTTATGCCCAGGAAGATGCTCAAGAGTTCTTACGATTCCTGTTAGAGGGTCTACATGAAGACGTCGATAGAGCAACGGAGAAGCCGAAACCCATAATGAGAGAGATAGACGAGAAATAAAGTAATAGTGAGAAGGCCCAAGAGTCATGGTCAAGATACTCAAGGACAGACAATTCCAAAATTGTGGATTACTTCGTTGGCCAGTTAAAATCTACATTAAAATGTACTTATTGTGGTTATTATTCAGTGTCCTTCGATCCTTTCAATACCACGAATAACAGGTCAACTAAGACTTTCACAATGTTTGGATTTATTCGAAAGGGAAGAAACTCTAGATGGTGCCAAAGTGCAAAGAGAGAAGGAAGTGTTCAAAATCCCTATCAATGCATAAATTCCCGAAAATTTTAATAATTCATTTGAAACGGTTTTCTTTAACAGAAAGATTCCGAGGGAAATTGAATGTCACCATTGATTTTCCTTTAGGGGGATTGGACATGAGTAATTATGCTGATGAAAAAGCAGCCCCCTGTCGCTATAGTCTATATGCATTGTCTAATCATAGTGGGACTACCTACAGCGGACACTACACAGCCTAATGTGGACATCCGTATGCGAGCACGAGGCACGAATATAATGACTCACATGTGACCCCAGTTCCATCCAGTTCCATCGTGAGCGGAGATGCCTATGTTCTCTTTTATGAACAGGAAGGCACTAAATCGCAACTTTCAGATCATAATTAGTTCTTTTTTTGTTTAATTTCTATTTTATTATGTTTTATTGTTTATATGTTGTACTGTGGTTTTATATATTGAAATGTTATTTTATTTAAATTATTTATAATATAATGTTTTGTAATTGTAAAAAAATATTTGCAAGAACTGTTTTCACAAAGTAGTATGTCATCTAACCACTATACTTTTTTAGTTGACCCAGTGAAAAATATCAGGATAATATCAACCCATACAATACCCAAACAACGTAGAAGATGTCGGAAAGGTGATGCACTTGCTGAAAAAGGTGAAATCAGTAGTATCAAAGTTTACTATCATGTCAGAAACGGAGTGACGTATAGAACGATGAGATGTACCAAATGTCAGGGATTTTGTTCAGCGAAAGACAAATACTGCAAAAGATGTATCGCCCTTGAGGAAAGAAGGAATATGCCAAGTGGAATCTCAAAAAAACGAAGAACTTTAAAAAATACTTCCACGCAAAGATGTACCAAATGTCAGGGAAGTTGTTCAGGGAAAGAAAAATACTGCAAGAAATGTGTCGTCGTTGAGGAAAAAAGAAATATGCCAAGTGGATTCTCAAAAACTCGTAAAGTTTTGAAAAATACATTAACAATATCAAATCCACTAATGAAGCGGAGAAGATGTGTAAATTGTAAAGATTTCTGCAAAACGGGGATAAAATACTGCAAAAAGTGTAAGAATCGTCTCAAGAAGACTATTTCTTCAGGAAACCCTCCGACTGAAATAGCTATTGAAACAAATACAGGCCTCAAAGACGAACCTCACACAAAGCTTCGCACACGTGATGTTAGGCTTAGAAAAGTTAAGAGAGAAGCAGAACTAAAAATCCAGCCTTGCTCTAGGCTTTTGAGAAAACTTTCAAGAAAGAGTTATAAAACAGATGAGGAAATTCCTTTCGAATTTGAATATTCGCATATTGATCCAAACAGAGTCGAGAAAACAGAACAAAAAAATATGCCTTCAGCCAGTTCTTCGAATAAATGTTCTGAAAAGATAGATGATAAAATTTTCTCCAAGCCTGATTCTTTGGGAATCCTTTCACAAAAGATCTTAGACAAAAGTCATTCTGACCATAATAAAGAAGTCGAAAGTGAGAGGAGTATTTCAAAATCAGAAACGATCGCTAACGCGGAACATGTGCCAATAATTGATGCACAGGAAAATATTCTAGGTGCAAATTTGCAACAACTCTTAGATATTCCGGTATCAGAAATTCCTTTCAGAAACGAAGTTCAAGAAGAGAAGACAGAGCTTGACGAATCACAAAATCATCTAACAGATATCTCATTTTCAGCAGTCGATGTACCGGGTGTACCCATTCTGGATGACCAAATCTGCGACGAGGAGACTAATGAATCTGAAAATTCTGGTGAATGCGAATATGTTTCTTTCGATGATATCCAAAGTATCCTCAATGAACACTCCAAAAACTAATTTTACTATTATACTATTCGCATATACAGTGTGTCCCACTTTGAGCAGCCACACCCTCATATTTCATTGAGAATAAAATAATTTGGAAAAAATGTTTTCTCATATCATAATGTACTCAGGAATGTCTACCTTTATGTTGATGAAACATTCGTATATCCATTTTCCTCGGCTAACTATGACCAATTGAAAAGTGAAAAAGTGGGAAAAACGTACTAGGGATTTTTCATCACAAAATCAACATCAAATACCGTTTCAGAATACTCATAAACCCCTAGATCCCAATGCTTGAATCAATTGATTATACATTGTGTCATTTGTAACTGGCAATGTGATCATCTCTTTTTCATCAGTAATATTTGTTTTTAAAATTTCTTCACTTTTTACAAATTTACAAAAATATTGAATTGATACTGCGAAAAATAACCAAATATTGCTTTTCCATGACAAACTGTGACCTCGTGAAAAATTGGGAAAAAATTCATTAAAAATCTTTTTAACTCCAGTTTTGGAATGACCCAGAACCCCAGAACTCAATGCTGAATCACTGAAATATTCAGGGTGTCATATGTAGCTGGCAATATCACCAACTATTGGGAAATTGGGAAGAGCATATTATGGATTCTTTTATCACTGAGCTACCATCAGATTCTGGATCAAATAACTCTAAAACCCCCAGAACTCAATTCCTGAGAAATATATAGGGTGGCATCAGTATATGGCAAAAGTCTCAACTCCTAAATTGACTTATTTAGAAAATGATTGCCTTTTCTATTTATTCATTTTTCGTAGCTGCAAATTCTCTTCAATTTGAATATTGGTATTCGCAGATGACTCGGAGATCAAGATCTGAGAGTTTCATAGTATCCTCAACCAATTTCTGATGTAAGTTCAGTGATATATTTTCCCCAATTTTTTCACTTTTTAGCTGATCATAACTAGCCATGGATAGGTGATGATTGTTTACATTCTGCAGTATAAATGGAATATTTCTGGGCTCTTTGAGAGAGAATGAGAGTTGGTGATATTGCCAGCTACATATGACACCCTGTGTATTTCAATGATGAGTTCTGGGTATCTGTCCAAAACCAGGAGTTGGGGTAAATTTTTTAATAGAAGATCCTCAATATATTTTTTCCTAATTTTTCACTATTCAAATGGTCAAAAGTTTGTCATGGAAAAGTAGTATTTGGTTTTTCTTGTAGTAATAATTGAACATTTATGTGAGTTTTGCGAAAATTAAGCAACTGTTACTGATGGAAAAGAGTTAATCATATTGCCAGCAACAAATGACACTCTGTATAATTAATTGATCCAAGCATTGAGATCTGGGGATTTGAGGGTACTCTGAAACTGAGTTTGATGTTAATTTTGTGATGAAAAATCACTAACATGTTTTCCCCACTTTTTCACTATTCAATTGCTCATAGAGGTTATCTTGTACGATGGAAAACAGCGTTTTAATTCCAACTTTCAGTCGCAGATGATTCCACAACTTACTTTATGAACATCCTGTTCATATTTTCAATGAAATCGATATACGAATGTTTCTTCAACATGAAGGAGTGCTATAATTTGGAAAAAAATATTTCAAATTATTATTCTCAATGAAAAATGAGGGTGTGGCTGCTTAAAGTGGGACACACTGTATATTTGTTCCATTCCGAAAAATTTTCATCACAAATAAGATTGTTCTATATACCTATTATATACCTTTTCTCTAGAGTTCAATAAATATTATAGAAATGTATGTTGTACATACTTGTGTTAATACAGTGAGTTTCAAAAAGTTAGCATCATATGGGAAAGTTTGTTATTGTCCAATAGTCAGAAAATTTTAAACGTGATAAAACGTGGTGCATTGCGGGAAACTTGGATTTGAGATGTCAAAATTTTAAAAAATTTTAACGGTGTACAGGGGAGAACAAAAAATAGAAAATTTGTAAAAATTTGTGAAGTTGGTGAAAATAAGTAAAATGTGATTGATATTCAAGATTGTATTTTTCATTATTCCACTAGTGGAATAAAGTAATTTCATTATTCCACTAGTGGATAAAGTGGTACTTTATACGGTTCATAAGTGTGGATAAAACTTCAATTATAATGTGATTGTGGATAAAAACGTTTTATATAAAAATTGTTCAAATTTGAACACAATATTCAGAAATCAAATCACAGCCATCTACGCAACAAAACAGAAAAAAATACTTTTTTATAGTTCTAGCCTCATATACACTTCAGGCATCCCTCATATTACTATAATAATGTTTCAATGCAAAATTTAGTCCAATTTATTATTCCCAAGAGTATCTACGTCCTGTATGATTTAAGGACATGAGAATGGATCAGATATATCACGCATCTGCCTATCAATATTATTATGATTATTTCCTATCAAATTCCGTAATCGTGACGACAGTGATATTTTTGACGTTCCTCAATACACCAGAGGACGCAACTGAAAGTGCTCCTTGTAAGCAAATAGCAGAATGGTTTCGAGGTTTTGCCTCCAGTTGCCTCCAGTTCAAGGGTAGGTACACACAGCTCTGAAGCCATCTGATCCCCATTCAAATCAACACACATTCTTGTCATCTCCGCCAGAAATACGAATAATAAATTCAATGTTGGAGAGTATATCTGTGAGCAGAGCTCCAATAGGGTCTGACCACCAGCGGCTTTGCTTCGGCATTGTGATAACAAATACGTGTACTCGGAGATTCGGAAATTGGAGGATGTTTCGCCTCATCCGTGTAGCTCACTCTCCGAGCATAGCATAGTTGCAAATCAAGCAACTCCGGAACTCTTCTTTCAGGATCAGTCAGGAACAGTACGAATTCTTTTTGTATAGGTTGGTGTTACCAACGACGCTTCATATTCTGTTCTATGCCAGGCCATAGATTCCAAGAGGAGCTACAACCTGGCCATAAATACTTTAAAAACAGAAACAGCAGAAATAAAATGGCTCAAAGCCGCGGCTGAGCCATCCGGCTACCACTTCTAGAAGAATACCACTATCCGGGCTCTTCCGTGGCACCCGAATGACTGACTTCTCAGCCAAAACGGGCTTCTTAAATGAATAAATGGTACATTTTATCCGGACAATGCCGGAGCAAAGCGGAGGCAGATATACTCTTGAAGTTAAAATTAATTCTTAGTATTTCTGGCCGAGGATGACACTTCCCTCCTTCAAGGAATCGCTTGGCATAGGGATGAAACGCCGTTGGTTTGTCCTGAAATGGACGTTTCTTTTCTTTTCATGCTCTTTTGCCTTTATTAATATAATCCAAATATGAAAACCTGAAAGAGAAGGCCTGAAAAGAAGGGATATGATTAAAATCATTCAGTACTGCTCCCGGCTGTCCCGACTGTCGATGTTCTTCAAGTTTACAACTTGTTGTAGGGATTCCAGGATATTCCTTTGCGGAACTTTTATGTAACGGGATGTTACATATTTCCACATACGCTCATTACCCATCTTCTAAAGAGATACTTCATATATCTTCGCCCTTGCCTACTGGCTAAGGACAACCAACCGTTGGTGAGGCAGCTTTCACTGTGTCAATTCACCCCAGACTCCTGGCGTGGGAACAACTGGCTGGCTGCGGAAATGGTACATTACCACTCGAACATACGGAGGACATGGGTACTCAGTTCCACTGGCATAACTCGCTTCAGAATTGTCTCGAAAGTGCATCCAAGTAAACTTTGCGATGAGTTTCTCCATGTCCGGGCTACTGGAATTTTCAGGGCCCTGCAATCCACTGAAGTGCAACACAAAACTTCTAGTTTGCCGAGCCTCACGATGGGCGCCATGACAACAAATGAGTGTACTCGGAGATTTGGAAATAGGATGATGTTTCGCCTTATCCGTTTAGCTCACTCTCCGAGCACAGCATACTCGTAGTTGCAAATCAAGCAACTCCGGAACTCTTCTTTCAGGATCGGTCAGGAACAGTACGAATTCTTTTTGTATAGGTTAGTGTTACCAACGACGCTTCATAGTCTGTTCTATGCCAGGCCGTTGATTCCGAGAAGAGCTACAATCTGGCCGAAACACTTTAAAAACAGCAATAGCAGAAATAAAATGGCTCAAAGCCGCGGGTGAGCCATCCGGCTACCACTCCCCAAAGAATACCACTATCCGGGCTCTTCCGTGGCACCCGGATTACTGAATTTTCAGCCAAAACGGGCTTGTTAAATAGATAAATGGCATATTTACTCCGGTCAATGCCGGAGCAAAGCCGCTGGTGGGCGGAGCCTATCAGAGCTCCGCTCCCAGATACACTCTTGGAGTAAAAATTTATTTTTAGTATTTCTGGCCGAGGATGACATTTGGCCGGAGCAGATGTCGAAGAAGACGCCGAGATAGCTCGAGAAATCAGTAATCCGGGTGCCACGGAAGAGCTCGGACAGTGTACTATTCGGGGAGTTTTAACCGGATGGCTCACTCGCGGCTTTTAGCCAGTTTTCTGTTTTTTTTTGAGTTTTTCGAAGTATTTCTATCCAGGTGTAGCTCATCTGAGAAATCTACCGCCTGGGATATGCGTATGGGACGCCGTTGGGTAACACCAACAATTTGAAAATGAATTCGTACTATTCCTGACTGATCCTCAAAGAAGAGTTCCGGAGTTGCTTGATATTTGCAACCGTGCTGTGCTTGGAGAAGGAGCTAGCCGGATGGAATCCTCCACTTTCCGGATCTCCAAGTACACGCATTTGTCGTCATTCTGGCTATTTGGTCACCACTGGGCACACGTGATGAAACGGTGTCTAGGCCGCTCCACCTTCCGAGCAGTGGAAGAAGCACTCCGAGTCTCCAAGTGTAGGTATTCATTTTTGAGACCTACCCTTGTGCTATTGAGAGGCAAAACCGCAAACTAGTCTGCAAACAAAATTTTGCTCTTTGGTTACAGGAAGCAATTGCAATTGCGTCCTCTGAGGGATTGAGGAACGATGCACATGTATCTGTTATATATAATTCAATACCCGTCGTTGTCTCAGCTTGGGAAGTAGTTGTTTTATGACAGGTAACTTGCCATAATAAGCTTTTGTCGAAGGTGTGAAAACATCGGTCAGCAGCTATCGTCACTAAACGATCTCCCAGAGAAATCTGTAATTTGAAATGTGATATTTTTGGTATGCATTATTTTAACAAAAATTCCTAACTCTCCTGTTCCTGGGAGATAATCAATAATATTAGAGGCGTAGATGAATACACATGGTATTACATTACAAAAAGCAGTCGACCCTGTAGATTTTTCCCGGTTCGCCCTGTATAATTTCAGGTTATAGATTAAAGAACTCGACACTTTGTATGTGCGTTTGAAAGCGAGGAAGTTGAGATACACAAAAAACAGGCAGCTAGGTCAAAATAGTGTATTGCTGCGAAGGAACATAATATATGCGCACAGGGTGATTCTTGATGGACGCTAATTGGACGCTAATTGGACAGGGGGTTAGTAATGGTGATTTACCCTTGTGAAATATTTTGAATCCCAAACCTTTTTTTGTTGTACCAGAAATTGACACCAATTTCCTCCACACATCCAGTTGAGAAGGATGTGACAGGTGACATATGAGAGGTGTCAGTCGACAACTGACGGATGACAGGTGATAGATGATGGATGACAGATGAGATTTGATAGGTGACAGGTGACAGATGACAGAAGTGGAGGTCTAACTGAACAGCTTGAAGCGCTCTGGTTGGTTGATAGTGGGTCGGTGGGACTAAAAGTGGGAGTGGTAGGGTGGTTCAAAGTGTCGCCAAAGCTACATATCAAATTATTTCAACGGAATGTAGAGTTTCTCACAGTATTGACGATACGTCACCAGGACTTGGTCTCTTGTTTTCATTTAGATAGAAAAATAGGGCCTGTTGCAGTGAAGTACTCTAACCCTCAGAAGAATTTCGGTAATATTTTCTTCCAAGAATGATAATGATAAAAAAATTTACTAAATCCTACATCATTACATACATACGTACAGTCTGGATTCGTACATAAAAATATAACATTTCCACATAACACAAAAATACAACATACATACATACAACAGTTCCATAAGAAAAATAAATATAAACCATTGAAATACTCATTAATACTATAAAAACAAATGTTAATCAATAATATTTTGAGCTTTGTTTTAAGAAGATTTTCCCTGTCCATATTTTTTAAATCATCAGGTGAGTGATTATAAAATTTTGTTCCGTTATAAGGGAAATTTTTAAAGAGTCAAGTTGAATGTTTCTGAAGCCTTATCACCGTGCTTAATGGAATATTAATGAAATTTCCATTGTAATTCTGTATCTGTTCTTCAAACAACAAAATGCATTTGTAAAAATAAATGACTTTATTTCCAAAAAAACAATATTCTCTCCTCTATAGTTTATTTCACAAATTAGAAGCAACATCCTTTTCTGGGATACAATTATTTTGATAAGTTTGGGGAGAAACCCCAAACGGCAATATTATAAGAAATATTGGAGTACCTATACAACCGAAAAAGAAACGTTTAAAAGTTGGGATTTATTGAAATTGGACCTCAACTGTCTGAATCCAACTGTTAACTTTCCAACGAACATGTTTTATACCTGTCTCCAAGTTCATGTTACCATCCGTTTAGTAGCTAATAAATTTGGTGTTATCTGATGATTCAATTATTTCATCACCCGCTCCATATGGAAATTGTCAATTTTCCTATTTCTACTGGAATAATTTTTTTTTATTCTTATGAAATTGTTATTTCTGTCAACCGATTGCACACCTATGCGCAACCCTCGGAAGTTTTCGAGAGACTTGTGTCAGCTAGAGACGATGCATCCCTGGTTTTACCTTTTAACGTGTGATTCCATGCACGAGACCGATGACCATGCGAGGCTCCAAAGGCGAACGCTCTACCACCACAGCCACCACGACTGCAGCAGAACAGTTTCATTCACATCCACCACCAGAGAATTCGTACAATGAATTTTTGTAAACTTGTGACTCATTGTTCAATTTTTTTGCGTTTCTCTGGGTTATCGGCATTCACTGAAATCGTAGTATAATCTTCATACAAAATTTCATTTTCTGTGCTTATAGGATTAGGCATTCTGTTGATGAATAAAAGAATGATGAGGGGACCCAAAATAAATCCTTGAGGAACCCCAAGATCAATGTCATGCTGCTGGGAATGACAATTGTCAATTTAAACATGAATCTTTCTCAGAATCAGATATGATCTGAGCCATGAAAGAAAGAAGTCCCTGAAGCCAAGTGAATACAGTTTTTGCATACAATATGGGGGTTAATGACATATTTTCCTTTTCCGGAAAAAAGTGAAAATTGCACTTTCCGTTGACCTACCTGGGCAAAAACCATGCTGAAAATTAGATATTACATCAGATTGATATAGAAACGCGAAACTGTTACAGGGCGATAATTGTAGATAAGCGTTTTGAGTTTCCATTTTTCAAAATGGGTGTTACCAATCCAATTTTTTTTTTCCTGGGAACTTTCCAATTTTGATTGAAAGATTTATCAAAAATGCTAATGGTTCACAAATTGAATCTATGATGTTCTCTATTATTTTTGTTGGAATGCAATCTACTCCACTAACAGAGTTTGTGTTCTTGAGGTTAGAAATGATTTTGAGTACGTTGCTTCAATGCACTGGAGTGAAATGAAAAGTATGGTCTACATACATAGAGGTGTAGTCATTGAACGATGTCGAATCAAAGTTTACATTGATTGTGTTCTTCGATATGATAGGGAAATATGAACCAAAATCGTCGACAATTTCATTTTAAACATTTAGTATATAATTTTTATATCCAAAGCCGCAAATGAAATGGTATAATATTTTGAGACATGTCGACTACTGTAAAAAAAATTACTTACTAAAAAAACGATACCTTAGGAATATTTTCAATATATCTCTAATTAAGAGTTGTAAATCACTCTTCATAGAAAGGAGAATACTAACTATAACATGTCTTTTCATATACGGAGGGCAGTGTTTATAATTGAAAATCTGTCACTCTTCAATGGGCAAAACAGAACTCATACATACAATACAAGAAACATAAATGATTTGCTGACTATAAAGACTTTAGCCTCTCATATAATATCCAAAGGAATGTTTCCTTTTCGATCATGGGCATATCCAATAAAGTTTCAAATTCATTGAAAATGTTACACAACAAAAGATTCAAGGAAAGTCTGAAAATTGTTCTAATTTCTAATATAGAATATAGAATATCTAAATGACAATTTTAACCTATGACTGTGATTGTACTAATGTTGATGTATTAGTTAATTAAGTTTTATAGTTTAAAGACTACAGCAAATCTTTGTGCCTAATGTATTATTTTTTCTGTATTGCAGTGTCTGTTCATTAAGCAATAATGACATGTTCTACACCTCATAAGGTCTTTTTCGAAAAGAACAAATAAATATTTCTATCAATACTTTTGTTGTCTAATAGTAGTCCCGATCATGTTTAGGACGGTTTTTTGGTAAAAGAGTCGATAACTCAAAAACGGTTAGTCGTATCGTATTCAAACAAGGACAGGCGTCTAGAAGGTTCGATATCATGTAAGTACGTCTAGTCTAGTCAGCAAGAACTATTTTGGTGAATTTCTCTTCAAGGACACCGAAAATTATGATCCAGGGTTCATTCGATTCGGAATGACCTCTAGAAACTTTTTGATAAATTTGAAGGTGCGCCATCAAAAATTGCAGAAGTTATAAACAATTTAGTTTAAAAAGGGGGGTGTTTGGTTTTTTTGCAAATATTTGGGAAACTTTCAAAGATGTCCAAAATTTGAAAAAAGATTCTGAAAGAGAAGGAAATTTCCTAAAAAAGGTTGACGTTCCGGAACTCTAACACCAATATTAAGAATTTTAATTTAGAGGTGAAAATAGCGGGTGATGCGAGTCCCGCGTGCGCTGACTGATACGGACATTAAACAATGAAAATTATTTTAACCCATTAAATATCAATATTAGGAAATAAAAAATTTACTCACCTGCTAGACACTTGAATAAACGAAAATCCATGAAAAAAAATCCTATTTTATTACATATGCTTTTGTTAATTAACAATTTTTTTTATGGCTTTGACATTTAGTCATTTATTTTTTACAAGTTTCAATTTTACATACAAACCCTGATAATTGTTAAACTAAAAATCTCAAATTTGTTTCACTTTTCGAAGCTATTCTTGAATGGATTTGAAAAGATCCCTATTGGAAAAATTTTAACAGGTTGATTTTCTACTTTGTTATTAACAATCTAAGAGACTAAAAAATGAAAAATGCAAATAAAGCTATACATTTAAATTTTTTTTAATATTCCAATTTGTTCGTATTTTAATTATTTAAAGTAACATAAATTTTTTTTTTTATTTCTCACTCTGTTCGTTTAAATAATTGTTATAAACAAATGCATTGTTTATAAGATATTTGAATTTTTTATTTTTAGAATTTTGATCAGCAATAAATATTATGATCTTTAAGAACAAAATCGTTTCTTAAAAATAAAATTTTATTGCTTAAATACGCATTTGTTGATTAACTATTTTTTTGCTACCAAATATCAATATTAAGGAACCATTTTTTAAAAATCATAATTCCCATTGCTCTTCGATTTTCTAAAAAAAAATTATTTTATTATCTTTGTTTATTTAATAAACAATTTCTTATAAACAAATGAATTTTCACGATAATTTTTTTTAAATACTTCAAAAAATGGTAAAACTTCCGTTACATTGAACATCTGATTTTCAAAAATTTTTTTTTGAACTTACGTATTTCGAGCTGTTTTACAAAAAATCCAAATGAAATTTTTGGCGGTCTCGTCTATTTTCGAAGATATAGGGCAATTTTGTTGAGAAATTTCACCATTTGACAGATCGAATTTCTGTTAATGAAAACACATCATATTTGTCCTTCTTCTGATAAAAACATTACACACACTCTTATTTATTGGTTTTTATCACTTTTTAGTGGAAAAAACTATTATTTTTTCAAGAAATTCATTCTTCTTCAAATCGCAACAATTTCTAGCTATTTTTCATTGTTTACTCTAAATATCCGGTATTTTAATTTTTATAATGGTGGTAACGTGAGTGTCATTCTTCGTGTTTCGTCGGCTTTCGCTTTCTTTTCGAATTCAAATGTCAAATAACTCAAATTTAGCATTTGGTTTTCTGGAAAAAGTATGGAATAAGGGTAAAATCCGGATTTTGACGAAATTTTCACAGATGCTTTAAACATGACCGAAATGCAATATTCAATAAAAATTTTCCGTGGAAGACCTTTTTCTATCAAAATACACAAACCCAATCTGTTGGACGTAGTACTCGTTGTGAAACGCACTGTGTTGAGCTGAAAATCCTTGTCTTTTCAATTCATTCTATTGAATAATGACCAATTCTTTCCTTTTTTTAAATCTTTAGTATTACTTTACTCATATAAGCTGTATTCATAAAAGGATTTTCAGCTCAACACAGTGCGTTTCACAACGAGTACTACGTCCAACAGATTGGGTTTGTGTATTTTGATAGAAAAAGGTCTTCCACGGAAATTTTTTATTGAATATTGCATTTCGGTCATGTTTAAGGCATCTGTGAAAATTTCGTCAAAATCCTGATTTTACCCATATTCCATACTTTTTCCAGAAAACCAAATGCAAAATTTGAGTTATTTGACATTTGGATTCGAGAAGAAAGCGAAAGCCGACGAAACACGAAGAATGACAATCACGTTACCACCATTATAAAAGTTTAAATACCGGATATTTAGTGTAAACAATGAAAAATAGCTAGAAATTGTTACGATCCGAAGAAGAATGAATTTCTTGAAAAAATAATAGTTTTTTCTACTAAAAAGTGATAAAAACCAATAAATAAGAGTGTGTGTAATATTTTTATCAGAAGAAGGACAAATTTGATGTGTTTTCAATAACAGAAATTCGATCTGTCTAATAGTGAAATTTCTCAACAAAATTGCCCCATATCTTCGAAAATAGACGAGACCGCCAAAAATTTCATTTGGATTTTTTGTAAAACAGCCTGAAATACGTAAGTTCCAAAAAAAAAAATTTTTGAAAATCAGATGCTCAATGTAACGGAAGTTTTACCCAAAAAATAACAAAAACAACCATGTGTCATTAGTTGTGTAAAAAAAAAAAGTTTTGTTTTCTACATAATTTTAAATATTTTTCTATTGTTACATATGGCGTTTCCTCGTAGCTCTCAATCATTAACAAATGGAGATAGGACAAAGATACTTCAGGTCTCTTTATCCAAAGCTGTACTTCTATCATTTATCGAATTTCTTAGCAATTGTTTATAAAAATACCCCAAAAATCTGATTTTTTACGAATTTCATACCAGAAAAACTCATTAACTATTTGAAATATGACAAAGACACTTCAGGTCTTTTTTCTCTCCTTTTACTAATAAACAAAGTAGCTCTCAAACAAAAGCTCTAACCCTATTATCTATCAACTTTTTTAGCAATTATTTATAAAAATACTTCTAAAATCTGTTTTTGACGTCTTTCATACTTGAAAGCATGTCATACCTATATTAACAAATATATTGAATTCACCGTGTTATTCATTATCGGACCAATAAGTTTAAGAAAATCTGAAAAATGAAAGAATTATATAATTATAAAGAACATCACTTTGAAGATGAAACAAATATTAAAGGTAATCTTCATAAACAATTTAAAAAATAATAGAGTAAGAGGTTCAATTGAAAGCTCATTTTGTTTATTATTCAAAGGAGATAGACCGGGATCCCACGCCTATTTTCAAAAATGATTAATAACAGGCTGAATCTTCCTGAGTAGCTTCATTTTGCCGAGACGCCCAACTTTTTGCTCTACAAAAATTCTCGATAGTGGTAGCTAATAAAATGCGCAGGCGTCAAACGTGTCGATTTGGTGGGTGCAAAAAATTCATTAATAACAGTAAGTTTTTCAGTTGAAACTCGAGATCATTCGATGAAGTATTCGAAATAACTTTTGTCCTACAAAATGGATGGTAGGACTGAAGAGTCCCCCACTCCCAACATGTACCAATGACGTGGTCATAAAAATTCATTAATAACCAGCGGATTGTTTTACCGTTGCTTGGTTGATATTTGTATAATTGAATGGTCATATTGTCCTACAAATTGAATGGTAGGTGTTCCCAGTCCTACACTCCGAAATTGTCAATTCCATGGTAAACATTTTTTTATTATTAACTGTAGGACAATGATAACACATGAAAGGTTGGTGTATTCTTCACCTAAATAATACAGTGTCCTACTAAAAAACGAGTATGTATCGCTAGTCCTACAAAAATTATTCAAAATAACGAATTATTTTGAAATTGTGGTTCAGCTAATTTAATATACTTTTATTCGTGAAGTTATGTTACTTTCAATGTATAATTGTTTGTTCGATTCAAAAATAGCATAATTTACGTGAAAAGTTTATGAAATAAGTGGGAAATTTTGTTTAGATTTTATAATTTTTATAAACATATTGAAAACAACAATAAAAAAATAAATACATTGAAATAATCAATCGGCCCTCCGGGGCGGCCTAAATAATGTCGCATGCGCTTCAACAGTTGCGGGGTAACCCGGAAAAACCTGCAACACCACATCGTCGTCTGAAGAGCTGAAATTTATAATTGAAAACTTTCAAATAGATCAGACGAATTTTGAAATTCTGCTCTACGATAAAACAGGATGTATGGTATCTCCAGAGGCCTCAAAAAGTCCAGTTCGAAAGAGATATTATATTTTACAGGGGGTCAAGTGGCCAAGTAGTTAAAATACCGATCTTATTTACTGTGGTCGCCGGTCGTGGGTTCGAAGCCTAGCGACTGCTTATATTTCTCTGATGGCCCAAGAAAGTGGAAGAGCACGTAAAAAGTAAGAATTCGTTAATCCTTGGCTCTCACAAGTTTCGTCTTTTGAGGGCTGTAGTTCGTAAGGGAACGACATCTGGTTAACGGAAAAATCAATTTTAAACAACAATTTATGCAACTACCATCAAAGGACTCCGCACACATTAAATGAAAAAAAGTATTACTGTGAAAATGGTTGAATTTTTGGTATGTTGCAGCTGAAGCTATTCTGAGTAAAAGTCTCTATTGGCCCTACTCGATCGTATGACCAGATTCGGCGCTAGAGGGCGACACATCATGAATTTTGAGATTTTTGGAAAAATTTGAATGTATAAAAAATATCAATGTACCATTCATATACAATATTGAACTAGTGAGCGACTGGTCATTACTGACATTCGTGAGAAATATGTTTCATATTACAGAAAAAACGAAACTGTTTTTCTACTAGGTAGTCAATAATATAATCAATTATCCTGTGTATGAATACGCATACGAGTGTATAAGTTGATTGAGTTCATCATCATTGACAATCAATCAGAATGGAAGCTGATCGATCAAAATATAATACAGCTAAGCAGATGGGGTGTTTAAAGTAATAAAGGCTTCAACATTATATATACAGGCCATCTTTTTAGCTGATTGCATACTATTGCTATCTCGGAAACAGACCTACAAGGTCGGTTGAAACAAAAAAAAAATCTATTTTGGGAAGCAATACTAAGGTTTTTTCAGATCTTGAATATCAATGTTTGTTATTGAGGTATTCGCCAAAAACTAAAATTGTCGAATTTCGTTTTATGGCTTTACCGCCTCCATTTTGAATGATATAAGAAAAAGTCACGAGAACTTTCAATAATGTTTCATATCTGTTATAATATGACATAAAACAATTTCCAATGCGACGTTAGGTTCTTTATATTCCATCATTAACTTAATTTTTTCAAATACGATCTCCAGTTTTTTTCATCGATCTTTCTTGTAATTGGATGCGGGTGGCTGTGAATCAGAGAGTGACGGGACTTGTGGAAATAAGGGGAGTTGATAGGACGATTATTTCATGAGTATAATTTCACTTCAATTCTCATATCCTAGTAACAGATGTTCGAAATAATTATTTCATTTTGTTCCTGAGATATAGCCTTTTTAAGCATTCAAATTGTCACTTTGTACATGGAGAACTGTTGAACTAGCAATCATAACATGAATCCTCATGCAATTTTCCTGAGTAGCTTCATTTTACTGAGACGCCCAACTTAATTGTAATGTAAGTAACTGTAATTATGACATGCTCAAGAGAAGTGTAAGGTTCAATTTTTTAATTTTTTTGAATAAATATATTTTTAATACGATTATGATATTTCACTTCGTAGGCATATTCAAGTCCTGAGCCATACTGATGATCTCGTTGGTGAATTTCAATTCGTTATGTTTGAATCCACCCAAATTCTCCATTGCGGAGTCAGATTCCGCAGCGACCAACAATGTTTTGAATAAGGCGCGACTACTGGAAGGTTAAAATTTGAAGCAATCTTTATCCAATCGAAATGCATTTGGAAAATTGCTTCAGAGTAACTGCATTTTTGGGACATTTTTAAGTTTTTTTTTTGTGAATAAGTTGATTGAAATTTCATTTTCCATCACAGCACTCATCTAAACTCGAACGTCCTCTAGAATCCTGTCCTTGTTTGAATCGATACGATGAACCATTTTTGAGTTATCAATTGATTCTTTTACCCTAAAATGCGCCCCAAATATGATCGCGTTCATGGCCTCTTAAAGTTGATGAATAAGATAAGGAGTTCTTTGATCATTTGGAGTGATATTGCATATGCTTCGAATTTGTAGGTTTCAATTTTAGAAAAACACTATTCTGATGGATAATACTTTCAGCAGTCTTCATGTGTCAAGCTTGTGGAAATACTTACAAGAGAAAAGACCACTTGCAGCGACATGTGAACTACCAGTGTGGAAATCAAAGAAAATTTGGATGTCGGCTTTGTCCCCATCGCTCAAGCATCAAAAGCAATTTGAAAATTCATGTGTTGTTGAAACATAAAGTGAACGGAGACGTTGCCAACCATTACATGGATGGTTAGTGGGAAAATATCGGCCATTGAAAAGACTATTTATTGAAATTACAAGTTTGTCTAGTCATTCTGGATTTTGACCTTTCTTATTATGAATGATATTGAAAGCAGATAGATAGAGTTAGTTTATCTTATAATATATGTAGAAAGTTGAAACATTAGAATTGTGAGAAAGATATTTTCCAGGAAAATAAAAATAAAATTCATTCAAATATTCTCGTTCAGTCTTATTTTTAATACTCATTTGTTTCTCATTCATGAAGGTGTGAACAACATTTCAGCTCTACTATAATGGATAATATTTAATAAACGTTACTTGGTTTATTGTTAAATTTCTTCTTACTTTCGCCCTCGAACAATTTATCAAACTAGTGTGTACCCTGTAGGCTTGAGACTAAAATTGGATTGACCTGATAACGTCGAATAAACTTCATTGTACAAGAAATTATTCTTATTGACAAAGTAAATGTTATTGCATGGAGTTAAAAACATGATGGTGTCTATAATTTTTGTGAAAAAAAAAGGAACAGGCAAGGATCAGGTGAGAAATGTTGAGGTTCCAACTTTGAGGGAAAAATATTTAAACACGAAACTACACAAAATGGTGAAAAGGAGATGCAGTTCAGTAGTTGGAAACATTTTTTGCGATTTGCGGCGAAATGTGACCTCCTAGCGAAATATGTGCAATACTTTTTTACATAACCTCATTTTTACCGTCAAAGGGGCGAAAAAACGATTATTCAGTACTTAATTTTTTTCTTGCGTATGAATGATTCAATATACATGACAATTTGTGAGCGTATGCCTGTTTTGATGTCGAATGAGCGTGATTTTTTTGCAACTCAGAAGACGACTAGTTTTAGAATTATCTACATTTTTCGAAAAAAAGACCATTATCTTCCAATAACAATTGTTCTGGTGTTTTTTGTATTTTGAAGGTCTATAAGAAATAATTTTTAATTAAATTCTTTATATTAAAATATTTGAATTCATAATTACAATACAATACTTATTCATCAATTTAATTTTATTCTTTTTTACAATTATTGAAAATCATTGAAAATATTGAGAAAGTTATGATTCACAGAGACTTGTAGTCGGTTTTTCTCAATTTTGAGCGGTTTAACTTATATACCTTCGAAATACAAAAAACACTAGAACATTTGTTCACAAAAGATCATGGTGTTTTTTTCGAAAAATATACATTACCATATATATATATACTATACAGGGCAATTCAAATTCAACCCCCACCATTGGGATCACCTAAACTACAGGAGATACGTCGAAGCTTAAATTGGGGCAAAGTTGCGTATTCTGGTGCTTAACAAAATACTGTTCTGAAACTTGGAAAATTCCGAGTATTTCTGGAAATATCGGGAAAAACTGAATTACGGAATTTTCTCGCGTATAGATGATTGAATTTACATGAAAATTTGTAAGCTCATGTCTTTTTTGGTGTTGAAGGAACATGATTTTTTCGCGATTCAGAAGATATACAGGGCAATTCAAATTCGACCCCCACCATTGGGATCTCCTAAACTACAGGAGATACGTCGAAGCTTAAATTGGGGTAAAGTTGCGTATTCTGGTGCTTAACAAAATACTGTTTTGAAACTTGGAAAATTCCGAGTATTTCCGGTTTTTATTTTTTTCTATCGTTATTTGACAACATAGCTCAAAACCAAAAGTACATTTTTTTTTCAGCTATACGTTTTCATGTTAAGATTTACTATCCGACGTCTCGTCTTCTGGCATTCATCATCAACTTTTTTTCTGTTATGGGCGCCATATTGTTTTTTTATACAGAAAAATAGTGATTCGCACTCTGATTTCATTGATGTATAATTTGATATGATTTGCACTTCTGAAACCACAGATATTAATAAAAAAACAACTTCATCTGAGATGGTCATGACTCCATCGAAAAATTTTGTTTAATAAACATTAGTTGTCAGAACTCATTAAACATCATAAGTTTGCACAAATACTTCAGTCGAAATATCCTCATTCTCAAATGAAGAAAAATGAGATATGTTGAAACTTTATTATAAGTTTGATAGGAATAGTACGAAAACAACACAAGTTTATTTTGAATTATAGAACAATATTCGGAATTTTGGGCAAACACTTGGCTGAGTACGGTGCGTTTCAAAAAACAAGAATGAAATCATGAGCTTCTAAAAAATGCACAAACAGTATTACAAGTGTTCGAAATGATGGCCTTCCTTTTGAATACACAACCGAGCTCGTCGTCTCAAATTAAGAACAGCCCTAACAATATCCCTTCTTGTGATAGACCTGAATTGCGCGATGATATTGTCTCTAAGTTCATCTACTGTTTCATATTCTTGCTCTCCATAGATTCTGTTCTTTAAAGTGCCCCACAAGAAAGTATCCAAAACTGTAAGGTCAGGTGACCTTGCCGGCCACCTCACTGGTCCAGAAATTCCTAACCACCTATTAGGAAATCTTTGGTGTAAATATTCGCAAACTGCTGTTTTATTGTGTGAAGGAGCCCCGTCATACTGAAACCAGCAGCTATTATAATTAACAAGGGGAAACGTATCCATTTATTCTTCGAATTCGTTTCTTAAGAACCGAAGATAGGTTTCCCCGTTCAAAGTATTAGAGAAGAAATGAGGTCCAAGTATTCGGTCGTCATAAATTCCAGCCCACACATTCAAATGAAACCGAACTTGTGGTCTGACTTCTCTGAAGTGTCTTGGATTAATTTCACTCCAAATGTGCTCAATATTTATATTAAAAACACCACAGTTCGAAAAAGTACTCTCGTCGGTCCAAATAATGTTTTTCAAGAAGTTTGTAGCGTCTACCCTATTCGAGAGCCAGCTACAAAATTCCATCCTTCTCTCAGGATCACCTGGATGTAATTTTTGTGAAATATGTATCTTATAACATTTCAAACCACTTTTTTTGAATTCCCTCTTAACGCTCGTCTGTGGCACATCCATTTCTGCCGAGACTTGATGTGTTGATTTGGAAGGATTTATCTAAAAAAGTACCAAAAATAATTATACTTCTTCGAATATGGAATGAACAATTATTTTACTTCGGCTATTAAGTTACATCTAATATTTTGTTATTCTGCTTCCATATTTCATTCTTGGTTTTTGAAACGCACCGTACTCAGCCAAGTGTTTGTTCAAAATTCCGAATAATGTTCTATCCGGCTGTTGTCTTTCCGAATAAAATTCAAAATAAATTTGTGCTGTTTTCGTACTGTTCCTATCAAATTTATAATAAGTTTCAACATATCTCGTTTTTCTTCATTTGAGAATGAGGACATTTCGACTGAAGTATTTGTACAAACTTATGATATTTAATGAGTTCTGACAACTAGTGTTAATTAAACAAAATTTTTCGATGGAGTCATGACCATCTCAGATGAAGTTGTTTTTTTTAATATCTGTGGTTTCAGAAGTGCAAATCATAACAAATTATACATCAATGAAATCAGAATGAGAATCACTATTTTTCTGTATAAAAAAACAATATGGCGCCCATAACTGAAAAAAAAGTTGATGTTGAATGCCAGAAGACGAAACGTCGGATAGTAAATCTGAACATGAAAACGTGTAGCTGAAAAAAATTATCAATGTACTTTTGGTTTTGAGCTATGTTGTCAAATAACGATAGAAAAAAATTAAAACGAAAATTCCGATTTTCAGTTTTTTCCCGATATTTCCGGAAATACTCGGAATTTTCCAACTTTCAAAACAGTATTTCGTTAAGCACCAGAATACGCAACTTTGCCCCAATTTAAGCTTCGACGTATCTCCTGTAGTTTAGGAGATCCCAATAGTGGGGGTCGAATTTGAATTGCCCTGTATATCTTCTGAATCGCGAAAAAATCATGTTCCTTCAACACCAAAAAAGACATGAGCTTACAAATTTTCATGTAAATTTAATCATCTATACGCGAGAAAAAAATTTAATACTAAAAAATCAGGTTTTCACCATTTTGACGGTCAATTTGGGGTTATGTCGAAAAGTGTTGAATACAATAGTTATTGATTTTTTTATTATCTACTACTTTGCCATCGAATATTTCCTGCTAGGAGGTAACGTTTCGCCGCAAATTGCAAAAAACTGTTTCCATACCTTGAACTGCATCCCCACTTCACCATTTTGGGTGTTTTCGTGTTTAATTTTTTTTCCTTGAAGTTGAAACCTCAACAGCATTATCCATCTGGTCCTTGCTTGTTACTTTTTTTAATAATTTAAGCGTTTGAAATTCGTTTTGGTACCAGCATATATAATAATGAACAATCATTGTAAAAGTCAAAACATATGTACATAAATAAATAGAACATAACAGAAAGTAAACAAATGAAATAATTTAACACAAATAGAAATCGTTTAATGTATCATTATAATATTCGTTTACGTCATACTAGGCTTTTTGCAGAAATACCCCTTTAAATAATTTCCTGAAAATTTTCAAATTTGTTATTGTCCTGTAGCGCAGCGGAAGAAGGTTATATATTTTCTTGCTTTCATATATCAAACAAAATTTTGGTTGGGATTGGCAAAGGTAGATTCCGACTTCCTTTTGTATGATATCGTTTGTCATTATCTACTGCTGGGTTATAATAATACTATTGTGTATTAGACACACTGGTTCTAAAAGGAACAAGCAAGGCATAGTGATAATCTTTTGATTGATGAAAAGTGGTTTGCAGGGACCCTATGTTTGAGTTCACTCGATGCAATATCGCATGCGACTTTTGCACTTTATCGAATGATACCCCAAAAATGATATGTTCGAATATCACCAGCGATAATTATCGACCATAAAACAACGAGCGGATATTTAGCATGCGATAAGAATTATCGATCGGAATAATTGACTTAAATCCTAACCTCGATAATAATCCATTGTTTACATTGTACTCGTGATATTATGAAATGGCAAATTTTGATGAAATTGCAATGATCGCTATAGCAGAAGTAGTAGACGATGCTGCGGGAGCAGCAGAACAGCGAAGGCCCTTCTACCCTCGTATGAATGCATTGAAACTTCGAGATAGACAATTGGTTAGAATGCTTCGTTTATCAATAGTATTAATTCGTGAGTTGATTCCAATATTGTCTCCCTATATAGAGGAGGGAAGTAGAGACAAAAGTAAGTTACCTTCAGTCTAAATAGGCAGGTAAATGAATCTGATTTATAATAAAATATGCTTATATGAATGTTTTAATAAGTCTTGGATTCCTTGCAAGTGGCAGCTATACCAGCTAGACTCAGCTTCCAATATACACGTAGCATTCAGTAAATCATGTTTCAATGAGTCTTGATAAAGTAATTGATGCTTTAAATCAACCAGATATTTTCAATCGATTGATTAGTAAAACAACACAAGAAATACAAGCAGAACAGTTGTCAACGTGACGCGCCACGTCATGTGATTTAAATACCTTTAAGCTCTTGGTTGAATTCGTGACCCAAGCTAAGACTTCCCTCACACCCTTCGAAACCGACCAACTCTGTATCGCATTCAGTTCGGGAATAGCGTATCGAACGAGAACAGTATCACATGCGAATTTTTGGCGATGTAAATATCACGTTCTAAATTTATCGCGCGATCTCAAACATAGTGTCCCAGTGATATTGAAATTTTGCTTTAGATATGTAGCTGAAAGTCCTGTTTTGCCAAACTAATACTGAATTCAATAGTTGCTGACTGCATAACCTCAGATGGCATTTCCATTTGTCAAATGCGACTCGATAAAAAAAATACCATTCTGGCTGAGGATTGATTCAGTTAACTTGAAACAAGTCGAACTGTAAGGCAGCCAGAAGCTATTTTTTACTACAGTTAAATTTCAATCTATCATCTATGACTACTTCCAAAATCTTTGTGTGGGTTTTATTATCTTTAATGTGATTTTCTACAAGTAAGTCATCAAAACTGAATTTGATGCAAACTAAGTTTGTTTTATTGGTATTGAAACATAATGAGTTCGAATCACACCGCTGTTTAAATTGACGAAGGTCAGCAGAAATGTTGTCTCTGAGATTGTCTTCATTAGTCTCACGACATAGTTTGGTGGAATCACCTGTAAAAAAACTTCCTCTTGTTGTCAACGGTCACCATATCATTCAGATAAAGCAGAAGAAGAATAGTACCTACCTAGAACTGAGCCTTGTTTTGAAATTGAACTTGAAATTGTTTTTGAAATTGTTTTTTCCGTTAACCAGCTGTCGTCCCCTTACGAACGGCAGCCCTCAGAAGTCGAAACTTGTGCTAGCTAAGGATTAACGAGGTCTTACCATTTTACGTGTGATTCCTAGCACTTTCTCGGGCCATCAGAAAAAGTTCTGAAGTCGCTAGGGTTTGAACCTTTGAGTGGCAGCCAAAAGTGATTGAAACAATGTCGCTTTAACCACTCGGCTACCTGGCCCCGTACATCAGCTACACAATCAATGTGCGATTGAACAGCTTTGGTAACCATATTGAGATTCGCATAGCATATTCTTTACATAAGAAGTTCAGTATTCTCTCTTTAACTAGCTTTTAAATTATTTTTGAGATTGTTGGAAGAGATGATATAGAATGTCATGACTATTGCCAGAGCCAGTTTCAGACATGAAGGAAAAAATACCAGTGTAGATTTTCTAGTTATTATGATTTACATCAGTCGTCTTCACTCGGAATACATTGTTTTTGGAAGCCCTCTGATTGGCTAAAGGTTAGAACGCAACGCAGAAAGTTAGAAGTTTCTCAACTTTTGCGTTATAGTCATTCCAATATCAATTGCAGAACATAAAAACTCGTTTCGAAGCCTTACCGACAATTTCGTTTGATATGCCGACACCTCATTTGAATGATGATTTATGACTCTCCAGCCAAATATTTTGCATTTTGCCGCACGTCAATTAAGGTCACGTGGACCAAGACGTTTGCTTTGAATCTATACGAGTTGTTGCAATTGATATTGGAAAGACTATACCTCACTCTTCATATCTTACCAGGCGTTTTATCATGAACGTGTCCACAATTTCCAAATACTTTAAATTTCTTCCGTTCTTTCGTTACCTTACCTTACGTTTACATGAATTAGGCTTAATGTTCATTAATCCTGTTAAAAAGGCTCCTCGTGGAAAAATTGCATTAATCATTCCAGATAATGTTATTTAAAAATTTCTCATTTTGTTGCATTTTTTCATCAGGCCTATTGCAGAATTCAAGCCTTCTTTCACTATCTCCTGGTCTTAGTTTTTGGCTGACATCTGATTTATAAGGACGATACTTATGTTTCTCAAGAATCATGTGTATTTGACTTCTAGGCATATTCCATTCTAAAGCAAATTTTCGTGTTGAACCTTGAGGATTTTCTTCAACCCTCAACAAAACTTTTCGTTGAAATATTATCGTGAATGTTAAATGTATTAAAATGCACATTTTCATATCATATCAAAACTCACATCATTTATTTCAGCTCCTTTATCTTCAGCTTCAACTCTTCCTCCTTACGCAATGCGGAGTTTACTAAAACAACCAAAAAAATCCAAATCCCTTTGTTTGAAAGTGCTTGACAATGCATTAGTGTTAGTAGAATTCTTCTGGATTGTCTAGAAACATAGAAAATAAATCCATTCTTTGCATGCACATGCACATGCAGAGAATTTATTTTCTTTGTTTCTAGTCAATGGAAGTCCATAAGAATTCTACTGAATCCAAATCCCTGTTAAAATTATTAAAATACGTAAAATGTGGTTGTGGGCGTTTGGGGTGATGTTCTAAATATCTTTCACACGGAATTTTTGAGTTTCTATTAACACTGTGATGAATCCGAACAAATCACGTTTTTCTGAACAGAAAAACACTACTTGTGCAATCTCATATTGATAAAAACATCAAACTGTCAAGCGAGTGTAACTTTTCCATTTTGTGGTAAAATTTTAATAAAACAGTGTCGTATTACATATTAATGACAGCAAAAATTTTAGTCCCCATACTTTTTAATAAGTATGCTATATGTTTCATAGTTAGTATACCGGGTGTCCGCGGAAGGTGGCTCGCCCCAATAACTTTTTTGTTTTTCAGGATAATAGAATGAAATTTGGAGGATCTGCATAAGACGTAAAACTGCGTTTATTGACGAATAACCCAAGTTCATGCAACTTCAGATTTCGCCGGAAGTGATTTAAACTTTCGAGTTTTGAATGGGACACCCAGTATATTTTCATCTCTTTTGTCTCCACATAACATTCTAAATACAACCATGTATCATTTCTTTTTTTTGTAATCATTGTTTTTTCAAACTTTGAGTGCTTTGAATATGTTGAATACTAATTGTAGCCATAAAATTTTGGGTAAAATACAACTTCACTGTTTTCGGTCAAAATTTGAGTTTGAAATTGAAATAACTGATTTTTTTGCAAATGTCAACATGGTGGCTCGTCGGGTTAGGAAAAAAAGACAATTTTATTACGTTTAATATGATATCCCAAACTTATAGGTTTTAAACAATTTAAAAAAAAAAAACTTACAAAACGGAAGTTTGTTTAAAACTTTATAATGTGCAGTTCCAAATTGAACGGTTTTCCTAACCCAACGAGCCACACCATGTTGCCATTTGAAAAAAATTAGTGATAGATATTTTAAAATAAAATTTTGCATAGCAGATACATTTTCATCAAAAATAGTAAAGTTGTATTATTTTCAAAATGTTAGGACTGAAATTAGTTATTTAAAGATATCAATAGTTCTCTAGAATAAAAAATAAATTTAAAAATAAAAATAAAATTCGGATACAAAAAATGACGAATAATATATACATGGTTATTTAAAATGTCTTATGTAGTCAAGAGAACCGAAAATATACCGGTTGTCTCAGTTGAAAATCGAAAGTTTATATCCCTGCTGGTGAAAAGGAAGATACGTGAAGTTAAGTTACTTGTCAAAAGATGCAGTTTTATGTCTTACACAGATCCTCCAAATTTCATTCTATTATCTTCAAAAACAAAAAAGATATAGTGGTGAGCCACTTTCCGTGGCACCCGGTATTGTATTAATAAAAAAAAAATGTTTTTTCCGTTAACCAGCTGTCATCCCCTTACGAACGGCAGCCCTCAGAAGTCGAAACTTGTGCGAGCTAAGGATTAACGAGGTCTTACCTTTCTACGTGCGATTCCTAGAACTTTCTCTGGCCATCAGAAAAAGTGCTGCAGTCGCTAGGGTTTGAACGTTTGACTGGCAGCCAAAAGTGATTGAAACAATGTCGCTTTAACCACTCGGCTACCTGGCCAGTTTAGTTCACCATTTCATACTGATTCCCAATGAATTATGACACTTCTGATAGTGCTGTCAATGTTACTAACATAGCAACATTTCCAAACAATTACTAAACAATGTTGATTTTTGCATGAGTTCCTATTATTTCTATACATGTTTTTTTTTTCAGGACCTGGCTATAAAGTTTTCCGAAACTACACTGAATGTCTCCGATGCCACAGAACGTACAAATACAAGAAGAACTGCGTATACCATCTACGTTTCCAGTGTTTTAAGGAACCACAGTTCGTTTGCAGCATTTGCAATAAGAGTTACAGGCATAAGAGAGACATGGTTCGTCATGTGACGGAGAGGCATTTGCATTTGGATAAGTAGATGAATAATCTTCGAATGCAGATGAATGATTAACCATTTGGAGTCATAATCTTCTCACAAACATTACGTTTCACTTAAGAAACAATATTTTACTCGATTATTGACCAGTGGCGGATCTAAGGGGATGACCTTCCTTCACACGGATGTAGACTACAATAGATATAATGGGATGAAAAAAAAATTATATTTGAGGAAGGAAAAATATAATGTCTTGTTCTTCCCCCATAAAATTTTTTCTGGATCTGCCTATGATACTGACGAGTTACTGTTTGTGGAAGAAACATTTGTATCTGCTATATTCTGAGAAAGACACAGAGTTGAATGAACTACTGAAATATTCAATTTAGAGTTAAGTGGGAATGGTGTAGACAACTTTAATCATAGTTTTTAAGTTATAAATAAATATTCCATGCCTATTTGTCCAAGTTCATTTCAGAATCATTTATGTTCATTATTCTCCAGGCTCTTCGAACCTTTTCTAAAACTTGCTAAACAATAGCTTGGACCGCTTTCTATTCTACAGTGCGTTTTTTATAGTACGCCCCTCCACTCCTGTTAACTTTTAACTCCTGTTAACGGTTGGACATAAAAAAAATGGGATAGAAACTATTTTGAATGGTATCACCGACAATACTTTTTGAAATAAAATACATGGTAATTTTTCGACAGATGGCGCGGGGGGCACATTAACTTTCAAATTTTATGAGGGGTCAAGTGTCATATCGTTGAAAAGAAAATTCAATTCTTTTTTTTCTCCTTAAAAGTTATGGATATCATAAAAATCTAAAACTTTTGTATCAATCATTTTTCAACACAACCTCAAAATTAAGAGAAAAACGCTAAAAACCGCTTTTAATTATCAACTCCCTCAAAAAAACTAGAATCTTAGGAAAATGTAACTTTTTGTTTTTTAATAAAGCAAATTATTATCCGCTTGTATACTAATTTAAACCATAAAAAGCCTATTTTTCATTCTAAAAAGTTGGTTTACAAATTTTCAATTCTTTAAATTTTCAGTATTTATTTTCTTTGTTGAAACCTCTATTTTAAGATGGCATGAAATAAATGTATTGTTCGCCAGGAAGAATATCGTTAATAACGCAAAAATAGTTTTTTCAGTGGTTTTGAAAAAATCTTATTTTTATTGCAAAAAATCGTTGAAATTGATGAAAAAGATTTTTGATGGAAAACGAATGTTATCTGCTGTAGCTGCGAAATAAGATGCAATAGTGAAAGATGTGGCTGTAGCCAGCATGGCTTTTGAGACTCACAAATTTGTGCTCTTGTTTTCATCATTCTGAAGTCTTTTGAAATGTTGAAAAACCGTCGTATGAAAAAATTATTGATTCCGAGGACATCGAAGACGAAGACAAGAAGTACACACTGTTCAATAAATTTGAATTAAAATAATACCGAACTCGAAAATTTAGAACTGAAAGAAATCGAAAAGTTCGAAGATGAATCCGCAGAAAGCGAATAATGCATCAATCAATCAATCATACTTTATTGTCCGAAAAAAATAGTTCTTATTACAAATAACAAAGAAGAAAGCAATTATTAGTAGGTACCTATAGGTATGATAAAAAACAGATACAAAATAAAAATAAATAAGATAATGAATTGTCGCACAAGTAAATAAAATGAAGAAGTTGGAACTACGTTTTCACCGTGCTGGTCAACAATGAACATGAGCAAATACAAAAAATCAAAAGAATGCCAATACAAAATGAAAATTATAACAAATTGGCGCACAAGGCAACAAAATAAAATTGGAAATATAGTTCTGATGACGAAGACCGACCTGCAATGAAAATAAAATCAATTAATCAGTTTTAAGACTACTGAAAAAGGTGCCAATTTAAAATTTAGAAGATTTCAATGCTCGAGGCTACAATAGTCACAGATACGAATGTGGATATTAGCAAGTGCAGCAAACTCACTGCCTTTTTGAAAAGACGGAATGACAGATTTCACCAAAGAAGTCAAAGAAATTGGATTCCGACAATCAGATAATTTTCAGAACACGCCAAACACAAAAAATTTAGCCTCCAACTGACTGCCTTTCTTTCAGCCTTGCAAACTGTATTATGAACATGAATATAGATATAAACAATAATAAAAACTAAATCTATTATTACTTGAGATGTGTTATTTAGCCAATTTCTATAAAATAAAATGTAAAAATGATGATTTTACCTTTAATTTGAAAAAATATGAGCATTTTTATACTTTCGATCATTCAGGGAGGGATTACAAGTTTTAAAAAGAGATAGTACATTATTTATAGTTTATCTATAAACCTTTGTTTTTTGAAGTTTTTACGTATTTGATTATTGTTTAAATAATGTTTTTGGTAATTTCGAAACCATTAACAAATAATTGGTTGAAAATCACATTATATTTCGTGGAAATTAGTCTTTTTCATCCATCACAACGGTTAGTGGCAATAGAAAATTAGAAATTCTCATAAAAAAGTCATTTTTAATTTATTTTCATTTTAACGATATTTTTCTATGTGAACAATACAATTTTTGCATAACATCTCAAAGTCCAGGTTTCAATGAAGAAAATAAGCACTGATTATGTTAAAAAATTGAAAATTTGTTAACCGACTTTTTAGATATAAAATTAAGTTTTTCCAAATTTAAATTCATATACAAGCAAAAATAATAATTTTGCTTTGAAAACATTACAACTGATTTAAAACACAAAAAGAATTATTAAGGCAAGTACCTGACAGAAAACAACTACTCCCCTGGCTAAGACCACGATGGGTATTGAATTAAATCTAACAGATAGGGTAATTCGAGGATAGATGGCCCAGGTTTTGAAATTTCATGTTAGCATGTTCAAACATTGAATTGGGATTGCTGCTAATTTATATAACGGATCTTCATTGAGTTTAAGAAAATGTCCTGAACACTAAAATTCATAAAAAAATTAAAATAGTTAACAAAAACCATCTCCCCCACAGTGCTGAGGTGAGATGGCGCAACTGAAAACAAAAGATATTTTGGCCAAACTGTCACTTTGTTTTACATACAACAACACCACAGTCATGGCAAAAATTAACAAACTTGGAGCAAGACTCGTGAAACCATTTGGAGCAACGTAAACAATTTATCCAGTCGTCAGATTTTGTGGTACAAACTGACAGCCTCGGGTTTCTCTGCAGAAATAACTTAAGCCATTGAAAACCAGGTTGTCGTGATTCCTTATTAAAAGTTAAAACGATGTTTAATGCCCAGCTGATCGGCCAATTTGAAAACCATACTTCGCACGTCAGTTCGAGTAGGAGCAAAACCTTTTTAGGGGAAGTTTTGGGATACGTTGGACCAATTTTGCCTCAGCAGCTTCGCCTAATGTGGAAAAGGGTCCAAAAGAATCTTTCTTCACATTTTTCTCTCAGATTTCTTCTTCGTAGACTGGTTGCCGGTATCCCAAAGTTTCGAGCAGCATTATTCACTACCATTTTAATTTTATTAACGGCTTCAATGGCCGCGGTTAATTGTTGTACGGTCCAACTAGCCCTGGAACAACTTCCAGTGCTTTTGAATATTGTAGGCATACTGGAAAAAAAAGAAATTTTAATGAGTTATCTCACCTCAAAAATATGTGAGCCATCTATCCTCGTTGTGAGAGGAGAGATGGCGCACATCACAAACCAAACACGTTTTGAAATATGCGGAATTTTAATGTTATGCAACAAAACTTGAATGTTTTTACTTACCTGAAACGATGAATTGAATAAAATTATTAAATAATTTAAAGTTCACTAGCGCGAAAACTAATTCGGAAAAATATATTTGTCCCCACCGGATCACGTATAAAAAGATTTTTCATTAGGCCTTCAACTGGTAAATTCAAACTTTACGGCAGCTTGTTTACAATGAACTGAAGTAGGTACATCACATCGCAACAGTTCATCTTCAGCCATTGCGCCATCTCACCTTCTGCGCCATCTATCCTCGACTTAACCTACTTCAATACCCGTCGTGGTCTTAGCCAGGGGTGTAGTTGTTTTCTGTCAGGTACTTGCCTTTATAAGCCTACGTAGTGATAGGTTGGTGGGTGGTACAAAATTCGATACTTTGTGGAAAATCCGCCGTGTATATGGAGAACAACAGAGGCCTAAGGGGTATACCTCACGTAATTATTCTACTGGTAGATTCCAAATCTTCGTCAAGCACGGTTTTTTGAGAGCGATTACTCAGTTAATTCCTAAAAAAACTCAACAACGCCTTCACTGATACCGAAAAATTTCGTTTTTTCATTCAGGAGGTTATGGTTAATAGTATCGAAGGCCTTACTGAAGTCCAGTAGAACCAACACACTATTTAATTCAGAGTCTTGTGCTCTGAATAAATCATCAGTTACAGGAGCAAGGCCAGTAGTTGTACCGTGGTCACCACGAAAACCAGATTGTGTGTAACAGCTAATATATTATTGTTCTCTACGTATAGTTTCAACTGGATAGAAATTATTTTTCCTAATATTTTAGATGACATTGGCAATATACTTATTGGCCTGAAGTGAGAAATTTCGGTGGGACGATTATTTTTTGGAACCGGAGTAATGTGAGAAAGCTTCCAGGCCGCAGGATCTACCCCCTTTTCGTTTCTATAAGAATGAATGTGTTATATTCATATTTTCGATCAGCACTTGAAGTTGTAAATTTCTGTATGTGCATACAATAATCCACTGGATTATTTTTACTTCATATGGAAGTATGGGACGTGCCCGGACAATCTCGCAATATCAATGATTTTATTTTAAATACGTTTCCATTTAATTTCAAACTGCATAACCTCATAGTAGCATTCATTATTCATCCCAGAAATCGCTAACGGATCGAATCGAAACGGATAACAGTTATGCTGAAATGAAGGAATATGTATCTGTAATGTCCTTTAAATACTGATGAATATCGAATATGTCTCCTATACGAATTTGCGGATTCACTATCCAACATGGACCTCGTAAATTCTCTTATATATTTTTTAATCAGTATCTATGAGACATTTTTGACAGGGAAGTTTCATGAACATTTTTATATGTGGAAGATCAAAATTAAAAACAAATAAATGGTTTTTTGCTTTTTGCCGTTAATTTGGAGGTTATGTTGAAAAATTATTCATACAAGAGTTCTAGATTTTTCAATTATCCACAAATTTTGCTCCGAATTTTTGTCGATAGGATGCATATTCCAGCAAAAAATCGTAAAATAACAATATCCAACCCTGAAAACGTACAGTTTTCGTCATATAACAGTGGTACAATTGAGGCTAGAATGGTTGTTTTTCATAATACAATATATGACGGAAACTATACAGGGTGTTTCTTAAGTACGTGTAGAAAATTTAGGAGCATGTTGCTGACGACGAAATAAGAAAAAAGTTCCCATAAACACATGTCCGCAAGTTATTCGTTTCTAAGATACAGAGTGGTCAAAGTTTAATTATTATATTTCTTTTTTGTGAATAAATGCCAAAATATTTGTGATATTCGAGTAAAGTTTGGTATCTGGGATGATTTTTCAATGACAAAATCAAATTTTGTGATAATTGTGAAAAAATAAATTTCTAACTGAATTTATTTTGAATTAAAAAATCTTGACATTCAAAATCACTTGCATCGATTATTTCAAATCTCAATAACTCGAAAACAGTTGCTCGCAGTGACCTCTATCAAGAATATATTTTTTACACAAACCAAATAATGATTATTCCCAGATACCAAACTTTACCCAAATATCAAAATTATTTTGAATTTATTCACAGAAAATAAAAATAAGAATTCAACTTTGACACTCTGTATCTCAGAAACGAATAACTTGTGGATATAAGTTTATAGGAACTTTTCTTCTTATTTTGATGTTAGCAATACGCTCCTGAATTTTCTACACGTACTTAAGAAACACCCTGTATATTTAGCTGTATTTAGCTACCCCCACCCACTTCCGGTACTTTTACAGAGTTGTTTTCATTTTCCTGATTTATTTCCCTAAATTATCCATCCACCCACAAATTGCTAATAATTTTTCTTAAATTCGGATATTTAAATTGGTCTTGCCCCTGGTGTAGGTATGAATCTCTAAACTGAACCTAGTACTTCTACTTTGTTTACTTATTTTAATTTCAGCAGCCCTTCTTCCAACTCAATTTATAATTTGACTAGTGATTCTTTCTTCAGGTCCACATGACAAGAGCAACTTAAGACACACATGTTCAGACTGCATGAAGTCGTTTGCTGTTGCTGGTTCGCTCAGAAGACACATAAACTACTCTTGTGGGAAAAAACCACCGCCTTTAACTGGATATATAAAACACGATCGGAGTGACTACGAGTGCCAGAAGTGCAATAGGCACTACAAAACGTTCGGAACCATCAGGAGACACCTCGTACATGAATGCAACAAGCCGAAAGCATTGACATGTCCCGTTATCGGATGCTCCTACAGATGCAAAATGAACGACAGACTGTTGTGTCATTGTCGAATGGTGCATAAATTAATTTGTTAGTAGTTAATCTAGACAAATATACAAAATGGACGAAAACTTGAATATTCCATGGTATCGATACATCCTAATGGGCTAATATTTCCACGGCGATGGCCTGTTTCTAGTCCAGGCCATCTTTCCTTGACCCATTGTTTGAAACTCGTATGCCTAAAAATTCCAAACTGACGCATTAAATTGTAAAAATGTTAGAGCACGTTCTTATAGTACGAGAGCTGGTGAACAATTTGGTGTAGGTTCTTCAGGCACTACAGAAAATTTTGCAATTGTCCTTAAAGGACCCCTATATAAGATTGTCGAAGTTTGGCTGAAGGGTAGCGGTACCCTAGCTACCTTTGAATTTTTTCAAATGGAAATTTCTTCATTAAAAAAAATTTTGTGAGGTATTTTGAAATTTTTATATCCATAAGTTTGATATTTAACGAATTGAAAAATCAAAAAGCCATACCGATCAGTCGGGTCTAAATGTTATCCCGACTGTTGCAAAATAGTTCTTTAAACATACGAAAAAAATTTTATTGAGGCACTTTGGGATTTTTGGAGAGTAATATAGGGTACAAATAATCCAGGGTTCGAAAATATCATGATATTTATATAAATATCATATCATATGATATATATCCGATATACCGGGTGACACAGCAGACATGTAGCAGCCTGTAGTTTTTTTATTTGAATAGATAAAAATTTGAAATTTTGCAAAAGTTACGTAATCAACGATAGCGTTTCATTTGAATCTAACGACAACTTTTTTCAACTACCTGTTTGATAGGCAGTAACTCCAACTTCTTTTTTTTGAATGACACCCTGTACATTTATCTAGCCTATCTTATTTGTCTTGAAATTCTCTATTCAACAGTGTATAACAAAGTGGCATTCGTTTCTCAATTCGCAGATGAATTGCATTTTATTGAAACACATCAAGTTGGCTGTTACCCGAATTCGATAATCTTTCGATGCTTGGTAGGCTTGGAAATCCATAGAGTATCAGTTAAACGATATAATTTCAGTTTTTTCCATACCTGATCACTTCCTACAGATTGTCAATAATTTCTTCAAAAAAAAAGAAAAAACATCTGAAAATAACTCACGATATTGCGAAAACTGAGATAGGAACATATTCTTTTCAATTTGGCTGCTTGTGAAGGAACTATCTGTCTTTCTCTTTGGCCATGTAGCCATATCATGATCTTTCCATTTGGAAACATAAAATTAAAGTTGTTCCCCTGATCCTTCAATTCACAAGTCTATTAGTCTAGATATTTGCAATAATATTTTGCCTAGTAGGCGGTGTACACAAAATGTTTTGTGTTTGACAGGTAAACATCATTGATTGCAATGATTATCTCCGTCAGTTTTATGGTGATTGAAATTGCATCGTTTAATTAGATACTAAATATGTATTCAAAGAACGAAAAGGTCGATATGTTGTTGATATTCGGAGAGTGCAAGAGAAATTGTAGACAGGCTGAACAATTGTATGTCGAAAGATTTCCGGAAAGACGCCACCCACCTGATAAATATTTCGCTAGAGTAAAAGAGCAGTTCAGAGCAGTTCTTTTCAAAAATCTTCTAGCGGTCTCTCGATTCACGCCGATTTCTTCTTCAATTTGTCTCAGTGATATCGTCGGATCTGCATGTACTATGGCCAAAACGTTTACTTCCATGTCCTCGTCGACAATGTATCGGAGATTGTTTTGATTTTCCGGTTCTCTTCTGAACTGCTCTTCTACTTACTCTGGCGAAATAATTATTAGGCGGATGGCGTCTTTCCGGAAATCTTTCGACATACAATTGTTCAGCCTGTCTACAATTTCTCTTGCACTCTCCTAATATCAACAACATATCGACTTTTTCATTCTTTGAATACATATTTAGTATCTAATTAAACGATGCAATTTTAATCAGCATAAAACTGACGGAGATAATCAGTACAATCAAATGATGTTTACCTGTCAAACACAACACATTCTGTGTACACCGCCTACTAGGCAAAATATCTAGAATAATAGACTTGTGAATTGGTGGATCAGGGGAACAATTTTAATTTAATGTTTCCAAGTGGAAAGATCATGATATGGCTACGTGGCCAAAGAGAAAGACTGATAGTTCCTTCACAAGTAGCCAAATGGAAAAAAACGTTCCTTTTCAGATGTTTTTTCTTTTTATTAAAGAAATTATTGACAATCTGTAGGAAGTGATCAGGTATGGAAAAAACTGAAATTATATCGTTTAACTGATACTTTTTGGATTTCCAAGCCTACAAAGCATCGAAAGATTATCGAATTCGGATAACAGCCAACTTGATGTTTTTTAATAAAATGCAATTCATCTGCGAATTGAGAAACGAATGCCACTTTGTGATACACGGTTGAATAGAGAATTTCAAGACAAATAAGATAGGGTGGATAAATATACAGGGTGTCATTCAAAAAAATGAAGTTGGAGTTACTGCCGATCAAACAGGTAGTTGAAAAAAGTTGTCGTTAGATTCAAATGAAGCGCTATCATTGATTACGTAACTTCTGCAAATTTCAAATCTTTATCTTTTCAAATAAAAAAACTACAGGCTGCTACATGTCTGCTGTGTCACCCGGTATATGGGATATATATCCGATATATATCATATTTAAAATTTAATTATTTAATCAAAAAACATCATTGTTTCTAGCACAAACTATTGTTTAACACAAGTACATTAACAAAAACCTATATTCTAAACAACAAAACGGTTCATTCTAACTCTAATTAAAAAGAAAAAACAAAAACAATTGATAAAATAGACATATTTTAACATTATTTTATTATTTCAACACAAACACACAATTAAAAACCTTTTCCAAACAGCAAAACCTTTTTCTAACATTGATAACTCTAATTAAAAAGAAAAAAACTAAAAACAAATAGATTTTATATTTTAAATAACATTATTAACATTATTATGTCAACATTGATATTGGTATATCCTCATCAGATATGGCTGGTTTCCATGCCCAGTCAAGGTTGGTTTTCTTTTCATCTATATTTTGATTCATACACTTGAACATAAAAACCAGTCTACTGGCTTTTTGGTTTCCCAAGCGATTCCGTAAATCCGATTGAACCAAACCGAAAGAAGAAAAAAAGGTCCTTTCAAGATATTTTCGGATGTTTAGAATGATGGAAAACATTTTTAATTTAATTAATAAAATTATCGAATATATCAGATATATATCAAGTAATAAATATCATGATATAATTATATCGTGATATATATCATGATATATATCACTGGATATATATCTTCCGAACCCTGATAATCCCAAAAAGACAGATTGATTTGATGGAATTTTTTACCTGCTGATGAACGAGAAAGTCCGAGAGAACGCACTATGCACAGCTTGAGGTGCGAGAGAGAGCATACCGTGTGACATAGACTCATGGTACACGCCCTTTTCTCCTTTGATTCTGTAGCTATATTTCTGAAATTTGAAACAATGAATATGCTCACTATAGGGCACTTTTTGACAAATTTGGAAAAAAATGGAATTCCTGGTTTTTCCGGAAATGGCATCAACCTTCGATTTTCAAATGGGATACCCTGTATATTATTACATTTTCGATCTAGAGAGCCGTGAACTTCTTAAAATTATTCCAAATAATCAAATTAATGCTATAGTATCGTAATTTCGATTTAAAAAGTATCGTGGTTCGAAATACGTGCCAAAAAAGTAAATCAAAACAGTTTTTTATTCAAAACTACGTTTTTTCAAATGGTACCATAATGGTATTCTGACGTCATTCAAAAGTACCATCGTTGGAGTATCCATCCATATTAACTTTCTTCTGTATAACCAATACGAACACGATAATGGAGGTTAGACAAGTTTGAGTATCTTCACGGTTCAATAACAATAATTTATCAAGGTGGCTATGGATCACAAATAACAATTCGAAGTTTCGATAATCTGTAACTGTCAGTTAGTCACTGAATATATTATTGAATTGATCGGATTAATAATAAAAATAAGTTAAGAATGCCACCAGTTTATAACAGAAACGAAAAAGTGAATATGCTATTACTGTATGGGGAATGTCGCAAAATCCAGTTGTTGCTCAACAGCTGTACTCCGAACGAATGACAATGTCCGACTCGAAAGTATTTCAAGCGTCTTGAAGGGCAGTTCAGAAGAGAGCCTGATGTTGGTACTGAGTATAATATTGTTTCCGAAGACATGGAGATGAATGTTCTCATGAGAGTGGAAATCGACAAAACAGTATCTCTTAGGGAGATCGCTTCCGAGTTGGATACCAGTCGTGAAAGTGTCAGAAGAATTTTTGAAAAAAACATTAGAATCGATCGTATGAATATCAAGTACATCAACATTTGTACGGAGACGATAGTATAAGAAGGATGGAAATTGCAGGTGGGTACTACTAAATAATGAGTTCCTGAAAACAATTGTTTTTTCCGAGTCAAGATTTACCAATCTTGGTTTATTTAACAAACAAAATAGTCTATATTGGACGCAATAGAATCAGCATTTATTCAGGCAGGGAAATTTCCGAGAACATTTTGGATTTAATGGCTGAGAGTAGTTGGAGATCGAATATTTGGTCCCATAATATTTGATGGACCTTTGAATGGTGGTACATACCTAAATTTCCTCAGAAATGAAATTGAAGATTATTTAGAAGATTTGCCGCTAAATTTGGTTCTTTCAGCAGGATGGTGCACCTCTACACAATAGTAGAATCGTGACGGATTACCTTCATGACCGATTTGAGGAAAAGTGGATCGGAACACATGGTCCTGTTAGGTGGCCTGCAAGATCACCTGAATTAACCCCTTTAGATTCTTTCATTCGGGGTCACTTGAAAAACATCGTTAACGAAGCCTACCCAACGACCTGCGATGACCTAGAATTATGACTTAGACAAGCCATTCAAAGTATAACGCATCAACAATTGAACAATGCTATTCGAAATACCGCCAAACGATCTCGAAAATGTTGTGGTGGACATTTCGAACAGCTATCATAAGATTTATCTTCTTTATTTTGTATCATTATCAATTGAATTGTGAGAGAAATCCTAACTGTTATTACTTACTTACATTTGAACCAAGGCTTTGAGCCTTCGAGATTTAAAAGCTCTGCCGGTTAGATGAAATATTGACAAGATCTCCGTGAAAGTCGAAATGTCAAATTGTTGTTTGTGTTCCATACCCGCCTTGATAAATTATTGTTATCGAACCGAGAAGATACTAACTTAAACTTGTCTAATCTCCATTATCGTGTTCGTATTGGTTATACAGAAAAAAAGTTGATATGGATGGATACCCCATCGATGGTACTTTCGAATGACGTGAGAGTGCCATTATGGTACCATTTGAAAAAAACGGAATTTCGAGTGAAAAAAGGTTTTGGTTCAATTTTTTGGCACGTATTTCTAACCACGATACTTAAATTCCGATTATTTGGAATAATTTTAGGGAGTTCATGGCTCTCTAGATCGAAAAATAAAATGGGTGTTCTAAAGAATTAAATATCAACTATGAGGTATCATTGGATTCAGAAAATTATGCAGATTTAAAAAATGTCATAATATACAGAGTGTCCTAATTGAAAGATGATGTCATTTCCGGAAAAACCAGAAGTTGGATTTTAAGTATGTCAAAAAGTGCCCTATAGTGAGCATATTCAATGTTTCAAATTTCAGATATATAGCTACAGAAACAAAGGAGAAAGGGCGTGTATCATGAGTCTGTATCACACGGTATATCGGCTGAACCTCTCGCCCAAGGTTACTGTGATTGGCTCTCGCGAGACCGCGTGGCCTACAGCGTCCACGCAGTTTTTTAAATAATTTTGATGTAAATGAATAATTCCTTCTCTCAAAATAATAATAATACTACAGATAATAAAATAATATTGCAAAATATATTGCAAACAATAAATTTACAATAGTATTAATAAATAATTTTTATATAGAGAATACATATACAGTTTTAATATACAGGGTGTTAATTAAGTACGTTGACAAACTTCGGGAGGTGATTCTTTGAAGGTTTTCAGGACGAAATGTTCATATAAACATATGTCCCAAACGGCTTGGTTTTCGAGATACAGGGTGATAAAAATACATTTTTTTCAAGATTTTTTAGAGTTAACTTCGACATTTTCTACAATAATCAGTTCAAATTAGGCAAGTACAATCCATTCAATAGTACGCACGATACAAAATAATGCATTTCTCAAATAATTCACAGGGTCCTCCTTTTTTCAGAGTCAAGCTTTGTTCAACCCTTCAGAAATTTTTTTTCCGCCGCCACTGACATATTATGAGAAAGGAATAATGAATGTTGTTTCATTTAACATCATTTTGCTCTCTTGACGTTTTTCATTTACTTGTACGGTTCAGGAGTTACAATGAAAATATTAACGCAAACATTTTCCAGTAACGCATAACATAAAGAAATTTGAGAAGCAAATAGTCTAACAAACTTGAAGGGTGATTCTTTGAAAGGTTTCAAGATGAAAAGTTCATATAAACATGTCCCAAGCGGCTTGGTTTTCGAAGTACAGGGTGATCAAAATACATTTTTTAGGAGTTTTTGGAGTTTACTTCGAAATTTTCGACAATAATCGATCCAAATTTGTTCAAATTGGACAAGTACAATCCATTCAATAGTGCGCATGATATAAAATAATTCATTTCTCGAAGTGTCACTGTCACTCTCCAAAGATTAGCGCGTGACGCAATACGTCATTTTGTTCTCATTACACAAATAGCTATTTTCTGCTCGTGTAGAGAAAATGTAATGTGATGGAGCTCCCATACATTCTTTACCATAACTCAGGTTGAATATGTATTGCACAAAGTTAATTATGGCAAAATAATTTTGGACATTTTCAATAGTGAATAACTTTATTATCAAATACTAGAGCAAAGTAACATAAATTCCCTAGGAATAAAATTAAGTTCAGAAAAGGACCATTATTGAAATTGATATGTCAGAGCAGCTGCTGGAAATGGCCACCGCCAACTTCAATGCATGCGTTTATGCGCCTAACCATAGACTGGCAGACACGCTCAAAAATACCAGAAGTGTTTCTTATAATTCCGCATGACTCCTGTATGCGATTCCTCAGGTCTTCTTCACTTTGAACTGGAGTTCGGTACACTAATGATTTAAGGTGCCCCCAGAGGAAAAAATCAAGTGGATTCATATCGGGTGACCTTGGTGGCCAAAGTTGTGGCCCATCACGCCCAAGCCAGCGATCAGAATAATTCTCTTCTAAATATTGGCGTGCAACCAATCTGAAGTGTACTGAAGCACCATCATGCATAAACCAAATTCCAATTCTTTCCCTCAGTGGGATCTCTTCTAGGAGTCCAGGTAAGATGAATTCAAGAAAATGTCGATAATGGTCACCATTGAGTCTATGAGGCAGAAAATGTGGCCCGATAAGGAAATTCCCTACAATTCCAACCCAAACATTTACAGAAAACGTCTCTTGAAAATGGTTTTCAATCACGGCGTGTGGGTTTTCATCAGCCCACATATGATTGTTGTGAAAATTAATAATGGCTTTACGGGAAAAGCATGCCTCATCGGTGAATAACACTTGAGATAAAAACCATGGATTTTCCAACAATTTATTTCGAATCCAAGTGCAAAAAGTTAATCTCTTTGGAAAATCCCTTGGCAGAAGAGCTTGAACACGCTGTATGTGATAGGGATAAAGTTGTTGCTCTTTTAAAATTTGCCATACCAATACATGGGTTACGTTAAACTGTGCCGCAATTTGTCTTGTACCGGTGTCTGGATGCTGCTCAATTTCGTTAAGTACAGCTTCTTCTATCTGAACTGTTCTAACTCTCCTGGGTCTTCCTATGAGAACAGCAGACCTCTTGAAAGTACCCGTTTCACGAAGACGGGAGTGAATATTGATGAACATTTGTGTGCTGGGAATATGACGTTGTGGAAATCTTTCTAGATACATTCGTCTGGCGGCACGAGCGTTACCATCAGCCATTCCATACATTAAGTGCATGTCTGCCATTTCTGAATTTGTATATTCAACCATTTTATCCAAAGGAATATTGAATGAATCTGCTTTATAGCTTGCACTAATGAAGAATTAACAATGAGACAGTTTCTCAACTTTCGATAACTGTCAAGTTGTTGATATTTAAATAAATGAATTAATATCAAAGCCCACTTTGCTATTTTTATGAATTCAAATTGATTACAAAATTTCTGCGTTACTGCAGAAGAAAAAACAAACCGAAATTTCTGATAAAATAATGTACTCCGTACGGAAACAAAAATTTGTTTGATTTAGTTTTTCGGAGTTATGACCAGAGATTCGTAAATGAAAATCAAATGTGTAATGATCTGCGACTATTAGATAAACCCTATTAACTATCTTCCATTACAGGATTACCTTTCGGAAGTTTTTTATGTTGAAAAGGAAACGTTCAATTGAAAACTAAAAAATATCTTTTTTTAAAATAACAAAAAATTTGTATGAGTTCTCTATCAAGACTGATGGGTAAAAACATTTTAAATCAAATATCTCAATGAAAATGCACATTTTTACCATCAGAATCTTCAGGTTGAAAGTTAAGGTTTTCCCAATATCTGTCAGATCTAGTTTAATATCCAGCGTACCGCAGTGACGGGGAGATAGTAGTTTTCTGTTAGATATCACAAAAAGAAATCACATCTTTACAATAACAAGCTTTTATTTAGCTTCACTTGTAACTAACAAACAATTTAATAAAAGTTGAATTTGACCCACTTCTAATACTTCGATTAATTTGAAATTTGGTAGGTTTCCGTAATTCCGGTGACAATGCATTAAAAAAATGTTTGTTAAAAAACAAAATGGCGGACGAGTTTTGTGATTATGATCTGGTTCTGTTCAAAATTGTTATGTGATGGTTTTTGGGTTGGAGATTTTCAGTTTCACATAAAAAATAAACTAAAATGTTAAAAATGAAAATTATAAAAAGAAAACATTTTAAAGTTTTTATACAATACACTGAAAAGGAAAAAATAATTCATTTTATTGTTTGATCTAGGTAATCTTGTACAGAAAGATTTTGATACTCACAGAATAACCTACAAAAAATGAAACAAATTATTTTTTCAATTTCAGTGCATTTGTATAAAAGCTTGTCTTTATATTTTTTATTGTATAATTTTTATTCATCGTAGATTTTTCTAATTCTGAAAAAATATTTCCATCAATTTACAATAATTGAAAATGTTTCATTTTCAAATTTTCTAATGTTATGCCACACTGGAAAATGTTTAAATTAATATTTTCATTATAGCCCCTGAACCGTACAAGTAAATGAAAAAATGCAAGATATCAAAAAGATGTTAAATGAAACAACATGTCAGTGGCGGCGGAAAAAAAAAATTCTGAAGGGTTGAACAAAGCTTGACTCTGAAAAAAGGAGGACCCTGTGAATTATTTAAGAAATGCATTATTTTGTATCGTGCGCCCTATTGAATGGATTGTACTTGCCTAATTTGAACTGATTATTGTCGAAAATGTCGAAGTTAACTCTAAAAAATCTTGAAAAAAATGTATTTTTATCGCCCTGTATCTCGAAAACCAAGCCGTTTGGGACATATGTTTATATGAACTTTTCGTCCTGAAAACCTTCAAAGAATCATCTCCCGAAGTTTGTCAACGTACTTAATTAACACCCTGTATAATCAACATACTTATCTTAAAAATTATGAATCAAATTTATACCATACCTGATAAAGATGGCTCAGCAGATATTGTTGAAATGGTCTGTAGTATTTTTTCATCAAACTTGTGAAATTTCAATAACTCTGAAAAATATCATTATTATATTTCAAATCATTTCTTTGTCGAGTAGTCAATACGTCTTCACATTTCTATAAAGTTTTTTATGAAAAATAATCACTTTTTTGTGTCTTTCAAACAAATAAGACTCATTGTAAATAATAAACGATTAAAATACATGAAATAATAACGCGTGGCTCACGAAAACACATTATATTATACGACAATTTCTATTTCGCTCCGAAATTTCTACTGAGAGCCCGCATGGGCGCTGTGGTCACGTGGTCTCGCGAGAGCCAATCGCGTCGCAGTAACCTTGAGCGACAGAAACAGCCAATATAGGCTCTCCCTCGTACTACCGGACTTTCTCAATCATCTGGCAGGAAGAAGATTCCATTAAATTAATCTGGCATTTTGGGATTATTTGTCTTTAAGTACCTTTATTACTCTCCAAAAATCCCAAAGTGCCTGAAGACAGTTTTTTTTTTTTCATTTGTTCAAAAAACCATTTTGCAACAGTCGGGTTAACATTTAGACCCGACTGATTGATCTAGCTTATTAGTTTTTCAATTCCTTGAATATATAATTTGAGGATATAAAAATACTTCAAAAACATTTTTTCAGTAAAGAAATTTCCATTAAAAAAAATTCAAGGGTAGCTAGGGTGCCGCTACCCTTCAGCCAAACTTCGACTGTCTTATTTAGGGGTGCTTCAAGTATAATTACAAAATTTTCTGCCCCAAATTGTTCACCAGCTCTTCTACGATATTACTTGGAACAGCAGAAAATAAGCTAAAATAACGTAGAAATGAAGGTATATTTTTCACTGTGCATTGATGAAACGAAGAAAACTGAAAATCATACGACGATGCAGTGAAAAAAGGACGACAAGATCTTTTCGACAGTATTAATTACTTAAAATAAAAATTGAATTTTAACCAGAAAATTCAAGATAAACTATCGAGGAATGGAGCTCTATATTATAATACAAAATGAATTATTAGACATCTGACATTCCAATCTGTTGACCGTATTTAATTTAATATAACAACAACATGTTTACTACGAAGAGACTTGGGAGGATAGGAACTTTTTGTGGATTTTTTTGAGGACAATAAAACTGTTTGAATATTTTTTTTCGATATCTCATTTAGTTTTCGAGATTCTGCTGAGAAAAAAATGGAAACAATATAGCTGTATTACAGAAGTTCTTCTTCTGAAATACAACAATGTAGCTGCTTTACAAGAGTAACAATAAAAAGATGCGGGTACTTCCAAAATGCAACAGTAAAGCTGCTTTACAAAAGTAACAAAATGAAGCGATGCGAGTACTTCTATAATGCAACAATACATTTGCTTTACAACAGTAACAAAATAGAGATATGCAGATACTTCTACAATGCAACAATATAGCTGCTCTACAAAAGTAACAAAATAGATATGTGAAGGTATTATGTTTGAATTTAAAAGTAGCCTGAGGAACTTCATAGGAGTGGGCCCTCGTAGATTTATAGCAGCTTTATAGAGTTTTTAAGAATGTTACAGCAAAAAAAATGTCGTAACTGTGATTGTTGTCGTCAGAACTTCCTGCGGGCTTTCACAAACTAAAATAGTTACCTGGGGATGACAAATCCCTGCTGTTCGCAATGTGATCATAAAATTTTATTTTCAGGATGGCACATCGAAAAGTCGACAGGATTGTACTGCTGTTCAACATGCCACAAGAAATATAAGCGTAAAGGTGGAGTTTGCCAACATATAACATATGAGTGCAATAAGGTGCCTCAATTCCAATGTGATATATGTTCGAGATTGTTCAAGCGTAAAACACAACTCAGGACACATGTAGGAACGATTCATAGTAAATGGAATTGATATTTCAAATTGTAGTTTCAATAATACTCAGCGTCAACATGCGAAACGTAAATTTTTTTCGCATCTGAGTGGAGCAACAAAACTGAATACATCTGTTGTTGGGATGCTGGTAAATGCCCATTAATGAATCAGAAATCTATTTCAAATCGAAAGCTTTTTGCTAATAAAAGTGTCTACATAATTTCAAATCCAAACTTAATATTACCACCAGTTTACGATAGACAATGCAATATTTGAAAGGAGCTCAAATTTTATTTGAAATAGTCCACTAGTCTTACTTTCAATAATATCTTAATCATCCTAGCAAAAATAACAAGAACTGATATTGAGCGATAGTTATCAACCTCTTCAACATTGCCTTTTTTGTGCAGAGGTACTCTTGCAATTTTGAAAACACTGGGAAATATACCCTGTATGAAGCACTCGTTTATCAAGAGTTTTAGTGGTTCTAGTATATCTATCGATCCTTTAAGGGAAGTATCTGTTAAGCCATTGACGAACTGCTTTATTGTAATCTTATTTCAGTTTTTCATAAAGAAACAACTTCAGGGGATCCCAATCGACACCACATACAATTTTAGGGGATGATGTGTCACGTCTTATTCTTCATTTGGTAACCCCTATTAACGTTCCCAAAACAAAAGGTGGGTGTGACTTATTCTGTGCTGGACAGAGGTCATATTTGCCCAAGCCAATATTTAATCATGAACCTTCACCTGTCACTTCACAACCTTTGAGAAGAAGAATTACTGGTGATTCGTGATGTTCGTGATATGACAGTGGAGAGATATAAGTAGGGTTATTGGCTGGGTCGATCGAGAAATTGACTTTGATTTGACAGATGAAAAACGTAAACAATGGAATATATTTGTTCACATCACAAAATTTTCTTAGGGCCGGTCTTTTCACCTATAGATAAGTCCCAGATAACTCTATCTATCAGATAAGGATATGTAAACCTGTGAAGTTTATCCGATAGATAGTTATCAGAGACTTTATTGTGAGGTGAAAAGACCGGCCCTTAGTCGTACAAATGGACTATATATATCGCAAATTAATCACCGTTATCAGGCGTAGGTTACCTTTAGTATGCATAACACCGTTTTACATTTCACCCGAAGTTGACTCAGGTGCATTTTATGGATGAGATTACTAAACTATTTCACTCATGATTACAAATACGCGAATCTTATCGTTCCTTTGGGGTCTTAGGGCCTATATCGTGATGTCGGTGAGCTACTCGTTGTTTAGGAGTGCTGAATAATCTGGCCGTCATAAGTAGTGGACAAATGTTACCTGGTTTTTGGAGTATTACCAATCTGAGCTTCCTTAACCTGGCTAGTCTGACATCTAGGTTGAGTTGTTTCTTTCCAAATTGTCAGCTATGATCTACTCAAGCATCCACTGATAAGCAGGAAGCATGCAAGCATGCAAGCAAGTCTACCGATAAGCGAGAAACATGCAATTACTCTAATACTTTCCTCGGTGACTTCAAGGCGAAGCATAAAAAGACCTGAAAGAATATATCTTTCAGAAAAGCACAAAACCACTAAAAGTAAGTGGAAACTAGGAATATAAGCGGATGGAAACATCAAACCTACCTTTGATCGTGGTTGGCCTTGAAGTAGTTTTTCGACAAGTCTGAGACCAAATTCAAAATCCAACTATTGAGCTGATATGAAACTGATTTTCCTCCAAACACAGTTACGTTTAACAAGTTTGGTACTCACAAATTTATTTCAAAATCCTCAAAAATTGCGTATTTTTTCACGTGCTTCTGATCAGAATCTTTATGGAAAGAAAACCTTTTTTTTTCAACCAGGCTTGCCGATTCCACTGATAGATAATGTCAAAGGTGAAATATGGAATGAATGAGAGGTTGTATCCTCAAAAATGGTATAGACATAGGAAAGTCTGATTTGAAAATTGAGGTTAGGACTATTTGTTTATATTTTGTTTCATGTGTACAGGATTGCTTATTTTCAGTAAAATCTCATGAAAATGGTGGGAGTTATCTGGAGTCTAGCGTAAACCGATTCCCACAGCAAGACCAATGTAATATTTTGGGTATTATCATGATTGGCAGGTTTCCTAAACCTGTATTTTCAGCAATAGAACTTCTCAAAGGTCGTTAGGACAGAATTTGTGGGGTTATAGAATAACCGATACTGAATAAAGATATGTTGAATATATATATATATATATATATATATATATATATATATATATATATATATATATATATATATATATATTGATATATAAGAATAAATATATCCGCATAGGGGTAACTTTTAACCCGTAACAGATGAAAGATTTCCATTGTTTTTTAGTTCTTGACTAAACCATTTTAGAGAAGGTCGGTTACCGGACTGACCAATCTTCAAAGGAAAATAATCGTCATCTGAAATTTTGAATGTGTCAACCAACCAGTTACCCATATTATTCACATCGCGATTTTCATCAGAAAAACTCGACCAACTAATGCTGTCAATAGATGATCAGAACTTCTGCAAACCGCTGTCAGTGACGATCCTTCTAGTTACCAGATTGGTATTGCTTACTCTTCCTTGTAATATCAAGTACTGTCCTCAGCAATGCAAGGATCGTACACACCGACTGTTCGATCCGTCTCTTCAATGTTTATCACAATTTTATCAATGCCATCAGTAGCGGTATATTCGGTTACTCTGGTATAATCTATATTGGTTGGAGTCTTGCTAATACCTTATGAGACAAACCAAGGAGGCATGATAGTTTCGGTACTGAAGAGAAGAATGAGAAGACAAAGAATGGAACTCTTGACCTTTTCCTATATTAATTGTTGATGGTGAAAACTCACTGCCTACTATTTGGTCAGCAGTAGCATCTCATTTGAAACAAGTGTTATCTCATTTATATCATTTTCGTTGAGATCTCTCACTGGAAGATGTGTCAACAAACAAGTTGGTGTTGATTTTATTGAAAATATGAACAGAATATTCATAAAGTCAGTTGTGGCCTTTGCCGGGGAAGTAGTTGTTTTCTGTTAGATATTACAAAAAAGTAACGTCAATTTACCATAGGTTTTTTCCATTTCCAGAGGAGTCATATTTTGGTTAAATTTTGAAATGATAATGTTTCTCTTCAAAACAAGTTGTTCTAAGATTTCGAAAATGAAAATACGTATGCAACAGTGTGATGGTGATGGAGAGGGAAGTACGACTAGCAACAACAATAATGATTCGAAAGTGAATAAAATCAACCATATTTTATTTAAGAATGTAAATACAGGTTCCACAAATACAGGTACCACGAGATTGAGTTTGTATTCTATTCTTTTCTTCTTGGCATTGACTATTTTTTCACAAATCATTATAGATCTAGTAAACTGACTGGAGTCTGATTTAGTATTGTATAAAGTTGTACCTAACTACAATTTTTTTTTCAGTCGAACGCAAAGGCCCGTATCAGTGTGGACTGTGTAGAAAGCGCTATACTTTCAGAAGTACTTTATTGCGGCATATGAAACTCGAATGCCAGAAGTTTCCTGGTTTCAAGTGTCATTATTGTAACCATTGGTCCAAACGAAGGGACAATTTGAGGGCACATATGAAAAATCTCCATGGAATTTGATAAAAACTCATTGATTTATTATGTATTGGATTACTCTAACTCCAGGGTTTCTAGTAGTAATCGATGTGGTCAAAGGAGTTATGGGCATTACTGGATTTGGAATTGATGCCCTATTATATATTGTGAAAATTAATTATGCTAAGAAATCAATAGATGTATAGAATTCGCAAATTCTTATTTGTTTTATTTCCTATCATTTCAGTATTTCATCTGATGCAATTCTGTCCAAACATCATACTTTGGAGTCGCTTTTTATTTCAAGTTCAACTCCATTTGTTGTTATGTCTGCTGATAGAAAGTCGAAGAAAGAATGGTATTGTCTTCTATGGAAAAATGGAAAAATAAAACTCTCATTGGAAAACTCACAATTAAAATAGAAAGTGGCCAGCCGTCAGAGAGGTAACAAATATTATGAGAAAATTTGAAAAATCGAAACTTGAAAAAGGAAATAGACTGTCACTCTCATATTTCTTTCGAAAAACAGGGTGAAAAGGTAAATGAGTAACGAGAAGTTAGAGGGGTCGAAATCATCATAAAACTATATAATTCGAAACTTGAAGATACCAACGGATTGTCACTTTCATTATACTTTTTGAGTAATAAAACTTTTATCAAAAAACACACTAAAAAGACGAATCAGTGACGGGCCATCAAAGGGGTCGAAATTATCATCAGAAAATTAAAGTAATTCAAAACTCGACGAGGAAATCGTACTGTTACTTTCTGGTAGGTATCTCTAGAAAAATTAAAATTCAATAGAGAAACAGGGAAAAAACTAATCAGTTTTGGGTCGTCAAACGGGTCGGAATCGTCATAAGAATATTAAAATAATTCGAAACTCGGAGAAGACATCGGACTATCACTTTTGCTTTTCTGCAGGAAATCAAACTTATACAGCTCACACTGAAGAGATGAATCAGTAACGGGTTGTCAAAGGGGTCTTAATAATCATAAGATAAATATGATAATTCGAAACTCGAAGAAGAAATCGGACTGTTACATCCATATTATCTTTCTAGAAAATCAAACTTTCATTGAGAAACATAGTGAATAGACGAATCAGTAACGGGTCGTTAAAGATGTCGAAATTATCATAAGAAAATGGAAATAGTTCAGCCCTCAATGAAGGAAAATGTATACCAATGTTTAAAAAGAATTCCGTATCACTTGGAGAATTACAGACCAATAACGATCCCTAATTGTCTGTCGAAAGTATTTGAATATGGATAGGCTGATGAATTTTCCTAAAGAACATAATACTTCACCAACAGCCAACATAGTTTTCGACTTGGTGAATCTAAAAAGAGTGCAATCTATGATTTTTATAACAATCTGATAAACTATAGATCAAGGAGATATCCCTATGGGCATTTCCTGTTATCTTAGTAGGGCCATGGACTGTGTTGACTACGAGATTCTGATATCAAAGCTATATGACTATGGAATTAGAGATGTTTGTGGATCGTTAAAATCGTTTCTCAAATGTCGTTCTCGATATGTGAGTTTGAAACATTGTGAATGTTGTGCAGAATGTTCCATCTCAATATCGATGTCAATATAGGTGTCCCCCAATGGTCTGTCTTAGGCACTGTTCAATTTATTCTACATATCAATGAACTCATTCCCTTACTTTTATCTCACAAAAACCAAGTTAAACTGAAATAATCCTGTGAAACCACTATATATCAATTGGTTTACTGGTTCCACCAAGTATCTCTTTATTTTACATCAAAGAGAACTCGCAGAATCGTTTCATATGGTTTCAAATGATAAACTTTCGTCAACAAATAACAGTTCCAAATTTTCATCAATTCACTTTACGTTCAGCAATCTCAAATTTATTTTGACACAACAGCAATTGTTAATTGTATACTATGCACAAGTAGAAAGTCACTAACTGTCGAATAATGTTTTCGTTTTCCAGAAAAATTATAAGATGCATTGCTGGTGTGAAAAGAGATTATTAATGTCGAGAACTGTTCAATATTCTGACTTCTACTTAGTTGAAGATTTTGTTATCGTATTCAATCAAGATGGCGGCATCTGAAATGCAGGCCACCAGAGCGAAGCTCAATAAACTCAATAAAAATGATCTTATAGATATCATCGTAACACGAAAAGTACCCAAGAATCTAAGTGACTGTGTTGTGTTATCATATCTTAGTGAAAAGTGCAACAGTAAAGCAGAAAAGGGTGATCTCTTTGCTGATGCCAGTGACAAAATCGACAGCGATAGTGTGAACACCGCCATTATGAAATTCGAGCTCGAAAAATTGACAGGTGAAAATGTATCCCTTCGTAAGTTAATTTACCATATTGAGAAGAGAACAAGCGAACAGGAGCAGCTTATTCATCTCATGAAACAAATGAAACAATTAACAAATAGTAATAATGAGATAAATAGCTACTCCAAGCAAGAATCAAAGCCATCCAGTGATAATGTCAGGCACTCATATAGCCAGGTTGCGAAGATTCCTGTAAATGCTACTCCATCCACTAGTATTCAAAGTGAATACCCTAAACCGACGTCAGATGGCATTGACGTGAATCTACGAGAAACAAGCAAAACTCTCGATGACAAAAAACGAACAATGAACCCCAGACAGATAGCAACACCGAAATATCCGCAAAAACTCGGGTATGAATCAATTTATCTCTAGACAACAAGTGAGCACAGCTGTTCACAGTGCAATGTCCACGATTCGAGAAAGACGACAGCCTACAAGGTGTGTCATTTGAACAAACAAATCTCAACCAACTCTCAAAACGGTACCCAAAATGGGTTATTTCCACGTGTCCCGCATATACCCCGACATGACAGAGTCAGATCTAATCAAGTTCTTGAAGCAACAGCACCAAGTATTCCATTTAACTGCACAATGTGGAAAAAAAGGGAACACACTGCGTCCTTCAAGATATCTTTCCCAATTAGATTCATCAAATATATATATATATATATATATATATATATATATATATATATATATATATATATATATACAGGGTGGGTCACGGTCGATGGTACCTTAGACGTTTACGAAGAACGGGAAATAGGATCATTCTGAAAATTTGGCTCCTCAAGTAGTTGCTCTTGGTCTATCGATCTAAAATATTTTCAGCAATGCAACTTTGCCGCTTGTACCAGAAAGTAGCAGCATCTTTGTTATTTCAAATGGGTCACCCTGAATACTACCGCATTTTTGAACTAGACATTCCTTTCTGATTATTTTTGTCTCATATTCCCCTATAACTATCTCTAACGGTTTTTGAGATATTGGTTATTTTCCATATTTTTTATCCAAAACATAGCTCGAATTGAATGTTCATTTCTGCGGTATTTGGATTCTTAGGAAGTTGCAATTTTGTGTTTAGCTCATCAAGATCATGTACCTTGATTCTGCATAGAGGAGTTTGTTCTGCGTTATACAGGGTCGTTCAAAATTAATGATCTTACTGCTAAATACGAAAAGGGTTGAAAGTGCGTTTTTTTTTTAAATGGAACATCGTGTATATTATGGAATATTCCAAAAGATGACTAAATTCCCTTCGAATTGATATATCATGTTCCTATCCCTAAATAGCCAGAATTCCGAGATAATAGCAATTTTCACTTGTAATCTCCCAAGTGCTTGAATTATTGCCGGAAATTTTTCGAGTACATGTATTTTCTTTGAAAATTCATGTATGAGATAAATTTACAGCAATTAATTCAACTACGAGGGGGATTCGGTAAGAAAATTCACACCGAGAAATGAAAATCATTCAACAATTCATAAGAAATAACTAAAGCTGGTTTCACCTGAACTATTTATAAACACTGAAATATTGATATGTAAAATACTTAACAAAATTTTCATCAATAAATGTGTTTAACTTTGGAACAAAAAAAATGCACGTTCTTGCTATCATTTTCCATGAAGAATAAACAATTTCATCAGAACTTCGTTTGAATAGTTATTTCCCCCCATTTCAATTATTTTTGAGTCCTTTTCGTTAAGAAACACACAACGGTAGTATTAATAGTGCACTAATTGTCAAATTTTCATAATGTCATGTACCATCATGACATTTAATATCCACCTTAGTAAATCGATTTTTTTTGAAAATTTCACACTTCACTTTTGTAGCCAATCAAAAAATTCGTTCTTGTTTAGATACCATGGCAACCCTAAAAATTTCCGGAAATATTATCCTCCTGAGTACCCTGGGCGAAATTAATAAGTGGAAATTTTTCTGTCAAACATTTGACATGTGACAAGTTAACATTTTGCTTCAATGTACTAATGGAGGTCTAGTTTTCATATGAAAGGAGATAATTATGTATTTACTAGATATTTGGTAGTGTTGCGGCCTATGAGTCGCTAGGTCGATGGTTCAATACACGATTAGAACATAACTTTTTTATTTTTTTTTTGTTTCAAATTTAAACACATTTATTGATGAAAATTTTGTAGTATTTTGTAAGTAATTTACATATCGATTTTTCAGTAGTAACAAATAGTTCAGGTGTAACCATGGTTAGTTATTTCTTATGAATTGTTGGATGAATTTCATTTCTCGGTGTGAAATTTTCTTACCGAATCCCCCTCGTGCTTGAATTAATTGCCGTAAATTTATCTCGTACATGAATTTTCAAAAAACTTCATGTACTCGAAAAATTTCCGGCAATAATTCAAGCACTTGGGAGATTACAAGTGAGAATTGCTATTATCTCGGAATTCTGGCTATTTAGGTATAGGAACATGATATATCAATTCGAAGGGAATTTAGTCATCTTTTAGGATATTTCATAATATATAGGATGTTCCATTAAAAAAACGCACTTTCAACCCTTTTCGTATCTAGCAGTAAGATCATGAATTTTGAACGACCCTGTATAACGCAGAACAAACTTCTCTATACAGAATCAATGTTCATGATCTTGATGAACTAAACACAAAATTGAAACTTCCTGTTCCCTGTTTTGGATAAAAAATATGGAAAATAACCAATATCTCAGAAACCGTTAGAGATCGGTATAGGGGAATATGAGGCAGAAATAATCAGAAATGAATTACAAGTTCAAAAATGCGGTAATATACAGGGTGACCTATTTGAAATAACAAAGATGCTGCTACTTTCTGGTATAAGCGGCAACGCTGCATTGATGATAATATTTTAAATCGATAGACCAAGAGCAGCTACTTGAGAAACCAAATTTTCAGAATGATCCTATGTCCCGTTCTCCGTAAACGTCTAAGGTACCATCGACCGTGACCCACCCTATATATATATATATATATATATATATATATATATATATATATATATATATATATATATATATATATATATATATATATAAAACCCTTCCATTTGGCCAGAAGAAGCAGGGGTTCAACGATTTATCTTCAGAAATGAAAATTTTCGGCAGGACACCTCGCACCAGCACACTGCAATATAACTGACAAGGTACCACAGTGTACCAATTCAAACTTAAAGAGGGGTTTAGTACGTATTCTAAGCCTCAGCATCCAGTGTCTTTCAAATAAACTAAATCTTATTGAACCAGCATAACCCAACATGTTTATGTTTTTGTGAACACTGGTTGATAAATAGTGAACAAGTTGATGGTATCCATATAAGCAATTATACCGTTGTGAGTAGCTTTTATAGAAAAAATCACATACATGGAGGCTCTATTATCTTTGTACGAAATGATCTGGTTACTCATTCAAAATCAATAATATTCTTAAACAATTATTCCATTGAAAATATCCTCGAATGCTCTGCAAAATCAATCAATAAAACATGTTGCGTCATAAATATATATAGGCCACCAAGCGGTGATCTACAATTTTTTTATGATCAGCTATCGCAGCTACTAACGAAGGCATTCAGCTCTTTCACCTATATAATCCTTTGTGGATATTTTCAGTTCTTTTGAAATGTCATTCATCTATGATTGATAATTACACTAGAATTTTTACGATAAACAACAAAACTAGTATTTCATGTATTGATATTGTTGTCACCAGTCACCCTGATCTAACCAAGGTAATAAACTTCGACCCAGGTTTATCTGACCACCATGCTCAAATAACTGATATGACTCTCCATACCGAGATTGAAACTGAACAAAAAAAACCTACTATACCTACCGTAGTTTTGACGACGAATCTGTAAATGAATTCTGTTTTCATTTGGAGAGGACATTATGCAATATGCCACCCAATGATGTGAGCAATGTAAATGAGACTTTCGAAATCTTTCTAAGAGAATTTTTATGGTGCTATGATTTGGCCTTCTCCAAAAATAGAAAGGTAACTAAATATCGAAACTTTTCGGACAAAATAATCTTGTCAAACAAATTGAAAAATGACAGATAAATTGAAACAACTGGACTGGTTAAGAAAGAGAACTGATAATAATGAAATCAAAACAAACTATAAAAAATAATAAAACAAGTGGACGAAAACATTAAAAAAGAAAAACGCGAATTCTACAACAATAAAATTAAAAACTCCAGTAATAGATCCAAAGCAATCTGGACAATTTCAAATAGTTTAACACGTTAACGACCGGGTGAGATCTAAGCGGTGTCACGGGTATATGTGCCGCCAGGACCACGTGAGATCATATGGTGTCACACCATATTTCAAGTATAGAGAGCTGTGACCTACCGTAGAATACACGGCACAGTGTTACAAGGATAGGATACGTTGAATAGCGGTCCGGGGTACTAGGTAGGGTTAGCGGGTTGGGAATTTTATTCATAAATTTCGAAATAATTCAAATTTACACGCATTGACGTGATAAATTGTCTTTTTTGTGCTTGAAATATTTATTCTAACAAAAACATTGAATAATGCTATATTTGAGGAAAACGAAAAGCAAATGAATATATAAGTATTATTACATGAAATATACGAAAATGAAAATTACTTTTGTTATTTTATAGTAACTATAGCTCCGATTATATTTTCTGAGCTTTTTGCCAGGCGAAAAAACAATCTATACAATAGTTTTTCAGGTACACTGAACATTGATACTTTGATCGCCTACATTTTCGCTGAGCTTCGAGTCTTCCTTTTTCTGTTTTCAAATTGGCATAACATCCAACACATCTACCTTTCTTGTGATCTGTCAGAACGTGTTGTTTAGTTTCAGAGTCAGTGGAATCTGAATATGGTTCGTATGATTCTTGGTCCCGGCCGATTAATCGTGGAGCGAGTAATTCTTTGAATTTAGTAATAGGTATATTATTGTGAGTTATTTCCTTATGAAGTATGAATGCATTCACCAATGCCGATCCAAAAATTAATTCGAGAGCCAGTTTTCGATACCATTTGGTGCCTCGTCGCAAGCAATGCGAATAAGCCTTCAAATGATCAGATAAATCGATATAGGCTTTAGAATTATTCCTGATTCCTTACCATTCTTTTTTGCTTTAGCAGTGTAAGCATTGTGGACTGTGGTTAGCATCAGTACGTCCCGCTTATCTTTCCACTTCAAAATGACTATGCCTGTCCCACTTTCTTGGGCAAAAACCTCATTTTTCTTCAGTTTTCTGGAATTGACTTCTTTTGGGTTGAATTTACGATTTGAAAGCAAAGTTCCGACAAGATGAGTCTTGCGCTGAAGTAATTCCGGCGCAAGAGTGATACTTGTATAATAGTTGTCGGTATAAAGTGTTCTCCCAGAATCTAAAAGATTTCTCATGAGTGACATTACAACATTAGCCGATGCAGATCCATTTTCTGACTTGTCAGTACCACAGTAGACACGCAGGTTGACGTATACCCTCCACGAGTACATAACTTGTATAGTTTGATCCCGAATTTGTGGCGCTTGTTCTTGATATATTGCCGGAACTTCAAGCGTCCACGAAACGGCACAAGGGTTTCATCTATACATTCATCATTTTCAGGTAGCATTACTGCCTGAAACCTCTCCACAAATTTTTCTATCAGTGGGGAGAGTTTTCTTAGACGATCGTTGTTATACTTTTGATCTTGATTATCATTGAAGTGCCACATTTTGTAAAGCTGCTCAAATCGATTTCTTGTCATAACTTTTTTTATGTTATTCTCATACAAAAAACTCCCACTCCAGTATAATCTCAGAATTGGTAGAGGAAATAGACCCATCCACAGTAGCATACCGAAGAATTTTTCCATTTCCTGAGAATCGGTGGGCTTCCATGCTTTTGTTTTTTTCGATGCCGTTACATTTGCGAGGGTCTGTTCAGCATATACATTAGTTTGTTCCACCATATATATTACCAAACCATCAGTAATGAATAATTTGAACAAATCGTAGGGGTGACTTTCATACATCTCGTAAAATTCAGACTTTATACCAATATCTTCTCCAACAAAATCGAATTTCTTCAGAGACTTTCCATCAACAGGGCCCCATTTTATATTTTCATTTGAATCATCGTCACCATCTTCGTTACTACTCGATTCCATAGTATATCGCTGACCACATCTGCAATTGATTGGTCGATCTGCAACAATTTTTTCAGTCAATAAAAGAGTATGTACCTACTTATAAGTTTGAACAAAAATCAAAATACATTTATTGATATTTGGATAGATGAAACAAAAATATAAAAATACTCACGTTTTCTGTTTCTGCTTCTTTCGTAAATATCTGAGCTGGTGAAGCATCATTATTTTCACTGGAACTATCAATTTCCATATTTTCTTGCACAACAGGCGTTTTTTGCATGGGCCCATTTATCTTTTTATTCATAATTTTTCGTTTAGAGGTACCTGCTCTCGTCAATAATTCTGTTTTATTTTCTTTATGCAGTACCCTGGATGAACCACCTTTATTATGTAAAGACCTATTGGGATGATCGTAGGGCTCATCATCCGAAGACGACGAAGTACAATGTTCACTTGGTTGATAATCGTCTGAAGAATTGTCATCATGAAATGGATCTTCTTCATCTGACAAAATTTCTTGCCAAAGCATTTCTAAAGGCTTTTCATCCTGTTCATAAGTACCCATTCTACTTGCTTACGTGCTCACAGTCAAACACAAACTAAAACTGTGTAAACATTTGGATCCAGGGCGACGAAGGTTTAGACAAGAAATATCCTGTCTGGGACATCACATTGACCGCACGCGGTCCAATGAATTGAATTGGACTCTTGGGACACCGTGAGGTCAATGTGGTGTCTCACATAATAACGTTAAAATAAGACAAAAAAAAACATTTTTTCAAAAATATTATGGGCAAATGAAAAATTAGACCGAAATCTACAGAAATATATTTTTTTTAAATGCCGGTCCCGGGGACTCCGTTCATCGTTTTGACACCGGTAGTCAACGTGTTAACAGGGAAATGCAAAAAGCAGAGGGGACTGGAAATTTCCGATGAAGGTAAATTAACCACGGACCTGAACAATATCACAGATTTATTTGGCGACTACTTATCCACCGTCATTGAAAATAAAATATCCGAACATTTCGGAAATAATATATCCTGCACAACCTCCAACAGCCTAAGCAACTCTTTTGTTTTCATACCGGCCACTAAAGAGGAAGTTGAGGAAGTTATCACTAACTTACCCAATAAAAAATCAACTGGATTATGAAATCCCGGTTGATATTATAAATCTATCAGTGAATTCAGGCACTTTTCCTAGTGTTCTGAAATCGGCTGCAGTCATTCCCATATTCAAAAAGGGTGATGCGAGCAACATTGAAAATTACGGCCCAATTGCCCTTCTGAGCATTTTTTCAAAAATCATTGAAAAACTCATTTGCAAGAGAATTACAGATTTCTTCACAAAGCATAAGGTACTCACTGACTGCCAACGTGGCTTCCGCTCTGCTCTATCTACCGAAACAGCCATAACAGATCTCGTTCAACACATCAACGACCTGATGGATAAAAATGAACATGTAATATCGTTTGATCTAACGCGAGCATTCGACACGGTTGGTCGTAACTTCGTTTCGAAGAAAATCTGGGTCTACGTGGCCCAGTGAATAAGTGGATAACGTCCTTTCTTGAAAATAGGAAAATTATTGTGAGAATCGGTGAAACCAGATCGAAGGAATACGATTTAGATTTGGGGACACCACAGGGGAGTGTCCTAGGTCCCTTTATTTTTTTAACCTATGTAAATGACTTTGCCTTATAGCATAAAAAATGGTAGAGTCTTCATGTATGCTGATGATACCTCTATTGTGGTATCTGATCCTGACCGCCAAAAGTTACAGCAAAAAGTAGACTCCGTTCTGAAAGATTTTACGGATTACTGCATGCAAAATACACTCATAATAAATCATAATAAAAAAGTAATTATCGAGTTCCACACAAAACATAGAATGCCTTCTAATTTCACTTTTTAAATCAATAATAATAGTGTTAGCACCTCCACTTCATCTAAATTCTTAGATAGATAGATAGATAATTTATTTTCCTCTGAATGTTACAATACAGGTATAGCACATTATGGGAATCGTCAAAATATTGATGGTCAGTACATTATCTAAGAGCTTATAGACTAGGTACAAAATTAAAATTATATTAAAACTAGGTTGTAAAATTGTAATTAATACAATATTCAGCTAATGCAAAACTTAACGTCTAAGAGATCTGTGAGAATATTAAATATAAAATTTTGGTACACACTAACATTTTAAAATAAATTAAAAACTGTGATGGGTTGAGAGTTATGCAATCAGGTTATCATCCATGAATTCCTGCACTGAATAGTAACTTTTCTGTTTCAAAAATGCTTTTAGATTATGTTTGAGTTGGGTGGTGTTGAAGCAACTATATTCTTTCATGGTACATATTTTGTTGTAGCATTTAATCCCGATATAATTGGGGTTTTCTTGTCCAATTGACAGTCTGGAGAATGGCAGTTCAATTTTCTCCTTATTACGAGTGTGGTGATCATGGATATCCTTCCTTGCTAAGAGTGGTTTATTCTTATTTTTTGTATACATAATAACTGAATAAATATATAGGCATGGTAGTGTCAATAAGCCCAGGTTAACGAAATGATTTTTACATGATGTGGATCTAGATAATTTCTGTATGCAACGTATGACTTTTTTTTGAGCGCTAAAGAGTTGGCCCGAGTTACAATACCATATGAAAGTACAGACTGAATGAGTCCAAAGCATAGTAATTTGAGGACTTCAATTGATACTGTATTATGTAAGTTTCTTATCAGAAAACAATAAGAACTCAATTTTGCTACTGTCTTATCTATGTGGTTGTTCCACGTTAGTTTTTGGTCTAGGTAGATCCCTAAAAATTTCGTACAGGCCGAGTTCTCTAATGATTTTCCGTCTGTATGAAGAAGTAAGCTATGGTTAACATCGATATTTTTTGTATAAAATTGAACAGCTACAGATTTGTCGGTGTTCAGGCTTATCATATTTTCCGAACACCATTTTGATATGGTTTTGATTGATTTGTGCGACTTATCCTGTATTTCTTGATAGGATTTTCCGCTGATAATCAAGTTTGTGTCGTCCGCATAAATAATCGGGGATCCACTTACTTGCAATAGTCTTGGAAGGTCTGTTATAAATATATTGAACAGAGTAGGGGACAGACATGATCCCTGTGGGGTATCAGTGTGTGTTTTCATAGGATTCGATCTTACACCATTGATCTCGACCTGTTGATTTCTGTCAGATAAGTATGAAAGTAACCACTCTAAACATGGACCTCTTACTCCGATTTGGTAAAGTTTATTTTCCAACAGGCCGTGATGAACTGTGTCGAATGCGCGGCTCATATCGAAAAATAATCCCATAATATGGTCTTTTTTATTCAGGGAATCGTGAATATGTGTTATCATCTCATCGAGAGCTGTCATGGTGGATTTCTTTGCTCTGAAGCCGTGCTGTGAGTTATCAAGAATATCCAGTTTTTCAAGATAATCATTGAGTCTTGTGTTGAAGCAATATTCGTATATTTTGCCTATGTGACATTGGACCGCAACTGCTCTGTAATTTTTCACTTCCTCCTTATTCCCTTTGTTTTTGAAAACTGGAACAACTTTTGAATACTTGAGTTTGTCTGGAAATCTCCCCTCACAAAAACTTTTATTGATTAGATTACTAAGACGTTGCGATATAATATCCCCGACTGCCTTCAGAACGTGTCTGGGTATATTATCTATTCCATAGGATTTTTTTGAGCATATTTTATTGATAACGGTTAATATTTCCATGGGGTCTGTGGGGTACAAGTAAAATGACTTAAGTTGGGATGTTATATTCCGCGTTTGACTTTCATTTTTGGGTATGCTGTTTTTTGTTGTTTCGATAAAGAATGAATTAAAAAAGTTACTCATATCCTTTTCGTGTTTGGTAATTTCACCATTGTTGATTTTTATTGCTGATATTTTACTTTTGTTTTGTTTGTTACTATTTTCTTTTATTATGTCCCAGCACTCCCTGTTCACATTATTTGACCTCATTATTCTATCATTATTAAAGGTTTTTTTGGCGATATTAACTTTATTTTCGTATGATTTTTATAAACATTTGTATCTTGCTGTGTAATTATCATCATTCAATATTTTTGATGTTTGGGCTGTTTCTCTGACTAGTTTTGATAACTCTTTAATTTCTGGTGTAATCCAGTGATTTTTGTCTTTTTTCTTTCATTGGAATGAAGTGGTTTAAGTGGGAAGTAAAATTCGAAATACTGTATGATTTTCACATAAAATATTTTGAAAAGTGACTGACTATCAGATGCGGTACTGAATAAGTTGTTCCAGTCCACCAGCATCAGATCTTGCCTAAAATTCTGAATGTTGGTTTGACTGAATATTCTGCCTGATTTTTTGGAAATTTCGATATTTGGGTTAATGTTCAAAGTCATTATTTGAAAAGTGTGGTCTGATATTTCTGTGTCATGAACTATTGTTGAGTAATTTTGTATATTTGTAAATATATTGTCAATACATGTTTTACTAACCCTTGTAATTCTAGTAGGCTGGCTGATGGATTCTCTCAAGTCATATTCGCTGAAAGAATTCGAAAGGATTTTCTTACTATTTTTGTCTGAGCTTGTAGGAAGGATATCCACGTTCGTATCCCCACATATCAAGTAGGAGTAGATTTTCACATAAATTGTTTCCATGAAAGTTTCGAGTTTCTAAATAAAAATTTTAAAATCGGATTTTGGTGATCTATATAATACGCATACTATAGTTTCTCCGATACCGTTTAGTGTGCATTTTGCACCACACACTTCGAATACTTTTTCTGAACAGAATTTACTATATTCCAGTTTTTGAAATGTAATGTCTTTCCGTGCAATTAAACAAACACCACCGTGATTATATTCTTCTCGACAGTATAAGTTCACTATTTTGTAGTTTCCAAATCTTAGATTTTCCATTCCCGATTTGCACCATGTTTCTGATATACACAGTATATCTATGTCGTTCTCTTCTAGAAGAATTTCCAACCCATGAATTTTTCCTGCAAGTCCTTGTATGTTTATATTCATTAAATTGAGCTTTTTTCTTGTTTTGTTGTTCATATTTACTATTTCGTTGGGTAAGGTCAGGACCACATTAGATTTTTGTGTTAAATTTGGGTCAGGTGGATCCTCATTTATTTTGCTCATAAAAAAGAGTTTGGACGGGTATTTCCTTCTTCAGGTTGTCTTCTGGTGGTTTGTCCTTCGTTATTTAGGTGTCGTCCTAAGTTGAAGTTGAAACGATTATATACAATTTGTTTGGCTAAAAGCTTGACTCGTATACTTCTTGTTTGAACTGGGGTTCCACTCCTATCATGAATGATTGGTTATCACTACGGGTGCTTTGCGTTTCTAGCTTCGTAACACATATGTTGCTGGATTTAGTACGGTCTACAATGTACTTCTGTATATTGGCTGCCTTGATCGAATCTGGGACTCTAGATAGAAATAACCATATTTTTCTATCGCTATTTTCACGTCCGTGAAAATCCTTATCTCCGGCTCCGCTTCCGGTCAGTTGTTTCTTTTTTCTTTTGGTAACTACTTTGAAGCCATCACCATTATCTTCATTCCCTTTGTTTTCTGTGAGGTTTATAATTTCCTCCAACTTCCGTTTAGTTTCAATTTGCATAATATTTGAATTGATATGCTTGACTTGGAAATTTGGTTCACCCTGTACTTTGGATTTCCCTTTTGTTGATGATCCTGACTCATTGTTTTCCTTTATTTCCAGGCCGGGCGTATGTGTATTCGTACGTTTTTTGTCGGCTGATTGCCGGTTTTTTGTGCTACTGTTTGGCGTGTGGCTCTCATAGTTTTTTGTGGATGAGTCTTTTTGGGTCGGTTCATTCTCGGAGTTTATTACCTTCAATTTATTTTCTAAATACGTAATTTTCTCGATTTGCAGTCGAATGATATTCTCTTTGTCTATTATAATAATTCCCTTGTCCTTAATGATTTGCTTTAGAAGCCTATTCTCTTCATTTATGAACTCTTCCTCTGTGGAAGGTGTATCATTATGCTCTGTCTGTTCAATTTCGTGTTTGCATTCTGCTATTTTCTGCTCCCTGGCTTGTTTCAGACATGCTGGATGGAACACTTCACCACATTTGTAACATTTCACTTTATTAACTACTTTTTTCTGGCATTGTTTACATATAAAATCTCCTTTTTCTGAGGAGAGTACCGACGTGTGTACTGTGTTGTCGGCCATATTGGAGCCATAGGGACGCTCATAGATAGTAACTTAACATGGGAAGAACAAATACAAATGGTTTGTAAAAAACTCAACAAAAGCTTTTATGTACTGGTAACATTGAAAAATATTTTGAACACAGACTCATTATTACAGGTTTACTATGCTTTTGTCTATTCTGCAATCTCATACAACATTATAGTATGGGGTCAGGCATCAGATATAACAAGAATATTTGTTGCACAAAAACGCATCATAAGGCTCATCTTCAACATTAGTAGTCGCCAATCATGCAGGCAGGTCTTCAAAACAAAACGGATCCTCACGGTAACATTAATTCATTTGATGAATATTTTAACCTATATTTTCAATAACAAATATTCATACCCCATTAATAGTGACTCACACTCCTACAATACCAGAAATAAAAATAATATAAAACTAAACAAGCCCAAACACTCATATTACAAAAAATCTCCCATTAATGCAGGCTGCCGTTTTTTCAACTGTGTGCCAAATGAAATAAAAAACGCGGGATCCCCGGCTGTTTTTAAGTCTAGACTCAAGGAACTCCTAGTGAGAGAATGTTTTTATACTGTTGAGGAATTCGAATCACACTTTTCAGTTTTGAAATGATATCGTAGTTACATTTTATATAAATCATTATTGTTATATTGTATTCCGTCTTGTTTGTTTATTGCTATATTGTATTCTGACTTGTTTGTCATTGAAACCCTTTTTACACCGTTCGTTAGGGTGTAAACATAACGGCAACATCAAAGGTTTTTAGCATAAACTTAACATTGTTGTATAAATGGCGCCATTTGAAATAACAGATTCAACTTTCGCTTTTGACATATATTTTAGCACAATTTTAAAATGATGTTGACTAAATGCACCTTTAGACTTGTAAAATTTCATATTGACGTATTCTATCTATTGTTATTGATAGTTGAAAGGATTAATAAATATTTCATTTATTTATTTTAATAACAAGGACTTGTTCCCCAACAAGATCAACTTCCACATTTACAACACCCGTCGTAAGAATAATTTAAGTCTACCATTATTCAAAAGCAAAGTGTGTTATAAAGCTCCGTTTAGAATTGGAACAAATATTTTTAATTATCTACCCATTTCCATCAAAATGTTGAAACATGAGAATATCTTCAGAAAAAAACAAAAAGAATATTTGGTTGGAAAATGCCTGTTCTCTTTAAATGATTACTTTCAATTAGTCTTGAATGCTGACGTAATGTTTACAGGTAGTTATTATTCATTTGAACTTTTCTATAAATAAAAATAACTAGTCTTTGTTTCCAGCTTTTCCACATGGATGCGACGTGTGCAAGAAGAGTTACAAACACAGAAGCAGCCTACATCACCATATGAGATTTGAATGTCTCAATAAGCTTCCACGCTTTGGTTGTTCTTTTTCTGGGTGCGATTATAGAAGTAAAGTCAAGAGCAATGTAAAAAAGCATATGTTCCTCAGGCATAAGAATCTCAATCAAATGCCAGTTCTAGAACTGATAAATTGAGCTAAGACTGTTAAAATAGGCAATAAGTATTCTTCGTTTGTTCTTAAGGAAGTTGATTTAAAACTATCATTGATAGTATGAGATCCGGCTGCAGGATTAGTGCGCTCATCGGTTTTTTGTTCAAAACCAAATTTTTATGTATATTTATAATTAGAAGAATATATATTTACCAGGTTGCCTATCAAAATTTGGCCGGAAGTATTTTTAATTAAATAATTGTTAATTGATTTTTGGGAGAAAATTTCGTTCACTCGTTTTATGAATAAAATAACGTCTACATCACGGTAATTTATATGAAGGTTTAAAAAATCACTGTTGCCGTTGCGCACCTGGCCGTACCTCTTCGCAGCCAGGTGTAAACAGGTATGATTTCGATACACTCATACTCATAACGTTTATGTAATAATCATATACCAAATTAAAGCTAATTTTTTTCTATTTATTATCATATATGGTTGCCTAATTAAATCCGCCCGCAAATAAGGGTTGCTGGTTGTTAAAAATTATGAATAATTAAGGTAGAGTGAAAGAGAGTTAGAACAGCACCATTTTCATTGTATTTGATATAATTAAATGAAAATATTAAGTCGATCTAAATTAATATAAATATATAATCTTCGTTTTGTCCTTAATTTTTCAAATATAGACAGTGGCATATTTTTTTTGTAAAGATATAACGTATAGTCAACAGAGAAAGTCGATATTTATTTCTCCGCATTATACTGCTGAATGATTTCATTGTTTGTTTGGAATAAGGTTGAAAAAGGTCCGAATACCTGATAAAGTTGACCTGTCTAAGAAATGTAATATATTAGGAATTCGTAACCAGGTTACCATGTTTTTCCATAAAAGTAAACATTAATAATCTTTTTTTTATTTACTATTTTACTATTTTAAAAAAATTAATCAATTAATTTTTTTTTTAATTACTCATTTTTTCAAATTATGCATAAGGTAATTTTTTAAGTTATAAATATTAATTAATTAATTGAAAAAAAAACATTAAATTTTTAAATAATTATTACAAAAAGGTTTACTAATTGTTTTTTGAAAAAAGGGCATTGGTTAATTTTTTTAATTATTAATTATTTAAAAAATGTATTAATTAAAATTGTTCAATTGTTAATTTTTTTTAAATGCAGTAATTTGTTTTTATAATGATAAGAAATTAAAAAACATCATTTCTAACAAAAAAACAAAGTTAGCACTATGTCATTTATTTTGTAACTATAACCTATATTATTCTTAAGTTCAATTAAAATTTTACTTACGGTTTGTGTTTTGCAAAACTCTTCAAATTCTTCCTTATCTTTTGCTCTAGAATGTAATTTTTTTAGACACTGTATGATATCCAAAATCATTAGTAGATTCAATTGTTGATGAAGTATCATGATATTTATATTTTTTTTACGACGAAACAATAACATTAACGAGTACTTTTTGAATGCTGCATTATTAAGGTCAAGTACTTTGCTTTTTTCGTTACACAGAAAACACGACTTCATCTTTATCAATTTTATTTTACGTTAATTAATTTAATGATTTCTAGATTGACAAATAAAACAACAATGTAAATATAAAACGTTGTGCATTACGAACTCCAGAACAGCGTGGTTTTTATGTTAGAATAAAAATGCCGCAGCTGTTAATATAAGTTGAGACATTGTTTAAATAGAACATAGTTAGTCAATGGCTGTGGAAAGGGTATTTGACACAAACGCAAGTGTCATCTAGCGTGATTAGTTAAAAACATGAATATTTGACGTCATTTGAATGCAGGTTTCTTCAAAAAACCCCGATTTTAATGCTTTTCCATTGTTTCAATCAAGTTACGACATGACTTGGAGGCCAGGTCACTGAAGTTACGACATGACTTGGATGCGAGCTCACTATCGCCATCTACATGTCGCATCCATTTTGATCCAATTATAATCCCATAAGGTTGACTAACCTTCTATATAAACAATGGTTGAGAACACTAACATTCGACGCTTGCGCAATGGCTTAAAAGCGTCGCATAGCCGGCAATTGCTATCCTCTTCTGACAAATGATGTTACGCGCCAACTCTCTTCCGCTTTACCTTAAATATTTATTATTTTCAACAGCCAGCAACCTTTATTTGCGGGCTGATTTAATTAGGCAACCATATATGATAATAAATAGAAAAAAATTAAAATTACTGGCGGCCAAATTTCGATAGGCAACCTGGTAAATATATATTATTCTAATTATAAATGTACGCAAAAATTTGGTTTTTAGCAAAAAACCGATGAGCGCACTAATCCTGCAGCCGAATCTTAGACTAAGATCACCAATATGTGTAAGCAAAGATTAAAACATCATCTAAAGACATGTATTAAGTATTTATTGTAAAATAGATGACGATTGAGGTATATCTTTATGATAAATGCATTATTCCTCAACGAAATAGTCAGTAAGATTTTAAATACGACGCTTATAGTGAGAGAAACGAATGACCCCTGTTGGGGAAACTAATATTTTCATTCAACGCCTTCTGAAACTATCATTGGTAATGTTTGAATGACGATTTAAGTGCTGATATTAAAGACATATATCACTCAACTTGTTCGATAGAAGATCTATGTATTTGGTGTAAATTCATGTATTTGGATGAGAGATAGCTATTTATGTAACCAGTAACAAAAAGACTCATTTTGTGTAACGAGAGGATGAGAAAAATTACAGGAGTTAGTAATCCATATAGTGGAAGCTTTCAAATTTATATTTTCTCCATCATACGCTAACAGAACTTGGAAAAATTGCAGTTTAGGGTAGTAACCCCGATTTTGACGAAATTTTTTTTGGGGGTTATTTCGTGGTCCTTGAACACAAATCTGAAGTCAAAAAGCCTCGCTCTCACTTACTTTTTGATTTACGACCAATTAAATGTCACAAAAAGGGTATTTTCAACATCAAATTTTTTCCACAAAAAAGCAACAAATTTGCCTTTGCCTTATATCAGCATAATCTAGACACATCAATTCACGCATTTTTGGAACATTTCGCAGTATTTTCAACTTTGTATTGAAAATATAAGATTTAAATTAACATAACAATACATTTGATGAAAATCGTTTATGGACAGCAGTGACAGCAAGTAACTAAAAATGACAGTATGACAGATATGGATAACAAACGGTCGTGTTCCGATATTCTGAAATTCACAAGACACTTTTCGCGCTACCTCTCATGAAACCACCCTGTTAAGTCTCGTTCATAACTGCGCGAATTTTGCATTTTTTCTGCGAATGAAATGTATGTGTGAATAAACATGTGTTCTGCATCAACGACTGGTCGGGCATGATTGGTAACCATTTTATTTCGCGATATGAAAAAACCGTCGCAATAACATTTTACCCTACTTTTTGGTATAACATCGTAATGTTGCAGTTTATGGAGTATTGCATTATTAGTTCTACACGTAAAAATTGAATCTTTCTACAAAAAGTAGAGAAAAAAAATAGTGCTAGAAAAGCGTGCGCTCGGCCGACATTTCGCAATTCCGCTCGCGTATGTCTTGCTACTGATCTTCAACAAGAAATAAGGGATAAACCTTTCTACAAAAAGTGGATATAAAAAGATAAAATAGTAGTAGAAAAGCTTCGCTCGCGTGTAGTTTTTGCTATACACCTTCATCAAATAATAGACGAGGAAAGTGTATCATAACAAATGTCATCCTTGTCACAAACTGATTCCAAACAAAGAATTTTAGGTGAAATTCTTTGTTAATTATTTGTTGATTTGCTTCTCAAATTGTGTTTGGTTGTTTGGATTTTGTTTACTCAAGCAAAAGAAGTTGAAAAACTTTAACGGAAACAATATCGGACAAGCTGATTTTAATTCGACGAAGGTTTGTTTGGAATCAGTTTTTGACAAGAATGACATTTGTGACGTCATCACTTTCTTCGTTTATACTGCCGTGCTTAGCCCAGAGTGGCGGTATCTGACATGAGTCTATATTATAGGAAAAAGAGTTTTGAATTTTTATTTTTATATTTTAGTACATGTTCAATTTGTACCTTCATTTGGGTTGCTTTAATTTATTACCAATTAAAGCATCCCAAGTGAAGGTACAGATTCAAAATATACTAAAATATCAAAACAAAAAATTGAACACTCTCTTTTCCACAATATATCTAGTCGAATGTCAGTAACCTCTGAAGAACGTTTGTTTCCGCTTAATATCAGTAAATTTTTAACTTCTAAAGACTTGATCATACTCTCGCGAAATTCGCAATTTTTCTGCGAATAAAATGATTACCAGTCATGCCCGACTAGTCGTTGATGCAGAACACGTGGTTCTGCATCCATTTTATTCGCAGAAAAATTGCGACATTCGCGAGGGTATGAACGAGACTTAACAGGGTTTCATGAGAGGTAGCGCAAAAAGTGTCTAGTGAATTTCAGAATATCGGAACACGACCATTTGTTATTCATATCTGTCATACTGTCATTTTTAGTTACTTGCTGTCAATAAACGATTTCCATCAAATGTATTGTTATGTTAATTTAAATCTTATATTTTCAATACAAAGTTGAAAATACTGCAAAATGTTCCAAAAAATGCGTGAACTGATGTGTCTAGATTGTGCTGATATAACGCAAAGGCAAATTTGTTGCTTTTTGTGGAAAAAATTTGATGTTGAAAATACCCTTTTTGTGACATTTAATTGGTCGTTAATCAAAAAGTAAGTGAGAGCGAGGCTTTTTGACTTAAGATTTGTGTTCAAGGACCTTGAAATAACCCCCAAAAAAAATTTCGTCAAAATCGGGGTTACTACCCTAAACTGCAATTTTTCCAAGTTCTGTTAGCGTATGTTGGAGAAAATATAAATTTGAAAGCCTCCACTATATGGATTCAATATTAGATGCTGATAAGTGAACTCTGTTTAAACAAAGGCATCGATATAAACTCATAACCTAGTCTGAGAGTTTATTTAAAGAGACAATCGAAAGTCTTGTAAGAACGGAATATATCTAAGTTCTTGATTGAGGCTAGTGACTGTAATTTCTCAATGGCTATAAGGTAAGCAAATACAACTGGAAATTTTATTGACAATTTTTCTCATATTATAAAACCAATCAAATGTCATCAATTTCTCAGTTTGAACCAATGACAACTAGACTTTCTGAAAACACTATTTCCAGCTCGTAGTATTATAAAATCGTTGTTTCGACGATTCCTGAGTTCTACATTTCCATATAGTTACAACAATCACGGTAAAAATAAAAATGTCAGTTTGACGCCAGAAATACGCCAAATACGCAAAATGAACCGTTTTGGCAAACGGGTAAAGTTTAACTTCCTCATTCTTGAAATTCATCGAATTTCTTCAAAATGCAGTATTTTCAAAATACAAGCTCTGGTGGTGTTTCTAAGCAACACAGTTTTCGTGACATGAAGGTGAAAGTATTTTTCGAAAATTCTGCATTTCATCGGGATTTTATTTCTTATAGGTAGTTCTAATTATTGTAATATCTGGAACATGCCAGAAGGCATAACTAACACATTCTCGCATTGAAGATGTTGTGGATAAAGGTTCCTTCTTCAGAGTTCATATTCCTAATACAAGAACAAAAGTTGACAAAAAATGTCTAATTACTGTGGGCGATAAAGAAGGACTAAATTTCATCGATATTATTCAAAAATCTATTAATTTACGTCCATCAAACACAACAGATGACATGCTTTTGATTGGAAAATTTGGGGGGTTCTTGAAATAAAAACTCTTTCAAATGCTTTTAAATAAGTAATGTAGTAGTCCCTATGTATTACACCGATATCCAGGATACACGCAAACGCTGTGTTGCCAAAATGTATATTTTATCACTTTTTGCCTTCACAAACTCTGCTGTAAAAGAACTTGTTTGAAGATGTTCCGGAATGGTTTGGAAGTTAGAATTTTGGTAAAATGTTTTTTTTTAATAGATCTATAAGTGTGCAAAACCGTATGACACTCCTACCCCAACAAAATCAATCTTTCGATGAAGATCTCTAGTAGTTTGGAGGTACTTGCCTCTTATGAACAACGACACTTATGGAAAGAGTCAGAATTATTCAAAAACTACTTTTCCCTTCGTATTAAGACGTATATCCGACAGGACTCAACTACTTCCTTGATTAAAACCACAACGAATATTGATATTAGCATCTGTCAGATACTCAGGTATTTATGTTTCTGCAAGAGATTTATGATTCTGGATATTCAATTAAGAACCCTTATAACTAACACAGATGGCCGGCTATGCATGGAGGATGATGAAACGGCTAAACCCATTCTATGTTCATGTCCTGCAGCGGCCAGAACCAGATTTTCAATATTTGGCGATACGACAGTAAGGCCAGAAAACCTGGTAAATTGTTCTTCCAATGCATTCCTCAATTTCTTTGAGAGATTGGATATACTGGGAGAATTATAACCTTAGGGTTAGCCACAATAGGCCATTGATACGGACTCACGTTCAAAACCAAAAAAAACTAATACAGATTCAAATTGTGAATGGCTTTCGCGGCCATCGTTGAATGAATGATGGTTTTTCGGGTTTTGAGGCCGACGTTTATTTAGAGAAAATCTCGACGTTTCGCCAACACGAGTGGCTGGCATTTTCAAGAGAAATGTTTACAGTTTCGATCACTGAACACTACTTGTTTGGTATGCGTTGTCTCAGCCAGTATTTATGGGTCGACGTACTCGTGCCTGCGTCCGGTGCCATCATCCCTGCGTCGGGTACCCCCTCGTATTTATTAATTTTCCGGTATGGTGTTATTACCGTTTTCTTGAGAACAGGTAGCCATGCTTTATTCAATTGTAACCCTTCTTCAATTCTGTTGAAATTGTTGGGATGTTTTTTGATTTCGATTGCTTCTCGGAAGAGTCTTGGATAATATGCATGTGTTGTGGCAATTACTTGGGTTTCTTCGAACTTCACTCTGTGATTGTTATTGTTAAGCGCATGTTCTGCGACAGCAGATTTTTCTGAGTGTCCCAACCGGCAATTGGCCTTGTGTTCCTTTATTCTGGTATTTGTGGAACGCTTCGTGGTTCCGATATAAACGTTGCCACAGGTGCATGGAATGCGGTACACCCCAGATGAGCTTAGTTCATCACGTTTATCCTTCGCCGATCTCAAGTGATCCTTCAGTTTCTTTGAAGGTTTATATATGGTATTGATATCATACTTTCGTAGTATACGGCCAATCCGATCTGTAACCCTAGGAACATACGGTAGGAATGCTTTACTTTGTTCCTGGCAGCCATTCGATCCACTGTCGCTAGAGCTCTTTCTTTTGCGTTTTATACACCGATCAATTTCGCTTTCCTTATATCCATTTGAAAGAAGTGCGCTTTTCAAGTGTTTCAGCTCCGCTTCCAAATATTCGGGTTCACGTATTCTTCTGGCTCGGTCTCAGCAAGGAATTATCAAAACACTAGTAGACCGAGCCAGAAGAATATGTAAACCCGAATATTTGGAAGCGGAGCTGAAACACTTGAAAAGCGCACTTCTTTCAAATGGATATAAGGAAAGCGAAGTTGATCGGTGTATAAAACGCAAAAGAAAGAACTCTAGCGACAGTGGATCGAATGGCTGCCAGGAACAAAGTAAAGCATTCCTACCGTATGTTCCTAGGGTCACAGATCGGATTGGCCGTATACTACGAAAGCATGATATCAAAACCATATATAAACATTCAAAGAAACTGAAGGATCACTTGAGATCGGCGAAGGATAAATGTGATGAACTAAGCTCATCTGGGGTGTACCGCATTCCATGCACCTGTGGCAACGTTCATATCGGAACCACGAAGCGTTCCACAAATACCAGAATAAAGGAACACAAGGCCAATTGCCAGTTAGGACACTCAGAAAAATCTGCTGTCACAGAACATGCGCTTACAATAACTATCACAGAGTGAAGTTCGAAGAAACCCAAGTAAATGCCACAACACATGCATATTAAAAACTCTTCCGAGAAGCAATCGAAATCATAAAACATCCCAACAATTTCAACTGAATTGAAGAAGGGTTACTATTGAATAAAGCATGGCTACCTGTTCTCAAGAAAAAGGTAATAACACCATACCGGGAAATTAATGAATCCGAGGGGGTACCCGACGCAAGGACGATGGCACCGGACGCAAGTACGAGTACGTCGACCCATAAATACTGGCTGAAACAACGCATACCAAACAAGTAGTGTTCAGTGATCGAAACTGTAAACATTTCTCTTGAAAATGCCAACCACTCGTGTTGGCGAAACGTCGAGATTTTCTCTAAATAAACGTCGGCCGAAAAACCATTATTCATAATACAGATTCATTTTGGAATTCGGAAACTACCGGTTTTCTGATGTGTCGTAATATGAGCCGTACTAGATACGATTACTAATATCAGTGTAACATATTATAATCCTTCAGGAGGAAATATACTCCCCAATTTGAAACCAAAACGAATATTTCATTAGATGTTATCCATTTCAGGTCAATTCTACAAAGTTCACGATGACAATTTTACCTGGTTCTGCTGTAAAATGTGTCAAAAGAGGTACAAACACGTTGCTTCATTCTACAAACATGCCAAATTTGAATGCAATAAACCACCCCAGTTTAAATGTGAATTGTGCAACACTACTTTCAAGCAAAAATCAAATATGAAAAAGCACATGAACCAATTTCATAAGGTGGAAATTTAGATTTTCAATAATGAGACGGTTCTGCAATATACTTACACTACAAAAGCTGAAACGGACTTTTGCTTCTGAATTGTGAACCTAGACGATAATTTTTTATCAAAACATAAGAGATTCATGTACTTTATAGCTCTGTGAATGAAAAATTAGATCTTCCGCTGATATGATATTAATTGTCAAATAAATCGTTTTTCTACGTTATTTTTCAAGACGAATGAGAAATCAAGAAACAGCTGTTTGAAGAGTGATGAACCGTCAGATGTGCACCAAAACTGATACTGTAACTGATATACATGTTAACGTCTTTGATTCTGCTAAATATACATTTTTCGTACATTTTTATACTGTATATTCGCTACTGAAATATTATTTTCTATCCCATAGATGTTGAGTAGACACATTGACTGAAATTACTGCTAAAATCCCATTTTGATATTATAATTTGCAGAGCTGCAGTAGTTCTCGAGGGTAGGAGGGGGGTGGTATTGTAGTCACATTTTTCTCCTTTGATCTTTAGCGTCCATACTCTCAGTTTTGCAGTGACATTTATATATCAGTGAAATAGTTCATTTGTTATAGTTTAAATGTCAAAAGACTTTGTCTTCAACATTTTCGAAAATATTACGTCTTTTCATGTGAGTGAATTTTACTTCATAAGCAAATACTTGTCTTTTCAAAGATATCATATTGTATTTAATTCTTCATAAACAAAACAAACTCTATCAATTGAAATGACGAAGATGGAACGAATCATTTCAAAAATTCTCTATCCAGGACCAAGATTATATAATAAGTTAGATGAATCGATTCAACTCTAACCAACCATAAATATCTTTTTTCGTCGACCTCTGCAAAAAATGACATTTTACATACTAATTTCCGGACGAAAAATCGACTATTTTTGAAGGCAAGTACCTTTCGTCCGCAAACACTTTTCGTCCGCTGTGGTCACTATGATACGGCACGGTACGAGAGCGGCGATTGAGTCATTTTCGTAAATCCACGTTTTAATTAATACATAGGCGCATGTGACAATAACTGTCATTTGCTGTTGTCAAATTAATTATTTACGAAATCCGCTAGATTTTACGTGTGAATTTAGACCGTGGTGTGAATATTAGTGTTCATAATAATCAAGAATTGATCGAGTCTGCAGTTCGAAGAGTTGGACGTAGCTGAGGCCAGCAAACATGCGAGTATTTACTTTCATAAAGGTATGTAGAGGTCGACGAAAAAATGTAATATGCACCTCGGCGAAAAACTGTCTACTGTCTCGCCTGCTTGCTATCCTCGGCTGCGCCTCGGCTATCAATTTGCAGGCTCGACTATAATAGACAGTTTTCCGTCCTTGGTACATAAATAACTATTTTCAACGTTCATGCAAAAAAACAAAACTTTATTGAACTGTATTAAATGAAAAAACTGAGGCAATAAAGTCTTCATTGCACTTATCTGTCATTCTGCTACAGCATTCTGTCATCATGACAAACATCAAATCGACGCCATATTTAGCCCATTTTCTGTGAGATTGCATTACGTTTTAAACAGTTGCATATTTTATATTATTGTCAATCATATTTATTACCTACTGGTATTACAACATCACTAGAAAATGCAATTGAATAAAAATGTAATTTGTTTATTTGAATATTATTATATTACTTTTAGCAGCTAGATTTGAACAAAGAATGTCTTCCTTACACTTTAGTACCACCAAAATGAAACAGTTTTTGGTTTCTGCACTTGTTGCATAAATAACTATAAATGTGCCCTGAAATGCAGCCTCACTGATAAAAAATGCTTCCACTCCAGTTACAGCTTGCAAAGCTTTTTATTCATACCAACTATGTAATTTGTTTAACTTATAATTAATGCATATATATACGTACCGGCAATTACTCAAAAACAAAATTCCCCCCTTCCACTACCCCCTCGAAGCTACTTAGCGAATGGATGGAAATTTTGCAAAAAAAACAGTGGCCACGTAGGGAGGATATTTTTGCGAAAAAAATTCAAAGCATTAAAAAAGAAAATATTAAAAAAGAGCAAAGAGCAAAGGGGACTGTTTTTGAATTTTTTTGATTTCTTTACGGAGGTGGAGAGGCGGGCAGACAATTTTCGGTTTCAAGGGAATGAAATAACTTTTTCTAATTTTTTAAATAGCTATTGGCACACCCTTGCTTCATTCTTGGAAGACTAAATGAAACCCCGTTTTTCTGCGACCCCCTGTTTGGGCTGTGCGCGTTCCATATGTGGATATTCTGGTACCCAGACTACCTAGTCAAAATATCCATACGTGGATATCCTGGAGTGGATATATTGTTCCTGTAATATTTTTATTCATTTACTTTCTTCGTATTCTTGTATGTATGTTCGTACTTATACATTCTCACAATTTTTTTTATTAATCACTCTCTGTGACTTTTTCCTAGTCATAGCCTTGTAATCACTTCTGCTTCTACATTGTACGTTTTAACTAGCGAAATGAATATTATTATCATTATAATTATTACTAGTTGATCTTGAAGTGAATAAAGCTTTTTGACTGCGTTACATAGTGCGTCAACTGTGTGATACCATAATAACCCTTTCAGTATAATTTCTCAGTAATTATTCCTTACATATTGTCTATTTCAGTTCAGTACTACAAAGAGTGCGACAATGAGAATCGTACTTGGTTTTGCTGTAAAACGTGTCAAAAGAGATACAAACACGTTACTTCGTTCTACAAACATGCCAGATTTGAATGTAATAAACCACCCCAGTTCAAATGTGATCTATGCAATAGAACTTGCAAGCTAAAAGGAAATTTGAAAAAGCATATGGCTCAAGTTCACCCATACGACTATCGATCGACATGGCATCAAGATATAAAGCGGTAGCAATTCTGATGATAACCACAGATTAGCCGAGAAGTTGTAGAGCATCAACATCTAAGCAGTTTATGAAAAAATTTATAATTTATCCAATCTTGTATCGAAATATATGATGGTAATATATTTGAGAAAAATGGATGAACATTTTCAGTACTAGTGATATACCTAATCAATAAATTGACCCATTCAACCATTACTACGTGGTAGGAGATAATCGTAAACTTCCTATACCCATCTAGTCTAGTCAACATGTACAATAAAACAAAATTGATTCGTAATGTCATTTAGAAAAATTAAGGAAAGGTCCCAAAAGGGGCCGAAACATAATGCAAAAGTTATGAACAATTGAGTGAAAAAAAGTGGGGCTAAGTTATCTTTTTAATATCTCGTAAAATATTAAATATTTTCGAAATGTTAAAAGAGATCTGAAAAGACTCCCGAAACTGTAGCTCCAATATGTATCATTTTTACAGAGCCCTGAAACGGGTAGTCTGGAAGAGAGAGAGAGAGAGAGAGAAATAATATATGTACATAAGAAAAACTCTTGTTGACAAACATATGTATAAAAATTTACAGTATATAGATGAACTTATATAATATAACTGTCAAAAATTGATGAATAATTCACATGATGAAAATAATAATAAAAACATAAATATTGAGTGTTAATTGAATACTTTTACGATACATGAATTCAAAAACATGAACAAATTCAACAGTAACAGTAAATGTCTGGCTTCCGCACGCGTTGCGTCACTCTGACTCTGACACAACAACAAAAAAATGTTTTAACATATTAAATATGAATATTAAGGAATGAAAACATTCATGTACTATTGGGATACACCAGTTAACAATAATCTGCGGTAAAAAATTACTGTTTTAACACACAAATTTTTCTAAACTGAATGTTAAAATCCCGTTAATGATTGAACTAAAATCCTAGGATTTTTTCACTCAGTGAAGTTATTCTTAATAGGCTCACAAATAGATAACTGTTGCAAAAATTGTAAACTTTTGATTTTCCACTTTCTTATTATCAATTGATAATAAAAAAATTAAAGAAAATAAATAATATATATATATATATCTTTTTAATATCTTGAATGTTTCGATTTCTGAGGGTTTAAAGCCACATATAAATAATTTTTTTAAATTTTTCACCACCTTTGTTTAAAAAATTGTTATATACTAATACATTGTTGGCAAATAAAAAAATGTGATATATATGATGGAAATTTTAATTTTCAAAGAAAATACTATTCCCTAAAAAAATATTTGTCGCTTAAAAATGCGTTTGTTTATTAACAATTGTTATGTTTGGCTAAATATCAAAATTTCTTATTCTAATTCTCAAACAAAAAAAAATCCTTTAAAAAATATTTTATTTGTTATTTATTGTTATTTGTTAATTTGATAAACAATTTGTTATACACAAATTAATTTTTTCCGTTAATTTGTTTTAATACCTAATTCTGTGATAAAAATAGCCATGTGTTGTTTTTATGAAAAAAATTTATTTTCTATTTTTTATACAATTTTTAATATTATTATGCCTTGAAACTTGTCCTTTTTATCCAATTATTATCATTTATCTTAAATTATTCTTCTCGAATTCCATGCAAATATAATTTCAATTGATTTTCAATTATACCTAAACTACTAAAAGTGTAAGTAATGGAATACTCATAATTTAACGGTTGATAATAATATTTTTAAATTGAAAAGTGTGGAATATTTTTATAAATAATTAAATGAATTATAGAACTAGAACTGTAGTGAGGCTTTAATTGAAGTTTCAAGGCATAATAATATCGAAATTTGTATGAAATATAGAGAATAATTTTTTTTTTATAAAAAACAACACATGGCTATTTTTATTACCGAATTAAGAAAAAATAACCGGAAAAATTATTTTCTTCATAACAAATTGTTTACTAAATAAACAAACAGAAGATGAAAAAATAATAATTTCAAGAATCTCAAAGAACAATAGGAACTATGATTTTTAGAGAAAAAATGGTTCCTTAATTACAATATTCAGCCGCAAGTAACGATTGTTACTTAACAAACGCATTTTTAGCAACAAATAATTTTTTTTTGGAATCGTTTTTTCACTCAAAGTCATAATTAGTATCATTAATATATTACAAAAAAAAAATATTTGCTCATGAACAATGTATTTGTTTACAACCATTTTTTAAACAATGGTTGTAAAAAAAATTAAAAATGCTCTTTATGTAGATTTACACCCTTAGAAATCGAAACATTCAGGATATTTAAAAATAAAATCATTTAATGTCACCTAACTTTTCACCAAGCTCCCACCAAATCGACTATCTCCAGAAGACTGACTCAAAACGAAAGTCCCTCCTCTCACATTTCTAATGTAACTTCAAAAACACACAAAAACACATTCTACCAAAGTACGTTTTAACTCTCTTTCGACATGAAACCCTTCAACATAACACACAGAGACATCAAAGTATGTAAGACAAATCTGAATTACTACGAAAACAACCTAACCTTCGTAGTTATCATAACCACTAGTCAGCTCGTAAATAACCTTCATTCTTATTCTTCTGAATAAAATGCTTACAGTATATGCTATAGTTACATATTTTGACATTTCATAACCACCTAGTACAAATTATGGCAAAATCATCCAATTTTTATATAACCTTGCTTTTATTTATATACGCTAACTACTTAGGTATATGAATAAGATCATTCGAAGGAACTTCAATTGTCTCTCAGGATATTCGATAATATACAAGGTATTCCATTTGAAACGTACACTTTTCACCAATTTTGTACCTTTCGGTAAAATCACAAATTTTGAACGACCCTGTATAATGGAGAACAAACTTAGATATAAGTAATACACATGACATTGGTAAAACACAGCTGAAATTTCTGCTTTTTACGAATCAAAATACTGCAATAATAAACATTTAATCGAAGCTATGTTTTGCACAAAAATAAGAAAACCAATTAATTTTTCGAAAGCTGGAGATATGTATAGGGAAGTGTTCTACAGATATAATAGGAAAACAATAGCGAAGCAAAAAATGCAATAATATAAAGAGTGTCTCATTTAAACTATGTTGTTGCTACTTTTCAATATAGGTGGCAACGGCGCAGCACCGAAAATATTTCAGATCGATTGAACAAAACTATTTACCCAGAAACCAAATTTTCGAAATAATCCGTTTGTCCCTTGTCTAGAAACGTCTAGTAAGCCCTCCAGTTTGGAACACCCTGTGTAAATAACAATTCATATACTTTTTGATTCTTTTTTTCATAAAAATATGGTATTTGCTTTGTTCCAACTCTCAGAATTTCACTTTGAATTACTACTTCGTTTGTATCAATCATAAAAACAAGTTTATTTCAACTTATTCAGGTACTCCAATATGTTAAAATACTACGAATATTGAAAAAGTGCCCATATTATTGCAGGTTGTCTATTTCAGGTCAGTACTACAAACTTTACCATGACTCGCATATTTGGTTCTGTTGTAAAACCTGTCAAAAGAGATACCGACACCTTACTTCATTCTATAAACATGCCAAATTTGAATGCAATAAAGCACCCCAGTTCAAATGTGAATGGTGCAACAAAACTTCCAAGCAAAAAGCAAATATGAAAAAGCATATGGCCCAAGTTCATAATGTCATCGACTGACGAGAAATCTTCATAATGTTATCGACTGACGAGAGATCAAGATACATGGTTAAAAGTTTCATTAAAATTGCAAAATTTTAAATGTATTGTTTTCTTGTCCTTGGAATTTTAATCCTGATGTGAAATGAATTTTCCCAATAGCATCACTGGAGATGTAGACTGGGAGATGGTGACAGACTTCAGCTGACGATTTTCTCGTTATTGCCTCTGAGACGACTAAAAGATATGAAAATGCTGACAAAAATGATGAAAAATTTGTAGCTTTCATATAAAAAATTCAATTTTCATTTGCACAAAAAATATGTCGCACATGTACATCAAAAGTGACACAACTCGAATTAGTTCATTTTCAGAAACCGCAGAAAACTGTTGTCTCTAATGATAATGATTTCATAGATTAAAGAGTATTGACGATAACTTTGAATTATAAAAAGTTCTCTTTGAAGGTAATTTTATACACTATTGTGGCATGGGTGGAAGAGTGTTCATCGGACATTTCCATTATAATAACTCAAAATCTCAGTTTTTTGACATGTGCGATGTGTTTTGGGACGATTTTATCATCGCTGCCATGTGCATCAACAGCATGTTGAGATAGACACTAGCAGCAAAAGAATGATAATGTAAACTTGTGTAAAAAAAAACAAAAATTTCAGGCGATTTTCTCGTTGCTGTCAATTGAAAGAATGGAAGTTTCCATCATGAATGTACCTTAAAAAAAATGGCATAAGTTTTGCGGATGTCGAAGTGAGGTTAACTGCTGGAAAATTTTGTGGAAATTTCAAAGATGTTTTTGATGGCATCATCACTTATGCATTTCTTTGAAACTATATGAAGTTTATGATGAATCATTTATTATGTAAAACTGGCTGGGTTAGGCATATTTTCGACTACATTAATTGACACCTTTTTGCCTGCTGTCTCAATGTCATAGTTTGCTTTTGTTATTTTGGAATTTCTAAGAATGGGATTCCATATTCGGTTGAGCCATGAAACCGAGGATTTCCACGAGACAAAGTACGAAGGAGGCTCAGATAGTTGCACGTTCGTATCTTCCATATATTCCTAAGGTCACAGACATAATTGGAAAACTCTTGGGGCAATACAACATAAAAACGGTCTTCAAACTCACAAAGAAAATACAATAAAGCCTTAGGTCGGCAAAAGACAAAAGATACCCACTATCTTCAGCAGAGGTATATCGCACACCAGGCACTTACGGAAAGGTATACATCGGAACCACTAAATGATTGATGGGAACGAGGCTGAAGGAACATCAGAGGAACTGCAGATTAGGCCAAACGGACAAGTCGGCTGTGGCAGAACACGCGATCAGTGAAGGAAACCAAAAGATTCTGTTTGAGGACGTTAAACTTCTTGCCCCCAACCAGGGATACCATAGCCGACTTGTACGGGAGGCAATAGAGATCCACAAACACGCGGAGAATTTCAACAGAAAAGTGGAAGCTGTGAACCTCAACCGAATATGGAATCCCATTCTTAGAAATTCCAAAATAACAAAATAAAACTACGACATTAAGACAGCAGGCAAAAAAGTGTCAAATAATGTTATCGAAAATATGTCTAATCCAGTTACGGTAATAAGCAATTCTGAAATAACAAAGGATATCCGACAGGTACAAAGGGGTCAATTAGGGTTAGTGAGAATGTACCAAATCCAGATACGGTAATTAACACACAAGACTACCTAAGTCAGACATCTGGAAATACGTTATATTGGTGTATACTGTTTGCTATAATTTTTTGTTTTTTCATACTTTCGGCAACTTCGATACGTATGCCTTTTGTTAAAGGGACTTGAAATAACTTTCTCGAAGCACATGAAAAATGGCATGAAAAACAAAATGTTCAAATTCTACAAATTCGTTAATAATTTTTAATGTGAAGGACATGCCCGACGTCATGTTGCGTAATGAACATTTATACTATCAAATTAAAATCGCGCTCCAAATCATTAACGACAAAATCATCGAAAAACCCTTTGAAATTTAAACAAAATTTTCCGGCACTTAACCTCACTTCGACATCCGCAAACCTTATGCTAATTTTTTCATGGGACATTCATGATGGAAACTTCCATTCTTTCAATTCGCAGCAATGAAAAAATCGTCTAAAATTAATTTTCTTTTTCACAAGTTCACGTCATCATTGGTACCCTTTTGGCCACGTGCAACCCTTATGCTTTTATTTTTTTGCTGCTTGTCTCCATCTTAACGTGTTGTTGATGCACATGGCAGAGGCGATAAAATCGTCCCAAAACACATATTTCTTGTGCAAATGAAAATATTTATATGAAAGCCACGCGATGACTGCTCAAATTTTTCATCATTTTTGTCAGCATTATCATTCGTTTCAGAGACAAAAACGAAAGAATCGTCACTTGAAATCAGTCACCATCTCCCAGTCTAATAATCGGACAGCGGACAGCCTAGTTGAAGGACATCGTAGTATGTAAAACTATGTGAATAACTATTGTATTGTTATTTTCCAAGAAGGAGGCGTATTCAACAATTAACCAAGGTAGCCTTTATATTTTAAAATACCACTGACGCTGATACTGAAGCCGATGTAAAATTAAATTTATATGTTCTAATTATCTAACAGTTTGAATTACTGGATTGTTGATCTATTTAACGAAACGAAAGCTTGGAAAAATTGGTCCATCTACATTCATCACAATGAATTCTTTCAAAATGTCAATGGAGAGAAATTGCAAAGCCTCATAAACTACAGGATTACATTCCTAATATACAGAAAAAGTACTGAAGAACAGGAGGAACTGTCAAAATCGCTATAAATCTAACGTAAAACGACAGAACGTACTTTTTCAAAACGTAACGTACCTACTCATAGAAACCATATCCGATCATATTCGTAAGGCATCTCAATCGCATTCTGGTCCATTGAGAACAAACCACCATGCACCCCCTAAGGTTGAGGCCCGGAAGGATGAACGCCCCAGCACTCGTACGTACTCGAAAGCTCACCCCCCCTATCCACCACCCCCGCTCGTTAAAGCGGTTCCTCATCCTGATGATTGGCGATCAGTAGAATAAAATCTGATCGTTTGATATGGAGTGCTCGGCCAATTCTCGACCTGAAACTCTCTTATATCTGACATGAGTTTAATTTGATTTTACAATGACTTTACTTAATGTGCATGGTGTCCCCCTGAAACTGGCTGAAGGTCTGAAAAACACTTGGCTGAGGGCCAAGTGTTGTGTATTGAATTTACTGAGTTTACCACTTGGTCGGTTCTTCTTGGAATCTGAAACATAAAAGCATGATTATCGAAATTTTAAGCCTGTTGAAGTAGACGTTGGCGTCTCCGAAGGTTTCGCTTCCGTCTTACTTCTTCAGGGGTGTCGTTGTCTCCCTGGTTCACTGGTCGTCTGTATTTGTCTCTGTCTCTATCGTCTTGCTCACGTCTGTTCTCGAGGAGCTCCGTGAGCAACAGGTTCGTGTGGGTCTCTACTCTGTCTAGAGTAGTCCCCACGTGATTCCTGATCAGTCTGTCAATGTAGTCCGGATGGATGTCTAAGTCTCGATATATAAACCTGTTTGGCATATATCGTGGTGCGTCTGTTGCCATTCTCAGGCAGACATTGAAGAAGGCCTGCATCCTCTGCCTGTAACTGTTCGCGCATTGCCCCCAAGCAGTAGACGCGTACATCATGATTGGCAGAAGGATTGTCCTGATGAGGCGTAGTTTCAACTCGAGTGCCATGTTGCTCCTACGCCCGATGAGTGGATACAGCTTATGCCTCGCGGCTTTCGCTATAGCCAATCTGTGGGAGACGTGCTTCTGAAACGTGAGTTTCTTGTCCAGGGTTACTCCTAGGTATACGGCTTCGTCTACCCATGGAATTCTCTCATCGTTCATAGTAACATGGCCCTCGGGTGTCCTACGTCGCCTCGTGAACAGTATGGCCTTGCTTTTGCTTGTTTATCTGATGTTGCAGCGTCGATGTTACTCCTCTCTCATGGGATGACTCAGCAAAGATTGCCGTGTCATCTGCATAGAGAGCAAGTTTGGTCATGGGGTTGAGAACAAACAAAAATTCAGTAGTATATGAAGTATTTTCGAAAATGAATGATAGGAAGTATGGCGGCTGAAGTGTTTTCTGATTTTTCCAAAGCTTTTGATTGTGTGAATCCAAGAATACTTTTTCTTAATCTTCATCCTTATGGTTTCAAATGGTTCTAATCTTATTTATCCAAACAAAATCAAACAGTGAGTGCAGTGCGGTGCAGGATATTCATAATAGAGGAATTTTAATTGTGGAGTTCCTCATGATTCTATAATTGGACCAATTCTCTCCTCAATACCTAAATGATTTGTTGAACATCCAAATATCAGGTTCCTTTACTGTTTTTGTTGAAGTTATTATACTCTTGCATCACAAAAACAAACAAAATCGTGATGAAATGATCGTTTCCACCTGAAAAAAAATAAAAGATTGGTGTGTTTCAAATTTACCGTCATTCACCATGAGAAAAACTAGCAAGATATCTTTTTGACGACACCTTGAAGACACTAACATCTTCGATAATAAAATTGCTTTGAAACATTATCTGTACAATTTATTGATATTTAAACATAATATTGAAATTCTATGTAAAAAGCTCTCTTCGGGTTTTAAAGCATTGATAGTTGTATGGAATGAATTAGGATTTTCAGTTTCTAAACCAGTTTGCAGATCAAAGTCAATGTTGAAACAAAATGTTGGAATTGTCATTTCCGTCAACCTATTGCATACCCACGTGCGTCCCCCGAAGTCTTCAGGAGACTTGTGCGAGCTAGGGAAGACGCAGCCCATATCTTTTAACGTGTGATGCCATGCACGAGACCGGTGATCTTGCTGGGAATCGCACCCACGACCCTACTCCTGAGAGGCGAACGCTCTACCAGCCGATCACCCCGGCTCGTTTTGATATTTAGATTCTGTGAAATATTTTTATCTCATCTTATATCTTTCAACAACAGATTGTATGTGATTTCAGTGAAATTTAAATATGTACATATTTTTCACAATGACCACATTTTCCAGAAGATTTTGTCTGCGCGGATTGCAGCAGAAGATATAAATCTAAAGCTGCGATGAGCAGACACCAGAAGTACGACTGCGGAAAGGAACCAAAATTCAAATGTCATCTGGCAGAGTGCTCCTATAAGGGTTTTCAGAAGATTCATCTCATCAAACATTTGTATGCCGTACATCAAATAATTAACATAAATGGAAAGAAGACTGACCGTATCTATAAAAAGAAAAGCGATGAGAAGAGCGTGATGTTCAAGTAACATTTCAGAATTTCTATTTCAATTCAGCAACCCTGGATCCAGGGGCGCAATCAGGTTTTGTTTTTGGGAATAACTTCTTGATTTTTGGTTCAATTTTTTCAGTGATATTGATCAATTTCAATGGGGGGAGGGGGTTGTAACCCCAGAAACCTCCTCTTTAGTGCACTCTCGCTCAGTTCAGTTTCTTAATGTGAAAACTTCCAAGTTATGTTATTAAACTGAAGTTTCTGACATGTGATAAAGTTTTAAAATTACTTGATTGTTTCATTGCCACAGTGTGCTGAAGTAAGGAAATTTCGAATGTGTTAAGGTAGAAGTAATGGAAAAAGCATAAAACATCTCGATAATAAACCACTATCAGAAAGAGTATAAGAATCATCAGCATCTAAGATTATTCTCACCACTTCCACTTTCTGTGGATGATTTCATTTAGATAGGCAAATGGAATAGAAATGAAAAAGGAAGTAATGTCTTGAGAATCATTTATATTGACCACACGCTGTGCCATCTCTGAGAGAATAGAGCAAACCGCTACTCCCTTTTCAATTACTGATAGTTTTCGGTTCTGTAAATTTTGATTCTACTATTTACACTTCTGTTGACTTTCAGTATTCAGCACTGAAATGAAATTATATTATAATTTCATTTCAGTGGTATTCAGCAGTCCGGCAGTCACTGACTGAACTGACTGAACTCTGCCTTGAATGAAGACACTTTATTAGTATTATTATTAATATGTCCATTTTATGTCTATGTATGGATTCATCGATTTCAGTTCTCATGATTCTCGAATATGACGCTTCGCAGACTTACGATATTCTGTTACGATATTTTTTAATCTTTACAAAAATATTGTGATTTGCTTTGATCATTCGTCTACACATTTTCATTCTTTTATGATGGTATCATAGACTTCTCTTCCTGTAATTTTCAGTTCGTCGAATTTCTCGAGAATATTTTCGCTGAATTTTATATTGTTTCGATACCTACTATTAATTCATAGACTATATTATTTTGACGACGTTGTCGATGGTGGCCCATCGAAAACTACGTACTTTTCGACCCAAAAAGCAAAGCAAAACTTATACCCCTTAAGTGGGAGTTCCATCCCACAACTTTTTTCAAATTGGATGGGGGTCAAATGATACCTCTTTGAAAAGGGCTTTCAATTCCCTATACTGCTTGGTTTTTGAAAATCGATTACCTCTCTTAGAAATTATGAAGCTTTGAAATGATTACAATACGTTTGACGAAAAATTCAAAAATCAATTTAATTTTACTTGAAAACTCATTTTATTAGTAAGGTGGATGCTCAAATGCATATAGTGATACAGGTTATCTTCAAACCCTTGCCGTACATTCTGAAGCATTTGCGATGTCACTTCGCGACATACTTCAATGATTAATCCTTGCAGATCTTCTATGTGTCAGGTGAAGTGCTGTAAACCTTGATTTGTATGTGTCCCTAAAAAAAAATCTTAATGACATGAGTCGGGTGGCCGAGGTGGCCATTCATTTGATCCCCTTCTATCCATCGTCCTGGATCTATTTGATCGAACGAGTGGATCGATTTTCAAAAACGAATCCCTTTCAAAGAGGTATCAATTGAACACATTTGAAAAAAGTTGAAGATGAAAGCCCACTAGGGAGCTGAAGGTTTTGCTATGCTTTTTGCGTCAAAAGTTGTCCTTTCTGAAAAACAACCATGACATGATTTTCGATTTTGAAACCAGACGAGACATGTTTAACTTCTTTACAACAATTATCACTTCCTAGGCTAACTGACTTTTTATGATATCTGTCCGACGATTTTAGGATATATATTACCGAAGGGTGCCTTCAAACAGGAAACTATAGTCATTAAGAAGCAGGTTCATTTGCCAATGAGGATTGAAAAACGCAACGAAAAAGGAAGAACAATCAAGAAGAGATGTAGAGTATGTCACGAGAAGAAAATCAGAAAGGAAACATTATATCATTGTACCCAATGTGCAGAATATCCTGGACTCTGCGCAGGCGTTTGTTTCAATTCCTACCATGAACGAATGAAATATTTCTATTGATTGTTATTCATGAAATTAATGAAATTTTACCGTCGAATTTAGTAAACTTCACAGTTGCAATTTATAATTGTACAACTCTTTCTACTTCTGAAGCTTCATAATACTAGGTTTTCGAAGAGAAATAATGTGAATTCATCAGTATAGTCAATGTATTATTTAATTTGTACAAATTCAAATACTCTTCATTTTGTTCTACTGTCTTTTACATTTTACTGGGTGTCCTAGAACTTTTAGGCCAAAAGATATTCGTTCTTTGCAAAAAATAAAAATTGAAAAAATGTGTGTCGTGGGAGACCATACGCTCTTTCATGCAACTTGGCAAAATTCGCCCCATGGCAAACCACCCCTTACATTTGATTTAGCATTTATGAATGCATCAATTTTTTTTTGTCAAATGTTGTTTTTTCACTATAAATCAGATGAAAATGTCAAAATACTGTTGAAGATGCTCCTGGCGTTGAAATTTGTACCTCCAGAAAACTTTTGAAATCATTGCCCAGAATTCTTCAGAAGAGCATGCCCTATTGATAGAATATTGAATGATTATGTAGGTCGATGACTTCTGAAAAATAATCCACGTTACTCTATAAAATCATAGAATATGTTTGAACGCGTGAAGAATAATTTCCCAAGAACCAATGATACCCTGGAAACATGGCATAATGCATTCCACTGCCACCAACCATTCATTTACAAACTCGTAGAATTTATCAAGAAGGAACAAAATATGTTTCAGATATTTGTTTCTAGATACAAAGGCGGTTTGAGGCAAGTAATCTTATGTATCACACAAATAGAAAGCTTTATATGAAACTAAGAATTGTATAAGATGCTCAGATCACTTCTTGACATTTGTCTTCCCATTGCTGATGGAGCTCAAAAGTATGAAAGAGGTGTACATTGGTAGCATCTGCTTGTATTGCAAAAGTGATATTTTCGAGAATTTTATATTTATTTTTATAATTATTGTCATTTTTATGTAAGTTTTGTTGAGAAATATTCGTAATAAATTTATTCTTATTAATTTATGTGTATTTGAACTTCATCTTCCCTTTTACCTAGAGTACCTGTAAGATTCTTGCCATTTAAATTCCTTTTTTTTTGGATTATATAGTACGGCTTTTTATAGCCCCCCTGTGAATATTTGAACGGATATCAACGATACTACTTTTTGAAATAAAAGATATTGTGATTACTCGACAGAGGGTGCGAGTGGCCAAATCAGTTTAAAAATTTCAAATGGCATGGAGAGGGGGCAAGTGACACGCAAGGGGTGATTTCACCGCCCCCTACCAGCAAAACTGTTAATTTTTTTGAGTTGTCGCAATGGTAACATTGGTTGAGAATTACCTTTCTCTACATCACACCACTACATTATTCCAAAAATTAAAAAAAAGTATTTTCATAGCCATTAAAATTAACAATCACTAACTTTTAGGGCAATCAAGTTATGACTTACATGGAAAAATGATATGGGAAATGGGATTTTGGTAAATTTAATTTAATTCATTCATTAGTTTATTAATTTTTTTTTTTCAAGATATGAAAAACTTTCATCAAAACTTTTCGTAGTCCAGTTCAATAACAATAAAACTGTCTTAAATTTGGGAGGAGCGATAATTATCTAAAATCCGGGCGCCAAGCACCTGAAAAAAATTGCGTGGGTGGGAAATTGTTTTTTTTTTGAAATATTTCCCTTACTATCGATATTACGAAAATGAATCATTTACAATTTTTGTTCATCAGGAGATGATCCAAAAAGGAATTTGTGGAAATTGGAAATATGTCGCCATCTTTGAGTTTTTGGTGGTTTTATGAAAATGGTATTTTGCTCATTTTCCAATTTATGAAAAAATATCATGAAAACTTTATGTAAACCTTTCTAAGATAAATAAAACTGTTTTATAAATTTTTTCGATATCTCTTTTCGTTTTCGTGTTTTTAGAAGTCTATAATTTTTCGTTTTTGTTAAATATTTCCAAGACTATTGATATTACGCAAAAATTGTGTTGACATTTTTTGAAGATTTTTAGAAGACGGTCGAAGCTTTTTTTTGAAATCTGAAAATTTGTCAGTTTTTATACAAAAATTACAATTTTCCAAAATATGAAAATACTTTTTACACACTTTTTGTGGATCTGTCCAAGGACAAAGGAAATTTCCATATGTAGTTGTCTGATACTTTGTTTCGTTTTCGAGTTTCTGAGGTTTAATTTTTTTTACAATTTTTTCATATTTTTTCTCTTATTAGAAGCGTTGGAGAAAAACGGTTTGGAAATATTATTGAGGCTTGTGAAGACATCTGATATAATTTTGAGATTTTCATTTGTTTCACTCGCACGGTCAATATCTCGATTTGTAATTTTTTATATTTCTCGCAATTGTGGTTTTAAGGAAAAAATAGATGAACAATTTTTGTAGATTTTCTGATGGCGGTCAAATAAGATGATAAGGTAAATTGTCAAAATATCAACCGTTTCTGAGATATTTCGTATTTTCCAAAATGCAAATTTGGACTTTCATATTTTTCAAGTTTTCCAGGTTTTACGATCATTTTGGTGAAAAATAGTTTCAGTAGTAATTGTTCGTCTATTCGAGGTCTTCCCGTCGCATCTTTCAAAATTCAGTTTGAATGAACTGTTTTAAATAATCGACATGTTTCGGAAAATCTCTGGTAGGTAGTATTTTCCGATTAATCTCAAAAACTATACACTTCTCTAGGATATATTGAAGTATATACTCAAAAAATACGAAATGTATCAAATCAATTTCTGAACCTGAATCGTTGGACGTAGAAACGAAAAAAAAAACGGAAAAAAATGGAAAAATCTCTTTTCAGTTTGAGGATATTTTCATTTTTACGTCGTCTGTATAGCACCCAAGAGTTTCACATGGTAGCCTTTTCAATGTGTGGTGTGTATGAAGTCGAACAGGTGCTGTTAAATCTAATTCTCAAATTCAGCCTACCTCGCTTCAGTGTGAAGATATTTTCAGTTTTTCGTCATCGGTTTTACTTCTAACAGCTATATATGGTGGCATTTTCTTCAGTTTATGTGTGTGCACACGAACACGGCAGGTTCAAATTGATTTCAAAATCCAGCCTACATCGTTTCAGTTTGAGAATATTTTCATTTTTACGTCGTCGGTATAGCACCCAAAAGTTCTATATGGCAGCCTTCTCAATGTGTGGTGTGAATGAAGTCGAACACGTGCTGTTAAATCTAATTCTCAAATTCAGCCTACCTTGCTTCAGTGTGTAGACATTTTCAGTTTTCCATCATCGGTTTCACTTCTGACAGCTTTATGTGGTGGCTTTTTCTTTAGTTGATGTGTATGCACACGAACACGGCAGGTTCATATTAATTTCAAAATTCAACTTATCTCGTTTCAGTTTGAGGATATTTTCATTTTTACCGATATAGCAATAGTTCTACATGGTAGCCTTCTCAATATGTGGTGTGTATGAAGTCGAACACGTGCTGTTAAACCTAATACTCAAATTCTGCCTACCTCGCTTCAGTGCGGAGATACTTTCAGTTTCCGTCATCGTTCTTACTTCTAACAGCTTTATATGTTGGCTTTTTCTTCAGTTTATGTGTATGCACACGAACACGGCAGGTTCAAATTAATTTCAAAATCTCGTTTCAGTTTGAGGATTTTTCATTTTAACGTCGTCGGTATAGCACCCAATAGTTCTGCATGGTGGCCTTCTCAATGTGTGTTTTGTAAGAAGTCGAACAGGTGCTGTTAAATCTATTACTCATATTCAGCCTACCTCCATTCAGTGTGGAAATATTTTCAGTTTTCCGTCATCGGTTTAACTTTTAACAGCTTTATATAGTGGCCTCTTCTTCAGTTTATATGTATGCACACGATCACGGCAGGTTCAAATTAATTTGAAAGTCCAGTCTATCTCGTTTCAATTTGAGGATATTTTCATTTTAACGTCGTCGGTATAGCACCCAAGAGTTCTATATGGTATAGCCTTCTCAATCTGTATGAAGTCGAACACGTGCTGTTTAATCTAATTCTGAAATTCCCGGAAGGAGCCGGTATTTAACTATACAATATGCTACCAACGGACATCACATCCATTCAGTCTACCAGACACTTCAAACATAAACTTAAGACTTGTTTAATAGCGAACTGCTTTTATAACCTCGGCGAATTTATTACTTACTGTAAATCTCTATAAATTTTATATTTCATTTGTGGTATGTTCACCATTTTTTAAAATGTTTTTAATTTTGTGTTTTGTTTCTTAAATTATTCAATATTCACTGTCATGTGAAGCTATTGACGACACTTATCCATTACATTGTAATTGGCATGTAGTTAATAAATAAATGAATGAATGAATGAAAAACCTACCTCGATTCAGTGTGAAGATATTTTAATTTTTTCGTCATCGGTTTTACTCCCAATAGCTTAATATGTTGTCCTTTTTAATAGGTGTTGTTTATGCACACGAATACGGCAGGTTCAAATTGATTTCAAGATTCAGCCTATATCATTTCAGTTGGAGGATATTTTCTCTTTTACGTCGTCGGTATGGAACCAAAGAGTTCTAGATTTTTCCTGATTTTCCGGTCGCGAAAAATTAAATCCAACAAACATTCTCCTCGAGATATTAAAATCATTCAATTGACATGATTCAAATTTCACAGCGATATCTCCAAGGGTTCGGACAATATGAAGGTTTGAAATTCTTTCGACAAACGGACGAAGCTACAGACAGACAGATATACAGAAAAAAGTATTTTTTCGTTGGTGATTATTTCGTCCAAATCAACTATGGGTCTAAAACGTCAAATGAAAAAGTTGTGGTTCCCTATACTACTTACTCTTTAAAGGTCTTATAGTATGGAAAATGTTTTAATTCAAATAATTTTCTCATTCCAAAGGAAGACAAGTTACCAGTGCAAGTCCAGAGTATGGTATGCTTCAAAAATCATCTCTTACTCAATAATCTATTTATGAGGAATTGTCATTTTTTATATGTTTATGTTCATCAGCTGGATGTGAAAAATAATCTTCATTTTTGTTGTTTTGATGTAATTTAGTGTAACTTTATTTTGTTTTCAGGATTTTTTTTGTGTCCTTTGGGATGCGGGAAAAAGTACAAACACAGGTCTTCTCTGTACAACCACACCAGGTTTGAATGTGGCAAAGACAAAGCATTCTGTTGTCCCGTGGCTAGTTGCACATATAAAACTAAAAGGAAAGGAAGTCTCAAATCGCACGTCTATATCGTGCATGGACTGGAGAGCTCTTACACGTTCCTCTAAAATGGAGAAAAGCATTCTGGAAGAGAGGCTTCATTTTGATGGATAAATATTAGTTTACACAAACTCCTTCAGGTTAATTCTTCAAGTTTCTAGAAGAAAGTTCACAGCCGCTTCAAGAGGAAAAAACCATGAGAGGATGCTTGGAAAGCCCAAATTTATATAAAGAAATGTCATGATTGTAACGTATAATCCTGGTGATCTTTCAAATAATTAATTTTGGTGGTGTAACAATTCTCAGGGACGGGACTGTCCACTGAATTACATACAACATTTTTCAAAGGCCTTCACTAAAATATATCACTAAAAATAATCTGCCTCCTCGGGACAACATTGAAACTATCCCAAAATATCTGTTAGTTGAAAAAAATAAATAAATCGGATTCCTTTTGTGTTACGCATAAAACTTCTTTCTACAGGACTAAAGTAGGTTTAGTGCAATGTTACTCAAATATTTATTAAAGAATGTTTCCAACTTTGGGACTACCCAAACTTTAGACGACAACAAATCGGAATTCAAAAGAAAACAGTTTAAACTCATATGGACGATGAAAGTCAAACAAATGTGTTTCTGTTTGAGGAAAATTAACAAATTATAAAATTGAAGGCTGAACAAATGTGTAAGAATATTAAGAATTCTTTTATATTGGAGGAAGAAAAACCACCTATGTTCGATAAGGAACAAAATGGTATGACATGGTCCTAAATACCAGAATTTTAATTTAAAAATTTTGAGAAACGTTTCGCGAAAGGACTATCACCGAACAACAATTGATTGTGTACTGCATATTCCTAACTGTTCAGTGAGAACACACAATTTTTACACCTGAATTAATTGCCAGAAAAAATTATATTTCAATCGATATGTTTTCTGTTCGGCCATATGCAACAATCAATCCAGTCCCTCCCTGAATGAACACCTGATCTGGTAAAATTGATCCCAACAAGGAGTCAGAAAACCAATAAAGTAAAAGAAGAAGGAGAAGAGGTCCTCTCTAAACCGACTCCTCGTTCTCAACTAAAATATGTTTGTAACATTGGATATTTTTTTGCATTCATTATTATTGATTATTAAAACCTGTTTGTAAATACATAAGTTATTATTTAACGCCCTATATTCTACAAATGGAGGCCAATCACGAGAGAAAATAATAAGACCTTTCCAAGTAGCACACCTATATTTGGAGAATATTGGCAAAATATTTGAAACGCATATTGGCGAGAAAAAAACATATGAAAATTTCGCGGAATTGGCGAAATATTCTCGAAGCAATATTTATGACCTACAAATATTCAGCGATATTAGTACAATAATCGCTTGTTAAACATGATGAAAATATTGGCAATATATTGAAACCTTGTGTTGGTTAGAAATGAAATGTGAACATTCTGAGATATTGGTCCAATATTGTTTCGATATTTCAAAAATAATGTTGGTAAAATATTCTTGAAGCAATATTGGTCTCAAAACATTAAGCGATATTGGAATAATATTTTGAATAGTAAAAAATAAACATCGATAGTACTATCAATACTCATCGATAGTTTGTAACATCAAAAACTATCGATAGTTTCAATGGAAAAGGTGTAGATGTTTAAAAAATCAAAAAGTTTTGCATTCAACACTTCTCGACATAACCCCAACTGTCAAAATGGCGAAAAACCGATTTTTCACTATTTAATTCTTTTCTCGCGTATACGTGATTTAATTTAGATGAACATTTTTAGAAATATGTCTTTTTTGGTGTCGAAAAAGCATGACTTTTCCGGTTTTCGAGTTACGTATATTTTTCGAAAAAAAAAATCCTTGTCTTCCACGAACAATTGTTCTGGTGTTTTTTTTTTTGTATTTCGAAGTGATCATTTTGATTGCTGAAATGTCTTCTTCCAAACGGTCGAAAACTAGTCGTCTTCTGAATTGCGAAATAATCACGTTTATTTGACACCAAAAAAGACATATTGCAACAAATTTTCATGTAAATTAAAGCATTTATTCGAGAGGAAAAAATTAAATACTGAAAAATCGGTTTTTCCCCATTTTGACAGATAATTTGAGGTTATGTCGAAAAGTGTCCGATTCAAAGGTTTTTGATCATTTTATTATCTACAAGTTATTCATTGAAAATCTTTTGCTAAGAGGTCACGTTTCGCCGCAAATCCCAAAAATCCGCATTCAACCTCTAAACTGCATCCACCCTCTAAACTACATCCACATATCACCATTTTGCTTTCAGTAGTGAGTGATGATTAAAAAAAAATCAGCCCATTGTTCGCCTGAAATGCATGGCCAGCAACCAACGTAACAATAATCTCGATAAGTGACTGGCAAGCCCGACCAGCTGAGGCTCATTTCACAATAGCGGTTTTTTCTTATTCGTGAAGCATTGATCGTGAAAGAACGCAAGAACAAGAAAACAAGTTTCATTAAATTTTTATTGAACAACAACAAAGAGAAAGGTTAACTTGGATAACATTAGAATTGAAAAATATCAATAATATTTACTCTTTTGGCAATCACATCATTGACTTCTTCCTGCATGCTGTCTATCAGACTATCAATAAATTCCTGGGGAATGGCTGCCCATTCTTGCTGTACCGCATTCACCAAGTCATTCAAATTTTTCATTTGCCCTTCTCTTTCTTTCAATTTCATACGACTCAAGACATGCTCCATTGCATTCATATCCGGAAAGAAAGGCGGCCAGTCTAATCGCGCATTCTTTCGAAACAAGTTTACCCTACTCTCATCCGTAAACTTACACCTATTTCACTCTGCTATTCCCCAGTTTTGATGTTCTTTCCCCCACAATCGTCTTGCTGCTCGATGAACAGGTTTCAGTAGCAGGCAGCAGGCAGTAGCAGGCAGCTCGTCTCCTTGCGTGTCTAATCCAAGATCGTGGATCCCACATCGGATTGTCTGAGGTGAAACCTGAATTTCAGTAGCATCGATCAATTCACGACGAAGGGCAAAATTTTGGGGTGCGACGAAATTAGTGTTGAGTAATTTACTTTATGGAGTGAGTACTCTATCTTAAAAAGAGTCCTCAAATTCAAAATAAACTTGGATTTGAGTCAATTCTAACATCGTTTTTAATGTGGGATACCGTACGAAAATGGCCAAAATTTTTGACAAAAGTGAAGCTTCCAGATTTATGTAAGAAGCACCCGATCAAATTCACCTTATTATAAAAGTCGTCACCATGTTTGTTTTGGCCGCTGCTTGCAGTCGCGATAATCGGCCGGTAACGACACATTTCTTGAAACGTTTTTTAACGTATCCTTTTTGAAAATTATGATTATTATATGTTTATAAATGTTCTTACCAAATATCTAAGACTGCTCGCATGCAGCGGGATTTTTTAATGTATGCAAGTGATTTTTCCGACAGTTTGAACTGAAAAACCCACGAAAATTCTAATGGTACTATTTTTGTTATGCGGAGATGCCCTGTAGCCAAGTTGGCCACTTCTGAGATAAGGATGGTTCTGAGTGAATACCATACTATTCAATTAGATAAATTTCGCTATGAAATTTGAACCTTGCAGAAATGCGCCAATGTTGCCAAGTCGTGGGCGCTAGAAATCATTGAAAAAAGATTTAAGGAAATTTTGTACAAAGAATATCATTATAAATATTCATCCTTATTAATTTATATAATCAATTTTTTGAAAAAACTTTTGGAAATCTGTTGATGCTGTCTAAATAACCATTTTATATCACTTAGTTTATCTCCACTTTAAGTTCAAATGATATACGTAAAAAAAATTATGAAACATCAAATGATGCGAAACAACGTTGAAATGTTCTGGATTCTCAGTCACAAATTATCCCACTACAGCTCACGGACTATAAATGATCAGGAGTTTGACATCAACTTCATTTCCAAAGTAACAATAGTTACAGCGTGTATCTTTCTTCTGGTAGTTTGCGAAATGCGAGCGCAGCGGGCATCTTTTGTGATTTCACCTTTTCATACTAATCAGTGGTCGAGGAAAGAGACACGCCTTTGGCCTTTGGCTTGTCTCTTTCTTGTGGTAATTTACAAAATGCCAGCGCAGCGAGCATCTGCTGCGATTTCACTTTCTCATATCAATCATTGATCGAATTACCAGAAACTTGGATAGCTAGGTTAGGTTGGGTTGTGTCCAAAACGTCTATGAAACTTTTCCGATTGAGTTCCCGTGCCCATAACTTGGCATCAACGCATTTCCGCAATGTCAAAATGTCAAATCATTCGATTGAATAGGATATTGGGCCTTATTCAGGTGCACCTTGAAACTTGTTTATTGAATTGAATATTGAAAAGTATGGCGGATGTCTATTCTGGTGCTCTTTGAAAAGCCCTATTGATTGTTGGTTATTGAAAAGTTCTTCACTATTGAATATTTTTCAATTTTTCCAATTCACGTGTCCAAAAACATTCAACAACAGTTTTCCAAGTTTCATATATCATAAGCAGATGATTAAGGAACTGTTTATAAACTTGAATCCTGAAAATGTAGAGGTTATGTATTGATGGCTCTGAGTATTTTTAATCAACTATACCCAACAACCCAACTAGTCAACTTTTTTTAGTGAGAAAATTGGTATGATCTAAGTTTCCCTCTTTTAATTACAGCATTGCAAAATTAGGAAAGAAGATAAAAACAAATGTACATATTTAGCATTTTTCTGTATTTACATATCATTTTCCAGACTAGAGCACAATCAAAGACATTTTTGTAATAAAATACCTACTTTAGATTCCCTTGGTCTTCCTGAAATTTTTCGCAAATCTCTGTGTATAGGTAAGTATCGATTTAAGGATATGTCAAAAAGATACCCAATGAATGAAATAGGACGCGATTCAGAATGAAATTATTAGAAATCTCCAAATCACAAATAATGTTGTGTCCTCTATACTTTCATCTCACTAAAATGCTTACAGGCATTAAGCATTTTACTGTACTTTTACGCCCAAGGGACATATCAAAAATCCACTGGACAGGATATGAGCTGTCCCATGAGGTAATCTTTCGTTACCAGGTGCATTGACTTGTAACTCTGCCCTCCTAGTCCTTAGCCAAAATGCAGTCTCTGCAGAAAAGTCAAAATTGAGTTTTTGTTAAGATGTCTGACCGTGAAAGAATGATGCATCAACGGTCAGACATCTAAACAAAAAGATCTTACTGACTTCTCTTCAGATACGGCGTTTTGGCTAAGGAGGGCAGAACTGACATCCTTGGACATAAAGTTAATTTTCCTCAAACTGATGGAGAAAAATATGTGGAAAAGGTTAAGTTTTTTAACAACTTCGTTGCGTTTCAAGGTTGGTTATTGATAAAAAAATTGTTTCTAGTCTCTCTTTTGTCAAATAATTCAAATAGTAAAAATGAATATATTATAAATTCTCCAATCCAAACAAATTTGAACCAAAGAGTAGGGTCTATGACCCCTACTCTTTGTTTGAACAACGCAGTCGCATCTGTCAAAAATGTATCATTTGACCGAATTTCCAACGTTGCCAAGTCTGAAATCTTATTCCAATAACAGTTTTTCAACATTCAATAATTTGATTTTCAAGAGTGACTCGTGAATACCAAAATTTCCTGAAATTGAAAAGTTACAATATTCAATATTGAAAATTTTCCAATATTCATGTGGACACCTGAATAAGGCTGATTGTCCTCTTATCCATATCAATCTCCATTTCCAGGTATCCAGTAATCCGAAGTGACTACCTTTTATCAAAACAAAGATGGCACCATTAGAATAATCTGAAAATGTATAATAATACTCTCCATTGACAATTTCTATAAAGCTTCTCTTGATGATTTCCCGCATACATAACTTGGCAATAGCGCATTTCCGCAAAGTTAAAATGTCATAGCAGGAACCACCTGATTGAAACGAATAATGTCTACTTCGATCCATCTCCATATCAGATTTCCAGTATTCCGAAGTGACCAACTTGGCAACAGAGCATTTCCGCAAAACCAAAATGGTACCATAGAATCAACTGATGGCACAAAATAGCGACGTTCAATTGTTTTTTCCATATCAGACTTTCAGTAATTTGAAGTGTCCAAAACTTGGCAACGGCGCATTTCCGCAAACTAAAAATACTACCATCAAAATAGGCTATAACCGAGAAGTTCAATTATATTTTTCATATCAGATTTTCTAATCCGTAAGACGTCAACTTGGCAACAGGGCATTTCTGAGGGCCCACAAACGCGACTTTCAACTTTTGTTTTCAGAACAGATCCAGTAAATAAAATTTTTACCAAAATGGCAATTTATATATCCAATAAATACATGTTCTTATATAGTTATTATAACGAATGAATGTTGTGAAAATTAAAATATTTCCAGCAAATTTCATTCCCAACTTTTTCAACCAAGCCGCTTCTGCTGTGCCATCAGCTGGAAACCCAAAGACAAATCCAAATTTTGATAGACATTTCTTGGACTTTTTGGCAACCTTTTTTTTTAATGCATCATCCAAATACCTAATGAAGTAGTGAATGTTTCGGGGGAAATGTCTATTTCATTATACGAAGGTTTGAATAAACGTATTAATTTCATTTTGTTCGGTGAAAACAGATTGATACCCACTGTAAAGCCTATGGTACTTTCGAATGGGATCTGATATTCGGGTTCGAACACATGGATTGTTTGCAAACCCAACAAGATTGCACCATTATATTATATTATACTGCCACTATATAACAAAAATGAGTTCGAGAAACACTGAACAATAATCTCAGAAAAAGGCAATGACAGAATATGAGAGAACTGTCAGAAGTTTACCTTGTGGAAAACATAAACATTGATATTCAACAGCGTTGACAAACGATCAGACACAACAAACTCTACTATTTGAAGACGCAAGTAATGAGTTTTTTCGATAGTTTGGATTATAAAACTTGTAAGTAATACAGGTTGAAGTTGCATGATAATGTCACCATCACCATCCTTCATTAATCGATTGTTATCGAATAGAATACGTATAGTGAAACAATTTTATCTATGATAAAGACGAGATGTGACAACGCCCAACTCAATATCACAACAGATTGTGACCATCCACGACTTCAGACCAGGATGTAAAGAGCTATTTCCAGTACAATACTTTATAGGTCCATGTGTTGAACTTGCTTGAAATGTTTTTTCCAAATCAACTAATTACTGTAACTATAAAAATAAAATTGCATTTGTTTATTGTTAAACATTTATAAATGAATGATTTCTTGGATTGTTGCTTGATTGAGGACCATAATTAAAGCATAAAAATATCATATAGTTTACATGCAGAGTCGTGGTAACGCAGGAAAATGAAAAAAATGAGTAGTAGTAGTCTTTATTCTCCTCATATTGTGTAAAAAAATTGTAAATATGTATATTACTGACAAATCCTATACATTTATGTAATGTGAGTACAAGAAAGTAAAATTTAACAAAGAACAATGAATAACAATGAAAAATATTGATGAATGAATGAATTGATGAATGGTCACTTCGTATATTGTTATAAATACGCGAACCTTGTCATTTTTTGACGTTTACAGAAAAATAACTATTTCAGCTTCATGCTTTGCTTATGCCAGAACTTTCGGCATCATTGGGTTCAGATCTTGGATGTAGCAAAAAATTATGGGACCATCATTATTGCAGGGGTTTACCGGAAAAAGCTTAAGCAAAAATCTGGCGTCAAAACGAATAAAACCGAAATATTGATTATGAATAACTCTTATTTTCAGTAAATTATCAGTGCGACCAGTGCAACAGAACTTATAAAAGAAGAGGCAGCCTCGTTCAACATCAATTTGTTTGCGGAAGAGAAGCTCAATTCAAGTGTCCATGTTGCCTTTACAAAGCCAAATACAAGGCAGATTTGAGGAAGCACCTGAAACGAATTCATCAAGTGTAGATGATGCCTGTTAAATTTGGTAAAAGTGATGATGGTTTCATGGGGTTTTTGTAAAATGTTATTGTTAATAAAGTTCAGTTCCCAGATTGATTCATTCTATTGTATTTGCTGCTATATTTAACTGAAAAAAAAAAGTTTTCTATAATATTCAGCCAGCTGTCCTCTCAGAGCCCATTTCGCCATGACAATATGATGGAAGTATAATAATGATAATAAGCGAGGTCTAATGGAGCATCCTCGGGACAGTATCAAATATGTACAGTTTTTCAGACTGATAGGTTGCAGGCTTTCTTTATCTTACAAGGATGGACTTTTTAACGACCTGCAACCACCCAGGCATGTCCAAAAAAACGCTATGTTACAGTTTTTACTAGATTTCAATTCCAATCAAGTGTTGATCACCCTTTCACTTGACTAGATCGTACTGACGAAGGTCAAAAAGCCAGAAACAATGTTGCTTTTCCATCTGAGGCAAACCAGCTTTATAATTTTTATTTTTTAATCATCTTTTCACTAGCCCACTTTCATCCAAGAAAATAATAGTCAAATATCATGTGTTACGAATGAAATAGGACTAGGGCTAGGAAAAGGCCTGTATAATAGATATGCAGATTACTGTTCAAAAAGAAGCTCTGTAACACTGTTGGCCAATACAGGTTGCTTCGTTTCATAAAGAAATCGACACGGTGGCTGGAAATCTGCCGCCGCAGCACAAGTATATACAGTGTGCCCACTCAAGACAGGGGCTCCCTTATAACATCTACATTTTTCAACCAATTCGAATGTTTTTTTTTTCATTAGATAGATGTTGGATAAATGAAGCAACGTGATATATTCTGTTTTATTGAGATCGTATTCATTTAGAGTTTTTATCATGCTGTATATGTCTGTCAAGTTGATTTTGATAATTTTGTAAAATAAAAATATCTTGAAGTTTAGTTCAGATAATTATTCCTTCTGCTGAATAACCAACAGGTTATGGGCCCAGTTGTGTCTAGCTGAAAAGTATTGTTATAAGCGATCGAGTAAAATGGCATCATCATTTTTGCACATCGAGAAGTTGAATAAGGAAAATTTCGATACTTGGCGCATGCAGATGGAAGCAATCCTGATTAAAAATGATCACTGGTTGTACGTGAATGGGGAGAAGAAAGAACCAGACAACCAGGAGGCAAAAATGGATTGGAAAAATATTGATCAAAAGGCGAAAGCTGACATAATTTTGGCAATGCAACCGTCAGAACTTTGTATTATCAAAAATTGCAAGACATCCTATGAAGTTTGGGAAAAATTGAAACAAACCTATAAATCTCGGGGACCGGCAAGAAAGGCAACATTATTGAAGAAATTACTTTTCACGAAAATGAAAGAAGGTGACACAATGTCAGATCATCTGAATATCTTCTTTAATATAGTCGATCAACTGAGAGAAATAGAAATCAATGTTGGAGATGACCTTTTATCCATACTCATGCTATATATACTCTATTCCCAATTCGTATGAAAATTTCAGATGTGCAATTGAAGCACGAGATGAACTACCCAGTCCCGAAATATTGAAGAGCAAACTCTTAGACGAATTCAATTCAAAGCGAGAAGCTGATAACCAGGTAGCACAAAATGTTCTATTTACAAGGTCAAGTACACGATGGTCTAGGCAAAATCGAAAATATGATCAAGAAAAATTTGATCACCGAAAATGCGATCAAAAGAGTAATAACAATTATAACAATCAAAGGAATAATCAAAATAAAAAGTTTTTTCTTTTCAAATGCAATAATTGTCACAAATATGGGCATAAAGGTTCAGAATGCAGATATAAAGTTGAAAATGGTAAACATGCAGCATCCAAAGTGGAAGGATTCACAGAAGTAAATGAAGAAGCTTTCATGATCTCAGAAAGGACAACCATTGCTGAAGCAAGTTGGGCTGAGCAATCCGCAAGAAATGAGTGGTGTCTAGACAGCGGCGCAACATCGCATATGTGCAACGACAAATCCAAGTTCACCAGTTTTTATAAGTTGAAAAATCAGAAAGTTTGTTTAGCTATTGATAAAAAGACTAACATTTTTGGAAAAGGAACTGTCAAGATAGCAGTGGATAATGGATCATCAGGGATAAGGATAATCAATTTGGAAAACACTTTGTTCGTACCTGAATTGAAGACGAATCTGATTTCAATATCTAAAACAACTTATAGAGGAAAAACTACCAAATTTCTGAAGAATCATGCTGAAATCGTCAATGAAAGTGGAGAAATTATCTTGAAAGCTGAGAGACGAGGTGAACTATATTATATTCAACAAGTTGGAGAATCCGCTTCCGTAGTGAAATCAACAAACCCCAGTGAAATTCAAAAATGGCATTTTCGTTTTGGCCATCTCAATGAAAACCATTTAAAAACCATTGTTTCTCAAAATTTGGTTGATGGTATGGAATTCAATATTTCAGAAAAATTAAATGAATGCGAAATATGTATCAAAAATATACAGGTGACTTCGCCATTTCCTATATCGAATTCACGAGCAAAGGGAGTATTGGATCTTATACACTCCGATATCTGTGGCCCAATGAAGAATAAATCTCTAGGAGGAGCAAGGTATTTCGCAACATTTATAGATGACAAATCTAGACTGGTGCAGGTATATTTCTTGAAGTCGAAAGATGAGGTGAAAAAGGCATTCATTAATTTCAAAAATTATGCGGAAACATAAACTGGAAGGAAAATAAAAATCTTGAGAACCGATAATGGGCTAGAATATTGCGGAAGAGATTTCAATGAAATTTTGAAGGATAATGGGATAAAAAGGGAATATTCAACAGCTTACACGCCTCAGCAAAATGGCGTAGCTGAGCGTATGAATAGAACCTTAGTTGAAATGGCCCGATGTATGCTGGATCAATCGAAATTACCTCAAAGTTTTTGGGCAGAAGCTGTATCAACGGCAGCTTATATCAGGAATCGATGTTTTTCTCGAAGTTTGGAAAATCGCAGCACACCCTACGAAGTCTGGAATGAAAGAAAGCCAGTTGTGTCCCATTTCAAAATTTTTGGTTCAACAGCATTTGCATTAATAAAATCTTCTAAAACAAAATTTGAACCTAGATCCATTTTCGTAGGATATTCATCAGAAGCAAAAGCTTACCGATTATGGGATCCTGAAGAAAAAAGGATTATCACAAGTAGGGATGTAAAATTCATTGAAACCGAAACTAGAGAAGCCGAGGAAAAAGAAGACGAGAAAATAGAAAACTTCATATCTTTTTATATCCTACAGGGAGATGACATAAATCGAGAAAATTCAGATAAAAATGAAGAGAAGGAAGACGTATATTCTCAGGAAAACGATTATGAAAAAGATGATGTAATGGATTCCAGAAATATTGATGATATTGAAGTATCAGAGGACAGAATGAGTAGTAACCCAGCAAAATCAATGAAAAGGGGAAAAGGCAGACCGAAATTACTTAGAGATGGTATGAGAGGAAGACCTAGAAAACAATTCAACATGATAGAAAATAGAGAAGAAGTTCAGATGATATCTGAAGAGATAGATAATCCAAGTGTTGAAGAAGCTCTGAATGGGAAAAATGCAAAGGAATGGAAAAGGGCAATGGAGGAAGAGTTTCAAGCATTGGTAAAAAGTAGAGCTTGGACTTTGGTTTCGAGACCTGACAATCAAAATATAATCGAATGCAAGTGGGTTTTACGAACAAAGCATAGAGAATATGGAACCATAGAACGAAGGAAGGCACGTTTAGTCGCGAAGGGATATGCTCAGCAGCCAGGAGTAGATTTCCAGGAAACATATTCGCCGGTGACACGACAAAGTTCCATTAAGATTCTACTCTCATTGTCAGTCGAATTGGGACTCACCCTCTATCAAATGGATGTCATTATGGCATATATCAACGGAGACCTTGAAGAAAATATCTTCATGTACCAAGCTGACGCATTTATACAACCGGGCGAAGAAGATAAAGTTTACCATCTTCACAAATCCCTGTATGGTTTGAAACAGTCCGGAAGACAGTGGTACAAGAAACTTGACCATTATCTTCAGACCGTCATTGGACTAAAACCGACGGAGAGCGATAAATGTTTCTATAGAATGAAACAAAATGATAATATTTTGATAATTGCAGTCTATGTTGATGATTTGATCATTGCCACAAACAATATCAACAGTTATGCAACAGTTATGCAATCGTCATGTCACAGAGAAAATATATCTCAGACATATTGAAGAAATTCAATATGATGGGTTGTAGGCCAATTTCTACCCCAATGGATGTTAACACCAAGCTGCCGAAGGAAATGAGTCCCAAAACCGATGAAGAAAGAAAAGAAATGATGAAGATACCCTACCGACAAGCCATTGGTTCATTATTGTACCTAGCAACTACCACACGACCTGACATATCTTTTTCAATCAGCGCTCTGAGTCAATTCAATAATGATCCAGGAATGGCACATTGGAGTGCAGTGAAACGATTGTTCAGATATTTGAAAGGAACTCAAAATTTGACTTTGACGTTTCAAAAATCCATGAAACCAATGCATGGATATGTTGATGCAGATTGGGGAGGAGACCCAAACGATAGACGATCCTACAGTGGGTTCGTTTTCATCTTATCGAATTGTCCAATCAGTTGGGAGGCAAGAAAACAAAGATGTGTATCTTTATCAAGTACCGAAGCAGAATATGTTGCATTGTCCGAAGCAACGAAGGAGGCTGTTTACCTTAGAACTTTTCTTCGAGAGTTGGAATTGCCCATAGAAATGAATGATCCAACTCTACTTTATTGTGACAATCAGGGGGCATAAAAATTAATTCATAATCCTGTTTACCATACTCGAACCAAGCACATTGACATTCGATACCACTATGTCAGGGAAGTTTTTAACCAGAAGCAGATTGATGTTCTTTACATGCCAACGCAGGATATGGTTGCAGACATCTTCACAAAGTCACTAAGCAACCCCACTTTAATGAGACATTTGAAAACTCTAGGAATAGTCAATAAATCCACGTTGAAAGGGGGTGTTGGATAAATGGAGCAACGTGATATATTCTGTTTTATTGAGATCGTATTCATTTAGAGTTTTTATCATGCTGTATATGTCTGTCAAGTTGATTTTGATAATTTTGTAAAATAAAAATATCTTGAAGTTTAGTTCAGATAATTATTCCTTCTGCTGAATAACCAACAGGTTATCTTCTGCTGAATAACCAACAATAGACATTCAGAAAGTCTACTAGTACACCAAATTTCATGTATGAATCTCTATTTCCAGGGTCAACAGATCTGATTTTTCAAGATCAAATATCTAAAAAAAATTACTATCGTTTTTTTTAGAAAAATTCGAACTACACCACTGGATTTGCGAAATTATTAAATGGTTCTAATCTGAATAATATTGAAATGCGTCAATCAATAAAAAAGTTATGATGGAATGAAATTTGAAGAATATGCCGTTTAATCAACCCACCAATTCAATTTCGAAACTTTTATCAGAAATTTGACTACTGGCGTAGTCATATTTTTCAAATTTCATTCCCTTTTTTTTGATTGATTGGCGCATTCCAACTTAATTCACATATGAACCATTTGAAAATGCCAATATACTAGTGGTGAACTTGGAATTTTTCTAAAAAAAAATCGCTAGTAATTTTTTTAGATTTTTTACCTTGAAAAATCAGATGGGCCTGGAAATGTAAATTTATCCATGGAATTTGGTGCCCTAGTAGACTTTTTGAATTACTACCCAGTAAAAAAAAATCATTCCAATCGGTTGGAAAATATAGATTTTATAAGGGTGCTCCGGTGTTAAGTGGGTCACACTGTATATGTGAGTGATGAAATATAAACTTCTGATAAATGTTTAAAATGTTAATCTGCTTACAAACAATCGAAAATATTTGATAAAATTGTATAATTCACTTCCCAAGAAAAACTGTTCATTGTTGAGGATATGCACTCTAAGAACTCTTATAGTTACTTTGGTACATATAAAAACGAAAGGTAACTTGTTAAATCTACAGTCACTAGTTGCAACTTAATTTGAAACGAGCTGGCATCCAAAGTCAGATGATTATCTGCTCATTGTCAGTCAGCCAACAATTTTGTTGTTCTGAGCAACCCAAGTATCAATTGAGCTTCTTATAGAATCCAAAGTGAAGAGAGTGCTTTGGATTCCATTCCGAGAGTTTCATCATCCGCCGACAGCTGTTTCGAGGTTTTCCACTCATCAGGGAGGCTTTATGGATTCTTCCGAAATCAAAACGATTCCACTCTGAGACTAATAACTTTCTCAAATCTAGTGCAATTTTTTGTCTCGATTCACTTCAGTTAATAAATAAGTATAGGTTAGTAAATCCTTATGATAATGAAGTGAGGGGAATTTTCAACATTTATCAATTCAGAGTTTGAAGAGGGAGTGGTCAAAATGGGCAGAGAAAAATACAAACAAAACCAAATAAAAACAGAACCTAATATGCAATACTGAAGTAACTACAAAATACACAAACAATACTAAACTAACTACCTAGTATGACTGTTGTTAGTTTTAAATGATCCAAGTAGAATTGCAGGAATGTCAAATGAAACCTAATAACTGAAAAAAAATTTAAGAAATGTTCAAATTACTCATACCAGATGAGAGATATTCATATTTGAAGTTTGACATATCAAAATGTGAAATATAAAATTGGAAAAAAATACCATGAAGAGGCCAAAAGTGGGGTAAGATGGCAAGATTTCAATAAATGTAATTTGGAAAAGTTGCTTGGAATTCAATTTTATACTCACACACATACACAGTTTGAAACAACGAATCGGAAAAATTTGAAATTGCAATTGTTTTTGAATACTTTCCGATCTCTTTACTAAAATACATATTTTTTTCTGAATAGCTTGACTTTAGTGGAACATTTGCATTTTGATGATAATGACAAAACTTTCTTATTTTCTCCACCCCAGATGGCACTAAATTGAAAAATACGGTATTTGCCAGAACCCTCGCTGTTACATTGGTTCGAATCTTACAGTTATATCAGAATTCCAAGACTATTGTGGTGATACAGCAATCTAGAAACATTCTGGTTATCTGATTATGATCAAGTTTCGATGATAATCGTGCATGAGCGTGTAGTGGTTTGGGCCTGTTTTTAAGTAAGTACGCCTCTGGCGATGATTGTAACGGAGATCGTGGGAGAACTGTCAAGGGGACAGCCACGATAGCTGACAACGAGAATTTTGTAAATGGTTTTTCAATAGAAAATCTGGAGAAACTGGAGTATTGCATCATTGCTTTCATTTCTCACCCTACCGAAGAACCCACTTCCTGAAAGGATTTTAGAGTCTCAGTGCTTTGCCAACTGATCCAAGTCATTTTGGCGCCCAACTAGCGGCTGGGGGTGAAATTGTTAGTACTGAGTTACCGGAGAGTCCTGGAAGCAGTGCATACCTCCTTTAAGAATTCACCTGCGAAACCTTACACAAACCGGCGAGGACGATTCATTGAGAAGCACGCGACAGTTTTGATCGATTTTGTGAGCGACTAATCCAGTGAGCAGAGTATGAAAGAAACCCACATCTTAGAGATTGATATGTTTATGAATTCGTCGAGGGAAAATTGGTGAGAACTTTCCAATTTCATTTTGGTGCGAACTGACAGCGGTTCAGTTGTGACTTTTGCTGAAAAAAAAAAAAAAAAAACTGCATTCCTATTTTTACTCGAACTGTTGAACTGATAACGGTATTCGTTTACTGTCAAACATTTTTTGAATTATTTCATATTGGTATACCTTCCTAGTGATTTTTTTTATGCAAAAATGAGTTCACGAAAGAACAAGAAAAATAGAAGTAGTGACATTGATGTTAGTTTAGATCTTGAAAACATGTTACAAAAGTTAACTTTAGGGATGACTGAGCTCCAACAAACTGTATCAAATTTGGCTCTTAATGTCGATAATATTGACCGACGAACTAAGGCTGTGGAGCACGAAACATCCACTCCTTCGTCTTCTCGACAAAATGTCTCAGGTTCAATCACAAGCACAAATAATAATGATCGTTTATATTTAACGAATTGGAGGGAATTGGGGGGTAGCAATTTGACTTTTTACCCAAATTCTAAAACACACCCAATGATGTTTTTGAATAAACTGAATAATATATTAAGGGAAGCTGGTGTTCCAAATGAATGTAAAAGGGGCCTAGCACTAACATGTCTCAAAGGGACGGCAGCAGACTGGGTGTCGATTAAAGAAAATAGTTTTGTCACTTATGAAGATTTTGAGAAAGCTTTCAAGGATAGATTTTGGAGCCTAGAAAAACAACGCGATTTGTTCTTGGATTTATGTTATGGTAGATTCGAATCTGGCAACAGATCGGAATATTTTTTAAATTTGGTACGTCAGTCCACATTTTTGAATGAGAAAATATCGGACGAAAACTTGATAGGTATGATTACTAAACATTTTCCTGCGGAAATACAACGGGGAATAATAACGAATGGTTTTTCTAAGATAGAAGAAGTTGAAGAATATCTTCAAAAAATTGATGAAACGTATAAAAATGAATCGAGGTATGATCCACAAATTTCTACTAGATATAGCACTAACAATTCTCGCAGGGGATATTCGAATATTGGATCTTCACGGGATTCAGGCGCTCCTATCACTAGAAATCAAAATGATAACTTCACTCAAAATTCTTCAAATTATAATCAAAATGCTAACGTACGCTACATAACTTCGTTCAATAAGGACACAGAAGACCTGTTGACCGATTCAGATAGCGAAACGGAAGAAAACGAAATGATCTCACCCACTATTACAGTACATATAGGGGAACAAAAGTTCGAAACACTACTCGATAGCGGGTCAGATATATGTGCTGTTTCCGAGGGTTTTTTAGACAGTTTAAAATGTGCACTGCTGCACCTTCCTATATTACCTGTGACCAATCTATCTATAGCAGTTGCTGTTGGTGGTAAGACTCAACGCATCAAAAATCAAATTTTATTACCGGTCACGATTGCGGGTTGTAATATGGATATAGTTTGCTTGGTGGTCCCTAATTTGAATTGCGATATTTTGCTGGGATCGAATTGGCTTTTTAAGTGTAAGGCACTTATCGATTTCGAGAAATCACTTCTTTATTTTTCAGATGGAACAGAGTTACGTTCCACGACAATTGTTTATAAATTAAACTCCAATTTGCATATAAATCTGTTTAAAGACGGTAAAGTAGATGGTTACATATCTCATTTTGATCAAAATAATGAAGAGAATAGTGCATCACCTGATATTAAGCATAAATATACAGATGCAGAATTCGAGACAGCCGCAGGTCAGGCCTGCGCTGATGTGCCTCAGAAACAAATATTGCTAAATATTCTGAAGAAAAATAGTGACGTATTTTCGGAATGTCCGGGAATGGTGACTTGTTATGTTCATGAGGTGGAGTTGAATGATTATAATGCTTTCAATGCACCGTCATATCCTATACCATTCATTTATAGAAATGAAGTGGCATCACAAATTGCAGAGATGTTATCATGGGGTATAATAAAAAAAGAGAAAACGGAATATGTTTCACCATTAGTATGTGTAAAAAAAAAAGATAAATCCGTAAGGGTATGTTTGGATGCTCGGTTCCTTAATCAAAAATTGAAAAAGGATTTTATAAATCCGCCAAATACAAGCGATCTTCTATTAAAATTCAAAAAGAATCAATTTCTGAGTACAATCGACTTAACTGCGGCCTATTGGCAGATTCCAATAAAAATGGACCACACTAAATATGTTGGATTTATATATGACAGCGAAACATATACTTTTGCGCGCCTTCCGTTTGGAATAAGTACGGCTATGGCTAGCCTCATAAGGTGTTTGAATAAAGTATTGGGGGAAGAATTTTGGGATTTTACATCGATATATGTCGATGATTTATTGGTTCATTCTGATACCATTCAAAGTCATTTTGAACATCTTGATAAAATATTCGTTGCTCTCAATCGCACGGGTTTGACGGTAAAACTTAGAAAATCTCAATTTCTTCGTCGGGAAGTTTCATTTTTAGGCCACGTGATTTCGGCTGATGGAATTTCAATCGATAAGAAGAGAATTGAGTGTATTGATAAGTTTCCTACTCCACGTAATTTGAGGGAACTAAGAGGATTTTTAGGCCTTGTCAATTATGAACAGAGGTTTTGCAAAAATTACGCGGATCTCACAGTACCTCTTTTGAAATTATTGAAGAAAGGTCAAAACTGGCGATGGGGATCCGAGGAAAACGAGGCTATGCGTACTATTAAAAACGCTTATTTGAAGACTGTTTTGGTGGTTCATCCTGATTTGAATAAAACTTTTTACATTCAGTGTGACAGCTCGGACTACGCGCTGGGGGGTAGTTTATATCAGATGGATAAAGTGGGAGAGCAACAGGTGGTAGCTTATACAAGTTCTACTCTCAAGGGAAGTCAATTGAGGTATACCACGACGGAGAAAGAAGCTCTAGCCGTCATTCACTGTTTGCGGCAGTGGCGTAACCTCATTCTGGGACGTGATTTAGTGATTTTAACGGATCACAAGGCTCTTAGTTTTTTATTGACATGCAAACTGCGTTCCTCAAGACTTTCTCGATGGATCTTGTTCATACAGGAATTTGATTTCCGTATTGAATACTGTAAGGGGTCAGAAAACGTAGTAGCCGATGTGCTGTCTCGTTTTCCAGTAAACAATAAAACATTGGTGATTCCTGAAGGGGGAAATAATGTTAATGTTACTTTGCTGAAATTATCAAACGATTTCTTGGAGTTGAAAAAACATTTTGCGGTTCTGCGAACTGATCAACGGAAGGAGGAGTGGATTCGAAAGAGAATCGAATTGATTGAAAATTTTCAAGGGAACAAAAATATCTTTCAAGAAAGGGATCGTAAGATTTTGGAGTGGTTTGTTGTACACGAGGGAATATTATTCAAAAGGGGAGAAAATTGCTGCCGAGGATTTAAGTTGTGCGTTCCGAATAATCAGCGTCAAGATATCATTTTATCGCATCATATCAGCTTGGGCCATTTTGGAAAAACAAAGACGTATTTTTATATGCGTAATTTTTTTTACTGGCCCAAAATGTTAAAAAATGTTAGACAGGTAGTAGCCGCTTGCGATTTGTGCCAAAAAGCAAAATGTTCGCCCAAAAGTAGGGGATTATTGAATCCCATTATTGTAAAAAAACCTGGAGAGCTCGTATGCTTGGACATGATTGGACCATTACCACAAGGGAGAGGGGGTGTTACACAAATTTTGGTTATTGTAGATGCGTTCTCGAAATTTGTTAAATTGTATGCTTTACGCCGCGCCACGTCTAAGACGATACTTAATAGAATTGTTAACGATTATATACCAAACGTCCAGAAACCAGAATGTATACTGAGTGGTAATGCTACACAGTTCACGAGCGATTTATGGAATAAAACGCTTGGTGAACTCGGAATCAAAATAAAACACATTTCTGTGTATTTTCCATCCGGTAATATTACTGAACGATATAATAAAGAAATTGGAAGGTTGTTGCGTTCCTATTGTAATGAAAAACATACAAAATGGCCAAACTTGATGGAATTTGTTGAGAGATGTATGAACAATGTGGTGAATTTGACTACGGGGTATACTGCGACATATATCCAAACAGGAGCCACTCAACCAAATCCCATTGAAAAATACGTTAATTTTCCAACGGAATCTGAAAACAATGTTCCGTTAGAAAAAGTGTGGGAATTTGCCTACACTAATTCTAAAAATAAAGCAAAACGACGCGCTGAAAAGGCCAATAAAAAAATAAAACCCATACAATTCGAAGTCGGGGATAGGGTTCTTGCTAGGACTCACTACCAGTCTTCAGCCGAGGAAAAAACAATAAAGAAGTTTTTCTTATTATTTGAGGGTCCCTTTTACATTCTGCGGAAGGCTGGTCCCAATTCCTATGTTATTGGTGATGGGAGTAGTAAAGAGTTATCTACTCAAAATGTCATCAATTTAAAACCCTATAAGGAGGTACCGAAGGAGTTGGACATTTCGGCTTCCGGTTAGTATTATTTTTTTTTTTTTTTTTTTAAGTTACAATTTTTATTTTTAATAGATGTAAGTTACTGCCACTTCTATTGTTTGCTTCCATTAGTATTGAGTACTGATGTCTGGGTAACTCAAACAAAACATATCCTTTTATAGTTAAGTATTGTTTAAGTTGGGGGGTGATGTAGTGGTTTGGGCCTGTTTTTAAGTAAGTACGCCTCTGGCGATGATTGTAACGGAGATCGTGGGAGAACTGTCAAGGGGACAGCCACGATAGCTGACAACGAGAATTTTGTAAATGGTTTTTCAATAGAAAATCTGGAGAAACTGGAGTGTTGCATCATTGCTTTCATTTCTCACCCTACCGAAGAACCCACTTCCTGAAAGGATTTTAGAGTCTCAGTGCTTTGCCAACTGATCCAAGTCAAGCGTTTCTCTTCGCACATAAACTTGAAAATAGTGCGTCAAATTAAAGAGGCTTGAAGTTTATGTGCAACCTTGCCAAAAATATCACATGTAATCTCATAAAAAAATATAGACGAATTATCAGAATTTATAAGGATCTACGTGGGAAGTTTGTAACCTACACGTATGTTATCCCTGGCACATACACGTTTTGGAAGTATGTATGAGCATTTATTAGTAGGTGTTATTTATAAGCATACCCGAATACATGTCATACGAGTTTGTATCAGGCACTGGTTGTTTGAGGAAACTAGGAGATTCGGTGAGGTATTCCACTTTCAATCACAACGATATTATATGCTCATTCACAAGCTTGTCAACGTATAAGAAATGTGTGGAAATTCACAATTACTAATCTTATTTGATATCGTATGAAGAAAGTGGGTTCAGTATTCGATAATCTGTATCAGAAATTCCGTATCCAATTTTTTTGGGTATCTTGTGGAAAAAGTGGGATCACGATGTGATCGTTTGGATCAGGAATTACTTATCTAAGTATATGCGATTCCTATAAGTTTGCATACAACTCAAAGTCACTGAGAATTCACAAGTGTCGATAAGAATACAAGGATACAGAGTATAAGAGTTTGTTTTAGGCAATGGTGGTGCAAAGAGACTATATACACGATTCGATGAGGTATTCCAATTTCAGACAAAATAATGTTTTATACTCATTCAAAGTCTTGAGAACCTATGTGTGGAAATACACAATTAATAATCTCATTCGGTATCGTATAAAAAAAATGTGTTCAGGACTTGATGGTCCAATCAGTATTTGGAATTTCGTATCCAATTTTATGTGAATCCTTTGAGATTTCATGAGATCCAATAGTAGGAACATTACGAAACCAAGTGGAAAATTCTAAACAAAATATTCTTAAGAATATTCAAATAGATAATTATTATCATATCATGCCAGAATATTTCAAAAATATTTCAGAAAGATCAACACAAGATCAACGACATGCAACATTCCAGGAAAATCTTTCTAGAATATTGCTGAAATATTCGAATAGATTATTATTATTATTTCACTCCAGATTTTCAAGACATATGAGAAGAATCATAATGTACCCTAGGTTATTTTATCTACGCCTACAAATAATGTTATATGTTTCAAAATTACTTCAATTGCAAATGATCAATAATCGGATAATCGAGGATTAATTAATTTACTTATTATATCCCTCGTACGTCAAATGTGTTCGCTGATAAACAGTTTTCGTTTCTTTTCCAATGAACTGCATAGTTCTTTTACGAGTCGTGAGCTCTGACTGTCTGAATCGTTGTATGAGGGGTAATCCTCATACCTCGTCTTCATGTATGTACTGAATGGATCTCTAACCGGCTACTCGGAGAGCTTCTTCCTCTTCTCGGAAGATGGTGCGGCCTAGATCACGTTTTTTAGAGCGGGATCAGACTAAGTAAATAACAACCACGGTAAGATGAGAGTTGTGAAAATACAGACGAGAAACAGATGGTGTTAACTGGCTGCACATATATACCCGATCAACCTCCTTTTCGTTTCTGTTAGAAATGAATGTGTAATTTACATATTTTTTTAATTTGAAAATTACTTTATTCTTCATATGCATAAGTACATATAAAATTATAAAATCCATTGGAGTATTTATTGAATCTTCATATGGAACATGCCAGGAACAATCTGGCAGACCTCGCAGAATATCAATAATTTTTTTTAAATAATCAAGATACTGCGATGAAATCTCATACGTTCTAATTTATTTTCAAACTGCAGGACCTCATACAAATATGTAGCATTCATCCCAGTAATCGCTGATAGAAACGGATAACAGTTATGTCTAAGCACACATCAGAAATTAAAGGAATATGTATCTTTTAAATACTGATGAATATCGAATATGGCTCTATACGAATTTGCGGTTTCACTATCCAATTTGGTTCTTAAAAATTCTCTTAAATATTTTTTTATCAGTCTCTATGAGACATTTTTGGCAGGGAAGTGAAACGCTCATGCAGCGTTATCATTAAAAATTGATTATTTATAATCAGGAATCATGATGTTTCTAGATTGCCATATCATCACAGTAGTCTTGGAATTATGATATAATTGTAGGATACGAACCAATGTATCAGCAAGGGTTCTGGTAAAAATCATTGTTTCAGATTAGTGTCATCTGGTGCTAGGAAAATGAGAGAGTTCTGTCATTATCGTCAAAATACAAAAATTCCGCTTCAGTCAAGACATTCAGAAAAAAACTTTGATTTTTATGAAGAAATCGGAAAATATTCAAAAATATTGCAATTTCAAATATTTCCGATTTATTTCCGATTACTTTTTTCGATATATTGCCATCTTACCCCATTTTAGGCCTCTTCATGGTATTTTTTCCAATTTGCCGCCATACTAGTGGTCACGTGACAATTTTGTCTTTTTATAGATTTTATATTTATTCTTTTCAATTCGGATTTTTTGTGATTCATGCTTGTTTATTACGATATTTTATGTGTACATAATTCATAGCAAGTATCACGTGACGCTTTTCTTGTTACTGTATTCACAGAAATCCTTTCTACCTTATTTATTCAAACAAGAGAACAAAAAATAAAAATATAAAAAAAGGTTTTATCAGATACATCGTGTGCTCCTACGGAAAAGAGGAGGAACGTCTTTCGCGAATGTCACAAAAGGAATATGCCGGCGTTGTCCAACATGCAAGGAATAGGTACCCAGTATAAATGACTTGCAAACTTTTGCAGAAGTAACAACATTTCTGAATTTTTTTATTTTGGGTTTTATTAAATTTTTTTTTCATTGTTGCTTGAGATCTGAAAAATAATAAATGAAAACAAATAATGAAACAGAAAAAATGTGTATGGACATTTAAACTTTAAGTTGTATCTTTTTAATTGAAGACAATTTTCTGGAATAAACCTTTTGTCAACATTTATTTCAGTTTTTTCTACCTCTCTGATCGGTCTGTGAGACCGACGCTACCAGTGGAGCAGCAAGATTTTGGGCTGCTAAAGGAAAGTTAACGGCTCCATTTTATATGACCTGTGAAGTGTTTACTAAACTGAATTATAAGTTTTCCATTTTTAATTTTTTCCCAATCTCCCTTTTCATAAAATGCCTAACTAGAAATTGTTTCAGAGCCCCAACATATATGCCAGCAGTGTGGAAAAGTGTATCTTCATAAATACACCCTGACCAGACATTCGATGTACGAATGTGGAAAGAAACCTGGATTCCAATGTGTCACTTGTCACAAACAATTCAAGAGGAGAGACACTCTACAAGCTCACATGATTTGTCATCGTGAAATAAATTTTATGTGAAATGACATACACTGTAACTGTAATCTACTCTTTTGCTGCCATTAAGGATAAAAATCTGAAATCAAAAATTTGTGTTTGAAATAATTTCAACCTGGTAGAGTAATCAAGTTATCAGAAAAAACATGATAATCAATTTTACTACCCTTGGTTTTCATACAGTCAGTATTTGGTGGGACTGATTGAATTTGCAATGTTTGGAAAAAATATTGGTCTGATCTTTGTTTCACCAACATTCGAATCTAATATTAATCCTTGTTTATTGGAAACTGTGTTATTGGTACAAAAAATATAGATTAAAGTGGAATCAGTGGATATTCTTTATAATTCGTCGGGTCCCACGCCAAAACCGCGAATGTGCAAACAGGGTTCTGACTTCGATGTGTAAAATACTTATTTTCTATCAGAAATTTCAATTCCAAACTCACGACTGTGCCATTAGGTTATCTACTATGAACGAGAGTGAATTACCAAGATTTTTAAATCAAGTAGCATGAATAATCTTAAAACTCTGTAACCGACGAATGTCCTCAATGAAAATGGTTTTTTGAAAATCTAGTCTTCCGCATATTCGATTTGTTTTCTATCGAGAAGATGGCTATTTAGCAGTTGCAACGATGTGCTCCGCATGCCAATGTTTTCAAGCAGTGAATGTAACCTCAGCGTCTATGGAACTACTTATCACACCCTTCAATCTGGAAATGGCGTCTGACGTTGGACGACTGTCTTAGAATTAAACTGTCGGCCTTTACCAGACACAATTCGTCACAAATCGTAACTACAGTGTGGTATGGAGGACGTGGCAATTGCAGTATAATTTAATATATTTTGGCGACTGCATCGTATCAACTTAATAGTTATGATGATGGTAGGTCCTCTTTTGCCATATTATAAAACATGGTATGGATAAAAACAAAAAAAAATAGAAAAAGGACCAAACTTTATGGGAAAACGACGAAGATCAGATGATTTCGTGTAACTGGTCATCATCTCCACAATTTAATATCGAAATCGATTAGTAATGTGCTGGAAGAATAGTAAATACCTATAGATTAGCTAGGAAGTAGAAGTAGTACATGTTTCGAACCTGTATCGGTTCATCATCAGCTGAATTGAAGACCGTGTAGGTAACTATATGCATTGTTAAAATAGAAGGAAGTTAGTCAATACCTGTGGATTCGATATTGGACCTAAACGCGAGTGTTATCTAGCTGAATTAGCTACAAACATGCATATTTGACTTCATTTTAATGCAGGGTTCCTCAAGGAACCCTGATTTTAATGCTGTACCATTGTTTTAATCAGGTTTCGACATGACTTGGAGGCCAGACCACCTACATGTCGCCTCCATTTGAATCCCAAATCAATGTCATGAGGTTGGCTAACTATCCGATTTCTATTTAAACAATATTATAGGTAGTAGAGTAAAATATGAATTACTTACATGGAGAAGAAAAAGTAGTGGGAGAAACCGTTAATTACGTAAATACATGTCTAAAACAATTGATAAAATACGTTTGTTATTGAAAATTTCACATCTATCGGAGGCTTAAAGCATAGCCAAACTAAAAAGATCCAACCGCATGTGGACTGGTGAGAGTAGTGGGTGTGTCAACAAATGCGTTTACTTGGGTATCGGAAATTGGAGGATGTTCCGCCCCATCCGGCTAGCTCTTCACCACAAGTATTGGGATTTTGTTCCCAACGAGGTCCCATCTTAGCATACGCCAAGCTGAAGATTCCTCACCCTGGCCAGAAAAACTCTTAAAAAACTACTATTTACAATTTAAAACTAATATTTACAGAGTGAGCCACCCAGGCTACCCTGTAAGACTGCTACATCCGAGCTCTGTCGCTCCCGGATGACTGATTTCCTCATCCAACTTGAGCTTCTCAAATAGAAACATTCCTGTATTTCTGGCCGAAGTTAACAGGTGGTGACAGTCAACGGAGGCCATCCGTTAAGCAAATTGAATTGTCAATACCTACTACCATGGAGCAGTGACAGAAGAACGCCATGCACTAGTTAGTTTACAGAAAAAAATAGATTGGTTGGAATTTCTTCATAAATGCAACGTCTGTAAAATTTGATAATACACCTTGATCGCTTCATTCGTGGAGAATAAATCATTCTACTTCTCATTATCATCCTTCAGATGCCGTTTTTGGGTCGATATCATTCAGTCATTTTGTTATCAAGTCCGCCCAAAAAAGCAGCCAGAATGTTTACTAGAAAAAGGACAAAAAGTCTTCTCCAGAAAATGCCTTCCAAGGTTTGTAGCAGTAATAATAACTTCTTACCTTTGTAATTGCTTTGTTTCCTTGCTGGATTTTATTTATTACATTACTAAATGCTTAATAATCAACTTGCCACCATTTACTTCACTTTGATTTTATTTCAGGTGAGAGGTATAGCTGTTCAGAATGCCAACGGAATTACAAATACAAGTCCCATTACAACAGTCACAAGAAATTTGAATGTGGCAAAGAACCTCAATTTGAATGCTCGAAATGTTTCAGAAAGTTTTACCAGAAATTCCTTTTGAAAAGACACATGAGAAGTATTAACTGTACAAAGTATTTCACTAATTCATATGGCTCATTCATTTCACCAAGCTAAAGTAAAGAGCTCCTGGAAAATGGAATATCGGATTGATCTCAGCGATATGTACGAGTATAGAGTATCATAAATCTTATTTCTGATAATTTATGACAAGAATGATATATTGCTTCAAATAAGTTTGTTTTTATTTTATTTCTCTCAGAAATTGTTGGAATTGAAATTAACATAGTTTTTCCAAGTTTTAAATAAAATTATAACCTGCTCCCATTATGACTACTTCAGCTGTTTTTGCTTAAGAACGAACGCTACCTTGGTAAAACGGAATTTGGTTTTACGCCTACAGATATTTGTTTGAGAATTTTTTGTTCCTCAGCAAATAACTCAATGTTTTTGTTTGTTTGTTTGTTTGTTTGTTTGTTTGTTTGTTTGTTTGTTTGTTTGTTTGTTTGTTTGTTTGTTTGTTTGTTTGTTTGTTTGTTTGTTTGTTTGTTTGTTTGTTTGTTTGTTTGTTTGTTTGTTTGTTTGTTTGTTTGTTTGTTTGTTTGTTTGTTTGTTTGTTTGTTTGAATTTGGGAAGTTCAGTGATTTTTGGGTATGATAATATTTGGGGAAAAAAATTGAGAGAAAATATTCATGGGACCACTGAGCCCATACAAAAAATATCTCTTTCTTGAAATCAATGGTTTTTCGAGAAAAAAAAAATCGATCGGTACCCCGCACTTTTTATTTAGGTAAAATGGCTCTCGGGGAAATTGTCTGAATTTTTAGTATATTGTAGTATTCGATGTACTGATTGAACGTGCAGAATTACAAAGTTCGTAGATGGATAGATTTTGAAAGTTAAAAATTTGTAATTTTTATTTAATTATTTTCTCGGGATTTGAAAGTGTCAACTGCATTTTTTTCCGCTTTTATCAACATTCAACGTTCATATTACTAAATATCATTCAGATGGTACAGATTATATCATTATGTACAGAGTGAAAAATAAAAACATTTTAGTAATGTCTGAAAATTCGATGAATAATGAAATATTGATAAAATTATTTTGGCATGCAACATAATATTCTTATTCCGTAGCTAATCACAATTCGTACATTTCGATTTGAAAAATTGGTGAAATATATGAGTTCTTTCGTACATATCCAGTACATCCAAGTGAACTAAATTCCTCCGAAGATAGCTGATACCGTATAAACAGATTTCGTTGGGACATATAGGGTGATCATGAAAATTTTCGATGATAAAAATGACAAAATATCAACGTTTCAGAAATCACCCTGTAATTCACGATTAACCTGGTGAAATTCCTTTATTACTATTTGATATATTCATCATTCTCTCCTCAACACTATCCCAAAAAATCAGTTTCCTACTATTACTAGTTTCATAGTTATTAATTGAGAAACTTTTGCATGACGAGTTGAATGAACTTGTTAATAGATTAGAGATAATCACATCAGAAATATGAATTTAATAAAGTAAGTTACAGATAGTTAAGTGAATTTTGTTGGTTTAAGCTTTGTCGGAATAAAAAACGAACTATCTGGGAAAACTGAAAATAATTGATAGAACGATTTCATTTCTAATAGGAAAATTTGAATCTGGGCAGCGACGGTTTTTCTCAAATTATATAGATAGAGGTTTTCATGATTTTTATATTCGCTGGATATCAAAAGAAACATATAGACATCTATTATATTTCATCAATATAGGTAATTCAATACGTAAAGGTAAAAATAATTATCACTGACGGAACTAATTGATTTTTCTTTTTCTTTCACTTTCCATCAATGCCAGAATCAAAATATACCCGACAGCCGATAGGGTTTTCTTGTTGTATGGGGACCGTAGCTCTGCTACGGGGGAGGTGGATTAGGTTGAGGCTGTTCCTTGTCACCTTCAGTGATTAGTGATTTCCGCACCTGGGCCTCATACACGATTGGGCGAGTCAAACTATCCAAGCATTAGGAATTTCATCTGGCTCATGTCTGAGTTGTAAGTTGTAACTAATGTTTCGTATATTCAGTCATTTCCTAAATGGTAAATGGAATTGGATGCACCGTCATTGGTCATCACCCTGCATATAATGTTACATTTTGATCTCCACATTCTCACGTTTTACTATTTTTGAAAAATCTTGGCAACTAGCAGCATTGTTTGTATAGAAGATAGTCAACCTTATCGGATTATAATTTGGATCAAAATGGATATATATATATATATATATATATATATATATATATATATTATATAGAAGATAGTTAGTCAACCTTATGGGATTATAATTGGATCAAAATGGATGCGACATGTAGATGGCGATAGTGAGCTTGCAACTTCAGTGATCTGGCCTCCAAGTCATGTCGTAACTTGATTGAAACAATGGGACAGCATTAAAATCAGGGTTTTTTGAAGAAACCTGCATTAAAATGACGTCAAATATTCATGTTTGTAACTAATTACGCTAGATGACTCTCGCGTTTGCGGCCAACACCAATTACACAGGCATTGACTAACTAAATGTACGCGAGAACAAGTTCCTTCAACTCGTCATGCAAATGGTAATAAGTTGCTCAATTAATAACTATGAAGCTAGTAATAGTAGGTAACTGAATTTTTGGGACAGTGTTGAGGAGAGAATGATGAATACATCAAATAATAATAAAGGAATTTCACCAAGTTAATCGTGAATTACAGGGAGATTTCTGAAACGCTGTTATTTTGTCATTTTTATCAACGAAAATTTTTATGATCACCCTATATATTCTAAAGAAATCATGTTTGTACGGTATCAGCGATCTTTGGAGGATTATAATTCACTTGAATATACAGGATATGTACAAAAGAACCCACCATATATTTCACCAATTTTTCAAATCATCCTGTACGAAATGTATGGATTGTGATTAGTTATAGAATAAGAATAGTATATTGCACGCCAAAATTATTTTATCAATATTTCATTATTACATCAAATTTTCAGAGATTACTAATATGTTTTTATTTTTCACTCTGTACATAATGATATAATCTGATTGATATTTAGTAATATGAAGGTACGTTGATGATAAGAGCGAAAAAAATGCAGTTGGCACTTTCATTTCCCGAGAAAATAATTAAATAAAAATAACTGATTTTTAACTTGAACGCCCTGTATTTCATAATTTATCCATCTACGAACTTTGTGATCCTGCACGATAAATCACTACATCGAATACTACAGTATACTGAAAATTCAAACAATTTCACCGAGAACCATTTTACCTATAAAAAGTGCGGGGTCCTTTATATCTGCTTGGCGCTGTAATCAAGAATGGTCAGGTGCTGCGTTGCCAATGTTCATCGAGTTCATTATATTCACTCCCATTCTTGATCAGTATGCCTACAAACATTAGTTGAAGGGGTGAGGAAGAAATTCGACTGTTCGGTGTGACGCGCTGATGGTGGTCTTAATAAAGTCCAATTAGAGTGATAAAAACTCAAAGGATGGTTCATCAGGTGATAAGTAAAGGCAGCAGAGGAATTTAGACTGTTTGGTATCAAAAAATAGGCCCTAATCTCCGAAATTACTGGAGACCGACATAATTTTTTTTTTAGACCAAACTACTTAAGTGGCTAATTTTTTTCATAGCCTGTAGCGCCTGACTGACGGTATTTTACCAAGTGGAAAACCATTTAGGGCTGTACCACCACGATTTAGACTTGCAAAACTCCTCTGAATTCAGTCCCCGAGTCAGCAGGGCTATGCTTCTATTTAGCATGATACCAGTTTTTCATACGTCGTCTGGCAACCTTCATTTTCATTAAAATATCGAAATTTCTGAAATATTGAAACAAGTAACTATTTCTGTTTATTTGTTTGATCATCTATTCAGAAAAAAATCAGAATTATGGCACCTGAATTATTCTGGTATAAATGTTTCCAGTAAAATTTTTCATTGGAAAAATAATGTAATTATTCTTCGAGAAATGAGCATCTGGGAGCTAGAGTCTAGAGTTATACCTACGTACGCCCGTACGCCACTGTCTGGTTCAAACTGTCCTATCACTTAGAATATCGGATTGGCTAGATTCGATTGAAAAAAATTTCAAACAAATGAAGCAATAGGTAAGTGAATTACAGAAATGGACACAAAAACACGAAACACACTGTATCTGTCGACTTAGTTAAAATGATGATGAAATGAGAAAAAAGCTAAATTTCTAACGATACTGAACATGATATGATTCCATGACTCCATTTGAAAAAATTGACGATGGCGTCACCAATAGCACATACCTAAATTTTTTTCGAATTCACAGGATGGTGTAGAATAAAATACCGCACTCAACTTTCTTGTGTTTTTTTTTTCAGTAACTCTCAGATTAACTGAAAAAATAAACTTATTATTATAAAGGGTTATTCACTTATTCGACACGAACCATTATGGCTAAATCATTTGATTTTTTTTAAAGTTTTTTCTTTACGATTTATAGGGACCTATTGGCCCTACATTTTAAAAATATTTTCATGTTGTACAGGGTGTGCCAAAAACACGAAACATATCGAAGTTGTTATTTTTTAAATGGAATACCCTGTATATTATTTCATTTTCGGATTTTACGATCGAAATAAAGATATGTTTCATTAAGGTTTAATTCACCTTAACCTTATGGTTTTTGAAATATCTCTTATTTTGTGAAAATGCAGCATCAGCTTTAATGCTTAAATTCTCAACCAGTGTTTTCTTGTTTTCAACCAAATTAATGCTAGATGCTACTAACAGAATAACTTTCATATAGCAGTTGTGAAATATTTACTAACTTATACAAGGTGTGTAAAAATTAAGGCAAAATAATCACAATCTTTGAACGGTCATAACTTGTTTAATTTAAATGGAACGCCCTGTATTTTATGTCAAGAGCAGATGTCAAATTTAATTGTCTATCAAATACCAGTATACATTCCTATAGCTAACTCTTCACATTTTCAAGTAAAACGCATATTTCCATTTTGCAAACTGATTTTGAGAAATTTATTATTCATCAAGTCGCCTATGGCGTCTTGACAAATCAGAATTGATTTTGATTGAAATAAACACCGAGATTTAATAACAAATGTGTTTATTTTTCAATATTTTAAATAATAGGTAGGTACTAGTTTAAATTATGAAGAAAAAATGGTGGATATAAAACAAGAAATATTTCATATCAAGTGTTCAAAATGGCGACCATCAGACTTTAAACACAAACGTATCCTCTTTCTAAAACCTTCAGCAACATTTGCTAACATATGAGGGCTAACATTCAGAAAAGCTTCGCTTTTTCATATTGTCGGGTGTTGTTGGAGGTGTATTATAAACGATTCCTTTAATGTATCCCCACAAGAAGAAATCAGGTGACAGGTCGGGTGACCTTGGGGGCCAATTTTGGAATCCTTTCCTTCCAATCCATCGTTTTCGGAAATGAACATTTAAATATTCACGAACCTGACGATGGAAATGTGCGGGAGCTCCATCTATTTGAAGCCACGTCGTTCTTCTTAAGTCCAAGGGGATGTCTTGTAATAGGACCGGAAAATGATTTGTTGAAAATTCTAAAAACAACATTTCATTTAAATGTTCTTCGAAAAAATAAGAACCAATTAAATGTTGACCCATTATTCCACCCCACACATTCACTGACTATCTGTGTTGATTTTTTTTTTTTTTTTTTTTTCCTTGGTGTTGGCATCGACTGCTATGGTCATTAGCCATGTGTTCTGGATAGGCCTTGTTACTAACTCCATACGCCACTTTAGGAGCAGCACTGTTAATTTTTAACGCAACAGTGAATCTGTGTTGATTATGTTCAATTCTAAATTGATGTGGATTGGAATCAGCATAATAGTGGAAGTTATTTCTATTAACAGTCCCATTGTTATGAAAGGTGCACTCATCACTAAATAGAACAGAATTGAAAAGGTTTTCATTATCTGCAACTTTATCTAATGCCCACATACAAAATTCAACTCGTTTCCCATAATCGTTTTCGGAAAGCTCTTGGTGATGCTGGATTTTATAAGGATGGTAACTATATTTATTCAGAATTCTTGATACGCTTGCTTGACTAATGCCAATATTTTCCGCCATTAGGTTTTGACTTGTATGGGGATTTTCAATTACAGAGGCAATCACCGCGAATTAATTTTCTTCGTTTTCTGTCACAGGTTTCTTTTTAATGGGTTTTTCATACTGAACACTCCCAGTTCGTCTAAATAGTGTCAACAATCTTTCGAATGCTGTTTTATTTGGATGATTTCTGTTGGGAAATCTTTCAGCGTAAATTCGTGATGCTAGAAAATAGTTTTGAAGACATTCTTCAAGTATAAAAATCATGTCGATTCTTTCTTCTTTTGGATAAACTAGCATTTTTATAACAAAATGATGATAACGAAATCACAAACTACCGCTATCGCTAACAGGATTATTTGGATTTAAACACTTATAAATAACTGACAACCATAAGTAAATAATAATGCAACTTGTCAAAACGCCATAGGCGACTTGATGAATAATAAATTTCTCAAAATCAGTTTGCAAAATGGAAATATGCATTTTACTTGAAAACGTGAAGAGTTAGCTATAGGAATGTAGACTAGTATTTGATAGACAATTAAATTTGACATCTGCTCTTGACATAAAATACAGGGCGTTCCATTTGAATTAAACAAGTTATTACCTTTCAAAGATTGTGATTATTTTGCCTTAATTTTTACACACCTTGTATAACTTAGTAAATATTTCACAACTGCTATATGAGAGTTATTCTGTTAGTAGCATCTAGCATTAATTTGGTTGAAAACAAGAAAACACTGGTTGAGAATTTAAGCATTAAAGCTGATGCTGCATTTTCACAAAATAAGAGATATTTCAAAAACCATAAGGTTTAGGTGAATTAAACCTTAATGAAACTTACCTTTATTTCGATCGTAAAATCCGAAAATGAAATAATATACAGGGTATTCCATTTAAAAAATAACAACTTTGATATGTTTCGTGTTTTTGGCACACCCTGTACAACATGAAAATATTTTTAAAATGTAGGGCCAATAGGTCCCTATAAATCGTAAAAAAAAACTTTCAAAAAATCAAATGATTTAGCCATAATGCATCGTGTCGAATAACGTGAATAACCCTGTATAGTGGGTCTGTCGACTTGTACTTATGCAAATTGGACCTTGTCTGAGAGAAAGGGGTATACTCAAACTCAACAAGAACACAACTTTTTGCTCGACCAAGCAATCGTAAAAAATGCATAGTCTTACATTATCATTTACAGACTTCACTCTCTGAACTTCTTCATATCAATAAATGAATATTTTGGAACCTTCGGTGTGAATACAATTCAAGAAAGAAGAAACTACCCAAACACCAAACCTACGTCACAATCACACTCGACGCGCGTTTCGCCAACAAAGGACCCCGCAAACTCCTTTTGGAATTTGGGTCCCGGTGGATTTTTTTGAATTTTTGGTATGATGTTGTCCATGTAATTCTCAACCAATGTTACCATTACGCCAACCCAAAAAAATGAACAGTTTTACTGCTAGGGGGCGTTGAAATCACTTTCTTGCGCAGATTAGACTATTTATTTTTGAACCTGGTAACAACATTTCCACTTGTTTCATTGTTGCTAATGTTGCACAATATTGTGCTGTTTTATAAAAAAAATATTACCCCTCCCCTTTTTCCCCCAACTCCTATTATGAAACGCAAAAAAAATATTTCTCGAGTGCCTTTAAATGAATCGTCGAATGTTTAAATATGCCTGAATAAGGGAAATAGCAATTTTTTATGATTATCCCCCCACTCCCCAAATGACACGAAACGAAAAAAGTTCGGTGGATTTTTCTGAATTTTTGATATGATGCAGTTCCAGTTATCTTGAATAGAAATAAATCGGGTGACAAACCCCAAAAATGAATAGTTTTGATGCTAGGGGGCGTTGAAATCATATCTTCCTCAGAATAGACTATTCATTATCATAGGCGCAGATAATAGCTCTATATACGTATTTTAATTTAGATTATGCTGATCAATTGTGTTATTTTTTATAAATTGAAAATCTAAAACCTTCCCCTTACCCCCTACCCTATTTTGAAACACGAATAAAATTAATTACCGACTACTTGTAAATACTTTATCAAAATAAATGTTTAAATCATCTCAAATTGAGGAAATCGTACAGTTGTTTGATTTCACCTTTCCCTCCCTTCAGAAAAATATTGGTGGAGTTCGCTGACTTCTTAGTAGGGCGTAGTTCATGTTTTTTAATATCAATTAATTGGGAGAATATCTTGAAAATAAATAAAAATTAGACATCCACAATTTGAATTTGTGGTGGTGCCTTAATTGATTTTTTTCGTGTTTTGAAATAGGGGTTGGGGGTAAGGGTGAGGTTTTAGAATTTCAATTTATAAAAATGTACACAATTGTTCGGCTTAAAAAGAAACAAAAGTACGTTGAGCGTATTTCTGCCTATAATAATTAATGAATAGTCTATTCTGAGCAAAGTATGATTTCGACGCCCCCTAGCATCAAAACTATTCATTTTTGGGGTTTGTAACCCGTTTCATTTGTATCCAAAATAACTTGAACTGCATCATATCAAAATTTCAGAAAAATCCACCGACATTTTTTCGTTTTGTGTCATTTCGGGGGTGGGGGGATAATCATAAAAACATTCGACGATACATTTGAAGGCACTAGAGAAATATTTTTTCTGCGCTTCGTAACATGAGTTGGGGGAAAAAGAGGAGGAGGTTAGAATTTTTTTTTATAAAACAGCACAATATTGTGCAATATCAGCAACAATGAAACAAGTGGAAATATTGTTAACGGGTTCAAAAATAAATAGTCTAATCTGCGCAAGGGGTGATTTCAACGCCTCCTAGCAGCAAAAATGTTCATTTTTTCGGATTGGCACAGTGGTAACATTGGATGAGAATTACATGGACTACATCATACCAAAAATTCAAAAAAATCCACTGGGACCCAAATTCCATAAGGAGTTTGCGGGGTCCTTTAGCATCTTCAGGAGCTAAAACCTTACTAAACCACTTACTTCTTCTATTACTGTCACTATTTTTAAATGAACGTCAAATTATCTAACATTTCGGATCTACCTACTCTACCTACTACTTCTGAGGGGCAAATTTGCCTACTTTTGTTGTTTACTAATTCTAGTAATTTACTGTATAGTAAAATGTCGAAACTTTTAAAGAAAATCTTTTCGTCATAAGAAAATAATCACAATAGGGATTTTCCTAATGTCAAATGCTCAGTCTCACTAATGCGACCGATAATAAAGATTGGCAATATATGCTAAATTGTCACTTAACGACCGACTGACTGATATGTTATTTGACTTTCTTGAAACCAGCAATGCTATTATTTTGATACTACTCATCTAAAAAGTAATAATACTCTTGGAACAAGTGAACCTTAATATGTTTTGGTAAAACAGCAATTTTTATGAATTTCACAAATTCAAATCTCTGAAACTGGATATAAAAACTAATTCAGAGTTGCATGTGGAAATTCTAGTGACTTGTACTACAATCTCCCAGAAAATTATCAAAATTGGCTGGAAGCCATTTTTTCATGTATTTGGTGCGGGGTCCTTTAACTATTTTTTTTTCTCCTCTCAAACCATATTAATTTTAACTATTCTTACGAATAACTTTTTCATCACTCGAATTATTGCCTCTTTCATAATGAAAAGTCTTTTCTCTTTAACTTGTTAGAAAGTTTTGTTTTTGACTCAAGAGGCCATGAGCGCGACCATATCTGGGAAGATTTTTTTTGGTAAAAGAGTCGATAACTCAAAAACGTCTCGTCGGCGTCGTATCGATATCGAGCAAGGACATGCTTCTAGAGGACGTTCTATTATATGTACCTACGTCTGCGGCAGCACCTCCGGCAGCACCTCAAGGTGCTTTTCACAGATAATCGAGGTAGCTGCAGTAGTATTTCTCTTCCATTGAAATTTTAAGCAATATTTATTCAATCGAAATGAATTTGTATCAGAAGCAAGGTAAAACGTTGATCCATGTACATGCTGTAATGTTTTTCTGAAAGTATTTGTTCATCTAATCAAAAAAATGGCTTCAAATTTTTTTTGACATTTTTGAGATTTTTTTTGTGAAAAAGTGAATTGCAATTTCAATTTCCATTACAGCACGTACCTAGAATCGAATGTCCTCTAGAATCCTGTACTTGTTTCAAATCGATACGACGAACCGTTTTTGAGTTATCAATCGACTCTTTCACCATAAAAAGCGCCCAGAATATGATGGCGCTCATGGCCTCTTGAAATGAGCGATAACGGTAGATTTGGTTATGCAGCTGCTGAAATAATAAATTCTACTGCCTGTGTTGATCTACCCTTGCACTGATGAATGACAATAACCTCGAAGCTAGTCTGCTGGTGGTCACTCTGTCCAAATTAAAACATAAATCTGCTGGTTGGTCACAGAAGGCACTTGCAATTGCGCCCCCTGATGATTTGAGGAACGTTGCACTAGTATCTGTTAGATTCAAATCAATACCCGTCGTGGTCTTAGCCAGGTACTTGCCATAATAAGCCTACGTGGTAGGTGTATATGGGAGTAAAGGATTCATCATCGGTCGGTAACGACTGTTCGTTACTAAACGATCTCCCAAAAGAACTCTGTTTTCTTATAAGATTTTGTTTGACCCATTCAAAGATATGATATTTCAAGCCGCTAAAAACGCTGAAGATGCTAAAAGCAAGCAACTGCAGAGCAATTTAGATGAAAGAAGACAAAGTTCTACAGCAATAACTAACGAAGAAGTTATAAAAATGAACAGTGGGATGAAAATACTCCAATAGGACTTAAAGAAAACCTTTTTCATATTTCCGCTTTAGAATTGGCCTGGAGAGGTGGTGATTTTATCATGTTATTTGGTCTCGTCAATTATCAAAGCAACCAAGTCTTCGTACATCATGAAAGTTTATCTGATAAAATAAAGTTCTCCTGTGATATTATATTACCATCGACAAACTCACAGGTGCTGCGAATTACCAGTAACATACTTTTGTTGTTCTCTGTATAAACATATATATGGGTAATGAAGTTTACTTTTATCATTATTATAACGAAATATGTACAATGTCAGCATTGACCCAACTGATTGCTATCACTTTCATTTTAGAACGAATAAAATTCTACGAGTGCCATCTATGCCACAGGAGGTATCAACATCAAGCTTCCTACTATAATCACGTGACATATACATGCGGAAAGTCTGCCGATCTGTTTTGTCCTTATTGTCCATTTTCCACAAAATACACTCAGAATATGCAGCAACACTTGAAAGCAAAACACGATGTTGTAGTGAACCGATCTGAGCTGAGGACTATGGTGCAAAAGCAATAAATTACAAGTTTTTAGTGATTTTTACCCACTTTGTGAAAGTTATGGAGTGGTGTTGTCATCAAACACATCAATTTCATATGAAAACTGCTGGCAAAAAATCGTGTTTTTTTTTTAATTTGTGTTTTGATAACTGTACATTTGCTAATAAATGTTTATGTTTTGGAATTTTATGAACGATGTTTCAATAAATGTATTTAAATAATTGAAAATACTATGTAAAATGAAACTATGACTGGAATGATTTTCACTAAAATGTTTCACAAAACCACTGAATGAAAAATTAAATCGAAAATAATGAAATACTGTATCGAATCAAATGAAATACTGAATCGAAGCAAGCAAATGAAATACTGAATCGAAATAAGTGAATTACTATATAGATGCAAATGAAATGCTTAACATTTTGATACCTTCAATACATTGAATATTTATTATACGGAATGTTCGGATATCATCTAAAAATAATGCATTATCAACTTGTATGAACTTATAAAATCCTACAGGCTAACAATGTAGCTAATCCAAACCTTTGCAATATGCATAGTTTTGGAGTAATGATTATTCTGCCTAAGTATACGACACTATCCAACAATATACGGTTTAGGACCCCAGTCTGACTTCATAACATCCTCCAGATTAGCATTTGCTGTTTATGTTTCATCGTCGTGAGTTCGGATACCGCAAGTGATCACAGCAAGGCACTGATGAGATGTATCAGTTGTTTTGCTAGGTCATCAGAAGGTTGCGCTTTTAATACTCTGTGTTTTGAAATGTGGTAAAAAATCAAGACGTTCAAACAACCTATAATCATTTCATTCAAAAACTCAATGAGTATACTTATCAAAAAATCGACTAGAATAAAATTAGAAAAAATAACAATAATCCCCTGAATGTGAAAATTTCGTTGGGCGTAGCTGTCTGAGTGTTATGATTGATCGATTTTCTCAACTTTGAAGAATGCTTGCTGTATATATATATATATATATATATATATATATATATATATATATATATATATATATACAGCAAGCATTCTTCAAAGTTGAGAAAATCGATCAATCATAACACTCAGACAATATATATATATATATATATATATATATATATATATATATATGCTCTCCCCTATCCGAACTAAAAAACGAGGGAGTTCATTCAGGCTAAATTGGGTCTATGATTCTCATCAGAGAACTCACACTGATGGTTGGTTTAAAATTAATCGAATTGGATTTTTCTTTGTTCACCCTGTTGTAAAGCATAGAACAAATGGGCTTTTTGTCTTTCTCGGAATTGTTAAAAATTCTGAGCAGGAACCTTCACTTTTCATCTTCGACACCCTGTATCTCGAAAACTGGTAGGCCGATTTTTTTGTGCACATGGACGCACTTTTGCCGAGGAAGTCAAAAATTCAAAGAATTTTACCGAACGCCATTTTCCATAAGGATAGTGTGGGGTCATTTATATCTGCTGATGTTTTTTTCCTGCGAATGCATCAAAAACATGAACATTGTTCAAGGACGCCTCTCAATACTAGAGCAGCAACCAATCTCAACGTCGGAGTCAATTATTTCAAAAAGTCTGCCACACAAACATATTTCCTTCATTTTGGACTGACACTTATTTGGTAATATTCCATCTGACATTAAAATAATCGGCAACAAAATTAGATTTAAAAGTGACATGAAAAAGGTATTCTTAACAATATAGAACAATTTGATTTTTTCTGAAAAAATCACTGAATAACTCTTCTCCAAACATCTATCCATACTCTTCGAGTATACATGTATTATCATCAATATTTTCATTATCCTTAGAATGTTCTCTGTTTGATACTGATATTTATATATTCATGACATGTCTTTGTAACTACTATCCTTCATTTCCCTTCAGCATTTATACACCACAATTATTTATTTTGTTATTTGTTAATAATTTTTACTATCTAAAATGAATAATAACTGAACAGGTCGTCCCTTTTAGACAAAACTTCATCTGAATACAAAAATTGTGAACTAATTAGATGATGTGAACTGTACAATTTCAGATAGTAGAAATATTATTGATATGATTTGAATATACAAAATCGCAAAACGTTAAATTTCATCGAGATTTTTTCAAAACTACAATGGACTGTTCAAGTTCAAGGAATGCATTTACAACACTGCTGTAACGCAATTGGTTACTGAATTCCCTATAATGGATCTAACCACGAGAAGATTCTCATTGACAGTCTTCCCAATCTTGTAGTAAAAGTCTATATTGAAGTGCTATCTGTACCTTTTATGAGAATATTCAAACTAATTTCAACAACCTGTGCTTCCCCAGATTTGTGGAACTCCGCTTGAGCGTGCCCAATACTAAAAAAAAGAAATTATAGCGATATCATGTTCGGAAAGTTATTTCGCCTACTATGACAAACTTTGCGTGTTCAGATCAATATCTTTGTACTGATCTGGACAAACCAAAACAAGTTGGGCAGTTTTTAAATTAATCAATTAATCCATCGATGAGCATTGCATCTTTATTTAACTGATATAAAATGACAATGACAGCACGAATGCGCATTATCCATCTATGAATTTAAAAATTCGACCGTTGGTGTTGTGTACTTTCAAAAGTCTTTCGATCAAATGGACCATTATATTCTTCTTAATAAATCAACAAAATTGAGTTTCTCTAGACAACTGCTCATTTCAATTGAATTATACCTAGTTGTCAGAAAACAATTTGTAGAATATGAATCATTCAAATCTGCTTCATACGTAGTTATGTCCGGCATGCCACAAGGAAACAATCTGGAGCCTCTTCTATTTTTAATTTTCAGTAATGACTAGGCGACCTCTTTAAATATTCCTATTTTACTATTTATTTGCAGACGATCTTAAATTATATTATAGAATCATGACAAACGATTGTCAGCAGGTACAGTCCGAATCAGACTTTGATGAAGTGATAATGGTCTACAAATGAGTGTGAATTTACAAAAAATCGAGTACCTTGATATATGAATATGCAATCGACAACGATATAATCAACCGTGTACAAGAGATGACAGACCTTGCTATCACATATGATGGTAAATTTACATTCAACACACATATCAAAACTACGGTTGCAGGCGCAAATAGGGTGCTTAGTTTCATTCACAGAAATGGTAAAAGCTTCAAAATTGTTGCAACATTAAAATTGCTGTCAGTGACATTTTCAACACATTCTCCACCTCTCAGGTAAAAATTCAAAATATGAGCATTGTAGATATCGGTCTCTACTTCCAGTTGCCGTTTACAGAATTTGAATACGACCTTTTCCCTAAAATCGGCGCATCTTGCAAGATGTGCCCTTAAATTATTTATAGCGCGATTAGGCAAAAACTACACATCTGACAGAAAACATTTCGCGCACAGATGAACCACATATTATTATCTATCAGTTTCCGCAATATTGTTTATCCAGCTTCCGATTTATAAAAATTGTAAATATTTGAAAAATGGTCTCTTTTTCAAGGTTTTCCCGGATTTTCTTAGTGGAAAATGGTTTTGTATATCTCTACAAAAGTTTCATTGACTGTAAAACGATTCCATGAAAAATGTTTCAGATATCTTCAAAAAACCAAAAGAGATTGTAATTTTTTTCACTATTGCTTCTTTAAAAAATTCCACAAGGTGATTTTAATGGGACGAAAAATGGGGTTTTCATGAAAAAATTAGTATAGGCAATTTGCGTCTTTTATTTTGTGGGGCAAAAAATCTATACTCATAGCTTGGTTTATATTTTATAATTCGAAAATAAATTATGTTTACACAATATGATTGGATAGTATTGAACATTGAAATTGTTCCGTTTCAAGATTATTTTCCAAGAGCTCTCTCATTTAGATTTCAGAGCTGCTATTAGTGACATGACATATATTGACCTTTCATTTATCTCTGTAGCAAATTTCAATGATATTATTACCACGGTTCATTTTTTAAACAAAAACCGGAATCAATTTATACGATTAAAAATTGCCTATGGCCAATTTTCTTTCAGTTTTTTATTTTTTTTTGCCAGTCAAGTCCTTTCACTGAGTCTCCGTTGGTGCACTATAGTGTATTCACATCGCAAATACAGACGATGTCAACAAAAGCACGTGAACGCCAAATTAGAACAGAGGCGTATTATGGTCACAACACGTAGGTACGTTGTGAAATGTTTAACGTCACCCGAAACTAATACAAAACTTTACAATTAACAAATATTTAAAGTAAATAATCAATGTTGTAATCAAAAACACAAAATAAATCACTGCGTCAACTACAAAACGCAGCTTTAATAATTGTAATGCAACCAACCTGAGTAAAACTCTGCAAAGTCTGGACTGTCTGGTCAGGTTGATGTTCTAACGACCAATAGCATTGCGAGAATTGGTGATCACGAGGTGGACACGTGGCAAGCATGCATTGATCATTGTTTACATCGTACGTATTTGAAATGTGAATACACTATAGCATCGTCATCCTAACAACCAAGTAATGAGTGCTCTATTTCAGATTCTCTCCGATGTCCCCAGTGTACCAAGTCGTACACAAACGCGAACAGTTTACGAGCTCATCTATATCTCGATTGTGGAAGAGAGAATACGTACTGTTGTATGTATTGCTCTTCAACATTCAAGAGGAAACAGCATCTGATCAGTCACATGTCCCGAAAGCATTGAAACAATTTGTTGATAGGGTGACAAATTATATCGAAATGGATTTTGTTTTTAAATACTTTGTTTTTGCGAAATATCTGAAAAAATTTTATGAATACTGTTCCTTTGAAAAAAATATTCTGTCTGTATGATCAAATTTACGTGTGTTCAGTGCTATCACTGACTGATTAAATGGTGTATCTAATATGTTTCATTCTTAAATGATCCGCCTGTTAATCAGTTGTTCAGTAAAAGAAATTCAACTGACTTGGTTAATTAACAATCCAGCCTTCCGCCTTACCCTTTACCAAGTAGCACACCTATGTTGGAAAATTATTGGTACCATATTGTGAACATATTGGCGAAAAATTTGAAATGCAATATTGGCGAGAAAAAAATGTGATCATTCGGCGATATTGGTACAATATTACATGAATAATATTGGCGAAATTTTCTCGAAGCAATATTGGCCTCAAAATATTCGTACAATATCGCTGTTACAATATTCTGACAATATTGTCAAAATATTCAAACGTTATATTGTCGAGAAGTAAAATGTAATATTTTGCGATATTGGTCGAATATTGTTGAGACGTTTCAAGAATATTATTGCTGGCATATTCATGAAGCAATAATGGCCTCAAAACATTCATCGATATTGGTACTATATCATTTGGATATATTGGTGGAAGTGAATATACCTTGGTGAATTATTAAATGTTTTTTAGTTGATCAGGGTGACACCAGAGTCTGCCTTTTCATCGCCATGTCCAATGAGTATGTTATGTGAAGAATTCAATATATTTTCGTAGGTTTTAGAAGACGGAGAGCCATATAGTGGATTTTAATCCAGGTTTGGCCATGATATAATTTTAATATGTTTTATTGAATATTCGGCCAGTATTCAAAATTCATCTTAATCTAGATTTAAGAGACAATATTTATTCTAGATTTATTCTAGATGTTGAAAACATATGAGATAATATTGTTTTATCGATGTTGGTAAATATCATCGAATTAATATCGACCCAATATGAGTTATAACAATTTTGATATATAATTGAGAAGATATTCAACCAATGTGCTATCCCTACAATCGGTATGTCAGATCGCAATATTCATTCTAGATGTGGAAAACAATATGTAGACAATATTGTATTATCGAGATCGGTGGAAATTATTCAACCAATATATGTGAATATGTGACAATCTACATTCAGAACAGGTCCAACCAATATTCCACCATTATTATCAATATGATATTATTTTTTTAATATGCACCCATATTGGCCCAATATGAAACTTAGATTCAGCAGATATGATGTGCAACCTGAGTATAGGAGATCTTTGTGGTATTTTTCCAAAATTGTTCCTGAAGAAGCATTGCCAAATAAGTGACGAATATAATTCAGCGCTCGTAGACAGCAGTGGTTGTTTTCTGTTGGAGGGTTGAATGAGTTTTTCCCGAAGTCTAGCCCTAGAACCACACGGTGTTTCATTTATAACAAAGACCACTCTGTGTGATACTATGTGACCCCATGGACAATGGTGTTTCTGATGGAGCAGATTAAAATTAAAACCTAATTCTGAGAACAAAAATTTATATTCTCATAAACAATGTAAACATAGTAATTGTCTCTTAAATCATACAAAACTAAGATTTCGAATGAACTTGTATTTTCAGGTACCTTAACGACATGAAACAAATTAACTGTAGTACATAATATAATGAAATGAATAAATACCAGAAGCACTATACAACTATTTGCAATCAAAACGTATGTCATGGCAATGTTGAGTAACTATATAAGTTCTTTATTTCTTGTAACAAATGTTGCTTTGATTTGCTGGTATATTTTGAATGGAATGGTTCCAAAAAATCCTTGTTTGAATTCAGATGCCTTTCTTACTGTTCTCAGTGGTGGGTTGTTATGAAGTATCTTCTAAACCAAATTCATTATTTACGAATCACAAGATCTTCATATTCACTCTGCAATTACCTTTCTGGCTCACCTTCACTGTAATCCTAATATAGAGGATTTCAGAGATTTGTGTCAATGCGGAAGCGCTTATTTGTGTACATTTTGATCATTTCAGTCAAGAAACAATCGGTTGAAATGACTAAATTCAATCAACTCACATAAAAAAAATTAAATAACGTGAATAACACTGTGGGGTCTCATAGGACACCGGAAGTTTCTTGAAGTTGACTCACTTGTCGAAAAATGCAGTTTTTTGTCGTATGCAGATCTTTCAAATTTCATTCCATTATCTTCAAAAACAAGTTATATATAAAAAGTTAAAGGCGCGAGCCACCTTCCGCACACAGCGCCTGCATGTGGTTTGTGCTATCGAATGCGTAATATTTCCGAGGGCATTTAATAAAGTATCCGGTCTGTTTAAATAAGAGCAATTGGAGGTCTCATGGAACAAAAAATCGTAAGAGTCGTGATTGCAGGCTGTACACAATTCATTGGGGTTTATATGGTGAGAAGACCCGTTGCAAGTGAATTTTATGCTGAAATTATTACAAGTTCTAATTTGAGCGATCGTTCTTATTATTTTTATTGGTATATTTAACTGGAGATAGTTTTGTGGTAATTTGGAGATCGTAAAGTGCTGGTAGAGTGAGAGAAAATATGAATTTTGTGGTAAGGAAATATCTTGCGAATGTAATTTCTGGTAGTATTATGTGAGTATTTACTTTCTATTGCTTTTGAAAAGATTGAAGTCCAGTCGATTCCAAATATCTAGCGAGTCGATAGTCAAAGTATACTGTTTTACTTGGAGTGTCCAATTGAACCGAATATCGTTGTTGCTGAGATCGAGTGGCCTTAGGAAACAAAATTTTGGTAGTCGTCTATCATCCATTAGGAAGAGTCTACTAAGCCAGTTCAGAGTTAACTCAAATATATTGCAGGATATGCTTACACGACCGGTTTCAAAACGAACAATGTAGTTCATTTCATACACTGAGTAAATAAATCCATACATGATCATTACCCTAATTTCAAACGATTCCATCAACTTCTGGTGTACTATTTATTGAATCGCGAATCCTGAAACAATTTGTTTTCAAGGAATCCAATCCTTGGAAATGGTGAGCACGAAACCCCAGAAAAAAAAACAGCATTTCCGCCTAATTGAGCGACATTTTCCTGATTTAGTTCTGAAGAAGTGCCTGAAAAAAGGTTCCAGGAGATGTATCGTATGTTCTCATAGTACGTTGAGGAATAAGAAGAGGCGGGAAAGCAGATACATGTGTAAGGAATGTGATGTTGGACTCTGTATTTATCCTTGTTTTCGGATATATCACACCACAGAAACATTTTGAATATAATATTTGTTAATAGTTCGGAATTTGTTACTTCTTCCACCCTTTCGTCAGATAATGTTTTGACATCCTTAAAACAGCAGTTCATGATATTGTCGTAAATGTTGAATTTGAATTATTTTAGTGCATTGATCCATTCATCTTATTGTTTATTAATTCGTCCACGATATAGAAGTTCATTGTCATATGTGACCGACATTGAAATTAGCGAAGTCGCGTGACGAGCTAAAATCGTTGACCGAATGAACAAAACATATTTCCTTATATAAACACAAAAGGAATAGATTGAGGAGATAGTTAGTAATAGACTCCTGTAGATGAGAGAGCCCTAGCGCTCTGTTAGCCTTATAGGCTAGGCCCTTTTGGCCTTAGCTGTAAGTATTGGTTAAGTGATGGTTTTAGGTAAGAGTTTTATTTGTTCCCCATTATATTATTCAATGTCCCTTACTTTATAATGTGTATATAACTTTCCCCAGTATCCCTGTTGTTATTTAATAAATATTTATGTTCTGTTACTACCCCTTGATTTACTATAGCTACCACCTGTAGCTACCCCCCAAGTCGCATTTTGTATAAGGGAAGCAACCCCTTATACGGCTCAGGATTCTACCCTAGTATCCCTAGTCGCGACAATATGATAATAATAATAATAATTACAAATTTTATTTCACCAGAATATCATAGATGACATAAAATAACATTCAATAAAACAATCTTCAAGTGTGTTCAAAATTATTACATTCGTCAATAGAGCATATGGTTCGATATCCAAAAGTAATTTGAATACTTCATTATTATTGATTGATCAGATGTACGTTGGAAATTAATTATAAAGTTGTATGCAGTTATGGAGAGCTTCTCTTTTCGTAGAAGTAAGCCTATGCTGTGGGTGATTTTCAGTTGTTTGTCTTGTTCAATATATAAAAGTCAAGATTTTACTATTTTTAAGCATTCCTCTGCTCGTGTCTGTCATTTTCAGAATTTCCAGAAAACTCTCAACGATCTTATCTGAAAGACGAAGACATGTTTTGCATTTCTATTGCTCTCTTAAATAGTATATTGAAGTATAAGTGGATAAAAAGGTCTTTCAAACTCGTGCGATTTTTTGAGCAAGACGACTCAGCAGAATTATTTATTTGACACCAACAAAAAATAATATTTCATACCTTATAGTAGATTCAATAGTTGAGTGATAAATGGTTTTGTTTATTTCGTGATAATTGGTAAATTCAAAATCACTCTTGAACTGTACCATGCACAATACAGTTTAGTTGTGATGTACTTCATCTGTTTATGCAAAGGCAAACAGTCATCAGAAAATTTAGATATGGTCATTGATGACTGTTTGGCTTTCACGTCAGATGATATTTCTAATGTTTAATTGTCTAATTTGACGGCTGTAGGCTTTTGATACGGACATCTATTTGTTGTCAACAACATAACCTCTGTTTTGTTTTCATTCAGAACCATTCAGTTGATAATTTGAGAATAGTTTTCAGAAATTTTCACCACATATTAAAATATTTGTATCATCTGCATAACTAGTGAAATTGAACTTTTTGATGGTGATATTCAAGGTGAGGTCGTTCACATATATTATAAACTATGTTGGTCCAGTTATACTTCCTTGAGGAATACTTCTCTTGAATATTCTTTCATCTGATTTGATAATTTGATTATTTTTGGTATCTACAACTTTCTGTTGGCTGTCAAGCAAATACGAATGGAACCAATGCAGGGAAGATCTCCTGACGCCATATCTCTTCAATTTTAACAGAAGTATTTCATGATTTATACAATCATGCTTTAGATGAATCGAGAAAAATTCCAATAGTTATTCTTTTCGTTCTATTGTCATAATTGTATATTCTAAAGGAACTGAAAGATAGCTGTTTGGGTTGATTTGCCCTTTTGGTATCCATGTTGATATTGAATGTTAACATATTTTTATGTTTCAGCCATTGCATTAACCTGTTTCATATTATTTTTCTGATATGAAGTATAAAAAATTCAGTCTTCGTCATACATGTATCATGTATCATGGAATCATGATTCATGATTCCATGAATCATGAATCACTTGTCAAAGACTGATTCAAGTAATATTATCGTTGCTTCACAAGTACCTCACAAAATTAATTCAAGAGTGAAAATCGTTATACAAAATGTATATTGCATACAAATAAAAGTTATGTCGGTCAGTCTGCTGAGTGTGGGGATTGACCAGTTAGCCCCAATGTATGTACAAAAAATAAACAATGTACTTTTGACGATTTTGTGGGATAACGACTGTAAACTAGCGAAAAAAATGTAAAATCGAAAATACGAGGCATCAGTAAACTAAATGAAGGAAGCAGAATCGAATGCTAATGAATGTTTGACAAATAATGAATTTAAGCTGAATGCAAACAAAACGCCACATTACTTTTTCACACATAGATCAAAATGAATATATGTATTTATATTTTGGGTAAAAAATGGGGATGTTATTTATAAAAAATTGTCAAAAATCATTTACTTTATCAGAACTATTGAAACAATTTTGTCACTGTTTATCATTCACTCTTTATGTCCCATATTTCTTATGCAAAAAAAAAGAGTTTTTGGATTGCAAAGAAAAGTTTTGAGAGTTATTGCCAAAGTAGGTAAGCGGGAAGACGTTAAAACAACATTTATAATCAATGAACTGTTTATATTACCCTCTCCTTACATCTATGCGTGTATTAATTATGTAAAAAAATCCACTTGTATCTGAATCAAATTACCATAATACCGAAAAATCATAACAAATCAGAACTGAATTTATGATTCTGAATCACTTCTGTTTTTCAAAAAATTATTACGTTCCTATTTTATTTAATAAACTACCAGAAAATATAAAAGAATGAATATAGTTTCGTTAACAAATTACATGAGAATATATGCTTGAAAACGCTTTTAATAATATTGACGAACTTTTAGCGTTTTCCTCCAACACCAAATTAAAAAAATGTTTCGAAGGTATAATCTATATGTAGACAATAACTACAATTATGGTTATTCTAATCGAACTGTCTACTAAAAAACTTTTGCTTTCCCTGTGATATTTATATTGTAATTCTGTAATTGTTATTTGTTTATTTTGTGTTATCCGTATACATTTGGCAAAACCTTATAATATATTGTATTTTTATGGTGAATATTCTATTCTTGAGCCAAACTGGTGTTAAATTTGTTTTATTCAGTTCTGATACTGAAATGAAAGTACTTATTTGCCTTTGCAAAAGTCACTTTTGATGATAAAATATTTATAACCGAATTGTGAATATCGTGAAACAATCAGTATTGGATGTGTAATGTTATATTTTCCTAATCGTGTGCACTTTCTGCAGGTAATATTGGAGTTCAGTGTCCCAACTGTTCAAGAGTGTACAAAAATAAAAATTCTTTGTACACACATTTATCAAGAGATTGTGGACGACCCAAAGCACATATATGTCATATATGTGATGGCGAATTTAGAAGACGAGAACATCTGCGTGCTCATTTGTATAGAAAGCACAATGAGTTGAAATAAAAATTTGAAATCCGTCAATTATGGAAATAATTAATTCAGGACAAGAAAAATTTCCATTCAGTGGTGTTCTTTCCAGACTGTTGAGAACTGTGTAATTTCAGTTTCCAGACAACGGTTTTGTAATAAAAACTAATTATTTTCAAATATAGATATTTTCATCAACACCTGCTTTCGAACCCGCCCCAAATTGGATGTCCACAAAAACAGATTTTGCCCGTCACCCCACTGCAAAAATGTAAAATGATTTTATAACGTATACCCTTTAGGGTTTTGGTAGTTATAAATATAATGATCAATAACAACCAAAAAAATTAGCGCTATCGCGTGGAACTTAATGATGATAATAAAAATCATTTAGAAAATAAATTCAACTGTGGCGAATTATTGAGATCTAGGAATTCTAAGTAATTAAGCTTGTTACCTTCGACGTTTTCATCAAAGTTGGGATGTTCTTTTAACTTATGTTAGCCATTTGTTGAATTTACTTCCTTTTTTATATAACTCATATGATGTTCATGTATTCGACTTATGAATGGTCTACCTGTCAGACTTGCATATAATTTGTGGCAAGATTCAATTCAATTTGAAAAACTCCTTATTTTTCTGATTTTTGTGTCTCATCTCCATTGTTTTGGGTAAACCTTCCCAGTGTGTTGATTGTTCCATAGACTTCGCTTTAATTTTGTTTATGTGAAATTGAAGCTGATCATTGTGTAACTGGTCCTGGGGTGCAATTACGAACACTCGATCCGTAGTAAGTTTGACATATGTCAGATTTTATCAATTATAAAAACGAATACAATTCAAAATATATTGCAATTTGAGTCGATATCAATGGTCTATATGGTAGATATAATTCCATTCTATCTCTATTCAAAGAAATTTCATGATTTCGACTTCGTTTCGAATCGGGAACAACCATCGTTCTAGCCTACGTATCGTGACAGCTCTCTTATCGAGTGTTCATAATCCCACCCCTGAATAGGTGAAAATTCTGTAATTACTCTTTTTCCTAAATAATAGTGGGATAAACTTCTTGAATAGTCTTATAGTTTTATAGTGAGCATAAATCAACGTGATATTTTTGATATTTTGTTCTTTGTTGAAATTTTCTTCTGAAAGAGGAAAATTAACATGCACAAATGAACAAACATCCACTCTAAAAACAATGTTTTTATTGGTACAGATACGTAGATGAAGATGACGTTATAGTATTTTTGCAAGTTGCAGACAGAAAATTGGACACTTTTCATAAATAAATCAACACTATTCATCCATACATAAAATTCACAATAGAAGTAGAAGCAGAAAACTCAATTAATTTCTTAGATTTGATTATCTGAATCAAGTAACAAACATCACTTCGCAATTTTACATGAACATTCCCATACAGACATTATCATTCATGATATCAACATAAAATGTCAGCATACAATAGTATGATAAACAGATTAGTAAATGTTCCTTTTTCAGAAGAAATTTTTAACTAAATATAATAAAGCAAATAGCTGTAAAAAATGGATACCACGTTGATTTAATAGAAAATATTCGAAATAAAAAACTGTAAAAGAAGAAACGGGGAGGGTAAATACAGAACTTCAACCTATTCAGGACCAGGCTGACAAATAAAAATTACCTTCATTTCTATATATACAAAATTGAAAAATAGCCTCAGGATCAAACAACACGTATTGGTAAAATATTGGTACAATGTTGATTTCATTGAAAATATGAACAGGATGTTCATAAAGTCAGTTGTGGAATCAATATCTATCAGATGTAGTTCAAAGTCCAGCGTGGCTTTAGCCGGGGAAGTAGTTGTTTTCTGTAAGATATTACAAAAAAGTAACTTCAAATTTATCGTAGGGTATTTTCATTTCCAGAGGAGTCATGTATTGATTCAATATTCAATTGAGAATGTTTCTCTTTAAAACATGAATCCCTTCCAAGAGAGGTTATCTTGTACGATGGAAAATAGCGACTAATTTTCAACTTTCAGTCGCAGATGATTCCACAACTGACTTTATGAACATCCTGTTCATATTTTCAATGAAATCAACATGCCATACACATGACAGGTTTTATGTCAGAAAAATATTTTCAAAGTTTCACCGCACAAAAATTAGTTCAACAATTCCTCATTACAATGTGTAATTGCTTCTGAAGAGTATGTTTTCCAATTCTTCCGACCTCCCTGATGATCTTAGAAGAGTGAAATAGATTTATGTCGACCAAAATGTATTGGAGGCCTAGCGAAAGAGAGGCAATTTACGCATCAATGGAATTAGCGATATTCTGTGAGTGATACTTCTGAATAACATTCTCCTTTATCTCATTCATAGATAAGAATCTCCAATGGAAACTGGATATTTAATAAATAATCAACTATCTGAATGAAAATGCAAATTTTCACTTTCAGATTTTTTCTTTGAAGTTATATAGAGTCTTTGTCAATATCTATCAGATGTAGTTCAATGTCCAGCGTGGCTTTAGCCAGGGAAGTAGTTGTTTTCTTTTAGATATCACAAAAAAGTAACTTCAATTTTATCGTAGGGTTTTTCCATTTCCAGAGGAGTCATGTATTGATTCAATTTTCAATTGAGAATGTTTCTCTTTAAAAAATTGGTACAATATTGTGAACGTATTGGCAAAATATTTGAAACGCAATATTGGCGGGAAAAAAATGTGAACATTAGGCGATATTGGTCCAATATTACTTGAATAATATTGGCGAAATATTCTCGAAGCAATATTGGCCTCAAAATATTCAGCGATATTGGTACAATATCGCTAGTATAATGTTATGAAAATATTGGCAAAATATTCAAACATTATACTTATTGTCGAGAAGTAAAATTTGAACATTTTGCGATATTGGTCAAATTAAGATGCCTAAAAACTCTGGTGTGTCGAGTGATTCGATTTTGTTTAGATTTTTCAGAAGACAAATGAACAAATGAAATAGTGGTCGGCTTTTTTAGTCGTAGAATTTTAATCCTGTCAATATTCCAGGGATATGGTGATTGATGACTGTTGTAAATGTTATGAAATTTCAAGAAAGTTTGCTACAATTCAAAAGTGAATGATTGCATAGTGCAATTTCCTTGTATTGATAACTATTATTAATGTGTTTCTTAATTTTGCTGTATATTTTCTTAGACATTCATTCTATAACAATTAGATTTTTCTGATTGACTTGATGAAAACTATTTATAGTAATTGTACAAACTGCAATGAAATTCGATTCGATTCGATCACCACAAACATTATTCAATCAGACAGTGAAGAAGCTAATGTGCAGGCGAAACATGTCTGATTAAATGAAATCGTTTCATGTGTAGTTTGTACAATAATAATTTGATGTTCCGTTTTTGTATAATTTGTGGTCAATCCAGAGAGACGAACAATATAATTCATCTATATCTAGTACGAAAGTGAGTAGTTAGTACCACCATATTATGAAGATCTTGTATTATTAGAAAACATTTCAATGAAAATCATGGCACGAATATATCACACACGGAATCCCGCCATTCCCGCCTATATTATATTAGCACAAGATTGACAGGTTCTAATAGTGAAATTTCATGAAACTCAATTTCAATATTTCTAAATGAAATGCGTGGTAATTAAATAATATTGACCAATGTGCAATCACACTTTGATACACAATATAGTTTTTAATTCTAGAAACGATATGATAGGAATATTAGGCTTGCAATATTTATTCTAGATGTTAAAAACAATATGAAGAAAATATTATTTTATATATATCTTATTAAATATGATTGACCCAATATGAGTTATTATAATTTGTTGAATATAGTTGAAATTATATTCAACCAACTTTAACTTGGAAATACAATATAGTTTTTTATCCCTAGAATCGATATGGCCGGAATATTGGGATTGCAATATTTTATTCTAGACATTGAGAACAATATGTAGACAATATCGTATTATCGATATTGGTAGAAATTGTTCAACTAATATTTCACCAATATTATAAATTTAATATTGTTTTTTAAATATTCATCCATGTTGGCCTTTTTTCATTTACAATATATCTATATTGGCCCAATATATATAGTCCCAAGATATAGTCGATATCATGTACTACTTGCTTGGATGAGATTAGATTAGGTAGATTACCACTACCTTAATTAACTTAAATTGTATTTCAGTAAAGTTTCAACGAAAAATGTATTAGTTTACTTATCGCTATTTTGAGCAGTTACTGTTAAGACTGGTACAAAGACAGTGAAAATACAGGATTGTGAAAATTCCCATGAATTATAAGTAGATTATCAGAAATATCAAATATTTTAGAGATTTCACTAAATGTGAAACAATGTTTTGATGGTCAGGTTTTTCATCTATTTCTGTTTTCTGTCTACCTATTATTCAGTTTCTTAACTGCAATTCAAAAAAAAAATAACAGCTGTAAAGTTCTATACCAGTATTTGCCCAGTACTTGAGTACCTTTCGTCAGTTTATTTCGATGGAAGATCTCCGTCCTAATTAGTGATCTGGCAACCGTGTTCTACCCGTCTACAGTCGACTGCGTACGGTAAATATCTGATAGGTGATTATGTGGATATTGTGGAACGTGACCTGAAAGTATTTTAATATGTACCTACCTGTTTTTGAGAACGCAAAGCGTAGCGTATCGTTTCTCGATTTCACTATTAATGCTGTGGCACAAGAAATACCAGTTGAAATGTGATTAGTTTTACCAGTGTGTGAAAGAAAGATATTGGCTATTTTTGATCATCTTGATAGGTAGTATCTTCATAATTGAGTATGTAACCGTTTTTACCAATTATTTTATAAGTGTCAGTATATGGAAATTAGAAATTAGTTGTCATATTGTATTCAGCTATTTTCAAGAGCAGACTACAAAACTTCGTGCAGTAAGACATTTTGAATCACGAGTCCTATGCTCAGTTTCTCAGTCTTTTTCATTTGATCGCATCTTAGCATATCTCTGACTGAACAACTGAATCTCTGATTCAGTCTATTGGTCTTCCCTTGAATAACGGTACTTGGGGGAAGTACTGGTACCTACTCAAAATCGTGAAAAATGGACAATAACGCTTCCGTTGCACGTTACACGATTCTTGTTTGATTAAACCAGTGATTATAGTAATTATAGATATGTTATTGTGATCTTAATGGTTATAAAGAAGATACTAGGGGAGAGTGGGGCAATAAGATATGTCCAGATGGTGTGATGCTTTTAAGTTTATGTTGCTGATTTTTTTATACCAACCATATTTTGGTATCTATGAAAAAACTAAAATAATATTGATAATAATACTCTCGAAAATGGGATTCTGGACGCCTGTAGTATTTTCCCATTTATCTATTACTTAATTTCTTAAATTTTCAACGTTCTTTGAATCAACAAAATTTTTCAAGAGGTTTGCTCCTATTGTTCGATTTTTCATTTTTTCAACGTACTTTTGCAATATAGACCAAGCCATAGAGGTTTTTTCCCCACAAAATAAAAGATGCAAATGGCCTATTCTAATTTTTGTAACATAGTTCGTTAATGAAAACCCCGGTTTTCGCCCAAGCAAAGTCGCTTTGTGGAATTTTTTAAACAGGCAATAGTGAAAAAAATTACAACTTTTTTGGTTTTTTGGAAATATCTCGAAAATTATTCAAGGAATCGTTTTACAGTCAATGGATCTTTTGTAGAGATTTATTAAACCTACTTCTACTTGTATCCTACTTGTGTATTATGCTTCATACATGTAAATTATCAAATAGGTCAATATTTCACATATTTCAAATTATTATTTTATATCTCCTATATATTTCAATGTAATCCAGGCAAAGTCTATCATTAAAATAAACAGGGAATTTCTAACTCATAACATGTTACCAGTAAACAAAGTTTGTCCTATAATCCGATTTAATAGGTATCTACAATTACCTAAGCTTTGCCGGTTTCTCCAAATTGTAATTGATTGGAAATCCCTAGGATAATCTTTCGGCAATTTTATTTACGGATTTCAATAGTCACAACCAGTCAACCGACAAACACAGTTCATTCTTCGACTTTAAAACGTTCGGTCGACTTTCAACTAAAACTTCACAACAGTGGCGTAACCCCTCCCAGAAATCTTCCAAAGTTTCGACGATTTGGCAATTTGCCATTTTGTTAAATATTATTTATCATTTGTTATAAGACTTTTTATAGACCATCTATGCTTGGAGAATAACCCATCCAAACTGATTCCATGCATTTTGAATCGGTGAAATGTGTTTCAAAGGCTTTTCCAAGTTTTAATGTGCAATCTTCATTATTAATTCAAAGGAACTCATGTGAATCAGGATTATAAGATCTTGGAGAATGTCCATGATCAAAAGTAATTGGAAATGAAACCAAATATAAATTAACAAGGGGATTTGTAATCCAATTACCTACATGTAAAGTACCTGAAATTGTACCTAACCATATTATATGGCCTAATTATTTTTCAATTGTATCTTTGAAAGTAGATTCATATATAAATGTGAGATTTCACATAATTATCAGTTATACTGAAAATGGATGATCATATAATTCAGTCTTCCGCATTAACCTATACAATAGGAATATTCATCGGCAAGTCTCCAACAGAAAACAACTACTGCACCCCACGACCATTGAACTATAGGTATCTATTGAATTCTTGGCAAAGTTTTCTACAAGAACTACTTTGCAGTGCTCATCATCATCATCATTCATTTTGAATTTGTGCTGATGAATTTGAATTGTATTATTTGATAGTCTGTTTTTGTTAAGTTTTGAGTGTTACATTTTTGTCGTTGCTGAAAGACCTGATGACAAGTGAACATTATATGAACTTGGATTGAGTCCTTGCTCAAAGACACATGGAAAAATTTTCATGTATAGGATATGGAGATCCATACTGTATGATCTGCTACCAGTACAGTATTCAAATATTGTCCATATTTTAATTTGGTGTCTGACAAATCTTTTCTCATCTTGGCTAGATCATTCTGTTTTTTTATGATTGTCATACCCTGACGGAATCCTGTAAAACCGTACTTTTTTGTATAACGAAATCAAAAGCTTCAACTACTTTAACTAGTACCAAAACACATGTAGAACATACAACCGCCATCATTGTTTAGCAACCGACCTTGAAGATTGTGACGTCAGCCGCAGATGGTCTATACTAGCCCCCACCCCCAAAAAAAATTTTGGCTACGCCACTGGTTCACAACAACTACATAGTGCTTCGGCTGATAGAGAGCTGCCCGCTTTACACTGACGGGTAAAGAAACCGTCTGCTGGGCATGAAATATCTTTATTGGTGTTGCCCCAAGTCCCATAGATGTAGTTTTCGAATTTCTCCGGTTCGAGGTCAAGTAGGAGGGTGGGAGGTGGGCGTTTGTAAACCAGTCAGTTCGTGCCCGTTTGCTGGTTTTACATTTTGGTAAATATGGCCCTGGACATACCTTCTGCCAAGTTTTACCCGCGAACGAGGTCAAGATCCAGATTTAAGCCGAAAAAACTGCGATTTTCGAAAATTTAGTAGAGTTCTTTAGTTTCTGAATAAATAACTGGATGAATTCAACTTAGCAACCAATTATTCGCATTGTACTTTGGAACTAAGGCATTCATTTACATGAAGTCCTAAAAACTTTGTTTTCTCATCATAAAGAAGCAATTCATTTTCTAAATAAATGTTAGGGTCTATATAAAGAAGAATTTTGTTGAACTATGAGTTGACGCCATTGATCACATCAGAGCATTTCTGTTTCAGAATATTTTCATTTTTATCAGAGACTGTAACAGTGGTCTCATCAGCAAAAACCACAAGAGCACCTTCTTTTTTTCCATGCATAATTAATTTCATTGGCGTTCAAAATGACCAACACCGTAACTAAAGCAGATCCTTGCGGCACACCAATAATCATATTCAAGGTATCAGAGCGAATAACAGAATTATTATTGTGTTTTCTGTACTGAATGCTCACGTACTGTCCCCGCTCTTTGACAAGTTCATTCAATTTTCTCATCTTATAAATAATATTTTGCTAAGAACTATCCAATGTACTTAATTGTTAAAACTGTTTTTTTTTTCTTGTTAAAATTGTTTTTCCGTCAACCAGCTGTCGTCCCCTTACGAACAGCAGCCCTCAGAAGTCTAAACTTGTGCGAGCTAAGGATTAACGAGGTCTTACCTTTTTACGTGCGATTCCTAGCACTTTCTCGGGCCATCAGAAAAAGTTCTGCAGTCGCTAGGGTTTGAACCTTTGACTGGCAGCCAAAAGTGATTGAAACAATGTCGCTTTAACTCGGCTACCTGTCCCCTACAGCTGTACTACAGCTGAATTATATTGTCTTTGTCAATTAACAAATTGAAAATTGTGTATTAGTTCTCCGTCAAATCGGCACCTAGACGAAACAGCACGTGTAGACATGAATGTTCTCTCTAGATATGTGTTTCGGCCCGTTATAATTTTCAAACGAAGTAACCTTGCTATAGTTTTCAGCGCCATTCCCAGTGCTGCACTTGATTCTCTCCTAGACAGTTTATCTTCTCCGCCAATGAGTAGAAAGAGAACCTCTCTCACTAACAGCCAACAAGCTATTTTGCAGAATGCTTTCGATATAGATCCGTTCGTGGATAGAAGTCGTGTGCCAGAATTGATGGAAGAAACCGGATTGGATCGAAAGTGCATCAAAATCTGGTTCCAGAACAGGAGACAGAAACTGAAGAAGAAACCTGCGTCAGTCAAGGGAGACCAAGTTTAATGTTCCTCATAGTCCAAGAGCTCGTGAACCCTCTGAGTAACGGTCTTTCTGTAAAGCTGCGTATTTTTCTAGTGATGAGTCGTATAGACCAGGGTCCCACGCCTATTTTCAATCATCATTAATAATAGGCTGAATCTTCATGGGTAGCTTCATTTTGCCGAGACGCACAACTTTTTCCTCTACGAAAATTGTCGCTAATGGTAGCTAATAAAGCACGCAGGCGGTAATCATGTCCATTTGGTGAGTGCAGAAAAGTCATCATAACAGTTAGTTTTTCAGTTGAACCTAGAGATGATTCGATAAAGTACTCGATAAAACTTTTGTCCTACAAAATGGATGGTAGGACTGAATAGTACCCCACTTCCAATATGTACCAATGACGTGGTCATAAGAAATCATTAGTAACCAGCGGATTTTTTTACCGTTGCTTGGTTGATATTTGTATAATTGAATGGTCATATTGTCCTACAAATTGAATGGTAGGTGTTCCCAGTCCTACGCTCCGAAATTGTCAATTCCATGGTAAAAAAAAATTTTTAGTAACAGGCTGAATCTTAATGCGCAGGCCTCAATCATGTCGATTTGGTGAGTGCAAAAAGTCGTTAATAACAGTTAGTTCTTCAGTTGAACCTCGAGATGATTCGATGAAGTACTCGAAAAAACTGTTGTCCTACCAACTGGTTGGTAAGACTGAAATGTCCTCCACTCCCAACTTGTACCAATGACGTGGTCATAAGAAATCATCAGTACCCAGCGGATTTTTTTACCTTTGCTTGCTTTATATTTGTATAATTAAATGGTCACATTGTCCTAGGTAGGTTTTCCCAGTCCTACGTGCAAAAGCCGTAGTATACAGGGTGCTCCATTATGTTCTTGTACAAACTTGAAATAGTGAATCTTTGGCTAATTACAGAATGAAAAGTTCAAATGTCCACAGATGCTTCGTTTAGGAGATATAGGGTATTGAACTTGAATGTTAAATTCAATTATTTTGAATAACTTTTTGAAATAAATTTGCTATCAAATTTAATATCTTCTTTTGAACTAGACTGTTTGAGGCCTTTGGAAACACCATACATCCTATTTTACCTTAGAGCAGATTTTCACAATCAGTCTTTCAAGAGACTCTCGAAATTCGAGATTTCTCATCTCGTCTCGTCTCGATTTCGAGACGACACTAATCTTTTTTTTTTTCGAGACGAGATCGAGAAAAACACTTCGAGCTCTGAATACGCCAGAAAAGAGAAAATTAAAAATCATGCTAAGAAATTATTTTAATTCATTTCAAATATAAGAACATAACAAACCAAAAAAATTACAAGATAACAAAGCAAATAAAAAGAACAAAGGTGAAAATGAATATTTTCATACTCTTAAAGAACTTAAACGTCTCAAACTATTAAAAACTATCAAAAAAGATTAACACGAAAATTAAATTTAAACACTCAAAAATTAACAAAACATAAGAAAATAAATGAAAAATACACATAGTTTTCTAACAGATAACAAAATTGTTGTTTACACACTTGTAAATATATCTTGGTCACATAGCCAAGAATTCAAACACAGTAAAAGTTGAGCCGATTCTCCAGTTAATCGGCTTCGTTCTTTTCTAATGGTTATAATAATAATAATGGTAATAATTGGAGTAATATCGATAATTTTTCAACAGACTACTGTTTGGATTCTAAAAAATGAGTTTGTTGCTGGTGCTGGTACATTCTTCTCTCCTCGAACGAAGAAACAATTTTAAACTTTCTCCTTTCGTACCTAGGTGAATTTTGAATTTATGGATAAAAGATTAAATGAAAACACCAAGGATTCATTTAATTTTTTATTTTTGGAACAATATTGTTTATTTTTGTGCTGATACTTGGCGCTTTTTTTGTTATACGTGGCTTTTAGTTCATAGCATATAGCCTCTGTATTTTAACGTAATTTTTTTAATAGAAAAAGTTTAATACCCTGTATTTTGGTGCAGCCTTGGCCTTGTGTTATACGTTATAACCTATAGGTACATAGCATTTTTTAATAAAATTCAGTTTTTGTTTTAGAGACTCTCGAAATTTCGAGAGTCTTGAATCGATGATCGAGACGAGACAAGAAATTGCCTTCGAGATGAGAGTTCATGTCTCGATGAAACCCTAAATTCGTCTGATCTCTTCAATTATGAATTTCAGCTCTGCAGACGATGTGGTGTTGCAGGTTTTTCCGGGTTTCCCTGCATCTGTGAAAGCGAATGCGCCATCATTTAAGCCGCCCCGGAGGGCAGATTGATTATTTAAATGTTTTCACTTTGTTATTGTAGTTTTCAATATATTTATGGAAATTATGAACGCTAAACAAAATTTCTCACTTTTTTCATAAACCTCTTAGGTAAATTATGATATTTTTGAATTGAACAAACAATTATAAATTGAAAGTAACATTACTTTACGAATGAAAGTATATTAAATTAGCTAACCCACAATTTCAAAATAATTCGTTATTTTGAATAATTTTTGTAGGACTAGCGATACATGCCCGTTTTTTTGTAGGACACTGTATTATTTAGGTGAAGAAAACACTAAACTTTCATGTGTTATCATTGTCCTACAGTTACTAATTTTTTTTTACAATGAAATTGACAATTTCGGAGTGTAGGACTGGGAACACCTACCATTCAATTTGTAGGACAATATGACAATTCAGGTTAAATTTATTGAAAATATGAACAGGATGTTCATGAAGTTAGCTATGAATCATCTGCGACTGAAAGATAAACTTCAGTCGCAATTTTCTATCGTACAAGATTACCTCTCTTGAAAGGGATTCATGTAAAGGGAAACATTCTCAATTGAAAATTGAACCAATACATGACCCCAAGCAACGGTAAAAAAATCCGCTGGTTACTAATGATTTCTTATGACCATGTCATTGGTACATGTTGGGAGTGGGGGACTCTTTGTAGGACAAAAGTTTTTTCGAGTACTTTAACGCATTATCTCAAGGTTCAACTGAAAAACTAACTTTTATTAATGACTTTTTTGCTCTCACCAATTCGGCATGATTGACGCCTGCTCAGTTTATTAGCTACCACTATCGAGAAATTTTCGTAGAGGAAAAAATTGGGCGTCTCGGCAAAATGAAGCTACTCAGGAAGATTGTTATTGATTATTTTTGAAAATATGTGTGGGATCCTGGGTCTTAAAGCATGTTAAGTACGGTATTAACGACCTGGCAGTGATCAGTCGTGCACGTCATCGCCCCTTAGATATTTGAAAGAGTAAATAAAAAATAATTAAAAAACATTTTGCGGCATGCTTGAAATATTCACATGATTCAGTTCATTCACTCAAAGTACAAAAAATAATTGGCAGGCGATTTCGATGAGCACAAGTACCTGGCAGGTGAAACACACAGATGAGTTAAAATAAACTTTGTCTTGTAAAGCTGAAATTTTCATATATGTTTTAGTAAGCGATTTAGAAAAAGTGGGTACAATGACAGGTAGTTCTGACTAGCATAAGTCCTCGACATACGAGAGGAAAGATGCTATGGGAACGCGAACTCAATGATGCGAAATAAATGACAACACGTGGAGATAAAAATCATGAGTTACCTGAAATGTGTTCCTTATCTTCACTTGACTTGTTTTCGGCAGTATCAGTAGACTGATGTGAGAGTATGTCATAAATTCCCACACCAATTAAAATCATAGTGGTCATCGATCAAATTCCAACTATTATCTTCAGGTGTATGAACAGTTGGCTCTTTCAAAAGACTATTCCGCCAGATAGTTGAACTGTATACAGTTCTTAATAATTGTTGTCGCAGTGCCCGTTGGCAAGGAGGTAAATGACCTCGCACCGTTTCAATGGGAAATTGGCTTTCGGTAAATTTGCTCAATTTTTTTATATATTGTAGAACTCAAGATGCTGATCAAATGTCCCCATTGTGCCAACGCTCAGAATTCAACGGTTTAGATTACTGGGTGCTGATATTACCTTTTCCAAAATTTCAAATGGCCATTGTGAAGACCCAAGTAGCAATTCAACGTTGCGGCGACGTGTTTAAAAAAGTTGCGCAACTAAACATAAGTTGCGTTGCCGACCTCAACACAACGTTGTCACAACCCTGTTTTGCACCAATTTGGTAAATCATTTTTGGGTTTTTAAAACGTTTCAGCTCCAACTGTAAGTAGCTGATGGTCTTTTTCTAAACCTTGCTGGGTTCACTTGAAAACAACTTCACACCAGCGCCCTCTCGCGCAGCGATGGTGTTTGAAACATAGTTAATTTATCAACCAAATAATTACCGATGGCCAAAATGGACACTTAAGGAAAACTTTCTGTTTTTTTTTATTATTATTAGATGGCGGGGCTAGCCAGTGGCTGAAGTTCTTTATAGAACCTTTCTGCACCCCGCTATCAGGTCCATCTCGTGAGTACTCCTGATCTCTTAATGAACTCCTGGAGATTCTTCACAAGGTTTTCCTGCGGGATGGTATCTTCTGCACCACAGTGTCCGAAGATATCTATCCTCATACGAGCCAGAGCATCGCATTCAAACATTATGTGGGAGGCTGTTTCGTCCTCATCATCACAAAATCTGCATTGTGTGGACTCTGTATCCCCAACAGTTGCAGGTGTTTTCTCAGGTGGCAGTGGCCTGTCATCAGTCCTACCACCTTCCTGAGAGAGTCTCGGTTTAGTTCAAGAGGGTGTCTTGATAGCCGGTCGGTTGGCCCCATCATGATCTTTTTTCCGTGAGTATTGTCTGAGGTGCTCTCCCAGAGAGATTGGTGATGGTTTTTAACCCATTTCTTTGTGTCCTGCTTGATATCCCCAAACGGGATTCCGCAGGCTGTTTCTGGTCAAGTGAGAGTTGTTGCTGCCCCCGCTCTTGCTAGGGCATCTGTGCTCTCATTTCCCTGTATGCCCTTATTACCTGGTACCCAGGCAAGTTTTACCCTGTTCTGTGCTCCCAGGTCGTTAAGGTTTTGGTGTGCCTCTCAAACCAGTTTGGAAAAACTTTCTGGTTACCCGTTATATTTTTATGCTCAAGATACCCGAAAAAATAACGAATTCGAAACAGAAATTGGCAACGCATTACATTTTACTGTCAAATATACTATTGTTTCATGCCAAAAAACACGAGGGCTTTTAATATGTTGCGAACCTTTCGAAACTCAAGAATAATGAAAAAATCATTTCGATGAACAATATTCAATCTAGATAATGATTTAATCTCGAACTAAATGGAATACATATGACATTTCTAGAAAACATTATTTATGCTTGTTTACGTCCAAAATTAGAATGATCGGGCATGTTTCCAAATAGAATTACACTTAAAACATGGCGTAGGAGTATAAAAGTCGTCAAAGCGACTTTCGATATCAAATAACTGAAAATATACTAACTTTCAACGTTAGTCTTTCAGGCAATTAACTTTATACCCGGAGCGCGACTGAAGTTGCTCATCCGACCAAAAACTGAACCATGTACAACCAACGAAAAATTTAAAGTTAGGCTTTGAAATTCAGCTCTCCAAACTGTCTGTCTTCATGAGGGCTTGTTTCTGTGAAGTTTCTCCACCACGTAATTTGTTTTTTGCCTGTAATAGGAGGCAGTCCATAGAATTCTCTTATCGTTTCCGATTCAAAAGTTAGGTTAGGATCATTCCAGTTTCTCTTCTTTCACTATATACTTTTTTTATCAGGCAATTTAGCCAGTACCTAGTACGTCCTTGTCACTAGGATAAAAAAATTAATAAATTATTATCTAAATATCGCCGGTACGTCCTCTGTAGTTAATATTTGGAAAAAGGTCATAACATCTGTATTTACATATTCGAGTTATGCAAAAGTTGGATAGACATAGATTATGTCGAAGAGATTGGTAGGATCCGCATGTATATTACATATTTTAGATCAAAACTGTGAAATTCTATGGAAGGAAAATCAATTTATGACGAGGTAGTATAAAACTGAAACGAATGATGATGAGACCAACTTACAGAAAGTAATGATAGACTCAGAGAACCTGATTAACTTGTCCCTCTCTATGTGCAGCATCTTCTGGGTTTTTTAATTTAATTCATTCTCATTATTTTCAATTATTGGAACCCAAACAGTTGTATTCTCGTTTCGTAATGTTCTTTTCTGATATTTATTATTTATCAGTGCATATGTGGTTGAACAATTTCGGATAGGTTGTGAAACACCGTTTATATGGGCGTTGTATGGTTCTCAGCCGACTAATAAACATATGTTCCTTTCCATATACATAGAGATGAGATTAAACTGTTGAAATTATAGCGTATGTTCATCAGCATCATAAGTTTTACAATATTATATTATAATTCAATGTTTTTATTTAATTTTTTGCAATATTCCACCTATATTACTCAAGTTATTCTATTACGTGTATTAAATATAGATTCATACATATTATTTAAAATATCAGGAAATTGTTCAAAATATTTCATAAGATTTGTTTCAACGAATGTGTTTATGGAAATGCTTCAAAGAAATCATCATCACTATTTTTGATACACCCTGTATATTTTGTGTATCTGCAGAGTGAATCTTCATCATAAACGATCGAGTTTATCATCGAGTTATCCAGAATTCAATGTATTTGGATACGGATGGAAACGGATGCGGCTTCATGAGAAATATAACGTATTGTATATAAAATGTCAGTCTGATGATTCAGAAGATGCTAACATCATCAATTGGCTTTGGTATTTGTATCCTTCGAAATATCTGAATATTAATGAAAGTCCAAGCTCAATTTTTTAGAAATCACTAATAAACCTGCTAGCTCCGGACTAACCCCGTATATCGTCGGTATGTGTAGAAATTTTTATACTTTATACATAGTTGATTTGGTTTGTAGATTCGAAGAAATTTCTTCACAATGGCCATTAGGAATTTTGGAGAAATCAACTTCAGCACCCTGTATAATCTAAACCGTTGAATTTAGAGCTTAGGCGCAATGGACACACTTGATCAGCATCACGTGTTCTACAATATAGAAAAAATGCTAGCAAATTTACCATAAGCCAATTTCCCATTGAAATGATGCGAAGTCCTTTGCCGAATCATAACTGATAGTAGATACTTTAGTACCTCGTGTCATATACGTAGCTATATATATTTCATTACGTGCATTATTTACATCTTTCCTCTTGCCTGTCAAGGACTTTTGCTAGCCAGAAATGCCTGCTATTGTACCCACTTTTTCTAAATCGATTACTAAAACATATTTGTAAATTTCAGCATTGTTTATATAGAAGTAAGATAGTTAGCCAACCTTATGGGATTTATATTGGATACAAATGGATGCGACATGTAGATGGCGACAGTGATCTCGCATCCAAGTCATGTCGTAACTTCAGTGATCGGACCTCCAAGTCATGTCGTAACTTGATTGAAACATTGGGACAGCATTAAAATCAGGTTATTTTGAAGAAACCTGCATTGAAATTACGTCAAATATTCATGTTTGTAACTAATCACGCTAGATGACACTCGCGTTTGGGTCCAATGCCTTTTCCACAGGCATTGACTAACTATCTTACTATTTAAACAATGATTTCATCTTTACAGGACAAAGTTTATTTTAACTCATATACTGCACACCTTTCTATTTACCTCTCAGGTAATTGTGTTCATCGAAATCACCTGTCAGTTTTTTCTACGTGTCAGTGAATTAACTAACACATATTGAAATTTCAAGCGTACAGCGCCAAGTTTTTTTTTTTAAATTTAATCACACTTTTAAAAATATGAGGGCTGATTACGTGCAGGGCTGATGTCTGCCAGGTCGTTGTTACCGTACTTAGCATGCTACAACTCATCACTAAAAAACATTCTAGCCTTGCAGGAAGACCGTTCGTTACTCAGAGAATTCACGAGCTCTCCGTCTATCGAGTGAAGCGTTTGCTCTCTTTAGGAAATAGTTGAATTTAACCTCTAGAATTAGGTCTATAGTAAAAGTCATAAATGCATGATCTTCACTTCACACAGTACATATATACAATAACTGTTACGTAGTATCGAGACGTACCTATTCAAAAGACTGTTCTCTAATAGTTTAGCTCAAATGAATGCAAATGGAGCTCATTTCTGAATATGTTTGTTTGTTCGTATATGCGTATATACTTCCTTGACACAAGTAATATACCCAAAGGCATAGCCCGTCCGGGTAGAGTAAGATAATTTTATTATTTTCCATAACGTATACAGGGTAACAATTTAAATCGTACAATTTGAAACTGAAAAAAATTCTTAGCAGTATGTGAATCTTCGAAAAATTTAGATAAATCATAAGTACATCATGAAAAATCAAGACGACTCAGTGAAAGGTCCGGAAGGAGGGTGGGGGTAGCTATATATACTTTTTCCTACGACCACATAGGAAAATAACGTATATCGCACCGTACAGTCCCGCGGAAAGTGGCTCATATCCACAAACGTGCGAAATACTTTCCGCAAGCGTGCGGAAAGTATTTCGCACGTTTGCGGATAAGTTGTCAAATGCATAATTTCTATTAAGATTTACCAAAGTCAAATTGTCAAATATATAATTTCAAGTTAGATTTACTTATTTAATATGAAAATTTGAAGAAATCTATTTGAAAAGATTATTTTTTTTCATTCAGAAGGCCGAAACTCTACCAACTGATACTATCTAAAAATCAGTATATATACTATCTAAAATCCTACCAACAAAATCTTTAAGCAATCTATTTGAGAAGTGTCATTTTTTTCATCTTCTTAAAAAAAAAGTTTCCGCGGACGAGGATCGAACCCGGGTACTCTACGTCAGAAGTCACGTCGAGTCCCGCTGCTCACCAACTGAGGTATTGGACACATATTATGACAAGAAAATATATTGTATTAGAGTGTATTTTGATTAGTAATTATTATCAAAAATAAAAGATGTCTAATTATGATTTTGATCTCGTCGGTATTATATCATAAAGAAAATATTTTACTATGTCGTCTTTAATTATAATATTTTTATTCATTATTTGGTAAAATTATTATGTGGTCGTAGGAAAAATAGTGTACATTACTCGTGCGAAAGTGATTTTTCACACTCGTGTTTGCCGCACTCGGCTTACGCCTCGTGCCACAATATTTCCCACTCGTGTGAAAAATGTCACTTTTCGCACTAGTAATGTAATATACCATTTTAGCGTCGGATGTTGCTTTTTCACGATTTGTGGCTGAAATAGACATTCTATTGAGAAAAGTTCGGGTCAAATGTTGGTAGATAATTGAAAAATCTGAAACTCTGTGTCGGGTAATTCACAACCTTACCTCAAAATTAACGAGAAAAACGCTAAAAACAGTTTATCGCATATTCAACGATAATTTATAAACGAACAATACATTTTTTCATGACATCTCAATGTCGAGGTTTCAACGATGAAAATCAGCATTGGTAAAGCTAAAAAATTGAAAATTTGTAGATCAACTTCATCGATTGAAAATTAGACTTTTTTTATTTTAAATTCTTATACAATTGACAAACAATTTGCTTCGAAAAAATTGTAAACATGAAAAATTTAATTTCCACTATAAGTGTCTATTTTTTTCTGGAGATACAATTTATTAAAAACAGTTTTTGGTTTTTTTTCGTTAGTTTTGAGGTTATGTTGAAATGTTATTTAGTTTTATATTATATAAATATTTACAAATTTTACGTTGAACTTTTGTCGATAGAATGTATATTTCAGCAACAAATTGTAAAATTCCATCATCCAGCTCTCAAACTGCTACTACTACATCTACTCACACAACTTCCGTTACTATATATGACAGCTTTTATACACAGTGTGATCAATTTAACATGGAAGCACATTAAAACAGATATCTTCCAACCATCTATACATTCAATAAGTCCACTAGGAGAATAAATATCAATAATGAGTTTTTTAGGGCCAGGTATTCTGATATTTCGAAGTCAATAATCTCAAAGAATTAATAGCGATTTGAAAAAAAATCAAATTTCATTTTAATTGGTCTACAGATTTCGACGAAAATCGTATCAATAATATTTTGAGGCTTCCTCAATCCAATGGTGTAGTCTGACTTCTGATACAATTTCTGAAATTAAATTTAAGGCTTGATTGATCTGAATAATTTTCAAATTTTATACCATCTTAACTTTTTTATTGATTTCAACGTTATTCTGGCATAAACCATATAAAAATATTATGAATCCAGTGGTTTAGTCAGGTTTTTAAAACAAAGATTGCTCAATATTTCTTTATGTTTTTTATTATTGTCCTTGAAAATTCGTGAAATTTGGTGGCCTAGTGAATTTTTTTATTGTCTACTTGATGAAAAAGAAGTATTTTTCGCAACCATTACGTGCATGGTCCTTGATATCATCGATCCGTCATTCACCTTGATTCACCGAAACATGTTCAGGCATTTCTTGATTTCTTTTTTGGTCTTAGCATGCCATGTTGTCCACACTACGATACTGTGTTGGGTTGAGTCAATCGTATATGGTACAAATAATGACAGTGCTCTCAAACATGCTCAAAATTTACTATGTATGTATTAGTTGATGTCCAAGTGAAATATAATCCAGAAAATTGTTTAAAAGAGGTACTTATAAACTTCCTCAAAAATACGTACATCTACCTTCTTCTGGACTTTAGAAAAATTATTTTATATAGTTTGTGGATGCGTTGGATAGCAATAGATTTGAAATAATCAGACAAACAGTGTCTTTCCAAACGTTGGCAACAAAGGGGAAAAACTTTTTGAAATAACTTATTTTGAAGTTTGAATGGGGAGTCAATTTCTGCGTAAGAACAAGAAAACATTGGTTAGATACGTAAAAAAGTTCATTTTTTTTTCTGCCAATGAGTTTCGCGTCATTTCAGCACTGACAGAAATCGATTTAAACAAATTTCTATAGCAAATAGTTGAATCAATTATACATCAACTTTCCTTCAAGTACAAAATAAATATGAAATGGTTTTCTCGTTTTCTGGAAGAAAAATGATTTTTCATCAACTTTCAGCAATTGAAAGTTAGTAGCATTATAGAGCTAATGATATAAAGTAGATAAAAGGAAAAAGAAAATGTGGCTAAGCCGTAACCTGTAATTTCTCATATTGTTATCAAGCTACATCTATGAGAACAAATAGTATTTCTCATTTACCACGCGAGTATTTTCAATCCTAGATGCGTATTTCGATAACCAAGCTTCGTCATTAGAAATACTATACCGCCCAGTAGTAAAATTTGTAAATACATTATTTTTCAATTTTTTTCTTATGATGCCAACATTTTAAAGGGCACTGTATTGAGATATTTAACAAAAAGCTTTATTTTTTCTCAGTTGTGATCTCTCACTATTGTCGCATTTTATATTATATCAAATGTTCCATTAGTAAATAAAACTGAATAAACATAGACTTAATATAGAATTTAATTGTTCAATGGTATGTGAATGTTCGTATATAGTAAATATTAGTACGAGAGCTAGCAACGTCGGGAAAAAAAAATTCAGGTAAGCCAGTCATATGGGCTATCTGGCTGGCGGTAGAGGTTGCGTTCATCAGTGCGCATCGTATCTGTACAGGTAAAATATTGATTTCTCAAATAAACTTGAGAGAGTTTCTTTTTTATTATTATTTATTTCAATTGAACTTTTTGACACTTGAATAAATTATTGCCAGATATTTTCGTCGTTTTTAAAACTGTGCCAGAAAATTTTATTCAAAATATTTTAGTATGATTGAAATTTTTATTCGATGTTTTTAAGTTTTATCTACGAACCCAAAATCAATTTGCCAAACGATAATTCAGTTGTTAACCTCCAGAAAGACCGATTTAGTTTTCAATATGATTTCACAGACCCCATTGAACATGATCCACTGTGAGGCATCAACGCATCGTCGGCCACTGCATACAGCAGCTATCGTTTTTCTCGCTTGCGCAACTAACATGCCCAATAATCTTTCACTTTTAAATCGGTTTGGCTGTAGGTTTAACAACCGAATCATTGTTTTTCAAATTAATTTTAAAAAACATCACATAAAAATTTCAGTCATTAAAATATTTTGGAAAAAAATATTAAAATTAGCATTTGGCACAGTTTAAACAACGATAAAAATATCTGGCAATAATTGATTCATGTGTCAAAAGGTTCAATTAAACTACTAAATAAAAAAAACGAATCTTCTTGAATTTATTTCAAAAATTGATATTTTACCTGTACAGGACAGGTACTATGCGCACTGATGAACGCAATCCCTACCGCCAGCCAGATAGCCCGTATGACGACCGGGAGAGTGAGAGAGATAGCATATTTAAAAACTGGCCTACCTGAAATTCTCTCTCGGATACGTTGCTAGCTCTTAGACTATATCATTAATTTCATTTCCAGTACTTCTTGATAAGCTATTGCTTTTATGAATATCGTTGTTCAATTATTTATTTATTAATTTATTATATTCAAAAATGTATCATTAGAAATAAACATTTCATAGTTATTACTATTTTGTCAAAAATATTTCACAAAATTATAAAATTATTACACGCAACTTATTATTGGTAAAAGAAGTCGTCAAGATATATCTGAAAAATCAAGTCGTTATGAAAATCCACTAATAAAGTTTTAATATCGTCAGAATTTTTCTCAGAATTCAGAAAATGCAATATGTATAGGTTCTATTTAAAAATCAATAATCAAACGGCCATACACAAAGTTCGAAAAAATCATCAACGACGTGAAAATGTGATATTTGACGTCCGTATTGAATGGGTGAAGTTTCATTGGATATCTTGAAAAACAAAAGGCAAAATAAAGGTGCTAGTGATATCGTTGTAACCGGATATATTGATTTGTTAATATATGAATGAATGACATTTTTTACACAGCCAGCTAGCGTTTACTGTGACATTTTCGAATACGCAATAATGATTCTAACTTAATATTTATTCTAGAGACTGTCTGATGTTTAAGAAACAGAATTTGAATAATAACTACAAAAGCAACTCTCGTTTTCCTCCCAGTAAGACTTGTTATATACAGGGTGTTATCTAACCTCTTGCACTTCCGTGAAGGAGGGGTGTATAAAGTCATATTAGAAAGAATAGCAGCTGTGAAAAATTCGAAAAAAAAAAATTGAGAATTTTAAAATTATATGAAATGTGGGTCTCTCTCTCTAGACCTCTGTAAACGTAATCTCAATTCGGTTCGACACTCAGTGTCTTTCCTTCACCAGCAATTGCCTCTTCTGGTCTGGAAGAAAGGCGGACAGAAGTTCCCAAAATGTCGACCCACATTTCACAAAATTTTAAAAATCTCAATTTTTTTTTCGCATTTTTCACATCTGCCATTCGTTCTAACATGCCTTCATACTCCTTCACGGGAGTGCAAGAGGCTAGTTTACACCATGTAGATATCTGCCTAAGTCTAATTCTACACAAGTTAGAGAAATTACTTTTTGACAACTCTAAAAATAAATTATCTTCTGCCTCAGGATATCAATGATCTAATTGCAGAAAAAGACATCAGAAAATGAGTTAAAGAGCTACTAAGACCTACACTTTGGATGCGTATTTCAATTATACACTTTCAACATAAATATGAATGTAATCTATATTATAAGGTGGATAGTATAGTTTACTAGTGTGATTCAACGATTTGCATAATTTGACTTTTTTACTTCATTACTTCCATTTATTTTTTCAGTATTTATGACCTTATTCTATACTTTATCAGCAAGAATCTAATTCTATCAAAAGTAAATTTTGATCACTTTAGAGCAATTTAATTACTATTGCCACGCAGCAGTAATAATTACCTTTCTGCATTCACAATTGAAGAATAAAAGTCAAATTTTTTAATGATGATGAAAAAATATTTTAGTTCACGTGGCATTTTGATAATTCCCACGTCATGTATAATTGTCACTTCAAAGGCATATCCTGTGCGGGTACGCACATAACGGCTATTATTTGCAGTGACGCTCCGAAGCAACTTAGTAATAATTGGTAGCGCATTTACTTTTCAACTGTAGGGAAACCTCCATCACTTCCGCCGGTGGTTGGTGCGCATTCCAAACATTAGACATTAGATTGACTTCTTGACAACACACGTGCTTTCCCACCAGGCATGTGGTCGTCTATCGATAACGATACATGTAAGAACAAATTGCTCTGCACTGACTGTTTCTAATTGAACATTTTTTTAATTGAAAATGTAACAAAAGGAAAATTTATCAGCACGTCATTGGTTCTAAGCTCACATCCGGATATCATAACAATAACAAATGTACCCCTCCGAACTCGGAGATTACCCCTCACCCACAATCTGTAACATAGGATAGTGTTATCCAGCTTTCATCACAAATGTGTGTGGTGCATATAGAAATGGCACCTCTATATCTTTTATTGCTCGGAGGAAATTATCTGGTCATTTTCATACCTATTGGTTGTTTTTCAGAGAATTATCATAGAACTGAGAATGAGTATAATTTATTGGAATATTTCACGAATAGAAAATTGTTTTTCTGAGAACTATAGCAATACTGAAAGACTGGATAAAATTCTGCTAGACATGCGACATTTTATCACTTTTTGAAGTTTTTCAGATATTTTTCAGTATTGTTTTCAGTGTTTCTGGTGTCATGGCAACGGGATGTTTTTTCAGTGCAATTATCGTTCCGCAGTGCAATTACCTCTGTGATTTTTCGATAACTGCATTCCTTTTATGAGAAATTTAAAAAATGAGGGAAATTTCCATGATAATACTTGTCCAACAGAGACAAATCCCTCAACAGATGTAAATATATAGCAATAATGTTTTTAATTTCAAAACCGTATTATAAAAAGCTAGTTTATTACAAAAATCCTCATTCCAGATGGTGAAGAATCGACATCGTTGGTAATACCACCATTGATACTGGAAAGATCGAGATTGAACTATGAATCCGCTTACACGAGATTTGAGAAATGGTGCGAGGAGAACAATATGGGAGATCTAGATGAAAGAGTACTATTTGCATATTTCGAGGAAAAATCGAAAGTACAGAAATCCTCGTCTCTCTGGGCCCAGTTTTCGATGTTGAAATATGTGATAATGATGAAGAGAAATATTGATATCAGCAAATACACGATTCTCTTGGCATTTTTGAAGAAAAACGCGGTTGGCTATCAAGCGGCGAAGTCCAAAAATTTAACAAAACAAGATATTGATACATTTCTGAGAGAAGCAGACGACCACACGTACTTGTTAATGAAGGTAATTTTTTATTATATACACGAATTTTTCAGATTCACTTGTAACTAACAAGATAACCAATGAACAATGTATTAAAATCTAAAATGTAAGTTAATTTTTGACCTACTCTCAAAAGTCCGAAAATTAAATACAATTTTAAGGAACAATGACAATACAAGATTTTCATAATAAGACTGTAAAAATAACAAGTGAGGACTCGGGAGTTAAACGGCTGGGAAGTTGAAGGGCTCGGGAGTTGAAGTGCTGGAAGTTTGAAGGGCTCGGAAGGGCCTAGTAGTTGAAGGGATTCTTCGAATACTACGGCTTCAATGCGTTCAAAACTATAATTGGGCACCAATAATATGGATACCACGATTTCAATGCGTCTAAAACTTTAATTTGACACTAATGATGTGAACACTACACCTTCAATGCGTTCAAAACTATAACTGGTAACCAATAAAATGAATACTACGTCTTCAATGCGTTTGAGACTAGAATTGGTCACCAATAATATGATCACTACGACTTTAATGCGTTTTAAACTATAATTGAACACCAATGATATGAATACTACGACTCGAATGCGATTTAAAGTAATATAAGTGGACACCGATTATGTGAATACAATTACTTCAGTGCGTTCAAAACTAGAATTGGTAACCAATAATATGATTACTAAGACTTATATGCATTTAAAACTATATTTGAACACAAATAAAATGAATACTACTACTTCAATGCGTTTAAAACTATAAATTGATCACAAATAATATGAATACTACGACCCCATTGCGTTCAAAACTATAATTGGACAACAATAAGATGAATACTACGACTTCAATGTGTTTAAAACTATATAATCGGACACCAATAATATGAATAATTCGACTTCAATGCGTTTGAAACTATAATTGGTCACCAATAATATGAATACTATAATTGGACACCAAAAATATGAACTACGGCTTCTATGCATTTAAAACTATAATTTAACATCAATAATATAAATACTATGGCTTCATTGCGTTTAAAACTATAATTGGGCAACAATAAAAAAAACTACGACTTCAATGTGTTTAGAACTATATAATTGGACACCAATAATATTAAAACAACGACTTTAATGCTTCTAAAACTATAATTGGACACCAATAATATAAATACTATGGCTTCATTGCGTTCAAAACTATAATTGGACACCAATAAAAAAAAATACTACGACTTGAATGCGTTTAGAACTATATAATTGGATACCAATAATATGAATACTACGAATTCAATGCGTGTGAAACTATAATTGGACACTAATAATAATAATACAACGACTTTAATGCTTCTAAAACTATAATTGGACACCAATAATATAAATACTATGGCTTCATTGCGTTTGAAACTATAATTGGACAACAAAAAAAATATTACGTCTTCAATGCGTTTAGAACTATATAATTGGACAACAATAATATGAATACTACGACTTCAGTGCGTGTAAAACCTTAATTGGACACCAATAATATGAATACTACGACTTCAATGCGTTTAAAACCATATAATTGGACATCAATAATATTAGACCGGGAACCCACGCCCATTTTCAAAAATGATTATTAATAGGCTGAATCTTCCTGAGAAGCTTCATTTTGCCGGGACGCCCAACTTTTTCCTGTACGAAAATTCTCGATAATGAAAGCTAATAAAATGCGCAGGCGTCAATCATGTCGATTTGGTGAGTGCAGAAACAGTTATTTCTTCAGTTGAATCTCGAGATAATTCAACAAAGTACTCGAACATACTTTTGTCCTACAAAATGAATGGTAGGACTGAAGAGTCCCCCACTACCAACATGTACCAATGACGTGGTAATAAAAATTCATTAGTAACCAGCGGATTTTTTTCCCGTACCTTGGTTAATATTTGTATGATTTAATAGTCATATAGTCCTACAAATTGAATGGTAGGTGTTCCCAGTCCTACGCTCCGAAATTGTCAATTCCATAGAAAAAAAAATTATTAGTAACTGTAGGACAATGATAACACATGAAATGTTAGTGTACTCTTCACCTAAATAATACAGTGTCCTACAAAAAACGGGTATGTATCGCTAGTCCTACAAAAATTATTCAAAATAACGAATTATTTTGAAATTGTGGTTTAGTTAATTTAATATACTTTTAGTATGCGTAAAGTAATGTTACTTTCAGTTTATAATTGTTTGTTCAATTCAAAAATATCATAATTTAGTTGAAAAGTTTATGAAAACATTGAAACTTTTGGTTAGTATTCATAATTTTTATAAACATATTGAAAACAACAGTAACAAATTAAAAACGTTGAAATAATCAATCTGCCCTCCGGGGCGGCTTAAATGATGTCGCATTTGCTTTCACAGATGCAGGGAAACCAGGAAAAACCTGCAACACCAAATCGTCGTCTGAAGAGCTGAAATTTCAAAGAGGTTAGAAGAATTGTGAAAATCTGCTATACGGTATCTCTAGAGGCCTCAAAAAGTCCAGTTCGAAAGTAGATATTATACTTAGCACTCTTTATTTTGACAACGATTCATTTTCTCGATGTATCTTGATGAGAAAAAAGTTGTTTCTTTTAGCGAGATCCATCACATACTCAGATTTTGTGAAGTTCTGAGCAACCTCATCTGGCGCCTAGGTGACCCCATAACCTACATCGATGCAGAAATTTGCAAATATCTCAAAAACGGTTGCCCCTAGCGTTGTTGAACAATCTTATCTTTTTTGGCGAGAAAAAGTGTGGGATCAAGATTTCGATTTGAAAGGTCCATAAAGATCACTGTAAGAAAAGTTACAGAAAATTAAAATAAATAGTGAGAGCATATGCAGTGCCCTTTACATAAAAATTGATAGCAAATTTCGATTTTCACCTCAAATTAATCCCTTTCACCAAATTTTATTCAAAAAGTTATTCAAAATGATTGAATTTAACATTTCAACTTCAATTCCCTGTATCTCCTAAACGAAATATTTGCACACACACATGTTCATATGAACTCTTCATTCTGTAGTCAAAGATTCACCATTTGAAGTTTGTACAAGAACATAATGGAGCACCCTGTACACTACGGCTTTGGCACGTAGGACTGTGAAAACCTACCTAGGACAATGTGACCGTTTTATTATACAAATATAAAGCAAGCAACGGTGGAAAAATCCAATGGGTTCTGATGATTTCTTATGACTACGTTATTGGTACATGTTGGGAGTGGAGGACTCTTCATTCCTACCATCCATTTTGTAGGACAAAAGTTTTTTCGAGTAATTTATCGAATCATCTCGAGGTTCAACTGAAAAACTAACTGTTATTAATGACTTTTTTGCACTCACCAAATCGACATGATTGACGCCTGCACATTATATTAGCTAAATTCTCGATAGTGATCGAGAATTTTCGTAGTAGAAAAAGTTGGGCGTCTCGGCAAAATGAAGCTACTCAGGAAGATTCAGCCTGGTAATAATCATTTTTGAAAATAGGCGTGGGATCCCGGTCTATATCAATACTACGACTTCAATGCGTTTGAAACTATATTTGGACACCAATAATATGAATACAACGACTTCAATTAGTTTAAAACTATAATTGGTAACCAATAATGTGAATACTATGACTTCAATGCATTTGAAACTACAATTGGACACCAATGATATGAATACACACTTTAAAAGGAATTCGCCCTTCCCCCATCACTACGCGTGAAATTATATTTCGAGAACGACAAGAGCTAGAGGAATGGTTTTTTCACAGATGTGTTTTATTTTTTGAAAACTCCTGCTTTTAACCAAAATCCGACTCGAAGGACCATTAAGTTGCTATTTCGAGAACGGTAAGGCCTAGAGGAATGGGGTCTTTACCATTCCAACTGCTACCTCCGTACCACTCTCTGCCCCTTCCCACCTGCTTCAACTCACCGGAAAATTGAATATTGAGTACGGTGAGAGCTAGAGGAATGGGGTTTTCACGGATAGGTTTCAAGTTATAGAAAATCCGGCTCGATTAGGAAAATAGAGCATGGGTAATATTTTCACGTTTAAGGTGATAACTCGAGAACGGAGACACTTTGGAGGATGGGACCTGTACATTCATAAAGTCATTAGGAAACATTTTTTTTCAGATCCAATCTACAATCTCTAGTTTCATTAAACGCCACTTACTGAACGATATGCAATTTCAGGGGGAAATAATAAAGAAACCTTACGCGAAGCGTGCTTTGAATTTTAGGGAGGGGGGTACGTAATTAATTTTTTTACCATAAATTGATAATTTCATCAAGTTTAGCAATTGTTTCTAAAAACAAAAAAATGGAAAAACCCCGTAAAATTTTATACGATTTTTCGATCGCGAAAAAATGAGACAAACATTGTCCTCGAGTTCGGAAAATATAAAGATTTGAAGTGCTTACGACAGACATACGGACGAGCAGAGCTACAGACTGATAGAATTTGTCCCCTCCAGAACCTTAACTAATCCTCATGAAGTCGTGACGATTAATAATAATACTGTGAGTAAACTTATCATAGGAAACTAAAATATATAATTTAAAAAACTAAAAAGACATGCTTTTACTAAAAACCATAAAATAATTGAATTCACTTGCATTACTAACGATATAAGTACCTATGAATTCAAACCTTGTCAATATAATAAGTCATCTGCATTCCAAAATCACTATAATTTCATTCCCATATTTCAAACATCCTGTATATCTCGCTACACTGCATTTCCGAAACTTTTTTGTTTAAGGTTGCCTTGATTATTGGAGTAGCTGGCGAATGTAATAGGCATGAGCTGTCTCACATGCAACTGGAAGACGTGAAAGACGAAGGCAGTTACTTCCGAATCTCCATACCAAACTCCCTCACCAGAACTCAACGGGATTTCATCATTTTGGCTGAGACCGTCAATGGATTGAACCTAGTGGAAATTATCCGTAAATACATCAACATCAGACCTCCTCGTGTCGACCAGCAACGCTTCTTCGTTGCCTATAGAAACGGAAAATGTGTTAATCAACCTGTTGGTGTAAACACTATTGGCATTTACCCAAAAAAAGTGGCTTCTTTCCTAGGACTAGCAGAACCGGAAAGTTATATTGGTTATCGCTTTGGGAAAACTCCTCGTCGTGGTAGCAGGAAAACATCTGCATTCACCGATGGATTCAATGACTAATGTCGATGGGGTAATTAAGTAAATGGGGGAAATCTCAATAGACTATAATGGACATTCTGTCTTTGGCGATGTTTAACTGTTTGATGAATTTTCAATAATGCTTCGAATATGCTTGGTTGTCTACCAAATACGAATCAGATGATGTCATCATTTTATGAAAGAATCTAGAATGGGCAACTTTATTTTAGACGGGATTAGTTTTGAGGAAGAATGTGAACATTTGTTGAATTTTATTCACTGCATAGTTCACTTTTACTGGTTCGCACGAGACCAACGAGACGAGATTTTCATGAAGTCTTGTCTCGTCTCGCCGATGAAATAAGTCTCGTATCAAGTCTCGTTTCGCAGCCTCCACTCTCGTCTCGCTTCTCGTACGAGAGTTTCATAATAGTATCGAAATCTCGTCATGTATAATCTTTTTGTTTCAGTGCAATGAAGAATACTTAAATACTTGCTTAAGAGTCGAAAAAGAAAATTAACAATTGTTGAAAGATAACATCATGTTTTTAAGAGTAATTCATCTAAACAAATTAAAAACTCAACATCATTTTAGAAATGAAATAAGGAAAGACATCAAAGTGGAAAAAACAGCCTCAGTCCTCTCGGTCTGAGTTATTTTTGGTTGTTTCTTCGTGCCACCAAATGTAATTTTAGCAATCATTCATGAGGCCACAATCAGAAAGCCTAATTTTCATTAAAAATTGAAAGTTTCTCCAACACCGACTTGTTGAATAAGTAATTGACTTCAATCGAATAGAATTTTAGACTAGGGGAAACCCGATTTTAAATACCCGAATTCAGGAAAAATGTATCAGTATGAGGGTGATCGGAAATTTGAGGGTAGGCTTTAATAGATCTTGGAAAAATTAAGACAACTCAGTAAAAGTTCCGGAAGGAGGTTGGGGGTGACTAAATGAACGGTTTTAAGGTTGGATGGTTTTCTTCGATTTGTGTCTGAAATATGCATCCTATCGAAAAAATTTGTAGTTAATTGAAAAATCTAAAACTTTCGTAGTGATAATTTTTCAACATAACCTCAAAATTATCGAGAAAAACTACGGAAACTAATTTTTTTTCAAAATTTGTATCTCCTCCAATTTTTTTTTATGAAACTTGGTGAAAACGTTGTCCTTTGCGTTTTGAATAAGCTGTAATTTATTCGAACCAAAATATTTTTTTCATTGTATACGAATTTAGATAAAAAACCGTAATTTTCAATAGAAGAAATTGTTTTACAAATTTTCCAATTTTCAACTATAACAGCGCTTATTTTCTTCGTTGAAACTTGGACTTTAAGACGACATGAAAAAAATAAATTGTTCCTGTTAAAAAATGTCGTAAAGATTCAAAATTAAAAAAACCTACTTTTTCATAATCTATTTTTTAGTAATTTTGAGAATTTCTTATTTTTTATTTCAAATAAGATTTGAAATTGATGAAAAAGATAAATATTCATCTAATTTAATATCATTTACATTCAATTATTTGTTGATGGTTTTGAAATTACCGAAAACTTTGGTTAACCAGTAATCGAATGTGCCGAAAAAGAGGAAATTCTCAAGATTTCTAAAAAGTTGGTTATGGTTTTTGGTTTTCTGCTTTTTTAACGATATTTTTCCATTCGAACAATGAATTTTTTCATGCCATCTTAAAGTCAAGGTTGAAAAGTAAAAAAATTTGTAAACCAACTTTTTATCTTTAAAATTATGAATTTTTCAAATTTTAATTAGAATTCAATCAAAAAATTTATATTTTGCTTTGCAAAAATTGTAGCTTATTCAAAAACACAAAGAAGAATGTTTTCACGAAGTTTCATAAAGAAGATGTTTCATGGGTGATATGAAAATTAAAAACACGAAAAACTGTTTGTTCTTTCGTTAATTTTGAGATTTTGTCGAAAAAACACTGATTTTTCAATAATCTACAACTTTTGAATTTTTTTTTTTTGATAGGATGCATGTTTCTGCCAAAAATCTTTGAAAAACAATATCCGTTCGTCGAATTTGCCTGAAATTTTTTGACCCATTGCAGTTGATGTCGGAAATCTTAATTCGTTTTGGGGGTAACTTTGTATATAATATTTATATAGAAATGTTCTAATGTATTTTGCAGTTATATCAAAACCTTGCAATATGGTTTAGGGATTATTTATTCGTGTAGAAATTGAGTTTGTTCGAGAACAAAAATATTTATTTCAATAAAAGTTATTAATTTGGATATTTCTTTTCTTTTGGTTTGCAGCTAGAGATGGAGGCCGTGGAGCTCTTCTTTAAATAGGTGAATGTGCTGTCAGGGCATTTTCGTGCATGCTCATTTGTTTTTGACTTGGCCCTCCGTCGAAAAATTCACAACAGACATTATAGTCCAGGCTCTGAAGACAAAAAAGGGGCTTTCGCTGCAATTCGCAAAATCGCAAAATGTTTTCTTATTTTTCACTTGATACTTACTTCCTTCTTTCGCTCATTTCCGCACAACAAATGAAAATATTCACAGGACTTTCAGATTACATTGGATGCATTTTTCATATGTAAGTTGTTTTTCAAAAAAAAGTGTCTATAGATCGTGGGGAGGCAGTCAAAATACTGGGCTGTTTTAAAGAATACTCTTTGTCATTTGGTCGAGCTTTCGGATATGTTTATTTCCTTTATTAAGACATTAAACTTGAGATTGATAGTAAAAAGTCAACATTAATAATGAACTTAGACAAAAAAATTCATCATGATGGAAAACATCCACTTTCAGTTTGGAATTAATGAATATAATTGAAAAGCTTTTAAAAACATAATCAGGTACACAGATGCGAAACGGCATGCTTTTTCCATGTCCATGTTCCAGCAGTCATAAATTCACCATAACATGTTGATTTACCTTTCTGCAAATATCCTGAATGTTACTTCCAATCATTCTAAAAGCAATAGAAGTAACCACCTATTCAATGTCATATTCGTCATTTAATGCAGACTTCTAAGAAAAGATGTTCAATCATGTCGGGCCGAAGTTACAATAATCAAACCCTTTTAAGGTTCTAACCGTATTTCTGATTCATTTTTCAAGGTCAGGAGAAGTTAGAACACCTCTATTTATCATAAACCTTGGTAGTGTTTTCCTCTTTGTGGAATCTCTCTAATCATAATTTTTCAAGGGCTATTAACATTGTCATCTCTTGATGCGTCAAATTCGAATGCCAACTAATCAGATGGTAGTAATAACACACATGTACGATACGTAGTATGCACGAATATTTTTTCAGTTATACAGAAACACGTCTTTTTCAAGTTTTTTGACAAGAGAGGCGAGAAGATGAAAACTCTTTGTGATAGTCATTTGCCATTTTTTGGACGTAATTTCAATTGGAAAAATCTCTTTTATCTTGATTATGTGAAAGATTAATTGTGGCTGTACTCTTAAGATGTTGCTTGTTAGGGGCAAAATTTAGGACAGGTGAGTGGGGCCTGATACTAATACTAACCTTTATTTCGTGGGAGGGTTCTTGTGACAGCCTTGATGGTTTGTTTGCTGTCCGTTAGCTAGCTCCTTGTTCCAGCAGTTTTACCCATAAAGAATTGCACTACAAGCCCTAATCCTTAAAAAATCCTACGACAGCAGAATAAAATTTGCTCCAAAATATACAACGACAATAATCGCATGAAATATAAGTAAAATTCTAGTTTCGAATTTTCTCGAGAACCATCGATGATGAACGAAATAAATTCAAGTCAAAATGTCTCTCCACAATCGTGGATCAGAAACTGTCACTCAGACATCCGTCAAAGTCGCCCAGTTGACAGAACACCCGGGATCTCGGACATGATGGGTATGTCATGGAATATCAATGTCAGACTTCATTAATTGATTACGCAAGCTCATACACTGTAAATATTGTTTACATCAGATTACATGATCCCATTTGTGTAATGCGTTGCCATGCATAAACATGTAAAGTTACATACCTCATGCAATGTAAAGTCATAACTTGACTTTAAATGTGAATTTCCAATATATTCCATGGATTATCACTTGTATAATTATGTAATGTTCTCCATTATTCCAGATTCAATGGCGATTTCTATATGTTTGTTTAGGTGTTTTCACCATTATAATCAAGTAGTGCCAATTGACATACATGCTTCAGTATGTATTATTGGATATATATTAAAGTATTTGTGAGGAATATAAATTTATCTTCCCCGATAATCACTTGTATTTTCATGTGATTTTCCCCCTAATAACAGATTTAATGAAAATTGTTGTATTTCTGTTAAGGTGTCACCATTGTTTTGAAGTAGTGTCAACTAACTTCACATATAGGCTTATAATAACTTAATAGTAGAGGGGGGAAGGGATCTACAAAAAAGACATAAAATCAAAATTAAAAATACTTTATTCATCATACATTGTAATGTATTGTTGTATATTGAAGGATAATAACTCAAACTCGCAAATCATTCAGATATGGTACCAAAAACAATTATTTAACAAAAATATCTTACACTATCCTTAAACTTTGAAATTAACGAAATTAGCTGACCTCATAAGATTGCCCACTCTCCGATATCGAATTGTGATGATATCTATCCAAATGAGATTTGAAAGTCGAATAAATACTCAAAATTATCTCACAGTTTCAAGTCTCCGACAACGGAAGTTTCGATTCGATTTCCTATGAAAATTCTGATGTTATTCATAATATATTGGAACAAACAATGGCAAAATGATTTACTCACCTGAGATATAATCCGATGACAATTTGGCAACCACTTACACTCACACAAATCTACCTACCTTCGCTAGATGCCCAACGATGTTCATCCTACCAACATGAACTGGGAATGAGGTTTGTGCCGAATGCCGGTAGGTGAGCATGGCGATAGCGTTATTGAAAATTATATTTAGACAAAAGATAATTAACATATTACCTGGAATATTTTGTAAATTGGCATCATTTCACTGTAACAATACGTCGTTTTACTGATTATTACATTCGTTTACAGTTATCATGTAAACCAGAGGAAATTACATGTAATAAAGCATTGAATTACATGCTCACTGTAAAACACGTGAGAAATGGAGTACATTTACCTAACTTTACATTAAAATTTAAAATTACTTGCACAATCAAGTTATAATACTAGGAGGAGTTGTTTTACATTTTGGCATGTATTTTTCCATCCACTTTTTACTGTGTAGATCATTACATTTTTATTTGATTATGTTATATGAAACGAAATGGTCAATTAAGAAGATGTTATTGAGATATATTTGTTTGGCCAACATTCGGAAGATTCAGTGTTACCAACTGAAACAGGTGACAATCTGCGGAAAGCGTCCCATCTTTGTTTATTATTCGAACCAAACTCAAAGTCAAGTACTTGAAAGTGATGTATCTCAGTGGTCGAATTACATAGAAATATTGTAATATTCTACCAAAATGATATAGTGTGCAATAATCAAATCAGAGTGAATTCAAACGGCAAAATAACGAATGGAAAATTGAGCTGGATTACACAATAACCGAGAGGAAATCTTTGGTTTCTGATTTCTTACCACAGAGCAATGAAGTTGAGTCCAAAGTATGTTTACCAAATAACACTGTCATGCCGCGAAAATTGTTCAACTGATAACTATCATCCGCAAAATGCGGGTTGCATACATTATTGGAACTTGAAAATTGTACGATACAATTTACTTTTAGTTCAAGGTTGGTTCTTGTATGATCAAATTAGTAGGGCAAAGGTAAGTACTCAAATACAAAAAGAACTGTATATGACAATGACCAAGTTATCATTTTGAAATAGTGGCGTGAAGAGTGTAGAGTTTATTTCAATGACAGAATTTCTTTCGTAATTATATTGAAGCAAAAATGGTTTTCAATGTGCAAGTTAAACCCGTAACATGCTTTGAAGGGCCACGAACCTCATTTTTAATAATGCTTATGGATTAGAAGTTTATCAAAGTTTTGCTGGACATTATTTTGTCTTTGCCAATAATTTACCTCCTGTACCTGGATTCGTATTTTGGAACTACCACATTCGGAGTTAACGTTCTTATCATGAAGGAATTTCGTTTTTCCTTCATCACTATAGACTGGGAGATGGTGACAGATTTCAGGTGACAGATTTTCTCCTTTATGCCTTTGAGGCCAGTGAAAGATATGAAAATTCTGACCAAAATGATGAAAAATTTGAGCGGTCGCCGCATTGCCTCCATATAAAAAATTCAATTCCGGCACTTAACCTCACTTCGACAACCGCAAACCTTATGCCACTTTTTGTATGGGACACTCGTGATGGAAACTTCCATCATTCCAATTGGCAGCAACAAGAAAATCGTCAAAATTCAAAAAAAAAATTCACAAGGTTCGCCCTTTAGCCACGAGCAACCCTTATGCCTATAATGTTTTCGCTGCTATAGTCTATTCTAACATACCGTTGGTGTATATGGCAGCGGCAATAAAATCGTCCCAAAACACATACAAGTATATTTTTTAATGAAAATCGAATGTTTTACATGAAAGCCACGCGTTGACCGCTCAAATTTTCATCATTCTTGTCAGAATTTTCATTTCTTTCAGTCTAATAGTCTATGGAGACAGATCCTGGAAAAGTATGAGACCCCAACGAATGTTGTCATAAATTCCATTTCAAGTCCTGGATGACAAAAAAGTTAGATTGCTTCATTTTTGACTTCGACGTATTGAATGTCAAATCCCTTACTACACCGTTTTCTTCAGTACCAGAGTATGGTTACATATTTTCCTTCTGGAAATATTTCAACTATATAAACAGCAGAGAACCTGCTGATTCGGTTTTCGAAAAAAATTGTTGTTCAAAATTGGTTTTTCCGTTAACCAGCTGTCTTTCCCTTACGAACGACAGCCCTCAAAAGACGAAACTTGAGCCAAGAATGAACGAGGTTTTACCTTTTTACGTGCGATTCCTAGCACGATCCGAGGAGAATATCGAAAGGAGGTCCGTTGGTCACCCATCCAAACCCCTGCCTCGCCTAGCGTTGCTTGGCTTCAGATATCGGAGAACCAATTTAATTCAATTCAATTCAATTCAAAAGATTTATTTTAGTAACTATGTACATTCCATTCGCAATTCTTATATAGACATTTAATAATTTAATAATAATAATAATAATATGGTCTTTATTTTTGATAACATAAAATATTACAGGAATCAGTTATACATTTTATTCGACCAGAAGGAGGCGAGATTTAGCCTAAGGCTACTCTTACACCTAACCTTCTAGTGGCAAGCAATTAAATTAAAGAAATGGCACAGCCAAACGACATCATGACAGGAAAATATTATAACTATTCATTATAACATGGATAAGAATATTGCGTTTGTTTCAATACTTACATTATATATTAGCAATACAGGATTGAATCAGAAATGGGGCTACTGAGTGGCTCTAAGACATGCTATCATATATTTTTTGAAAGAATGTGAACCCTTTATTCTAACATGCTTTGGAATTGTGTTGTTCAGTTTTACAGCGTTATAAGTGAAGCCTCGTTGAAATAAGGCTGTCGAATGATATGGCATCGTGAAATTATCTTTATGTCTTACGTTAACCGAGTGAGTCTGAGATCTGGCCAGCAACTTATTACGGTTGTCATAAGCATCATTCCTTAGCGTTTTGTAAATGAAAAGGGATAAATGAAGTTTTCTTCGGTTTTCCATATTGAGCCACATCATCTCATTTAGTTTTTCAGAAACATGATCATATCTTCGGAGTCCATAAACAAAGCGTACACAGAAGTTTTGTACCTTCTGTATCTTGTATTTATACACATTATCAAGACAAGGCCCAAATAAGAAGTCACAGTATGTAAACTGTGAAAGAACGAGAGTTTCGCAAAGAGTCTTACGTAAGTTGAAATTCAACACAAATCTGTTACTATATAGAGTCCTGAGGGAAATGTAAGTTCTTTTTAGTATACTATCAATGTGGCTTTTGAAACGTAGGTCCTTATCAATTATTAGCCCTAGATTTTTTGTAGTATCAACTACTGTTAAAGGAGAATTATTCAATGAAATAAAGAGATTACGACGAGTAAATTCGTAAAGATTTTTAGGGGAGAAAATTAATATTTTTGACTTAGCTGAGTTTAGCTTAAGGCTATGGGAATTACTCATCTGCTCAATGTTTTCAAGGTCCCTGTTGATGGCATCTTGCGCCTCCACAATATGTTCCTTAGGAAAGCTAAGCAACATTTGAGTATCATCAGCATACGCATAAACGTTACACCTGTCCAACGATTTAAGAATATCCGAAGTATAAATTATGAAAAAAAGGGGTCCTAAAATGCTTCCCTGAGGCACGCCTGCAATCAAACTAACATATTCCGATTATCTATCATTAGATACAATTTTCTGCTTGCGATCTATCAGATATGAGTCGATCATGGATAAAGCGTTAACAGAAAAGCCGTAGTATTTTAATTTGGCACAAAGTAATTTGTGATTTATTGTGTCGAACGCCTTTGAATAATCGAGTAGCGTCAATACACTAACATTTTTTTTATCAAGGCCATCAATTACGCTATCTATAACTTGAATCAGAGAATTCGCAGTACCTATTTTTTTCTGGAAGCCTGTTTGGAACGACGGGATGATAGCATTACTTTTAGCATATTCATACATTTGTGCGTATATTATTTTTTCTAAAATTTTTGAAAGACAAGGCAAAATACTTATAATTCGAAGATCAGACAAATCCACTGGCCTCGATACCTTAGACAATGGTCGTCCTATAGAAATTTTCCATAAACTGGGGAATTTATACGTTTCAATACTATAGTTGACAAGATGTGTGATGAAAGGATCAATGAAAGGACTACAGTATCTCAGCATGTTCACTGAGATATCGTCGATACCATATGCATTTGATTTTAATTCGAATAAGAAGTCATGAACCTGGTCAACCGTTGCCATTTTAAAATCGAATTTATGAACATCAATATTATTGCATCTCTACAAATATCATCATTACAAACTGTCCAAATTCAAGAAAAATAGTCACTTATAATATTTGGATCAGAGATTTCCTCAGGAATTATGTTCTTGTCTCCTCTCTCTTCGTCTTTCCGTTCAGCGAAGAGAGAGGATCAGGGCAGCAGGCAGTGTGAAGAGCATTGGACTGCCGCCAGTCTAATCTGCAGTGCTTAGCCGTCCCTTAATACCCCTAGTGGGGGACACTTGGAACGCCCCCCGCGTTTTAGGCGGGCTGGTCCGTCTATATACGAGCTTAGGGTTGATTATAAGCAGAATCCATGCCTCCTGCGGAGCTTATGCATGGGGTTGTATGTGTTCAATACAGAGATTGGATGATTTAAGACGATTGTGGCAGTTAGTCTGATGTAAGTCCCGGAAAAAGCTCACAGCAAAAAGCCGGGTTTAGAAATTGGTCTCATTTTACACTTGGCTGCCTTTTACTGGCCCGGTTCTTCGTTACGTTCCTGGAATATGTCCAGAGCTTGATAGATAAGACCCCCGTGTATACGGGGTGCATTATCGTACACCCTGATGCGAGTGAGATCTCTCGTCAAAGGTCTTTTGGGTAAGAAGTATTTATAGAATTTGTATGACAAGTTTCTAATATATGTCGGGATCGAGTCAACGCCGCTGATCTCTCGCAGGTCAGTCAGGCGAATGTATCAATCACTATTCGTGACGATACGGAGTATCTTGTTCTGCATTCTGTCCAGCCTCGTGAGAGTCGTGAGCGTACAACATCGCAGGCCTTATGATCTGCTTATAAATCAGCAGTTTGTTGTCGGTACTTATAGTGTCGAATTTCTGGCTATCAGAGGGTAGGTTCGCTTGACAGCTGCCGCAGCCCTCTGAATAGCCAGGTCTATGTGCCTGCTAAATGTCATACCCATGTCGAGTCGCACCCCCAGGTGCTTCACAACGCTCGACTCTTTCACGTACTTGTCCTTGATCCTCATTCCACGAGGTGGTAGCCTCGAAAGGAGTCGCCTCTTCGTGAAATTAATGATCTCGGTCTTGTCCGCATTAATCCTAATCTTATTATTCTCCATATACGGCACTACCTCCTCATCCAAATAAATTTTAATCTTCTCGGCAGCGACCACGCTTGAGAATGAATGTGCGTATACCGCGGAGTCGTCCGCGTATATCGTAACATTTGCTCTCTCGAATCGGAAGAAATCGTGTGTGTATAGAGAATATAAATGGGGACATAAGCACGAGCCCTGTGGAACACCTGCTTCGACTGAATAACCCGCTGAAAGATTGCTGTTTACTCTTACCACAAAAGTTCTGTCCGTGAGGTATGAGTCGATCTATCTCACTACATTTAAAGGCATGCCTGCTTGTGACATCTTGTTGACCAAGCCTTCTACCCTTATCGGTGAACCGGCGCTCTCCGTTCGAGCTATCTCCGCGGAGATATCTTTGTTAATTTTTTCATTGTCACATTTCCTTTCGGTAAAGGATTATTGTAAGTACCACCAAGAAGGTATTTAGAATCAATCGAGTGCATTTTGTGTTTGAATATTTTCAATTACAGATTTTCTTCGTTTTCTTAAGATCGGAATTGAGTGGCGCTCTAGGGATCGCTTGCCAAATCGAAGCCAAACTCGCAACTATTGCTCCCAGACGGAAAGCTGCAGGAGCCTATGCAACAATCTTCAGGGTGGGAAAACAAAAATTGGAAGCTCTACAGTTTTTGGCAATTTTTATGGAACTTTATATACCTACTATTTTTACGGTAATGATGCATTTGCAAAACAGATAAATCAAAAGATAAGCTGACGTTTTAGCAGAATTAATTTCAAAGCACAATTAAAAAAATTCCATATACAACTAATACATATAGCTGTATTGTGAACTGCCTAATGAGTTGAAACTAACGGATCGGCACCTAATGTGTTTGCATTGAATTTACTATTCCGAAAATGCCAGATACACTTTTGGATTGTCTGTTTTGCATCTGCATCATCAAACTGATTACATAAAAACCGTGAAAATAGTATTTAAAATTTCAGATAGGAGATGAAACTAGTAGAAAGTTGACATTATACAATAATAGTCGAGTAGTTATCAATCACTCGAATCTTTCACAAGTTCAGATTCATCTCATTGAATAATTCAATATCTTCATTGTTTTTACAAATTTCTCTAATTGCAGACAATGAAGAGTTGGCACCATGGGTTTTGCCATCATCGATACCGGAAAGGTCAAGAACTAATTACGAATCAGCATACACGAGATTCGAAAAATGGTGCGAAGAAAACAACAAGGACGATGTCGATGAAAGCACAATGATGGCATATTTTGAAGATAAATCAAAAGTTCAAAAATCTTCGTCCCTCTGGGCACAGTTTTCTATGTTGAGAGCTGTCATTTCGATTAGAAAAAACGTGGACATTCGTAAATACGTGCCACTGTTAGCTTTCCTGAAGAAAAATGCAGTAGGCTATCGTGCCACAAAATCCAAAGTGTTGAACAAGCACGAAATCAACACATTTCTAAAAGACGCTGACGACAATACATACTTGTTGATGAAGGTAAACTTATTCATTTAGGTGTATCACTCAAGACGATCCATTCTGTATATTTGAATACTGCGAAAGCGTCTGAGGGCCACCAAGTTTTTTTTTTCAAAAATTCTTTCAACATTTTTTCGATATCGCGTTTCGTCCCTGAAAAATGTGGGGGTGGGGTGGTCGAGTTTTTGGTGTTATAAAAAAACGGAAATTTTAAGTCCACATCTCAAATTTTATTTTTCTAGATATGGAAACTTTTCGTAGATTTGTTTGAGGACAATAGAACTGTTTATATAAATAGTTTCGATATCTCGATTAGTATTCGAGTTTTTGGTGTACGAAGAAAATGTGAAATTTTTCATATAAGTCCACATCTCAAATTCCATTCGTATTCGATATTTTGTTTTTTCGAAAGAAATTATGAAGGTTGTTCAAGTCAATAATTTTTCAATCAGAAAATTCATCAAAAATTTGGGAGGGGTGAAGGAAGAAACTGTAAAAAATCCAGGAGTGAAGCGCCCGAGAAATTTTAAGAGTGGGTGGGGGGAAAATGTCAAAAATCCAGGGGTGGGGGGGTGGTGAGTGAAACTGCCAAAAATTCGGCCGGATAAATTGGGTGGGTGTGCAGGGAGGAACTGTCAAAAATTTTGAGGGTGGAGGTGAAACTGTCAAATATCCGGGTGCCAAATGCACGGAAGAATTTGGGAGGGAGGTTAAGCACCCGGAAAATTTCGGGGGGCTGAACATTCCGTTTATTGTTCAAGATTTGAAAATCTTCATATAAACTTTTTGTAGACTTTATCAACGACAATAAAACTGTTAGTAAACTATGTTTCGAGTTTTTGGTGTATGAAAAAACATTTTTTTTTCTAAGACCAATTTTTTTTTTATTACTTATTGAAAAAATTTTAAAGGAACTTTTTGTGAATCTGTTTGAGGACAATAAAACTGTTCATATACATATATTCTATATCTCGTTTCGTTTTCGAGTTTTTGGTGTTTTAGAAAAAAGTCCATATCGCAATTTATTTTTCAAGATGTCAAAAAGTTAAGATGGAAGTTATATCTCGTTTCGTCATCAAGTTTCTGGTGTTTAAAAAAAACTGAACATTTTTCAACATCTCAAATTTAATTCTTTGAGATATGAAAAATAAAACTGTTTATATACATATAATATAAAAAAAATGTTCAATTCCACATCTCAAATTGCATTATATTTTTGAGTTTTTTGAGAAAAATTATTAAATTGAGGGGTGGGTAGAGGGGGAAACTGTCAAAAAACCGGGAGCAAAGCGTCCGGAAAAATTTAGGGGGGGAAGGGGGAAGCTGTAAAAAATCCGGGGAGAGGGTGGTGAGAGGAACTGTGAAAAATCCGGGCGCGAAGCTCCCGGAAAAATTTGGTGGGGTGTAAGGAGAAACTGTCAAACATTTTGGGGGGTGGAGGGGGAAACTGTAAAAAATCCGGACGCCAAGCGCACGGACATATTTGGGGGGGAGGTGGAGGGTAAATTGTCAAAAATCCGGCCCTATGCGACCGAAAAATTTTGGGGGTGAAGGAGGAACATTCCGTTGATTTTTCAAGATATGAAAAACTTCATATAAACTTTTTGTTCACTTCATTGAGTACAATGAAACTGTTTATATGCATTTTTTCGGTATCTCCTTTCGTCCCTGAAAAATGTGGGAGGGAGTTTTTGGTATTTAAAAAAAACGGATATTTCAAGTGCACATTTAAATTTTTTTTGTCAAGATATGAAGAAATTCTATTAGACATTTTTATTAATCTGTTTGAGGACAATAAAACTTTTCATATACAAGATGTATTCGAAGCATTTTTAAGTTTTTCATTTGCTTCATTAGTATGGTCAGTTTCTCGATTTTCCATTTTTTTGTAAATATTTCTTGGACTATGAATTTTACGAACAAAAACTTATTCACATCACATTTTCTGTATATTTTCTGAAGGCAGTCAAAAAAGATCTGGTAAATTCCAAACCTTCATCGAGTAAAGTAGAAACGAAAAAAAACTGAAAGAGCCAGTAAAATCTTTCTGGTTTTCCGATCGCAAAAAAACTGAGTTATCAAAATGATTCAAATTCCAAAGCGAAATCTCCAAGGGTACCGAAAATATGACGTTTTGAATGGGCAACTGACATACAGACAGAAAGACAGTCAGACGAAAGAAAAAAATTGGCTGGAATCATTTCTTCCAAAATAACCATGGGTCTAAAACGCCAAATAAAAAAATTGGGGTCTGTCTGGAGAATTGTAGGAATACTAGTTCCTAATAGTACGAGAGTTGGCAATGTCGGGAAAACAAGAATTCCAGTGCGGCCGGTTTTTAGACATGCTATTTCTCACTCTCCCGGACGTCGGGCACAGTTTAAACAACGATAAAAATATCTGTTAATAATTGATTAATGTATCAAAAAGTTCAATTAAACTAATAAAAAAGAAGAAACCTTCTTGAATGTATGTGAAAAATCAATATTTTACCTGCACAAGACAGTTACGAAGCGCACTGATGAACGCAACCTCTACCGCCAGCCAGATAGCCCATATGACGTCCGGGAGAGTGAAAGAGAGCATATCTAAAAACTGGCCTACCTGAGATGCTCTCTCGAAAACGTTGCTAGCTCTTAGACTATAAGAGGTCGGAGTATGAAAGGCAGTTACAGAATTTTGTCAAAAACGGTTCCTTGATTGAACCAATTAGTTGAAATATGAGGATGGATCATCTTGAATCGTATAGTCTGATCAACAAGTTGAAAAATGTCAAAAATAAAAATAAAGCTCTTAAAAATATTAGCGCTAGCTCATTGGATGACCTCTAGAAAAATAGTTTTCAAGGATTTAATCGAACGGAAAAAATTGTTATTAACAAAATGGGACGAAAAAAAAGTAAGTAGTTTTTTGTTAATAACTCAAAAACTATCAATATCAAAGAAATTTTGAAAAAAGTTGCATAAAGAAGGGGAAATTTTCAAAACCAAATGTCCCAACTCTCGTAACTCTGTCTCCATTATTTTTAATTTTAATTTAACGCTGAAAATAGTGCTCCGCGAGGCCGTTACAGCACGGGCGCACCGCAGCAAAAGAGAGTAAGTATATCACAGAAAATAATTTTTCTATTGCATTAAATATTAATTTAAAATTTTGAATAAATTATGGTATCATGTGGACACTTGAAAGAATAAATCACTAGTTGACAAAAAAAAGAAAGTCTACTATTCAAAAAGTTATACTATTGATAATTAACAATTTTTTTTCCATTCTCTGTTTTCATAAATAAATACGTAAAACTTCAAATAATAGACTTATAAATCTTTGGTTTCTTGGAATCCTTCTAATATACCTACTGCACCAGATCACACCATAAAAGTTTATGAAAGTTTATTATTTTGTTTATTATAATTCTTTATCACCAAAGAAAAATTAAACATACAAAAATGTTTTCAAATAATGCTTTTTTAACGAATGTTCTATTATTGCTGTTTTAACATCTAGCAATGGCAGTAATTAATGCTGGTTACAATTTTTTCAAGTATTTCGTTTATCAATCAGTTATAAGCAAATGAACGAATATAATATGTGCGAATTTTTTTTATTTCCATAATGCTGTCCTGGAAAAACAATGATTTGAAAAAAAAAATTTTTTTTAAATAAATATTTTGATTTTTTGCATATTTCGATTGTTTAAATAATTAGGTAGGAAAGTATTTTCTCTTCAAAAATCATAATTTGTACATCTCAATACGTAAAAAAAATCTTCATAAATAATTTAATTATTTATTAACTTAACAATTTGTTTTAATAAAATTCACACAACGGTTTCATTTTTTTCTGGAACTAAAAAAAATACAAAAACAGCCATATATAACAAAGTGAAGGAAATATTTTCAATATCATCTTTAATTAATATAAAAACCGTTGTCAGAATTTTATTATAACAAATTTTTAAGTTGATACACAATAAAATTATATACCTATGAAGAACAAATTTTTTTTTCGTTTACCTACTGTACAAATTATTATCTTGGAAAGAAAATAATTTCCTCACTAATTATTTAAACAATCGAAATATGATGAAAACTATTGTTATAATAAAAAAAATATTACGTCATTGTTTTTTCAGGACAACATTATGGAAATAAAAATAAATTCTTAAATATTATATTCGTTTATTTGTTTATAATTAATTCATAAACGGCAAAAAATTGTAACCAGTATTAAATACTGCCATTGCTAGATGTGAAAACAGCAATAATAAAACATTCGTTAAGAAAAATTATTTAACAATAGTTTTTGGATATTTAATTTTTCTTTGGATATAAAAAATTATGATAAAAAAATTATAAACTTTCATAAACTGTTATCGTGTGATCTTGTTGAGTAGGTATATTAGAAGGGCTTCAGGAAGCCAACAATTTATAGGTCAATTATTTAAACTTTTACGTCGTTATTTATGAAACAGGAGATTGGAAAAAAAATTGTTAATTGGCAATAGTATAACTTTTTGAACGATATAATTACAATTTTTTTCCAGAGGGAATTTATTCTTTCAAGTGTCCACATGATGCCATAATTTACACATAATTTTTAATTTTAATGCTATAGAAAACTTATATTTCATGTGATATAATGTCTTTTGCAGCGGTGCGTCCGTTCTGTAACGGCTTCGTGGAGCACTATTTTCAGCGTTGAATTAAAATTATCAATAATAAAGTTTCAAGTTTTCAAGTTAATTTCAAGATTATGAATGAATAATTCTCACCTAGGCATTGAGGTATTACAATACTGTATTGTGTTGTATTACTCATTCAGACAACGGTTTTGTATGCGCATTTTATGGAAATAAGATTATGATACTACAATATATACAGGGTGGGGCACCGAAAACGAAACAGATCGAATATCTTCAAAACACATGTGTTGTGAATAAAATGCAAAAACACGTCGATTTTGAATACAAGGGGGACATCTTTCTATCATATCCTCAACTGCCATACCTCTTCCCCCACCCCTTGGGCACTTTCACCCAAACAATTTGGATAGGGAAAGTAGTAAGTGTGACACATCATTAGAAAGGTAATTTCATAAGGAATTCAGCCATGTCAATTTTTGCCACCTAACTTTTTATTTTGGCGTTTTCTTGCGGGAAAAACAACTGTTCCGAATTACAAATTATAATTGGGTGACAATGCATCATTAAATTTTTCTAAGAGAACAAACAAAATGGCGGCTCCAAAATGGCGGACATGATTTGTAATTATGGTCTGATAAGATTCAAAATTGATTCGTTGTGGTTTTCAAAGTCGGAAATTATGATTTGTTTGTCATTGCAAAAAAAACAAGATGGTGGCTCCAAGATAGCGGACGAAATTTGTAATTCTGATCCTATTCGAATGAAAATCAGTATGTGAGGATTTTCAGGGTTAAAAATTATGATATTTTCATTAATGCAAAAAACCAAGATGGTGGACGAAATTTGTAATTTTAGTTCGATTCGATTTAAAATTGGCATATGGTGGTTTTACAAGTTTTCTGTATGACTAAACTGAATTAAATAAATTGATAAAAAAGCTTTTATACCAAAAATGCGCTAAAAGGAAATTATATGTTTTTAGATGTGTGACGTAGGTTGTTCTATGCGTAAGAGAATCAAAATTTTCCCTGCAAAAATACCTATTTTGTACTGGCGGCAAGCTTTCGAATCTGTTACGCACAGAATAACCTACGTCACACATCTAAAAAAGAATGTTATTTCCTTCTTAGCGCATTTGTATAAAAGCTTTTTTAGTCATACTGAAATCTTGTAAAACCCCCATATGCCAATTTTGAATCGAATCGAACCACAATTACAAATTTCGTCCACCATCTTGGTTTTCTGCATTGACAAAAACATCATAATATTGTACCCTGAAAATCCCCACATACTGATTTTGATTCGAATCGGACCAGAATTACAAATTTCGTCCGCCATCTTGGAGCCACCATCTTGTGTTTTTGCATTGACAAACAAATCACAATTTCCGACCTTGAAAATCACCACGAATCAATTTTGAATCGAATCAGACCATAATTACAAATCATGTCCGCCATTTTGGAGCCACCATTTTGGAGCCGCCATTTTGTTTTTTTTTTCTTAGAAAAATTCCATAGTGCATTGTCATCGAATTTATGTCAAAATGGCTTGCAAATACAATATCATGATTTGGAATTCGGAACAGTTGTTTTTCCCGCAAGAGGGCGCCAAAATAAAAAGTTAGGTAGCGAAAATTGATATGGACTAATTCCTTATGAAATTACCTTTTTAATGATGTGTTACACTTACTACTTTCCCTATTCAAATTGTTTGGGTGATAGTGCCCAAGGGGTGGGGGAAGGGGTATGGCAGTTGAAGTTATGATATAAAGATGCCCCCCTTGTATTAAAAATCGACGTGTTTTTGCATTTCAATCACAACACATGCGTTTTGAAGATATTCGATCTGTTTCGTTTTCGGTGCCCCACCCTGTATGTTATATTAATACAAATTATCAATAAATATAAAACTCGTGGAGGAAACAAAAACAAAAAGGGGTAGGTCTAAGATTTGTATATGCTTGTATGAGAGAAGATACAGATGGTATAGGAGCTGTTATTATTTTTTTTTTCATTATATGTCAAATTTTTTTGAATTTTCGGTCATATATCGCTTGACGGAATCTTTATATTTAATAATTTTTTTATTGTTTTCAATTCTATTGGGAGTAGGTTGTACAATGTCGGCCCTTAATAGAACACGAATCTTTGTGTATGGCTTTTCTTGCAGAGATATTCAAATTCTCAACTGCTCTAGTTCTTGCTGTTGTATGAGTTACATAGTTGTTATAGTTCGAGAACAACCATATTAGACACTATGGTAACTATATAATGATCTGTTTTTCAACTAACTCACAACATTTGGAACAACTTCAATAATGAAAAGAAATGTCTAGCGGTATTTCTAGACTTAGCTAAAGCCTTTGACACTGTCAAAATATGGGAGTTAGGGGTCTTACACTTCAATTATTTGATAATTATTTATCAAATAGGGAACAGAGGGTAAAAATTGATAATGAACTTAGTTATTCATTACCTTTTATAATGGGCGTACCACAGGGAACAGTGTTGGGTCCCATCCTATTTTTGGTGTATATCAATAGTATTTATAACATTGGACGCAGTAATGACATAATAATATCGTACGCAGACGACACGGCACTCTTATTCAAGCGAATTCCTGGGATAATGTTTACCAGAAAGCTGAACTAGTACTTAAAAATATATACAATATACAATATATACAAGTCTCCTAAGCCTTAATGTGGGTAAAACAAAATTTATAACATTCTCTACCACTAAAAAAGATCAACCTTCTAAAAACACTCTAACCGTACATAAAAACGGTTATTGAAAAGGTAGAGGACATCAAATACCTGGGTGTGTATGTAGACCAGCATCTACGATGGGTAGTTCAAACTGATCACACGGTCAAAATACTCAGAAAACTAATATACAAACTGTATCAGCTCCGAAACCTCAACAACATCAAACTTCTATTAACCATTTATAACTCATTGGTAGAATCTATCCTTAGATACTGTATTATAATATGGGGGGGTTTATCCAAAACTGCAATACACAATATCGAAGTTACGCAAAACACAATCTTGAAAATTATCTTAAAGAAAGACCGAAGATACTCCACTGAGGCACTTTACAAAGAAACTGGTTTGCTAGGAATAAGAAAATTATATATATTTCACTGCCTCATATGAATGCAAAAAAACATAACCCCATCTATAAATCATGACCACAACACTCGCACAAAACCCAAAAAAAAATCTAAATATTCCCCTCTGTAGATTAACTCATACACAGAGATTTATATCCTATATTGGCCCAAAACTGTTCAACCAAGTTCCACAGGAAATAAGACTATTGTCTAATAAACACAAAATGAAATCCAGAATGAAAGAATTTGTTCTTACTTATTATAATAAACTGAAAATCATATTCGATACTGATTGAAGATCATCTCCAACATTCAAATTTCCTCCTGAGGTGAAAATTCATTCAAGCGCATCTCTCTCTCTCTCTCTCTTTTTCTTTCTCTTTCTATCGCTCTCACCCAGTTTCACCTTGCATCAGTTGACAATTAATTTATGTTGTAGAATAGGCTATGAATATGTATTTTATTTAACAAATCTACCCAAGCTGATGACTACAATTCAATCCTCGATTAGGTAGCTCAGCCTGGCCACATATAATTTAATTTTAATTAACCAATTCATACTGATGTAAGATATTTGGATTTAACCTGAATAACCTGGAATAAAGCTTACGTTAAGTAATTTATTCTCTTGATATAGATGATCTGTTGAGAAACTTCTATTTTCTTTAAAACAAAGATTGAGTTGTGCGCTATTTGTAAATGCTTATTGAAAGTTTCACCCCATGCTATATGGATTCAACTAAAGACTGATATATTGAAAATAAGTTCTTTTTTTGAAAGAATGTCTTTTAGTGTATAAAATTTCCGCATTAGTAGTTTCATCCTTTGCATTACATTTGATACTTGCTTATCCCATCTCATATGTTGGTCGATAACAAGGCCCAGATATTCAATGGATTCTGTTTTTTCTATGTCCGGGCATTCACAGTTAAATCTTTATGCGCATATCATTTTGTGCAATTTGAGTTCATTAATATGATGCGGCTGGTCATCTGAATTGAGTGAAAAGGTCGTAAATTTTGTTTTTTTTACATTCAGACTCAATGCATTGGTATTCAGCCAGAGTAGAATTTTCCTCAGATTAGTTTCAGAAGTTTTGTGAGCTTCACCCAACTTTAACCAATGGAAACATAACACACGATATGACCGTCAAATTTATTATATTCATTATTGCGTTTATGTGAACAAGGAAAAGGATCGGACCTAGTACTGTTCGTTGAGGTACGACCACATTGATTTGTAATGTTGTACTGTGCTTGTTACCAATTTTGACAGTTTGCGTTCGTTCTTTTAAATAATTCTGCGTCAGTTTCAAAACATGTCCTCTAGTGGGTACCATAATTACAAACTTTTTTGAGTAGGATTTCTTGCGACACGGTATCGAGGTAGAGTTCTGGAAGTTGGGATATTTTTATTGGAAATTTCCTCCTCTTTACGAAACTTTCATAAAAATTTCTTAAATAATAATAGTTTTTAACAATCGCAATTTTTCACGTGCGGTAAAATCCTTGAAAACTGTTTTTCTAGTGGTCATTCCGAATACAATGAGTTATCGATGATATTTTCAGGAGCTTTATCTCTATTTAACACGTTTCTCAACTTGTTGAGTAGACTACTCAGTAAGTTGAGCCATGATTATTCAGTTAAACTCATTTTTCAAGGTTGCCTTGATCATTGGAGTAGCCGGAGCTTGTAGTAGAGAAGAGCTCTCTTACATGCTAATGGACGACGTGAAAGACGAAGGCTACTACTTTCGGATTACCATACCAAACACCCATGGAAGGGACCACCGAGAATTCATTATACTCGACGAAACTGTCAACGATTTGAACCTGGTGGGGATAATTCGCAAGTATATCGGTCTTCGTCCTCCTCTGGCAGATCAACGGCGGTTCTTCATTGCCTACAGGAATGGTAAATGTACCAATCAACCCGTCGGAGTGAATACCATTGGTATTTATCCCAAGAAGGTTGCGTCGTTTCTTGGATTGCCTGATTCGGATGGCTACACTGGCTATGGAAGATCATCACGTCACGCTGGTGGAAGGAAAACATCAGCGTTTACCAATGAATACGATGAACATTTCTAGGAAAATCGGCGAATGAACACTGTTGTACAAGTTGTTGCTGCTACTTTAAGTTATACTGACAAACACATTTTTGAAAATGTAAATAAACACAATAGATACATGGTCAGATTTATTTAACAACATTTATGGTGGATTTATGCAGCGGTCATATTAATTCATAAGTTTTAAGTCATGATTGGTTAAACCGTTTATTCCAACCAATCATTGATGAATATTCTTCATTGTGACTCAAAACTTATGACTGCTGCACAAATCCACTATTACAAATACAAGTGTTTGCTGCAAGTTAGAAATATAAAGTAGGTATAACATTGTTGTCAGCAAGGAGATTTCTCCGACAAGATAGACAGATTCACCAATACAAGATGCAATCAATACAATCTCATCGTAAAATAAAAATTAACAATAAAACCATACCTACATTCAAATCAGAACTAACAGTATATTCACATACATACTCACACATATAGAGTGAGCACGTAAACGTTGGAACAAATTCGTTAAACGTTTGATGTGGCCATTAGGGAAAATAAGCTCAGCCACGTCGATTTTATTTTTCAGTTGCGCATTTTTTAGTCAAATCTTATTTTTGATGACGTCATCACCGTTCGAATTATGACGCCATTATAATTTTTTTAAATGGCATTACCCTATTTTGATAATACTTTCAAAAAGAACGCGTTTCTGTGTGTGGATGTCATATTGTGTCTCATGTTATATTACCGTAGGTATGTTCGAGAAATGAAAGATATTTCATTCATAATAAATTATTATTAGGTCTGTTAACGTAAACTTTCGACTTAGTGATTGTCACATTTACTACTTTCACTATTCAAATTGTTTGGGTGATAGTGCCCAAGGGGTGGGGGGAGAGGTATGACAGTTGAAGTTATGATAGAAAGATGTCCCCCTTGTATTAAAAATCGACGTGTTTTCGCATTTTATTCACAACACATGCGTTTTGAAGATATTCGATTTGTTTCGTTTTCGGTGCCTCATCCTGTATATAGTTGTCTGGTTACGTTAAGACCTTGCGTTCGTAAGTATTATTTATGCCATATTTATTGATAACCAGCTGAATTGAAGTACATAGAATTTCAACTGTGTTATAAAACATATTTTAATACGTATACCCTACAATAAACACCCATCAATACAATACAATACAAGACTTTTTTTCAACAAACCACAAAGCTATTTAATTTCATTTCCTAAATTGAAACTTTTACTCTAGATAAACATCCATCATAAACCAAGATCAGCAACATTTCCTACCTTATTATTGTAAATCTGATGAAAACAAAAAAAAAACGAATATTCCGCATACATAGCCTCAATTTCAGATTTTGAAGAAACTGGAAATTATGGAATACCACTCCTATTGTCTGAAAAGTCAAAGCTGCAATATAAAGCACATTACGAGAGGTTCGAAAACTGGTGCGAAGAGAACAGAGTAGAAAATATCGACGAAAATTTACTATTGGCATACTTCGAAGAGAAGTCTAACACTTATAAACCCTCATCTCTTTGGGCTCTGTATTCTGTATTGAAGTCTGTTTTGATGGGAAAAAAGAACATAGATATCAGTAACTACACAACATTACTGACTTATCTGAAACAAAAATCTGTTGGATACCGTGCCAAGAAAACTGCCTGCTTGACCTTAAATCACGTAAATACTTTCTTGAGAGAAGCGGATGATGATACATATTTATTAATGAAGGTAATTGAAGTATTGAACGAATTTTTGGTTTTATGAAGGACATTGGTTTCTTGACAGCTTTTTTTTCAGACTGTGTCAAGGAATATCCAGGGTGTATCTTAAATTATATCATTAATTTCATGAGGTGATTCTTATTCACATTTTATGAAGAAAACTTCAAATAAACTTTTGTTCTAACTTGCGAGTAACGAAGTGTCAAAGTTTTGATGAAAAATCGGTTATTTATCAATTATTCAAAAGTCTTCTTGCCGATTTTGATGAAACCTATTACGATTATTAGCAGTTATAAGGGGCTTCATTTCATGAAATTTTATTTCAATTTATACCAAATCGACAGTTATGGTAAATATCATTGTTCGCCGCTGTTTTTATCTGAGTTTCCTATTTTTATCAGATTAAATAATTGAAAAGACAACTTTCTTAAAATACCGTTAATTTTGAATTGCCAAACTTCATAAAACCAACGCAGTGGCGGCGCTAAGGATTGCCCCCGCCCCTCCGCCAAATTTCGTTTGGATATTCATACATGTGGCAGTAAAATCTGGAAATACCAGACATAATGGGACATAATTCCATATAATAATGAACAATATACATATTTATTATATTATTTGTATTGAAATATTTTCCAAAGAAAATATATTATAAGAAGTGTGCATTTTTCTTAGAAATTAGCGATATTCCGGTATATGGTTTTATTTCCACTCTGGATAATATAAATGGCATAATTTGCCAGGTGATTTGAATATAGAATCTTACCATCGCAAAAATCTGCCAGGTTTTCGGTTTTCCCTTTGTCAGCATTACCTCCTTTGATGTGGTCGAAAAGTGCCGCGTTTTTTGTGATCGTAGAATGTGTGGACTTGATTGGTATATCTATGTACATATAGTGTTTTTATATCAATTTCAACAACTCGTATAGATTCAAAGGAAACGCCGCGGTCCACGTGACCTTAATTGACGTGCGGCAAAATGCAAAATATGTGGCTGGAGAGTCATAAATCATCAATTAAATGAGGTCTAAGCATATCAAACGAAATTGTCGGTAAGGCTTTGAAACGAGTTTTTGTGTTCTGCAATTGATATTGGAAAGACTATATCTACAATGGTATTACCACCGAAGCCTCAACATTCCAATAGGCCATCAAAGTCTACTGCAAATAGATTTTCATTTCTTGTACTAATACTTATTCGGATCGGTGAATGAAGACAAAACAATCAGACTTTTTGCTGATGGAGAAATCTGAATTTGGTGTGTAAACTTTCATAGAAGATCTGGAATAAACACTGCTAAATAAGCAGTGATTATAATACCAAAGTTTACAGAGTTCGGTGCACAGGTGAACTTTGATTATACGTACAGGAGCCTCTTTTCTTGTATCAGTATGTGTTATGTATTCCTTCATTTGGAGCAATTTCTGAAGATAGGGCCCTACCGCACGGCGGGCTCTGCGGGCCCCTTATCGCCGCCACTGTACCAAAGCCAGTGGTGCAGAAATATTGGTTATGCATCATTCCAGTTAAAAAAGTTATGTGAATAATCGTAAAATTTTTCAGATACTCCTTATTTTCTTGAAATTCTATTTAATTTTATGCAAAAAGGTATTGTTTAGTTAGGATAGGAGCAGTTGACAACAATAGGCATAAGAACAAACAACCATTCCATTAACTCTGAAAAAAATGAAAGAGTAGAAGTAAATCCATTAAGGGAATCTTTCGAATTATAAACTTTTGCTTATTTCAAATTCATGGCATTGCAAGTTGTATTTTGAATTGTTCAGTCTGATAAAAATATGATACAACAGTGCATGGCGTAGGTACGATGATTTTTACCATAAATATCAATCAGGTGACCCTTTGATACTTATGATTTTGAATAAAATATCATGAACAGGAGCTCCTCGAAACTGCAAATAATCACACAACGTTTCATGGAAATCGGTGGAAAGACTTTTGAGTAATTTATAAATAACCGATTTTTTATTAAAACTTTGACACTCCGTTACTTGAAAATTAAGCAGGTTAGGACAAACGTCCATATGAACTTTTTTCATAAAATATGACAAGGAATCACCACCTGATAATAATGACATCATTTAAGATACACCCTGTATATTTATTTAACATCAAAAGTGCTTAAATTATTCTTGGATTTTGTACAATTCGACTGGCGACCAAAATCTTGTATCCCAGAAAACAGGGTATTATGTAAAAGTAAGTATGTGCCAAACTTGAACGAGTCATTCTTTGAGTGAGCCTAAGACGAAAAGTTTATACAGTGTGTTTCACTTCAAGTGGCGACAATTCATTATTTCAAGGCTGATTTTCAAAAACATTATTTCAGGAATATCGTACTCCGAGAGCTCTACATCTTGATATAAATTGTTTTGATATTCCACTTTTCCACAGCCCACTACGATAACAACTAATATGACCCCAAAAATAACGAAAGCATATCATGCATTTTATTACGCAAAAAAAAACAAATATCTCCTTCGATTCAGTCACATCTGGAACCCCCAAATCCCATGTTGCAATATCGTAACTTGTACCGAGTGTTCACAACTTGAGTGCAAAAAATTTAAAATTCTTCTTTTTGAGAGTGCCCTGTTTAAACGCTACTGAGTGTATACCAATTTTAGTTCAGTTTATCAAATCATCATAGTATCATCCTCATATGTTATACAGAGAGTTTATAATAAATATAGAAATGTCAAAAAAAATTTGCTCGGAGGTTTTGTTACTTTATGCGCCACGGAGTATCAAAAAAAGGAATTTTTTATTTATTCTAAAATATGCCGCTCCAGGTAATAATTTTGGAATGGTCTTTTGCAATGTATTATCCAATATGGATTTTGATCGGATCGGTATCTTGAATTTTGGGAAGATACCACTTCCATTAATTTTGAAGATATATAGCTTCTTCGCTTTCTATCGGTTAAATCATTTCTTTGTTGAATATTCCATTCTACCACCTTCATCGCCATTTTCCAAGATATTGAAAAATTTGGACTCATTGTCATTTTGTTTATTTCGCTTGAAGCACCTCAAAATTTTCGTTTGTTTCATGTTGAGATTTCTTGCTAGTTGCCTCACACTGATCGTCGCATTGGAGATCGTTCATGATAGCATTGTCCACCAGCATCGATAAGGGGGGTACTGGGGGACAGTACCACTCCTAGAAGAAACATTGAAAGCAGAAAAATTAGAAGAGACAATAGTCCAACTCTTAAGAGTCGCATGCCAGTGCACGCAAAGTCGAGCAGGAAATGGTCACTGTTTGATTTAATAGTAGTACTTTTAATTTGTTGATTCCACGAATTCCATTGTACAGTCTACCGGTTCACATTTTCAATAAGTAAAAGTACGTTACAATTGACCATATTCACTGACGCCACATTGTCATGCGACAATACCGACTATCCATTGTCACCAACGGTTAAATATATAATTTATCTGTAAGAAAATCAAGAATGTTCTATTCGCATATTTCATGTTTCATGTGCGTATTTTGTGACTTTCAGAAAAATTTAAATGAAGAGAAAACCTAGGATAAATGGGTTGATATCACTATCGGTACCAGCTTTCACCTGAGCTTTAATAATAACAAGATTGGCACTACAACTTAGTTAAATATTTTCAACTTTATTTGCCTTATACATGTGGAAACGAAGAAGGTGAATTTTAACATTGCCTTCTGTAGACTTCCTTTGGATTTCGAAGTATCATTTTCTTTTTCTACTCCTATGTTAGTAAACATTGTTTTACAAACAGTTCACTCTATAAGTAAATCCATTCTTACGCACAACTGTGCGTAAAGAATAAAAACGCACAACTGTGCGTCATGATATGATGGCTAGTATAATAGGTAACAATCAAGTTGCCTCTTGAACCACTCAAATCGTGACATTTATCTGTCTTGCGTTTTAAATATTTGACAGTGACATTGTCACTTTTTGAGATTTGAAGTTCAAATCGATACTTCATAAATTATAATCCGATCTTTAATTTTATATCTACAAATATGAGCAACTCCGATAATGAAATGAGCGCAACGCCACCGGAAATTGTTCTTCAGGCTGCTTCTGCTATGGAGAATATTCTGCCGCAAAAATCAAAGGATAGATATGAAAAAGCCTATCAAAAATTTATGGAATGGAGTATGGATAACCACGTGAGTACGTACTCCGAAAATGTATTGCTCGCCTATTTTAATATATTGACCAAAACATTTAAACCCTCCTCGCTCTGTTCATCATTTCTATGCTATATAGTACAAAATTGTATTTTCTTAGATTTAATTTGTTGTTGTTGGAAATTAAACCATAAACTGCGTTAGTTACCTTCATTTTTTTATTACTTAAAGCTTAATCAAACGCACCATCCAGTATATAAGAGTCGTAGAAAAAGTATAGTACGTGTTACGTGTTGTAAAGCAATTACGCACTCATGTAATTACCGCACTCACCGCTACGCGGCTCGTGCGCAATTTTTCCATTCGTGCGTAATATGCTTTTTACAACACTTGATACGTAATATACTATTGATTTACCTTCATAACTAGTGGAGTGATGTTTTCGTAAATTTTGAGATGCTGGTCCAAATTTGGTAATACATAGCAAAAGGGTATATTTCCATATTTATCATGAACACTCAGTACGAGATATGCAATCATTTGCATATCATTATTGTGTGAATTGATACAATAAATGACTCTTGATCCATTGTTAATCTAAAATTCACTATAGACTTAGTAGCGTTTACACAGGGCACTCTCAAAAAGTAGAATTTTTCATTTTTTGCAATCAGCTTTTGAACACTCGGTTACGATATTGAAACATGGGATATGGGGCCTATGGGGATTCGAGATATGCCTGAACCGAAAGGAATATTCGTTCATTTCATAAAATAATGCCTAATATGCTTTTCTCATTTTTGGGGTTTGTTTTCGAAGCAGGCTGTGGAAGAGTGGTATATTAAAACAATTTATATCAAGATGTAGAGCATTTGAGAACTATCTATATTTTTTTTTAAATGGCAGACACATCATGAAATAATAATTGTTGCCATTCAAAGTGAAACACACTGTAGATCCAGTAATGCTTCGTTTTCAAGACACAGGGTGTCAGCATTTAAAAGAAATCGTTTTTTCGTAATTATCTCAATAATCCTTTAGCCGATTTTGTTGAAATTTGGCGGTATTATTGAGGGTAGTAAGACGGTAATTTAGCCCTAACTACATCAAAATTATCATGCTCAGTGGCGTCCCGGAAGGCACCTTAACTAATATCTTTTACAAAAAAAGATGTACGCCACTGATAGTTTTTGCAATTTTTAAATTCAATCGCATTGAACAACTGAAACTACATCATTTTCAGTGATAACATTTTTTTCGTATCTTGCTCTCTTTTTGAGAAAAATCATAAACATCACTTTATTGCATGTCCCTGGGACAACATAATAAAAAATTGTCTTTTACAGGGTGTTGAAATAATTTGGAAAAGTCCTAAATAACAAGAAGAGGCAGACTGATATGACGTTGAAACTTGGTGGCAGTTTTTAATGAATACAAATGAATATGTTAAGCTAAAATACTGTTAGTTTCATTGGAAACAACTGTATCTGAATAATCGCGGACGGTTACTTGAAAATGAGGGGGAGGAGCATCGTGCACAAACCACATTCAAAGACGAACTTGTAATGACACGTCCTCCACTGATGCAGGAAATTCGTTTCATAGGAAGTTAAAATATGTGTCACCATTTGGAATAAAAGGACCAATTGAAGTATCTCCTACTAATCCTTTCAAAATATTTTCGCTGAACTGTTCCTGATGTAAAGATTGTCTGATCGTGTGCTGATTTTCTAGTGTCCAAATATGAACGTTGTGGTAATTCACTTCTACGTCTCGTGAAAATTGAGCTTCGTCGGTAAAAAGCATACAAGGTGAAAATTCAGGATACCCAGTATACTTGCGCAGTATCCATCTGGAGAACTGCAAGTGCCGTGAAAAATCTCGAGGAAGCAAACCTTGGAGACGCTCTGAATATTATATGAGCATAGCATGTATTCGTGTGAAATCTCCCTCCTCTTTTTCTATATCTAACAAAGGAAAAAAAATCACTAGTTTTAGTTAAGCGAAATATTCAAAAAATCGTTATTAGGAGCTTATTCAATTTTTTTCATTTACTGAGAACAGTAAAAAAGTATAATCTTCACGTAAAATCTCAATTTACGGGACGCAAATGAGTACAAGGTAAGAAGATCTACTGGACAGAATATAAAATACTATTCCAGACTTTTTATTCAACGAACCACAAATCTTTGGAATTTCATTTCCTAAATAGGAACGTATATCCTAGATGAACGCCCATCATAAACCATGAGGTCATCATTATTTCCTACCTTTTTATTGTGAATCTGAAAATAATAAAAATAAAAGCGAATATCCCGCAAGTCACATAGCCTCAATTTCAGATTTTGAAGAAACTGGAAATTATGGAATACCACCTCTATTGCCTCAAAAGTCAAAGATGCAATATGAAGCACATTACGGGAGGTTTGAAAACTGGTGCGAAGAGAACAGAGTGGAAAATATTGACGAACAATTACTATTGGCATACTTTGAAGAAAAGTCTAATACTTACAAATCCTCATCTCTTTTGGCTCTGTACTCTATGTTGAAGTCTGTTCTCATAGTGAAAAAGAACATAGATATCAGTAACTACAAAATATTACTGACTTTTCTGAAACAAAAATCTGTGGGATATTGCGCCAAGAAAACTTCCTGCTTGAGTTTAAGTCACGTCAATACTTTCTTGAGAGAAGCGGATGATAATACATATTTATTAACGAAGGTAATATAACTATTTACTCATAGCAATAAAAGTACTTGAATCATTCATGGATTTTGTAGAATTGAATATTTTGAAATATGGGCGACCAAAAATAATTTTCCAGGAATACAGGGTATTATGTAAGAACGTGTCCAAACTTGAAGGGGTGACTGTAAAACGAAATGTTCCTATAAAGAAAGGTCCAGCAATGCTTTGTTTTCAAGGCACAGGGTGTCAACATTTAAAAAACAAATCGTTTTTCGTAAATATCTTCGTAATCCTTAAGCTGATTTTATTGAAATTTTGAATGAAATCTTATTTGGGGTAGTAATGGGCTAATTTAGCCTTGAAAAGATCAAAATCATCATCTCAAGTGCCATCCCGAAAGGCACCTCAACCAATATTTTTGACAATTTTTGTAATTTTTGTATTATTTTCGCGTTGGAACAACTTTTTTTATTTTGGCATTATTTTCGTATCTTGCTTTGTTGTCAAGAGAAAATTTGAAAATCTCGCCATTGTATGTCCCAGAGACAACAAAATAATTAATGCTATTTACAGGGTGTTGAAGTAAAAAAAAACTAAATATCAAGAAGACGCAAACTAACATGTCGTTGAAATTTGGTGGCAGTTTTCAATAAATACATATGAATCTATTTAGCTGAAAAATTGTTTGTCCCATTTTGACTGGAAATAATAAAAGAAAGACCTTTAATTAAAACCACAAATGGTACGCAATTTTTTTAAGAAGAAAATATTTGATACTTAAAAACACAAAACTCACAATAGTTGCTCAAAATGTCCTCCTGCAACTTAAATGCATTACCTCGTCTTCACATCGATGGCTGAACACGTTGAAATATTTTTGGCATAAGTCTTATCTGATCTCATGAATCCCGTATCCGTTGGATTAATTGTTCTTCAGTGTTGACTGGAACTTTATAAACGAAGATCACTAAATGCCTTCAAAGGAAAAAATCCGAAGGATTTAAATCAGGTGACCTAGGTGGCCATGACTGTTGACCTACGGACAGATCCAGTTTTCTTCATCAGTTGCATCCAGAAATTGACTTGCTACTAGGCTGAAGTGGGGTCCAATGTGGTAATCACCCACAATACCAATCCAAACATTCACTGAAAACCATTGTTATTTTCTTTCACCACATTGGGATTTTCTTCAACACAAATATGATTGTTATCAAAGTTTATGTTTGAATTTCGGGAAAAACATGCTTCAACGGTAAACAATATACTGGATGGAAATGTTGGAGTTGTTGCAAAAGCCAAGTAGAATGAACAACCCACTGAAGGAAATTTGCAGGTAATACCGCTTGAACATGCAAGGATAAAGTTGAAAATCCACTGAAATCTTCCATACAGTTAGGTGAAAAATGTTTTATTGTTGTGCAATTTTGCGTGTACTTGTATCGGGTCTACGCTCAACTCCATGTAAAACTACTTCCTCCAGCTCCACTGTTCTTTCCGTAGCAGGTCTCCCAATAAGAGCAGCCGACCTTTGGAAGGTGTCTGATTCTCACAGCCTCATAGCATTGTACCAATTACACAAACAGTTGTGAGAATACATGAATATGGTACATGCTATGAGAATATCTTTCATGATAAATGCGTCTAGCCGCTTTGGAATTGCTTTGGGCCATTCCATGGACAAAATGCATATCGGCCATTGCTTAGTTTTTCAACAGAGAAATTTTGTTATTTGAGTAACGAATTTCATAGCTTGAAACTCTCGAAAACACTTCGAATAATTGCTATCAAATAATCAAGTATGTTTCAAGTTATGTCAGTTATGTCCATGGACAACAATAAAAACGGCAACCATTCGGGAAGTGTTCACTTCCCGGACACTTTTTCTTTGGGAAAGTAGCACTTCCCGGCCTAGTCCGGGAAGTACGTACTTCCCGGACTAGGCCGGGAAATTTGAACAAAATCTTTCAAAAAATTATAGGATATTTACGAAAAAACGATAAGACCAGAAAAGAATATTGAAAGGGAAAATTTAAAAAATACGCCCCTGTTTTTAATAGTTTGGTAGTTCAAATTTTTCATTATGTTTTACCAGGGACATGCAAAAAAGTGATGTTAATGTTTTTTAATAGAAACAAAGAAAGATACGAAAAAATACTTAGAAGAAAAAGTGTGTTGTTTCAATTGCTCAATGCGACAAAATACTAAAATTGCAAAAATATCAGTGGCGCATGCTTTTTTGTCAAAAATGTACTTGGATAATTTCAATTCAGAGATGAATTGGCTCCTTATTACTATAAAAAACACTGCCAAATTTGAACAGAATCGGCCAAATGGTTATTAAGATGGTTAAGAAAAAATTATTTATTTAAATAATGTTCTACACCCTGTGTCCTGAAAACGAAGCGGACCTATGTTTATATAAACGTTTCGTCTTAGAATAAATTGAAGAATCACACCTTCAATACTAACACATAACACCCTGTATATCACGTACGGGAGAAATTAGGAAAAGAAATATATTATAAGCTGCATTATTTGTTGATTCGCTTGAAAAATGTTTGTAGAGGTCGGTCCTTCAATAGGCGAGAACACGAAAGAAAATTATCGCTCCAAATAAGCTCTAAAATACACAACGCATATATAAATGATCACATAAAATTGTTTTGGAGTGAGATTTCAATTACAGCCGTTCCAATTTGTTTCTGAAAATAAGCAAATTTCAAATGTACTAATATTGGTTTGGTGCGTAACTAACAGCTTGGAGGTACAACAAACAGAATCGTAGAAAAAGAAGAAGAAATAACCCCACTTTTCCGTTTGCTGTTGTAATTAAAAAAAGTTTTTCGCAGTTTTTTCTTTTACTGCCCTGTTTTTACTGTTTTTGATGTGTTTATTTCTGTTTCTTCTGTTTTATATTAATTATAATAATAGTATTCAGAAAAAAAAATGGACTTCATATTATTCAAGTTTAGATGATGTTCATCGACAACGGGATAAAAATAAACTATCAGCTACTCTGTGCTATCAGTTATAGACATTGATCCATATCTTCTGGAAGCTGAAGAATTATCAACAGATATTTCACCTTTTCCCAATGTATCCTGAAATATTATTCAGTAGACATGAATAATAGTGGTTACCCGCCTGGACCTGTAACTTGAACTCACCTATGTCTGTTTCCTTAGTAATCAGCTAATTTGAGAAGGAAGAAATTATTTTGAATATTATTTTTTAAGCTTTGATCATTTACATCAAAGGCGAAATTGACATGAATCATACTTAAAATATTCATCTGTTACTGGCACACAGATTTTGTAACATTTTGGATATGAATGTCAGAATAAAGTCAGTTATCTAGAAAAGTATTCAATTTATTAAAATATAACACTAGGTGAAAAGGTTGACATATCTTTAACAATTAAAGAATTTAAACAAATTAAAAGAGCAACTCGTGAGCATTCAAAGTGCAAATCATGGTACAATGATCGGGCAGGAAGAGGCACAGCATCTAATTCCTTTATTTATATATTATCTTTACAAAGATTCAATACAACAAAACTTCATCTTGAATTTAACTTTTTTTTGCCAAAGATTCTGAAAATGTTCTGATTATAGAATGACTGCCACGTTGGACTCGACCAAGCTCATCAGTGAATTTTGTTTCTCTTCTTCCGAAACAGGACATATATCTAATGAGATTTGTCCTCTTTTATATAGGGGTTCATCTTCAATGAGGTTCAGACACTTAGGATTTGCTAGATTATAGCCAAAACTCTTATTATTGGTTGCTTTTTTCCTGTCGACCTTACTCCTGTTTTCTTGTTATTTCGACTATAGAAAATGACACTGTATGTACATGAGAACAAATCTCCACAAACCTGCTGTACAATCATAATGAGCACTAACAATACTGCCATCTTCAAGACATTAACCATGGTGTTAATAATTTATCGTTCAGTCTTTGAGAATGCATCACCTAGAAAAATTTCAAAAATAAGTCATCAGTATTTCTACAGTATGCAGGTTCACACCTTTCCAATTATTACAGTGTGCGAATTTATCTGCTTCACATCCATTTTTTTCACCCACAAACATCGCTATTTTGTGAGCTTCTAAACTTTTATTAGCTTTCATTTCATTCATTGTGAAAGCACTCTTTGTTTCTACTAAATAATTATTTTTGGGAAAAGTGAAATATCTTCAGCTTCAAGAAGATATGGATCAATGCCGATTACTGATATTTTGTCTTCACCGTGGTCGATGAACATCATGTAAACTTGATAAATATGTTGTAAAATCCATTATTCCCATAACATAACATAACAGCAGAAACAGAAAAAACACATCTGAAATATTTATAACATAGCTAAAATAGTAAAAATACAGCAGAAATAAAAAAAAACTCCGAAAAACGTTCTTCATTTACAGAAGCAAACAGAAAAGTGAGCTTCTTTCTTCTTACTTTGAGTACTTAATTTCCTGTCTAGGTAGGCAAAATATTGTTTCTAGACGATTTATAAGAATGCAAAATTAGTTTTTCTAGACGGATGCCCGAAATTAACAATTTGAAATCATCAGAGATAGTTTATTTGATGGAGTCTTAGTTTATACATGCCCCACTCCTCAGTTTATCGGGAAGATCCCTTCTAATCCCTACTAATGTTTTTATCACTTCATATTTTTCATTGTTGACAGATTCATATTAGTTCAATTAAGAAACGGTTCCTAGACAGGATTCTTGCACACTTTGTTTCATTTCAGGTCTCTGTTCTGAGGTGTTTGGAGATAAATATATCAAAAATCCTGAGGACTGCGAGGGGAGCTAACTACAGGGCATAATGAACTGCATTCCTGGTTTTCAATTGCTCGCTTATAACTACAAAGTGATCGGCCTTAGGGGTAACACGGCTCCATCAACAATATTAAACATGACAAGAGTTGGCCATCAGAAAGTTGATTGAAATTTCACTTTCCATACTACATTGAAAGTGAATATCAGGCAATTCGCACGGCAACCTCAGTTACTCAAGTGTCAGTTGTCACTAATGGCTTTGAAGTGTATTATATGTGATCGACATTTTGACCATTCTCGTCACTTTTGGGCTGGTGCCAAAACGAATTTTAAACGCTTGAAATAAGAAAAGCCTAACAGGCAAGGACCAGGTGGAAAATATTGTTGAGGTTTCAACTTTAAGGAAAAAAAAATAAACACTCAAACTGGTGAAATGTGGGGATGCAGTTTGGGGGTATTTTTGTGATTTGCGGCGAAACTTGACCTCTTAGCAAAAAATGTTTTAAAAAAAGTTGTAGATAATAAAAAAACCGAAACCTTTTGTATTCAACACTTTCCGACATAACCTCAAATTAACCGTAAAATGTCGAAAACCGATTTTTCAGTATTTAATTATTTTCCCGCCTACAAATGATTTGATCCGCAAGAAAATTTTTAGGAATGTGTTTTTTTTGTTGTCAAATGAGCATGATTTGTTCGCAATTCTGAAGACCACTAGATTTTGAATTATGTAAATTTTTCGAAAAAAAATAACCTTTCACGAACAATCTCGGTATTTTTTTTGCTTTGGATGTTTATAAGTGATCATTTCAATTTTTGAAATTTCCACTTGAACATAAAAATCAATTGACAGCACCGAAACACAAAACTTCTTTCTTTCGTGGATCATTTTCATTTACTATTTCCCGCTTGTATAACCGTTTACCGTCTGAAATGAAACTTCTCTCTTCGAAAAATTAAAAAAAAAATTCAAAAATTATCTGCTTGAATCCGATCACACATTTATATTATAAAACCTCTGCTGAATCTTGTTTTTTCCCTCTATTTTCATCATGTCGATTTTTCTTTTATTTTATAAAAAATTGTAGTAGGTATTACGTCAGTATATTGTAAAATGTATACACATGTCTCTACGTATGCATATGTGTATATATCTGTATATATAAAATTGTTGGGGTATTCACATTTACATTTTTTTTTAAATTTTATTCATTCTACTCATTATACTATTGTTTTTGTAGACTGTAGATATAATGCATTTCTATTTGTTATCATATTTGTTTCAATTATTTTGTTAAAATTTGAAGAAAAGTTCATATAATTACCTTTTTATTTTCAAGTTGGATGGAAGAGCAATATCTGCCATGTGCAATATCATGTGCAGATGTTGAATCCTGCTTTTTGGCAGGATTTCATTTTATGAATTTATTTTGAAAGAAACTGTCAATAAAAACAATTATTATTATTATTATTATCACTAAACCTCTAAAAATTTAGAAAAATCGACAAGTTTCTCTGAATCATAATTTCCCCAATATTTTCAATGATTTCCAATAGTTGTAGAGAAGAATAAAAATTATTTTAATGAATAAATTTTGTAGTGTAATTATGTATTCAAATATTTCGTTATATATAATTTAATATAAAACTACTTTTTGTTATAAAAATATTGAAGAAAGTCGAAACTAATTGAAGAAAATCATGATTCAAAGAGACGCTTTTTTCAGATTTGAGTGGTTCATCGATCTATAATCTATACCAAGTATTAATTCGAAATACAAAAAAAACACAAGACAGTTGTTCGTGGATGATAAGGGTATTTTTTCGAAAAATGTACATAACCGAAAAACTAGTCGTCTTCTGAATTGCGAAAAAATTATGACCATTCGACACCAAAAATACATATTCTTACAAATTTTCAAGTAAATTAAATCGTTTATACGCGAGAAAAAAATTAAATACCGAAAAATAGGTTTTTCGTCACTTTGACGGTTAATTTGAGGTTATGTCGAAAAGTTTTAAATAAAAAAGTTTTGGTTTTTTTATTATCTACAACTTTTCTCTTGAAAATTTTAAGCGTTAAAAATTCATATTGGCACCAGCCTATATAAATCAAATGCTGACTTTACAAAAATTGCTATAAATTTTGTATTCTTGATCGGGTTCATCACTTCCTTGATTGTTTTGAATTTGTGTGATTTCTACAGCTATAACAAATCCATGGTTCCAAGTTGTTTCTAAAAAATATCTGTAATGCTCAGGTACTGCTGCGATTTAAAGAGAAAACAACTAATTAGGAAAAAACTAAAACATTTTTTAACACATTCATTGTTTAATGTAGGACTGACGAGGATTATTTTTGAAAAAATCACGATTTTCAAAAGAATTAGAGAGTGTTGGAGATAGAAATAATATGAATAAGAAATTTCTCATACCCAATTTTGTCAACTTTCATTTTGTTAATTAATATTTTCGCTAGGAACGAGCATTATCGAGCTTTGGGAGAAACATAAGTGGCACTGAAGTTATCTTCCCTCACAGACTTCAGGATTTTTGATGTACCCATCTCCAAACACCTCCGACCACAGCTCTTTAGTCAAAAAAAGTACACACAGATGTCTGTGTACAACCCATTTTCAAGCATTCGTTTATTGAATTATGTCCATCAATTGATATTTTTGTCATGATGATCCGCTACAATCATCAGATATGTCTCTTTCTTTAAGGTCGCCTTGATCATTGGAGTAGCTGGATCATGCAAACGATGCGAGCTTGTTCTTTTACGCGTGGAAGACGTGAAAGATGAGGGTTCTTTCTTTCGAATCAACATACCAAGTTCCAAACGAGAATTCATAATAATTTCTGAAGAAACCAATGGAATGAACCTTGTAGAAACGATTCGCAAGTATATAAGGCTCCGACCACCTCAAGCTGATAACAAACGTTTCTTCATCGCATACAAAAATGGTAAATGCATCAATTCACCTGTCGGCAAGAATACCATAGGCATTTTTCCCAAAAAAGTTGCCTCGTTTCTTGGGCTACCCGATCCACAATCCTATACTGGGTATCGCTTCAAGAAATCCACTTGACTGGTGTCAGCCAATCGATAAAATGAAGAATGAAATTATTATTTTAACAAGATTTGTCATTCAGGCACTGATTTATCTAACTATTGAATACTACTGAAATTGAGAGCACATTGCTTAGTGTAAACTATTTATTTCACAATAAATTTATTAATACTTGGTGTTCTAGCTCAAATTATTTACTCCTCCCAGCATCTAAGAACGTTAAGAATTCCTTCAAGTTTCCTGAATATTTTATGGAAGTCAAGGATTTGCTGACTGCTCTCATAATAGTATATAATCGTATATTTTCATTCCCCTACAAAATAAAAAACGCAAATGGCCTAGGTATATTAACTCTTATAAGATAGATCGTTACTGAAAACCCCAGTATTCACCTCAGCAAAATCGCTTTGTGGATTGTGGATTTGAAGAAGCAAAAGTGAAAAAACTTTTCTGGTTTTTTGGAAATATCTAAAAGATTATTCAAGGAATCGTTTTACAGTCAATGGAACTGATATAAAACCCTTGAAATGGATTTTCATACTACCGGATCGGTGCATTTTCCACTGAGAAAGTCTGGGAAAACCTCGAAAAAGAGATAATTTTTCAAAAAATTTATAATTTTTATAAATCGGGAAATCGTCGTATTCAAATTCTGTATACGGCATCAATATCTACAATTTGTACATTTTGGATTTCCACTTGAGAGGTGGCAAATGTGTTTAAAATGTCACTGAAAGTTGATCAAAACGCTTCAAACTGCGGCCGAAGTCACCCGAAGTCGCACTGAAGTTAACTCGAGTTGAGTTTGGGCGACTTCGGGAGCACTTTGAAGCATTTAGAGTAACTTCCAGTGACATTTCCAACACATTTTCCACCTCTCTACCACATGTTATTATCTATCAGTTTCCGCCATATTGTTTCTCCAACTTCAGATTTATAAAAATTATGAACTTTTGAGAAATTGTCTCTTTTTTGAGGTATTCCCGGATTTTCTCAGTGAAAAATGCACCGATCTGGTCGTATAAAAATTCATTTTGTAGGTTTTGTGAATCTCTACAAACATTATTTCGAAAGTTAAACGATTCCTCCAATACTTCTCGATATATTCATAAAAAAAAAACAAAAAAGTTGTAATTTTTTTCACTTTTTCTTGTTGAAAAAATTCCAAAAAGTGATTTTGCTTGGCAAACCCAGGGGTTTTCTTTCACGAACTATCTCATAAAAAGTAGTATATGCCATTTGCCTCTTTTATTTTTTGTAAAAGAGCCTCTCATTTTTATCTAAAGCCCAACTTGGCCTATAAAGAGTAACAGGTATTAAACCTACTCTTACTTACTCCTACTATTTTTGTTCGGGAGGAGTTGTATCCTTGTTAAAACATATGTCAACGTTAAGCAACGTTAAGCAAGACTGGGTAGGTGAAAAAACTTTCAGTCTATCTCCACCAGAAGAAATCCTTATTGTAGATAGCCATTAGTTGTGTATATACAATTCTTCGATAAGTAAGACAAATTTTGGATTTTCCACAACTGATTTTTTTTCTGGAGTAAAGTGAATTGGTATAGTAAAATGCTTATCCTGATCACGAATCTGAAGTCATTCTCAACCTGTTTTGGCACGTACCATAATATTTCGGGAATGTCGGAGTTTCCATCGCTTCTGGCGTGCAGTGTATCTTACTGGAATTGATCCACTCTAAGGCCCAGTTTCACAGTGTCAAAAGGTTAGGCTTTGGCTATGGGTTAGGTATTGAAAAGTGTTTCACAGTAGTTGGTTAATAGTTTAATTAAAGTTAACCATAGGTCAACTTTAATACAACACAATTCAATGGATAAGAACTGACCAAATGATACTAACCATACTTTTGCTTTGTTTTGAAAGTTACTTTTTGACATACCTACATAATGATAAGATAGTATAAAATTCTGAAATGGATATGTACGATATCAACACATTTAGTGAAGACGAGAGGTGCGTCCGCCAAAAATAATTAGGTAGAGGCCGGACTTTCTTGAAGAATATGATGAAAAGGACTTTTTTAACCGTTTTAGGCTGACCCCAAGATCAGTGGAAAGGGTTATAGAAGAAATCAGAGATTCAATTGAACATCCCACGGAATGGGTGTGAAAACAAATTATTTCAAAAACATTTTATACATTATTAAATAACAATTATTATGCTCAAGTTACTTTTTGGAAATGACTGTGAGTAATCAAGTGCTCTTGATATTAATTTTTTATGCAAATGGATCATTCCTGAGAACAGAATTATCTGGAGTTAGCCTTTCCAGGAATAATTTTATGATTTTCAAATTTATAACTTTCTTCTATAAAACATTTAAATCTATGACTTGTTTCATAATAAACAATAAATGAAACAAAATGTTCAATATACAAAATTAGTTATTACTATTGAAGAAAATATACGTACAATATTAACAATTTTCTGTTACTCCAAATTTATATAATGATAATTGTCAGGGACACAAAAAAATACATTCGTTATTTAGAGCTTCCAGTTTTTTATCAGTGAGTTCAATTTTCTTCTTCAGAAGTTCAAATTTCAGAGTACATTCCTCCAAAAATATTTCTCTTCGAAGTTTTACAAAAGATAATTTTTCTTCAATCAGGATATTACTGGGATTCATAATTTTTCTCACATTTGTATTTGATCTCAACTTCTGAGGAACAGGCTTTTCCAAATTATTGTATATGACGTCCAATCATGTTCTTGACAAATATCAGCAGCAGAATTGCAACTGTGTTTGCCATTATCTGATACCTTCTCCTGTTTTTAAAATAAATTCATTTTGATCAGCCCATTTCTGGTTGAATTTCTTCTTTAGTATTTTCCATGGTTTTCCTTTTTCCTTCCATGAAATACAATATTACATTCTACATTTTTTTCGTAGTTTTCGAAAAGACTTATCAAAAGTTGCTCCTCCTCCGGTGTAAAATTGGCAGAACTATAGTAGGTATTTAGTTTCCATTTCTTTCTACAAAAATAACTTAATCTACAATAAAGTTCATCCTCAGTGAATGATATAATACTAGCAGCTCGGTCTTCATCATTTCATTTCGATTGAATTCCATTCAACTGCTCAAATAATGACAACCTTTTGACTACGTCAACATGAATTCTCGTTGCCAACATATAGGAAATTAACACTATCTAATGGTTACTTGACTCACATAACTTTTGCTATTGTGAAACACTTCAAACTTTGACCACTGGTAAACCAAATGGTATATGGTGGTTAAGTAACTGAAAAGATCACCATGTATCTATGGATTTTGCTTGATTTTGCTATTCTACGTTGAATGACATGTTAGCCTATTTTGTTAAAAATATGTTTTCTGTTACAATCCTTTATACAGCGTTCTTCATATGGAAAAAACTTTTATTAATAACTTCTTGAAATTTGACTTGAGCATTGAGTTGTGCTTCGGAAAATATGAAAAATTACCTATACAGTTGTGGTCACGTGATTTTCGATACCTGTCAAAAGTAATATTTTTTCAAAATAAATGCTGCAAAGGCTCATTTATTCAAATTTCAATAGAAAATTAAAATGTTGTTTTAATTCCGATTTTACACCTATGTCTCGAATGTGAACGTTCTTTTGCAACTTTTCCTTTTTGCCATTTTTTGTATTATTTAAAAAATCGTAACTTCCACAAAACTGTTCTATACCAATAGCTCTGATATGCGACTAACTTTCAATTATGAATCATCAACAAATCTCAGGTTTTCTCTAGAAAATGAGAATTACTGATAAAAATGTCTGTTCTGTTTGATGCAAAGTTGAAGTATCTTCAAACATAAATTGCAGTTCACTTAAGGATTTTTTAGTTACAAAATGAGACGAAAGTGATAATTCAAATCATCATGAAACTTCGTTACATGTCTAACAAAAATGTATGACTTTTTACGGTACAAATCTCAAATTTAATTCTTAATAGGTTTGCTATGAAACTTTCATCAATTTTGTGAAGTAGGATATAGAGACAAATGAAAATGGTAATGTATGATAAAAGTTAAATATGTTTCAACAAACTTACGAAAAAAATATTCTTTGAAAACTAATGTTCATTTAGAATTTCATTTGAAACTTTTTTTTTTCATTTAATAATAATAATAATAATAATAATAATAATAATAATAATAATAACGGACGAATTGAGAGACGGACTTCTGTATATCTACGAGAGCAGTGAGCCCACCCGGAGAGGATACATGGCAAGGATGCATGCTCTCTGGTGTGAAAGACACCCAGAGCATGCCGCCGTTTCCGCCCAAAATCTCAGGGATTATGTTTCCTATCTCCGGGCTCGAGGCTATGTTAGAGCTCCTCCTCAGCCGATTAACGAAGTGGCAGAAGTGGCAGATATGCCACGTGTCGGTCTGGCTGTAGAGGAGGCTCGCAACATACCACCAATGGAGGACATCAGAACCCGCAGGGCGCTTCACAATATGAAGCCCCTGAAGCCGCAAGAACTGGCACGAGTGGATGCAGAGATTGGCGATGTTCTTTCAGAAGAGGCTACCATCTGGCAGATCAATTCTGTCGTGTACGACGCCGCTCGTGCTCTATCCCAGACGGAGAGGAGGGAAACCACCGCTCTTGTTGGGAGGCATGAGCGACGCGTTCACAAGATGGAAGCTAAGATCAAGTCGGCGAGACAACACGCGTCTCGTATCCAGTGTGTGGTGGACTACATGTCGGCCAATAGGCCTTTTACGCCGGCAGTGCGGCGAATTGCTGCAAAGCTAAGACGAGCTCACCACACATTGAATCAAGGCGTGCTGTTTACCATAAAACAGCACTGTCTTGATAGGATACGAATGCTAGTGGCTGCAAAGAAGTCACTAGTGAGGCGGGCGAGAAGTATCGCGGAAAACATGAAGTTCCGCGATAAACCTTCTCGCTTATTCCAAGAGCCTCCACGTGTTGTCGATAACCCGCCGGCTGCTGATCGGGTAGAAACCTTCTGGAAGAACATCTATGAGTTTCCGCAACCACTCAATGTAGACACTCCAGCCCTAGCGCAGTTCGAAGCTTACTGCAGGACGCTTCGGCAGCATGAGCACAATGATCTGCGCAATCCGATAACCACGGAAGAAGTTCGAAGGGCCCTAAAAGGTTCTAAGAATTTCGCTGCTCCAGGCCCTGATGGGTTGAATAACTATTGGTGGAAAAAGTTTCCAACAACCCACCGCCATCTGGCTAGAGTTTTTAACTCATGGCTAGATGGGGAGCAGCAGATTCCGGAGTGGTTTGTCGAGGGGCGAACCGTGCTCATCCCCAAAAATGGAGATTTGTCTGATCCAAAGAATTACAGGCCGATAACATGCTTGAATGCTTGTTATAAGTTGTTTACACGCATCTTATACACGCGCATTCTCTCCGCAGTTGATCCGGTGTACGAACGGATATATGAGCAAAGAGGGTCAAAGAAAGGGGTCGCCGGCTGCAAGGAGAACCTGCTCATCGATAGATGTATCACGCAGGACTCCGTGCAGTATAAGCGTAACCTTTCGATGGCCTGGATCGATTACCGCAAGGCATTTGATACAACATCGCATGAGTTAATCATGCATTTGCTCAGATGTCTTGAGGTACCCGATCAAATAGTGGGATGTATTGGACAACTGATGCCACTCTGGAGGACTCGCTTCACCATAAGATCTGGTAGAGACACAGTCCAAACAGAGCAGGTCATCATTAGAAGAGGCGTGTTTCAGGGAGACTCCCTCAGCCCTCTTCTCTTCTGCATCTCACTATTGCCATTGTCCGTTGTACTCAGGAATACCCGTGGGTACAACTGCGGCACCCCCAGCAACCGGAGGCATAAAGTCACCCATTTGTTCTACATGGATGACCTAAAATTATATGCCTCTGGAGAAAGGGACCTACATCAGTCCCTTAGGGTGGTGGAAGAGTACACGCATGCTATCGGAATGGAATTTGGGATCGACAAATGTGCCACGGTTCATCTTAAAAGAGGACGATGCGAGGAATACGGAGAGGATGTCCAGCTCGTAGACGGAAGCATCCTACATCATCTGGATGCCGGAGAGACGTATACTTAGGGGTGGAGCAACGCCACTCCCAAGAGGTATTCACAGTTAAGAACTCTCTCCGCGGCAAGTATCAGCATAAACTCCGACAGATCTGGTCATCAGAACTGTCGGGGAAGAACAAAGTTGCTGCAACCAATATGCTTGCCGTTCCGATCCTTCTTTACTCTTTCGGAGTAATGAAGTGGACTAAGGAAGAGCTGCGACAACTCGACGTTAAAACTCGCAAAATGATGCATCTCAATAGGAGCTTGCATCCTAAATCGTCCGTTCCACGGTTATACTTTTCCAGACAACGGGGAGGCCGTGGACTTTTGAGTTTGGAGTGTCTGCATAACAGAATGGTTCTGGATGGGGCCTGTAAAGTCATCAGGAGTTCAGATCCCCTTCTCTGCATGGTCCGCGACCATGAAAAAGCAGGGATTGGAGCATTTCTTTTTAAGGCAGCAACCCGTGCGGCCGATGAACTCGGTCTCGTATTCGACACTGAACGGGCTAACCCAAACTCTGTCACCGAGTTGGGACCCGTTCAGCAAAAAGCTCACATCAAAGCTGCGGAGACAGAGGTCCTGCTACAGCTACATATGGATAAGCCAATGCATGGTGTCTTCTTTCACAACATCGAAGACATTGGCTTGTCCAAAAGCTTGACCTTTGCCTTCCTCAGGTCGAGTGAGCTAAAGTCGGAGACCGAGGGATTCATAATGGCCTGCCAGGATGGTGTCTTCAACACCCTCGTCTACCGTAGTCGCGTGATGGGTATAGACGTCCCTGACACCCGATGCAGGGCATGTCGTGGGGCACCTGAGACCGTAATGCATTTGCTATCAGCATGCCCATCTTATGCGGTCTCAGCCTATATCCACAGGCATAACGCGGCGCTACGAGTGTTATACTACCATCTACGACACTCGTACGGTATAGACGAGACACCGGTGTTGCCTTATGTTCCAGGGGATATTGAGTCCATGGTGGAGAATGAGAGGTGCCGGATCTATTGGAACTACTCATTCCCCACCCTCAGGCAAATACAAGCCAATAAGCCTGATGTTGTCCTCCTCGACCACCAAAGTAGAACGATATTCGTCATGGAGTTTTCCGCTCCAAGCGAAATGAATATCGTTCGAAAAGAGGAGGAAAAACGGACTAAATATCGAGATCTCCTCTTTGAACTCCGCAGGTTATATCCGGACCATTCTGTCAAAATGGTGGTTCTGATCATAGGAGTCCTTGGTGGAATGATGGACACACTGCTCTCCAACTTGAAGATAATACCTGCTTGCCGTAATATGGCAGAAATCTTAGCAGCGCGAATGCAGAAGGCCGTCATCCTTGGTTCGCTCCGTCTACTCAGGGCACATGATTCTCGGACCCAATAGTCACTCACCCTACGGACGTAGGGAGTGGTTATTGGGGTTAACGACACCAGCGCGCCCTCCGGATGTATCGGAGCACCGGAGACAGGGCCTGACTGGTACATTCCCAACGGGAAAACAAAAAAAAAAAAAAAATAATAATAATAATAATAATAATAATAATAATAATAATAATAATAATAATAATAATAATAATAATAATAATAATAATAATAATAATAATAATAATAATAATAATAATAATAATAATAACCGTGCTCATCCCCAAGAACGGAGATTTGTCTGATCCAAAGAATTACAGGCCGATAACATGCTTGAATGCGTGCTATAAGTTGTTTACGCGCATCTTATACACGCGTATTCTCTCCGCAGTTGATCCGGTGTATGAACGGATATATGAGCAAAGAGGGTCAAAGAAAGGGGTCGCTGGCTGCAAGGAGAACCTGCTCATCGATAGATGTATCACGCAGGACTCCGTGCAGTATAAGCGTAACCTTTCGATGGCCTGGATTGATTACCGCAAGGCATTTGATACAACATCGCATGAGTTAATCATGCATTTGCTCAGATGTCTTGAGGTACCCAATCAAATAGTGGGATGCATTGGACAACTGATGCCACTCTGGAGGACTCGCTTCACCATAAGATCTGGTAGAGACATAGTCCAAACAGAGCAGGTCATCATTAGAAGAGGCGTGTTTCAGGGAGACTCCCTCAGCCCTCTTCTCTTCTGCATCTCACTATTGCCATTGTCCGTTGTACTCAGGAATACCCGTGGGTACAACTGCGGCACCCCCAGCAACCGGAGGCATAAAGTCACCCATCTGTTTTACATGGATGACCTCAAATTATATGCCTCTGGAGAAAGGGACCTACATCAGTCCCTTAGGGTGGTGGAAGAGTACACGCATGCTATCGGAATGGAATTTGGGATCGACAAATGTGCCACGGTTCATCTCAAAAGAGGACGATGCGAGGAATACGGAGAGGATGTCCAGCTCGTAGACGGAAGCATCCTACATCATCTGGATGCCGGAGAGACGTATACTTACCTAGGGGTGGAGCAACGCCACTCCCAAGAGGTATTCACAGTTAAGAACTCTCTCCGCGGCAAGTATCAGCATAAACTCCGACAGATCTGGTTATCAGAACTGTCGGGGAAGAACAAAGTTGCTGCAACCAATATGCTTGCCGTTCCGATCCTTCTCTACTCTTTCGGAGTAATGAAGTGGACTAAGGAAGAGCTGCGACAACTCGACGTTAAAACTCGCAAAGTGATGCATCTCAATAGGTGCTTGCATCCTAAATCGTCCGTTCCACGGTTATACTTTCCCAGACAACGGGGAGGCCGTGGACTTTTGAGTTTGGAGTGTATGCATAACAGAATGGTTCTGGATGGGGCCTGTAAAGTCATCAGGAGTTCAGATCCCCTTCTCTGCATGGTCCGCGACCATGAAAAAGCAGGGATTGGAGCATTTCTTTTTAAGGCAGCAACCCGTGCGGCCGATGAACTCGGTCTCGTATTCGACACTGAACGGGCTAACCCAAACTCTGTCACCGAGTTGGGACCCGTTCAGCAAAAAGCTCACATCAAAGCTGCGGAGACAGAGGTCCTGCTACAGCTACATATGGATAAGCCAATGCATGGTGTCTTCTTTCACAACATCGAAGACCTTGGCTTATCCAAAAGCTTGACCTTTGCCTTCCTCAGGGCGAGTGAGCTAAAGTCGGAGACCGAGGGATTCATAATGGCCTGCCAGGATGGTGTCTTCAACACCCTCGTCTACCGTAGTCGCGTGATGGGTATAGACGTCCCTGACACCCGATGCAGGGCATGTCGTGGGGCACCTGAGACCGTAATGCATTTGCTATCAGCATGCCCATCTTATGCGGTCTCAGCCTATATCCACAGGCATAACGCGGCGCTACGAGTATTATACCACCATCTACGACACTCGTACGGTATAGACGAGACACCGGTGTTGCCTTATGTTCCGGGGGATATTGAGTCCGTGGTGGAGAATGAGAGGTGCCGGATCTATTGGAACTACTCATTCCCCACCCTCAGGCAAATACAAGCCAATAAGCCTGATGTTGTCCTCCTCGACCACCAAAGTAGAACGATATTCGTCATGGAGTTTTCCGCTCCAGGCGAAATGAATATCGTTCGAAAAGAGGAGGAAAAACGGACTAAATATCGAGATCTTCTCTTTGAACTCCGCAGGTTATATCCGGACCATTCTGTCAAAATGGTGGTTCTGATCATAGGAGTCCTTGGTGGAATGATGGACACACTGCTCTCCAACTTGAAGATAATACCTGCTTGCCGTAATATGGCAGAAATCTTAGCAGCAAGAATGCAGAAGGCCGTCATCCTTGGTTCGCTCCGTCTACTCAGGGCACATGATTCTCGGACCCAATAGTCACTCACCCTACGGACGTAGGGAGTGGTTATTGGGGTTAACGACACCAGCGCGCCCTCCGGATGTATCGGAGCACCGGAGACAGGGCCTGACTGGTACATTCCCAACGGGAAAAAAAAAAAAATAATAATAATAATAATAATAATAATAATAATAATAATAATAATAATAATAATAATAATAATAATAATAATAATAATAATAATAATAATAATAATAATGATAATATTAATAATAATATTAATAATAATAATAATAACGCGGCGCTACGAGTGTTGTACTACCACCTACGACACTCGTACGGTATAGACGAGACACCGGTGTTGCCTTATGCTCCGGGGGATATTGAGTCCGTGGTGGAGAATGAGAGATGCCAAATCTATTGGAACTACTCATTCCCCACCCTCAGGCAAATACAAGCCAATAAGCCTGATGTTGTCCTCCTCGACCACCAAAGTAGAACGATATTCGTCATGGAGTTTTCCGCTCCAGGCGAAATGAATATCGTTCGAAAAGAGGAGGAAAAACGGACTAAATATCGAGATCTTCTCTTTGAACTCCGCAGGTTATATCCGGACCATTCTGTCAAAATGGTGGTTCTGATTATAGGAGAATGATGGACACACTGCTCTCTAACTTGAAGATAATACCAGCTTGCCGAAATATGGCAGAAATCTTAGCAGCAAGAATGCAGAAGTCCGTTATACTTGGTTCGCTCCGTCTACTCAGGGCACACGATTCTCGGACCCAATAATCACTCACCCTACGGACGTAGGGAGTGGTTATTGGGGTTAACGACACCAGCGCGCCCTCCGGATGGGTCGGAGCACCGGAGACAGGGCCTGACTGGTACACTCCTAGGAGAAAAAAAAAATAATAATAATAATAATAATGTTTATTTGCATAATCATTCATGGGTACAATGTTTACATATCAGTTAATAACCGTTATGGCAAATAAACATGAACAGTTCACCGAAGTGTGTATAGCAGTTATCAGCTGCTATACCACTTGTGTGTGACTTCTCATGATATTGAACGCATGAGTTAGAATGAATGTAATATTATAAATGTTAAATAATATATAATTAAAAGTGAAGTAATTAAAAATTAAATATATGGTTACATAGAACATATTTACATTTATTTGAATACATTTGTCGGTTATATTTGTATTTTAGTAATAGTGTTCATGGGAGAGTATTATTTATTAACATTGTTGTAAATAAATATTTCCGAAATTAAAACACCCCCATTTCAGATGCTGACCAGACTATACCTACACGATTACCTGAAAAATCGAAGAAGCAATACGAAGCAAGTTACTGGAGGTTTGACAACTGGTGTGAAGACAATAACATGAAGAACGTAGACGAAAAAACAGTATTAGCTTTCTTCGAAGATAAATCAAACACTCAAAAAGCTTCGTCACTCTGGTCCCAGTACTTTATGTTGAAGTCTGTTCTAAAAATAAAGCATGACGTAGATATCAGCACATACGCCAAATTGTTGAGCCTTCTCAAACGAAAAGCTGAGGGCTACACGAAGAACTCCACCTGTCTGAATAGAAATCACGTAGATACTTTTTTGAGAGAAGCAAATGACGATACTTATCTACTAATGAAGGTAATGTACAGTGTGTTCAAGATAAGGATGGGCTAGCATTAGAATTTCGGATACTGTTGAAGTTACTATGTTTGTTAAATCGAGAATAAGTTGCACAATCCAATGTCCTTTTATATGAAGTTTGCAAAAGTTGCTATTTTTTTCGGATATCGAGATATTCTAAATGAAATAATATTTTCGAATTGGTTTTTATTTATTTCTGATGTTATTTCAATAGACGTCAAGAAATGCATTTTCATTGACACTTTTTAAGTTAAACAAGATGATCTTCACAGATTTTCCTTACGACATTTCGTTTCCTGGACCCTTCATCAACTTTTTTATAATACGGTCCTGTTATTTTTATGATAAAACGCAAGCCTTTTGTATTCTGAAATACGTCATATATCACTTGTATTTGTTTGATTATGTTTTTAGCTCTTTCTAGACATTACTTAAAATCATTCAGGATAAACCTCCGATCACGGCTCTGAATGCTTGAAAAATATTCATTTGAAAAAGTCATAAATCGAAATCAGTAAAACACAAAATTTTCCACAAAACGTTTTAACTTACTACTTAATGAAACACATTATTGCTAATAAACAAATGAAATAATTCTTTGTGAAACGTGATTATAAATAATTAAAATTATTATTAGTAGTCTCAATAACAACATATTGTCGAATAAGAGCACAGGTAAAATCTTCTAACTGTGGAACTCAAAACATTGTTGAGTACCGTAAAACGGGGTAACTTGATCGCTAGTTTGGTACATTCCTATGTACCCTGGAATTTTTGAGTTGATTTTGAGAAATATTTTTCCGGTGAAACTATCTTTGAACCATGAGGATGTTATCCTGCTAGTTGAAAAAAATTAAGAAATCCCCAGTTTCCGAAAAAAAAAATTAAAGTTGATTTGAAATTGCCAATTCCTCACGAATTTATCATGGTGGACTCTTCTCTGATTACTTGAAAACAATTTAAGAGAAAAAAATTACTAGAATGGTCAAAACAATCCCATTTCGGGCATTTTTACATTTTTTTCAGTGTAAATAGGAAATCAAATCTTTCTGAAATGTCCTTAGAGTTCTTTCTCTATTCGCCCTGTACAATTTTAAAGCCTCCTGGATAGTTCCTTGGTCATAATTCTTACCGTTTTTAAAGTTACCTCTGAAAAGCAGCAAAAAAATAATACGTATCTATGCTCTTGAACTAGTTTTCGAAGTTTGTAGGATGATCATTACAATACAATATGCACCCTCAAAAAAAAATATCCACATACTTTCACTTCCAAACACACAACTACCTAATCAAAAGTATTCACAGTACAAATAAAGCCATTTTTTCGAACATTTTTCATGAATTTTTCAAACCAAATTTCAAGAAATCATCGCTTACACGTTCATCAAGCTGTCCCGGGATTTCAAGTAACTTCGTTTTACAGTACCTATATCTGTTGTGATGGTTTCAATTGGTTCTAAAACCAGTCTGATGCAATTCTTCTTTCATTTAAAAATTACTTTGATACATATAGTTTTTAATGTACCCCCAAAGGTGAAAGTCAGGGGGTGTCAGATCCGGCAATCGTAAAGGTCAGGTACCCGCTGAATGCGTACCTATACATTTGTCAGTATACCTGTTTAGATATGCTAGAGTAATCCTCGAATTATGAATTATGAATTAAATCACCCAGAAGTAAATTTTGATACCACTCGGAAGCAAGTGATCCATGGTGTGAAAATGGCCCAATTATCACCAATCCCAAAATTCCCACTCTCATGTTAAAGCCAAAACGGTGTTGGTGCCTAAATATTTTGTACAAAAGCGGATTTTCAAGAATGCGCATTTCATCTGTTGATGATTCCATTGTTGGTTACCCTACTTTCATCAGACCATAATATTTTATCAACAGAATTAAATTTGCTGTAGATTTTGGCGTTCCAAAAACTTTTTCAATGTTCTTAACCAATGTTGTAGGATCTTTCGGTACAACCTGCAGTACATTAGTTTCCTCATTGCATGGTCTGTTTATGTTAACAACTGGTTTTTTAAATGATCCATCTTCTAATAAATTTGCAACCATTCTTCCAAATATCTTTTTATTTGGCTATAATGTTTCACGAAAATTACTTAAACATATTTGATCAGCTTCTTGAGTATTGGAATGACAACACTTTAATATGCCCTCAGAATATTAATTTCCATTCATTTTCACACAAACTAAAAGACTATATTAATGGCATGTTTTTTTCTGAATGATTTTAAGCAATGTCCAAAATAAGCTATAAATATATTTTAACAACTTAACGTGATAGATGACGTATTTCAGAATATAAATTGGATTTAATTTTGTAACAAAAATAACAGAGCCATACTTGAAAAAGTTGATGAAGGTTCCTCAGAAACGAAAAGTCGTTGTGGAAATCTGTGAACTCCATCCTTTTATGATTGAAAAGTGGCAACAAAAATGTGTTTTTTATTTTGATGCCTTTCAAAACAACGTCAGGAATAAATAAAAACAAACATCGAAAATATTTGTTTATTCAATATGTCTCGAAATCCGTAAAAGATAGTCTACTTTTGGAAACTCCACATAGAAGGACTATGGATTGTTAAAATTTTCGATAATTCAACTAACATTGTCAACTCCAACCATTTCCAAGATCCTAATGCTATCTCATCTTTATCTTGGACAATCTGTATTCACTTATAACCCCACAAGAGTTAGAATTTATTTGATACTAGGCATTCACTCTACGTGGAGTCTAGGCTACCAAGTAGTGCTCTTTGCTTTGCTCACAAATGACGCTGCAACTGACTTATTGTAAGTTTCAGCTCCATCCTTAAGTGAAGAACTTGGATGTTATCATTTGTTGGTTGGAACATGATAAAGGCAGTTGTACGTTGCCTAACACTAATTAGAACCCGAAAACGCAACAATATTGAAGCTTTAAAAGAAACTCTTAAAGTTTTCACTCAGATTTGAATCAAACTTCAATTGATCTGGTAATACAACCATCTTTCGCTTTTGTAGGTAGTAGGTAAACAGTTTCTCTATGCCTGCACCATGTAATATTATTATACAGCAAGAAAACACAAAGTCGTCTCCACAATTTAATTCACCAACTGAATAGTGTAATTAGTGAATTAAATTGTGGAGACGACTTTGTGTTTTCTTGCTGTATAACTATGCCGCTCCACTTCGAGATACAATGGACTTCTACCACAGGTTGATGTTATATTATGTTGGTAATGAGTATTTTTAAATTATTTGTTGTCTCAACTCTAAAATTCATGTCAGAATCGGAATATTCTTTGTTAGAAGAAAAGTTATTCGTACAGAAAGAGATACAGTGTAAAAATGCAACAAACAATATAAGTAATATGTAATAAACAATATTACAAATATGAAACATGCCTAACAAATATTAATACAAATTTAAAACAGTGGTGAAACAAAATCCGTCATAAAAAGGATCGATTATGTGGAATAATGATTAAAATTGATAGGATGAATACTAAATAAATACTGAAATGTGTGTATCGTATTTCAATGTGGCATCAATCTGAAGTCCAAGAAATTTTGTAGTATCTTTAATTTCTATGATAGCTATCATTGCCTAGTAACAGTACGGGTAGATCGCAATGGAGGCTTAGTATGTTCGTTTTTGATACATACATCCAATGATAAATTTGAATCAAACCATTCTTTAATGCGATCCATATATACCTCTAGAATTGGTTAGAAATATATTAGCCTCATTCTTATCATGATATTGAATGATATTATCTTCGTCAAATGAAGTGAAAATACCTAATATATTCAAATTGGCAATGTCATTGATTTTTAATAAGAAAGGCACAGGACCGAGTACAGAGCCTTGGGGTACACCACAGCAAATAGAATAAAGTTGTCCTGAAATGTTTAACTGTTTCAAAATACAATAAAAAATATTATAACAGTCATAATATGCTGCTGCATACATCAGGTGTATATTTTTATTTAAGGTGGCTTTAATCATAGGAGTAGTAGGATCATGCAAAGTCGATGAGCTTGCTCAGCTACGCGTGGAAGATGTGAAGGACGAAGGATCCCACTTCGAAATCAGCATACAAAGTACCCACAGAGACTTTATCATTTTGGCCGGTACGACCAATGGATGGAACCTGGCAGAAATGATTCGCAAATACATAAATCTTCGACCACCGTGCGCTGACCACAAATATTTCTTCGTCGCATACAAAAACGGAAGATGCGTCAACCTACCTGTTAGCAAGGGTACAATAGGCTTTTTCCCCAAAAAAATTGCCACTTTTCTTGGGTTACCGGATCCACAAAGCTTTACCGGTTACCGCTCAGAAGAATTTGATGAACAAAGGTTGGAAACGCGTTAGTCTCAACACATGTTGAATTATTTGAGAGTGTTGACTTATTTGAGAGTATTGAATTTATACTGACAGTATTAAAGTGAAAAATATTTACCTATCAAGGAATTTGTTTATATTTTGTTTTTTAGCCCAAATTTATCCCCCTCCCAAAATTCATATACATTACGATGCAAATGTGTGGAATAAATTCATTATTTCTGAATATAAACATATTTTGGAAAATTCCTCGAACACGTCGATTTTCTTTTCCGACTGGTCAATTTTTGAATCACACCCTAAATATATAGGGTTATCCGCATTCGAGTAAAAATGACTTTAGTGATATTTTTTAATGGGACACCCAGTGTATTTTTCCATATTAGGTTAGGGATCGTCATTACAAATCCAGTGATACCAGGTTTGATGAGATTATGTCAAACGGCTGCGGAGATATGGGCAAAAAACTTCCTCGTATGTCCAATGAGTATGACTGAGACTCCACACGATTCGGAAGGTCAAAAGTCTCTGTCGCACTCATTGGGCATATGGAGAAGTTTTTTGCTCATACCTCCGCAGCCGTTTGACATAATCCCATCAAACCTGGTATCGCTGGATTTGTAATGACAATCCCTAACCAATTATGGAAAAATACACTGGGTGTCCCATTTAAAGATATCACTAAAGTAATTTTTACTCGAATGCGGATAACCCTATATATTTTGGGTGGGGTTCAAAAATTGGCCAATCGGAAAAGAAAATCAACGTGTTCGAAGAATGTTCCAAAATATGTTAATATTCAGAAATAATGAATTTATTCCATACATTTTCATCGTAATGTATAAGAAGGATTCATATTCATCCAGTTTTTGATAGTTCAATAGGGAAAGGGTATATTAGTATTTTACGAAGTCTTGAAATTTACTTCACCTTATACATTCTAGGATGTGGGTAAATCTAATAATAATCCGTCAAGCAGTTGGAAATGTTCCAAAATTAAGCACATCCATATGTATGTTGTATGGATGTTGTATTCAGTGTTATCTTTTACTCTTATATGTGGAGATTTCAATATTGATAAGTTGTCAAATAATCTACTATAAAAAAACTTCGAAACCTATTTGATTCATTTCAGCTCATTTTTCCAGTTGATCAACCAACAAGGGTAATGACGAATACAAATGGTGTTACCAGCTCACCAGCAATGTTGCGACTTTTATAAATAACTACCATTTCAAAATTATTGATGCCCCAATTACCGAACATAATGCACAAATAAATGGAATCAAAAATAATCTACGGACATGATTTATACACCGAAATCCGTGGCAACATATGACAGAAGTGTAAATGACAATTTAATTAGGGAATTCAAACAACTTTTATTGAAACAAATAATTACTGATGATGTCAGTAATGAAATTATTGACGTAGTCTTCGAATCATTCTATATGAAACTTTTTTTGTGGTGTTTTAAAGTAATACTTCCCAAAAAAACATAAACCACACAAACAATGAAAGCAAAACTTTCAAGTCCCCCTTCCTCTTGAATTAATTCAAGAATCCACTCACTTACACGATCCTAATCACATATGGAAATTTTCTAGTAAGTACGAATGCAATTTACAGGCCCTACTCGAGGGAAAGAAACAACAAATCTCACAATCAACAACGTACAATTAGCTACTGAAAATAGGTAATATAAAATTTAGGCACAAAGGTAGATAACGACATAAGCCGGAATAATCATATGGACTACATCTAATCCAGACTGAACGAATGCTTTTGCAATTCTGACTTTGAAAAAAAATCTTGATGAAAATTCTCCCAAATGTTATACTTATTTGCAGACGTTCATTCAATAATACTGTGGGGTCAAGCTCCTTAGACAAACCGTGTATTTGTTATTCAGAAAAAAATTGTACGAATCATGTTTGATCTAGATTATTGGACAGCTTGTAGAGAAACTTTCAAATACAAAAAATTCTCACTATAATCGTAAAATGGTACTGTATATTCGTCTTCAAAAGTACTTCAAAAATAAACCTAAGGCTTGTTTGATAGCGAACTGCTTTCATAACTAACGAATTCATTACTTACTGCAAATCTCACTAAATTTTTTCTTTGTACAACTGTCAAAAAAACTTGACATTTCTGCATCTCTATTGATGGGTAAATGTTTACTTTTTCTCACCGTGAAAAAAACCCTTTTTTTCACCGTGAAAAAAAACTTTCTGTCACTAACAAAATAATTGACAAAATAAACATGAAATATAACTTTTTGAGTGATTTATTTTTAACAGAGTCAATTATTAATTGATTAATCATCATGAAATAATTTCATTTATTGAAATAATAATTGATAGTAATGTTTGAACAATTACTTCCAACATAAATTCCCGAAGATGTTCCAAGTTGCTGCTGATCAGAAACGTTAGATATTTCTTGAAGAGTTGATTCCACAATTTTATCAGATATATTAATTTGTTTGGAAGAAGATGGACAAATCAATATGTTTTTAGAAATCTCAATTTTGTTATTCAAACTATCTTCTATATATGCTTCTGCTACGGAGGCAGATTTCCCGCCACCGTGACGTTTTATAGATGTAATGTTGCCCCCTGCATTGGCCAGAAGAGTTACAGCTCTTCTCCTGAAACAGTGACCTGTGTAGCTCTTATACATGTCTTTTCCAAGCCATTTTGCAATCAAGCTGGACATTTCTCCTATTTTATTTATCCCCACATATTGGTTAATACATTTTCCTCTCGAATACTTCAAAAGTAATCTGTTACTTCTTGTATGAGGCGGCCGTAGTGCTTCCTCTATACGTGCGGTATCATCCCTTGAAAAAACTTTAAATTTCTTTTCTCGGTATCCGACGCTTTTGTTCTTAATGAGCGGGACCAATATTGAAAACTTCCTCATATCGATATTTTCCTTAACATTCAATGTACTTTTCAACATTGAGTAGACACTCCATAACGTAGGAGGTTTTATAATGTTCGATTTTCCTCAATATAGCATATAAGCACATTTTCAGAAATTTTTTTTACAAGTTTCTTGTCGCACCGTTCACGAAATTGTCATATGTTTCATTATAAATTGACTTGGATTTATCCGGTAACATATTGCTTTCTCAGATATATCTGATGGAGTATCACTACCACTATCATAATCAACATACATCTTGAAAATAACTTGAGATTGAAGCAACTACGAGCAAACATAGTCAAACAGTCAAACATGCGGCGTGTTAATAAACCGTTTCTATAGTAACGACTCAGAAAGACCACTGAGTGCTGTGAAATTGTATTGAGAATTTCACGCAACTGTCAAAAAACCAATGAAATTGTTCCTGATGACAAAACACATCCAATGAGGTTGAAGCTTTGTTGATTATTTTCTCCTGCAGCGAATTAATATACGATTATACCACTATCTGGATTTCCATGGTAACGGAAATTCTGACGCATAACTGACGTTTGAATATCGTTTCGCTTTTGGAATATTATTCAGTAATTCGAACAAGAAATGGAATCATAGATGGGGAACTGCTACAAATATCAAAATTAATTTGGCAATTGCACAGAATACGCCAAAAATACAAGGAAATCTAAAGATTATGCTTGGAAACAATTTATGGACTTTTGCCGAAATATAAATTATTTTGTGTGTTGGAAATTGCGAATATATTGAAAAATTATGCCTTCAATATGAAGAAGCAGGATGGCGGTGAATATAAAGAAACTGTTATAAAATTCAATTGGAATGTTGTCGCAAAACTGCTCCAAGACAAGTTTTATAATGATTATAATGTGAAAATGAATCCATTTGCTGACATAGAATTTAGATCAGCCCGTGATGCAAGAGATGCGAAGAGAAAATTACTACAAGATGTCGAAAAGAGGAAAACGAGTTCAACTGCTTTTACAATTGAGGAAAATATGAGATTACTGAGATATTGGAATGAAAACAATCCGGAGGGACTCATCAAGAAATTTTTTTTCATTGCAGCAAAAGAACTTGCTTGGAGAAGCAATGAAGGATGTTACTCGAAGGTTAGTTTTTTTTATAGTGGAAAAGGATAATGTTGGACGGCCGACTGGACGTATTGAATATAATCCCGTATTTAACAAAACTAATCAAGGTGGGTCAAAATCATGTACTTCAAGCAAATGGCTAATAAAAAATACTGCGTACCCCGATATTTGCCCTGTTCGCATATTCCACAAAGTGGGAAAACGCCCAGGACATATCACATCCGACCGTTTTTTCCGAATCCTAGATGGAAAGATCCTGATAGTATTGGTTGGTACAAAAACTGTACTATAGGAATAAACTGGACTAAAGGAACTTGTCAGAAAATGGGTTTGGATATTCAGAACAAAAAATTCAGCAATCACAGCCATAGGTCTACCGCTGTTACTCACCTTGCCCAAGCTGAAGTGTCTGAACAAGAAATGATGAAGATCACAGGACACAACAGTTCCAGTTCTTTACAATCCTATATGAACATGCAGCCAAAAAGACACTCTGAAATCCTCACTGAAATGAGAGCGAGTTCAAGTTCTTCATTCAGCGATGCCAACAAAAACGTCTACTCATGTAGCAGCTCTAATGAGACGAAAAATGAGCAAAGATTTCAATTGTAATGAATTGTAATTATCTATGTATCTGAATGAGTTGAAATTAATAATTCTAGTTCCAATTATTATTACAGAAAAGAAGCAAATTTTGTGAAATTCTCATATTAAAATACAACTCGACTCGATGAAATTTTCCTGATTATTTTTTTCACATGTCAAAATCTGACATTTTGGTGGTTTCAACTAATAGTAATTAATGCATTATTCTAGCCAATCATTTGGTATTATACTGATAAAACTGCTTCCTCATCGATAATACCTTGTTTACATTGAAATTTTTACTTTGCATTTGTCATTATTGACAGATTATAGTGCTTCGAAGTTTATTGAAAATGATCACAAATAGATAAAGTGCCATCCCAAGAAAATATTGAACATTTTATTCAAAATTCCACTCCACAAAATACAATTAAATCCAAAAAATGTATATGGAATCAGTTTGAAGCTTTTTGCAGAATCAGAAACTACCAGCTAAAAAGCGATACGACTATTCAAGAAATCGCAAAAATTCTCGAAGACTTGGCAGCAAATATGAAAAAATGTAACGGCGAAGACTACAAAGAGTATACGTTGAAAACCATTTGGAATGTAACTTCCAAGTTGATACAGGAAAAATACTTCCTAGAATTTAATATAAGCTTCAATCAGTTTCAAGATTTGAAATTTAAAAGAGCGAGAGATGTGCGAAATGCCAAAAGAAAGGAATTGCAAAGTTGTATAAAAAAAAGAAAGCAAAGTGCAACAGCACTTGAAGAAGAAGAATATACGAGTATGATCGATTCGTGTGACGAAAATACACCTTCGGGTCTACAAATGAAGTTCTTTCATATTATTTCTTATGAATTAGCATGGCGCGGAGGCGAAGGTGTTAATTGTCTTATCCCTTATATCAGGGAGGAATTAAATAATGCAGGTGATAAAACAGGACGATTAGAATATAATCCTATATTTAGTAAAACTTGCCAGGGTCGTTGATACCTAACTCAGAGAATCCTCAACGGTGCCCCATAAGATTGTATAATAAGCTTATGGATAAACGCGGTAAAAATATCATTTTTTCTCACTCCAAATCCCTATTGAAAAAATGCAAATGCTACTTGGTATAAAAATGTACCAGTGGGGAAGAATGAAATGGGAAAATGGTTAAATAAATCAGCTGAAAAATGTGGATTTGACACTAAGAGAAGAAAACTAACTAATCACTCAAGCCGATCAACTTTGGTTTCTCATCTAATGAAGAGAAGTATACAGGAACAAGAAGCCATCAAAATAACAGGTCACGCCACAGCATCTTCGTTAAAGCCTTATTTACATATGATGCAGAACACCATAAAAATATCATGGGAAAAGTTAGAACGAACAAATTGGCATGTATTGCAAATACATCAACAACAGCCGCAACATTAACCAATACATCAACAACTGCGGCAACATCAACCAATATTATATCCACACTTAAGTCGGAAGAGACAGCTGTTTCTGCTGGCCAAACTATTTACAAAAACTGTGTTTTCAATAACTGTAATTTTTCAAATAATTAATTTTTTCTCTTGTTCAAAAAGTTATCATATTTCCAGTTGGCTTATGTAGATATTATTTGAGTTCAATACAATGAAAAAATAATCTTTCCAAATACAACTCGTTCTTAAAATTTTATCAGATTATTTTTTATTTTCACCAGTCAAACTTCTTTATTTGAGGCAAAAACAACCGAATTTAGATAATTTAGATAAAATCACTCGTCTTAACGGACTCGTGATTTTATCACTCGGTTTGTTTTCATGTTTTTGCCAAATAAATAAGTTTTCGTGAAAAAGAAAAAAATATCGATAAAATTTGAAGCACTCGTGGTATTACCTTCGATTATTCTCGTCCTTCGCAATTGCTCGTTATCATAAAATTTTAGGTAATACAACTCGTGCTACGCACTCGTTCTATTTCCAAATTTTATGATAACTTGTCAAGTGAAGTCGAAGAATAATCGGCAATTTCATCGGCACTTGTTGTATTATACATGATAATTTCACGTATGAAACACTCCTTTCCTGCAATATTAGGACCAATGAGGGACATATGCCTCGATAACACGCAGATCCTAGCTTTTGAGCCGGAAATTTCCCTCATGTGTAAAAACGTCCAGAAGAGGAATGCAATTACCGCTGGCTCACAGCGATAATTGCACTGTAGTGACGCGTTTCGAGTCACGGCAGTGTAATTATCGCATTAGATGTCAATTCAAGTGAAGTCGCGCGATTTTAATGTCAGAAGTGAGACTTCAAAGTGTCATCTACCTAAAGAGTGAGGTGTGAAATTTCCTACCGAATACCACTCGTGCATTGAAAATTAACCAGATAATTCTGAAAAAAACGTGTTTTTTTATAAAAAACCGCACTCGGTTATTTTTTTCGTTGTTTCAAAAAATTGCCCTCCTCCTTCGGAGTCGGGCAATTTATGCTTTGAAACAACGAAAAACATAAACTCGTGCAGTTTAAAAAAAACACGTTTTTTTCAGAATTATCGGTAATTTTCAATGCACTTGTGGTATTACCCCCGGTAATACCACTTTGGCATGGCAACCAGGTATCCAAACAACAACAGAGAATATAATATCATGTTGCTACTAATATGAATGTCAGTCTGACAGACTTCATGTCTATCAGACATTATGTATAACTATTGAAGAATTCACGACAATGTAACTTTTTTCACTTTGCTGGTTCGTGGAATTATCTCAATAAATACTACTCGTGCTCACAATACCATCGATAATTCTGTTAGAAATCTTAAACTCGATCAAATTGCTTTGAGGTAACACCACTCGTCCTAAAGGACTCGTGGTGTTACCAAGCAATTTGATCCCGTTGATTTCTGACAGAATTACTATCGATAGTATTGGCAGCACTCGTGGTATTACCCCCGAAAGTATTAATAACATTATAGATAACATGTATAGAAAAGAGAAGTAGTATTTAGACTAATTTTTTTCAGACAGGAAACATTTTTGAATACGATTTTAAGGAAAACATTGAATAATATTTTCAAGACAACAGTCGTTTGAAAGCGATAACTTATCAGTACAAGAAACCACGTCAAGATGTAATGAAAGTATTAATTTTCAATACATTTCAGACGATGTAAATTCACATTCACAGTTGTACAAAAATTGTTGTTTGTATTTCCTGTATACAATTCGTGTTATCATGGTACATTCGAGAGAATGTTTGGCCTCGACCTGCGGTCTCGGCCAAAAATTAATACTCTTATGTGCCATTAAAAAACCGCTCATTTTACGCAATTGATACAAAAACAACTATTTTTGTTTGCGGTACTTGTGTACCTTTGTTGGATTGTTTTTACTTTTGTGTATTGTTTTGAAATTCTTCCATATTCACTATATTGTGAAGCTGCGTACGAGGTTCATCCATCACATTTCAATTAGCCTGTAGTTAATAAATAAATGAAAGAATGAACGAATGAATGAGTATTATTCTTCTGAGTGATGGGGTTTGGTGTATTAGTAGAAGAACCGGAGAGAGGTCGACCTTCACCCATCTGGTAACCGAATGAAGTTTCATAAATAAATAATAATGGTAAAGGAAAGTTTGTCGAAAGTTTACGTAGTTTTATCTCCTGAACACGAATCAGAAAAAGCATTCGTGGTGGTCTCTGATAACTTTCGAGTTATGACCTTTTGAATCTTGAAAATCGATCATTTTCAAAAACGATTTTTTTAGCAAAAAATCACATAAAATGCCTCCTTCATTTTGTCAACACTTATTTTATACCCTAATCAACTCATATTTCACAAGAATGAACTCCTATCAAAAGTGAGGTTCAGTATAGTATTGTAAGAAGGTTAATTTCATTTGTAAAACGTTTGGTTTCGATACTTGTATTTGTCACTGATAAATCACTGATAAGAATTTCATCGAAATCTGTACGTAAATACAAAAATTATTAGAAAGTAAAATTATAAAAATATGAAATTTGTTGTTAATTCTCAAAGTTTATTAATTATTATTAATAGAATGTTCGTTAAGTCAGTTGTGGAATCATCTGCGACTGAAAGACAAGCTAGTATCCATTTTCCATCGTACAAGATAACCTCTCTTGTTGTAAAGAGAAACATTCTCAATTGAAAATTGAACCAAAATATGACTCCTTTGGAAATGGAAAAAACTCACGATAAATTAAAGTTACTTATTGTAATATCTAGCAGAAAACAACTACTTCCCCAGCAAAATCCACGCTGGACATTGAACTACATCTGATAGATAATGTGAAATGTGAATAAAATAAGACAAAAAATTTAAAAGTAAAAATTTGCATTTTTTTCAGATAGTTGAAATTAATATAAAAAAATAGCTTCTTTCAGATTTTTTGTCTCAATTTATATAGGGCCTTCTCACAATATCTATCAGATGTAGTTCAATGTCCAGCGTGGTTTTTGCCGGGGAAGTAGTTGTTTTCTGTTAGATATTACAAAAAAGTAACATCAATTTATCGTAGGTTTTTCTATTTACAAAGGAGTCATGTTTTTTTATTTTTATTTATTTATTTATTAACGGCAAATATGAACAGGATGTTCATAAAGTCAGTTGTGGAATCATCTGCGACTGAAAGTTGGAATTTAGTCGCTGTTTTCCATCGTACAAGATTACCTCTCTTGGAAGGGATTCATGTTTCAAAGAGAAACATTCTCAATTGAAAATTGAATCAATACATGACTCCTCTGGAAATGGAAGAAACCCTACGATAAAATTGAAGTTACTTTTTTGTAATATCTAACAGAAAACAACTACTTCCCCGGCAAAAGCTCAATGTCCAGCGTGGCTTTTGCCGGGGAAGTAGTTGTTTTCTGTTAGATATTACAAAAAAGTAACTTCAATTTTATCGTAGTGTTTTTTCCATTTCCAGAGGAGTCATGTATTGATTCAATTTTCAATTGAGGATGTTTCTTTTTAAAACAATTACAATGTTTTCACAATCTTTTTAAATGATTCTAAAGATGAATCAAAAAGCTCTAAGTTTACATGATATGTATTTGCAAGTCTTAGCATTCTACTTTGGTTCAATTTTCAATTGAGAATGTTTCTCTTTACATTATTCATTTATTTTCCTTTTATGAGCATATCCCGATGTAATTCTGGTCACAGATAATTGAGACACCCTGTATCCAGTAGTGCAGTCAGAATTTTGATGAATGTTCTGAAATTGAAGTAGTGCTTTGATTAAACTTCATATTTTCAAATGTTAGTCCATTAAAACTTTTTATTGATGGACGCATCTCGATGTTATTTCTAAATTAATCCTGGAAAAGTGTCTCCAAAATAATAAGGCGAAATTATAGTGTCATAAAAAACTTGATGAGACCTTTAAGAAGAGGTATGGTACTCCCAGCTACATGGTTAATGATAAAGGGGTAAAAAAAGCTGAAAATTTGTTTCTCCTCAAATCAAAAATTAATGTGTTCGTGCGTTATTCCAAAATTTGATATCAAATCCTAAAATTTGTGGTGGAAAGTTTCTGTACCTCCACGTGAAGTCTCTTCCAATAATATCAATAACCAACTCAAGAGTTGACTTCTCCGGATTTATTTCGCTTTTTCCTATTGATTTTGATTATATATGTATGTATAATATCGTCTCTTGGTTTAAAATAAAATGTCCACAAGTAACAACGCTTTAATTCCAGATTTTGAAGATACTGGAGATTATACAATACCACCAGTTATACCTGAGAAGTCGAAGTTGCAATATGAAGCAAACTATACCAGGTTTGAAAACTGGTATCAAGAAAACCAAATGGAAAATATAGACGAAAAAACAGTATTGGCATATTTTGAAGAGAAATCTAATACCCAGAAATCCTCGTCTCTTTGGGCCCAGTATTCCATGCTAAAGTCTGTTCTTATAATAAAACAGAATATAGATATCAGCAAATACACGGATTTGTTGAATTTCCTGAAACAAAAAGCTGTAGGCTACCGTGCAAAAAAAACCACCTGTTTGAGCAGAAATCACGTTGATACCTTTTTGAGAGAAGCGGATGATGACACCTATCTATTGATGAAGGTAATGACACAACTGGTACTTAAATTATTACGGAAGTTTTTTGGAATTCAAGAGGATGTAAATGATAACTTTTATGAAATATTGACGAATCAAACCAGTTTTTATGAATAGTTTAAGTGCGTGTATAGTTTTTAGTGAAAATATTACACCAAGGTTATATTTTTAACAGTTTGAGTAGACGTCAGTATTAGGAAACCATTGACATTTGTTATTTTATCTTTGTTTTGAAAAGTGTTGCGGCTAGTTCAACCCATGCAACTTCATTGGAATGTACTGAGCATGCGCCGAACTCGAATTTACATATTATAATTCAGCAAGCGGGTAATTTTCATTTAATCGCGGGGTGTTTAGGTGACAAAACAAGAAGGCAAACTGAAATGAAATTGCGTGAATTTGTTTTTTCGCTCGCAACTGACACGGAAACCTAACCTGAACAAGCTAACCTAGCTTGCGAGACTGGAAAATGCGTGAATTAGTCTTTCGCTCGCAATTTGCAGACAAGCTCAACATGAGCAAGCTAACGTACCTAAACAAACAGCTGCAAGCAAACCGAGTTGAAAATGCGTAAATTACCAGCCAACCATACCTGACCTGAATAAACTTATTTAGACATAATAATAATACAACATTTTTACAATATAACGACTATTTATCCAAAATTTAGAGAGATCAACTGGTGGAGCAGCCATATACCAGGGTGGTTTGACAAGTCAGTGCAAAAATAAAAACTACTAACGTATTTGAGGTAAATCTTTTTTATTTTTCAACATAGTCTCCTTTAAGGTTTATACACTTCGTCCAACGATGTTCCAGCTTGTTTATCCCTTCCGAATAATAGGATTTGTCCATGTCTGCAAAATATCCATTAGTGTCTGCAATCACCTCCTCGTTTTAATGAAATCTTTGTCCCGCCAGCCATTTCTTCAAATTGAGGAACAAATAGTAGTCCGTGGGAGCCAAGTCTGGAGAATAGGGGGGATGTGAAACGGGTTGGAATCTTATTTCCAATAATTTTGGGACCACAACTGCTGAGGTGTGTGCTGGTGCTGGTGTGGCGCGTTGCCCTGACTTTCTTGTGGGCCAATTGCGGGCGCTTTTCTTGCAGCTCGCTTTTCAAACGGTCCAATAACGATACATAATATTCACCTGTAATAGTTTTACCCTTTTCCAGATAGTCGATGAGGATTATTCCTTGCGAATCCCAAAAGACATTCGCCATAACATTTGCGGCCGAACGAACGGTCTTCGCCCTTTTTGGTGCAGATTCCCCCTTGTTAACCCATTGTTTAGATTGTTGTTGGTCTCTGGAGTATAATAATATATCCATGTTTCATCCACAGTGACGAAACGACGCTTAAAGTCCTCCGGATTCTTCTGGACCAGCTGCAAACCATCCTGGCAACACTTCACACGATTCCGTTTTTGGTCAAGCGTGAGCAATCGCGGCACCAATCTTGCGGATAGCTTTCTTATGTCTAAGTGTTTTTTCAAAATATTGTGTACCTGTTCAGTCGAGATACCCACAGCACTAGCAATCTCACGCACCTTAACTCTTATGTAATCCATCACCATATCATGGATTTTATCAATAATTCCTGGAGTCGTAACTTCCACAGGCCGTCCCAGAACGTTCATCGTCACTTGTGTCCGTATGGCAGTCCGAAAGTTTTGAAACCACTTATAAAATAAACGGTTCCAATCGGAGATGAAGAGTCAATGTTTTTCAAGCTTCTCCTTAATCTCCTGAGGCGTTTTGCCTTTCATAAAGTAATGTTTAATTACCACACGAAATTCTATTTCGTCCATTTCTTAAAAATCACTCAATTTTCTTGATTTACACGAATGCCACGCACAAAGAAATAAACCAATATGGCTGAAACTTGGGGTGCGTTCATGCAAGAGATGATACTAACCAAACATGTCCTCGATACGCGCCGGTGGTACCATCTATCGGACTTTGCACGGACTTGTCAAACCAACCTCGTATGTCCATATTTGGCTCACTAGATTCCAATTAAGTTGCAAGGGTTGAACTAGCCGCTTGTTGTTTGAAGTTATTTCAATTAGGTTTTTGAGTAGGTGTCATTAGAGAAGAATAGTCAAATTTTGTTCAAAAACAAAAAACTGGCGTTGCAAGCTTGGCAGTGTTTTAATGAAGGCGAGGCAAAAATTTCCACACTTCGTTACATTCAAATTACTAGAGATTTGAATATTTCATCACATATAAAAATTGGTTTGCCTGAATCAAGAAATGTCAAATTTTGGAAGTAGAATCTAAATTTGAAGTAACGTTGTTGTTAATTCTCAAAATCAAACTACGTTAGAAGCATCACATTTTTTCGATGATTCAGTTCATAGTGAGTTTAACGTTGTGAAATAAATAACTGATGAAAATGAGATGGTAGAGAAGAAAAATTTTCAGTAATAATATCTTGATAAGATGTAGAATTTTCGAAAAATACTTCGTCTAGTGACAGGCAAGGTGACAAGAAACTAATTAAAAGTTAGTTTGATGATAATCCATTAACAGTCAATTTTGAAAAAACCAAATACCTTCCATTCACTCCATACAGAAATACTTTACCAAATTTAGGCCCTTTCAAGATTGATGACAAAAATTTTCATGAAATTGATGGAATCAAATATAATGATTGACAGACGTCCAAGATAGGATTCACAAATTGAGATATCTCTTGTCGAAATTCAAGTTATTGAAAAAAGTTTTGAATATCCGCTATCTACAAATATTATACTATTCTATGTTCAATCTCAAAAGAATTATGAAATTTTGAGATGGGGTGGAAAACTTTCTGAAAGATTTAGAAACTCTTCAAAAATGGTTTTTGAAAATTATCAATAATAAAGATTATAATACTCATCTGCCCACCTATTCAAAATAAGCAAACAAATTGATATCAGACAATTATTTGGTTATAATATTATTTTACATATATGCAGCGTCAATCAGAATAAGACCGACAAACTCCGCATACAGAGTCATTACCTGATTTCAAGGTGAATATTTCAATGTGTGTCCTGAAATGCATTCTTTCTGAGATACAGCGTGTCGAAAATACGAAAAATATCCAGATTTTATTTTTGCCAAAACTCCTAAAGGAAAAAAAATAATACCTGGAACACCAACTTAGGTTCATCAATGTGAGAATTTGAAGTTATAATTTTTAATTTTTGTTATTTTAGTTTTTATATATAGTGCGGCGTTTTTTAGTCCCCCATTGTTAACTTTTGAACTGTTCGACTTACAGACATGAATCAAAAACCATTTTCAAAGGTATCACCGATACTACTTTTTGAAATAAGAAACATTGTGATTAAAGGGGGGCAGGGGGAACACCAATTAAAATTTTTTAAAGAGCATGGGGGTCAAGTGATACGTGTTTGAGAAGAGGACTTATTCTCCTTTCAACCATCTGAATTTTTCCGGCTTCCGTTCATATTTTCTTACCATATTCACTCGAAATATCAACTATGAGTACGGATTTGAACGGTTTGATGTGGAGCAATGGGACAAAAATATTTTGAATGGTATTACTGATACTAATTTTTGAGAGAAGATACATTGCAATTACTCGACAGATGGCACATCAACTTGAAAATTTCGAAATGCAGAGATCTAAATTGTGAAAATACGTATGAACGAAATTTAAAAAAAATATACGAGCGATACACCGTTGGAAAGGCCAAGGTCTTGGCTACTTTTCTACATAATCGCCATTTTTTTCCAACACCTTGCGCATCCGCACGATGAACTTGTCTATGCCGGCAGAATACCACTCTCCGTCCGCCTCGCGCAGCCAGGTGTTGACCTCTTTCTGAACCTCCGCGTCACTATCAAACTTCTTCCCTCCGAGATGTTTTTTCAGGGCGGGGAACATGTGGTAGTCACTGGGGGCCACGTCGGGACTATAGGGAGGGTGATCGATGATTTCCCAGCCAAATGTCTTGAGCAGGTCAAGGGTAACGTTGGCTGTGTGCGGGCGCGCGTTGTCGTGGTGAAATTTCACTCCTTTGCTCAGCAATCCCGGGCGTTTGTTTTTTATGGCACGACGAAGCTTTTCCAGGGTCTCACAGTACCTTGCTGCATTGATAGTCGTTCCCCTTGGCATGAAATCCACCAACAATACCCCGTGGCGATCCCAAAACACCCTAGCCATCACCTTGCCGGCTGACAGTGTCGCCTTAAACTTTTTGGGTTTCGGAGAATCGCTATGGCGCCATTGTTTGGACGACTCCTTTGTTTCGGGTGTGTAGTGATGAGCCCACGTTTCATCCCCCGTAACAAACCCTTCCAAAAAATCATCGCCTTCCTCTTCAAAACGGGCCACAACTTTGGTCGCACATTCCACGCGCCGCTTCATGTGGTCTTCGGTCAGCTGTTTCGGCACCCATCGGGCAGAAACTTTGTGGTACTGCAACTTGTTCACAAGGATATGACGGATTGTTTCGCTGCTACACACTCCTCCAAGCTTCTCTTCCAAGCCCCTAATTGTCGCACGGCGGTTTTTGAGCATTTCTGCCTCCACTGCTTGAACAATCGCATCCGAGACCGACGGTCGGCCACTTCTCTCCTCGTCGTGAACATTAGTGCGCCCGGAATTGAACTCGCGGCTCCACTTACGCACGTTTTTTATGTCCATACACTTTTCCCCGTACACTTCAACTCAAAAAACGTATTACAGAACGCAATTCGCACTTGGACGCTGACGCGAGTGGTACCTCCATCGTTGACGGCTGCTCAGCCAAGACTGAGCGGTCGGGGAAGCCTCACCCAGCAGCAAAGTGGTAGTGGGGGAACCAAGGAACACGGCGGTGTTGCCAGATTTCGCCTAGCGCGTGATCCGGCGAAGTTGCAGCGTTGGAGACCTTACTTTATTGTCAGCCCTCGTATATTGTTGAAAAGATAATTGAATTCTCGATTCAACAATGTGTAATTTGACCCTACATGCCATTTTAAATTTTTCAATTGATCCCCCGCGCCCCCTATCGTGCAATCGCAATATCTGTTATTTTAAAAGTAGTATTGGTTGTACCATTCAGAATGGTTTTTGTGCCATGTCTTTAAGTCGAACCGTTCAAAAATTAACAGGGGGGATGACTAAATACAGCTGCACTGTATAAAGGAAGAATGTATTCATTTCAACCCATATACTTATACACGAAACAAAAATCCAACTACTTTGAAAACTCAAGTTTATAAAACAATAGGTCAAAAAATACTGCTTATATCATTCCTTATTTGTTTGACTCATTACCAAATGAAATAAATAGCATGAAATCACTTTCTTTCTTAAATAAAAATGAAAAAACGAAAGAATGGATACTGAATAGAGAAAGTTTTTTTACCCACAATTTTCGTTAATGAAATAGAAATCACAAACTGTCCATATTTACTTTGTCATTTTTATGCCCATATTATCATTGTTTGAATAACTTCATCTTCTTTATTCATTTCAGTCCTTACAACAAGTGGAACTTAAGCTTTAGGCTTTTCCAGTTCATCTGCATAAAATATACAATAGCTGATTAGATTGATGCTTCATTTTCAACCATATTACATAAAATACAGATATATACAATACATATACTTAAAACATATATTACAGAAATATACTCTAGTTTCACTTAAAATATACAGGTTATTCCACATTCGATGGCCTATTAGACGTTTCTGGAGAACGGAGCGATGGATCATTTCAAAAATTTGTGAGCATGGATAATTAAACATCTTAAATGTTTTCGTCAATACAGTGTTGCCACTTGTATCAGAAAGTGCTAGATACTTTGTTATTTTAAATAGAACATCCCGTATATTACATCATTTTTGGAATCCTTATAAGATTCCTCACAACTTTCCCAGATAATTTCCTATACCTATATGTGACGATTTTCAAGATAAAAATTATTTTGTCAAATTTTTCTGTAAAACCTGACCATTGAAAAATAACTTTTTTTTTACAATGCAAATTAAAAAAATATTTCGATTCGGGTCATAGCTGCATAACACTATTAAGTATTCTGGCGAAGAACCGGATCTCAGTTTCAGCATACAGAGAGGCTCAGAAGTAAGTTCCTTTCGGGGACTCATGAAAATGATTGATACTAATTTTTTTCAAATAGAACACCCTGTATACTATCTAATTTTTGAATCCAACTAGTCAGTTTGGATAAGTTTCATCAACTATGTCCTATACCCATCTCCTACCGTTTATGAGATATTGATGATTTTATGATTTTTGAGGTCTGTGTAAGTATACAATTTCAATTATAAATTGTGGAAAATCTATCGAATAACAAATAAGAGCTTCATCTATTTTGAAAGAGGTGTAATAGAATACATGAACTTTCCTTCATACTGGGTGTACGATATACATGGTTATGTTGATAGTTTGAAGAATGAAAAATGAAATTGATTAAATTCATTCGACACAAGAGATAATATTACAAAATTCACTTAGCAATAATAATTATAACACATTTGATACTGAAAAATAAAAACTCAGTAGCTCAGGTGCTTGAAATGATGAACATTCACTTCCTGTTTTCCAGTTCCTGTTTTGTATTCACAGGTGTTCTATGAACCTTTTCTTTATTTTTTCCCCAGAGATAAAAATTTAGGGGATCTGGTGACCGCGGCGGCCAAATCCAAGGACCCAAACGTCGTATCCACCGATCTTCAAACAAATTATTGAGTTCGCAATGTTCAGGAGTCCCATCCAACTTATACCAACAATTATAATATAAGTTCAGAAGTAAACTGTCCCGGAATTCACTCACAGTTGTTCTCAGAATTTCCAAATATTTTTTAGAATTCAACTTATCCTCATGAATGCAAATTGAAACTTTATCATCCATATTCATACAAAACACATTGAAACTAAATTTTTGTTGAAATCCCGTTTCTCTAATGAAATGAGGGTTTTCTGAGGACCAGAAATTCCAATTATTGAATATTCCCTCATGTGAGAATTATGCTAACTTTGCATGGATATGATCAACTAAAACGTGTAGAATTGAGCGAAATGCTATTAAAATGTACATACGAAGATCCTGATGAAAAAATAATATTTGGAGTGGTGAGGGAGTGTTCAATCGTCGGAATAATCATTTCTGGACAACAGAAATTGTATGCTTATGGATGACAAATTTTCAATGTGCATTTATGAAGAATAGTTGAATTTCGGAAAATATTTGGATATTCTGAGAACAATTCTTGGTGAATTCTTGGACAATTTACCTTTGAACTTATATTATAATTGTCGCGGTCACCAGATCTACTCCCCTAGATTTTCATTTCTGGGGAAAAATAAAAGAAAAGGTTTATTGAACACCTGTGAATAAAAAACATGAACTGGAAACAGCAGATGTGCTTTCGGATATATCGACCTATCGGAACTCCAGAACCACGACTGATCATGTAATAACGTCAATCCATCAATGTTTACAAGTGAATGGTACCCATTTCAAGCACCTGAGCTACTGAGTTTTTGTTTTTCAGTATCAAATGTGTTATAATTATTGCTAAGTGAATTTTGTAATATTATCTCTTGTGTCGAATGAATTTAATCAATTTTATTTTTCATTCTTCAAATTGTCCACATGACCATGTTTATCGTACACCTAGTATGAAGGAAAGTTCATGTATTCAATTACACCTTTTTAAAAAAAGATGAATCTCTTATTTGTTATTCGATAGATTTTCTACAATTCCACAATTCCTGAAATTGTATACTTACACAAACCTCAAAAATCATAAAATTATCAATATCTCATAAACGGTAGAAGATAGTATAGGACATAGTCGATAAAACTTATCCAAAATGGATAGTTGGATTCGAAAATTAGATAGTATATATATAGTATAGTAGTTCAATTTGAAAAAACTGAGTTTCCCTATTTTTCGTGACTCCCCGACAGGAACTCACTTCTGAGCCTTCCTGTATGCTGAAACTGAAATCCAGTTCATCGCCAGAATACTTGAAGGTGTTATGCAGCTATGACCCAAATTGCAATATTTTGTAAATTTGCATTGTGAAAAAAAAAAGTTATTTTTTAATGCCATGGTTTTACACAAAAATTTGACAAATAATTTTTTTTCTCAAAAACCGTCAAAGATAATTATAGGAAATCATCTGGGAAAGTTGTGAGGAATCTTGTGATGATTCCAAAAATGAAGTGATCTGGGTGTTCCATTTAAAATAACAAAGTATCTATTACTTTCTGATACAAGCGGCAACACTATATTGACGAAAATATTTTAGACGGGTAGAGCATGTTTGATTATCCATGCCCACAAATTTTTGAAATGATTTATCGTTCCGTTCTCCAGAAACGTCTAATAGGTCATCGAATGTGGAATACCCTGTATATATGTACAAACAGATATTATACAATAGCAATGTATAAATGAATTAAAATTAATATAATAGATATTTACGGTCGAACAGTATAAAAACAATCAATCATCTGCGATCTTCTAGTCATAAGCAGTTATACAGGCACACAGGCAGTCAGGCAGTTTTATACATCATATTACATATATTTGTTATATTAGTACGAGTAATTCACACCTCTTTGTATAAGATAAAAAAATAGAATAAATATTCAAAGTACATAAAAATAAACAAATCTTTTATAATAAAAATGTGAATTGTAGATACACGAATTTAAACATAAACCATCAAAATATTAGTAAGTACCTACCCTGTTGTCTTCCCTGGTGCCTTCAGAGATTCTGTAATTTTATGGATCAAAAGTAGTAATTTAATGAATTCAATTGTGGTTTTAATATCATGAGCATTCAAATATCTAATATCTCAACTGGTAATTTATTGAAGATGTCCCAGGTAGCACATCATATCGGCTGAATCTTGGTTCCATATTGGGCCAATATAGATATATTGTAAATGTAAAATCAATATTGGTCCAATATGGATGAATATTCAAAAAACAATATTACATTAATAATATTGGTGGGATATTGGTTGAAATAGTTTTGAATGTAGATTATCACACGAAATATTGGGTCAATATTGGTTGAATAATTTCTACCAATATCGATAATACAATATTGGTTACGTATTGTTTTCCACATCTAGAATGAATATTGCAATCCAAATATTCCAGTCATATCGATTATAGGGGAAAAAAACTATATTGTGTTTCCAAGTTTGTTAGAATATTGGTTGAATATCATTTCCACTTTATTTGACAAAATGTAATAACTCATATTGAGTCAATATTGGTTGACTAATATTTACCAATATCGATAAAACAATATTGTCTTCACATCGTTTTTAACATCTAGAATAAATATCGCAATCACAATATTCCCCTAATATCGATTCTAGGAATAAAAACTATATTGTATCTCCCAGTGTGATTACACATTGGTTGAATATCATTTCGCCAATATTCAACAAATCTTATTAAACAATATTGGGTCAATATTGGTTCAATAATATTTATCGATATCGTTAAAACAATATTGTCTTCATATTGTTTCCTACATCTAGATTGAGATGAAATTTGAATATTGGCCGAATATTCAATAAAACATATTGAAATTATATCATGATCAAACCTAGATAAAAATCCGCTAGGTGGCTCTACATATAGAACGTCTTCTAAAACCTACGAAAGTATATTAAATACTTCTCACAACTTGTTTCAAGACAGCTCACTCAGTGGTTATAGCGATGAAAAGGCAGACTCTGGTGTCACCTTCATCAACTAAAAGACATTTAATAATTTACCAAGGTATATTGACATCCACCAATATATCCAAATGATATTGTACCAATATCGATAAATATTTTGGGGCCATTATAGCTTCAAGAATATTTCACCAAAACTATTTCTAAAATATTCAAACAATATTCGACCAATATCGCAATATGTTCACATTTTACTTCTCGACAATATAACTTTTGAATATTGTGCCAATATTGTCAGAATATTGTATCAGCGAAATTGTACCAATATCGCCGAAGATTTTGAGGCCAATATCAGTTCAAGGATATTTCGCCAATATTATTCAAGTAATATTAGACCAATATCGCCGAATGTCACATTTTTTTTCTCGCCAATATTGCATTTCAAATATTTCGCCAATATGTTCACAATATTGTATCAATATTTTACCAATATAGGTGTGCTACTTGGGGTAGTATTGGTAACAAACTCCTTATTATTACCATTATCTGACAGTAGTGGTGTAATATTTTCATAACCATAATATTATGCTGAAAACATTAGTCATATCTTTTTTTAAGGTCGCCCTAATAATTGGAGTTGCCGGATCATGCAAAGTAGACGAGCTGGTTCACCTGCGCATGGAAGACGTGAGAGACGAGGGATCCTATTTCAAAATCAGCCTACCAAGTTCCAAGCGAGACTTCATCATTCTCGCCGATACGCTCAACGGATGGAACCTCGTCGAAACCATTCGAAAATACATAAATCTTCGTCCGACAAACGCTGACCACAAGCGTTTCTTCATCGCATACAAAAAGGGGACTTGTGTCAATTTACCTGTCGGCAAGAATACCATAGGCGTTTTTCCCAAAAAAGTCGCTACGTTTCTAGGGTTGTCGGATCCACAGAGCTACACCGGGTATCGCTCTAGGAAATCCTCACAACACGGTGGTTGGCCGTCAACCGCCTTTACTGGAGGTTTCGAGGAACTCAATCAGTGATTGAAAGAGATTATCGATCATTCACAACGAGTAGATGATTAAAATGAAGTTGAGATTAATTGTTAAAATTATCTAAAAGAATTAGAGTAAAGTTGCCTAATGTGGAATACCATTTTATTTTCACTAAATAAAAAATTTAAATGTTCAATTTTTTCTAGAGATTTCTTGTATAAGTCTAGTTTTAGTTATTATTGATACATAGTTCATGTCACAAGAATATAAAATCAAGTGAAAATTGCTAAAAGAAATTGAGAGCGTGAAAAGTAAATTTTTATGTTCACAAAAATGGATTCCTAATGTGGAATACACAATATGAACAAAGATCTGATATAGGATTCGAATTTATTTTCCAAAGAAGCAGCATAATTTGCAAACTAAGGATATTTAAAGTTGAAGTTTGCCTTTCATTGCCAAAATTTGGGAAAAGGACCCCGCACTTTTTATAGGTAAAATGGTTCTCTGTGAAATTGTCTGAATTTTTAGCATATTGTAGTATTCAATGTACCTACTGATTGAACGTGCAGAATCGCAAAGTTCCTTGACGGATAGATTTGAAAGTTAAAAATCAGTAAATTTTATTTAATTATTTTCTCGGGATTTGAAAGTGACAACTGCATTTTTTTCATTACTAAATATAATTCAGATGGTGCACATTATATCATTATGTACAGAGTGAAAAATAAAAACATTTTAGTAATGTCTGAAAATTCGATGTAATAATGAAATATTGATAAAATTATTTTGGCATGCAATGTTCTATTCTTATTTCATCATTAATCACAATTTATACATTTCGTACAGGGTGATTTGAAGAATTGGTGAAATATATGGCCGGCTCTTTCGTGTATATTCAAGTGAATTATCATCCTCCGAAGATAGCCGTTACCGTATAAACATGATTTCGATGGGATATATAGGGTGATAATGAAAATTTTCGATGATGAAAATGACAAAATATCATCGTTACAGAAATCACCCTGTAATTCACGATTACTTCTGTGAAATTCCTTTATTATTATTTATATATTCATCATTCTCTCCTCAACACTGTCCCATAAATTAAGTTTCCTACTATGACTAGTTTCATAGTTATTAATTAAGAAACTATTACCATTTGCATGACGAGTTGAAGGAACTTGTTCACACGTACATTCTGCTAGTGGCCAAGATTTTTCAAAAAAAATAGTGAAAGGGGCGAATGTGGAGATCAATATAAATGTAAAAGAGGGTGGAGATTAGAGATAACAATCACATCAGATATATGAATTGAATAATGTAAGGTACAACTAGTTAATTGAATTTTATTTTGGGTTCAAGCTTTGTCGGAATAAAAAACCAACTATATGGGAAAAGTGAAAATGATTAATAGAACGCTTTTATTTCTAATACGAGAATTTGAATCTGGGCAGCGACGGTTTTTTCCAATGCGAGTTTCACTCGGATAGAGGTTTTCATGATTTTTATATTTGCTGGCTATCAATAGAAACATATATACATCTATTATATTTCGTCACTATAAGTAATTCAATATGTAAAGGTAATAATATTTATCACTGATGGAACTAATTGATTTTTCTTTTTCATTCACTTTCCGTCAACGACAAAATCAAAATGTACCTGATAGTTGATAGGGTTTTCTTGTTGTATGGGGACCGTAGCGCTGGTACGGGGGAGGTGGACTCGGTTAAGGGTGTTCCTTGTCACCTTCAGTGATAAGTGATTTCCCGTACCGGGTCCTCATACACGATTGGGCAAGTCAAACTATCCAAGCATTAGGAATTTTATTTGGCTCATGCCTGAGTTGTAAGTCGTAACTGTGTCGTATATTCAGTCAGTTCCTAAATGGTTGATGGAATTGGATGGACCGTCATTGGTCTTCACCCCGCATATAATATTATATTTATTTTGATCTCCACATTCCCACGTTTCACTATTTGTGAAAAATCTTGGCCACTAGCAGAATGTACGTGTGAACAAGTTCCTTCAACTCGTCATGCAAATGGTAAAAAGTTTCTCAATTAATAACTATGAAACTAGTAATAGTAGGAAACTGAATTTCTGGGACAGTGTTGAGGAGAGAATGATGAATATATTGAATAATAATAAAGGAATTTCACCAAGTTAATCGTGAATTACAGGGTGATTTCTGAAACGTTGATATTTTGTTTTTATCATCGAAAGTTTTCATGATCACCCTATATATCCCAACGAAATCATGTTCATAAGGTATTAGCTATCTTTGGAGGATGGTAATTCACTTGAATATACAGGATATGTACCAAATAACCGTCCATATATTTCACTAATTTTTTAAATCACCCTGTACGAAACGTATAAATTGTGATTACTGATGGAATAAGTAAAGTATATTGCATGCCAAAATTATTTAATCAATATTTCATTATTACATCGAATTTTCAGACATTACTAAAATGTATTCATTTTTCACTCTGTATATAAAGATATAATCGGCACCATCTGAAAGATATTTAGTAATATGAAGGTACGTTGATAATAAGAACGTAAAAAAATTAAGTTGTCACTTTCAAATCCAGAGAAAATAATTAAATAGAAATTACTGATTTTTTACTTGAACGCCCTGTATTTCAAAATCTATCTATCAACGAACTTTGCAATTCTGCTCGTTCAATCAGTACAGTACAATATACTAGAAATTCAGACAATTTTACCTAGAACCATTTTACCTATAAAAAGTGCGGGGTCCTTTAGATTGGACCAGTCATATGAGATCTACATTGAAAATTTGTTCAGGAAAAAATCCTCATCTTCCATTAATTTTTCAAACAGATCAAAGAACTCATCCACACTTTCTTTATTGAATTCAGTTGCTCTTGCAACCGATGCCCCTATTATCCTTCCAATGCTGATTTTGTTAACAAACCTCTTCAGGAATCCTTTAGCCATATTTTTACTGCAGATCATTGAAGCAACGTATTTTTCCATCTCAAGAAAGTCCACAAGTTTAGCTTCCAATTCTTACGGTAAAACAGGACTTTTCCCTTAGTTCTATTCCTTGATGTCAATAACATGTTTGTTATTTTTGCAATATTTGCATTAACGTAGCACCAGGTACTTCATATTGTTTTGCTACTTTCAAATAGCCCATATTAGGAATTCTCACTGCTCCTTCGGCATTCTGCATATCTTTCTACAGATGCTCCTGCACTCTTTATTCGACATTCTTCTGAAAATAATGAAAGGCCTTCGCGAAAACGATCGAGTGAAAAGCGTTTCCTGATTTGGAATATTTCACAATCGCAACCCCTAACTATTCCACAATAGGAGCATATCAAATATTTATTATTATTTTAGTATTTGGTCATTTTTCGTAATAATTGAATATTTTTATGAATTTTTTGAAAAGTGAAGACATTTTGAACATTGAGCAAATATTACTGATGAAAAAGAGTTAATCATATTGCCAGCAACAAATGACACCCTGTATAATCAATTGTTGCAAGCATTGAGAACTGGGGGTTGAAGGGTACCCTGAAACAGAATTTGATGTTAATTTGTAATGGAAACATCGCCAATACGTTCTCCCACTTTTTTAATTGGTCATAGATAGCCGTGGAAAATGGTTATACGAATGTTACATCAACATGAAGGTAGGTATTCTTGAGGTATATAATTTGAAAAAAAAAATCAAATTATTTCAGTCTCAATGAAATATGAAACTGTGGCTGCACAAAGTGGGACACACTGTAAATGATGATTTTTCGACTTTCTATATTCATGATGAATAGGAAGTGAGTGGTTACGTCTCTTATAGAAAAAAATAATATTTTTCATTTTATTGTACTCACATGAGTGATTTTGGTTTGCCTTCGTCTAAATAATAATATAATAATAATAATGATAATAATACCTTTATTGCTATTTTAAACATGGCAAGAGTTGAGTAGAAGGGAAAAAAGTAACATACAAATGGCAAGATCAAAAAAAATAGAACATTATCGTACCTAAAAAAAAATAACAACAAAAAAGTAAGCTTACTCGTTATGAATGAACGATCTGAGCCTCAAAATATTCCATACATAACTAGCTATAATTTTAGCCTCATCTGAGGAGAGTGCGTCTAAGGAGGAAAGTAAAGATTTCCAGGACTCAAGAGATTTACAATTGGGTTTCATAACAATATAAATAGGGCATTCAAACAGAATATGGAAAATGGTTTCAGCATCGTGGCGATTGCAAACTGTGCATATTTCGTGCATATCTCGTTCATGGTGAATTTAATTTTTTAATTATTTACTAAACGCAGTTGGGCTATGGTACGGGTGACCTGTATCGGAAGTTGGAGTAGCAAGTATTTTTTGGGACGTTTTGAAAGGCTTGAATTAATGTAGAGTGGCAAAAAGGTGCATCTTTGTAAAAGAGAAATATTGAACATTTTATCATAAAAGCTGGACAAAACTTTTTTTGTGTTAAAATTACCAAGACGAATGGCGTCATTCCATATGTCCTCAGCACCAGCAAAAACAAAACATGATTTCAGCTGACAGGCACAATTGAATTTTACATCGGTGGAACTCAGTAATTTTAATTGTTGTCTAACAATTTCGGTAAATGGTTTTCGTCCATCTTTAGGATTTTTTGAAACCACTTCAGCGACAGTTTAAATATATTGTAGGCATATTTAACTCTACCTGTTTCTACTCGCACAACATAGTCAGGTGAATTATTATGAATAAGCAGTATTCTTTTGAGATTTTATATTTGAACCCTCTCTAACATGTCAACATATCTTAGACCCCAAACAGGTAGACAATTGGACATAGTACTTAGTGCAAGCGATTCAAATAGCTTCATCCGAGGAAACCAGGTGTCAATCTTGGCTTTACACATAATTGGCAAAATTGCACCTACAGCTTGCTTGGCCTTATCAATGGTTATTGTGGCCATTTCCCTAAATAGACACTAAGAAGTAAATGTCACACCCAGATATACGTATTTATTCGTTACATGGAGTGGCTCATTGTTGCGGTAAAATTTATAGTTGTTTTGGTGAAATCCACCTCTTGAGAAGGACATGATTTTAGTTTTTACGGAATTTACAGTGAGATCCAGTAGGGCAGTATACATTTCCAGAATTTTGAGTTTTCTTGCTACATCAACCTCGGAGTGTGCAAGAATAACAAGGTCATCAGCATAGAGTAAGGTTAGAACATCATTTCTGTCGTCTATATTGACTCCTTGAGCACCATTTGCATAAAAAAATTTATCAATATCAGCTAAAAATAACGAAAATAGAATAAGGCTCAAAGATTCACCTTGTAGAACACCGCAGGTCACTTCAAAGGCTTTTGTCATTCCATCATTACCTTTTATTGTGACTGTTGCAGTTCTTTATTATGCGGTTAATACCCGACGAAACACTTAGATCAAACAATTTTCTCCGCAGCAACGTATGGTTGATTGAGTCGAAGGCTCGTTTGAAGTTGACAAATATAGCAAATAACTTGCGCTTTCTGTGTCTAATATGAATATGTAAAACTGAGCTAAGTAAATAAACATTGTCAAAGTTCAACACAGAATAAAAACAGCACATATATAACGAAAAACAGATTAAAATTGGGGAAGTTTTCTCTTTACGATTTTGTTCACCATCACCCAGCATCTTCTTTTCAACATAATAACATAACTATACTATTAGTTTGGACATATAGAATATTGGTTTGTCAATAAAGCTTGAAATTAGCACCTCTCCCAAAATTCATATACACTAAGGTTTCAATCAAGTTCTGGGTTGTTTTATAATTGTCTTGAGGCATAGTGATCCGTTATATTCAAGTTGATAAATCGAAATACTGGCTAGAAAAAGTTTCGCTATTGTTATCGTTCATTTGAATGTATTCCAAAACAACTGGATTTGTTTCTTGACAAAAATATTAGGTTTGGTTAACATATAAAACAAATAAAATTACTACATTTGGGCTCGATGTTGGGGTATACCTACTGCTAGAAAGCATTGGTCACAGAACATTTGAGGTAATGTATACCTTTCGGTAGATGTGCAGCACAGGGTAGCTGGACTTGTTCCTCAGAATACAGAAAAGATCTATAAGAAATGTTCGTAAACCTAGGCTACGGAAATTGCCCAGGCAGCTGTTCATTAAAACCTAAACAAATCGAAATCAGATATAAATCAAACAAAAGTATATTTGATCTTGAGTGGAAAATAACTATATAAACTATCAAAGACAAATACCCAAATAATATAAATAAATAAATAACCATATAATAATAATAATATGATAATTATAATAATATAATAATAATATAATAATATTATAATAATAATATAATAATAATAAATAATATAAAATAATAATAAATAACCATATAATTATTCAATTTCTTTCCAAATACAAATTCATAATCAAGACATCCAAGAAAAGTTGCAACAGCTTGACATCGTCATCTCCATTAATCGTCCATTCCAAAGTTATCCTTCCCTAGACAACATGGATGCCATGGAAATCTGGGTTTGGATTTTTCACTATCGGATTTTTATTTTCCAAGTTGGATTCTATTCACAATATCTATAAGATGTAGTTCAACGTCCAGCGTGGCCTTAGCTAGAAAAGTAATTGTTTTCTGTAGATTTTACAAGAAATTGCTTCATTTTTGTCATAGTCCTCTTTTCCACTTCCAGAGGAGTCTTGTTTTTTATTCATTTTGAGTTGAAAATATTTTTCTTTTTTCAACATGGACACCTTCCAAGAAGTTATATCGAACGATGGAAAATATCGGCTGAAGTTTGTCTTTCAGTTGCATATGATTCCACATCTGTTCAGAAACATTTTTGTCTCGTTTTTCAAGTTTCCCAAATCCCCACTTTTGATTTTACTCCTAGTATTGAAGATTTCCATCTATTTCAGTAAACTTCCGAAATAGCGGTTTCTACCAACATGAAGAAATGCAAGAGAGTAATTGCATAGTGAAATTCGTCCAAAAATGTATCATTGAAAAAAAGAATATGATATCACTTTTAAAACGGAAGAGCCTTTATTATAACTCTCACAAAATTGATAGAACTGCAGGGAGTCTTTCGCTATAGCTTCATTAGATACATTCACCAACAAATAAGATGATGTCAATAATACATCTCTTACGGATAATATGTGGTTTATTTCAGTAGGAGAACTTTTTTTCATGGTTTTATTTCTTCCAGCAGAGTATCCTCAAACATGATTGATTTCTAATTGAGCTTATACTAACCATTAAATCCAATTTTGTGATGACGTACGGCTAGTTTTAATGTTATAAATCTTTTTAGAAAAACGGAAGAGGAATTTCTGCCGTATTTGTGGCAAGAAATACATTTACCCATCGTCATTACGGAATCATCAAAAATTTGAATGTGGAGAATCCAAATTATCATTCACATGTGAATTTTGCTTTGCGGTATTTTCTAGAAAATCCTATCTTCGCAGACATATACGTGATCGTTGTAAAGTGAAGTAACTTTAATGTAATAGATCAATTAAATGTGGTGTTAGTAAATCAGTGTCTATCATTTCCTTCAAAAATGTATTAGTTCGTAATAGTATATTTCATTACGAGTTCAGAAAATCGGCTTTTTCCGTGCGTGCGCAACATGTTCCCCTGGGAGCCAAAGCCGAACACAAGAAGTCGTGCAAGCACGGAAAAAGCATTTATGAAAGATATTTTTCATTATATCTACCTGAAAACAACAGATTGTTAAGAAACATTTATTTATAATGATGAAGGAACAAAAACATATATTATAAATTAAAATAATTATGGTTCAAAAATATCCAGAAATTGACGCAAAACAAGCGTTATTTACCCTGTTGGTAAGGAAATATTGCAACAATTTGCGAATTCTAGAGAACTGTCAACAACATATTATTCAATTTTGACATGTAAATAGGCAGCTATAATGACACCAGCGCACGGAAATTTTTTCCGTGCGGGCGCACGGAAAAAAACCACACAGAAAAAATGCTGGTTTGTAATTAAGTATAACAATAGTTTTGAAAAAATATTCTCCAACTAAATTTTATTATTTTCGAATTGAAAGGATTTGTTTTGAAAGAAGAAAAAGTTACTTTCTTTTTGAAAAGAGAGATATTCTTGATTGACAAGATTACGATCCATTTCATTGGATGAGTTGTATTCTCAATCCAACAAGATTAATTGTCTAAAAATAAAAACGGATATACAGTTTATTAGAGTTTTGATTTGTATTCTTTTGAGAAAATGCAAAACTAACATTCAAATGAGTTATAGTTAACCGTAGGCTTAATTTTAACATTGAATCAAAATAAAAGTATTTTAAGAACTAGAATATTTATTCTCAATTGTAGAAACATATTGTAGTTCGAATATTTTCCATAATTATATTAGGTATAGCTATATTTTGGTTGAAACCAATGAAAACTTCATATCAATACTAGGCCCAGCCAATACTAGGCCCAGCTTCACCTAAGAATAGGCTGTTCTGACTTGAATTATGTTATACTTAAAAGTAGACGTAGTGGGGTTGATCGTTGCGTCTCGTGTCGATCGAGATTGTCCGATTGATTTGGCGGTAGGCCGGTAGGCGACATAAGTGTTTACGACGTTCAGGTTTAGGTGTTAATCTGTCGAAATTTGTCTTTTCTCTTTTCGGATTGTTCCCTAGTTCCCATATTTGTTGTGAAGAAATGGAGGAACTTCTACGAGAATGGCAATAGGAAGACCTGATTCAACGTTCAACGGTAAGTAGTTATATTTAATTAACCAAAACAGTGATTATAACATCTCTGTAACTATAAGAAAGAGTATGGCGTCCTGTTGTAATATGTTTTCGCAAAATATTCTCCAACTAAATTTTATTATTTTCGAATTGAAAGGATTTGTTTTGAAAGAAGAAAAAGTTACTTTCTTTTTGAAAAGAGAGATATTCTTGATTGACAAGATTACGATCCATTTCATTGGATGAGTTGTATTCTCAATCCAACAAGATTAATTGTCTAAAAATAAAAACGGATATACAGTTTATTAGAGTTTTGATTTGTATTCTTTTGAGAAAATGCAAAACTAACATTCAAATGAGTTATAGTTAACCGTAGGCTTAATTTTAACATTGAATCAAAATAAAAGTATTTTAAGAACTAGAATATTTATTCTCAATTGTAGAAACATATTGTAGTTCGAATATTTTCCATAATTATATTAGGTATAGCTATATTTTGGTTGAAACCAATGAAAACTTCATATCAATACTAGGCCCAGCCAATACTAGGCCCAGCTTCACCTAAGAATAGGCTGTTCTGACTTGAATTATGTTATACTTAAAAGTAGACGTAGTGGGGTTGATCGTTGCGTCTCGTGTCGATCGAGATTGTCCGATTGATTTGGCGGTAGGCCGGTAGGCGACATAAGTGTTTACGACGTTCAGGTTTAGGTGTTAATCTGTCGAAATTTGTCTTTTCTCTTTTCGGATTGTTCCCTAGTTCCCATATTTGTTGTGAAGAAATGGAGGAACTTCTACGAGAATGGCAATAGGAAGACCTGATTCAACGTTCAACGGTAAGTAGTTATATTTAATTAACCAAAACAGTGATTATAACATCTCTGTAACTATAAGAAAGAGTATGGCGTCCTGTTGTAATATGTTTTCGCCAAATTTTGTCTATAATATCTGTAAATTATATTGGTGGGTATAAGACTGAATCAATTATGAAGCGGGAAGAAATATCACAAAATGGACTTCTTCCAGAGATTGAATCAATTATGTTTGGCCAGGTATACCTACGTTTTTTAGACACCTTTCTATGCATAGAATAAAGAAAATTATAATAAATTTATTCGTTGATAGGCAAAATATTATTACTTTAAATCAATATATGATGTGAAGTTGGTGGGTATATACGCATTACATTAAAGATGCATTTTGTTTTTTTAGATCATGAAAAACATCTCAAAACTGTCTGAAGACTTGATCAAACAATTAATAGCTAGTATAGGGAGACGCATTATGTTCATTGAAAACTGGAAAAAACTTGCAGAAAAGTCGTCGGTATGTACCTATAGGTCATTCTTATACTCTTTTCTGTAACTTGTTTATTATCTATCTAGTACGTACTGGTGATATCTTGCAAGTGCATTTGTTTTTCTCACCCGATGATACTGTTATACAGTATGTATATTTGTGCCTGTTTTTATATAATATTTTATTTTTATATTGCATGAAAACAATGTATTTTGATTGACATTTTGAAATAAGTGTTATGCTCAGGAGCAACTTTTGTTCTGTGAAAAACCCCCTGAAAGGAAAATAAGTTATTTTTTGTTGCAAATAAATAATGTGATTAAAAATTCACTGCTGAACAGTTTCATTCAAACCCTTATGCCCTGCCGTATCTCAATCGCGTAGATTTTTTTCTGCATTTTTAATCTTCATCTTTGAAAGAACGATTTACTGATCTGTGCTGCATTATTTATACTTACTCATAAATTTATAGATACAGTACTTTTGGACATTTCTTCTGCATCGAAATTAACATAGTCTTGAATACTCTTTAGCTTTGGTTGAGTGTACATCAACAGCAAAATTTAATTTCATGACCATTTTTACAATTTCAATGCAAACAAAATTCATAGGCATACGATCTATAAAACTAGAATAGATTTGCATTTAGAGTAGTTATTTTAATTTTGACGAGTATGATTAAGTTGTACTGAGCTTTACTATAATTGGTAATTGGATGGAATTTAGATAATATTGAAGCAAATGCAAATTATTTTAAACCTAAATCGTGAATAGTATTGACACAACTCTTTTTATTCTTATTTCAGGTTAATTTATTCTTGCTCTGAGATTTAGAAAATAGTTCTTTTGAAATAACTATACTTACTCGAAGTTTACTTAGCTTTCAGTTGAGAAAAAAAACATTTATTGCAAAGGGTTCTAGAGTTAGTTCTATCAATTTTATTCTCTGTCGAAGGAAAAATAGTATTTACATTATACATACCTAAACTCACTGGAAGTATTTCTTTTATTCCTCTGAAAATAAGTAAACTTTTGCTGAAAAACAATGCTATATTTCATTCCATTCGACTTATTCTCAGTTGAAGTTTTGCTAGATTTTGAAATTATTGTTACTATACTATTGCCAAGTTTATTCTTTTTCATTGTGAGTGAAGTAAATGGATGGATAAAAGAATAACGTTTATTTTGAATTGAGTATAGTTCTCTTTGCGGATATATGAGTCTACCTTAGCTTTCAGTCAAGACTATTACTCTTGCTTATAGTGTACATTTTTTTCTGTGCATTTTCAGTATGCTAAATAAGCATGTAAATATAGTGTTTTCAGATAGGTATAATGAAAAATGGTTTTTTAATACATTACTTGTGCAGGTCCACATGAAAATTATCCATAGATATTTCTTGAATGAGTTTCAGCTAACTCAATTCCCAATAACATTGATGTTGAAAATATAAATTTTTTAACATATATTTTTGTGAATTTTAACACTCCACAATCTGAGAATTAAATAAGTTAACGCTAGAATATCTATACAAGTGTAGAAGGGCATGCATACGGTTTCAATTCATAACAATTTTTTTCGTTTCTCAACGAATTAATCTTATGAAGTTATTCCCATGATATAAGTCTTATTAAATGTCATTTCTGAGTCGTATTTTGATTAAGTTTATTAATTAAAATAATTATTAATGGCTCAATATTGATATATATTTTTATCACGAATATTCTGCATTATACAGTGAGTCTGCTTAAGTTGGCTTCATATGGGAAACTTTTTTATTATTGATTTTACGAAAAAAAGTTATTCTTCATAAAAAGTTCTGCATGGTGTAAAACCCATGATGCAACCATCAGATATTAAATTTTATCAATCTTATACGAGGTATGTCAAAAGATGTGAATTTTACCCAAGAGTAAAGTAACTTTATGCACTAGCGGGCGGTAAAGTACACTTTACCGCCCGGTTCTCCGGGCGTAAAGTGGCACTTTACCGCCCGTGGGCGCATTAAGGCCCGGCGGGCCGTAAAGTAGACAAAATTCTCAAATTGTCTATACTCACACATCATTTCATGCAATTCCTAACACGAATTAGAATCATTTCAGTTCAATAGAGCAATACTCTTTCTAACATTTGTTCATAATCGTTGGCAATTTTTTCGGTGATGATCTATTTATTTGAAATAGATTCTCCAATATAGCACTCAGCTACTATAGTTTCACATTCCTCATATTATGTTACCCTTAATTATTGTATGCATAACGTATGAAACGTGTTGACCATTGCAATTCAAGTCAGTATTTGTGATTCGCGCTATAAAACCGCTAGTGCATAAAATTTTGTATGTATCACGTGCGTAAAATGCGTTTAAGGCCTTCGGCGTGTGATGGCCCTCGGCTAACGCCATCGGGCCATTATCCACGCCGCAGGCCATAAATGCCTACTTTACGCCCTTGATACATAAGTAACTATTATATTTCACAATATCGAAAATTGTTATTATGAAAAGTTGTTAGGAACTGAAAACTATGTTTCAATGTGCAATTACATCCTTCCAATTGGAAAAATAATTTTTTTATAAATGATAAATGTTCGGTATTGATAATTTGAGAAAAATTTGTAAAAAAATTATTTTACCATTTAGAAGGATGTAATTGCATATTGAAACATAGTTTTCAATTCCAAATAACTTTTTATGATGAAAATTTTCGATATTGTGAAATATAAAGTTACTTCACTCTTCACATTTCACATTTTTTGACGTAAAAGTTTGATGAAATTTGATATCTGATGATTACATCTTTGGTTTTGGACTATGAATAACTTTTTTTCGTAAAATCAATAATAAAAAAGTTTTCCATATGTAGCCAACTTAAGCATACTCACTGTATATTCTTATATGTTATAAAGTAGAACCAACAATCTATTGAGGTCATAAATCACCAACCACTTGAGATATCAGCAGACTATCAAGCATTCGATTCTACACAGAGTTGTACCTGCCCTTATATTTTAGGTATAATGATATTCGGTTAAAGAGCCCACAATTATTAAAATGCCAAACTATTCCATGAAATAATTCAATCCGGCACTGGCAATCATTTGAGGGACACTAACTTTCATGGCTTATCTGTATTCCGAACAATGGGTAATAATGAGGGTCTTCGACTATTATTGATTTACGACCTTACCAGATTGTTGGTTCTACTATACCATGACAGAAAAAGTTTATATCCAAATTTATGGAGCAATGCAGCAAAAATAATGGATAATAATACATACTCGTAGATCATAAAAATAACTGATTAAGATTCATCAGTTGAGAAACGAAAAAAACGTTACAAATTGAAACTGGTGCATTTGTAAGAATTGAAAGAATTAAAAAAACAAAGATAAAACTTCTATCAGATTTTATCTCCACCGAATTGTATCCAAAAATGTATATTGGAGATCGACTAAGTGTACTACTACCAGTAGAATATGAATTTGAACCTATACAAATGAGCCCTACTTATAAAAACCCATATTAAAACATAGTAACATATCAATAAACATCAGATGTCAGGGAAATTCAGATATTAATTTATACCTAGTCCCCTGGTAGTGTCTTGATGTTCGTTATCTACCAGTGTGTTGTCGAGAATAACACAACATCGCTCCCATGTTGATGGACAACGGATTAGTCTAGTCAAAATTTACTATATTAAAAAAAAATTGTATGGTCACCAAAAATTATGATCATGGTGTTATTCGATTGGTAATGTCATGTAGAAAGTATAAAGATCCCAAAAAATTGCCGAAAAAAATTGCAACACAATTGAGTGAAAAAAAAGTGGGGCTTTGGTTTTTTTGAATATCTCGAAAAATATTGAAAATTTTCAAAATGTTAAAAATGATGTGGAAACATCAGCAAATTTGCTAAAAAAAAGTTCCAACTCCCGAAACTGTATCTCCAAAATTTATAATTTTTACACAGCCCTGAAAATAGGCTTCCGCACGCGTTGCGGCATTCTGACACAGCAAAAATTAAAATTATTTTAACGTACCTATTAAATATTAATATTAAGGAATAAAAAAATGCATGTACTATTGGGATACTTACATCAAATAACAATAATCCGCGGTTAAAAATGTTTTATCCCAATTTCTCCATAAATTATGCATTTGTTAATTAACAAATTTTTCTAAGCTGAATGCTGACATAAAAACCCCGATAATCATTGAACCCCTAGGATTTTTTTCACTTCATTCTTAATAGGCTTACAAATGGATACCGATGCAATAATGGTAAAATTTTGATTTTCTACTTAAAAAAAAATGAAAAAAAGTAAATAATTTTTTTTCAAATATCTTACATATTTCAATTTTCAAGGGTTTGGAGCTACAAGAAAAGAATTTTCAATTTTTTTTACCGCTATTGTTAAAAAAATGTTATAAACAAATACATTTTTAATGAGCAAATACTTTTTTTTGTAATATATTCGGTAAAACTTCCGTTGCATTGAGCATCTGAATTACAATTTTTGGAACTTACGTTCTTTGACCTGACCAAAAATTCCAAATGAAATTTTTGGTGGCCTCAAGTAGTTTCGGAGATACGGGCCTTTTTTGAATGGTAACTGGCATTTTCTAGCACACGTTTTTTCTTTGGAAAACACACTCAAATGCATCATCATTTTCACCAGCACAATATACACACTCTAATTCACCAGTTCTACACTTTTTTTTTTTCATTGAAAACAGTTTTTTATCAACAAATTCTAGCTTCTTTTACCAACAACAAAATCAACAAATTCAAGCTGTTTTGTTCACCAAGAAGTATTTCTTGCTAAATATCTTCACTAAGAATGGTACACTCTTCGAGTGCTTATGAGGAACTATTATTATTATTTTCGATGAAAAAAGTGCCAGTTCTGAAAACTATTCACTACAATCATTTCATATTCATGAGTATTCAGTATGCAGGAATTTTAGGGAATCTGAGAATGTCGCATTTTACTCTTATGAAGTTATTAAGACTCATTGTTGTTGTTGATTCAATAAAAGACATTGATACTGGCTACTTTGTTATGAGGTAACTGGATTAGAAAAAAAATCTTGATTTTAATATTTTGAATGCACAAAAGATATTTTTGAATAGACGGAGCATGTAGGAGGCATTTTTTCCGAACAAATAATTACTTAAATAAACATGTCGGATCACAAACATTAATTTTTGGTATGTGCGCAAACAGATAGAAAAGATGCAACCCAACCGTATTGTATTGTTGGGTAAGCATAGGTTTGCATAAGATCGGGTCTGTCGGGTTAAGTTATAGTCATTAAAGTAGGATATTTTATGTGAAAAGTGCTCTTTATTTTTTGTGTGCATGTGTATTCATATTATGTTTGCGCAATTTCCGTGATCTGTCTCGTCCTTTAAATTTTGCTGGTCATTTAGAAACATTATAACATATGATATGGGAAAATGTAGTGGTTACATCAACTCATTTTTCATACTCATTCACTAAAATATTCCATGTTATACGTGAATTGAATATTTCTGGAATCACATTGGCAATGTCGCAAAATTAGCTTTGCCCTTCCGTTATTTCCATTGTTACCAACCTGACATCTGACATGACAGATATTCACTTAACAAAACAGCATGAATTTGTTGATTTTGTTGTTGGTAACAGAAGCTAGAATTTGTTGACAAAAAACTGTTTTCAATGAAAAAAATAAAGTGTTAAACTGGTGAATTAGAGTGTGTTTTTCAAAGAAGAAACGTGTGCTAGAAAATGCCAGTTATCATTCAAAAAAGGCCCGTATCTCCGATATTACTTGATACCGCCAAAAATTTAATTTGGATTTTTTGTTCAGGAGGTCAAAATACGTAAGTTCCAAAAAATCCAGATCCAGATGCTCAATGTAACGGAAGTTTTACCTTTTTTTAATTTCAATTGTTGATAAAAATGTAGAAAATCAAAATTTTACAATTTTTGTTATCTATTTGTAATCCAATTAAAAATAACTTCACAAAGTGAAACAAATCCTAAGGTTTTAGTTCAATAATTATCGGGATTTTTATGTTAACATTCAGTTTAGAAAACTTTGTAAACAAATGCATAATTCATGGAGAAATTGGGTTAAAATTTTTTCAACAGCAGATTATTGTTAATTGATGTATCCCAATAGTGAATGGATTTTTTTTATTCCTCAACATTCATGTTAAATATGTTAAAATGACTTATATTGTTGTTGTGTCAGAGTGACGCAACGCGTGCGGAAGACCGACTACCCGTTTTTGGTTCTATTTACAGGGCTCTATAAAAATTATTAAAATTGGAGGTACAGTTTTGGTAGTCGGAATTTTTTCAGCAATCTTGCTGATCGTTTCAAATATTATTTAACATTTCCTAAATCTTTAATATTTTTAGAGATATTAAAATATAACATTACGAATCGACTGAAACCATGATCATAATTTTCGGTGATTATTCAAATTTTAAAAAATGGTACATGTAGACTACCAGGTTGAATAAAAATGATATTTGGTTCATAGTAGCTTCACCAGTTTCAAAGAAGGGCTAATTCATATAATATATTTTTCAGGTTTGATTTTATGTAAATCCTGTGGAAAAAGTTACAAGAATCGTGCAACACTCAAAAAGCATCAAGACCTTGACTGTGGAAAATCCAAATGTTTCGAATGTCCCAGTTGCGGAAAAATGTTCCGTAGGACTGCACATTTAAGAGGGCACTTGGAAAGAATGCATCCAAACCATATCAATAAACAAATAAAATTATTCGAACCAAAATACTGGTGAATGATTCTTGAGACGAAGGAAATTCTTGCATTTGTGAATTGAAAAATGACAAATTTGTTAATATGTTTGCAACAAAAAACATTTGAAGATTCCATTGGAATTATAAACATTTCTAAATGGAATACTAACCAATACTTTATTATTTATTTCCATTACCTCCCTGTACGAGATGAAAACAAAATAAAACTATTAAAGAACTTTGTACAGGTAATACAGAATCCATTTTAAGAAATACTAACCTCAATTTCAGAAAATATGGATTTCATCACATACGCGGATACGATTACGACGATATATTGAAAAATTCTTAGCCTACTATGGAACCAAACGAAATTTCAATGTCAAAATATTTTATTACTCAACATATTCTCATCTTAATTGGATACATTTATTACCGCGAACCTGCAACGTCTCTAGACCTTTCAAAAAATATGTTTTTTCTAGCTCTGCAAACCAGACCTTCACAGCCTTCATTACCTCCTCGTTGGAAGAAAATTTACAACCTTTTAAACTTTTTTCAGTTGAGGAAAGAGTTGATAGTCGGGCGGAGCCAAATCTGGTGAATAAGGGGGGTGTTCTAGTAATTCAAACCCTAAATCACGAATTTTTCACATGGCAACATGAGATTTGTGTGCAGGGGCGTTGTCCTGCAAAAACAAAACACCTTTGGATAGCTTTCCGCGTCTTTTCTCTTCAATTTTTTTCCCGTAGATTGGTCAGTAATGTCGAATAGTAATCTCCAGTTACTGGTCTACCTTCATCCAAGAAATCAATCATGATTTCTCCATGGCAATCCCAAAAAACTGAAGCAAGAACTTTTCCAGCAGATTTTTGGACTCGAAACTTTTTAGGTCTTGGAGAACCGGAGTGTCGCCATTCCATCGATTGTTGCTTTGTTTCTGGATCGTAGAAATGTACCCAAGTCTCATCCATAGTAACAATTCGGTTTAAGAAGTCTACATCGTTTTCAAATCGAGCACAGATCGAACGCTTTTGGTCAACATTCAAACATTTGGGGATTAATTTTGCAGCAATTTTTCTCATGTCCAAATTGACGTAAACTATATGATGAACGCGTTCGTATGAAATATTCAGTGCTTCAGATATCCGTTTTAGCCCAATTCGACGGTCTGTTAAAATCATGTCATGAACTGCATCGATATTTTCTGGGACTGACACAGAAAATGGCCTTCATCTTCAATGGAAAATTTACCTCTTTTGAAACTTGCAGTCCAATTTTTCACGGTCGCATACGAAGGACATTGATCACCAAGGGTATTAAGCATATCTTCGTAAATCTGCTTACCTCTTAACCGTTTTGAATACAGGTACTTGATGATGGCTCAATATCCCAATATTTCGACTTTCACAATTTCGGTGGACATATTTTTTCTTTTAATTTGTTGCGTAACTCTGGTTTACTTTTTTGACGCCAAACTTTACACTGACACTTCAAATAAGTTATTGTTCGTTGCTATGGTAACGCAATATTTTGTTTATGCAGGGAACTGGTCTAGGTTAACTAGATATCAGTCCATCTTCGTATATCAAATGCTTTTCAGCTCGTTTCAATATTGTTTCGCTTGAAAATAGTCATATAATTAATAGTTTCAGTTTTTTTGTAAAAACTTATCATTTTACTATACTGAGATTTGAATACTGGATATAGGTCAACATTCCACCTGACCACTCCAAAAACTTATCTCCTCACTAAGTGTCCCATTTACATTATGTGCTCTAACTTTAATGAAATTGTAACAAACTTCGACATTTTCAATATTTCTACTCAGAATTCATGACACACATTCGAAATCTATCAGACACTACGGTAAAGGACCCCGCAAACGCCTTATGGAATTTGGGTCCCGGTGGATTTTTTTGAATTTTTGGTATGATGTAGTCCATGTAATTCTCAACCAATGTTACCATTGCGCCAACCCAAAAAAATGAACAGTTTTGCTGCTAGGGGGCGTTGAAATCACCCCTCACGCAGATTAGACTATTTATTTTTGAACCCGGTAACAATATTTTCACTTGTTTCATTGTTGCTAATGTTGCACAATATTGTACTGTTTTATAAAAAAAAACTTACCCCCTCCTCTTATTCCCCCAACTACTATTACGAAACGCAAAAAAAATTCTCGAGTGCCTTTAATGAATCGTCGAATGTTTAAATATGCTTAAATGAGGGAAATAGCTATTTCTTATGATTGTCCCTCCACCCCCCAAGTTACACAAAACGAAAAAATTTCGGTGGATTTTTCTTAATTTTTGATATGATGCAGTTCAAGTTATTTTGAATAGAAATGAATTGGGTGACAAACCCCAAAAATGAATAGTTTTGTGTAATTTTTTATAAATTGAAAATCCAAAACCTCCCCCTCACCCCCAACCCTATTTTAAAACACGAAAAAAATTAATTCCCGACTACTTGTAAATGCTCTATCAAATAAATGTTTCAATCAGCTCATATATTGAGGAAATCGTACAGTTGTTTAATTTCACCTTTCCCTCCCTTCAGAAAAATATTGGTGGTGTTCGCTGACTTCTTAGAAGGGCGTAGTTCATGAATTTTTAATATCGATTAATTGGGCGAATATCTTGAAAATAAATAAAAATTGGAAATCCACAATTTGAATTTGAGATTGCAAGATTGAGGTGCAAGAATTAATTTTTTTAGTGTTTTGAAATAGGGGTTGGGGGTAAGGGGTAGGTTTTAGATTTTCAATTTATAAAAATTTACACAATTGTTCGGCATAAAATAAAACAAAAATACGTAGAGATACTGTTTCCGCCTATAATAATGAATAGTCTATTCTGAGCAAGGTATGATTTCGACGCCCCCTAGCATCAAAACTATTCATTTTTGGGGTTTGCCACCCGATTTTCTATTCGAAATAACTTGAACTGCATCATATCAAAAATTCAGAAAAATCCACCGAAATTTTTTCGTTTTTTGTCATTTGGGGGTGGGGGGATAATCATAAAAACCTGTTATTTCCCTTATTTAGGTATATTTAAACATTCGACGATACATTTGAAGGCACTCGAGAAATATTTTTCTTGCGTTTCGTAATAGGAGTTGGGGGGAAAAGGGGAGGGGGTAAGAATTTTTTTATAAAACAACACAATATTGTGCAACATTAGCAACAATGAAACAAGTGAAAATATTGTTACCGGGTTCAAAAATAAATAGTCTAATCTGCGCAAGGGTTGATTTCAACGCCCCCTAGCAGCAAAACTATTCATTTTTTTGGGTTGGCGCAATGGTAACTTTGGTTGAGAATTACATGGACTACATCATACCAAAAATTCAAAAAAATCCACCGGGACCCAAATTCCATACGGAGTTTGCGGGGTCCTTTAGTTTAAGTTTATTATTCATTTTTTCTTTTTCTCATTACATTACTTCATATGCATTTAATTTCTTCTCCTAAAATTTGATGTATACCTGTATAAAAGTTTTGTTTTACTCCCTCGTGAACTAAAAAAAACATTAGAGGAATTTCTCTTGAAGTAATATTTTCTGCAGTGATCTACCATGTTCTCGCTTATTACTTTATTGAAAACGGATTGCTCACTTATCTGATATTTACATTTTTTTTGTGGTTGTGTTCTGAAGCAAGTCTGCTATTTCACCAATAGCTCGATAATGATAATTGGACATAGTTATGCAAAAAAGTACCGAGCGACATGATCGTTGAAACTGAGTTCTATGCATGAATCGATGGCTAAATATCCGTTCTATTTTTAGCAAAAAAGAACCAAGCGGATTTCAGATATTCAGGCATTTATTTTAGATGTGAGAACCATCTCAAATCGTGGGAATCAACTAGGTTGTTATGCAAAAAAGAACCATGTGAAATGGTTCTTTTTTGCTTATATTCGTTGGAGAATTTCTCGGTTTCCATTGAGATGCGGATGCGGAAAGATTAAAATGCCAAATAATAGCTATTCAACCCTTGTCTTCATCAGTGAAAAGTAATTATTTTACGGCGTACTACGGAGCTGTTTCCGAGGTGAAAAAATCATTTGATAATGACACCAATAAAGAGCGGCATTTTTTTTGGGATTGCAGAAAATATAGGATAACAGATTACCAATCGCAAGAAGTAGGTTAATGGAGAAGATATAAGTTGGGTGAAAACGAGGGAAATAGTTTTGATCAGATACCGACCTTATTCTAATCTAATGATGCAGAGTTTGAATGCTCAAGCGATGGCAGGAAAAATATATATATTTCAGAAATAAGTCGTGGTCGACCTCTGGATAGTGGAATATAAATAAATAAAACGAACAAACAAACTTTGGCAAACAGGGAAAGGAATTGCGAGAGAAAACTGATAGTAAATGGAAGTGAAGATAGGTCGACCCTCACCCATCTGTTAACTCGATGAAATAACATATTTTTTATGAAGTTTCATAAATAGATATTTCGATTGGTTAACACATGAGTGAAGTTACCTTAATTTACTTAACTATTCATACCTGCTAGCCAGGTTTTCATGATTGGAAATGAGTAGGCAAAACTACCTCGGCATATTCTTCATATTATAAAGTATGGGTTAAAACAAAATTCATTTGGTTAACGAATGGGTGCAGCACAGATACAAAAAATAATTAAAATTAATTAAATCAAAGATAGCCGTGACCAGAGTCTGATAGGCAAGACATTTTAGGCGTATTAGTTTATTTCCGAAACTTCATAAAAAATATGTTTCATCCTGGTAATAGATGGGTAAAGGTCGACCTCTCTCCGGCTCTTAGACTATGAATAACATAATAGTCCAAGCTAAAGAGGGTTTTCCCCCACAAAAGAAAAGACGCAAATGGCCTATACTAATTTTTATAAGATAGTTCGTTAATGAAAAATCGCTTTGTGGAATTTTTTAAACAAGAAATAGTGGAAAAAATTACAACTTTTTGGTTTTTAAGAAATATCTCAAAGATTATTCAAGGATTCGTTTTACAGTCAATGAAAGTTTTACTCTAACTGCTTCGAAGTGCACCCGAAGTGCACCCGGGTGACCTGGATGACTTTGGACGCACTTCCTACAGTATAAAAGATATTGTATATTTTTGTTTTTATAAATATATAGAAATGAAATTATTTTTGTATTTACTCTTCAAGTATAACAAAATTCCATGAAAATGCAAAATGCAAAAAGGAACCAAAGAAGTTTTTTTTTTAAAAATGGTTGTTTGAGAAAATTTAAATCGGGATTTTCTCATTAAATTCAGGATGTTTTTCTACATGTTATAAGATAAGAAAATGATGAAAGAAAATTTCACCGATTTAATTATGATTCATAATCTACAAAGGTCAATATCTCAAAACTAACTTTTTGTCGCTTGGTTCCTTTTTGCATAACTGCGTCCAATTTTGTCACACAAATATAGTTTTTCTACAAACGTCAAAAAATGACAAGGTTCGTGAATTGACAACAATATGCGAAGTGATCCTTTTTTCATTTTCCTTCGTTACCATGACACCGTGCGCGAAAAGGTGTGCGAAATACTTACTTCGCACCATAGAAATATATATTTATAGTATACTTACTCTAGAATGCTAATCCCGCCAATTTTCACGGCGAAAAACGGCGAAAAACGTATGCGACCCGTTGACGATGTGCGCATGCGTGTCACCAGTGTAGTTTGGGTAGATCGTTGCCAAGTTTGAAAATAATTTGGTGTTCCAATTCAGATTTTTTTGTTATGAGGCAATAAGACACACGTCATTTGAAAAAGAGAAATTTGACAGCGCATTTAGGACTTTTTAAAACCGAAAAGAATCTTTTAGAGACAGATTACCTCGAATTTTAGGCGCGAAAGAAACTTATTTAAATTAATAATGTACCCTTTGCTACTGTAATTATAATGACAGTGCAACAGTGCTTTTTCATCAACAGGAAGACTTGTCACTAAGATCTGTCACTCTTGTCAGAGATTTATCCTACAAATAAACAATGAACTGTTTAGTGTTGTGTAAAGGAAAAATACCTGAAATAAATAATTTTTGGCTGATAATGAAAGTTTTTATGTACCATTATGCTTTGCTCAAAATAGCTTTAATATTATTTTAGCTTGACAAAAGAGGCATGATTTTTGGTTATTGTTCTTAAGAAGACACCCCAATACCAGTACAGTGTCCGTGTAAGCATGCATGGCGAGTGATACAACTTTCTGCCACACCGCTTATATTATGAGTTCTGGTAAAAGTAAAGTTATCGGGCTCATTCTCAAAAAAAAAAAGAAACTTACAAAGTTTTGTCTCCTGAACACGAATCTGAATTTTGTGGGGGTCTCAATTACTTTAGGAGTTATAGCCATTTTAAAGTGGAAAATTGTAGATTTTCAGACACGAATTTTGCAGTCAAAATTTGCACAAAATGCCCCCTTCTTTTTGTTGACACTGTCATTAAACACTAATCTATCCATATTTCACAAATAAAAACACCAAAAATTTAAATTATACTCAAAAACTTGACCTTCTTTTACTAGCTATTCTAACTCAACTTTTGTTTGGTTTTTAGTAATTTTCATGATTGCAGTAGGTTGGTTACCTGAGATTTGCGCCGCCAACTATTCAAATTCAAATATGAGCAATAACTTCCCCTTCATTGTTATGATCAATTGTTTAATTTGCGCCATGACGGCGCAGATTCAGTGATACCAACTTCTTAAGAGCATGTAAATAACTAACAAATAGGCTAGAATCACTAGTAAAAGAAGTTCAATTTTTTGTGTGAAAAAATTAGTTTTTGTGTTTAAAAACGTGAAATATGGATAGATTAGTGTTTAATGACAGTGTCAACAAAAAGAAGGGGGCATTTTGTGCAAATTTTGACTGCAAAATTCGTGTCTGAAAATCTACAATTTTCGACTTTAAAATGGCTATAACTCCTAAAGTAATTGAGACCCCCACAAAATTCTTTCAGATTCGTGTTCAGGAGACAAAACTACGTAAGTTTCACTCTTTTTTTTTTGGAGAATGAGCCCGATAACTTTACCTTTACCTGAGTTCTAGATTCCTACAAAAACTACTAAACATACATAGAATCGCCTCAGAAAATTAAGGTCAATATGGAAGTGATTTTCTTTGATGGTAAGGAAAATGCTTCTGGCCTCACTTTTTCATTCACCCCCATTGTGGAAATTGCACTAAGGTAATACAACCAGAAATACTCGTAAGAAATAGCATGTTAATCTCTTCAAATGATTTAAATTAAATGCAGTTGCATATTTTGACATGAATCGTTCTAGAAAAAAAAACTTGAGCTTCCAAGCATCCAATTTTATAAATCCAATTTGAGTTTAAATTATTCATGATATTAGCTTAAATAAATTTTCAAAGTTTTTTGTACTTTCAATTTATTTTATAATCCAATGCTTCCTTGAAATTTGCACCGACGATTTGGGGTGGTTCCGTAGGTTTTTGTTGGTTAACTACAGCTGAAAAGTGAATGTGATCACTGAAAAATCAGTAGCTTCAGAGTGATAAATAATAATAATAACCGTACTCTACTTTCTGATGTGAAAATATGTATTCAAATCGGCTAAATACAAATAACAGAATGAGGTTTCCAACCTTATTCTCCGAGATTCAGAATTTAACGTTTGTTAATCTTCACAAGTACCATAATATTTTACTAAAACCGGGCCTGTTAAAAAAATCACTGATGACGCGCATGCGCATTGCGAACTAGCCTGAACTTTTTACAACAGTTTTGTCATGGGGATTAGCATTCTAGAGTGAGTATATAATATATATTTCCATGTCTCGCACACTGCATGTAACCTAAATGGGATTTTTATATTTTAAACTTTATGTTCCTCAATCAAGTAAAAATCCAAGAAATCAATTATTGTCAACAAATGTCATTTTATTTCCACATATAGTTTCAGTGATTACTTGATTTGCAAAAACATTTTGAGCCAGTTCAACACTATTGTTTGTATTAAGCTAATCATATTACTCATTTTCGAACAATATTTTTTGACGTTTGAAGAAAAATTTTTGTTTGCAACTTGAGCGTGAAATACTCCGGTGATCTCGACAACAAAGTAGCATTTCGTGCACTAGATACAAAAATAACTATTTTGTGTTCTTATTGATGTGTGCCAAATTTCTAATTTCAAACCTACCGATATGAAAAGTATAAGGGATGGACATTGATAAACAATATGTGAGTTTAGGGGTAGGGCAAATTCAATACTTGGTCCTCTACTATTTCCTATACCTTCATCAATGAATTACCACACTTTGTTACTTTCGGAAATATATAGTCATAGTAAAGTCATCTCCACATATATTTTAATCAATAGGATCAGTCTCCTATTAGTTTAGACATGTTTCAAACATATATATGTTCATCTTCAGTAATACAATTGATAAAGGAATATGTAGAGAGAAAACCTAACTAATTGACGACAAAACAACAAGTCAATAACATTTTAAATTTGGGATCACCACATCAATGTTATAATATAGGGGTAGACCCCTAGAATGGAATAGATAACATTTTTTTTAAACCAACCACAATGCACGAGTTGGTTTAACAAAAATTTATTTTTGTTCAACAGAAATTTATCTTTGTTAATCCAGCTCGTGCATTGTGGTTGGTTTTGTTGCAAATTAAAAAAGAAAAAAAGTTAACGAAAAAAAGGTTATATTTATTTCATTCTGGGGGTCTACTCCTATATTATAACATTGATGTGGTTATCCCAAATTTAAAATGTCATTAACTTGTTGTTCTTTCATCAATTAGTGAGGTTTTCTCCCTACATATTCCTTTATCAATTGTATTACTGTAGATGAACATATTTATGTTCGAAACATGTCTAAACTAATAGGAGACTGATTCTATTCATTACAATATACGTGGAGATGACTTTGTGTTCCTTATTCCAATAAACTTGGTCTTTCACTTTGAGTATGGACTACTACTTTCTTATTGAGCTTTTCTCATTGATTACGACCAATATCATGCCAAAAATAAGTCATATAGAAACCAGCGACCAAGTAAAATTTCTTGGAACAACTATATCGATAGCAATGTAACCTTTCGTCGAGAAATCAATCAACGTGAGCTCAAAACGTGTTATTATTCACTTTTCTACTCAATCTTCAGTTATAATATAATAATATGGGGCCAATCTACCGAAATTGACAGAATTGTTGTACTACAGAAAATTATCTTGAGAATTATATATAATTTTCAACACAGAGAAGCTTGTAGAGAAACTTTCAAGAAACACAGAATAAATAGCAACTGTGCCTCAGGGATCCATTTTAGGTCCCTTACTCTTTATAATATTCATGAATGACATAGAGGAAACCTGTAAGACTCCAAATCTTGTTGTAGCATATGCAGATAACACAAATTTTTGTGTCAATGGAAAATCTCAGGACTCTGTCTCCAAAGCAAATTCGAGTGCAGAAGAATTTCATCAGTATTGTTTGAGCAACGGCCTTATAATCAATAACAATAAAACTGTCTTCATGTCTTTCTTAACAACATACTCCTGCCAAAATTATAATAATTTAGTGAGACTCAATGGACACTCAATAGAAGATGTTAATTCTACTAAATTCTTGGGAATCACTCTTGATAACAAAATGATATGTGAAAAACACATTGATAGCATTGTATCTAAATTGAGCTCTGTATGTTTTCTTATCAGACAATTAAAAAACACTGTCTCAATAAATGTTTTGAGGATTGCATATTTTGGTTTGGTCCAGTCGATACTCTCCCATGGCCTTATATTTTGGGGGGCATCAGCCCATTTCGAAAGAGCATTCACCCTTCAGAAAATAATTTTGCGATGTATGAGTGGTATACATCCTCGTGAGTCTTGTAAGAAATTATTTATTGAATTGAAAATCATGACGTTGCCATCACTTATATATATATATATCTTCTTATCCTGAACATATCTAACAATAATAATAACATAATGAGGAAAAGTGATTTTCATAATCATGACACACGTACCAGCAAACAGCTTCATCAGACATATTCAAGACTCACGGTTGGACAAGACTCTTATACTTACCAACAAATAAAATTCTATAACAAATTTGTAAATCTTGTAGAAAGTAAAAAGAATTTCAGAAATATGTTAAACGAATATCTTCTGAACAACGCATTTTATTCCACAGATGAATTTTTAAAAATGTGACTTGACATAATTCTATTATAATGTTATTATTTTCTATTTATATTTTTTTATCTATTTTATGTATTGTCCATTATACACCATTTTCTGATTTCGACTAGTCCGATAAGCTTTTGTACATAATGTATATTTATGTTCTGTACAAGAGTTTCAGTGATGAATAATGAATTTGTATGGTTTGTATTGTATACATTTTCAAAATTTCGTGCTTCATTCACAAAAATAAATTCAAGCTCAGTTTGGATGTGCATATGTATCAGGCGAGGAGAGCACAAGAAATCCACATCTTGATACTTTTAACACAAAAACAACTTATTGTGCTGTAAGCCTAATTTATAATAAACTGCCGATATAAATCAGATCTGCTGCCAGTTTCAATATGATCAGGAAGAAAATACGAACGATTTTAGTTAAAAAAAAAAAATTATATCATAAATGAATTTTTTGAAACATAACGATCGCCTAAATGAGTATGTTGAGAAAGGTGCTATCAATATTAATGTAGTATATTTAAAGTCTAATTTATTTTACGTAATTTATATATGAACAAATAATCTAATTACTAATCATTTATGTCACATATCTACATCACAAATCATTTATTTCAACTAGACTGTCTGTCACGGCATCTAACTCTCACTCCGCTGAACTAAAACTCTCTCCAACTCTGCTTCGGTCTGCATATATAGTCAAAGGAAATCTACACGAGACTTCTCGAGACGCATCTAGATGTCGTACTTTCTGGAACGATAGAGACGAAGATTCTCGAACATTCGTTCTGATCGCAGGCTTGTTCAGGGGTAAAGCGCCAGGTCCGCACTCGCCCGCAGTAACGCCATAATATATTTCAGAATATCTGTCTGCGTGTTTTTCCATTGGCCAAGAAAAATGTGTGTTATTACTAAGGTTCTACACCATTTATATATTTTGTGTTATAGTTTCACATTTTTAATTTTAGTGATATACCACTGTGTATTTGGAGCACTTTTATAGCAAATAAACATCTATCTATCTATCTATTTATCAATGGATCTTATTTATGTTCTATGACCAATCTAGGTCATAAACAAAAATATCTTAATGTCCTAATCAAAATTAGCGAGTAAATTTTCTACCTATTCATTTGCAGGAACAAAAATTTTTCAATGCGTCCGATGCCAGAAATTCTACAAAAATAATAACAGCTTGAAAGTACACCGAACAAGATGTGGAAAACCCAAAACGTGCATTTATTGCACCTTTCAAACTCTCAGAATGGAAGTATTGAAGAGCCATCTTACAATATTCCACCGAAATGAACAAACTCCGTCTGATAGCTGATGATCTGAATGCATTTGGTTTAGGTTGGAGTAGGATTTGTCGGATTTTTTGCATCCTGATTATGTATGGTAGTTGATTGAGTTAAAACGCCAAGACGTCGGTAACCATTACCATATAAAGAATACCATTGATTACATTTGTTATGACCTGATGTTTGTTGAAATTGTTAATGAAGTTTTATGATTGGTTTTTGTTTTATTTCATGTTCATAGGCCTATCATTTCAGTAAAAATGGAGAAAACAATAACAAAACAATGTAAACTTTCACAAAAGTTTTGTATTTCTGTGCTCAATGAAACAATACAAATTTTCGCCCTCATATAAGGTCGGCAACAGTGTTGAAAATGTAAATTATAAACTATTCTGGTTATTTCGTTGAGAAAAATACAAAACAGTCGCAAAATGACGAAACCAAAGAAAATATCATCCCTCATCTTTCTCAAATTATGTGACCATTTCCATGTTTGGCATCCGAGTAAAAAAATATTTATTCATACTTTTTTTAATAACTCGGCTGAAAAAAATCTAACATAGAAAGAATCGTGTCTCTTTATGTCATAAGTCTCGCCGAATTTTTTCCACCTCCGCCGATGACGGCAACATATTTTTTTTGTTTATTTTAATCTGAAAATTTTTGTTTGCAACCTGAATTGATTATGAAAATGATGCAAGAGATTTTGTATTGGTCGGGAACGTAGGGAGTAATTTTCCAGAAAATGTTTAATTTGTCACCATCACAGATTTTGGGAACTTTGTCAAACTTGAAAATAAAGAATAAAATTCAAAATTGTTTTTTCCATTTGACAAATAGGCCAGGATAATTCTTGACACCAAAAAAATTTAGAACAGGATGAAGTAAGATGATACAACAAAAATTAAAAGAAAAATAATTTACTGACAATTTAATGTCGGGAAGTGTAAGGGGATGAGATTTTGAGGGTATAAAACGGTTTATCACGATTTCCAGCAAAAATTCCATCGAAAAACGTAGAAAGTTGTAGGTGATAAAAAGATTTATAACTTTTGTATTCACACTTTTTACACATAACCTCAAAATTTATGCGAAAAATCCACAAAAAAAATCATGAAATTTGGTGAAAACTTACCTTTTTATGTCCCAAACGTACAGTAATTTTTTGGATTCAAAATATTTATTGTTTCCTTTTATTTTGATTTGATATCAAAAAAGTACTCTAATCTTCAATCGAAGAGTGTCACGTCAAAATATCTGCAGGGTGTTTATTGCATGTTGAAATCTCTACTTCCTGAGGGTATAAACCATATACAGGGTGTTAATTAAGTACGTTGACAAACTTCGGGAGGTGATTCTTTGAAGGTTTTCAGGACGAAAAGTTCCTATAAACATATGTCCCAAACGGCTTGGTTTTCGAGATACAGGGCGATAAAAATACATTTTTTTCAAGATTTTTTAGAGTTAACTTCGACATTTTCGACAATAATCAGTTCAAATTAGGCAAGTACAATCCATTCAATAGGGCGCACGATACAAAATAATGCATTTCTTAAATAATTCACAGGGTCCTCCTTTTATCAGAGTCAAGCTTTGTTCAACCCTTCAGAATTTTTTTTTTCCGCTGCCACTGACATATTATGAGAAAGGAATAATCAATGTTGTTTCATTTAACATCTTTTTGATATCTTGCATTTTTTCATTTACTTGTACGGTTCAGGGGCTATAATGAAAATATTAATTTAAACATTTTCCAGTGTGGCATAACATTAGAAAATTTGAAAATGAAACATTTTCAATTATTGTAAATTGATGGAAATATTTTTTCAGAATTAGAAAAATCTGCGATGAATAAAAATTATACAATAAAAAATATAAAGACAAGCTTTTATACAAATGCACCGAAAATGAAAAAATAATTTGTTTAATTATTTGTAGGTTATTCTGTGAGTATCAAAATCTTTCTGTACAAGATTACTTAGATCAAACAATGAAATGAATTATTTTTTCCTTTTCAGTGTATTGTATAAAAACTTTAAAATGTTTTCTTTTTATAGTTTTCATTTTTAACATTTTAGTTTATTTTTTATGTGAAACTGAAAATCTCCAACCCAAAAACCATCACATACCAATTTTGAACAGAATCGGATCATAATCACAAAACTCGTCCGCCATATTGGAGCCGCCATTTTGTTTTTTAACAAACATTTTTTTAATGCATTGTCACCGGAATTACGGAAACCTGCCAAATTTCAAATTTTATCGGAGTATTAGAAGTGGGTCAAATTCAACTTTTATTGAATTGTTTGTTAGTTAGTTACAAGTGAAGCTAAATAAAAGCTTGTTATTGTAAAGATGTGATTTCTTTTTGTGATATCTAACAGAAAACTACTATCTCCCCGTCACTGCGGTACGCTGGATATTAAACTAGATCTGACAGATATTGGGAAAACCTTAACTTTCAACCTGAAGATTCTGATGGTAAAAATGTGCATTTTCATTGAGATATTTGATTAAAAATGTTTTTACCCATCAGTCTTGATAGAGAACTCATACAAATTTTTTGTTATTTTAAAAAAAGTTATTTTTCAGTTTTCAATTGAACGTTTCCTTTTCAACATAAAAAACTTCCGAAAGGTAATCCTGTAATGGAAGATAGTTAATAGTGTTTATCTAATAGTCGCAGATCATTACACATTTGATTTTCATTTATGAATCTCTGGTCATAACTCCGAAAACACATTTTCTGCCTCATAGACTCAATGGTGACCATTATCGACATTTTCTTGAATTCATCTTACCTGGACTCCTAGAAGAGATCCCACTGAGGGAAAGAATTGGAATTTGGTCTATGCATGATGGTGCTCCAGTACACTTCAGATTGGTTGCACGCCAATATTTAGATGAGAATTATTCTGATCGCTGGATTGGGCGTGGTGGGCCACAACTTTGGCCACCAAGGTCACCCGATATGAATCCACTTGATTTTTTCCTCTGAGGGCACCTTAAATCATTAGTGTACCGAACTCCAGTTCAAAGTTAAGAAGACCTGAGGAATCGCACACAGGAGTCATGCGGAATTATAAGAAACACTCCTGGTATTTTTGAGCGTGTCCGCCAGTCTATGGTTAGGCGGTGGCCATTTCCAGCAGCTGCTCTGACATATCAATTTCAGTAATGGTCCTTTTCTGAACTTAATTTTATTCCTAGGGAATTTATGTTACTTTGCTCTAGTATTTGATAATAAAGTTATTCACTATTGAAAATGTCCAAAATTATTTTGCCATAATTAACTTTGTGCAATACATAGTCAACCTGAGTTATGGTAAAAAATGTATGGGAGCTCCATAACATTACATTTTCTCTACACGAGCAGAAAATAGCTATTTGTGTAATGAGAACAAAATGACGTATTGCGTCACGCGCTAATCTTTGTAGAGTGGCAATGACACTTCTAGAAATGAATTATTTTATATCATGCGCACTATTGAATGGATTGTACTTGTCCAATTTGAACTAATTTGGATCGATTATTGTCGAAAATTTCGAAGTAAACTCCAAAAACTCCTAAAAAATTTATTTTGATCACCCTGTACTTCGAAAACCAAGCCGCTTGGGACATGTTTATATGAACTTTTCATCTCGAAACCTTTCAAGGAATCACCCTTCAAGTTTGTTAGACTATTTGCTTCTCAAATTTCTTTATGTTATGCGTTACTGGAAAATGTTTGCGTTAATATTTTCATTGTAACTCCTGAACCGTACAAGTAAATGAAAAACATCAGGAGAGCAAAAAGATGTTAAATGGAACAACATTCATTATTCCTTTCTCATAATATGTCAGTGGCGGCGAAAAAAAAAATCTTGTAAAAAATGTATTTTTATCACCCTGTATCTCGAAAACCAAGCCGTCTGGGACATATGTTTATATGAACATTTCGTCCTGAAAACCTTCAAAGAATCACCTCCCGAAGTTTGTCAACGTACCTAATTAACACCCTGTATACATACTTAACTATGGCAATTTTTTTTTTTTAGAAAATGCAAAAAAACGAAAAAACTCGAATTCGAAGTTTCCATGTGACATTGATGAACTGAAAAATTGCAAATCTAAGTATTCTAAGTATTAAAGATAGGATCTGGAGGGAGGGTGGTTTATCTTGAATTCTAATTACTTATCCATTAGATTTTTCTTCTTTGATGTAATTTCTTCATCGTTAGATTCGACAAATGTTCCCGAAACTAGTAGATCTTCTATTCTAGACCGATTAAAAAATGTATGCATTATTTCCATTATTAATTCAGATTCCAAACAAAATTTTTCAGTGTAAAATAAACAAAGAAAAAATATTTTGCCTTCACCGCCGGAGGTGACAAAGTTTCGCCGAAACTTATAACATAGAGAGAAATGTTTGAAATATAAATTTTTTTTGGAAACGTGTAAGTTAGAAAGCAATAACATTTTTTTTTTGTAATTTGGGAATGGGTAGCAGATAATTTGTTGTGTTTCTAGTAGCATAAACTGTGGGAACGGAAGTATACAATATTTTATTTTTGAATGCATATACACATAAAGAGATTATCTAAATATAACGATCGGATATTACTAATATCTTCGGTGTATACAGAGTGGCCATAAGAGTTAGAAGGTCGGTCAAATGGAGAAAAAGTTGCATTCATAGAAGCATTGTCAAGTGGTTCAAACAAATCGAGATTATCATGACCGGTTATTGAGATATCATAAGAAAAGTAAATTCTGTCATTTTGATTTTTCTTTTTTTCCCACTTTATTTCAAATATTATCAAAAAAGATACAGGAATTTTTTATTCGATAGTAAATTATCCTCAATTTGACCTAATCAGATTTCGTATCCAACGTTTCGTATTCTCTGGGTCACCCCCAACCTCATTTTTTCAATACGGACCTGCATATTTTATGACACATTTCGAAATAACTTTTAACGCTGAATTCAACAATATATCATACAATGTCATTCAAATTTGATTTTCAGGTGATTTTGACCCTTATCCAAATTTCTCTGGGTCGGATCTGTATTGCATTTACCTTTAGTTTAATTAACAACATGCAATACATTTCGATTAGAAAAACAACTCAGTCATCTCAAATTGAATGGAACGTATCAGAATCAAAGCAAGAAACAATTAATATTTATTTACATAATATTTCAAGCGAAGAAAAACCTAATGCAGAATAATTAAACGAAACTATCATTTATATGAAAGAAAAATTAAATGATTATTCGAAAGTAAATCAAAATTAATGAAGTAAGTGTTCGAAATGTCCACCATTTTGTAAAATGCACTTTGCGGTTCTGGTTCCCATACTTCTTATACATTTGCTAAATTCGTCTCCTTGAATACCTTCCAATACATTCTCAATCTTCTCGAGAGGAATCACTATTGTTGGATTTGTCATTTGTTCCTTTGAAACAGATTACAGAATCGAACTTTATTTTTAAGATCATTACGATATAATTCTTGCAAGGCTTGGTATCCAAATTTAAAATCATAGTATTCGCGTCTCTTGACTATTTCATTAACAGCTTTCGATTTTTTTTTATGAATTCAATTGAATTTGGGCAGAATATTGATATCGTTAATAGACTTGTTTTTTCTTACATACACAAAACTCTAGGTTTATTATTTTCAAGTAGTAGGCCGTGGATAAAAAAGAACATAACAAGAAATGTCATATTATTTGTCACTTCGTTCATTATTGTGTCACAAGAACTTGTCATTAAATACATTTCTGTGTATTTTCAATTCAACTTATTCGGTATGGTAAGATACACAAATGAAGAAAAGAGAGATATGTACGAAGTGTACATAAAACTAGATAGGAATTCGTTCAAAGCACAACAAAGGTATGGTGAATTATATCCTGAAAGAACAACACCAAATATTAAAATATTTCGACGTTTATCTACAACGTTACTTGAACATAATTCATTCATCAAACCTAGAGGTCCTTATGTAAGACGAAACGAGCCTATCAATGACATCAATGTTCTAGCCCAAATTCGAATGAATCCAGGAATAGGATCAAGAACTATGGCCAGTGAATGCAATTTATCAAAAAGTGCTGTTAATAAAATAGTCAAGAGGCACGGATACCATGACTATAAATAACAAGCCGTGCAAAAACTATATCGTAATGATCCTGAGAGAAGGTTGCAATTCTGCACTTGGTTTCAACGGAAGGTGCGGAATAACAACAATTTTGCGCACAATATTATTTGGGGAGACGAAACGACATTCACAAATTCTGGCATGTTCAATCGAAGGAACAAACATTTTTATGCCACAGAAAATCCTCACTTAATTCATGAAGTTAGACATCAATATCGTTTTTCTTTGAACATATGGTGCGGTTTGTTGAATAATAAATTACTGGGACCCTATTTTATTGATTGCAACCTAACCGGAGAAAAATACGTAGAAATTATAGAAGAAATGTTGGGTGATCTTCCTATACGGTATCGGCGTAATAGTCCATGGTTCCAACAAGACGGATGTGGTCCACACAACTCAAGAATAGTCACAGATTATCTAAATCGAACTTTTCCCGATTCATGGATTGGAACAAGAGGTCCAGTAGCATGGCCTGCAAGATCTCCGGATATGAATCCGCTGGATTTTTATTTGTGGGGATATCTCAAAAATAAAATGTATGATACTACGAACCCGACAATAGAGATTCTTCGCGAGAAGATTGAGAATGTATTGGAATGTATTCAAGGAGACGAAATAAGCAAATGTATAAGAAGTATGGGTTCCAGAACCGCAAAGTGCATTTTACAAAATGGTGGACATTTCGAACACTTACTTCATTAATTTTGATTTACTTTCGAATAATCATTTAATTTTTCTTTCATATAAATGATAGTTTCGTTTAATTATTCTGCATTAGGTTTTTCTTTGCTTGAAATATTATGGAAATAAATATTACTTGTTTCTTGCTTTGATTCTGATACGTTCCATTCAATTTTAGATGACTGAGTTGTTTTTCTAATCGAAATGTATTGCATGTTGTTAATTAAACTAAAGGTAAATGCAATACAGATCCGACCCAGAGAAATTTGGATAAGGGTCAAAATAACCTGAAAATCAACTTTGAATGACATTGTATGATATATTGTTGAATTCAGCGTTAAAAGTTATTTCGAAATGTGTCATAAAATATGCAGGTCCGTATTGAAAGAAATGAGGTTGAGGGTGGCCCAGATAGTACGAAACGATGGATACAAAATCTGATTATGTCAAATTAAGGATAATTTACTATCGAATAAAAAATTCCTATATCATTTTTTGATAATATTTAAAATAAAGTAGGAAAAAAAGAAAAATCAAATTGACAGAATTTACTTTTCTTATGATATCTCAATAACCGGTCCTGATAATCTTGATTTATTTGAACCACTTGACAATGCTTCTCTGAATGCAACTTTTTCTCCATTTGACCGACCTTCTAACTCTTATGGTTTAAAAGTTACCAATACAATCCCATTAAAAAAGTGGCCACTCTGTATAAGGTTAGTATGAAAAGATCTATGTTACTTGAAAATGATTTTCAGGATATAGTTTTGTATTATGTTTATTTTTTGCAATGAATTTTTATACATTGCTCCCCACACCAAAATACCACATCGAAAAAGTGATTCAGCTAGTGACTTGTAAATTGATTCAAGTAGCTTTCTTGATGAAAACAGCCGTAGCTGGAAAAATTCATAAATTAGCTTTCTCAGTTTTTTTGTTGACTAATCAACATGATTATTCCATCTTAAGTTTTTGACGATAATCATGCCCAAATATTTGACCTCCTTTAATTCTTTAAGTTCACCTTTCATTTCTGGAAAGCAAGATAGTGGGTTTCACTAACATTTAATGAAAGGCGATACATAATTAATGACTTATTAATTACTTCCATCATTATTAGTTTCAGACCATGTATCTCTATCGACAATAAGAACCGTATCATCAGCGTGTGATTTGATTTTTGCTTTAACTTTCAAGAAGAGCATATATAAGTTTGAGAAAGGATTGGACCAAGATTGGTTCCTTGAGGGAACCCTGTTTTTACAGTCATGCTCTCATTTAATGTATCGTTTATTTCCAAACATTGTTCCCGATCAGTCAAGCAACTGAGTACATGACATTCAGAAAAATATTATCACATTGTTCTTTTATTAAAAATCCACGAAACAAATAGCAGAATTATATACTAAAATATTTTTTTAGATTCCTCAAGAACTCACAAATGCGACAAGTGTGGCAAGTCATATCGCCATCCAGCAACTTTATGGAATCACAAGAAATACACATGTGGAGTGGGGCCTCTGTTTCAGTGTGATTTTTGTGATATATCTTCGAAGTATTTACATATCATGCAAAGACACATTTTGATCAAACATCACACGAAGATATCCAGGAGTGAATTATCGATGCGTTCGCAATATGGACAGCATGTGGGAAAATATGCTAAATAACCCAGAGTATTATGTAGCTCTGTTGATGTTATTGTTTTAAGATTAAATCTGCCATCCTCCACTTTGAAGAAGATGGCAATCATTATATAAAAAGGATCCCACTCATTTTCTATGTAAAATGTATTTCCGATAATATTTCTGAAATTCAGGGTGTTATGTAAGAACGAAGCCATACTTGAAGGGATGATTCTTTGAATCATTCTAAGATAAAAAGTTCCTACAAACAAAGATCCGCTAATGCTTCGTTTTCAAGGTGCAGGGTATCAACATTTTTGAAATAAATATTTTTTTCTTAAATATTTTAATGATCCTTCGACTGATTTTGTTAAAATTTGGCAGAGTGATTGAGGGAAGTGATTTAGTCATAATAAGATCAAAATCATCGTTTCCAGTGGTGTCCCAGAAGGCACCTTAACGAAAATGATTTACAGAAAAAATGTACGCCATTGTTTTTATTTGTATCAAGAAACCAATACTACAACATTTCTATCTGCAACATTTTTTTCGTATCTTGCTTTGTTTTTGAGAAAAAAACAAACATATCTTCATTGCATGTCCCTTGGACAACATCATGAAAAATTCTTTTTGTATGGTTTTTAATAAACACAAATTAATCTGTCAAGCTAAAAAATTGTTTGTCTTATTCAACACGTGGCGTGCATGGTGGTGAAGTCAGAAATTAAAAAAATAGCATACAAGAAATACCCTTTATTAAAACCACACTCAAACAGAAATGGTAACAGTAAAAGTAACACAAAAAAAACAATAGTTGATCAAATTGTCTCCCTTCAACTTCAATGCAAGCATTACCTCGTGTTGAAATCCATTCCCGAACAAGATCAATTACATTTCCGGCATATGTCTTCACTGCTCAATACTAATCACTGATGACATCACGATTGTGGACCTGCGCGACTGATCCAGTTTTCTCCATAAGTTGCATCCAAAAATTGACGATGCCCATCGTGAATGAACGACATTGCTCTTCTTACTGCCAATGGAAGTTTTTCTAATAGTAAAATTACGATACTCTTGACCATTTAATCTCGTGGGTAGAAAATGAGTTCCAATGAGATAATCACCCACAATACCAACAAACAATCACGGAAAACTGATGTCGATAATAATTTCTATAACCGCATTGGGATTTTCTTCAGCCTAGATATGATTGTTATGAAAGTTCATAATTGATTTTTGGAAAAAACACGCTTCATCGGTGAATAATATACGGAAAAAAATGTCGAAGATGCTACCTGTTGTTGCAAAAGTAGAATAAACAATTCGCTGGGGAAAATCCGCAGGTAATAATGCTTGAATACGCTTTATGTGGTGAGGATACAGTTGGTAATCCTTCGACATGGAAAAAAATAGCAAATAGGTACATCCTAGTTTTCGATGGTATGGTAGTTAATTATTTTATTGTTGTCCCAGGAACATGCAATGAAGTGAAATTTATGCTTCTTTCAAATACAAAGCAGATACGCAAGAAAGTTGAGGTTAAACAAGTTGTAGTTTTATGCTCAATTTGAAGAAAATACAAAAATTGCAAAGAATCAGTGGCGCATATTATTTTCTATCAAAAATATTGGTTGAGGTGCCTTGCGGAATGCCACTGGAGACGATAATTTTAATCTAGTCAGGGAAAAATTACCCCTCACTACCCTCAATAACACTGCCAAATTTCAACAAAATCGGTGGAAGGACTATCAAGATATTTTATAAAAAATTCCAAGTTTTCCAAGTGGAGAAATTAACATAATTATTTATACAATAGTTAGAAATATGAGTCATAAAATGTAGTAGATAACGGCAACCTAATAATAACATAAAATTGTTGTAAAAAATTGTTATAAAATTGTTATTTCTGTCAACCGATGCCAAGCACGAGACCGATGACCATGCGGTTTCGAGCGCTCGACCCTTCGCTCCAAAGGCAAACGCTCTACCACCACGGCCAACACGGCCCACATAGAAATGGAAACACCCTCTGGCCCTTCTGCTTTCGACTCAAAAGCAAGTATGCTACGATACACTTCGTTCCCGTCAAGTCTTTTGAACTAAAAGTTGATATCATTACTGATATTGGAGAAAAAAAAATCTATGTATTGTATTATAGTAATTCAAGGTTTTTAAGACGATATTTGACTCACCTCTTGAGCTACTAATGAAATATTTGTTCATTAAATTCACATCAGAGAGATTATTTGGTATGCAACTTCAGTTGCGTTTATATTTTTCATATCCTTCCATGAATTTTTGTTACCAGATTATGTTTTTGTTGTAAATAGGCTTATTTCCAAAGTTGAAGTAGTGTTTGTTAAATTACGTAAATCTTTATAGTATTCCCAATGACCTTGTCATTCAGTTCTTTTGAACTTGCTGAGTGCATTGTCATGAAAATGATTCATGAATTTGAGATTATCCGTGAGCTAGGGTGCATTTTTTACTCCAAAAAAACTAATTACAACTTGTAATAATAGTTCAATTGCAATTAATTTCAACTGCAACCAAATTGAACGCAATTACTTTTTTAATCAATTGATTGAAAACGGAATTGTTTATTACCTAACGCTGGATACAACTTAGCTGTGATGAGTTCATTTCTAAGAAAGATGAATTTCCAATTGAAGCAGAAAAATGAAATCGATGCTTAGTGATACCCTAAACAACAAAAATGGCATTTTTGACGCCTTATAGGTCGAAAACTAGTGATAGGATCAATTTGAAAATTGTACTATACAAAGAGAATGCTAAGATCAACAACATATATATTCCAGAAATATTAACTGAAAGCCATTTTACATGGAACATATTCGGGATCCTTTGGTTGATAGAAATTACTTCAATATGTAATAGAATAAATACAATGTGTTATTATTCCTTGGTACTAGTCATTGTAATAGTTCTAGTTACTATGAACTACAAATATACAAAAATGGAAATTACAGTTTTTTCATTATTTAGTGTTGAAATGTGCCCTTCGAAGTTCGTCTGGAACATCCTTTATTATTTCAAATGAGTATTCATTTCTGTTTCCTGTCATGTGCTAAGCAGAGAGATCCGATATCGAAAAAACGTCATAATTTTGAAGAAATGAAAATTAAAGAAGTAATTCAATAATATCAACAGTATTAACCCGAAGACGATTACTACAGGTATGATAGAAGACAGTTTGAAATTTAATTTTCATTATTAAAGAATGCCACAAATAAGGACAATTGTCATCAGACTAGTCAACAATATAAGCAATGGAAATTTCAAAAGTAAAACACGAATTATATTTCTCGTTCACACAAAATGGTTTTAAAAAACTTTTTATTTGAACAGAGTAACTACATAAAAGTATAAAATATGACTACTGACTATTACAATTCAATTATCGTATTTATACAGTGCGACGCTAAATCATGGAACAAATTCATTATTTCTGAATATAAAGATATATCGGAAAAATCCTCGGACAGGTCGATTTTCTTTTCCCATGGGCCAATTTTTGAACCTCACCCAAAATATATAGGGTTATCCGCATTTGAGGAAAAGCGACTTTGGTGATATTTTTAAATGGGACACCCAGTACATTTGTCTATATTTGGTTAGGGATCGTAATCACAAATCCAGTGATACCAAGTTTGATGGGATTATGTCAAACGGCTGCGGAAATATGACCAAAAAAATTCTCCATATAACCAAAGAGTGCGACAGAGACTTTTAACCTTCTGAATCGTGTGGAGTCTCGCAGTCATACTCATTAGACATACGAGGAAGTTTTTTGGCCATATCTCCGCAGCCGTTTGACATAATCCCATCAAACTAGTTATAACTGGATTCGTAATGACGATCTCTAACCAAATATGGAAAAATATACTGGGTGTCCAATTTAAAAATATCACCAAAGTCATTTTTACTCAATTGCGGATAACCCTATATATTTTGGTGGGGTTCAAAAATTGGCCCATCGGAAAAGAAAATCGACCTGTCCGAGGATTTTTCCGAAATATCTTTATATTCAGAAATAATGAATTTGTTCCATAATTTAGCGTCGCACTGTATATAAATTATTTCTGATGTTTGCAATCAATACGTGCTAACGACTTCGGGTCATCGGACAATAACTTGCTGATGCATGGGGTTATCGAACTGTTACTCACGCCGTACACAAATGAAAATTACTTCTCAACTTAACAATTTCAAGTGTTTTGAATCAATTGTCTTGAGTTGATAAAATATCGTTTCTAACCAAGAAAATTTCGTTATTGTGATCAAATCGAAAGTTTTTTTTCTAAACTTTAATATTCTTGAGTAATTTTCTAATTCTGAGAAAATATTCTTGTATTGAGATAACTAAAGTATTATATTGAATTTTCTACTTTCAAGATAATATTATTCTCGAAGTATACTAATATTATCTTCAGATGAGATTTCTGATGATTTCAATTTGAAATTTTTCAAATTCTCACTACAAATAAACATTTTTGCTGTCTGAGAAAATAGAAATATTATTTGGAGTAATCGACTTCTCTTCAATCTGATTGAAATAAAAATTTCGATATTTTCCGATGAATTACTCAACACTGCAACCTATTTTTGACCAGAACTGCATTTGTCATTTCGAAATGAAGGAATGAATTTGCGATGGTATTTACTTATTAAAATTATCATAACATGGATTGATCTTCAAAAACTTAATAATCATCCCTTACAGTACATGTACAAAAACAGGTTTTGATTCAGATTTGCATGAACACAAACAAGTTTTCGAAATAATGCAGCTTTCGTTATTCCAAGAATATAATTCTTTTATACATAATCAATAAAATTATTCTTTCAAATGGAGAATTTGAAGTTCTCAATAGTGAGTAATTTCTTGGATAGAGAAAACATAATTTCTTGGTCAGAGAAATCGTAATTTCTTAGAAAGAGAAAATGTAATTTCTTGGACAGAGAAAACGTAATTTATTGAACGGAGAAAACGTAATTTCTTGGATAAAGAAAACCTAATTTCTTGGACATAAAAAAGTAAAAATGTTTTATTGAAGTAAATCGCACTGAAAAAATAGATTTCTTGGAATAAACATACATTTTATAGATTAAACAGGGTGTTTCTTAAGTACGTGTTGCATGGAGCATGTTGCTGACGTCAAAATAAGATGAAAAGTTCCTATAAACATATGTCCGCAGAGTTATTCGTTTCTGAGATACAGAGTGTCAAAGTTGGATTCTTATTTTTGTTTTTTGTGAATAAATTTGATTTGATTTGATTTGATATTGGTTTGTCCAATAGTTCGTGAATTCGTGAATTTTTAAATCAGTAACTTAGAAACAGAGGGATTGGCCGAGGTGCTGAAGTTCCAAATCAATTGTGGCCTCCGAGGTCCCCGAATTCAATTCCAGTCGCTTTTTTTGGGTCACTTGAATGCTCTTGTTTATACGGTGCCAATATAAACCAAAGAACAACTTTGTCGACGAATCATTGCTGAATGTGTTGCTTTCCGAAATACACCAGGTATAATGGAACGTGTACGTGGGTTCTTGAGACGAGGAGTCTACGCATGCATAATCATGCAAGGTGGACATTTTGAACAATTGCTTTAATTAGTACCCTCAACTGGTATCAAATTGGTCTTCATTACTGTTATTATTATTAGTTTTAAATCTTCTTGTTTGAAGGTTGTAGACGATGTAGTAACTCGATTTCTACTTTTCAATTGCATGAATCTGCAATTGTCTTCAGGTGAATAATGAAACGTAGTGAAAAATTGAAAGAAGTAAAAATCTTTCAACCATTAAGACGATGGAAGTCCGGAATGTGAGTAATTTAAACATCTTGTTACCCTAAATCAATTGTATCGATTATTTCAAATCCCAATAACTAGAAAACAGTTGCTTGCAGCGACCTCTACCGAAAAAATATTTTTTACACAAAACTGTTCGAAAACACGATTTTTTTATCAGAAAACGTGATACAGGTTTGTCCAAAAAAGTTATGACATTGCAAATAATTGAAAAGACATGTAGGTGGCGCCACCATCACGAAAACAGACAAACTAACATAAAATTTAACATTTTCATTGAAAAATACTCCTTTACACCAAATTTTAATGGAAAATCACAATTGTTTTGAAATTTATTCACAAAAAACAATAATAAGCATTCCACTTTGACACTCTGGATCTCAGAAACGAATAACGGAGACATATGTTTAAAGGAACTTTTTTTTTATTCAACGGGAACTACCCAATTCAGATAAAATACAACTATGATGTAAAATAAATAGAATATTAGAGTTAAGACGATTAGAGTTGGTTGATAAAAGATAAAAGATATAAAAAAATGTACAAAAATATATAATAAAATGTAACACTTGTTGCTGAGAGACTCGAGGAGAAAGGATTGTGGATGAATATGTCTTTATTTGATGATTGTTCTAAGCTGAGTTTTAAACTGACTCAAGGACGAATTGACTGTGACATATTGATAGAATTCAACGAGTACAGCACAAGTTTTTATTTTTGAACATTTTTTTATATATTTTATCTTTTATCAACCAACTCTAATCGTCTTAACTGTATATTCTATTTATTTTACATCATAGTTGTATTTTATCTGAATTGGGTAGTTCCCGTTGAATAAAAAAAAATTCCTGTAAACAAATGTCTGCAAGTTGTTCGTTTCTGCGATCCAGAGTGTCAAAGTGGGATGCTTATTATTGTTTATTGTGAATAAATTTCAATACAATTGTGATTTTCCAGTAAAATTTGGTGTCATAACATTTGTGGACATACCTTTATCACGTTTTCTGATAAAAAATCCTTTTTTCGAACAGTTTTGATAAGAAAATATATTTTCGGTAGAGGTCGCTGCAAGCAACTGTTTTCTAGTTATTGGGATTTGAAATAATCGATACAAGTGATTTAGGGTAACAAGATGTTCAAATTACTTACATTCCGGACTTCCATCGTCTTAATGATTGAAAGATTTTTACTTCTTTCAATTTTTCACTACGTTTCATTATTCACCTGAAGACAATTGCAGATTCAAGCAATTGAAAAGTAGTGAAAAATTTAAACAAGTAGAAATCGAGATTCTACATCGTCTACAACCTTCAAACAAGATGTTATTACAATTTAAAACTAATAATAATAACAGTAGTGAAGGCCAATTTGATACCAAAACAGTCAGTTGAGGGGACTAATTAAAGTAATTGTTCAAAATGGCCACCTTGCATGATTATGCATGCGTTGACTCCTCGTCTCAAGATCCCACGTACACGTTCCATTATACCTGGTGTATTCCGGATAGCAACACATGCAGCAATGATTCGTCGACAAAGTTGTTCTTTGGTTTATATTGGCACCGTATAAACAAGAGCCTTCAAGTGACCCAAAAAAACCGACTGGAATTTAATCTGGGGACCTCGGAGGCCACAATTGATTTGGAACTTCAGCACCTCGGCCAATCCCTCTGTTTCTAAGTTACTGATTTAAAAATTCACGAATTCACAAACTATTGGGCAAACCAATAGCAAATGTGATATTGTCATTGAAAAATACTGCCAGATATCAAACTTAATACGAATATCACAATTAGTTTGAAATTTATTCACAAAACACAATAACAAGCATCCCACTGTGACACTCTGGATCTCAGAAACGAATAACTTGCAGACATATGTTTAAAGGAACTTTTTTTTTTATTCAACGGGAACTACCCTATTCAGAAAAAATACAACTATGGTATAAAATAAATAGAATATTACAGTTAAAACGATTAGAGTTGGTTGATAAAAGATAAAATATATAAAAAATTGTACAAAAATATATAATAAAATGTAACACTTGTTGCTGAGAGACTCGAGAAGAAAGGATTGTGGATGATTATGTCTTTATTTGATGATTGTTCTAAGCTGGGATTTAAACTGACTCAAGGACGAATTGAAGAAGTCTAATTTACTGAGACTGTTCGCAGTTCTTTGGATACGTGGTAAGCAGCTATTGTATCTATAATTGGTTCTGTAAAAGGGAATGTGAAAAGTACTGTTATTTCTATTGGTACGTGAAGGCACTTTGAGATGTATCTTAGTTAGTAACTCAGGACAGTTTAGCTTGTTGTTTATGATATTATGTAGGAATGTCAAGTATCTATGGTTTATCCTTGTTGATAGTGATGGTAGATTTAGGGTTAGATCAGTTTGAGTGTGGTTACGGAATTGGTGTAGTTTGAAATTTACGTAATTGAAAAACTTGTGCTGAACTCGTTCAATTCTATCAATATGAATTTTGTAAAGGGGGTTCCATACCACAGAGTAGTATTCAAGATGTGGTCGAACTAATGCGCAATATAATATGCGTATTGATGATATATCTGAGAAGTCTGAAGTTGTTCTTTTGATAAAACCTAAAAGTTTCAAAGCTTTGTTGATAGTTGTGGAAATGTGCAAATTGAAGCTTCTTGCTCCTGTCAATTTACTTAAGAAACACCGTGTATATAACAGAATAATTTTCTTAGGATAAAGCAGGCTGCCTTATGATGGAAACATTTTTTTTGTGTGTACTAAAAAGGTTGTTGCTAGGTATCAACGACCAATTGATAAACTGTACAACTGCTTCTTTACTCGCAGAAGCTGTTAAAAAGTATTTAGTTTCATTAAATGAAATGTAAACTAAACCGTCCCCATGTCAACAATAAGTGACATCACATGTCCATTATCTACTTGATTACATCTAATATAATATCAGGGACAAAATAAAAACACCCTTTCAGTTCTTGATAATGTAAAAAACATGAATTTCAACGTAGAAGATGTTCAAAATGCTCGCCACGAATGTCTGTCAACATCCTAATCTTAAATAAAACTGTATTCTAAAATTATGGAACATCTGTGGTGTGGACGACCTTATCGCCAAGTTATTCTTCTTAATCCAGTTGAATCTAGTGGTTCAGTCATACCATACTTTTCACATGTCCCCATGAGAAGAAATCTAATGGCGTAAAATCAGGTGATTGAGCTGGCCACTCAATCCGTCCTCGCCTTCCTATCAACCGACTTGGAAATATGTGGCGTAGATACTGTCAGATATTGATTTGGTAATGTGGCGGTGTTCTGTCTTGCTGGGATCACATTATTTCCGCTCGAACTTGTGGGTTTGCTGGATAAGTTTGCCTAAGTTGACATGACATTCGTTTGAAGTATTGCTAAGGCAGTGAGTTTGACGACTGGCTCCGTAATAAGTGTAAAAGTGCATTAATCGAAATGCAAAATATGAGTAGAGTAGGGTACTGTAGATTGGAGTAGAATAGTTTAATTGATCATGTTATCTACACGAAGAAAAAATGTATGGCAAGTGACAAAAACCACATTGATTCAAGATCAGTATTGATAAATGTTAATATGGAAATGTCAAAATACAAAATATTAAAATATTGAAAACCACATAATTACATTTGAAATATTAGGAAAATCGACAAAGTATTCAAAAATACGATTGTGAAGGCACGTAAAGAAGTACATTTCTGAGAATCTCAAGGAGCAGAGATCAGAACAGTACAAAAAATTAAATGAAAGTTTATAATCAAATACATAATGAGCTCGCTGAGACAATATATCTGTTAAAATCAAAGAAACAATGACTGAGCAGAAACATTTTTACCACAGTCTAAAATTTTTTTTATTCCAATACATTGACATAGTTATCAAGACGTTCAAATGATTTTGGCTGCTAACAGTCAATATACGAGGAATAGTCAGTAGATCTGCCTATCTTCTGTTATAGTGCGAGTCAAAATGCTTGGAAAATTTGCTCACATTTTGGTATACTTCTAAGAGAACTAAAAATATGTTTAAAGTGTGCTGGGGTCATGATACCAAGTACAATGAAATGTTGTTGATAATGGCCTCTAAAACAAAAGTTTACCAATATTCTGATAGCTTTTTTCTGGCATTTAAAAACTGCTATGGCGTTTTTTGAATTTCCCCAAAGTTAAATGCTATAAGAGAGCACAAAATGAAATACGGAATAGTATGTCATTTTCAAAATATAGGGATTTGGAAGAGGTTTCAGTTGTTTTAGTAAAAACAGATTACTAGAATTTTCGAACCACGTGATTCACATGACTGGACCAAGTCAATCTATCGTCGATACTGAAATGTTACATGATTTCCCTCTTGGTACATTGTATTTACATAATTATTACAACATTGTGAGTAACTTTATATTTCTTTTCTTTATTATTACACACAAAGAACACTGAAGTGGTTTTAATATTTTTCCATGATAATTTCTTCAAACAATAACATTTTAAAACAGAGAATGAAGAGATCTTCCTAATGATGTATCTATCACAAGCCTCTATTTACCATTTGGGGGTAATAACTGTTACACGAAGGGGGTTGAATGTAGGGATGACATGATATGGGTTGTTGTGATCGCCTGGTAGAGCGTCTGCCTCTCAAGCGTAGTCCCTGGTCTCGTGCATGGCATCGCACGTTAAAAGATGAGGGATGCGTCTTCCCTAGCTCGCACAAGTCTCTCGAAGACTTCTGAGGGTTGCGCGTAAGGCTGCAACAGGTTGACAGAAATAACAATTTTTATAACAAAATATTGTTGCAGGATATTATTTCATAATCTGAAATCGATGTGATTTGGTATTTTGTATGAATATGCACAATAATTGAAATAATGAATTTATTCGATTTGGGTGATCCACACTGAATAAATAAATATAGGATCCGCATTTTTGGAACACCCAATAGTTAACTTTTACTTTTTACTTTATGTTTAATGATTTCATTTCGTTGATTTAGTAATTTAACTTACTGTACACACAATAATTGAAATAATGAATTTATTCGATTTGGGTGATCCACACTGAATAAATAAATGTAGGATCCGCATTTTTGGAACACCCAATAGTTAACTTTTACTTTTTACTTTATGTTTAATAATTTCAATTCGTTGATTTAGTAATTTAACTTACTGTACATCACGCACACTTCCTGAGATGTCAGGTGTGACAGATGTAGGTAGACTGACGTTTAGTAAGACGCGTAAGACGTTTGAGACGAAAAGTATCTCTCAGCCAAAAAGACGAGGCTAGAGAGTTTAATTAAAGTTGTTATAGTTGGTAACGGGTCAAGACGTGTCCTTTGTACGATAACATAAAAGACGATTCAACTAAAGAAGTGAATGATGAGAGACGACGACCTCACACCGATCTAGCCGCGATCCGTTTTATTTCTTTGAAACGACGATCATCACCGAGACAAGACGTGAAGACGTTCAGTGGCTGTTTTCTGTTCATAATTAGCTACTTGAAAGATGTTTACGAAGTTTGATGTTTTCTCCAATTCACCAGCATATCAATGAACTGTGTTTTCCTGTTCTCAAACTATCCGGCGGCCTTTTGAACTCATTTCCCCTAGACAACTAACAAAAATCCTACATAAATTCAAGTTCAAGTTTCTAGTATCAACTTGTTGTTAGGTTTGCAGCAGTGGAAAGAGTATATGGACTTCTCTCACTTTCTGCACAATACCGGGTGTAACAGGATCATGGTACACACCCTCAGTCTCTCCGTTAGCTTCGAAGGTAATTGATTGAAATTTGGGATATAACAAACAACCTTTGATTTTCAAATGTATATCATTACATTCCTGAAATCTGAAAATTATCTGAAACCATAATGATACCACATAAGTGACAGTTCACACTTAAAAATTTTTGACAATTTAATTTTTAGTTTTCCATTTTAGTGTGCCATGATGGTTCCAATTCATTTCAATTGATCTGTCTATACTAGAAATATCGAAATCCCGTCAAGGATACTGAATTGCGTTTTTTATGAGCAAATAAAGTTCATCGCAATCGTTTTTGGGGTAAAACTCAATTTTTTTCAAGTGGAACCATATAAGTACTATCAATAAGAAATGTTTTCATGCCTGGTAATAAAATGTGCTATGAATACAATCAAAATTACAACTAAAAGAAAATGAGAAAATACAATTATTTGTTATAATTTAGTGCTAACAAGTTACTATTTGAAAACAATGAAATCATTGTTGGTTTATCGGTGCTTTTATTGTGTACTGGAAAAGTCTTTACATTTGTTGTTATTTTTGTTCAAAATGCCGCACATTTATCCAAGGGATGAAAAAGTGGACATGCCTTTATGCCGACCGATATTCTGAGAGACAATGTCCAGCAAGAAATCAATTTTGAAAATCTTGAAATTCAATTTCGAAAGAGCCTAACCTTGATCCCGAAGATAACGTTATCATTGACGAAGGAACGGAATTCATCTCGAATAGAAGTTGATGAGACTGTTTCTTTAAGGCAAATTGGGTTTGAATTGAAAACTAGTCACCAAACGGTAAGCCGAATCTTGCACAAACATAATTATAATTCTTTCAAATATCAATTGCAGAACCTGTACGAAAATGATTATGAATGTAGGATGGAATATTGCAATTGTATCTTGCAGAATAATGTACAACCAAACAATGCTCATTTGGGAAGGATTTTATTTTCGAACCAGTCTGGGTTTACAAATATGGGATTGGTATTTTCTAGGGTCAAAGCAAAATCAAAATTCATTGCGGTAGGGTAACTTTCAAGTGCGGTTCGGTTTCAATGTTTGGCTTGGAATACTCAGGATTTCTGCAAAATGAAATTGAGGACAGGTTTACTGAATCACCTGTTCATTTACGACAGGAAATGTATTTCCAACAAGACGGAGCTCCTCCCCATAATTCAAGAATAGTAATTGATAACCTTCAACAGGCATTCGAATGGTCCTGTGCGATGGCCTCCAAGGTCACCTGATTCGACACCTCTTAATTTCTTTGTTTGGGGCCATTTAAAAACATTGTCTATGCAACCGCCGTTACAACCAGCAAAGACCTGGAGTTGCGAGTAAGACGTGAAATTAATAGTACAGAAATTAGCCAACGTTCCTCAAGAAACAGCTATGCGAGTTCAGAAGTACTTTCACGTTAATGGACAGAATTTCCAACAATTGTTGTAATGTTTTGTGTTCATTTTTTGTATTTCAAAGCCACCTTAGTAACTCCTTACTATTAAAATAAAATAATTGTATTTTCTTTTAGCTGTGATTTTTATTGTATTTATCGCACATTTCATTACCAGATATGAAAGAATTCCTTATTTATAGTACTAATCAATGGTACGACAGTACCAATTTGGTTCCATTTGAAAACATTGAGTTTAACCCCAAAATCGAGTACGATTAACTTTATTTGCTCATAAATTACGCAATTCAGTATTTTTGACGGGATTTCGATTTTTCTAGCATTAGACGGGTCAACTGGGATGAATCGGAAACATCATGGCACATTTCAATGGAAAAGTAAAAATTAAATTAACAAAAATTTTGAAGTTTTCAATGTCACTTATGTAGTATCATTGGATTCAGAAAATTATGCAGATTTCAGAAATGTACCAATATACAGGGTGTTCCATTTAAAAATCGAATGTTGGTTTCACTTCCGGCGAAACCGGAAGTGGAAAAAAATTATTTGAAGGTCAAAAGTGCCGCTTATTAGGCATATGGGATATCCCTCCAAATCTAACGGAGATACGGGAGGTGTGCCATGATCCTGTTACACCCGGTGTACCGTTACCAATGTGAGTGATATTGAAATAATCCCTTTTTTTTCTAGGTCATTTTGTCTGTTCGAAATGTGGACGACATTACAACAGAAGGAGTAATTTGCTGAGACATATGAAAATCGAATGTGGAAAGCAGCCTCTAGTGCGCTGTCACAAGTGTGACGCAAGCTTCAAGTATATCCATGTTCTGAGAAGACATCTGAGAGTTCTCCATGGTTTGACTTTCCGCAGTGATTCTGAAGGAAGTGGACAAAGCAGTCAACTCAATAAAGTAGAAAATACTCTGACCAGATGAAATTCCTTTGTACTCAGTATTGAGGAGCAAATAATAACAAGTGGAGCGATAATAATGAATGATAGAAACATTGAAAGCAACGAGCTCCTACTAACTGGAAAGGAAAATTTAAAGTGGAAATATTTGAAATCACACGTGATATTGATTTCTCATTTGGAGCTTTCTGATCAAATTATAAATAATTAAAAATAGTCTACTTTAATTCGGACTTCTTTAATTTTACCAAAGCCCACCTCATATGCATGTTATGAAAATATCAGCGATAGACTGAACATTTGAAGTTGAATAAGAGAAAATACATCTTGGTTTTCATCTTCAATAGGACCGCACTTCTCTTATGGAAAAATGCAATCTGCAAATTTTTTTAAATTTCAGTATTTTGTATTATTTGCACTTTTTTTCAAGTGTCCATTGGCTCAACACTAGTTTTTGAAATATAGGGCGTTGAAGATTAATGTTACCGTTTTTGTTTGATTAAGTTTGCGCAATCAGAAATCTCTATTGATTCATTTTTGGTGCTATTATCATTCATAGGATCTCAAACGATGTTGACGCATAAATGTAACATTTTTTAATTATCGAACAAGAATACACTTAATCCAATCCAATCCAATATTTTTTAGCAAAACTGATATGATTTACGAACCTTGATTAAAAATTATCTACCAGTTGGGAACTTATACAGGGTGATTCGAGAAAAAGTTATACTAATAACTCGGTATTCATGAATCATCCTGTAAATTTTGAAATGAATATGGTGAATGTGAAAGAACAGTTCTTGATCTACATTTATTTGGAAATTTAATCTTAGTGATTCGAAAGAAAAAAGTCAAAATATGGCTTCTCATTAACACCTAATATTTCATTGGGTAAACTTTTCGATTTTTCTTCATTACATTGAATGATGATTCTTCAATAAAACTCTTATATCAAATGCAGGAATATGATTAGAATATCGGAAAAAATATGTAAAGAGACATATATGAACCAAAAATTTTGTTATTTTATTGAGTGATAATATTTAAAACTTGTGTTAATGCTAATCTTACCCATAAGATATCAAACAAATAATGTGCAAGTGAAAAATCATAATATAAATATTTCAGGCACTCTTTCATTGGTATTATTCATGGAGTAGGCGTATAGTTAAAAAGAATAACTTTACCAATGAACCATTTGTCAGTGAAGTATAAATTGTCAAATACGATTTCTATGTATTAATATATTTATTGTGTTGAATTGGTGAATTTCAGATTGTTATATTCATGGCGTTCGACCACGAGGTAAATTGTTATGTTTGTGGCGGAATATTTTATTATTGGCAAATGACTAGAATCGGTGGGGAAAATGTCATTGACAAATACGAAATGGCAATAATTAGACGACAAGCCGCAGGAAGACCTCCGTTAGATATCGATGAAACAACAAGGGCCTAGACTAAACTAGACCAGACTAGGAATTCCGGTCGTGGGGCTTCTTCTGAAAAATATTGCGAAAACTCTCAAAAATAAAATCGGGAAAATCCGTAGAAAATGTTGAAAATTAAGTAAAAATGCCGGTCGATCATGGGATCAGCGAATAATTTGATAAAAAAAACTCAATGGGAAGAACACGTAGAAATCGAAAAATTTCCATGTTTTCGAACGGAGAAAATTAGGGCAAAACATTATCGGTCGGCGGATTTGGACCCCCTTCTCCTCCTCAAAAAAACTTGCAACTCGGGACAATAAAATCAGAAAAATCCTTAAAAATAGTGAAAAACATCGGCCAATGGAATTCGCACAGTTTCTTTACTTAACAAATCTTCCATATTTTAGCGACTCAGACCCCCTTCTCCTTCACAAAAAAAGTTGAAACTAGGAACAAAAAATCAGAAAAAAACGTGAAAAACATCGGCTCATGGCAATGGCACAGTTTTTTAACCCTTAATAACCTGAATTTCCATTTTTTCAGAAAAATATTGTTTATTTAGAAAAAAGTCCTTTATGATGATGTACAAAACGTAAACAACAAATTTTTTATTGAAAACTATATTAGTTCAGGAAAAAAACTGCGTTACATATATGTAACGCTAGGAAGATATGGGTGCAGAAATTATAGTTTGACAAAATTGTGATAAAATAAAAAATAATTGGGGTGAAAAGCTACCTTACAATCGATGCAAAGACCAAGATCACATTTTGAACACATTGTTCTAACACTTGAACTACATCCTTCACGTGCACAACGTTTTCTCTTCTTATTTGGTATATATGTTAGCAAATGATCACTTTTATCATATCTGATATCATCGCCTTCTCTGCTTGCCGATGTGCTAGATAATGCTGTCGAAGGTATACCTGCACTATTGGCTGGAGTACCATATCTTGAGGTAGAGGTATATGCCATTGAAATGTGTGCCAGGGAGCTGGAAAATCGGCTCCACACACGAAAAACAATAAAAATATTTTCAGATAGTCAAGCAGCACTTAAAGCGCTTGAATCCAACTGCTTTAAATCTAGGGCAGTATGGAACTGCAGAGACACCTTAAACCGACTGGCGCAACGCAACAACGTTACCCTAGTCTGGATACCAGGTCACACAGGCCTAGAAGGAAACGAAATAGCGGACGCCCTAGCAAAAGGGGAGGCCGAAACAACGTTCACTGGACCAGAACCGGTAATCGGTTTAGCATATAGCACTGCCAAGAATGTCATAACAGCTTGGGCAGACAATAAAAGACTCGAGTACTGGCGTAGTCTACCGGGCCTAGCCCATTCCAAAGCATTTATTGCTTGTACAAGGAAAAAACAGGACTCTGACAAACTGCTAGAACTCAGCAGAGCGCATCTCAGAGTTATAGTAGGTTTGCTTACTGGCCACTGCAAACTCAAATACCACATGCATAAAATCGGACTTGCACAAGATGCAGAGTGCCGGCTATGCATGGAGGATGATGAAACGGCTGAACACATTCTGTGTACATGCCCTGCAGCGGCCAGAACCAGATTCTCAATATTTGGCGATACGACAGTAAGGCCAGAAAACCTGGTAAATTGTTCTCCCAATGTATTCCTCAATTTCGTCAAGAGATTGGATATACTGGGAGAAATATAACCATAGGGTGAGCCACAATAGGCCATTGGCCGCAGTGGAGGGCCTGATACGGGCCCACTCACGTTCAAAACCTAACCTAACCATATCTTGAAAGATATGTTGTCACAATATCTCGGCGGAAATCTAGCTGTTGAACCGAATCATTTGCGTTATTGTAAAGGTACCATGCATTGCGAATGCTTATATCTAACATCCATGAAAAAAGACACCACCACCATTTTTTGGATCGTATGGCAATTCGGTATCTAGCGACGTTTTGGTCCATCAAATCCGTGCCACCCATTGAACTGTTGTATTTTCCAATTAGGTTAGGACGAGGAACTTGGATCATTTTGTTTTCACTCCTAGAAAATCTTCTCACGGAGGAGATTGGTTCGATTCCGCGAAGCAAGTTGACGCTACAGTGACTATATTATTATCAATGCAACGAACGAAGAGTATTCCCGTTTCTCGGTCCGAAACAGAGTAATGTTTTCCTCTAGATTCCTTCTGCAAACTTTTTTTATTAGGCAATGGAATTTCTTTGGGCAAACGATTATCACGCATCGTCCCAGTAGTACCCCAGATACCCGAATCTCTCATATCACTTAGTAACGTTGCACGTGTAAATAAATTGTCTGTATACAATTTATAAGGCATCCTTTTTTTACTTTCAGGAAATTCTCTCAACATTGTTACCAGTGGTGCGGTGGATTTTCCATAGAGCATTTCATCACTTGTACTATTTCGAGGGTTTTTCCCTGATATAAGTCGAAGTTGATTAGGATCCGCCTTTGAAATCTTCTAATGAATTGTTTGCAACTATGCTTTCCAAAATATTTAACCATTGACTCATCATAATTCATGTTTTCTTCGGGTACAAAGTCTGTCAAAAATTTTTCTTTCAGTTTATCCATTAGAAGACGAATCCTTTGTCATTTAAATCTGGGTTATTGTTATCTGCCACATGCAAAAACTGCATTATTTGTTCGAACCTATTATTTCGCATTGACTTTTTTACCATTTCATTTCCCATGTCTGGTTTGGAATCCCAGTAATATCGCCTGGCTGGTTTCACATCATATCCACTCAAAATAAGTATAGCCAAAGCACATTTTAGCTTTTCAGCTATAATATTAAGATCAGCGGCATTTTCGAAAAGAGCATACTCTCTAGTTTCTTGCACTAGATATTCAATAACGTCATCACCCCAAAACATTTCAAAAATTTCCACAGGTGTACGATTGGAAAATTCGGAATAATCTGGAGAATGAAATTCCTTGATTCCACTCTGAAGATCGCCATATATCCATGTAAATTTCATTTGTTTTTCTTTAGGAAGCACTATTCTATCCACATCAGAATTTGTATTCTGTTCTATCGTGTCACCATTTATACGGAGATTATTCTGCTGTTGAATTTCCACTGGTGCACGGAGCTGACGCCCCGTTAGTATGTCCACATCCCCATCCCCATCATCATCACCAGAATCTTCGTCTGTGAGTGCACTTACCTCAGGGGGCTCGGTATAAATCGCAGCTATATCTATATTTTCATCAGCATATGCCATTTCTAGAGCGTCTTGAAGGGTAAACCCACGTCTGAAAAAATCCTATGTAAATAAAATGAAGTTGTCCGTTTTTGTGATACTACATTTTGACCCACACCTGTAACAATAACTTTTTGACATAAAAAAAGCATCGAACGTCAGAACCCTAAAGAATTTACAACACTAACAAATCTTCAAAATTTTACCCCACATCATCCTAGCGTTACATATACGTAACACTAACTTTTATGGACGCATTACAAGTTTTTTTAAATTATATCATTGAAAATGTTAATTGATTTAGAACATATGCTCATTAGCAAAACATTACACATGCTTCAGTGATTATTACTAAGATGGTATTTATAAAATAAATAAATCAGGATGGATTTATCGAGGGACAGTATATAAAAATATAAATGGAAAAGTTATTGGGTATAGCCCTCAAATTTTGTACATCTTCGCACTTGATTTTACCGTACTGATAAGAGCTTAAGCTCGAAACACGTGTCTACGGTTGCACAAAAATTTGAGGGCTATACCCAATAACTTTTCCATTTAAATTTTTATAAAATAAATAGTCAAACCGTGTCCCCATTTTCCACAATAATTGAAAACAACACTTGAATAATCAACTTGCTACAAACACAAGATGCGCTGAACTTGCAAAACGTGACAAAATTATGTTAAAACGGACAACACAGATAGTGTTCACAGAGCCATCTACTGGCTAATAGCCACAGTTTTCAAGAAACAAAAATAAATTATTCAGTGAAATCTGCGTTACATATAGGTAACACTACTAAGGGTTTGTGCCGCGGACCCTCTCTCTCCTCAGAAAAAGTTGCATCTCGGGAAAATTAAATCAGAAAAATCCGTTAAAATAGTGAAAACATTGGCTCATTTTTTAGCGACTTGTTCAATGTGCCTCGGCCCCTCCTTCTCGAAAATATGTAGTTGTAATTCAGGATAATAAAATCAGAAAAATCCATAAAAATATTGAAACACATTGTTTCAGGGCAATGGCATAGTTTCTATAAAAAAGCTTCCATTTTTCTAGCAACTTGTGTAATGTGTCAAGAACCCCCTCTCTTATTTTCAAATAAAAGCTGCAACTCGAGACAATAAATTAAGAAAACTCCGTAAAATTTGTGAAAAACATCGGCACATGAAATTGGCACAGTTCCTATACTTGCTTAACAAATCTTCCTTTTTCTTGGCAACTTTTGTATTGAGACTAGTAGCTCATCTCTCCTTCCCAAGAAAAGTAGCAACTCTGGGATATAAAATCAGAAAAATCCATGAAAATTGTGAAAAACATCGTCTCGTAGAAATGGCACAGATTCTATACCAAACCTTCCAGGTTTCTGCGACTTGTGTAATGAGCAATTATTGTATGATTAGGCAACCAATTCCCATTGAAATCACATTAATTTTTCTGTTTCCATGACACATTTACGAGTAGCCTATACCTACTGACAAATTAACTTTTTCCTGTGTAAGAAGTCTGTTACTTATATTGAACAGTAATACACGAGGGGCTTGCCACGGGGGAAATTCTCGTACGTTCACGGGGAAATACGAGGAAATATAGGGCAATGCGAGGCAATACCAGGAAATATGGGGCAATGCTGGGCAATATGAGGAAATATCGGGAAATACGAGGCAATGCAGGGAAATATTTGGAAATACGAGGCAATACCAGGGAATATGGGGCAATGCGAGGAAATATCTGGAAATGCGGGGCAATGCCAGGAAATTCGAGGCAATGCCAGGAAATACCAGGCAATGCCGGGCAATTCGAGGCAATATGGGGAAATACGAGCTGATTCAGGGAAAATAATTGATCGAGTTGTTATTATTTAGGAAAAATTTTTAGATGAACAATCGACTTTTAATTATCCTATTCGAGAATAAATTATTAGGCTTCAAATTTATGATTGTACCTCTATGAATTTGGATATTTTATATGCATAAATGCTCTGAATATTCGATGAATTAGATTCCGAGGGCTTCATACTCTATTTGTATTAACTTGTTTTAACCAAATTCATATTATGCTCGATATTATGCGTCAATACATCAATCAAAACGATTATTACAAGTCATAAATTAATTAAAATGTTGGTAGGTATCGGGAAGTACTTATCTATATCAAAACTTTAGTTCCAGTACAGAGTAAATAAAAATCAAGAAAATATTATAAGTGAACATACCTAGACAACTAGACATATTTGTGACTTTCAAGTTGATCATATTTTTTGATTTCATTACAAGAATGAGGAAGTCAAAAGTACACGAAAGTGGTGACGTCATTAGTATGCATTTAGTAGCGTTCGATGCTCGGTTGAGAATAATAATTGATCTATGCCAGCATTTTGTTGAAATACTTTTAGACAGAAGAATGTTGAATCAATTCCAACCTAAACATCCACAGTGTATATGTAATTATTTGATTAGTATATCTTTTATAAAATATCGATATTCTCTGATATTCAATATCCATCATAATATACCTATTATATTCAATTTCATGTCAGTAACTATACCTATTGGTCCTATTACCCATGAAAACAAATATCAAAGAATAAAATGTTTCTTCATTCAAATCAGTGCCTATTGCCTTTATTGGGTCAACAATTCGCGCCAATTTTCTGGGAATCCCGGCGGCTCGCAGCCCTCCAATTCTGGTTTGAATTTAGTTCGTCCGGAGATTCATCCACACAGGTGTCTGGTTGCGGAGTGTCTGTATGTATACAAGTGTTTACTTTTCTCGGTTTTAGACGATTCGTTACTAGAGTTGTGAATCATTTATGAGGTAAGTGCCATATCTGGAATTATTACAGGGTGTTCATTAAGAACGTTGACTAAGACAGCTTTGTTTTCGAGATACAGGGTGATCAAAATACATTTATCTTTCGATACTCGTGATAGGTACCTGTGAAATTAATTATATTTCCATTGAATAAATAAGTCGATAAATAACCTTTTCTGGATCTAATTTGTGTTTTTCCGGATTTTTCAGAATGGCAGATATTGAAGAACATGAACGTATTGAAAATTATCTAAAATCTTCCCTCCCGAAATTTCTCTATAACCTTATGGTTATAACTGGTTATAATAATGAAAGATCTCTGAGAAATTTCTCAGATAAAGATATAGATTCAATTCAAGAATTCGCAGTCAATAATCTTGGGGATATAATTGACCAATCGGAATATGAAAATTTCTATGGACCATTCAAAAATAATGTGGATAAATTTGTTATCACATCTGGTTACAGAAAGACTATATTAGAAACAATTAGAGATTTGAATATCCCACAGAATACAATTTCCGAGAGAATTCCACCAAATAGAAATCGAGATAGAAATGATACACAACATAAAAAACAAATACAATCAGCTACTGAAAATGACCAAAGAGAAGGTCCAATCAATTTGAATAATGAAAATATTTTAATAAAGAAAATATTATTAAACGTTATAAAAAATAAAGCAAAGGAAGTTAAGCTGGAAAGTATGAATATTGATGAAGAGAGACTGAAAGTCCAATGTCAAATCAGTGTGAATCCCCTGGAAACATTATCATATTCAGTGTCATGTTGTTTCTGTGAACAAACTATCAAAATCTATAAAAAGAAAAAAGATGAGAGAAAAATGCCACGGTGGATTAATAGTAACTTTTATAATCATGTTAATAAACATTTTTCTGAAAATATTGAGAGAATCGATTTTAGAAAGGATAAAAGAAACCCGTCGATTTTGGATTTTTTACGAAAAAAACATGTTCCGGGCCAACTGAAAAGGAAACATCTAGGCCACAATTCCGACAATTCCCGAGACAATTCCAATACACCATCTGTTTCGACGTTTGATGCAGAATAAGAATTTCGAGAAGAATGTCATCCAAATGATAAAGACAACGACGATGTAACTGAAATCTCGAACGAAACATATGAAGTTTCGAATTTTTAGAAAGTGGGATTGAAGAGGGCACCGGCAGTTCCACAATTTCTCTGATGAAGGTGCCTAAGAAAAAATCCAAATGGGCAACAAGAAGTGAAAGAAATAAAATCAAATTAGGTGTCATCCCCGAAAATCAAACTTTCATAACACAATTCTTCCCGATATTTGAAAAGATAAAAGAAATATTTTCTGTTGATAACGATTTGAATACGATGATGTCCAATAGGGCAAATAAAGTGTTGAATTTGGAGGGGGACAAAAATAATCAAAAATTACTGGAACTGTTGAAAACAACTGTTATCAGGAATGAATCAAACACCAATTCCAAACAAAACAGATATGATCAATCGTTAAAAGAATTTTCTACATACTTGTATTTGATTGGGGGAAACTTAATGTACCAAACTTTGTATGCTAATATGAACGGATCTATACCATCTATAACAACAGTAAGAAGGCAGATTGAGAAAACATCAAAAACCTTTAATGAAGGTGAATTTAGGTTCCGTGAATTGAAACAATTTTTGGTATCGCGAAATCTTCCACTTTGTGTTTGGATTAGTGAAGACGTTACAAAAATTATTGAACGTGTTGACTATTCCTCTAGAAACAACAAGAATGTTGGCTTCGTATTACCTATCAGGGAAAATGGGTTGATAAACACTGAATTTTTCAAGGTATGTGAAATGTATATACGATATTAAGTGTTATTACCTCGATTATTTCATTCACACATGGCTGCACCAATACAATTTCATGATCGAAGTCACATGATGTGCAATATCATCGATTATTTCATTTACACATGGCCGCATCAATACAATTTCATGATCGAAGTCACATGATGTGTAATATCATCGACTATTTAGGTGAACACGGCTATTTTCATGTGAACAAAGCAAACTGAAGTGTCAAAGTTTGTCATAACTGTCACTCAAAATTGAAAAGTCTTGTTTTGGGTTATCTTTTACTACACAAATTCATGCATATATAAGCAAATCCATTCCATATACGTTGAATTAAATGTTGGAACATATTATATGAACGAGTATAATAATTATTTTATGCTGTCCATGTGTTCATGAAATAATCTTCCTGAATATCCCTCGACCATGGCAAATAGAGACTATTATTTTCTTAAATTCATCTCGAGTAACTTGTATTTTGAGACAATTCAATTCGACCATATGAACATTAATAATCAAAGAATAACTCCCTCGACCTAAGGGTCTCGGGAGTTATTCAGATTATTAATGATCATATGGTCTCATTAAATTATCAAAATACAAGGTACTCTCGATAGAATTATGAAGAAAATAATAGTCGGCTATTTGTCATGGTCTTGGGATATTACATACGATTATTTCCTCGATCTTCGATTATTACTATTACACAATGAAATCCGATGAAATCAAAAGTTTATTGCTGCATTTTTTTATAAATGAAACCGGAAAAAACAAGAGAAACATTTTATGTTTAATATCTAATTGATCTGAATTTCACAAACATCACCTATTCAGCTCGAGATTCAGCTTAGTTTGTATGTCTTTGATGATATTTTGTTGCGATTCTTCACCCTACGTTCTGATATAACATTCTCTACGATTTTCATCCATGTACTTATTCAATAATATTCTGTATTCAACAGCTAACTGATATTTTCTTCTAGGCCACTTCCTACCAAGAAATCAAGCGCCAATTCTCAGAAGAAAGTGTGTCTTCTTATGCCTATGTGATAATGGCTCAACCGTTATAAAACAATTGTCCCTCATTCTGCTTGAGTGTTTTCGGAACAGACAATAAATTCTCTTCTGAACACGTTCGTCAGAGATGGCAGACAATGAAGGATTATGCCTACAAGAAATATGGTATTCACATTCTCGGATTTTCGTCGGATGGCGATCCTCGTCTATTAAAATGCATGCGATTAGAGGCAACTTTTCCTCAATCAAGAAATACATCGGGACAAGGAGAACAACAAAATGCTTCCTGGAATTGGTTTCAAGCTAATCTTCAGACAGAAAATATCCCTATTCAAGATACTGTCCATATTGGTACCAAATTTAGAAATCGTCTCCTCAAACCATCAGTTTATCTGCCAGTAGGAAACAAAATTATTTCTTCATCTCTCCTAGCAATTCTTATCACAAAAGTTTCCAAAGATGTTCACTTTTTAACTGTATACGATATAAATCCTGATGATAAAATGAATTTTCAATCAGTGGAAAGAATAATATCAGAAAAAGTCACAACAGCTTTACTAAACCATGTACCCAATTCAGAGGCTACTGTTTTTTATTTGAATATGATCAGAGATATGCTTAACAGCTTTTTAAAGAAAAATATGTCAGTTCAGATGCGGTTACATCTTGCTTGGAAAGTAGTATTTCAACTAAGAATATGGAGAAATTGGATTTTGACGAATAATGAATTAACACTCAAAGACAATTTCATCACATTAAATAATTACATATCTGTGGAGATAAATGCTCATTCTCTAATATTCTTGATTAGAAAATTTTCCAAATTCCAAGAAAGGTATCCCGCGAGTATGTTCGTTCCATGGTTAATGAGTAGCCAGCCTTGTGAACAATTATTTCGTTCTACCAGATCCATGACAAGTACGTTCTCTACCATAGTTAATTTCAGCCTACTAGAAATAATTAATCGTATTAACAAAATCCAATTTCTACAAAATGCGGTCAATAATTTGAAGGGCACTTTTTGTTTCCCTCGTGAAAATAGCGTGCGACTTGGAACACAGGATGATTTTCACGAGGACATTCAATTTGTACCACTGAGTGATGATGAAATAGAATCAATAGTACTGTCATCTTTACAAGATGCTAAAAAAGCTATGAATCATTTAGGCATTAGTGATATACCGGATTATTTTTTTTTAAATTTGAATATAAGAAGCTATGAGAATGATGACACAGAACATGAATGTGAAGATGAGATGTTATCAAATGGTCCTCATATTGACGTAAGTTCATCTGAATCTGATGATATTGCAACCTTAGTTGAAGATATGACTGATGTAGATCTATCAGATAATTTCTCCCATCCAGAAAGCATTTTGTTGAATGATATTGAAAGTATAGACGACCATTTACAAATCAAAGACTATGCCAAAGATACCAACAAAAACACCAACATTTTCTTTGATGATGGACCATTTTTGCGAGTCTCTTATAAAAATGAAATCATGGTTGTAAGGAAGTCTACTCTCTGCTGGCTATTTACTAAAAATCGATCCAAGTTATCCAGTGATCGAGTGCTTCGAGTACGGCCAGAGAAAAAAATAGACTCTACTGGTAGTGTTTTGTCAAAACCTATATCATCAAATATTATATCCATAGGAGACTGGTGTATTTTCAAAAATAATCTCAGAAATAAAAAAAACAGATTTCGTAATTGGATGTATTTTATCGTTCAAATATCTGTCTAAGAAAGGAAAACAAAGTGAATACGCAAAAAAATTCGTAAATATTTCCGAGTTGAAAGTAAAATCCTCCATTGGTTGTTTGGCGAATTGGTACGATATTGAAGAAAATGGTGGTCTTTTGAATTCAGATTTCAATAAATACGGTTTCTGTGATATTTCTAATTATAAAGTTAGTGTTCCTGAACCAAACCAACATGACTGTGATAAGTTAGTGATTGATAAAGAGATACTCGATTATCTTAAACATGCTTCGCCAAGTACTTCTCCTATCGATTCAGATTCAGAATCTGTTGCAAATTCTATTAGACTGAACGATTCTGACAGATGAAATCAACGAATTTGATGATGATGATGATGACTCGGTTGATGTAAGCAATAAATGTGATTCGGAAATTTCCGCTGAGAAATATTATGGTGTGTTCTATGATCAAAGATGGTATATTGGAAGGGTTTTGAACTGCAAAGAAAATAATATGTTCACTATAAAATTTTTGAAGGAAGAGTTGCAAAATTTTTACTGGCCCAAACCGGATGATGTAGATTGTGTTCACAAAGAAAAAATATTCTATGGTCCAATTAATATGCTCGGATGTGATCCACTACAAATAACAAGGTATGATAGAAACAATATAGCTAAAATTTATAAAGATCTAAAAAGGAAGAAGAATTAGTATGTTGTTGTTGAGAAAATGTTTAATGCAAAGTGTATCTTTTCATTATGGAACGCCCCAAATATAAATATTTATTTTCATTTTTTAGAAATGATGTTTATTTTTTATCTGATTTTACCCACTTAGATTTAACTCTTGTTTGATAGTATATGTAGTATATATACATAGTTTATATATAATATATTCGAATATATTGTTCTCGATATTGTCGATGATACCTGGTGATATTTAAATCTTTTGTTCTTTTTGCCATATGTATTTTGTTTTCTTGTGATGCCTGTTTTATTTTTTGCCAATAAAATACTATAATTATTACTATTATTATCATTATTATAAAGATCGCTCTTCAGTTATAGGATTGGACAAAACAAACAAAGACTATAGGTTTCTTTTGCAACGAGCGTACCTGATACTCGAGCCAGTCGATCAGTACGAATGAATATCACGATATACCTACGCAATGAATTATCAAGCATCGAGTACAGAAGTAATTAATTATCCGATTTATGCAACAGTCACGCCAGAAATATTTCAGAATTATTTTTAACAACCTACCTGTAGGTGTTTCCTGAGCTACCATAACCTTCTTTTGTAATAATTGATTCATATGTCTACACACACTATGGCCAAATGATCATGTACATGAAAAATAGTAGAACAATAACTGCAATACCGGGAAATAAGGAAAAATGCAAGCAATACCATGAAATGAGCGGTAATGCCACGAAAATGAGGGAAACCGAGGGGGGAACACAAATAAATGCGAGGCATGACCAGGAAATATTGGGAAATGCAGGGCAATACGAGGTAATACGGGGCAATACGAGGAAATAAAGGGCAATACGGGGAAATAAGGGACAATACGAGGAAATACGGGACAATACCAGGAAATGCGGGGCAATATCAGGAAATGCGGGGCAATACCAGGAAATATTGGGAAATGCGAGGTAATACCAGGAAATATTGGAAAATGTGAGGCAATACCAGGAAATATTGGGAAATGCGGGGCAATATGGGGAAATACGGGGCAATAAAGGGGAAATGGTAATAATTCGTACGTTGATTTCGCTCGTGGCAAGCCCCTCGGTAATACATATCCGTTTATTTAGTCAAAAAACTAATACATTGTACATACAAAACAAAAATGTCAAATAGCTCCCCTGCACATTATCCTATAAAAACAATTAACAACGCACAGTTGTTAAGAATATATTATAAAATATCAACACTGTAGTGGTAAGACAATAATTCAAAGAAAAACGTGAAAATATTGCTGCTGTGTATAAAGAAATATAATTATTTCACAAAATTTATTAGTGATTGCTTCCATGCAACAAATGTTTTTTCAGAGTAATTTTGAAAGAATTGAGAGAGCCACTTTTTATTCCAGATGGTAAGCCATTAAATTCTTTTAAGCCTTTTTTAAAAATTGAGTATTGAATAAATCTTTTGTGAAATTGAGGAATATGAATATCTCTTCTAGATCCTGTTTCATAGTGGTGATATTCAAAATTATTATTTACTTTATTTTCCAAGTAGTCTGGTACTCTTTCATTACTTATTTTAAATACAAAAATGAATGCTTCTTTTGCTGCCAACCACTGTAGTTTGCTCAACATTGTTGATCGGTTTTGCAACTTTTCAAATCTATATATTTGAATGTGATTCAGTAAATACAAAATAGTTGAATAGTTATTGAAATGCCGAAGTATAATAGTGTTGAATATAATTCTTTTGGTCCATTGATTGGGATATCTTGAACATCTATATAAATACTTTACTTTAAAATTTATTGTATTTATTAAATATTTATCATGTTCTCTGAAAATTAGTCTGTAATCAACTATAATACTATGATATTTGAATTTTTTTACCTGCTCGATTATTTCATTATGTAGAGTAAAGTCGCCTATTGTGGTATAGGCACAGCTTAATTTAAGCTGTGGTATAGGTTCCTTAATGTGAAATGCCCTGTTATATGCCGACACTTTGATACCAACAGCCATAGTTGTTCGATTACAGTGGAGCAAAGGTTGTTTAGGTGACGACCGAATTTTTTACGTTCTTTAGAAAAGCTCCCTTGTTTTTGATTTTGAAGGTGAGATATTTTAGGGGGTAAGGTAGATAGTCCGTAGTTTTGATATTGTGCTCAATACTCAACACAATTATCAATTTGCTTTTCGATAATGATGATATGAAATAAAAATTTGACATGCTCCTATTGTGGAATAGTAAGGGGTTGCGAAAGTGAAATATTCCACATTAGGAAACTTTTTATCACGCGATCGTTTTCGCGAAGGCCTTTCGTTATTTTCAGGAGAATGCCGCAAAAAAGAGTGCAAGACCATATGTGGCACGAGAGCGATATGCGATATGTTTGTGACTTCTGCTGTTAGTTTTATAGGATTTTCATGGAAATGTTTAGACGATCGATCTTTGAAGAAACTGGTTTTGCAAATTCTGTTGCTTCCTAGAAATATAAATTCGAATTCTGAATTGAATCATATTCCATTATGTGTATTCCACATTAGGAATCAATTTTTGTGAACATAAAAAATTTTCTTTTTACGCTCTCAATTTCTTTTTACAGTTTTTACTTGAATTTATATTTTTGTGACATGAAATATGTATCAATAATAACTAAAACTAGACTTATACAAGATATCTCACAATTGGAAATTACAATTTTTTATTCAGTAAAAATAAAATGGTATTCCACATTAGGCAACTTTACTCTACCAATTTTTGTTTCCAGGATCTTTATGAGACAATTGTTATAATTTCTTTAATTAGCAATGAGCATGAATTTAGTTTCATTACCTTTAATTTTTAGTAGATTTCCACAGCACCATTCTTGTATTTGATTTATGGAATTGTTGAGAGTTTGAACCACAATCATTGAGTTTGGTGTACAGAAATGAATCAAAGTGCTAACAATTTACAAATTACAATTTCCAGCTTCTTCAATAATATCATCAATGTATGTAAGGAACAATAAACGCCCAAGAACACTTCCTTGTGAACCCCATAACCATTTTCTTTCTCCTCAGAGAGTTTATTATTATACCTTAGATTCTGTTATCTGATACCAACACATCTTAATTTCTCAATTAACCAATCTTGATTCAAAGATTCGAAAGCCCTTGGAAGGTCACAAAATACCGCACCTGACATTAATTGACTTTCTCCTAGACTTTTTTTTCAGTCATCCAGAATACATTGGAAGGTTGTTTCACTGCTATCCTTACTAGACTGGTGCCTATAATTTTTGTGAAAAAAAAAATACAGGCGAGAACCAGGTGAAAAATGTTGTTGAGGTTCCAACTTCAAGGAAAAAAAATAAACACTCAAAATGGTGAAATGGGGATGCAGTGTTTGTAGGGCTTGAAAACATTTTTGCAATTTGCGGCGAAACGTGATCTCCTAGCGAAATGTGTTCGACCAAAAAGTTTAGATAATAAAAAAATCAAAAACTTCCTTAATTCAACACTCTTTGACATATCTCAAATTAACCGTCAAATTGGCGAAAAACCGATTAAATTTTTTTCTCGCGAATACATGATTTAATTTTCATGAAAATTTATGATCATATGTTTTTTTGGTGTCGAATGAACTTGATTTTTTCGCAATTCAGTAGATGACCAGTTTTCTAGTTGTGTACATTTTTGGAAGAAAATACCCTTATCTTCCGCGAACAATTGTTATTTTTGTATTTCGAAGGCCTAAGTGATCATTTTAATTGTTGAAATGGCTACTTTCAAATGGTCTATGTGACTTGGTGATTTTTAGATCGTTAAACGGCTTAAGATTGAGAAAAAAAAGTCTCTTTGAATCATGATTTTCTCAACATATTTTCAATGATTTTCGACTTTCTTCATTATTTTATTCATTTATTTTGGTTTATATTAAATTCTTCATAATAAAATATTTGAATACATAATTACATTACAAAATTAATTTATTAATATAATTTTCATTCTTTTTTACAACCATTGAAAATATTGAGAAAATTTTGATTTTCTCAATTTTAAGCGGTTTATTTGAAAATAGACATTTTGTCACTTAACATGATCCTTTATAGACCTTCGAAATTCAAAAGATACGGGTTTTTTTTTCGAAAAATCCCAAGTAGCACACCTATGTTGGTAAAATATTGTTACAATATTGTGAACATTCGGCGACATTGGTCCAATATTACTTGAATAATATTGGCGGAATTGTTTCGGAGCAAAATTGGCCCTAAAATTTTCGGCGATATTGGTACAATATCTCAGGTACAATTTTCTGACAATATTGGCACTATATTCAAACCTTATATTGTCGAGAAGTAAAATGTGAACATTTTGCGATATTGGTCGAATATTGATTAGACATTTCAAAAATATTATTGTTGAATTATTCTTGAAACAATAATGGCCTCAAAACATTCATCGATATTGGTACAATATCATTTGGATATATTGGTGGAAGTGAATATACCTTGGTAAATTATTAAATGTCTTTTAGTTGATCAAGGTGACACCGGAGTCTGCCTTTTGATCGCCATAACCACTGAGTAAACCGTCTTGCAAACAAGTTATGGGAAGTATTTAATATATTTTTGTACGTTTCAGAAGACATTCTATATGTAGAGCCACCTAGCGAATTTTTATCCAGGTTTGATCATGATATAATTTCAATATGTTTCATTGAATATTCGGCCAATATTCAAAATCAATCTCAATCTAGATGTAGGAAAAAATATGGGGACAACATTATTTTAACGATATCGGTAAATATTATTCAACCAATATTGACCCAATATCTATTGATTAATAAGATTTGTTGAAAATTGGAGAAACAATATTTAACCAATGTGTGATAAAATTTGGAGATACAATATAGTTTTGATTCCTAGAATCGATATGTGAGGAATATTAGGATTGCAATATTTATTCTAGATGTTGAAAACAATATGAAGACAATATTTTTTTTTATCGATATTTGTAAATATCATTGAACCAATATTGACCCTATATGAGTGATTACAATTTGTTAAATAAAGTTGAAATGATATTCAACCAATGTGCTATCAAACGTGGAAAAACAATATAGTTTTTCATCCCTAGAATCGATATGTGTGACGACCATTTCCGGATGTACCGGTATTATTGTTGTAATCATCATTGTATCCAACTCCTGTGCAGTGGGGAAGCACCCTGTATATATCCATTTCATTTGGGATCGAGTACGAGCAGGTACCGGTCTCTGACCCACCTACGTAACCAGATAAGAGAATAACTAAAGTATTATTCACAGCTTGAATCAGCTATGTGAATTGTTAAAGGGGGAGTTTAGAATAAATCGTTGAACCGTTCGCATGTGCATTATTTTCTAGTCGTAATAATATGACTGGGATATTGGGATTGCAATATTTATTCTAGATGTGGAAAACAATATATAGACAATATTGTGTTATCGATATTGGTAAAAATTATTCAACCAATATTGACCCAATATTACATGTGACAATCTTCATTCAAAACAGGTTCAACCAATATTCCACCAATATTATTCATATAATATTATTTTTTGAATATTCACCCATATTCACCAATTTTTATTTGTCATTTAGAATATATCTATATTGGCCCAATATGGAAACAAGATTCACCCGATATGATGTGCTACCTGTTAATATTCTAGCAGAGTTTGAACTACTTTGCCCAGTATCAGCGAATATAATGAGGAAAACTTTTATAAATTGATTTGACTTTTTTCTTCATAATTAGTTGTTTTACAATACTTCAAAAAATAATAATGTCATCACAACATAAAATCATATATAGGATAATCACAAGAATTCATGCAGATGGTAGTCCTTTCACATTTCCCCTGAATCTCTGATTCCCAATAGAATTAAATGCTCTTGAAGAAAAATAGCAGAAATAGTTTTCGTGAACTGATCAGCTAAATTCTTTCTTGTCTCTATATATTCTTACTCTATGGTTTTTTCTTCTATAGAGTCCCTTATATAAAACAATCGTAAATCAATATGTTTTGATCCTTCTGAAGTTGTCTGATTCGATGCCAATTTAATTGCGCCTTGATCATCAATTTTTATTGTGAACGGTTCATTAAAGAATTCATTCTTCTACACGTCATCATATAATTTCTTCAGAAATAGAAATTCTTTCGCTGCTTCGCTGAGGACAATGATGCCGCACTATGTTGCTTTCTAGAACACCAACTTATCGCTCCTCCTGCAAGAGTGAATACATACCCACTGAAAGACTTTCTATCCATTTCATTTGCACCCCAATCAGCATCAGTGTATGCTCTCAATTTTGCATTCGTTTTTCTGTATTCTAAACTGTCTTTGGTACCATTTAGGTATCTCAGAATAAGCTTGAGACCTTTCCAATGATGTACAGTTGGCCTCTGGTTGAACTGGCTCATGAAAGTAGCTGAAAATATTAGATCCGGTCTTGTGGAGACTGCCAAGTATAAAATACTTCCAACTGCTTTCTGGTAAAATTTTTTTGGTCTTCATTCAGAAGGACGTCATCATCCAAAGTAAATTTTTCTCCAATCGGCAACGGCGTTTTGACACTTTTCGCTTGTGTCATATTCATTTCATTCAGAATTTCGTTCGAATATGTAGTTTGGTCTGATTTTATCTTCTCCTCGTTTATGGTAATCCTTATAGATAAAACAGTTTCTACTTCACCCAGATCCTTGGTTTCAAAACGCTTCTTGAATTCCTTTTCTTCATATTTTCTACTCTTCGAAGTTCTCCAAATATCAAGATATCATCTACATAAACGATTATAATAAGATCTTCTTCCTTCATGTAATAAACACATGGGTCTGAGATGCATCTATAGCATTTTTGATTTTTCATGAATTGATCCAGAGTTCGATTCCACGTCAACCCCGATTGATGCAAACAATAAATACTTTTATTAAGTTTGCAAACTAGACCCTCTGTCTTATCATCCAAATATGGGAATTTTTTCTTCAACTTTTCATATACTTCGTGATAACCGTCAGGAATTTCCATATAGACTTCTTCCTCTAAATCTGCCGATAGATATGCGGCAGTTATATCTATATGATGAACGCTCCAATTTTTCTCAGCTGCCATTGCAAAAAACATCCTCATTGACTTTTTCTGTACGATAGGAGAGTAGGTTTGGTCGTAATCAATTCCTGGCATTTGAGTATTCCCTAAAGCTACAACTCTTGCTCTGTATCTTTCTATCACTCCGTCAGAGTTATATTTGGTTTTGAAAACCCATTTCGTTCTTATGATTTTTCTCTCCCTTGGTTTTTTGATAAAATTCCATGTTTCATTTCTAATAAGATTTTCGAATTCTTCAATTATTGCACTTCTCCAGAAAATTTCATATTCACCATTCAAGGCTTCTTCTAAGTTTCTAGGATCTCTTCTGAATTTTGTTTTTGCTTTGCTACATGAACTGATTCTATCTCCATCTTCATCTTTCTCTGCTTCAAAATCAGCCATCCATTTTCTTTTTCTTTTTCTTTCAATTCTTCTTCATTATTCTCTTGAAGGTGTGCCGAATTGTTTGTCGAAACCTCTTCAGTTTCAGTTATCGCTACCTCATTGCTCTCGTGGATTCCACAACCGATAAGCTTTGGAATTTGCATCATATCCCAGAAAAATACTAGAAATTCCTTTCGGAGATAATTTACTCTCTCTATTTTTATTTATGGTCCAAACTCTGCAACCAAAAACACGCAAATGTAAAATATCAGGTTTGAATTCAGGTTTCCATTTTTCTATCGGACTATCATTTGCTGTTGAAGGACTTCGGTTCCTTATATAGCACGTCGCTGCCGCAGGTTCCGCCCAAAATTTTTGTGAAACACCTGATTCGATTAGCATACATCTCGCTCCGTCCAGAAGTGTTTGATTCATTCGCTCTGCTACACCATTTTGTTGTGGTGTAGCAGGTATGGTTAGATGATGTTTTATACCGTTTTCTTTCAAAAATGTTTTAAATTCGTTAGACAGGTATTCTCCACCATTGTCACTCCATAAACAGAAAATTTTCGCACCATGTTGATTATCTACAACCTTCTTATCTTCTTTGAAATGTTGGAAAGCTTCATCCTTTGTTTTTATGAATGGTACATCACAATATCTTGAATAATCGTCTATAAATGTGATGATGTATCTGTTATTTCCATTTGATACAGGTTTTATCGGACCACTAACATCATAGTGGTGGATTAGCTTCAATGGGGAAATATCACGATTTGAAGTGCCACTGGGAAAAAGACATTTCTTCCTTCACGGCTGGTTTCACAGCTCTCATTCACATCTTCTTCAGATTTTACATTTTCTTTGATTTTTATCAACTTTCTAACATCTGGTATATTCAAATGAGCCATTCGTCTATGCCAAAGTTGTAATTCTTTTGAAACAACTTTATTGGCTTTATGTGATTCGTCATTTTCTTTCTCGGTGATGATATGTAAACCTCCAAAATTTGTGGATTTTGCGACTAAAAATCCATCTGGAGCAACTAATTTGGAATAGTTCTTCTCAAATATTACTTTGAATCCCTTTTCGGCTGTCAGACTCAGAGATAATAAATTCGTTTTCAATGACGGTACAAACATGACATTTTTTAATGTTATTTGTTGTCCATCATTTTCCGTCATCAGCTTTAGGTCAACATCACCAAATCCCGAAGACTTAAGGATACCCCCTCCTGCTACTTCAATGGTTGCATTATGATAGGTGAAATTGATGAATTTTTCTTTATAACACGTCATGTGGTCAGTAGAACCACTGTCTAGGATCCAAATATTTGATTTAGTTTTTTTATTTACGAGTAGTGATGAATGATGATCGGCAGATTTTTCTATCTTTGTCATTGGACTGAATGAAAAATTTCGAATTGATGGTCCTGCGTCGTCTTTTGTTTCTGGTTTCTCTTGTTTTTCTGACAAGGGACAATTTTTCCCTATGTGTCCCATTTCAAGACATCTGAAACATCTCAAATACTCATGAGGGCAACTATCTCTCGGCTTATAAGTATTTTTATGCCCGTGAGTATTTTCAGATCAAGACTGTGTTTGTCTTGTCTGATTTGACCTTTCTTGAAATTTTCTATCTGATTTGAAATCCTTTCCGTATTTCTTCTTCACCATCAATGCTTTTGTTACATTTTCGTCTTCCTGTTCGTCTTTTATTTTATTTGCTATTCTTCTTTCCTCTTCCAACAATTTTGATTTCAAATTGCTCATGCTTGAATCATTTTCGTCTGCTCTTAAATTTCTTGCTAAATATTCGTAGCTGCTCGGTAATCCTAAAACGGCAAAACCAGCATGCACCTTTTCAGAAATAACATATCCGGCATTCTTAACTTTATGATGTAAACTGTTTCTTCTCGTCAAATACTCGTTTATGGACTCGTCTGTCTTCTTTGTAGTGTTGACAAAATCTTTTAGAAGTAATAGCCCATGCCATGTATAATACTTGGTATAGGCCAATCAACAGGGCTTTCAACCTCAACTTAAATTGCACCGCCGATAATTTTTTTTCAAATTGTAGAACACAGTGTGCACATTATTTCTGAGAAAAATTATCACCTCCAGGGGGGTGGAACCCCCCCAAAAAACGCGTTGAAATTAATTTTTGAGGTAATTTCGAAATATCTCAAAAAATTTATTTAAAATCAAAAAAAGAACTTGATATTCAGAAAGAGCACAGATTTTTACAAAAAAACTGCCCCTACCAAAATTTTTAGAAATCGAACGGTATTCTTGAAAAAAATTGTTGAAGTTATATGCTTTCGCAATGGGGCAGGTGCTGCTCCGGCTCTCGCCAACGTGCATTTTTTCAACCAGCGCGTGAAGTAAAGTTCTATAACTCCTCACATAAATGCTCAATTCGGATAAATCTTACGTTATTTTGAAGATAAAGATCGCAGCATTGTATTCTGATATTATTTATATTGATACGCGCAGTTGCCAGCTGCAAAATTGCAATTGAAAATATTATAACATTAAAGTTCCCGACTTCGTGAAATAATGATTGTGATTACTGAAATAATGTCTTATCACTTGTAGCAAGTGAAATAAACAGTTGAGGAATACTTCATTGTCAAATTACATAACGTTTAACCGGTCCAAATGATGTTGGTTTTAAATACGAGTGTTTTCAATTCTTCGCATATTTCAGGTTACTAAATCTTGAGGGAGTTTATAAATTCAAATGGTAATAACTCAGTGATAAAAGCACATTTCAACATGAATAAAAAACCAGTTTGCAAAAAAAAATATTTATACAAATTTGGTTACTTGTACAAATTTTAAATGAAATCCAGTCAATCTTTTAAGTACTTAAAATAGAGGTTACTCGGCATTTGATCGTATTTTTGTGCTATGGAAAGAAAAATAAAATCGGTCCTTAATGGAATATGGGGATTCGAGACCGAGGAAGACAGTGCACCAAAGGAAACTATCTCGAAGTGTACCTGCTTTAAACTCATTGAGATTCTAAAACCTGAAAAATATCGGCTTGGGACCTTGTCAATGCGCAGCTAGCGCGCCGCTGTGTAGTATACAGCGACGTGGTTCAGTCGGTGCGCAGAGGGCAGCAGTCAACGTTGCTCTATGTAAACGTCAGATAATATAAAAGTTCCTGTGCAGAAAACACTGGATACTGGGATAACATCGATAGTCGGAGACGAGGAAACATCTCTTAGAGCGTTGTCACTGTTCTTAATTGAAAATGGTGAGTTTATTTTTGAAATATTTGTTTCATGTTCAACTCAGCTCTGTTTTAAAATATCGCAATGTCAGATATCTGTAGAAACTTGGCAGTGATTGTTCCGGATTGTGAAGATGAAGACGAGGTGACTGAAGATGTAAAGATATATTTTCCAAGTGAAAATAGAGTATTATTCGTTTTAATTCCGAGAGTTCCAACCTTCAACAGCTGTTTCGTGGTCATTTCAACTAGTGACTGTAGATGTCATAAGTAACTTTCTGATATATTTTCCTATACATTTCTTTATGGTGATTACTTGTGGATTCGGTTCTCCATACCCTTTCGTGATATCATTGAAAAACACTACCATATTTCGTTACCTCCGGTCCGCGTTTGATTTATACAATAAGTTGATCTTCTCTCGAATTTGCGAATAATTTTCATAACAATACTTCTCAACGATTATTTACCCACATTTATATATCAGAGTAGTAGTTTGAGAGTGTTTTCAAACATTCTCCCCCTTCCCTCTCACCCCAATGTTTCCGTGATGCGGGGGATATGCCTCGAATGCGGGGCGGGAAATTCGTTTCTAATAATGTATACATATTATTTTTACAAATTTTCGCTCAGTTTCATTACTCAGTACTGACAATTTTACATATTCATAGAAAATACTTAAAAATCACGATTTCGGGAAGGGGTTGATGCCCCGGGTGGGGTTTTAATTGTTAAAAATAATTCGCCCCCATTATTAATACCGATTTTCACTCATATTTATTGCATAGAGCTGAAATGTCAAGAAAATACCTTAAAAAAAAGTTTTTACGATTTTGGGGGGGTTGCACCCCCCCAGGGGGTGATCATTTTATTGCAAATTATTCAACCCTCCGTGACGACCGAATTTCAAAAAAGAAATCGGCGGAGAAAAATTGCTCTGTTTATTGGCCTAGTATGAATCTTCTCCAAAACATCCCAAACGTATGTTGCTGTTTTGCATTCCATCACGTCATCAAGGCTATCATTATTAATCGTCAAATATGTAATTGATTTTGCACTGTGATCGGTTTTCTTATTTGCTGGATCATTCAAATTATCGAAACCTGGATCTATTGCCAAAGATTCTTCACTTCCAAAATGCCCTGAGTTCGCATTGACCAATAACGGTAGTTTTCTGAGTTAAGTGTCTCGATATTGAAGTCATCCATTTCTCTTCTTTATGCTTTGATCGTCCTCGTCGTATTGTACTACTATACTAATTGTTCACCTTTGGTGTACGTCTGCGTCGTCAGAAATAATCAAATCTTTCTTCTTCAGATTGTTCCTCAGATTCCTGGGACCATAACCTGTTAAAATTCTAGCAGAGTTTGAAATATTTTGCCCAGTATCAGCGAATATAATGAGGAAAACTTTTATAAATTGATTTGACTTTTTACTTCAAAATTAGTTGTTTTACAATACTTCAAAAAATAATAATGTTATCACAACATAAAATCATATATAGAGTAATCTCAAGAATTCATGCAGATGGTAATCCTTTCACAATGGGATGTACCTAACTCGACAACGATTCGTCTTCTGAATTGCTTAAAAATCATGCTTATTCGAAACAAAAAATACCCCCGGTCACAAATTTTCATTAAAATCATTTATATGAGGGAAAAAATTAAATTCTGAAAAATTGGTTTTTCGCCATTTCGACGGTTAATTTGGGGTTATGTCAAAAAGTGTCGGATGCAAAAGTTTCTGATTTATTTATTACCTACAACTTTGCTATCGATCATTTTCCGCTAAGAGGTCACGTTTCGACGGAAATCAACTCCTAAACTGCATTTGAGTGTTTTCGACTTAAAGTTTTTTTCCTCAACAACGTTTTCCACCTGGTCCTTGCCTGTTACTTTTTTTTCTTATTTTAAGCGTTCGAAATTCATTTTGGCACCAGTCTATACTTCGGAAACCAGAATGAACATTGTAAATAATTTTATTTTTCTCTACAAAGCTTAATATTTGTTCATAAACTTTTTTTTCAAGAAGATTTTGAATAGAGCTAGCATATTGACTGGCCTCAAATCAGAAGCATTTCTTGGGCTCACAATTTTTGCTATTGGGATAATAGTTGAAATATTCTGGTCATTGGGAAATGTCCTTCTCTAGTGAGGTATAAATGAGGTTGAGCAGTTCTTCAATGTTATCATAGCATTTTTTTTGTGAAAACCTTATTAATATCATCGGTGCTTCCCTTGTCGGGCATTGAAAATATCATGCGTTTTAATTCATCGGAAGCAAGGAGTCAAAAATTTTGTAACAAAACATTATTGATTATGGGTGTGATGGGGTAATAAGATGAGTTTATATACCCACACATTTTATGTGACAGGCAATATCTGGTTTGTTGAAGGAGATACACAAAAATGTTTCATACAAAAGTTTTAGGAGTTCATGAGAGCTATATTTTGATATAATTAATAATAATTTTTAAATATACAGGGTGTTTGGTGTAGGTGCTACAGACCAAAATGGTATTTTTTAAAATTGAACGCCCTGTATATTATCACATATTCAGATTCTCCGTTGTATTCTGATATCAGTTCACGTTTAGTTTTTGAAATTCGGTTACGGCGTTGTTGAGTTATTGCGTTAAATGCTGAGAACGACTATTATTTTTAAAAATATCTCATACAATTATTCTCTCTGCATCAGATAACATGAAAATTAGTCAAAATTTTGGGTGTTCGAAGTAATGGTTTCAATTTTGAGTTGTGGAATTCAGTCAGGAATCATTTTGAATATGAAACAGTTGCGAAATTGAAAGAGGTGTATTCGAAAATAAATCGTTAATAACAATGTAAATAATTTAACTTGATAAATCATTTCATAGGAATGGCAGGTACCTAGATATAAGTCATAAAAATTGTTCAATTAGATATTATACCGGCTTCGAAACGTCGAATTACTTCTCTCGTACAAGTCGCTCTTATAATATTAGGCGTAATATCACTGCACGCTAGTCGAATTTTCATTTTCAGATCATCCACATTCAAACGGGGAGTAGTGAAAACTATATCTTTTAAATGACCCCATAGGAAAAAATCAAGCGGTGATAAATCTGGGGACCGAGCCGGCCACCGAATTGGACCCTTATTACCAATCCATCTATTTGGGTACGTTCTATCCAGATATTCAGTAACAACCTGTGAATTATGAGGAGGAGCACCATCTTGTTGCCACCAAATTCCTTGTCGTTCTGCTATGGGAATATCTTCCATCAACTGGATTAAATCGTTTTCTAGAAAATGTAAATATCGCAATCCATTGAGATTTTCAGTGAAAAAGTAAGGTCCTATGATGCGGCCATTGAACAATCCACACCATACATTAATACCCCAAGTATTAGTAGTAGAAAATTACTTTCGCGGACCCAGTGGGGATTTTCTTGAGACCAATAGTGACTGTTATGTCGATTCACAACTCCATTATGGTGGAATCGCGATTCATCGCTCCACAAAATTTGACTGAATATATAGGATTTTCATGTAATATTACCTGAATACAAGCAATGAATTCAAGTCGTCGTTCAAAGTCCGTGGGTTTCAAACCTTGTACCAACTGAATTTTGAATGGGTGGTATTTATTTTCTTTCAGAATTCTCTGTACATTCGATTTACTCACACCGACTTCTTCTGCAAGAGTACGGATAGAAACATGTGGATGAATAATGATATAAACCAACACGTTGATCTCTAAATCTTCAGTTCTAACAGATCTCGTATGATGACGATGCTTTATAGCAGAAGGAAATGACCCAGTTCGCAATTTTTCTTCAACTCTAGAAAAAGTCATTCGTGACGGAATGGGTAGAACACAGTAACTGTTTTGCAAAGAATCACTGAATCGAACTGGACAGTAGATACAATTCAACAACATTTGTTACTATGGCATCAACAAGCATAAGCTACTTGATGAAATTGGGCAATATAAAGCAATTCACCCTCAAGTTAGTCACATTCTCAAGAATTTCAATATTTTATTCAACTGATATCGATATTGTATCGTAGAGGTGAAAATAATGGTTTGTATTCAGTAGTAGTCTAGTTCAATTCAATAAAAGATATAGACTGGATTCGTGTACGAGTAAATAAGTTTTTTTGAAACCTTATATCTAAGGGAAAGTGCAATAACTCAACAACGCCGTAACCGAATTTCAAAAACCAAACATGAAATGATATCAGAATTTAACGTAGCATCTGAATATGTAATGATATACAGGGCGTTCTATTTTAAAAAATAGAATTTTGGTCTGATGCACCTACACCAAACACCCTGTATATTTAAAAATCATATCAAAATATAGCTCTCATGAACTCATAAAACTTTTGTGAAAAACATTTTTGTATATCTCCTCCAACAAACCAGATATTGCCTGTCACATAAAATTTGGGACACCCGGTATATGAGTCATATACCGTTGAAAACAAGTCATAGTTGAAACATGATGTTAACTACCGTTTGAACCGGCAGTGCGCAACTTTTGTCCTCAAGTCTCAATGAAAAATATGAAATTGCTACTTTCGATGATAGTGTGATAAAAAGAGATGAGATGATTGATTGGAATGATTCATATCTGAAAGCTTTGTTGTTTGTTTTTCATCTTTAGCCGATGCGATGGAACTAATAAAAAACTTCTTATTTTTTGTTTTCTGCTTAAAAAGACAGCATCTTTATGATTTTGTCACTAAGTTGATATCATTTCCTTTTTAGGATATTCCTGTCGACTATGTGGCCGTGGATACAAGAGAAAACAGGGTTTATCCCAACATTTAGGGTATGAATGTCATAAAGAACCGAAATTTTCATGTCCATTTTGCGAGTATAAGGCAAAACTCAACTGCAATTTGACAAAACATCTCACAATCAAACATGGAAATAGGAGTATTTCGGGAACGTCTCTTCAGTACTGAGGTTTTGATAGTGGTATTTTCTGATGAAATATGAAATAATCAAGGAGTTGTGCAATTGATTATGGAGTTGGTATAAAACGAGTTCACAAAAACATATTCAACAAAATCCTAATTGCATGTTCAAAATATGGTTTATATATTCATGTGTTCGTTAATCTACTGAAAATTTTGTCCGTGTAATTGCTGTGGCGAATAAAGGCAGTTATTATTATTAATAGATATTATTTTGATTCCCTATGAAACAATTCTAAGATGTCGGAAATATAAAATGTCCCACAATATTTCGGTGTTCAACAATTTATAAACAGTGCGCTCCGAAGGTAATAGATAAATAAATTTCCTACTCTATTAGCCACTTTTGGGAAGACCCATGGAACAAGTCATAGCCGATACGACGATGACATCATTGACCAATTTGAAATGGAATACATTTTTCATTTTTGGAATCTGAAGCATGTGCTGAGTTCAGAAACATATCATACTTGAGAGTTTGGGAACTACAGGAAGTTATTTTAACTTTATTATACCTATACTTAAATTTATTACGTTGTTGAAATCATCATTTCTGTGAAGTGATGTATTTGTTACAAAACACTCAGGGAGGTCGATTTTTGTTGTGGAAATGTAACTGACTAATAAAAAACATGGTGTAGAATGTGAATAAAATAACATAATTTCATGTTGTGTTATGTTTGTATCCAAGGTAAAAGCATGTAAAATTGAAGATAGTTATGTATTCATCCGATTACATTGTGGATTCTGTGAAAACGTCATAGCAAACAACTGGATTCGTTCTGGAAAATCAGTGAAATTGGTATGTAAAATATTATAATTGGTGTAGGGAACTAACTGAATATGTTATGGAACAATACTTGAAATGTTGGTACTTCAATTTGAAAATGATTTTGAGATTTTCAGGTATAAAATTACATGAAATATAATCGAAAGTACTGAATATATTCATTACACATTCAACAGTGTAGAATTCACATATGTACATTGTGATAATTCTTTCCATTTACAAAGTGAAGTAAAATCTCCTGGTGTTCAGCTTTTTGTTTCAATAAGACTCCATTCAGTTCCATACATCATTTCAATGATAAAGAAACCCGCACAACATCTACTGCCAATCCATAGAAGAAGTGGTATAAACGATTTTTTTATGAACATTAGGAAAAAAAAAATTAAGTCTGAATAAAAAAGCCAAAAATAAGATTTGGAGTGTGTTATTCTCGGAATAACCTACGTCCCATATCTAAAGAAATAATTTTTCACTTCAAGCGCATTTAATAAAATTAATTATTATTATTTAAAATTTTTAAGTTCACGAGCAATATATGCACGAGCAGTTATATTGGAATTCATCATAGAATCCGACATCAAAAACCCTTACATACCAATTTTCAATAGAATCAGACCATAATCACAAAAATCATCCGCTATCTTGATATTATGAATTTTGACAAAAAAAATCAGAAATTCCGACCCCATTTAGTAATTTTGAATAGAATCTGACCATAATCACAAAACTTGTCCACCATCTTGGAGCTGATATTGATAAAAAATTAATAATCTTCTACCCCGAAAACGTCCACATTCCAATTTTGAATCGAATCGGACCATGATCACAAAATTCGTCCGTCATCTTGGAGCCGCCATACTGAAATCATGAATTTTGACAAAAAGTTCATTATCACCGGCTCCGAAAACCCCTTCTCGCTGATTTTGAATGGAAGCTTACCATAATCAGAAAACTGGTCAGCCATTTGGAGCCGCCATTCTGAATTTATGGATACTGACCAAAACATCATAATCACCAACCCCAAATACCTCTAAATACCAATTTTGAATCGAATCGGACCATAATAAAAAACTCGTTTGCCATTTTGGAGTTGCTAAATTGAAGTTATGAATTTTGACAGAAAATTCATAATCACCATCCCCGAAAACCATCACATACTAATTTTGAATAGAATCGGACCATAATAAAAAAACTCTCTCGCCATATTGCAGCCGCCATTTGTTTTCGATAACAATTTTTTTCATATTGTGTTGTCAAGGGGCAACTCCCTCAGCTCTCTTTTTACTGCATTTCCCTTTTTGTTGTACTCAGGAAGACCCGTAAATGCAACTATATACAGATACCTATTATTATTATCATTATTATATTATTAACTCATGCAATAAAATTGCATCGTCATCCAGCTCTGAGAAATGTTTGATGTGAGTTTAAAATCAATCACAAAATTTATTTTAAATACATTATTATTACTATTTTATGTGAACTTGACATGCAATAATGTTGCATACCTTGTCATCCAGTTCTGAGCTATTTTCAAATTTCGAGTCTGCTGATCATCTGAAAAACATCATTATTATTGAATTATTTGAAAATGTTATGCAATAATATTGTATTAACATCCAGCTCTGAGCAATGTTCATAATTTTAAATCTCTAGCTCATTGGTAAGTTAGTTTAAAATCGATTACAATTTTATTTGAACATATTACACAATAATATTGCATAGTCATCCAGTTCTGAGCTCTATTTTCAAATTTCAAGTCTCCAGCTCATCGGACGAACATTATCATTATTGAATCATTTCAACACGTCATGTAATAATATTGCATTGTCATCCTCTGAGCTATGTTCGAAATTTCAAATCTCTAGCTCATTGGGAAGTTAGTTTAAAATCGATTACAATATTTCTGTTGAACAAAAAAATATTGTGTTTTGAAGAGAAACATTCTCAATTGAAAATTGAACCAATACATGACTCCTCTGTATTGGTTCAATTTTCAATTGAGAATGTTTCTCTACAAAACATGAAACCCTTCCAAGAGAGGTTATCTTGTACGATGGAAAACAGCGACTAAATTCCAACTTTCAGTCGCAGATGATTCCACAACTGACTTTATGAACATCCTGTTCATATTTTCAATGAAATCAAAAAAATATTATTATTTTCTTGCATGTCTCTTGTAGGAACATCTATTCTCCATTCCTCTACGGTATAACCTCAAAACACATACTAACATTTACTAATTAAATCCCATCATATCAAAAACTCCCAGCCATAACCTAAATATCCTCAAAAGAAAAAAAGAACACCTGATCTGGTGAAATTGACACCGGAAGGAGTCAGAAAATCAAAAATCAACTTAGAAGAAGAAGAAAACATTATTATTATTATTTTATATGAACATATAATGCAATTATATTGCATAGTAATCCAGTTCTGAGCTATGTTCAAATTTAAAGTCTCCAGCACATCGGATAAATATCATTATTAATAATTAAATTATTATTAAATCATTTCAACATTTCATGCAATGATATTGCATAGTCATCCAGCTCTGAGCTATGTTCAAAATTTCAAATCTCTAGCTCATCGGATAATTATTACTATTAATTTATTTCGACATTTTATGTAATGATATTGCATTTTCATCCAGCTCTGAGCTATGTTCCAATTTCAAGTATGCAGCTCACCGGATAAACATAATTATTATTGAATTATTTCAACAGTATGCAGCAATATTGCGTTGTCATACATCTCTGAGCTAGGTATGTTTAGAATTTCAAATAACTAGCTCATTGGAAGTTACTAATCGATTACAATATTTCTTACGAACAAAAAATATTATTATTACTATTTTATTTCAACATATAATGCAATTATATTACATAGTGATCCAGCTCTGAGCTACGTTCAAATTTCCAGCTCATCGGATAAACATTATTATTATTAAATTATATCAACATTTTATGCAAAATATTGCATTGTGAGCTATGTTCAAAATTTCAAATCTCTAGCTCATTGGGAAGTTAGTAATCGATTGCAAAATTCAAAATCACACCCTAACAAAAAAACAAAACGTAGGAAAGTCGACCTGTATCAGGATCTTTCCTAAAATTATTCCGTAGTTTATCAACGCACTATACTATACTGTAGTAAGAAAGTAATTTGAGAGTATAATGAGCAGTGAACTGATAAATAGGTATCCATTTGAGAGACTAAACGCTCGTTTCTAGAATTATCAACTACAATGATAAATATCAACTACGCGCCTTCACAAACAACTCGATAAACAACCAGATTAGTCCTCATCTTAACAACGATTTCATCAGCTTTTATCCACCTCACGCATGTTGTCAGACACCAGCTATCAATGATTAATTTATCATCATCAAGAATAGTAGTTATGTAAAACGTGTCAGACTTGAATTGATGATAGAATTACGTATTTCACTGGGCCAAAAATATTCTCTCTAGCTGCCTCGCCTAACTGCTATCGCCTATCGAACAATAAAGCTAATAAAAAAAAAACGGAAAATACTGTTAGGCGCACGAAGTTACAAACCGGCAACGCTGGTCTTACTAGCCGAATGCAAACGAGACTGAACGATGCTTCGTTTGTGATGTGATTTGACTAATTTGTGATGAGTTTTAGGTTATATCTTTTTGGTATCTTCGATTTGGGAAGGTTTTTCAGAGTGTGATGTGTTTGACAGTGTGTAGACTGTGTAGTGAATTGAGGAAATAACAGAGATATGGTCAGAATGTTCAGTGTCAATTTATAAGGTTACCTATGGCTTTAACGTATTATAAATGCGGAATCAACTAACAAGTAAGGTAGGGTACATATTATTATGTACCTACTCATGATAGGGTAGGAAGGGCTGTTGGCATTACTTGTGGAATGTGCGCGAAATATCTAGGTATGGAAATATTTGAACTCCATAATAATCACTATAGGTATGAATGCTGATAAACTGGGTAAGTACTAGCATACCTTAGTAGTAACCAATAATGACGTCACATTACTCTTGTGATTGAGTTTTAGAATGAATTTTGGGAATGTGTAGATAGGTAGGTATATCATCACTTTTTGTACTGTCTTTGAATATGACGTTTGTAATAGCTATAAAGAGTGTTAAAAGATGACGTTCACAGAGTAACGTGAAAGATATTTTTCATTTTTTCGAAGCAAATGAAAGTAACAGAGGTCTTAGGTAGGTACAATCATTTAATTTTTAAATGAACTTCCAAGTGTTATGTTCCTGACAATACCAGAACTTCATAATAAGAATGTAATAGGTAATAATAATAATGATGTGAATTTGTAATTTCAAGTTTCACCTTCTTTCATTCGTCCGAAAAATCTGAAGTTTGAACCAATGACAATACCAGTATTTCGTAATGATAATGTAATATTCAATAATAATAATGACAATAATAATATGAATTTCTAAATTCAATTTTCACCTAGTTCCCGTCGTCCGAATAATCTTAAATTCGGCACACATATCAAAGACCGACGACAGTACAAGAATTTCATAATATTAATGTAATGATAATAATAATGATGAGAATTTTTATGAGAAAATTATTATGATGTTATAGCTATTAGTGAATGCGGCGATAATAAAAATGTAAGAGAAAAGCACTCCACGCCATATTATTAGCATCGCCATATTATTGCATGATATGCTAATAATATGATAATAATAGTGAAGATTGTCTGCTCAGAAAAATTTTGCAATCGATTTTTTGAATATGGCTTCGATTAGATGACAAGGCAATATTGCAGCAAAATCATAATGTTGAAATATATAATTATAATAATGGTAACGAAATGAGACCCACATGTACTAATTAATAATGCCAAATTGTGAATAATTTGTAAATTTTTTTGGTCAGCAAATATTCAAACATTGAAAAAGGAAACATTCTTAATTGAAAATGTATCTAAACATGACTTCTCTTGAAAATAAAACTTTCGAGAAAATTTAACTTACTTACTTTATACCTAATATCTAACAGAAAACAACTACATTCCGGCAAAAGCCAGGCTGGACATTGAACTATATCTGATAGATATTGTGTAAAGACACTGCATACCTACATAACTTTAAAGAAAAAATCCGAAAGTGAACATTTGCATTTTCATTCAGATTAGTTGAAATGAAAAGAAGATATTTTTTTTGTATTATCTTACAGAAAACAACTACTTCCTCAGCTTAAGCCAAGTTGGACATTGAACTACATCTGATAGATATCGTGAAAAAAACTTAAACATAAAAAAAATCTGAAATTGAAACTTTGCATTATCATTCAGATTGTTGATTATTTCTCAAATGTCCAGTATCCAGTGGAGATTCATATACCGGGTGTCCGCGGAAAGTGGCTCGTCCCCATCACTTTTTTGTTTCTTATGATAATGGAATGAAATTTGGACGATCTGTATACAAGATAAAACTGCATATTTTGACAAGTGGCTTCATGCAACTTCCGCTTTTACCAGTGACATCAAATTTAGATTTTTTAATGGGACATTTGGGAAAAAATACAACTTTACTTGTTTTCAGTCAAAATGTATCTGTTATGTAGAATTTAGTTTTGGAATTTGTGTTTCTAATTTATGTCAAATGGCAAAATGGTGGCTTGTGGGGTGGGTAAAGAACATCATTTTGTTACCAATAATGAGATACCGCACACTTTCTTTGAAAAACATGAAAAGATTACGTTAGATATTTCCTGAATGAAGCAATTTTTGAGGTAAAAATTGAATTCAATTGCATATTAACTTGTAAGCAACACAACTTATAAAACAAAACGCTTAATCCAAAAGCTAATAACATTACTCCAATACATATCAATTTTACTTTTGCAGAAGCGAGGTAAAATGAGATGTCGACAACTGATTTTTTTTATGATTTGTTTTGTCAGATGTGTTGGTTACAGGTTACTCGATGCATTTAAATCTCATTTTATCATTAAATAATGCTAAATATATCCTAATTTTTTTAAGTTTACGAACAGAAGTTTGTTTGAAACCTTATAGTGTGAGGTATCAAATTAATCGGAATAAATTAATCTTTTTTCCTAAACCGACGAGCCACCATGTGGCCATTTGAAAAAAATTTGTTGATTTAAATGTAAAGATTCAATTTCAAATATAACATCCTACATTTTGACAGAAAACAGCAAAGTTGTATTTTCCCGAAATAGAGCTTGTAACGTATTCCTTCACCTACCCGGTGTGGAGATACGATCGTGGGATATTGGAAGTAACGAGGCCTTCGAATACTCAATAAAGTCGTATTTACTTATAGAAAAGTACAGCAATAAAAATATATATTTGACAAGTGCCAATAATTTCTATCTGACAAATCGTTTCAAAAATAACAAGATTAAAAAAGTGAACTGATTCTATATATAGGGTTCGCAAATTTTAACATTCTCCCACCTCGAGTCACTGTTTTGGTAAATGGGACTCGACCATATTCATTTGTAAACCTTGAAGGCGGTTTAACTTTTCTGCCACATCTCGTCGTCACATCTTCTTTGGGAAACTCTTGTTTTCTCTCTTCTTGCTCCAAACCGGCTAGTCGGCTTCCATTACGTTTCAATTTCTTCTTGAAGTCTAGCTTAAGTTTAGAGTTATCGTCGTTCTCTTCAATTTCTAGGGGATACAGTCCTTGTATTGGTCGTAGCAAACTTCCTGATGATGTTTTCAATTTGACAAGTCGCATTCTTCCGTCTTTTCCAGTGAATACCTCCTCTATTTTACCCAAAGGCCAATCCAGTCTCTTCAAGTTCTCGTTTTCGATCAGGTAAACATCTCCAATTTTTGGATTCAGTGGTACATACAAACTTCCTTGATTTCAGTATAAGGGTACTCAGATATTCGGTTCGGAATCTCTTTCTCAAATGGTCCAGGATCTTTTGACGATACCTCAAATGCTTTCTCAACGACTGAGCATCAATTTTATCCAAATCTGGTGTGCCAACTTCTTTTATTTCATTCAGGAACATTGCGGGTGTCAAGGGAAAAAGATCGTTACTATCTTCTGAAACATACGTCAAAGGTCTCGAATTCATGATTGACTCACAATCGCAAACTACAGCTGAAAGTTCTTCATATGATAATGAAGTCTTTCCTAGAACTTTTCGCAGTAATTGCTTCAGGATTCTAATCAGTCTCTCCCACCAACCGCCCCACCAAGCTGCGGTTGGAGGGTTGAATCTCCAGTCGATTCTTTGGGTCACACTATATTCTTCAATCTCTTTCCAGTCAATTTTAGACAGAGAATTGTAGGCTCCAACAAAATTTGTGGCGTTGTCGCTATAAACTTTCATAGGTCTCCCTCTTCTTGCTACAAACCTCCGAAATACTTGTAAAAATCCATCAGCAGACAGTGTACTTACTAATTCCAGATGAACTGCTCTGTATACGGCGCATGTGAATAAGCAAATCCATACCTTAACATTTTTGTGAAGAAACAGGGGACCCGCGAAATCAATACCTGTTATCGCGAAAGGGGCTGCATCTCTAACACGAGATTCTGGCAAAGCTACAGGGTTTTCTACCAATTTCTTAGAATTAAATCTACGACAAATCACGCATTTGGAAATAACGGATCTAACGGTTTTTCTACAGTTCAGAATCCAAAAGTGCTCTCTGAGTATGCAGAGCAATCCTTGTACTCCGACATGACAATTCTTGACATGGTGAAAATAAATCAATTTGTCCACTATCGAATGTTTGGATGGCAAAACAATAGGGAACAAAAAGTCGTGGGAGTCTTTTCTCTCACTTATCTTCGTCTTTATTCTTAGTATCCCTTTTTCATCTCGAAAGGGACATAAAGACACAAGTCTCTTATCTTCAGAATTGTAAAAACTTTGTTTCTGAATTGAATGCATTAGTACCAGTTCTGCCGTTTGGAATTCTTCTAGTGACAAATTTCCTTTCATGCGTTCGTTCGAATGGAGACAGTTGAAAGTGAATCGCCTAATCCATCCAAAAAGTCTAACTACCTGTTGATATTTGGAAAAATACTTGTAAAAGTCAGAGAAATCATCCTTACTACAATACAAAGAGGACACTGCAGAATTTTTTCTCTCTTCGATAATGTCGTTTTCACAAATTTCATACTTTTGAGAAGGCCATTCTTCAGTTTTCATGAGCCATTTTGGTCCCTCCCACCATCTCGTATCTAACAGCTGTTTAGGCGAACAGCCTCTAGAAGGGAGATCAGCGGGATTCATCTGACCTGGAACATGATACCAATCATTTTTGGAAGTCAAAGTTCTAATTTCTTCAACCCTATTCCAAACAAAAGATTTCCACTGATCTTCTCTCTGAATTCAACTAAGAACAGTGGTGGAATCGGTCCAACAATAGACTTTCATTATAGGTTTTGCAATATTTTCCAGAACTGACTTCAACAACCTTGCTCCTATCGTTGCAGCCAACAACTCCATTCTGGGAATTGTAAATTTTTTCATAGGTGATATCCTATTTTTGGCCAAGACTAATTGGACCTGGACATTTTTATCTAGTTAGCCTAGACCAGTTCCCTGCATAAACAAAATATTGCGTTACCATAGCAACGAACAATAACTTAGAAGTGTCAGTGTAAAGTTTGACGTCAAAAAAGTAAACCAGGTTACGCAATAAATTAAAAGAAAAAGTATGTCCACCGAAATTGTAAAAATCGAAAAATTGGAGTATTGAGCCATCATCAAGCACCTGTATTTGAAAGGGTTAAGAGGTAAGCAGATTTATGAAGATATGCTTATTATCCTTTGTGATCAATGTCCTTCGTATACGACCGTGAAAAATTGGACTGCAAGCTTCAAAAGAGGTAAATTTTTTATTGAAGATGATAACCGATCGGGAAGGCCAGACCGTCGAATTGGGCTAAAACAGATATCTGAAGCACTGAATATTTCATATGAACGCGTTCATCATATAGTTCACGTCAATTTGGACATGAGAAAAATTGCTGCAAAATGGATACCCAAATGTTTTAATGTTGACCAAAAGCGTGCAAGGGTAGTTCGATCTGTGCTCGATTTGAAAACGATGTAGACTGTTTTAACTGAATTGTTACTATGGATGAGACTTGGGGACATTTCTACGATCCAGAAACAAAGCAACAATCGATGGAATGGCGACACTCCGGTTCTCCAAGACCTAAGAAGTTTCTTTTCCAAAAATCTGCTGGAAAAGTTCTTGCTTCACTTTTTTGGGATTGCCATGGAGTAATCATGATTGATTTTTTGGATAAGGGTAGAACAATAACTGGAGATTACTATTCGACATTACTGACCACTCTACGGGAAAAAATTAAAGAGAAAAGACGCGGAAAGCTATCCAAAAGTGTTTTGTTTTTGCAGGACAACGCCCCTGCACACAAATCTCATGTTGCCATGCAAAAAATTCGTGATTTAGGGTTTGAATTACTAGTACACCCCCCTTATTCACCAGATTTGGCTCCGTCCGACTCCTCTGTCCGTCTGTTTCCTCAACTGAAAAATAGTTTAAAAGGTCGTAAATTTTCTTCCAACGAGGACGTAATAAAAGCTTGGAGGTCTGGTTTCTGGGCAAGAAGAAACATTTTTTTTGAAAGGTCTAGAGACGTTGCAGGTTCGCTGTAATAAATGTATCCAATTAGGAGGAGAATATGTTGAGTAATAAAATATTTTGACATTGAATTTTTGTTTGGTTCTATAGTAGGCTAAGAGTTTTTCAATATATCCTCGTACATATATATGTTATTGAGTGAATATACAAAATGGTATTGTGTCTTAATTAGGTTTTTATTTATATGTTCTATTGACTGCTCTGCTACAAAAATGTATATTTTTGAACAAATACTTTGAGGTATAATGTTTCAATTGTTATTAATTATGTTCTTTTCACATGCTTCGTTACAAAAATTCATATTTTTAAACAATAAAGCTATTTTTGACTTTGACTCTGACATTTATTATTATTCATTATACGAAGCTATATTTTCGTTATGTTGAATATTTTTTTGAATCAAAATACTTAATGAAAATTCAAGACACGTGTAGGTACTGCATGGTAATGTAATTTGCTTCCAAAAATCTATAGAAGTGAAATTATAGAATATACATGATTATTTATTTACGCTGATCATGATTATAACTATTTGAGCTGTTTTTCGATGGAATGTATGTATTTGGAATTGACTAATATTCATTAATATATACTTACAGTGCGGCTTTTTCAGCCCATTTCCCCCCCGTTAACTTTTGAATGGTATTACCGATGCTTTACTTTTAAAAATAAAAGACAGCGTTATTGTTCAATAAAAGAGGTGGGGGGGAACATCAATTTGAAAATTTCAAATATGAATTGAATTCTCTCTTCAACGATGTGTCACTTGACCCCCCCTGCCATTTGAAATGTTTAAATTGAGGTGTCCCCCTCCCCCCAACCCCTCTATCAAGCAATCACACTGTGTTTTATTTCAAAAAGTAGTTTCGGTGATATTATTCTATAACTTTTATCTTTGATGTTTTATATATCTTTTACTTAATTACATTTTTTGATAATTCAACATATTTTATTGTTAGTACAATTTACTTTGCAATAAATGTGATGAGTTAAAACAAAAATGAGAAATTATCTGATCAAATATATCTCAACCATCGTTTACTGAATCAGAAAAGTTTTTAAATTTTCACTAAAACTTTTTTAGTTTTGGAAAATTCAACTCGTTGAATTCTGAGATTTTTCCTCGATGAATAAAGCACGAGGGCTACAACCTTTATTTAATCCATATACACATTTAAAATTCAGTTTTTCATTACCGCTTATTGTATTACTGTATAATAATTCACAGACACTAAAACTGTTTTTTGTACTTTTATTTTAAATACCGGCCAAATTTCTGAATTCTTTGATGATTGTGTTTTAATCCTACACTATTTGATTTTATTGAAAATTGTAATATACATATATTGTTATTACCAGGCTGTTTTTTTAAATCCACTCCTCTTCCTTTTTCCTGTGTTTACCATGGAAAAATCAAGTTTAATACAGTTATAGTCTAGAAAGACAAAAACTGGAATGATTTCAAATAGAAAATTGTAAAAGATTCAGAAGGTTTGAAAAGGTGGTTTGATACCCTGCATAGAAAAATCGATAGGCCTCAGTTCAGGAGTACGAGATGGCCATTTAATCCTTTTGATCTAACTACATTCGTACAATTTCGGAATAATATGCAGTCTTCTGATAAGGAATTAAATTTATAGGTCGCTTTAGTTTTTCAAATTCCAGAATATTCCTTACGGACCTCGGGCATATGCCATTATCAATTATTGCTAATGGCAAATCCAACTTTCTATACAATATCCAACTTCGCTATAATAGCACTGTTTGATTCCATAGCCTCGCAAAATCAAGATATCAATACTTTTCAATTCACTCAGGAACACCATAACAGACAATAAAAAAACTAAGCGTCACAGAGAAATAATATTGACATCTGTGGACATTTGTAGATGGACACGAAAAAATATTTTCGCTTCAAATATGCTTTAAACTACACTACGCTTATGTAAATGAACCCAAAAAAATGTTTGCAGTAAAATTTCAATTACAGCCATTCTCACATGTTTCTGAAAATAAGTAAATTTCAAAGCTACTCATATTGGCGCTCTTTGTGACGTACTCTCCCGAGCCCAATCAGCCAAAAGGCTTATTCTAATCGGGTTGATATTGAGGTGAAACGGCAATGCTATTGGTTGCTAGGAATTGCCGGGAGAGGACGGCAGAACAATATGCAATGGCCCGAGAAAGAAGCCATTTGAATTTTGTCGCCTTTAAAAAAAGAAAATTGCCAAACAGAAACTTTCGTGTTCGCGCTTATTGTATCACTGTAATAGTGAATTGCTAATCACCTAATTTATTTGACAATTGAAGTTGCCTTATTGTTTAAAAGTTTCTCTATGGCTATCGAGAAAAATTTCCGTAGGGCATCTACTTTCCAATGATATTATGAATGTCGTTGATATTCAGAATTTCATAAGAATTTTTTTTTCAAATATTCAGGTGGTTCTTTCATGGGAATTTCCAGTATAAACAAAAATGGTACATTACGTGTCAGTTTAGAAATCCTGGAATAGTTGAAGGATCATTTTCGATGACGATAGAACTAGGAGTTAAACCTGGAAGGAAAGTTACACGAATCAATAATTACTGTGTTTTGATTACTTCTGGGCAGTAAAGACCAGTCCTGATACATTTTTGAGATAAAATATATTAACAGCATGAGACCTACTGAAAGAAGAGCAATATTGTTCGAATGACGGAAAAATCGAAAAAATGGAGACGGGTTGAACGGTGTGAACTTTTAGGGGTTGAAAGCGTTTTCACGGTTTTTCGAAAATTGCAACGAAAGTTGACCTCCTATCGAAAAAAGTTGAATGGCAAAGTAGTTGATAATGAGAAGATCTAGACTTTTTTTATCTAATATTTTTTCACATAACTTCAAATTTCTTGGGAAAATCTGAAAACCCAATTTTTCATTAATTCATTTTTTTTTCGCTTAAAAATCAGTTTTTTTTTCACGAAATTTGGTGGAAATATAATTTATTATGTTTCGAGTGAGCAGTAATTTTTTTGTAGAGGAATACCGATTTTTCCTTTTTTTTTTTCGCTAAATTCCGAAAAAACGACCTCATTTTCAACTGAAAAGTTTCAAAGATTTCTTTTTTTCAAGCTCGCCAGCCGCGAGTTTTTTCGTTGAAGCGTCTACTCTTAGATTATGTTTTAAAATCGTGAAATATCGCTTTCAACCCCAAAAAGCTCTCCCCCTTTCACCCTTCTCCAATAAATTTTTCCGTCATTCGAACAATATTCTGCTCCTCTTCCAGTAGGTTTCAGGCTGTCAATAGTTTTTTCCCGCTTTTATATTTTATGTTGTCCACCAGCACTGGTCTAGTAGAGTTAATACTTAGATCTTCTAGCTCAAAGGTGCCTTAAAAAGCATAATTGATGTGAACATTCTCTTGAATATTTTTTACCCTTGCTGCATAATCCACCTATATCTAGAGCAAATATAATTCCATTTTTTTTTCAGGAAGTACATTTTTCTGCGGAAAATGTGGAAAACAATACAAGAGCAAGAGAACATTGCGCCAGCATGACAGATATTATTGTGGCACGCAGCCAACATTTCAATGTTCTCAGTGTTCCTACGTTGCTCAAACTCGTGGAAATCTTCAAAGACATGAGATTTTGCTTTCTCACGGTGACAAGAAGAAAAAAACTCGTAATGGCTCAAGGAAAACTTTTTAATTTTTCAGTTCATCATTCTAGGGGCCAGTTGTAAAGATCCAGTTAAACTGCAAATTTACTTACCAGTGGTTTAGAATGTGACTTTATATATATTTTTTTACCTTCAAACCTTTAGTCAGTAGATCCGGAGTTTAACCTGAACGTATACAACCTGCCCTAATAGTTAAAGAAATGCCTATTTGATTTACTTACAGGTAAGGAAACCGTCTGCTGGGCATGAAATAGCATTCTTGATCTTGCCCCAAGTCGCCTGGATGTAACCAGTCAGTTTGTGACCGTATGCTGTTTTCATATTTCGGTAGGTATGGTGCTGAACATACCTTCTGCCAAGTTTGACCCTCGTACGAGGTCAAGGTCCAGAGTTATGTCAAAAAACCGTTATTTTTGAAAATCGCGGTTTTTTCAGCATAAACCTGTCGTAGGTCAAACTTGGCAGAAGGTATGTACGGCACCATATCTACCGAAATGTGAAACCATCAGACGGTCACAAACTGACTGGTGTTCAAGCGCTCCCCCCCTACTTGACCTTGTCCTCCATAAATTCTAAAAATACATCCAGGCGACTTGGGGCAACACCAAGAATGCTATTTCATGCCCACCAGACGGTTTCCTGACCTGTCAGTAAATCATACAGTGCGCATCATAAGTGCTACTCCCCCCTATTCAACTCGTTACGTTACTCGTTAGGAAAATCGCCGAGGCAAGTCGATTTTTGATTTTTACAGTGTACATTTTTGTATGAATAGTTCACCCCTAATTTCATTCCTTACTGATGGGGATGAACCCTTTCGAAAAATTTAAATAGCATGGGGTGGTGAGTGATAGCTCATTTGAAAGGGGGGGGTTTATTCTCTATTCAACCGTGCAAAGAATTACACCACAAACAGGAAGGCAACTAAACTAACACTAACTTTTTCTGTTATTACAATAACTGTTCAAAATGTTCCCCGTTTACCTCCTGGCATAAATAGAGTCTATTTTTAGTTTCAGTCCTGACGCAAAGTTTCTCGAGTAATTGTTGCACACACTTCCGTAATCCGCACACGCAACTCCTGAATAGAGTGACACTGAGTCTTGTTTAATTTAGATTTTAGGTAACCCAATGGAAAAAATCTAAAGTAGTTAGATCTGGTGATCTTGGAGGCCATTCCACAGATCCTTGGCGCATGAACAGTTTTCAATCAATTCCTCAAAGCAACTGCAAAATGAGGAGGAGCTCCATCTTGTTGCAGAATAATTTTCATATCAAATTCGTCTACATTATTTCCGACAGTTGCCACTATCAGTGGATCTATCACTGTTTCCAGCATTTCCAAATAGAGGGCACCAGTCAGATTTTCCTCAATGAATAACGGACCTATAATGTGGTCACCCAGTATTCCTGCCCACACATTAACTTTTTGTGGAAACTGGGTATGAGTTACGCGAAAAAGTCGAGGATTTTCATCGGACCAGTACCTCACATTTTGTCTATGTTTTGAAAAAAAGTTACCTCTTCACTGAAACAAATGTGTTTCATATAGCTGGGATTTTGCAAAATATTATTAGAGATAATTTCAAAATATTCTAGACGGCGGTCTGGATCATCGTCCGTCAGTTCATGAATCATTTTTATTTTATAAGGATGAATTTTTTTTTTTTAGAACTCTCTATACAGTCATCTGCGAAACCTCACAATTCAAGGCAACAGTTCTACTCGATGAGGACGGATTATTCACAAACTCGCTCATAATATCCACTTGTTTATCTTCCCCAGTAGCTGGTCGCCCAAAACGTTTTTTATTTTGCTCACTGCCGTTTTAATAAAAAAATTCCACTAACTGTTCGAAATAATGTCTATCAATAGGGCGATCTGGAAAACGTTCATTGAACATTCGTACAGCCTCATGATAATTGCGATGAGCCTTACCAAAAATAACAATCGCTTGCCATTTCTCATTTAACACACGTGGTGCAACCATTGTTTGGAGATGAATAGCAATCAAAACTAACAGCTAGAATACACTGACTCGCGCTCTTCTTGTTTCTTGTGTTGACCATTTATCCCCAAAAATACAAAAACGTACAGTTAATATCTAAGCAAATAAGTTTCACTTGACGTCCGATATCATACAGGGCTAAATTTTTAATTCTAATGGTGAGTGAGCTAGGTTAATTTTCATTATTCTCAAACAAGAATAACTCTTGAATTAATATGGCAAATTTAAATTATCTTGCACGGTTGAATAGAGAATAAAACCTCCTGTCAAATGAGCTATCGCTCAGCACCCCATGCTTTTTAAATTTTTCGAAATGGTTGCTCCCCTCCAGTAAGAGATGAAATTAGGGGTGAACTGTTCATACTAAAATGTACATGGTAGAAATAAAAAATGGACGTGTCTCAGCGATTTTCCTAAGAATCCAGTAACGAGTTAGATAGGGGGGTAATACTTATGATGCGCACTGTATAGGCAGCTCTTCAACTATAAACAACGTAGATGGAGTGAAGAGTATCATTCATTATTATCGTTGATAGAACAAGCTTGAACATGAACGATGTTCTTTATTTCACAATTTTGTTCACTATCAGTGTTTTAGGATAGGTTTTACTAATGTTTTTCTCGCGTTAAACGCTTTGGGTTACCCTATAGTAGTTAATAAAATTATTTCATGATTGCTCTTGTGTTTTTTTTGTCGCTCCACTGACTGGTTAAGATGGGTTGAATATTTCTTTGCCATCTTTTTAACAACGAATTGAGTTGGTGATTTTGAAATCTTTATTTTTTTTCAATAATTTGAGGAATAGTGGTAGAAACAATGATATTGCTAAAATCAATGAAAAATTTTCCATGGTAAACTGGAATTTAGATTATTAGACCTTGATCATGAGTACCCCGAGGGGTACCATGAATGAAGTTGCACTTAAATGACTTATCACAATTTGACTCTCATTTAAACAATGGTGGGATGAAGAAGTAAAAATGGTTACGAAGAACACAGATGAAAGTTATATAAATTACGTTATATTCCTCATTATCATCTCTGTAAACCAAGGTGAATTTATAACTTTTTTATGGGGACAGCTCAAAATATAGTTGAGTGCAAGCAGAGTCGATACCTACAGTTGATTTTCATAATGACCTTTCAACTGCCAATAAGTCTACCTAATTTTTGGATTTTACATGATCTGAGTTGATTCTATCCTACTTAAGAAAGAAACAAGGTGTCCTGCCTTACCAAGTTGGTGCTCATTGCCATAATCCTATACAATAGGAATAATTGGGTGGAAAATCAATCACAAAACAACTACTTTCCTGGCTGATACCACGACGAACGTTGAATTACATCCAATGAATTTCCGTGCAGAGATCCTACAAGGCTACCTCTGCAATTGCTAGTTGCATGGAAATGTTAATTGAAACAATTGGACCACCTATAGATCGATTTCGGGGTGTTGCCCCTCATCAGTATAGGGTAGGTCTTTCCAGACAATAACTAATTTCTGCAACAAATGGTTCAATTATTTAATTTATGTCAAAACAAAAGCTAAGACCGAGCTCGTAGTGTAGCTTTCACTAAACCACGAGCGCAATCTCAACTTCTGCCTCTCAACCGAAGCAATACCCTAGATAGTCGGTTAAACTTAAGAACTTTTCTGTATACATCATAATTAGCCGGGAATAGTTCACTAGAATTCAGGTTCAGGCCACGTCTCACTGATAGCAATCATGTTATATTCGCAATTACTCACATTTGGTGAAAATGTATCTACTTTACTGTGTAGATCTCTAACATTCTGGTAGTAGATGGAAATATCATCACCATTGTTACTGTTGGGCACTTCTAGTTTGTTGAAACAATTCTTCATTGTCCATAATTATTTTTATAGGGCGAATCCTGGAGTTAGTAAATTAACCCAATCTAATGGGTTTCACATTGGTTATTGACCGATCGGGTGCCACTAAATTCAATATCTCAGTTACTTGTCTTTTATCACTTTCAAATTTTTCAGCTGGTGAATTGCTTGCTTCTGGCTCTGGAACATTGAAATCACTATATTGGTTTTTCGTTTTTGGCGTTCGGTAATTTCGGAGATAATGTCTTCGAAATCATACGCTTCCGATTTAAAGTAGCGTGCATTATCAGATTTCAATTCCTTGACATTATGTTGAAGATTCAAAATTAGGGCTTTTAGATCTTTCAAATCATTTCTAATGGCTCTACATCCAACACAGGACCAATCGTAACCCCTGTTGCCATTTAGTATGCGAACTTCGTTCGCGGAATTGTCCACACATGTGTGTTTAAATCTTTCCTTACACACACTGCAGGTAACCATAAGATTGGTAACACATAGTTGATGACACCATTTGCATCGAACTTTAGCTGGCATTATGAATTTTCAATATTGAGTATTAATTATAAGGTTACTACTTGATGCGCCACTGGCTGATTCTTGAGTAGTTTGCTACAAAGCGATAAGAATCACTTCGTCACTTGTTGAGGTTGGAAATATTTGTAGCAAATATCACTTCAATTACTTTGAAAGCTCACACAAACATGCACAGTAATTACAAAAGCCTCATGACTTGGATGCGAGATCACTGTTGCCATCTACATGTCGCATCTATTTGAATCCAATATGAATCCCATAAGGTTGGCTAACTATCTTACTTCTGTATAAAAAATGATTTTAGTCTCAATCATAATCATAAGAATTTGACCTTCAAAGTTGTCCATTTTCAATTTTTATGTTCATGATTAGAACGACGTGCACAACGCGCATGCGCGTCGACATCTATATGAAAAATGACTAAATGACTATTTGTTTTGACTTGTTATCCTTGTTACTTGTTATTGTTCATTGTGATTCGGAAAAAAAAATCGAGCCAGGAAGAGGGTATATATACTTTTATTGAAATGATTGAAAAGTGTCCCCTCTTTTGGGATAAAAAGACACCGTCATTAGTGTTGACATCAATCAATTTTTTATTCTCGAACTAATGACCGTGTTGCATAAATATAATTTTTTTTTTGAGACAACGGATTAGGACTGTGATAGTAATTATGACTATAATGATACATTGGCCCTGATACTATTCATATCTGGGGGCAGGCAATGGAATAGCTTCGAACCTATCAAAAAGGGTGACTTTTGAAACAACGTTCTGCGATGTTGTAGTTTTATACGATTTACATTTCTATTTGGATAGTTGTAACACATGGAGTTGGTTTCAAAACCCCTTCTCGCGCTCCTTTACACAAAGCATAGAGCTATAAATGTAAATTGATTGTATTGGTAAAATGGTTTTTCTTGGAAAACGGTCTTGCATGAATCTGTATTATTAGCTTCTGAGCTGTGAAAGCTCGAGTTATATTTATTCCATTACCAAACAGAAAACTAAATTTACCTTTACGTGGTAAACATCTTAAAGATTCTTCTCAGTTCTAACATAATTGTAATGGAGCATAAAGTCTGTTGCTGATTCTCTCACATACGTAATTGACGTGAAACTTCCAACTCGAATCAGAATCAATGTGAATCCCTACAAATTTCATAGTCACTGGTGGATGTAGGACCATTGTTTCCAACATGTATTGGTTGCTCAATATGTTTTTTCGGAAAAATTAAACCAGCAGTTTCATCCGCATTAAAGCGAAACCAGATTGAAAAATTTTCGTCTGTCGTGTTTAGTTTGGCTTGATGTTCAACAAGACTATCAGCTCCTGATAAAATGGAGGTATCATCGGCGAAAAGAGATAATGAGGTTGAAGTAGGTCATTGATATAAATCAAAAAGAGTAAGGGCCAGTTTCACCGGTTCCAGTTAAACTCCCAAGGAAATAACTCGTCCAAGTAATTTGTTTATTTGAAAAAAATTCAATTGTGGTTACTAAATTTTCATCTACGGTGGGAATATGAGATACTCAAACTAAGCGAAACTATGTTTCTAAAAGTGTGTTCCTACCGTAACTCATCAGAATACTCGAATACGCGAATCGAAATATTTTTCATGTTCGATATCTGTAGGTGTACACTAAACTAATTGTAGGTATAATGATACCTACCACTACTGAATCGTTTATCTGAAACAACTTCACTTGGCCTCTCAATAATAACATCAATCGATCAAGTCGATTGGGGAAGTTATCAATTCACTTAGTTAACTTTTTCACGTTCGGGCACGTTCGGGTATTTCCGCAAAATTCCTCCGTTTCAAAAACGGCCTCACACACGGAAAAAAAAATTTATTAGTAGCAAGTAAAATTTGCATACCACCAAGTGAAAATTTGCATACTATATGGGACAAGTACACGCTTTATTAGCCATTAGAAAAATTAGATTCCTGAATTTGATCACTTGCTGTTATTGACGTAATTTCAGGAACGCAATGTAACCTTACGATATTAAACTCTTTACTAGAAGCAAACTTTTTATTTTATAAGCCTCAATCTACGTTTTATTTGCAGTAGGTGCTCAGTTTGATAACTACTAGTGACAAGTAAATTTACCATTGATGAAGAATGATTTACGCTCAAATAACTCATATACTTAAATCTTATAAAAAATATATTAGTTGCTACTATACAGTATTCTACTGCAGTAACATTTTTAGATTATTACAGTAATTTTAGTTTACTTGGCCTTATCATATGAGTCACTTGTGGGTAGTTTATTATTGTCTTACCTTTAATAGCTTTCATTCCATCTTTGGTATCAGGATACAACGGACTCAATTGAAATATGCACTTGCCCTCAGTTTAGAGTTATTAGTTCTTCAAAGAAGGATCATTTGTTTTTTATAAAGCCTTATTTTCAACACATTCGTTTCATTCTTGAATTTGAAATGATATGAAAGTTTCGGTTGCAACAAGTTAGCAATGATTCAGTACTTGCATGGCATATACAGGCTAGCAAAATACACTACTCAAGAAAAACTGGAGAAAGAGATTGCAGTTCCATGACAACATTTTTTCGTGAACTATAAGTTCATGTGGAAAGAAGTATAAAACATTTTGACGGTTTATTTAAACAAATCTCGCCTCTGGCCATACCCTTACTGGATCACCCAGTACAGCCTTCTTTCTTAATTAAAAATTTCGGAACTTCGTTGAATCTGTTTGCATTCATCAGTATGAATACTAGTGCTAATGTCTTTCCTCATTATGATCATAACAAACCCAAGTTATGCATAACATGATGTAGAATTAGAACGTTCTGAAAATTGGAAATAAAAGATGCCTAATGAAGAAATGAAATGAAAATATGTACCATTTTAATATTTTTATTGAAGCAAAACTGTTGTTCAGTTTTTTGGAAAAATTATCCTGATTCTATTATACATAAAATGTCAATATTCTAGAAATGTTAGGTAAAAATCCACATTCTACATACCAACAAGTAAAATACATAAATCAAACTAACACTATTCACACAACTCACAACAGTAATAATAGTATTGTCCAGTTTTGCGAAAATGTTGATGATCAGTGCAACGATTACTACCGATTGATCCCGAACTGGTCGCATATCAACAAGTAGGTGAACAGTTTCATTATCGTAGGAACACCTAGCTCTATTGCAAATAAACTGTTGTATTATGCCCGTAACACGAGTCTCTGTTGTTATGATATACTTTTCAGAAACACAAAGTAGATAAATATGAATATACACTTTTCCAGCGCTAGTAAAATATTGACCTGTCATTATACAAAGTGAATTATCTAATGTTCAAAGCACTTGCTGTATGTAAACAATATTATAGCTTCAAGTTCATGCGTTCAGAATACTAATTTTTTTAGCGACAAAAGATAATTTTTTTTTTAATATAGGTATTAGTTTTCTTACCACAATCGAAAAAAAGTCAGGAAAACGTTTTAATTGGACCATTTTTTTCCGTGCACTTACAGTACAAATACTCGAGACTGACCATAAAGACTACTCAGCAAAAACGACTCAAGTGAGTAAATAAATAATACATCAATGACAAGAGAACTGATACTTTACTGAGTATGGAAAATAATTCCAAAGATAGGTCAAAAAGAAAGTAAAGGCTGAAAAATTATAGATTGAGTTCATGGGGTTACTACGTACTAATAATAATGCACCTATACGTATTCTACCCATAAGTGAACAATTCATATGGCATTAGTAAAGTGGACAATAAAGGGTATTCATGTGGAATATATCAAAATAGGTAAGTAGTGGTCCCATATAGTATTCAAGTTTTTACTTGTGGATATATTCAAGTTTCACTAATGGTATGTAATTTTTTCTTCGTGTAACTAACAAAGAGTTTAGATGGTGAATGACATTCTTTAAATGATATTGAAAGGTTCACATTCTAACCATCAGTTAATTAAACTGAAGCTCAACTGGAACCTGTGAAACTGTCCCTAAAGGTCCCAAAATGAGCCCTGTGATATTGATAGTTACTTTTTCAGGTAATGACTTAGAAGAAAAGGTGCGATTACTTAAAGAAGAAGTGAACTCCGAACTGGAAGACCAATTTGCTTTTGATATTAACGAGTATGACTTGCACTTTGAAGACGAATATTTGTCAGAGTCCGGAGAAGAATATGAAGAGAACCTAACTGTGCAAACCCAATACGATTTACAGGACTGTGATGAGAAATGTGATATGGAGGTATTTCCCAATCGTCATTTTCTACCAAAAATTTTTTGCTCACAAGTGCATTTTGTTGTAGAATGAAAACAAACTACCAACCTCAGCAGAAAATGTCGCAGAGAATGTCGACTTTTCATTTGACGGAAGTGCATCGGGAATAAAGATCCAAGGCAATGAAATATTTTCAGCAATTGATATATTCTCGAAAATTTGGAACGAAGATATCATGAAGCTAATAGTTGATTCCACAAATACCTATGGAGAAGCACTCATAAATAAATCACTTCCTAAGCCTAGGTATTCAAGGAGTCGGAATTTCCCGAAAGTAGATATAAAGGAAATGGAAAAGTTCTTAGGGTTGTGTCTACTCCAAGCACAATTGAAGCCGAATAGTATTCGAGAATTATTTAGTTTCGATCCTTTGAATTACCACGCTGTATTTCCGTTCACGATGAGTGGTAGGCGTTTCGAACAAATACTCCGTTGCTTTTCAATTCACGGCAATGAACATTCGAAAAGCGATAGATTGTTCAAAGGTCGCAGATTACTAGAAATGTGCTCCAAAAACTATCAAGACTTCTTCAACCCGTCCAAACAGTTATCATTAGATGAACCACTACTACTTTCTCGTGGTAAGCTTTTGTTTCCTGAACATAAGACTAACAAAACAGTGAAGTATGAAATAGACTTTCATAGGCTTCGCTCTACGAATGGATATGTTTTGAATATGGAGATAAATTTGAGTGCAGGAGAAAAAGAGCCTGAACAAGACCAGTCAAGAATTGATACTTTGGTGTCTCAGCTGATGGAACCATATCTGGACAAAGGCCATTCTCTATGCATGGATGTATATTATAATAGCGACACTTTGGTAAACCACCTGCATCTAAGGAGAACATCTGTTGTTAATGAACTCAAAAAAGACCGGAGGCATGGCACATCTATAGGAGACCAAATAATTGCATATTATTCATGTCCCAGAAAAACAATTCTGTGGTACAAACAAGTGATATTCTATTCGTTGGATATTTCGGTTTGGAATTCATTCTTCTTGTTTAACAGGGTTACCGGAAAACAGATGACTTTCATAGAATTTAGAAATCAACTGATCAAATCATTGCTAGGCGTAGACCCAAAATTCAAAGATGCTCGTCTTCTGCTCAACTTTGATAGAGTTAATGTTCCTTCAACATCTACCCCGAGGGCGTTCACTGTACCTCCAAATTCAACACCTAGACATTATCAAGAGCCCATTCCCTGTCCACCGGACTACAAAAGGAAGAAATATTTTTTGCGATGCAAACAATGCTACAAGGCGCAACAACGCAAGGAAACCTACTTACGCTGCAAGACTTGTCCTGATAAGCCTGCTTTGTGTGCCGGTATATGTTTCGAGAAGTGGCATGAGTGATGTGAAATAGAATAAATATATTAGTTTGTGAAATATTCTAGATCTTCATAGTGGAGGATCATGTATTTGTATAATGATGCACTGAGGAAAATTTCATTAACTTTTGTTAGAAACCAACTAACCCCAGTAAGAAATTCTAATGGTAGGGGGCAAGCGAGTTATCAACTGTGGCTATAAAGTAAACTCTGTTGATCACAGCTCACTTGGGATCAATAGAAATTATCGCAGGTCGAAAGTTTTTATAATGTAAATACACCAACGTTTTCAATATATTTTTTTCTGTATTTAGTATGTCCCAAGAAATGAGTTCATCAATTTGATCCATACTTATGTAGAGCAAGAGTCACAATCTTTTGTGATAATTTCCTGTTGTCAATCTTTTGCAAAATCAGACGTCACAAGAAAAAATCAACAACTGATAGTTTACAAAGTCCGAGAGCTGATGAACAATTTGGGGTAGGTTCTTGAGGCACTACAGAAAATTTTGTAATTGTCCTAGAAGGACCTCTAAATGAGTTAGTGAAGGTTTGGCTGAAGGGCAGCGGCACCCTAGCTACCCACTAATTTTTTTAAGGGAAATTTCTTCATAAAAAATTTTCAAGGCATTTTGAAATTTTTATAAGTCAGATATTCAAGGAATTGAAAAATCAAAAAGCCAGACCAATCAGTCTGGTCTAAATGCTAACACGACGGTTGCAAAATGTTTTTTTAAACAAAGAAAATAATGTTTTTGAGGCATTGATTTTTGGAAAAAAATATAGTTACTTAAATACAAATTATCTTAAAAAGCCAGATTAATTTGATGGAATTCGTTAACCACCAGATGATCGAGAAAGTCCGAGAGAACAACACTTGGATAGCTTGAGGTGCGAGAGAGAGCATATATCGGCTCTACCTCTCGCTCAAGGTTCCTGCGACGCGATTGGCTCTCGCGAGTCCACGTGACATACAGCGCCCAAGCGTTTTCAAAAATAATTTCTCTCATAATAATAATAATAGTAGTACAAATATTTTTAAAAATAGTACCTAATATAAAAAATAATAATAATGAATAACATGTAAATGCTTTTTGATGATTATAATTTTTTTGTAGTATTTCAAAAGGTCTGACTTTGCCTTTTTGCATTAAATGTTCTTGGAGCTGCGCACTTCACTTTACGAGTTGAAATTATTGAAGTTTCACAAATATTTATTTGTGAGGTGTACGGCCTGAAAAATTCAACAAATATAAATGCAGCAAGCAATATTCCAAAAATTCTGTGAATTATACAGATGAAGCGTTTGGAAAATGTTTGAAAAATTGTGACCCATCTAGGTACCTTGGCTCCATGCAAAGTCGAATTATACCAACAATTATTAAGGTCTCAGTATATAACGAGTGTTTGGCGTTATGCCCATTTGCGTTTTCCTTGTTCATTGAAATCAGAAAAAAATGGTAGGCATCAAAAAGAAAATACGTTGGAATTTCATTGGCTTGAGGGAGAATGCATACCGCAATCCAAATGCTGAATGAAGTGAGTTTTAATTATTAACTGTTTTCTTTAATTCTTGCACTTGCAATTTATTATTTGTTATACGTGATTTAAGTAATACATTTTTCCACATATTATCATTATTTAATCTGGCGTTTTGGGATTATTTGTCTTTAAGTAACTATATTACTGTTCAAAAATCCAAGAGTGCCTCAATTTTTTTTCCTTTGTTTAAGAAACCATTTTGCAACAGTCTGGTTAACATTTAGACCCGACTGATTGGTCTGGCTTTTTGAATCTTTAATTCCTTAAATATCCAACTTAAGCATACAAAAATTCTAAAATGCCTCAAAAACATTTTATTAATAAATACATTTCTATTAAAAAAGGTAATGGGTAGCTAGGGTGCCGCTACCCTTCAGCCAAACCTCAGCTATCTCCTTCAAAGATGATATTTCGGAAGGTCCTCTTGTCTAATGCTTGCAGTAGCTACGTCCTTCAGAAAAAACAGCATAATGCTCTCCTCAACGAGTGAAGAGTGAAATCAACTCTTTCCAACCATTATAGACCCTCATATTAAGTGGGACACACACATCAATTACATCACAAAGAAACTTGGCACAATTCTATATAAATTCAAATTCCTCATTGAAGTCAACAAAATATTATACAATATATTGGTGGAAAGTCATCTCCCATACGGAATTCTATTGTGGGGAACTGCTCTTCGGATACACATAAATCCTCTCGAAGAAATACAAAAATGGTTCCTCAAATTAATCATGATGGTAAACACAAGATATCCCTCCGATTTGTTCTGCGAAGTTCAACCGGAGTTGAACTAGGACCCACTCATGACTTTAACACACGGAGAAAAAACTTATCAGCCCTACCACAGGTAAAAAAACCGTTATTTCAAAGGTCGTATGCATACATTACAAAAAATGCAAAATAATGTCCCTGACATAAAGTGAAAAGAAATATTCTAAGTTTAAGAGAGAAATAATAAATATTTTCTGGAAATAAAAATCGATCATATAGAAATGAGATCGTGAAGAAGCAAAACAACACCAACCATTGATATCCATATTTGTTGAATGTAACAAGCTCAAGTAGGTACTCGAATTTACTTCCTTATTCCATTTATTCTGTGTATCCTTCAGCCTTTTATTACTAGCCAATATGAATTATATCTTGTAAGCGTTTAAAATTTAATTACTAATTTTATAAACTTGTATTATTTCAGTGTTATCTTTTTCTGATTTTATTGAGATGATTTTTATTTATACACACCCGTTTTTATTTTGTTTGTAAATATCGATTTCTACTTTGTTCACTCCTACAAATTATTTATATGTATATTGATTATATTTAATGAATAAAGTTTCTACTGACGATTCAAGTCCCTTGATATCAAAGACATTTGTTCAGTCCTGACTGAGAAAAATACAGATTTGATCTGGCACTCGGGTATAGTATGTTCCTAGACCAGTAGGACCTTGAACCAATAAAAAATTCAAACAATTATGATTTCATATCATACGGCTTCATAAGAGTTGCCTTCAGTTATGACTATTTTTCATACGAGGGGCGCAAGTAAGACTATTGAATGGAACACCCCTATGTATTTCAACACATCTGAATTCTCATTCATTTGGGCTAATTATCACGAGATGGCGTCGCCAAGATATACTGGTCATACCATTTTGAATATAAAATTTCAAAAACACACTTTGAAAGGTTCTCCTAAAATAAAAGAAAACAGAAATTGAATAATGAGTACAATTTATTTCGAAACTGCATATACTATTGTTTATCGTATATTTTGACATCAAGAAGCCCAAATCTGCAAGTGGTCTTGAGAGTGAGACCATCTCATGTTTCTTAGGATCTGACTGAGCTAGAAAACAAAGAGGTATGAGAAAGAAGGTAACAGGTAAACGTTTCTATAAAGCCACGCATATATTATGGTTCGAAATATTTGAAGACACCCAAATTATAACAATATTAGAGCTAAAATTAACATCAAAATAACAAATTCATAGTATGCAGTGTGTTTCACTTCTCATGGAAACGCCCCCGTACCTTCCGTAATTTTTGACGTAAAACCATGGATTTTTCAGTATCGGTAGATACACCAGAAATGAAGGCATTGTGTAGAAGGGATCATCATGCGTGATATACTCTGCACGCCAGCAGCGATGGAACCACCCATTTTTTTATATTCCACTGTGCAGTGAGTTTATTTTTAGTGTATCTATCGATCCTGAGAATTTTAAGGTTTTACGTCAAAAGTTACGGGGGCGTTTCCATGAGAAGTGAAACAAATTAGAATTTTTCAGGACTGAAAATTTTTCAGGAGACAGGTGGATTAGTAGTAATTTGGAGATCCTGAATACGAATCCGCAGGAATTTCAGGCAAATTTTGCACCCTAATATAACTTTCCGCAAAAATGGGTGGTTCCATCGCTGCTGGCGTATAGCACATATCACGTATTTTTTTTTCTTTGGTGTTTTGGCATCGACTGCTATGGTCATTAGCCAATATATATCACGTATTATGATTCTTTTTGTGCAGTGAGTTCATTATTAGGGTATCTATCAATCCTGAAAATTTCTTGCTTCTACGTCAAAAAGTACGGAAGTGTTTCCATGAGAAGTGAAACACTGTATTATTTCAAATTCAAAATTCAGTATATTTGAAGCTACAGATACATTCGAGTTATTCATTATGGAAAATAATGAGCAAGCTGTGTCTTATCATTTTGTTGACAATGCAACTGTCAAACATACCCTGCTCTCAAGTAAAATTTGATTTTTAGGGAACTCTTTCAAAATTTGTGATTTTGATGATGGTTCATTTTCAGGTTTGGAGGGCGAAGTTTTGTATTTTGAATGAAACAGATTTTACCTACTTGCATTTTTTCTTATAAAGTTCATTCATGCTAAACATTATGACATTATGACATGCCAGCGAATGGGATAGCAAACATTTTCTTTGATTTTGCGTAACAGTGATCGATGTTGACGCATAGGCAATTGTTGCATTTTTTTGTAGAATAACAATCCCCATTATGTCTTTGAAACTATCAACACATAGAACAAGTTGAAGATTATCAGTTGTAATACCACTCGTGATTGAATTTTCGCGATAAGTCTGTCGATTCATTTCTGAACGAAACTGAATTGTTTCGAGAAAATACCACTAGTCCGCAGGACGAGTGGTGTTTGCTCGATACAATTCAGTTAAGTTCAGAAATAAAAGACAGACATATGAGATGAATTCAATCACGAGTGCGGATTTTAATTAGACTATTTCACGAACAAAGTGAGAGGTAAACAATCTGAAATTTGTCAGATTTAGACGAAATCGGCAAAAAAGTTATTCTGAGAAATTATTAAAGTTCAATAAACAGGAAACATTGCTTAATTCGATAGAATTCATCCCATATCTGCTCGTTTTCAAATGCGTGCATAGCGTAAGTACTTATATTCGACGTTTAACTGTCACATATACGAAGCTGAAAACACCGAACTTGACAGTCCAGTCAGAGTCAAAAGTCAACTTCGGTATTATCGAAAATCCGAACTTGACTAGAGCCCCTGATTGGTTCATTTGACAAGTGCGTGAAGTAGTTATCATAATGTCTTTCAATTTATTGAATTCATCAGCACGATTATTGGATAGGAAAATAACAAGTGACAAATGATTTTTGAATAATTTAATAATGCTACTTTGCATGATGTTTTATATGATCATCTATTTCAGAGAAACGTTTTGGCATTTCGTGTTCGAAATGCGGGAAGCGATATAACAATAGGCACTCAATGAAAAGTCACCGTGCACAGGAGTGTGGTAAAGTTGCCATACACTATTGTCATATTTGCAGCTACAAAGCTAAGAGGAAATACAATCTGATACGGCATATCAACATAATGCATAAGACATGTGATAAATGACTGGAAAATATTAGTAATTCAAAAATATTGTGGCTCATATGAATAAAGGATTTTCCAAAATGTGCAATTTTCTGTTTCAAATATTTGGTAGTCTTCGAACCGTCTTCATACAACTACGACGGTAACGAATGTCAATGTCTATTATTTTCAAATAATCATCTGTGAATTTTCAGTTGCTACGGACGCCAAAAAATATAGGGGAAAAAATTAACAGCATGAGAAGAGGAGCAAAATATTGTTCAAAAGACGGAAAAAATAAATTGGAGTCGAAAAAATGGACAAGGGTGGAACGTAGGGGTTGAAAGTGATATTTCACGGTTTTTCGCGATTGACAACGGAAGACGACCTCCTATCGAAAAAAGTTGAATGGCAAAGTTGTTGAAAATAAAAAGACCTAAAACTTTTGTTTCAATCATTCAGAGGTTTTTCCACATTACCTCAAATTTTCTGGGAAAATGTAAAAAACTAATTTTTCAGTTTCAAAGTTTTTTCTCGCTCAAAAATTATTTATTTACGAAATTTGGTAAAAATATTATTATGTTTCAAGTAAGCTGTACTCTTTTGTAGCGAAATACAGATTTTTCTTTTTCGACAAATTCCAAAAAAACGACCTCATTTTCAACTGAAAATTCTCACCGGTGAAGTTCGTCTTTTCAAGCTCGCCAGCCGCCATTTTTTTCGTTGAAGCGTCTACTTTCAGAATATGTAATGAAGGAGAAGCACTACTGTGGAATTTTTCCAGAAAACGCGAAAAAATTAAAAAACACATTTTTAAAAATCAAATTTTCTAATTTTTGTTCTTCTAATGCGTAAACCATTGTCAGGCAGAAACTTAACTCACAGAATACGAATCAAATGATATTTCCATAAGAATCATGCGTACTGTGAATTCATGCTGAGAACATACACGCAGGAGAACCATAAAAAACAGGTATTTTTTGTCTATGAAAAAGTCAACAGATCAAAAACTAAGAAATATGGTTTCCGGGCTTCAGTGCCGTGGTCGGTTCACCTCTGTGGAGGAGGTTCCTTTGGACGTTTCGCTCACAATTGGGGTGGGCATCTTCCGCTTGTAATGTTGTATTCGCGAATAGCGACATAAAACTGATACTTGGTTGAAAGATCTTCGCAATTAATAGTCCCAGCCTGGCTACTTACTTTGTTTTGACTAATTTGTTTTCGTTTTTCGTGGGGTGACTGGGTTACCTGACCGGATGGGATGTTGCCATTGTCTATCTGTCCACTCATTGAGTCTTAAATAAGTTCATAAATTGAATTTGAATAGGAACAGGTAAGATATTGACTATTTACATTGAACCTGTCAACAACACTAATTTCAATTACCATTCATTCGGTTTTGAAAAAATTATAGACGTTTGGATAGAGAATAAAGAGAGCTTTAAGATGATGTATCACTCGACCCACGTTCCCTATGATGATTCGCAAGGGGGTAGCCGCCCCCGTCAGGGGGATGAAGTTGTTCGACTAAATCCATTACTAACATGTGTACCCCTAGAAATTAAAATCGACCTGTTTTCGCGTTTCCGAAAATAATTTGTCATTTCCCAGTAAATCCGGGTGGAAAGTTTTCGTTGGGATATACATGCATTATAATACACATAAGAATTTACACATAAACTATAATACACATTATAATTATTTACACATAAACTTTAATACACATAACAGATTACATTCAAATTTTATGTTGAAAGTTGAAATATTCATCCAAAGTGTAGTAGAAGCCTTAATAGCTCTTTAACTCTTTTTCTTATGTTTTTTTTCTGAATTTAGATTAATGGTATCCTGGTGCAGATTATAAAAAAGTGTTTCAGAGTTGTCAATAAGTAATGTCTCTACTTATGTAGAGTTAGGCTCAGGTAGCGATCGATATTACAAGTCTGCCTGGTAGGAAACCGAGAATTTCTCATGTTGTTATTATTTTACTTCTGTTTCTCAAACATCAAACAGGTGAGAGTCATTAAAGTTTAGAGTCGACATGTATCTCTGAAGACATATCTGCATCTCTATTTTGAAGTAGTCTTGATTTGCTCACAGGGTGGAGCGATGACTTGCTTATTGTAAATCATCTGTCCAGTTTGAAACAAATTAAAATTTTGTATTGCATTCTTCTATTCTTTTTCTGAAATAGTCTAATTTTTTGTATCTGATCGATTATAGTTCTCGTTGCTACTTTTAAACACTTTCTTCTGGTATCATCTGTGTTCATATCATCGGTTTCACAATCACGAATTCCTCTAAAATAGCATACATTTCACACACACACACACATAACTGCCAAGTTATTATAATGTTATAGTTGCAGAACAGTGAAGTAAATTTCATGTCCAACAAATTCAAAGTAAAAAAATATTACAAACTACCTACCGTCGTTGATACTGCAATACGAGCAATATGTCCAGAAACATTCATTTTACAGAAGAATGTAGATAATAACTACTAATGACCATAGCAGTCGATGCCAAAACACACAAAAAAAAATTACTGCTACGTAAGAATTTCTACCGGTCATTGTTTTGGAATTTAAAGTTTAAAATAATCTCACGTAGAAATTTTGATGTATATAGTACCTATTATATATCATTTTACATTCTTCTGTGAAATAAATGTTTCGTGACATAGCTCGTATTGCAGTATCAACGACGATATGTTTTAAGTACTCGAAAGACATTACAAGACAGAAGAGTTGAGTTTGCTTATTTACTTCTCAGTGTACCCACACTGCAACAAGTTTTGTCCTAATTATTGATATGTAATCGTTTTTAAGGTCGACTTAAATAGTAACAATGTTTTATACAGCTATTTCACCAAATAGTGTATTATTGTCTCAAAATCGGGATTACACCATGATTACCATGCTGCGACGCTCAGGGTTTCATTTGACAAGACGATAAATAAGTCGTAAACGGACGTAAACAAACATGATCGTCAAGTTAAGAGAGAATTTAACATGGAATTCCAACCTGGTCCCCGAGTGCAAACGGATATATCCGACAATGCCCATTTTTAACATGATTCGGGCTGAGATGTTTGTAAACAACGTCGGGTATGTTGCTTTCAAGAAAGAGACAGAGAAGCCCTCTCTATATCTTTTAGTGCTCGGAGATTCAACACTTTTCGTCATAACCTCAAATTGACCGTCAAAATGGTGAAGAACCAATTTTTCATTATTTACTTTTTTCTCGCGTATACATGATTTAATTCACATGAAAATTTGAAGGAATATGTCTTTTTTGGTTTCGATTGAGCATGATTTTTTCGCAATTCGAAAGACGACTAGTTTTCGAGTTATATACATTTTTCGAAAAAATACTCCTATCTTTTTTTGTATTTCGAAGGTCTATGTGTGATCATTTCAATTATTGATATTTCTACTTTTAAATGGTCTTTGTAACTTGGTGCTTTATTGATCGTTAAACCGCTTGAAATTGAGAAAAACCACAACAATTCTCTCTGCATCAACATTTTCCGCTAAAAGGTCACGTTTCGCCGCAAATCGCAAAAAAACGTTTCCAACCCCTAAACTGAATCCCCATTTCACCATTTTGAGTTTTTTCGTATTGAAATATTGTTGGCACTTCTACAACATTCTCCACCTGGTCCTTGCCTGTTACCTTTTTTCTCATTTTAGGCGTTTAAAATTTGTTTTGGCACCAGCCCAACTAGGAGCCGCCTCCTTTCCAAGTACTTCAAAGAGATTCGAGAAAAATAAACACTTCGCTGCAAAAAAATGTCTAATTCAGAACATGAAAATGTATATCTCCACTAGATTTTGCGACAAACACAATTTTTACACAAAAAATTAAAACTTAATTAAAACGGTTTTCTGATTTTACCGGAAAATTTTAGGTTATGTGGAAAAATCTCAGATACAAAAGATGTTTATCTTTTTATAAAGAGGTTCGGGGAAAATAAATATTTCGCTGCAATAAAAAACAGAACATAGAAAATAGAAAGGTATAACGAACAGTCGATGCCGACCGATGATGAACCCTTTACTCCCATATACACATACTAAGTAGGCTTATTAAGGCAAGTACCTGACAGAAAACAACTACTCCCCTGGATAAGACCACGACGGGTATTGAATTAAATCTAACAGATACTTGTGCAACGTTCCTCAAAATGTCAGAGGACGCAATTGCAAGCGTCCTCTGTGACCAAACAGCAGAATTATGTTTTCATTTGGACAGGGTGACCACCTGCAGACTAGTTTCGAGGTTGTTGCCTCTCATCAGTGCAAAGGGTAGGTAAACACAGACAGCACTGAAGCCATCTGTTCCCCTTCCAAATCATTACACACTTCGTTGCTTGGTCAACTCTGGTTCACGCGATAAAGCTGTTTCTAGGCCTCTGGTTCACGCGATAAAGCTGTTTCTAGGCCGCTCCATCTAGCGAGCAGAGGAAGAACACTCCAAATCTCCGGGTTGAGAGAGTTAGGTATGTGAAGAAAACAGAATTCTTTGGGAGATCGTTTAATAACGAACAGTCGTTGCCGACCGATGATGAACCCTTTACTCCTATATACACCTACTAAGTAGGCTTATTAAGGCAAGTACCTGACAGAAAACAACTACTCCCCTGGCTAAGACCACGACGGGTATTGAATTAAATCTAACAGATACTTGTGCAACGTTTCTCAAAATATCAGAGGATTTTGCGACAAACATACTATTTTAACACAAAAAGAAAATTAAAATTAAATTATAACGTTTTTACAATTTTCCCGGAAAATTTGAGGTTATATGGAAAAATCTTAAATACAAAAGTTGTAGATCTTTTTATTGCCAACAACTTCTTCGCCTTTTTTGTGTAGGCGGTTAATTTTCGCTTCAAATCGTGAGAAACCATTTTTACCCCCAAAAGTTCTCATCCTTTCGCCCATCTATCATAATCAAATCCCTATTTATGTCCTTGTTCATTCTCCGTACCTATTAAGGTTACATAAAATCCATATTCTCGAAAGGTTTCAACTGTTAATTTCAATAATTTTAATAAATAAATATGAGATTAGAATAAAAATCTTGAAAATTTATTTTGAAAATCTGTTTTTTCATTTTTATCACTTTTTCTGGACAAAAATTCCACACTAGTGCTACTCTTTTATTACATAATCTAAAAGGCTTCGACGGAAAAAATGGCGGCTGGCAAACCTGAAAAGACGAACTTTATCGGTGAGACTTTTCAGTTGAATATGAGGTAGTTTTTTCGGAATTTGTCGAAGAAAAAAGAAAAATTTGCATTTCACCACAAAAAAAAATGGCTTATTCGAAATCTTATATAATATATTTGCATCAAATTTCGCAAGAAATAATTAATTTTTGCGCGGAAAAAAATAAAAACTGAAAAACTGGTTTTTCCGATTTTCCCGGAGAATTTGAGGTAATGTGGAAAATTGTTGAGACAAAAGTTGTAGATCTTTTTATTTTCAACAACTTTGCCTTTCAATTTTTTACGATAGTAGGTCAACTTTCGTTGTCAATCGCGGTAAAACCGTGAAATATCACTTTCAACCCCTAAAAGTCCCACCCGTTTCACCCTTCTCCATTGTTTCGACTCCAATTCATTTTTCCCGTCATTCGAACAATATTTTGCTCCTCTTCCATTAGGTCTCATGCTGGATGGTAGTTATTGCTGAATCATGGCTATCGACAGATCTACATGATGAAGTATGATGAAAAAGTAAACATTCAATCAAGTCTTCAACAGATGACAAAATGTGGATAATTGGAATCGGCCATACGATGCTTCTCAATAAACCATTCGAAAATGTATGAGGTTCTATGGGGTAGTTCTCTTCAAATAAGAAAGTTCCTGGACCGCGAATATATAGCTGAATCATCACAATGATTGGTATGTGTTGTCTAGGGTGAAAAGAAGAATGTAAAAGCATTAGGTAAATGATCAAATTCATTTCAAAAAAAATTATGAGATGAAGCAAACAGCTCCATTAGTTAGAAATGGGAGTATAGCAATGAGAAACATTTTTTTTTGAGATTATTCTATTCAAGAGTATGTACATGAGTAAGTAGCTTGTTTTGCCTATTTTCGATTTTTTTTCAATCGTAACATTATTAATTTTCTTGAATGAATATTATTATAATGATTGTGATTCTCTGATTAAAGACCGCCACTACTAATTGAAATACAAATTATCTGAATTCCACAGCACGTCTCCTAAGATTATGCCACAACCTCAAAGTCGAATTTTCCGTCCATTATTTGTTGACATTATATCATTTCAAAAAATTGAAGAATGTTTTCTGTGGCACGGTAGTCTCAACATCGTTTTGGAAGATAATTGAACATTTTTTTCATTTCAGAATCGAAACCAATGACGTGCACGAACTGTGGTCGAGAATACAGAAGTAGAGACGCTCTGAATTTCCATCGAAGAGTAGAATGCGGAAAAGAAAAGCGTTTCAAATGTTTGTTCTGTGACTACTCCTCCAAGCGTCCTTTCGATATAAAAAAACACTGCATAATGAAACATTCCGAGTATATTATAACTAAAGATAATTATTATATTAAAATGTGAAAAGTTCGTTGATACACTTTTTTACCATTTACAAACACTAATTGGACGTCATCCTCAGCTCACTCAGTGACTAAAAATAAGAGCTTCATTTTTATTTACTTGCTCATTTAATACAGCAATGCCTGTGAGCTGCTCAGATTGGTACGGAAGGTCATGGGTATCGTTATCTGCAGTATAAAAGATAGATCCTTTGACAAATATTTACGGAGACAGAGATAAAAGATACTAGGTAAGCCTGGGCACCAGGTTCTTTTTTTATTAAATGAAAATACCAAAAAAAAACAGATTTGTCAAAAGATAATATTTGTGGATTTAATTGAAAATATGAACAGGATGTTCATATTTTCCATCGTACAGATAACCTCTCTTGGAAGGGATTCATGTTTTAAAGAGAAACATTTTCAATTGAAAATTGAATCAATACATGACTCCTCTGGAAAAGGAAAAACCCTACGATAAAATTGAAGTTAGTTTTTTGTAATATCTAACAGAAAACAACTACTTCCCCGGCTAAAGCCACGCTGGACATTGAACTACATCTGATAGGGTTTTTCTATTTCCAGAGGAATCATGTATTGATTCAATTATTTTTCAATTGAGAATGTTTCCCTTTAAAATAATCTTTGTGCTTTCCAACAGTAAGAAGCCTGAATTTCAGAAAATAGTATATTCACAAAGTTACATAATCTCATTTTTTTTATGACTGGAGAAACATGTTTGCATACATAAAATACGATTTTTTAGAAAGGAAAAGTACAAGTTATTTTCACTAGAGTCGATTCGCCTACAAAAGATTAGGTGGTTTGTGGTTCGTTTACATTTCATGAAGAGTCGTTGCGATGAGTGGAAAGACTTGCTCCAGAGCGCTACTTCAACGTTGGACGTAGGTGCCTTTAGTGGTGTCTCGAGACAATGGCTACTCTACTAGCTGGATAGGATAAGTAGTCGGTCTGGTATCTTTCATGTAGCTCAGATACTTGGACGCTGAGATATACGCTGTGAAAAAGTAAACAAAACCAGTATCTTGTGACAGATTTGAGTCACATGACTCGTGACATGGGCGAAATCGAGGACAAGACTAGTCTCAGATTTTCTTAAAGGTATAATACAAAATTATGTAAAAAAATTTCAGTTAAATGTTTCAAGGATACAATTTCGATAAAGAATTTAAATTTACAATTTAGACATCGAGTATTAGAAAAGAAATATGGAGGTTTGCTGATTTAAACAATGTTTCTGAGATGCAACTGAGGTAAAGAATATAAATTTGAAATGAAGCTTAAATTTAGAATCTTCTCAAGCAATGGTAGAAAAGAGTCCAGTCTCAAACGAGCACAAGAAAAATAAATTTCATGAAAATATTGCTTTCTACAATTTTTTTAAATTTAATAATCAGTTACAAGTATTCAGGAGAATTGACATGGAAGAAAAATCATTAGAAAATATTGATCTCTCTCATTTAAAAAAAGATACAAGTGTACAGATAGAGAGAGAGAGAGAGAGAGAGTTTTGAGATAGTCCTTGACTTTATTCGGTGTCACAAAGCAAGCAGATGACTTGATTTGTGTCACAACGACTGGAAGTGAAAGGTTGTCATGGAGAGAAGTTTCAAAACACAGGGTTTCTTTAGGCTATTGGTCGTTCCATCCAAACATGGGCAGTGATGTGGAAGAGATCGAACCAAGAGTTCAAAGAATCACGAGCGAGTTCAGCTTCGACAGATTTAATGAAAAGATAAATTTAAAGCTTTAAACTCACCCATGAATCCTGTCCTCCTAGCTACAAGACCAGTCTTTCCTGCAGATCACTATCCAAGTTCAGGAGGAGTACCTTCAGGTTCTATTTTGCTGCTCGCACCTAAGCTTGCCTTCTAAGCAGATTGATCTTTTCTGCCATTCAGGAAAATTTGTGGAGGCACTTGGTATCACTAAAAACAATTCAGCATGAACATAAACAGGTTTGATTCATATTTTAACGTTTGGAAGATAGAATTTACAGAAATTATTGCCACATGTGAGTCATCAATTTCAGAGGTTAGAAACAATTCATTTATGACATTTCAGGACCGACTCGTCGAAAGAGGTTACAAAATGTTATTCGAATAATATTAAATTGTAGAGATTACATTCATTTTCAAAATTTGAAGAAATGGGTACAGATAATTAATAGTGACGGACATGAGGCCATTTTGTTTTCGTGAAGCGTGAAGATCAAATATACATTTTGGAAATTTAGAAAAATATGCCAAAGGAATGCCGATATGTATATCGATTCGATTCGTGAATCGATCAGAAATTGATTATGTTAATAATTTAAACATATATACGACCTTTCATCACCTCGTTGTGGAAAATTTATCTTTCCCGAAGGGAGATTCAAAAAGCAACCGATACTTCTAGTGCTCAATTCAGAAAGGGGGCGAAAAAGGAAGAAGTCTTTTCAAAGAAGGAAGTCGATCTCACTCTAACCCTGTCTACGTTCAGTGTTACCAATCACTGAACAATTGAATAAATTGGAACATCTCAATAACATGTGATACCAACATGAAATAAAAAAATAGAAAGTAACAAAATGTATTACATTTTGTTACAATTCGATTATGTGTACTTACCGTAATTTCCAATTATTGATCAAAACATTTTTGTCCAAGATCTTTATGACACACCTTTTTTTTAGAATAATCGATAAAGAGTCTGTTAATGAGAAATTTTCATTTTTTGTCAACTGTGTGATGGATTTGATTGACAGACATATTCCAATTGTTATTTCAAGAGTATCAAAACCCAAAAGTCCACGGTTAACAGACACTATCGAAGATATGATGCAACTCAGAGATAAAGCTTTGAAAAACTATAAAAGAACAATGTCAGAAATTGATTCCCAGTAGATCTTTTTTATTGCCAACAACTTCTTCGCCTTTTTTGTGTAGGCGGTTAATTTTCGCTTCAAATCGTGAGAAACCATTTTTACTCCCAAAAGTTCTCCTTTCGCCCATCTATCATAATCAAACCCCTATTTATGTCCTTGTTTATTCTCCGTACCTATTAAGGTAACATAAAATCAATATTCTCGAAAGGTTTCAGCTGTTAATTTCAATAATTTTAATAAATAAATATGAGATTAGAATAAAAATCTTAAAAAATTATTTTGAAAATCTGTTTTTTCATTTTTATCGCGTTTTCTGGACAAAAATTCCGCACTAGTGCTACTCTTTTATTACATAATCTAAAAGGCTTCGACGGAAAAAATGGCAGCTGGCAAACTTGAAAAGACGAACTTTATCGGTGAGACTTTTCAGTTGAATATGAGGTAGTTTTTTCGGAATTTGTCGAAGAAAAAAGAAAAATTTGCATTTCACCACAAACAAAAATCATAGCTTATTTGAAATCTTATACATATATTATATTTGCATCAAATTTCGCAAGAAATGATTAATTTTTGCGCGGAAAAAAATTAAAAACTGAAAAATTGGTTTTTCCGATTTTACCGGAGTATTTGAGGTAATGTGGAAAAATTTTGAGACAAAAGTTGTAGATCTTTTTATTTTCAACAACTTTGCTCTTCAATTTTTTTCGATAGTAGGTCAACTTTCGTTGTCAATCGCGGAAAAACATACATATACGACATATACGCCATATTCCAATTGTTATTTCAAGAGTATCAAAACCCAAAAGTCCATGGTTAACAGACACTATCGAAGATATGATGCAACTCAGAGATAAAGCTTTGAAAAACTATAAAAGAACAATGTCAGAAATTGATTCCCAGTATTCTAAAGATCTGATGAATTAAGTAAATACATAGCGAATAATGAAAAAAAAAGTTTATTCCACTCATCAATTTAACAGCAAACCTAAAGTGTTGATGCACTCTAAGGGAGCATTCATTTATTACGTGAGACCATTTTAGCGATTTTTCCACCACCCCTCCCTCCATCTTGGTAAGATATCGTGAGATATGCTGGACCCCCTTCCCTAATCTCATGTGAGATTTTTCAAACTGCGTATTTGTAATGTAAATGAGTTAATCTGTGCTAGATTGCATTAGATTTATTTAAAAAAGCAAACAATTCTCTTTGGCTAGCCGGTAAAAGAATGAATTGTTTCCAAACAAACGAATTTATTAACAGTTAATGAATTATTCTATCAGTGAATTATTGAACCACGATTAATATTATTGTATATGATTAAGCCATATATTTTGGTTGAGAAATATTTTTTTACAACTTTTCTCGCAAATTTCACACTGTTTCAGTCGAAATTTTGGTCGAAAATTTGGTTCAGAATAAAATCAGCAATTCCAATACAATATTGAACTCTATTGAGAGTAGCAATAATGGAATAAATGTAAATATTCCTTCAACTTCCAGATCAGTGGGACCTGGAATAAACTTTTTGAACTGCACAATAAATAATCTTAATATTTTTGAGAAATCGGATTAATTACAATTATTATGTTCAATATAAATAGAATGCTCTTCTATTTGGAGACTTAAATGAAGTCATTATGAAACCCAAATGCTTCCTTCAAATTTTAAATATTTTATCAATGTTACCAACCCGATATTTCTGATGATATTTATTGATATTAAATCCAATTTTTTCCAATAAAAAACTACAGAAAAATGCCAAATAGAATTTTTTTTACATGAAACACGTTTTATAAGACACATTTTCGCACTTGTTCTCAACGCGTGCGACAAAATATAATATTATAGTTTTCCTATATCCATGGTAATACCCGAGGTAATACCAATAATTACAATTTTGTAGAATTTTTTATATAAATACGAGTAATTAGTGTTATTGTGTTCAATACAAATATAAATATAATATTTATAGTTCTCAATTATTTTTCGGGCATAAGAAAAATTGCGTATGCAAAAATTACATGATCGTTGCATAATATACTATTATAACACCCTTAACTCTGTGAAAATAACTAAGATGTCGTGTTTTCAGATGATGCATTTCTGTCATCAGATGCCAAACTTGAACTGAACTTCAGCAGTGATGCAGAATTGATCAATTGAATCTAGAATATTATTTCAACATGTAAATTAATGAAAATAGTGTACCCGTCAACTTGGAAAAGTCCAGGAATTTGATTATGAGACTTGGAAGTAATGTAAAATCGCTTTTTGCCACTAGTTTCATGTATGCCTATTCTTAATAAATTAACTATACAATGATTTATCATATTATTTTCAAATGTAAATCTAGAATAGCCAGAAAATTTTATGTCACGAAGTCACCCCGAAAAAGTTATTGAACCTATAGACCGTTGGCCCATGACACTAGGGGAGTTGATTATCTTCGAAGGTATGCCTTTCAAGGGACATGAAGATTAAGTTGGATTATCGGGAAAAAACTGGTTTGTTGGATCGGCACCTGGTCGCCCCCTGACTGACGTCAACGACGTCACCTTTCCTTCGAATACGGCTAAATTCGCCCACCCAAATGTATGCAAATGTTATAACATTGATTTATGGATCAAAATGAAGGGTTTATCAAAGGGCATATCTGAGAGAAATGGCGGTAAGCATAACTTCCGTTCCGTATGCCGCCCTTGGGGACCGACCAAGACGTATGCAAATCGGCTAGAGACCGGTTAATTTAGCTAGACCCGACTATTCCAATATATTTGTACAGCTGCTTCTATAATAACTTTTTCAACATTGCTTTCAACCGGTACACAGAAAAAAATTCACACTATAAGCAAGATTAGTAGTCTTGACTGAAATATAAGATAGACTCATATATCCGCAAAGAGAACTATGCTCGATTCAAAATACACTTTATTCTTATACCTATCCACTAACTTTATTCATAATACAAATAAATAAACTTGATAACAGTATATTAACAATCATTTCAAAATGTAGCAAAACTTCAACTGAGAATAAGCCAAATTGAATAAGTTTATAAACAACTAGTTTTAAACACTATTTTCACTTTGACTAAGAATGAATTCGGTTGAAATTACTCTAGAACCATTTTTTATCGATGTTTTTTGCTCTACTGAAAGCTAAGTAAATTTCAATTAAGTATAGTTACTTTCGAAGGGACTATTTCCTGAATCCCAGATCAAAAATAAATATACCTGAAATATGAACTCTTTCCGCCGTTGTTACGATTATAAATATTCCACAACAAAATGTTGTGCAAAACTTAAGAAGGATGGCAGGGCATAAGGGTTAAAATGAAACTATTCAACAGTAAACTTTCAAAACATTATTTATTTATTACAAAAAAAACATGTAATTTACGACAATATCGGATAATGTATACAGTGTAATAGGGACAAAACTAAATTAACTCAATGATTTCGAAGCTGTTGCTCAAAAATAAGATAGATACTAAAGGAGCTTCTCTTGGCCTATAGGTACTTACCAATGACTCTTCTGTTAGTTTCTTTCATTTTCCATGAAGTTTAATTAATTTTTCTGTACTACAAATTACTTCTTTTATTAACCCTTCAAATAGTTTTGATACTGTTGCAACTGTTATTTCATGATCTGAAAAGTGAAGACGCCTCTAAATTGAGTACACTCAATATAGTAGGTATATTGAATTGTCATAATATATTGTCTACCAGCAAATGATCAGTCTTAAATTTTTGAGAATATGCATAGAAAAGAATCGAAGACACGCACACCTGAACTGATTCATTCTCTATACCAATGTAATCTACGATTATTATGAATAAAAATTAGCGCATATCCTGTTTCATCAGGACGCCATATTCTTTTTTACAGTTGCAGAGTTGTTATCATCACTGTTCTGGTTGATTAAATTTACTCACCGTTAAATACTGGAATGAAGCCTTCCGAATTCTATTGTCGTAGAAGGTTCTCCATTTTTCAACACACAATTGATGGTAAATAAAAGATGCAACCAAATTTTTGCAGATTTTTCACCTAAACATTGTCTGTCGCGTACCGCCAAGACAATCGGACAACCTTGATCGGTGCGACAATCACCCCCACTACGTCGACGATTGTTCTATTAACTCCATCTAAGTACAAAATATTGCAACTAAGAATAGGCTATTCTTGGGCGAAGCTGAGCGTATTACCCATATAAGTTTTCATTGATTTCAACCATAATATAATAATTCTTACTGAAATTATTGAAAAAATTCTATCAAGAGTAAGTTTCTTCAATGGAGTAAAAATATTCTGGATCATAAAATTTATTTCTCTTGATCCAATGTTAAAATTGAAACTATGATTAACTATAATACATTTTGACGCAAGTTTTTAATTTTCTCAAAAGGAAACAAATCAGTACTCGAATAAACTGTATATCCTATCTTTTATTTAGACAAGTAATCTTGTTGGATTAAGAATTCAACAAATCACATTGAATGGATCGTAATCTTGTCAATCAACAATATCCCTCTTTTCAAAATGATAGTAGGATTTCCTCCCATCAAAACAAATTCTTTCAATTCAAATATAATAAAATTTAGTGCAAACCAGAATTTTTTTCTGTGTAGTTGATTGAACTGGGAGGGGGCCACAAGCTACTTTTTTCCCCGATAATCCAACTTAATCTTCATATTCCTTGAAGGGCATAACTTCGTAGATAATCGACACTTCTAGTGTCATGGGCTAACGGTCTACTATGTCAGACTTGACTATAACCACTGTTTTTTTTACAGATTTCACAACACTAATAGGAATTATGTTGAAAGTTCAAGAAACGATGAGAATTGTTGAACTAAGACTTAGTAATATTGAGGAAAAATTGAACACAAACCCACCTTCTTTGGACGAAAAATGTGTCTTACCAAACATGCCAATCCATGATGTGGCTGGCCTGAAAAATATGGAGATAATTTTGAAAGAAGATAAAGCTAAAAAACAGCTGGTAGGTGGAAATAACATGATATTTTGTCAAAGTTGTATTCAGTTCACAATGTTTTTCCTCATAGTCCAAGCGCTGTTTCCAAAATGTTATCAAAAGCTGAAAATTAAAACAAAAGAAATAATGGTACACTGGCTGTTTTTGAAGAGTACTTCGAGAAAAAAAATGTTCTGCACGCGAGCACCTAGGAAAGTGGGGAAATTTCAGGGGAAAACACGGAAAATCGGTATTCCATCAATAACTCGGAAGGAGTTGAAATTTTCAATATACCTAATGTAAGGGAACAAACTTGTAGGGCGTAAAAAACTTTCAACCCCTTCCAAGTTATTGATGGAACTCCGATTTTCCTAGTTTTCCCGTGAGTTTTTTCCACTTTCCGTATAGGTGCTCGAGTACAGAGCAATTTTTTTCTCAAAATACCTACTCCTCAAAAACTGATAGTGTTCCAAAAAATGTTTGTATTGGTATTGGTGCCGAGTTAACACTCCTAGTTCTTGGACTATCATGGTTACTTTAGTTTCAGATACTGAAGTTCATTGGAGGCTCCAGTGAAAAAAACTGTGTCAATCGTTGCCTGCATAAAGTTTTTACAAACTACTTGGCCATGTTCTGCAGTTGGACGGGGAAGAAAGGAAACTTTCGTGTATGCGATCTCACCACTATGCAAATCATAAAAGGTAATGAATATGTAAATTCAATAATGGATATCCTGTACCTATTACAAAAACTATAATCAAATCATCACATTAAATATGTTAGGCAGGTCTGAAAATATAAACACTGATGATAATTATTTTAATAATAATAATAATTTATTAGCCCAAGATATGCGAGTTACATTTAAGGTTGTCAAAGTATCCAAGAAATTGAAAATATCGTAACCAAGTACAGGTAAAGGAAATGTCAATAATTATATTAAAATTTAAAAGCGTGAAACTACAGTGTAAGTATACATAAAATTCAGAGTAATTCATTATTCATAAAATTTAAAATTAGTCAAAATTACGCCACAACAGGGAATACAGTCATAAAAATTTTTATATATTAAACAATTGTTTCGTCAAACATAAATTCGAAATATTCTTCCAGGAAATAAAATGAATTTTTGAATAAAATTTTGATAAAATGATTGCTGCCGTTAACTGTTTGACAGGAGCATCTTTCAGTGTTTGTCAGTAGTTTGTTAAAGATTTTTTTCCGCTGCCGACACTGTAAATAGTCCATACATGCTTAGCAACAAAACAGGTAAATGGCCTATATCATTCGTTTACTAATTCATCTTGACAACGGAATGTAAATAGTGTCATTTACATGCCTAGGGTAATAATGACTTTGCCTTTGACAAGTAATACCTTCAGCTTCATTCATATCAATTTTTAGGTTATGAGACCTTTTGAATATTATTGTTGTCTGCTTATTCGGTAACTTAGTTACACGCACAAGCAACTTAGAATGAAATAGCGAACGAATAATCATGAAGGAAGGGTGAGAAAACAAACTTCAATTCAGGCAAATTTTGAGAAATGTCAACAAGCAGCGGGAAAAACGTAAAGTAACACGGAATGTATCGACTGTTATCATCCTCGGCAAGCGACAAGCCTCGGCTTTGCCTCGGCTCGTACTCGCTCACCTCGAATGTTAACACGTCTTTACATTCCTTGTTACTTAAATAACTATTGCGGGTGTATGATTAATTGTCTGTTGAGTTTTTTTCAGGCGGTGATAGGGAATGCTCAACGTATTTTTATTTCTAGTATCATAAGAATGGTAGGATGAATTTGAAGAAAGTGAGTTTTCGTTTCCTTTCACAAACGTTATGCATTGTAGAATGAATACTGAGGGTAAAGTTGAGATGCTGTGTTTTTTCAATAACGGTTTGCAGTGTTCTCGATAACTAGCCCTTGCTATTATTCGTACAGCTTTTTTTGTAGTTTAAATATTCTTCCATTTTCTACGGAGTTGCCTCAAAGAAAAAGTCTTTAAGAAAAAATGGAAAAGAAATTACTATAATAATATGTTAGTGCGGTATCTAGAGTTGTGAATTCTGTTAGTTTTCTGATTTGTTACATTACTTTGTTTAGTCTTTTGGATGAGTATTCGATGTGTTTTTTCCAGTTCAATTTCGTATCAATACCCAACAACGTAACGCTACTTTCTTGACCACCATTTAAAAAAAGTGACTCACTTGTTTTTTGTGTTCATTTTTAAATTATTTGCCGAAAACCATTCCGAAGCCGTCGCTACTGTTTCAGTATTTTTAAGTTTTAGGTTTATTATATCTGGGCTCAAATTCAAAATTGTAGAGTCATCAGCACATAATGTCACTGCGTCAGTATTCAAATATTTTGGTAAATTATTTATGAAAATAATAAAAAGTATGGGTCCAAATCTTGATCCTTGGGGAACTCCAATATCTATAGACAGCGTGTCTGAGTTCTCACCTGAAGGTAGAACCATTTGTTGCTGACGGTGCAATAGGAACCGAATAATTCCAATTCATTACCCCTGATCCCATAGGAATCTAATTTACTCATTAGATACTCATATGTGACGCAGTCACATGCCTTAGATAAATCCAACATTGTGACACACGAACAGTTATTTTCACCAATCACATCCATGATTTTTTCCAAAATGACTATTATTGCTTTGGTGGTTGATTTTTTACTGCGGTAACCATACTGCTACTTTGCAAAAAGTTCTTTATCTTCAAAATATGAAACTATCCTTGATTTCAGTAAAGACAAAAAATGTGAAAATACAGGAAGCCTAAAATGGGCCTAAATAAGTCAACTACGTTAAGGTCGTTTGTTTTAGGAATCGATATTACTTTTGGAATTTTCAGTTTATCTGGAAAAATGCACCTATTGAAAATATTGGAGCCAGTTCATCACAGAGATATTTACCAACCCCCACTCTCATATCATACACATCCCTACTTTTTGAGTTTTTAAATTTAAGTTTCTAATCATCCTTTTCATTTCCTCCTCACTAGTAGGGCTGATAAAAAAGGAAAAACAGGGAGAACTATGAGGAGTTTGCAGTGTATGAATGGAATCAGTGTCACTACGAGGTATTGAGTTGAAAATGTTTTTGCCCACACTTACAAAAAAATTGTTAAAATTTTCGGCAGAAATATTTGTTTTATTCTTGTTGGTATGTTTTCCCGTCTTTGAATTGATCAATTTCCAAATTGCTTTGGATTTGTTACTCGAATTTTGTATGAAATCTTTATTCGCTTTTCGTTTGTCATAATCAATGGCTTTTTTATAATTCGATTCAATTTTTTTTATAAAGATCATTAACCTCATGTGACTTTATATATTATTTTATAGTATTTATAGCTTCTAGTTGACTTCTTATTTTTTTTCAGATTTTCATTAAACCCATCATGTTTTTACATTTGATATTTTTTTCCGGAAAATGCTTGTAGAAGTCGTCTAGGAATATCAGAAAGAAATTGTTAAATGAATCATTCGCCTTCTCAATAGTATATAGTTCGGTCCAGTTAAAGTTAGTCATATTTTGTTTGATATCAGCTAGCTTTTTTGAGATATGACTCTAATTTTCTTAATATCGACATTTTCTTTATAGGAATATATTTTTTCAAAGTTGGCAAGATGCCTGAAAGATCAGATAGACAAAAGTCATGGACTTCAACTAGTATGCTGTCAATCATATTTGTTATTAAATTATCAATACAAGTTCCATTCTTTTTTGATATGCCTGTTGGTGTTACAGAAAATTGGAGATCAAACTATTCTATAAGGTCCCTGAAATCCCTGGTACAAGTCAATTTTATATTATTAATATCAATGGAGTCACCATTTATAATGAAATTCTCTGTCAGGCTGTGTCAAACGTTGTAGCATTAACGAGAAGTTTTCTAAGAAACTATTCACATTTTCAGGAATGGGTGATCTGTATATCGTGATGATTACATTGTTTGAATCAATTAATTTTATAGCAGGAAATTCAAAAATAATTTCTTGGTATAAATCTCCAAACTTTCTCACCGAAATGGTTTTTATGTTATTTTTCACATTAATCATGACACCACCGTGTACGTAAGAGTTTCGTCAATTGAAACTGCCTACCTTAAAGTTTGTCAAAAATGAAGATGAACCAAGTTTCTGTAAAGCACATTTCATCGAAATTTCTTTCTTCACAAATAGCTTCAATTTAATTATATTTGTTTCGTATACACTGAATGTTATTATAGCAAATTTCCATTGAAGAAGCGTCGTCTACTAGTTTTTGTTGAGATTTCTGGTTTCTACAGTTCCTTCTGCATGATCTGCTGTGACTATCCAAGAGTACATTTTTCAAACTATATAAAAAACCCACTATTTGTTATCTCATAGAGAATTAATTTTCTTTAAAGCTTTCTTAGGGAATGATGACACCACTTTTTGTTGAGTTTGTTTCATTTATTCATTTGATTTTGGACCACTCGACATATACAGGTTGATCCAAATTAAGTGAGAACTATAGGTAACTTTGCTTACATTGGAGAAACAAAACTTTGTATTTAATTCATCCTATAACAAACTTTGATTCTAGAGCCATTTCTATGATTTTCTACCCCCTCCACATATCAGACGAGATAATGAAGATTATTTTTTTAGATGTGATGAAGGCGAACTTTCCCAGTTTGTCGGAGGATAAATTCGAGAAATGTGTGATGGCATGGTTTCAGTTCGCAAAGGTGCGTCACGAACGAGAAACAAAATGAAGGATGTTTTTTTCATGAAAAATGTTATTCTTACCTAAGAAAATAGAGTAAATTTATAAGTGATTAATGGATTTTTTTTTATTTTGTATTTCAAGCAACTTTTGCATAAATATAAAGATCTAAATGGATACTGCGTAATTTCAAAGACTGAAATTGGAGTGCGGTCCTAGCAAAGATACGTATAATCTACCTTTTACCAGCTCCGAGCAAAATTGTCTCAGATTCATAAACATTCCAATTTGAATTAACAGAACTGTGATATAGTTTCGTTCAAGACCATCAGCAATTATTTGTGAGTAAATCCTCCTATTCAGTAAATACTAAACGAACATTCGAAATAAAACCAAAACAACCAAGGTCGTCCATTACCCAGCCGGTAACGAGTATACATCGCCGCTCGACAGGGCCGTATTTGGCACCTGAACCAGATGTCTATAAATCAAACATGATTTCTAACGAAGGAGGGGCTTCTGACTATTGGAGCACCCATAATGAAATACCAACTAATAGCAACACACCACAGAACCAACCAACTGCATCATATTCATCTATCGTGAACACACAACAAACTCTCATATTCCCCTCCAAACATCAAGCCATTGTCCTCACTGCATTGGAGGGTGTCAAACTTGAAGAACATCTCTCAGCTATTGGATCCATTATTAACCCCAAAAATATCCTATTTTCATCGAGAATCTCGAATAATAGAATTTGCATCTAACTATAAAGTAAAGAAATTGTGGACGAATTCATAAATATACATTAAGGAATCATACACCTAGAAAATCAACGACTACACGCCCGTAGACTTGTGACCCCCAGTCAAAGAATCCTTTTATCAAACGTGTGTCCCTCCATCCCTCATGATTTCCTTGAAAGAGAGTTGAGAAACATCAGACTAAACCTTATTTCACCGATATCATTTTTGAGAATAGGCTCATCCAATCGTGAATACAAACACGTTCTCAGTTTCCGTCGCTCAGTTTTCATATCACCGTTTGAAGGCACTATACCAGATTCAATCCTCATACTCTTTGATAATAATACATACCGTATTTTCTTATCCAATGATACTCAATTATGTTTCAACTGCAAGCAACAAGGTCATATTGTAGCTCATTGCAATACCGGAGCAATCCAAGTATATAATAACCCCCAAGCAGCACACAACCAAAACCCACAAACAACTGAACCCAATATAATTGGAGATCAATTTTCCGTAACTGAGTCTCCACCAATACCGACTCATGGTACAGAACCAGCTGTCATTCCCACAGTGAATCCAACACCCGAAAAAGCAACCATCACCCCAACATCCAAACGTAGTATATCAGAAGTTGTTACCCCCCCACCGGTGTCAACAGGCGACCCAGAAGCTCCCTTTCTGAAACCAATTGACAAAAGACTGAAAGAAGCAAAAGAGAACTGAGAGAAGACAATCAAACAATTCGTGAGCTGATGCTACCTACCAAAACAGCCTTTGAAGAAATTTCAGACTTTACCCTAGACTTTGAACAAGTTACAGACTTCTTCGAAAATGTACACGGCTCCCCGGATCCACTCAGCGTTGCCAAAACTTACACTAAAGATATTATGGGCCTACTAAATATCTTGACTAAAATATATCCATTTTTCACAACGCGGAGAATCAAGGCTAAATGTACAAAAATAAAACAAAAAATTCAGAACCAATACTCCTTGGAATCACTGGACTCCGAACCAGACATAGAAACCGATTCATCTCAAGACACATACCAAAATTCAACATTATACAATGGAACATTAATGGGTATTATACCCATTTTGAGATGCTCAAACTCCTAATTTCTGAACACCTTCGATTATTACTTTACAAACCCACTTCAAAGGAGAAAACGCACACCATTTACCTAATTTCACTCACTTCCATAAAAACAGACCTTATCAAAATATAGCAAGCGGAGGAGTAACCATCTATGTTCACGACAAATTTGAAGCTCAGAACATACCACTAACAACTCCACTGGAAGCTGTGGCGATATCTGTACAAATGCACAAAAAAATCAATATTTGTAACCTATACATTCCCCCTAATGGAGATATTAATGCTAATGATATAAAAAATCTAATAGACCAAATACCGTTACCCCGATTACTACTAGGAGACTTCAATGGACATAACCCAATTTGGGGGTCTAATGGATTAAATGCAAAAGGGCGTATTATCGAAAGTGTTATCTCTGAATATAATCTGAATATTCTCAATGACGAAAGCCCTACAAGATTCAACTCATTCTCTGGAGACTCCTCGGCCATTGATCTATCAATCTACCGATTCTATCGGCAACACTGTCCTGGCAAGTATTACCATATTTATATGGTAGCGACCATTATCCCTTAAAAATAATAACAGAAGATCACACGGATAACCTTATGAACACACCATACCTCAAATGGAACATTAAGAATGCCAACTGGAAAAACTACTCGAACATACTGGAAATAGAAATGGAAGAAATGACCGAAATAGATAGACACACAAACATAGACGAATATCTGGAGAAATTCTCCAACATTATTATTAGGGTTGCTGAAAAATGTGTAGGTAAGACAAAACCAATTCAAAAACATAAGCCTGTACCTTGGTGGAATAAACACTGTGAAGAGGCAATAAAATCAAGTAAAAAAGCATTCTATAAACCGAGAAGATCTAAAACAATTGAAAATCTTTTAGAATTTAAGAAAGAAAGGGCCAGAGTGAGATATATAACAAAAAATAGCAGAAAAGAGACCTGGAGAAAATTTGTTTCAGAAATTAACAGCTCTACCCCAATGAGTACCGTCTGGAAAAAAGTCAAAAAAATTTTTGGATATGGGCCCCGGAACGACATACAATTCCTAGCAAGAAATGACAAAATAATTTCTTCAAGCGATCAGTTAGCAGAAATCCTAGCAGAACACTATGAGTTACATTCCAGCGTTGCTAATTATACAGAAACTTTTAGACCTACTAAATCAACCGAAGAAAATATTCCGATAAACTTCGATAGTTATGAAGAAAGCCCACCAAATTTCCCAATAACTATAGATGAACTCAACGAGTTCCTCAACAACAGCAAAAATACCAGCCCTGGCCCAGATGATATACCCCTAATCTTTCTACAAAAATTACCAGAAAACGCAAGAATCCTTTTACTTCAAATCTATAACATCATATGGACCAAAAAAATATTTCCCCAAAAGTGGTCCGAAGCAATCATCATCCCCGTTTTAAAACCACAGGAAACCAAATCCAATCCAGATTCTTATCGGCCGATCTCCCTAACATGTGTACTATGTAAAATCCTAGAAAAAATAGTAAACAGGAGACTCATGTGGTTCTTAGAAACAAATAATTTGTTGAGGCCAGAACAAAGCGGCTTCCGAAAAAATAGGTCAGCGACTGATAATCTAATTGATCTAGAGTCGGAAATTCACGAAGGCTTTGCAAATGGACAGGACTGTATAGCTGTTTTCTTTGATATAACCAGAGCATACGATACAGTCTGGCGGTATGACATCACCAAAACCCTATATAATTGGGGAGTTCGAGGACATAATATGCTGAAATTCATTGACAACTTCTCCAATGAACGACTCTTTCGAGTTCGCGTCAACGGAACTACCTCAACGAGAAAGTTACAAGAGAACGGAATACCCCAAGGATCAGTCCTCAGTGTCACTCTTCTCCTAGTAACGATGAACCAGGTTCTAAATACCTGCAGTAACCCAGTAAAAGCTAGACTATACGCAGACGACCTGGTCATATTCACAAAAGGAAAAAACATCAACTCAATCCAAAAAAAACATACAGAAAGCACTAGATAAAATCAGTGACTGGTCAAAAACTACAGGGCTCCAATTCTCCTTACAGAAAACAAAATACATCTCGTTTTCTAGAAAGCATAACACACAAACTCCTGAATTGACACTTGACGAATCCCCACCAGAATATGTCGAAAAACTTAAATTTCTCGGAATGATTTTTGACAGAAAGTTAAACTAGAAAGCCCATGTCAAAAACTTGAAAACAGCCTGCCAAAACGGACTCAACTTGTTGAGAACTCTAGCAAACAAGAATTGGGGAGCAGACTATATCTCTCTGATGAGAGTTTACAAGGCTCTGATTCGTTCAAAACTAGACTATGGTTCTATAATCTATTCATCAGCTAAAAAGTCAGTACTTCGAGAACTCGACACCATCCACAACTCAGCTATCAGGATCGCTACTGGGGCATTCTGCACTAGCCCTGTAGCAAGCCTCCTCTGTGAAACCGGGGAACATTCACTATATCGCAGAAGACAATATTTAAGCCGCAATTACGCATCTACTGTTGCCTCAAATCAGCAAATTCCAGTATTTCACAATGTTTTCTCGAACCGGTTCAAGCAAATATACTACCAAAAAAAATGATGGATCCTCCTTTTTACGAACGATTGAATAGACACTTATCTGAACTCCAAACATCTTTACCAGAAACATACCCAAATAATATAGCAACCCCTCCACCATGGACAATAAAATTGCCAGAATATGACATCAGTCTTTCTCGATTCGATAAACATGAAACTAACAGCACCATGATAAGACAGGCCTTCAATCACATACTACTGAACAACTTTCAAGACTCAACAAAAATCTATACGGATGCCTCTGAGACAGAAGAAGGAACGGCATCAGCATTCACTACTATGGAAAATGACTTCTGTTATCGGTTACCAAAAATTACTTCGGTCTTCACCGGAGAACTATTCGCCATTTTGAAAGCATTGAGATATACCAACATTCAAAATCTTGCTAAAACTGTTATTATCACCTACTCCCTCAGCGCAGTGACCTCTCTAACCCAACTCTATCCATCCAATGCAATCCTCCTCCTAATCAAACGCGAACTCCATGAACTACAACAAAAGAAGCAGATAATCCACTTTCTCTGGGTTCCATCTCACACGGGCATACAAGGAAAAGACGCCGCGGATCGACTGGCCAGAGAAGCAACAGCTAATGAAGATATTCAACCCCTAACAACGACTGTTAGAATAGAACTCAAGTAGAGCTTAAAAAAAATTGTCACTTCAGCCTGGCAAACTGAATGGAACAAGTCCAAGCTCGCTGAATTGAAAAAATCTGTCCTTCCATGGAAAAAACAAATCCCAACGAGAAAACACCAAGACATTGTTACAAGACTACGCCTGGGCCATACCCGCATCACTCACAGCCACCTAATTAAGAGAACACAGGAGCCAATTTGCGAGACATGCCAATGCAACCTGACAATCAGACACATCTTACTCGACTGCCCATCGTATCATCATCAACGTCAAATACATGTAATTCCACCAACTTTACATGAACTCCTCAGTGAAAATTGTGACGCCCAAAAAGTCGTGAACTTTTTAACAGACATTAGTATCATTAATGAAATTTGAATGAGATCCTTTGTATATATATATATATATATATATATATATCCTGTATGTAGTATGCTTGTATTTCCAACACTTAAAGGTTGAAGGGACAATAAATACAAATAAATAAATAAAAAAAAAACTGAAATTCGCCTCACCTTGTTGAAAAGTTTCACCTCTGAAAATTAATTATCATTCAATAAATGAAAAAATGAAAGAAAAAGTACAATATCAAAAGTGACAGTTTTTAACTGGGAGATGTAATTTTCCCACATTGAAGTTACATATAATCCAGTGAGTGATATTCATACATACGATATATTCGTCCAAATATTGAGTTTTTGTTCTTCAATATATATATATATATATATATATATATATATATATATATATATATACAGGGTGATTTGCCATCACTTACACACAATGAAATGAGGTACTGGTCTATCATATGCGAAGGCACCAGTAAAATTTGTTACCGTGATGATTTAACCATTTTTTTTGTAACCGCAATGGATACGCCACTGAATCACTGAATTTTTAAGAACCTTCAAACACAGTTATACATAGAAAGAAAGCAACCTTCAACACCTTTCCGAATTTTTAATAATATACCTCATTTTCTGCCACTTTTCCAACGAAACGAAAAAAATTAATTTTTTTACCACCCTGTATTGAAGTAACGGAGATTAGGCTGAAGTATGGGAAGCCTCCGAGTATCACCTAATTCTAAACCAAATCTCGATATCATAGTATTTCTTAACTCAAGATATCAGCATTTTTATACAGTGTGACCCACTTAAGATCTACATTTTTCAACCTATTCGATTGTTTTTTCATTAGGTAGACATTCAAAAAGTCTACTAGGACACCAAATTTCATGAATAAATCTCCATTTGCAGGGTCAACTAATCTGAATTTTCAAGGTCAAAATTACTAACTACGCCACTGGGTTTACGACATTTTCAAATGGTTCTTATGTGAATAACGTTGAAATGCGTCAATCAATAAAAAGGTCATCGAAATCTGTTGATAAATAAAAAAAAATTATGAGATAAAATTTACGTAGTCACAGTCCTGATAAAAGTTTTGAAATTGAATTGGTAGGTTGATTAAACGGCATATTTGTCAAATTATATAACTTTTTCATTGATTGGCGCATTTCAACGTAATTTACATATAGTGGTGGAGTTGGATTTTTTTAGATTTTTGACCTTGAAAAATCAGATTAGTTGGCCCTTGAAAAGGAAATTTATTCATGAAATTTGGTGCCCTAGTAAACTTTTTGAATGTCTACCCAATGAAAAAATCATTCCAATAGGTTGGAAAATGTAGATTTTGTAAGGATGCTCTGGTCTTGAGTGGGTTACACTGTAGGTCATGATTTCCGAAGAAAAAAACTTAAATTGATTTGTATTTCGAAAACGGTAACGGATAGGTATAGGGAAATATCAAGAAAAGTTGTCGGACAATTTTTGTACATTCCAAAAATTATATTATATACAGGGTGCTCCATTTGAAAAATCAAAGTTGCTATTACTTTTCAATAGAAGTGACAACACCGTTTTGTTAAAAATGTTTTAGTTGGATAGAGAATGTCCGAGTATGCTCTTCATTGAATTTCCAATGTGATCCGGTGTCTAATGTGCCATCCACCGTGTATCAGCCTGTATATATTATAACATTTATAACCTATGTAATGAGACATCTGAGGTCTGTATGGATACAAATTTAATGAATAAAATTATTGAATTAATGGAATATCTAGTTGAGTTTTTAGCCAAACAATGAAACATTTCATTTTGCAGATTCGTTAAAGATGATTACAATTGTGTCTCCAGATTCTGCGAATACTGAAATTCAGACATTTTCAAAAAACTAATTGAAATGCAGGCATCATTGAACAAGATTGCATTTAGGCTACATACTTCGGAAAGCCAAGGAGGAAAAAAAGAAGAACTATTGGCTGGCGAAGGTTTAATAATACAATTTCCTCCATTGAAAGATTTGGCACAATTATTAGATTTTGACGATTTGTTACAATCAAATGAAGAGGCATCTAATCAATTGGTTGGTATTATTAATCTATTCTCATACTTACTTATAGCCCGTCAGCCCGCTGTCAAAATGTGTAATGATTTTATAACGTATGCCCTTTAGTGTTTCGGTAGTTATATATATTATAATCAATGAACAATCAAAATTAGAGCTTGCACGTGGAACATAACAATAATCATTATAATTATTGTCATACTTTATTTTCTCAAAGACATGCATGAACACGTATATATTCAACAATGTCACCTTTCTCAACACATTTAAGGGCAAATGGTGACTCTTTGGACCAACGCGACACGTATTCCGATCAGTTTCCGACTGATTTTTATTCGAAGAAATATTGATCACGCCATGCTGTCCCAACTCTTAGAACTACAGCGAGGCCATACCCATCAGGGGCTGTCCGCTGGGAGGAGTCTTGTCCCCTTTGCTTTGGTGCCTCGTGGTGGATGGCCTCCTAATAAAAATAGAAGATCTGGGTTACTACACTCAGGCCTACGCTGACGACATTGTCATTCTGGTCGATGACGAGGGGTCCGGCCTCGTGAGGGGCACGATACAAAGGGCTCTCAACGGGGTGAAAGAATGGTGCCGTTCGGTGGGACTCAGTGTAAACCCTGAACAGGCGGAACTGGTTCTCTTTACCAGAAAACGCAAACCAAGGGTCGTCCCAGATGTTCTACTTAATGGAAGGTCCCTGCAATACAAAAGCTCAGTCAAGTACCTTGAAGTCGTACTTGTCTCCAAGTTAAACTGGAACGAGCATATTGATCATAAAGTTCAGAAAGCCACAGCTGCTTTCTGGGCATGCAGAACGGCATCTGGCAGTACATGGGGGCTCAGCCCCAAGATTCTATATTGGCTCTACACAACTCTCATACGCACAATGATTACGCACGGGGCCATCGTGTGGTGGCAAGGTGCAGCAACCGGCAAGTCGAAAACCCAATTAGATAGGATACAAAGACTTGCCTGTCTTGCGATAACAAGTGCAATGAGGACGGTACCTACCAGGGCGCTGTAGACGCTCATAAGACTGCCCCCATTGTACCTCTTTATCGAACATGAGGCACGCAAAGCCGTAGCTCGCCTAATGGCGGAGCGAGGGAATGTATGGACATTCTCGATTATGGAATCAGACGGTAAGGGATTGTCCCTTTCTTGAAATGCCGGGCGACAGTTCGTTACCTGCCATACGATTCATAAGAGGCCGCAGTCAGTCCCAGTCCCAGTCCCAAAAGGGAGAACTTGGAGCGGATCGGGCACCGCCTGATTCCCACTAAGGGGATCATCTGGTACACAGATGGCTCCAGGATTGGTAGGTAAGCCGGCGCCGGGGTATACGGGCAATCTCCGAAAGCGGAACTCTGTTACGCTCTAGGAACTTTTACTACTGTATTTCAGGCAGAAATGTTTGCCATACTCGCCTGTGTAAGAGATAATCTCAAAAGAGGCTACCGCGGCCAGCAAATCACGATATGCACCGACAGCCAAGCGGCGATCAAGGCCACATCATATAGAACAGGCTGATTATTTGGCCAGACAAGGTGCGAAAAGCACAACGATTGGTCCAGAACGTATCCTAGGAGTTTCTAGATAATGGTGCGTCTCAACCATGAAGGAAATCCTGGAAATAAAATTCCAGGTTACATGGAAAGATGCACCGGAAGTGAGGCAATCGAAACTCCACATCGGAGAGCCTTCTACTGGGAGAACCAAGACTCTGCTCACATTGAGCAGTTAGGAAATCAGATTATTAACAGGGCTCCTGACGGAACACTGCCATCTCAACAAGCACCTCAACATTTTAGGTATCTCGGAATACCGAATGCAGGTGGTGCTTGTAGGAAGAGGAGTCAGCCTCCCACATCCTCACGGAATTACGAGCAATGGTAGCAATATGGGAAGCACACCTCGGGAGCATCGTACTGAACCCAGAGAGTGTGAGGGAGGTATCGGTTAGAAGGCTGGCCTCTTTCGCTAGCAAGATATGCTATCTTCAAAACTGATCCAATCCCAGCAGTGATGGGTGCGAAACGGGACTGATTGAGAGGCCTACATGCTTATGGCTCAATCCGCCCACATATCTAATTATATCTATCTATCGTTTGGTAAGATTAGCATACGCTAAACTATCATTAAAATACGTGATTTCTTTATGCAATCAACAATAATCGACTGATAAATTCTATACGTGTTTATGCATGTATTTGAGAAAAAAAGTATTAATATTATTATTGTTATGTTCCACGTGCAAGCGCTAAGTTTTCTTGTTCGTATATCATTATATCCATAACTACCAAAACCTTGTAGAGCATACGTTATGAAATCATTACACATTTTGGCAGCGGGATGACGGACTATTACCCAACTTGAAGAATTGACTATCTGACTCCTCAAACTCATAGCCAGATAGATATTTCTATCTATCTATAGATAATAGTATTACTTCATGGCATCACATTGATTTTCTATGTCTAATTTGCTCTAAAATTCCTGTCACCTTGAAATTGAGGCATTCATTGATTTGACAATAATCATTGTACATGATAATGTTGATGCATATATTTAGGTACAGAAATATTTGCAACTTGGTGGCAAACATGAGGCAGATTTTCTGAGGCGGATTTCATCCTTGACCCTGACAAACTCATTGGCATCATTTTGTTCCTGGACAGGACAAAAACGCAATTACAGGGTAAAGGATACTACTGTTATCAAACTTATGCGAGGTAGGCCATGATAAATATACTTCTGATGATAACATGATTATGGAGTTCTGATTTCAGCTGTGGTCAGAAAAGTTTTTCCATCTTTTTCAGACTGTTTGTTTGATAGAACAGTCATGGAATGGTTGCGACATTCGAAGCAAAGACTATTAAGAGAATCGAAGAAGGAGCCGTCGTGCTGTTAGTTCAGATCTGAATGATAGCTACCAGATGTTTTAATTTCTGATATTTTTGTAGGATGCTATGAATTCAACTATGAAGATAATGGTAAATTATTCACTTTTATTCATTGGATTTTTGTAAATATTTTATTCAGTTCAAGTATTACGGCAATAAATATTTTTATCTGATTTCTTGTTGTTTTTTTTTTAAATATTGCTATAAAAATAATCTTTTGATGTTTTTAATCAATTTATTTTGTACCAATGAAATAACGCTTTTTCATTTCCACGAGTTGCTATGCATCAAAATTTTCATTTAACCTTACAGTGGACCCCCTTCTCTAACTTCATCTAAGACTCAGCCTCTCTGCCACCGCGCCATATTATGTAGCAGCCGTCATCTCTTCTCGATGAATGAGGATACTTCCAATCGCGTCCAGATAAAACTGTTGATAATTATTTCAAAAAACAGGTGCGACAGGTCCGTCGTTTAATTTTTGTTGGAGTTCATGATTGAATATATCATTTTATTTGACTTTGAGTTTACGTGCTGACCTAATTACTTTAATAAAATACACAGCCTATTGAAGATGTATTCAAAAGTATTATGTGAAATAACAATCTTCAACTGAGAGTGATATATTCATCGAACACCATAATTATTTTAGTTTTCTGCCATCTCTAGACTCCTTGAAAGAATTATTGCACAACATTTCGGTATAAATAAAAGGAGAAAGCAAAGTTGCACAAATAACTACAGCATTTTTCTTTGAAAACAAGTTATTAAATGAACATTTAGAGGCAAGACCCTGCCAAGAACTTTAAAAAATTGTTACAGATATTCTGTGTTCATTATAGAGATGGACACAAATGGGAAGACTGCTATTTGTGTCTAATTTTATACTGAGCACTGTATACATGATGGTGTACGTAATGACAAAACATTCTCATTTTTCAAGTGTACTTTGTATTGACTCATAAAGTCCTAAGGTATGTTTGCTATGTAATTCGTTAAATTCACATAACATTCTTGGATAGAGTGATATCTCAAAAGAAGAATGGAATTGTTGTAGAGACACTGTAGAAAAATTCAAGTCGTCTCCTGGAAACTAATTAATTTCAATATTGAATTTTATCATCATTTAGGTAAGAAAACAGCCTGGCAGGATGTGCGTAGGAACAACGTTACCTCACAAATTTTTGAAAATGTAAAATAACATTGAAAAATAATGTGCTTCCACAAAGATGGCACTTTAATATGTTTTAATTCATACATTTTTATGTATAATGAAAAAATTGCCAGAGTTAAAAATTAGTGACGTCAAAGATTTGTTTTTTTTAATAGATCACCTTGCATTTTATTACAGTTTTGAAAGGGTTGTCAAAAATGAAAAACACTACGCAACCAACTGAACCATTCTCGTTTTTTTTGAGTTTTGTTGTGGAATTGCTAAGTACAATTCCAAACAATATCCAATATAGTAATCGATACAAATTACTACCTCAAGAATGAACGCCTATGAAAAGTGAGGTTAAGTATATTAATATAAGAAGGTTAATTTTGTTTGGAAAACGTTTGGTTTTGATGCTATTTGTGAAATATGGGTTGATTAAAGAAGTTTCTTTAAAAAGAAGGAGGCATATTGAGCGATTTTTACTGAAAAAATCGTGTTTGAAAATGGTCGATTTTCAAGATTCAAAAGGTCATCACTCGAAGAGTATTAGAAACTCCTATAAAATTCTTTCGGTTTCGTGTTCTGGAGATAAAACTACGTGTCACCATTTTTATATTTGTTTCGAGAAAAGCCCATTATTATTATTTCAATAAAAAATAGCTGGACCACATTTTGATAGGCTAGGCGTATTCGTCTATTTATGAAACTTCATAAAAAATATGTTTCATTCAGTTAACAGATGGGTGCAGGTCGACCCCTCTCCGGCTCTTAGACAAGAAGTACAATTTGGTATTCAAAATATATTGTTATGATATGATTTGCAGTGAGATAGGATTTATTAGATTTGAAAAACTTTACATAAAAGATGTATAAAAACATGCCAAAATACTTCACCTGGACTGGAATATCTATAACCATACAAATTATCACCATTTATGATTTATATTTATCCCAGTCAAATAGGAAGGGTAACAAACAAGTCTTTGGTCAATATTTCAACGTTCCGAGCAATCGAAGTCATATTATACCTTAAAGAAAATGAAAAACAAATATTATCAATCAACAGGGCATTATTTAAAATTCTTCGGACATGAACATACAGAAATTATAAAAAATCATCAACATTTTAATAAAGTAAAAATTAAATAACAAGAAATCACGCTATACCGGGTGACAACGATTTCACTTTCGGGCAGCCAATTTTTTATTTTTCCACCTAGTATAACGAAACTTGGCACAGTTATTATTCGAACTAAATGTCAACTGACTGGTGTAACGACAAATTTCTACAACTTCCGGTTTCCCTGGAAATTATCTTAACTTTTGATATTTAAATGGGACCCCAGTATATTGTTTGTTTTTAGGATTCTTTAAATCATTCTAAATCCGAATTCATAATATTTTAATTGGTTTTGACATAAATTATATTTTTAAATCAAATTTTAATTTTCAATCTAGGGTGTCATGACAATCCTAAAATTTCTCCACTTAGACTCTCAATTTACAGAAGAATCTAAAAAGAATAATTTTGATTTAATCTTTGTTAGCCTAGAGAAAGGCTGTGAAGTTGTATAATTACATTTTTTTGTAATAATTCAAAAAATTGTGACTTCGAGATTCGGAAAAAATGTAATTATTAATGAAATAAAAGTAAGTTGGAATGAAAGATGGTAGTATGTGTTATACATTTTTGGATTCGTCCTGAAATAATGCATTTAATAGTGTTATGAAAGTGATATGGTTACATTTAAGTTTTTTGAATTAATATAAAAAATTAAATCATACAACTTTTCAGCCTTTCTCTAGGCTAACGAACAGAGATAATAATCTCTTTAGATTTTTCTAAAAATGGAAAGTCGACGTAGAGAAATTTTATGATGGTCATGGCACTCTAGATTGAAAATTGATATTTGATTTGAAAATATAATTTATGTCAAAATCAATTGGAAAATTATGAATTCGGATCTAGAATGATTCAAAGAATCCTAATAACTAACGACATACAGGGTGTCCCATTTAAATTTCGAAAGTTAAGGTCTTTTCCCGGGAAACCGGAAATTGTAGAAATTTGTCGTTACACCAGTCAGTTGACATTTAGTTCGAATAATAACTGTGTTAAGTTTCGTTATAGTAGGTGGAAAAATAAAAAATTGGCAGCCCGAAAGTGATATCGTTGTCACCCGGTATAGATTTGTAAATTTAAATATGACAGGAAACATGACAGTTCGAAATCAACAAGTCTAATAAGGAATAGAAATAAATAAAATATGCATAAAATCAAGAAAGAAAGGAAAACAAGGCAAGTTTACTTGTTGTAAAATAATAGTTATATAAGATATCAGTCGATAAGTTTGTTGTAACATATAATTCTAGAAGTGTAAATATTAAAATGAAAATGGATCAAGAAGTTCGCGAGTGCTTATAGAACTCTGATTGGTAAAAGGAAAATAGGATGTAGGTAACTGGGAATTTGTTGAAAAATATGAGTAGAATCGAAAAAATTTTGGAAATGTGAAGACTGATAAAGAATATAAAATTAAAATTGAAGAAAAACCAAATAAAAATCCAAGCAGAAGTATAAAACCAGACAAATAAATATAGCAGAAGAAAATTGAACAATTCATGAAAAGTAAGCATTGAAAAACATACCTTGAATAGCAGCATCAAAATCAAGAAAAGCCCAGCTGCAGACACAATTCAGCCACTGAAAATCAGGTATTTGGTGATATTTGAAATCCTTGTGTATTATAAAACCCAAAACTATCGTCAAATACATATCCGAAAATGATTCAAGTCCATCCCAACAAATAAACATTTACGTCACTAACCTACAAACGTTTTTGAAACTTGGCCCTTGTACCAGAGCTAGGCATTTTGCAAGCATTCATACTATTTTTACACTTGGCAATTTCCAGACTCTCGAATGCATCGAGAAGCCTATGGTCATGAACCTGTCTGAATAATTTTAAACTTGTGTCATCAAATCGGTGATCGTGATCCAAAGCATGTTGGGCCACACTCGATTTATCGGGTCTTGAATATCGGATATGAGCAATGTGTTCTCTGGACCGTACTTTCATGGCCCTTTGGGTTTGACCCAAAAACTTTTTCTCGCAGTCTTCACAGCTAATTTCATAAATCCCCGACTTTTCTTTTTCATCTGTTTTATCTTTGGGAGTACCCAACAGTTGTTGAAGTTTACACGAAGTTTTGTATACCACCTTCCTATTGAGGGTTCCGAAATTACCTTCGAATCCTAGAGTTACTCGAAGTTCGAACGGGATGACGACATATTTAGGATGGTTGTCCCCTTTTTGAAAATTCGAAGAGTTACGAAGGGTTTCTGGTAGAACAGGTTTCTTTTTTATTCTCTATGGATAGAAATAAAGAAAGTTTTCTTGTTTTGGTTATATATGAAAGACCTTGACTGATGTTTACCATTTTGAATACTTACCTGAATTTGATTATCACTCAATAAAATATAAACATTAGGAAATTCAGATAAAAGGAACTATTTTATTTGCATTTATGAAAATTAAATTTTTTCTGAAATTGCAACCCTCCTGAGATAGAAACAATCATGTTTCTAAGAACCAAATGAGCTGAGAAAAGAAAGGTAATAAGGAAGAAGGTAACAGCGTCATAGCGTCAGGCTTATTTTTATACAAATTTTTATAATATGAGTTTTACTCAAATCTGACATCATATAGAAAAAGTTTCAAAATTTACATCTCAAAGTATTATAATAATATTTTGCAGATGATTGTGATACAGCTGGAAAGTACTCCGAAAACATCATCGAAGGAGCTACCACCAATGGCAATATAAATGATGTACCTTTAGCAGTATTTCGAAAGAAATTAGCAGAAGAAGAATCAAATAGAAAAAAACGCATTATGAGTGACAAACATACCAACAATTCAAAGAGACAGAGATACCATAGGTAGGTTTCATAGGTAAAATTGAGTATAGTTCGTAAAATAAAGGCATGGAGTAATAAATCGCCACAAAAAGCCATTGGCCTCAGTGGAGGGTATGATACGGGCCCACTCACGTTCAATCCTAAAAATAAACCACTCAGACGCATCGATTCCTTAGAGGTACCGTAATTTCTCGGACCGGGTGGATATAAGTCCCATAGTCTTTTAATTGCCAAGCATTTTTATTTATAACTCTAGATACTGATAAAAGGGTATAAGAATTGGTTACAAGCAGGAATTGTAGTAGTAGGTACTCAGTAATGCTGGTATGAAGTGTTTTCTAGAAATTATTTGTGTGTGCTTCTGTGTATATAAAATAAGATTAGAGTATTATGGATGCTGAACAAAGACCATCGATTTAAAAAAACATTTGTTTTGAACTGTTCAAGTTCGTTGCAAAATAACAACAAAAGTGCCAGTGTAAATGTTATAAAAGCATATTTCATGTTGTGCATAGCGAAGTCCACCATCTATAAATTAATGTGTGAAAAGGAAAGTGGAGCTCTTCAACCAAAAAACCATCTCTGGGTCGACCACAGGCATAAAGTAAAATTCCCACACTGTTTAAAATTATGTCTGCAGTTTAAGCTGATCCGGATCACCCAAATTTCTCTGAAATTACATTATAGAAAATTTTAAAACAAATTGGCTTCATCCATACAAAACATAAAAGACAATCTGCACCGGTAGATAAACCAGATAATGCGATGAGCAGAAGAGACTATGTACGCAATACTGAACAATCCTGAAACGAAGATCGACGCATGACGCATGGACGAAACATGAATAAACGGAGGACAGCAGTATTAAGAGCAGAAGGCAGACCTCCAACGAAGGATTGTCAACAGGTTTGAATCCACCATCTGGCAATGGTAAAAGATTAATAATCGTTCATATAGGTATTTCCGAAGGGTTTGTAGAAAGAGGACTTTTGACTTTTGTATCGAAACGAACCGGAGACTATCACGAAGAAATGAATGGTGACGTATGTGAAGAGTGGTTTGAACAAATGATCGATTTCATTCTGCAGGGATCTACTTAGCGTTAGACTAGCTGAACACAAGAGAAACACTCAACGAGGAGAATTATCAAAGTCAGGTATAGCTGGTCATGTCTGGACGACCCAACACAATATTAAATGGACTGAAGCCGAAGTCATCCATAAAGAAGAGGGCTGGTATAGACGGAAGTTTAAAGAGAGTGCATATATCATGAACAACAATATCTTCAAGCATAGAAATCCGTAATGTGTGGAAACTCTTAATTAGTGGCATGGATCAATTGAAATTGCGATAAGAATTAACAATGCTGTACCGGAGAGGCCCGGCACTGTTATTAACAAGCTTACCTGAACACAGGCAAATTATTCCTAGGCTAATGACACAAAATTCGCCATATCATATATAAGAAGTATCCTTGAGAGTGTCACATTTATACACTTGATAACGACTGTAGATTTTAAAAGTTGAAACGTCGTGAATAAAAATTGCAGACAATTGAATTTTTCTTTGTTCTTTTGTAGACAATGAAAGTCCAGGATGACCTTACTCAAACTGAAACATTGTCAACCACTTTCAAACAAACCATCTCAAAATTGTTAAGTAAATATGGCTGAAGTAATGAAACAAAAGAAGATCAAAATGCCGTTGAATAAAAAGAGATTGCAGAGTTATGGGTTTGAACCGTCGATTTATTTAATTCATTATTTGGTAGCGAACAACACTAACCTTTGGGACACAGGGGCTTCGCAGAAGGAGGAGTAAAAATGTGTTATATATACGATTGAATGATAAGAGCGAGTGAATTATAATAAGGAAAAACAATAATGATTATGGATGAAATATTTGCATTGTCTTCACTTGATGGAAATCCATTATAACACTAAGGTAAAACACGATATAATTTCTAAGGAATTTACTATATTCGCGACATGTTTCGCTACACTGTAGCTTTATCAAGCGATTTTGGCATCATTACTGAACGAGGATTGTCTTCTACTTTTTCAATTAATATTTCATCCTCGCTGACAATGATAGGTACCGTATCTATAACCGAATTTCTAAGTTTTGGAAAGTGATAACAAGACGATTATTGCTGAAATAAATTCTAGTATTCGGTTGGATTTTTGTTTTGTCGAAACAATTGAATATCATTGTTCAGTCAATTGAATTGTTTTATTAAAATAACAATATTCCTATAACAATTTGCATATTGTTCTTGTAACAATGAAATATTGTTCTTTCAACTGAAATGTATTGTCACACTAACAATCTTTCGATAACAATTTCCATATTGTTCCTGTAGCAATGCAAAAATCAGTAGTTTGGTATATTTCATAGAAAATTATTGCTACCCTAACAAGAAAATTGTTTACCAAGTCGTTTTGTTATCACTCACAATACAATTTCTTTCAGTGTATAGTCGGCGAAATAACATATCTTCATTTGGTTTATTCATATTTATTACCAACTAATTGTTAATAAATAACATTCTATAGCAATGTTTCACGTAAACCTTAACATTTTCATAAAATTATCACCATTATGAATTATACCCCACTGAAACGTGGCTGGTTGGAATCCCATAACAATGGACTCACAATAGCCCAATCCGACAAATAGATATAGTGTCGGGTGGCACTACCTAGCGATTGAAGAAAACAGTTGTTTGCTGTTTTTATAAACGTTCTACATCAAAATTTGCACGAGTCTCCCTGTATGGATTTTGCATACTAAATGAGGATTTATTACTCCGCGCCTTCAATTAACGGACTATAGTTTGGTTATTTTCACTTTCGCGCGTTTTTCAGGGATTTGGATAACTCATCAGACGATGAGTTCAGCGATGGACTTGTTAGTGCTACCAAAACCAGTCCAATATCCAATGTATCGATAGAAGTACAAGGTGGAAGTTCTAATACCCCTATGCGAAGCTCAACGTCTCAAAATAATGATATTGGACAATTGTCTTGTGATATGAGTACCACATTACCATCTGGTTTGAACCATCAGATAGTAAACCCCGCTCTGGAACTCCTTCTTCGAAAACTGGAACTGATTATAGCGACACAAGGCCAACATTCCATTGCTCTTGATAATATTTCAAGAAATCAAGCCTCAGTAAATATTTCGCATCTTGACAGACCTGAAAATTTGCCAAACCTACCTGTCTCTAACAAGGAAGAATACAAAGCCCTGGAAACATTCTTAAATGAAGAGCTGCCATTCGAATATATGGTAACGACTCAATTTCATCACTTATTACTTTATTTTCTAGACACGTATTCAGAAATTTAAAATTCGGTATGCCGTTATAATCGTTCATGGCCGTTCTATCTGAAATATTTTTAATCCTTCAGCTATACAGGGTATGCTAAAAGTCGGTACCACCTTTCTTATTTTGAATGGAAACCTACATTTTTTTCACATGGTTCGATTAGTCTTCTGAGTTACCTATGAGATAACATCTATTACAGTTTTTGTATTTCTCCTTTTTTCTGTGAAAGATTATCGCTGTAGTACTTTAGGAAAAAATGGCAAAGTGTTCAAAATTTGGTAACCAAACTACCCCGCACCATTCTTATGGGTTTCTGGGTCCCGGTGGAATTGACTGAAACTGCAGTTTGTTATTCTCTTCATTATCCTGATGTAAAGTTCCCATGGGACCAACTTGATCCTATTACTGGTTTTTGGGATACAGCCCCTCAAAGATATGATTTTGTACCTCATGAGGGTGAGTAGGTACGACTAAACATTCCTTTGTGTATCTGTGCCTCAGAATGAATTTTCCAGTATAAATTCACAATAATTTCTTTTCATGCATACTTAAATTACTTGGATTCGGACCACAGGGTATTGACTAAATTCTAGACAATAACTTCTTCGATATCTTTTATTTTCGTTTAGCAAACAAAAAATTAAACTATATATTTAGGTTGATACACAATGAACTAATATGAAATGAGAAATTATTTGAGACCTTGCGTTGCACAGATTTTGTATGAGCTATAAGACAGATATACTTATTTTCAATTATATTTTTGCATTGGCAGCCTTAAAAAGTGTATCTTAGTTCAAGGTTCATCATATTCACATATTACATAAAAATATATGTATATTTGGGATTGATTAATTCTTATTGACCGATGGAAACATTGAGATTTTGAAGTGGGTTGCTCTCCAAAATATTTTCTGAACCTGGTGGAAATTGAGATTCATGCGATGAGTTAATCGATACGTATGTTAAACAAAAATTGTTGAAATTCTTATTTACGTCAACCAGCGCCCCTTTACGAGCGACCCTCAGACTTATGAGAGCTAGGGAAGACGTAGCCCTTGCTTTTTAACGTGTGATGCCATGCACGAGGCCGTTGATGGCGCGGTGAATCTAATCTGCGTACCCTGGCTTAGCAAGCGGACACACTACCTACGCGCCACCAAGACAAACAAATAAATAATAAATAAATAAATAAATTGTAAATACTGCCAGATTAAGACTGGAGGAGAATTTTAAATTCTGTTTTAGAAGAGCTATTTCAGCATTCATAAAACTGGGACTGGAAACATTTATTTCCTACTCCACAAGCTCTCATCATCAAGCAAATAACAAATAAAAATTACAATTTAATGTAATTTAAGGGAAGAATTCACCAGCATTTTTCATATTTCTATTTATTCTTTGGTCATTATGCAAGGATTCAAATAATTATTCAGATTAATATTTTGTTTGCTAAACGAAAATAAAAGTTATAGTCAATATATTGAAGTTGTTATTGTCATGAATTCAGTCAACACCCTATTGTTCGTTTTCAAGTAATTTATGTATTCATCGAACGAAATGATTCTGAAGGTATAGTGTAGTCAAACATATAAGATAAATAAAAAAAGGCGCAAAAAATGGTCGATTAGCACGAAATTGACTCCCATGCCGCCAACCAGGGTCGGACTAGTACATATGCCACTAAATATTGTGATGCGTGCAGATTAATCAAGTTAATTTAACAAAAGCACTGTAACTTTTGTATTCAGAATAATTCATTTTTATAATTATTGATATACTTAGATTAGGTAAACAACTGCCCCGTCGAAATCTAATATGCTAATAGCTGCGCGTACCGCATACAGCTGTGATTTCTATTATAACTACGCCCGACCCTGCATAGAAAAAATATACCTAATTGCTGTGCGGGCCTTTACATCTTCCGCGCCAAGTGTTACGTGGGGGCGATAGGTGGAATAATTGGAATAAAGTTACAGATGTCAATAATTTTATTTATTTATTACAATTTTTGTGTTATTGACAAAATAGGAATTAATTTCTTGGTAATTTCCTGAACTTATGTGAGTATTGATATTGACTCACACTGAATTTATCCTATATTCTCATGTTATTACCTTATAAGGTGTGTATGGCGTGGTACTACATGCGTAATTTTTTTGGAGGAAATGTGAGGACTAGCACAATATTTGCTTATACAGGATGATTGCTAAGGTGGACCGGTCCGTTCATTCATTTCTCACATTGTATGGAAAATAATGTCTTTAGGTGAACATATAAAAGACAGCAATTTGTTTTCGAGATGCAGCGTTAAAGTTGAAAATTAATATTGAATTTACTTCAATTACTGGAATATCACAAAATACCCATGAGCAGATGAATAAAAATTTGATTCTACGGAACAGCATGCCAGTGTCCAATATTGATTATATTTCTGAATTTGATTTTAGGAAATGAAAGAACATTCAATTTTATGCAAGAAATAAAATGAATATGATTGCACTAAAACTTGATAGAAATCACCAGTAAAAATCTAGAAAACCATATTCGGCACCAAAGTTTAATGTAATTGTGTCGGATGAAAAGTCCGTTCAATACACCCAGTCCAAAATGAAGTAATTTTTCGCAATAAAATCTGTATAAATAATGATAACGTGGCAACGCACTATCCGATCTGAAAATATAGGATTACAGAAATTTCATATAAATAAAATACAGGGCGATCAATAGAAAAGTTGAATTTATTTTCATGGAAGACCATGTTGGTATATGCAATTATTCGAGAATTCCCTTCTCTAGATTATTTTAAAATTATCCTGACAATCCTGATGTTGAATCGTGAAGAATGCAGTACTGAATGAACACCCTGTATATACGAGAATGTTATAAAATTTTTCATTTGTTATTCTTTTTATTGAATAACTTTTTAATGAATGATAAATCAAATCATTATACTGCATATATTTTTTAAATTGTATCTATGTACTTAGTATCGATCTCCAGTACACTCGTTTATCTGAACAAAAAGAATTAATTAATCCTCTCTTAATAATGAATTTGATGCAATTGAAAAATTCTTCACCCATGGAGAATTTACCTATAATGCACTAGCTATTTCAAAGTCTTGCACCACTTGCCCCCAACATTATGTGGCCCTTTCCAGGCAGAGATGGACAAGATATGACCAATTTTTGCGCCATTTTTTATTTATCTTATATGTTTGACGACAACTATACAATTCATACTGAATACTCATTACGAGGCACAGATACACAAAATCATATCTTTAAGGGGCTGTATCCCGAAAGTGTCTTAGCATCGAGTTGGGCCCATGGGAACTTTTGATCAGGATAATGAAGAAAATAACATACTACAGTTTCAGTCAATTTTACGGTGACCCAGAAAGCCATAACAATGGTGCGGGGTACTTTGGAGTAGTTAGCTGGTAGTCCAGGCTGACACATGATGTCCCATCGATGGTCCTATTTTTTACCACATGGGTTCAGGTGATTTTAGAATTTCGCATTTAAAAATTGTCAAAAACTCAATTTTTTCATGTGGCACATATTATATTTTTTGACGTCATTAAAAAGAAAATTGAAATTTGTGATGAGTTACTCAAGCTTTCTCTATACCTAATTCCAACCTCTATCGAGTTATTCAATAAAAATCTAGAAGCCTTATCGAATTATTTTTTGTTGATTCAAGTATGCCATGGAAACAAAAGACAATTCTAAATAAGAAAGTGATTCGTCGGTCCCGCTCCGAAACCGTGAATGTGCAAATTTAAGGGTTCTGACTTCACTATGTAAAATACTCGCTTCGTTCACGCGTTAAAATATCTCGATCATTAATCACCTTCATTAATACCCTAGTTGATTAAATAACTATTACACTGTCTAATCTACATCTTTTCAAATTCATAATATGAGAAATTGACATTTTTGGGATTCTGAAAATCCACATATGGTGCTGGAAGTTGAAAATCTAGTACAATTTCAAATAAATGAGTTAGTCGTGATTGCTAATGAACCAAGACGTGCGCTATTATAGGTGAAAATCCTCATAACCTAGAAACATTTCTTGAAAATTTGCCACTGGCTAGAGTTGCACGTTCATGGTACCAGATGGATGGGGCACCACCGCATAATGAACAGTGTATACCAAATTGACATCCTTGTTAGATCACCGTTGGTGGGAAAATCGTGAACTATTCTGTGGTCTACAAAATCTACAGATCTTACCCCTTTAGACTTTTATATTTGGGGTATGGTGAAAGATTTGGTCTATTCATCGTCAGTTCACAATATAGATGATTTAAAATTTAAAATAATACAGACATTTGTCTCGTTCTCAGCGAAATCTGTTGAAAGTAGAATAGTAGAACGTTTGAACATATTGAACATTCACGTTGGAATTCTGTCAATATTGTTCGTGTTCATCAATAGTAATTTGTCTTGAGTTATCGAATAGGAAACCATATTCTTGATTCAATTATTGAATCCAAATTTTTGATAAAATTATTATAATTGTCTTTTGATTCCATGGCATACTTCAAAAAGCAAGAAATATTTTGGCATTTCTTCATTTTTATTGAATAACTCGATAGAGGTTGAAGTTAGGTATAGGGAAAGCTTAAGTAACTCATTCTACTATTCAATACTTTCTAAATGATGTCAAAAAAATAGTATTTTGAAAAAATTCAGTTTTTGACAGTTTTTCCAATTGCCGGCGCCCATACGGTACAAAATGGGACCATCGATGGAACATCAGGTGTTAGCCTGTACTACGAGCTAACTGTTTCGCAAATTAGGTTTCCCAATTTTGATCACACACGTTTTTTCCTAAACTACCACGTCAGTAACTTTTTCCAGAAAATTGTAAATGTGTCAGAAACTGTAATAGATAAGTTAGATAACATAACCAAGCTTATCTAAACACATGATCAGAAGGTAAATCAAACCATGTGAAAAAAAATGTGTATTTCAGTTAAAACAAGAAAGTTGGTACCGACTTTTGGCACACCCTGTAAGAGAAAAATATTTTAGGTAGAACGGACATGATCTACTATGACAGCATACCAAATTCCAAGTTTCTCACCCAATTGCAAGTTGAAAAACTTCTAATGCTCGGCGTACTTAAATCACCGTGTATTTCTTCAGAAAAAACGCCTTGCTGTTATTGGTGGTGCATCCGTTAGGAGTACTGTCATGGGAATGCTCAAGTTTCTTTTAAGCAACGAAGTGGCGATGAAATTCAATTGGGCTGGAAGAGACAAAAAACCCTTCAAAAGTACCAACATGATGAAAGTGGTTAAAGGTTAGTTAGAAAAATGTCTAAGACGATGTCTCTCTCATTAATAGAATATTCTTGCAGAAGCTGTAAGGTTTAGCTACATCGGACGGGATGAACAAGATCTCACAGATCTCACGGATAAAGTGATTGAGGACTCTGTGAAAGACTGGTTGAAATTAGCCAAGGCCAGACACGATTATTCTTTGAGGAAACATGAATAGATCTTCACATACCAATTTGAGTTTTGTATTTTCTGATTTTTCCATATAAATATTTTGACTGTTTTTTTTTATTCAACAATTTTAAGTGCGTATAGATAGATAGTTCATTTATTTCCTTGTGTAACATTACATAATATAAGAAAATTACATTACAGTGCGATGTAGCAAAGAAAACAATTATTGCAATTGATGCAATTATTGCAGAATTGATAGACTACAAACATTAAAGATTTGTATTAATTTTTTTATACATTTGAAACAAAATCTTATAACAGGTAAAATAGCACTAGTTGTCAGCAAGTGAATCCTTAAGTGATTCTCTGATTTATCATAAATATTGTGTGGTATATCACGAAAAAGAGAAACACCCAAAGATTTGCTTATTTTGAGTCTCTTCCTATGAGGCACAAGTTATGTCTGTTGCGAATATAGAAGGTGTGAACATTAGAGTGTGTTGTTAACAACTTTAACATTATTTGAAATTACACATCCTGAATTTTATTTTGAAACCCGCCTTTTATTGGTATTTCCTAGTTGTTTTATGTGTTGATATGATTATAACTTCCATTTGAAACACGTATTTTATTATTGTTAAATTTTAGTTATTGAAAGGACGTGTCTTTATAGGTACTACTATACTATAGTATACTTATAATGGACAATACAATACTATACTAATACATTTTTTTCATTTTAATTCTTTATTCAATTATATCTAATACGTACTAACAACATGATAGTAAATACCGTCAAAAAAACCAATGGTTTGTGCATGACGGCAAGGGTGTTAGCTAAAATGATTATAAAAATTTGTCGATATCGAACAATTCAAGAATTGAAGCTAAACTCAAAACTATATCTAAATTAATATAGAATAAATATTCAATTGTTTCGCTTGACGGAGGTGAAAAGATTAATGCTTCGGAAATTCATTGGTCATGACATATTTCTTAATTTTGCTTTTGAACTATTTTGGACTATTTATTTTCTTTATTGTTTCAGGTAGATTGTTGTATAAATGTATGCCAACGTAAATTGCGTGTATCTGGAAAGTTGTTTTTGGAATCTTGGAATTTGTAATTGAGTATCTGCTTGACTTCTTGTTGCATAGTTATGTTCACATTTTGTGCAATATTTGGGGTGTTTAAATATGATAAATATGGCATTGATTTGGAATAATTGTTTAATCGTGAGTACATTTGCCTCAGCATATAATGATTGTGTAGAATATAACCGATTTTTTCACATTATTATTTTGAGAATATACCTTTGTACAATATTTAAGTTTTCTACATGCGGTAAATGAGCTGCTCTTCATGCTACCATACCGTATTCTAGAATTGACTGTACTACACAACACTACTATACTATACTATACTATGCTATACTATACTCACTACACTATACCATACGATAATTAATGTTGTCCACTATGGGGATAACTGAAACTGTGATAGATACAGTTTTGGTTGAATGGGAAAGACTTTCTAGCAGTATAGACAATATGAAATTTTCAAAAATATGTTTGAGTGTCAAATTATTTTAGAAAAACTGAAATTATCAATTTATTTTTTATTCCTGGTATTACCGTCAGAGCCGGAACAAAGTTAAAAATTCTCCCCACAGGAACATGAGCGTTGTAATGATGTTAGTAGTTTTACTGCCCGACGTTTCGTCCTCGAATAACCATCATCAACTTATTTATTTTTTAATACAGTCATGTTTCGAATAATACAACACGAATTGTGTAAGAAATATTCACAAATCTTTTAACTTATTTAACAAAACTTTTGAGATATTTCAGATATCTATTTTATCAATTTTTCTTTCAATTCAGGCCCATATCCGAAAATATATTCAAACAATGGAGATTATCGGACACAAAATAAAACTGTCATGTGTGACTTATTATCGAATTTAGAATGAAATATACTTTTAAAATCTGTATATATTCATCAGAAAGGGAATATTAAAAAAATTAAGAAGAAGAAGAAGAGGAAGAAAATACACAAGAAAGCTCATAAAAATTTTCTGTGAGGGAGTATTTTCCATCTTGTTCCAGCCCTGACAATTACACCAGCAAAACATTGAATAGGAAATCAAAAAATTCCATATTCACTAAATAATCTACTTTTATTCATAGTTATCTTCTGCAAAATGAAAAAAATATAATATCTTTTACCTTCTCATACTAGTGAAGCATTTCTTTTTATTTGAAAGAATTGAAAAAATATCTTCTGAGGATTATTTTTGGATGAGTTTAGAAATTCAAGCACAAAACACCACTTATTCACACTTTGACAAAGAGAAACCAAAGAAATTTTTTGAATTCGACATTCGTAAAGGATTAACACAAAAACATGCAGCATCCTGATGCTCTCCGCTGAGACCATCAAAGCAGTGACGTCACCTCTGCTATCCTCGCACAGGGTACGTTTTGTAGCCTCGCTGATGTAATTTTTTTTTTTTTTTTTTTCTTTGATGTTTTGGCATCGACTACTATGGTCATTAGCCATTTTATTGATTATTCAATCACATTTTGGATTATAAGACTTAGTGATGGTCATGTGTTTTTAGACTGCTGTAACTTTCGAAATTCATTATAACTATAAACTAGTGAACATGCCTATTGCCTAATCTTCAATTTTTAGGAAACCACTGTTGTTCCATATGCGGAAAAGGTTATAAAGTTGCCAGATCTCTGTGGAGACACCATAGATATGAATGTCAGAAGGAACCTTCATTTAGGTGTGATATATGTGAATACAGGGCTAAACACAAATCAAGTGTTACAAAGCACATGGCTACAGTGCATCCAGATGTTTTCAATTTATTCTAAGAAGATCAATCATCCTAACGAGGACAGCCTAGAATCGACGATTCAACCTCAGACAAAAAAAAACTCAGAATTGTAAATATTGCTTTACCCGACGAGAAATACAGGAAGTTATCATTGTATATAGAGACATTTTTTGAATAAATCTTGTAGGTGTATATGGTGCCTCTGGCCACTTTGCTCTATAATCAGTGAAATCGCACTATCCCGACATTGGTAAAGTTTATATATTTTATGGTCAATGATGATATCATTGACAAAGTAAATCTGAAATATATAAAAAGCATAAATATCAATATGAATATAAATTTTTGATATAACACAGAAAATAAAAACTGACAATACAGACAAAATACAAAAATTATTACTATGATTATAGTTGTTATAGTAATTATCTTGCATTCTATAAATGGAACTGTATCACAATACATACAAACATATAAAAACATAAACAGTGCGGCTTTTTTTTGGTCCGACTCCTGTTAAATTTTGAACGGTTTGACGTACAGACATGAAACAAAACCCATTTTGAATGGTATCACCGATACTACTTTTTGAGATGAAACATATGATTGCAAATTAATTTATAAAATTCAAATGGTATGAGGTCACATCGTTGATGAGTGAAGTCAATTATCTTTTCAACCATCAACATTTTTTCGGATTTCGTTAATTTCTTTTTTATCACATATGCATTCGAAATATCAAAGTATACTTTAGTGCGGATCTGAATGGTACCCTTATCTCGATAAATTTGAACGAATTGATAAGGAGCAATAAGACAAAAATATTTTCAATAGTATTATCGATACTACTTTTTGAGGAGAGATACACAATATATATATATATATATATATATATATATATATATATATATATATATATATATATATATATATATATAGATATAGATTTTTTCAATATCTTACTACACAATATAGTCTGCAAAACAGAATACCAATTCAATTGACGAGAAAGGAAATAAAATATGTATAAACTCACATAATAGGGTGGTATGAATAAAAAAAAATTATAAATTATAAATATAAACTACGAACTCTTTATATTATTCATTCCATATAATTGGTTTCTAAAAATCAAGACTGAGAATTTGACACATAATAATAATAATAATAATAATAATAATAATAATAATAATAATAATAATAATAATAATAATAATAATAATAATAATAATAATAATAATAATAATAATAATAATAATAATAATAATAATAATAATAATAATAATAATAATAATAATAATAATAATAATAATAATAATAATAATAATAATAATAATAATAATAATAATAATAATAATAATAATAATAATAATAATAATAATAATAATAATAATAATAATAACTCATGGCTAGATGGGGAGCAGCAGATTCCGGAGTGGTTTGTCGAGGGGCGAACCGTGCTCATCCCCAAAAACGGAGATTTGTCTGATCCAAAGAATTACAGGCCGATAACATGCTTGAATGCGTGTTATAAGTTGTTTACACGCATCTTAAACACGCGCATTCTCTCCGCAGTTGATCCGGTGTACGAACGGATATATGAGCAAAGAGGGTCAAAGAAAGGGGTCGCCGGCTGCAAGGAGAACCTGCTCATCGATAGATGTATCACGCAGGACTCCGTGCAGTATAAGCGTAACCTTTCGATGGCCTGGATCGATTACCGCAAGGCATTTGATACAACATCGCATGAGTTAATCATGCATTTGCTCAGATGTCTTGAGGTACCCGATCAAATAGTGGGATGTATTGGACAACTGATGCCACTCTGGAGGACTCGCTTCACCATAAGATCTGGTAGAGACACAGTCCAAACAGAGCAGGTCATCATTAGAAGAGGCGTGTTTCAGGGAGACTCCCTCAGCCCTCTTCTCTTCTGCATCTCACTATTGCCATTGTCCGTTGTACTTAGGAATACCCGTGGGTACAACTGCGGCACCCCCAGCAACCGGAGGCATAAAGTCACCCATTTGTTCTACATGGATGACCTAAAATTATATGCCTCTGGAGAAAGGGACCTACATCAGTCCCTTAGGGTGGTGGAAGAGTACACGCATGCTATCGGAATGGAATTTGGGATCGACAAATGTGCCACGGTTCATCTTAAAAGAGGACGATGCGAGGAATACGGAGAGGATGTCCAGCTCGTAGACGGAAGCATCCTACATCATCTGGATGCCGGAGAGACGTATACTTACCTAGGGGTGGAGCAACGCCACTCCCAAGAGGTATTCACAGTTAAGAACTCTCTCCGCGGCAAGTATCAGCACAAACTCCGACAGATCTGGTCATCAGAACTGTCGGGGAAGAACAAAGTTGCTGCAACCAATATGCTTGCCGTTCCGATCCTTCTCTACTCTTTCGGAGTAATGAAGTGGACTAAGGAAGAGCTGCGACAACTCGACGTTAAAACTCGCAAAGTGATGCATCTCAATAGGTGCTTGCATCCTAAATCGTCCGTTCCACGGTTATACTTTCCCAGACAACGGGGAGGCCGTGGACTTTTGAGTTTGGAGTGTATGCATAACAGAATGGTTCTGGATGGGGCCTGTAAAGTCATCAGGAGTTCAGATCCCCTTCTCTGCATGGTCCGCGACCATGAAAAAGCAGGGATTGGAGCATTTCTTTTTAAGGCAGCAACCCGTGCGGCCGATGAACTCGGTCTCGTATTCGACACTGAACGGGCTAACCCAAACTCTGTCACCGAGTTGGGACCCGTTCAGCAAAAAGCTCACATCAAAGCTGCGGAGACAGAGGTCCTGCTACAGCTACATATGGATAAGCCAATGCATGGTGTCTTCTTTCACAACATCGAAGACATTGGCTTGTCCAAAAGCTTGACCTTTGCCTTCCTCAGGTCGAGTGAGCTAAAGTCGGAGACCGAGGGATTCATAATGGCCTGCCAGGATGGTGTCTTCAACACCCTCGTCTACCGTAGTCGCGTGATGGGTATAGACGTCCCTGACACCCGATGCAGGGCATGTCGTGGGGCACCTGAGACCGTAATGCATTTGCTATCAGCATGCCCATCTTATGCGGTCTCAGCCTATATCCACAGGCATAACGCGGCGCTACGAGTGTTATACTACCATCTACGACACTCGTACGGTATAGACGAGACACCGGTGTTGCCTTATGTTCCGGGGGATATTGAGTCCGTGGTGGAGAATGAGAGGTGCCGGATCTATTGGAACTACTCATTCCCCACCCTCAGGCAAATACAAGCCAATAAGCCTGATGTTGTCCTCCTCGACCACCAAAGTAGAACGATATTCGTCATGGAGTTTTCCGCTCCAAGCGAAATGAATATCGTTCGAAAAGAGGAGGAAAAACGGACTAAATATCGAGATCTTCTCTTTGAACTCCGCAGTTTGTATCCGGACCATTCTGTCAAAATGGTGGTTCTGATTATAGGAGTCCTTGGTGGAATGATGGACACACTGCTCTCTAACTTGAAAATAATACCCGCTTGCCGTAATATGGCAGAAATCTTAGCAGCAAGAATGCAGAAGGCCGTTATACTTGGTTCGCTCCGTCTACTCAGGGCACACGATTCTCGGACCCAATAATTACTCACCCTACGGACGTAGGGAGAGGTTATTGGGGTTAACGACACCAGCGCGTCCTCCGGATGGGTCGGAGCACCGGAGACAGGGCCTGACTGGTACACTCCTAAGGTGAAAAAAATAATAATAATAATAATAATAATATACATTTATTGACAGAATATAAAACCTAGATACATTTGGGGGGAAAAAATGAAAATCTGTCAATAGGTTATGAGATTGGTATAGACCATTCTTACTCTTACACCTCATAAAACATGTTGACCATATCAGTTTCAGAACTTTTTTTTAATTTTATGTATTTTACAAAAATTTTGAAACAGAGGTGGGAATGTTCCTCGAGGTCCTACGAGTAATCTGATTACTTAAATTTTATTTACCTTATATTTTTCCTTGAAATAGGGAATGGTAGATTCATAAATAAGCCTCTTTTCTGCGTCGACCGTTTTATCCTGGTTAACTTCAGTTTCAAATCGGATAGTTGGATCTACTATAAGAGCGTTCTTTTTCTTATCAAATGCAAATATATCGACCTTTCTAGTAGACCCATTATCAGACAAACAAGAGACATAAACCACCATTCCATTTGATCTCAAGGAATCTGCCAAAGCTGAACGAATGGTATGATGTCTTGTGTTTCTCAACCAAGAGCTGTAAGGGCAGACACCTAGGTTGTGAGGCAGGGTTTCAATCACATAATTCTCAGTTGTAGATCAACGTCTACACTGGTTTCCTGTCCTACTCCTCCCAGGTGTTGCCCGCACCGCAGTCACCCCTCGGTTCATCTTCAGCATATCCTGGTACTCGGTGAAAGTTATCCCCATCTCTGTTAGAGAACCAATTATTTGCTGGTATATAATCGTCGAATGAGCAGACTCCCCTTCCTCTACTTGGCAAACCACACCATTCATCGAATGACCTCTGCTGCAATTGAAGAGATTTTGCAGTTCCGTTTTCTGTGTTTTCTTCGATGGTCAATTTTAATACCTTAAGGCATTCTTCTTTTTCTTTCAGAGGAGTCGTTTGGAGGGGATATATCAATGATTGTTCGTCCTCTAGATATGGAATATTAGTTAAAATATGAATATGCTTTTCTAATTTCCGTAAACTTCAAGATCATCAGTCACAATTTTATCACTGAAGTTGACTCCAAGATATTTAATCTTTTCATGGCAACCAATTGATTATAAATTTTCACCACAAATTTCAAATTCTTCTTCCACGAGTAATCCTTCCTTAATATTGATGATATACGTTTTTCGAAAATTTATTGACAAACCAATTTCTGCAAATAACACCTGAAGCATTTGAAACAAAACCTCCACGGAAATTTTGTCTTCTCCTTCTAAAACAGTATCATCAATAAAGCCCATTACACTGACACCTGAAGATTCATTGAAAAGATATCCATATTCATGAGTTACACCATGGTCGGAAAGTTCTTCAAGAATGTACATGTGAGGAGAAAGTGGCGGACCTTGTAAACATCCTCGTTGTAGTAAAAATTTCGAATGGCAAAGAGATCGAAATTGTGAAAATAGGTATAAACAAAAATTTAAAAAATTTACATGGTTGAAAGGATAATTGAATTTTCTTTTCGTAATTCGACCCATGCCATCTGAAATTTTCAACTTGATGTGCCCCCCCTCGCTCCCATATCGGATAATCGCAATGTCTTTTATTTTTAAAAGTGGTATCGGTGATAGCAATCAAAGACCGTTTCATGTTTTTCGTCAAAACCTTCAAAAGTTAACAGGGGGGTACTAAGAAAGCCGCACTGTATACATACAAGTGCACATCCAATAATATCCAATGATAAAAAGCATATTTTTTACCGATTTTTTGAAAATTTTATTATTTAATATGTTCTTGGTTAGCAGTGGTAAGTGATCGAATATGTTTTTTCCTTTATATACAGGGCAATTCAACTTCGACCCCCACCATTGGGATCTCCTAAACTACAGGAGATACGTCGAAGCTTAAATTGGGGCAAAGTTGCGTATTCTGGTGCTTAACAAAATACTGTTTTGAAACTTGGAAAATTCCGAGTATTTCCGGAAATATCGGAAAAAAACTGAAAATCGGAATTTTCGTTTATATTTTTTTCTATCGTTATTTGACAACATAGCTCAAAACCAAAAGTACATTTTCATTGATACTTTTTTTCAGCTACACGTTTTCATGTTCAGATTTACTATCCGACGTTTCGTCTTCTGGCATTCATCATCAACTTTTTTTTCTGATATGGGCGCCATATTGTTTTTTAATACAGAAAAATAGTGATTTTCATTCTGATTTCATTGATGTATAATTTGTTATAATTTGCACTTCTGAAACCACAGATATTAAAAGAAAAACAACTTCACCTGAGATGGTCATGACTCCATCGAAAAATTTTGTTTAATAAACACTAGTTGTCAGAACTCATTAAACATCATAAGTTTGCACAAATACTTCAGTCGACATGTCCTCATTCTCAAATGAAGAAAAACGAGTTATGTTTAAACTTTATTATAAATTTGAAAGGAATAGTACGAAAACAATACAAATTTATTTTGAATTATATCCGGAAAGACAACAGCCGGATAGAACATTATTCGGAATATTGGGCAAACACTTGGCTGAGTACGGTGCGTTTCAAAAAACAAGAATGAAATCATGAGCTTGTAAAAAATGCACAAAAATGATGGCCTTTCTCTTGAATACATAACCGAGCTCGTCGTCTCAAATTATGAACAGCCCTAACAAAATCCATTGTTCTGATAGACCTGAATTGCGTGATGATATTGTCTCTAAGTTCATCTACTGTGTCATATTCTTGCTCTCCATAGATATTCTGTTCTTTGAAGTGCCCCACAAGAAAGTTTCCAGAACTGAAAGGTCAGGTGACCATGCTGGCCATCTCACTGGTTCAGAATTTCCTAACCACCTATTAGGAAATCTGTGGTGTAAATATTCGCAAACTGCTCTTTTATTGTATGCAGGGGCCCCGTCATGCTGAAACCAGCATCTGTTATAATCAACAAGGGGAAACGTATCCATATATTCTTCGAATTCGTTTCTAAACAACCGAAGATAGGTTTCCCCGTTCAAAGTATTAGAGAAGAAATAAGGTCCAAGTATTCGGTCGTCATAAATTCCAGCCCACACATTCAAACGAAACCGAACTTGTGGTCTGACTTGTCTGAAGTGTCGTGGATTATTTTCACTCCAAATGTGCTCATTATTTCTATTAAAAACACCACAGTTCGAAAAAGTACTTTCGTCGGTCGAAATAATGTTTTTCAAGAAGTTTGTAGGGTCTACACTATTCGAGAGCCAGCCACAAAATTCCATCCTTCTGTCAGGATCACTTGGATGTAATTTTTGTGAAATATGTATCTTATAACATTTCAAACCACTTTTTTGAATTCCCTCCAAACTCTCGTCTGTGGCACATCCATTTCTGCCGAGACTTGATGTGTTGATTTGGAAGGATCTGCATTTATCTAAAAAAGTACCAAAAATGATTATACTTCTTCGAAAATGGAATGAACAATTATTTTACCTCGGCTAATAAGTTACGTCTAATATTTTGTTCCATTCTGCTTCCATATTTCATTCTTGGTTTTTGAAACGCACCGTACTCAGCCAAGTGTTTGTCCAAAATTCCTAATAATGTTCTATCCGGCTGTTGTCTTTCCGGATATAATACAAAATAAATTTGTGCTGTTTTCGTACTATTCCTATCAAATTTATAATAAAGTTTCAACATATCTCGGTTTTCTTCATTTGAGAATGAGGACATTTCGACTCAAGTATTTGTGCAAACTTATGATGTTTAATGAGTTCTGACAACTAGTGTTTATTAAACAAAATTTTTCGATGGAGTCATGACCATCTCAGATGAAGTTGTTTTTTTTTAATATCTGTGATTTCAGAAGTGCAAATCATAACAAATTATACATCAATGAAATCAGAATGAGAATCACTATTTTTCTGTATAAAAAAACAATATGGCGCTCATAACAGAAAAAAAGTTGATGATGAATGCCAGAATACGAAACGTCGGATAGTAAATCTGAACATGAAAACGTGTAGCTGAAAAAAAGTATCAATGAAAATGTACTTTTGGTTTTGAGCTATGTTGTCAAATAACGATAGAAAAAAATATAAACGAAAATTCCGATTTTCAGTTTTTTTCCGATATTTCCGGAAATACTCGGAATTTTCCAAGTTTCAAAACAGTATTTTGTTAAGCACCAGAATACGCAACTTTGCCCCAATTTAAGCTTCGACGTATCTCCTGTAGTTTAGGAGATCCCAATGGTGGGGGTCGAATTTGAATTGCCCTATAGTGAAGTGTTTCTTTAATTCAGCTCAGGTATTGGCAGCTGAGTATTATTATTACGGCTCTGTCTAGAATTGCGAGATCTATCTTCAGGAGTTTCAGTAACATATCTTTTATGAATCAGGCATACCACTTCCAAAATGAAGATGATCACCATAGTTAATATTCATTTTTCAGGAAGATGTCAACAGCTATCTCTATAGTTAGCTCTATTCAAATATCTAAGAGATCTCTGTTGCAGTACAAATACCTTAGACCAAGCTATAGAGGTTTTTCCCCCACAAAATAAAAGACGCAAATGGCCTAATTTTTAAAGATAGTTCGTTGATGAAAACCCCAGTTTTCGCCCCAGAAAAATCGCTTTGTGGAATTTTTTAAGCAAGCAATATTGAAAAAAATTACAACTTTTTTGGTTTTTTGGAAATTTCTCAAGGATTATCTATGGAATCGTTTTAAAGATTTATAAAACCTACAAAATTGATTTTCATACTACCGGATCGGTGCATTTTCCACTGAGAAAGTCCGGGAAAGCCTCGAAAATGAGACCATTTATCAAAAATTTTTAATTTATATAAATCTGCAGCTGGACAAACAACATTGCGGAAACTGATAGATAATAATATGTTGTACAACTGTGCGCAACACGTTTTCTGTCCGATTTGTAGTTTTTGCACAATTGCATTAAAACAATTTAAGGGCATATCTTGCAAGATGCGCCGATTCAAGGGAAATCGTATTCAAGTTCTGTAAACGGCATCTGGAAGTAGATATCAACATCTACAATTTGTTCACTTTGGATATTCACCTGAGAGGTGGGAATTGTGTTGAAAATCTCACTGAAAGTTGATCAAAACGCTTCAAAGTGCGTCCGAAGTCTCTCGAAGTCGCACTGAAGTTAACTCGAGTGGAGTTCGGGTGACTTCGGGTGACTTCGGGTGCACTTTGAAACAATTAGAGTAACTTCCAGTGACATTTTCAACACATTTCCCATGTATCAGGTGGATATCGAAAATATACAAATTGCAGTTATTGATCTCTACTTCCAAATGCCGTTTACAGAATTTGAATAATAATAATAATAAAGTGTCTTTATTCATCTTGCAAAAAGGATAAATTCATACATAATTATATGGTGTATAGATGAAAGGGCGAAGTGTCAGTTGATGCTATTTCACAACTCAACCCTTGAAAAAAGAGAAAAAAGAGAGAAAAAAAAGAGAAAAAAAATTAACAATTGTATAGAAAGGAACAAAAAATATCTTGTACTACTATCATCTCGTAACTATTATTAGAGAGAAATAATCAATCAATTGAACAAGCATTGTCATTAGTTCTTTTAGTTTCTTTTTGAAGTTGATTATATTCTAGTTTCGAAAATTATTAAGTAAAGAGTTGTAGTATTTGGGAGCTGAGCATGAGAAGCTTTGTTTGTACAAACTGGTTTTGAATGTTGGAATGACCATGGTTTTTTTTTCGTCTCGTGTTCTTGAAGTATTGTTATTACGGAAGGTGATCAATTTGGCAGCTAGGTATGCCGGTGTAGAACTTGTTACTACTTTGTGGGTTAAGGTTAGCAAATGAAGTTTTCTCAGTTTTTCCAATCTCGGCCATCCGGATTCGCTGAACTTTGCAATGATGTGATCATACTTCCGAATACCGTAAGCAAAACGTATGCAGTAATTTTGAATTCGCTGTAATCTGGAGGCGTCACTCTGCAAGAGTACTGGGCCATAGACGGCGTCGCAATAGGAGAGCTTGGAGATAATCAAGTATTCACAAAGGTTCGGTTCAAGTTTTGAGTTGGGTAAAATGTCCCGAGAGGGGTACAACTGTATCAGCACAAGGAACTTTGACATAAGTGACTAACGTGCTTTGTGAACCGTAATTGCTGATGAAACCAGACACACAAATTTTTGCATTCGCTGACAAATGGAATTTGTTCATCTGAGAAATAAAGCGAAAAATCCGCTTCGGCCATTACTCGTTTAGAATTATTTTCGATAATAATAGCATGGGACTTACGAAGATTGATCATTAGGTTATGAGCGGTTGAAAGATAAGAGAGGTCAAATCCTCATTAGATGATTTTCTTTAAATCGGCGCATTTAGAAATATTTGCTCTTAAATTGTTTTTAACACGATTGTGCAAAAACTACACATCGGACAGAAACCATCTTGCACACAGTTGAACCACATGTTATTATCTATCAGTTTCCGCAATATTGTTTGTCCGACTTCGGATTCATAAAAATTATGAATTTTTGAATAATGGTCTCTTTTTTGAGGTTTTCCTGGATTTTCTCAGTGAGAAATGCACCGATCTGGTGGTATAAAATACAATTGTAGCTTTTATGATTATATACTGAACTTCTATTGACTGTAAAACGATTCCTCCAATAATTTTTTAGACAATCGCACAAAAAATTTTTTCACTATTTCTTGTTTGAAAAATTCCACAAAACGATTATGCTTTGTGCTTACGAACAATCTTAAAAAAAGTATAGGCCGTTTGCGTCTTTTATTTTGGGTAAAAATAGCCTCTTTTTTTATCTACTGCTTGGCCCACCTGATTAAGGAGTTCTTGACTACAAAATCAAAATTATATATAATTTAGAATATCTTCTCCACTTGAAGAAGCTGCTGTACAGCGAAACAATTGTAGTTGTTTTGTAAACCTCTTTAGTGAAAATCATTTCAGTTACAATTTCATTATAGATATCACTACTAGTGAGTTATTCATATCACAATTTATTGACAGCAAAGCCATTCTCTGGATCAGTTAGACCATAGATAACTATTTTTTGTTAACTACTTTTTCACAAATACCTTCCCCCTTGCTTGCTCAAATCGAGCTATTTATATGAACTAACTGACGTTAATTTCAGATCCTAATGCAAGAATTAAACAAAATGAATTTGGCGAGTACATTTGTCCATTGTGTGGAAAAACATACAAGCATAAAACATCGGTTTACACACACGTTAAACACGATTGTGGAAAAGAGCCTCAGTTCTACTGTGCCACGTGTGATTTCTCGTGTAAGTACGATCATGTACTGAGAAGACACGAGATGTCTCTGGCCCACAAGAAAAAGCTGTTAGCGATACACAATTCGACACGAAATTGAAGACAAGCAAATACTATCATCAACCACAAGAAGTACGCAAAAAATACAAGAGGTCTACGCAATCGGTTGTATGTATCTTCTCCATCATCACACTGCCAAATTTTCCAGAAGAAGACAAAGAAGAAGAGATTATTGTTATTAAATAATTTCAATGTTTAAAAAAATATTGTTCATTTAATTAAATAAATGCATGTTTCATTCTTGAAATTACTTGATTCAAATCAATGAATGATTTGTTTTGATTATTAAGTGCAAAAATATAGGTTAATTTATCATTTTGTCCCATTAGGATTGAAATCATGGAAGTTTATCTACGAATGTGTGTGCAGTCCAAAAAATAGATCCCATGGGCCAATCAAATCAAATCAAATCAAATATACTTTATTGTCTGAAGAACATAATTCTTATTGACAAAGTCACATAAAAGAAAATACCTAACAATAATTACATATAACAATAACATATAAATACAATATATATATATATATATATATATACATATATATATACACATATACACATATACATACATACACATATATACACACACATACACACACACACATACACATACATATACGCATACATACCATACATGCACAACAAACAGGTACAAAATAAATAATGAATTAAAAACAACATATTATGCGCAAAAGTAAATAAAATAGAATTGGTACGATATTTTCACCGTAATGGTCAACTACAAACAAGTAAAAATATAAAAATACCAGTACAAATTGAATAATGAATAAAAATACATCATAATTGGCACACAGGTAATTAGAATAAAAATTTATAGAAAATTTCCATCGTCAACAAAAAAATTTATAAATATAAGATTATGAAAAATATAAGAAAATATATACAAAAAATTAGGAAAATGTCAGTACAAAATAAACCTTAGAACAATTATCATAATATAAAATAGCTAAGAAGGGATGACGAAGTTGAATTTCACAGCACTAAAGCTTCTCACAGTAGAATTCATCTAATGAGTAGAAAGCCTTTGCCAGAAGAAGATTTTTTACGGAATTTTTAAATTTTCTTCTATTGTCTATGATTTTAATCTTGTTGGGTAGATGATTAAATAATTTTTTACCATTATAAATTATAGAATTTTTAACCTGTGTCAATGTTGGAATTGGTAATTTTATATTTAGTGGCTGTCTGGTGTTATAATGGGTAATCGTATGGATTTCGTTTTTAAAGTTACTGTGAATGAGACATACTGCTTCTAAAATAAAAATGCACGGTAGTGGTAAAATTTTATGTTTAATGAAAAGTGGCTTGCAAGAATCCTGGAATTTAGCTCTGCACATATACCTAACTGCTCTTTTTTGCAAAACAAAAACCGTATTAAAAAGATATTGACTACATGATCCCCAAAAACAAATTCCATATCTTAGATGTGAGTCAACTAATGCATAATACACACTCTTTGCCATATCTTCACCAAGTTCCCATGAAGTGGTTCTTACTGCAAAACATCCTGATGATAGTTTTCGTCTGAGTCTTTCAATGTGATCTTCAAATTTCAGTTTATCATCAATATGTAAACCCAGAAATTTTGTGTCTGACCTACAACTTATCACTTGATTTCCTAAATGAATTTCTGGAAGATTACATTTAAAAGTGAGAATGTTAGTTTTGGATATGTTGAAGGAGAGCTTATTAGCATCACACCAATTTTTCACTTCACCAATATCATTCTCCACCATTTGATACAGTTTTGAGTCATCTTTATCATGCCAAAGTATTGTGGTGTCATCTGCGAATTGGGTGAACTCTCCGGAAATATTAATTGAGGTTAGATCATTTATATAAATTAAAAACAGTGTTGGTCCCAGAACTGACCCCTGAGGTACTCCCCATTTAACTTCTAGTTTGTGCGATAAGCTGCCTTGAAGAGATACGCTTTGAGTTCTTCCAGATAAATATGACTCAAACCACTGGATAACTACCTTCCTGAACCCATATACCTCTAATTTTTGCAACAATATTTTGTGATTAACGCAGTCGAAGGCCTTTGTCAAGTCACAAAAAACCGCTGCAGCAACTTCTTTATCATTCATTTTCAAATAAACATTTTGTAAAAGGTTGAAAATTGCATCATTTGTGCCTTTTTCTCTTTGAAATCCAAATTGAGTAGGGTTAATAGAATTGTGCTTATTCAGAAAAGCCATTATTCTTTTTTTCACGAGTTTTTCTATTATTTTCGAAAGTGTGGGTAACATTGAGATGGGTCTGAAGTTTGCAGGATTATCAGTATCACCCCCCTTATGTAATGGAATGACTATAGCGTTTTTCAAACATGATGGAAAAACTCCTGTGAGAAATGAAAAATTTACAGCCTCAACTAGTACCTCAAGGGCGAACTCAGGGAGATATGAAAATATTTGTAACGATAAGTCATCCTACCCAGATGCATTTTTATTTTTTATTTCATTGAAAATTTGCTTCATCTCTACGATGTCTGTAGGCGCGAAAAAGAAAGACTCCGAAACAGAGATATGTTTCAAATAACTCAATGGATCGGTTGGAGAGTGAATCTATTTGGAAATAGTTTCTGCTATTGAGCAATAATATTCATTGATATCGTTACATTCTAAATTTGTTTTTACTGGAACGGAGCTGTTTTTACTTCTCAAGTCATTGACAATTACCCAGCTTTCTTTTTGCTTATGTCTTGCATTTTCTATTTTGTTCCTATAGTGTAGTTGTTTAGCAGCTCTCAAGGTTCTTCTATAAATGGACCTATACTTGTTATAAAAGGAAATAAAGTTTTCGTTATCACTGGCAATTTTTTTAATTAAATGAAGGGATCGAAGATTTTTTGCAGATACTTTAATACCTTTTGTTAACCAAGGTTTTTTGGCTTTAGTCTTAATTCTATTGAGCGGAAAGCTCTTATTGAATACATAAGAAAGCATAGAATGATATTTAGTTAAAGGGTCGTTGCATGTCATTGCTTCATTCCAGTCGAGATCATTACAATTATTCTTGAATTTATCAAAGTTTTGTCTACTAAATATTCTTCCAATACGTTGTGTTCTGTTGGGTATTTCAAATATTTGAGGTATCTTACATAAGACTGCTTCATGATCCGAAAGGCCTGCATTGATGACGTCGCATTCGATATTTTTCATGTTAGAACAAACATAATCTATAATTGAACTAGAAAATTTTGAGTGACGGGTTGGCAATTCAACATGCATCTCTAAATTGAAACTAATTAATAAATTCTCTAACGATTTTGTAGAGATTGAAGTTTTGTCCCTAAAGTTTATATTGAAATCTCCAGTGAGTATCACAGACGCTTTACAAGGAATCTGTCCTAGCAAAATTTCCAATCTTTCTAAAAAATTGTTTTCACTGGATAGTGGTGAACGGTACAAACAAATAATGAATAAATTTTTATTTTTACTATATATACACGAAAATTCAAATTCCTTCTCAATCAACATAATATTATATTTTTTTATCTCGATAAAATCGTTTCTTTCAATGAAATCCGTATGAATGAGGATCAATGTGCCACCATGATGGCTATTCTGCCTTGAATATTTTGCAATAGTAATGTAATTAGGCACGTGCAGAGGTTCTTCCATTTCGAGCCAGTGCTCAGTTAGTAAAACTATATCAGGTAAATTTTGGCTATCTAAAAATACATACAGTTCATCTGTTTTGTTTCTTACCGACTGAATGTTCAACAGCATCAGCGAAATCCATTTTCTGCAGTTCTGAATTCTAAAAAAGAGTCATTTTCTACTTGAACAGCAGAATCTAATTCTAAATTTACTACTGAGTCATCATAAGCTGAGCTTGTACCAGGACTCAAATTTGTATTATGAAATTCATCTCCGTCCATCTCAATCCTATGTATTGTTTTTAAAACAACATTGCTATATTTTGATGTACTCAAATAATTTTTGAGCTCATGTAAAATCTCGAATTTACTTCCCTGTTGTTTTTTATCAACTAGGAAAATAATGGAAACATTTCTATTCATTCGAGAAAACCGGCTCACAGCATTCCTCAATTTCTTAATTATAATGTGATCTATTGAAGTATCACATTCTGACAGTAGTATAACATTTGTCGTTTTGCTGATATGCAAGATTTTTCGCAATGCTAAGTTTAAAGTAATACAATTACTGATATTCTTAGTATTGAACATCACTATAACATAGTCATCCTGGCCATAATTAAGAGTGTTTTCAAAAATATCACTTGCCAAAGTCGATAATTCAGTCTCCGGCTTGATGACTTCGAGAACGCTAAAATGAGGCTTGTTCATAATTTTCTCCAATGCCTTGGAAAAACCTACTGCGTATTGATCCCCCAGGATCAGAATTTTGGAAATTGATTTCTTCGCCTCTTTCAATGGTTTTCTTTCACCTATTTCTGAACCTCTACCGTTTTCCATTGTTTTCAGTTCATCCTTCCTCATATCTTCTAGCCGATCCGATTCTCTGATCTCACTATCAAGGTTTGATTCCTGCAGAACTTGATGCTCCAAGAATTCCTCTTTTGTGATTTTTTCAGCTTTTTTTTTTCTTCTCTTAATTTGCCGCTTGCGCACTTTTTTATTTTTGTTATGGTGGCTATTGATGACGATTTTGGAGTAGTTTCTCTTCTTCTTAATTTTACTTTGTTTCTTAGGGGCCATAACATATTTACCTGATAATTCTTCAATATCTACGCTACTGGAAATAGTCGGGCTAGTCATAGTAGATTGATGATTCACTTGACAAACATGTGTTTGTGTATCAATAGTTTTTACTGAAATTACTTTTTCGTCTAGTTTTTTATTTAACTGATTTATTTTGCTCTCCATTTCTAGGATAAGTTTTTTCTGGGCTTCTAAAAGTGTGTTCATTTCTGTTTCAGATTCTAGGGCTTGTTCAATTATAAATTGTTTTTCATCATTCATTTTTTTAATGTACCTGTCTTTCATTGTTCCCTCTTCTGTAAGGTCGCTTATTGTTTTTTCCAATAAGCTCGTTTCTTCTTCCTGGGCACTTATGGAGATTTCATCTTGGCAACAAATTATCTTATTGTCTTTCACAAACCTCACTTTATTTTTGAAATTGTGTTGAACACAACTCCTATGGAACACACCGGCACATTGTGTGCATACATAATGCAAAAATGGCTTTAGTTTACAGCACTTATAGTTCATTTTATTTTATTGTCGCTCTGCTCCTCGACAACACAACACGACACGACAACAATATAGAGGATTATTCAGTATTATTAGGAAAGCAACTGTAGGTTTGTTCGGGTTCTTTAATTGAAAACTGTTGGGAACCTGTGCAGAACTATCGACGCAATGACAAAAATTGGGAACGATTCAGAACTATTTCTAATTGAATAAAAACCAAAATGTACTCGTGTGAAGAGTGTGGCGGAACCTATTGGTGTAGTGGTGAACTGATATTACAACTGACGTTAAATTTGCCATCTGTTTTCTGACTTCTACTGATGTGTTCCGTGGCTTTGTTTACTTTTAGATTTTCGGCGCACACCTTTGAAACCCAAAATTAGTAACATAGCAAACTTGCTTAAAACGAAATACTTTTCTATTATGATGTCCGGTAAGAACTGAAATATGTGAAAATAATGAATCTGGCTCAATAAGCATACCACAAGAAAACTAAAATAATTTTCTTAGGAGCAATCCTAGCATGTCCGGTTTCAATATTAGAATAAAACTCACATCCCTCATGGGCATGAGAAAGAGATTCTAGTATACTTCTATCAACCCTAGCAAAAAAAGAACAATGATTCAAGGGAATAACATTCATTTAAATCTACCTAAAATGTTCTTTGAATTCTTTGTCAGTAAGCAGGTGTATAGTATTCTCAAAATAGTCCTCATTTTTAATGTGAGTTTGCAATTCTTGGAAAATAACCCCCACTTCTTCATCCCCAGATGACGAGCTTGACAATAGAAATTCATTCATGATCACTAATTACAAATCAACAAATAATAGGAATATTTCTGTAATAAACACTAATCGGAACTTTTTTTTATAACTTCAAATGGCTCAATGACATTATTAACAATGACAAATCACAAAATACGCATGTGTCAAATTATCGATTCCAAATAGTTCAAGCTTGACCGCAGGGATTAGTGAGAACGGTTCGAATCGGTTCGGGATCGAATTCAAATTAAACCAAAACAAGCCATAGCGAAATCCTGAACCGCTTGCGTCGAACTCGAACGCGAATTCCAAAAGACGCATGCTCCGAACGGTTCCGAATCGGATAAAATGAGAACCCGAACAAACCTTGGTGCCACCACATGGAAGAGTCAGAAAAGGACCAGACAGCCGGCTTATGGAGAAATGGGCTCCGGTGAAATTTCATGATTTGTTAGTATATTGTAGTTGACGACTTTCTGAACAATAGTGTCCATGGGCTCAACTCAATCCTATTACTAGTTTCAGAGATACAGGGTGTTGAAGTTGGAAAATTGCCATTTTTTAAAAGCATGTAAGTATTTCTCATTTGCTTCAATGTATCAAGAATTTTTCACTGTGATAGTGTTCTAATGCCACTAAATATCAGTCCCTCATGAAAAAAAGTTTCATTTGGTACAGGGGTACTCAAAAACTAAGAAAACGGTACGTTGACTTGAAATAAAATTCAATTTTCAGGAATTTCAATATCTGGCTGGATTTGCTTCTGGTTGGTTTATAATAATGAGATATGCAAACATTTTTCACATAACGAGTCTGAAAGTTGATCACCTCTGCATCCTATATTTAATAAAATTTTATACACGTTGTACTGCATGTTAGACATTAAGTCATTTCGTAATACATATAATTTATATATAATATACAAGGCTATTCAAAAGATATGTATGGAGGAACATCCGAGAATCGAGTTTTTTTAGGAAATCTCCCTGTAATCAGATATTTCCTTGGTGAATTCCTGTGATACTTTCATATTACCTACACTTTGAGTTTGTTGGTCGGATATAGGAATTTTGTCAACTTGCTATGATTAGTTTTGTTATCCCGACAATATGATGACGAGCCTATCATTATTTTCTTCATATATTGGTATTTTCGATGTTGTTTATGTTATACCATGATCGTCATATACATAAAAACAAATAAAATACATACAAGCTAATCTTGATATCGGAAAAAACAATAAACATAAACATGTCGAAACGAACTGAAATTACTGAAGGAATTCAAAGGTCTACTGCATCTGGACTATGATCTATGTTTTCTGGTATCATCCTTTAAGCTGTTGTTTCATTCAGGAGATGGGTAGATGGATGTTTCAAATTCTGGTCGTATCTGGCATAATCCAAAAACCATAAAACACTGTTTTTCAATTATGTTAATACAAACGAGGAAATTCAGGTGCGTGTAAGTGGTTTAATAAAGTCCAATGACCATTCCTTAAATGTAGGTTTTCACCTTGAACTCTTGTTTGCATAATATTAACTTCTTCTAATTGATCTAATATTTTCTGCGCTGTTTGTAATGTACCAGGAATGGTTATTGGGAGAGGGAATTTATTTATTAGAGCTCCAGCTATCTGATTATATTCCTTCATAATATCAGCATGGTGTATAGAAATAGTATTTTTCAAGAATTTTAATATTGCCTTCAAATGTCCATTATCTTTTTTGCACGATAACAAATCTCTTGTATTATACAATTTTGAAATCACCATAAAGAAGACAATTCATTGATGTAGTGTGCAGCAGTAGCCCAGTACATTTTGTTTTTACTACGATGGGCTAAACTTCATGAAACAAAATGTACTCCCAAAACTCTTAAAATAAAAACATTTCTCACGCCCACCTCTGAAATGTATTTCCGAAGGTAGAATAATTATTTAACAATATTTTACCTTTTAAATAAATTAGAAGAGTACAAAATTGTACCAACAGCAGAAAAAAAACTACTGAGACGGGCAAAAATTAATAATTTGTATAAAAATTTAATGTCTCGAAAACGGTGAGACTTTCACACAGGCGATTTTTTCATAGCAAGTAGGGCACCCATGAACTACATTCTCCTTCAGTTTGACGTGGTCTTCACGGGACAACCGTATTTGAAGGAAATAATGATAAGCTTGCCATCATATTGTCGAGATAAAAAAAACTGATCATAGCAAGTTGACAAAACTTCTACATTCGACAAACAAACTCAATGTGAAGGTAATATGATAGTATTACAGAAATTCACCGAGAAAATATTTAATTACAGAAAGATTTCCAAAAAATATCGATTCTCGGATTTTCTTCCAAACATATCATTTGAATAACCTTGTATATCATATATGATTAAATATATATATATTTCGAAATAACATAATGTCACCTACTGACATGCAGTAAAAAGTATATACAATTTTATTAAAATATAGGATACAGGAATGAACAACTTTCTGAATCACCCAGTTAAAAATGTTTGAATACATTATTATTATAAGGAAGCGATGGCGTCTCATCTAGGAATGCGTGACTCAGGGAGCTGGCGAGGAGAGGGGTACACAGGGCATACCGAAATCGCTGTGGTAGCGGAGAAAGAAATCCCACTATCCGCTATCAAAGTGATACAGGCAGAGGATAAAATTAGGTGGAAAAGGATGATCTCGCTAGAGATCTCAGACAGGAGAGAGTGGAAAGAGGAAAGGGTGATATTTACCCCAGAAAGCCTGGTCTGTTTTACAGACGGGTCCAAACTGGAGGAAGGGCAAGCCGGAGCAGGAGTTTACCTAGAAAACGGAGAGAAAAGAGCATATGCGCTAGGTTCTCTGACAACAGTTTTCCAAGCAGAGGTGTATGCCATCCTGGAGGCAACCAGAATGGAAGAGGTGAGGTCCGGCCCAGAGAGACAAGTCAGGCTGCCATTAGAGCTCTAAATGCAACCAGAACCAGATCAGTACTGGTTTAGGAGTGCAGAGATGCAGTGATTGAAGGCAACGAGCAGTCGGAACAGCTAACCAAGCAAGGAGCTGGACAACCCTACTACGGGCCCGAACCCGCACTCGGCATAACAAGGAGACAAGTAACAACGGCACTGAATGAGTGGGCAGTTGATACATTAGGAAAAGAGTGGAGAAGTATAGACAAAGCCGATGATATCGGGGCCCGACATGGCAAGGACGGCCAAGATCCTGAAGCTAAGCCGCAAAGAACTCCGACTGTTGGTGGGAGTTCTAACCCGCCACTGCGGTCTCAGGAGGCACCTGGCTCTCATCAGAGTTGAGGCAGACGCACTATGCACGGAATGTGGGGAAGAGGAGGACTCCTTCCACTCCTTTCATAAGAAGGTCGAAGAGGTTCGAGCAGGTATCCGACATGGGATGAGTGAAGATGCCGGGGATTGCGAAAAGGGCCTACTGGGGCCTAGTCGCTGACGCTTGCGTCCCCCACCCATTACCATTCCCATATACAATTTTATTAAATATAGGATACAGGGATGATCAACTTTCTGAATCACCCAGTTAAAAATGTTTGAATACATTATTATTATAATCTAACCAGAAGCAAATCCAGCCAGATATTGAAATTCCTGAAAGTTGAATTATATTTCAAGTCAACGTTTTGTTTTTTTAATTTTTGAGTACCCCTGTAGAAAATCAAACTTTTTCTCATGATGGACTAATATACAGTGACATGAGAACACGATTACATGAATAAATTCTTGATACATTGAAGAAAATAAGAAATACATGCTTTTAAAAAATGGCTATTTTCCAACTTCAACACCCTGTATCTCTGAAACTAGTCATAGGATTGAGTTTTGCCCATGAACAGTATTGTTCAGAAAGTCGTCAACTACAATATACTGAAAATTCATGAAATTTCACTGGAGCCCTTTTCTCCAATAGCCGGCTGCCTGGTCCTTTTGCGTTTTTTTTTAAATTCATCACTCCGCCATTTTTTTAAGTGTAGAGTTGCACTATCTTGCAGCGTGCCTGGATGCTCTAGTGATAGTTCGACTTCAATTTCTCTACAGATTTTACGAGTTAAAGTATAGTACCACATATCGTAAATTCTCATTTTGCACTATAATACTGCGAAATGGGTGAAAAATGCTTGCAAAAATGACTAAAAACGGCCGAGCCCGCGTAAGCGGTCGAGTAGAAGGAGAGACCGGGAGATGAGGGGAAGAGCATTATCACGTTACTCGTTCATTAGAAGAATTGCCTTATTATCAGTTTCAGATAGTAATCTAGATACTGCAATTGATTGAATGATTAATTAATTCATGCTTGATAATAATCTGCATTTCAATAACCACTTCAACTATATTATAAGGAAAATTACTAAAAAGCTATAAGTTTTCACAAGAGTTTTATCACAGTTGTCCACCTTTTCCAGAATAACAGTATACAATGCAATACTTCAGTCATACACTTTGATTATTGTGGATGCATATAACTTTGATTTCAATAAGATTGGCTGCAATAACTACAAAATCAAGGAATGCGAATCATTCTGAAGTATAATAGGTATCCTTACATTTCATTCACAAACAGCTTCAAAACATTTGGCATTAAAGGCCAAATAAATATTGGCAACACTTGCTTCATGAATAGTGTTATCCGTGTTTATCTAATAAAAGATAGTTATTAGAGTATTCGAAAGATAAAAGCTAAATGAGAGATAAATACGAGTACCTCAATTACGAAGGGGGCTTTATTCAAATCATTCGCGGAGGTGATTGAAGAACTGTGGTCGGAAGATTCATTAGTTCAATCAGTTGAAACAGACTCAATAGGATAGGATTTTCAAAGATTTTCACTCCTATTCATCGTCAATGCCCAACAAGATGCTCACGAATTTTTGAAAATCCTACTGGATGGTCTACATGCTGACGTTAATAGAATTAAGGAGAAACCTAACCGCTTATCGCCAGATATCGACGAAGATTTAAGTGATAGTAAAAAAGGAGAAGTGGCTTCTTGATGATAAACAACTCCATGATTGTAGAACTCTTTGTAGGTCATCTGAAATCAAAATTGAAATGTACACATTGTGGTCATTGTTCAGTTACGTTTGATCCATTTTGAGACATTTCCGAACCCATTCCGCTAAGAAAAAACTAACTGAGACTGTCAGATTGTTTGGATCTCTGGATGGTGGTGAGAAACCTACTTGCTCAAAATGCAAAGAAATACGGAAGTGCACGAAATCTGTATCGATCCAGAAATTCCCTAAAATTCTCGTCATCCATTTAGAACGTTTTTTTTTCGGCAGATAGTTCCATAGAAAAATTAAGCGATACCGTTGATTTTCCATTAGTGGGATTAGATATGAGCAATTATACCGCTGACTTTGTAGCCCCTTGTTGCTACAACCTGTATGCTTTGTCTGTTCACACTGGGACTACCTACAGCGGACATTACACGAGTATTTGTAGACATCCTCACACAGACTGGTGGCACGTATGCAACGACTCTCGTGTTTCTCCCATCACCACCATATCAAATTCTCTGGTGTGCAAAGAGGCATATCTCATTTTCTATGAGTCATGCTCATAGGTTTTCTTTTTACTCTGATTTAACATTTATTGTATTTTCATAACGTTCATATTTATTTCACTTGGTGTGTATTTTTGATTTTTTCAACATATTTTTCATATCAGACACCTTGCATTGGTTATCAGTATCCCGAAGATTGTATCAAATATCAATGATTTTCATTTTCAACATCTTGAATAACCTTTCTGCAGAATATTTTAAGGTGGCCGTTCAATGTCCTGTAAGTTTACTTAAAGTTACATTCAGAAATGGTTACACTTGGAAAACTAAAATTTAGTAGGTACACTCAGAAAGGATTGGAGTACTCATTGAATATATTGGGATTGATTTCATTTAGAAAATTGAGATTTTTTTGGTCGGAAATTTTTTGAAGGAAATTAGCCAATATTTGCTTCTGTTTTATTTCATAGGAAAAACCCATAAAAATAGTTGCAGTAAAAGCTGAATCTCCAGACATCTTCGTTTGGAAGATCAACCCCAACTACGAAATGGGCGGTGAATTGCCAAATTCAAACAAATAGCGGGAAATAGTTCATATTTCACCAGCATTCTCAGTTTGGTAGTTTTCGGGTAGAAAACGCCATTGTGTGTTTCATTCATATCAGGGTCTGCTGTACATATTATGAATGAAATGGGAATGTGATTTTGATCACATCGGTTAGAGTAAGCCAGAACGAAGACACAGATGGATTTGTTTGGGATTCGGATTTCGGAGATTATTCCTGAGCGTATCAAGTAAAGTAATTTGAGGAAGGAAAAATAAAAAGTAAAAATCAATGACTGGGGATACACATGCGAATTTTCATAAACTTCTTCCTGAGAGTAGTGCACTTATAGCTGTTAATATTTTTAATATTTCGGAAAATGTGTTTACTCGAAAAAGCTGAAATTTTTTCAAGCTTTTATTAAAATTATGACCCAATTCCAACCGTACGATCAACATGAAATTTGGGAGTTGTTTATAATTCAGGTGACAATGTATTCAATGTTCATCATTAGACTGTTCTTCTGTCTTACGCCAATTATGGAAAATACGACTGCGAGTGTTTTTTTCTTGATTTTTGGTTATAAAAATACTGTGAAATATATAAATTATGGTAAACATACTTACAGGATGAGGCAGAAAACCAACTGTTTATCATTTTTTCGCATAAGTGCATGTAGACTTTGCGTTGACTTTCTTGTAGCATGTTCTGTAGATGAGTCAACGAACTGTTCTGAATGAATTTTACAATTCTGAGACAAAATAGTGTGAGTTATAGGATATGATAGGAGAGAATTCATTGTTGATATCAGAGTTTGGTATGTCACAAAGAATGAAGATCAAGTCTCGTATGATTTTTGTATGACGATACATGGTGAGGCCAAAAAGACGAATTTTCGAAAACCGATATTCAAACGAAATCATTGGTGAATATTTATATTATTTCTGTTGATACGAAAGCTATGAAACATGACCTTCATTCTCTGCGAAATATCAAACTCGGATATCAACAACGAATCCAGTCGTATCATCTACAATAATTTAACACTATTTTTTGCTTAGTTTTACACGTTGTGAAATGTTTCGAGAACGGATCATTGTTGTCATTACAGAATATGCTACGAGAAAGTAATGGAAAAGTCCACAATTCGGCGAGAAACAGGAACTCCAAAAAAAACTTGTTGCCCACATCAGATCTTAAAATTATTTTGTTTTTAATTCATTTTCATTAGTCATTTATTGATTATTTTTAATAACAATCATTATTAGCTTTAAGGATTACTTAGGTATATTATTTATTTTTAGTTGTATATTTACTTACTGTGACAACAGATGCAATATTTTATGATTTTTGTGTATTAGGATATTCTTACTGAATAAAGCTCCTTCACTCGCAGCATGAGAAATAGAACAGAGTTGAACTTTTACATATAATAGACCACAAGCCCAGGCAAAATTTCAGGGGGTGATTTTATTCACCACGAGTCAAATAAAATGTTGAAGTACTGGCCGAGAAACAAACTTTAGGCACTATGCCGTCAATTTTCCGCGATACAGGTGAGTGCACAGGTGAGTGCACAGGTGAGGTGAAATGTCGTAAAAAAGGGGGTACTTTTTGATTACATTATACATGACGGCACAATTCTCGTTAAAGAGGCAAAGAAAAAAGAATGCTCTAAATCCAAGTGCCGTCAAAATATAGCGGTACCGGAAGTCAGATTTTGTTTTTTGAAAACGACGATTTTAACACTCCTCCCCAGTTAATCGAATACTTGACGGCGTTGATTCAATTAACTTTGTCTTTCCTCAAAAAACTATAATACATCTATGCCGTCAGAGAAGGGTCGTACGTAGGGTCAGAAATCGCGAATCAAAACCCGATTTTTACCCCTAGTGGGGGTGGTCATTCAGAATTTGACGGCACTGATTTCTAACTTTGAGTTACAATTCATTGAGTGTTCTAAACACTGTGCCGTTAAAAAATTGTGGTTCATTCAAAAATAAATAATTAATTACTAAAATTTTAGAGCTAAAATCAATGTTTTCTTGTAAGGTCATTTATTTCAGGACGGCATATGGTTTTTTTTACAAGTAGAAACTGATTATTATATTTTAAAGAGAAACATTCTCAATTGAAAATTGAATCAATTCATGACTCTGGAAATAGAAAAAAAACCCTACGATAAAATTGGAGTTACTTTTTTGTAATATCTAACAGAAAACAACTACTTCCCCGGCTAAAGCCACGCTGGACATTGAACTACATATGAAACATGAATCCCTTCCAAGAGAGGATATCTTGCACGATTGAAAATAGCTACTAAATTCCAACTTTCAGTCGCAGAGGATTCCACAACTGACTTTATGAACATCCTGTTCATATTTTCAATGAAATCAACATGCCATACCCATTACAGGTTTTATGTCAGAAAAATATTTTCAATGTTTCACCGCACAAGAAATAGTCCAACAATTCATCATTACAGTGTGAAATTGCTTCTGAAGAGTATGTTTTCCAATTTCTTCCGGCCTCCCTGATGATCTTATAAGAGTGAAATAGATTTTTGTCGACCAAAATGTCTAGCGCCTAGCGAAAGAGATGCAATTCACGCATCAATGGAATGGGCGATTTTCTGTGAGTGATACTTCTGAATAACATTCTCCCTTATCTCATTCATAGATAAGAATCTTCAATGGAAACTGGACATTTAATGAATAATCAACTATCTGAATGAAAATGCAAATTTTCACTTTCAGATTTTTTTCTCTCAAGTTATATAGGGTCCTTCTCAATATCCAGCATGGCTTTAGCCGGGGAAGTAGTTGTTTTCTGTTAGATACTACAAAAAAGTAACTTCAATTTTATCGTAGGGTTTTTTCCACTTCCAGAGGAGTCATAAATTGATTCAATTTTCAATTGAGGATGTTTCTCTTCAAAACATGAACCCCTTCCAAGAGAGGTTATCTTGTACGATGGAAAATAGCGACTAAATTCCAACTTTCAGTCGCAGATGATTCCACAACTGACTTTATGAACATCCTGTTTATAGTTTCAATGAAATCAACATGATTATTATGGTTTTATAATCATGCCGTCAATAACTCATGGCACCCAATTAAAATACAGAATAAATTAAAAAATTAAAAAATTAAGAAAATTTCAAAATTGCCTGCACATTTATAAGAGTTTATTTTTGAAATATTATTGTAGATAGCACATATTTTATATATTTGACGTGAAATCTCTTGCTACTTTTGACTTACTTTACCTACCATTTTGGTCATAATTTTGAAGACACTATCAAAATATCAGAGAAGAGGAATATTTGCTGCAAGAAATGTAACAAATAATCTTTCGTCTGAAAAAAGGTGATGTGAGTCCTTGCTTGCCATAACGGCGTTTAATAGTATATTACGTAACAAGAGTTGTAAGTAACCCATTACGCACGAAATGAAAAAGTTTATGCACGAACCCGCGCAGCAGCGGGTGCATAAATTTCATGAGTGCGTAATGGGCTTACAACTCGTGTAACGTACTATACTTTTTCTACGCCCATTCATTTTAACGTTATGCTTGTGTCGCCAATCTTTCTTTGGATTTTAGCGGTAATAAATTATGTGTGGCAGTTTGAGCTTTTTCTAAAATCTTTGGTGGAGTGCTCATAATTTCATCACTTTCACTACTATCAGACATATTCGTAGATAAAGTTGAGAAAATGTTCGGATACAATTATAATTTGTTCAAGAAATTGACAATATAAATGACATGACATTTATTTTCATAGCATGCTACTTAAGAAAACGTGTCCTATTTTTGAAAAAATTGCATAACGTGCTGTCTACATTTAGGGGCATCACTCTTTCAATCCTAAATATATCTCGATAATGATGAAATTTTTTATGTTTTTTAATTGACTGAATTTGTGTAAATAGACCAAATGAAGTCTTACGTAAATAAAATTTGATTGTAATTTAATTAAACCAAGAAGTTTGAGTTTTCTTCTCAAAACGCACGTGTATGTTATGAGATCTCATTACAAGCATGTTATTGTTTTATGTTATTTACAAGGAATGTTGACAGTGCGATTTTTGACGTTACCAGACATGGGCGTAGCAAAAATATATTACATTCTACGAAATAAATAATAATCCTAACTTCTGAAAAATGAATTGAAATTGAACTAACACAAAAAAAATCTTATGAAATAAAGGTTCAAATAAAACCACGTTGTTGTGCCAAACAATAAACAAATTTGTGATACAGAGATAATCTCATATCACGGAGTAGATTTGGTGTAATGTTGGCACAATGTAGGATAATTTCTTAATTCATCAAGATTTGTTGCTCTCTGAAATGCATGTCGATACGCGGATTCTTTCAGATATCTCCAAAGAAAGAAATCATTTAAATCTGGTAATCTGGGAGGCCACATGATCGTACCACGTGTAGATATTAAGCGATCAGGAAAAGTAATTTAAAGAAATTGAGTCACTGGTCGTGCATTGTCACTCGAACAACCATCCTGGTGAAACCAAATGTCCCCAAAATTAATAGGAAGTTGTTGAATTGTCGGAATAATTTGAGTTCGACATAAAAAACACATTTTTCAGCGTATTGTACCATATAGAATTGACGGCATAGTAAAATGTTGTCTTTGAAGGATATAGCATTGAAACAGCTAAATTTCAGGTTGTATAAAATGACCACCCCCACAAGGGGTACAAAATCGGGTTTTGATTCGCAATTTCTGACCCCATGTACGACCCTTTTCTGACGGCATAGATGTACTATAGTTTTTTGAAGAAAGGCAAAGTTAACTGAATCAACGCCATCAAGTAACTGGGCAGGTGGGTAAAATCGCCGATTTCAAAAGAAAAATATCTGAATTCCGGTACCGCTAATTTTTGACGGCACTGGATTTTAGAGCATTCTTTTTTCATTACCTGTTTAACAAGAATAGTGTCGTCATGTATAATGTAATCAAAAAGTACCCCCTTTTTCCCGACATTTCAACTCACCTGTACCGCGGAAAATTGACGGCATAGTGCCTAAAGTTTGTTTCTCGTACAGTACTTCAACATTTTAAATGACTCGTGGTGTATAAAATCACCCCCTCAAAATTTGCCTGGGCTTGTGGTCTATAAACTTTTGCTGATCCTTGACTCGGATTGAAAAATAGATATTTCATGTTTGTAGAGCAACACATACGAACATTTCTCAATTTCCTGAGAGTTGAAATCTCTCATAAATATTTCAGAAAATGAAGAGCTTTGTGAATAATTTATATTTCAATATTTTCAGATATGGCAAAGAAATACCAGTGTAAGAAATGTGGCAATATATACAAACATCACTCTTCGTTATGCAATCATAATAGATTCGAGTGTGGTGTGCCAAGATTATTTACCTGCGACTATTGCTCACTCGCTTTTACCAGAAAATGCAATCTTCACAGACATATGAGGGATTATTGTAGATCCGCAGGGCACGAGCTACAAGAATATGCATCAAAATGAAACGTTTTTCTCTTCAATTGATTGTAAAATAGAAAGTAACCTCTTGTTAAATAAATATTTTCCCCAATTGATTAATATTCCCTAGTTTGGATTGTTCTGTTTCATTTTCCCCAACTGGCTACACGAATGTTTGGGAATATACAGGGTGATTTACCACCACTCACACAAAATTTGTGTGCTCTCCCCACAAAAAGGTGTTGAAAACCAAAAGAAATTATAAAAATAGAACAGAAAAAATACCTGATTAATTTGTAAGACCGCGCCACCACTGGATAGAAACTGCCCACGTGGAACCTTGCAGGCTCAAATTACAAAATTGCAAAAATAAACAAAATATTTTTGCAAATCACACACAAACACGGCAGAACAGAATTATATGTTAGTATTAAAGCAAACAGTTTTCGTTAAACCAAGTCTCAGACTAATCACACGGGTGCTTGTTGATGGATCTTCTTTGAATAACTGCTTCATCAACAACAATAGCTCGATTCACTGCAAGTTCGACGTTAGTTGGAAAACATGACCCGGTATACGAAGTCATTGCACTGCGCACCTCAAATCGTTCGTAAGTTTGGACGTCGTCTATTTGGAAATTTTCTCGAGTATTCAATACGATCACTGATGTTATTCCAACTGACGTTGTTTTGACGAATGACATGCATACGTGCACCAGTGCCAAGTCCCCCCTAAAAATCACGAAAAATTCCAAATCGTTAGATTCACTTGAAATAGGCAGTATATACGTAAAATCACATGCTGATTCCGAAAATATTTGATTTTTGATTTGAAATCCACCTGCGAACAAGATTGAGTTTAACGAAACTGTATAAAAAATCTAAAAAATTATGTTTGCTACAAAAAACAACACCTTTCAACTTGATTTGAACTTTTCAATTGGAAAACGGTAAGAGATAGAGCCATTCTCCGCACCAATCGATTCAGAATTGTTGAATTAATATATATCGTGAATCAAGTTGATCAAAAGTACAACAAAGGACCCCGCACTTTTTATAGGTAAAATGGTTCTCTGTGAAATTGTCTGAATTTTCAGCATATTCTAGTATTAGATGTACTGATTGAACGTGCAGAATCGCAAAGTTTGTTGATGAATGGATTTTGAAATAAAGGGCGTTCAAGTTGAAAATCAGTAATTTCTATTTAATTATTTTCTCGAGATTTGAAAGTGCCAACTGCATTTTTTTTCGTTCTTATCATCAACGTATCTTCATATTCCTGAATATCATTCAGATGGTGCAGATTATATCATTATGTACAGAGTGAAAAATAAAAATATTTTAGTAATGTCTGAAAATTCGATGTAATAATGAAATATTGATAAAATTATTTTGGCAATATACTATTCTCATTCCATCATTAATCATAATTCATACATTTCGTACAGGGTGATTTGAAAAATTGGTGAAATATACGGCTGATTCTTTCGTACATTTCCTGTATATTCAAGTGAATTATCATCCTCCGAAGATAGCTGATACCGTACAAACATAATTTCGTTGGGAAATATAGGGTGATCATGAAAATTTTCGATGATAAAAATGACAAAATATCAACGTTTCAGAAATCACCTTGTAATTCACTATTAACTCGGTGAAAATCCTTCATTATTATTCAATATATTCATCAATCTCTCCTCAACACTGTCCCAAAAATTAATTTTCCTACTATGACTAGTTTCATAGTTATTAATTGAGAAACTTATTACCATTTGCATGACGAGTTGAAGGAACTTGTTCACGCGTACATTCTAATAGTGGCCAAGATTTTTCACAAATAGTGAAACGTCAGAATGTGGAGATCAAAATAAATGTAACATTATATGTAGGGTGATGACCAATGACGGTCCATCCAATTCCATCTACCATTTAGGAACTGACTGAATATACGACACATTAGTTACAACTTACAACTCAGGCATGAGCCAGATAAAATTCCTAATGCTTGGATAGTTTGACACGCCCAATCGTGTATGAGGCCCCGGTACGGGACATCACTTATCACTGAAGGAGACAAGGAACAGCCTTAATCGAATCCACCTCTCCCGTAGCAGCGCTACGGTCCTCATACAACAAGAAAACCCTATCGGCTATCGGGTACATTTTGATTGTGTCGTTGACAGAAAGCAAATGAAAAATAAAAATGAATCAGTTCCATCAGTGATAATTATTATTACTTTTACGTATTGAATTACCTATATTTATGAAATATAATAGATGTCTTTATGTTTCAATTGATAGCCAGCAAATATAAAAATCATGGAAACCTCTATCCGAGTGGAACACGCATTAAAAAAAAAACTGTTGCTGCCCAGACAAATTCTATTAGAAATAAAAGCGTTCTATCAATCATTTTCCCTTTTCCCAGATAGTTTGTTTTTTATTCTGACAAAGCTTGAACCAACAAAATTCACTTAACTATCTGTACCCTATTTTATTAAATTCATATATCTGATGTGATTGTAATCTCTAATCTTCACCCACTTTTACATTTATTTTGATCTCCACCTTCTCACGTTTCACTATTTGTGAAAAATCTTGGCCACTAGTACAAGTTCTTTCAACTCGTCATGCAAATGGTAATAAGTTCCTCAATTAATAACTATGAAACTAGTCATAGTAGGAAACTGAATTCTCGAGGAGAGAATGACGAATATATTAAATAATAATAAAGGAATTTCACCAAGCTAATCGTGAATTATAGGGTGATTTCTGAAACGTTTATATTTTGTCATTTCTATCATCGAAAATTTTCATGATCACCCTTATATCTCAACGCAATCATAATGATAATTCACTTGAATATACAGGATATGTACGAAAGAACCGGCCTTGTATTTCACTGATTTTTCAAATCACCCTGTGCGGAATATTTGAATTGTGATTAATGATGGAATAAGAATAGTATATTGTGCCAGAATAATTTCATCAATATTTCATTATAACATCGAATTTTCAGACATTACTAAAATGTTTTTATTTTTCACTCTGCACCATCTGAATGTTATTTAGTAATATGAAGGTACGGTGATGATAAGAACGAAAAAAAAAATTCAGATAGCACTTTCAAATTCTGAGAAAATTATTAAATAAAAATTACTGAATTTCAAATTGAACGCCCTGTATTTCAAAATCTATCCATCAACTAATTTTGCGATTCTGCGCGTTCAATCAGTACATCGAATACTACAATATACTAAAAATTCAGACAATTTCACCTATAAAAAGTGCGGGGTCCTTTACTTGAAAAAATATGTAAGGTGTAGACCCCTAAAAATCACGAAAAATAAAAAATCGTCAGATTTACTTGAAATTGGCAGTATATGCGTGAAGTTTTATGCTGATTATTTCAAGAATATATAATTTGTAACTGCTCATAATATATAAAATTGAGCCAGAAAAAAAGAATAGGTCGAAAATTCGAAATTGCAGGGGTTCTGGTAAAAACTTTTGAACTCAGATTTCTGTGCTTAGGACTATTACGGTACATAATTGAATGATCTGGTGAAAACGGGTTATGTCGAGGGAGGATTTTCCACATAAGCCTTGGGTATTTGTTTGGTAATACGTATAGAACCAAGACAAATCGGGGACAAGTAGACAACGAACATCAGCGACAAGTGCAATTATGTTTTCATGGTTCCCAAAATCAAATGATGGATTGCCGTATCCATTGTGGTTGACGTACAAAAAGTTGTTCAAATCATCACGGATAGTTTCTAAATTTTACAGGTGCTTTAGCACATGATAGAGCAGGAAGTACCCTGTGTAAGTGGTGGAGTTCATTTTGTCTTCAATAGTGGTATTTTGTGAACTGTAGTGTGTTGGATGTAGACAAATCAACTTCTTTTTGCTTTATTTTTTCAGTAAATGACAAATGTATCAAAATATCAAAATTGTTATATCTAATTACAAAAGTCCATAGTGACACATATTCAATTCACATGAAACGAGTTACTAACATCCAAATTTACCTACAGAGTGATTCACATTACTGTTTAGTTTCCAACAGGTGGTAAATCACCCTGTATAATAATATTATTTATTCATTTCAATTCCAATTAATGATATAAATTCTGAATAAATATCAGATATTTCAAAATGGCCGGTCGATTTTTTTTTCTTGATACTAATTGTGTCATGTTTAGGTTCACTTTAGCCAATAGCTAGACTGTGATTCTAAACGTGAAAACTTAGGTCATTTTGAAATATAAAACGATAAATACAGTAACAAATATAATATAAATAGATAAAATATAATAAAATATTTAACATCATATAGAATAAAATAGAATATAATATAAATAGAGAAAATAATTATTAAACACTAGGATTAAAATAGTATGAAGTTACTTATCAAAATTATCAAAAGTTAAAATAGTGGTAGTTGATACATACATTAATAAACACTAAGTACATGAAATATATTTTTTTTTAATATATGATAAAAATATTGTAAACATACTCAACGATTATACCTATTCAGTCAACTAAAAACAACAAAAAAAAACACAAGTAAGTGATACATACATTTATACACACGTGTCCTAACACACTCAACCATGATAGGTTTATGAAAGTATTTTGATATTTGATGTTAGAAGTCAATATGTTAATTTGTTTTTGAAATTTTTAATGTAAATCTCCATTTTTAACTGTATTGGTGAATTATGGTATAAATGGTATAAATTGGGTTTTATATTATAAGAATATGCACCACCCCATGCAATTATGCCATTAGTCTAAGAGTGATTGGACCAAACTGAAATACATGATTTCAAGGTTTTTTTCATCTAGTATGAAGGTCATTTGTTTGAACAGATACAATAACGATCTTGTTTTTTGATCAAATTCTGGAGTTGAAGATCCCATTTCAGGTTGTTATCAATGATGATGCCTAGGTATTTGTGCTGGTTGTATGTAGTCTGGATCTGATATGTATTATTTCTAAGTAAGTAAGTCTAATTGAACGGTATTTGGAATTCCATTTTTATAATTTGCAAAAGGTACTTAGGTAAACAGTTTCATTTATATTGATGGTGAAGATTTTCATCGAACCATTTCATCATTATTTCCAAGTCTTGTTTCAGCTTGGTTTCTACTTCCTCCAATGAGTTAACACCTAAAAAACGCACGGTATCGTCGCCAAATGAAATTATCGTTCCATGGCATTTCAACGTTAAGAGTTTATTCATATGAATTAAAATAATATGGGGCCTAATACTGTTCCTTGTGGAATTCCAGAAGTTATCTCTCTGATTACTAATCGTGTTATCAATTTTTACCAGTTATTTTTATCCTAAGTATTTTTATCTAGATTGTACTATTTGTTTGCTGAAATAAATTATTATTAATATTATTATATTACTGAAAGAGTTCTATTATAGTCTGATGAACAAGTTAAAATCAGTTAGTTGGAAATATAAGCGAGTGCTCATTAGATTTGGAATGACTAGTAGAAAACAGTTTTTCAATGATTTTTTATCATACGATAATTGGCACTTGTTATTAACAAATTAAGATAAAAAATTAAGACGTTTAAGTTTTCGCTAATAATTCAAAATAATAAAAAATATATAATTTAATTAAAAAGTAGTAGAGAGAAGGAAAGTTGTATGATGATATAAGAAGAAGAAAGTGTATTGACTATTGATGTTGGTTGTTGACATGACATATAGCAGGTGCATTCGGTTAATACCTACCTATCTGATGGCTTTGTTTTTTAAAGAAAAAGTAATTTTTTAAATAATCGTTTACACAATGGAAATATGAAAAAACGATAAAAAAATTTAAAAAATTATACAAGAATTTTTTATAAATCATTATTCTGTCAAGACAAAATAGTAAAAAACATTTTTTCATATACTTCACCTTCTATTCGTTCATAAACAATTTATTAACAAATGAATATCTAGTTTCCAATATTAGATGCGAAAACGGCAACAACATAAAATTTGTTCAGGTTGGCTTCAGTGGTCTCCTTTGGTTAAAATCCCTAAACGTTTCAATTGCAACTACGGCAGTCATCATCAGTGGCGTATTCGAAGTACCCTTCTTGACGTATCAACTGAAACTATTTCAGTTGATACGTTTGGTTATCAAAAGGGTGCAGTACAGAAAAAAAAATCAATTAAATTTAAGATATCCTTAACCACATTTTGATAGGCAAGGCATATTAGGCGTATTCGTCATTTTATGAATCATGTTTTTCATCCAGATAACAAATGGGTGAAGGTCGAGCTCTCTCCGGCTCTTAGACTATCAACCTAACCTAGCCTCCTCAAAGTATCCAAGGACTATTTTGTACAGAATTTCATTGGATTCATTGGAAAAAACACCACAAATATGGAAAACGCAGAACAGCATCAGATATGGAATCGTATTACTCAATGACAAGGTGTCGAGAACATGGAGTTCCCCAGGGCTCAGTGTTATGGCCCCTATTGATCGTCATTTACATAAACGATTTACTAACATTTATCGATACTGCTGATGTTTTTATGTATGCAGATGGCTCTAAAAAACTATAAACATTCTATATACATTCATTTCATTATTGCTAGCCTCAATAGAGTTCAATATTGTATTGGAAATGCTGATTTTATTTTGAACCTATTTTTCAATGTAGCCTTCCGCTACTGAATTGGATTTCCAGCCACCATGATGTTTTAATGCAGTAATATCACCACCGGCATCAACTAATACGGTCGGATCAGGCAGATTTGAATATGTTGCTATTTGTTTCCCTAAATTATCGAATTTATTAATACCAATGAAAAATTATGGGTTTCTATTGATTGAAAATCTGTATCGTTATGAAAAGTTTGTATCATAATGGATCTCATTATGAAACGGATTATGGGCATATTAGTGTTTCATTATAGTACGGGTGTAGAAAAAGATAAATATATTACTGGAACAGAACTTCATGACTACGATACACGAAACAAAAATCAATACAGGCTGCGAAAAGTGAATTATCAAAACACAAAAATAAAAACGGAAAAACTGAAATACCAACTGAAACAATCTTTGTTGATGAATCCATCATATGATATTAATAAAAATTATCTTCACTCAAGGGTTTCAATACTTTTGTTTTCTTTCCAAAGATGTGGACTTTTTGATTTGTATGGAAATATTCTATGTTTTTAATCTTCTGTTATACGTAAAACGTTTTGTGTATGTATAAGTGTATCTAGTTTTGTTAGATTTTTATATATTTTTTTACACATTGGCATTTTCAAATATTTTTGTTATCCTCTTCAAATTGTGACGTACTTAAACGAAAATTGTTTTTCTGTAAACATTTTTGGCAGGTGAATAAATATCTTTTCTCATCTTATATGTACATGATGACAAGAACTTTCGTGTCAAGTTTCATACTGATACAATTCATCTTTCACTTTTGGCTCAAATTTGTTCAAAATTACTGGAGTATAAAGTGAATAAAAATAGAGTTTGATCAATATGAAGATGAATTTATTACTGGAACAGAACTTCATGACTGCGAAAAGTAAATTATTAAATAACAAAAAAACAAACGGAAAAAAACTAAAATACGAACTGAAACAATCTTTGTTCATCAATCCATAATATGATATAAATAAAAATTATCTTCATTCAAGGGTTTCAATACTTATGTTTTCTTTCCAAAGGTGTGGACTTTTATTCTATGTTTTTAAACTTCTGTTATATGTAAAACATTTTGTGTATGTATAAGTGTATCTAGTTTTGTTAAATTTTTATATATTTTTCAAAACATTGGATTTTTCAAATATTTTTGTTAATACTCTACAAATTGTGACGTAACTAAACGAAAATTGTAACACATTGTTTTTCTGTAAACATTTTTGGAATATGAATGGATATCTCATCTTATCTTATAAGTACATGATATCAAGAAGTTTCGTGTTGAGTTTCATGCTGCTACAATTCATCTTTCAATTTTGACTCAAATTTGTCTAAAGTTACCGGACTATGAACTAAATAAAAATAAAGTTCTAGTCATTTTTTATCTTTGTGTTTTTCCAGAAAAACTTTTACCTCCAATGGACTTATTACGGAAAATGGATTCAAAGCTGAATAGATTGTTGCATATGTTCCAGACCCATTTCAAAAGTGATAATGCTATGAAAGAAGTTGGATGGGTACAAATGGCTGATGTAGGAGCACTACAAGTGTTCAATGACAGTTTGGCAGATGAAAAGAGATTCAATGAAGTAGTCAGTTTAGACATAATACTTGAGTAATCCATCCATATATTTAATATTTTTTAGTGCGCAGTACTTCAACTGTTAGGTGGAAAGGATGTCACTGATAGCACCAAAAGAATTATGACGAAACTGTTAAAACATAACCTCACTTTGAAAGTCAATTGGACAGGCCGATTCGATAAATTCTGTTTTTCCAACATGAAGAATATATTGGGATTAATACATGGTGAGTTCCAATTTCTTGAACTTTTCATAATAAACAGTACAGATGAGATATTTTGCTTCGGAATTCAAACGCTTCGAATTTTCTTGAAGTTTTTTTTCTAACTCTTCGAATTTGTTACAAGTTTGCTCATTATCAAACTCAAAATCATTTAAAAAAACTTCGAATGAATAGGTTTCGGGATCTTCTACTTGTATCAAGAAATTTGTCTGTAGTACCGAGTTATTACCGGTGCTTTGAAGTTCCCTTTTTTTCAACTCCTGCTTCAAATCGGTGACTTGTAAGTCCACAAGACGTGGGATAGATGAGTGAACGTCCATGGTATTGCCACATCCATTATTTCTTCAGATGTTCAGAATCAGTTTTACATGCCTGAATCATTGTCTAAAGAAGAATAATCAAACAATCCCTGCGCTGAATGCATTGGATGGCCGTCACCTAAGACATCTATACTATTTTACTGTAAACATTGAAAATGTATCCAGTAATGTGGCGCCGTAATCGGATGGCACGCAAAACTATACTTCTGTCTCTTTTTAAAATAGAACGCCAGTTTTTATTCACTTCATTCAGAAATGTGCAGAATATTCAGAATATTGTCATTGGTGAGATGTTTAGCAGAATGAAAGACGAGTCAAAGTATGCACTCGGATGTTTCGAATATCAGATGATGATCAGTGGTAATTTTATATTGCTGCAATTAAGCCTAATATAATGAAACACGTAATGTAGCAATATTCTTACTGAAAAATGATGCCTAAGTATAGGTACAAAAAAATGTTCTATTACGATATTCTATCGCAGTTGATATGTTTTGAAAACACATAAAGAATATTCATTGGTGCTTGAAGGTACCTAATAAGTAGGCAAATAATAATATATCAGTATTATTTGTACAAGCTTTTGTTTAGTTTCACTCACACGTAACAGGTATGGTATCTACTGTCTATAACGGGGTCAAAACTTCAGTGGAAATTTTGAGCAAATTCCACTTGATCCATCTTTAAATTTGGCAGGTGTCCATTAAATTCATTCAGGTTCGTTACGACATTCACAAGAGAAAAAACAAGATAGCGAACAGTTTTTGTGATTTATTGTCCAACTATTCATAATTCGAATCTCGAGAGATTTTGTATTTTTTCAAAATTCAAAATGGCGAATACAATTTTTGATTAGATTCTTTCAAAATTGGTACCTATACAGGGGCTTGTTGTGTTGGAGACCAATACGAACATTCAAGATGGAGGACACATTTTGTGATTCATGTCCGAATTCGTCCATGATAGATATCCAGAATTATTTGGGTAGGACACTGGAAAATTTTAAAATTCAAGTGTTGGCGGACATGTGTTCTTTAATTTATGGTTCGATGTTATCAACAATTTATGGACAAATAAGGAGTTTCAAAGGAGGTTGTCACAAAAAATCATTCCTCCTACACGGGCCTAAAATACATTTTTTGTTGTACAATATAGTTATTTGAGTATTTACAGCGCGAGGAGCGAGGTAATCTTTCGAGAGCGGCAATGGCACTTTGTTCTCGAAATAAACACATGTTTTTTTTTTTCAAACGCAGCTTTTAAACATTGAAACGATCGACACTTCATTCAACATAGGCACCTAATATTATATACCCATGAGAAAATAAACACTCAATAGTAATCCCAAATGAATAAGCTATCCAAATATCCAATAATTTACATATCTAATAAAACAAGACAACTTATTGCTTGAAAAAAAAATGGAATGTCGAGATCGAATCACAGGCCTTCAGCTTGATAGCAGCTACGCTCTCAACACCACCACAATTCCCAAGATTGTTATGAATTTATTGTCTATACTAACCATCATGCAAGAATGGGTTCGTTTTCAACAAAAGCTGTGGATATCGACCATTTCTTCAACATTTTCACTCTAGAGCGAAAAAACTGTCACAAAATGACATTTCTGAGAAAACATCAGCTTTGCGTTGAGATCTAAAAGCGTCACAGCGGTAAGCGGTTGTAGAAAAAAATATAGTTTACTGACCATGCACGATTATCGGGGAGATGGAAATATTTATGGTTTTACGCTCTGTTTCATAGTGCCTAAAGTGATACTTTTCAGCACACGTAAGTGAAAAAATCAAAAGTGCGTAAAATTATGTTTTACGCAAGTCATCAAATGAAAACTTCATAGAATAAAATAGGTATACTCAACAATTGCTCCAGTTTCCACGCTCATAAAAAAAGTCCTAATTTACGAACTTTTGTATCATATATAAATAACTATTTCATCTTCTTTATATGAGTTTTTTGTGCATATTGGTCATGAAGTCATAAAGTTTAATTTTTGATAAGGATATCCACTTATAGAGGTTATTTCGAACGATCGACTGAAACTTCAAATTCAGTCGCTGATAATGCCATTATCTCAGTACCTAATTTCGAAAGAAAACCCTCATTAGGTTTTACAACTTTGACTTTATGGTAAATAAATAAACTTGAAAAAACACATTTTAGAGAAAAGCTTCTATTTAAATGTACTAAAATGAAGAAAATAAATTTTAAAGTGAATAAACCCATCATTTTGTTACATTATAAAATTCTAAATGATATAAAAGCTACTAGCGAGAAGTATATATGTAATTCTTATAGTTAGGTTAGGTTAGGTTTGAACGTGAGTGGGCCCGTATCAGGCCCTCCACTGCGGCCAATGGCCTATTGTGGCTCACCCTATGGTTATATTTCTCCCAGCATATCCAATCTCTTGACGAAATTGAGGAATGCATTGGGAGAACAATTTACCAGGTTTCCTGGCCTTACTGTCGTATCGCCAAATATTGAGAATCTGGTTCTGGCCGCTGCAGGGCATGTACACAGAATGTGTTCAGCCGTTTCATCATCCTCCATGCATAGCCGGCACTCTGCATCTTGTGCAAGTCCGATTTTATGCATGTGATGTTTGAGTTTGCAGTGGCCAGTAAGCAAACCTACTATAACTCTGAGATACGCTCTGCTGAGTTCTAGCAGTTTGTCAGAGTCCTGTTTTTTTCCTTGTACAAGCAATAAATGCTTTGGAATGGGCTAGGCCCGGTAGACTACGCCATTACTCGAGTCTTTTATTGTCTGCCCAAGCTGTTATGACACTCTTGGCAGTGCTATATGCTAAACCGATTACCGGTTCTGGTCCAGTGAACGTTGTTTCGGCCCCCCCTTTTGCTAGGGCGTCCGCTATTTCGTTTCCTTCTAGGCCTGTGTGACCTGGTATCCAGACTAGGGTAACGTTGTTGCGTTGCGCCAGTCGGTTTAAGGTGTCTCTGCAGTTCCATACTGCTCTAGATTTAAAGCAGTTGGATTCAAGCGCTTTAAGTGCTGCTTGACTATCTGAAAATATTTTTATTGTTTTTCGTGTGTTGTCGATTTTCCAGCTCCCTGGCACACATTTCAATGGCATATACCTCTGCCTGAAATATCGTAGCTAGTTTGCCCATACTGAACGAGCGTTTCACTACTGGGTTCATCCCATATATTCCGTCTCCGACGCCTTCCTGAGTTTTGGAACCATCGGTGAACCAACGTTCATTTGCCCTACATAGGTTGGTTTCATTCCGGACCCAGTCTTCTCTTTCGGGAAAGACCACAGTGTAGGACGTGTGAAGGTTGATAGTTTCAGGCATTTCTAGAATGTTGTGAGCTATTATGCCCTCCAGCATGCCGCTGCCTCTCATGACACATGCCTGTGGTAGACTAATGGCCGCTAGATAAAGTCTGTTTGTTGCCCATCTTGCCTCTCTCTCCAGAACTATGTGGAGAGGAAGTAATCCAAGGAGGACTTCCATTGCTGCCGTTGGCGTGGAGCGAATGCTTCCAGTAATCGCCAGGCACGCTTGTCTCTGTAGTCCGTTGAGTTTAGCAATGGCCATTTTTTTATGTCCCTTGCTACACCAGACCATAGAGCCATACGTTATCATTGGACGAATGACGGTCACGTACAACCAGTATACGTGTTTTGGTGACATCTCCATGTTTTGCCACATATTCTGCGGCATGTCCATAATGAAAGGCTAGCCTTCCGGATAGTCTTTTCCAAGTGCGAGTTCCAATTAAGTTTTTTATCCAGGGTTATTCCCAGATATTTTGCTTCACTCGCAAAAGGAATTGTTACACCATTGATGGAAGGAGGTATTAAATGTTCCAGCTTCCTTTTCCTGGTGAATGGTACTATGACCATTTTGTGGGGGTTAATGGACATTTCCTCCCTCTCACACCATTTATATATGGTATCCAATATATCCTGAAGGACGTAGGGGATCGTCTCTTCGGATTTATCGTTTATTACTAGGACCACATCGTCAGCATATGCTTGCAGATCAACCTCCCAAAGCGAGAGAATGGCCAGCAGATCATCCACAAGCAGTGACCATAACAGTGGGGAGAGGACCCCCCCCCCTGGGGACAGCCCCTGGCTGCCTTGAAGCTGACACTTTCCCCCTGTAGAGAGGTCGTTATAGTTTTGTTGTGAAGCATAGTTCTTATTCAGTCACATAGTATCGGTTCAATCCCTCTAGAGACAGTTGCCTCATATAGGGAGTGAGGTAGTGCATTGTTAAATGCTCCTTCTATGTCCAAGAATGCAGCGACTGCTATTTTCTGGCGTTCCAGGGCGTCGCTTATTCCTGAGACAAGGTTATTGAGGGCAAGTTCTGTTGATTTGCCAGCCTGGTAGGCATACTGGTGAACATTGAGGGGGTGCTTCGTTAGTGCCCCACACCTTATGTGCCCATCCAGTATTTTCTCCATGCTTTTCAACAGAAAGGATGTCAGACTAATGGGTCTGAGCGATTTTGGGTGTGGGTCATTCCGACCCACCTTAGGAATATAGATCACCCTAGTCGCGGTCCAGTTAGACGGAATATGGTTCCATGCTAAACTGGCTCTAAAGAGTCTTATAATGATAGGTATGATATGTTCCAGTCCGATTTGTAACAGAACTGGAGCTATGCCATCCTCTCCTGGCGATTTGTATGGGTGGAATGAGTTAACCGCCCATCTTATCGCCTGTGGTGTAATTATTTTGTTGGCAACCACCCAGTCATCTCTGTGAGGTCGTTTTATCCGGCCTATATTTGTGACTAGAGGTTGATTGTCCAGAATCAGGATGCCTGGGAAGTGGTTATTAGCTAATAGTGTTTCTTTCCTGGAGGCCGTAAAGGAGCCGTCTGGACGCTTTAACGACCCCAGCTCCTGTGTCGGCTCTCTGGATAGAATCTTGTGGATACGGGTTCCACTTGATGTGTTTGACACATTTTCGCAGAATCGTTCCCATGATTCTCGTTTTGCTCTCCGGATATCTTTGTTGTAAGTGGTTAGAGCAGACCTGTAATTTTCCCATTCACCTGATACCTTAGCTCGGTTAAATAACCTTCGAACTTCTTTTCGTGTTTTATCCAGATTTTTGTTCAACCAGGAAGCATTTCGGTTATCCCTTTCCTCCCTCAGTGGACAGTTTTCGTGATAAGCTGAGATAAGTGCAGTTTGTAGATGTTCCGCAGCAATATCTATTTGATCACGACTATTTATTGTGGACAATCCGTTTTGGAGATGGTTCTTCAGGGAGGTCTTGTATCCTTCCCTGTCCATGCTCCGTATGTTTCGGTATTGTACCTCTGGTCTGGCGCCTATTTCAATATTGAATTGGATATGTCTGTGGTCTGAGCATGATGGCTCAGGGGACACCCTCCAGTTGGATATCTTGTTGCTTAGAAATTCTGAGCTGATCGTAAGATCTAGTACCTCTTTCCTAATACTAGTGACAAAGGTTGGCTCGGAGCCGACATTGTTAATTGTAAGCTCCTCCCCTATCAGGTAATTGAAAAGAGACTCACCCCTCATGTTGATGTTTGTGCTGCCCCACGCTTCATGGTGCGCATTGGCGTCACATCCTATCAGTAGATGGGTGTTGTTCCTCCTGCAGAAGGCAATCAGTTCTCGCACGGCTGCTGGAGGAGGCTGTTCCGCACCCACTTCTCCAGGAAAGTATTCTTATAGTAAATTAAATTTAAAATTACCTCCAGATTTATTCACACGACAAGCTTTTATATCATTTAAAATTTTATAATGTAACAATTTGGGTTTTTCGCTTTAGTGCATTTAAATAAAAGCTTTTATCTGAAAAGATTTTTTGAGTTTGTTTATTTACTTCTTTTTTAGTTTTCTGTGAATATGTTTCTTAGTCTGTTCATTTCAATCAATACGCCATTGTTGCACGGTCGCTTGCCTATTAATTTACCGTTGGAAATTTTTCCAAATTTCTACGTGTTCTCTAAATAGCTTTAGAGGGGGACAGAGGGGTACATTTTTTTAAAACCGTTTTATTCAATGGCCAGATAATTTTCACTATTTTTACGAATTTTTTTTATTTCTATTCCGCGAGTCCGCGAGTTTTCCTATTTTTTGTGACAGGAAAGGAGGGCGAGCCCCCCGATCTATTTTTGTTTTCATCATTATTTTCCCTGTCCGAAACTGTTGAAACATTTTCCGAATTTATTTGCGTTCTCCATCTAGCTTTTGAAGGGGGAAAGGAGGGGAGAAATTTTATAAACCATAATTTCCAACGATCAGATATTTTTCACTATTTTTACAGATTTTTCCGATTATAATTTCGTGTGTTTTCCATTTTTTTGTCGAGAAAAGAGGAAGGCGAGTACCCCCCTACTTATTATTTCTTGCTGTAATTTTTGACGTCCAAATCCGTCAAGAAAACGTCCGAAAACCTACGCGTTCTCTATCTAGCTTTCGGAGGACGGGGGGGGGGGATAATTCCTTTTTATAAACTATAACATTCGACTGTCAGATATTTTTAAGATTTTTACAGATTTTTCCGATTTTAATTTAAGGAGTTGGTTTTCCAACTTTTCGAGAGAAGGGGGGCAGCCCCCCCCTACTTATTTTTTTTCGCTGTTATTTCTGACGTCCAAATCTGTTCATAAAACTTCCAAATCCCTACGCGTTCTCTATCTAACTTTCGGGGGGCAGGGGGACAATTTCTTCGACTTTAATGTTTTGTCATTGGAACTGAACCAACACTAAAATTTCAATTCTATAGGATAAGGGGAAATAGTTCTGAGTCAGCTTGCAAGATTTGTACCCATCTAACACACACAGGGCAAGTTAAATAAAAGCTTTCAATAAAAACAGAAAATAATATGGTAACTGTCGGAAATGGCATTATCACCTTCAAAACTTGAAACCAATCATCGGTTTTCATCATGAATGTTGGACATCTTCCCCCAAACATTAGTCAAGAGAAATCACCCTGAAAATATCTATGTCAATTGTGAATTCGAAAACTGACTGAGACCTAACAAGACAAAAACCATGAAATGCCAAACACCACGAAAGTTCGCTAATTTACTCTCTCGTTTAAATGCTAATTGCAAATGGCAGGTGGAACGGACACTGAGCCAATCAAAAACACGAAATAATCAGCATTCATTATTCACTTTACGCGATTACTACGACACTTTCCATCTCATTCGTTTGTCTCCTTTTTGGGGGCAATCGTGCTGGCGCCATCTACTAATAAACCCCATTATCATCCAATAATAATCCCATAAGATTGACTGACTATACTTCTTTAGACAATGCCTGAATTTAAAGTTTATTTTATTAAATCTATTTGGATGGCCGAACAAACTGATTTTACAATTTACCTCATATTATATAAATCAATAAAATGCCACAATTTTTTTGATTGAAACCGATGAGAAAAGAACTTTTCAAAACATTTCTCTAGCCTGTGGTATTTTCAAATCGATGTGTCGCCACTCCCTTTACGTTTCCATAGAAACAACAATCTGTGAATTTAGAAACGTCAGTTTGACGGATCAACTGTTCAGCTGACATTAATGTCACAAAATGAACCGTTTCTGCAATCTGCAATACGCATTCAGACCATAATATATAATGTATTCGTGAAATTGTCTGATCGAATATCCCTTCAAAATGCAGAATTTTTGAAATACTTTCACCTTGCCAGTCGCTTAAACTGTGTTGCTGAGCCACTTGAGCTGTACCACTCGAGCAAGCTCTGGTGGTGTTTCTAAGCAACACAGTTTTCGTCATAGCAAGGTGAAAGTATTTTTCGAAAATTCAGCATTTTGTTGGGATATTACTACTGAAAAGCTATTTCTGCATTATTTTAAGCCCTCAGTTTAACAGTATTTTTTCCATGTGACACGCGGACTCCATCATTTATTCACATCCTCCCAGAGATTCTCCATCAAATGGCGAAGTCAATTTTTTTTGTTCAGAATATTTCGAGTAGAGTGGCTTCCATGTACAGTTATTGGGTTTCAAAACATCAACTTGGATTCGAATTCCAATCAATCCATGAATGATCTTATCTGTAGAAATAATTGATGTAGCAACACCGCGCACGTTCACTCCTTTATCCCACAGAAGATGTAGGGTAATTCGAGGATAGATGGCTCAGGTTTTGAAATTTCATGTTAGCCTGTTCGAACATTGAATTGGAATTGCTGTTAATTTATATAACGAATCTTTATTGAGTATAGGAAAATGTCATGAACACTAAAATTCATAAAAAGATTAAACTTATGTTCCATAAGAAAAATTAAAATAGTTAACAAAAACCATCTCCCCAATAATAGTGCTGAGGTGAGATGGCGCAACTGAAAACAAAAGATATTTTGTTCAAAATTTCACTTTGTTTTACATACGACAACACCACAGTCATGGCAATAGTTAACGATATTGGAGAAAGACTCGTGAAACCATTTGGAGCAACGTAAGCAATTTATCCAGTCGTCAGATTTTGTGGTACAAACTGACAGCCTCGGGTCTCTCTGCAGAAATAACTTAATCCATGGAAAACCAGGTAATCGTGATTCCTTATTAACAGCTGAAACGGTGTTTAATGCCCAGCTGTTCGGCCAATTTGAAAGCCATACTTCGCACGTCAGTTCGAGTAGAAGCAAAACCGTTTTATGGGTAGTTTTGGGATATGTTGGGCCAATTTTGCCTCAGCAGCTTCGCCTAATGTGGATGGTCCAAGAGGACCTTTCTATACATTTTTTCTCAGATTTCTTCTTCATAGAGTGGTTTACGGTACCCCAAAGTTTCGAGCAGCATCATTCACTCCCATTATATTTTTATTAACGGCTTCAATTGCTGCGGTTAATTGTTGTTCGGACAACTAGCCCTGGAACAACTTCCAGTGCGTTTGTAAATTGTAGGCATATTGGAAAAAAAACAGAAATTTTAATCAGCCCTCTCACCTCAAAAATATGTCAGCCATCTATCCTCGCTGTGATAGGAGAGATGGCGCACATCACAAACCAGATAGGTTTTGCAATATGCGGAATTTTAATGTTATGCAACAAAACTTGAATGTTTTTACTTACCTGAAACGTTGAAGTGAATAAAATAATTAAATAATTCAAAGTTCACTAGCGCGAAAACAAATTCGGAAAAATATATTTGTCCCCACCGGATCACGTATAAAGAGATCTTTCAATAGGCCTTTAACAGGTAAATTCAAACTTTACAGCAGCTTGTTTACAATGAACTGAAGTAAATCTGATCGCAACCGTTCATCTTCAACACTAGCGGTGGCGCTATAAAACCATTGCGCCATCTCACCTTCTGCGCCATCTATCCTCGACTTACCCTACTCCACGTCAGAAACTGTGGCTAGGGGAGTGTGGCTAACTTCACACTAATACAGATTTCGCTGACTGATTTTCTCTTTTCTGGGATTTTAACCACTGAATATTATGTCAGTGCTCAAAAAATTAAATTTAGCGATCGGACGTGTGCTAGGCATATGGAAGATTCATTTTCCTTTTGCAAAAATTTTTTTTTAATCTCTCGTTTATGGCATTTTATCACAATAACATATTTAACAATCTAATAGTGAAAAACCAAAGCTAATATTTGAACCTTACCTAACCTAACCAGTTTACGCGCAATTCCTAGCACAAAATCACTATTTCAAGACATAAAATATTATATAGTTTTATTTTATAGTTACTTAGAGTTTACTACAAGTGGTTTTTCATAAAAGCCTTCAGAAAAAACCTGCCAAGTCGAAATATCAAGAACACGTTTTCATTCACGAAATGAATTGGCCGCATCAAATTTATCCATCTTTCAATTTAAAGAAGGAGTAAAGTCAGTCCTTCTGAAGAAATTAAATAGACAAAAGCCTTCAGAAAGAACTTGCCAATTTTAAATTCACAAAACACGTTATTTGTGTTCACGTACTGTTCGAAGTGTTCAAGTCTCCGAAAGAAATTAAATGGACAAACGCTTTCAGAAAAAAACATGCCAACTTGAAATTCACACGTTTTCATACATTCCGAAAGAGTTTCTCCACAGTACCACATTTTTCTCCCGAATCTGTGAAAAATATATACTTAGTCCAGTAAACAGCCGTGGAATTTTGAGAATCATGGGCGATTCCTTGAAAATTTTGAATTGGGTAGTATTTCAAACCTTTTTCAAAATCTATCCTACGCCTAAGCGGGATTTGCCCTGGGGGTGAAAACAACCCCATCTAGGGGATGAAAATTTGTTCAATCAAAATAACCACGAAAGTTGATGGACTAATTCTGAGCAACTTTCGTACCATAAAGCTTTTTTGTAAAGTTGATACTTTCCGAGTTATTAGCGATTGAAACTGTGCATTTTTCATTGAAAAAAACCCACGTTTTTTTAACCGTTTTTCATGTATAACATTAAAAAAAATTATTTTATCAAAAATATGGTCTTGAACAAAATTGTAGCTGATGAAAATACAAAGAGTTTTGATACTGATAGGCCTATATGAACCCAATAACGACGGAGTTATTGCTCTTTGAAGTATGGTTATTTTCGAAGAACCCCGGAATTTGGAACCTTCAATCTCAAATAACTCTAAAATGGTGAAATTTTTGAGAAAAACTCAATCGATATTTCTTAAAGTACATCAAAAAACCCTCCAAATGAGCTTTGTGAAAAGTCTTTTGCCTAAGAATTGACTGACTTATTGACCAAAATGAAGTCACTCCCTCTTTTTTAATGTAACAATTAAACCCTCGTCATTACAACCCTAATAAAAATCAATGGCTCCCCCTCTTGTAAAGGACCCCGCAAACACCTTATGGGATTTGGGTCCCGGTGGATTTTTTTGAATTTTTGGTATGATGTAGTCCATGTTATTCTCAACCAATGTTACCATTGCGCCAACTCAAAAAAATGAACAGTTTTGCTGCTAGGGGGCGTTGAAATCACCCCTAGCGCAGATTAGACTATTTATTTTTGAATCCGGTAATAATATGTTCACTTGTTTCATTGTTGCTAACGTTGCACAATATTGAGCTGTTTTATAAAAAAAATGTTACCCCCCCCCTTCTTCCCCCCAACTCCTATTACGTAACGAAAAAGAAAATATTTCTTGGGTGCTTTTAAATGTATCGTCGAACGTTTAAATATGCCTTAATAAGGGAAATAGCAGTTTTGTATGATTATCCCCCCTCCCCCAGAAAGACACAAAATGAAAAAATTTTGGTGGATTTTTCTGAATTTTTAATATGATGTATTTCAAGTTATTTTGAATCGAAAATAATTGGGTGACAAACCCCGAAAATGAATAGTTTTGAAGCTAGGGGGCGTTGAAATCTCATTTTGCTCAGAATAGACTGTTTATTAATATAGGCTGAAACAATTTCTCTACGTATTGTAGTTTAGATTATGCTGAACAATTGTGTGATTTCTTATTAAAAAAAAAATCTGAAACCTCCCCCTTACCGCCAACCCCTATTTTAAAACACGATATTTATTGTAAATGCTTTATCAAAATAAATGTTTAAATCAGCTAAAATTAGGGAAACTGTACAGTGGTTCAATTTCACCTTTTCCTCCATTCAAAAAAATATTGGTGGATTCAAAGGAAGAGGGGAGAGATTAAATTAAACAACTGTACGATTTCCTTCATTATTTGAACTGATTAAAACATTTATTTTGATAAAGCATTTACAAGTAGTCAAGAATAATTTTTTTTGTGTTTTAAAATAGGGGTTGGGGGTAAGGGGGAGGTTTCAGATTTTTTTTATAAGAAATCACAGAATTGTTCAGCATAATCTAAACTACAATACATAGAGAAATTGTTTCAGCCTATAATAATAAATAGTCTATTCTGAGCAAAATGAGATTTCAACGCCCCCTAGCATCAAAACTATTCATTTTCGGGGTTTGTCACCCAATTATTTTCGATTCAAAATAACTTGAACTACATCATATTAAAAATTCAGAAAAATCCACCAAATTTTTTTCATTTTGTGTCTTTCGGGGGGAGGGGGGATAATCATACAAAACTGCTATTTCCCTTATTAAGGCATATTTAAACGTTCGACGATACATTTAAAAGCACCCTAGAAATATTTTCTTTTTCGTTACGTAATAGGAGTTGGGGTGAAGAAGGAGGGGGGTATCATTTTTTTTATAAAACAGCACAATATTGTGCAACTTTAGCAACAATGAAACAAGTGAACATATTGTTACCGGATTCAAAAATAAATAGTCAAATCTGCGCTAGGGGTGATTTCCACGCCCCCTAGCAGCAAAATTGTTCATTTTTTTGAGTTGGCGCAATGGTAACATTAGTTGAGAATAACATGGACTACATCATACCAAAAATTCAAAAAAATCCACCTGGACCCAAATCCCATAAGGTGTTTGCAGGGTCCTTTATTTAGGTAGTTGGTATAATCCATGTGATTTAACCGGTTCATGATACTTAGTTTAGAAAAAATAATTAATTGAATTGAAAACGACGTTTTTAAAACTTTGAAAAAAAAGTGCATTTTTCCCAAATAAACCAAAAAGTATTCATAATATGAAAAAATGTTTCAAGTATTAATTATAGGATTTTTTTTTACTGAAAATGATGTTTTTTTAAAATGTTTGTATTATAAAAATTAAAAGAGATAATGGCGGTTCAAAGTTTGCATTAATGTACTAATTGTGGCTTACCCAACCCAGGTAGCACATCATATCGGATGAATCTTGGTTCCTTATTGCGCCAATATAATATTGTAAATACAGAATTAATATTGGTCTAATATGGGTGAATATTCAAAAAACAGTATTATATTAATAATATTGGTGGAATATTGGTTGAACCGGTTTTAAATGAAGATCATTACTTGTAATATTGGGTCAATATTGGTTGAATAATTTCTACCAATATCGATAATACAATATTGGTTATACTGGGTGGGGCACCGAAAACGAAACAGATCGAATATCTTCAAAACGCATGTGTTGTGAATAAAATGCAAAAACACTTCGATTTCTAATTCAAGGGGGACACCTTCCTATCATAACCTCAACTGTCATACCTATCCCCCCTCCCCTTGGTCACCATCACTCAAACAATTTGAGTAGGGAAACTAGTAAGTGTGACACATCATTTGAAAAGTAATTTCATAAAGAATTGAGCCGTGTCAATTTTTGCCACCTAACTTTTCATTTTGGCGCCCTCTTGCGGGAAAAAACAACTATTCCGTATTCCAAATTATGATACTGCATTTGCAAGCTATTTTGACATCAATTCGTTGACAATGCATTATGGAATATTTCTAAGAGAAAAAACAAAATGGCGGCTCCAAAATGGCGGACATGATTTGCAATTATGGTCCGATTCGATTCAAAATTGATATGTGGTGGTTAGCAAGGTCGGAAATTATGATTATTTCGTCAATGCAAGAAAACAAAATGGTGGTCCAAGATGGCGGACGAATTTTGTAATTCTGGTCCGATTCGAATCAATATTAGTATGTGGGAATTTTCAGGGTAAGAAATGATGATATTTTTGTCAATTCAAAAAACCAAGTTGGTGGAAGAAATTTGTAATTGTGATTCGATTCGTTTCAAAATTGGCATATGGGGGTTTTGCAAGTTCTCAGTATGACTAAAATGAATTAATTAAATCGATGAATAAAGCTTTTATACAAATAAAAAGGAAATAACATTTTTTTTTAGATGTGTGACGTAGGTTATTCTGTGCGAAACAGATTTGAAAGCTTGCCGCCAGTACAAAATAGGTATTTTTGCGAGGTACAATTTTGATTCTGTTTCGCATAAAATAACCCATGTCACACATCTGAAAAAAATATCTTCTCCTTTTTAGTTTAGTGCATTTGTTAAAAAATTCATTTTAGCTATAATGAAAACTTGTGAAACCCTCATATGCCAATCTTGAATCGAATCGAACTACAATTACAAATTTCGTTCACCATCTTGTTTTTTTGCATTGACAAAACATCATAAGTTTTTACCCTGAGAATTTCCACATACAAATTTGGATTCGAATCGAACCAGAATTACAAATTTTGTCCGCTATCTTGTCACCATCTTGTTTTTTTGCATTGACAAACAAATCATAATTTCCGACGTTGCAAATCATGTCCGCCATTTTGGAGCCGCCATTTTGTTTTTTCATTTAGAAAAATTCCGTAATGCATTGTCACCGAATTTATGTCAAAAAAGCTTGCAAATGAAGTATCATAATTTGGAATATGGAACAGTTGTTTTTCTTGCAAGAGGGCGCCAAAATAAGAAGTTAGGTGACAAAACTTGACATGGCTGAATTCCCTATGAAATTACATTTTCAATGATGTGTCACATTTACTACTTTCCCTATTCCAATTGTATGGGTGATATTGCCCAAGGGGGGAAGGTATAACAGTTTAGGTTATGATAGGAAGATGTCCCCCTTAGAATAAAAATCGACGTGTTTTTGCATTTTATTCTCAACTCATGCATTTTGAAGATATTCGATGTTTCGTTTTCGGTGCCCCACCCTGTATAATGTTTTCCACATCTAGAATAAATATAGCAATCCCAATATTCCATTCATATCGATTCTAGGAATAAAAACTATATTGTATTTCCAAGTTTGATAGCACACTGCTAGAATATAATTTCAACTTAATTTAACACATTGTAATAACTCATATTGGGTCAATATTGGTTCAATGATATTTACCAATATTGATAAAACAATATTGTCTTCACATTGTTTTCAACATTTAGAATGTATTGCAATCCCAATATTTCCCTCATATCCATTCTAGAATTAAAAACTTTATTGTATCTCTAAGTGTGATTACACATTGGTTTAATATCATTCCGCCAATATTCAACGAATCTTATTAATTAATATTAGGTCAATATTGGTTCAATAATATTTACCGATATCGTTAAAACGATATTGTCTCCATATTGTTTCTAATATCTAGATTGAGATGAATTTTGAATATTGGCCGAATATTCAATGAAACATATTAAAATTATATTATGATCAAATCTGGATAAAAATCCGCTAGGTGGCTCTACATATAGAACATCTTCTAAAACTTACGAAAATATATTAAATACTTCTCATAATTTGTTTCCAAGACATCTCACTCAGTGGTTATGGCGATCAAAAGGCAGACTCTGGTGTCACCTTGATAAAAGATATTAAATAATATACCAAGGTATATTGATATCCACCAATATATCCAAATGATATTGTACCAATATCGATAAATGTTTTGATGCCATTATTGCTTCAAGAATATTTTACCAAAACTCTTTTTGAAATGAACAACAAATGAACAATATTCGACCAATATCGCGAACTGTTCACATTTTACTTCTCGACAATATAACTTTTGAATATTGTGCCAATATTGTCAGAACATTGTACCAGCGATATTGTACCAATATCGCCGAATATGTTGAGGCCAATATTACGTCGAGAATATTTCGCCAATTTATTCAAGTAATATTGGACCAATATCGCCAAATGTTCACATCTTTTTTCTCGCCAATATCGCATTTCGAATATTTCGCCAATATGTTCACAATATTGTACCAATATTTCACCAATATAGGTGTGCTGCTTTGGAACCCATTTGAACTCACCCCTTTTCAAACATTTTCAATCAATATGATGCCAAAGCCCTTGAAATTCTCTACAAAATGCACTTTTTAGGTTATTTGGTTAAAAAATAAAGGAATTATTGTCGAAGAACTAACTGATCTTTTTCAAATCTACTGTTAATAAATGTGTAAATAAATTTTGCAATAATACTTATGCATCGCGCTTCTTTCAGTGCTACTTATTGCACCATATTATAGTGTGTCAATTAAATACTATGGACAGTACAAGTAACGCTAACGTTGATTCTGTTGCGAATTTATGTCAAAGGACCCCGCACATTTAGTACGTAAAATGGCTTTCTGCTAATTTTGCTCAAATTTTGATATATTGTAGATCTTGGCATCCTCATTACTTAGTTCAATTTACAGATCGATTCTATGACCAGTGTTCGAGGTACAGGGTGTCAAAAATTCGATTTTCGCTATTTTGGGTATTATGCATCGATTTGATTTTTGTGCTCTAATTCGAAATCGAACTGTCTTAGAAATGAACTTAATATATCTAAGTTGTAGCTCATGAGTCCCTCCATACGAATGAAAAATAGTATCTAATAAATGGTGTTGCTTTACAGCATGACAAGACAATTTTCATAGAAATAGATAAAAATCAATACCATAATCGTTTTGATTTTCACTCAATACGTTAAAATTAGAAAAAAACGGCTAGAATTTGTCAATTTTTTTATAAAGTATGGGTCTTGATCAACTACATGAGGATTCATATGATTGCTTGTCCAACAGTATATAATTTTCCAGGTACAGGGTGACGATTTGAATGCTTTCAAATGCTACAGATCATGAATAAAATTATATCATTACGAATTGTCCATAACTGTTACCAGGATATGAAAGTTAAACTGACTCATGAAATAATCCTTCCTATCAACCCCCCATTATAGCCAACCCCCATCACCCCCTTGATTTACATCCACATGCATTCCAATACTTTCAATAGAAATCTCTACTTGTATTACCTCATTGTATAGCTAGTAAAAATTGATCTAATCTCCCTCGTCATCAAACAATGAATTAAATATTATTTTTGTGAATATCTCTGCGTATGGGAATGAAATTAAAAAACTCATCATCAATATTTCATATACCTGAATAGGTATTTTCATACTCTAAGTAGTTAGTTATAAAAAATATATTAGGTAAATGAACAAAACCTGCAAAACAGTGGTTTTTTATATTCCATATACAATTATTATCAGCATCTTTAGTTTCAAAAATTATTACAATTCTGCAGGACCGCTTCCTAGAAAGTGATTTCACCACACTTCCCATTATTTGTGGTGCTTGAAGGGAGAATTGTATGGGGGTCGTCTCGTGTATTCCCAATGTTCCCGTGTTAGTTTTGGTGGCTTGCTCACCTGATTGATTCGATATTCAGGGCTCTTCACTGGAGTCCATTTTTGTTTTTTCTCAACTGGTGGCCTACCTCTGAAGAGGAAGTAGATATCGCAAAGTTAGATCACTTTTTGTTATATTTACACACGGAGATTTCCTATCACTAACACTGTCTATTTCACGCAAGGGGTTAATATGTGTCCTATCACTGGGGGGGTTTCGACGGCCTTGTCCTCAAGGATGATATTTTGTTGGACCTGTTCTTCGACTGTTTCATTGATTGTTTGGGAGATTTCGGTTTCCTTTTCATCCTTCTTCTGCCATCCGTGTAGCTACCAGACGCCTTTATTGTCGGTACTTCCAACGGTGGGATAACGAGAGGGTGCTCTCGCCCTTCCTGCAAATGGTGGAGGAGACTTTGACCGTGTGTTGGTGGTCCCTCTTAGAGATTTGACTCATGAGGGAGCTGTGCGAGGTTCCCTCAATTAAGTGGTCCTCTAAATTGAGTTTCACATACGAAACTTGGAAAGGGGTGTCGCGTTGCCATTTTGAGGCTTAAAATATGATCAGTTATAGAAACACAACTGGGGTATTATAACAGTCCAACATAATCACTTGTTTGCTTCTTCCAATAGTTAATAATAATATTTGACATTATGAATTGGTAATTTTGTCATAGCTCACTTGCATTTTTTTCTATCTATCAGTATTACACCGTGATATTAGGAAAAATATCTTGATTGAAGTTGGTGACAGAGATTTTTGAATAATCAATTGTAGAATTTTACATCACTGTAAGTCATTTTCACACAATCACAACCACCCTTGCTGTAATTCTACGTCTTTCTACGATAGGTAATCATTTTATGGTCCCAATGAACATAAATCTGCGAAAACTACCAATAGATCTATAATGTAAAAACACTCATTTTGTATGTTTTAAAAGTTTATTTTTCAATGCTATTACAAGTAGGTATTTGTGAAAATAAATATTTTTTGTAACTAAGTAATTAGAATTTGAAAATACCTATTCAGGCAAATAAAATATTGATGATGCGTTTTTCCATTTCATTTTCATATGAAGAGGTTTTCACAAAAATAGTATTTGATGTTTGATTTGATGTTTGATGAAGAGGAAGAAGGAAGGAAGGGGAGAGCATTTTTTACCAGCCATTCAATGAGGTATCACAAGTAGAGATTTCTATTTAAAGTATTGGAACGCTGGTGGCTGTAAATCAAGGGGGTGATGGGGGTTGGCTATAAGGGGGGGGGGTGATAGGAAGGATTATTTCATGAGTCAGTTTAAGTTTCATATCCTAGTTACAGTTATGGACAATTCGTAATGATATAATTTTATTCATGAGATGTACCATTTGAAAGCATTCAAATCGTCACCCTGTACCTGGAAAACTATATACAAGCAATCATATGAATCCTCATGTAGTTGCTCAAGACCCATACTTTATGAAAAAATTGTCAAATTCTAGCAGTTCGTTTTCTAATTTTAAAGGATTGAGTGTGAATCAAAACGATTATGGTATTGATTTTCATCTATTTCTATGAACATTGTCTTGTCATGCTGTAATGCAACACTCTTTGTTAGATATTATTTTTCATTCGTATGGAGGAACTCATGAACTACAACTTAGATACATTAAGTTCATTTCATCGGTCATAGGATCATAGGATCGATCTGTAAATTGGATAACGTAATCTACAATATATCAAAATATAACAAAATTTGAGCAAAATTAGCCGAAAGCCATTTTACGTACTAAATATAAATATATTCAGAGCATTTCCCAAATGAAAGTGGACATCATGATCTCGGACTATGTTAATGAAGACCTAAAATTTATTTGTTTGACTGAAACCTGGTGCAGTATGGACAGCGTTGAAAGTTTTGTATTTCCAGGATACATTCTCTGTAACTACTATTGTAGAACTGGGTACAGAGGTGGAGGAGTAAGTATCTGGTATAAAAATCAAAATATGAATGTTGAACCACTTGACCTAACGTCATACTCTATAGACAAAGATATTGAAGTCACTGGTGTAACTTGGAAAACAAAATTTAATGAAAATGTGGTTATTATTACATGCTATCGATCTCCATCTGGAAACTTTGCAATATTTGCAGCAAATATCAATCTTATTCTGAACAAAATTTTCAATCCCAAAAATTCTATAGTTTTGAATGGTGATTTCAATATAAATTCATTGAATGAAAATGAAAGGAATGATTTTGCACATCTTCTCAGATCATTTAATCTAGAACCCAGAATATTTGAACCAACCCGAAATAATTCAGTACTTGATCAAATATATACCAATTTATCTACAGTAGGAGAACACTATGTTTATGATAACACAATTTCTGACCATCGTACAGTTGTATTTTATACTGGAGTAAATGACACTCACGAATCGAAGAAAACTCTTTTTACTAAAAGGTCTCTAAATGAATATAATATTAATGCACTAAAGACATCACTTGAAAATGAAAACTGGGAAAACACATATTCGGCAATCGATTTTGACCAAAAGTTCAGCAACTTTCATAACACCCTCATTCTTCACTTTGATCAAAATTGTCCAAAGCAACCTGTGATCATATCTGAGCCATAATAGGGAATGGGTGAACGATTCTGTCAAAAAATCTAGTGAAAAACTAAAAAATCTCTTTCATCTTCAAAAACTTGACTATTCTCTCAAACAACAATACGTACAAGCGAAAAAGAAACACAATATTCTAGTTAAAACCACCAAACACAACTTTTATTCTCAAAAATTAGCAGAATCTGAAAATATGAACAAACTTACGTGGAATTTAATTTCAAATATGAGCAAGCATGATAAAAATAGTAACAAAAATATCATCATAAATCATGAAAACAATATCCTCTCTGATCCGTTAGAAATATCCGAAATATTCAATGATTTCTTTGTTCATGTTCCATACGAAACCATAGAAAAAATAAAAAACCCTGATTCAATAAATAATACACGAATTTCGGCAAATAGAACAGTTTTAAATAGCATGTTTATATGCCACATATCTGAAGAAGAAGTCCTGTATGTTATAAAGCATAAACTGAAAAATAAACACACCCATGGTCCAGATGGTATTTCAGGCTTCCTTATTAAAAAAATTGCCCTTTGTATTATAAAACCACTTACATACCTGATCAACTTATCGCTACAGGTAGGAATATTTCCAACAAGAATGAAAACAGCTCTAGTATCTCCTATTTTTAAAAAAGGAAACTCTGAAAATCTAGAAAACTACCGTCCCATAACAATCCCATCCGTTATCTCGAAAATTTTTGAGTATTCTATTTTGGATCAATTATTAAACTATTTGGATAAAAACTCTATAATTCTGAACAACCAGCATGGTTTCCGCTCTGGTCGTTCCACAGTCACCGCAATTCATGATTTCTACGGAAAAATATTGGATTCTATGGAGGCAGGCGAGAGCTCGGTTGGAATATTTTGTGATTTCAGCCGGGCTTTTGACTGTGTCCAGCATGAACTCTTGATGGATAAACTTTATCAATATGGAATTCGCGGAAAACTCTACGAATGGTTTTTCTCCTACCTGAACGGACGGCTTCAGCAGGTTAAGATTATTCACAAAAAGGATAATGTGAAAACAGAGCACATTTCTAGCCTACTTTCTAGTAGAATAGGGGTCCCCCAAGGGTCTGTGCTGGGCCCTATATTATTTATCATTTATATCAATGAATTACCTCTAGTGCTCCAAGATGCGTATACTTGTCTTTATGCGGACGATTCCACGCTTTTATTCACAGACAAATCCTCAGCTCAAATACAAGATAAAATTAACTCCTGTTGCAAGTCACTCTGCAAGTGGTCTTACGAACACTCATTGTTCTTAAATGCTTCCAAAACCAGTCATGTGAACTTCCACACGAGGCAAAATTATAAAATCACAAATTTAGATATAGAAATAAATAACGAAACAATAGATAAACAGGAATGTATTACTTTCTTAGGTGTCAAATTGGACCAGAATTTATCATTCAATACTCACTGTGAAGCACTAGCTAAAACATTGAACACTAAATGTTATCAGTTAAGATCTCTAAAATCCATTTTGGATTTTCATGGAATGTTACTCTTCTACTTTGGTGAAATTCAATGTAGAATTACTTATGGAATAATCATTTGGGGAAACTCGTGTAGCGTTCAGAATGTTTTTGTAGCCCAAAAGAGAATTGTGCGATGTTTAGCAAATGTCCCATATGGAACCTCATGTAGGGAATTGTTCAAACGTTATAGAATACTCCCATTTTATGGGTTATATATATATGAACTCTTGATCTACGTTCACAGACAGAGGGAAAAATTAACCACGAATGAATCCATACATAACCATGACACTAGGAAAAAAAATGATTTTCATATCCCAAACGTTCGTCTCACATTATCCCAAAAAACACCAGATATCTTGGGGCTACGAGTTTATAATGTTCTTCCAAAAGAAATAAAAAAGATCGATAGCCTGCTACTTTTCAAAAATAAAATCAAACTACTTCTCCTCAACCTCTGTCCCTATAGCATGAAGGATTACTTCGACAATTTTATACTGTGATAGATATATTTTTTATATATTTATGTTCTTGTGAATGTTTGCTGTATTGTCAATTTTCTGTAATTTTATTACAAAATTTTATTTGTACAACCTGACTTGTCCTATAGCTATTCAGCTCGATGGACCAAAAATAAATTGAATTGAATTGAATAAATGAGCGGGGTCCTTTGTTTTTTAAATACTGACGAGAAACCGCAAGTTTAACATTTTCGGTCTTAAGTGGTAGCTTTTATAAGGGTTAAACGGTTGAAAAATTTCTTTTATATCATTACTGAATTATTCTCAATTCAATATTAATGCAATTTAAAATTATTTCTGATTAAAAAAAATCTTTAAAAAAGAATTAGAGTTAATAAGGGTTGAAGCATTATATTATAATAATAATTTCATTCTAACGATAATTCAAATTTAATGACGCAATTTTCAATCGTTTCAAATAATAATAAACACCTTAAAAACCCTTAGAAGATGATTTACAGGGATTGAATCTGTCTGATTGAATAAAAACTCGCTTGAGAATGTCGAGTAGCCCACAAATAAATAATTTAAACTTTATTTTAACCAAATGTAGCTAAAAGCTTGTTTTTTTGGAACAAGATGTCATTTTCACCACTAAAAACTGAAAAGCTCGGTTCCGCACAGGGTAGATTTTGAAGAAAGGGGTCAGTATAGCTCAAATCCAAATGTTCATTAAACTCGATGTTGATTTTCAAAATTATACGGTTTTACATTTTTTTTACCGCTGATGACTGCAGTAATATGTTTAATGATGCCACTGGTGTTTTTCTGCCGGATCGAAAGTTACTGCCGATGAATGACTGCCAACTCCACACCGGTCCATTTAACGCAAGCTAAAGTTCTCTTCAAACCTTTAACGGGTGCTGATAGTTTATATTTCTCATATGTCTTCAGTATATGATTCACAATTATAATCTCCGTTGTCTATGAATTATATTTTAGCTGCAGTCAGGAAGAACCCTCTGACGAAAGATGCAACTTTGAACGAGGTTGAGGATACCATAAAAACTTGGTTACGAGGTGCAGCTGACAGAGATGGTGGAAGGAGGAATAGAGCTATCAATAAATCACTGAAACTTTTGTATTGATGTGTTAAACTTATGGAATCAGATTGGTTCCGTTCTGAATCTTTAAGTTTAATAAATTATTAAGTTTAATACGTGAATTTGAATTTTAATAAATTATAATTGTATCTTACCTGATAGTATACAATCTGAATTTTATAACTGTTATTTGGGCAACTATTTATAGATGTTTCCCAAGCATCCAGACTCATCTTGACAGGCGTGCATTTCAAGCCCTCAAAACAGGATTTGAGAAAACCGGAAAAAGTTTGAACGTGTTCGTCCTGTAACGAATGATGAACATGCTCTCAATACTGCATTGCATATTACCGATAATCCTTATGTCTAAGTAGGGAGTTGGGAGTATCTCAAAGTGGTGTTTTTCGGATGGTTTTCTGGTTATGGTTTCCAGATATATCAACAACGTTGGTCACTGAATGTTTGGGGAGGTATCATTGGACGGCGAGTAATTGGGCTATTTTTTTTCAACGATCATCTTAATGGAGGAAAATATCTGCGTCAGTTTTCCAATTCAGTACATGATCTTTCATTGGTAATTCAGCAGAGAATGTGGTTTCAATAAAATGGTGCCCCTGCACATCACAAGACTGATGCGCGAGAATACATCGACAACAAATTCTGTGGAAAATGGATAGGTAGAGGAAGTCCAGTTCAGTGTCATCTAAGTTTACCGGACCTCACGATAAGGGATTTTTTTCTATGGGGATACATTAAATGGTTTGTCTATCGATCTCCGCCTACAAATATGGAAGCAAGATCTGATTTGTGTCATTGATGACTTATTTATTTTGTGGAAACTCATGATTACTTTAATGAACTGAATGAAACACTTTTGTCTTATTTCCACAAGTTATTTTATTTCTACGACTGGTTTCAAGTTCCATCCCATTATCAAGAATGATAACTGATACATTTGGAATCTAAAAACGTGGTTATATAGGGAGTTTGCAGGTAAGCAAGATGGAGAGGTGAATAGGGGGTCAACGATAAAAATGTAACACTGGAGATCATAGAAATTGCCAGGGTTGTCAAACTTATATTAGGATAAGCAATTATGATACAGTAGCTAGTTTTTGCCGAAGCAAAAAGTGTCATGGAGGTGTGGTCATATTATCCCATATTAAACACTCCAACACTTGTAAAGAGTTATTGCAAATAAAAACTGCCTCCATTGAACTGGATATTGAATTAACCGCAATATCGATAAATAAAGATACATGCATAGTAGTTATTTACAGGTCGCCCAATGGCAATGCAGATCAATTTTTCATCCCAAGTAGCACACCTATATTGGTAAAATATTGGTACAATGTTGTGAACATATTGGCAAAATATTTTAAATGCAATATTGGCGAGAAAAAAAATGTGCACATTCGGCGATATTGGTCCAATATCACTTGAATAATATTGGCGAAATATTCTTGAACTAATATTGGCCTCAAAATATTCGGCGATATTGGTACAATATCGTTGATACAATATTCTGACAATATTGGCACAATATTCAAAAGTTATATTGTCGAGAAGTAAAATGTGAACATTTTGCGATATTGGTCGAATATTGTTTGAATATTTTAGAAATAGTCTTGGTGAAATATTCTTGAAGCAATAATGGCCTCAAACTATTTATCGATATTGGTACAATATTTATCGACATTGGTACAATATTTATGGATATTGGTACAATGTTTATCAATATTGGTACAATATCATTTGGATATATTGGTGGATGTCAATATACCTTCGTAAATTATTAAATGTCTTTTAGTTGATGAAGGTGACACCAGAGTCTGCCTTTTAATCGCCATAACCACTAAGTTGAAAACAAGTTATGGGAAGTATTTAATATACTTTCGTAGGTTTTAGAAGATGTTCTATATGTAGAGCCACCTGGCGGATTTTTATCCAGGTTTGATCATGATATAATTTCAACATGTTTCGTTGAATATTCGGTCCAATATTCAAATGTCATCTCAATCTAGATGTAGGAAACAATATGAAGACACTATTGTTTTAACGATATCGATAAATATTATTGAACCAATATTGACCCAATATTAATTAATAAGATTTGTTGAATATTGGCGAAATGATATTCAACCAATGTTTAATCACATTTGGAGGTTTTTATTCCTAGAATCGATAGTAGGGGAATATTGGGATTGCGATATTTATTCTAGATGTTAAAAATGATGTTTTATCGATATTGGTAAATATCATTCAACCAATATTGACTCAATATGAGTTATTACAATTTGTGAAATAAAGTGGAAATGATATTCAACCAATATTCTAACAAACTTGGAAATACAATATAGTTTTTTCCCATATAATCGATATTACTGGAATATTTAGTTTGCAATATTTATTCTAGATGTGGAAAACAATATATAACCAATATTGACCCAATATTTCGTGTGATAATCTACATTCAAAACTAGTTCAACCAATATTCCACCAATATTATTAATATAATATTGTTTTTTGAATATTCACCCATATTGGACCAATATTGATTTTTCATTTACAATATATCTATATTGGCCCAATATGGAACCAAGATTCAGCCGATATGATGTGCTACCTGGGATACAGTTTTGTAAAATTCTTGATGTCCTTAACAGCAACTTCAGAAACATCCTAATATGTGGTGATATAAATATTACCTTCCTGGAAAACAGTCTTTCAAAAAAATGATATGTGACATATTAGAAATTCATGAACTAGAGTCACTGATAAGGCAACCCACACGTATTGAAACAATTAGAGGTGGAAATATAAGCGCGACTGCAATAGACTATATTATAACAAATATGTCAAAAACAATTACATTTGAAATATTCGATCCATGTATTTCTGACCACCATGCTCAAGTTGTTCAACTGCCAGATTATTCCAGTATTCAGAAATTCAAAACTCAAAATAACTTTCGTAGGATATTCACATCTTAACATAAATCAGTTCAAACATCTCCTGAAAAACTTTACCCCTTCCGATTTCATATTTCCAAATATTGATCAAAACTTTGAATTATTCTGGGATCATTTTGCTTTTGCCTTCGATGCGTCGTTCCCAGAACTTCTAAAGAAAATCTCATCCCCAAAGCACGATAACGCCTGGTATAGTAATGAACTTAAGACTGAATCACAAAACTTAAAGCATCTGAACAATTTACGCAAGTCACATCCAACAAACGATGAACTGCAGTTTGAGTACAGAACTGCCAAAACAAATTATAATCAAAATATCATCACGGCAAAACAAAACCACTTCGCATGTTTGATAAACTCATCTAATAACAAAAGTAAAACAGTCTGGTCAATAGTAAACTCAAGGCTGAACAGGAAAAATCAACTTAACGATTTTTCACTGAAACATAGGATAAAGTGATAACTGACGGCACTGAAATTGCAAACATTTTTGGCAGCTTTTTTGTTGGTGTTGTGAATGATCAGTTACAATCTCATTTTGGAAGCAATTTATCTGAAACGTGTACCTACAATTTCTAAGCGCCAGGTAATCAACTCATTTGTTTTCCAACCATTCTGCTCAGCCGAAATAGAAGAGATTATAGCTGAAATGAAAAATAAAAAATCAACCGGAATAGATGAAGTACCCGTATCCCTCCTAAAAAGTGCTCCGCAGATATTGCACCCTCGTTAGCTCAGATACTAAATGTCTCACTCGAGTTAGGTCAATTTCCATCTAGACTGAAACTTTCTGTTGTTTCACCTATACATAAAAAAGACGATCGGCTTTCAGTACTTAACTACAGACCCATCGTCTTACTCAGTACACTTTCTAAAATATTCGAAAATGGTATTTGTAAAAGAATTGATAATTTTCTTATAAAATATGACATACCAAATGAAAACCAGCATGGGTTCAGAAAGAACTACTCAACTGAAACGGCAACCACCTCCTTTGTACAACTTATTAATGACAAGATGGATAAAAAGGAATTTATTGTTGGTCTGTTCTTTGACCTCTCGCGTGCCTTCGACAGCCTCAACTTTGATTTCATACTGTCAAAACTATCAACAATAGGATTGCGAGGCAATATACTTGACTGGATTCAATCATTCCTACAAGGGCGAAAACTCATTGTCAAGGTGAATAACGACATTTCAGACGAATTTCTTGTAAACTCGGGAATACCTCAAGGAAGTGTACTCGGCCCCTTGATTATTTTATTGTTGATTAATGATTTACCTGACCACATAAGCGACGGTGAAGTCTTCATGTATGCAGACGATACCTCCATAATTGTCTCCAGCATAGACGAAGATGAAGTAATATCAAAAACAAAAATTGTCCTCCACGAGTTTGATGAAAGACTACGTTACTCAGATTCCATAGGCCTTCTGTAGAATTCGTAAATATCCAAAATTTAATATTTAAAGAACATATTTTGCTATTCAGTACTAAAGGCAATTTTTTGGGCACGGTACTAAACGAAACTCTCAATTGGGACGAATGCATCAACAGTATTTGCTCGAAATTAAATAAACAGTACTTTGCAATAAACAACCTGAAAAGCTGCTTGAACGAAGATGGGTTGATCACCGTCCACTATGCCCTCGTCTACAATATATTAGTGTATGGACTGGCATCTTCCAGCAGCAGAGCTTTTTTGGCACAAAAAAGAATAATCCGTTCCATGTTCAGACTAGACTATCGCGAGCCCTGCCGAGATGTGTTCAGAAAAAAGCAATTATTAACTTTCACGGGTATTTATTTATATAAACTGTTGCCATATATTTTCAGAAATAAAAACAACTTCAAGCTCAATAGTGATATCCATGACTACCCAACAAGACAAAAAAATCAATTCAGATTACAAAATGTGAGATACTTAAGCTATAAAAAATCGCCAAACTACGCTGGTGTGCAGTACTTTAACATTTTACCTAACAATTTGAAAAATTCAACAAGTCTGGTCAGATTCAAAAATAGTCTAAAGTCGTTTTTGATTACGAATTCATTTTATAATATTCAGGAATTTATATCTCACTGTCAAACTAAAAACGTACTAATAAATTTTTGTTATTCTGTAAAAACTCTAGTACTTTAAACCACTATTACTTATTTTAAATATGATGTGATATTGACTTATTCTTGTAGATTTGTAACACTTCTCAACAGTAATTTCTATTTTTATGACTTGTCAATCCGATGAAAATTTGAAATTTTATGATCAATAAAACTGTCTGTCTGTCTGTCTGTCTATAAATTCATGAGTGGAGACCTACACAAATCGAGTTGCTCGTTGAGGGTTCTATATTTCGGATTTTTAATAGATTTATTAATTTCCATTGATTCCAACAAATTCATTTCCTTTCCTTCAGTACAAGTACCAGACAAGAATTTCAAAGACGAACTAAAAATCGATAAACAAATGAAAGTTCCAGTTTCTTTAATAGGAAAGTTAATATCAGATAAAACTCATGAAATGGTTATGAGAGAATTATACCCAAATATCAGAGAATACAACATATGTAAATATAGTAGCAATAATTACTCAGGGAAACTTTCAGAAAACATTCAAAATATTTTTTTAAAATACAAAATAACATCCTTCATAAGCAATAATAATTTATGCAGAATTCTATTCGATGCAAAACCCCAATCGAGAAATCGAAATCGAAAAAATCTGGTTTATATAGAATATAATGTGGGGAATGCTCTGCAGTTTATACAGGCCAAAATCTACAATGTATGAACATCTATAAGAATCAAAACACAAGAAAAGTAGAGGTAAACTCAAAATCCTACACACATGTACTGATGGAAATAAAATTGATTTGTTGGAAGCTATGGAAATTAATAATTAATTAAATATCCGAATATAGGACCGTCAGCGAGCAACTCTATGAAGGTCTCATGAATTTATACGTTTGACAAACCTGGCAACTTCTATGATCTCCAGTGTTACATTTTATTCGTTGACCCCCTATTCACTCAATTACCTCTCCATCCTGCTTGCCTGCAAACTCCATATATAACCACGTTTTTAGATTCCAAATGTATTAGTTATCATACATGATAATGGCATAAAACCCGAAACTGGTCGTAAAAATAAAATAACTAGTGGAAATTAGACAAAAGTGTTTCATTCAGTCCATTAAAGTGATGAAAGCAAGAATTTGTACCGCTTTCAGTGAAGTTTCAGAAGACATGCTGGAATGTGTGAAGAATAATTTCCGTATAGTTCAGAGTAGGAAACTTGTGGTTGCATTTCAAGGAACGTTCCAAGGAACGTCGTATAATTTTTTCCCAGTCAAGGACCTTTCATTTTCCATTTTTGAAAAATTACGTCCACAATGTCCCTCATGAACATCGTTACACTCTGGACACTTGAGCTTATGTACTCCATATTATTGCATTTTGTCTATTCTGTTTTTGGTATTGAAAACGAAATTAGACAATCTGGCATACGGTCTGAATGCTACATCCACATGGTTTCTATTTGTCACTGATGTCACTGAAACTTTTGTCAGACAATTATTTTTCTACAAATAAGAAAAATTTCAGAAAATCTGTCAAACTAGTTTAATGCAGTTGAAAATACACTCACTAAATATATTCGATGGAATTATATAGAATCTCCTTAAAAATATGGATAACTAGCTGAAGACACATTGTTTTGTTTTGCCTTCTATTGTAAGTGAAAAGTAAACGAAACCAGTTACACAGCTACGTATTCTACTTATACACGTTTAAAAAAAATTATGCAGTTGTAAGTATATACTTCAAACCTAGTTGCTGACCAATAACAGGATTTGTCATAATGGTTTGTTTGTCTCCCGTTGTCTACTCAGCATCCCGTTACTTGCTCAAGCGATTTTTCGGTTAGTGATGGTTTGTGTCTTTTTCCTAGCAATATCAGTCAATTTCAAGATATTGTTATTTTTTAAGAACTATTTACCTAAGTCCAATGCAGGCTACTATCATGTAGTTTTTTTGAATAATCCAGTAAACGATCTAGATTGCTTTAAAGAGATGTGCAATCAAATCAGCAGTTGCGAAAACATTTTGATATCTGCCTTAGCATAAAAATTGCAAAACTTCAAATATATGGACAAGTGTCGTTCAAAAAAATTATGAAGAATACAGGTCCCACGTGGTATTCTTGGAGTAAATACTACGTAACGAAATAAATGCAGTGCTATTCTTTAACCATTCATTGTTGAAGTTTGAGTTGTTTCGTATCCATTGATATGAGAATACAGACGTAGTAGATCATCAAATCTAACGATTTCACATGATTTTACGTTTAAACCATTAACATCTACTTTGTTTGCTTTGCTGAAATCAGTATACACACAGTTTACTTGTATTTGCCGATAATCCAAAGTATATCTGAGAGGTATAATCACAAATCTTGTCCTTCATAATGGATATCAAACCAATAAAAACTGTCAACAGTAGGTAATTCGATTTATTGCGATCCGGTTCAATTTGATGGGATCTCTACTACACATACCGTGTGTCCATAAAGTAACCTTCTTACAGCAGAGTTCTTGGAGGTATATTTTTGTTTGAAATTTTGGGGACGTATAGAGCATTGTAAGACGTTTCGAATGAGGTATCACTCGACCCCCCATGCCATTTGAAAAATTCTTTCAAAATGGCGTCGGGCCGCCATTTTGAAGGATAGACAATTTTTTTGTCGTCAGAAAGTAGCTTATGAACTGCCATTCCTAAAAAAAAAATTCATGCGAAAATTCCAATCCGTTCAAAAGTTAACAGGGGGGAGTTACTTTATGGACACACGGTATACAAACTCCCCATACAGATTTTATTAAAAGAGACCCTTTGATTCTGCCAATTTTTCAAATTTCTTTGTTGTAAATGGCAAGTTTTGTAACCTATTTTTGTAATATTGACCAGTTTTGTAGCTTCTATTGCAGGTTAAAGACTCACCAAGAAAATAGCTATTTATGATACAAGTTCGTACAGTAGGACTTTTATGTATGAGCGTGAAGTTTGTTGAATGAGGCACATCCAAGTTCAACAAACACGCGAGTACAGAAAAGCCCTTTACGAAAGTGTGTCATGCAAAGTGTTTTTCTTCGACAGTTATCATATTGCCAAATTGTAACAATTTAGCAATACCATATCAAATCCTGTCAAATTATAAATATCACTATTTATTTTGATAATGTCTTAATTAGTTTATATTTTGAAATTAATTTTATGAAAATTACGGAATATCGGAAAGTTAGTATCAAACTAATAGACTAGATTCGATCTGATATTATAAATCTCGCGGAAAGATAAAATCATGTGGAAAAGTTACTTGTCCGCACTAGTGCTAAAAAGTTACTTTTCTGCATGATTTTCATATTGTTGAAAATGAGGATATTTAGGACTAACTAAATGATCTATGTAACTATTCTGTCTTATGTGTCATTTTGTAGCATTATTATAAAATCCTGTTTGATAAAAACCTTTTTTTTTTCATAAATAAGATGGACAAAAACACTCGTAGGATAAACATTGTACCTAACTCTTGCGGAAAACGCCTTTTCCGCCCTTGACGGCTTGCCCGAACTCCGCTCCGCGTCGTTCGTGCGATTGCCGTCGCGTGCAGAAAAGTACTACTTTCCGCACTTGTTAGGTACATAACTATACGCACATTTGATGATTTTACGCACCGGTGATTTTTTTGCGCACCTATGCGAAAAAGTATCAAGTAAAAGCTTAGTTTACGCACTGTCGTAGAAAAATATATTTTATTGAAAAAGAAAAACGTTATTATTATGAAACAGTATTCTTATGATTTATCAGTCGACGTTATTTTCAATCGGTGGGCTCGTCTTCTTGTATAAGTTCACATGGCGTTTCCTCTTCCACATCATCATTGTTGATTCCGGTTTATCGTCTTTCATTATTGATATCTATGACATTCTTGTAATATGATGAGTCTGTCATTGTTTTCCAATTTTCCCCAAAGTGTTTCCGAAGTAGTTTGTCGACGTCCACGAATTTTTCTCCCTTCACATTTGCGCGGAGTTGACTTTCAGTTTCATGGCATTGCCAATGCGGTTTTTCCTGTTTTGAACACTCTATATTCCCCATAGCCATTTCTGTATTTCTGTTCGCCGCATATGTCAATATTTCCATTGGATTTTTTTCTGATTTGAATTCGTTTGGAAGCATTGAAACGAAAATGCCATGTGGAAACGTTCTTGGATGAGGTATGAGCTGAATTGTTTCACTTATAATTACACGAGAGCTTTTTTTTGTTGAAGTAAACTTGACATGTGTTAATGAGAATTTTGTTGCCTGGCAATTTAACGAAATAACCTGCCCCTGAAAATATTACGAGTCCTAATGGCAACAAAATTCGAGTTATAAATGTCAAGTTTACTTCGACAAAAAAAACTAGAGTGTAATTCGTTAACACAATTTAATGAATATGTGAATCAATAAATTAAAAAATAAAATGTAAAATAGTTTATTTAATTCAACAGAAAAGTACAATTGTTAAAAACACAATTATTAGAAAGAGCTTGATTTTTAGAACTTTCTTGTCTTTTGTTACTAGTTTGCTGCATGCTAATATTTTGAGCGGTGGTAGTAACTGTTTCCTGGACGGTAGTACGAATGATTTTTTTATGATGTTCTTCATCTAACTGAAGGTACGGTTTTAATGAGATGGGTTGCTATGTCCCGTAATTTTCAGAAGTTTTTGTTCACCTATACCACTCCTGGACAATTCATTTAGGACGGCAGCTCGATTAGAATGGTTCGTAATTTTCACCCGCTTGACATCAAGTCCAATATTTTTCGCCGAGGATTTGCTCCATTTAGATATTTCATTTATCCCAATAGGAGAATTCTTATACCATCCTTTCGAATTTATTTTTTGCCAGAAAGGATTTGGAGTTAAATAAAAATTTTCAAATGTGATATGGTTTCCCCGTCTTCCCATAATTTGTTTAAACAATTTTACTGGATATACACAATCTTCTTCAGTGTTTGCTACCAACCATTTACTGTCGGCCAACTTCTGATATCCACCTTGTGTTGTCTTCGAAAACACTGGGTTATATTCAACTCTTCCGGTCTTTCTTCCACGGTTGTCTGTCTCGATTTTGATATAGAATACCTAACAATTTGCTGCTTCTTCACCTCTCCAAGCCAATTCATAGGCAGCCATATGATCAAATTTTCTTTGAAGGCCTACAGGTTCTTCTTCACTCCAGAACAGTGCCATTTCAAAAATTTGTAAGAGCCTTAGAACTCACCTTCCTTTTTTCTGGGATTGCTTGCAAAATTTTGCGTTTTGTGTCGCGTGCATGCATTTCTCGCTTTCTTAAACTGTATGTCCGTGAACGGATTAAAAATTCTTTCTACTACTATTAAGAAAAATTAACATTTCAATTGCGTCTTCGATTAAGAAACCCACCACGTTGTAACACCGATTTTCATTTTCCACGGGCTATATCGAAATATATTTCCTACGACTTTCATGAACTACTAGACTGTCATTATATGTAGTTATTAACGAATTTTATGAACATAAATAATATCGAATCAAGTTTGTTTACGTCTGTCTAATAATTTGACATTTCACATCAGTAGATAATTAAAAAATTCAATTGAAAAAATTAAGTTATTAAAAATGATTAGCGATAGTGAGGATGATTTAACAATCAAATTAATAAATTTATATCAGAAGCTCCTGATAATGCCTATCTTCTGACAAAGGTATGATTTTCTTTTCATGAAACCAGAATAATTTCAATAAAAAGATTGATTACAATCGGATTCTATATTTTTGAATAGTTGACAGATACTTTCTATATAGCAGTTAATTTGAACAAATTATTATGTGCTCTAGTAACGACGAGTGTTGATTCAGATGAAACATGGACTTTGGATGGTGGGAGCGAGGGTTCAAATCCACGCAGCTACATTCTTTGTTTCATTTTATGAAATCGATTAGTGTTTGTTTTTTTCTGCATATAGTTTTTTTATTTCCAAGTTGTCAAAATTTGAAAATTTTGAATGTTATTTGTTTCACGTCGTAGGTATCCCAAGTAACAATTTCAGTTTTGTGATAGCCCTCAGAAGGTTCTGAAGACCATAACAATCACAGCATCGATAAAACTGTTGTGCTGTAACGACATCCATAAAACCTCCTTAAAGCTGCTATAAATCTACGAGGGCCCACTTCTATGAAGGTTCTCAGGGCTATTTTGAAATGCAAGCATAAAACCTGCTTGCCTTATTCGCAGGATTCTTAATAACCTCCTGAGGATCATTATAAAACCAAATCATGGGGCTGTTATAAACCTGTTTGTCATTAAAAAAATCTATTTGGCATCAAAATATCTTTTTTTGAATGAAATTGGGTTAGAAAATATTCCATAAATAACTACAGCCAAAACGGACTTAAATTAATCTAATTCTTCAGTTGCGAAAAATAGGGCGACTATTTTACAAGAAAAATATAATGATGGCGTCCTGGCAGTGATATATGAAGAATATATAGGTATTTAACAACGTGAAATGTCGAATATCATCTGCGAATGAATTTTTTTTTGACAAAATGTCATCAGTTAGGTGGTAAACCTGCAACGCGCCCCAATAACAACGCTAAATTAAGAAAATAAACAAAATACCACATAAAATTAAAAAAATATTTTGACTCATATCTTTCCCGGAATGATTTGTACTATATCTAAATACAAATGAATACCAATAATTGTGTATTTCCTTTCCGTCATACACACCAAATTGCAAGAAACATGAATTGAAATTAGGCCCTCTTTAGTTGTTCCCTCTGGTTGTAATAAAATATGGCTACCCTACCTTTACTCTATTTAGCTGCACATATTGCCGTCATAAAGTCGTTTCTCCTCAAAATAAACCATTTTAAAATCATTTTATCCTAAAAAAGTACGTTTGGTATTATTTAATCCAATTTCCAAAATATTTCATCTGTCAATTGTCAATCCCGCCTGACATTTGTCTTTTCGTGATCGTCGAGGCAGTATACTTACTCAGTGTCTATACTCCCGTGATAAGTATTTGGTGTCTAAGTCTTGTGAAACGTTTAATTAGTATTCATTTTTTCCAGTTATCTTTACCCAATGTGATTTATTTATTACCGGTTAGGGGGAGCTACTAGCATTTAAGTAGAAATAGTTTTATGCTTTGATTTTATAGCGGTTCTCGAGAGTACATCTCTAAACCTTAATAAAACCTCATCGTTAGTTTGATTACAGAACCATTGCATGGACTTGAGGAGTGCTATAAAACCATCACAAAACTAAGTTTCCATGTGGATTATTTAAATACCAAAAAGATTTATCGTGTATGTGTATACGCCATTGTAAAACCATCATAAAAACAAATATACTTAAATGCTGAATGGTTTTATCTTATAGCCTTCAGGAGTGTTTTGAAACTGATTCATAAATCTGTTTGCTCTGGTAGCGTATTAGGAATAATATATGACCTGCCTAAATCAAATTGGGCATTACCTAACCTTCATAAAACTTTCATAAAACTAGGATAAATCCAAATAACATTTAAATTGTTACTTGTGTAGGTACGTGTACAAAAAGAAAAAATAGATGTTTCATTCAACGGGTGAAGAAAGAAAAAATTATCTAAACCATGTAAAAATGACGGCAGGAGAGATTATGATAAAAAAGGTTATTAAAAATATTACAGATTAGTTAATGATTCAGATGGTCGTAGAAAAATTATAGTGTACAATGAGCATGAAATGACCCATTTCCCACTCGTAGGTATATGAAATTTTGTAGTACGAGCGTGGGAAATGTATGTCATTTCATGCTCATTGTACAATATACTATTTTCTACGCCCATGTCTGTAATCGTCAAAAATCGCACTGTCAATAGTCCTTGTAAATGACATATAACAATAACATGTACGTGATGAGATCTCATAACATACACGTGCGTTTTGAGAAGAAAACTCAAACTGCTTGGTTTAATTAAATTACAATCAAATTTTCATTTATGTAAGACTTTATTTGGTCCATTTACACAAATTTCGTCAATTAGAAAACATAAAAACTTTTAGCATTTGCGAGATATATTGAGGATTGAAAGAGTAATGCTCCTAAATGTAGAGAGCACGTTATGCAATTTCTTTCAAAATAGGACACGTTTTCTTAAGTAGCATGCTATGAAAATAAATGTCATGTTATTTATATTGTCAATTTCTTGAACAAATATATCCGAACATTTTCTCAACTTTATCTGCGAATATGTCTGATAGTAGTGAAAGTGATGAAATTATGAGCAGTCCGAAGATTTTAGAAAAAGCTCAAGCTGCCACACATACTTTGTTACCGCTAAAATCCAAAGAAAGGTACGAAATTACATATCAAAAATTTATGGATTGGCGACACAAGCATAACGTTAAAATGAATGGGCGTAGAAAAAGTATAGTACGTTACACGAGTTGTAAGCCCATTATGCACTCATGAAATTTATGCATTTGCTGCTGCGCGGCTTCGTGCATAAACTTTTTCATTTTGTACGTAATGGGTTACTTACAACTCTTGTTACGTAATATACTATCATATTCTTTGAAGTACTTCTCTTAACATCTTAACATTTTTGCTGAAGTGTTTCAAATCGTTTTGACTGCACTCTCTTTACAGTCTTCTCCATTGTTCTTCTTCATGTTGAATGCCCAGTCGCATAAAATAGAAGCTAACTCTTCAGTGGAAGTTTCTGCAATCAGTTCATATTTTTTGTCCAAACAAAACTTCGCAAATTATTGCGAAATTGACGTAGTTGAATTCACAGTATTGCGAGGCACATTATTATTGATGGCTTCTTCAATTTCTCCGCCCGAAGACTGTCCAAATCGCGACATTTCCACAAATAATATAATTTTCTGACAACGCAAGTTTGAGAAAATGGACATAACGTAATCAAACATTTGTTTACAATCCTGGTTGTCATGCATTTAGGAGTTAAGTTCCGTTTTGTCGCTGGAAAAGTTAGGGCAAACTTTTTTCGCTGTCATAATGACAAAACACCGCGACATATGGCCTTTTTAGTGCATGACTCAAATTGTCAATCAAATATTTTGGTGTCTCGTCCGTGATGTATTACAGTTCCATGTTCTTCAAAAATTTTGACGTGGTCATCTGGACAAACAGTGGTATCCTTTTTTCGAAGAATTTTTTCAATTCTTCCGAAAACACGCTCGGGCGGAATGTACGACAGGAAAAAGCAGGCATACTTGCTTCACATTAGAAGGCGCATCATAGGACAACAAATAACAGACCATTGCAACCATATTGGTGTTTTTATTTTGGCCTCCACAACCATCTGATACGAGTCTAATTTCCGATACTGGATTAGATATACAGGGTGTTAATTAAGTACGTTGACAAACTTCGGGAGGTGATTCTTTGAAGGTTTTCAGGATGAAAAGTTCATATAAACATATGTCCCAAACGGCTTGGTTTTCGAGATACAGGGCGATAAATATACATTTTTTTCAAGATTTTTTAGAGTTAACTTCGACATTTTCGATAATAATCAGTTCAAATTAGGCAAGTACAATCCATTCAATAGGGCGCACGATACAAAATGATGCATTTCTTAAATAATTCACAGGGTCCTCCTTTTTTCAGAGTCAAGCTTTGTTCAACCCTTCAGAATTTTTTTTTCCGCCGCCTCTGACATATTATGAGAAAGGAATAATCAATGTTGTTTCATTTAACATCTTTTTGATATCTTGCATTTTTTCATTTACTTGTACGGTTCATTTTCCAGTGTGGCATAACATTAGAAAATTTGAAAATTAAACATTTTCAGTTATTGTAAATTGATGGAAATAAATTTTCAGTAAAAATATAAAGACAAGCTTTTATACAAATGCACTGAAAATGAAAAAATAATTTGTTTAATTTTTTTTAGGTTATTCTGTGAGTATCAAAATCTTTCTGTACAAGATTACCTAGATCAAACAATGAAATGAATTATTTTTTCCTTTTCAGTGTATTGTATAAAAACTTTAAAATGTTTTCTTTTTATAATTTTCATTTTTAACATTTTAGTTTATTTTTTATGTGAAACTGAAAATCTCCAACCCAAAAACCATCACATACCAATTTTGAACAGAATCGGATCATAATCACAAAACTCGTCCGCCATATTGGAGCCGCCATTTTGTTTTTTAACAAACATTTTTTCAATGCATTGTCACCGGAATTACGGAAACCTGCCAAATTTCAAATTAATCGGAGTATTAGAAGTGGGTCAAATTCAACTTTTATTAAATTGTTTGTTAGTTAGTTACAAGTGAAGCTAAATAAAAGCTTGTTATTGTAAAGATGTGATTTCTTTTTGTGATATCTAACAGAAAACTACTATCTCCCCGTCACTGCGGTACGCTGGATATTAAACTAGATCTGACAGATATTGGGAAAACCTTAACTTTCAACCTGAAGATTCTGATGGTAAAAATGTGCATTTCCATTGAGATATTTGATTAAAAATGTTTTTACCCATCAGTCTTGATAGAGAACTCATACAAATTTTTTGTTATTTTAAAAAAAGATATTTTTTAGTTTTCAATTGAACGTTTCCTTTTCAACATAAAAAACTTCCGAAAGGTAATCCTGTAATGGAAGATAGTTAATAGGGTTTATCTAATAGAAGCAGATCATTACACATTTGATTTTCATTTATGAATCTCTGGTCATAACTCCGAAAAACTAAATCAAACAAATTTTTGTTTCCGTACGGAGTACATTATTTTATCAGAAATTTCGGTTTGTTTTTTCTTCTGTAGTAACGCAAAAATTTTGTAATCAATTTGAATTCATAAAAATAGCAAAGTGGGCTATGATATTAATTCATTTATTTAAATATCAACAACTTGACAGTTATCGAAAGTTGAGAAACTGTCTCATTGTTAATTCTTCATTAGTGCAAGCTATAAAGCAGATTCATTCAATATTCCTTTGGATAAAATGGTTGAATATACAAATTCAGAAATGGCAGACATGCACTTAATGTATGGAATGGCTGATGGTAACGCTCGTGCCGCCAGACGAATGTATCTAGAAAGATTTCCACAACGTCATATTCCCAGCACACAAATGTTCATCAATATTCACTCCCGTCTTCGTGAAACGGGTACTTTCAAGAGGTCTGCTGTTCTCATAGGAAGACCCAGGAGAGTTAGAACAGTTCAGATAGAAGAAGCTGTACATAACGAAATTGAACAGTTTAACGTAACTCATGTATTGGTATGGCAAATTTTAAAAGAGCAACAACTTTATCCCTATCACATACAGCGTGTTCAAGCTCTTCTGCCAATGGATTTTCCAAAGAGATTAACTTTTTGCACTTGGATTCGAAATCAATTGTTGGAAAATCCATGGTTTTTATCTCAAGTGTTATTCACCGATGAGGCATGCTTTTCCCGTAAAGCCATTATTAATTTTCACAACAATCATATGTGGGCTGATGAAAACCCACACGCCGTGATTGGAAACCATTTTCAAGAGACGTTTTCTGTGAATGTTTGGGTTGGAATTGTAGGGAATTTCCTTATCGGGCCACATTTTCTGCCTCATAGACTCAATGGTGACCATTATCGACATTTTCTTGAATTCATCTCACCTGGACTCCTAGAAGAGATCCCACTGAGGGAAAGAATTGGAATTTGGTTTATGCATGATGGTGCTCCAGTACACTTCAGATTGGTTGCACGCCAATATTTAGAAGAGAATTATTCTGAATGCTGGATTGGGCGTGGTGGGCCACAACTTTGGCCACCAAGGTCACCCGATATGAATCCACTTGATTTTTTCCTCTGGGGGCACCTTAAATCATTAGTGTACCGAACTCCAGTTCAAAGTGAAGAAGACCTGAGGAATCGCATACAGGAGTCATGCGGAATTATAAGAAACACTCCTGGTATTTTTGAGCGTGTTTGCCAGTCTATGGTTAGGCGCATAAACGCATGCATTGAAGTTGGCGGTGGCCATTTCCAGCAGCTGCTCTGACATATCAATTTCAATAATGGTCCTTTTCTGAACTTAATTTTATTCCTAGGGAATTTATGTTACTTTGCTCTAGTATTTGATAATAAAGTTATTCACTATTGAAAATGTCCAAAATTATTTTGCCATAATTAACTTTGTGCAATACATATTCAACCTGAGTAATGGTAAAAAATGTATGGGAGCTCCATAACATTACATTTTCTCTACACGAGCAGAAAATAGCTATTTGTGTAATGAGAACAAAATGACGTTATTGCGTCACGCGCTAATCTTTGGAGAGTGGCAATGACACTTCGAGAAATGAATTATTTTATATCATGCGCACTATTGAATGGATTGTACTTGTCCAATTTGAACTAATTTGGATCGATTATTGTCGAAAATTTCGAAGTAAACTCCAAAAACTCCTAAAAAATGTATTTTGATCACCCTGTACTTCGAAAACCAAGCCGCTTGGGACATGTTTATATGAACTTTTCATCTTGAAACCTTTCAAAGAATCACCCTTCAAGTTTGTTAGACTATTTGCTTCTCAAATTTCTTTATGTTATGCGTTACTGGAAAATGTTTGCGTAAATATTTTCATTGTAACTCCTGAACCGTACAAGTAAATGAAAAACATCAAGAGAGCAAAAAGATGTTAAATGAAACAACATTCATTATTCTTTTCTCATAATATGTCAGTGGCTGCGGAAAAAAAAATTCTGAAGGGTTGAACAAAGCTTGACTCTGAAAAAAGGAGGACCCTGTGAATTATTTGAGAAATGCATTATTTTGTATCGTGCGTACTATTGAATGGATTGTACTTGCCTAATTTGAACTGATTATTGTCGAAAATGTCGAAGTTAACTCTAAAAAATCTTGAAAAATATGTATTTTTATCACCCTGTATCTCGAAAACCAAGCCGTTTTGGACATATGTTTATATGAACATTTCGTCCTGAAAACCTTCAAAGAATCACCTTCCGAAGTTTGTCAACGTACTTAATTAACACCCTGTATATGTGTTGCATAAACAGTGGTAAACTGCCGAAACAATTTCGTTGGAGCCTTTTGTAGCATTAGTTTTTTTCCAAACGTAAAGAAATAAATGTCTCATTGTTTGTGGAGCTTTTGAGTGTCCCTGACACATGGCAAAATTATAATAATAAAACTGCCTTGAATAATATGCAGACTGATCCGGTACTTTTAAAAGCGTTAGATTTTTCTGATAATCATAAGAAAATATAATAATATCTTCCCTAGGTTCCTTAATGATAGAATAGAATGCACCAGTTCTCAACTTGTGAATTCGGCTCTCAGTGATTTTTTTAAAATTCTGTTTTTGAACGATGTAATTTTTCTTTCAGCATGATACATAATGAACATGCATCCGTTGATGAAACGTTTTGTCGGGCGACAACCTTATTCCGACAATAGTGACTTTCCAACGGCTTGAGATTTTCAATGAAATCTTTTATAGACTATTTTCGAACTTTTTCTCGTATCGGTTTCCACCTCTGTTTTCAAAAGGACTCATTCCTGTTTCAAGATGCCTTTTACAGACTCTTTGCACACGATCATTGGAAATTCTGAGAATGTGCAAACAAGTTTGTCTGCAAACAGGCACAACAGTTTTTCTAGCAGCACCATCAGTAGATGGCTTTAGAACAGCTCGTTTTACAAAGTATTTGATCGTCACTCCCTTTTTTTTGGGTCTTTTTTGGCCTATTCCTGTCTACTACGAGCCCTTGCTGAATAACTAGCAGAGGTGTATTTCAAAATGAAATAGTCTTGCGTAATTTTTACTGGCGTATTGTAGAATGTTGCTTGGAAATGGGTAATATCTCTGCGCGTTAGGTTTTGGAATTGAAATGACTTTGTATTGTGATTACTCCGAGGAGCAAGTGGTTCTCCTGGAGTGGAATGCCTGCAATAAAAAAATATGTTAGCTGGTGAGCACTTAGTGTCATTTCCTATTATCGAAATGAAAATCTTGCATAAAATGTTACAAGACAGCAACAGGTGAATAAAGTTCGTGACATAACCTCACAAATACGCTAAATTATAGAAAATAAAGCAAACCAACGTACCTCTGTTTCTTCCTCACATTCTGTTTCCAATTCCCTGTGTTTCTTATACTCTTCCGTCCTTAGCCAGGAGTTTGTTTGATTGTTTCCATTATTTCAACTATTGCAATGTGTTTTACTATGGATACCATAAGCGAAAAACAGCGAACTACCATCAGTTAGATCGCGAGAGATTAAATATTAGTGAATGTCAACCAGCAAACTTGAAAACATGTTTACGTGGACATGGCGAGTTTTGAAAACCAGGGAATTCGACTTGGATGAAACAAAATGGATTATGGCAAGTTTTGAGAATAACTGGACATGGCGGCATTTGTTACGTACCCGAATATGGACACAGCAACTTTTGTGACTAATTCTTATTTTTCGACATGAAATTGAACGACTTCTGGCTGGTTTTGTGACGAATCGTCCTAACTGACATGTTCAAATGTCCCTTTCGCCATAGAACGTACTTTTATCGCATTTTTCACAGAATATGGACATGGCCAGTTTTGTGATTATACCTTCTTCTGTAAGTATATAAAACAAAACTGGAAGGCGTAGATTATCGAGAAATAATTCAGTGATATTTCATAAAGTGAAATACTGAGGTATGGAAAGTGAGTTCGCGAACTTTACTGAATGTTCCAAGTTAGCCAATATGTCTATAATTTTATTGAAGCAGCAGGGGCAATTTCCATTTTCTGGAAAAGCTACACTTGGCGAAGATTTATAATGAAACAGGGACGTAGTCAATTGTCGCCAATCAGTAGAATGTAGATGGCTTTTTTCTGCTTGCTAGTTGAACTTGTCTACCAATCCACTTATATATGACTGATATATGAAGTTGGAGATGACTGAATAACCAAAAGAATGCAACAAAACAATTTTCGCTGTTTCTAGATTTAATTTTTGATCAATTTGATTTACATGAGTCATAAAAATTGCTAGTTACTTCTCTTTTTGTTTTCTCATGAGAATTATTTTGCAATTTTAGCGTACCACAACTTCCAGTGTCCACGATGCAACAAAACATATAAAAACAGAGGATCGCTATCTTCGCACATATTACAACAGTGTATTGAGGCTAAGTTTGTGTGTGAATTTTGCAACAAGAAGTTCAAGAGGAGAGATAGACTCAACAGACATATGATGAAAGTTCATTGAAGCCAATACCAATTTTCCACACTAATATTACTATTACTCATACTACCTTTCCATGTGATGGTATATCAGCTATACCAAAGTACTTAATCTAGACATATTTGAGTGTAAACATAATGTTTATAGCTATTTCACTTTCTTATACATGGCATAATTTTATTATGTTTTTACAAAGAAAATTATGTTATTCAAATATAAATTTTGAATCTATTTTCTATTTATATTATCTATTTTGTATCTATTTTTGAATAAACTTAGATGGTGGTAACAAATTTGCAAAAATTGGTGTTCAAGGCAAGTTCACTCTTTTTGTCATCTTGTGGCATGGAAAAGATTCTTCAACATTGAAGGAAACAATCCAGAATGACTTAGTAAAGATAAAGGAATGGTGCGACTCTAATTCGCTCGCCTTGAATATCAATAAGACCAAATTACTCACGTTCAAGTGTGACATGACAGGTATAACTATTGGTCATGACCCACTAGAACGTGAACACCACACAAAATTTCTTGGCTTAATTATTGACAACGAGCTGAAATTTGATGATCACATCTTGGTTCTCAGTAAAAAAACTGACCTCGGGGTGTTATGCCGTAAAAATGGCTACAAGTGAGATTGGTTCAGACTCAGCTAAAACAGTGTATCGCGCTCTCATAGAGTCCCATCTCAGATACGGTATTGCTTTCTGGGGCGTGTGCAGCCAACAAAGGTTCAATAGCATTTTCATTGTACATAAGAGGGCATTACGATATATATGTAAGGTATCTCCCAAACATTCATGCAGGCCGCTCTTCGTCTCTCAGAGAATACTCACTCTACCTTCTTTATTAGTACTAGAAAGCGCGTGCTTAGTCTTTAAAAATCGTGATAACCTAGATAATCCCCAGTTATATCACAGAACACGTAGGACATATAATCTCAATCTACCTCTACCTATACCTTCCTCGACCCTGACCAGAAAGTCAATTATATACGAAGGCATAAAAATATATCTACCCTTACGCCTGAAGACTATTAACTCGAATTCTGGATGGTTACTACTAAAACAGGCTACATAGAGTGTTTCGAGCCATATCAAGGATCCAACACGAATCTATCAGATAGATACAAAGATTTGGGTTTGGGTGCAAGTGTAGTCCTTTCATTTGTTGATAAAATAATCGCAGAAAAAGGAAAATTCCTATTTTACTTTTATTTTGATAACTTTTTCACGTCGTGGGATTTACTCATAGTACTGAGAAATAGAAATGTGAAAGCAACTGGTACAGTATCGCAATTCAGAAAACGAGTTATGTACATTCTTCGAAAAAAGTCCCCTTATCTTCCACAAACAATTGTTCTGGTGTTTTTTGTATTGAAAATAGGATACCTGTATCGATAATGAAGAATGGTGAAGAGCTGAAAAAACAGAGAGGGGAAGCTTCGAGTATGCTTTAGAACTAGACGAAAACTTTATATTATGTCGCTGGAATGATAATAGTATAGTATCCATTGCCTCCAATTCTGAATCTGTACTACCAACAGCTAACGTGTCTCGATTCTCTCAGAAAAAAAAGTTACAGAAAGAAGTTGATAGTATGAAGAGAAAGTATGCATATTCGAAAAAAGATTATTTTGGGAGTATCTGGGTTATTCTCGACTCTGACATTATCATATTTCAACACAGTAAAAACAATTAGGGTGTAAAACAAATCACATAGTCTGATTAATTTTTCCGGGGGTCCAGGGCCGGTTTCATTTCAGCAATATTCCTCAACTTCCTTATTATCGACTCTGCCATTATCATATTTCAGAATATGGGTGGAAAAAACCACATGGTCGAAATAATTTTTCCAGGCTACCAGGGCCGGTTCCACTCCAGCAATATTCCTCAACTTCCTTTTTATCGACTCTGCGGAATATTGCTGGAGTGAAACAGGCCCTGCACGCCAGGAAAAATGATTGGTTCTTTTTCCATACCCGATTTTGCTGATTTTGCTGAAATATGATAATAGCAGTGTCGATAATAAGGAAGTTGAGGAATATTGCTGGAGTGAAACCGGCCTTGGACGCTAGGAAAGATGATCTCGACCATGTGGTTCTTTTTCCACACCCTATTTCGATTACCGTGCTGAAATATGATAATAGCAGGGTCGATAATAAGGGAGTTGAGGAATATTGCTTGAGTGAAACCGGCCCTGGATGCCCGGATTTTTTTTTCCATCCTCAACCTATTCTGATCAAAATACTGAAATATGAAAATGGCAGTGTCCATAATAAGGAAGTTGTAAAATATTGCTTGAGCTAGTCAGGTCCTGGAAAATAATTTCCATCGCTATAATTCCGGAATAAGACTATTTCAGCTCATGTTCTGTTTTCCGCTATCCTGACCAAAAAAATATTTAAAAAATGCAAATATTGCTGAACTTTATTCCTAAAGTAACGGCTCCCTGTGTAACAATGCCATGAAAAGTAAAATCATACTTTTTCAGTTTTGAAGAATGAGTAGTGAAAGGGGTATGCATCTTTTTCCAAAATAATTTATTGTTTTTTGCAGATGGAAAATATTTTTGTGACTGTGGCAAAAATTATAAAAACGCCGAGAGTTTGACGAGGCATAGAAAAGAATGCGGCATGGAAAAGAGATATTCATGTAATAACTGCGGCTACAAAACTTATCGGAAGGATACTCTTCGTAGACATATTTTCAGCAGACATAAAGAAATTGTTACTGGAAGTACTGAATATAAGAAATAAACCTCAAAACAGGGATTTTTAATGATGAAGATATGGTGCAACCCCAAATAAAATAAATCCAACAATTTTTTCCAAACATTTGCCCAATTAGCGAAAAGTGTGCTAGGTCCAACATATACCGGATGGCTACGGAAGTATTGCCTACGGAATATATCAGTAATTTCATGAGGCTTGTGAAATTTGGAACATCGATATAATGACATAAGAGCTTCAATTTGAGCATATTAACATGACGAAGCTAACTTCCGGTCTGACCGGAAATACCATCAACGTCTTAATATTGAATGGCAACCCCTTTTTTTCTTTTCTCCTTATTCAGCATTCAATTGCCTTTCTAATGACATAGCAGAAGTTGGTATCTAACTAGAGACTAGATTAGAGAAGGATTATCATTGAAATTCACTGAGTAGACCATGGGAGCAAAATGAGGAACAAAAATTGAAAAGTTGGCCATGAAAACGTCTCTTGACAGTTGCTACTACTGTAATATTTTATTTTCATTCGTCAGCGTTATAAAAAGCCGCCAAAACAAATTGGAAAATTTGGGAAGAAATCAATACTGTGTAGGTCCAAAACTTGAATAGGAACATACAACTTTTCTAGCCTGTACTGGTCGACAAGCCTAAGGATGCCTCCGAGAATTGGTTGCGCAGTAGACACAACCTTGGAGTGGGGCAGGAGCTCACTCGCTCTGCATTATTCAAGCAGTTAACGTCGTGAGTGTACAGTCAGTGGAATAAAATTATTGTGGCGTTATTCTGATTGTTGAATTTGAAATCCTTGTGTTGTGTATAGTTTCGAAATATTATTAGATAGGTTATAGTGTAGTTTGTTGTGTTTGAAAATGCCTTCAAAGAGTAAAGTAAGAAATAAGATTCTGAGTGGACAAAGTAGGGAAATTGTCAGTAATGTCAACAAAGGACCCCGCAAACTCCTTATGGAATTTGGGTCCCGGTGGATTTTTTTGAATTTTTGGTATGATGTAGTCCATGTAATTCTCAACCAATATTACCATTGCGCCAACCCAAAAAAATTAACAGTTTTGCTGCTAGGGGGCGTTGAAATCACCCCTTGCGCAGATTAGACTATTTATTTTTGAACCCGGTAACAATATTTCCACTTTTTTCATTGTTGCTAATGTTGCACAATATTGTACTGTTTTATAAAAAAATTCTTACTTCCTCCCCCTTTCCCCCCAACTCCTATTACGGAACGCAAAAAAAATATTTCTCGAGTGCCTTCAAATGTATCGTCGAATGTTTAAATATGTCTAAATAAGGGAAATAGCAGTTTTTTATGATTATCCCCCCACCCCCCAAATGACACAAAACGAAAAAATTTGGATGGATTTTTCTGAATTTTTGATATGATGCAGTTCAAGTTATTTTGAATAGAAATGAATTGGGTGACAAACTTCAAAAATGAATGGTTTTGATGGTAGGGGGCGTTGAAATCATACCTTGCTCAGAATGGAATATTCATTATTATAGGCGGAATAGCTTCTAGATTTTCGTTGATTGTATTGAAGAATATAGAACGGTTATCTAGTACAATGTAATAAATAATAGCGTGGTCAGCAAATGAGTGTACACAATATACATTCATCATCTCAACCATATCATTTACATTCACTAGAAACACTGAAGGACCCAGAACAGTACCTTGAGGTACTCCTATATTATTATCAAGTGTGGCATATATAATATGATTGTAATGCTGCATCCACAATTCCAACAGATTCCAATATCTCTATTAATCTGGTTCTGTCCATGTTTCGAAAGCTTTTTGCAAATATAGGAAATACATACATAATTATAGAATACAATTATTTGTTTTTTCATTTACTCTTGTGAAATGATCCGCACTTTTTATTCCAGAAGACTACCTCTGTACAAATTGTGGAAAGAAGTACAAGAACAGGAGCTGTCTCTACCATCACTCTAAAGTATATTGTGGGAAGGAAGCATCCATATTCTGTCCACAGTGTCCCTACAAAACGTTCATCAGGGCTAATCTCAAAAGACACATTTTATTACGGCATTAAAATTCCTCTTCTAAGCTGAGACTGATGTAGAAGAAAACGTCCACCGAAAGTTCATATTCCATTGTATTTGACTGCAATAGTCGCTACTGAAATAATAAATATTCTGCCAAATGTGGTAAAGAATAATAATTTTGTGAGAAGTGATTATTTAGTCTGTTCTATCCAGAACGAACTAACCTTACGTACAGCTTGGCAAATCTAGCTATGGACGTCTCCCTAGCTCACACAAGTCTCTCGAAGACTTCTGTGGGTTGCGCGTAGGGGTGCAATCGGTTGACGGAAATAACAACTATAACAATAACAACGTTGAGAAACGTATGATTATGTAGTACAATTGTATATTCGTTGGTAATATCCCAAGACCATGACAAATAGCCGACTATTATTTTCTCCACAATTCTATCGAGAGTACCTTGTATTTTGACAATTTAATGAGACTATATGAACATTAATAATTTGAATAACTCCCGAGAGCTTTAGCACCTTGACACTGACTGTAAATATATTTTTAAAACTTGACTTCACAATAATAGTTAGCTATCTAATAATTGTGGTATAAATAAGTTATCTACATCATGGCCTGTTGAAGCAAAAAGCAACGCATACAATTTTTGATGATGTTAGGTTATGGAGATGAGACCCGTACGCAAGCTGAGGTTTGAAACTTATTTAACAATAAATATCCCGATGGACCTATTACACGTTTGAAGGTTTAGAAATTTTCACAATTTCGGTGATAATTATAAGAAAGGTTGTCCAGGCGTTACGGAAGATGAACAATTGGATGTATTATGTATTATTATGTAGTGGACGGTAGCTCAGCGGTTCGATGCATTGGACGTATGTTCGATGTGCTGGCCGTTCAATCTTCCGCTTGCATCTGACCCGTTTCGAATCCGGAGTATGAGGGAATTTTTCTCAAGTACATCGGTATTGATAGGCGAACTCATACCTCTTTGTGAAGCAAGTGCGATGTGAGTTGCCTATATGCCAATCCCGACGACTGGTGTTTGCTCGAAGTGTGGCAACCGACCACCCGGAGTGGGGCTATAGGTTTTCCTGCAGCTGAAAAGGGAATACGCCACCAAAAATCGGAAATTCGCCTAGGAGCTCCACGGCAAATGATAATAACAGCCGTCCTCTATCCGCAGACGAGAATTTTTAAAGTGGCCGGCTAGATCTCCTGATGTTAACCCCACAAGATTTTTTTTGTGGAGATACCTTAAGTCAAATGTTTACGTTAACAGATTATGAATTAAAAATCTTCTATTTCTCGATCATGCTGTTAGCTAACATAAGAAAAAGTATGATATCCATACACAGAAAAATGCGTTGTTTTTGGAAGATCGCCCGTATCTTCCAAATACTTGAAGTTGGATGGTTTGTTCAAATGCAAAATATGATCGCCCGCTCATGTACTGTAAGTAACATCAATTGCATATGGATCTGCAATGTTTAACGGTCTGAACCTGATGAGAACACTTGCAAAGAGGAATTAGGGTGCTGATTACAAGTCTTATGCTGATATATAAATCCCTAATCAGATCTAAGCTGGACTAGGGCTCATTAGTATATTCATCTGCAAAAAAATCGATTCTGAGAAGCCTGGATACCATCCAAAATAAAGCACTAAAAATCGCTTTGGGGGCCTTTTGTAAACAGGAGAATATCCCCTCCTTTCAAGAAGACAATTTCTGAGTCTTTCATATGCTGTTGCAGTATCCTCAAACCCCACTAATCCTGTAAAACACAACATATTCTCTGATCGCTTCAAAAACCTCTATGCTTCAAAACCAAAAACAGATCCTCCGTTCTATGAGAGAATCAACCGATACCTTGCTGAATACCAGCTAACTTTCCCCCATACATTTTCCAACAATATCCCCACCCCACCACCCCTGACAATCAATCTTCCAGAAATCAACAAAAACCCAATAAACGCAGATACGTGGAAAAAAATTTGAATTTTTCAAGTAACGCTACAATTATTCATCGTCGAAAAAAATGCAAAATGTCGTTAGGTTAGGTTTCATTCAGGTTTTATAATAACGTTACCTCTTCACGTTGATTCAACGTTATTTACACGTTCTTATTGTAATGAAAATTCCACTGAAATATAACGTAATAATTTGGTTTCAACGTAACTATGCCTTTTAACGGGGTTTCAACGTTTTTTATCCAGTTATATTCTACTGCAGCATAACGATATATCTTCGTTTTGAAGTCTTTTGCTGAGATACGAATTCTGAACGTTGATGATGATCATAGAATTCCACCAAAATCAAACGTAGAATTCCAGTAACTACAGTAACGTTGATATTCTTGGTTGAATCAACGATGAATATTGATATATTTTAATCGATATTACTACCAATTTTAAACGTTACCACCCTGAAACTTTATGTAAACGTTACAAAATACAAAAACAGTACGTTCAATAAACGTTACCAGTATTCAATCTCTATACAGAGTATTCCATTGCTTCTAGATCAATTAGAGAAAAAATATGGTTCCCAAAAATCTATTGTGTTTTTTTCGTATGAACTTTTTTTTACTGGAAATGCTGAAAACAGACTTTTTAGTAATTACTGTTATTTTATTTTGAAATAAATTCAGACAGAGGGTAATTCAAAGATCACTTCATCACGAGATTCAAAATTTCCTATGTTTATCGGATGTATCGAAGAAAATATATATTAATATAAATAAAATATTCTCTTTTTTTTTTGTTCAGAGTTGATGTCGTCATTCATACGTTTCTTCGCAAAACACAACCAGTTTTTTGTGGTATCTGCTATTTGGATGTGATCTGCTGCTTCAAACTCTTTCTTGACAGCAACTGCAAAAATCATTCAATATAATTATTATGGAATATGGCACATAAGTGATAACCTCACCATAAATGAGTTGGATCACATGTATATCCTTGAAAGCCTTCTTATCTGTAACGTTCCAGTTGTAGAGGCAAGCCAGCTCATTCGTTGAAATGAATCTTGAAATTCTCCTACTGTGATCTTCAGGAGAAGTGCCACCAATTGACTTCAATCTTGTGACCTAACAAAGAATAAATACATAAATAATAAATCGGGATGGATTTATCGAGGGGCAATATATAACAATATAAATGAAATAGTTATTGCACAACAATTTGAGGGCTATGCCCAATAACTTTTCTATTTATATTTTCATATAAATAATATATACACTAATGAACGTCATTTTAGTTGCATACCAAACTAGTAACTATTCTTAAGAATTGAAAAATTTTGAATGTATGACATACCAACCAGGTCCATGTTCAACAGGTTTGATATCTACCATTTATCAACGTTTCATGATCGCAACGTTTGTTCATCCACCCATTTCCAACGTGTTTAATCCACGCAATACTTCTCTCTATCAAGAACGTGCTATATAATCTGCAATTGCAACACAAAACCGTGAGTATATATGTGAAGATGTAGACAAATTAGCGAGAGGGTCAATTGGTGATAATACGATCCCAACTATACTGGAAATTGTACACACTGACTATTAAAAAGGCAGTTAAGGATTCTATCATCAGAGAATGGCAATCCCAGTGGAATAATTCCCAATCTAAATTATTTCAAGTGAAAAAATATGTCACCCCGTGGAAATCAAACCCCGCCAGTAGAAAGCGTCACATCATTCTCTCCAGATTAAGAATTGGCCATACCCGAATAACACATAGTTACCTCCTATCAAGAATGGGTTACTTCTTCCGTGTGAAGTATGCCAAAGTCAGCTCTCCGTCCAACACATCCTAGTAGAATGCCCAATGTACAATTACCAGCGACGCGTACACCACATTCCTCCATCAATAGAAGCAATACTGAACTCCAGATGTGATATGAAAAAACTATTACAGTTTCTAACAGATATAAAAATTACTAACGAAATATAATTATTGTAAATTCATCATTGTACACCTATATGTATATGTGTATTCATTGTGTCATACATTTCTGTGTCTCTAATAACCTTAAGGGTTGATGAGACTATTATTTAAATAAAAAAAGAAGTTTAACCCATCTGTATACCCGAAAGTTTTGATTCTAGAAACTTTAGTCATTTGAACTTTTGTTGCACATTTTGTGGACTATTCCATTATAAAAATTCGGATCGATACGGTGAAAATGGAATTCTGGATTTTTTTAAAAATCGTCAAAATATCAAACTATGACCCCCTGCAGAATATTAACGCCGGCATTCAAAGAGTTGCCCCAATGGTTACTTTTGTTCAGAATGACATGGGCAACATCATATTGAAATTGCAGCGATTTTCACCGAAACCGGTTTTCCACTTTCGTCACTAGAAACAAAAGTTAACGTTATCAGAATTTCTCTCACTTGCGACGGAAATTATGTTTTTGCTCAAGGTATTCTGCTACAAAATGACGTCTTTTCGTAAACTGTTACAGAAAAACGATATAGAAAAAAAATTTGTTAACATGCAATAGACTAGGATTTTGAGAAGAAAGTGTTTGATCAGGTACACATTCTAAGATTTTCCTTACATAATGGAAAACTGAAGGTCTAAATCCAACAAAAAATGTAATCGGTTTCCAATTCTTCACATTCTTATTTCACTCTCTTTCAGGAAACCTTCTGTACCAATGCACCAACTGTCTGAAATACTATAGACATAAACAGTCACTACACCGACATACAAAATTCGAATGTGGAAAGCTACCGCTATTCAAATGTGAGGTTAGGGGTTGCTCTTTCCAAACAAAAATTAAGTCAAATCTGAAACAACATATAGGCAGACACATATTCAGGATAGAAAAATAAAGTGATTCAAAATGTATGAAATAAAATTAAAACTATGGAAATCGTCTTTTGAATCTTCCCTATTGAACTGAATTGCTCTAATTCCCATGCAGTGCTGACTATTTAGATTTTGTGGAGAAATCTCGAAAAATTTTCCTCCAAAATGACGTATGAATCACAACCTTAGTGATCCATCCATCGGCAAAGATCGGCCCTGAATGTATTTTGTTTTCTATCTAATAGAGATTTTCGCCTCGGCAATTGTTTTTAATGATACTCCAACCAACACTGGTTGCAATTCTGTCAGATTCAAAGTCTAATATCCATCTGAAACTCACTAGGGTGATCGAAAACTATATGCACATATACACCTCCTGGTGATTCAGATCTGGCTGTCCGCGTGGGTGATTCAGATCTGGCTGTCCGCGTGAGGCTCTTAAAAATATAAATATATAAAAATGCAGGGCTATTCAAATTTGTTTCTGTACATGTGGATCTCGTAAACGATAAGAGATAGAGTGTCGGTTAAATCGTGGCAAAGTTGCGTATTCCCGAGACCTATTCAATGATGTGAAAAAATTGAGTTTAGCTATTTTGGTTCTGGAGATATACAGGAAAAACCAAAAATAAATTTTTTGCCTGTATCTTATTTATTCGCAGACATATTGAAAATCTGTCCACATTTTGCTATTGGCACTTGATGTGGGCTATCAGAAAATGTCCATGAATCTTTAATACAGGGTGTCATCTGACTTGGGCCACCCCCATCTTTGAATTTTCAAATACGGGCCTGTATTTTTTGTTGTAGTTTTTGGATCGTCGACGTTCACTTCATACTGCGAAATTGAATCGAGTTAAGTGTTAAACAAGATGTAAGCAACAACTTTTCTTTCAAGTCTGAATCCCCTAAATTCAATTTTAGATAAGCAAATTTTCCTAAAATGTATGACATGTTCCTCAGTATAGATTGGTCGGTTATAAATGCAATTGGTGACGTTGACGAGGCTTGTACTCAATTTTATGGGATAATCAATAACATTTTTTCAGTGTTCCAATTTCTTAAAATATGTCTAAAAAGTATCCGCCCTGGAACAATCGTGAAATAATTTCAAAGATTTATAAAAAAGAGAATACGCGCAAAAACCTTAAAAAATTCAAAATCTCTTCAACAGAAGTACAAATCCTTACGTCGCGAGATCAAACAGTTGATTAGCACGGCTTATGCTGCCTATATTTAGCACGTCGAAAGGGATATCTACATTGATACAGCGAAGTTCTGCTCATTTGTTCAACTCAAGAGGAGAAAATCTAGACTACCTGGCATTATGACATATAATGATTCAGCATTTGACAATCCCCAAGATGTTGTGAATGAGATATCCCATTTTTTCTCCGACGTTTATATCGAGTCCAATCCCATTAATCTACAAGTATCAGCTAACGCACATGTTAACTCTTTCTTACATTTCTCTGAAACAAATCATTGAATTTGATATTATTAAGACATCTGAAAAACTCAAGAACAAAATGACCTCTGGTGTTGATAGTTTCATAATAAAAGACTTCATAAATATTATAGCTAATCCACTGTGTCACATCTTCAATATCATTATTGAATCAAATATTTATTCAACATTGTGGAAATAAACCAAAATTTATCTGGTCTTGAAATCAGGAGACGCAGCAGTTATATCTATAGACCTATTGCCATTCTAAGTAACTTTGGTAAACTTTTTGAAATTATTTCATATGATGTAATCTATTACTCAGTGAGGAATACAATCTCACACTTTCAGCAGAGATCCAGTGTTACTAATTTAGCGTGCATTACTCAGGCCTTTGACACCATTGATCATTATCTATTAAGAGAATCCATCTGTAGCTATGATATCATGATGAATGACCTGCTTATAAGATGGATCTCCTCAGCCAAAAACCTAGGGGTGTACTTTGATACGCGCTTCACATTCAATGAGAACGTCAACCATGTAATTGAGATATTTTTTTTCAAGTTGAAGTCTTTATATCATCTAAAATATCAAATATACGATAATACAAAATTGAAATTGGTGAAATCTCTGATATTTACGCATATTTATTACTGCTGCATGGTTTATTATTATTTTTTAACTGCTTTAATCGGAAAAAACTACAGAAAATACAAAACGCCTGTGTGAGATTTGCTTGTAATATACCATATAGGGACCATGTAACTCTACACTACATCAGATTGGATCTTCTGAAAATTGATAGTCGAGTAAAATTTATATTTCTATCTTTTGTATATAAATTGCTCTTGTCCAAAATTTCAAATTACCTGTGTACTATATTGATAAGAAGATCTTTTGTACATAATTTTAATGTCAGGGTTAATAATTTTACAGTTCCTCAACATTACACAAAGAAGTTTGAGGGTAGCATCTCATATAATGCACCTAGGCTATTGAATATGTACATGAGATTACTGAATGAATCATCTTTGACATTCAGAAAAGAACTAAGAGAAATACTACTTCTTGATCAATATTGAACCACTGTTATTCTCTTTTTCTAATCGGTTGTTTTATTGTTGTCTATTATCTTTATGCATGTGTATATATATGAATATTGGATTTTGTTTATAGTAATATAAGTGAACATTGTTTTTTTTGAGAATTTCAAAGGGGAATTGAAGAACGGCTTAAGCCGAGTTCCCTTTTGTGTTGTACTTGTTTAATTTTCAGTACTGCTCAATAAATATTTTATTATTACTATTATTATTATTAACTAAATTAAGAGCAGTTGGTTTCTCTGAATCACTAGTCGATCTAATGAAATCGTAGAATATGGAGGGTACACGTCCAATCGTTATATAGCTTGCTCAAGAGTCCCGCAAGGCTCCAATCTGGGTCCACTTCTATTTTTAATATTTATCAATGATTTATCACTCGAACTTAGTACTACCTATCTTCTATTCGCTGACGATTTAAAAATATTCAGTCCAGTCACCTGTACTCAAGACTGTTCCATACTGCAGAATAATTCAACATCATTAGAGTATTGGTGTTCCATTAATAATCTCAATCTCAACATCAACAAATACAAAATCTTAACGTTCTCAGTATCCAATTGCCTATAGTTACAAAATAAATAACATTGAACTTGAAATATGTTTCAGTTTCAAAGATTTGGGCGTAATATTTGACAGTAGACTCACTTTTAGTGAACATATACAGGGTGGGTCACGGTCGATGGTACCTTAGACGTTTACGGAGAACGGGACATAGGATCATTCTGAAAATTTGGTTTCTCAAGTAGTTGCTCTTGGTCTATCGATCTAAAATATTTTCAGCAATGCAGCGGTGCCTCTTATACCAGAAAGTAGCAGCATCTTTGTTATTTTAAATGGGTCACTCTGTATATTACCGCATTTTTGAACTTGTCATTCTTTTCTGATCATTTCTGCTCCATACTCCTCTATACCCATCTCTAACGGTTTTTGAGATATTGGATATTTTCCATATTTTTTATCCAAAACATAGCTCGAATTGAATGTTACTTTCTGCGGTATTTGAATTCTTAGGAAGTTGTAATTTTGTGTTTAGTTCATCAAGATCATATACATTGATTCTGTATAGAGAAGTTTGTTCTGCGTTATACAGGGTCGTTCAAAATTCATGATCTTACTACTAGATACGAAAAGGGTTGAAAGTGCGTTTTTTTAAATGGAACATCCTGTATATTATGAAATATCCTGAAAGATGACTAAATTCCCTTCGAATTGATATATCATGTTCCTATACCTAAATAGCCAGAATTCCGAGATAATAGCAATTTTCACTTGTAATCTCCCAAGTGCTTGAATTATTGTCGGAAATTTTTCTGGTACATGAATTTTCTTGTACGAGATAAATTTACGGCAATTAATTCAAGCACGAGGGGGATTCGGTAAGAAAATTTCACACCGAGAAATGAAAATCATCCAACAATTCATAAGAAATAACTAACGATGGTTTCACCTGAACTATTTATAACCACTGAAATATTGATATGTAAAATACTTAACAAAATTTTCATCAATAAATGTTTGACATGTGACATGTGACATTTGACATGTGACAAGTTGATATTTTGCTTTAATGTACAAATGGAGGTCTAGTTTTCATATGAAAGGAGATAATTATGTATTTACTAGATATTTGGAATGTTTCTGAAAATATTTTTTCCACGATTATTGCGGCCTGTGAGTCGCTAGGTCGATGGTTCAATCCACGATAGGAACATAACTTTTTTATTTTTTTGTTCCAAATTTAAACACATTTATTTATGAACATTTTGTTAAGTATTTTACATATCAATAATTCAGCGGTTATAAATAGTTCAGGTGAAACCATCGTTAGTTATTTCTTATGAATTGTTGGATGATTTTCATTTCTCGTTGTGAAATTTTCTTACCGAATTCCCTTCGTGCTTGAATTAATTGCCGTAAATTTATCTCGTCATTTGTCAAATAGTTATCGACGCACTTGCGCGTTGTGCATCTCGTCTCAATCATAAGCAAAAAAATTGACAACTTTGAAGGTCAAATTCTTATGATTGAGACTAAAGAAATTGCATAGATGCTCCTAATGAAATGTACAGTTTTAATTTGATTCTCTGATTAAGACTGTGACTGTGATTAGGACCATGATAAAGACAATGATGCATGAATTTTCCGCTTTGTAACAAAATATGACTTCTCTTAAAGATAAATAGGATTCAAAATTTGGAAATAGAAATAAACTTATGAAATTAAATTATTCTGATTCTGAACCAATATCGAAACTTTCAATCTCTTCTGTTTTTTCCATTTTCTTAGCCAAAACTTTTGTTTTTAACATGTTTTCAATGTTTTAAATCATGTTTTATAAATGTAAAAAAAAACTCGAAACATTTCCGGCAATAATTCAAGCACTTGGGAGATTACAAGTGAAAATTGCTATTATCTCGGAATTCTGGCTATTTAGGTATAGGAACATGATATATCAATTCGAAGGGAATTTAGTCATCTTTCAGGATATTTCATAATATACAGGATGTTCCATTTAAAAAAACGCACTTTCAACCCTTTTTGTATCTAGCAGTAAGATCATGAATTTTGAACAACCCTGTATAACGCAGAACAAACTTCTCTATACAGAATCAATGTACATGATCTTGATGAACTGAACACAAAATTGCAACTTCCTAAGAATCCAAATACCGCAGAAATAAACATTCAATTCGAGCTATGTTTTGAATAAAAAATATGGAAAATAACCAATATCTCAAGAACCGTTAGAGATAGGTATAGGGGAGTATAAGGCAGAAATAATCAGAAAGGAATGACAAGTTCAAAAAAGCGGTAATATACATGGTGACCTATTTGAAATAACAAAGATACTGCTACTTTCTGGTATAAGCGGCAACGCTGCATTGCTGAAAATACTTTAGTTCGACAGACCAAGAGCAACTACTTTAGAAACCAAATTTTCAGAATGATCCTATGTCCCGTTCTTCGTAAACGTCTAAGGTACCATCGACCGAGACCCACCCTGTATATTAACAAAATTGTAAGGAATTCTATGAAATCACTCGGTTACTGTGTTAGAAATTGGTCTAACTTTGCTTATATTGATAGTCTGAAAATGCTGTACCTCACATTTATCAGAAGTAAATTAGAATATGCCACAGTCATTTGGTCACCATTATATAATAGACATTATAGAAACTGTTCAAAGGAAATGTCTTGAATATATGTTCGCTATGACTATTACCCCGAAAGAGGACATGCTCATCAAGTCCTTTTGAACATTTTTCACTTTCAATCTCTACAAGAAAGACGCAACTGCTCGGCACTTACCACTCTCCATAAACTATTGAATGGCATAACAGACTGTCCCTATTTGTTGAGCAAGATCAATTTTCATGTACCAAGATTAGTTTCCCGCCAAGAAATTACATTTTACAACTCAGCTCCTCGTACCAATGTACTTCTTAAGTCACCTATTTTTTCGATGTGTAAAATCTTCAACGATAATTATTCGTCGTGATATCAATTTCGATGATATCAACTTATCAATCTATATGCGAAACCAGAATTAAGATTTTTATTTCTTATTTGACTTTTCCTCGAATGTTTAACTTGTAGTTATAATCTACCTTGAATTTTTTCTGTTATTGGGTGTATACCTGTTGAAAATAAATGTATAATTATTATTATTATTATACACAGTTCCTATAGCACTAACTATTGTGAAGGTGTCCGATCACTCATGCTCATTGTCAAGAACGTTGTTCTTTTAGAGATGGATGATCACCGGCATATATGTTTGTATAATTAGAAAATTAGACCAACCATACAAGTACCTTGTACTTCTGGTTTCTTCACGTTTATTACAATGTTATATGATTACAGTTCGGAGAAGAGGTCGTGGTGTTAGAACGTTTGGCTTCCACCCAGGCGGTCCGGGTTCGATCCCCGGTCGCGTGTCACTGAGCTGAAGTGGTTCGGATTCCACTTTTATTTGAACTGTAGGTCCCGGATCTCCCTTGCTCGCACAAGCTCTGCTTTTGAGGGGTTTTCTCCGAAAACCTGGGAGTTTTGTAAAAAAGAAAAAAGAAATTTTATTACTTTATTTTCTGTATATGCTGAATACTAAATAAACGGTTATTACTATTATATTACCTATTATAGAAATCACTCAGCTTTTCAATATTTTATTAGGATTTCTCATCATCTCTGGCAAGTGGTTATAGAATATTATCCACTGGTAAGTGGGCGATCTATCAAATTTTGTTGTGTTATGTTTCGGGATATAAAAAAGATTTCTATTCCTAGTAGGATAATCGTGGTAATGTGAATTTGTTTTAAGTTTTGAGCAATTTTCCTTGGTGAACATTAGGCACTCAAATATGTACAAGCATGGAAATGTTAGAATTTTGTGAGGTATAAAGCATTATGGAAAGTAGTTTGTCAGTAATTTCCTCAACAACAGATCTATGTACATTATAAGTATCAACTGTTTGCAGACTTCACCGAAGATATCTCAGGAAAATTCCGCTGTAATAGGTGCCTGAGGATGTACAAGAATAAGAAACAGTTTCGCAATCATTTCAGAGAACAGCATGTGTGTTGTAAATCTGTGGCTTGTGTTAAATGTGGGAAATCCTTCAAGAGAAATTACCACCTCAAGAGACATTATGAACATTGCATCATGACGCATCTGTATAAATAAACTGTGTGATACTAGTACAAATTTTATTTCAAACCTCAAATTATTTCCCAGCAGCAATTAAATATGTTTAGAAAAATGAATAGATAACGAGGGCCTCGGCTTTTACAAATAAGATCTTGAATTATACTGAGAATTTCACACCCAGTACTTGCAACCAAAAACTTATATTATATCGAATTTATTCTATCATAGTTAATTACCAATTTACCACATAGTACTATGTTACTTCTTATATTCTAACACAACCAAACATGTTGAAAAGTGAAGCATTCTAATAATCGAAAATTTAACCAAACATGACTCCTCTGAAATGGAGAAAAACTACTTGAAAATGGTGTTCCTTTTTTGTAATATCTAAGAGAAAACAACTACTTCCCCGGCTTAAGCCACGCCTAACCTAGCCTAACGTGAAAGGAAAAATCTGACAGTAAAAATTTGCATTTTCATTCAGATAGTTGATTATTTCTCCAGTTTTCATTCGAGATTCATATAGGGTTATGATAAAGTAATGCACAAAATTCATAAATCGTACAACGATCACTTTTGAAAAAAATGCAAAAACACGTCAAACTGTTTTTTTTATTCCGCATCGTTTGACATAAGTTACAAAAATAACACGTCAAAGTTATGACGTCATCAACAATTTTTTTTAATGGGAAGCTAAGATTTTTATTACATTATGTGATAGAGCTTGTGTTTTTACACAAGGGAAAAATAGTTGTAGTAGGGCTCACATAAGAAAAAAAACGAGAAAATGAATAAAAAACGAAATAAACGTAAGTTTCATAATAACTTTTCAATTAACTAAACAGTCCATTAAACCAACTTTGACGTGTTATTTTTGTAACTTATGTCAAAAGATGTGGAATAAAAAAACAGTTTGACGTGTTTTTGCATTTTTTTCAAAAGTGATCGTTCTACGTTTTATGAATTTTGTGCATTACTTTATCATAATACTGTATACATATAAATGAGATAAGGGAGAATGTTTTTCAGAAGCATCACTCACAGAAATCGCTCAGTTCACTGATAAGTGAATGCATCTCTTCCGATACATTTTGGTCGGCAATAGCATAGGAAATTGGCCCACATTGGGATTTTCCTGAAATTCACAAATGTTATTAGTGTTGTATATTTATAGTCTAATTCACTCTAAAATAATTTATTTAACGAAAATACAATAATTCACAATACTCTAATTTATATAACAATCACTCTACTATTTATATTCGACTTTCACTTCTCTGACTGGCCGTCTGTCTGCTGCGTCGTTCTTTTTATATTCATTATTGACTTCTCCGAATGCTCTAGAATTTTCCATCGAATCGTCCAGAACTATCGAATCGTCCAGATTCTTCTCGGTGCAAGCGCATCGACAGTCACCCACGGTCGGTCGTTAGCTACGTGAGAGTTCAGGTCCGGCATCGCCCGCAGCTTCGCCACATTAGTATTGAGTTTCTGAAACGTTTTAATGGGCCCAATCCTCTTAGTCCAATGATTAAGATCTCAGGGCCGTATTTAGTATAGGTGCCAAATAAACAATGACACTTTCTTCTCAAGTCCATAATTTTTTAGGTCTTATAAGAATTTAATTGAAAAAGAAGTAATGCAAAATTTCAGCATTTGTCTTTTAGCACAAGTCCTCTGTGAAACATGATTTGTCCTACTAAAACTGTAATTGATCCACAAAAAACTGAATCAAATTGATTTTGTTATAACTTATTTCTTGATCTATGTTGGTGGTTGATAGCTCGTTTCATAGATGAATGGAGCTTTCTTTGTGTACTTTACAAAAGTGGTCGCCATTTTAATATCCAAGGTGGCCGGCCTAACCTATAAGCTTCATGTAGGACTTATCTTGTAGCTTTTTTTAGAAAGATAATAACATGAAAAAATGAGAACTTACATGTTTTGATTATTGAAATCGGTCATTTGCTTTTTCTATCTAACTCTATAATATAAATATAACTAACTCTACTTTCTGATCTTAGAGTAATAATTTATTTCTTAAAAAGCTTCAAGATAAGTTCTACATGAAGTTTATAGGTTAGGCCGGCCATCTTGGATATAAAGATGGCTACCACTTCTGTTATGTACACAAAGAAAGCCACTGACATAGATCAGGAAATAAGAAAGTTATAACAAAATCAATTGAATTCAGTTTTTTGTGGATCACTTGGCAAATACAGTTTTACTAAATACACACAGGACTAGTGCTAAAATACAAATGCTGAGATTTTGAAATATTTCCTATTAAATTAAATTGTAATAGAAAATTTTAAAAAATGTGGACTTGAGAAAAAAGTCTCATTGTATATTTGGCACCTGTACTAAATACGGCTCTGAGAGCTAAATCATTGGTCATAAGAATATTTGATCAGAAACTCAATACCAATGATATATGTGAATTTCAGGCAAATCGGGGTGCGGGGTCCTTTATTTCACTGTTTTAAGATCATCAAGAAGGTCGGAAGTATTAAATATCATATTCTTCAGGAGCAATTTCAGAATGTACTGATAGAACTGTTGGACTAATTCTTGTGCGGTTAGGTACACTTTGAAAATTATTTTTTGACAGAAAACCTGTCATGAGTATGGCATGTTGATTATACTGAAGATATGAAAAAGATGTTCATAAAGTCTGATCTGGACTCATCTGCGATTGAAAGACTAATTTTATTCGCTATTTTCCATCGTACAAGATAACCTCTACTGGAAGGGATTCATGTTGAATAGAGAAACACTCTCAGTTGAAAATTTAACCAAAAATTACTCCTCTGGAAATGGAAAAAGCCCTAAGATAAAAATGAAGTTATTTTTTTATATTATCTTACAAAAAACAACTACTTTCCCGGTTTTTTGCTGTGTTGCTGTAAAAAACACCACTCGAGCAAGCTCTCGTGGTGATTCTAAGCAACTCAGTTTTCGTGACAGATATGTGAAAGTATTTTTCGAAAATTCTGCTTTTTGCCGAGATATTATTACTGAAAATAATTGTGTGGCAAAACGGAAAATACCACTTGTTTTCATTGTGTGAGGTGAATAAAGTCTAGTAAATGCTCATCCTAAATATTTATCTTTCTGTATTATAGAAATAAGTCTGAATCAAGAAAGTATAAGCATTTACTTCAAATTAATTTCATTCACATCCGCCATTGAATTAAATTATAGGCATCCAATATTCCATTTTCGAAATTACTATAATTAAATTCGTATTGTTTTTTTGTTTTATCGAATGAAATCCTATAGACGGTGAATTGTTTGTGAGGTTTTTTTCACGATTTACAGTTGCAGAAATAATGGTACATCAAAAAAGAATTTTTTTTCTAAAATCGCAGTATCCCAAAGAAAAGAAGAAAAGGTAGATCGGAAATACAGATCATCTTACAGCACTGCGAACATAGGAGAGGATAATATGACCAATTAACTATCGTCCAACCCCTTCAGTTTTCGCCGTTTTCGGTTTCTCTGATCACGATGACAATAACTGTCATCGTGACATTCTAATAATCATCTAGCAAAGACACTTATAGGTAGTTTATTTAAAGACGTGATAACATTTGTTGAACATGGTTTACGAAATTGCTGAGAAAGTCCAAATTTTTAAATGGTATTTTCAAGGATCAAGGACGAACATTGCGTCAGATTGAAGTATTATTTGTTAAAAAGTTTTAAAATAGGCCGAACAATTATCAATTGCTCTAACTCTATCTATGTTCGCAGTGCTGTGAAATGATCTGTATATATCTTATTCTGTGTTCTTTCAGAAAAAGTGATGAGTTCCAGAACTTTGTAATTTTGACACAATAATGACTGTTTTGAAGCATGAGTTGACGTATCCAACCGCAGTAAAAATGTTCAATAATTGAAAGTTTATCACTAGCGTATTGATTTTTCAGTTTCAGATGCTTTCGATGGATTCATCTGCCCGAAGTGCATGAAGATTTATAAAAAACATTCCACACTGAGGAGGCATATGAAATATGAGTGTGAAAATGTACGAAAATTCCAGTGTCCTCATTGTCCGTACAAGTCGAAACGGTCGGATGAGCTCAAACAACATGTAACTAGAAAACACAAATTTTCTCAATAAAGATATTTTATTTCTATTCGAATCATTCAAGACAATGAGTGTTATGTCTGAAAATCGTATCATCTACATATCGTGTGACACAGACTCATGGTTAAACCCCCATTTTTACTTTGTTTCTTTAGCTATACATCTGAAATTTGGAACATTGAATATGCTCACTAGACGGCACTTTTTGACATATTTGGAAATAAATCAACTTTCGGTTTTTCTGGAAATGACATCTGAGGTAGTCGGTTTCATAAACAGACAAGCCTTCTAATTCTAGCGTGCTGACAATATATCGAACAACATTTTGAAATGGTGTAAATACGGTTTCTGTGTCCTACTGTGTCCTAACTGTCCCAATGAATTCAAGTTTCACTCAAGGTATATTCCCTAACAAACTAAAATCTGTAATGTTCTCGAGTTCATGCGAAAACATTATCAAACGTTTGAAGTGACATAGATCGATGTGAACACCGCATTGGTAAGAGATACCAAATTGAACTAGTATACGAAAACTCCAGAATCGACCTCCAGGCCACTTTTGAAATGGCCTTAAACGAACAACTGTCAAACTTCTGTTTGAGAAGTCATATAATTTCCAGTAATCGACACGGATTCTTTTCAGATTGTTGAAGCCATTGGGTCGAAGTTGATTCCGTTAGGTTTATGTATTGATTTTTCTCGAGTTTTCGATTCTTACTTGAGAAACTGAACCGATATGACGTTCGAGGCATACCACAATAGTGTATTCATATTGAAAATACGGACGATGTCAACAAAAGCACGATGCGAAACTAGAACATATGCGTATTATGTCTGTTAATAATAATAACAATAACCGTGTGAAGTGAATTTGATAATGTTTTATGATCTTCATACCCTTTAACGGCGTTAAACACTGACTTAAAACATCCTCCTGTTCTTTGTGTATCCCTTTTCTCAATCTCATATAACACCATCCCAGGATTCTCTAACAGTTTATATTTAAAAATATTGCGAATCATCTCTTTCATTAAGACGTACAAATGTACTTTTTTCTACAAACGTTAAAAAATGACAAGGTTCGCGCATTGACAACAGTATGCGAAGTGGCACTTTTTTTCATTTTCATTCGTTACCATGACACTGTGCGCGAAGTAATGTGCGAAATAAATTTCGCACACTGCATGTAAACTATATGGAATTTTCATATTCTAACCTATATGGTTCTCAACTCCTCAATCAAGCAAAAAACAAGAAATCGTTTATTTATTAATGTAGAACAATAATTAAGGCTTTCAAATTGTGAGAGATATTTTTCTGGCTTTATTTGCTTCACACCACTCTTTAAATTGCTGATATGCATTTTCATACTGCAGCCTCGATTTCTCCGGTAAAACGCTGGAAATTACGGAATTGGCCGCATCTATCAAGTTAGGTGGGGTACTGCTTAGTTCATCGTCGCTCGAAATTTCCATTCTTTTACAATAATAAATATCACGCACGAAATTGACGCGAATAAAAAGTCACTCCAAAATAATGATCAAGAACTGTCACTTTGAAATAATTGTCAACAAATGCCATTTTATTTCCATAGTTACAGTAATTACTTGATTTGGAAAAAATTATTTAAGCCAGTTCAATACTATTTTTCATAGTTATTACTTATTTTAGAACAATATTTTTGACGTTTGTAGGAAAAATTTTGTTTGCATCTCATGCGCGAAATACTTTGGTAATCTCGACTACTTTTTTTAACTCGGCTGCGCCTCGTTGAAAAAAATCAGTTCTCGATCACCAAAGTAGCATTTCGCGCACTAGATACAAAAATAACTATTCTAGGGTTTTTCGGATGGTGAAAAACGCATTTGTTTACCTTCATCTGCATTTTCCGTAGAGGACATAATTACTATAATAGAGGTCAGCCGACAAAAGGAAGTCAATTACAACACGGACAGTTGTGTTCAGTGAGGTGTTGTACAGCAATTCCAGATTGTTGAGAATCTGGCTTGTTGAAATATGTCACTGAAACTATCATTGACATAGCCTTTCGGTCAAGGGAAGTGGCTTGCATGGTGCATACAAGCAAAAATAGGTATAGTTCTGAAAATAAAACAAAGGTGGGAAAGAGATACGACATTAGAAATGAAAAAATCGGCGGGAAGATCAAGAACTTCACCTGAAGATAATGTTCTTATACAGTATCTGCAACAGAACCCGTTTCAAATAAGATATTGCTGTAGAGCAAACCAGTTTTGCAGGATCGAGAATTGAAAATTTTACCTTGAAAAATTGCGTTGCATCAAAACAAAAAAAAGTCAAACTGACCGATGAGCCAGTCAAGAACATTTTTTGCCATAAATAATCTTTTGCAAGAAGACTAGAATATAGTGGTCTTACAGACGAAAAGGTTTTTCAGTTTTCATTCAATGGTCATATTAACGTATATCGACCCCGAAAGCCTAGATTCGATGGGCAGTGTGTGAATAACTACGGCAGGTCTGAACGAATTTCAGTGAATATATGGGCATGATTTGGTATTTACGGATTTGGAGTTTGTTGTTTGTTTAATGAAGTAAACTAAGGAATATTTGAGAAAACATTATGTTACCAAGTATCTCAGACCATTCGAGAAATCTGTATTCGTCGATTCGACTTAATGAAGTTTTATAATTGGTTGGGGCTATGACAAGATATTGAGATATTTTCGTGTGAAACACATTTTTCTGTTTTTAAGTTTTATCACAAATCAAATAGTATGTAATTTCATCAATAACTCGATAAAATAAACGACTGATTTCCAAATTCGCCATTTCAACCAAGGAACACAGGAGTTATTTGGTAATCAAAAGCTTGTACAACACTTTTTTGTACTTTGGATAATGGAAGGTAAGTTTAAACCAATGACGTGTTACCGATAGACTCCAATATTTACTATTCTATCAGCGGTCAACACAGAATTACATTCTAAGCACACTTTTTACTGCCGCTTGTTTCGCGGCAATTATCTGCTTATATACTTTGTATATAATCAGGTAATTCAGCCGACTTTTGGGTTGACTGACAACTATTTTCCGCGAAACAGGCGGCAATAAAAATTGTGTTTAGAATGTGACCGCAGCTCGAAATGTAAATAACGGAGTCTAGCCGTATATGTCATTGGTTTAAACAGAGCAATCGCTGTACAACACTTCATTGTACGGTATATACGAAACGTACTGAACTGAATTATTTTTCGATTCAATTGGGGGAACACCTCCGTACCGGTTTGATGGTTCTTGCCAATCATCAGCGAATGCTAGTTGTCCCAATCAATTCCCAATTGATAATTTTAGCTACAGTATTTAAAGAGCACTGCAAAGTAGGTCTTGTAGAAAACTTTGCCAATAATCTAACAGATATAATACAACGTTCGTAGGTGGCAGTAGTTGTTTTCTGTTGGAGACTTGCCGACGAATGTAGCTTTTGTAAAGGTTAAAGCTGAAGACTGGATGGTCTTTCCGCATAGTATCAACAATATTTTCTTATGAACATTTGTCTTCACCGGAAAATGTATCTGTACGTTTAGTGTCGATATCAAGTTGTACTTACATTATCTACATATTTTGAGTTGCAATGTGAACACACTAATCAAATTAATATACGTAAATTATTGATTAATTAATCCAAATAATTTCAAATACTCAAAATAGAGTATGTTTGTTTTTATTTTACCGATGAAATCCGAATCATAAACTAAAAATAATTGGTAGTCATGAAAAAGATTATGGTAATTAGTTAAGACGTATGATACGCAGAGAAAACTCTAGAATATTCTCAAAACTTCCGGGAGGTTCTTGAGAATTCGAGAAATATTATTACCCAGTCAACGCTAGTTAAATATAAAATATAATTGGGTTTAGTTAGAAGCTATCAACTTTTACTGGTTTTTTACTTTGCAGCTAACATCTACAAATGTCCAAAATGCACAAAGAGCTTCTCAAAGTATAGCACCTATCGATGGCATATCAAATATTATTGTGGAATAATGCATGAGTGTAAAGTGAGAAACTGTGGAAAAACCTACAAAAGGAAATGTGATCTCAAGATACACTGTATCAAAAAACATGCAGAAATAATACAGAGTATGGAGCAACACTGACATTTTTTGAACCGATATAAATTTTATTCATTTGATTTTTACAACGTTTATGCATTCGAAAAATCGAATGTCAATTCGTGAATTTTTTGTAACTTTTCTCATTCATTATATTTGTTCTCCTTTCACTTCGAAGTTTTATTAATTACATCCATCTACTGGCATTTTATGATGACATCATTATGACTTCGTATTTTAGTGACATAATGGATTTCATTATAGTCCTAGGACCATAATGAAATTCAAATGTATTCAGAATAATTTCTCATGAATGAACTTTATAAGAGAAAACGCAAGTAGGTAATATTAAGCAAATTGATTCAAAATACAAATTCCACCTCCAAATCGGATGATAAACTATCATCAGAATCGCTCATTTTCAAATTTTCCACTACACATCGCATTTCACTTGCAGTGTGTGTTTGACAGTTGTTAAATAATTTGCTGTTGCATTGTCAGCTGAATGGTAAGGCACAGCTTGCTCAGTATTTTTGAAGAGCAATCTCACTGGCATTAGGGAGTATGGCAACGCCCCCCGCAAACACGGGGGCATTATCTATCAAGCTCTTGACATTTTCCAGGGGCGTTGTGAAGAACCGGGCCCGTGAAGGGCAGCCAAAGTGTTGAATAAGACCAATTTCAAACCCCGATTTTTTGCAGTGAGGTTTTTCCGGGATGCTCTACCCACTAACCTCTGCAACGATCAAGGACATCCATTCTCTGTATTGAATACACTCAAAAGTCATGCATAAGCTCTGCAGGAGGCGTGAATACTGTACAATATCCACCCGTTTCCTGAGTAGTCACGGATCTGCCCACTAATACCGTGAGGGGTTGTTTCCAGAGTCTCCCGCAAGTAGTCAGGAATCGACTTGGCGTTGAAATCGAGGAATGGCTGGCAACAGCCATCGGTCGGTATACAACTGGCTGTCCTTATTCTTTTCTCTTCCTAGAAGAAGAAAGAAGGAAGACATTATGTGACGAGGCAGGAATGGACAAATGTATATATGTTAAGAAAAATAAAAACCAATCAATCTTGATTAGAAATTATTAACTATTTCAGGTAATACCTGTACATATGGCACGTCATAAAATATTTGTCATACATAATTGAGTAAATGTTCATAATTACATATAAAATTGGTAAAAACATACCTGCATAAAATTTTGAAAAATTAAACTATCATAAAGTAGAGGTAGTACCTATGACAAGTCATAACAAATAAGTGAATAATATAAGAAAATGAATAAATACCATACAAATGACATAATTGTATATTACGTAACAAGAGTTGTAAGTAACCCATTACGCACGAAATGAAAAAGTTCATGCACGAAGTCGCGCAGCGACGAGTGCATAAATTTCATGAGTACGTAATGGGCTTACAACTCGTGTAACGTACTATACTTTTTCTACGCCCATTCAGTTTCTTCCATTAAATAAAGAAACATCGCAATCATTTAAACTTTATAGTTGTCAATAACAATTGAACAGATATTGTAAATCGATTGTGCCTTTTTTAATGGAGATGACCGGTTATTTATAATTGTAGTACTGCTCGGTACATCAGAAGACGAAGAATGATAGTTGGTAATTGCCTCCGATATTCGTAATGCGTTGTCATTTTTATTTTTAAGAGATTGATTCACATAGCCTACTGTAGAAGATTGCCAGCAACCAAGTCGTTTTAATGATAGCATATCACCTCCTGCATCAACTAATATAGTGGCTGATGATCTCCTGAAACAATGGCCAGTATATTGCTTTGGAGGTAATTTCGTACCTTTCTTTGGATTTTAGCGGTAACAAATTATGTGTGGCAGCAACTTTTTCTAAAATTTTCGGTGGAGTGTTAATAATTTCATCACTTTCACTACTATATCAGACATATTCGTAGATAAAGTTGAGAAAATGTTCGGATACAATTATATTGACACTGAATTCTTTGGCCGCGAAAGCCTTAACCATTATGACAATTATATTTTGTTCAAGAAATTGACTATATAAATGACATGACATTCATTTTCATAGTATGCTACTGAAGAAAGCGTGTCCTATTTTTAAAGAAATTGCATAACGTGCTGTGTACATTTGGGGGCATCACTCTTTCAATCCTAAATTTGTGTAAATAGACCAAATAAAGTCTTACGTAAATAAAAATTTAATTGTAATTTAATTGAAATAAGAAGTTTTAGTTTTCTTCTCAAAACGCAAGTATGTGTTATGAGATATCATTACGTGCATGTTATTGTTATATGTCATATATGCAAGGAATGTTGACAGTGCGATTTTTGACGTTTATAGACATGGGCGTAGAAAATAGCTACACGAGTGGTTAGCATTTTCAAGAGTTATTTTACAAGTTTCTGCTTTCTTAAGTCACTGTCAAATGCTTGACATTTGTTATACGTTGTCTCAATAAATACCTGTGATTTGACGTTCTTACATCTGATTGGTCCATAGCGTTAGCAGACATCATAGAATCGTTCTTACCGTTATTTTGTGGGTAGGGAGCTAATTGAGAATTTTTGAGAACTGGAAGCCAAACCTTGTTCAATTGTAGTCCTTCTTCGGTTCTGTTGAAGTTGCTGTGGTGTTTCTGGATTTCAATTGCTTCCCGGAAGAGTCTTGGGTAATACGCAGATGTTGAAGAGATGACTTGGGTTTCTTCAAATTTCACTCTATGGTTATCGTTGTTGAGAGTATATTCTGCGACAGCGGATTTCTGTGTGTGCCCTAACCGACAGAAAGCCTTGTGCTCTTTGATTCTTGTTTTAACGGAGCGTTTCGTGGTTCCGATATAAATGCTGCCACAGGAACATGGAATGCGATAAACCCCATAGCATAGTACGTCTCGTTTGTCCTTCGCTGGTCTAAAGTGGTCTTTCAGTTTCTTTGAAGGTTTATAAACGGTTTTAATCTCATATTTTCTTAGAATACGGCCGATACGATCTGTAACTCTGGGAACATATGGTAAGAATGCTTTTCTTTTTTCGGTGTTGGTTTGACTACTACTTGTTTCACTGGATGGACAGTCATTTGGTCTACTATTGATTCTTCCGTCTCTGATTTCTCTTCTATTTTTCATAAACCTCTCAATATCTCTTTCTTTGTATCCATTAGAAAGGAGAGCGTTTTTTAGATGTTTCAGTTCAGCTTCCAGGTATTCAGGTTCGCAAATTCTTCTAGCTCGATCAACTAATGTCTTGATTACACCTTGCTTTTGGCACGGGTGATGGTTTGAGGTATTGTGGAGATATCGATCAGTGTGTGTTGGTTTTCTATATACCGTATGCCCCAGACGTCTTATAACTGATGAGTATCACTTCAATCTTTTGGTATACTGTAAAAACAATCATTCACAAGACGTTTTCCACAGCGGATTTGAATTTGAGTTTGCTTGATTTTTAGTGGGAGCTTATTAGATAATTTGATGTGTAGGTACCGTCAAGTGTTGCTGATGCGTGTGTTAGGATGATGTGCAGTTGAGAGAGTGGGCAGATACTTCTTATATTGCCTTGGATACATCAGTCACTTAGGAGTTCATTCTGAATCATGAGTGGTTTTCAGCTATCCATATATCATATTTTAAAAATCAATCTCATAATCTTGTATTGTATGACAAAAACTTTTGTAATGTTTGTGGCTCTGCCCCAGCCCAAAATGTTTTGTGATGTGAGTAAGCTGAGGCATAATCCAGTAAAAGTGGGATAGATGCCGCGGGTGTATAGATGCCGCATGTCACGTGATTCGTAAGCCAGTAGTGGGAAAGGATTTTTAGGTACAGTTTATAATATTTGACAATTAGTTTTTGTTATGAGTGCAGTGGGAGACTATCTACGTTTGACCTAGTCCAAGTAACATTAGAACAAAAACGGTACGCCAGCTTATTACCTACATGGAAATATTTTGTTGATGCCTTTTCAACATTCTATAAAACCGCTTGTTTATTTACAAAATGTATTTCAAATAGCGTCATATGATATTATGTAGGTTTGTTCAGAGATCCGCTTGTGATTTTTTTTTATGTTTTTGACTTTTGTAAATATACGGGTGTGGCGTTTCTCCATATCTAAAAGAAGAGACGCCGCATCTTGTGGATGCCAAAATTAACTGCTAATGCGCAATGGACGAAGAACAGCTAGCAACAGCGATATAAAAAGTAAGAACCGGAGAAATTTCTAAACGTGAAGCCGAGAGGAGATATGGGGTACCAGCACGGACCATCGACCGAAGAATGAAGTCGGGTAAATTGCGAAAAGGTTCTCTTGGTCCAGCAGGTACAATTAAAAAATTTTCATTTAAAAAAAATATTAAATTACCAAATCCTTTTCTTTGCAGGAGTTCTTGGTTATGAAAATGAAAAAAGCTGGTAAGTCATATTACAAAATTAGGCAAGGCTGACTTTGCACCAGACAGGAGTACAATTAAAGAAATGGCATTTAATTTAGATGAAAAACTTGGTCTCAAGCACACCTTTGCCAAAGGAAAAGCAAAAGCTGGACCGCATTGGTTTAAATCTGTTATGGACAGAAATCCACTGCCGATAAGAAAATCAGAGGGTTTATCCTTGGCAAATGCACGATGAATAAATCGCGAGGAGGTAGATCAATTTTTCCAGCTGTTAGAGAATATCTTAACAGAAAATTATTTATTAAATCGGCCATCAAACATATTTAATATGGATGAGGCTGGTATCCAGCTTATTAATAAACCCAGTGAAGTAATTCCTCCAAAAGGGTTAAAAGATGTGCACGTTCTAACATCTCGCGAGAGAGGCGAAAACGTTACAGACATTGGATGTAACGCCGAAGGAATGGTCTTGCCTCCAGTTTTAATTATAAAAGGAGTCAACAAAAAACCTGAGTTTTCTAATGGTTTGCCAGCTGGATCTACAATATATATGAATCGAAAATCTTCTTTCATAAATTCAGAACTCTTTTTAAAATGGCTCCAAGAGCAGTTCATACCTAGAGGTAGCAGAACAAAACGATATAATTTTACTCTGCCTACCTAGTCATTGCACCCAAGCCATGCAACCATTAGATAGAAGCTTTTTTGGTCCCCTCAAGACGTTCTGGAATCAAGAAGCCAGAATGTGGATGCTAAACCATTCCAACCGTAATCTGTCTCGACGTGAGGTAGGCGAAATCTTGGGGAAAGCGTGGGTTCGTGCTGCTACACCAGCAAATTCAATTGCAGGCTTTAAAGGAACTGGAATTTTTCCTTTTGATCCTAACGCAATTCCCGAACATTTCTTAGCTATTTCAAACATAGCTAAGGAAAATATTGCAAATAATACTGATAAATAGGGAGGAAATAAATACCTCCAATACTTTACACTTGAAAAAATATATGTAAATATAAATGCTGACAATATTGTTTCAACACAAAGTGTCATCTTCTGAGTTTATAACTCGCTCAGAAGATGACACTGTGTGTTGAAACAATATTGTCAGCATATATATTTACATATATTTTTTCAAGTGTAAATTATTGGAAGTATTTATTTCCTCTCTATTTATCAGTCATGATGAATTTACACATATTAGATGCCAACACCATAGAACAACGAGCAAATAATACTACTGAAGATATATCAAGCGTAATCAACGGTCTGTCTGGAACTCGGGGCAGAGAACAGAGCCCTGAGCCGCTGCCTAGCACTTCAAGCTCCGAGCCAACTGTTTCTGACATCACACCAGGTAAAATGTTGCAGGAAATAAGACCAGTACCAGTGATACCGTTGTCATTTAATAAAAGAAAACAATCAGCAACGGTTGTAACATCACCACAAAATATATCTTTAAAAAAGCCGAAACAAGAGGAGACGATAAAAAAAGAGAAAAAGAAGAAAGAAAACATTAGTAAAAGACAACCAAAAAACACAAGGAAAACGAAAACAGAAACAAGTTGCACAATTGTCAAAGTCGAATAAGAAAGCAAACTATGACAACAATGATGAAGATGAGGTCTTACCGGATTCAGACAGTGATGATGACTGCCGCTGCGTAGAATGTTTTGAGCAATTTAATAAAACAATACAAAAATTAGACTGGATTCAACGTATAAAATGCCTAAAATGGTTACACGAGACCTGCACAATGCATTTCATCGTGTGTAATATTTGTCGACGGGAGGAACTGAAAGAAACGCAGTAAGCATCTCTACCCTATGAATAACACGTTGTGGCATCTCTCTTTTCTAGCCACGACAACTCTCCCTGCCAGGTGGGAGAGACGCCTAGAATTCCAATTAAAAAAAAATCCTATTATGTAAGAAAAGTGTTTTAGTTTTAATGTAGTGAAATGTGTTACACAAACGTTGAAGTTTATTTTGTTAATTTTGTTTCAATTGAAAAAAATTAAAATAGAGTTGTGACAATTTTTTTTAAAAAGTGTGTCTATCCTACTTTTACCCTATATGGTCAACAAGCCAGCTGTGACAAGACAAAAAACTTCATTTATGAAATTGCGAAGTATGATTTAATAATTTTTTTACGAACACTCTCTATGTGGTCATCACAGTTGATCTGATCTATATTAGTCCCCAAAAACTCCACTTTCTCAGATAATTTAATATCTAGATCACTGCTTACCGTATTGGGAATAGGTCACCTGTCATTGTTTCATCTGCGTTGAGTATTAACGAATAACGTTGGCCCCAGGATCCAAATTCATCAACAACTCTAATTCTGCATTCAATTCGTCCATATTATTGCTAGCAATTGCAACTGTAGTATCGCCAGCGTAGGTCCTTAATAAAAATAGTGAAAGGAAGGGTTCCCAGTACAGAACCCCGGGAAACTCCCAGTTTCATAAGATATTTTCTGGAATAAACATCATCACATCTCACTATCATGTGTTGTGCTGTCATGTATGAGCGTATTCAGTGTATAACATGCTGACGAAAATTCATGATATTCACCTTGGGAACTAATTTTACTAGGATCGTATTGAAATCTTTCGAAAGATGAGACAGAAGAGATGCAACATAATCCCATGTTTTGCAGAACACGGTTGAGTATATAACAAGGAGCCGTTTCTGTACGTCTTTCTTTCCTAAAACCGTGTTGACTATCCCACAATAGATTCTTTTCTTTGAGGTGTATGATGTAATACGATTGGCTATTATTTTTGGAAAAAAAATTCAAATAGCGATGTTAATAAAGATATCTGCCTATGATTTTCGATTTCCTGCTTATTACAATTAATATATTCATCTGGAAAACGTCATGGAAGAAGTGATGATATAGCTAAATATGCACCTAAATTTCAATAATTTGTAGTGCATTAAAGAACTGTGTTTTCTAATTCAGGAAGAATTAATTACATAAGAAAGGTACTAAGTCACTAGTTTTCTTGAATGCTACCTTTATTCTAACTGATGATTTTTCAGACCAATATCTATTAGTATGATAAAGTATATTCAACTTGGGTGTTAAGAAACAAAACATTGAATTTGCTTATTTACTATCGGATTTGATGATGAACGTTTCAGCTAAAAATTTTCTGTGCGATTGCAGGGGCGCTTCTCATTTTGTTTAGTTTTTATTTTTCAGTAATTCTCTTATTTTCAGATTTGTATAAAAATCTAAAAAAGCCTTCCACTAGTCACGATCATTCCGTCAAAAGAAAAAAACTTACTGGAGGGATAATGCAATATCTTGAAGGTAAGACAGCTTTAAAAAATATAATCATTCTTCAATTATTATCATTTTCTTCGTAGAGAACTTCCTGAAGGTTTTCACCATGTTAGAAGCCATACAAAAAGATACAAAAAACATCACCAAAGAAAATTCTACCGAGCAGAGCTCGCAAATCAAATGTATACCTGTTATGAATAAGCCACATTTTGATACTCTTCCTCTCAAAACTATCGAAGACATTTTGGAATTTGACCTCAAACTGGTGACGGATATTAGCTTCAGATCAGATTTTGTGAGTACCTTGCTATGCTTTATTTTGACAAATTATCAATTGTACCTTTCAGATTTTGTATGTGTCCCAGTGTGGTGGATACTCAAAAAAGGAAAACATAATCAGAGTTCTCAGGAGGGTATTCGATAACAAAGTCGCACAAGAATGTTCTTGGATGGGCTTCAGGCAGAATTTCAAAGTGGGATCGCTTAGGCTAATGGCTATAATACGAGGTATTTTTTTCTTGCTCCTAAAATTGAAGTATAGTCACTTTGTTTTCTTTTCCAGACGTCGTTGGCACAAATTTTCCTGGAACAGAAAAAGAATTCGAAGAAATTGCTTCGGAATGGTTTCGCTTGGCGAAACAGCGATACCTAAGAGAGCAGAAGAAAGAAAATATACAATAATGTTCTACTTAATAATTTTTATTCAAGTTTTTGGTTTCTGTAGGCATGTATGTACAGTACTGAAAGCTTTCACCAAAGCTTTCTTATCAAATAACAATTTTTTTCCGACGATTTCGTCAATTTTTCGGTGGATGAAATATAAGCAAACTGTATGAATAAAATATGTACTCGTAGATTTTGAATGACTCACAATTGAAGGGGCAAGTGGAAGAAGGAGTTATGTTACAAATTTGAGAAAAATAAGTTTTATTAAAATTAGCTGGCATTTTTAAATTAAAGCTAGTTTGATAATTTGATTTGTGCAATTATAAGGAATTGTTTTTGGATGTGTTTTAAGATTTACAGTGTTTTGCTACTATTTAATTTTTTGATAAAAATCTTAATATATACGTACAAAAGCCCCTTCTTTCATTTCCTGACATGAAGGTTATAGGTTTTGAACACAAAGTACTTTAATAACCGTAATAAATCAAAATTCTCAAGAAAAAAATTTTCAAAAACAAAAAATTATTTATTCATTACTTGAAAAAAATATAGGAACGAATAAATAAAAAGTGTTCAAATAAATCTTGGGATTTACTTGGTATACCGTCTTTGTTGCTTGGAGGTTTCGACTTCGTCACCAATAATATAAAATCCCCTATGTTCTTCCAAGATAAAAGGTAACTTCTGCCGAATATTTTGCATTATTTTCTAAGATAAATTTTCTGTTCTAGTGAATTTGATATCTGTAGAAGGCGAATAGTTTCTTAGCGGGTTGTTTTTAAGTTGTGAAACTTGTTCAAAGGGAATATACTCATCGTATGATACTTTGTAGAGGTAGCTGCGAAACTCCTCAATAAGTATCCATTTCATACCATCCCTAATGGAACTTTTTCATTCAACAGGTTTTTCCTGTTATTCACCAGCTCCTATTATTTGGTAAACTATCCAAATAACGAAAGTATTGCTCCATCAATAAAATAACATCCGACAGTTTGGTGCATGCAGAATTGAGCCTCTTCTTCCAACTGTAATTCTCAGGCCACAGAAAATTTGTCAACAACCAATTACCCCAACTCTAAATATTCAGCAGGCACCCACAGATAAGATTAAAGAGAAAACCCGTAAGACCAGCTCACTCTCAGGTAGCCATCCACCTATAAATACCAAAGTGCAACAAACATCAGATCGTCTTTTCGGATCAATGAATAGGCAGATAGAGACCTTGTTACCTAATAAGACCTCGACACGGGGAGTAGGTAGATAGAGGCCTCGTAGTAATTCTCTCGAAAATGGCTCCAAAGCAGGAGCCGAAACGTCGAGTTATAAACTCTCAACGCGGTTCAACCCATGAACTCAGTAATGTACATACAGTGAGCACGTACAGGTTGGAATAAATTCGTTAAACGCTTGATATGGCCATTAGGAAAAATAAGCTCAGACACGTCGATTTTATATTTCAGTTGCGCATTTTTTGATCCAATCATATTCTTGATGACGTCATTATATATATTATTAAATAGCATTACCCTATTTTGATAATACTTTCAAAAATAATGCATTTTTCTGTGTATGGATGTCACATTTTTTCTTATGTTACATAACTGTATGTTCGAGAAATAAAAGATATTTCATTATTCATAGTAATGTAATATTACGTCTGTTAACGAAAACTCTTTACTTAAGGGATCCCTACAAAAAAAATCTAGTTGGATTAGATCGTGAGATCTAGCTGGCCATTCTAAAAATCCTCAACTACGATCGAAATCATCTTCATTAAGTTCATGATTCATATAAGGATTTTCTTGAAATTATAGTTGATCTTCCATTACGCCTGGATGACCTTTCGTATTATTATCACCGACATTGTCAAAATTTCTAAATTTTGCTTCGACTTTACTCGCTGTCGAACGTGTAATAGGTCTATCGGGATATTTATAGTTAAATAAGTCACAAACCTCAGCTTGCGTCATTTTTCGCTTTTCGCGTGGTGTCGATAACTCATTTATACCACAATCGTTTGATAGCTAACTATTATTGTTAAGCCGAATTTTAGAAACATATTTACCTACAGTCAGTGTCAAGTTGCACTGGAGCAATCAATGAGTCAAACGTATGTTTTGAAATGACTAAAAAAGAATAAGTGGCACCCATATGAAGTGAAAGTAATTCATGAACTTAATGAAGATTATTTCGATCGCAGACGAGGATTTTTAGTGTTTCCAGCTAGATCTCCTTATCTAAGCCCACTAAATTTTTTTGTGGTGATACCTCAAGTCAAATATTCACGTTAACAGACCTAATATTACATTATTTTGAATAATGAAATATCTATTATTTCTCGAACATGCGGTTATGTAACATAAGAAAAAATATGACATCCATACACAGAAAAATGCGTTCTCTTTGAAGGTATTATCAAAATAGGGTATTGCCATTTGAAAAAAATTATGATGAAGTCATAACTTGAACAGGGATGACGTCATCAAAAATATAATTAGGCCAAAAAATACGCCACCGAAAAATAAAATCGACGTGTTTGAGTTTATTTTCCCTCATGGCCATAACAAGCGTTTAACGAATTTGTTCCAACCTTTACGTGCTCACTGTATATCTGACCGCAGAAACCTTTCCGAACATTTAATTATTCGTGTACTGATCAGGAGTGAGTATATCATGTCTTATTCTCAGAACCTTTTTCAATCCGGTCAAAATCTGTCGGAATCTCAATAGGTGTGGACAACTTCGGGGACTTTAGTTTTCGTTTTGACCTGAGTAGGAGTCCGACACTTTCATTCTTGTTTTTGCATTCTCGCAAGTCTGCGCAAAATTCCATGAGATGCCTAAAACATCTGCACTACTCCTACTGGCTTCATCTGCAGTCCAGGTTTTCAGTACCGATTGGGGGCCCTCAGTAGTGATGCAGTGGATGCCCAAATTATAAAACCAGATTTGTCGTAGGTGGAAAGCCTTTGAAGCGGTGATTTTTAGCAAAGGCATGGTCTGCTGCAAATAGACCATAATGTAGTATTAATTAATTTTTCATTGATAATGTTATGTTGACTAGGAAATATTTTTGTGTAATTTGCATTCCACTTTCGCAGTGACATGTACTGACTGTCCCCTAACATGTGAAAAATGTTTTTTAAAGTCGTTATTACGGAGTCGCGCTGCCCACTTCGCACATGGCTCTAAAACGTATTATTGCATGTGCAGTGGAAGAAGAGGTTATGGGCACATAGCTCCTTCTTTCACAGCGCCCTTTATATTTAATGTAAAATAGCTCCTTTTACCACTCTGTATCTGCTTAGATATAAAGAATAGAAGCAAATTCTGACAGGACAATTTACATATGCTTTTAACACCTTCTTCCATGACAGGATCGAATATTTTCAAAAAATGTTACTTGCCCCTTCAATTATTTATTGCTTATCATATTTTGAGGCTTAGAAACGCTACTGAATTGAGTAGTCAAAGTCCTCTAAGTGCAACTTTATCCGGTCCAATAAAACTGATCACTAATTCATGAATGAATGAACAATAAAATTGATGAATATCACAAACGACAATTTATTGATCAATTCCGGTGTAAATTTTTCTCAGAAATGTCAACAAGGACATGGCCAATAGGTAATCAGTCAATGACTTGTAACCAAAAAAATGTGTTGTTTTGATCAAATGTAAGAAATAATGCTTTATACCGAAATCATGTTTGACACCAAAATCATTTTTGATAATTTGTTCGTAAAAATTGTTCATAACTTTTTTCTTTTTGGTAAGAATTGTTGATAACTATTTATTCATTAACTTTCAACATGCCTAACGCCAAAGAATTCATTCGGTGGCATTTATTTACCTTCCTAAGTTCATTATTCATGTGCTCTTCCACGTTCAAATAGATTAGTTGAGCCGGCAGGGGCAAACAGCCTCATATAGGGGTTCAAATATATTCCTGTTATCATCAACTACTAGTTGAGGTAAGTTTATCAAAGTTCAAATACTGAATTTTCTATGAGAAAAATCTTTGAAAGAAAAAGATTATCATGAATAAACAGAAAAAATAGAGGAATTTCAAAGGGGTGGGAAGGTGTGAAAAGTTGGCCAAAAAGTCTTAGGTTTTCCGGCCCCAAAAGAAGCTCTATGCAAAATTTAGGATTTTAAGATTGAACCCAAGTGCAGTTTTCGATTTTTCAACTTAGCCGCTCCGCGAGTTTTTCAATTTGTCCATTTGGTCAACCCTGAGTCCGGGCCTGTCTTCCACTCTGATTTTTCCGTTGTGAAGACCAAAACAAAGTGATGGAACACAAAACTAAGCATATAGGAGACGTCGAATTTTTGCGATGATTGATTTAGAGCTCCTCAACCAAATCGTCTTCTGCTTTGTCAGCTGAAAACTAGTCACTTCCTAAACAAAATTATGACAACGGTAGACATGGAAATTGTCGAAAAATTCGATAGACATTTTCTCGTCGTACTGGAATGGGCCCTGTCCAATTTCAAAAATATTTGAGATTTGGGGTTTTCGAGGGATGGACTTTCATGTTTCGACTTTTAATATATGTAAATTCATTCTAAATGGGTCGAGTGAAAGTAATACTTCACAATTTACACAACAAAAACATTCGCTGCTAACAATTGATTCGGCACACTGTGTCATCTTCTGAGCGAGTTATAAACTAACCTGGACAGAATGTCAGCTCCATAAATACTGAAAGTTATATAATAGTTATTTATGTATCAAGGGCGTAAAGTAGGCGTTTATGGCCTGCGGCGTGGATGATGGCCCGATGGCGTTAGCCGAGGGCCATCACACGCCGAAGGCTTCAAACGCATTTTACGCACGTTATACATAGAAAATTTTATGCACTAGCGGTTTTATAGCGCGAATCACAAATACTGACTTGAATTGCAATGGTCTACATGTTTCATACGTTATGCATACAATAATTAAGGTTAACATAATATGAGGAATGTGAAACTATAGTACCTGAGTGCTATATTGGAGAATCTATTTCAAATAAATAGATCATCACCGGAAAAATTGCCAACGATTATGAACGAATGTTAGAAAGAGTATTGCTCTATTGAACTGAAATGATTCTAATTCGTGTTAGGAATTGCATGAAATGATGTGTGAGTATAGACAATTTGAGAATTTTGTCTACTTTACGGCCTGCCGGGCCATAATACGCCCACGGGCGTTAAAGTGCCACTTTACGCCCGGCAAACCGGGCGGTAAAGTGTACTTTACCGCCCGCTAGTGCATAAAAGTCATTGCAGTCATCGCACTTGAGCTGTAGACCCCAGAATTTTCAATTTGTCTCGTGATGACTTTGATTTATTCTTGAAGGAATGAAAATTGTTATGCGCCCGAGCTGGGTTAAGTTTGAAAACTTTATAATTGAATAAATCGAGTTCAATTTTAAGTGAGTCGATGAGTGGATCATATTGGGATTATAAATCTTTCTCTGATAAAGTTAATGATCTGAATGCTCTCTTTAATGCGCATTGAAACTGATGTTCGTTCGTGATAGAAATTATGATATTTTGTGTGAAGAATTACAATAGTGAAACATAACTATAGATTTATGTTCCAATGTGAAACATATGATTTGGTGACTCGATTGTGTCAGTCAGCTGTAATGTACCTCAGTACCTCCATTGTGTTTCAATTTACGATAGCTGACATATGCGTGAGAGCGTTCTCCAACGTGTTTGCTGGTATGCAGATGTATATTGTTTATTCAAGGATAAATATGGAGATTGTTTATCATACTTAGCGTTGGGGTTTCAGATATCGTATCTCATCAATATATATCAGGTTTCGTATACTGAAATGTTATGATAAACTGTTATACTTATATCCATTAGAATTCAGTTTGATCATTCCGTACCACGCGTTAACGAATATACAGTGTGCACGTAAAGGTTGGAACAAATTCGTTAAACGCTTGATATGTCCATTAGGGAACATAAGCTCAGACACGTCGATTTTATTTTTCGATGGCGCATTTTTTGGCCTACTTATATTTTCGATGACGTCATCACTCTTCAAGTTATGACGTCATCATAATTTTTTTCAAATGGCAATACCCTATTTTGATAATACCTTCAAAAAGAACGCATTTTTCTGTGTATTTTTTCTTATGTTACATAACCACATGTTCGAGAAATAAAAGATATTTCATTATTCACAATAATGTAATATTACGTCTGTTAACGTGAACTTTTGACTTGTGGTATCCCTACAAACAAAATTTAGTGGGGTTAGATCAGCAAATCTAGTTGGAAACTCTAAAAGTTCATGAATTACTTTCACTTCACTATGGGTGGCACTTATTCTTTTTTAGTTATTTTAAAACAGACGTTTGACACATTGATTGCTCCAATGCAACTAGACACTGACTGGATGATAATAGTTAGCTATCAAATAATTGTGGTATAAATAAGTTATCGACACCATGCGAAAAGCGAAAAATGACGCAAAGATATTTTAAGGATTTCAGGTTATGGGGATAAGACTAGTACGCAAGCTGAGGTTTGTGACTTATTTAACTATAAATATCCCGATAGACCTATTACACGTTCGACAGCGATCAAAGTCGAAGCAAAATTTAGAAATTTTGACAATGTAGGTGATAATTATACGAAAGGTCGTCCAGGCGTTACGGAAGATCAACAATTGAATGTATTACTATCATTTTAAGAAAATACTCATATGAATCATGAACTTAATGAAGATGATTTCCATAGTAGTCGATGATTTTTAGAATGGCCAGCTAGATCTCATGATCTAACCCCACTAGATTTTTTGTGGGGATTATTACATTACTATGAATAATGAAATATCTTTCATTTCTCGAACATAAGGTTATGTAATATAAGAAGAAATATGACATTCATACGCAGAAAAATGCATTCTTTTTGAAAGTATTATCAAAATATGGTAATGCCATTTAAAAAAATTTATATTGACGTCATTACTCGAACAGTGATTACGTCATCAAGAATATGATTAGATCAAAAAATGCGCAACTGAAAAATAAAATCGACGTGTCTGAGCTTATTTTTCCTAATGGCCATATCAAGCGTTTAACGAATTTGTTCCAACCTTTACTTGCTCACTGTATATCAACGATATGTTTCATCTATGCTTAACAGATATATTTGATTCTACAGATGTAAATAGTTGTTATTAAAACTCCTGTTAAGTCGTTAATAGTAGTTTTCTACGATTGGTTTGTCTAATGCTAATCAGGAATGTTTCTCAGTTGTTTAAGAATCTTGTCGGCCTTGCACGTCGAGGTATTCTCACTCTCACTTCACTATTCAATGTCGAATCAGTCAGTATAGTTCACAAAATTAGAAATGAATTTTAAAATATTATCATCCACCTACTTATATCAAGGAAATTACTGACCACAAAATATGTAGGAAGAGTCTCAGTTATTTGCTGAAAAAGTTCATTATGAATTGAAGGAATATTTCAGCGAGGTGTTTTAGTATCGTTCCTATGAATTTCAATCATTATCACACATTCGATCCTTTTTATGACAGATTTTGTTTTTAACATAGTTTCGAGATTATACTATGATATGCATGTTTTATATTTGTTATATTGTTTGTTGCTTTTTTATACTATATCTTTGTCTTTACTAATAACTTTTTCTTCTGACAATAAAGAATATTCTGATTTCGGTTCTAATTTATTGTGTGATAGGTAATATATGAGTCATATCTGGCTAAGACAGGGTTGGACCGGATCAAGATAGTCACTGCTCCTCTGATTTTTGAGGATCAACAACCTATTTTTCAACGTGTAGAAAAAAAATTCAAAAAGAAGACTTTTTACATTTGAAAGTTATCAAAAATGACAAAATTATGACGTAAGTATTGGACAACAATCTTTATAGAAATGTTTTTTCAGATATACCATGTCCCAGCTGTGAGAAAAGGTACAAGGTGAAATCAAGTCTCCTCAGGCATATTAGACTAGAATGTGGTAAACCTGCAGGTTTTCAATGCCCCTACTGCCCATACGCTTCTAAACAAAAAGCACCTCTTCGAGGTCATATTGCACGGATTCACAAAGTACCTACAATAGATTTTTTGACTTAATCAACTGTTAACAGAATGACTTTGAAATTATGTATGATTTTCACAACAGAAGCAGAATGCATAGTTATGCTTTTATTGAAACATTGAGAAATATCGTTAATTCTCTGAATCAAATGTCTCAAACTACGGAAACTGAAATCACACAATATCAAGCGTATGTTGCCACGCAGGCAGATGTTTTGTTCTTTTATATTATTAATTTTAGTTTTGTATTGAAATAAAGATTCTCAGATCCACTAAAAATGCACTAGTTTTTCAGTACTTGTTCTTACAATTGGGGTTGATGGGACTCATTTTAGCAACTTTGAGGTTTTGCTATTTTTTGTTGATAACATTCTACATTGATCACCTCAAACAAAATGAAACGAGTTAAACAACTGTGAACAAAATTTACTGCACAAAATATGGTTGATTCATTCAATAAACTCAAACTATCTTAGTGGTTTTGTAGGTTTTGTGCAAATGAGGATTCTGTTCGATTCGCATTTTCACACTGCGTAGAGTGATACTTTTCAGTACAAGTGCGTAAATAAATCAATTGAGTGTAAAATCATCAACTGTGCGTATGGTAATGTTTCAAGCAATATTAATATATTTTTCAAAAAGAAAGAATTTTGCCTCAGATATAACTTGTAACTCATGATTTGACAATACGACATAAATTGAAAACTTCATAGGATGAAACAATTGCTAAAATTTTTCAACACAATGACTGAAAATTTTATATATGTCAATACATTCAACAAACTTCATGCTCTTACAAAAAAGTCCTACTGTACTAACTTGTATTATGAATAACTATTTTCGGACAATCGTCAAATTCATTGCTTCAAAACTGAAAGCTGTTCAATTCAGTTAAGAAAGTCACATTGTTGCTATGGAAATGATATGTTTGACTATAACCCCATTATCACCACATCTAAAAATAAAATAATCCGAATTCCATGTTCTTGACACCTACCTCGGAAGAAATATTTGAGACTCTGAAAAATCATAAGGCGCCGGTAGTCGATGGCATCACACCGAAACCCTAAAAGAAATAGCTAGGGAAATATCTTCCTCAATATCATTTGTACTAAACCAATGTTTTGAAAAAGTTATGTATCCTTACGAACATGAAATACCCATCTGTCAATAAACCACTCTACAAATCAAGAAAAAAACAATTTATTTCAAACTACAGGCTAATTCTTATGTCTGAACATTACAAATCATAATTTTTTCAAATCTTTGAGGAATTTAACGTATATAGTGCGAATTTTCAAGTAGATCTGACGATTTGTCATTTTTAGTTTTTTTTTTCGATCGACTTGAATACACGAATAATTCGAGATGATAGAGTTTATTTTTTCGCCAAAAATTAATTTTTAAAAATTTTCGTATAAGCATTCCAAATTACAAATCATTTCCGATGCAATTAAAGATTCCTTATCTTTTTTACGCAACCTCTGCAATTTAAAATTTTCAACCTTTTATTCCCTTTTCCTGCTAAATCTTATTTCTGAACATTACAAATCCTAATATTTTGGAACCAGCGAGAAGTTTCACGTATAAAGTGCGAATTTTTGAGTTGATCTGACGGTTTTCAATTTTTTGTTATTTTAGGGGTCCTTCCTCTTACAACTATTTTGGTTTCAAAATTTATTTTTCTTCCGATGGATTTGAACATACCTACTAATTTGACCATTCTGAATCGAGTTGAAAGGGTTTGTTCCCGCCATTTTTTTCAGTTTTCTGTCTCAGTTTCATAAAATCCAATCTTCTTTGTATATGCACACCAAATTTCAACGGAACCTCTGCAATTTGTTTTGTTTTTTACCATGTGCAAAAATAATTGTATAGCATGCTTTTTGTGCCACTAATACTGAGTTCAAAATATCTTCACCTTGAATTTGAAAATGAATGGGAAATAATGTAAATTCAATATAATAATTATAGTGGTTTAAAGTCGTATTTACAAATTCTAGGAATTGTGCTTCTATTCTTAATTTTGTTGTGTTCATTTGAGGCAAGTTCGGAAAATTTCGTTGAGAAATCTCAGTGTATATTCATAAGCTCGTAACACTTTCTGAACGAAAAATTAACTGTCACTATTTAAATAATAATTGTTTATTTCCGAGATGGCGATCTGATCAGGACTAGGACTAGTCGTTTATGATAAAATTCAAGTTGTTAAATTCAGATTTCGAAAGAACCGATCATCAGAGGAAGCAATTTTAGCCTTGACGTCTAAAATATACAAAACCCTCGATAACACCAATCCTGCATTATGTATTTTTCTAGACCTTGCCTAGGTATTTGGTACAGTAGATCATACACAATTATTCGGATTTTTGCAATTTATAGGTTCACGAGCTTTTTGAAAGTTATCTCTCAATCCGCCAACAAAGTTTAAAAATCAACATTAATATTAGTGATACTAGAGGGGTTGAATGTGGAGTACCGCAAGGTACCGTATCATGCCCACCACTATTTATTATCTATACTTATGAGTAGCTTACTCAATATAAATACCATTTGAAAAATATTCAGCTTTGCAGCATTGCAGTGATTTATACCGCCGATACATGAAATGATTTGAAACGGGAAGCTGAGAATGATTTCACAAAATTCATAAACTGGTCCAATCATGAATTGTTGACCATCGATTTAAAACAAAAAACATGGCACTTCTGCTTTCAAGCTACGTGAAAGGATTACCTGACTTCGATTCACTAGATATTCCAATCGTCGGTCCCACGCCAAAATCGCGAATTTGCTCATTTCAGGGTTTTGACTTCAATATGTGAAAATACAAATTTTCTACCAAAATTTTCAATGCAGAACTCACAAATATGCTATTAGGTTGCCTAATGTGAACGAGACTGAATTTGCGATGTAAAAACTTACCAAGGTTTTCAAAGCAAGAAGCACAAATATTGTTAGAACTCTTCTCATTCGAAATGACAAATTTGCACATTCGTGGTTTTGGCATGTACCGACGATATGAAAACCAAATTATTGATATAATATTGTCAGATATAACTTAATATTCAAGTGTTACAACAGATCGCCACATGAAATGGAATATTCCTACTGAGCAAGTAGTTTCTTTCTCCTTGATGACTTCATGAAAAAGTAATAATAATATAATACTTGATACTGAAATAAAAGATCGCATGACAAGGAATCCATCACCTCCATTCTATCTTGCAATGTAAATATGTAATTTTTCGGCAGAATTCGGAAAGATAGGATCAAGGTATCCATTCGAATGAATATGGTTTTGAAATTTTGTATGTGTAATGATTGTAATTTTTTCAGTTGACGATATAAAGATGTACTACACTTGTCCGAAATGTCCAAAATTGTATAAGCATCTCAACAATTTGAAACGACATCTGAAGTATGAATGCGGGAAAACTCCTCAGTTCTCTTGCATGCTGTGTACGAAGGCGTATACTCAGAAGAGCAGCCTGAAGGCGCACTTATTCAAACATCACAATTCTGTTCTTTCGCCTGCTGTCCAAAACGAAGAATACCAGCAAGCCAATTGACAGATGGGCAAGTTCCATCCATCCAATGAGGCATATGATCAGTTTCTTTACTTTACTTTAACACTTTTGTATTAGATAAATAATTATATTTATATCAAACTTTAAAATTCGTTTGATTTGATTCATAACCATTTCAGATTCTGTGATGAGTTCTGGAGACAGGGCCGTATTGACACCATTTTCGACATTTATCTTCATCAATGACTCACCACAATTTGTAATTTAAGGAAATATACCGGGTGGCTACGGAAGTATTGCCTACGGAATATCTCAGTTATTGTATGAAGTAGGTTTGTGAAATTTGGAGCGTCGATATAATGACATAAGAGCTAGAATTTGAGCATATTGACATGTCAAAGTTAACTTCCGTTCTGACCGGAAGTAACATCAACTTTCTTATTTTAAATAGAAACCCTTTTTTTTCTTTTCGCTTTATTCAGCATTCTAATGACATATCACAAGTTGGTATCTAACAAGAAACTAGATCAGAAAAAAATTATTATTGAAATTCACCGAGTAGGCCGTGGAAGCAAAATGAAAGCCAAAAATTGAAAAGTTGGCTATGGAAACCATACGTCACTTGATAACAGTTGCTACTACTGTGATATTTTATTTTCATTCGTCGGCGTTATAAAAAGCCGCCAAAAAAAATATTGGAAAAATTGGAAAAAAAAACAATACTCTGTAGGTCCATAACTTAAATAGGAACATACAACTTTTTCTTGCCTGTACTATTCAGCATAACCATTCCTTTCTAATGATATAATAGAAAGTAATTTTTTGAAATGAAATACCCAAAAATCCAATTATTATTCTTCAAATAACGGAAAAACAGATTTATCAAAAAAAAAATTCAAATTGATAGGATTAAAGATAAAATAAATTCAAAACAAATGTTCGAAATGCATTCCCTCAGCGTCAATACATTTATTGACTCTGGTGATATTTTCATGTAAAACGTTTCTCAACATTTGGGGCGTGATATCTTGGAAAGCTCTACGAATTTTTACTTCTAGCTCATGTAGAGTTGTAGGCTGTGTGGAATACACCCTATTTTTAAGATGCCCCCATAGAAAAAAGTCGCACGGAGTAAGATCAGGTGACCTTGGTGGCCACTTGACTGGACCATGGGTTGTTATAAGTCTCTCTTGAAAGCGATTTTGAAGATAATTTCTCGCTATTTTTGAATTATGCGGAGGGGCGCCATCTTGCTGGAAGTACATTCTCTCAGTTATTTGCGCTGGTAGGTTGTTAATGAATTCCGAAATTTCATTCGTTAAAAAATTAAAGTATCTCTCTCCGGTTAGTTGGCCTTGAAAAAGAATGGGGCCAACAATATGAGTTCCAACTATTCTTGCCCAAACATTCTCACCAAATCTCTCCTGGAAGCCGCCTTGTCGAAATCGGTGCTCGTTTGCTATCGCCCAGTACCTGGAACAAAAGACCGTTCACACTTTTAGCACTTTACACTTCGACTATCGACAATAATCCAAATAAAGTACAGTACCTACCTTGTATTATTCCTGTTAAATAATCCATTGTTGGTAAATCTTGACTCGTCCGTAAACAAGATATAATAGTTAAATAGGTGATTCTCAGCATTTTGTCGAAGAAACCAATTACAATATTCCAGGCGCCTTACACCGTCATTTTCATACAAATGTTGATGCAACTGATATTTGAAGGATTTCAATCGATGTTTTTTCAAAATTTTCCTAGCAGAGTCCTAACTTATAGCTAATTCGGCGCCAATCTGCCTTGAGGAAATTGTGCTATCATATTGTACAAAAGCTAATACATCAATTTCAGTTTCCTCATTAATAACAAATGCTTCTTGGTCTTCGTGAACATCAGGCTCAGTTCTTAATTTTTCTTCAAGCCACTGGAAATACCTTCTTGACGGTTGCTGCCTCCCTGGATATCGCTCTAAATACAATCGTTCAGCGGCATAAGAATTTTTTAAACATTCACCATAAATGAGAAGCATGTCAATTTGTTCGGTTCGTGAATAACGGGGCATTTTTTGAATATTCCACTAACTGATTTCGATTTCCAAACCCTTTTAAAATGGCAGAATCAAAAACACTACTTCGAACGTCAAAATAATATGGATAGCAGCGTTCGTGACAGCTCTCATTTCTTTTTTGTTTCATTCCAAAATACATCTTAATCAGCCTACTTGTTAATATTTTGGTTCGAATGATTATTGCAATGGAAGGATTATTCTGAATAGCACAAACATCGTCCATAGGTAGATATTAGAATATCTATGGACGATGGCACAGACCAAGTACGTTTATGTTCCTATTTAACCTAGAACCTACAGGATATAATTTATCATTCCACATTATTTTTAATTTTATTTTTGCGTATGGCGATAATCTATTTTGTTATTTGAAGAATAATAATTGGATTTTTCGGTATCTCAGTTCAAAAAATTATTTTCTATTATATCATTAGAAAGGAATGGTTATGCTGAATAGTACAGGCAAGAAAAAGTTGTATGTTCCTATTTAAGTTATGGACCTACAGAGTATTGTTTAATTCCCAATTTTTCCTATATTTTTTTGGCGGCTTTTTATAACGCCGACGAATGAAAATAAAATATCACAGTAGTAGCAACTGTTATCAAGTGACGTATGGTTTCCATAGCCAACTTTTCAATTTTTGGCTTTCATTTTGCTTCCACGGCCTACTCGGTGAATTTCAATAATAATTTTTTTCTGATCTAGTTTCTGGTTAGATACCAACTTGTGATATGTCATTAGAAAGGGAATTGAATGCTGAATAAAGCGAAAAGAAAAAAAAAAAGGGTTTCCATTTAAAATAAGAAAGTTGATGTTACTTCCGGTCAGACCGGAAGTTAACTTCGACATGTCAATATGCTCAAATTCTAGTTCTTATGTCATTATATCGACGCTCCAAATTTCACAAACCTACTTCATACAATAACTGAGATATTCCGTAGGCAATACTTCCGTATCCACCCGGTATAATACGTGAATGCTTCAGTAATTATTCACGCCAAAAATTAAATACAACTAAAGTCTAAGGCAGATATGGTGATCAAGCAATTCAAATTGTGGTGTCTTAAGAATTCTTTGATCCTGAACGGAAACAAATCAGTTTTTATGCTTTTCTCGTTGATTAACACCTTGGGTGCCATAGCGGTCATTATGACCGCTACGATACTTTCCTGTGGTGCCATAGCGGTCATAATGACCGCCGATTTTGCACGGCTGCTTCAAACACTTTTTCTACAAAGGAATCGTGGAAATCTATATGAAAACATTTAGTCTCAAATTGGTATTTCTTAAAACTCTGTCATTGTACTGGGTGATACAGAATATATGTCAAATGTATCTCGTAATTTTTTTGTAAGTGATGAATCAACACATGAATCGCTTGTGAATATGGTTGAAAAGATAACGGTATCGATCTTCTATATTCACCAAATGGAACATCATCCACTTAGAAAGCTTAAATTGGAAATTGGTTATGTTGCAGGCAAATTTGTCCACTTTTAAAATTTCTAGTTATTGTGAAAATCCATTCCCATTTCAACTCTATTTTGATTCAATTCTCTATCATTCTGGTTCAAACATCACAAATTATATAATAAATGATTGTGAACATCACGACACAATTAATAGTAGAGATGGAGAGGTAATTATATTGATTCACCTCAAAACATGTAAGAATATTTTACCACACCGAAAGCAGACTATAGGACAAGACTGTAAATGTAAGGATTGTGAGGTAGGCTTACTTACAGTCTATTACTATGGATAATGTTCAATATTGAATTAATTCTTCAGAAAAATATATAAGTGATTTTACTACTGAAAAATTGGGTCATAATGTTTTTTGACTCTTACGGCATTCCGTTTTGTTAGAGTAGACGATGGACTTTATTCAAAGATATTTTATAACTGATTAAGGTGTATCTTGTTCTTGGGTTACACGTAGGAGTTGTGTTTTTTCGAAGGGCTTTTTTATTTTAGGATGAATCTATTGCTGTGAACTAAGGTTATATCGAAAATAATTGCATTTTTTTTACAAATTCAGTGAATTTCTGAGTAACTAATTATAGCCAGATACATCAGAAACATCTGCATATGCTTTCCTTTTATTATGCTGTATAATATTGCTCCTGGTTCATCTATTGCACATCTTAATTTTTCAATCTATTTGATTTTCATATCGCTTTCATCAAGTTGGGAATTTTTGACTCATTGATACCATGTTTGACGGTGTTTGGTATTGAGTCCGAATATATCCTATTTAGTCTTCCACTAAATGACACGAATTACGAGATCGTTCTGTATTAAACAAATATCATCTTTTCGCAAACTTTTGTTTTCGATTTCGTCATTTATAAGTACTCTTTCTTAGTGCCTGAAAATTTTTGATATATTGAGTTCTTTTACCAACAAGTTTGGTATCCAGCGATACACTACTATCAAAATCATCAGCAATGGGTCTTCTGGAATATGACAACACAATGTTTGTTGCGACTGATGTATCAGAAACACGTTCTTTCACAAAATTTACTTTCAAATTTCATGTAGGCGGGTATGTTAATTTCCATAGCACAGTTTGAGTTTTATTACATACCTGATAGGCTTTTCTGGAAAATATTGCTTCATAATCAACCATCCTCTGAATGGAACTGGTGATATTTTCATATCCACATAATTACATAATGTTTCTCTAGTTATGAATCTCATTTTATGTAGTGTGCCAGTAAAATGGAAAATTACAAACTCTCAAGAAGAATTGAAATCTTTTCTTTGTCACGATTTGTGGAGCGAACAGGTTTCGAAAGGACATATCGGTTGGCAAATAATTGGCAACATGTAGCTTATGATCTTAACCCTTCATATACCCTGTGAGCCTGATAAATCCAAGGATTTTATTTCTACAGGTTGAGGTCCATTCATGAAGCCTTTACTGAGTAGAAGTACCATTGTCATTCAACCAAATTTGATCGATACAGAGATAAAATCATTAGATTGTTTCTTTACACTAACCAAACAGAATTCAGCTATTCAGATTTTTCGTTTTTAAACTGCAAAATTTCATTATTTCCATTATTGGTAATGGCTTCAGATTCGTCGTTTTTTCATTTTAAAAATTGAATATATCTTCCTAATTTTCTGGTTCATCATTCGTCATCATTTTGTATGTTTTTTGGATCAGTCAGTTGTCGAAGCCCACGAAATTTTTCAGTTTTTTTTACCTTTATTGAATGTTTTTAGATATTTATTGGGAATACCAGAACGTCTTCCCAGAAATATTTAGATTATGTAAAATCACTACTTCGTAAAATTAATTACACTCACATGTTTTAACAATATTATTAATGAGCTGCCAATCAGTGAATTTACTTTCTGGAATAATAACGACATTATACTAAAAATCAATTGTAACCGCTGACTTGATCATGAAGAGCCACTGTGAAAAGACAATTTGGATATTATATTTCATAAACTCTCAGTTTGAAAAGTTTACTACAGAGTTGTATATCTTCCTGTTGCACAATATACATCTTACTCATTTGCCCTTCTACACTTTTAAAGATCATCTTAAGAACATTAATTCATTTTTAGACCACAAAATTTATTTCAGGGGCCGAATGTCCTTCATAAAATCAAACTTCTAATTTATATGTTGAAGGTGTTCATGTGGCTTTGTCTACTCGTTCATGAAATTTACCAGAATTCATAATTTTATCATTAGAAGTCAGTTCTGAATTACCTATTGGTTAATAATATATTTACGTTCCGAATTTTATTCCTTTTGTGCATTATTTATTCTTTTTATTTGGCAGTAAATACATATTATTCTGTATTTATTATTATTTTGGACTAAAAAGACAGAAATATGTGTAGGAATCCATCCCTACACCCTACCAACTACATTCGAATTGTTAGATTCGAATATTAATCTTTTTCGATTTCAGCTCCATCTAGTGAACGAATATCAACAAACCATACATTTTTTAAATGAGTAATCTGAGAAAATTGTTAAGCTCATGAAAATGGACAAGGTGCAATTTTCTATAAAAAAAAGTTGTCAGCACTTCAGACTCGTCCTGTAGGATTATGTCAGAAACGTTTCAATAAAATTTCGTATGTGAAGCGATAACTGAATGGTAGGCTTATCTCATATATCATTGCTACACAGTACCCCTTGTCTGTGGCATCATGGGAAAGTCAGTATGAATTTCTCGGCAGTCAAGGTGTTAAGACAAATATCCTGCCAAAGATAAGTCATATAGAAACTAGCGACCAAGTGAAATTTTTTGGAACAACAATCGATAATAATCTAACGTTTAATCGAGAAACAGACTCAATGTGCTCCAAGTTTGCTAAAAATACTTTTGCCTTTCTGAACTTATCTTATTATTCACTTGTCTACTCAATCTTGATCTAAATCAAAAGTTATAATAATATGTGAAGTTTGTTAAAGCTGTGTACACGTAACTGTTCAATTCAATGAAAGAGTTGTATTTCGTGTATGTAAATTTATTATAATCGCAAAGCGCTTTCGGCTATTAAGCCATCATCAGTGCTATACCTGCAAGTAAGTAATAATTGAAACAATGTAAGAGTGAAGAAATTTTGAATTACCTACTCGTCAAGTACTTATACAGGAGCACTATTATAAAAAGTCAACATGACCAAAGTTAACATTTGTTTGGTATGGACAAACATTCAACATTTTAAAAATTAAGTACTTAATGTGTACCCCTTAGGGGTTTTTTATTTTAAAGTTTTTGGATTTTATACAAAATGCAAATGCCTTTTCGTGCTGTACTGTCAGCCACTAGGTACAAACGGAAGGAATAAGTTTTTTTAAATTTTGACAAGAATGAAGGTTGACAGATGAAGTGTGGTGACATTGATATAAGGTCCATGTCCAATGAGAGTTAAAAGTGAGTTTATGACATATGACATTGTTTTGTGACTACAGAATGTAAAGTTTACCTAGTGAGCAAAGAACAATAAATTTAGAGAATTTTGTTGACAATGGAGTACTATTTTAATCTCCTTTGTAGAGGAATATATGATCTGTTCAGTTGTACTTGTGTGTTTAAGCATAAGTTGTTGCACTGTATTTCCTTGTCTATTTGTAAATCTTCGAGAAAATCTAGTCTGTTGAAATTTTTTGAATTGACTTGTTTCGTAATTTGTGAGTTTCGATTTGGACTGAAATTATGTTTATTAAAATTGATATGGTGTCCGAAAGCTGAGTTTCCAGGTTTGTTCAGGTGTTCGTTCATACGAACTTTCAAAGGCCTACAAGTCCTTCCTATGTAAGAAGCTTCACAATCGTTACAATTGAGTTAATAAATTCCACTTTTTGATAACTTGGTAATTTTGTCTTTTGAATTGACTAAATGATTACTTAAATTATTGTTACTTTTGAAAGAAATTTTTATATTTGTTATTTTATTATTGATGCAACCAGAGACTTTTTTAGAAATATGTTCATTTATAAACGGTAGAGATAAAAATCTAGACGGGTTTTCTACTCTCGGGTAGGTTAAATATTGTTCTGTTTTATTTTTGACTTTTTGAATTAAATTTGGAATAATGTTGAGATTATAACCGTTATTGTATGCGATTTGTTTGAGAACGTTCAACTCTTTGTTGTAATTTGTGGAAGAAAGGGGGATGTTAAGAAGTCTATGGATGTAGCAATAAAAGGCTGCCATTTTATTTTGTTGAAAATTTTCAGGTTCCCAATTCACAGCTTTTAAATGTTACCGATGTGGCAAAGAATACAGCTGCCAGTACACCTTGTCCAGGCATATCAGCACTATTTGCAAACCAATGGTTCGGTATGAATGCCATGTTTGTTTTTTGACGTTCAACAGAAAAGATCATCTCAGGAGGCATACGACCACTGTTCGGCATGAAATGGCACTGAAAGTGATTAAAATTGACTCTAAGATAGCCATGCCCAGGGAGTAATTCAGGAAGTGTCGTTGGGAAATTATCAGTTTTTTTTTGGAAAAATGCCTTAATTCGAGTTATTATTTGAAAAGTTTCACAAAACAATTTTTTTTTCGTTGATAGCTATTACTAATAACACTGTCAAATTTATGCGTTACTGAAATCCAAGATGTGCAAACAGATTTGTGAGAAAATTTAGAAATGAAATATATAATTTTTTGAGCTCCTGAAAGTTTTTATTACAAAAATTTGGCGTACCGCAGGGGTCTATTTTGTGGACCCTTCTGTCTATGTCATACTCGGCAGATTTGAAGATGGTACTAACATCCTGTCAATCATATTTTTATGCGGACGATACGCAATTGCATCTGAGTTTTAATGCCACCAAATCATGTGCTATTATTTTCGGGAGTGACAATAGTTGACGAATGGTTGAGGAAACGTCAACAATAATGATTCAATGGCAAAGCTTAGAACGCCCATCAGAGTAAAAAGCCCAGAATCCTTCCTTGGAATTCGTTAGGTTCATCCCATTTCAATAACGGTGATGTTGTGTATGGACCTAGTTTGAACCAGATCTAGTATACTAAAGAAATGCAGAAGTTGAAAAATTGCTGAATCAGGTTAATTTTCAGCCTGTCTAGAAGAGATCACGGTTTCGCAAAAATCAAGTCTTTGTACTGGGTGAAACTGGAAATGAGAAGAAAACATCACAAGGCCCCAGGTAGCATATCATATTGGCTGAATTTTGGTTTCATATTGGACCAATATAGACATATTGTAAATGAAGAAATAATGTTGGTCCAATATGAGTGAATATCCAAAAAAACAATATTATATTAATAATATTGGTGGAATATTGGTTGAATAATTTTTACCAATATCGATTATACAATATTGTCTACATATTGTTTTCAACATCTAGAATATTAAATGCAATGCCAATAACCCAGTCAAATCGATTCCGGGGATAAACAACTATATTGTATTTTCAAGTTTGATAACACATTGGTTGAATATCATTTCAACCATATTCAACAAATTATAATAAATCATATTGGGTCAATATTAGTTCAGTGATACTTACTAATATCGATAAAATAATATTGTCTTCATATTGTTTTGAACATCTAGAATAAATATTGCAATCCCAATATTCCTCTCATATCGTTTCCAGAAATAAAAACTATATTGTATGTGTGATTGCACATTTGTTGGATATTATTTCGCCAATATTCAACAAATCTTGTTAACTTATATTGGATCAATATTGGTTCAATAATATTTTTAAAACAATATTGTCTCCATATTCCTTCCAACATCTAGAATAAGATGAATTTTAAATATTGGCCGAATATTCAATGAACCATATTGAAATTATATCATTATCAGACCTGGATAAAATCAGCTACATATAGAACGTCTTCTAATACCTACGAAGATATACTAAATACTTGAAATAACTTACGTAACCTAACGTAAAAAAATCATTAAAAATTCTCCTTTGTTAATGTCCAACATTTTGTTAATTGCACTAATCATTCACTGAAATTCATGATAATATGCTTGCCGAACATTTTGGTTGGATCGGAGGCCAACCCCGCTTCACCCGTAAGACAAATTTATATTGGGGTGGTTGTCTTCCAATCCAACCAAAATATTCGGCAATCGTATTATCTTGAGTTTTAGTGAAAAATTAGTTTAATTAACAAAATGCCGAACATTAATAAAAATTGATAATTTTATATAATTTTCTTTAGAACAATAAACAGCTTCAGTGCGCATCGTACCCACCATACACGTGCGGCAATGCCGTCCCCCAAACTTTTTTCAATTATGGTAACTTGCGACATACGCCGAACGGTAAGTGATGATTCGATAACCTGGGTTTTTCAATACAACTTCACCCACGTGGCCCCTACCTTTCATTCCACGATTTTTATTCAGCGAGCTCATATCCTTGTAGTGGAAGGAGTAATTGGGAGGGGGGGTTCGTTTTCTTATGCAGCTCTCTCGCTCTTTAATTCAGATCCCAATCATATGAAAAAAAAATCACTAGCAGTTTTCCTTGTTTTCTGTAGTAATTATACTCAATCTAGTATATTAATTTTGATAATATGAAAAAAAAATTAACTCATTAAGTCTCTTCATTCTTGTGTATTCTCTAGTACAAGTATGGAATGGATCAATTAGTGGAGGATACACTTGAAAATTCCTGCAAAAACTTGCAAAAATAAAATTGGAAATTCCCTTAAATTTTTCAAAAAATATCGGACCGCTGCGTTATTTATGTTCCGACTGTTCCGGGCCTGGAAAATTACTGCAAATAAAATCAATCTGAGAGATTGTTCTTTCCTCATTCTCAAAAACAATTGCAAAAACTGACAAAAAAAATAAAAAAATTTGAAAACATCTGAAACACATCTGGCAGTTTCGTAGTTTGAACTATACTTTTTTATTTTATTTTTATTCATTTTGTTTTTTCATTTGACGGAAAACCCTCTTCAATTCCTATGATTTAGTTTAAATCAAAGCTGAATAAAAGTATATATACATTGTGTTTCACTTTACGAGGCGACAATTCATCATTTCATAACAGGTCTGCCGAAATTCGGAAACTTTTTATTTGCGAATGGAGTACTCCGAGATCTCTGCTCCCTGATTTTTTTAAATATTTCACTGTTCAGCCTACTACGATAACAAATTAGATTCCAAAATTGAAGAAAGCACATCAAGCATTTTTTTAGGAAAAAAACAAAAACCTCCTTCGATTCAGGCACATTTGGTTCCCCCAAATCGCATGTTTCAATATCGTAACTTTTACCGAGTGTTCCCAATTTTTGTGCAAAAATGAATAATTCTACTTTTTGAGAGTACCCTGTGTAAACGCTATTGAGTGATGAAGTTTATTTTTTTTACTTTTTTCATACTGAAAAACAGGAATTAAAATAAAAGGAGTATTGACAATTTTTCGATTTTACCGATTTCAATTAAACCCTCCATCTGGTTGAAGAATCATGTCCTGTCTCAGTCTTATCGATATATCCTCTAAATCTTCCCATAATTTGTTTGAAAAGTTTAGAACATTTTCTGCGTTGAGGTTTTCCTCCTGCCAAATAATATGAACTGTCAAATAAAATGTATAAACTGACAAACTGTAGACGCTTCATGTCCATGGCAATCTTGATGATGCGGATGAGATTGTGTGAATTGATACATAAGGTGTATCAATTGACAAGCTGAAATTTGCCATACACTCGTTTACACAGGGCACTCTCGGTATTAGTTACGAAATTGAAACATGGGATTTGTGGGTTTTAGATGTGCCTGAATCAAAGGAAATATTCGTTTTTTTCTAATGAAAATATTTCGAAAGTGACTTCTTAATTATATCAAAAGTTGCACCAACAAGATTTAGATTCGATTCATTCGCCAACCTCAAAATACGAGTCATAAGGCTGGTACAGCCATAGTTGGTTGGTTGGTTGGTTGGTTGGTTGGTTAAAGGCTGAGGAGCGAGATACCGGGTTTACCTTGAGGTTTCCTTTGACACTGAGACCAGCTGGGGTCTATTGTATTGTTCTGTCGTCAGTGGTTCCTAGTTAAATAGGCCTGTGTTTTTCACCAGGTTCAGTAGTCTATTTACTAGGTGTTTCGGATTCATGCCTGTTTCTAGATTGATCTGTCCGAATATTCGGTTGTGCTTGTTGAGCAGCGCGTCACATTCGAAGATGATGTGAGAGGCGGTTTTCTCCTCGTCACCACAGAGTCTACAGTCCACGGTTTCTCTATTTATTCCCATGGTGTGTAGGTGTTTCCTAAGGCCACAGTGTCCGGTTAGTAAGCCAGTGATCGTGCGTATCTTAGATCTGTTAAGGTTGAGTGTGTCAGCCGTCAGTGTTTGGCTCAGGTGCCTCACCATTGCTGTGCTGTGTTGATGCCCTTCGATTTGGACCCAATACGTTTGGTGTTTTGATTTCTTCCACTCATTGATTAGGTTTCCATCGGGTTTTGCTGATCCCAAACGCTGGTTCTGGACCTGTGAATGGTGATTCAGATGCTTTCTTTGCAAGTTGGTCTGCTTTTTCATTGTCTTCAATTCCCCTATGTCCGGGCTCCCCACAAGTGTAACCTTGTTGCGTTTCGACAGTTCATTGAGGCTCTGAAGACATTTCCAGACTTGCTTAGAATTTAACTGTATTGAGTTCAGAGCTTTCATAGCGCTCTGGCTGCCAGGTAGAATGTAGATTTGTTTTCTTTCATACCCACGGTCTGGATTCATCTGTATGCATGTCATTATGGCATGTATCTCTGCTTGGAATACTGTGGTGTTGGTACCAAGTCGGACTATCACGTTCCTTTTTGGCCTCACCCCGTATATTCCTGCTCCTGGCCCTTCATCTGTTTTTGAACCATATGTGTACCAGATAATGTTTCCAGATTATAGTGATTCTACTCCCGAGTCCCATTCGTTCCACTTGAGCTGCGTTTTGAATGGTTTTTCGTATTGTGGTAGCATGTAGTCTGATATCATTTCCAGTTCGGTAATGTTTACTTCATGAATGATTTTGGTGTGCCCAGTCTGTGGTTGGGTTATCAAATTACCTGTTTATTCCAGTCTGTATGCACTCATCCTCGCCTCCCCCATGACTGTGATGACTAAAATTAGGAGGTTTAGGATAATTTACATAGCAGCGGTTGGAGTGCTATTTATACCACTCGTGATACACAGACAGGCACCTCTGTATTTTACCAAAGTTGGTTTTCGACTGTCTCTGTTTCATTTTGGGCCACCACAAAAGTGAACCATATATAATTCTGGGTATTATGATCGCGGTGTGAAGCCAGTGCATGACTTTCGGTTTCAGTCCCCATGTTTTTCCAAATGTTCTTCTGCACATCATGAACGACGCTTTGTTTTTGTTGACTACATGTCGTAGATGCATATTCCAGGTTAGTTTCTTGTCCAAGAACAGCCCTAAATATTTGACATGATCAGCAACTTGTAGTGTTGCGCCAAAGAATTTGGGTGACTTCAAGTCCCCCTGAATCCTTTTGCGTGTGAAGGAAATGAGTGTGGTTTTGCTGGGGTTTGCCCTCAGTCCTTCTCTCTTGCACCATTCCTCTACGGTCCTCAATGCATTTTGCATTAGCTCAGATGTTATTTGGGCATAATTTCCCTGTACGAGGACTACTATAGTAGAATGAGATCTCTCTAGAAAAGCAGTTTTGACATCTCTAGTATACCTTTGCCCAATTCCTTTAGTTAAGAAATGACGGTATATTATAATATGTATAATTATGAATAAAATATGAATGGAAAAGTTATTGGGTATAACCCCTCAAAATGTTGTGCATCCGTTGACACGTGTTTCGAGCTTAAGCTCTCATCAGTACGGTAAAATCAAGTGCGCAGATGTTCAACTTTTTCACATATTTCATATATTGCCCCTCGCTAAATCCATCTTAACTTGTAATTATGTATATGTATAGTTATATAGTGATAACCAATTTTAAAAGCTATAATATATAAATATTTGTTTTGTATATAGATTCAACACAACGTTTATGAAAAATTTATATGACAGACATCAATCACACTAGTATATTATTTTTAGAGGAAACGATGAGAAACTTTTCCAATTCTTGATATTTACCTTAACTATAAGTGAATCCTGTGTTATTCTTGATAGGTGATCACTAAATGACAGTTTAAAATCGAAATGTATTCCTAAATCTTTCACTACTTCAACCTGGTTCAGTGGCTAACCAGATATGCAGTGATTAATCAAAAGCAATTTGGGAATGGAAGCGATTGAATAACATCAATTTCTGCTTCCATACTATTCTTCTACACCTGCCAGTAACATGGTTCATATCTTCTTGAAGATGCTGTCAATCAAGAGAGGACTGAATAACACGATAAATCTTAAGATCGTCTGCGAATAGTAAGCAACTGGAATTAGTGATTTGACCAACAATCTCATTAGCAAAAAGATTGAAAAACAGTGGTCCACAGTGACTCCCTTGTGGCACCCCAGAAAACATTTCAACCGAATCGGAAATAAAATTATTAATTTTGACATATTGGAATCTGTTATTTGAAGAACTACTTATCCATGAAAGTGTGTTACTTGCAAAGCCAATTGATTCCAATTTCCTTATTTGAATTTGATGATTTAAGCTGGATTTATAAACTTGCCGTTCTTCGTTGACGACATTACTGACCACTCTACGGGAAAAAATTAAAGAGAAAAGACGCGGAAAGCTATCCAAAGGTGTTTTGTTTTTGCAGGACAACGCCCCTGCACACAAATCTCATGTTGCCATACAAAAAATCCGTGATTTAGTGTTTGAATTACTAGAACACCCTCCTTATTCAACAGATTTGGCTCCGTCCGACTATCATCTCTTTCCTCAACTGAAAAAAAGTTTAAAAGGTCTTAAATTTTCTTCCAACGAGGAGGTAATGAAAGCTGTTGAGGTCTGCTTTGCAGAGCAAAAAGAAAAAAAAAATTGAAATATCTAGAGACGTTGCAGGTTCGCTGTAATAAATGTATCCAATTAGGAGGAGAATATGTTGAGTAATAAAATATTTTGACATTGAAATTTTGTTTGGTTCTATACCAGGCAAAGAATTTTTCAATATATCCTCGTATAATCATATTGAATTTTGGTTGTACCGATTGAATTAAAATAAATTTTCATGGCACAATGAATACTTTTCTGATAATAACCTCTTTTTTCAGAATTCGGCTTTAGATGTTTGCAATGTAACAGGACCTACAAAAATCAAAATACTCTAAGTGTGCACCTGGCTTTCGACTGTGGAAAAAACAAGTCATTCAAGTGCCCTCTTTGTGACTTCAGTTGTAAGAGGAAATTCAATTTGAAGACCCACATCTGCAAAAGACACCCTTATGATAACGTTGATTCATCTTATATTTCTTCTAGTTGACGAATAACATCCTGTGGAAGAAATGCTTCGTTTTCTTGATGAACTGAGGAGTCTTGTAGCTGAATCACTTTGTTACTGTCAAAATCGTACTCAGCCAAAATTGAGTCGGTTAATAATCTAGTCAACATGAACCATTTAAAAAAATAAATGTATAACCACCAAAAATTATGATCATGATGTCATTCGATTCGTAATACCATGAAGAAAAAGACCCGAAAAAAATTGCAAAAGTTTTAAACAATAAAGTGGAAAAAAAAGTGAATCCTTGGGTTTTTTTGAAATATTCAAGATCTTCGAAATATTAAAAAAGACCTGAAAAGATCAGCAAATTTGCTGAAAAAAAGTTCCGACTTCCGAAAAAGTACCTCCAATATTTATAATTTTCAAAGAGCCCTAAAAATATAGTCAAAAACGGGTGTCTGTCTTCCGCGCGCGTTGCGTCACTACCGTCAATCTGACACAACAAAAAAAATTATTTTAACATATTAAATATGAATATTGAGAAATAAAAAAATTCCTATTCCATTGAGGTACATCAATTAACAATAATCCGCGGATAAAATTTTTTTATACTAATTTGTCCATAAATTATGCCTTCGTTAATTAACAAATTTTTCTAAACTGAATGTTTTTCATGACAGGTTTGATTTTGTTTTAGTTTTAAAAAACTGCCGTGCATATATTTTATATTTGTGAATGATCACAGACTCTTTCAATAACTGTGTCAAATTCTCCATAAATAATTAACAACTTGTAGTATTATTCATTTTTAAATTCTAAAAGGGACATAAAAAAATTCACTACGGTTAATCAAAAATTATCAGCAAATATTGGTTGTTTACATTTCAGCAGTCGTTTCTTGTCGACACTCACAAAGAAGCCTACTGATAATGCAGATATTTCTAATAACCACACGGAAATTTTAGTTCTTCCAAGTTTCTACAGAAACCGCCTGATTCAGATATAGGGATATTAATATAAATTCCCCATTTTTTTAGTGTAGTATCCACTGGCGTTGACATACAATGGGGTTGACATTTAAAAAAAATACGTTTCACAATTTTCGAGATTTATTTGAATAGTTATCATTTTTACAGAGCCCTGCAAATAGAGCCAAAAACGGGTAGTCTGGCTTCCGAGTGCGTTGCGTCACTCCGACACAACAACAAGAAAAGTATTTTAACATATTAAATATGAATATTAAGGAAAAGAAATATTTATATTGGGATACATCAATTAATAATAATTTAAGTTTGGAAAATTTTAATCCCTATTTATCCATAAATTATGCATTTGTTAATTAACAAATTTTTCTAAACCAAATGTTAACATAAAAACCCCGATAATTATTGAACTAAAACCTTTTTCACTCAGTGAAGTTATTCTTAATTGGCTCACAAATAGGTGACTGATGCAAAAATTGTAAAATTTTTATATTACACTTTTTTATCAACAAAAATTAAAAAATTAAAAATAGTAAATGATTTTTTTTAAATATTTTGAATTTTTCGATTTCTACTGGTTTAAAGTAAACAATTTTTTTTACATTTTTTACCACGATTGTTTGAAACAGTGTTATAAACAAATACATTGTTTATGAGAAAATCTAAATTTGTTTTGTAATATAATTATTAAAAATAACTTCACAAAGTGCAAAAATCCTATAGTTTTAGTTCAATAATTATCAGGATTTTTATGTTAACATTCAGTTTAGAAAAATTTGTTGATTAACATATGCATAATTTATGGAGAAATTGGGATAAACGTTTTCAACCGTAGCTTATAATTAATTGATGTATCCTAATAGTACGTGAATTTTTTCATTCCTCAATATTCATATTTAATATGTTAAATCATCTCTGTTGTTGTGTCGTAGTGACGCAACACTCTATTTTCAGGGCTGTATGAAAATTATAGAAATTGGAGGTACAGTTTCGGGAGTCAGAACTATTTTTCAGCAAAGGAAGCACACTTTAATAGGGAAAGTGGCCCCCAGTCGTATTGGCTCGAGGCGCTCGGAAACTTTTATTTGTTCTCCATTGTTAAACGACTCGAAACGTTATCCTATATAATAATCACTATTCTGCGTAATGAAGATCTGAACAGTCATCAATATGACATATTATTGGAAGTATTGTTCATTGCAGGTGATCAATTATACAGAGTGTTCCAGATATTACGATAGGTTTCATGAGATGATTTCCCTTGTGAACACAGTACGATTGACGTGATACTTGAAATGTCCGACTTTTGGGTATTTTTATATACGTCCCGTCAATATAAGCGATTGCTCTTCAATAATTTGGTTCAGGATTGTAGAGGGTGTTTGCAAAATCCGTAACATGTCGAGCAATATATTTGCCTCTCTCTATATGCTGATACCATACATTTTGCGGAACGAATTGTTGTAATAATGATACACGCACTTTTTGAATTGCCAAAAATAATCACTATTCTGCGTAATGAAGATCTGAACAGTCATCAATGTAGGTATTTCTGATGTCTAGGGTTAATGAGATTTGAAGGGGTAAATGAATTTATTGAAAATATAATAACAGTTGACCAAATAGCACTAATGACAACGCAATCCAGTTATTCCGTCACAATGTTCGGCTTATCTTAAGTTTTGCCCTTTTCTTGAGTATTTCCGTCACTTCTCGACTATAATAGGAAAACGTCTACCTACTAATATTTGTATTTTCAAAGGGTTTCTCCCAAAAAGATTTACTTCGACTTTTTCGTCTCCGTCAAAATTATTGAATTCCCCTGATTACCCAAATCCTAGGAAACCTCCCTAAAAGATTGTAAAGCGAATCGAACTGGCTATTTTCAAAATGATGTATTGGGTGATACTTTAATATGCCGTGATAATAAATAACTGTATTAAAATAAAAAAAAATCGTACTTATATAAAAATAAAATAACCTAATGGATTAAAAATCAACTTTCTACATTCGGCCATCCGACTCTGAATCCGACTCGGATTCACTTTGATTATGAATCCAAGGCCAAAACCTTAGTTATTTCATAAGGTCCTAGATATTTTTTGTGAATTTTAATTCCTGCTCCAAATTGAGTCCTTTTGATAGCTACTAAGTCTCCTATCTCATATAATTTTGGATTCTTTCTTCTCAAATTATAAGTTCTTCTGTTTTCTTCCTGTACTTTCAAAATCTATTTCTTACTCTCCGCTCTTAGGTCTTCTCTACTTTCTTTGAACTTCTTTATTGTAGCATCTTCTAATAATTCTTCGATGAGTATGCCTTTCTTGTTTCTCATTTTAACACCTGTTAAAATTTCAAACGGTGTAGTACCAATACTTCTCTGAATAGTCGAATTTAATGCTCTTTGCACACGATCAACGTATTTATACCATTTTGTAGGATCTTCCAAACTGAGATTCGTGAGCACTGGAATGATTATACGATTCACTCTTTCAATCTGCCCATTTCCTCTTGGAACTCCAGTAGTTATCCTCAAATGTTGAATACCTTCCTTTGTACAATAGCTTTAGAATTCTTCAGCTGTAAAAGCAGTTCCTCTATCTGTGATATTTCTAGCTGGGTTACCAAAAACCTGTTGTTGTTTCTCGAAACAATTGATTACTTCTTTTGCTGTCGTGGATTTACAAACATATAACCATGTGAATTTGGAAAAATCATCAACAATTGCCAATATATAACGATGATTTTTATTAGTTGATGCCAGCGGTCCCAAATGATCAACATGATATGTGTTTAACGACCCTTCTTGCTTGGGTATTGGATGCAACATTCCTTCCTTCTTTCCTTCCTTTCGGCTACCTAATATACACTGTATACAATTATCAATACATTTCTGAATTTTCTCCTTCAGCTTTGGAATGCAAAATTCTCTCTTGACCACTTCTTCCGTCTTCGGTACTGCAAAATGTCCAATTTCATGCAATCTCTTTATTATATCGGTCTGCATTGCCTTTGGAGCTACCATCAACTCTCTTCCATCTTCAGACTCATAGAGAATACCATTCTTGCTGAAGAAATCTGTATAATCTTCTGTACACAATATCTTCTTGATGGCTAATATATGTTTATCTCTCTCTTGCGCCCGTTTAAGTCGCTCTGTTACACCATCTTCTTCCATCAACGTCTTCGTCATTACCATGACAACTGGATAACGACTCAAAGCATCTACATGGGACATCCTGTTTCCTTTTCGATGTTCAATTTCATATGAATACTCCTCCAATAGTAATGCCCATCTGGCAACTCTAGTGGTTAAGTCTTTCTTTGCCATAGTCTTCTGAAAAGCGGAACAATCCGTTACAATTTTGAATTGAATTCCAAGTAAATATATTCGGAATTTTTTGACGGCTTGAATAATAGCTAAAACTTCCAATTCATAGCTACCATATTTCTCTTCAGCTGGTGTAGTTTTCTTGCTCATGTAATAGATTGGATGAAATTTACTGTCTTCGTTAGACTTCTGCATTAAACACGCTCCATAACCATATTTGCTGGCATCTGTGTGCAACTCGGTTTCTCCGCCTTGTTTATAAATGTGTTAAACTGGTTCACTAGAAAGAAGTTTTATAAGTCTCTGAAATGCTTCCTTCTGCTTCTCTTCAAATACGAATTGTTGATCTTTCTTCAGAAGATCACTCAATGGTTTTGCAATAAATGAATGGGATGAAATAAACTTGCGGAAATATCCTGTCAAACCCAAAAATGACTGAATCTGTATGATAGTAGTTGGTTGTGGATAGTTCCTGATCGCTAAAGTTTTTTCATTTGAAGGTTGAACTCTTCCATCTTCAATTATGAATCCCAAAAACTCAATTCGTGTCTTCAACAATTGACATTTCTTCTTCCTCAAATCCAATCCGTAATCTTTTGCAACCTGTAAAACTTTCTGTAATCTTGTAAGTCCTTCTTCTTCTGTACAACTCAATATAATTATATCGTCCATATAATAAAGTATTATATTTTCCATCAGCAGCTCTCTGAAAACGGTACTTATGAATCTCTGGAAGACTGCTGGACTGTTTCATAGTCCAAAAGGACATTTTAGAAACTCGAACTGTCCGTGATGTGTGACAAATACTATCGGCTTCTATTTTTACATGGAATAATCCATTGCTCAAATCTATTGTACTGAAGTATTTAGCATCCTGTAATCTGTCTAATACGTCTTCAATAAGAGGAAGAGGAAATCTGTCTTTCACTATGTTTTTGTTCAGTATTCTATAATCACAACATATTCTTGTACTTCCGTCTTTCTTCTTTACAAGAACTATTGGACTAGCGAAATCAGATGAGCTACGTCTTATAATTCCCTCTTCTAGACATTGTTCTATTTGTTTTTCTACCACTTCTTTCTCGGGCAAAGCTAATCGTCTCGGGCTTTGATACACTGGTTCTTCATTCTTCATAATAATCTTCATTTTCACATCTGTGTTCTTAGTCTTTTCAGGGTTATAGTCTTCTATGAGCTTCTTCACTTCTTCTCGTTCAACCTCGTTTTCTATGTGACTCACATCTACTACTTCAGTTTTTCCTTCAGATTCTTCATTCAAGTTTATTATCTTCATCAAAAAATTATCCGTATCCTTCTTTGAAACGATAATTTTACCATCTTTGAAAACCACATCTACGTGTAATAAAATATCATTTCCCACAATTGCTTTGAAGTTAGATGCTTCATTAGGGATAACATGAACTCTCAACGTCAGCTTCTCTTCATTTACTAAGACATTTTTTTTAAAAGATCCCATTGTCTCAATCTTGTTTGATCCAATTCCTCTCAGTGTGAGAAATTCTTCATCTAAATCTATATTTTGGAAATATGCTTCATATACATCCTGTCGTATTGCAGTAATGTCACTGCCTGTATCTAGTAGTGCTATCAATTACATACCTTCTATATTCAATTTCACACTATTTTTTGGAACCACCTCCATTATTGTCATAGTCGAACTTCCACTTCCTTTGTTCTTCTCGGGACATTTGGTAGATAAATGACCATAACCAGAACATACAAAACACTTCGGTCCTCTCGCTTTATCAGGAAACTCGTTAGATAAATGACCTCTTAGGCCACAATTGTAACAAACTCCAATGGTGCTCTTCTTATACTTCTTTTCGTCTTTGTCTTTCTTTGGTTCTTTTTTCCAGTCTTTCCTGTGAGTACCATCATAACTTCTTTCTTGTCGCTGAGATTGTAATTTCTTAGTTGTAATTTGCTCGTACAATTTTACTTTCCCTTTAAACTCAGAAAAATTCCTTGCTCCATACAAAATAATTTTATCCGATGTATCATCCTGTATACCATCAATGATATATTGTATCAATGCTTCGGATTCTATATTTGCTCGGCTTCCAATCTCCTGCATATTCAACACATACTCTTGTACTGACTCTTCTCTCCGCTTCTTCTTAGCCATCAACAATTTATGTATTTGAGCACTACTCACTTTCACTTCAAACTCTGCGATCAATCTATTTTTCAAAATTGACCACTTTGTAATCTCTTTTTCTGACTGAATAAAAAGTTTTGCTAGTCCTGTCAATGATTTCTCAGCTAATATCAATTTCTGTAGTTCATTCCATCCTGTTAACTCAGAAATTTCTTCAAAATCTTCAATCCACTTTCGAATCGGGTAATTATCCTTTCCGTTAAATGATTTAATACTATCTTCAACATCTCTGAATGTTAATGAGAATGATCCCTTCGATTTCGCCTCTCGAATAGATTTACTCTTGGTCCCTCCGTCATTTCCATTCTCACCATCATCAGACTTCAAATCTTCTTCCGACTCTTCTTCTTCCACTTCTTCGTCATTTAACTCATTTTCACTTCGTGACTGTAGGTCATTCATAAAGGAACAAATGCGTTCAACTACTTCATCACCACTACCCGCATAATCAATATCAAGTATATTACACACGGCAATAAGATCAGACAACTTCACTTTTTGTTTCACCTCACTCACTTTTTGCGCATATTCTAAAGACTTTTTGTCTAAGTTGAAACCGGTAAAAATGCGCAACGCTTTTCGCGTTTTTCTACTTTCTCCCTCATTGCCAAAAGCGACAACATGTAAGACTTTAACTGCTTTGAGTGAACAACTAGAAATATTTTTTTCAATCTTTGAAATATTCCCCAAATTAGGCATTTTTTCGTATAAGTAAATTAAAAAAAAACAAGAGCAAAAATTGATATAATGTCAACATATTAGATCAGATCAATAATAATTCAATGCTAACTATTTAATTAGTCAGCTAATTCAATTTCAAAGAATTCAAGACAAGTGGAGTTGCAACTTCAATATTTTGTGAAACAATCGATAATTTTCAGAAATTTCGCAAAATGTCAAGATAAACGTGAAAATTGTGACGTTTACAAAATATATCAAATTCTTGAATATTCTAACTAAATAGATGATATTCTTCTTTGAACTATTTCAAAATTACCTTCTATTGATGTGTGTTGACCATCTAACTCGTCTATACCTCCATTCTATACAAAAATTGTGCATCATACCTTATGGACTTCATATTTCTATCTTTGATCACCAAACAGTCAACTAGTGAATACTTATGTGCTGATTCTCGGATCTTTCTACGTCTAATTCTCCTTGAAGTGCTCTTCCCTTATGATAGGAACCAATGGATCTCGTCTCAGTCACGTCGCCTTCGATGAATACACCTTTGGATCTCTTTCGTCAAATATCGTCTTTGGATTCAATGGATCTCGCACTACTTCCGTCGTCTTTGGATCTCTTTCGTCGAATCTATTCTTTGGATTTCCCAATGGATCGTCTTTCTCCTATCGTCTTTAATGAATACGTCTTCGAATCTCCTTCGTCTAATTTCTTCTTTGGATATCGTCTTACTCCTGTCGTCTTCAATAAATACGTCTTCGAATCTCCTTCGTCTAATTTCTTCTTTGGATCTCGTTTTACTCCTTTCGTTTTCAATAAACTCGTCTTTTGATTAGAAAAAGGTTTCCGTTTGACAAACGTCAAGAATGTTCAGGAACAGTCAACTCGTTCGCCACTTCTATATATTCTCTATCCCGGACGAGCCCCCAAAAATGTAGGTTTTTCTGATGTCTAGGGTTAATGAGATTTGAAGGGGTAAATGAATTTATTGATAATATAATAAGAACAGTTGACCAAATAGCAATAATGACAACGCAATCCAGTTATTCCGTCACAATGTTCGGCTTATCTTAAGTTTTGCCCTTTTCTTGAGTATTTCCGTCACTTCTCGACTATAATAGGAAAACGTCTACCTACTAATATTTGTATTTTCAAAGGGTTTCTTCCAAAAAGATTTACTTCGTCTTTTTCGTCTACGTCAAAATTATTGAATTCCCCTGATTACTCAAATCCTAGAAAACCTCCCTAAAAGAATGTAAAGCGAATCGAACTGGCTATTTTCAAAATGATGTATTGGGTGATACTTTAATATCCCGTGATAATAAATAACTGGATTAAAATTTAAAAAAAAAATCGTACTTATATAAAAATAACCTAATGGAGTAAAAATCAACTATCCACATCAATATGAAATACTATTGAAAGTATTGTTCATTGCAGGTGATCAATTATACAGAGTGTTCCAGATATCATGAGATGATTTACCTTGATTATGATTTACCTTGTGTACACAGTACGATTGACGTGATACTTGAAATGTCCGACTTTTGGGTAGTTTTATATACGTCCCGTCAATATAAGCGATTGCTCTTCAATAATTTGGTTCAGGATTGTAGAAGGTGTTTGCAAAATCCGTAACATTTTGAGCAATATATTTGCCTCTCTCTATATGCTGATACCATACATTTTGCGGAACGAATTGTTGTAATAATGATACACGCACTTTTTGAATTGCCAAAAATAATCACTATCCTGCGTAATGAAGATCTGAACAGTCATCAATATGACATACTATTGAAAGTATTGTTCATTGCAGGTGATCAATTATACAGAGTGTTCCAGATATTATGATAGGTTTCATGAGATGATTTCACTTGTGAACACAGTACGATTGACGTGATACTTGAAATTTCCGACTTTTGGGTATTTTTATATACGTCCCGTCAATATAAGCGATTGCTCTTCAATAATTTGGTTCAGGATTGTAGAGGGTGTTTGCAAAATCCGTAACATGTTGAGCAATATATTTGCCTCTCTCTATATGCTGATACCCTACATTTGGCGGAACGAATTTTTGTAATAATGATACACGCACTTTATGAATTGCCAAACTCACAGCTTGACGACTGGAGTAGGAAAACATGCCTATCAAGAATTGATCGGAAAAACCTTTTCTCTCCTCTTTTTTCCTCTACTGCTTTATTTTTCTGGTGAATATTGACGCGATTGCAAAATTCAAAGAGATCTGTGAACTGCACTTTTTTATTGGAGTTAACGCCTGGAACTCTTCATCAGTAAAGTTATCCTCGTCATTGTATTTATAGTTCAGCACAGCTTCTCGTAGCCTAAAGTATGTTTGAGTTCATTACGTTTTAAATTGTATGGTCTTGTTATTCCTCTGAGCATGGTCACGAAATGTGGCAGAAGATGTCCCTGCTCATTCAAATGACCACCAGAGATTCTGACGCTGTCAGGTGCGAACATTCCTGTCTTCAGAAATACATCCAACCTAGCAGAAGGTGACATTCTACCAAGATTTTGAAATCTACCATATACTAAACATGACGTATGAGAGGTTCGCAACAAAACTTTGAGTACAGTTGCAACGGGATCTTCTTCATAAGATTGTATCTCTGAGAGAATACTCAAATGACAATTTCTGCAAATCCTTGTCTGTTCAATAAAAGGTATTTGAGGCAATTCTAATTCATTCCTTCGACGTTCGGCAAATGCCTCTGCTTTCTTCGTCCAAACGTGCCATTTGCCTTGGTGTTCCATTGTATCCACACACATAACATTCAAATCTCACTGCGAAATTATACGCCATGGGTATTTCACTTTATACTGACATGAAGTAACAAACAAACAAAACCTTGCTAGAAACTTTGACATCATTTACAGGAAAATGTGTTTTTTGCACTAAAGGGATGCAATGTTTTCAGATCATCCAGTATAGCTACCCTTCAATTTCGAGAATGGATAAACAATTTTTAAAAGAATCTAGACTATAATATTTTTATACAGGGTGGGGGTGGGACAATAGTGCGTCAAAATTCGATTTGTAGAGTTCTATTGTGATATCGATTTGAAAACGAAAATTAACTAGACAACAGGATCTAGGACAAAAATGTTTTGCTTATACAGGGCGGTACAAAAAAATCAGGTTGGAATAAGGTGGAGTGCATAATTTTAAAATGAAATATCGTAAATAATAATATTATTATTAATAATGTTATATATACTTTTTGGTCAAAATTATTCCATTTGCATACCGTAAAAATCCCTGATAATGATAAATCTTTGTAAGTCCATTTTATAGATAGATTCGTAATATTTCTCATTATTTTTTATGGCTTATTTCACAAGATGGTCGACCAATATTTTTAAGTAAGAACGGAATATTTCGATTATAAATTTCGCTTTTTTTTTAAAATGAGCACTCTTTATATTTTTTGACTATGTGATGTAGAATATGATGTAGAATAGGATTCATAAACATGTTTTTATTGTAGATCTCTAAGACAATTTGTAACCATTTTCGAATTATTGACTTTGAAAATCATAAGTAGCTAGAACACACTGTATAATTTACCGAATGTAACAACACCAAAGAAAAACACTTTCATTAGTATGTCATATTGATGACTGTTCAGATCTTGATTACTCAGAATAGTGATTATTATCCAGGATAACGTTTCGTGTTGTTTAACAATGGAGAACAAATGAAAGTTTTCGAGGGCCTCTAGCGCCAAAACTAGCATATAGAAATAGTTGTGCCCATCGAACTTTTTGTTTGGAATGACTTGGACTATAACATATCAAAAATTCAGTCAATTCTACTGGGGGCCACTTTTCATATTAAAGTGTGCGGTGTCCTTTGCTGATCTTTACAGATCTTATTTACCATTTCGAAAATCTTTAATATTTTCCGAGATATTCAAAAAAAAAACCAAAGCACAACTTTTTTTTTCACTCAATTATTTATAACTTTTGCAATTTTTTTCAGCCTCTTTTGAGACCTTTCCTCAAACTTTCTACATGACATTACAAATCGTATGACACCATGATCATAATTTTCGATGACTATACATGTTGACTAGACTATAATTTCAGATATTGTAATTTGTTTCGAATGCTTTTGATATGACGAAGGATTTAATTTCATTAGGTTTTAATATTTGTAAAGATTAATTTTTAAAAATCAATTCTCAATTCTCAGAATAGTGATATGTGTGAATTCATTGAAATAATGAATTATTTGGAAAAGTTCTTGTTTCTATTCTGTGCATCAGAAAACTAATTCCCACGCGTTAAATATGAACATTGTTGAGTAGGTAGGTTAATCTGGACTTTCATTGTCTAAAAAAGAACAAAGAAAAATTCAATTATCTGCAATTTTTTCAATCACGACGTTTCAACTGTTAAAATCTACAGTCGTTATCAAGTGTATAATAATTAAAATTCTACACTTGATAACGACTGTAGATTTTAACAGTTGAAACGTCGTGATTAAAAATTGCAGAGAATTGAATTTTTCTTTGTTCTTTTTTAGACAATGAATGTCCAGAATAACCTTACTCACAGTGAAACATTGTCAACCACTTTCAAACAAAAAATGAACATTGTTATATTTATATTGAATAAAATACTTTCAAGATTTTCTTGTGTTTTGCTCCATCTACATCAATCTCATCAACAAGCGTCTATCGAAATGAAAATAATTTTTTTAATAAAGAAACCTCTTATTTTTATGTCAGTGGTCCCCTTTTAAAGATTCTTAAGTATATAAGTCTTTGCCAGATTAGCCTAAAGTTGTTGAAATTTCGGGAAAATATTTTCTGCAATGCACGTAGCAGATTTGGACAGTTGTGAATACGCCCCAGATCAGATAAAGGGTGAGGCAACCTCATATGACACGGCCTCATGGCGCTAAACGAATAATACAGGGTGGCTCAAAAAAGTGTGGCATTTCGAAGTTGTGTTATTTAAAATGGAGCAACCTGTATTTCGGCAGATCCTTTTGAAATGAACATTATTGACGTAAAATTTCTCGCTGATTCCGAAGGTATCTGATTTGTATGTGATCAGATATGAGATTTAGCCGGAAAAGGGCATAAAAGGTCGAAAATTTTGAGTTGCAGAGGTTATGTAAAAAGTCTATAAAATCTTCAATTTGATCGAAATCTACTTGAAATTGGGTGTGAGTACTTAGAAAGTATTGAGTTTTACGAAACAGACAGAAAATCTGAAAAATATTTAATGCTAGATAAACCCAGTTTCTACTCGATTTGAACTTTTCAATTCGAAAATGGTTAGAGATAAAGTAATTGATTCAAAATGGTCTAATTAGTATATTCTGTGAATTTCAAGTTAATCGAAAAAATAAATTACTTGAAAAAAATCACGTAAGATTACAAAATCAGCAGATTCATTTGAAATTCACACTATATACCTACTTAAAAATGTACGCTGATTCCGAAAATATATGATTTGGCCGGAAAAAGGCCTAAAAGGTCGAATATTTTGAAATTTCCTGAGGTTTCGTAAAAAGTCTATGAAATCTCTAATTGAATCGGATCTAAGTACTTGTTATTTGGTGTGCATACACTAAAAGTATTGAGATTCACAAAACTGAGTCAGAAAATCTGAAAAAATATGTTTAGCGAGAAACACCTACTTTCAACTAGATATGAACTTTTCAATTCAATAAGATAGAGCAATTCTGCGAACGCCAATGGATTCAAAATGGTTGAATTAGTATATTCTGCGAATTTCAAGATAATCGAAGAAAAAAAATTACTAAAAAAGTTGTAAAAATCACGAAAAATACAAAATCAACAGACCCATTTGAAATTCACTCTGTATACGTAAAATATTTTGCTGATTTCGAAAATATGATTTGTATATGTTCAGATATAAGATTTAGCCGGAAAAGGGCATAAAAGGTCTAAAATTTGCAGTTAGGTTTGCAGAAGTTTCGTAAAAATTCTATGAAATCTTTAATTATATTGGACCTACTTTAAATTAGGTGTGCATATACGAAAAGTATTGAGTTTTACGAAACTGTGTCAGAAAATCTAAAAAAATAGATTTGTTTAGAAAAATCCACTTTCATCTCGAATTGAACTTTTCAATTCGAGAACGATTTGAGATAGCAATTCTGCGAACGTCAATCGATTCAAAATGGTCGGATGTGTATATCCTGGAAACCTCAAGTTCATTGATGAAAAAAAAATAGTCTAAAAAAGTTGTATGGGGTAGACTCCTAAAAACCACGAAAAATACACAATCTGCAGATCCAATTGATTCAAAACGGTCGAAGAGCGGAAACCATCAAATCCTTTATCCCTTATCCTTTACCATATATTTTGAACAATTGCTTGGAATTAGATTTTTGGCCTGGTGCGTTCAAAAAAACAACAGTAACACCAATATTCCAAAAATGAATCGAATCGATAGTTACCAATTGCAGACCAAATTCTCTGATAATACAGTTATCTCCGGAATGTTTTTGAAAATTCAAATGATATCCTTCATAACAAAGAAGGTTTGATTTCCTATGAATGATAAAATAGTTACAAAGCATTACCCCAACGGAAGATGCTGTACTCGCTTTAACAGAACAAATACACAGCGCACTGGAGGACAGACATTCTTGCCTATGAGTATTCATTGACCTTTGGACGGCTTTCAAGAATATCATTCACTAATTGCTCATGGATATACTGAAACGAGTAGGGATGAGAGGTAAATTTGCAAATTTACTTAGAAATTATCTCAACAACTAATCTCAAGGAGTGGAAGAGGCTGAAATGCTGAGCGATCAGAGATAAGTCTAATATGGTGCACTGTAAATGAAAATATGGTAATTTCACAGCAAATAAAGTAGGTCATATGTTACCAGCAAAGAAAGTGGTAAATTTAAATCAGTATTGTAAATTTACTCTTATCTGTAAAAATGTGAATTTTTATTCATGTAATTTTTCTGCTGTTTTTTGTAGAATATAAGCTATAATTACGGTAATTTTCCAACATTATTACTGTAGATTTACAGCAGTCTTGTATTTTCACAGTGGTTTTAATACAAATTTAGGGATTATGTCCCTGAAATCCCTGTAATATTTAACCATTTTTAAAGAACCCTGTAAATTTACCACAACGTTTTGGGTCAAATTTGCGGGTTTATTTGCTGTGTTTTTATTTCACCACTAGATAATAATGTATTTTTGCTTTAATATTACTTGAACTAATATTGTTTTTACTGCTGGATCTGATTCAATTTTTATTAAATTTTTTTATTAACTGCTTAAATTATAGTAATTTTACTGCCACAATTGCCGTATTTGTAAAACGATCCAAAAATATACAACACATACCTAGGTAAATTTTGGTTCAAAATATGGTTTTATATGCTAACTTTCTTACCACAACAAATAGTTATTATGTATATACCAAGGGTATAAATAGATGTTTATGCCCCGAGGGCGACGTTTTACGAACCCGAGGGCCTCTGGCCTGAGGTCTTGTAAGTCGCCCGAGGGTTTGTAAGTCGCCCGAGGGTATACACATCTGTTTATGCTCGCGGTACATACAAACTTTTATGTCATACTAGTTCGTTATTGCAATCCAATCTCAATACAAATCAGTATTTTAAAAAATCCGGTTTGAATTAATAACATTGCCATTTTATCATAGTAGACACTATCGTTGCTAGGTGAATGTTGACAATCGTAAATGTCATAAAATCTTCGTTCATTCTGACTTCTAACTAAAAATGTATTTCTCTTTGTGCCCGCGAGGGCCATAAAGTGAACTTTATGCCCGCACGGGCATAAGGTACGACATTAGATAGTTGGTAACTAAGCAATAAAAACACAATAATGAACTAGTATGACATAAAATTAATTATGTATGTGCTTTGATTATCCCTGCTAAATCTGCAGTAATTTGACTGTGGTGTTACAACAGACATTTAAAAGTAACCAAAATTTTCATGAATACTCGAAGATCTGGGATATTGTAAACATAAAAACACGTTTTATGGACAATAAAAATATATTTAATAAATTTATTTGAACGTAAAAACATAATTCTTAAATTTAAAAATAAACATAAGTAAAGTCATTGCACAACATAAAAAAACATTTCTGATTAGGCGTCAAGACTACAATAAAACGAAGTTTAGGAAAAAACAAAAGGAAATTAAAATGTAGCGCGCACTTCAGATATCTTTTAACTTTTTTATCAACGAAATTACTTTCCTTTTGGACGTTGACAATTTTTTTGATTTTGTTCCACAATCCGGATGATCATTCAGCACATACCTCTGTATCATTTCCAAGGTGGTGCTTACATCCTTAGGGAACTTAACTCCAAAGTTATAATACAAAGCGAAACATACAAGGAATGCATCTTGGAACGACGAGTAGCTTCTATTTGTGTCGACATATTGTTTTTCAATGGCCGCATAGTAAATTTTCTCTCCGTTTAAATCTGAAAGTTGCATTGTGTTATATTGTGTTACATAACAGTGACAAATCTAACAAAAAACATTAAAAAATTGAAGAAACTATGTAATTGTGGTCGAAAACTTGATAATGAACTGAAGACGCAAGCTATGAGGAGTTTCTGAAAAAGTGCCTATATACAGCATCCATATTCAGAATATTATATTTTTCAAAAATATTTTTTTTTTTAATATTATTTCAGATAGGTACCATGCACCCTAATTTTTCTCATACATATATAAAGACATATTACTCACCAAATTGTAATATAATTGGTTCCAGCACGTTTATGCGATTCCATATTTCTGGACTTTCAGGATTAGTATTCTGAAAATAGAAACACCGTAAACTTCTATAATACACATTTTTACAAGTTGAATAACTTTCAAGTATACTATACACACATAACTATATACCCTGTTATTTTCATTTATTTAATACTCAAAGGCTGATTCATATTATATTTAGGTCAATTCATAGTCTGATCACGATTAAACTTGAGAAAGCAATTACTATGCAAACAATTAAATGTTTTTCTATTGGTATTATATCTATGTAGGTACAAGTGCGCATTGTATTTATTTAGTATGTTGAAAGAATGCCCACAAAAAGTACAACGAAACATAACCACCAAATTATTCTTATTATTGTCTATTAAGATGTGATTAATACATATGTACTCTTTACTCTTTATAATAAATTGTCGTACTTACCCCTCTGCAAAATAATAGTTGAATAATATCCCCAAAAAACCACTTACACCCACTCAAAACTTAGACTACGACTATACTACAACACGCGTCAGTGAATATTAAACAAGTTGGCGCAGGCTGGAAGAAGGACGCCCTCGTTGCCTGCCTCGAATTTACAGGTGTCTGTGGTTTCACAGTAATTTAAGCAGTATTACGAGCTCTTGTACTTTTCCGGACTGTCTGTAAGAGTACCGAGATTTTGAACCACATGCATGAATTTTAATGCAAAATTATTGTACCGACGGGAAAAGAGCTGAGATTTTACTAAACCCAGTAATATTGAGGTTAATTTAATAAATATTGTAAATTTTAAGTTAATACTACTGAAATATTGACGGACAAATTTAGAGTGTGTACCACAAGGAACCGTTTTGGGACCGATATTTTTCCACATCTAAATAAATGACACTTTCTAGATTATTACTATTAAAGAATACAATACACAAATGAACCGAATGTTCACTCTTATCACAGTCAAGTTTTTCGGAAACATACAGAACTCCTCCAGTCATCAAAACACAGGGTATGGGATATTTCTAAAGTTGAAAAAGAATTATTTGACAATTTTTTTTCTGAAAAGATGTTCAAATTTATTCTACACAATAATGGATGGGTTTTCCAGAGAACCCTGATACGAATTATATAAATACATTTTTCGTTTTTCTCAGCACTAATAGAAATTTATTAAAAAATCAGCCTTTTAAGGAATTCTAGCCATGCATACAACTTCTCACCAAAAGTTGAACAAAAGAAATCTGATGTGATTTCAACGTTTGGAAAATATTCCGCAACAGAGGATATTGAAGTCAACCCTGATACTCACCAGTACCGTTTCGTTTTCTTATATTGTCATTAAATTCATGCAGATATATCGGCCATTTGGTTTTATGTAGTGACTTTGGATTGTTTTTCAGAAATAAAAGAAATTTACCCCCATTCCTGCGAAAAGTGTCATCGTCGATACAAACACTCGCAGTCACTCAACAAGCACAGAAAATTCGAATGTGGAAAACAACCCCAATTCAAATGCCCCCATGTTGGGTGTCGTTATGCTTGTAAACTCAAGGAGAATCTGAAGGCTCATCTGAAAAGGCATACAAGGAAAGAAGTTGAAGAGAATTTGTCCTTCTGAAAATTAAATTCGTAATTCTCGACCCAACATTATACTTTTGAATTATCAGGTCTTGACAGAATGAAAGATGTGTTAAAAATAAACGGTAATCACTGAAAATTAAAATTGTGTTTTAGCAATGAAAAACAGGATATCACCCATAAGGTACTTCATCATTGGGGGGGGGGGGGGTAGAGGAGAGATAATGTGTCTGGACCCTGAGTATGGAGTGGTTAAAATTTGTCCTAGCTATTTTAGAAGTGGACCATTATTAGAATTGGTACATCATTTTCATAGGTACTTATGAAAACGTTGGTTACCTATTATATTAAATGAGAAAAAATATTGTATTTGTAAAAAGTATTATTATAAACATGAACAATCAATTCATCCTAGCCATAATCAATCAACTATTATCACAAAAAATGTATTATAACTATCAATTATTTATTATATAGTTACGATGCGACTCATTTTGACGTCTTTGACTACAATTATGGTCTGTCAAAATGTCAAACTTTGCTTTGTCATCTATGGTCACATAGCGGAAAACACCAACGCTGACAGACCAATCAGAATTGAGAGACAGCTGGTGTTTTTGCGATAATACAAGTTGTCTTTGATTTGTGATTGGTCAGCAGTGGGACTCTGTGTTACATAGAATTCTACCCCTCGTTTTCTACAGTCGATTACTACTATCGCAAGCGACGATCACATTATTTGGCACTCTGTGCTACAGTCGCCTACATATCGGGTTTGTTCGGCAACATACTATCCGATCTAAAAGCATTTGCCAAAATTTGGTGATATTCCAGTAACATTTCATATTCTTGTGTTCAAAATTACTGTCATTGTCTCGCATTTTCATGGTTAACTGCTGGCAGTTTCATGTGCTTTTTAATAATTCATTTTAAATAAATTGTGATATTATTGCATTATATTGCATAAATAAATATTACATGTACTAGTTCTAGAAGAAGAAGAAAGGCTAGAATATATTCCTTTAGGAAATAATGAGAGAAGACTCATGAAAGAAGAGTCAGATCCATTTTTAATCGAAGAAAGAACTCTTTGGAGTAAATAATTATATTTTTAACAGTATTCTGCTTCGGATAAATCATTTGAATAAACCTGTGGGTATACCACCAATAATTAGATTATTTTTCAGTGTCCCAAGTTTTTATTCAACAGAAACATACCAAAGAGTGATAAGTAGAAGTCAGGATGTTTCTATAGCTCAGCGAAATGTATCGAGGGCCATAGAAAAGGGAACCATTGCTAATGTAAATACTATTTTGTCTGTCTTTAGCTGATCTTTCTGCAACTTTGCAGCTTTTGTATTCGTTTTTTACTTCCAGTATATACCACTTTAAATAAAACATAAATAATTATAAATATACACTGGCTAATGGATCATGGCTCTGCACTATTTGGTACTGTTCTTTTCTGAATATAAATTGTCCATTCTTCGACAGATTTTTTTCCAAAACCTATGTTGATGAACTTGTAACTCACATTTTGCCACATAGCGTGACCTTTTGCTTCGACCTCTATTCCATAAATGTATTTATCAATTCGGGTTTCTTTTACTTATATCAGGTATTATTTGCAAGTATTAACTCCATACCCTCATTCTTTAATATTTTATACTATTTGCTTTTGAAATTGATACATAAATATATTTGACATACAACATTGACAGAATAAATAGAAAGAGAAAAGTAAGGTTAACCCTTAACTGCTGTGGTGCGGTCACCGTGACCGCTGCCTATTTGAACATCTCTAGTATTGAGCTCCTTCCTTGTTGTATAGCCTTGAGCGTCTCTGTACCTTCAAATTATTGTATTTCAAGAAGGCTGCCGGGGTAGTCGCGTGTTACGCGCTTTTGTTTTTGAATTACGTGGAGTTGAAATTTTTTTGCGGTCATAGTGACCTCAGCACAGTATTAGTGTAACTTATTCTTGCCGTGTTTGTTACTGAAGAACGTCTGGAAGTACCCATGGAGAAACTTGAAAAAAGAAAAACTTGCTACACTTGTATACTTCTTGACTAAACAGAAAAACTTTTCACTAGTGTTACACGTGTACCAAGCCTATTTGAGATGAATGTTCAACATATATCTGTATAAACTGCAAGTCTAATTTGTAATTTTTTACATCGTGTGATTTTTGTGAAAATAATTTTTTTTATCAATGTTTTTCTTTTTTTTGTAAGTTTATACCTCTGTCCTACGAAAAATATTGCTGGTTTCTTTCTAGGATTATTATTTTTTGTTGAATGTTTAATAATTAGTAACATATCCAATTTTGTTAAAAAAGAAGCATTTAATCAAGAAAATGAAATTTTGTAAAACATATGCCCGGTTTTAAATTGTATATATTTTATTGTCATCAAAAAATGTTCAATTCATATTATTACAATAAAATATTATGAAAAAACTCAGTTATATAATTTGTTATGGTATATATATATATATATATATATATATATATATATATATATATATATATTTCGGTCACCATGACCGCACCACACGCGCACCGTCATCAAACTTGTACCACAGTAGTTAAGGGTTTCAATCACAGAAAACGACATGTCTTGACGTCTTGCTTTCTGGCTACTGGGAGTCCCGCTGCAGATTACGTGAATATCTTGAGAAGAGTGGAATAGTCAGTAGTATTACCTCAAGTGATTGAATTTTCGCGATAAGTCTGTCGATTCATTTCTGAACGAAACTGAATTGTTTCGAGAAAACACCACGAGTCCGCAGGACGAGTAGTGTTTTCTCGAATCAATTCAGTTGAGATCACAAATGAAAGACAAACTTATGAGATAAATTCAATCACGAGTGGAATTTTATTAGACTATTTCACAAACAGAGTGAAAGATAAAAAATCTGAAATTCGGCAGGATTAGAGGAAATTGGCAAAAAAGTTGACCTGAGAAATCAATAAATTTTAATGAACAGAAAACATTGACATCGAAAGAAATACTACACTACCAACAATAACCATAACATACTGAAATATTTTTCAATCATAATTATTATAAATGGTACAGTTATTATATACAATGTTTTGAGCTTGATTATTTGATTGCTATAATTTCTGACATTTGCTATAAGTTTTTCGTGATGTTTACTAAGTTGGATGTAGGGTTTCAGCAAATTAGAGCTCGAATATCCAGTAATTTTTATGGTTTCCTGTTCTCCTACTCCTCTACATAAAAGTTCACTGACTGCAGTTGCTCGATTTGAATGGTTGGTAATTTTTTGCTTTTTCACATCAAGCCCTATATTCTGAGCTGATGTTTTGGTCCATTTACTGATCGTATTGATCCCTAGAGGCATATTTTTGTACCAAGGAGTGCAATGATCACCAGGCTTCCAATGTCCATTCACGGTGAGAAACAACCTATTAGATCTTACATTATTACCTCGTTTTGAAACCATCTTTTTATAAAGTCTCACGGGACACATTGTTGCATTTTGCACATTTTCAATCAACCATTTGCTGTTCGCACATCGCTGACCACCTCCTTGGCAAGTTTTTGAAAAAACTGTGTTATATTCGATTCTGCCGCTAGGCGCCCCCTTATTATCTAATTCTTCTTTAAAATAATCTAACAAACAATATGCAGCTTCACCTCCTCTCCAAGCAAGTTCTACTGCTGCGATATGGAAAAATTTCTTTTGGAGTCCTGTGAGTGTATCTTCATCCCATTGTGTACATATTGCTTGATGTTCTTCATGAGTCAACAGTGCCGAACTGATCTTTCGTTTCTGTACGTTACCTTGAAGCAACTTGCGTTTTGTATCTCGCGCATTTCTGGCCGATTGAAAAATAATATCTTTGAATGGGTCGAAACTTCGTCCATATTCATTATAGAATTTTTCTTGCAATAATCTAGCACTCGTATTCCAAATCGTCTTCACAACACATTCCTTGTAATCAGAACCATCGATTTTCCTCATGTTGAAGCCCCAGTCCTTCAAAATAATAGCTAGTCTCTCGACAGGCGTTGCTTCATCTAATAGGTATTTTCGTTCATCGCAAAATCTGGTAAATTGCTTCCAAATGTACTACTTCGATTTTCTTGTATTTTTCGGTACATTTTCATCGATTTTTAAGTTGATTGATTCGATAGAATTCATCCCAAATCTACTCATTTTTGAATGCGTGCACGGCGTAATCACTTATATTTGATGCACTGTAAACAAATCTGAAAACACCGAACTTGATAGGCCAATCAGAGTCAAGAGTCAAGTTTGGTATTATCGGTAAGCCGAACTTGACTAGAGCTTCTGATTGGTTCATTTCGTAGGTGAGTGAAATAGTCAGGTGAACACGGCTATTCATGTGAACAATGAAATATTAACGGCTCTCTTTTGTCTGTATAAGTGTCAAAGTTTGACATAACTCAGTCACTTAAAATTGAAATGACTCGTTTTAAGTTATCTTCTTCTACATAATGGTTGTCAAAATATGGGTTGAATCAAATGTTGAAACGTATCTGAACCAGTATATGGAAGATGTTATGCTGTTTATGAAATAATCATTCTGAGTATCACTCGACCATGACGAATAGCGACTATTAATTTCTTCAATTCATCTCTAGTAACTTATTCATCTTATAAATATTCGTAGGTAATATCCCAAGACCATGACAAATAGCCTACTGAAACGAAAAATATACCAAAATCTTGGTAACAATTATTTGTTTCATCCAGTAGCGGTTGAAACTTTTGGTGTTTATGGTCCGGAATCTCTGCTATTTCTTCATGAACTTGAAAGGAGATTGGGTCACGCAACGAAAGATTACCGTTCTACCACTTTTTTGACAGAAAGAATTAGTATTGCCATTCAACGTGGTAATGCTGCTTCGGTTCTTGGAACTATTCCTCCATCTCATAATTTTCATGAGATCATGCATTGCCCTCATTTCAATACGGCACTAAAATCTATTCGAGAAAAGCCGAGAGCAGTGTATCGTCATCAGTCTTCTATCAAGGTTAATTGACAAGTGATTGATCCACCTTCTTCTTTTTCAGTGCGGTCAATGGACATTTATGAATTGCATTCCTCGAGGTTCTGGTTCCCTTTCAGCGGAGGAGCTTCATCGAGCAAGAGCCGAATCGATCCCTCTACGAAACCCTTCTTCTCTTGGAAGGATTGATTGTAGCTTACGAAATGGATGCGATTCAGAGTCTGACCAGCTTCCCTACGAATCAGAGGAGAGTTGTTCTGAGGATCTTGTTAATAAGATTGGATTAGATAATTTGGGAAACACTTGCTACATGAATAGCATTTTACTATATTATTAATGACGACGAATTTCAAGAACGAGATTTTAACAATGAACGAGAACGTTTCCTACTCATTCACCAATCTCATATCCCTGTTTATGCAATTGCAGTTTCGTAAGAATTTATCATCTTTCCCACCAATCGATTTCTTGGAGTCCTTGAAGTCTACTAGATACTCGTTAGGACAACAAGAGGATTGTTCCGAATTCTTGGGATTCTTATTGAATACTCTTCGTGAGCAGGAAAATGACAAAATCAGCCTCTGGAGACACCCTACATTTTATTTTTTGAGAGAGAGGACATTAGCAGATCAAGATCTTCAGATGATGTGGTGCTGCAGGTTTTTCTGGGTTTTCCTGCAGCTGAAAAAGCAAATGCGCCACTGGAATCAATCAAGTCGCACCGGAGCGCCAATTAATTTTTGTTGTTGTTTTATATTTTTAAATTTTTATATTTAATTATTTTGTTTAATAGCCTACTATTATTTTCTTCATAATTCTATCTAGAGTACCTTGTATTTTGTGACAATTCAATTCGACCTTATGAACTATAATAATCAAAGAATAATTTCCTCGAGCTAAAGCTCTCGGGAGTTATTCAGATTATTAATGTTTATATGGTCTCATTGAATTGTCAAAATACAAGGTAATTTCGATAGATTTATGAAGAAAATAATAATCGTCTATTTGTCATGGTTTTGGGATATTACCTACGAATATTTCCCTCATACATAAGCTTTTTCATAAGAAAATTTTTCATCGAAAAATTTCACTGAGGAGTGATAATTGCACTTCGAGAACATCACGTCGCTATGACAACACAAACAATACTGAAAAATGTCAGAGAAATTAAAAAAAGTGGAAAAATGTTTAGTGTTTATCACAATTTTATTTATAGTTTGTCACTATTATGAAATTTCACAGAAAAAAAAATCAATATTTAGTCATTCGTGAAATATTCCAGTGACTTATGTTATGAAAATTGCACTTGGTTAAACTCGTTCAATTTTTAGATTATATGCTTTGTTGCAAAATTATTGGTTATTTTCATGCATCTGTGCAATTACAACCGATAACACATTTCTGTTGAAATCTTATTCAAAATCTAGGAATAATTCATTTCTAGCAGTACATCAGAATGTCGAATTCTCGATATAGTCGACATAGTCGATATAGTGCATTACAAAAAGTTTCAGAGATTGTGTTGATTCCTTTGAATACCTGTCTTAATTGTAAGTTTTTTTGCTACTTCGAACATAACTTTGTGTTGTTTGTATCATATTATTTTAAGTAAAGGACAAATTTTGCAGGTTACCAGTTCAGGTGCTCTGTGTGTGGAAAAATGTATAGAATTCAAAGGTCGTTATGGAGGCACAAGAAGTATGAATGCCAGAAACAACCATCATTCAGATGTGATTATTGCCCTTTCAAGTCTAAACAGAAAGAAGGATTACGAAAACATGTTTTTCACAAACATATGTTATGAAACATGCAGCAACAGTCCAATTTAACCTACCTTTTCTCAATATCTATGAGTTTCATTAGAATATTCTTTGCAATAAATTATGTTAAAAAATCTCGTCACACTTCATTCAATCATTAAGAGGTCTATTCACTAACTTTCAATGATATCGTTAGCAGCCGTTACCTAGCAATAAGCCGTTAAATAACGATAAATCACAGAATCGTATTCACTATCTGTTTCTTCATCGTTATTCAACGATATATCGTTACCAAAACATCGCTGAGTAGACGACACCTATTTGGCTGTCGTAACTGTCAACGATGTGTTAGCAAACAAATTATTTTCACTCGTGCGTTGCAAAATTTAAATAGTAATTAAATAGAATTGGATCAGTTCGAGCAGGAAGTATTGGTTGTGATCCTGGAAGAACTGCGAAGGTATTATGATGATTTTTTAAGGTAAATCGGATCTCGTATCTGTTATTCCGTAGAGAGTGGAATCAGAGATTCAATTTGTAGTTGAGGGATATCAGCAACTCTTTCGAGACTCAAAAGGAAAATTTTTGGAAAGATTTTATATTAACCAGAGAACTTGCTTGGGAGTTATTTAACGAAATGAGTGTTCACTTTGCAATGTTCTGTAGAAACACATACAAGAAAACAAAAATTGCAAATTCACACTCAATAACGAATTGTACAGTATTCTTTTAGCATTGCATTTCTTTGCCCATGGCAATTACCAGAAGTGTATGGCAAAAGAATAATCGTTTGTCATGTCACAGTCTTCTGTGAGCAGGTGTATTGACGAAGTATCAGAAATATTGGTTGATCATTTGGCCCCTATAGTTATAGAAAATTCCCAACAGATCTGTTCAGTTTGTTTGTTAGGAGGTGAGAATTTCTGGTTTACTTGATTCATACTCATTTGTAGGAAACCACTAGTTTTTTTCCATTTCAACCAAATATACGGAAAATGTTTGCCTATACCTACTACTTTCTTTCAGAATTTCATAATATTCACCGATTTCCATAGTGGATTCAAATTTGTATCAAATAATCAAATAACTGACTCAGACGGTTTAAAAATTCTGTTTTCATCCATCACTCAAATACAAAACATGAATTTACGAGTACTACCCGTCTCAAAAATTCAGGTTTGTCGTTATTCATTTGGTAACGACTGTTGCTGTAACGACAGTGTTTACAGAATACAAATTTCTGAATTGTCGTTTAGATTGACGTAATCGTAAATTGAACTACAATCGTTGATCAACGACTCGTTAAATAACGACTTTTTAGAGAATAGACAAGTGAATCAATTATTTTGTTATTCTTTTTGACAACTTTTATTCATATTTTGCTACGCTTGACATTCGATTGACATTTGCTTGACACTCGCACTGCATAAGCAGAATTTAATGACATTAATTCTGAAAACGCATAATTCTTATATCTACGCAGATACAAGATTCAACCAGAAAAACCAATTAAAATTAAACTTGAAAATTGGAAATTGCAAAGGTTCCGTAAAAAGCCCATCAAATCTTTATTAGTAAAGAAACCGATTTAAAATTTGACAAGCTTTTTACAAGACAAGAATTGTAGGAAAAGAGATAGGAAATCATTCAAAAATCATCTTTGTAGGAAAAAATACCCGCCAACTCCAAATAAAATGATCTTGTCTGTAACGGTAATAGATAGAGCAATTCTACGAATGACAATAGATTCAGAAAGGGTAAATTAGTGTTCTGGAAAAGTCAAGTCAATCAAATAAACAATTAATTTACTTGAAAAAAGTTCAAATGTGACCCCTAAAAATCTTCCAATCCACTTGAATTTTGCACTAATCACGGATAATTTTACACTGATTCCGAAAAGGTTTGCTTTGTATATCCTCAGATAAAAGATTTAGCCGAATAAACAAACAAAAGGTTGAAAATTGGAAATTTGCAAAGGTTCCGTAAAAAGCCCATCAAATATTTAATAGAGTTGTTATACCGATTTGAAATTTGACACGCTTACTAAGAAAATATTGAATTTTAGGATATTAAAAATTAATTTTGCAGGAAACAAATACCCGTCAACTCCAAATAAAATGATCAAGTCTGGAACGGTAATACTTAGATAAAGCAATTTTACGAAGGCCAATCGATTCGACTTTATTTCGAGGTTCTCAAGTAGATTGTGCTTTTTTCCTTCGTCTCACACATGTAAAATTTTACTTTTACTTTCACTTTTTTTCACTACCCAGTTTCATCTCACCTCCACTGTAAGTAATGGATCGCCGCCGTTGATTATAATGAAAATGTCAAGTCGATCAAAGAAACAATTAATTTACTCTAAAATAGTTCAAAGGGAAACCCCTTAAAATCCACTTGAAATTCGCACTTTATACGCAACATTTTATGCTGATTCCAAAAATGTATTCTTGTATATCCTCAGATAGATTTAGCCGAAAAAACGAACAAATGGTTGAAAATTGCAAAGGTTCCGTAAAAAGCCCATCAAATATTATTTCAATAGAGTAGTAACAGATTTGAAGTTTGACATGCTTACTTAAAAAATACTGAATTTCAGGAAAAGAGATAGGAGAAAATTAAAAAATTATTTTTAAAATGCACAGAGAGAAATAAATGTATCTTTTCTACACAATTGTGAATAATTTCAGCACAATTTGTTTCTAAAAAGTTGACAGCACCAATTTGTTCATTTTTCTTCTATAATATTGTAATTGAGATATTGTGTATAAACGATACACTTCAGTGTTGGATTATTCTGAATAGTTTTGTTTCAATTTTATCCACAAAATATAAAATATTTATCGGTATGTTGTGCGACGAATGTCAACAACTTGTGTACCTACTGTTTATGCATAAATTGTAATGAATGCAACAATTTGTGTACCTAGTTTGTACAAATTGTGTAGGTATTTTGAATATAGGTTGCAAAAAACGTCACAAATTTGTATACTCCGCATACATGAATTGTGTAGGTATATTGTACATATTTGTGTACAAAGCAAGTCCAATATTATATATATATTTATATAGGTAACATTTATAATTTTAAGAAAGGATACACTTGAGGCACATAACATGCAAACGGGATAACCTGCTCGCTTCTTCATATCTTATTCTGTTCAGAAATTATAAGCTTCATTTTCCAGAAGGTTGAAATAAAATTAAATGCCATTCAAATAATGTTTATTTCATCACAAAGAACTAATGATAAAAATAACTGAACTATAAACTCTAATTACAAATAAAATAACAGAAACACAAAATACCAAACAGAACATGAATGAATCGAACAGTTTGTTATTTTAGAACACGTAGAATAATAATAAAGTTTAAAGTAATCTTCGTGTCAAACTATATTCATTCAAGTAGGAAGTAGGTACGAGGATGCACCTTTCAAACCGTTTAAAATGATGAAAATGAGTCAGTTTGCAGGTTTCATGTTGTAACAAAAAATTATTGCAATACTAACCTTCAAATATGGGTATCAGTTTGCAAATATTCTAACAAATGGAAGTTGACACAAAACCACATACACATGAGCATATAATAAATAATAGGTAAGTACAACTAACCAGCTTCGCCCTTCGATCAGCATAAAACAATCAAACAATGATGGACCGGACATTTGGAGTGTCGCGCATGCGTATTTAGTTGGGTGAGACGACGCCTTGGTCAAGTTGTGGCAAATTACACAATTGTGTTGAATAGTATACAATTTGTGCATATCAAATAGAAAGTGCACAACGGGTGTAAGATGAGTTCAATGCGTTGTGGATGTTTTCCATATAAATTGTGTTATGATAGATGTGCATATTTTTGTGTATTTTTAGGCAATGTGGAAGTGCATGAATGCTATACAAATTGACTTGCACAAATATCTATTGAATTTCACAAAACGCGTATGATGAAAGCATGGACAATTGTATAAAATATCTACACAACTGTGTCTTACACAACGTTGTGCATGAACCTGCTGCAGTATTTTCTCTCTGCGAACTCCAAACGATTCAGAATGGTCAAATTGTGTTGTTATCGTTATTTCCAAGCAGTTCAAACGTCGCGTCAACTACATGCTATAGAGAGTTTCCAATGAACTCAATTGTTTATACTGTTCATAAACATTAACTTGTAGAATCATTCATGAAATGTTTTTAATTTGGATTTTGGAATAAAAGATTTTTTTTCATAAATTTTAACTGGATTAAGATTGGTCAAACACTCTTCTTGACAGTATAACAATCACCAGAGCCTAGGGTTTTGGTTGGCCTGCCCAATTCAATAGATGAATATAGAAAATTCAATCCATAAAAAATTAGCACATTGAAATGGCTATTGGACAAGTCAAAGGCTAAAACTAATAACAGTTATATAACACAGTGAAATGCATTAAAAAAATACTCATAGTTTACAATACGATGTAAACACACGAAAATAGTACAAAAATTCATAAAACTCCGTTATTGTGTCTGGACTTATATCTAGAAGTAACTTACATGCCTTTTTTGTAGAACAATGAACTTTGGTGGTATTTTTTATGGCATCCGTAAAAACGTTATATAATCTCAAACTCAGAGTTCCAGAATGGTCCAACTAATGGTAATATTTCGAGTCTCTTGAAAAGGCTATGATATGAGAATGTTGACGATACTCCTGCAATTCCTCTGATTATTCGTTTTTGGGAAATAAATACGTCTTGTGCTCCTGTTGAGTCCCCCCATAGCAGTGTGCCATTTGATATTCTCGACTGGATCTGACCAAGTGACCAAAGTAATATTGTTTCCGACCTCGATTGACCAGAACATTTTGGAGAACTTTGATTTGGTAACAATTTGAGTTCAATGATTTTTGAGGTATACTGCAGTGAATAGTGAAAGAGATATTGTTGTTTATATTTTTACCTAAAATCGTAGTGCTTTCGTTAGTTCCTACTTTGGTCTCATTGATAGTAACAGTTAGATTCGGCAGGTTATGATTCCAGGAAGTTTGAAAAATCAAATTGGTAGTTTTTGTGCGATTCAAAAACAAGGAATTATCACTTAACCAAGTACATAAGGTGAAGGTTGTGCGGTTTATTTTGTCTTGCATTTCTGATTCATTTTTACCAGTGAAAAAATAATGTGGCGTCATCAGCATTCATACATATAAATGCATCTGAAGTAATAGATGGTAATTCGTTTATATACAGTTCAAAAAATATTGGACCCAGAATTGATCATCGGCGAACCCCAATATTGTTGTGCAGAGTATTTGAAAAATATGAAGATTTGGTATTTTTATCGACGTAGTTGATTTTCACATTTTGCTTTCGATCTGCCATATATGACTGGAATCATTGATGTGGTATTCCCCTAATACCGACCTGATATAATATTTTCAACAGTTGTGTATGATTGACACAGTCGAAAGCCCGACTGAGGTCATAAAAAACTCCCAGCGGAGTTTCACCTAAGGATTTTTTCATATAAACTCAATACTGCTGTAGTAGTAGAGCGTCCTGCACGAAAACTATGTAGCTATTTTTGCCATTACATGTACGACCATAAATCGATTTGTAAATCTCGTTTCTCGTCGAAATCAGTATTCTTCATTCTCATATTTTCAGGAATTCTCCAAGTTCCTGATGGCTTTCAGTGCACCAGATGCAGAAAAATATATAGTAGCCGAGGGAATGCAAACAGGCATGTAAAACAAGAGTGTGGGGTTTCACCAATGTTTCCATGTAATTTTTGTGATAAGCGATGTTATCGTAGAAACGAGATTATGGGTCACATGAGGCGTATGCATTATGAAGAACTCAAACACCGTCAGAATTGCTAAAAACTCATTACAAGTTTCTGCAGTACAAAAATTCTGCCAATTTCGGTGGATTGGCTCCACATTATTATACTATAACTCAATACTGAGTGGACAAGTGAATAATAACATGTTTTAGCACACGTTGATTGATTTTTTTCTTCAAGTATTTTTAGCAAACTTGGAGCACATTGAGCCTATTTTTTGATGAAACGTTTGTTTATCATCGATAGTTGTTCCAAGACATTTTACATGGTCGCTGGTTTCTATAGTATGACCTATCTTCGGCAGGACATTTGTTTTAATCAACAAGAAAAGCATGAAAACTGTTTTATGTTCATTCATGATCAGAGAATTATCAAGACACCACGATTTGAATTGCTTCAGTTTCTACTTCTACCAAATTGTTGGCGTGAAATCTACTGACGTATCTCCCGTATGCATTTAGACATTATGTACATCTATTTGGCACCCAGTGCAATGCCATTGGTCAGATTCGAATGTAAAACCAATCACAGTTCGAGTGCGAAATGTGCATACAGAATGTATATCGGTGCCAAACGCACGTATGGAATGTCGTCACAGTTTCTGCATGCATATATGCGCGTGATGAGCCCTGAAATTGCAGCAAAAATGCGTGAATGTGCGGAAAATAGATAGAATATTTTTCCGAGTTTGGGTATCTTATCCTCTCCTGGCTAAGGCAAATACACAAGGAAATCGAAAGTGCAAATATGTTTATTGTATAAAACAAAAGCAATAGAAAACAGATAATATAAGAATGAATTATTCAGTGCGATGATCCATGTTTAATTGCATTTGGTTGAATACTTCTTACATTTTGTGAGAGATTATGCTTCTTTTTAATTCTTTGCTGGACGGCCTAAGTGCCTTCTTTTGCTTCCCCTTGTTATGCCGACTTTTCTTCTGCTTAATGCTGTAGGCTGCACTTTGTTACTAGACTTTGTCCTGTATCGCTGGGCACAAGAACTTCCAGCGGTGCACAAATAACTTTCCCAACCTGTACCAGTCTTCACTTGCTTCAATCGTTCGTAAAACGTTCTGACGGTTGCGGTGCTGGTACCAAATTGGCTATTTTTGGCGAGCAATAAATCGACGACATTCTGAAAATTGGTGAAATCTTCAGCACTTGTCGCCATTTCAGTTGCATTTGAAATTTTTTCTTTCTCTTTAGTACTATCGGCATTTATGGGAACTAACTCATTTTGTTGAGATATACTTTCTTCGCAGTTGGTTACAACGTCACTGCGTGTTGATGGTTGTGAAACAAAAGGCTCGTAAAATGACAGCGGTTGGATATTTTTACCAAAGGCAAGAACCTTCCCAGCCTGCCCTCTTCGCAATTGCAAAATCCGGCTTGAATGTCCACGTCATAGTAAGTTCCATTATTTTCACTGCTTGGAACTGCATAAAGAGAAGAGGATATTTTTTTTGATATTTTCCTCCTGTAGATACTCAATTTTCTTCAGTTATTTGTTTAATAACAAACGATTGAAACTATCTCGATTATTAATGAAATTTCTGAGCCGACGCTGATAATATTCTTCCAAAAGAGTGCAGGAAAAGTATATTAATGCTATTGCATTATATGCTTTATTTCTGTTTAAGACAAAATCTTTGAACAATCTTACTGTAATCTCACTAAAATTATTTGTTTGGTGTCCGTGTGTTAATGCATTTCTATAAGCTAATGCCCAATCTTCTTTTCTATTCCAATAGTTTGTAATATACTTTGCCCATTCCGGATAATCTTTACTATTGTTAATAGCGATTTTAAATGCCTCTAGTGCCGCTTCATTGGTCGATGCTTGCAAAATCGCTTGAAAATCCTTGTAGAGTACTTGACGGATTTCTTTTGGAACATTATTTTTCTTTTCCCAAAGCCAACGCCAAATTGATTCACAAACATGTAAGCGGCACAAAAGCGTTTTACATTCTGGCCATACAAATTTTAGGGCGTTCCTTTCTGCGTCACTAACGTCTGTCATGAAAATCTTAGGATATCCTTCTCCACAGAACGAATTGGGTACGTTACTTTTAATTAGCTGAAATCCGGCAATATAGTCATTTTCAGTTTGCCCCTCAGTTATTATGACGCCTAGAGGAACAGCTCCAATTTCACAAGGCGTAAGCATAAATGTGACAGAATGATTCAATGAGTCACAGCAAGATGTACTATCTGTAAATACAATATCTTTAGAAAATGGTAAGGAATGCGCTCGTTGCATAATTGTTGTTATCACTACAATAGCAAATGGATTCTCTTGAAATTTTACAATAATTCCATTTCCCTCATATAATTTTTGTTTTTGTTGTATTTTCTGAAAAAATACCATTTTTAGAAATTAAATACAAATTACAGGGACGTTTACTTACCTCCAAAATACCTTCCCCATGACGTGTCCCAAATTTAAAGTTCTCCATTTGTTGTACCAAGAAGACACTGTTCGATATTTAGGATTTAGCAATGCATTGGCTAACTCAATGCTTCCCACACCATATTTCAATTCTAACTTTGATTCATGATATTGAATAGATTCGGTAATTCCTAATCCACTATCGAAATAGGTCTCAAACGCATCTCTCACTTCATGTGTAGGGCGTAAATAACCTAGACTCTCTCCAGAGGTCAGACTATGGCTATGATTGTTTGTAACTGTAATTAAGGCCGGCATTCCTTGCTGTGAGCAAAAATTTTAGATTTAGTTCTGCACTCTTTCACTTTTTACATCATATAATCGCCTCACCTTTACATATTTGTCTTTTTTTCTCGTATCTTTGGTTGTATGTTTTATCGCAATTTTAAGTTTCGCATTACAACTACAATTTTTTTATTTCCCTTTTGCATTTTCATTTGGCTCCACTCTACGATATGATGTATGATGACAGTTGTATTCCAGACTGAAATGTCAATTATTAGTTGAAAAAAGACTACCTACTTAATACTAGTAGTTGCATAAATCAATGGCAGAATAATAATACACCTACCTGCATATGTAATGTGGCGAGTTCCTTTTGGTTTTGAATATTCTCCAATTGGTATTTGTCAAAGAAACGAATTCATCCATCCACTGCTTCGCATCACTCTCATTTAATAAATTTGCCCTATATTTTCCAGGCTCTATTCCAAAATATTTATAACGAGATGGTAAATTTGTCGCATTATCCATGGCAGCCATCTTACCGAAACAATGACAGCCACAAACTAACGCCTGTGATGGCGACGCATCTGTAACGACATTCCATACGCGCGTTTGGCACCCATTTACATTCTGTATACACATTCTGCACTCGAACTGTTATGACATTCTATACGTGCGTTTGGCGCCGGTTTACATTCTGTATGCACATTTCGCACTCGAACTGTGATTGGTTTTAAATTCGAATCTGACCAATGGCATTGCACTGGGTGCCAAATAGATGTACATAATGTCTAAATGCCTCCCGTATACATTTCCGGAAGTTACAAATTGTTGTAAGTAATTGATAAATATGAGGAAGAGTAGAGGACCAAGTAAGGTAAATGTACCCTTCACCGACCGTCCACCTATTACCGGCTGCTAGTGTTTATACCATTTGAAATTCAAACATAAGAAGGAAAAACCAATATAGTGAAGTTATTAATTGAGGCAGATGGCGCTGAACATACTTAATAATGTATTCAGCTTGGCGTTTTTTGACGTCGTGCGCGAACTATTCGTCAGTTCAAGTTTATCCGCTGTGCAGTGCAGATCAGGTTCGTTTTCTAAACAAGTAGGCTTAATTTGGAAATTTCAAATTTTTCAAGAAAAAGTATATTTTAGATAAATAAGATCAAAAACACTTCAACGCAGATTAACTCGTATATTTTTCTTTTCATTACATAAAAAATATGGCCATTGGCATGAAAAAACATTGAAAAATAGCCAAAAGTAAAGTGGTCGGTAAAAGGTTCATCACAATTCAATGCATTTCATTCACCGACCGTTGGTCGGTAATAGGGAAACAACACAGATTTTTAAATCAATTCTATCCCAGGAATTAAACACACCCTACTCAAAAGCTTTCAATCTGTATTATTTGTGTAATGTTGAAATCCATCACCGACTGCCAAATATTATGAAATTGTCTCTGAAAAAGCCGAAAATAGAAAATACTTATTTCTAATTTTTTTAAATAATTTGGAAACAGTGCATAAAATGATATTTATCTTTCCTCAGTTCTGATAATCAATTTTTGTAATGGCTCTTTCCTTTACATAGATTTATCCTACATTCAATTTATTTATTGCTAAAATGTGGTCGGCATAAGGATCAAACAAAATTTGTGTATTCCCTATTACCGACCGGGTGGTCGGTGATAAGCTATCAACGACCTTTATTATTCTTTCAGCATTTATTTATTCCCAATTTTAGTAAAATAAGTACTTAATATATGAAAATAATGAATTTTTCCCGATAATTTTTAAAATTGTTGAAAATTGTTAAAAATTGTTAAATTGTCAAAATTGTTATTTCCGCCAATCGATTGCACACCTACACGCAACCCTCGGAAGTCTTCGAAAGACTTGTGTGAGCTAGGGAAGAAGCAGCCCTTACTTTTTTTTTTACCATGCACGAGACCGATGACCATGCGAGGCTTTGAACCCTCGACCCTTCGCTACAAAGGCGAACGTTCTACCAGCACGGCTACCACTGTCCATACAGAAGATAATATATAGATTGGACAGTTGTACTTATTTATTCAATGTATTTTCATATATCTGTCAGTAAACCCACCTTAACCAATAAACTTGGTGCATATTCAGTTCCTCAAATAAACAATTTAAGAAAAAGTTGAGAAATCGCTTTTTAATCGTAAAATTGATCTTGAGTTATGTAAGGATATTTTATTCAAAACTTGAGTTTATGTACTTAAGATGTTTGTTACTTCTAGATGGGTTATGATTCTAATCAATCTTTCTTGATGTTTTGTAAGTAAAATATTTTAAATTCATCTCAAATTTCACAGTAACGAACGAAAGGTTGAATTTAATTCTAACATTATACAACTAGATTTTTTACTGGTCGATAGAATGAATACACGTGGTGGGTAGTAGGAAACGGTGTTGAATTCGGTCGGTGAAGGGTACCTAAAAAAAATTGAATTTACGGATTGTTCAAAGTTTTATCAAAGTAAACTCAAACCTATAAATTCATGGCTTATTCTAAAACATCGGCCAGAACTTTTAAAATAGAGAAAAAAATTATTAACTCAGTTTTCTTGCAATCTGTCCTTGATTTTTATATTTAGCTACACCCAAGTCTTAAGAGTTCGGTGAAAGGTACGTTTACCTCATTGAACCTTGCTCTACCCCGGCATTCAATTCCATTTCCTCGGAATTTTCTGTTATTTTCACTAATTTATTCAGTTTCTCTTCAAGGAATTTTAAATTAACAGTATCAAAAGAAGCAGTTGTAAAAAAAATAAACATGCACCTTTCTTACCCTCGTCTAGAAATTAATATATTTTTCATGTAAATTCGAATGTTGCTAATTCAGTTGACTTTTCTGACCTATAACCATATTGGCAGTTGGTGAATATTACTATCATTAATATCATCAGGCACTAAAGTTATATCGAAATAAATACGATATTATTAAATATACAAGTAGCAACATATGGTAAATGAATTATTTCGAAAAATGTTCACTTCATAGAATCTTTACTTCTGATGGGAATAGATGTGATCGTGAATAATTATGGCACATAACTCGAGTTGTAGGGCGTTGTAGTCGTGTGTAATAAGGTTCTTTCAATTTTTTTTTACGTAATATACTATTATTTGCATATTTTTAGGAATTCGTCAAGTTCATGATGGCTTTCAATGCTCCAGGTGCAGTAAAATATATGGTTATCGAAGGAATGCCTACAGGCATGTCAAATATGAGTGTGGGGTCCCACCAATGTTTCCATGTAACTTTTGTGATAAGCGATGTTATCATAAAAACGACATTAGGAATCACATGAGTCGTGTGCATTATAAGGAACTCAAATACCTCCAGAATTGCTGAAATTACAAAATATTACGTTTTTTAGTTTTATAATTTCATTTATAGAAACACACTTGGAATTACTGACATCAGTAAATAAACTGTTCGATACAGTTTTTTATTTATTTTTTGTTCAACACTTGTAATTTGTTGATTTTATTTAAAATATGAACAAGATGTTCATAAAATCAGATGTGGAATCATCTGCGACTGAAAGACAAACGTCGCTAATTTCCATCGTTCGAGGTAACCTCTTTTGGAAGGTTTTCATGATGAAAAGGGAAACATTCCCAAATGAAAATTGAACCAAACATGACTCCTCCGGAAATGGAAAAAACTACAATAAAAATGAAGTTACTGTTTTGTAATATGTAACATCAGGAAACAACTACTTCCTTGGCTAAAGCCACGATGGACATCTGATAGATATTGTGAAAAAATCCTATATAACTTGAAAGAAAAAATCCTCAGTGAAAATTTGCAGTTTCATTCAGAGAGACAGAAAAGAAGTTCTTTTTGTTATATCTAACAGAAAAAAACTACTTCCCCGGCTAAGCCACGCTGGACATTGAACTAGATAGATGAGCTTTATTGTCTAAAATCTACATTTTGTCGAATATTTCCATCGTATGTTAAAAATCCCATATGAAACGGGACATTTTCGATCAATTACAGCGAAAAATTCCCGGCGGGACATTTTCAGGCTGAAAATTACCCGGTAGGTATCGAAAATTACCCGCTCGGTCCGTGTATCTATAGTAACGATTGTTAAAATGTACATTTGTCATCTTGACAGGCATAAATACTGAATTTTAAACTCCGGAAATATTCTATCGAATTATACTCGTGCATCAAAATAAACCTGATAATTTGCCATTCAAGCATGTTGTCAGTAAAAAAACTGCATTCGGTTATTTTCATATTTTGCTAAATATTTCGACAAAATATGAAAATAAACTCATGCGGTTTTTAGACAACATGCTTTACTCCCGATAAAGTACAATCAATTCCGTTTATACATTTCTTTATACATTAAAAAAATTCAACATGATGATGTTATACTTAAAACATTCACATTCATGTATAAAAAGTCACACGGTAAAATATATAACAAATAAATTCGTACTAAAAAAAAATCAACATCATCTTATACTTAAAACATTCACATTTATGTATTAAAAGTAACACGGTAAAATATTTAACAAATAAATTCGTACTATGTACACATTAATAATTTACGAACAATAATAACAAAACGCATTGAAATCATGAATAAATTGCTCTCCGCATATCACAGTTCATAGAAAGACTAAAACTCATATGCCAAGTTTTTATCTAGAGAGTAGAAGCATTTTTCCATGAGAAGTTTCTTGGCATATTTTCTCAATTGCTTTAAATTATTTATCTCTGTTATCACCTTGGGTAAATGATTGTAAAGGACCCCCGCAAACTCCTTATGAAATTTGGGTCCCAGTGGATTTTTTTGAATTTTTGGTATGATGTATTCCATGTAATTCTCAACCAATGTTACCATTGCGCCAACCCAAAAAAAAGAACAGTTTTGCTGCTAGGGGGCGTTGAAATCACCCCTTGCGCAGATTAGACTATTTATTTTTGAACCCGGTAATAATATTTTCACTTGTTTCATTATTGCTAATGTTGCACAAAATTGTGCAGTTTTATAAAAAAAAATCGTACCCCTCCCCTTTTCCCCCCAACTCCTATTACGAAACGCATAAAAAATATTTCTCGAGTGCCTTTAAATGAATCGTCGAATTTTTAAATATGCCTAAATGAGGGAAATAGCAATTTCTTATGATTATTCCCCCACCCCCCAAATAACATAAAACGAAAAATTTTCTGTGGATTTTTCTGAATTTTTGATATGATGCAGTTCAAGTTATTTTGAATAGAAATGAATTAGGTGACAAACCCAAAAATGAATAGTTTTGATGCTAGGGGGCGTTGAAATCATACCTTGCTCAGAATGGACTATACATTATTATAGGCGGAAATAATACCTCTACGTATTTTAGTTTAGATTACGCTGATCAATTATGTAATTTTTTATAAATTGAAAATCTTAAAACCCCCTTACCCCCTATCCCTATTTTAAAATACGAAAAAAATTAATTCCCGACTGCTTGTAAATGCTTTATCAAAATAAATGTTTTAATCAGCTAAAATTGAGGAAATCGTACAGTTGTTTAATTTCACCTTTCATTTCCTTCAGAAAAATATTGGTGGAGTTCGCTGACCACTTAGTAGGGCGTAGTTCATGATTCTTTAATATCAATTAATTGGGCGAATATCTTGAAAATAAATAAAAATTAGACATCCACAATTTGAATTTGAGGTGGTGCCTGAATTAATCTTTTTCTTGTTTTGAAATAGGAGTTGGCGGTAAGATTTTCAATTTATAAAAATTTACACAATTGTTTGGCATAAAATAAAACAAAATACGTAGAGATATTGTTTCCGCCTATAATAATGATTAGTCTATTCTGAGCAAGGTATGATTTCGACGCCCCCTATCATCAAAACTATTCATTTTTAGGGTTTGTCACCCGATTTATTTCTATTCAAAATAACTTGAACTGTATCATATCAAAAATTCAGAAAATTCCAACGAATTTTTTTCGTTTTTTGTCATCTGGGGGGTGGGGGGATAATCATAAAAAAGTGTTATTTCCCTTATTTAGACATATTCAAACATTCGACTATACATTTGAAGGCACTCGAGAATTTTTTTTTTGCGTTTCGTAATAGCAGTTGTGGGAAAAGGGGAGGGGGTAAGATTTATTTTTATAAAACAGCAGGCTATTGTGCAACATTAGCAATAATGGAACAAGTGAAAATATTGTTACCGGGTTCAAAAATAAATAGTCCAATCTGCGCAAGGGGTGATTTCAACGCCCCTAGCAGCAACACTGTTAATTTTTTTGGGTTGGCGCAATGGTAACATTGGTTGCGAATTGCATGGACTACATCATACCAAAAATTCAAAAAAATCCACCAAGACCCAAATACCATAAGGAGTTTGCGGGGTCCTTTGTTTGCTCCTGGGAAACGGAAGAACAAGTTTCTTCTCCTGACGAGTGTGCCTTTCTACATGGGCATTCACGAGCCTAACTTTGTATTTGTGTAACAGATAGACTGTCTCTAGAATGAATAATTCAAATAGGGTTAAAATTTTGTATCTGGAAAAAATAGGCCTACATGATTCTTTAAATATAACACGCAGAGCTCGTTTCTGTAAAACTAATATACTTTGCAAGAGAAGGCTACAAGTACCCCAGAATGGAATTCCACACCGTAGTGGGACTCAAAAAATGAGTGGTAGGCAGTGAGTGAGGCTGAAAGTCCAAGTTCACGGGAGATAACATTAATAACATAACAACCTGAAGACAACTTTTTTCTGAGAGATGTTATGTGAGTCTCAAACTTTAAACTGCTATCAATGTGTAAGCCAAGGAATTTCGTAACAAGTTTACAGGTAATAGTTTGTGACTCTAATGGTACTTGTTCTAAGTCCCACTTATTGGGTTGATTTTCGGAACATTTAGAGTTAGCAAATTTGCATTACACCAATTTTTGATTTTCTTTATTTCTTCGGGGATGGATTGGACTAGAGCAATACGATCTTCTTTGTACCAATAAACTGTAGTATCTGCAAACTGCGTAAAGTTACCAGAGATATCAAGGCTAGCCATATCGTTGATATAAATTAAAAATAGAATGGGGCCCAATACTGACCCTTGGGGTACTCCACTCACAATGGTTTTTTTCTCAGAACTGTTTTCTCCCATTTTTATTCTCTGATTCCGACCAATAAGGTATGATCTGAACCAATCTAAAGCTGTACCTCGGAAACCATAATGATTAAGTTTCCGCAACAGAACTTCATGACTCACACAGTCAAACGCTTTGGAAAGGTCAAGAAAAACTGCTGCAGCTGCTCCTTTTCATTTAGGTTCTTGTAGATTCTTTCAAGAAAGTCGAAAATGGCGTCTCCTGTGCTTTTTTTATTTCGAAATCCGAACTGTTCTCTAGCCAATATATTGTGTCTCTCCAAAAAAGCCATAACTCTACATTTAACAAGCTTCTAGATGATTTTAGATAATATTTATAAGATAGATATTGGTCTGAAGTTGTTGGGGTCATGAATAGCTCCTCCTTTGTGAAGAGGTATCACTTTTGCAGTCTTTAAGCTGGATGGGAAGACACCTGTTGCAATAGAAATATTTATAGCCGTTACCAAAGCACTACCAAAACTACCAAAGAAGGTAATTGTGTTTTTTATGTCGTTGATTACTGACTTCAGCTCAGTTAAATCGGTCTTGTACAAATACAGAGAATTACTCGGAGAAATCAATCTGTATATTATCAAGTGGATCAAACGTTGGAACGACATTCTGTTTTAATTGAACGGCTATTGAGCAGTAAAATTCGTTCAATAAAATGAGATCTATTTTCCAATTCTGGTCGTACAACTCATTGGTTATTTTCCACATCTCTCTCGATTTGTTGTCGCTATGGAATTTTCTAACATTATGCAGGCAACGTAAGTTACTTGATGTTTCAAGCATTATGTGACCCAGGGATTAGATCGAATATCTATCCATCATACAATTTAAATACGGAAAGTACTAAATGTGACACATCACTGAAAAGGTAATTTTATAAGAAATTCAGCCATGTGAGTTTTCGCCACGTAACTTTTGATTTTTGCGCCCTCTTGCGGGAAAACAACTGTTTTGAAAGTTAATTCATGAAAATTGAAATAATGGACATTGTATTAACTCAAATATTGGAAAACTTTGCATGGAAAAAAAACCATTTGGACGGTTTCACCGATACTACTTTTCGATATAAAAAATATGGTGATTGCTCGACAGGGGGCGCGAGGGGGCATATCAACTCAAAATTTTTAAATGGCATGGGGGGTCAGGTGTCACATCGTTGAAAAGAGAATTCAATTCTCCTCACAACTATCTAATTTTTTTTGAAATTTGTTAATATTTTTTTTTCAATTAAAATTCGAAATATCAAATATAAAAGCGGATCTGAAAACTACACATACCTCGATAAATTTGAACGATTTGTTGTGGAATAATGAAACCAAAAACATTTCGAAGGGTATTACCGATACTACTTTTTGAAAGAAGAAACATTGCAATTACTCTACAGATGACGCTGGGGGCACATCAATTCGAAAATTTCGGAAGGCATAAAAATCGAAATTGGAAAAAAAATTCCTCAACAAACTTCAAAATAATTCAGATGGTTGTGAAGAGAATTGAATTTTCTTTTCAACGATGTGACACTTGACCCCCCATGCCATTTAAAATTTTTGAGTTGATCTACCCCCCCCCCCCCGCGACCCCTGTCGAGCAATATTTTAGTTAGTATTTACAAATTAAGAAGCTACGGCAGTTTTCGTTTCAAGCTACTTTCGGAGATATTAAAAAGATCCACTTGAATTTCATTAGTATTCGATATAATTCTGGATAATGTTTTCTATAATTGCATCTGTGGAAATCAACTGCAAAAGTCTGAGAGTTACTATAGATGGAACATGTAGGCCAATTAAGGACAGGAGGTGTGGACAATCAACATTATACTCGTAGTTCAAAATCTTATGCAGAAATCTAATGTCTGCATGAACTCTACGAATGGTCAGTTTCTCTATTTTTGTTGTAGTGTGGACTTCTCTCAGTGAGTTTTCATTTATAGGGTAAATGTCTCAAAAATTTGTTTTCTCTAAATTATTTATATGGATTTCATATGTTGATGATCATATACACATGAGCAATACTCCAATATTGATCTAACCAAAGAATAATAAAGGGTTTTTATGGAATTATCATCAGTGAATTCTCTTGTGGTCCTGCAGACAAAGCCCAGCATTTTTGTCGCTTTATTGACAACCTGCTCAAAGTAGCGCTGGTAGTCAATTTTGGGGTCGAAAAGAACGCCGAGGTCCTGAACAAAGTTTGCCCTTATGAGAGGTTCACCATCAATATTATACCAAAAGACATAACATTGCATTTTTTAACGTTCAACTCCATGTAATTTTCAGAGCACCATTTGACAATTGAAGTGAGTTCCTTTTGAACATTCTCACAATCTTGTTTGTTGTTAACATGGCTAAAGATTTTAAGATCATCTGCAAACAGCAAAAATTTAGAATGTTCAATTACTCCTTAAGGATCATCGATGAATATATATTCAACAAAATGGGACCTAGGAGGCTTCCTTGTGGTACTCCTGAAGTGTCGTTAATCTCCTCCGATGTGAAACACTTGACTTTCACATATTGATATCTGTCTCGAAGATAGCTTGCGAACCAGTTCAGTGAAAATATCGCTTTTGACGACATTCGGTAATAAAACGTTGACGTAAGTCTTCTAAAGAACCTTGTAGAGTGGCGTATATTTAACTCTTCAAATGGCCCCACAAAAAACAATCTATAGAAATAAACTAAAAAATAGGGAAGGTGGGGGCATTCTATGAATCCTCTTCTTCTAATCCATTGTCTATGAAATCTTTAATTCAGGTTCTGACAAACCGCTACTGTAAAATGTGGTGGAGCTCCGTCCTGTTGGAATGTTAGGTGATCTTCAAGGTATCAGTTATAGTTTTCTATTATGTCTGTCAACGTTGGATCAACGGTATCTTCGACTAATTCCAGATAAATATCTCCAGTCAAATTACCTGGTGAGAAATGGACCAGTGAAACGATGAAATACTCATCTAGGAGTGGAAGTGTGTGGTAAAGGGTAAAATACAACATTTTCTCATTCAGTGACATCAAAGGCGTCCAGTTTCACATTTTCAACAAAATCTGGTAATAAAACATCCATCTTCTCCTTCCTGAAAACGATGCTAAAAAAGAAATTGGTAGTTGTCTTCATACATGTGTCCTACTATTCAATGTTGCATCGGAGATCAATATTTAGCATTGTATGGTTCCCATGAAACAAAAATTTTGATTTGACTGCTCTCTTTCAATATTTTATCTTGAAAGGATATTTGAAATTGGATGTCTCGAATAAGGGTTATTGGTGACCAACAACTAAACGCAGCTTTGTCGCTATTTAGATAAATGAATAAATAAATAAATGAATATATTTATCCACACACATTACAATTTACAATCCGACATTTCAATACAATGATATATAATACAGCATACAATAAACACGAACAACGACGGACTATTGAAACAATGTAACATTATAATAAATAGATTGGGAAAAATATAATATAGGGTGAATAAATATACTCGGTAAGTGGATACTTGTTCCGAGAAAATATAAAAATATAAGATATGTTACAAAATCATGTTAAAATATAAAATACATAGAGAAAGATTTGCAATGTTAAATATTGGTAATTAATAGTAGACAATAGATTATTATTGATCATACAATTCTGTAGATTATAAAATATACTATAGTTCCATCACTAAAGCATAGCTTGTATGTGACGAAAAAAAAACAAAGTTCAATGATAAATAAGATATTGTGGTGCCGAAAGTGGCAACCTATGAAGATATAGTTATGAACTAAAATGGTTTTGAGTAATAATAATATGATGTAATGTAATATAACGTGTATTTATGAATATAGCAAGTTATGCAGATCAGAACGCGGTTTAGCTAATATGTGTATTTGTAGTTGTTTTTTAAATGAATTTGGGTTTGTTTAATTTTTCAGTTCTGAAGGTAGAGCATTATACCGCTTTAAGCTGACATATTCGTGACTCTTTTGTCCGATAACCTTGTTCATCATAGGTACTCTGATGGTATGTTCCCTATTTCTGGTGTAATAATCATGGTCCATTTTTTGTAGTTTGCGCCTTGTTTTATGTTTTCTAATTAAGCTAGTAAGGACATATAGTTGTACTGGATCGAACACTCCTGTTTCTTTGAAAAGGGCGTCAGAGGAGTAGGTTTGTATTTTCTTGAAAATAACCTTAATCAAGCGTTTTTATGTTATAGTTAATTTATTCATAATTGTCCTACCTGCAGATCCCCATGCTGCAATTCCGTAGGAAATATGCGACTGAATTAGAGCAGCGTACAATATTTTCAACGATTTTTCGTCTAATATGTCCCTTAATAATTTGAAGCGATATATCAGGAACCTTAACTTCTTTATAACATAGTTTATATGATCACTCCATTTGAGGTTGTTGTCTATGATTATTCCTAGGTACTTCATATATGTCACAGGTGTAATGGTAAACGACTCAGATATATTCAGGTTTTGAAAAGAAGGAGAATTACGTACGGTAGTGAATATTGGCAAGTAATATGTTTTGCTAATATTCACTGTTAGTAGTTTGTGAGAAAACCATTCCTTTATGTTAAGAAGGTATTTTTCCACTTTGATTTTCAGGGTGGCCCATGAGGAATCTCGTAAAAAATGGCTGTGTCATCGGCATACGTGAAAATTTCCCCCGTAGTAGGAATGTGAAACAAATCACTTAAATAAATGTTAAATTATATGGGTCCCAGAATGGTGCCTTGAGGGACTCCGTATTCAATTGTTTCAAAATCACTTATACAGTTATCTATTTTCACACACTGCTGTCTACTCGAAAGATAACGACTGAACAATTCTAACGCAGTTCCTCGAATTCCTAAATCTTTTAGAGACTTCAAAAGGAGTGGGTGACTTACCGTGTCGAAGGCATTCGATAGGTCTATGAACACACAAAGTGCTGATTTATCATTGTCCAGAGAGGAATACATTTTCGAAGTAAGATCTAAGATCGCATCCTGCGTTGAAATTCCATTACGAAAACCGTATCGTCTGTTTGGGAGAACATTATTTTTTTCCAAATACGCTTCTAATCTCGATTTCATAATTTTTTCGACGATTTTTGCTAATGCCTGTAATTTACTAATTCCTCCTTGTTTCCAAGGGAATATGCCCTCGCGTTGGTACCTGTTTATTAGATATGATAACGGTTCTATAATATGAGGAAAAACTTGTTTGAGTAACTCTGCTTTCACACCGTCTATCCCTACTGATTTTTTGTTTTTCAAAGATTGTATTACAGTTTTTACATAATTTTGATCAGTTGGGAAGAGGAACATTGAACACGCTGTCTTCAGCTTTTGTTTTGGCTTTTCATATAATGGATTCCGTAATATTTCATTTGCTAGAACTTTGCCCATAGTGTTTATTGAAAGCCTCAGCAATTTTGAGCCTATCATCTGTTTGTTGCCCGTCTAATTTTATTTGTGTTACTTTTGTCGCGACTTTTTTCCTACAGATATCACTCACAGTTTCCCACGGTTTTGTATTATCTGATGAGTTTTGCGTGATTTGAGACCGATAGTAATTTATTTTTGCGTTTTTTATCAAATTGTTAAGTTTGTTCCTGTACTGCTTATAATTTTTCTTCAAAGTATCATTATTGGGGTTCTTGAGTGTCTTTTCAAACATTTTATCTCGAGTATTCATCGACTGTTGGTGATCCAAACTTTTCGTTTCTTGAGTTTCCTTTTATTTCTGTCGTACAATCAGTGATACTAGTGCTTAAGATGTTCAAAAAAGTGCTTGTTGGGCGTACTGTGTCAGGTATTTCAGTAATTTCTTCCCATTATTATTAATTTTTTCAGTAGCCTTTGTATTTCCTTTATATATTATTTGTAGAAATGTGCTATAGTGATCTGTTAGTTTAGTTTTTATTACGATAGGTAATAGTAGGTCAGTATCAGTTTTGGTTCTGATGAAGATACGATCTATACGCGATTTTGTAGTTTCGGTTACCCTTGTATAATCATTTATTAGTGAAAGAAATTCCGATTCACTCAAGACGTTCAAATATTCTAATACTGAAATGTCGAGGGATTCATCTAAGATGTCGATGTTTATGTCACCTAGAAAAATAAAATATTCGGATTTTTTTATCACAATTAGTGAGGAAGGTTTTCAAAGAGTTTATAAATTCCAACGAACTGTAGGGTGGTTTTTTGTACATAGCGATTATGTCGATTTTTTTGCCGTGGAAATTTATTTTGGTGTAAATTAGTTTATTTTCAATATTGAATTCGACTATTTCAAAGCAATAGTCGAGTTCTGTTTTTATAAACCTAATTGTGCCATCGTTTTGATTGTACATACCCTCGTTGTATATTTTACTATAGCCGCTAATATTATATAGATCGGCATCGACTATCTGCCTTGTTTCTGTGAAAACAATTACTTCTGGTTCATAGGATAATTGCTTGAGGTAGCATAAATATTGGTCAAAATTTGTATGTGTACTTCTTATGTTGTTGTGTAATATTTTAAAATTTATTCGGTCACCGTTAATTTTTATAATCTCATTACATTCGTTGAAGTTCGATAGTGTTTCAGTTTTAATGTTATTTACTTCGAAGTTTTTCACATATTTTTCCATCTTCTGTAATTATGTTTTGAGATATTCAAGTATATAAAAAGTAAAATGTAGTTATCTCCTCACGTTCCGATTGAAACAACATTAAATTCACAAATATTACATACTTCTACTAAGATGAAGAAAGAAAATATTAATTCAAAATAAATAACCTGATTACTTCATTACATATAATACAAATTGGAAGAAAAAAAATATATGTCAAAAAAAAATATTCTGCCGTCTTTGGTTTCTCAGGTTTCTGAAACTGGTAGATGGGTATGGGCACTTCTTTTAGCGGTTTTCTTCTTATCTTCATCTCGTGTTTCCTTATTCTGTACGGTACCCAAGCTCTTTTCGGTTGCAGGTGTATCTTCTTCACTTTCTTCTATTTCTCTTGGTGATGGTGTTGAGGCTTCACTTGCTGTTTTTCTTTCGGGGGGTGGGGAGAAAAATATGTCTTCCTGGCTTTGTTTCTTCGCGTTTTTGATTTCTGCAGCAGAATAAGCTTCTCCTTCCACTATTAGCTTATTTCTCCTTATTGTGGCAGTTTTGTCGTTTGATTTGGCCTCTTTCAATCCGCTCACAAAAATGTTTTTTGTCTTTCAATTCTACTTTCGTTAGGTCTTCGGTAATGACAACTTTAGTTCCTCTCAGTTTCGATCTCTGTTTGAAAACTTCTTGTCTTTTAATATGCTAGCAAAATGACACAAGTACTGGTCTATTGTGTCCAGTTTATTTTCCTAGTCTGAAAATATTATTGATATCTGCTCTTGATATGTTTACCTGCAGTTTTTCTGTTGCAAGTTCAGAAATTATTGTCATCAGTGCCTCTTGATTTCCGTTTTCTTTCTCTTCTATGCAATATAGAACTAGATTGTTCAATTTTATCTTCTTTTCGGTTTTGGAAATTTTTTCTTTCAGTGATGCGTTTTCTTCTTCGAGCAGGTTTACTTTATCTTTGATTACTTCTACTTCTTTCTGTACCACCGAAGACCAATTTCTTGTTTCTTCTAGGATCTCAATTCTTCTACCAAGATTTTCGTTCACATTTCTCAAGAGTAAGTATACATCTTTTATTGACACTTCATCTTTGCTTTCCATAGCAACTCCACAACGTCCTCACCTCGTATGTACAGTCTGTGATTGGATAAAAAAAAACGTTATCTTTTACTGTATTTATGCTTTTTGTGGGTTGAGAGATAGCCTGTGATTTATTTATGTTTATGTATTTTGGTTGATAATGTAACAACTATCTGAGAAAGTTTTCAGGTGATTATATGATTTTCAGAAGGCCCATCAGTTTACGAGCATTTTGATATAATTCTTGACTTACTTCTTAGGTTTTTTCTTGCATTATTTCACTTAATTGCCGGGAGCTCACACCACACCACACACAGCATGCTAGATTCGATTCGATTTTCGTTCATACCTTTGATTTATGTGGCTAGAATTCAATTTAGCAGATGATCCTATTGTAGTTTGTTTATTTCGTCCTTTCATTTAGGCAACACAATATGCCACTTCCTTCTATCACGTCTGGGTACTTCTCTGTGATTTTCAATCAGTAACCCACACCCCTAAATACTTTGAGATTTAGTGCAATTTCTGCCTTCCACATTCTGAAAATGAAAAAATTCAAATTCAAGGAAATCTATACAAGTGTAGAATCAGTTTATCCTGGTAAGTTGGTGCATTTATAAAAACCATTTCAAGAAGTGAATTTTCTCCCCAAAGTCAAACTTCTGAACCATGAATTACTCCTAAATTTCTACAACACAAATTAAATATCACCCAAATAGTATCACCCGAATAGTTTTAGTCATTTTCATTTTTTGGAATTTTAAATAAAAACTTTGTTGTATGGCTTACCCAAATTGTTTCTAAGTCTTTCCACATTCATCATCAGTTCAGAATTTTCAATAGCTGAAGTTATACATAACTTCACAAATGTTTGCTTACAACATTATTATTTCTGGACTGATCTAAGCATTTAACTTTTATTCGACAATGTTAGTCATTTCAAAAGAATTTTAAATTGTTAATTTGTGATTTTCTCTTTTCAGTGAAATGCAATGCGGCAATACCTTGTCCAAGATGCGACAAAATATTCAAAAACAAATGGTCCCTGACCACGCATCTCAAGATACAATGCGGTGTTGAAGCGAAATACAAATGCAATTTCTGCTCTAAATTGTTCAAGAGATCTGATAATATGAGGCGGCATATTCGTCAGATCCATACTGAAGACGGAGTCGGGATGAATGAAATATTCCCTAGTAGTTTGTTTGGCATCAAGAAAACGTAATGAATATTCGGAGTAAAATCTGTACTTTTTGTCAGAGAACCTCAATTTTTCTGTTATAAAATTCACAATCTAATACATTTAATACAGAAAGAAAGGTTGATTCATTTGTTATTTCCGAAACATTGCAGTGCCCATCTGTGAATTGGAACTGTGAAGTACCAAAGAAATAAAATCATAAATATTTATGGTGTTATTAATAATAGAGATTTATTGAAAAATGTTGAGTTCCAATGTTCACCAAAAACTGTCTTCGTCATTTGTTTCGTGGTTCTTCTCAAAGTTGAAATACTAAAATAGACCGAACTGTAAATAAAAATAAGAGGCTCTTTTCTTCGCCAATGCAAAATTGCTTTTTTGATTTTTTTTTAAACAAGAAATGGTGAAAAAATCCCATTTTTTTTTTGTTTTTTGCGAATATCTCAAAAAGCATTGGAGGAATCGTTAATAGTCGATAGTACTTTTCTAGAGAATTATAAAACCTACGACCAGATCGTTGCATTTTTCACTGAGAAAATCCGGGAAAACCTCGAAAAAGAGACCATTTTTCAAAATTTCATAATTTTTTATAAATCTGAAGCTGGACAATATTACGGAAGCTGATAGATAATAATATGTGGTTCAACTGAGCGCAAGATGGTTTCTGTCCGATGTGTAGTTTTAGCATATCATTCTAAATGGTCAAATAAAAAACCACTTTGTAGGTTTTAAAATTCTCTACAAAAGATGGGTGGACTTGAAAATGATTCGTCCAATACTTTTTAGGATATTCGCAAAAAAATAAAAAAGTTGTAATTTTTTTCGCTATTTCTGTTTCAAAAATGACCCCGCACTATCCTTTTGGAAAATGCCATTCGGTTAAATTTCCTGAATTTTCGGTATGTTTTAGATTTTGACTTCCTCGGCAAAAGTATCCTTAGGTACAAAAAAATCGGCCTACTAGTTTTGGAGATGTTAGATGTTAGGGTGGGGAGAGGACCTGGCCCCTTGGCCTAATCCACAGCGACCTTTTCAGATCTATTGTGGAGGCTCCAATTGCTTATAGCACATCATCTAGCTTCGTCCATTTTATCAGACTGAGCAAATTTGATTATGGCCTCTCGAGATAGCTTTCCGCTCTTGGTTTTTCATTTCCAAGTTGTAGAAACCGCACCCTTGCTAGTCCTTCGCACTGGCACATTACATATATTGCGTTTTCCTCTTCTTCCTGGCAGAACTTGCAGATTGCTTCTTCCGCCAGACCTATAATATTCATATGTCTGTTAAGCCTACAGTGTCCTGTCAGCAGACCTACTATTTGTCTGACGATCCTCCTTTTGTAGCTGAGGAGGTCCGTCGTGAATTTTGGCGAGCGTCTTTTGATGAACCTGGCCTGTCTCAATCCTGGTCGAGTTTCCCACCACTTTTGAGATTTGTTTTGTACCTACTGTTTAATGTGGTCTTTTGTGGTGGATTTTGCTACGCCGCAGAAGGGTTCCGGTCCAAAGAGCGCTACCGAAGAGCCTTCTCTGGCTAGTGTATCGGCCCGCTCATTGCCCAGGTGTCCCTCGTGGCCCGGAACCCAAGCTAGTGTCACATTGTTACGACTACCCAGCTAGGTCAGATCACGCAAACAGTCCCACACCAGTCTTAATTTGACTTGGTGGAAACCGATTGCCTTGAGCGCAGCTTGACTGTCGGAGTAGATGGCCACTGTTTTATTCCTTATCTCTCGTCTCAGTATTTCTCCGACACAGTGTTCTATAGCCGTTACCTCTGCCTACTGTGGCGTGTTTTTCAAGGCTAAGCTGGATGTTAATCCTTGGCTTTGCCCCATAAACTCCAGCGCCGACTCCGTTATCTGTCTTTGACCCGTCTGTGTACCAGACCGATCTTGCATTCACGGGCCGCCCTTTCTCCCAGTCCTTTCTGTCTGGTATCAGTATTTTGAAGTTCTTTTTGAAGCTATATTTGGGAACCATCGCGTCCGTAGGCATTCCCATTACTGGGTCTGCCCTCAGTCCCTCATGTAGTTTCCGGTAATCAGCTCCGTGCTTCTGGCTTATTGGAGCTCGACCCTGCATTAGTCTGTGTGTCACGAACCTTGCTTCTCCTTGGACGTATATGTGTAGTGGTGGCAGGTCCAGTATGACCTCCATAGCAGCCGTCGGAGTTGTCCTCATGGCCCCTGTCACCCTCAGGCATGCCTGCCTCTGGATGCCATTTGATAGCCTAATGATCCCCGTCTGCTGTGCTTTTGTCCACCACACCACCGACCCGTAGGTTATCATGGGTCCCACGACCATTGTGTATTACCATAGGGTCATTTTAGGGTTGAGCCCCCAGTTTTTTTCGCACATTCTGCTACATATTCCGATTGTAATGGTTGCTTTATGCGCGATTTTTTGGACGTGAGAGTTCCAAATTAGTCTTTGGTCGAAAGTTACTCCAAGGTACTTGGCCTCTTTACCAAACGGGATCTCTACATCGTTCAGCATTGATGGTTTCAGGCCTACCAGTATTCTTTTATTTGTGAAAATTGCCACGGAAGTTTTTTGTGCATTAATGAAGACTCTTCTCTGCACCACCTGTCAACGATGTTTAGAGCGCTTTGCGTGCGCTCCGAGACTATACTTGGAAATCGTCTTCTCTCGACTATTACCAGGTCGTCTGCGTATCCTAGGCAATAGTGGCCTTCTGCAGACAGTTTTGTAACGAGGCCGTCTACTAGAGTGGCCCACATTAGTGGCGATAGTACTCCGCCCTGTGGGCACCCTCTATTGACTTTGGCTTCTATGGTTGCCTCGCCCAGGGTGGACGTAATGGTCCTATTTTCTAGGCTGGCTTGGATCCATTGACTTATTGTGGGAGGAACTCCTCCCCTCGTCAGTGCATTTGTCAAGGATATAGTGGATACGTTATTGAAAGCTCTTTCTATATCCAGAAAGGTGGCTATTGCTAGTTCTTTGTCTTCAAGTGACTTTGAAAGTAGCCTGGTGAGATCATCCAACGCCAAGTCGGTTGATCTTCCTGGTTGGTATGCGTATTGACGTTCACTCAGGGGTTGGGCCTTGAGAGTGTCGTCTCTAATGTACCTATCTATCAATTGACCAGATCGTTGCATTTTTCACTGAGAAAATCCGGGAAAACCTCGAAAAAGAGACCAGTTTTCAAAATTTCATAATTTTTCATAAATCTGAAGCTGGACAATATTACGAAAACTGGTGGTTCAACTGTGGTTCAACTGTGCGCAAGATGGTTTCTTTCCGATGTGTAGTTTTTGCAAATCATTCTAAATGGTCGAATAAAAAACCACTTTGTAGGTTTTACAATTCTCTACAAAAGTTGGATGGACTTCAAAATGATTCGTCCAATACTTTTTAGGATATTCGCAGAAAAACTAAAAAGTTGTAAATTGTTTCACTATTTCTGTTTAAAAAATGACCCCGCACTATCCTTATGGAAAATGCCTTTCGGTTAAGTTTCCTGAATTTTCGGTATGTTTTAGATTTTGACTTCCTCGGCAAAAGTATCCTTGGGTACAAAAAAATCGGCCTACTAGTTTTGGAGATACAGGGTGTCAAATATAAAAAGTGAAGCTTATGCTCAGAATTTTTAACAATTCCGGGTATTGACAAAACGCCTATTTATTCTGAAAATACCATGCCTCAATAATGGTACAATGTCAGCTTGATCTCCTTTTCATCACACTTTTTCGTTTTGTGCTCCGTGCTCTACAACAGGGTGAACAAAGAAAAATCCAATTCGATTAATTGCAATCCAACTAGTGTGAGTTCTCTAATGAGAATTAAACATTCAATGTAGCCTGAATGAACTCTCTCAATCTCGATCGAAGGTAACTGAAATATTTTTTTTTATACAGGGTGGTTCAAAAATAGGGGTACGTCAACCCCCCGTTTTTTAGTTCGGATAGGGGGGAGCATGTCATATATACATCAAACATCCTTTAATGGGTAAAACGCCTAATAGTTATTCCATTGTATATAGGGCGAGTAAAGAGAAACGGTCCTAGTTTCCTAGAAAAAAGCTGTATTTTTCAATAAATACCCTGTATTCAGAAAAAGAATCGGTTGATTTTCATGAATTTTTGATTTAATGTACGATTTGAGTAGTCCATGATATTGTTATCAATATCAGCATAGGTCTTCGATCCTCCGGACTCGTTGGTACGGATTTTATTGATACCCCTTATAGATACTCCATCAGAGACCGAAACGTGCTATTTATGAGCAATTCTTCTTGCTGAAGAATATCCGAAATAGATTAGTGCGGTAACTATTTCAATCATGCAATACCTTATATACATGGTGAATGAAATGTTTTTCATTTGAAAGTCCAGTTTCCGAAGAAACTAGAGAAAATTGAAATGTATCAGAAGCAATAACCCTCTCAAGGTTGGGACTTCATGGTTTGATCTAGTTTGCTCTGAAAACGATAAAATAATACGTTTCTGTGAATATTTTGAGGATGCAAATGATATTCTCTTCAAGAAAAAAGATAATTCAATTATATTTTTCTCAATAATATCTTATCAACGGAGAATACATTTGGAATATAAGGGAAACGTCTTTGGCGTATTTTCTCCATACATAGTGGAATAGGCCTACAGAGGAAATCACTATAAGAAAGAACGCACCGGCAACTGTACCTTTGGGGTTGTGTGGAAACGAGTTCATTCATATCACATATTATGACTATCTATAAAATTATGTAAGATTCACCAATTTTTGATGCATTAATTCAAACCACCTGCTTATGTGACATTTTTCAAGTTTTTGAATCTGTCAGTAACAGAATACCATGCACCACTAAAGAAATGTTATTTTTCCTTTTCAGTGCAATTCAATGAATGCTTGTCTAAAAAAAGGTTTATTTATTCATATCCATTAATACTTTTTTATGATAATTATCCAAATACATTTCAAAATTATTTCATTCACAAAATGACCACAAAACAAATATATTTACTATTGCGGTCTATCTTGTAGAATTTTGAAACCCTGCCCAATATCCTCGGTGTTTGCCCAAACAGCTCAAACTTGAGGAACAAAAGACATTATACTATACGTTCAGCTTTGGCAGATTCCTTGAGATCTAATGGAATGGAGGTTCATGAAGAAGTTTCTTGCTTGTCTGACGATGGATCCACTATGAGAGTCGACATTTTTGCATACGATGTTAAAAAAAAGAATGCACTTGCAGTGGATCCAACTATCAGATTTGAAACTGAGGAAAATCAATATATACTCGTTGACGAAGAAACGATGCTAATTTATTAGCTTACCATTCCACATTTTTTGGAAAAGTACAAAGTGAACAAAATAAAACTCATTGGATTACTAGTAGGTGCTCGAGAAACAGTCCCACCTCTATTCCATCAAAATTTTTGTAAATTACGTAAAATTAAAAAAAAATGTTCTGGAAGATATATGGACAAAATGTGTAAAACTTTTTTATGTGATCTTATTTATATTTATTATTATTTTTCATTGATTGATCTGGTATTCTTGATTCTGCAAACGATTTTGAATAGTAAGATGTTTAATAAATCTATGTAATATATATTACATACCTTCACCACTCATTTGTTCATTGTATATCAAGTATCCAGTTCCTAGGATTTCATCGGCTTGATAGGAAAATGTCCCCTATTTTATAGAAATCCCACATATCACAGAAATCATATAAAATTTGTCTCCATTTGAAAGGAATCAGCTTTCAAATAATGTGGAGAATTTGTCACAACCTTGAGAGGGTTATTGCTTCTGATACATTTCAATTTTTTCTAGTTTCTTCGGAAACAGGGCTTTCAAATGAAAAACATTTCATTCACCTTGTATATAAGGTATTGCATGATTGAACTAAGTACCGCACTAATATATCCCGAATATTCTTCAACAAGAAGAAATGCTCAAAAATATCACATTTCGGTCTCCGATGGAGTATATGGGGTATCAATAATATCCGTACAATCAAAAGTATATAGATGACAAACGAGTCCGGAGACCTAGGCTGATATTGATGACAGAATATCGGAATCCTCGAATTGTACATTATATCCAAAAGTCATGGAAATTAACCTATTCTTTTTCGAAATACATGGTATTTATTGAAAAAACAGCATTTTTCTGAAAAACTTGGACCGTTTCCGTTTACTCGACCTGTATAAATGAAATAACTATGCGGCGTTCTCAACATTGAAAGATGTTTGATTTATATATAGCATGCTCTCCCTTATCCGAACTAAAAATCGGGAGGTTGACGTACTATCTTCGAACCACCCTGTATATAAAAAAAAGCAGTTACCGTCGATCGAGATTGAGAGAGTTCATTCAGGCTGAACTGAATCAATTATGAATTCAAAAAGTTGAAAAAATTGATTCTCCTCACGAAGCTGCCAAAAGGAGACATAAAACTAGAAAATACCTAGACCAAAAAGAACATGAAATTGCGCACAGACACAGTCTAGAAACCGTTCCTTGATTGAACTGAAAGGCATTACTTGATGTGAGAAAACTGAGATAATTCCTTGGTTCGTCAACATTATAAGTTTGTTATTCATGTAGTCAATATTATTGCAGTTACATATAATAGTATTCTCCACGATCATCACAGAATTTGCCAATTCTGAAATCAAATTTGATTACAGAATGCTGGAATTCTCTCTCTTGAGATTGAAGAAATATTCTGCAACACCTCTGCCCCCATGCAATTTAAATGTATTTTTGTAATTTCGTTTCAATATGGCGACTTTTTGTTTACAATTTGAATGTCAAAATGACGGTCATATTTGCACAAGTGCGAATATGAGAGTTCATATTCACACTAGTGTGAATATGGAAATCAGTTTTGATGTTCATTTGGAAGTATGAATGGGATGCTCATAATTTCAGTAAATTCAGTCAACTCAGTAGATTCATTCTTTATTCGATTATCAACAATATAGGTAAATGCCTCCTCCGCGGCAGCTTCAATATTACTTAGCACATTATTTTCTGTATCAGAATCACTCATTTTCGTTTGAATTTAATCAGACAGTCCGTCAGGTAATTCAATATGTTTGTATCTATCCATGACAACTGTCAACTGACGGCTATATATCCGGCAGTGTCTCCGCTACCGACTTCCCGGCAACCGAATCGCAACCATCATTCTAGACTCGTGCTATGTAAAGTACTAAGCAATATTAAAATAGTTATTGACCGATGCCCGTATTCAGTGTAATCCATGATTGTATATGAATAAATATTCCAACGAAATTACAAAAAGCCATGTATATAACACATTGCAAAATAGCGGGTTTTTTGCACACGACGTGTTGGACCACTCGCTACGCTCGTGTTCCAATGTTCACGTCTGATGCAAAAAACACGCTCATTTTGCAACTTGTTATATAAATAGCTATTACATTCTCTCTCTTGTGATAGAATAATATTCTCACACTGGTTAGCAATAATAACATTAGCCTTGACGCAGTTGATTGTCATCGTAGTGGCAAAATTTGAGTAAGTGTCAAAATTATTGCTGTCACGTTTCCTATTTTTGATCGTGGAGAAAATATAGTCTGCTACTCGGTTAGAAAGAAAATTCGTGATGCTCGTGGTTCCTCACGCTCGCCTTCAGCTCGCGCTCGGAACTTTCCACTCGCATCGAATTTTCATTCTAACCTTGTTACAGAATATACTATTCCGTTCTTGGGTGATTATAGTATTTTACTTTTGTAGATTTCAAAGCATGTGTGAATTGTGGAAAAAAATATTCCAATATATGTTCCTTATACCAACACATGAAGAAGGATTGTGGTAAGAAAAAGACTTTCAAATGTAGTTACTGTGAACACCGCAGTAAAAGAGCTCACGATATCAAGAAACATTGTCACAATGTTCACCCTGAACTGGAAATTCCCAAAGAGATTTGTTATGTGCAAATGGTTGACGCCCAAGAGGAAGTTTGGTAAAGAGAGAGAGATAAATTTACTTTATTGTCAAAGAAAAAACTTACAAACGTTTAGAAAATTTAAGAGTTTTAATAAGATTGTTGTATATACTAAATATCAAAGTGCATTTAGTCAACATAAACGTGACTTTAGCACAAGCACTGTAATAAACATAAACGTAAAAATAATTTTGTGTGAAACCTATATTATACCAGTTGTAGATTTAAGCATAAATATGAGAATGACAGGTAAATTTTATGGACAGTGTCATTTAAATTATGCTCTTCTTGGGAAAATTTTCACATCATAATATGATGTGATAGAAAACTCGCGTTTCTTTCAAGAAAAAATACCGTTACCAAGGAGTATGTAACGTGATCTGTGGTTACTAACATAAAAAACATGGAACATGTATTCGTTCTTGACAGCTGACATGAATCTTTAGATGCACGCGCATTATGGACATTATTTTCATCGTAAACGTAAAATTATTTTCAAGAGGTAGTTATTGCGCATTTTCTGACATGCAATTAATAATTTTATGTTCATCATTGGCGCGCATACGGGTAATTATCTTTTTTTGTGTTTTGTGTTTTTGGGCAAAAAATAAAACATCTCAATGCGTATTTTTCATTAATTTAATACAATAACATTAAACCCGAAAATAACAGAAAATACACTAATAAATAAATAGGTGCAAAGCTACAACAAATGGTCAAAATGACCTTCCTCAGACGTGATACAAGATTCAACTCTTCTTCTCATTGATTGTTGTATTCGCGCAAGTATTCCTGGTGTATTTCTTATTGTCTCACAGCCAGCTATGATTCGATTCCTCAGGTCTTCAACATTTTGATGGGAGTGGAATAAACTAACGACTTGAGAAAACCCCAAATGCAAAAATCTGGAGGATTTAAATCCGGCGATCGAGCAGGCCAATGTTTCGTACCTCTCCTACCTATCCAATGATTTGGATCTACTGTATATAAGTGATTACTTACATTAATGCCTAAATGGGCTGGTGCACCATCATGCATGAACCATAAGTGTTGTCTCAGCTATAGTGGGATTTCTTCAAGAAGAACAGGTAACTCTTCCTGATGGAAATGAAGGTTACTCGATGTGGGAGGAAATATGGACCGACTTAATGATCATCAATTACCCCAAGCCATACATTTACCGAAAACTGATGCTGAAAATGAGCTTCAAAGATTCCATGTGAATTTTCCTCAGCCCAGAAGTGATCGTTATAGAAATTTCTTATACACTGTCGTCCGAAATTAGCTTCGTCAGTAAACAAAACGCCATTTAAAATATTAGGAATTTGAGCGATTTGATGAAGAATCCAATGGCAAGAAAGTCTCTAGGTAGTAATAACTACCTCTTGAAACCGACCAAATTTTATTTGCATATCTGGACCAGTTTCAGAGCAATAAATAAATAGTCAGTTTTTAAATAAAACGTTAACGTAACTCGGGAAACGAAGCATTAACGGACCAAAGTTATAAAGCAAAATGTCATTATTTTTCCATACAGAAGTAAAGTTTGTCGCACTTATTCACTAACACCCTGTATTTAACCCTTAACTGGTAACGTGCCGTCTATGAGACTGCAGCCACTTTTATTTTCGAGGTTTTTCTGAAACGGATTCGCTTTTCTGCGAATCACGCCACCTAATCTATTAGCTATCGGTGCGCCACCAATCTTCAACTGGGAGTGAATTTGGGTAAACGACGTCTGAGAAATATTTAGTATTCAGTTGAGCACAGTCCGTGAGACGGCAAGTATCAGTTTACGTAAGCATTTCTCGCGACTCAAAGTAATGGCGGGTCCGTCAAAACGGGTACGTTATGATGATGAAGAATATGATGACACTCTTTCATGTTGGTATAACGAGACAAATAGTGACTGCAGTGAAATAGACAATGTTTCGGAGGATGAATTTGAAATTTCCGATCATGACAGTCACAGTGAGTTATCTCAAGGTAGTGATAGTGATGAAAGTGAGGAGGAAGAGGACACAAATCAGGAAACAACAGGGGGAAAGAAATATTTGTATGGAAAAAATCGCTACAGGTGGTGTACAACACAAGTTATACCCACATCTCGTACGCGAAAACACAACAGTATAATGAAAGTGCCAGTTCTAAAAAGAAAAGCTCAAGAACTCGGGGATAAAGCAGATCCATACTCTGTCTGGCAATTACTATTTACTGATAATATGCTACTACATATTATACATTGGACAAATCATAAAATACGTTCAATTCGCACAAAGTACCAGGTGGATTCGAGTAACTTGAGAGATGAGATTGAGATGAGAGCTTTCTTTGGCCTTTTGATATATACCTCTGTGTTCAACTCAAGCCATGAAAATATCAAGACCCTTTTTACAACAGACGGAAGTGGGAGGGACATATTCAGGGCAGTAATGAGTGAAAAACGATTCGCTATAATTTTGTCCGCACTGAGGTTTGACAATCCAGAGGATAGGGATGAAAGGATGAAACAGGACTCATTAGCAGCCATTTCCTTCATATTCAACTCATTCATAAATAATAGCCAAAGTGTATACGGAATGAGTCAGTCAGCAACCGTTGACGAAATGCTCGTAAGCTTTCGAGGCAGTGTTAGATTCAAGATGTATATGCCAAAGAAGCCTTGCAAGTATGGCATCAAAATAATGGCTCTAACGGATGCTAGAAATTCTTATCTTTTCAATGCATACATATATGCAGGAAAATATTCTGATGGGATTGAACTTGATCCTGAATTCAAGAAATTTTCAAAGCCAACGCAAGCCGTCTTACGCCTTGCACGGCCTTTGTTTGGGACCAACCGCAACGTTACGGCAGACACCCGGTTCTCGTCAGTGGAATTGGCGGATATCTTGCTGGAGAAAAATCTCACTTACGTTGGAACGGTGAAAAAAAATAAAAAAGAAATACCACCCTCTTTTTTACCCAACAAAAGAAGGGAAGTCGGATCAACATTATATGGCTTCCGTAAACAATCTACCATGATCTCCCATGTGGGAAAGAAGAACGAAGCAACTGTACTTATCTCCACGATGCATGATCGGATTTTCATTGATCCAGAGACGAACAAACCTGAAATAACCGTTTACTACAATGCCAATAAAGGAGGAGTTGATTTTCTCGACGAGAAATTTGCAAAAAGTACTTCAAGTCGTCGTACACGCAGGTGGCCCTTGGCAATTTTTTTTCGCATCCTTGATGTCTCGGTAGAAAATTCCTATATATTAAACCAATGTTATAAAAATAATAGGGTAATAAAGGAAAAATCAGAACTTGTAGAAGGAAACATGGAAAGGAGATTACAGAATCCCCGTGTGCCCCGCGAATTACGATTCACCATATCACGTATCCTCCGCAGACCGGAAGAAAATGTACCTGTGGGACAGGTAGATTTGACGCTACAAAAGCGAAAGGCATGCTATTTGTGTCATAAGACGACGCATCGAATGACGAAATATCTGTGTGTGGAGTGTGTGAAGCCAGTATGCCTGCAGTGTTCCAAGCCGAAATGCAGCAATTGTGCAAGATAACTCTAAATTCATGACTTTTAGGACCTTTCGATAAACACCTTTCGTTAGTTGTTCTTTATAGATAGTGAGTTTTGTTCATTATCAATCGCACAATGCATGAAATTGATTTTTTTTATGATTTTTAATTTTTTTATGGATCTTTCCAAAATTCAATTTTCGTTATAGTTGAAAAAAATTATTGCGAAATTATTTAAGATCAAGTTTTTTCGCTATTTTATGCAATATTATTTCATAAGAATGTTTACCTAAGTGTTCGTAATATATATTTTGAAAAAATTATTATTTGAGAATTTTTTGTTTTGCTTCCAAATAGTGCCAATCTCCCAGACTGCACGTTACCAGTTGTGTTTCAAAATTCCACGTTACCAGTTAAGGGACACAATGTTGACTAAATTACAAATTATACATATTATATCACAGTAATTACATAATAATGTAGTAGTACGTCAAATGTGATTAGAAACATATTGTAATATTTTTTATACGGTGTTACATATATTAAGACATACTCATATGAACATATGAGAATACGTAGGTCCATTTCTTGACATCTTTTTTTGGAAATTTCAACCTTCCACAGTCAGAAAATGAAAAAATTCAAGGAAATCTGAACAATTGAAATAGAGAAATTGATTTATTTGCTCCCAAAAGTTTCTGCGTTTGAAAGATTGTTGTCTTGAAGAGTATTATTTTATTTCGTCAGTAACGTATGCTGAAATTTGCCTATTTGAAAAAATCGAAATGAGTTAACTAAAAATACTTTCCTTTTTCAGTTTTAACTTTCCATAACGTTGTTAGTAGATTTGAACTTGCAGTCATAGTGGAAGAATAGCTTAGCTTAACTCTGCCAGGATTTTTTTTGTTCTAATCTTGTTACAGACAAAGACAACATTGAAACATAGTGCAGAATAATTTGGTTTCTTGGTGTGGCGGTAACTCACTTCATTTCAATTCATAAAACTTTATCTCTGAGGTTTCACCACCCACAAAAGATCTGTTCCAACGTTGAAATCATTGTCAATGAAAACACACTTTCTCAAACCGAAGAATGTGAATTTTTGGGACAACTGTCTGAACTGGAAGAGTCATTGTAATATACTTATATCAAAACTGAGTTCTCTTGCATACTTAATGCGATATCTGAAGTGAATTTTGACCATTGAATCTTTATTGAACTATTATTATGCACATATTGAATTACGAATTTGATATGTATTCATCGCCCAAAAAAAAGATTATACGGATTTTAGCGGGAGTAAATCAACCTCATAAATGGATTCATACAAACGTTTTGAAGACTTAACTTTTCCTGAAATTTTTATTTTGGAAATGTGTGTATTCATACACAGAAATATGTTCGCAACTCCTCTTACCATAACGTAAATACCAGAAATCATAATGATTTCCACATAAAGCCCTACAAATATCATATTAAGGTTAACTCATCTTCTTACTTAGGACTGAAACTATATAACAAATTACCAGATTCACTGAAAGCCCCTGATAAAATTCAAGTGAACAAATGCACCCTCAAAAAGATTTCATTTGATCATAATTTTTATGATATCGATGAGTTTTTCAATCTGTGATTTTTCACTTTAGTGAAATTTTACTTCAACTTTATTTTATTGGCGGTGTGTACAAGATTAAGTTATTTTGTTCTTGAAATATTTTAATCACTTCTGGAATGTTTAATAGTAACAAAGTTGATTTAAATATGTCCATTGTAGTTTAAGAAAGAATTGGTTATAAATTGACTGTTCCTATACAATTACTGTCTCATACGGAAATACAATAATATTTATTTATTTATGCTAACCCGCATTGGAGTTATATTTGTTAGTAGAGTTCTTCCATATTATATATTGAACAACCATCTCAATTATTCTCTACGTTTTGGTGCCTTAGGACTTTTCTTTTTGTTTATCCTATTATTATCCGGTAGCTCAGTGGTTAAGACGGTCACGTTCAAAGCCATTGTTGCTGCTGGTCGGATAGGTTCGAATCCTATCGACTACAGATTTTTATTCTGATGACCCGAGAAAGTGCTAGGAATCGCACGTTAAAAGGTAACACCTCGTTAATCCTTGGCTCGCACAAGTTTCGACTTTTGAGGACTGCCGTTCGTAAGGGGACGACAGCTGGTTAACGGAAAAAAGAATTTTAACAATTTTTAACAATATTAAGAACAATAATTATAATTGAGCAAGGGCTTGTAACAGAATCACCCGGTATAGTCCGAAACTCTGTGAAGAGATTTTCTTCAACCAACTTATCGCTCGGCGAAGCACCGAGTTTTTTATGTTACTTTTATATTTTGGTTTGTACGATAAAAACCATGAAGGACCGAGGTACAGAAATCGTGAAATGAAACGACAGCTGATCACAGGTTTTTGGTTTTGCGTGACCCCAACAAAGTGCATTGCGAATTTGATAGCCTTTTAGGGCTGGTGAGGTAAAATGGTTATGTTTTTGTTGTTGTACAAAGCTTTAGAAATATTATACCAGTGAATCTGAATCTCGGAACATTGTATGGATATTGTTTTATTTTATATTTCGTGCTTGCTTGCAAATCTGGACAGCTTTTGTATCGACTGGGACAAATAAATAACCTGTTCTCCTTTTTTTTCGAACACATCCAATTTACGGTAATCATCATCTGATTCTGGTGTTTCATTAATAGGGCAAATGCAATTGCCACTTGTCAGTTGTCAAACAGGACTCTGTGTATCTTTATACTAAATTTTCTGTAAAACTCGGCATTTAAAGACATTTTTGCCGATAAAATTGTGATCATTGGTTCTTTGTGAATACTCTGAAGTAAGTGCATAAGTCTGTAGAGGTCAGACAATTTTTAGTTAAAAGATACGTTGTCACGTGATTCATATTTCATAATAGGTTACTTTTTTGGGGTTGATTGGGAGAACCATCAAGTTTTGTGCTGTTGTGAGTGGTAGTAACCGATGAAATCGAAATTAGGACGAAACAATTTTCCGATTTCCTTCAATACGATGTAAAGAGAGGCAGATAGTAGCTGCTAGGTAAGAGACTCATGCAAGTTGTATTGCAGCTCTTCATAGAGATGGTTTCACACAAAAGAAAGCAAGTGAATATTTTGTGTTCTGCATATTTCGTTACAGGTAATACTGACAAAGGCTCATCAACTATGTGTAAATGAATATTTTTTTAGGTCAACTATATCTGATGATCCGGAACATCCTCACTACGTTCCTTCTATAAATAAGGGGTATTGCTGCCTATCTCAATTGTCAGCTCATCTGACAGGAATTTTAGTGAATATTTGTTCAAATGTTTTATACTAAGAATAATATATTTTCAGTACTTGTACGAAGCTTCCCCAAAGGCAACTTCATCAAAAATTGGTAAGGAAGAGGTAAGGTGTTTTTCATATTCTACCACTAACTTGTATTCGATTATCACATACCTTGAAATTCATTCCATGAACATACCATAGATAATAAAACTGTGAAGTGTTTGCTTCATTCCTTTATTTTACATTATCTCCAGAAATCACAAAATTAATGAGTTATTCACCTGTACTGTAAATAACTATTATCTGTAACTCAAACTATCAAGAATCCATCAGTAACAGTAACATCAATAAAAGTTGATGATTTCACCTACTTTACAAATATCTATGAATTTGTTCAGATGCTGATTACGAAATAATGAGTTTTTTCATTATTATAAAAACTTTGTATTGTCGAAAAACTTCAGGATATTGGAAGATACAAACTCCAAATCATAGATTACCAAGCTCTTTTTCCTTAGGCACCAAGTTATGGTGTTACTGTAACACACCAGATGAAAGAACAAAGATGATCAACTGCCAAAATGCATGTTGCAAAATTTAATGGTTCCATCGGAAGTGTATCGAAATCAAAAGGTTACCGAAGGGAAAATGGTTTTGCAAAACTTGCCTAAGAAAATGACATATATCTATAGAATATATAAAACAAACATTTTAAAACCTAATAACATGTACCTACACATTGGAAAATATATATCTAGTACTACCAAATGTAATTTTCTGATAAAATATAAATTTCAACAAACACACACACACATATATTATGTATATTTTATATTCAGAAAAAGGTAAACAAAATATATAATTAAAAGTACAATCATATTTTATGAGTTGCTTTATTTCTCTTTCCAGACTTGTGAAGAATTTGACATTACTATATTTTCTCAAACTAGTATTTGAAATAAACAGATTGATCAGAAAAGTTCAGGTACATTTAAAACAAGATCAAAAATTCTAAATATAAATTGTACATTCAGTATACATATTGTTATACCTACAAATAATAATTTTCTTTTGACTTCTGTTTGTCTACAATTCTCAGTCTGTCATTCAATCAATGCATGACGACAAAATATATTTATAATAAAAATTAAGTATCCAATGTGCATTCGTAAATAAAGCAACGGTACATATTAGACAAATGATATATATTGTGAAAACCCTAACTAGAGAAATGTGTCTTGTTTGTTCCAATTCTTGTGGTTCCAGCTGTTTCCTAGATTTCGAATACAAAGGTGTTTTAACCATGGCACAATGCAAGCCAACCATATCTTTTAATGAGAAAACACTATAGCCAACACTTAATCTCTCGGTAATAAATTATTCAGAATCAAAAGAAAGCCGATAAACAACAATATCTGACGGATATGGGTGCCACTTCTGTTACCTTTTTATTCCTGTCCATCAATCTTTTATACCTTGGGAATCGCAACTCCCCAGATACTGCAAGATTTGTTTTGTACCACATATTTATAGGAGGCACGTATAGTCTGATGTTCAGGATCATCAGATGGTTGACCTGAAAAAATATTGATCTACTCATAGTTCATAAGCTTATGTCATTACCTGTAATGAAATGTGCAGAACACACAAAATAATTATTTGCTTTCTTTTCTGTAAAACCATATCTATGAAGACCTGCAATCCAACCCGTCTCTCTTGTGGCTATCTGCCTCCCTTAGACTGTATTGAAGGAAATCGGAAAAATGTTATGTCTGCATTTCGATGATCGGTTACTACAACCCACAACAGCACAAAACTTCATGGTTATCCTAATTAAAACCCAAAAAGAAACCTATTATGATATGTGAATCATGTGACAACGTATCTTTAGAAATTCCCTGTCGCTAACACCTCTACAGACTTATACCTTCACAGTATTCGCAATGAACCAATAATCACAATGTTATCGATAAAAATGTCTTCAAATGCCGAGTTTTCCAGAGAATTTAGTAAAAAGATACACACAGTCTTATCCTGACAACTGACAAGTGACAACTGCATTTGCCCTAATAAAAATGACGGTTGAGATGACGGTTATTGGACACATTGGTTATCAGGAATGGAAAACATGTGGAAATTGACATTTACAGAAAGCTAACTAATCATTAGCTTCATTATCCTTGTTCATACGACGTTGAGATTCCCACTTGATGGAACTTTTCAGACAGCATTATCAAGAAGTTAGTCATGAACAATGGATACTCTCCAAACATTGTAATAATTTGTCTTAGAAGAAAAAGTTCAAGATGTCCTAAAGACAGTAACCTCTAGGAATGTGAAAACTTTTGTGGTATAGAAAAAGAAAATGATGTGTTCTCATTGAATGACACTTTACGCTTGCAGTTTCTCATTTACCATGAATACACAATAAACCCAATTTAATCTTGCATTGTTCCATATGGGAAAATATATCCTTGGGGAAACTGATAAAGAGAAATTCCATCAGATCGGCTACATTAATATACAGTGTGACCCACTTAACACCGGAGCACCCTTATAAATTCTACATTTCCCAACTGATGGGAATGATTTTTTTTCATTGGGTAGACATTCAAAAAGTCTACTATGGCACCAAATTTCATGAGTAAATTCCCATTTCCAGGGCCTGCTGATCTGATCTAAGTAAAAAATCTGAAAAAAATAACTATAATATCGATTTTTTTTGGAAAAATTCCAACTACACCACTGTATTGCCAATATTTTCAAATGGTTCATATGTGAATCACGCTTGAATGCGCCGATCAATAAAAAGTTATAAGAGAATGAAATTTGCCGTTTAATCAACCCACCAATTCAATTTCAAAACTTTTATCAGAAGTTTGACTACACCACCGGATTCAGGGAGTCTCGAAATATCACTTACTGTAATTTCATCGATATATGTTGATAAATAAAAAAATAATAATTATGAGACATCGAAATCTGATAATAAATAAAAACAATAAGAGATAAAATTGACATGTCAATTTTATCTAATACATTTTTTAAATTATTTATCAACAAATAAAATTACAGTTTTGATATTTCGAGACTGAATCCTATGGTGTAAAAGCTCTGATAAAAGTTTTGAAATTGAATTGGTGGGTTGATTAAACGGCATATTTTTCAAATTTTATTCCATCATAACCTTTTTATTTATTGACGCATTTCAACGTCGTTAACAAAAAAACATTTGAAAATTTCGCGAATCCAGTGGTGTAGTTAGAATTTTTCTAAAAAAATCGCTAGTAATTTTTTTAGATTCTTTACTTTGAAATATCGGATTAGTTGGCCATGGACATTGGCCATGGACATTGTTTCAATCACTTTTGGCTGCCAGTCAAAGTTTCAAACCCTAGCGACTGCAGAACTTTTTCTGATGGTCCGAGAAAGTGCTAGGAATCGCACGTAAAAAGGTAAGACCTCGTTAATCCTTAGCTCGCACAAGTTTCGACTTCTGAGGGCTGACGTTCGTAAGGGGACGACAGCTGGTTAACGGAAAAAACAATTTTAGCAAAATGGAAATGGAGATTTATCCATGAAATTTGGTATCCTAGTAGACTTCTTGAAAGAAAAAACATTTGAATCGGTTGAAAAATGTAGATTTTATAAGGGTGGTTCGGTCTTAAGGGTCACACTTTAGATTAATGAGACAACATTTTTGTCAGAAAATCAAATTTATGTTTGGTATTCAAATGAAGAAGGTGTTGGTTTATCATGTATTATTTTATTTAATTCGTGTGTGATTATATTATTTTACGTTTATAGGTTCCAAAGCATGTACGAATTGTGGGAAGAACTATGCTAATAAATGTTCTTTATACCATCACATAAAAAAGGATTGTGGTAAGAAAAAGATTTTCAAATGTATTTACTGTGAGTACCGCAGCAAACGAGCTCACGATATAAAGAAGCATTGCTATAATATCCATCCTGAACAGGACATTTCTAAAGAGATTTGTTATGTGAAAATGGTTGACGCCCAATATGATGATTCGTATGTGAAGACTAGGAAATCTGAAAGTATGTAATATGTCCTAATAAAATTGAAAAAAACGCTGTGGATTATTTCAAGTTGACCTTTTTCGGAAAATATAACACCGTCATCAGACACCAAATAACATTGGATTGACAAGTCACTAAACAACACACACACATCATTTCGACTTGAGACATGTTGAAGTTCAGAACTGAATGAACAAATAAATGGATTAGTACTCGAAACTGTCACAGTATTGAAAACATCAGTATTACCATTGTTCAAACAGGAATATTTCTTTTCAAACGGTGTTAAAATGCTAACAACAGCACAGTGTATAACCTAATCTAATCAATTATATAAAACTATATAACATTAGAACGCTGACAACACTATATGAATTCATGTATATTGCGAAATGTATTAATGATATGAAATTACTTCAACTTAGATTTCAATCTGAACAAGTTTGGCTGCTGATTGATTTCTTCTGGTGAATTGTTGAAAAAATTGGCTACTGCGTATCGTGGGGATCTTTTATGGCTAGTGTAGGTAGCTGTTTCAGTCTGAATTCGTTTCTCCTTCTGTTTAACATTTCTGAAATATTTTTAACCAACACTTCAAGAGGTAACAGTGTGGCTGTCCGTATGTTCTCATCCACAGGCGGCGCTTTCCTACACTTTCAAAAGTTGAATGTTTCAGTCCAAATTTAGAATTTTCACTTCTTTTTCCACTTGTTTTGAAGGGTAGAACAAACTGTACAATTTTCCTCAATTGGTCGTTGTCCTGTATGGAATAAAATAGGAGATGGGATAGAATAATTATAAGCACCCAAATCAGTGGGTATTTTGAAGATAAAATTAATGAATATATTAATCTCAAACATTTGTTAGTCAATTCCAAAGATAAAATCCCAATCTTGCATAAGTTTGGAGTTTACAAATTGAACTGTTTTTACCCTGACTGTAGAGCTTGCTATATTGGCCAAACAGGCCGCAAGTGTAGATCTCGACTAGCTGAACACGTCAGAATTATAGACATCAACTCCGAAAACGAATTAATTAATTCAAATTCAATTTTTTCCAATCACATCATAAATGAGGAACACAATTTTGATTCCAACTCTGACATACATTTTTCACATGTTTGTGATAAAGGCAGAAAACTAAATCTATTAGAGACTCTTGAAATAAATAAAGCAATCGAAAATTCAGATTTTCAATGTATATATAGACAGACCCAGTTTGACAGTTTAAAACTTTTGAATTCTTTACTATTTTCAGACCACCTAATGTAATATTTCAATGAGACACCTACATTCTTTTTTTAATTTTTTCTTTTCCAAATCCTCAATTATTTTATACAAAATGAAATCATCAATTTCGTTCACTCTTATACAGTGTTATCAATCGATGATAATTTGGAAAAGATTTTCTTGTTGCATGGAAGCATGGGCCATTCCATTCTAATCTCCACAACTTCGAATCATGACGTTTCATATGACTTATGTCAAATTAATAACCCATTGTATTACTTCCTAGTTGTCAAATGTGAACACTTATTGCATCGTTGCATGGTCTTTTTTTAAATTTTTAAACAGAACATGTTTGAGTGGACCAACCATGACACAAAAGGCCCCCTCCGCACTAGATGCGGACCAAAAGGTCGTAATTAAGACCATAGAATTTTATAATTTTTTTTTTTTTTATGTTAGTTTTCCACCATATTATGGTAGGTCACTGTGAAATATTGGAGTAGTACCAATAGACTTTAGTTTAACTTTGTGTTTATTCTTTTTCCAATCTCTCGTTACATATATGACAAATTGTGATATGACAAAAGTACCACGGCAATGGCAATCCTTGTTCCACAATCACTAGTATATACAAGGCTAATACTAATATATAACATTCTCCCTCACCAAAAAAGAATCACTATTTTTTTTAAATATAACAACAATTGAGTATAACTCTGGAGGTCTCATGGTTCTTTTCGTTCTGTTTTTAGCTATACTGGAATCATGTTCGTTGGTGAGACTGACCTCCTCCACTTCAGGTTGAGGATTGACATTTACCTCACATAAGACTCAACAGGTTTCTGACTTGAAAATTTTTACCTTCCACCTTTTATTTATTTCCGGCAAAAACATATGAAAGTGCAATTTTTTATTTTTTTCTCAATTACGGTAGGTATGCATGTAACTTTGTTCATTTCCCGATAGTCCTTGAGAATAACCTTTTCACCATTTGATCGTTTTGTTTAGAAATCACCGTCCTTAAATTACTAAATCTGTTTTTGAGATCATAACCAAATATAAGTTTAGCCGGAGAAACACTATGGATGGTATTTCTGTAATCAAATAAAAAATAGATTAATGATGTCTGAATGTCTATAGATATGTTACGACACAAACAATTTTTCAGTGCCTTTTTTCACATTTTTAACAGCATTATCTGCTGCTCCATCTCACTGAGGACAATATGGGGCACTTGTAATATGTTTGGTTTGAAATTTCTTCAAAAAATGTTTATTTTTAGAGACAGCAGTATTTGGTAATCCGAATCTTGCAAACGTACTGTGTAGTGACGTTGTAGTGAACTTTGTGGTTATAGTATTCGTTGAGAACACTTCGATCCACTTGGAATGGGCATCAACAATAAATAAAAAATATTTATTAAGAAATGGTCTCATATAATCGATATGTATACGAGAAAATGGCGTTTCGGGCCAAGACCAAGTATATAACGAAGTTTTGGGTGATGTTACCGTATGAACACAACAGTTTTCACAACTTTCTGCTAAATTTTTGGTATCTTTGTTTATTCCTGGCCAGAAGAAATGCGCTCTAGCAATTGATTTCATTTAAACTACACCTAAATCAGATAAATGTAATTGAGATAGCATTAGATTTCTCATACTATGCGGAATTACTTATCTATTATTCCAAAGTGAAACGTTCTGTTCAATTGTTAATTGATTCCAGATTGCAATGAAGTTTTTGAATGAAACATCTTTCATTGAAAAATTCGGCCAACCATTCTTTACAAACTTTATAACTTTGCTCATAATTTCATCGTTCAAAGTATTATTCTGAATTTCCTTAAGATTGGTTGTAATTATCTCACTATCCATAACGTAATTCATATAATCAACCTCAATTGATTTCGATTCCTCGATTTCCCTGTCGTAAATAGGTAATCTCGATAAACAATCAGCTTTATTTTAATGTGATTTAACATATTCCTTTCTTCAATTATAGATATTATAAAATAACAGCTCAACGTCCGATCCTATTAGCTGAGTACTACAGTCTTCCTTTTTTGGGATTGAATATTATTGTAATAGATTTATACTCTAATTAACTGACTAAAATAATTTATTTAACGAAATACAATGATACAATAACACAATACTCTAATTTATATAACAATCACGGAACTAGGTATTTATATTCGACTTTCACTTCACTGACTGCCCGTCTGTCCGCTGCGTAGTTCTTTTTATATCCGACGTTGACTTCTCTGAATGCTCCAGAATTTTCCATCGAATCGCCCAGACTCACCGCGGCGCCCAGATTCTTCTCGGTGCAAGCGCATCGACAGTCTCCCGCGGTTGGTCGCTAGCTATACGTAAGAGTTCAGGTCCGGCATCGCCCGCAGCTTCGCCACATTGCCCCCTTCTTAGAGATATTTCGTCCCGAAACGTCATCCTTGGAGTGTGTCGATATTTGCAGGATTCCCCATATCTGCATCGTGAAGTTCGATGAAAATAACACTCCACAGTCTTCATGTTAGGTCGTGGAATAGGATTACAACAAACCAAAATCTGGATGCCGCTGGATCGGAATATCGTCTCCAACATACTTCTTATAACTCTCCAATCCAGCCCATCAATACCACAGGATAATTTTGGGATTGCCAAGTCCACCAGATTCTGGTTCACCATCGTATCTCTTAGTTGGGTGAGGCTCCTCCAGACATCTTCATAGGACGGTTTGTCTTGGGAATGCTTCTTGGTCACCAAGTAGTAGATGTTCCTCTGGCCCTTCTTCAGCTGTAGCACACCTCCAATTTCTGGATTCTGTTTCCGTAGTGTCTGGAGTTGGCCAAATTTCTTGGAGAACACTACAGCGATGCCCCTGGACATTCGAAGATCTTCTGCGACGCAGTGTGCTAGGGCGTAATCGACTGGCACTTTGAAAAGGTCCCGTGGCTCCTCCCGAGTTACCCCGTGTGACACTTTCTGTCCATTTGAGTATAAGGACATGAATTTCTGGAACGTCATCGCATCCTCTGGTGGTCTGAGGGTGCGGACTTGGTCATGATTTCCAGCGTAAGGGGCCAACCTGTTGAAATGAATGACCCTGGGTTTACCTCTGGGTGGCTTGTGGATTCGGTAAAGCAGGTCGTTTATCCTCTTGATGATCTTGTACGGACCTTCCCATGAATTCCGTAATTTCGGTGACAGGCCCCGGCGACGCATCGGGTTGTACAGCCAAACTAGGTCACCAACCTGAAATCCTCCAGCATCGGCATTGATGTCATAAGTCGCTTTCATTCGGTCGCTGACACTCTGGATGTTCAAACGGACTCGTTCGTGGATGTCCTCCATTCGCTGCCGGAGTTTACTGACGTAGTCCTCTCCCGCGGTATCCTGTCCTGGTGGCATCCCAAACTTTAGGTCACAGGGAAGTCGCAGCTCTCGGCCCATTATGATACTAGCAGGGGTTTGGCCGGTCGACTCGTGTACTGCGGAACGGTAGGCCATCAGAAACAAATGGAGATACTGATCCCAGTCTCTTTGATGGTCAGAGACTACCTTGGACAAGTAGCGATTGATAGTCCTGTTCATCCGCTCAACCATTCCATCGGACTGTGGATGTAGAGCTGTGGTTCTCGTCTTGCGGATGTTCAGCAGTTGGCAGATTTCTTGGAACAGGTTGGATTCGAAATTTCTGCCTTGGTCCGAGTGCAGCTCCAAGGGGACACCGAATCGGCATATCCACTCTTTCACCAAGACGTCCGCGATGGTGATGGCTTCCTGGTTGGGCAGGGCATAGGCTTCGGCCCACTTGCTGAAATAGTCCATTGCCACAAGGATGTATTTATTTCCATGATCTGATACGGGGAACGGGCCGGCGATGTCAATGGCGATTCTTTCGAATGGACTACCTACATTATACTGTCGCATCGGGGCCTTGGGTCGTGTCCGAGGTCCATTGCTGGCAGCACAAACAGCACACTTTCTGCACCAGTCATTGACATCAACTTGACAATTGACCCAGTAAAACCGTTGTCTTACTTTCTGCAGGGTCTTCGTCACACCCAGATGTCCTCCAGCAACTCCATCATGGATCTCTCGGAGTACTTCCTGTCTTCTGTTCTTGGGCACCACTATCTGACGTCTGTCCTCCCCACCATCTTCGGACTCCAATACACGTTTCAGGACCCCATTGTCCAGGGTAAGGGAATTCCATTGGGCCCAGTAGGATTTAACTGCTGGGGAATATCTTGCGATTTCCTGCCATGTCGGTCTTTGATTACTATTTTTCCAACCGATGACTAAACCAAGATCCGGATATCTTTCTTGGTCTTTCTGGACCTCGTTGTCATTCCAGTTATTGTCAACTGCCGTGGTTCTACAAATCGCTGCTTCCTTCTCTTCTGCTCGTCGGCAGTGTGAGCAGTCGTCTGGGCATGGTCTCCTTGACAGGGCATCTGTGTTCTTGTGGCCACTCCCTGCTCGATGTTCGATCTCGAAGTCAAATTCTTGGAGTCTTTCGATCCAACGTGCTACTTGGCCCTCGGGATTTTTGAACTGTAGAAGCCATTTAAGGGCTGCGTGGTCGGTCCTCAACAGAAATCTTCTCCCGTACACGTATTTGTAAAAGTGTTCTACTCCCTTGACAACAGCCAACAGTTCTCGTCTGGTGACGCAGTAGTTACGCTCCGGTTTACTGAGAGTTTTACTGAAGTATCCGATCACCTTCTCTTGCCCATCCTGGATCTGGGACAAGATAGCTCCAAGTCCCACGTTGCTGGCGTCCGTGTCCAAAATGAATTTTCCACTTGGAAGGGGATAACTCAGAATCGGTGCGTTGATCAATGCTCCTTTCAGCTTCCTGAACGAGTCTTGGCATTCTTCGGACCATTGGAATTTTGTTTGACCTTCCGTGAGCCTGGTCAGTGGTTTAGCGATGTTGGCAAATCCCAGCACATATCGGCGATAGTATGTGCACAAACCAAGGAAACTACGTAGTTGGTGTATGTCTTTCGGGATAGGCCACTCCTTCACTGCTTTAATCTTCTCGTCATCCACTGCTACTCCGCGCCCAGAGACAACATGGCCAAGGTAACGTACTTCTTTTTGGAACAGGTGGCATTTCTTGGGGCTCAGCTTCAATCCAGAGTTTCTCAGTCGCATGAATACCTCCTCCAGGTTTTTAACGTGGTCTTCGAACGATTTGCCAACTACAATAATGTCATCGAGATATACCAGACACGTCCTCCATGAGAGTCCTTTCAGAACCGTCTCCATCAATCTCTCGAATGTTGCTGGAGCATTACAAAGTCCGAATGGCATAACGGTGAAATGCCACAGTCCCGAGCCGATGGTGAAGGCTGTCTTTTCTCTATCTTCTCGAGCCAGTTCTACCTGCCAGTATCCACTCTTCAGATCAAGGGTCGAGAAAATCGTGGAGCCGGCCAACGTGTCTAGGGTGTCGTCTATTCTCGGAAGAGGGTAACTGTCTTTCTTCGTCACGTTGTTCAGTTGACGATAATCTACGCAAAAGCGTGTTGATCCGTCTTTCTTCTTCACCAGCACGACTGGAGAGGACCATGGACTGTCGGATGGTTCAATAACTCCATCTTTCCCCATATCACTGACTATTTTGTCAGCCTCTTCTTTCTTGGCAAGAGGAAGTCTTCTAGCTGATTGTCGGATTGGTCGGGCATCCCCAGTATCAATTTTATGTTGGACTACATTCGTTCGACCCCCTTTTCCTTGTCCGGTATCGAAGATGTCTTGGTACTTCTTGACTAATTCTCTCAATCTGGGCTGTTGGGCTGGTTTAATGCCCTTGGAAGAGATGGTAACCAATTTTTCCAGTTCCGCTGTCAGGTTGTTGTCTTGACTAACAGTACCGTGTACACTCCTGATCACAGAGGAAATTGACGAACAGTGCCCCAAAACAGTTCCTTTCTTCAAGGTCACTGGGTAATAATTGACATTCATTACCCTTACTGGCACAAATTTATCAGCACGCAACAAAGTCTTGCCTAGTGCAATGCCTCGTCCAATTTTCTCATCATGAAGCTTGGGCTCGAACATCACCACGCTTCCATTGCTCGCACCTCCGTCCAAGCGAGCCTCCAGTATGGTCTCAGCCCTCTCGGGTACACTTACATCTTCAACCAGCAGAACACGAATCATCTCTTCACTTCTTCCATGTAGCACCAGCTCTTCTCCGTTCACACGTAGGACGCCATCTTTGAAGTTCAATTCAAACCCTCTGGAATTCATGATGTCCATTCCAATAATTGCGTCGTCCTCAATGTCCGCTACTAATGCCCGATGTTTCACTTTTGTGTTGCCTAGAATCAGTTCAATCGGTAGCTCACCATGTACAGTGGCCGGCTCTCCTGTTGCTGTGCGTAGCTTCCAGGATGTTGGTTCCATTCTCTCTGGTGTTTTAATAAAAGCAGGTCCAAGGATTGTCCTAGTCGCACCTGTATCCAGCAGCATTGCGCAAGGCTTGTTGTTGATGAAACCGTCTACAAAGGCTCCTTTGTTCTGTCGTTGGAGGACAGCGACATATGCGTTGTTCACCGGGGCTCTCTGAGTAATGGCCGACGATTGCCCCTTCTCAACAACCTTCGTTGGTTTCGACCTCTTGAGGGTTGGACATTGACTACGCACGTGTCCAAGTTTCCTACAGTTCCGGCATCTCACTAGTCTTCTCTCAGGCAATAATTCCTTCACCACCTTCCTTATGGCAGCTTCCAGGTTAGCAGGCTCCTGTGGGTCTCCTTCAATAACTCGGACTTTACTTTGGCTTCTGCAGGATTGCTTCGCTGCCTCAAATTCCAAAGCGCGTGCCAGTGCATCCACGAGATGTGTTGGACGAGCTAGTGTTAATGCTTGTCTCGTTTCCTGGTCACGAAGTCCATCTAAGAATGCCTGAACTGCTAGTCGTTCCATTACCTTTTCTGGTGTAGCTGGATATGCAAGGCGAACCAAGCGTGCAATATCGGCTTCAAATTCCTGTAGGGATTCGCTTGACTTCTGGCAGCGGTTTTTGAGCTGTGAGTGGTATACATGTTCTAGATGAGTCTGTCCATACCGTAATTCTAGATGTTTGATCAGCTGCTCGTAGTCCTCTTGCTCTTGGGCCGTGAGGGTTTGTAGAATATTCGTTGCTTCTCCACGCAACGCCAGTGTTAGTGCCACAGCTCTATCTCCTGCATTCCATCCATTCGCCTTTGCTGCAGCTTCAAATTGTCGGCGGTAGTTTGCCCATGGTGTTTTTCCATCAAACTGAAGTGGTTTCATAGAGAGTTTTCCTGTTTCTGGACTGATTTTTACATCTTTCAAACCCCTTTGAACATCATCTAAGTTCAAACTCAGTTCCAGCATTGAATTTTCATTGACAGATTCTGTGGTGTGGGTAGTGTCATTCTGGTTTTCCAACTTACTGAGTTTCTCCTTTATTTTGATGATTTCCGCCTCGAGTCCGCCTCTGATTTCATCGCTGATTGTTTCCTTCAATTTTCCCATCTCTTTCTCGATTTCATCCTTGATTTTCTCCATCTATGTCTCGACAGTCCCCATTCTTTCTTCTAATCGGTTTGCTACGCCACAAAGTTCTTCTTTCATGTTCTTCGAGTTTTCTAGAAGCTCTTCTCTCAGACTATTGGAATTTTCTAGCAGCTTTTCTTCCAGATTTTTCGAATTTTCTAGGAGTTTTTCTTGAAGTTTGTCTTCCAGGTTTCTTGAATTTTGTTGCAGTTCTTCTTTCATTGATTTGGAATTTTCATCGAGTTTATTCATTATGGAACCCAAATCAATTCCAGAAACTTCGAATAAAAATGTTTCTGGATCCTCGCCCTCTTGGAGTAATCCCTCAGAAAGTCTTGCCTGAAGCACGGCCTTTTTACCACTTGTGTCAAGTTCCCTCTCCTCCAGTTCTTGCTTCAATTCCGCAACTTTCAATTCAACCAGGCGAACTTTCCTCGAACACATTTTTTCTTAGTTTATGTCTCACAGTCTATTTCACGGGTCTCCAGTCTATTATTATTATTATTGTCTATCTCACACAGTCTATTTCCCGGACACTAGTCTATTACTATCATTATTGTCTATTTCACACAGTCTATTCCACGGCCACCAGTCTATTATTATTATTATTATTGTCTATTTCACACGCGAAAATAATTATCCGAAATACACAAGCTGTCTACTTACACGAACACTCTGTATTTTATCTCTAACAATCGCACTTCTGATCACCACTGTAATAGATTTATACTCTAATTAACTGACTAAAATAATTTATTTAACGAAATACAATGATACAATAACACAATACTCTAATTTATATAACAATCACGGAACTAGGTATTTATATTCGACTTTCACTTCACTGACTGCCCGTCTGTCCGCTGCGTAGTTCTTTTTATATCCGACGTTGACTTCTCTGAATGCTCCAGAATTTTCCATCGAATCGCCCAGACTCACCGCGGCGCCCAGATTCTTCTCGGTGCAAGCGCATCGACAGTCTCCCGCGGTTGGTCGCTAGCTATACGTAAGAGTTCAGGTCCGGCATCGCCCGCAGCTTCGCCACATTATATTCAAAAGAGGTTTATTATGGCTCACTAATGTGAACTCTCTATCATACAAATACTGGTTGAATTTGTTCAAAGCAAAAATTATGGCCAAACCTTCCCTTTCAACTCAGAATAATTGTTTTCGCTGGAAGAAACAGTCCTAGATGCATAAGCAATTGGTTTCTCTAAGCCAATAATTAAGATATGTGAAAGAGCACAGCCAAGACCATATGGGCTAGCCTCTGTGGAGAATCTGATTTCCAAATCAGGGTTATAATGAACCAAAACATCTGTTGACATTGAAATATCTTTCACCGCTTGGTCCACTCCCATTTTACACTTCTCTGTGATAGCTCATATAAATTTACGAGTACAGACTGTAGTTTTTTAACTGGCGCTGAAGCAGGAGCATCTTTGATTGCTATAATCTTTTCCATGGATATGTGGAGTCCATTTTTATCCATTATATATCCCAATAAGCAAATTTGTTTTGACCAAAACTATATTTTTCTGAAGAAACTTTTAGTCCTACCTCCTGCACCTTCTCAATTCTTTTTAAATGTTCTTCCTCATTTCTGCCACAAATGAAAATATCATCCAGATAGTAAACCCTTAATATATCTTGTGAAATGGACTCTATTATTTTTTTGAAATTTTGCACAAGCTACACCACAATGTAGACGTTGATACTGTAAAAGTCCTTTGTGAGTCGAAATAATAAGATTTTTTTGATTTTTTGTCTAAAATAATTTGAGGGTATGCTTGAGATGAATCAATTTGAGAAAAAATTAATCTAACCTGTAACTTCGAGAATGAATAATCAATACTTGGCAATGGAAAATGGTCAACTTCTAGAACAGGGTTCAGTGTTATTTTGGTATCGTCAAATTCTTATATCCCCAGATTTTTTTAAGACGTAATTGGTACAATGGAAGTGGTCATTTAGCATAATCAACAGGTTTCAAAATGTGCAGTTCAACTAATTTATTTAATTCTTCTTCTACTTTTTGACAAATTCCATAGGGTATTGGCCTTGCTCGAAAAAATTTAGGTGCTGTGGTTTCATTTTTCAACTTCAATGATACAGAACCCTAGTTGAAACAATCCAGTCCCGGTGAAAAAATTCAATCATACTTCCTAATCAATTTATTAACGTCAATAACAGACCTAGCAGAAAGATGGTTCACCTGGTTCTCTGAAAAATTGAATAGTTGCATGAAATCTCGACCAAGAATGGGACGACCACCATTCTCAACAACGAACATATCCACATCATGAAATATATTATTATAGCCTACACTCAATCTGCCTATACTTAATGTACTGATCGACAAGCGTAAGGATGCCTCCGAGAATTGGTTGCGCAGTAGAAAAAATCCTGGAGTGGGGCAGGAGCGCAATCGCTCTGCCTTATTTAAGCAGTTAACGTCGTGAGTGTACAGTCAGCTTTCTATCGTTTGCGCATCTCAGAGGCATCCTTACGTTTGTCGATCTGTAACCATACTTCTACCATCATTCAAATTTTTATCAGATATACCTGCATTTCTTGAAAAAATCGTTTTATATTATGAGTGTGATAGTTCGTTAAAATTGTTTCATCGGGAGGAACATAAAATTGCCAAAATATGCAGGTTGTCCCACTAATAATTTTGAATTTGATGTCACGTAACAGAAAACAAAGAGCTCATTGCGTAACGTAATATCAAAAAAAGCTGAACCAATTGCTTCAATTCAGAACCCCAAAATTACAATTCTCCACTACTTTCGAGTTTCGAGATATTCCCTGTCCTACACTCCTTGGAACACCCTGTATAGACTCTAATGTTAATAATCTCCCCGATCTGAACATAAGTACAGACGAAAGAGAGTAACACCACCATATGCGCTCCGGAGCGTATTAACCAAAAAAGGTGGAGCATTTGCTATTCTAACTGCAGGAAAAATCCGGAAAAACCTTACAGTACCACCCGAGGAGTTACTGAGGCGAGAATGAGCGCATGTAACTAAATGAGAATAAAAATACAACATTGACGCTCATAATCACGTCAATGAACCTTTCATTTGTGCCATCTTCTGCCGGTCCAGCCGCAACACTCAGTGAAAACGTTTCAGTCCATCAATGACGAGAAAGTACATGGAATCAAAAAAAAAAAACTCAAAAATTGTTCAGATAAAACGATAAAATACATTTGAATGTTCGATTCATGCTTGAGTTATGCGTTTGAGAACCCATCATTATAGAACTCTTGCAAACTGTAATCACACCAAGTAATAGATCATAAAATGATAGAGTTTCAAACAAAAATACTAGTAGGAAACCGACTATGCCATCACATGAAAAACAGTCTGTAGTTTTATTGTGTTATGTTTTCGACTCGCAACTGTCATTTATTTGTTATGAACAATTAAATAACAAAAAACATTTGTTTGAAAGTGGTTGACAACGTATTATTGTTAGTAGAATTCTTCTGGACTTCCATTGTCTAGAAACAAAGAAAATAAATTATTTGCATGTGTTTGAGTCACGACGTTTCGACAGTTAACGTCTACTGTCGTTATCAAGTGTGTGAATGCGACAAGATATCTCGGATACTTATTATACAGCCTGCAACTGATGTACCTGCTATGAAGGTAATTATTATCTTCGTGGGGTCTCTCTCAGGTCATCTATGTTAATTAATGTGATACAAAGACCTTTTTTGGTGAGTGTTATTATTGATGACCGATTTTGATAGGTCTTAACACAGAGTTTTTATTGAAATCTCAATCGATCTAGCTGAGTGATAAGTGGCTTTCACACATTCGGAATCTCTATGCTCGGCTGACTGAACATGTTATTATTCTAAATATATGTCGAATCTATAAACTTTCTCGTATACCAATGCTGTTCTTTGTGGATGACTTCGGCTTCCGACCACGCTGTTCTGTGGTGATTAGTCCATACGTGATCTGCTATTCCCGACTTCGCTGTCTCTCTCGCTGAGTATTTCTCTTGTGTTCACCGATTCTTACATTTAGTGGCCTCTTAGTTTCTCCAACATAATCCATCCCACATTCACAAGGAACACGGTAAATGCAGTTTTATTATTTTCTTGGGTGGTCTCGTTCTTGTTAGTTTGCTACGAATGGTATTATTTGATCGGAAGCATGTTCGGATGTTGTATCTTGATTCAATTCGCCTTATCTTATCCGATAAACCTCTCACATAGGGAAGACATAGGGTAGGCTGTGTTGGTTCATCTGATTTCTCCGTGTTGCCTCTTCTGCGGTTAAGGACCGCTGTTATATGTTTGTCGGAGTACCTATTCCGTCGCAAATATTTCTTGATGTCGTTCAATTCGTTGGTCAGACTCTCATCGGTGTTACAGAGGCTGTATTCCCGGTCAACCTGTCACCTGTCATAGCAAATATATACAGGATGTTTCTTAAGTACATGTAGAATGTTCAGGAGCGTATTGCTGACATCAAAATAAGAAGAAAAGTTCCTATAAACATATGTCCGCAAGTTATTCGTTTCTGAGATAGAGTGTCAAAGTTGAATTCTTGTTTTTATTTTTTGTGAATAATTTCAAAATAATTTTGATATTTGGGTAAAGTTTGGTATCTGGGAATATTTATTATTCAGTTTGTGTAAAAAATATATTCTAGGTAGAGGTAACTGCGAGCAACCGTTTTCGAGTTATTGAGATTTGAAATAATCGATGCAAGTGATTTTGAATGAAAAGATTTTCAAATTTAAAATAAATTCAATCAGAAATTAGTTTTCTGATAATTAACATAAAATATGATTGTGACATTGAAAAATCATTCCAAATACCAAACTTTACCCGAATATCAAAAATATTTTGGAATTTATTCACAAAAAAACAAATATAAGAATTAAACTTTGACAATGTGTATCTTAGAAACGAATAACTTGCGGACATGTAATTATGGGAACTTTTTTCTTATTTCGACTTCAGCAACATGCTCCTAAAGTTTCTACACGTACTTAAGAAACACCCTGTATATGGAATGGTTCGAGGCCTTTGCAATAGACAAAGCCGACAAGAAACCTAGGATATGGCTAAGATATGTTGATGATACCTTTGTCATATGGAACCATGGAGACGAAAAACTCGAGGCCTTTCTGCGGCTCCTAAACAACATTAGAGCGTCCATAAATTTCACAATGGAAAAGGAGACCCAGGAGGGGTTACCCTTTCTTGATGTGAAAGTCCAAAGAACGAATGGCAAGTTTCAAACATCAGTGTACAGAAAACCAACTCACACCGGACAATACCTAAATTTTGAGTCGAACCATCATGGAGCGACGAAGAGAGGAATTATTCGCTCGTTGGTTGACCGGGCCTACCAGCCTCTGTAACACCGATGAGAGTCTGACCAACGAATTGAACAACATCATGTAAGATCTGCGACGGAATGGGTACTCCGACAAACATATAACCGCAGAAGAGGCAACACCGAGAAATCAATTGAACCAACACAGCCTACCCTATGTCTTCCCTATGTGAGAGGTTTATCGGATAAGATAAGGCGAATTGGATCAAGATACAACATCCGAACCAGCTTCCGATCAAGTAATACCATAAGTAGCCAACTAACAAAAACGCGACCACCCGACGAGAATAGTGACTCTAAAAACTGCATTTACCATGTTCCTTGTGAATGTGGGATGGATTATGTTGGAGAAACTAAGAGGCCACTAAATGAGAGAATCGGTGAACACAAGAGAAATACTCAGCGAGGAGAGACAGCGAAGTCGGGAATAGCAGATCACTTATGGACCAATCAGCACAGCATCGCATGGTCGGAAGGCGAGGTCATCCACAAAGAACAGCATTGGTATAAGAGTAAGTTTATAGAGTCGGCTTATATTCAGAATAATGACGTGTTCAGTCAGCCGAGCATAGAGTTTCCGAATGTGTGGAAGACACTTATCACTCAGCTAGATCGATTGAGATTTCAATAAAAACTCTGTGTCAAGACCTATAAAAATCGGTCATCAATAATAACATTCACCAAAAAAGGTCTTTGTATCACATTAATTAACATTGATGACCTGAGAGAGACTCCACGAAGATAATGATTACCTTTATAGCAGGTTCATCATTTGCAGGCTATATAATAAGTATCCGAGATATCTTGTCGCATTCACACACTTGATAACGACAGTAGATGTTAACTGTTGAAACGTCGTGACTCAAACACATGCAAATAATTTATTTTCTTTGGAAGAATTCTACTAACAAAAAACATGTCGGAATTTTAGTAACGGCACAATTGCAATTTAAATTTTTTTGCACTATCTTTCAGCGTGCTTGGATGCTCTAGTGATAGTCCGATTTCAATTTCTCAAACTGATTATGAAAGTAGAAGTATAGTACTACAATATACATTCTCATTTTCCGATACAATGGTGCGAAATGGGTGAAAAATGCATGCAAACATGACTGAAAACGTGATAATACACTTCCCCTCACTCCAGCCACTCGACTGCTTTCACCAGCATTATTCACCCATTTCGCAGCATTTTAGCGCCAAATGAGAATATACATTTTGTGGTACTGTACTTCTACTTTCAAAATATGTTTTAGAAATTGAAATAGAACTATCACTAGAGCATCCAGGCACGCTGCAAAAAAAATCAAATTGCAATTGTGCCACAACCAATCATCTGTCAGAGCCTGTTTTGTGCATACACAAAGTACATATGATTCAATACTATCATGAGAAGGGCCAACCCTATTTCATGAAAAATGTCGGAGTAATGAATTTAAAAATAAATCGTTAAATTTCCCGGTTTTCCTTCGTTACTAATGATCCGACAGGGTCGTAAAAAATCCCATTTTGTTCGTATTTCAATTATCTACAATTAATTTCATTGGAGCAATCAAATTGCTATCAGTTTTCATTTTATAAGCAAAACAATTCAAAAAACGCGTTTTTTGTTATTTAAAAGTTTATAACAAATTAATAAATGACAGTTGCGAGTCGAAAATATAACAGAATATAACTATGGACTGTCTTCCATGTGATGGTACAGTCGGTGTTCTACTAGTATTTTTGTTAGGAAAAAAATGCTCCATTGATTGGCCTAAATACACTCTTTCAGACAACAAACACTTTACGTCGCTTCTAAACCGAAAAAGTGATCAGAGAACTTTTAGGGATTGGCAATTTCAATTCATTATTTTGTCTTGTAATATGATAAGAAGAGCTAATAGTAAATTTTGTTTTATGCTTGCATATCAAACACAAGTATGGAAATTGCAACAACTGGTAATATTTTGCTTTGAATAAATATCATAGAGCACGCTTCTGTAAAATTAGATTATTCAGAAATCGATAACCGCAGCAAACTCCTCAAAATGCTATTCCATACCTCAGATGTGATTCAATAAGAGAATGGTACACAGGTTTGTGATGGATTAACATTATTATTATCAAATTGAACAAAATTTCACTTTTCCGTACTAGCGCAGGAAAGTGACTTTTTCCGTATAGGGCAGGAAATTAATTTTTGTACTAGTGAGAAAAAGTGACATTTTTTTACCAAAATGAGGGGTGAAAATTAACAAAACCGCACGGTTGTTGAAAAAACACTTTTTTCACCGAGTGACTCAAGCATACCAGCATGAAAGTAAAGAGGAGTTTGTGTCATAGTTAGATGTTGTGTTGGTCCTCAAGAGACATTTTATTGAAAACATTGATTCTTAGTTATTCTATTTTTACAGCAAAATATTTCACAAGATGCGTGAAATGTGGAAAGGGATATGTGAATAAAAGCTCTCTATACTATCACCAGAAAAGAGATTGTGGTAAGAAAAAAACCTTCAAGTGTATCTTTTGTGACTACCGCACCAAACGTGCTCACGATATCAAGAAGCATTGTATTAATAGACACCCTGAACAGGAACTGACTACAGAGATCTGCTATGTCAAATTGCTTGATACCTCGAAGGAAGAGTGTCATTCTGACATTTCCGACTAAGCATTTGATATGGACTCTTGTGTACCAAGAAAGCTCGGTATTTCAGTAGAGTATTATTCTTGTTGATTTGATGTTTATGTATAACTAATAAAATTCAAATCAACGTCGTATTCAGCTTATTCATCATCTCCGAAACAAGTTCACCAAAAGCAGTGTTGTCGGAACAACTGATCTGTTGAAATTGATCCCAGAATGAGACAAAAAACCAAAAAATAAAAAAAAAGAAGAAGAAGAAGTGTTGTCAAATTCCAGAAATTATTATCGAATGACCAAAATTGAAAAGTTCATGAAATACCATTGTGTTATCACAGATTGAAGATATCATGATTATTTCTACTACGGAGGATTTAACAAGTATAAAAACGACGATTTTTGTAAATAAGTAGAAAAAAAGCAGGTTTCAATATCTATAGCTCAAACCACCCAAGCTACTACCAAATAGGTAAAATGGTTCAATATAAAAATACCAAATATAAAAATACCAAATATAAAAAACTAACATAAAATATACCTGTGAATATTAAATTAAGTAAATAACTTTATTCATATCTATCTTTATAAGGGGATGTTTTGGTGACTGTTCAAAAATTCATTCAGAAATTATATGAATGAAGTAGTCCATTCTCAAAGTGGAGTTTCAATGTAAAGAAACTAAGTAAAACTCAAAGTGGCCTCCACAATATATTTCACCCCTAGAGTAGGAAGGGTTGCTGTTTTAAAAGCAGACTTGCCAATAACTTGTCAAAAAAGTTGAACTCTGGATCGATAAAAAATTGAACGAAATTAACAAACTTTGCATTATTGAAAAACTCATGTTTATGAAGATATATGTTATTTCATTTTTGACTCTACTTGTTTTCAATGAAAAATTCTACAAACAAATTTTGGGTGCCACCATGGAATTTAACATCTCCCCAATAATATCAAGTTGAATTTCAGATGAACTCCTCGAATATTGCACCATTAAAATCTTGTTTTTCTGTGAGTATATGTAGAAGACCTCATTCCCTCGGAACCAGAAAACTCTTAACATCTTCACCAGTTTTGATCCAAATATCCAGTTCAATGTAGAAAAAGAAACAGGTAATCCAGTTTCATTACTGGATATGAATCTGATCAGAACTTTTAACAACAAAATTATTACTAGACGGTACTGAAAACCAATAAATAGTAATCGTTTTCTGAATTTTCACTCACACCATCCCTTGAAAATGAGACTCAATTAAACCTCAAAATCAGAGTTGTTGAGGCCACTCATCCATCTTTGAGAACTGATTGTCTGAAAGAACTTCAAAACATTCTTCTAGAAAATTCATATCTAAAATGCTATATTTCTGATTCGGATTCAAACAACCACCTTCCAAGAAATAAACAAATTCCAATTCATGATTCTTTTTCTCATATAGATGATTTGACTCCAAAATTAATAAGTTTGTTCAGAAATGTAGAAATGTAGGTAATATCAATATATTACCTATTTCAATGTCCCAATGATAATTTCCTATTAGGTATAAGGTACCCATTTTTATCTAGTTTGAAATCATTATCACAAGTACACTCAAAGTTGAAAACTCCTGTACCAATCAAAATCAAGAACTGATTCAATATTATCTATGAAATTCCATGTAGAAGTTGTGATGGAGTATACATTGGTCAGACAAGTAGAATGCTCAAAGACAGAATAACCCCACATAAAAGTGACTGCAGAAGGAATGTGAGATCTCATAGCCCTGTTGAATATGTAATAGATAAAGACCATAAAGAAAATCTACAAATGGTTGATTTGTAGGATATTAACTGTGTCCTTTATTTCTAAATGATTCATATTTGTCTCTATTGGTGTAAAGGTATTGTATACAAATGGAAATAATAAAGATGATATTATTATTATTAGTAGAGTATGATAATGCAAAAATTCTTGGTTATGAACTAAATCTCAATTAGCGTCTCTTTCTTGAAATGGTTTATATAAATAATACTGAAAAAACAATGAGTAAAATAACAGACATCAATGATTTCACATACATACCGGGTGTCAACGAATCTATTAGACAAGTCATAACTTCTAGACCATTAGGTGTATCAAAATGAGATTTGGTGTAGGTAAATGGTATGTGAAGAGGAGAGTTTTCACATATTTTTCACTTTCCGGTCAATTCCGGTTTCACCGGAAATGGCTCCGGTTCTAAATTTTTAAATGGAACACCCTGTATATTGTAACATTTTTGGATTTCTGAGACAATTCTAGATCAGAATGTGACATTTTCGAAAGTTTTTATGTCTACTTCATTTTTTTGGAGTCACTTGAAATTGCATCTAGGTGGCCATGATCGGAAGTAAACTAATTTAAGGACCTCAGGTGATATCAGAATATTACAATCGCAAAGTTTTAGTGACTAGTATGATAGATATGAATAAGTCAAGTTGGCAAAATTACATTTTCGTGTCTAACTATTATTTTTCAAATGGCAACCATTTTTTGACAAGCACTTTCCGAAAAAAGGATATTTTGACGAATCTAACGATACTAATTTATTTGCGATTGGATTACAAATAAGAACATACATTAAATATTACTGAGGAAAATACTTCATAATAATTTATTTACTTTTGTCAAGTGTGCCGAGGATAGGCATGATGCATAATATTTTGCAGTTATTTCGATCAAGTCTTTTTTGGAGAACAAAACACTCACTTAGGTTATGACAGTGACATATGCTTTAAGAGCAGAAGGTAAAATTTTCATGATTTTCGTTAAATTTTAGTTCAATTGTCCGTCAAAATTATGTATACTCAAAGTGAAAAAGTGGATATGTTGTTATTGTTTGGAGAATGTCACAGAAATCCAAGGAATGCTGCTGATTTGTATGCTCAGAGATATCCCAATCGGCAACATCTATCCCATCAGTATTTTCCGTATGTTGAGAATCGTTTTGGGCAAGAGAGAAATTGAGAGGCAGAACAGAGGTTTATCATAAATGAGGATTAACGTTCTTGCTATGGTTGAGGTTGACAAAACGGTTTCTTCAAGAGAAATTAGTCGAGAAATGCAGATAAGTCCCGAATCAGCAAGAAAAATATTGAAAAAGCACGGATATCGAGCATTTAAATATCAGTTACATCAACATTTGTATGCTGACGATGGCGATAGACTAGTAGTGTTTTGTGATTGGTTGCTTCAAAATCATAGAGTTAACCCAGATTTAATCAACTTCATTCTATTTTCGGACGAATCACGATTAACAAATAATGGCTTGTTTAATAAGCAAAATTCTCGGTACTGAGCCCAACAAAATCAACATGCAGTGAGAGAGGGCAATTTTCAAGAAAGGTTTGGCGTCAATGTCTGGGCTGGTATCGTTGGAAACAGAATAATTGGACCAATATTATTTCAAGGTCAGTTAACAGGGGCTAGGTACTTAGGTTTTCTTCAAAATGAAATCGAGGATCATCTTAATAATCTACCTTTAGCAGTTTTACGGCAAATTTACTTCCAACAAGATGGAGCACCCCCTCATAATACCAGATACGTTCTTGATTACTTAATAGAGCATTTCAATAATCAAGTTATTGCAACCAATGTTCCAGTACGGTGGCCTGCCCGCTCATCGGATCTGACTGTGCTAGATTTTTTCATTTGGGGATATGTTAAAGAAAGAGTCTACTATGCAACAGCCCCAGCTGCTCTCGAAATCTTAGAGGAAAGTATTCTACAGGCCTTTAGCAGTATAACGCAACAAATGTTACGAAACGAGTTGAGAAAAACAATTGAACGAGCTGAAATGTGTCTTCAACAAGGAGGAATGCACTTTGAAAATTTACTATAGTGAAAATTTTAAGAAATTAGGATATTGAAAAAAATTTAAGTGCATCGCTGAAATTATTGTTAATTTTGTTAAATTTGTTGATCCAATCTCAAATATATCAGTATCGTTAGATTCGTCAAAATATCCTTTTATCGGAAAGTGCTTGTCAAAAAATGATCGCTATTTGAAAAATAATAGTTAGACACGAAAATGTAATTTTGCCAACTTGTCTTATTCATATCTATCATGCTGGTGACTAAAACTTCGCGATTGTAATATTCTGAAATCACCTGAGGTCCTTAGATTAGTTTACTTCCTATCATGGCCACCAAGATGTAATTTCAAAAGTGACTCCGAAAAAACTGAGTAGGCATAAAAACTTTCGAAAATGTCACATTCTGATCTAGAATTGTCTCAGAAATCCAAAAATGTTACAATATAAAGGGTGTTCCATTTAAAAATTTAGAACTGGTACCATTTCCGGTGAAACCGGAAGTAACCCGAAAGTGAAAAATATGTGAAAACTCTCCTCTTCACATACCATATAACTATACCAAATCTCATTTTGATACACCTTCTGGTCTAGTAGGTATGACTTGTCTAATAGATTCGTTGACACCAGGTATGTTTTGAAAAAACATAAAGAAAATATCTCACCTCGTCCCCCCTAAAATTATTATTTATAAATTTTTACCTATATTTACACATTTTATATTTTCTCACTATGTATGTTTTTATTTTGGTTGGTTGGTTGGTTGGTTAAAGGCTGACGAGAGAGACACCGGGTTTACCTTGTGGTTTCCCTTAACACTGAGACAACCTGGGGTCTATAGTATTGTTCTGTCGTCAGGGGTTCCAAGTTAAATAGGCCTGTGTTTTTCACCACGTTCAGTAGTCTATTTACTAGGTGTTTCGGATTCATGCCTGTTTGTAGGTTGATCTGTCCTAATATACTGCTGCGCTTGTTGAGCAGCGCGTCGCAGTCGAAGATTATGTAAGAGGCTGTTTCCTCCTCGTCACCACAGAGGCTCCACTGCACTGCACTGTTTCTCTATTTATTCCCATGGTGTGTAGGTGTTTTCTAAGGCCGCAGTGTCCGGTTAGTAAGCCGGTGATCGTGCGTATCTTAGATCTGTTAAGGTTGAGTGTGTCAGCCCTTAGTGTTTTGCTCAGGTGCCTCACCATTGCTGTGCTGTGTCGATGCCCTTCAATTTGGTCCCTATACGTTTGGTGTTTTGATTTCTTCCACTCATTGATTAGGTTTCCGCATCGGGTTTTGCTAATTCCCAACGTTGGTTCTGGACCCGTGAATGGTGATTTAGATGCTTTCTTTGCAAGTTGGTCTGCTTTTTCATTGCCTTCAATTCCCTATGCCCGGGCACCCACACAAGTGTAACCTTGTTGCGTTTCGACAGTTCATTGAGGCTCTGAAGACATTCCCAGACTTGCGTAGACTTTATCTGTATTGAGTTCAGAGCTTTTATAGCGCTCTGGCTGTCAGATAGAATGTTTTCTTTTGGAATACACAAAATATGATCAAGTAATCATAATTTGTTGTCAACTTGTAGTTTCAAATGCTGACACCTATGTTTCTTTTTGAATCTAATTTATTTTGAATTTCATGTTAGTATCTCAAATTTTGTAATACCGTCATATATTTATGTATCAAGTATTTTCAGTTAGAAATCGAATTGATTGGTCTTCCTTTGAATTCATATCTATATGTAGAGTTGATGACAAAAGTCTCATTCCCTATTGTAATGTTGAACCAGAAAAGTAAGTATGAAGATCAAATAATATGGAATATAGTATTTTTTCCCAATACAATTAATAGTGGTCTCACTGGTTATACCAACAAATTCAAATTGAGAGAAGGGATACATTGTACATCATGTAGTCGACTGATTTCATTTAGTTTTTTTTTATCAACTTTGACATTAAACTTGCCTGTATTTAATGAAAAACAATTGATTCATAGCAGTGTATATCTCCAAAGTGTTTGATCGCGTTTGGCACAGGGCTCTCCTTGCCAAGCTTCCATATTTTGGCTTGTCCCAAATATCAAAATTGTTCTATAATTTGAATGTTATAACAACTTTCCATTTCACAAATGATACTACAATTTTGTTCGTATACTTCCATATCAGTCATAAGTGCTAATTTTCTCTAAAATCTTGATTCAGCAGAAGTGTTAAAGTAGCTTATAAAATGTTTTTTGTATGAAATTAATCTGGTTTATAGTGGTATTTTATTGTATTTTGGTGATAAATTCAATTCTTTTACAAATATGTCAATAAATTATATCAAAATGAATATCTGTGGAGTTGAATAACAATTATATTAAAGTTTTCTGACAAATAATTCTGCCCTCGAAAGTTATTTATTATTTCAGTAACCATTTTATAACCTTCAATATGAAAAATCCAATAAATTGTGATAAAATTGAATAGTTTACTTGTAGACAACAATGCGGTATGGATTCATACCTATTTTGAAGTAGTAAATAATCATTTTAGGTTAGGTAGAAAATTTTTTTTTATTATATTATGTTGTATTTTGTTCTCTCAGGAAAAAAAAGTTGAAAAACCTCAACGGAAACAATATCGAAGTTATCAGACAAGCTAATTTAAATTCGACGGGGGTTTGTTTGGAATCAGTTTTTGACAAGAATAACATTTGTGACGTCATCACTTTCCACGTCTATTGTAATTTATAAAGAGCTACAACCACATACAAATAAATTAACTGGAATATTCCTATATAATAGGAAATAAATACACAAATCACTTTCTTACTGTAGTGACTGCTTTTTTTGATTGCATGAATTTTCAAACACTCTTTGTAATAAGATTTCCGTAGGGAGGAAATCGCGTCATTGCACGAACTGTGGTATGGGATTCAGAAACAAATTATTGCTGGAAGAACACTGGAAGATTGAATGTCCTGGATGCAATTGTCCCCAGTGCAACAAATTCTTCAGAAGAAGATCGTCACTAATCAACCATATCAGAGATGAATGTGGAAAAGATGCCAATTTCTTTTGCAGCATGTGCCAGTATAAAACACGATACAAGGGAAATCTTCGAAGACATGTAGTTAAACACCACAGCAAGTGTTTATCTTGAGATGAAGCTGGGAAGTAACTTTCGTCCTGGAATAAGGCAAGCTTCATGGAAAAATCAAAACCATCCTGTTTTGAGCTTTGGACTGTATCAATCAACGGCTGCTCTTCGGAAATCAATGTAAACAGTCACTTTTTGCTTTATCTGAAGTTTTCAGTAACAGACAAAATAATGTTCAATTTTGTTACAGAATTATATTTCATATTGAAAGAATATAGATCAAATCGAAGTATTTTTTTACGAAATTATAGTCCTATAATCCTGCGTGATTAAAAATATCAGTGGCATCAAAACCCACTTTTTATCTACGACTAAAATATAGAATACGCATCATAGATGTGACATTTACAATATATAGTAAAACATTATTCCCACGCGGGAATAATGAATCATTATTCTTTCGCGGATGAATGAATAATCGGATTTGAATCGAAATGTCTATGAAAATACCCATGACAATTGTTTGACGCAAACTGCCAGTGGTTATAAATAATTGTCAAAATCGTGTTTATTTGTGATTCATTGACGGAGAGTGTAGAACATGCAGGGCTGGCGCAACAAGGTCTGCCGCACTAGGCAAAAAGGTTGCATTTTCCGTCCCTTCCACTACCAAAAGAAGCCAGATAATATCCAGAAGACAACTGTAGCGGATATTGAATAAACAGCGAAATAAATGTAGATACCTATATGAAATAATGGATTGTATCATTAACAGTAATATATTTTTGTTGATGATGATTAACTATGGAATAGAAACACGATGGCGTATTATCTATCACATATCAGAGTCACTCAGTTCTGGAGAGAAATTATAATTTTTCCTGCCTTAATGCTTTCGAGTTTACTGTTTTTGAAAACATTAGGCGGTCGCCTGACTCGCCTAATAGACTATATGGCCGGCCTTGAGAACATGTGATGGAAAATTATACGGAAGAAGAATTTTCAGAATTTTATTGACAAATAAAGTTGTTCACTAAAAATCTAAAATAAATAAATTAGTCGTAAATAAAGTAGAGTATACTACTCGCAATAATAGATAGTATTTTCTCGGAATGTTACTCCTTATCATTAATTCACGCGGAAGCGAGCACTACTTAGACACCATGAGTGAACATGGGTATATTTCCGCAATAAATACACCGACAAGGATCCAACAAAACTCCAACACATATTTAGATCATATCTTCATCAAAACAAAAAATCTAAATTATGAGACAATCCTACCAATCACTTTTGAAACATGCGTTACAGACCATTTCTCAACCTTAACACAAATAGTTATACCTGATGATAATATCGCTGCAAATATAAATAATAATAAAAAAATCTATAAAAAACTAGACGAGAAAACATTTATAGAGAAGCTAGAGGGTGTCGACTGGAGTGATACCTTTCAATGCAACGGTCTTGATCTTGGAGTAAACAAGTTTATTGAAATCATAAAAACAAATTTGGAAGAGTGTTCAAAATACATAAAAATTAAAAATAAACAAAAAAAAAACGAAAAAAGTGGATAACTGGAAATTTGATTAATTCTGTGAACAAAAAAAATGGTATGTATCGTGAACTATGAAAAAATCCAAACAATACGGATCTACAAGATGAGTATCGAAATTATAAAAAAATCTTGGAAAAAACAATTAAAGAGGCCAAAACGAAATACTACAGGGATCGAATAGAGAGAGGAGAAAATAACTCTAAAACACTTTGGAAAACTGTAAATGAAATAATAACTGAACAAGAACCAATACCTATAAATATGATAAAAACAAAAAACAACGAAACAATCAAAGATCCACTTAAAATAGCAGATAATTTCAACGATTATTTTATTTCTATAGGTGAGAAATTAGCAAATAATATAAACAGAAATGTAAATTACTCCGAAATAAAACGTAAATGTAACCATTCCATATTTCTAAAACCAGCAACTGAAGAGGAAATAAAAAATATTATATCCCAACTCAAAAACAAAAAAGCGCCTGGTTACGACGAAATCAGAGCAGAAACTCTTAAACTAGTTTCTAGTAGTATTTCGAAACCACTTACACATTTAATCAATATGTCGTTAGAGCAGGGGTATTTTCCTACAGCCTTCAAAACAGCAATAATAACACCTATATATAAAAGTGTACAAAAATGTGATGTAGCAAACTATAGACCGATATCTCTCATAACAAGCCTTGCTAAAATATTAGAAAAGGTCATCCAAAAGAGATTGAATACATTCCTGAAAAAACACCTGCTGATGTCAGAATCACAATACGGCTTCAGAGAGAATAAGTCAGCTCAAGATCCAATAAAAATACTTACACAGCAAATTTATAAGTGTTTGGATAAATCAAAACCTTCGATTGCTGTTTTCATAGACCCAAGGAAAGCCTTTGATACCGTTGACCACAATATATTGTTGACTCTCTTAGAAGATCTTGGAATAAGAGGAATAACTAATGAACTTTTCAAGAGTTATTTACTGAACAGGAAGCAAAGGGTAAGAGTAGGTGATCATGAAAGTGGAGAGAAAACTATTCTATGTGGTGTGCCTCAGGGGACGGTGTTAGGGACGATCCTATTTAATATCTATTTAAACAATATTTTTTTACTGAATACCAACTCCAACATCATAAGTTTTGCTGATGACACCGTATTATTTTGCGAAGACAACAACTGGTTTGACCTAAAACGGAAACTAGAACACGATCTAGATCAAATTATTTCGTGGTTCGACTACAGACTCTTATCAATCAACTTTGATAAAACACATTATTTACCACTGAGCAGTTATGAAATATCCCTTCCAAAATATGAATTGAAAATTTTCGATAGAGCGGCTATCAAACCCACAAAAAAAATTAAATATCTTGGTATATTTCTGGATAGCCATCTTAGATGGAACGACCACATGGACTACTTAGTTAAAAAACTACGCTGTATACTCTACAAATTCAAAAGAATCTCAAACATGCTCAATCATAAACAGAAAATCATTCTTTATAAAAGTTTAGTGGAGTCCCATCTGAGCTATGACATAATTGGTTGGGGTGGAGTATCCAGAACCTATCTACAACCTCTTGAGGTTGTCCAAAAAAGATTCCTACGATGCATCCTGCAGAAAAGATATGACTACCCTAGCAACCTTCTTTACTCAGAATCTCAGATATTTGATCTCAGACAGCTATGTTATATGAACATTATCATTATCATTAAAAATGAACTTAATCACGTTTAGCTATCAATATGCTACTCGTCAAAATCACAGAATTGTCATACCACTAATGCACAAAACAGTTGGCCAAAAAAATTACGTTTATCTAGGGCCAAAACTACACAGTCTCTTACCTGATGAGTTAAGATGCGAATTGAACTTCAATAAGTTCAAGAATCAAATAAAGTCAATTATTATCCATACTCCTCGAGCAGAAATAAATAGACAAATAGAGACCTAAACTGAATTACTACCCAAACATATTTTGTTACTTATAACTATATTTTACATATTTATTTGTTTTTGTAAACTTGTACTTATTTTAACAGGTATAATTTAGTTATACACTGATTTTATTTATTTTATTATGTTATATATTCTATATTAATTACCTATATACTATTCGTTTCATGTCAATTAGTTTGTATATCCCTTACACACGGCAGATTATTTTGCCTCGTGAGATGTATCTTATTTATCTCTTTTCTCCTCCATCTGCTGCCCTTATAATGTGTTTCATAAACAATGTATCGGAAGAGAGACTGAATAAATTTTTGAATTTGAAAATTTTTGAATTTGAATCATAGCTACCATTATTGACTAGTGGTATAATGTACTGTCAATGACAAGCAGCTAGTGCAACCGATGCCACTTTATTGGAATCTGCTGAGCATGCGCCAAACACGAATTATTAAAATATTGTATTTCAATGGCGGGATGTTTAGGTTACAAAACAAGAAGGCAAACTGAATTGAAAATGTGTGAATTTGTTTTTTCGCTCGTAATTGACACACAAACCCTACCTAGCATGTGAGACTTGAAAATGCGTTAATTAGTTTTTCGCTCGCAATTTACACACAAACCTAACCTGAGCAAGCTAATCTACCTAAACCGAGTTGTAAACCGAGTTGTAAATGCGTAAATTACTAGGTTGGCTAGTAATTTACGCATTAACAACTCGGTTTACAAGTGACCTTACCTTACTAACCTTACCTAGACCAAAATTGTTACAATCTAACGACTATTAATCCAAAATTCAGAGAGATCAGCCGTGGAGACCGTGGAGCAGCCATATTTGTCCATAATTGGCATGCTCAGTGGATTCTAATAAAGTTGCATCGGTTGCACTAGCCGCTAGTCTTTTAATGCCGGATGGCATATTCAATCTGATATATGAACAACTTTCCAAACAAAATCAAAACCTACTTACTATTAAGTGAGGCAAATGAATTGTTTTCGTGCTACTGTTACTATACTACTACTACTGCGGTTTGGACATGGACCTATTCAATTTAGAATCAAAATCGTAATATCCACGTTTCTACTGCTTTGGCTACTGCCTGAGACATGTCTCTATTTAATTTTTGGATCAATTCTCAATATATTTCCTCAGATTTGTGGTCTTTCACATGCACGCCAGGTTGACTATATTTATTCATGGGCTATGGTGAGTATATTTATAGCAGGTACTCCTTCATTTTGGATAGAATTCTCCAATTGATCAAACAGAAAAACGCTTGTGAATATCTTGTACCCTTTCTCCTGAGGTAATCTCATCAGTAGTAATATCCCGATAAAATGCAGAATTTCAAAATACTTTCACTTTGCTGTCACGAAAACTGTGTTGCTTAGCAACACCACGAGAGCTTGCTCGAGTGGTGTTTTATACAGCAACACAGCTTGAGAAACTGGCAAGGTGAAAGTATTTTGAAAATTTTGCGTTCTGAAGGGAGATAAGACAATTTCACGGATACATTATACTATTACGGACTAAATGCGTAATACAGGAACAGTGCATCTTGAGTCATTAACGTCAGTTGAAGAGTTGAACAGTCATACTGACGTTTTTAAATTTCCGTAATCCCATACTGTTAAGGTGCATTTAGTCAACATAAACGTAACTGTAGCACAAGCACTGACATAAACAACCATAAAAATAATTTTGTATGAGACCTATATACAAGTTTTGGATTTAGGCATAAATTTAAGAAAGACTGGTACATTTTATGGCATGAAACATTAGGTAAACGTGAATTATCGACAATATTTTTATCGTAAAAGTAATATTCTTATAAAGTTGAGATTTTCAAGATGACATGTTTTTGGCATGAACTTAGTATTGGTTGTATAAATAGTGCCATTTCATAAAACAGATGCAGCCTTCGTTTTTAACATATATTTAAGCACAATTTTAAAATGATGTTGATAAAATACACCTTTATTTTGATTTAACGGTATGACAATTGAAAAGTTAATGCCTCCGTCCGTTAAGATTTTTTAACGGCTGGCGGCCGTTAAGGAATCACTTGTTCAAATATTTTTTTCAAAACTTTATTCTACTTACATTATCAATAATCATGAAGAAAACAGAATTCTTTGAGAGATTGTTTAATAACGAACAGTCGTTGCCTACTCAGTAGGTGTATATGGGAGTAAAGGGTTCATCATCGGTCGGCAACGACTGTTCGTTAACAATAATCATAATAATACTAACTATTTATAAATTTGAAAAGTAATTTGACAATTGTTATTACTTGAAATTTCTATTCCATCGATGAGAGATTTCCCATCTGTAGTACCAGTAGTTGGACTTGTTGTTTGTGTGGCCTCATTACTATGAAATAGTTGTGTTACGGGTTTATTTTGCACCAGAAAACCCTTTTTGTTTTAATACAATAATATCAGAAATTCTCTGTCATTGATATACATTTTCCAATCTGTACGCCACTGTATCAAAATGACAACTTGATCGTTGTCATGTATAGCCTGTTCCGAATGTTAGTACTTACCTTTGTCGTACTAGTTCGAGCGGACCTGAACCGGCCTTAAGCTAATGACAGTTATCAGTTGTTCTATTTTGCGGTATGACAGCGTTGTTTTGTAAACATACTTATGGTTAGTCTATTGTTTTGAGCTTAGAACACAAAACCGTAACATTCCTACTCTATCTCTATCTTGTGTCCTTGAGGTACCTACTTCACATTCGAATACTTGACCTTTTGTTTGTTTGTTTGTGTTTGGTTCTGAGATTGAGAGGCTGGCGTTTTCATCTTGGTTCGGTTGGCAACACTGAATCTGAAGGTGTTCTTTTCATAGCTTCTAGTAGCTCGAGTTAGTTCCTGGACTGTTCCCACCGAACACTAACGAACAAGAAAGCGCCTTGTCAGATATTGACAGTTTTGACTTTGACGTCTGAGATATATTTTCCTCTTCCTTATTTGATATTGATGAGTGACTGACCTATTTTGAAGATTTCCAATTAAAGTTTGATCATCGTTGATGGATATTGGGAAAATTCATATCAGGAGAGTTTCTCATATTGTTTGCGATTTTTGACGCTATATATTTTTGAGAAATCTCCGTTCGCTTTGCGGATTTTTGAGGTTAGAAGTCACTTCATCATTGTGTGAAACCACTGGAACGAGAAACTCGCTATCAGACAGCAAACAGTTCATCAAAGCTGTTATCAGAACCCTCCCACTTGATAGAGGTTAGTATTTGCATTAGGGCTCTACTTATGGCCCCATACAAGTGTAATCAGAAGTCAGACTGGTATTGTATATTCTAGGGTGCTCCTCTGCGACTACCACTTTGCTACTGTTACCTCTTCGCCGCTGGTAGTGCTCCACTGCGGTTTATTGCTACTACTCTGCTACCGTTTATTGGAGTTCCACTCATGTGATTGTTCCACTGTTCCGTTGCTACCACGATTCCACTACTGTGATTGTTCCTGCTCAACTGTGGTTGTCCCGCTGTATATCTGTTGTTCAGCATTCCTTCGCTATTCGTCCCAGCTGTACATGTACTTTGATTGATTGTGTCGTACCCACTGTGCACCTGTATACACCAAGGCACTGATGAACTACAACCACAATAATTGGTGAACTGGCATGCTTGAGAATATCTACATAGTATCAGATAAGTTTAGAATAAGACTGCCCCTAAGGCGTCAGTATCCACAATTGTAAGCTATCATCGTGACGTCACAGGCATAGCCCTCACTGGAGGTTCCATATTGATATATTCAAACAATACCATACTCTCAATCACAGCATTCACTTGAATTCATCTTGGTGGTTGACATTTACATTAATTCCATTTTCTTTTGTATGGTGAGCTGAACTGTGCACATACAGGGTGTGTAACGATCAATATATTTTATTAGTAAGGGACATGACTATTTCTTTTATTCTGGTCCAAGTTATCTAAGCGTAAGGGAAGACAAAACCTCTACATATTTATATATCATATTATTATTATTCCATTTACAGGTATCTATTGTTTAATATTTTAGTAATATTAGTGCAGTGGGTTGTCCCATTCCATCAGGGTGGTTTCGGATTTTTCACTAGCGATAAATCCGTAGCGCTCCGGAAAATTAACCCCATATTTCAATCTTATCGAAATCAATTTTTATTGTCGAATCCACGCCTACTGAGCTACTGGGTATGTTAGAGGCGTGACACATCATTGCACATTCACTGCTCTCCTTTCCTAAATTTCGCCCCTAACAGTGGTCTTGCTATCTTCATTCTCTTCGAAACTGAATTTTCAATATACGACTCCGCCACCGCAGAGGAGTTCCAACCTCCAAGTTCTTTTACCGATAGTAGATCGCCACCATTTTCTACAAGCATAGTAGCCGAGGATCTGCGAAACGAGTGCTCTGTGTAGAGCTGAGGATTTTCCAGTTTTGAGAATGCTGCAATTTTCTTTGTAACAGCTTCAATAGTATGAATGCCCACGTGTTTCATAAAGTTACCATTCCTATAACCAATGAAGAATCGCCGATTTTCCAAATTTGAAGGCAGCAAATCTATATATTTTTGGTGTAAACCATAGGCGTCAAAAGGAAGCCCTTTTTTGGAAATAACAAAAACCCTGTTCTTTTTATTTTTAGTATACCTCAATGTAACCAAAACTCTGGTACTGGTGCTTCAAAAATCATCCACAGTGAGCTTAACAAGTTCGTCACGTCTACAGGCGCCAAAAATACCACACATTCAGATTTCAGATTCAGATTCAGATTTATTCATGATATAACACTCACTTAAATACATGCATTTTTATGACAATTATCCTTTATGATCCCAAGGGTTCACCTAAGCACTGTATGCGCTTGTTTTGTGAATCCCCTATGATTAATTCAGGATTTTCATATGGTATTCAGTATGAATTGTATATATACTATTGGTTTCAATGGAAATTACATTATTATCAATAACTGGAATTCTAATAGGAATCGATAAGAAACTCTACTAAATACATAATTTTTTTTTTATATTATAATTTTTCTTAACTTTTGTTTAATTATTCTTTCAATTTTCTTTTTCAATCATTGGAATTGTTGATGTGGCAAGGACTATTCCTATATACTCAAATATGTACATACACAGAATACAGCTTTTTTTTGTATATATTCAATTATATCTATAATATATCTGTTTTATAGTAACTTCACCAGTGTTAGGTAGTTGAGGCTATATTTCTTTATGGTATAGATATTTATGAGTATACATCCATATAAGACAGTGATGAATATATAGACACCTTATATTATACAACTTGGTTTCTTTATAGAGCTGTTCTGTTGAGCATAGCTTTTTTTTCGAAAAATTTTTTTTAATTATTGTATTTTGTATGGCTTGGAGACTGTACAGATTGCAGTCGAAAATACCAACCCATACGGAGATACAGTACCTAATAACTGATTCTGCCATAGATCTGTATACCGTCATCAGATTTTTTGTGGTTAAGATTTCCCTTAAATTGTACAGCTTGTGAGTTAGTTGGCGAAGTCGCTTTGTAACATATAGGGCGTGTTCGTCCCATCTCATATGCTGATCAGCAACTACACCAAGATATTTAAGCTTCGATTCTTTTTTTATAGAAGAGCAATCACATTGTTTTATCTGTGCACATTCAAAGGTATGTAATTTTAGTAGGTTTTCGATTGGTTGGTCGTTTTTCAGGAGTGTGAAACAAATGAATTTGGTTTTATGCAGACCCATTTTCTGTCGTTTGGTATACTTGCTGCCATGTTTTACCAGAAAAAATAATCGCCGTGTCGTCAGCGTATGAAATAAGTTTATCAGCAGATTTTATACAGCCTATGCTATTGATGTAAACTAAAAATAAAATAGGCCCCAATACTGTGCCTTGAGGAACACCAACAGTGATTTCATTTGATGAACTAAGATCACTGCCAATTTTGACGATTTGCTTAAACATTAATACAACCTTTTCAAGCAACCATGTATGATCATCTGCCTCCAACAAAATCTTAGTTAATTCTTCTTCAGAAAAAATGTTTGCTTTCTTTGGTGTGTATCCATCGGACTTTCGTCCCAAGAGCAAAAGTAATTTTCCAAATCTGAAAATACCATTTCTGTAGGTAATACTCTAATATGGTGTACGATTTAAAATAACTAACCTAGAAATGTCAATGTTGTCATAAACTTTCAAAGCAAGTTTCAACATTGAAATCTTGGTCCACAGCGAGTAAGAAGAATAAACCTCTGATTTTCCTTTCGTATAGGCTGATAATACATCTTCATTAACCACCATTACATTCTTGCTTTTACGCCACTCTTCAAAATTTTTATATTCTCTTTGATATCGCTCTTGAGTTATTTTCGGCAGTAAATCAACACTCGCTGCACATGATTCTCCCAATACTTCTAGAGAAATTTGATTTAGTTCCTCAAATTTTCAATTTCATTCATGGTCGTTGTTAAAGCGAACTCGCGAACACAAACTGACGTTGTTTATAATATTGTTGTGATATTGTTAAGCTGTTCCATGACAACACGATGTTGGGATTTTTCTGTAGAATTACAAGGTTCGTGGTTTGTTCTTTCCTCGGAATCAAAATGTGATCTTTCAGTGGGATTACGAAAAGTCTTGAACGACACACGGCCGATACGCAAATAACGGAATCGGTTGTTATAATCTTCGGCTGCGCCTCGGATTACAATATTCAATCTCATCCGTTATTTGCTACATGTTGGCCTTGTAACGTTAATAACAGTGATTGTTGAACCTATGGAACTGTATAAATAAGGAAAAGGCGAAATATCGATTTGAAAATACCACGGGCTGTAGACGGTGTTTTGGAAAAGTCTTTTTCTCATTGGTTTGAATTCAAAAAATGATGACATTTGATTGGTTTATATAATATGAGGGAAATTGTCAGTGGAAATATCACGACAAAATGCTGAATTTAAAAAAATACTTTTAGTTTTGAAATTCTTAAACTGTAGTGAAGCCTACCCGAGTTACAAAATCAACTTCTCATTGCTATTTCAACTTCTTGTTTTGCTCATTTTGTTCATCTTCCAGGCACTACGCAGGCTGTTTGTCAACATTGTAAGAAGTTTTACAAACACAAAAGAAACTTATGGAGGCACCAGAAGTATGAGTGTGGTGTGCAGCCCAAATTTCCATGTACCTTGTGTGGAAAAGATTTCAGATACAAGGGTCATTTGCAGACCCATGCGCTTTCACAACATCCAGGGTGGTGCTTCATAGGAAACAAAGCAGAAGACGTGTGAGATAGATGTGTTCTTCAATATAGCTTTTATTGTTGGGAACAATGCATTTTATGTTAAACTACATTTTCGTCCTGTTGAATAATTTTACTGTTGGTTATTCCATATTGGGGAGTATCGCGATCAAAATATTCATATCCGGGTGAGCCAAAATAACAAGTCAAATTGTTTGAATATCAATCATTTTCGCCTAGCACAAAGTTGCTTCAAAATTATATCTCAATGTGAACTCATATAAATATTCTTCAGATATTCCAAATTTTTATAGTGTCTTTATAAAAAAATCAGAGTAACTGACGTACTTCGAAAAGGAACCTAGAGATCAACAGAGCTCTTCAAATCTTCGGTAAAAGCCTTCAGATGTCCGGAGAGATAAAAACCTGTGGTTAACCTAGACTAGAAGATCACCTGAAAGAAACATCTGGAAAAAGTGCTAACAAGGGCAAGGACCTTTGTCAAAAATATCACATGAAATCTCATGAAAAAATATAGACGAATTATGAGAATTTATAAGGATCTACGTGGAAAGTCTGAAACCAACACGTACGTAATCCCTGGCACATACACTTTTTGGAAGGATGTATGAGGATTTATAAGTAGGTGTAATTTATGAGCATACCCGGAAACATGTCATACGAGTTTGTGTCAGGAAGTGGTTGTTTGAGGATACTAGAAGATTTGATGAGGTATACCACTTTCACAACGATATTATATGCTCATTCACAAGCTTGTCAACGTATGAGATGTGTGGAAATTCACAATTAGTGATCTTATTGGGTATCGTATGAAGAAAGTTGATTCAGTATTCGATGATCTGTATCAGAAATTCCGTATCCAATTTTATTGGGTATATTGTGGAAAGAGTGAGATCAGGATGTGATGGTTTGGATCAGGAATTCCTTTCTAAATTTATGCGATTCCTATAAGTTTTCATAAAACTCAAAATCACTGATAATCCACAAGTGTCGATGAGAAAACAAGGATACAAGTACATAAGAGTTTGTTTTAGGCAGTGGTGATGCAAAGAGACTACATACACGATTCGATCAGGTATTTCAATTTCAATCACAATGTTTTATCCTCAGTCAAAATCTTTAGTACCTAGGTGTGGAAATACACAATTTATAATCTCATTAGGTATCGTATAAAAAAAGTGGGTTTAGGACTTGATGGTCCAATCTATATTTGGAATTCCGAATTCAATTTTATGCGAATCCTATGAGATTTCATGAGATCCAACAGTAGGAACATTACGAAACCAAATGGAATATTACCAAAATATTCGAATAGATTATTATTATTTTATCAAGCCAGAATATTTCAAAATTATTTCAGAGAGATCACATCACACAAGATCAACGAAATGCAACATTCCAGGAAAACCTTTCTAGAATATTGCTGAAATATTCGAATAGATTATTATTATCATATCACTTCAGGATTCCAAAAAAATATCAGAAGAATCATAATGTCCCAAGGTTATTTCACCTACGTCTACAAATAATGATATATATTTCAAAATTACTTTTTTAGAATAATTTTTTTTTGTCATAATCGGATCATCGAGAATGAATTTATGAATGAATCTCTAACCGGCTACTCGGAGAGCTTCTTCCTCTACTGGACCACGTTTCTTAGAGCGGGATCAATCTTCATATGGAACGTGCCATGTCAACAAATGCGTGCACTTGGATAACGGAAATCGGAGGGGACATTTGCCTCATCCGGCTAGCTCAAGCATCTCCAAGTGCAGCATCGTCGCAAATATCCAGCAACTCCGGAACTCTTCTTTCAGGATCAGTCAGGAACAGTACGAATTCTTTCTTAATGTCTTTGGTGTTAACCAACGACGTTTCATCTATCTAGTCCAGGCCGTAGATTTCTAGGAGGAGCTATGACCTGGCCAGAAATACTTTATTACTATTTATGTACATCTTCAAAATAATATTACAAGTGAGCCACCCGGGCCACCACTCAATAGGACTGCTACACTCTGGTCTGTGGCTCCCGGATGACTGAATTCAGGACCACCATGCACCCCCTAAGGTTGAGGCCCGGAAGGATGAACGCCCCAGCACTCGTACGTACTCGAAAGCTCACCCCCCCTATCCACCACCCCCGTTCGTTAAAGCGGTTCCTCATCCTGATGATTGGCGATCAGCAGAATAAAATCTGATCGTTTGATATGGAGTGCTCGGCCAATTCTCGGCCTGAAACTCTCTTATATCTGACATGAGTTTAATTTGATTTATCAATGACTTTACTTAATGTGCATGGTGCCCCCCTGAAACTGGCTGAAGGCCTGAAAAACACTTGGCTGAGGGCCAAGTGTTGTGTATTGAATTTACTAAGTTTACCACTTGGTCGGTTCTTCTTGTAATCTGAAACATAAAAGCATGATTATCGAAATTTTAAGCCTGTTGAAGTAGACGTTGGCGTCGCCGAAGGTTTCGCTTCCGTCTTACTTCTTCAGGGGTGTCGTTGTCTCCCTGGTTCACTGGTCGTCTGTATTTGTCTCTGTTTCTATCGTCTTGCTCACGTCTGTTCTCGAGGAGCTCCGTGAGCAACTCTACTCTCTAGAGTAGTCCCCACGTGATTCCTGATCAGTATGTCAATGTAGTCCGGATGGATGTCTAAGTCTCGATATATAAACCTGTTTGGCATATATCGTGGTGCGTCTGTTGCCATTCTCAGGCAGACATTGAAGAAGGTCTGCATCCTCTGCCTGTAACTGTTCGCGCATTGCCCCCAAGCAGTAGACGCGTACATCATGATTGGCAGAAGGATTGTCCTGATGAGGCGTAGTTTCAACTCGAGTGCCATGTTGCTCCTACGCCCGATGAGTGGATACAGATTATGCCTCGCGGCTTTCGCTATAGCCAATCTGTGGGAGACGTGCTTCTGAAACGTGAGTTTCTTGTCCAGGGTTACTCCTAGGTGTACGGCTTCGTCTACCCATGGAATTCTCTCATCGTTCATAGTAACATGGCCCTCGGGTGTCCTACGTCGCCTCGTGAACAGTATGGCCTTGCTTTTGTCTGCATTGATTCCGATCTTCCAACGATTGAACCACGGTTCCAGCTTGTTTATCTGATGTTGCAGCTTCGATGTTACTCCTCTCTCATGAGATGACTAAGCAAAAATTGCCGTGTCATCTGCATAGAGAGCAAGTTTGGTCATGGGGTTGTCCGACATAGGCATGTCTGCAGTGTAGATCAAAAACAGGTGTGGCGACAGTACTGCTCCCTGTGGTACTCCTGCTTCTAGCCTCCTTCGTGAAGAGAGAGCATTTCCGACTTTGCATCGGTAATGTCGACCTCTTAGGAAGGAGTTTATCAGCTTGACCATTGGTGTGGAGTATCCGGCATCAACCAGTTTTGCGATCAGCCCATCGTGCCAAACTCTATCGAACGCCTTGGAGACGTCAAGGAAGACTGCTCCTGAAAGATGTCCTTTTCTCGTGCGGTTCCAGCTCTGGATGGTGGCGTCCACTATCCGGGTGACCTGGAGTTCTGTTGAGTGTTCCTGTCTGAGACTGAATTCAGGAGCCAAATTGGTTTCTTAAATAAAGAAACTACACATTTACTTCGGCCAATGCCGAAGCAGAGTCGCTGGTGGGCGGAGCCTATCAGAGCTCCGCTCCCAGATATATATATATATATATATATATTTTTTAGTATTTCTGGCCGAGGATGACAGCCAGGAACAATCTCTCAGACCTCGCAGAATATCATTGATTTTTTTTATGTTATCAAGTGACTGCGATAAAATCTCATACGTTCTCACTTATTTTCAAACTGCAGAACCTCATAGAAACATGTAGCATCCATCCCAGTGATCGCTGATAGAACCGGATAACAGTTGTGTCTAAAACCACATTAGAAATTAAAGGAGTATGTATCTGTAATGTCTTTTGAATACTGATAAATATCGAATAGGCTCTATACGGATATGCGGTTTCACTATCCAAATCGGATCTCATAAATTCTCTTATACATTTTTTCAATCAGTCTCTATGAGACATTTTTGGCAGGGACATCACTGATGGTGGCCAGGCGCTTCTTTGGAAAAACTTGGAGACTCGGACCCAAACAATCTCTTGGGTTATACACAGCTAGATAACGTATGGAGCCCTGCTTTTGTGGCCAAAGGTTGAACAAGTGACAACCACAGCGAGGCTGGCTGGTTTACTAAGACTGACCATGCTCGGAGTCACTGGTGATATTTCCTGCACATATCTACTCTTGGCCTGGAGAGAATACTGAACCTTCCTCCTCTGCATTGCACATTGTAGCGGAGGCGAGGATAGAATAGAATAGATATTTATTTCCAAAAAAAAGTGTTTGTGGGAAAGTGTACAGTGGTAGTAAGGGTGTATATAAGTATACATGTAATAAAAAGTTCTTGTAAGAAGTTTATACACAATATAACAATAACAACACAAACTCAAACAAAATAAAACTTTTAATCGGAAACGCGACATGAATGAACAAAATTGGATTTTTTTTTCATACACTGAGACCTTAGATTACATCATTTAGATAATCATCGACTGAATGGTAGGATTTCTTCATTGAGAGATTTTTGAATGACCTCTTGAATTTATTGAAGCGCATACTTTTGAAATCTGGAGGTAGACTGTTATAGAGTTTAGCACCACTATAGTGCAAACTGGTCTCAAAAAGCGATGTGTTTTACTTAGGAAGTAAGATCAATTGGTTGCACTGACGAGTAGAGGATGAACTGAAAGCAAATAAAGTTCTATTTTTATGGGCGAAGTATAAGACTTCGAGAATATAATAGAGAAGGTGAGGTTAAAATCCCCATTCGAATAAAATGTTCCTTGCAAGAATCTCGACGTCGAAGTCCCAAGTTGATTTTGACAGCTCTCTTTTGAAGTATAAATGAAGATTGTCATTTTTCTGATTTTCCCCAGAATATAATCCCATCAGATATGCGCGAATAGAAATTTGCAAATAAACTAATTTCAACGTGTAGGTGTTGAGCACCTGTGCCTTTAAAGTTTTCAGAACAAAACAACCACGGCTCAATTTTTTGTTGAGTTGAATAACTTGTTGTCTCCAGTTTTGTTGGGAATCTATGATGAACAGAATGGGTCTTGGAGAAATTTATACCAATGTTATTTACTCTACACCAAGTACTTATAAGCGACAATGAATTATTCAGTTTGTCTATACAATCGTGTTCGCTGATACCGGTAAATAAAAAAAACATCGTTGTAGATGCTTGTGGTATATTTTTTGGTAGATCATTGATGTACAATAAGAATAGGAGTGGGCTTAAGATTGACCCTTGTGGTACTCCGTAGTTTATGTAATCCCACGAAGAGTACGATTCTCTGTTTTTTTTTATATTATGACCTTTTGCTGTCTGAAGATAACTTGAGAACCATTGGAGTGGAATACCTCTTATGCCATAATAAGTAAGTTTAACCAACAATATTTGAAAACATACACTATCAAACGCCTTTTTGAAATCGCAGGCCACCATAGTGCTCCATGAATCATTTGGGTGAAATCGTACATAGCTGATGAAGTGGATTTATTATTCAAGAAACCATGTTGAGCTGGAGTGATAATTTTATTGACATTTAGAAAAGATAAAAGTCTCTTGTGAACAATTTTTCTTTTGAACAATAGATTTGATAATGTATGGAGTAACGAAGTAGGTCTGTAGTTTCGAACAGTCGTTGCCGACCGATTGAACCCTTTACTCCCATATACACCTACTAAGTAGGTTTATTATGGCAAGTACCTGTCAGGAAACAACTAATTGAATGAAGAAAAGTTGTATTTCGTGCAGAAATTTATTTATAAAACCGTGTCAAGTTCTCATTAGACTTTCTCTTGGTTCAGCAATTTCCTTGGTTTTGATTAATAGAATTACTGAATTGATTAAATCTGAAACAATTTGAAAATTTCTTAAACCTTTTCGGTTTGTAGTACCTCTTGGTTTTGGGCAACCTTTTTGGCGCCTTGGGATTGGGAAGGTTCTCATTAGACCTGTCCCATGATCTATAGCATAGAATTGGTTTGTCAAATTCCCAAGAGACTGTGTCTTAAGCCTGGTTTTGTGCACATCGGGTTGAGGTTCTCATTAGATTTTTCTCCCGGTTTGTCATGTTTCCTTGGGTTTGGATCGAAGGAACTGTAAATAGATTCACAGATCAATTTTTGGAAAAATTCTTAAAATTTTTCTGGTATGGGCTCATCATTTTGGTTACCCTCTTTGTTACTATTGAGATTGGGAAAGTTCTCATTAGACTTATCTCATGATCTTATGTTCCAATCTGGTTTCACAAGATGCTGAACTATTAATAATAATTTATCAATTTCAAAACACAGATCAATATTTTTATTATAGGTCATTTTCTATACCATAACTTCATTGTCATTGTCAACTTTCGACACATTGTCAACTTTCGACACAATGTCAATTTTCATTCATTTAGTTATACAGTAGACTAAGCTTCAGCAGACATGTGTTACTCTGCCTGTTGAAACTTTCTTAAATCTTTTATGTTAATGGTGCCTCTTGTTTTTGGGCTACCTTTTTGTCGCTTTGGAAAGTGTGAAGGTTCTTATTAAACCTGTCCCATGATCCTGAGCTTAGAATTGGTTTCACAAATTCCCAAGAGACTGTTTCTTGACCCTGTTTCTGTGCACATCGGGTTGAGGTTCTCATTAGACATTTCTCCCGGTTTGTCACATTTCCTTAGGTTTAGATTAACAGAACTATAAATAGATTTACAGATCAATTTGACTAATTGGTAATTTATCAATTTTCAAAACACAGATCAGTGTTTCTAGAAGTTAATGTTCCAAGCCAAACGTCATTGTCATTGTCAACTTTTGACACAATGTCAATTTCATTCATTTAGTTCAACAGTAGACTAAGCTCCAACAGACATGTGTTACTCTGCCTGTTGAAACTTTTATCCAGGTTAATCCTGGAATATAAGGACTTTTTTAAAATGTTATTCATATGATGTCCCGTTTTTCAATTTTATATGGGCCTCTGGATACATGATATTTTTATGGTCTGGCTCTTATACACCTGACGAGTAAGTAATTTTTCAATTTTCAAAATTCTCATTATCAAAATTTCTTAAATTCAATTCAATGTCACTTACTTACAGGTACGTACTGATGATGACTTTATAGTCGAAAGCGCTTTGCTATGATTTTATAAATAAATTTCTGCACGAAATACAACTTTTCTTCATTCAATTACATTGGAATGTGCACACAGCTGGACAATTTTCACTTAGAAAACAACTACTCCCCTGGCTTAGACCACGACTGGTATTGAATTAAATTTAACAGATGCTTGTGCAACGTTCCTCAAGCATCAGAGGACGCAATTGCAAGTGCCCTCCCTCTGTGACCCACCAGCAGAATTACGTTTTGATTTGGGCAGGGTGACCACCTGCAGACTAGTTTCGAGGTTGTTGCCTCTCATCAGTGCAAGGGTAGGTCAACACAGACAGCACTGAAGCCATCTGTTCCCCGTCCAAATCATTACGCACTCCGCTGCTTGGTCGACTATGGTTCACGCGATGAACTGGTTTCTAGGCCGCTCCACCCAGCGAGCAGAGGGAGTACACTCCGAATCTCCGGGTTAAGAGATTTATGTAAAGATAACAATGGACCTTTCCACGAGATATGAGAAAACACTGTAATGAGAAAGGGTTTACGCTAATATCACTCGGGATTTTTTTATTTTTTTTCTGACCGCTAGTTTCTCAATAATCAGAAGAAAAGTGATTCGTGACGTCGCGTTCATCAAAACTAGACTTGGCAACGTTGTTTAAATTGTGCACCAAATACTCATTCAAATATATGTCGTATGACAGTTGTCATTTGGTACCAGAAGGGTTCGTTCGTCTGTTTCACGGAGCAAACCAATAAGAATCGTTTGTCTCTGTTTAACTCGTTAGCTTACATTAAAATTCAAAATCAAATATTTATATTGCACACGAACAGGCCCTACGTGATTTCTTCTTTGAGGTTAATTTTATAAAGCGGCATCACATGCGATTTTTTCAGACAATCTAGAACGATTCCCTGAGCTAATTATTCATTCAAAAGTTTTACTATAGGAGGTAAGAGAACCTGTATACACTTTTTCAATAGTTTTGAGGATACATTGTCATATCCACACGATTTTTTTGATTTCATACTATTGAATCTAATACTCCTTTCAAATCAGTAGGGTCAAAGAAAATTGATGCGGCATTAGCAGCACACTGTTGATTGATATTTTCAGTTACTCTAGTTACATTAATATTGGAGCTTGTAGAAATTACATTAGAAAAAAGCTATTCAGTTCCGTAGATTTTCCGAATTGTCACTAGAGAAATTTAAATAATTTTGAAAGGAATTTTTCCCCAGTTCAGAATTTACGTTGCCAGATTCTTTTACTCTTATTCTTACTCAATCCAAATTTCACTTTCAAAGTAGGCTGTTTTGACTGCCAAAATAAGTTTTTTTAAAATGGAACATTACGTTTTTTTTATATTTTCCTATAACCTCATTGTAAAAATTCTTCGTGTGAGAAATCAATTGTCTTTTGTGATTGCAAGATATTCTGATACCTGTTGTCATCCAGCATCTATTTACATTGAGTTTGTTTTTTTTTAAAGGATAGTTGTCCTCGAAACATTTTACTGCAATATGCTGGAGATTTTCGAATTTTAGATCTACATTCTCAGAGGGAATTGAATGATATTCATGAAGGGATAGTTTAGAAGTGATATCATTTTGAAATCTCATTATGTTTTGGTGCGAAAAAAAACGTTTCATAGTAAACTCATTCGTGATAGTTTTATTATTGAAATCAAAATTAATGTATTCATAACAATAGTCTGCAAAACCGATGTCTACATTCATCACTTCGAAATTCAAAAAAGTTACAAAAATATTATTAATACAAGAAAAAGAATTACATTTCCGAGTTGGTTCAAAAATCGTTTGTTGCATATTGAACAATGATAATAAATTCAAAAGGTCATTCTTGTAATCTGATTCTGACAATAAAATAACATTGAAATCGCCGCAAAATATGACTTGACACTTTTGTGCACTGAGCACTCTAGTCAACAGAAAAGTCAGCCACTGGGGAACGGTATAAATTTATTATAATCATATTTTTAATTTTAATCAAACCAAATTCAATGACTTGTTCTATGACCAGTTCCTGGAAGTGTCAGGGCCAATGGAGGGGCGATAATCTAGGCTACTCCAACATAATGGAGGTCATGAAAATCAGCACATCTGAGATGCCGTCGTACAAAATGATTCCAACCTACTACTTTCATGGAACATACACCACCATCATACAAGACAAAGACCATAAAAACATTCTATTCATACAACAAATTCAGACATGATATTCACGAAGTTAATGTACGCCAAAAAACTAACATTTCTATAGCACGACATAAAATGTCAGTGTTCAAATCATTTGTCTCATATAATCAGTCAAACAATCAATATACTTTATTGTCCGAGAATAAATTCTTATTGACAAAGTGTCATAAGTAATCATTAAAACAATATAGCCTCCATGTACAATTCCATTCCTGGTGATCTGAAACAAATGTCTCTATTTTCCTTCCATAAAATATTGAAACTTCACCTCCTTGATAGAACAAGTTCATTCTTTCGCTAAATTGCAATGCTGATAACATGTTTACCAGTTATATTGTTATGGTGTATTATTCATTCTCACTAGTTGTGCTATAGGTAATGTTTATTCATTCGAATTGATCAGTTGGTCTTCAAGAATTATAATAGATTGTACATAGAAGTTTACTACCAAAATTAGAATTAATTTTCTTTATTTTGTTCATATAGGTATATATGTTTATATGTGAATCTATAGAAAATTATTTATGACATCTACAGTCACTAGTTGAAACTTAATTTGACACGAACCAAGGAATCCATAGTTAGATGTTTATCTACTCATTGACAGGCAGCCAACAATTCGTTGTTCTGACCAACCCAAGGTTCAATCAAGTTTCTAGTACCTTATGAGAAACGCAAGCAGAATCTAAGTGAAAATAGAGTATTTTTCGATTTGATTCCGAGAGTTCCAACGTTTGACAGCTAAGTTTCAACTAGTGACTGTAGATGTCATAAGTAACTTTCTGTAATATTTTGTCTTGCCTTCACGGTACTTACTTTAAGTGGATTCGTTTTGATTTCGAGAGATCCATAAATCCTTTCTGATGAGTGGGTGACCACAAAACAGCTGTCAAAGGTTGGAACTCTCGGAATCAAATCGAAAAATATTCTAATTTCACTGTTCTACGATTGATTCAAAATAACTTAATATTATGTTCATGTGTGTGTTTGATATTGACTTTCGGAGATTGAGTGGAAGACTATACACTATGCAGTTACTGTGACGATGAAGAAGAAACAGCCCCTCTCATAGTTTCGAATACGAAGCCCTTAGACCGGGGGATAGTGACAGATTTTGGGACACGATTTTACTCAGTATGCCTTTTGTACGACAGTATTGTCCGTATATCCTCATGATAATAATGCATGAATCAAAGAGTCGTCGTGGGTTCTTCATATTAAAATATAATAATAATAATTTTAATTATTATTCGGGTACGATTATAATCAGACTGCCATTCGTTTCGTGATGAAATAATAAAACTGAAATACTCGAAAAACGATTGGCAGGCCGTTAGGTTGGGTCCGAATGGCTGGTATGGTCACGTGAAATAGTATTTGGAAAAAGGAATTCTCCGCCCATCCTGATGGTATGCCAATAGTTTTTTTAGTATTTTACGTCTATTACTTTATTACAAAATATTAATATTATTTTTCAATATGAAGAACCTACGACGACTCTTTGATTCATGCATTATTATCACGAGGATATACGGACAGTACTGCCCTCCAAAAGGCATACTGAGTAAAATCGTGTCCCAAAATCTGTCACTATTCCCCGGTCTATTACCTGGCTCGCATGAAGATGGATATTTTCAGACACAGCAGTGCAGAAGATATCATCCCGCAGATCTCAGAAATTTTCGAATTAAAATTGTTTTGTTATTTGATTTTCCCAAATATCAATTGTATTCTTACAACAAACTTTTTTAGGTGGATATAAATGCGACGTTTGTGGAAAGAAATACAGACTCAAAGAATCTTTGAAGAGGCATGTAAAATTCGAATGTCAAAAGACGCCTCAATTTGAGTGTTCTGAATGCACTCATAGATCGAAACTGCATTGTAATTTGTTAAAACATATGAGGAGTCAGCACAATTATATGATATAAGAATAAAAATATTTTAAAATCGCTGCTTGAATAAATCATAACAGATTCCTTTATTAAAAAGAGACAGTGAAACGGTTATGTGGAGCTTTATGAATTGTTTCTTTCTGAAAAAAATTATGTCTATAAATTTTGGAAAACAATGGTCACTTTCCAATGAAAAAACGTTTGATAAACACATGAAAAGGCAAGTGGAGTAGTGACAACGTAATGGGAATCTAATGGAAATTCTCGAAATAAATTCAAATATGCCAAAAAAATTATGTCATACTTGCTGCATACGGTCTCTAGTTCTGAGTTTTCGAATCCATTTGTAAATAAGAACAATGTTTTGCTTTCTTCTTTTTTGTTGTGACAAAATTTAATAAAAGAAAGTTTTTATGAATTTTCAAAACTAGATCCACTTCACATAAAATATGACATTTATTTAGTGTATTTGTATTTTTTTGAAAACATTCAATTTTATACAGAAAAGTTATTTCTATATTGGTCGGATAAGCCTTACATAATATGGAATCTCAGGTTTAGGAAGTGAAGTAGGGGAAAATAGTGGTTTTCTGTGAAAAACTTTATATATGAAGATGAATAGATAGATACATTTATTTGAAGCTTTCAATTTATACAGTTGAAAAACTCCAGTCTTATAGAATTATATAATTTACGTGACACTTGTTTCCCGAAACTACTAATGAACTATTCTACCGACATCTCCAGAACGGTACCTATCGCTTGAGTTTCAGACAGCATTCATGTAAATAGTTCTATTTTAGGAACAAAATTATGTGTGTTATTTTTATTGTAGATTATGGTACTGTAGGCTACTATTGCAACTGCGGTAGATCATACAAATTCAAACAAGGTCTTTGGCAACATCAAAAGTATCAATGTGGAAAACCTCCCCAATTCGAATGTCCTGTCGTTTCCTGTACCTACAAAGGGAAACTGAAATCAACAGTAAGAAGACATATATCTCTGATTCATAAAGAAATATGTAGTAAAATCGCATATTGAAAATATTCGTTATTGTTTATTAAAAAAAGTATGTGTTATTCTATTTATTAGAGTTTTTTAATTGTCCAGTTATAGTTTTCTTTAGTTTTGTTTTATTCAACCCAATTGTAGGTATAATGACGAATGGGGTGCAAACTGAGAATTTGGCCTAAAATCATTTATTGTAACGAAGGAAAATATTAGAAACTTTGGAAAAGACAAGGAAATTAATTTACAAGTTTTTAACCGAACCCAAGTAGAATCGGATTATGTAATAAAACTATAAGGTATTCACGTTATCAAAATGCATAATTCTCACAGAAGTATCAGGTATAGGTGGATAATTCAGTACAGATTAATTTCCCGAAAAGGATACTCATCATAAGTCATGTATCTTTCTGTATTAACACTAAGTTATGGTTTGATTCAATTCTCTCAATGGAATCACGATGACGAATTTATAATTATCGTATTATTGAATTCTCCTTGTATAACATTCGAGTCTGTATTGTATTTGTAATGTAGTTTTATCATTTTAATAATTTATAATTAATGACAAACTTGTGTTACAAAAGAACATATTCTGCTACCCTGGAAACAACCCCACGCTATCACCATGAATTATTCAACTATATACAACATGAAATAACATCACCATACTTCACATTTCCCCCCTAAAATAACATCAACCTCCATCATATTATTCTACACAACTTCTATATTCAAGTTATTTACTTATATAACAACCTAATTGGAGGTTTAATGGTGCGTTCAGGTCTCGGTGAATAATTCATTTTTTCAATATCATTCTGACCAGCCTCCTGTGCATCATACGTTTTCATACCATTATCAGTTGATTCTGTCTCTAAACTTTCCTCATTATGAGAAGTTCCAAGACCATTGTTTTCCTGAAGATTTGATTCAACGACTTTTTGACTTTTTTTTCAGTTCAGTTTAGGAACTTCCACAATATATACTAACTTACCAATTTTTTCTGATACTATTGCTTTAACCCAAGTTTTTTTATTATTTCTGTAATCTCTAACAGTAATTGAATCACGAAGTATGGTGATGTGATTTTAATAAATGGGCTGACTGAAACTTCGAAATCTCCACAAATTATAACTGACCCTTTAGACTTTAAAAGCAGAACAATTGGAGTTCTCCATTCACAATAAGCAATTCCTTCAATGACTCCACATTTTAAAAGTCGTTCTTATTCGTTCTCCACTTTTTCTCTCATTGCAAATGGACGTTGCCTAGCTCGGAGACATTTTGGGTGTACTGCTATGTTTGACTTCAGTTTTATTGAAATAGTGCCCTTATTGAAAGTACCAAGACCTGGCTGTTGATATTTATGTTTCAAAAATTGTAAATCTTCTGGTAACTCTACAGTATTCAAATTGAAAATACTTAAACTAAAACGATTAAAAAAATCTCTTCTCAACATCGGTGGACCACCGTTTTCAATTATATCAATCTACAATTCCGTTGTCATATTTTTGTAACTCACATCGTACTTAATCATTCCTATTGGTGAAATTGTATCTCCATTATTTAAAGTGAATATTTTACTAGATTTGAAAATACACTTTTGGGAAAAAAATTATTTCCAAAATTATTTCGAAATCGCACTGTAACTGGTCCCAGTGTCTTGGTCTAAACCAAAAGTAAAAGAACTCATGTCAATTCAAATTTCTGTAGTTTTATAATTTTGAATGGAAAAATTGCACAATATGGTCACCAAAGCGATTTAGCTGAAAATTAGACAGATGATTCCAGATACATCAAAAACGATAAATCTCTTGAAACTTTTCTGCGGAAATGCCTGGAAGACACTTTTATTTTGAAAAAATGCTCAATGGTAGTACAAATGCACAAACATGAACAATTTGATTGAACTTTTCACAACTATTAGATTTCTAACTGATACTAGAACACAATAAAATAGCAATCTCGAACCATACCAAAAGCGATTCGCAAACAAAATCACACAGATTGTTATGAAAAAATTGTTATAAAATTGTTATTTCCGTCAACCGATTGCAACCCTACGCGCAACCCTCGGAAGTCTACGAGATACTTGTGTAAGCTAGGGAAGACGCAGCCCTTATCTTTTAACGTGTGATGCTATGCACAAGACCGATGACCATGCGAGGCTTTGAACCCTCAACCCTTCGCTCCAAAGGCGAACACTCTACCACCACGGCCACCACGGATTAATGGGTTAAAATAAAATTATTGTAACATTCAATTTTAAAATCAATCATTTTGACGTCTATATAATTTTATCGTCTAATGTCAAAAGTCAAATGTTTAAAAGAGCACAGAGCAACGTTGTCAGTTCTTTTCAAATTTCTGCATACCAAGTGAAAATAACATGTTTTCAGAAGAATCAACGATTCTAGAATTAGTTATTTTTCAGATATTAATGATAAAAAACATGCATTAAAAGTTAACACGACACACCATTTGAATTTGAGACATGCTTCTCTCATTTAATTGGTACGCCTTTAGCGCGCCTTTTAATACGTTTTCGTTAATGGACCGAATTTCTGAACGTAAAAAGGGATACAACCTTATCTATCCTAGCTATCCAAGCGATTAGTATGAACTGAAATCAAAACAAATGCTTGCTGCAAAGCCTGCGCAAACCCGCAGACCTGCGCAGAGTATGCTGGTAACTCAATCACTAATTAATATGAAAAAGAGAAATCAAAGCAAATGCTCGCTTCGCTCGCACATTTAAATTGTATATATCTTCTGACCCACTTGCGGCCATGGACCGAATTTATTAACGTAAAAGGAAGGAACACAACCTAACCGAACTAACATAGCTAGTAGTTATCCAAGTTGCTGGTGAATCGATAACTAATTAGTATGGAAAAAATAAATCAAAGCAGATGCCCGCTGCGCTCGCATTTATAAATGACCAGAAGAAAGAGACACGCCTCCGGCGTATATCTTTCTTCCGTCCCACTTTTTAACTTATTAACATAAAAGAAAGGGTCACAACCTTACTCAACCGAATTGACCTAGCTATCCAAGTTGGTGGTAATTCGAACTACTCTAATTAGTATGAAAAGGTGAAATCAGAGCAGATACTTGCTATTAACCTAAATGGGACGCAACCCAACCTAACCGAACTAAGGTATCTAGTAGCTATCCAGGTTGTTGGTAATTCGATCACTAAAAGTTAAATATAAGCAGATGCTTGCTGCGCTCGAATTTATAAATTACCGTTGCTGCGCACGTTTCGGCAGTGGACCGATTTATTAACGTAAAAGAAAAGGACACAACCTAACTTAACTAACCTAGCTAGTAGCTGTCCAAGTTGCTAGTAATTTGATCACTAATTAATATGAAAATAGTCGTGTTTTATGCAAACATGAAATTAATTGATGTCAACATTTTTTTGTGTATCGAATCAATCATCTCTAAAAGTTCCATTTCATTTGCCAAAGTACCTATACAGTGCAATACAAAATTTACTCAACACACTATGGTAATGAATGTACATTTTATGAACATAAATTTATTTGACGATTAAAAATATATTTCACTCTTACATAACAAAATAACATTAACAAACAAAACAATGGTTGAGAAATAAAATTTTTAGTTGTTAGTTGTTAAAATTGTTTCAATTATTTTTTCCGTTAACCAGCTGTCGTCCCCTTACGAACGGCAGCCCCCAAAAGTCGAAACTTGTGCGAGCCAAGGATTAACGAGGTCTTACCTTTTTACGTGCGATTCCTAGCACTCACTCGGGCCAACAGAAAAAATTCTGCAGTCGCCATGGTTCGAACCACCGCCGACCGGCAGCCAGTGACTAAAACACTGTCGCTTTAAACACTCGGCTACCTGGAAATATTAATATTGAAGGTGCAACTATTACAGCTTCCAAAATTTATGAATTTGGCCTTTTCCATTACAGAGTTTAAAACATTTTGTGACCTTATTTCTGTAATATTGGTATCGAGCGGTTCTCCAAATTCTCTATTATCGTCTTCAACAGTAAAACTGTATTTCTAGAAACGCTGTGTTTGGAAGTAGATGGCATACTGTCATCCATCAACAGTTTATTAGAAATTTTATTCTTTTGGGTAATTGTGCTATCCAAGTATCCACATAGCCTTCTGCAACAGCAGATGACTTCCATCCTCCGTGTTTTTTTACAGTTAGAAGGTCACCTCCAGAAATTGCTAGCATAGTAGCTGAAAGCAGTGTCCTGTGAAAGCTGTTGGATGGGGCATGTTCAGATAGGTTGCTATAACATATGGCATTTTACCAAATGTATTTATCCCCACAGGCTGTTTAGAACATTTACCATTTGCGTATTTTGAAAACAACCTATTACAATTTATATTTCATGGTCTCAGTGAGGTATATTTTTTTATGAAAGATAGATAATCAACTGAAGAATTATTAGGATTTAAAATCGTAAAAATGCGTTCCATTCCATTTTTTGTTTCTGGTATTTTAATAATAATTTATACACTGTTTGTTTATCTTCTACATCGTTAATTGTCATTATACATAATTCTTCTCGACGACAAGCTCCCGAAATTCCAATTATTAAACCAACCTAAAAATATTTATCCCAGATACACTCTGTTTAACTTGTTGATGTAAATAAAAAGAGTTAGTAAGTTGTCAACTGGACAGATTAAAGAAAGTTCAAACCTGGAAAGTAATTTCTTTGTATCTTGATATTTAGTATATTTTTAAAGATATAAACATATTGCAGTGGTACAAATAGCTTAATTGAAGAGGAAAACATGAGAAAATATCCTGACGTTTGGAACGTAAAATTGTAATCAAAAGGGAATGGTTTTGTATCATTTTGCGTATGATGTGTTGCCTAACTAAGCCGGTGGCATTTGAGGATCGGCGTAGTTACGCAACACTCCATACGAACACCATACATTGCAATAGCGTTACTCATAACATATTTAGATTGTATACATACTCAAGCGTTTACTTACTTACTTTGATCATCATATAGGACAACGAAGTTGCAATTTTTTGAGTACGAAATTATATAATATTCTACCATTTCATATTAAAAACGTCAAAAGTAGTGCAAAATACAGATACAGAAAATACTGAAACGAGACAAAACTTACCATTATTGTGACTTAATAACCGGACATGACTATTAATTTCAAAAGAACATCGCCAAAGATTGCTTTGTACAAACTCTGTGATTTTTCACCGCTTATTTGTGAATTGTTAAATTCCTTATGAATTTTTTATGAAAATATAAACTCTTATTATTATGACATATACCCCCCAAATTTTGGAAGGAAATTATTATGCATCATGATTAAAACGTCATTGATCAGTATTTTGTATTTTGTCTTGATACTAGATACTATATTTGGTTATATTATTTTTAAATTTCTATTACTATTATTATTGTATTTACATTATTCTAGATTTAATTACTTCCTAAGTCACATACTAGCGATAGTTCCATACTTAAGCTTCGTGATTTTCTTCTTGATTATTCGCTGTGTTTTTGTATTATTCTTCTTGTATTAACATGAATAAACAGTATTATTATATTATTATCAAAAACTGGGAATCTGGAGCATTCAAGACAAAATTAATTAAATGTTCTCTTTCAAAATGTTTTGATTTTCTTGATAAACGCTATTAACTTGTTGAAGTTCGAAATATCAACGTTGTTTTATATTTTTTTCAACATAGAATATATCGTTCTATCGTGGTGGCATTTAATATGTGTAAATTCATCATGAATGATAAATAAAGAGGAAATAAAATCTTCCAATTTACACAAAAAATATATACTTGTAACGTGCTTACAATTATTTCGACACACGGTGTCATCATCTGAGCGAGTTATCAACTGAAGAAACGTCAAAATCACCTTCTCAAATATTAAATAACATGCATGAAATTTCACTAATGACAATTGCAGGTATGAAATTTCCTAATGACATATAGCTTGGATTAGGGAGCATTTGAGTAGTTACTAGTGAGATAATTAATTATAGGTGAATTGTACAGGTCAATTTGGTCATTGAGAACTAAATTGTTATTGTTACGTAAATGTTTCTTGATTTCTATGGATTCTAATATGTTTAATTTTTGACATTTAGGTTGAATATGCAAAATTTCAGGATTTTGTGTGAAGTTATGGTTATTGTCAATAAGGTGGTTGGCATAGTTTGAGTCCTGTTTATTTAATCTGTATATATCGACCATAGTGTAGAAGGTTTGCAGGACTTTAATTCCTCAACGAAATGGGTCAAAATGACGTTTTCTGAGTATTTTGTCACTTTATTCTTCCTGCACCATTCTATAAATATATTATATTTCTATTCATAAATGTGTGCGGATTTTTCTGGTAATAAGTTTTCAGTGGCTTTTTGAGCACTGTTGAGTATATTTGGAGGAGTATTGTCAAATTCGTCTGATGAATTTGAATCCATATCGGTTATCAGATAGGCACAAACAGATAAACTGCAATAAAAATTTGAATGAAGAATTTTCAGGTATACAAACATTATTGACCTAAACTTGTTACCTTGTGTGATTAGATTAGATTTTAGATAATGTACTAAATAAACTTCATAAATCAATCTATAACAAATACTTTCGCTGTGTTCTGTGATACTTACACAATTTCAGATATTGATTTTCAGTTCTTCCAATTCGCACACAGCCTACTTACTTTTTGAGCAAAATCGACATCCAGGGTCTGTTTACACTTAATTATAGCAATGACATTTGCAGAAAATTATGATCAAAATAAAAAACATGATAATTAGTTGCATACTAAACATAAGCAAAAATGATTTTTAATCGAGAAGATACCATAAGTGGCAATTTAAATTAAAACCTTTTATTTGGTTGCTATACACAATTTTTGACATATTTTACTTTACGCACTAGTGCGTAAACAGTTTTACTTCACGCACTAGTGAAAAAAGTGTAACTTTACGCACTCCAAAGCGTGCGTAAAGCTTTATGCACGGTAGTAGAAAATACTTTTTATAATACATGTTCGTAAAGTAAGACTTTTTTGTATTAGCGTGAAGTTTGTTGAATGAGGCGCAGCCGAGTTCAACAAACACGCAATTACAAAAAATCCCTTTACGAAAGTGTTTCATACAAAGCTTTTTCTTTGGCAGTTATTATATTGTCAAATTGTAGCAATTATATCATTAATTTTAATGTTTAATGATATGAATTGTCGTCGTATTATCAAGCAAAGACTTCCGAGTTATATTTGACGCAAAATACTGTATTTTTCAAAAATGCATAAATGTATGAATAGTGTGTAAGAAATTACTTTACGCACAGTTGGTGATTTTACGCACAGGTGATTTTTTTACGCACTTGTGCGAAAAAGTATTACTTTACGCACTGTCAGCAGTGCGTGAAACTTATAGGTGTTATTTGGCCAATGGTTTCTATTGATTTCCTAATACTTAGTATTAATAGTAACAATATGGAACATTTATATTGTAAAATATGTAAAATACGTAGGACGTTTCCGTCCATAGGCGTGTTTTTGTGTATTTGTGAAGTGACTGCTATGACATATTTTTCCAAAAAAAGTATGTTACTTACTATTCCGCGCTAAAATTTTGATTGAACAGTGCTTTTATCGTATATCAAACATTCTGTGAAATTTTATTATATTGTGCAATTTTACCATTTTGAATAATTAATGACAAACTTGTATTATGAAAGAACATATTCTGCTAACCTGGAAACAACCCCACACTATCACGATAAAACATTCAACTATATAAAATATGAACCATACTTGAAATAACATCACCATACTTCACAGAAACGATATGTATGGATCCGGCATGTGAAGGCATTTGATCTATGCATTTCGGTCAATATTTGAAATAAATTCCAGAAGTACGTTTTCTCACTCAATCATTCATTTTCGTGTATTCAATAATGAATCGATTCGAATAAATATTACACCAATGCTAGAAGTAGATTCTCATATATTTTTTTCACTCGATATTGTTCATTTTAGGTTATCGTTGTAAAAGCTGTGGAAACATGTACAAGGCTACTAGGAGTCTGAGTATACACAGAAAGTTTTATTGTGGGAAGACACCTTCAATGGCTTGTCATTTATGTTCCTATGTAACTTTTTATAAAGGAAATTTGCAAAATCATGTACGACGCAACCATCAGACAGATTGACAAACACTTTTTTTTTCTTTAAATTCTCCAGAAGAAAATATATTGTACAAATATGTTATTAAAATATCAAAATTGTATAAAGTTTGCTAGTTGTTTAATTTATCGGTCATTCTAAAGAGTATGGTGAATAATGAACAATTTTAGTTCTTGGTCGCAATAAATCAAGCATTGAAGAAAGTTCCCTTCCCTATGGAGAGCCTTCCCACTCAACTTAGTCTTAGATCAAAGTGTACATTATTTCTTTCCGTGGATCCTCAACGATTGAAAACTGTAACGAAATGTTATTATAAACATACATTATTTATTGATTGACAAACTATTTTTTTGTCTACTAGACCTAACCTAAACTATTCAATATCTGTAAAACTCAACATCTTTGAGCAAACGCTCAGTTAAATAAATAAACGTAAAAAAAATTTTTTAGAGAAAATCTTTCATTTAAATGCACTACAAGGAAAAATATTAATTTTAAAGTGAATTAAAACCATCAATTTGTTACATTATGAAATTTAAAATGATATTAGAGCTTGTCGCAAGAAGTATTTCTCATCGTCAATTAAATTTAAAATCACCTCTAGATTTATTCTCGCTACAAGCTTTTATACAATTTAAAATTTTATAATGTAACAAAATGATGGGTTTGAATCACTTTAAAATTTATTTTCTTAATTTTTTTAAGTTTATTTATTTATTTCTTTGTTTTCTTTGGACATGTTTCTCAGTCTGTTCATTTCAATAAATGCGTCATTGTTGCAAGGTCGCTTTCTTATTAATTTACTACAATCTAGTTCTTCGATGAGGAGACCTTCCGGTGATTTAACCCTACTTAAAGCCACATATGCTTGGCCAGCAGCTAAGAGCTTTGGGCCTAGATAGGCGACGACATGGTCAACAGTACTACCCTTCATTTTGTGTACTGTGCAAGCCCAGCATAATATAATTGGCAACATTCTTCGTTCAGCAGTACCGTGACCATATGAGTTTTCGCTACTTTAGGGGTGTCTGAGCGTCATAATTTTTATCGTCTGAAACAATCAGTAATTTTTCCAATTTTCTAGGTATTCTCAATCTGGATAAAGGGGGTAATAACTGTTTTGAAGGATTTTTCTGATTTTTTTTTCGGAAGTTTTTCCAACTTTTTTGAAAAGAGGGTGGGGAGCGAGCCCACTAGCGGACATACTAATTTTCCATGTATGAAACTGTTGGAAATTTTTCCGAATTTCCACGCATTCTCTGTCTAGCTTTCGATGGGGAAAGAGGAGTAAATTTCGTTGAAACCGTCTTATTCAATGGCCAGATAAGTTTCAGCATTTTTACGGATTTTTTCGATTTTTATTTTGCGAGTTTTCCTTATTCTATTCGTGACAGGAAAGGGAGGACCAGATCGATTTTTTTTTCATCATTATTTTCTATGTCTGAAACTTTTTCCCCATTTCCTTTGCGTTCTCTTTCGAGCTTTTGACGGGGGACAGGGAAGGGTGAAATTTTTTTAAACCATAATACATGCTACTCGGTACAGAAATAAGTCAGTATGTGTACCAAAACCAGAAAAAAATACTTTACGGAGATCTTGTGTTTACTTGGGACCAAAACTGTATAATGCAATACCACCAGAATTGAAGGAAATCAACTCTATTTCACCCTTCAAGAGAATCTAAGGACTTGAATGACAGAAATAGAAAGATTGAAAATTCACAAACTCGTTGATCCGACTGCAAGACTACATTTCTGATGAGAAATTGCAGTTTTCTAGATACAATGTTATATGTGTAAACGCCTGTCGATGTGTGTGTATATTTATGTATCCATTTACTAATGGAATAATGGAAAAAATAACAAAAATTGTTTTAACCTAATAAACATGAATATTAAGAAATGAAAAAATCATGTACTATCTGGATTCATCAATTAAAAACAATTAACAAATTTTGTTCCAATTTCTCCATAAACTATGCATTCGTTAATTAACAAATTTTTCTAAAGTGAAAATTAACATAAAAACACCGATAATTATTGAACCAAAACCCTAGGATTTTTTTCACTTTGATGAGTTATTCTTAATAGGCTCACAAAAAGATAACGGATTTTCCACTTTTTTATGAAGGTAAAGTCACATGTCTTGTTTTGCTAGATTACAGCAAGGAATTCGACAGTATGGATCATGAACTTTCTCTTCACAAATTGATAATAATTGGTTTTGACATCTGGGGTATTTCAAGGATCATTTCTTGGACCCTTGTCATTCTCCTTCTACATTTCTGACTTCCATTCATATGCCTTGTATTGAATGTACATCATTATGCAGACGATGCTCAGTTGTATCGATCTTTCGATATTGGACAACCCAATATTGGTGATCCCATAAATTCAGAGCTGGAGTCCTTACTGAACAAATCGGCAGAATATGGGAAAAGCTTCACTAAAACCAAACACCAAATCATGGATTTATTATATTCGAAATGACTGGTAGGTTATTGATTGGCCTTAGATCCTTGAAATCATCGACCACGTCGGAAGTGGTATTACATGAGCCAATTTCTGTTGATGAATAGACTCATACTATATCATTGAAATACTTGTGGCATTTTCATCTTCAACATCACTTGGTTTGTTAAGGTTTCCTCAAACCGACGCGGGAACGCGGGAGCGGGAGCGGGAGCGGGAACGAGATGAGTCCGATACTAAAATCCATAGTGGGACATACTGGTGTGATTATTCGTATTTCGAAAGGCATACAAGCAACGAAATATGTATGTTTTGCTACGTGTACTGTTTTTCTAGCAATTTGCACGGTTCCAAAGTTCCGTTCCCGCTCCCGCGTTCCCGCGTCGGTTTGACGGAACCTTTAATCTTGAAACGAACACTGCTTCGTATGAGATCTACTGTTCCTATTCTTTTACGCGATTTGACTGATTTTCAGTACTTATATTTTCCTTGATATTTTGATGAATGTTTTTTTTTTCAGAAGAGGCATATTTATTCCTTGAAGAAGAGAATCAACCTTTCATTTGCAAAAAATGCGGCAGAGGCTACAAATACAAAAATAACGTCCTGACTCATATCAAATACGAATGCAGTATGCCTAAACAGTTCCAATGTATTGTGTGTAACAGGTCTTTTTCACAAAAGAGATATTTGAGGTACCATTTGTTAACTTGTCGTGACATGGATTCGAAGTGAATATTTTGCATCTCATTCGCTAGAAAGCATTTGTTTTCTTGCTAAATAGTGTATACATAATATGTACATATTTGAAGTTTCTGAACAATACCTACGTCATGTAATATAAAATTAAAAATACTAATTTCGTCTTTATTTACTTTTGGAGTACAAGGAAGGCAAAGTTTATCCATGATTATTCTTTCACTAAACCTAATTTTGAATGCTAGAAAATTAAAGTAATAAAATGAAAGTAATAAAATGAAACAGACAAAATATTCACAATAGGCGACTTGCACAATTCGAAGTTGGCAATGAAAGTAATAGACCATCAGATAATGACAGATTTTCTCGTTTCTGGGATTGCAACCACTGAAAATTATGTCAGTGTTGAGCTCAAAAAATTAAAATTACGCGATCGGACGTGTGCTAGCCATATGGAAGATTCATTTTTCATTTGCAGAAAAAAATAGTATTTCTTTCAATCACTCTTTTATGGCATTTTAACACATCAACATTTATAACAGTAATAGTAAAAAACCAGAGCCATAAGGGTTGAATGTACTGAAAGGGTTGAATTAAGGGTGCGATCTTGTAAAAAAATTACTCGGCTGCTGATACATTTTCTTGCTAATGGTAATCGACAGAATGAAATTTGATATCGTTAGGAACCCGAAAAAATAAGCCGGTCAGCTGTTAAGCTTAAATTTTCGGGCTGGATGATTTTGTGAATTTTTTATGTTTTCCGGCAGACTCTTCTTTTCTGGAATTTGGACAAAACAGAAAATATTGAAATAAGAAATGTTGATGCCATAGCTGTGATTGTTATGGTCTTCAGAATCTTGTGAGGAATATCACAATACTAAAATGGTTACTGGGATCAGAAGTCCATGACCTACATGAGTAGGCTCAACATTATCTCGATATAAAATTTATTTCCAGCAATGTTTTTGAAATCATGATGCAGATATAAGAAGCCTTTGAAGAGCTTTCAACGTTGAGGGTACTTCGCTCTGCGTTTTGCGCTCAAACTCGCTTTAAAGGTACACTTGTATCATAATTTCCTATTTCAACTCAGATACTGGACCAAGCTATAGAAGTTTTTTCCCCACAAAATAAAAGACGCAAATGTCTTATATTAATTTTTATAAAATAGTTCGTTGATGAAAACCTCAGTTTTCGCCACAGAAAAATCGCTCCTGTGAAATTTTTTAAACAAGCAATAGTGAAAAAAATTACAACTTCTTTGGTTTTTTATTTTTGCAGATATCTCAAAGATTATTAAAGAAATCTATTTACAGTCATCGGAACATTGGTAGAGAGATTCATGAAACCTACAAAATGGATTTTCATACTACTGGATCGGTGAATTTTTCACTGAGAAAATCCGGGAATATCTCGAAAAAGATACCATTTTTTAGAAAATAATAATTTTTATAAATCTGAAGCTGGACAAACAATATCACAGAGTGATAGATAATGATATGTAGCTCAACTGTGAGCAATACGTTTTTTCTACGACCATTAAGAAAAATGAACATTTCAATTGCGTCTTCGATTAGGAAACCTACCACGTTGTAACACCGATTTTCATTTCCCACGGGCTAGCTGTATCGAAATATTTCATTTCCTACGACTTTCATGAACTACTAGACTGTCATTATAGGTAGGTATTAATGAATTTTGTGAACATAAATAATATCGAATCAAGTTTGTTAACTTCTGTCTATTAATTTGACATTTCACGTCAGTAGATAATTACAAAATTCGATTGAAAAGATTAAGTTATTAAAAATGATTAGCGATAGTGAGGATGATTTAACAATTAAATCAATAAATTTATATCAGAAGCTCATGATAATGCCTATCTTCTGACAATGGTATGATTTTCTTTTCATAAAACCAGAATAATTTCAATAAAAAGATTGATTACAATCGGATTCTATATTTTTGAATAGTTGACAGATACTTTCTATATAGCAGTTAATTTGAACAAATTATTATGTGCTCTAGTAACGACGAGTGTTGATTCAGATGACACATGGACTTTAGACGGTGGGAGCGAGGGTTCAAATCCACGCAGCCACATTTTTTTTTTCATTTTATGAAATCGATTAGTGTTTGATTTTTTCTGCATACATTTTTTTTATTTCCAAGTTGTCAAAATTTGAAAATTTTGAATTTTATTTGTTTCACGACGTAGGTAGGTACGTGTACAAAAAGAAAAAATAGATGTTTCATTCAACAGGTGAAGAAAGAAAAAATTATCTAAACCATGTAAAAATGACGGCAGGAGAGTTTATGATAAAAAGCATTATTAAAAATATTACAGATTTGTTAATGATTCAGATGGTCGTAGAAAAAGTATAGTGTACAACGAGCATGCTCGCTACGCTCGTACTACAAAATTTCATATACCTACTCGTGGGAAATGTATGTCATTTCATGCTCATTGTACAATATACTATTCTGTACGATGTGTAGTTTTTGCACAATCGCGTTATAAACAATTTAATGGCATACCTTGTAAGATGCGCCGATTTAAGAGCCATTGAAATTAGATATAAACCAAGTGGATTGCAATACCGTAAGGTATTATATTGTAGATAGAAACTCAAAACGTTTGAACGTAAATGAAGTTTTAATGTCAACTATAGTTTTTGTATAAGCAACAACAACAACATAGGAACAAGACTACTTGAATCTATTTCTCAATATCCCCCCTAGATTTAATAACCCCCAAGGAAAAAATTAACTTTCTCCATACACCTCCTATGTTTCGTACTAGCGAGCTCCTTGGTAATAATTTCGGCTCTTATATCATTGGTGGATATGTGTTTCAATTGTATATTGCCTTCTGCTACCAGTTGCCTCAGGAAATGATGTTCAACATCGATGTGTTTTGTCTTTGCCTTATAGGTACAAAGTGGTGGCAGATAAGTTAATAGCACTTCGATTATCGCAGTTAATCAGCAAAGTATCTGAACTGTTAGGCTCCAGCTCCATGACGAGCTGTTTCAACCAAATACCTTCTTGAGCCATGTATTCGCTACTGTCGTTGATAGAGCTACTGTAGGTTAGTTGAGGGAATTCCAAGATATTAAACCTCCCTGGTAGGTAAAAATGTATCCTGTGACAGATTTTCTGTCATACACCTCACCGCCCCAGTCTGAATCAGAATTTCCTATTATTATTGGACAACCGACTTTTTGAAATACTAATTGGAAATCTTGTGTGCCTTTAAGATATTGGAAAATCCTTTTAAAATCTTGCCAATGTTGCATACCTGGTGGCCTATTCTCAAATGTCGAGTGAGATTTGTTGCATTCGACATATGTCGATGGAAATTGTCGAACAATATGTGCATGCGGTATTCTCAAATGGGTTCGACATTTATGTCGCATGAGATGAATTTTGTCGAATAACATAAGCTGGCAACACCGAATTTTTGATGTTAGATCGTGTTATATGCACCTCCTCTTGTAAAACGTTAATAATAATAACAAATAAAATTACATTTGCTTTTGGAAGTAAGGCTACATCAGAATAAATAAAGTAGAAACAAGGAAAGTGAAGCCAAAAAAAATTATTACACCCAAAATCAAAAGCGAACTTTAAAAAATGTAATGCAAGAAAAATAAAATGATGCTCTTTTATGGGATAATTCTTTAGTTAATCTGAATGTTGATGTTGACCAAATGCACCTTAACTAAATAGGGAGCTGTATTGACGGCTTCTGCCCAGATAATTTCATTTCATTTTGCATCAAAAAGCATACATCTAGCTCGTTCTGCGAGTGTGCGATTCATTCTTTCGGCGCAGCCATTTTGTTCGGGAGCGATGGGGCGATAGTTTGATGCAAAATGCCAAACGATTTTTGAATGTATACTATGCCTTTGCATATTCAGCTTTATCATACAGTATTGTTGTATGGGGCCAAGCCTCTGACATGAAACGTGTATTTATTTTGCAAAAACGAACCATTCGGCGTATTTTCGGACTATCCTACAGAGCATCCTGCAAAGATACTTTCAGAAATTATAGTATTTTCACGGCACCATCCATATACATAATGAAACTAATATCATACATTTATATCAACAAAAATAATTTTATCAAACATTGTGATACTCACGACCACAATACCAGAAATAAAAATAATATATTAATAAACATAGCAAAACACTCTTTCCAAAAAAAGTCTCTGCAGGTAGTTACCTCTTCAACAAACTTCCTTATTTTTTGAAGAGCTCGAAATATTTAGAAGTTTTCAAATGCCAAATTAAAAAACTTCTTATAAAAGATTGCTTTTACTCTGTAGAAGAGTTCGAAAGTTATATCAACGCCCATTGATATCACTGCGTACTTACTCTATTATTTAAACTTACCTCGCTCAGCGCCGCACAATTCGTTTACATATTATTTAATTCTTGTCTATGTTCAGTATTGTCTTTTCACTCTGTTACATCTTTATCCAAGATGTTTTTATGACCCGTCCAATCTGTTTTTTGTGAATAGGAAAAGGACTCAATAAAATTTGATTTGATTTGATTTCAAATACATCTCAAAACGGATATTACAATATTCTGATCCATTATCGGTCCTCAATATTTTAATCTTTTTGCCAATTTGATTCTAGGCAAAAGATCTGAATTCGATGAACTTGTCATATATTTCGTCTTTGGTCTTCAACATATACAGGAACACTTTGTGAGTATAGTCGTCTGAGATCACAAGAAAGTAAGAAAATTGGATATAAACCAGTGGATTGCAATACCGTAAGGTATTATATTGTAGAAAGAAACTCAAATTAAATCTATTTCTCAATAGAAGCGTCGTATTCAAATTCAGTAAGCGGCATCTGTAAGTAGGGATCAATATCTACAATTTATATATTTTGTATTTTCACCTGAGAGGTGGTAAATGTCTTGAAAATGTTACTGAAAGTTGACCAAAACGCTTCAAAGGGCGACCGAACTCACCCGAAGTCGCAATGAAGAACTCGAGTTCAGTTCGGGCGACTTCGGGTGCACTTTGAAGTATTTATTGTAACTTTCAGTGCCATTTTCAACACATTTCTCACCTCTCAGGTGAAAATCCAAAATATACAAATTGTAGATATTGATCTCTACTTCCAAATGCCGTTTACAGAATTCGAATAAGATGATTTCCCTCTAATCGGTGCATTTAAAAAGATTTGCCCTTGAATTGTTTATGGTGCAAAAACTACACATTGGTCAGAAACCATCTTGCGCACAGTTGCACCACATGTTATTATCTACCAGTTGCCGCAATATTGTTTGTCCTGCTTCAGATTCATTAAAATTATGAATTTTTAAAAAATAGTCTCTTTTTCGAGATTTTCATGGATTTTCTTTGTGAAAAATGCATCGATTAATTTTGTGCATCGAATAATTTTGTAGGTTTTATAATACTCAGAAGTTTTATTGACTGTTAAACGATTCCTCCAATACTTTTTGAGATATTCGCTCAAAAACAAATAAGTTGTAATTTCTTTCACTATTTCTTGTTCAAAAATTCAACATTTTGCTGGGACGAAAACTGGGGTCTTTTATTTCGTGTGAAAGGGGTCTCTCATTTTCATGTACAGCTTGGCCTATACTATTAGGCTTGGTAGTGAATATTTTTTCCAATTTATTAATATTTTGAGTGATTTCTTCCAAATGCAATTTAGCGACATCTTCGGCTTATTTATTATTGCTAATCATCTGTACAGTTTTATTGCCATGAATATACGAGTAATTCAATGACTATTAAAATTAATATGTATATTCTTGATATGACTTGAAGTTTTGTGTCACCTAATGCTATGGTATTCTTCTGAATGTATTGAAGAGTTTTTGTAATTCTAGGATATGTTTCGCATTTCAATTTGCACGACCAAAGATACTTCTGCAAGGAATGTAAGAAGAGCTACAAACATAGACGACATCTATCAAGTCATATAAAATACGAATGTATGAAGCTACCGATGTTTGAATGTACGTACTGCAACAGGAAATTTTACCAGAAGTATACTCTGAATGCCCATTACCGTCAAGTTCATGGACTGCATACGTGAAGCGGAGTTTGAAAATCACTATCGAAAATTTATAAGATTGTTGTTGAAAGTTTCGTTGTATGTTCAGTGGCTTTCAGCTTGAGTAGCAAACTATCGTATTACCTATATGGGAATTGCTTTATTTAAAAGATATTTATTGAAACATGTAGGAGTCGAGAATGTTTTTTTCGAATCGTCGAGGAGCCTAAAAAAATCCATTTTCTTCAAGCAACCACGATTTATGAAGGTTTAAAATTTTTGAAGAGCATCTTATACAAATAGAGTCTACAAAACGTATATGTAGTTTTGAACCTTATTTTTCAGGCATACAAATTAAATATATGATTATAGAGTTATTGACAAAATTAAATAAGGACAGGGCAAAAAACTTTATAAAAATGGCTTTCAGCATAATTTGATTATTTTCTGATATTTTGTTCGGTTCAACACCCTTCACAATTTTGACAAGTTATTAAAGGATCGTATGATCAGGAGGGCCGCTAGAGGGCAGCAAAGTTGAATAACAAAATGCATTGTTATGGTATTTTCCGTAGAAAGTTCATGATACATTTAATTACCGTGCATTTTTCAACCAATAACCTTTTCAAATCAAGGGTCAGTAATATTCGCATATGTACAGTGTATATCAAAACTCAATCGTTAAAGTAATTACAAAGAGTGAAGGGGACGAAATGATGAAACTTAGTAATCAAAACCCTCAAATCAATGGCAATAAGTTACCTTCTGTTGATAACATAAGATTTTATAGACTGGTAACTCGTTCACAGAGTTTTCAAAGCATACCTCTGAAAATTATAATGATAATAATAATAGTAATAATAGAAAATCGAAAATTCTTTCGTTGGAGTAAGTTCTTCAAGGAAGTGAAACTGCTCATTTTGAAAATAATATATTGAATTCTTCTCGAAACTGACAAGATTTGAAAGTTATTAAAAGTGTTGAAAATGCACTCGTTTTCACAAACAGACGATACCAAAAAGTTTTATCAATTATTATACAGGGTGACCAACATCGAAAAAAAGCTTTTGAAATTGGAAAACTCAACATGAAAACCTATACTAATGTCATCATCATGTATTCATTTCCTTCAGAAATATTTACATTGTATTGGTACATTTTATGTAAGTATATACAACAGTTGAAAGACAAAAAGAAGGAAGGTAGAGGAATAGATTATTTACAATTCACAGGTTTTAACCTTAACTTACAGTGCATAGAAAAAATTCATTCATTTCATTCAACATTTGTCAATTAGATATATTTTCAGTTTTGCTTTAAAATCAGTCAATGACTTACTAGTTTTTACGTAGTTTGGTAACTCATTAAATACTTTCAAACCCATATGATCAGTTTATCTGTAAGATATTTTGTTATTAAAGTATGGTACATAAAAATGTCCTTTTTGTCGACTGCAATAATTATGAAATTGTTCATTTAGTGAAATTTTTTTGCCTGTTTCAAAAAACATGAATACGTAACTCATATTGCAGGCAACCATTAAAATGGTAGTAACTAAATTATGTTCGTCGGACGAGTTCATAACTCAACTAACGAGCGTCATATCAGAAGCTATCAGCGAGAAACTGAACAAAGAAATAGAAGCGTTGAAACGAGAGAATAAAAACTTGGTTGCTAAGCTGAAAGGTCAGGAGGAAATAATTCATTCCATTGTTGCAAAACAAGAAAAACATGAACTGTTTGTGCGCGCCAAAAATATAAGAATTTATGGATTGAGAGAGGAAGACAACGATAATTGTACGCAGACAGTTCTAGAACTTTTCAAAAATAAATTGAATCTGAAAATAGAAGAACCGCACATAGAATCCTGCTACAGGGTTGGAAAATTCGAGAGAGGAAAAAATCGACCCATATTAGTGACGTTATGTAACGAATACCAGAAAACTCTAGTTTACAGAAATAAGAAGCTCCTTAAGAAGACTGGTTTAGTGATACGAGAAGATTTAACCACAGAGCAGCTCAGCGTTTTGAAAGCTGTCCTTGTGAAAGTTGGTGCGGAGGGAAACGTATGGACGAATTATGGAGTAACATTTGTGAAGTATGATGAATCGGAAACAATCCTCAAAATCACTAGTGTGGAACAAATCAGCAATATGTGAATCACTCTGTTTTCTGTCGACCAATTTTAAATTATGTAAATTATCATTTTTTCTTCTCCCCTCAATTTCTTCTTATCTAAATTTCATACTTATTTTCCCGTTGATGTATTTAAATTAAATTCTTGTTTTGCATAATACATTTATTGTTATAGTCTCAGCAGTATTTCGTGCAATTGAATTCTACCCAACAGAAAGATTGGCTTATTTTTTGCGAGAGAGATATTTTGTGTGTATCGACTATTGAAATAGTTTTCTTTACTCATTACATTTTTTAGTAACATAAACAACTGGAATACGTTTTTATTATGACAAACCATTTCAGTATAGCATGTATCAATGTGAGATCGCTGTTGCCTTCTTTGCATGGGGTAAAACTTATTGTTTCAGAACACAGTTTCGATATCTTTTCGGTGGCTTAAAAATGACATAAATGATCATCAAATAAATATAGATGGCTGTAACTTATACAGGTTAGATCGAAACACAAGAGGAGGAGGTTTATGTATATATATCCGAAAAATAATCAGTTGTGAAATACTCAATCAGGCAGGTCAATTTTGTGAACAACTTTGGATAAAATTGAAACAGAAAAAAAAATTATTTGCCGTAGGAGTGCTTTATAGGCCACCTTTTGAGGATGTAAACTCATTCCTAAATGAATTCGAAGATACCCTAAGCTCAATCTATCCAACAGTTGATAACGTTATTTGTACTGGGGATCTGAATATTAATCTCCTTAATTATGATAATGCTCACGTGAACAAATTCTCATCCATTCTAGAATCTTTTAACCTCACCCAAGTTATAGATTCTCCCACAAGAATCACTGATCATACAGCTACCCTAATTGATGTAATCATTATTGGTGAAGAGGATGTATTAGAGAAGGGTGTCATTGAAAATGGTGGAATATCTGATCATTTATTGGTATATTGCAAATTAAGATTAAATGGGTATAGACAGAGACCAAAAATGTGCACCTACAGTAACTTCAAATATTTCAATGAAAATGATTTTGAGAGAGACCTATTTCTAACACCATTTTTTAGAATATTTGACATGAATAATATTGATTAAAAATTATCGTTTTTGGTAAACTGTTTGAACAACTTACTAGACAGACATGCTCCGATTATTACATCAAGAGTTACAAAAAAACGAGCTTCGTGGCTAACATGCGTTATAAGGGTGATGATGGCAACAAGAGACAAAGCACTAAAGCGATATAGGTCATCCAAATCAGATATTCATTTATAGTTTTATAAAGATATGAGAAATTATGGAAATCAAGCAATCAAAAGAGAAAAACGAGCTTATATAATTCATACTTATGGTCAAAAAAACTCGAAGGAAATGTGGAAGACCTTGAAACACTATAATCTTTTACCCCAGAAATCTTTTGAAATTCCTGATAATCTAAAAAATCCTGATGGAATTAATCAATTTTTCATTAATGCAGTACACTCAACTGAACCCCCTAAAGATTTAGTTTCATTTTACAGGGATAACAAACTGATTGACAACGATTTTACTTTTAAAGAAATAAATGAATTATTTGTTTATCAAACAATCTGCCAAATTAAAACGAATGCAGCAGGATGTGACAATTTGAATATCAGATATATAAGATTGTGTTGCCCTCACATTATAACTTACATCACCCATATAGTAAACTTCGCTCTAACGAACAATGTTTTTCCAGCAGCATGGAGGAGTGCAGTTGTGAAAGTATTACCTAAAATATCCAACCCCTCTGAATTTAATCATCTCCGGCCAATCAGTATTCTGCCTACTTTCTCAAAAATTTTGGAAAGGACGCTAGAGGTACAGCTGAAAGAACATCTTGATCACTTCTCTTTATTACCTTCGATACAATCAGGCTTTCGCAAACGATATAGCTGTACAACTGCACTTCTACATATTGTTGATGATGTAATTAGGGCAAAAGATCAGGGAAATTGTACAGTTCTTATCTTATTGGATTTCAGTAAAGCATTTGATACGATAAATCATGATTTGTTACTAGTCATTTTGCACTACATAGGTCTCGCTGAAAATGCTATTTCAATTATTGAATCATTTTTGAAAAATCGGAAACAAAAGGTGACTATTGACGGAACTGACTCTCAATATCTCAATGTCCATTCAGGTGTTCCTCAAGGGTCTATTCTGGGACCCCTTCTATTTGCTATTTATACAATCAATTTAGTAAACAGTCTTCAGCATTGTGAAATCAATATGTATGCCGATGACACTCAACTTTATTACAGCTTTCCTCATCAAGCAGTAGAAAGTGCTTGTACACGCATAAATGAAACAGCTTCGAATCACGGCTTGATCATAAATAATAATAAGTCAAAAGCTCTTGTTTTCGTCTCAAGAAACAACCGTAACATAGTTCTCAATTCTGTAAATATAAACATAAATAATGTGAATCTCGAAATAGTCGACAGTGCGAAAAGTTTGGGTGTTTTGTTAGACTCTGATTTGAAATTTGAGAAGCACATCAATAAATTAATACAACGAGCATATTTTATGTTAAGAGTGATTTACAGTCAAAGGCATTTTCTTCCATCGAGATTAAAAGATACATTATGTGAAACACTAGTGTTATCAAATTTTACCTACGCAGACGTACTATATAGCCCTTTCTTAACCAGTCAATATGGAGGAAAAATTCAAAAAGTTCAAAACTCTTGTCTACGACTCATTTATGGTATAAGACGGCGACAACGAATCTCACATAAATTGAAAGATATTGGCTGGTTAAATATGAAAAATAGACGAACTCTACATTCTGCAATTCTCTTCCACAAACTCATTACAAGTAAAACTCCCTCATATCTGCATAGGAAAATCACTTATAGAGCTGATGTACATAATCTCAATGTGAGGAATAAAGGATTACTCACCCCACCCAAATTCAGATCAGTTTTTCAGACGTAGCTTCAGCTTTCAAATATGCACAATCTACAATAACATACCTGAACATATAAAACGAAGTGGGTTACAGCGATTTCGACTGAAGTACAAAAGTTATTTATTGAATTTACAATAAAATTCCGACCCCATGCCATTTCTTTCATTCCTTTTTCATTTATGACTATTTAACGTGTGGACACATAAAAAAAATCATTTCATGGATACTGCAGCATGTTAAAGGTTAAGTGGAAGAACAATTAATAGCGGCTGGTCTCAGGATTAGTCTCTATAAAAATTGAACTTCGCCTTTTATTTTCATTTCGTATATATTTTTTTCATTTTGTATTATTTGAGCGAAAGGAAATAATAAAGACGGTTATTATTATTATTATTATATAGAAATAGGAATGTTAAAGGCAAAATATCGTATTTGATTTGAACAATTATCTACATCTACATGACACTCTACGCGAGACTTTTGCAATGCATATAATAATGCCTCTTTCCACAAAGATAGCTTAACTATCGATAAGATTTTTATATCGAAAAACTTTTTATTTCATTTGAATTGGAATAAGTCTAAAACTTGAAATGTTTGATAATTATGGAATACAGTCTAAATAAATCACATTCAAATTGGAGTTAAGTTTGGGGTACTCCAAAAGCGATCAACCGGTATAAACAGTACTCTTACTTGAAAAAGAACTATAACTCATCCACCGTTTTATGCGGAGATTAATGTGTATGGTTGTACCTATTTCATGGATTGCTTTTAGACGTTAAGTTTGTGATATTGAGAAGAATTGACCGAGAAGAAGATGAAGAAAAATTAATCATAACCGTTACTTGTAGATGCTCTCTTGGTACACATGAGGAAGAAATTAACAATAATATTCGGGTGTGTCTGAATTGTTTCACATCAACCGAAAATAATCAATCATTTAACTATTTATTTCTTTTAAAAATGAATGATTGAATTGTACAAATTATTGCTTCTGAAATAAATATTATTATTATTATTATTATTTTTTTTTTTCCCGTTGGGAATGTACCAGTCAGGCCCTGTCTCCGGTGCTCCGATACATCCGGAGGGCGCGCTGGTGTCGTTAACCCCAATAACCACTCCCTACGTCCGTAGGGTGAGTGACTATTGGGTCCGAGAATCATGTGCCCTGAGTAGACGGAGCGAACCAAGGATGACGGCCTTCTGCATTCTTGCTGCTAAGATTTCTGCCATATTACGGCAAGCAGGTATTATCTTCAAGTTGGAGAGCAGTGTGTCCATCATTCCACCAAGGACTCCTATGATCAGAACCACCATTTTGACAGAATGGTCCGGATATAACCTGCGGAGTTCAAAGAGAAGATCTCGATATTTAGTCCGTTTTTCCTCCTCTTTTCGAACGATATTCATTTCGCCTGGAGCGGAAAACTCCATGACGAATATCGTTCTACTTTGGTGGTCGAGGAGGACAACATCAGGCTTATTGGCTTGTATTTGCCTGAGGGTGGGGAATGAGTAGTTCCAATAGAACCGGCACCTCTCATTCTCCACCACGGACTCAATATCCCCCGGAACATAAGGCAACACCGGTGTCTCGTCTATACCGTACGAGTGTCGTAGATGGTAGTATAACACTCGTAGCGCCGCGTTATGCCTGTGGATATAGGCTGAGACCGCATAAGATGGGCATGCTGATAGCAAATGCATTACTGTCTCAGGTGCCCCACGACATGCCCTGCATCGGGTGTCAGGGACGTCTATACCCATCACGCGACTACGGTAGACGAGGGTGTTGAAGACACCATCCTGGCAGGCCATTATGAATCCCTCGGTCTCCGACTTTAGCTCACTCGCCCTGAGGAAGGCAAAGGTCAAGCTTTTGGATAAGCCAAGGTCTTCGATGTTGTGAAAGAAGACACCATGCATTGGCTTATCCATATGTAGCTGTAGCAGGACCTCTGTCTCCGCAGCTTTGATGTGAGCTTTTTGCTGAACGGGTCCCAACTCGGTGACAGAGTTTGGGTTAGCCCGTTCAGTGTCGAATACGAGACCAAGTTCATCGGCTGCACGGGTTGCTGCCTTAAAGAGAAAAGCTCCAATCCCTGCTGTTTCATGGTCGCGGACCATGCAGAGAAGGGGATCTGAACTCCTGATGACTTTACAGGCCCCATCCAGAACCATTCTGTTATGCAGACACTCCAAACTCAAAATTCCACGGCCTTCCCGTTGTCTGGGAAAGTATAACCGTGGAACAGACGATTTAGGATGCAAGATCCTATTGAGATGCATCATTTTGCGAGTTTTTACGTCGAGTTGTCGCAGCTCTTCCTGAGTCCACTTCATCACTCCGAAAGAGTAGAGAAGGATCGGAACGGCAAGCATATTAGTTGCAGCAACTTTGTTCTTCCCCGACAGTTCTGATGACCAGATCTGTCGGAGTTTATGCTGATACTTGCCGCGGAGAGAGTTCTTCACTGTGATTACCTCTTGGGAGCGGCGTTGCGCCACCCCTAGGTAAGTATAAGTCTCTCCGGCATCCAGATGATGTAGGATGCTTCCGTCTACGAGCTGGACATCCTCTCCGTATTCCTCGCATCGTCCTCTTTTGAGATGAACCGTGGCACATTTGTCGATCCCAAATTCCATTCCGACAGCATGCGTGTACTCTTCCACCACCCTAAGGGACTGATGTAGGTCCCTTTCTCCAGAGGCATATAATTTGAGGTCATCCATGTAAAACAGATGGGTGACTTTATGCCTCCGGTTGCTGGGGGTGCCGAAGTTGTACCCACGGGTATTCCTGAGTACAACGGACAATGGCAATATTGAGATGCAGAAGAGAAGAGGGCTGAGGGAGTCTCCCTGAAACACGCCTCTTCTAATGATGACCTGCTCTGTTTGGACTATGTCTCTACCAGATCTTATGGTGAAGCGAGTACTCCAGAGTGGCATCAGTTGTCCAATGCATCCCACTATTTGATTGGGTACCTCAAGACATCTGAGCAAATGCATGATTAACTCATGCGATGTTGTATCAAATGCCTTGCGGTAATCAATCCAGGCCATCGAAAGGTTACGCTTATACTGCACGGAGTCCTGCGTGATACATCTATCGATGAGCAGGTTCTCCTTGCAGCCGGCGACCCCTTTCTTTGACCCTCTTTGCTCATATATCCGTTCATACACCGGATCAACTGCGGAGAGAATGCGCGTGTATAAGATGCGCGTAAACAACTTATAGCACGCATTCAAGCATGTTATCGGCCTGTAATTCTTTGGATCAGACAAATCTCCGTTCTTGGGGATGAGCACGGTTCGCCCCTCGACAAACCACTCCGGAATCTGCTGCTCCCCATCTATATTATTATTATTATTATTATTATTATTATTATTATTATTATTATTATTATTATTATTATTATTATTATTATTATTATTATTATTATTATTATTATTATTATTATTATTATTATTATTATTATTATTATTATTATTATTATTATTATTATTATTATTATTATTATTATTATTATTATTATTATTATTATTATTATTATTATTATTATTATTATTATTATTATTATTATTATTATTTTTCTCCTTAGGAGTGTACCAGTCAGGCCCTGTCTCCGGTGCTCCGACCCATCCGGAGGGCGCGCTGGTGTCGTTAACCCCAATAACCACTCCCTACGTCCGCAGGGTGAGTGATTATTGGGTCCGAGAATCGTGTGCCCTGAGTAGACGGAGCGAACCAAGTATAACGGCCTTCTGCATTCTTGCTGCTAAGATTTCTGCCATATTACGGCAAGCCGGTATTATCTTCAAGTTAGAGAGCAGTGTGTCCATCATTCCACCAAGGACTCCTATAATCAGAACCACCATTTTGACAGAATGGTCCGGATATAACCTGCGGAGTTCAAAGAGAAGATCTCGATATTTAGTCCGTTTTTCCTCCTCCTTTCGAACGATATTCATTTCGCCTGGAGCGGAAAACTCCATGACGAATATCGTTCTACTTTGGTGGTCGAGGAGGACAACATCAGGCTTATTGGCTTGTATTTGCCTGAGGGTGGGGAATGAGTAGTTCCAATAGATTCGGCATCTCTCATTCTCCACCACGGACTCAATATCCCCCGGAGCATAAGGCAACACCGGTGTCTCGTCTATACCGTACGAGTGTCGTAGGTGGTAGTACAACACTCGTAGCGCCGCGTTATGCCTGTGGATATAGGCTGAGACCGCATAAGATGGGCATGCTGATAGTAAATGCATTACGGTCTCAGGTGCCCCACGACATGCCCTGCATCGGGTGTCAGGGACGTCTATACCCATCACGCGACTACGGTAGACAAGGGTGTTGAAAACACCATCCTGGCAGGCCATTATGAATCCCTCGGTCTCCGACTTTAGCTCACTTGACCTGAGGAAGGCAAAGGTCAAGCTTTTGGATAAGCCAAGGTCTTCGATGTTATGAAAGAAGACACCATGCATTGGCTTATCCATATGTAGCTGTAGCAGGACCTCTGTCTCCGCAGCTTTTATGTGAGCTTTTTGCTGAACGGGTCCCAACTCGGTGACAGAGTTTGGGTTAGCCCGTTCAGTGTCGAAAACGAGACCGAGTTCATCGGCCGCACGGGTAGCTGCCTTAAAAAGGAATGCTCCAATCCCTGCTTTCTCATAGTCGCGGACCATGCAGAGAAGGGGATCTGAACTCCTGATGACTTTACAGGCCCCATCCAGAACCATTCTGTTATGCAGACACTCCAAACTCAAAAGTCCACGGCCTCCCCGCTGTCTGGGAAAGTATAACCGTGGAACGGACGATTTAGGATGCAAGCTCCTATTGAGATGCATCATTTTGCGAGTCTTAACGTCAAGTTGTCGCAGCTCTTCCTTAGTCCACTTCATCACTCCGAAAGAGTAAAGAAGGATCGGAACGGCAAGCATATTAGTTGCAGCAACTTTGTTCTTCCCCGACAGTTCTGATGACCAGATCTGTCGGAGTTTATGCTGATACTTGCCGCGGAGAGAGTTTTTAACTGCAAATACCTCTTGGGAGCGGCGTTGTTCCACCCCAAGGTAGGTATAAGTCTCTCCGGCATCCAGATGATGTAGGATGCTTCCGTCTACGAGCTGGACATCCTCTCCGTATTCCTCGCATCGTCCTCTTTTGAGATGAACCGTGGCACATTTGTCGATCCCAAACTCCATACCGATAGCATGCGTATATTCTTCCACCACCCTAAGGGACTGATGTAGGTCCCTTTCTCCAGAGGCATACAATTTGAGGTCATCCATGTAAAATAGATGGGTGACATTATGCCTCCGGTTGCTGGGGGTGCCACAGTTGTACCCACGGGTATTCCTGAGTGCAACGGACAATGGCAATAGTGAGATGCAGAAGAGAAGAGGGCTAAGGGAGTCTCCCTGAAACACACCTCTTCTAATGATGACCTGCTCTGTTTGGACTATGTCTCTACCAGATTTTATGGTGAAGCGAGTCCTCCAGAGCGGCATCAGTTGTCCAATGCATCCCACTATTTGACCGGGTACCTCAAGGCATCTGAGCAAATGCATGATTAACTCATGTGATGTTGTATCAAATGCCTTGCGGTAATCGATCCAGGCCATCGAAAGGTTACGCTTATACTGCACGGAGTCCTGCGTGATACATCTATCGATGAGCAGGTTCTCCTTGCACCCGGCGACCCCTTTCTTTGACCCTCTTTGCTCATTTATCCGTTCATACACCGGATCAACTGCGGAGAGAATGCGTGTGTATAAGATGCGCGTAAACACCTTATAACACGCATCCAAGCATGTTATCGGCCTGTAATTCTTTGGATCAGACAAATCTCCGTTTTTGGGGATGAGCACGGTTCGCCCCTCGACAAACCACTCTGGAATCTGCTGCTCCCCATCTAGCCATGAGTTGAAAACTCTGGCCAGATGGCGGTGGGTTGTTGGAAACTTTTTCCACCAATAGTTATTCAACCCATCAGGGCCTGGAGCAGCGAAATTCTTAGAGCCTTTTAGGGCCCCTCGTACTTCTTCCGTGGTTATCGGAATGCGCAGATCATTGAGCTCAGGCTGCCGAAGCCCCCTGCAAAATGCTTCGAACTGCGCTAGGGCTGGAGTATCTACGTTGAGTGGTTGCGGATACTCATAGATATTCTTCCAGAATGTTTCCACCCGATCTGCAGTCGGCGGGTTATCGACAACACGTGGAGGCTCTTGGAATAAGCGAGAAGGTTTATCGCGGAACTTTATGTTTTACGCGATACTTCTCTTCCGCCTCACTAGTGACTTCTTTGCAGCCACTAGCATTCGTATCCTATCAAGGCAGTGCTGTTTGATGGTGAACAGCACACCTTGATTTAATGTGTGGTGAGCTCGTCTCAATCTTGCGGCAATTCGCCGCACTGCGGGCGTAAAAGGCCTATTGGCCGCCACGAAGTCCACCACACACTGGATACGAGACGCGTGTTGTCTCGCCGACTTGATCTTGGCTTCCATCTTGTGTACACGTCGTTCATGCCTCCCTACCAGAGCGGTGGTGTCCCTCCTCTCTGTTTGGGATAGAGCATGAGCGGCGTCGTACACGACAGAATTGATCTGCCAGATGTCAGCCTCTTCTGGAAGAACATCGCCAATCTCCGCATTCACCCGTGCCAGTTCTTGCGGCTTCAGGGGCTTCATATTGTGAAGCGCCCTGCGGGTTCTGATATCCTCCATCAGTGGAATGATGCGATTCTCCTCCACAGCCAAACCGACACGTGGCATATCTGCCACTTCGTTAACCGGCTGAGGAGGAGCTCTAACGTAGCCTCGAGCCCGAAGATGGGATACATAATCCCTGAGATTTTGTGCGGAAAACGCTGCATGCTCTGGGTGTCTCTCACACCACAGAGCATGCATTCTCGCCATGTATCCTCTCCGGGCGGGCTCACTGCTCTCGTAGCAATGCAGAAGTCCGTCCCTTAATTCGTCCGTCCACTCAAAGCGTCCGTTGTTATCGCGGTCGTCATCATTTGGCAAATCATCGTTGGCCCCACCACCTTGCCTTTGACCCCTAATCCGAGGGGGTCGGTTGTGGGGGCCTCTTCCTCGATTGTTGGGAACCGAGTAGAAGAGTTTACTGGGAGGTTAACCCAGTAAACCCACGGCCGACACCGGAGGGAAAGTTGCTTTTTCCCTCCCGGATGCGCATGAGCTGCCGGTCCGATTTTGCATCCTTTGCTCGGGTAGGTGGTGTCGCTACTCACCAGGGCCTTAGGTGTTGGTTGACCCCCCTGCCTATATTATTATTATTATTATTATTATTATTATTATTATTATTATTATTATTATTATTATTATTATTATTATTATTATTATTATTATTATTATTATTATTATTATTATTATTATTATTATTATTATTATTATTATTTTTTTTTTCCCGTTGGGAATGTACCAGTCAGGCCCTGTCTCCGGTGCTCCGATACATCCGGAGGGCGCGCTGGTGTCGTTAACCCCAATAACCACTCCCTACGTCCGTAGGGTGAGTGACTATTGGGTCCGAGAATCATGTGCCCTGAGTAGACGGAGCGAACCAAGGATGACGGCCTTCTGCATTCGCGCTGCTAAGATTTCTGCCATATTACGGCAAGCAGGTATTATCTTCAAGTTGGAGAGCAGTGTGTCCATCATTCCACCAAGGACTCCTATGATCAGAACCACCATTTTGACAGAATGGTCCGGATATAACCTGCGGAGTTCAAAGAGGAGATCTCGATATTTAGTCCGTTTTTCCTCCTCTTTTCGAACGATATTCATTTCGCTTGGAGCGGAAAACTCCATGACGAATATCGTTCTACTTTGGTGGTCGAGGAGGACAACATCAGGCTTATTGGCTTGTATTTGCCTGAGGGTGGGGAATGAGTAGTTCCAATAGATCCGGCACCTCTCATTCTCCACCACGGACTCAATATCCCCCGGAACATAAGGCAACACCGGTGTCTCGTCTATACCGTACGAGTGTCGTAGATGGTAGTATAACACTCGTAGCGCCGCGTTATGCCTGTGGATATAGGCTGAGACCGCATAAGATGGGCATGCTGATAGCAAATGCATTACGGTCTCAGGTGCCCCACGACATGCCCTGCATCGGGTGTCAGGGACGTCTATACCCATCACGCGACTACGGTAGACGAGGGTGTTGAAGACACCATCCTGGCAGGCCATTATGAATCCCTCGGTCTCCGACTTTAGCTCACTCGACCTGAGGAAGGCAAAGGTCAAGCTTTTGGACAAGCCAATGTCTTCGATGTTGTGAAAGAAGACACCATGCATTGGCTTATCCATATGTAGCTGTAGCAGGACCTCTGTCTCCGCAGCTTTGATGTGAGCTTTTTGCTGAACGGGTCCCAACTCGGTGACAGAGTTTGGGTTAGCCCGTTCAGTGTCGAATACGAGACCGAGTTCATCGGCCGCACGGGTTGCTGCCTTAAAAAGAAATGCTCCAATCCCTGCTTTTTCATGGTCGCGGACCATGCAGAGAAGGGGATCTGAACTCCTGATGACTTTACAGGCCCCATCCAGAACCATTCTGTTATGCAGACACTCCAAACTCAAAAGTCCACGGCCTCCACGTTGTCTGGAAAAGTATAACCGTGGAACGGACGATTTAGGATGCAAGCTCCTATTGAGATGCATCATTTTGCGAGTTTTAACGTCGAGTTGTCGCAGCTCTTCCTTAGTCCACTTCATTACTCCGAAAGAGTAAAGAAGGATCGGAACGGCAAGCATATTGGTTGCAGCAACTTTGTTCTTCCCCGACAGTTCTGATGACCAGATCTGTCGGAGTTTATGCTGATACTTGCCGCGGAGAGAGTTCTTAACTGTGAATACCTCTTGGGAGTGGCGTTGCTCCACCCCTAGGTAAGTATACGTCTCTCCGGCATCCAGATGATGTAGGATGCTTCCGTCTACGAGCTGGACATCTTCTCCGTATTCCTCGCATCGTCCTCTTTTAAGATGAACCGTGGCACATTTGTCGATCCCAAATTCCATTCCGATAGCATGCGTGTACTCTTCCACCACCCTAAGGGACTGATGTAGGTCCCTTTCTCCAGAGGCATATAATTTTAGGTCATCCATGTAGAACAAATGGGTGACTTTATGCCTCCGGTTGCTGGGGGTGCCGCAGTAGTACCCACGGGTATTCCTGAGTACAACGGACAATGGCAATAGTGAGATGCAGAAGAGAAGAGGGCTGAGGGAGTCTCCCTGAAACACGCCTCTTCTAATGATGACCTGCTCTGTTTGGACTGTGTCTCTACCAGATCTTATGGTGAAGCGAGTCCTCCAGAGTGGCATCAGTTGTCCAATACATCCCACTATTTGATCGGGTACCTCAAGACATCTGAGCAAATGCATGATTAACTCATGCGATGTTGTATCAAATGCCTTGCGGTAATCGATCCAGGCCATCGAAAGGTTACGCTTATACTGCACGGAGTCCTGCGTGATACATCTATCGATGAGCAGGTTCTCCTTGCAGCCGTCGACCCCTTTCTTTGACCCTCTTTGCTCATATATCCGTTCGTACACCGGATCAACTGCGGAGAGAATGCGCGTGTATAAGATGCGTGTAAACAACTTATAACAAGCATTCAAGCATGTTATCGGCCTGTAATTCTTTGGATCAGACAAATCTCCATTTTTGGGGATGAGCACGGTTCGCCCCTCGACAAACCACTCCGGAATCTGCTGCTCCCCATCTAGCCATGAGTTAAAAACTCTAGCCAGATGGCGGTGGGTTGTTGGAAACTTTTTCCACCAATAGTTATTCAACCCATCAGGGCCTGGAGCAGCGAAATTCTTAGAACCTTTTAGGGCCCTTCGAACTTCTTCCGTGGTTATCGGATTGCGCAGATCATTGTGCTCATGCTGCCGAAGCGTCCTGCAGTAAGCTTCGAACTGCGCTAGGGCTGGAGTGTCTACATTGAGTGGTTGCGGAAACTCATAGATGTTCTTCCAGAAGGTTTCTACCCGATCAGCAGCCGGCGGGTTATCGACAACACGTGGAGGCTCTTGGAATAAGCGAGAAGGTTTATCGCGGAACTTCATGTTTTCCGCGATACTTCTCGCCCGCCTCACTAGCGACTTCTTTGCAGCCACTAGCATTCGTATCCTATCAAGACAGTGCTGTTTTATGGTAAACAGCACGCCTTGATTCAATGTGTGGTGAGCTCGTCTTAGCTTTGCAGCAATTCGCCGCACTGCCGGCGTAAAAGGCCTATTGGCCGACATGTAGTCCACCACACACTGGATACGAGACGCGTGTTGTCTCGCCGACTTGATCTTAGCTTCCATCTTGTGAACGCGTCGCTCATGCCTCCCAACAAGAGCGGTGGTTTCCCTCCTCTCCGTCTGGGATAGAGCACGAGCGGCGTCGTACACGACAGAATTGATCTGCCAGATGGTAGCCTCTTCTGAAAGAACATCGCCAATCTCTGCATCCACTCGTGCCAGTTCTTGCGGCTTCAGGGGCTTCATATTGTGAAGCGCCCTGCGGGTTCTGATGTCCTCCATTGGTGGTATGTTGCGAGCCTCCTCTACAGCCAGACCGACACGTGGCATATCTGCCACTTCTGCCACTTCGTTAATCGGCTGAGGAGGAGCTCTAACATAGCCTCGAGCCCGGAGATAGGAAACATAATCCCTGAGATTTTGGGCGGAAACGGCGGCATGCTCTGGGTGTCTTTCACACCAGAGAGCATGCATCCTTGCCATGTATCCTCTCCGGGCGGGCTCACTGCTCTCGTAGATATACAGAAGTCCGTCTCTCAATTCGTCCGTCCACTCAAAGCGTCCGTTGTCATTGCGGTTGTCATTTGGCAAATCATCGTTGTTGGCCCCACCACCTTGCCTTTGACCCCTAATCCGAGGGGGTCGGTTGTGGGGGCCTCTTCCCCGATTGTTTGGAACCGAGTATTAGGGTTTACTGGGGGGTTAACCCAGTAAACCCACGGCCGACACCGGAGGGAAAGATGCCTTTTCCCTCCCGGATGCGCATGAGCTGCCGGTCCGATTTTGCATCCTTTGCTCGGGTAGGTGGTGTCGCAACTCACCAGGGCCTTAGGTGTTGGTTGACCTCCCTGCCTTATTATTATTATTATTATTATTATTATTATTATTATTATTATTATTATTATTATTATTATTATTATTATTATTATTATTATTATTATTATTATTATTATTATTATTATTATTATTATTATTATTATTATTATTATTATTATTATTATTATTATTATTATTATTATTATTATTATTATTATTATTATTATTATTATTATTATTATTATTATTATTATTATTATTATTATTATTATTATTATTATTATTATTATTATTATTATTATTATTATTATTATTATTATTATTATTATTATTATTATTATTATTATTATTATTATTATTATTATTATTATTATTATTATTATTATTATTATTATTATTATTATTATTATTATTATTATTATTATTATTATTATTATTATTATTATTATTATTATTATTATTATTATTATTATTATTATTATTATTATTATTATTATTATTACTATTATTATTATTATTATTCTTATTTGAAACAAAACGCTACTTATACGAGGATATATTGAAAAATTCTTAGCCTACTATGAAACCAAACAACAATTTCAATGTCAAAATATTTTTTTATTTCTTCTTGCTCTGCAAACCAGACCTCCACAGCTTTTATTACCTCCTCGTTGGAAGAATATTTACGACCTTTTAAACTTTTTTTCAGTTGAGGAAAGAGATGATGGTCGGACAGAGCCAAATATGGTGAATAAGGGGGATGTTCTAGTAATTCAAACCCTCAATCACTAATTTTTTGCATGGCAACATGAGATTTGTGTGCAAGGGCGTTGACCTGCAAAAACAAAACACCTTTGGATAGCTTTCCGCGTATTTTCTCTTTAATTTTTTCCCGTAGAGTGGTCAGTAATATCGAATAGTAATCTCCAGTTATTGTTCTACCCTTATCCAAAAAATCAATCACGATTACTCCATGGCAATCATCTTAAGTCTTGGAGAACCGGACTGTCGCCATTCCATCGATTGTTGCTTTGTTTCTGGATCGTAGAAATGTACCCAAGTCTCATCCATAGTAACAATTCGGTTTAAGAAGTCTACATCGTTTTCAAATCGAGCACAGATCGAATGCGATGCTACTACTCTTGCACGCTTTTGGTCAACATTCAATCATTTGTCAACAAATGACAAGAAATAATTGAGGTACTCATCTGGCACCGGTTGTCAAGTTCGGTTTTTATTTTCAAAGTTTATTTTCGATGTTGCTGTATGAAAATGGATACTAATTTTTTGTGATTCACGTTAAAGCATACTAGTGCATTGATTCCCTCACTTCTAATAACTATGTCAATGCTTTTCAGTTTTAGAAGAAATGAATGTATTTCCAGAATGAGCAGTTTCACTTCCTTGAACGGTCTTCAACGAATGACTGCTATTTTATAATTCCCAAAGATGAGCTTCGGAAACTCTAAGAACGAGATACATATTTGTCATATTTTCATTCAAGTTATTACACTGCGTAACTCATTGATATTGATTTGAGCATTTTCATTTCGAACATTTTTTTTTATTTTATTCCCTTCACTACTTGCAAATTCTCAATTTACGGAGTTTTGGTATCCACTGTACACAAGAGAATATTACTGATCCTTGATTTGATTAAATATTTGCAATTAAAATGCAACGCAATAAAGAAATTACTTTGTTTTCTATGCATTTTAAATTATTCAACTTTGCCGCCCTCTAGTGACTCTCTCAATCATACGATCGTCCTATAACTTGTTGAAATTGTATAGGGTCTTGGACCATTTCTTTTGGTCATAAAATTAACAAATTTTGCTGAAAGCCATTTTTATAGGGTTTTGTACCCTGTTCTGTCTTGTTAAGTGCATTTAACTAACCGGGGGAAATTCGCTCATTTGTCTTCCCCCCTCTATCCCCCCAGATCATTACACTAATTCGAAGTTGAAATAGTTTCTACTTTACTGAACAAATAGTTAGAGAGCCGCGAGTCTAAACCGGCTGAGAACCGTTTGGTGAGATGTAAGTCCAACCCTCGAAAATGCCAAATATTTTTGAAATCGCGCAGGGCCGACTCCAGTACGAAGGAAAAATGTCTATCGATTTTTTCGACGATTTATTATATGTCTTCCGCTATGATGATTTCGTTTAGAAAGTGACTAAAAATTTGAAGTCTCATACATGCTTAATTTTGTGTTCCTTCACTTCGTAATGGTCTTTACTTCGGGAAAATCCGAGTGGAAAACTTTTTTAGTGGGGCCTCAGGGTTGACTAAATGAAAAAATTGAAAAACTCGCTTGAGCGGCTAGGATGAAAAATCGAAAACTGCACTTGGGTTCAGTCTTAAGCTTCCAAATTTTGCATGGAGCTTTCAGAGGTCAGAAGATCTGATTTCCAAAAGAAAGACTTTTTGGGTATTTTTTTCAGAAACAACACAATAAGAGCGGCTGGAATTCCCTGAAGCTAAGAATACGTTACTGACTGTAATTTCCTTCTCCGAGTATTCATAGGCCATACGAAATAGTCGATAGATTTTTTTTTCATTTGATAGTTGTTTGGGAGTATAAATCTTTTATCACTTAGTCATTCCTAGGATCGCCTCCTAAGGTATTTATTAATTACAGAGATTGTGAGGTTAGAAATGTTGAATCTTAACTTTTGAAGCTCCCTCTCAGCGTGGTTGGTCAAGGAAAATTGCTAACAGACATTTGTGTTCTCGAATTTTACTTTGTGAGTGAGAAATGTTTCTAGATGTCATTTTTTGAAAATAATATGGGAAAAAAGGAAAAACTGCTAAGACATTTTGAAGACATTATTCAAAGGTTTTGGAAAAATTCTGAAATGAAAGATTTCCTCTTCGTGTTCAATTTCGTTGCTTTATGGTGAGTTCTGGTGAATTGAATGTGATGAACAATGTTCTTGTGTACTACATGATAAGAAAAATGAGAAGGAAGCTTTGCTGCTCAAACTGGTATTCATTGTAAACAAGTTTGGGAAATGGTATTAGAATAAAAAAAAATTAAATAAATGGTGTAAATTACTTCAATATATTTATAAGTAGGTATACCTGGTGAGGCCACTTGGGGCTATCCACTTACTTTCAGAAAACTTTATCGCAAATCGCTAGGAAATTTTGACATTTCTGACAAAATTTCTTAAAGAAAAAGTCAAGACTTCCCTACTAAGGAAATGTTTCCTTACGGTTGTTAGTGTTCTACTGTGAGGAAATGATGTTTCTTTACAGTTGCTAGTGTTTTACATAAATGATTGAAAACACATTGTTTATAAGGAATTAAATTATATTTTGAAAACATCATTACATTGCAGAATACATTTTAAGAATAATTTGTTATATTCACAGTTATTTGACAGTTAGTACAATTATTGAACATTGAAGGGACATTATTAGAACTATGAGGCACATTTTGGACAACATGCGGTGTAGTAGGGATATTTTGATGAATATTTTGTACTGTGAAAATTTCATTTGCCACCTCAACTTTATAACAATAAGGTTCTTCTTCGATATATCCTTCAACAACGTTTGATGACTTCCATCCGCCATGCCTCTTTAAACTAGTTATGTCGGCACCAGAGTTAACTCATATTGTTGCAGAAGACCGACGAAAGCAGAGACCAGTATATTCTGTCGGATTAACCAAGTTCAAATAGGTATAGCAACCATTTTAGGAATTTTTCTAAATTGATGAATTCCTACCACTTGTCTACAACCCTTTCCGCTTTGATATTTAAAGAAAAATCGGTCACTTTTCATATTTTCTGGTATTATCGAAACATACTTTCGATAAACATCCAAGCACATCTGATTAATTACAATTGATCTTTGTTTTTTGGTCTTCGAATCATGTATGCTAATATAAAGCTTAGATTCTAGGACTTCTATATCCTGTAGAGTCATACGGACTAACTCATCCAGTCTACAGGCCCCAGAAATACCAAATATTAAAGCCAACTAAAATTAAATAAATGTTTAATCTACATAGAAATTAAAACGTTGTAAATTACCTTAATCATTAAATTTTCTTCATCTGAATCTTCCTGGATGAATTTTTCAATTTCTTCCTTCGTTAAAATCTTAGATTTCTTTGCCCTATAACCTTAATAGAAAACGAAGGTTTGAATATGTAGAAAAATTTACATTGTGTTTAATTGCAAGGGTTGACTTCAACATTGAATAATTGGCTCATAATGTTGAACATTTCAACTTTAAACAGAGGTCTAGCAAGTATGCCATTACAACATTTTCTGATAGAAAACTCGTGTTTTTACTCTTGCGATAATCTATGAAACGTTTTTATGCATTATCGTACTTTTCTCTTGATTTCTTTGGCAATAATTCTAATTCTTATTCACTGCCTAAACCAGCTCTGGAGGAGTCCCAGGAATGGAAATTTCATCATCACATATTATTTTACTTTCGAGAATACCGCAATCAAATTTGTAAGCGACAAGTTTGACTATTCAACCTTAAAACGTTTCCATAGTAACCCAAGTAATTTTATCACGAATTTCAAAGCACTATTTATTTGTGAATAAAATTATTCGCGATTTTTTCAAAATTAATTAATATCTGTCGAATTTCCTACCGATTTGCGGAATAATAGTATGTTTACCTCGTAGGAAAAGCTACATTCCTGGATTCTGTGTTGCTTCACAGTCGCCCAGGAATGTTAGGCTTTTCCTACATGGTAAACAATATACTAGTACTGAACATTACCGAGATAACTCTATGGTTTTTTTCTTGATGGGGGACCACACTGTTCAACATGAAGAATATATTGTTTTCCCTCTATAATTTCAAATTGGGATGTGTCATATATTATGGTAAATATGGTTATCCCGACAACTAAGATAAGCTGTTTCTTCGAATTGGACCAAGGATTCTCTTCAAATCTTTAATTTAAAGAATTTAGATTCAGTTTCACGAGTAAAGAATTTTGAGTGACCCTACACAAATTCAATGGGAGTCAAGATCGGTGAGCGATCTGGCTCTTTGATTGGTCTCCTATAACTTATTGATATTCCTATAAAATATTCAGATATTCATCCTGGTGCCTGCACATGGAATTGAATTCATGTTATCATCACCATGATCCGTATTGAAGCCATTTATGAATGTGGACAAAATCCACGAAGCTTGTCAGAGACTGACAAATAAATGAAAACCAACAATTTTGACAATCTGGAAATACCTCTCCCTTTAACCGTTTCCACACACTGGCATATGCAGCAAAAGTCTGTTATTTGTTTTCACTGTTCAGCAGTTGAACTCATGGCAGCTTCTATCTTCATAGAGAAGAACACAAACAGTGACCCTAAGTTAAATGTTTGGACAGGCATTCGGAACAACAAAATCATGGGCTCAATATTGTTATGTAAGGTGACTAAAATCATAGGATACGCTGATTTGTGAATACTCAAGTGCTGTTGCTGCGTTCTACTACCACTACTTAGATACATCGATGTTACTCAACCCAATCGAATCCTTCATAGGGTCAAAACTGACTCATCACGCACCCATACCAAAACAATCACAAAAAGTGAAAAACTGAGAACAGATCTACATACTTTAATATTGACGTCAAATTACATCATGGAGGTCTTAGGCTTGGAAGGATCATATATTGATTGTTAGCGTTTTCTACAAAGAGAAACATGTCGAGATCTGTAAGTAACTACAACTCCTGTTTCGTACATTTCAACATGGCGTCCCACGTGAATCCAGGGTATGTGAAATAATGAACAGGATCAAGACCCTAATGTTAATGACAACTACTTCTGAACTGTCCAAAAACATCAGACATAAGTGGTAGTTCTTTGTTGTAAGTATACCTGATTGCAAAAAATATATTACACTACCAACGAGCATCCATCGCTTCAACTCCATACCGTGGGAGTTTCTTTTCGTATTTTCTTCAATCAGCATATAAGCACATTTTCAGAGAGAATTTGGATTTTGGATTGTTAGTGATGAAATCTATTTTTTGCAGCTTTATTTTCTAAACCTAAACCCAAACCCAAAAAGCTCATGCTTCATGTGCCCAATAATATAAGACTGGAAGGATCGATCCATCAGCCTATATATGGCACCAGCAGACGTTGCGCTTTTTGTAGTACTAAAGCACAACAAACCCGTACGAACTGGACTTGTTCGACATGCACTGTACCTCTTTGTTTGGGCAAAAAGAAAGAATGTTTTCAACGATTTCACTCACAGTAATTCGAGCGCTGCTACAAAATATAAACCAACATCAAATTTCGAGGAAAAAACTTTATTTTTTTCAATAATCATGACTGATTTATTTTCATATTTTCAAGATTATATTTACCAAATATATTATGGCACTTGTTTCTTTCCTCATCACCTTGGCTACCAATTGGGGTAAATTTTCCAAAAGGGCATGATCCTACGGAGTGGCCGATGACAGATGAGAAACTAGCAACTACATTGAAAAACACAATTCAATGAACAATGAGCCACCAAATGAAATGAATCTGGTAAACTATTAATAACGGAATACTAAAACGTAAAATATGAACTGCATCAACCATTAGTTATAAACTCTACCATTTCACTATTCAATAACCAAAAGATAAGAGGCATAACGTCTCAACGCGACAGACAAGAGTGCGAATTAGAAAAAAGGAATATGCTCAACAATGCAATTGCTACCGTCCAAACATTCCTCTGCCATGTATCAAAAAGGTCTGTATTATAATAGCATTGTTTAAATAGAACATAGTTAGTCAATGCCTGTGGAAAAGGTATTGGACACAAACGCGAGTGTCACCTAGCGTGATTAGTTACAAACATAACTATTTGACGTCATTTTAATGCAGGTTTCTTCAAAAAACCCTGATTTTAATGCTTTTCCATTGTTTTAATCAAGTTGCGACATGACTTGGAGGCCAGATCACTGAAGTTACGACATGACTTGGATGCGAGCTCACTATCGCCATCTACATGTCGCATCCATGTTGATCCAATTATAATCCCATAAGGTTGACTAACTATCTCCTATATAAACAATGATAATAGCTGAAAATTATTGAATGCTCTTCCTTGTTCTTTTAAAGATTTAAACAATATATACATTTTCGAAATAGAAATGAAACATATATTCTGTTGAGTAAGTTCTATTATTCCCTATCAGAATATTACTCATGGTGATTCTCAATCATTATACAGAGTGGGGCAATAGTGCGTCAGAGTCCGATTGCTCAAGTTCTATGGTAGTCAGGAAGATAATTCAAAAACCAAAGTAAACTAGACATTATTATCCAGTTATTATTGTATTATATACAGGGTGAACCAAGGAAAATATACAGGGTCAACAGCATTTTTTTTAAATGGAATGCCATGTATATCAATCCATTTTTTCAAGCGCATTAGTTGTCTCCATCCACCCCTCCAATATCATTTACTATATCCCAACCACTATAATTTTTTTTGTTAAAATAATGATATCTGCAGAAGCTTACCAAAAAAATCACTGTTCTCAAGATAATAGAACGCAGGAGAATATAATTATAACCCTATTCGTCAGACAGATGAATGATATTTTTGAATCATTATCATTCCCAAAAATTATACTGGGTGGCTGAAAATGAATTTTCAATTTGGAAGTTTTCTCGAGTTTTTCAAATGGAACACTCCGTATATTTTTCAACCATGTGATGTAGGATTGAGATGCGAATGTTTTTTGTATGTACGCCCCTGAGGCTATTCCTAGCCGTTTTCGAGTTATTCACTTGGAAAACTTTTAGTATCTCATTTTTACTGACACCTCTTATAAGGGTTATGGAAACACATTAGTTCAATTATTTTAACGAACTCCAACTTCTTTTATTTACAATTGATTGAAACATTGAAACAAAAACATAAAAGAACGAAACGAACAAATTATAATAAGTGCTCCACATGTTGCCCATTTTGGTTAACACACATTTCTACCCGCCTACGGAATGATTTTTCCACTGCTCTCAATACTGTTATACTCCTGAATACATCTATTATTCTTTCCTTCATATTTTCTATACTTGTTGGTGTGTCGCTGTAGACAATTTCTTTAACATATCCCCATAAAAAAAATCCATTTTGGTAAGATCTGGGGATCTTGCAGGCCATCGAATGGGTCCATTTCTTCCAATCCATCGAAGTGGGTAAGTATTATTCAGGTGCTCCTTTACTGGATTGAAATAATGAGGCGGAGCCCCATTCAAATAAACAGCTCCTGTCAAGGTATCATCAAAGAAATGTGGACCTATTACATGTTCTCCAATGATTCCACCCCAAAAATTCAAAGACCAGCTGTGCTGGTTATCAACTTGCCTGAAAAAATGTGGATTTTCTGTTGCATAATAATGAAAATTATGCCTATTAACGAATCAATTTTTATGAAACGTTGCCTCGTCAGTAAACAAGACGTTATTGAAAAATGCAGTATCTTCTTGCATTTTTTCGCTCGCCCAATTGCCGAACTGAAGACGCTTTTGGAAATCATATTCCCTTAGTTCTTGATGCATTTTAATACGAAATGCATGAAACTTATTTCTCTTCAAGATTCGACCAACGGAACGTCTACTTATTCCTACTGATGTACTTATTTCTCGCTGACTGATGTGGGGATTCTCAACAGTTGCTAACACTACAGAGAACTCATTCTCTTCGTTGCATATATTTTTTCTCTGTTCCTTCTTTTCATATTGCACATTGCCAGTTTGTATAAATCTTTCAAGCAAGTTTTGGAAGCTGTTGACTTCAGGGCACCTTCTTTCAGGATATTTTTGATGGTAAATTCTAGTGGCGAGTAAACAATTTCTTTCAGACTCTCCAAGAACAAAAATCATATCTACAAGTTCTTCTTTGTTGAAATTCATTTCAGCTACTCAACTTTCAAAACTTCAAAATTGACATTGATGGTAACTGACTAGGTACTGCGAAAATTTCACATCTCACTTGTTCTTGTTTAGATGCCATGGCAACCCTATAAATTTCCGGAAACTGTTATCTTCCTGGGTACCCTGGGCGAAATTAATAGGTAAGTGGAAATTTTTCTGTCAAACATTTGACATGTGATGAGTTGATATTTTTCTTTAATGTACAAATGGAGGTCTGTTTTTCACATGAAAGGAGATAATTATGTATTTACTAGATATTTGGAATGTGCCTGAAAATATTTTCTCCACGATCATAGCAGAAATTGTCAATTCTGAAATCATATTTATGAAGAAGTTCAATACACCAAGTGTTTTACATATCAATATTTCAGTGGAAGTATATAAATAGTTCAGGTGAAACCATCGTTAGTTATTTCTTATGAATTGTTGGATGATGTTCATTTCTTGGTGTGAAATTTTCTTACCGAATCCCCCGCGTGCTTGAATTAATTGCCGGAAGTTTATCTCGAAACATTTCTGGCAATAATTCAAGCATTTGGGAGATTATAAGTGATTATTTCTCTCATTTGTCTGAATGTATGTATGTACCCAAGATAAATATGTTGTTCAATTAATAGCACACAATAGCAAACGAAAATAATTCCATCCATTCACTGAAAAGTTATGCAAAATCGGGAATCAAACACATGAAATAAAGTTGAAGAATAAAAGGAGTTGGGATTCGTTTAAATAATTGAAACGATGTGTTTCCATCATCCTTATAAGAAGTAGGTATCAGTAAAAGTGTGCTACTAAAAATTGTCCAAGTGGATAACTCGAAAACGGCTAGGAATATCCCCAGGGATGTTCATACAAAAAATATTTGCATCTCAATCCTACATCACATGGTCGAAAAATATACGGAGTGTTCCATTTGAAGAACTCGAGAAAATTCAATTCAAAAACTTCCGAATTGAAAAATCATTTTCAGTCACCCTGTATAATTTTTGGGAATGATAATGATTCAGATATATCAGTCATCTGTCTGACGAATAGGATTATAATTATGACCTCCTGCATTCCATAATTTTGAGAACGGTGATTTATTCGGTATGCATTTGCAGACAGCATTATTTTGACAAAAAAAATTATAACTCCCAAGTGGTTGGGAGATAGTAAAGAATATTGGAGGGGTGGATCGAGACCACTAAAATGCTTGAAAAAATTGATTGAAGTACATGGCATTTCATTTGAAAAAAATACAATCGACCCTGTAGATTTTTCTTGGTTCACCCTGTATATCCGGCAATAATTTCTAGATATAGACACTGTTCTCTAGTTATCTTTGGTTTCCGAATCATCGTCCTAACTATCTTAGAACTCAAGCAATCGGACTCTGATGCACTATTGCCCCACCCTGTATAACTCAAATGCTTTAATTTTATATGTGGTCCTGTCTGTACTATCATTTTCAGTTTTATGTCTTCACTTCAGTTATATTCTGACATTGTCACATTATTGAACTGTGTAGTAACTCTTTTATATTTCTGTACCTTAGAGGTAAAGGGCACTATGTCCTCAGCATGTGTAAATTTCCTGTCAAAAAATTCAAAATGAATTTGGATAAATATATCCCAATTGAATGAAACAGAATGTATCAATAACACTGTGGTATAATAATTTGGTTAACTTTCCAATGAGTTTTCAATATATTTGTAATTGAATTTATAAACAATCTTTGAACAGGTGTGCTGAAAAATTAGGAAAATGAACATAGTACCCTTTACATCCGAGGTACAGATTTGTATCCTTTTATGACTGAAAATGAATAAAATAAATTAAATTTATAAGCTTATTCAAGATGGTGTGTATGTAATTTATTTGAGCTGCACAGAATTTCACATTTTGAAATTGTACTAAGCTTATTAAAAGCTCCATAAATAACAAAAAATTGACTTTTTCAATTTCGGTATGTAGTGAAATCGTATAAAGGGTTTTCGAACGACATTGTTTGACGTACCTCAACATTTTTCAAGCCAAAAAACTTATCGACATTCGTGAAATTTTACTGATGATGGATTTCGTTGGAAAAGTGGTATTTCTCCAACTAATAGGTTGTGAATAATTCATAATATCCACATTTTTTAGGTGAAATGGATGGTGTATTCCAATGTTCCAGATGCAAAAAAATATATAATCATAAGAGGAGTCTTTACAGACATGTCAAATTTGAATGTGGCATACCACCAAAGTTCCCATGTAACTTTTGTAACAAACGGTGTTATCATAAAGATCATATTATAAACCACATGAAGCGTAAGCATCCCCAAGAGATGAATACATTTTCGAGTACACGTTGAACACCACCTTGAAGTTCGTACTGAAATAAATAGGAATGAGCATTAATGGATTTTAGTGAAACTCATCTTTAGCAAACGTCATCCAGCATTACTCTGGGTAATGCTTAAAGAGAGAGATGGTATTCGCAGATATTCTACCAATTGTATCAGTTTTCTTAGTAACATTCAAGCGAATGTATTACTATTCAAAATATTTTGATTGCGATGTCAAATTTCCGCAGGAACATCAATAAACATTACTCACAAATATTTTTATTCAAACTTACACACAAATTACTTTTATTGTTGCTATCAAACAACATTTATTCGCAAACCTCCCCATGGTTCCCGATCTAGTACAAACATGAAGAGAAAAAGAGAAATATTTTCAATTGAGAATTGAAACAGACCTGATTCCTCTGGAAATAGTTTTTTCCTTTTCCAGAGGAGGCATGTTTATTTCAATTTTCAATTGAGAATGTTTCCCTCCTCAACATGAATACCTTCCAAGAGGTCATCTTGAACAATGGAAAATAGCGACTAAAGTTAGTCTTTCAGTCGCAGATGATTCCACATCTGATTTTATGAACATCCTGTTCATGTTTTCAATAAAATCATAAAGAGGAAAGTATTTGACACCAATCATTATCCATTATAAGTGTCATAACTATGCGATCGTACTAGGAATCGTACCTAGAATGATAAAAGTTAAAATATACAGGGTATTCCTTTTGGAATTCCCAGATTCTTGTCGTTTCTGGTGAAACCAGAAGTACTGGAGGAGCATGAAACTTTGGAAAATTTTGATATCATAAAATACACCTGCCAAGTTCCCAAGTAGCATTTTGGCGACTATAACCACATAATGCACCAAAATTAACGTTGTATTTGGTGTAGAAATTAGTTATTTATGAAACATTGCTCTCTAAACCACCAGACAACGTTGTTTTAACGTTGAGCATGACATCAGTTAAGCTACGATCTTGTCAGAACGTTTACCCAACTGACTACAACTAGTAAATATTTTGGGAATGGGAATAACGTTTTTAAACGTTCAAATGACAACTTTAGTTATGTTAATCGTTTTCCCGACGGAGGGTCGACCTTGTAAGGTTCTACTAAGCAGTGGGCAATTTTTCAGTAAAGTTGAAAACGTTTTCGTGGAGTCATCTTTACAACTAACCTTTTTCCAAGTATTCACCGCAGAGGACGTACCGGCGATATTTAGATAATAATTATTAAAATTTTTCGTTAGTTGTACTTCGTTCAGTTTTTGGTCGGATAAGCAACTTCAGTCGCGCTCCGGGTATAAAGTAAGTTGCCTGGCAGAATAACGTTAAAAAATAGTATATTTTCAGTTATCTGATATCCAAAGTCGCGTTGACGACTTTTATACTCCTACGCTATGATGGAAGTGTATTTCTATTAGGATCATGGCCGGTCATTCAAATATTGGACGTACACAAGCATAAACAAAGGATTATGAAGCCTTACTTTAGTTTTCTGGAAATAATTTATGTGTATTCCATTTAATTCGAGATTTAATCAATATCTAGATATAATATTGTTCATCGAAATAAATTTTTTTTTCGTGAGTTTCATAAAATTCGCTTCAGATTAAAAGCACGCGTGTTTTTTTGGCATGAAAAAATAGTATATTTGACAGTAAAGTGAAATGCGTTGCCAACTTCTGTTTCGAAATCGTTATTTTTCGGATATCTTGAGCATAAAAATATAACATTTTGATATTAGCGGTAGGAGTAACCAGAAAGTTTTCTTTAAGTGTTCATTTTGGACTTCAGTAATTATTTGGTGAATAAATTAACTATGTTTTAAACACCATGAAATGTAAACTGTCATCGCTGCGCAAGAGGGCGCTGTTGTGTAGTTGTTTTGAAGTTATCCGGCAACGTTTTGAAAACGACCTACCTACAGTTGGAGCTGAAAAATTTCAAGAACCCAAAATTGATTGACCAAATTGGTGCAAAACAAGATTGTGACAACGTTGTGTTGAGGTCGGCAACGCAACTTATGTTTGATTGCGAAACTTTTTTAAAAACGTCGTCGCAACGTTGAATTGCTACTTGGGTTTGAATCTCGTATACTTTGAACTCTGGAAACCATGACTTGCAATAACACTAATAGTAAATCATCCATATTGGTGTCTTAACACCCTAATCCGCCGTAGTCCCGTGATGGTTATAGAAATCCCTGACATCTCATGCAGGCGTCTCGTGGGGCACCTGAAACCATAATGCATTTGGGCCGTGGTGGTCCGCTGGTAGTGCGTTCGCCTCGCATGCGTGGGGTCGTGGGTTCGATCCACCGATTCACCGGTCTCGTGCATGGCATCACACGTTAATAGGTAAGGGCTGCGTCTTCCCTAGCTCACACAAGTCTCTCGAAGACTTCCGAGGGTTGCGCGTAGGGGTGCAATCGGTTGACGGAAATAACAATTTTAACATTTTTTTAACAGTATCAGCATGCAAAGCTTATGCGGTCTCAGCCTGTCTCCACAGGCATAACTTATCACATATTGTTTGTAATACTTTATTATTACCTATATGAATATTTAGTACCCACGTACAGACTCAGCCTTCGTGGGTTTTCACTATTTATTTTGCCAATCTGGCATTTGCTTCTGTAAAATAACATTATGTATTTATTTATTTTTTCATTGTTGTTTTTTGGCAAAGACTGCTATGGTCATTAGCCACGTGTTCTGGATAGGCCTTGTTACTAACTCCATGCGCCACTTTAGGAGCAGCACTGTTAATTGGAACGCAACAGTGAATCGTGCAGGACTCACCCCAGTCCAGCCACGAGATTTAAATAATTTAATCGGTCAAATTAAATTAAAAAATCCGAGCCGTAACTGGGGATCGAACTCCGGACTTTTCGACTCAGAGTCGGACGCTCTAACCACTGCGCCACGCCCATTATGTATTTATTATTGGTAAAATAAATATTATTATTATCATTATTATAACGCGGCGCTACGAGTGTTGTACTGCCATCTACGACACTCGTACGGTATAGACGAGACACTGGTGTTGCCTTATGCTCCGGGGCATATTGAGTCAGGAAAATACAAGCTAATAAGCCTGATGTTGTTCTCCTCGACCACTGAAATGGGACGATTTTCATCATAGGGTTTTTCGCTCCAGACGTAACAAATAGGAAGAAAAACGGACTAAATATCGAGATCTTCTTTTTAATCTCCGCAGACACTACCCAAACCATTCTGTCAAAATTGTGGTTCTGATCATAGGAGTCCTTGGTGGAATGATGTACACACTGCTCTCAAATTTTAAGGTAATACCGACTTGCCGTAATATGGCAGAAATCTTAGCCACACGAATGCAGAAGCCCGTCATCCTTGGTTCACTGGAGCACATGACTCTAGGACCTAGTAGTTACTTACCCTATGGACGTGGGGAGTGGTTATTGGGGTAAACGACACCAACGCGCCCTCCGGAGACAGGACCTGACTGGGACATTCGTAACTAAAAAATAAATCGTCATTATTCATCTTGCAAAAAACATAAATAGATAATTAGGCTGTGTGACATTCGTCGGTCCCACGCCGAAACCGCGAATGTGCTAATTACAGATTTCTGACTTCGAAAATTTTCAATGCCAAACTGACGAAAGGGATATTAGGTTGTTTACTGTGAACGAGAGTTAATTCGCAAATGTGAAAACTCACCAAGGTTTTCAAAGCAAGAAGCACGAATATTCTTAATACTCTTCTCATTCGAAATGACAAATTGTACATTCGTGGTTTTGGCATGGGACCGACGAATTTGAAAAGGCAAAGCTGATGCTGTTTTAGAACTCAACTCTTGAAAAAATAAAGAAAATAGTTTAAGGTTGTTCCGTACCTGCAAGGTAATAATACAAATAAATCTCACTAAATCACACTGAATGAAACGTACGGATATTTTCCGTTTACGACAAAAATAGTCTCCGCCACTGTCACTGTTAGGCCAACGAATTGATTCGAGATATATTCGCATCGAAATGATGCGCCACATTACGACTGTTTTATTATGCACTTTTCATTTATTACTTTTCAGTATCTGTACTGTTTCAATCTATAGTATATACTATATGAAAAAGTGACTTTTATGCACTTTTACGAAAAGTAGTTTGACTCGAAAAAACACAATAAATAATTAAAATTACTTTCCGGGTAAAAGTACAATATTCTGAACAGATAGGTGCATGTTTAATTGAAATCGGATTATAGATGTTCGAAAAATTTGAGCAGGGAACAGCCTAAACAATTGTATAGAAAAGAACAAAATATACAGGGTGGGTCACGTTCGATGGTACCTTAGACGTTTACGGAGAACGGGACATAGGATCATTCTGAAAATTTGGTTTCTAAAGTAGTTGCTCTTGGTCTATCGATCTAAAATATTTTCAGCAATGCAGCGTTGCCGCTTATACCAGAAAGTAGCAGCATCTTTGTTATTTCAATTGGGTCACCCCGTATATTATTGCATTTTTGAACTTGCCATTCCTTTCTGATTATTTCTGCCTCACACTCCCCTATACCTATCTTTAACGATTTTTGAGATATTGGTTATTTTCCATATTTTTCATCCAAAACATAGCTCGAATTGAATGTTTATTTCTGCGGTATTTGGATTCTTAGGAAGTTGCAATCTTGTGTTTAGTTCATCAAGATCATGTACATTGATTCTGTATAGAGAAGTTTGTTCTGCGTTATACAGAGTCGTTCAAAATTCATGATCCTACTGCTAGATACGAAAAGGGTTGAAAGTGCGTTTTTTTAAATGGAACATCCTGTATATTTTGAAATATCCTGAAAGATGACTAGATTCCCTTCGAATCTATATATCATGTTCCTATACCTAAATAGCCAGAATTCCGAGATAATAGCAATTTTCACTTGTAATCTCCCAAGTGCTTGAATTATTGCCGGAAATTTTTCGAGTACATGAATTTTTTTAAGAGATAAATTTTCGGCAATTAATTCAAGCACGAAGGGGATTCGGTAAGAAAATTTCACACCGAGAAATGAAAATCATCCAACAATTCATAAGAAATAACTACCGATGGTTTCACCTGAACTATTTATAACCACTGAAATATTGATATGTAAAATACTTAACAAAATTTTCATCAGTAAATGTGTTTAAATTTGGAACAAAAAAAATTTAAAAGTTGTTACGTTCTTATCGTGGATTGAACCATCGACCTAGCGACTCATAGGCTGCATAGAACGTGCAGAAAATTCAATGAACGTACCCTGATTTACAACCAATGAACAAAAGGAAGTTTGTACGATTACAACATAATTTCATTAATTATTGATCGAAATTGAAAACGAAACGACATTTACCGAAGCCTATAACTTCAGATGGAGACAACATAATTAATGTTTTGTAAAACAGGGTACGTTTCATTGAATTTTCTGCACGTTCTTGCTACAATTCCCTCACATTTTCCATGAAGAATAAACAATTTCATCAGAACTTCGTTTGAATAGTTATTTCCCTTAATTTCAATTATTTTTGAGTCACTTTCGTTAAGAAACACACAACGGTATTATTAATAGTGCACTAATTGTCAAATTTTCATAATGTCATGTACCATCATGTCATTTAATAGCCTCCTTAGATGAATATGAGAAAAACAAATCGATTTTTTTTTGAAAATTTCACACCTCACTTTTGTAGCCAATCAAAAAATTCGTTCTTGTTTAGATACCTTGGCAACCATAAAAATTTCCGGAAAATTTTATCCTCCTGGGTACCCTGGGCGAAATTGATAAGTGGAAATTTTTCTGTCAAACATTTCACATGTGACAAGTTGATATTTTGCTTTAATGTACAAATGGAGGTCTAGTTTTCATGAAAGGAGATTATTATGTATTTACTAGATATTTGGAATGTGTCTGAAAATATTTTCTCCACGATTATTGCAGAAATTGTCAATTCTGAAATCATATTTCAGAAGAAGTTCAATACACCATTTGTCACAAGTTTTTACCACAAGTCCCGTAGCTCAGCGGTAGTGTTGCGGCCTATATGAGTCGCTAGGTCGATGGTTCAATCCACGATAAGAACATAACTTTTTTATTTTTTTTTGTTCCTTTAAACACATTTATTTATGAAAATTTTGTTAAGTATTTTACATGTCAATATTTCAGTGGTTATAAATAGTTCAGGTGAAACCATCGGTAGTTATTTCTTATGAATTGTTGGATGATTTTCATTTCTCGGTGTGAAATTTTCTTACCGAATCCCCCTCGTGCTTGAATTAATTGCCGTAAATTTATCTCGTACATGAATTTAAAAAATAAATTCATGTACTCGAAAAATTTCCGGCAATAATTCAAGCACTTGGGAGATTACAAGTGAAAATAGCTATTATCTCGGAATTCTAGCTATTTAGGTATAGGAACATGATATATCAATTCGAAGGGAATTTAGTCATCTTTCAGGATATTTCATAATATACAGGATGTTCCATTAAAAAAAAACGCACTTTAAACCCTTTTCGTCTCTAGTAGTAAGATCATGAATTTTGAACGACCCTGTATAACGCAGAACAAACTTCTCTATGCATAATCAATGTACATGATCTTGATGAACTAAACACAAAATTGCAACTTCCTAAGAATCCAAATACCGCAGAAATAAACATTCAATTCGAGCTATTTTTGGATGAAAAATATGAAAAATAACCAATATCTCAAAAACCGTTAGAGATAGGTATAGGGGAGTATGAGGCAGAAATAATCAGAAAGGAATGACAAGTTCAAAAATGCAGTAATATACAGGGTGACCCATTTGAAATAACAAAGATGCTGCTACTTTCTGGTATAAGCGGCAACGCTGCATTGCTGAAAATATTTTAGATCGATAAACCAAGAGCAACTACTTGAGAAACCAAATTTTCAGAATGATCCTATGTCCCGTTCTCCGTAAACGTCTAAGGTACCATCGACCGTGACCCACCCTGTATATTATACTACTATATTATAAGCCAGCAAATACACTGATCGACCAGCAGTGGGACTCTGAATCGTATTGAATTCTACTTATCGACTGAATTCGACTGTGCATAAAAATTATCGCCTCAACTCGACTATTGGCGAAAGAAAATAAGATCGCAGCGCCAGCTATAGCAAGACTTTGAACAACGAATCACGGACAAAAGTTTTGACTTTACAGGTGTTTATATGGCGTTTTGACGATCTGTACTCCTATTATCAAACAATTTGTGAAAATTTGTGATGTCTATAACTAAAAAGTGATTGTGTTTCTATTGAAAGACTCTAAAGAACGTTTCAGCAAGGTGATTCAAAGGTATTTCATCTCCGATTAGTTTTGAATGCTTCTGCAATTCAAGGTTGTATGGCGTTTTGATGATATGTTCTACTATTTTCAAACAATTTGTGAAAATTTGTGATTTATTTAACTGAAAAGTTATTGTGTTTCTATTAAAAGACTTGAACGATAGTTTCAGTGTAGTTTACAAATATTTTACTTGTTTTTGGACGTCATGATTTGCGATCAAGTCTGTTTGTCAAAATCCATGCTTTTCTTTGGTCAATTTCTTCAATCTGGTCGAACCAATTGGTGATTTTTTAAACTTGCTTTTATTTTTGGGGGAAATTTGTGATATCCCACATTTTCCTTCTTGCCATATGTCCTGCTTCCTGGGACTGTAAAACTAGGATTGTATTTTCCCATATTTGGCAGTCTATCAACAGTATAAACCAAAAAAATACGAACAGAAACAGAAATCGAGTATGGAAATATCCTTAATCAACAGAATGAATCAGATCAATAACTCACAAATCATGACTTCGAAAAACACGTAAAATATTTGTAAACTACACTGAAACTATCGTTCAAGTATTTTAATAGAAACACAATAACTTTTCAGTTAAAGAAATCACAAATTTTCACAAATTGTTTGAAAATAGGAGAACAGATCATCAAAACGCCATGCAACCTTGAATTGCAGAAGCATTCAAAACTAATCGGAGATGAAATTCCTTTAAATCACCTTACTGAAACGTTCTTTAGAGTCTTTCAATAGAAACACAATAACTCTTTAGTTAGAGAAATCACAAATTTTCACAAATTGTTTGAAAGTAGGAGTACAGATCGTCAAAACGCCATATAAACACGTGTAAAGTCGAAAACCTTTGTCCGTGATTCGTAGTTCAAAGTCTTGCTATAGGTGGCGCTGCGATCTTATTTTCTTTCGCCAATTGCGGTAGCAAGAAAGCAAGACGTCGAGACATGTCGTTTTCTGTGTTTAACCCTACTTTTTTCTTTCGATTCAATTCTGTTCATGTTGTAAAATATATTTGTTTCTATTTCGAATGCAAATAGTTAAAAATAATGAATAATGAGGAAATGGAGTGAATGGCAAATAATACTCGATATAAGTGAAAAAACCCCTAATTGATAACAAGTAATTTCAATGGAATAGAAGGCAAAGCACTAGGTCACGCTCTGTGGCAAAATGTGAGCTTTACGCTTAACAGCTTAGGTTTTTTGAAGAAAAATCTGTCGAAGAATGGAGAAGGATAAGTATTCAGAAATGTACAGTAATAGTGCAGTAAGGTGCAGTAGTGCAGAGCCTCAATCGATTAGCCCTAGTGTTTATTTATACTAACTCCTTCATTTAAATTTAGGTACCTATTATAGTGGTAGACTGAAAGTCAAAAACTAAGATAAAAGCTGCAAAATTGCAGAAAGATCGGCTAAACACAGGAGGTGGAAAGTTCAGCCACTATTTTGACAACGTATTTACAATAGCAATGGTTACCCCTTCTATGACACTCGATACATATTGCTGAGCTATAGAAAGAGCATGGCTTCCACCTATTACTCTTCGATATTTTCCTGTTGCATAAAAAGTTGGGACACGAAAAATTAAATTTTTAGGGGTATAGCCATAGGGTTATTCAACCGATTCATCTGAAGCAGGATACTGTTAAAAATATATTGAGCCATATTCTAATTTACTCTAAAGAGATCTTTAAGAGGTCATGAGCGCGATCATATTTGTTGTGCTTTTTAGGGTAAAAGAGTAAATTAATAACTAAAAAACGGTTCATCGTATCGATTTCAAACAAGGACAGAATTCTAGAGGACGTTCGATTCTAGGTAGGTGCTGATATGGAAATTGAAATTTCAATCCACTTTTTCACAAAAAAAATCTCAAAAATGTTCCAAAAATACAGTTACTTTGAAGCAACGTTTTTGGTGGATGAACAAATAATTTCAAGAAAACATTACAGCACGTACATAGATCAACGTTTTACCTTTCTTTTGATACCAAATTCATTTTGATTGGATAAATATTTCTTCAAATTTTGATGGAAGAGATATACCATTGCAGCTATCTCGATTATCTGTGAGAAGCATCGCGAGGAAAATAGAATCGAACGTTCTCTAAAAGCCTGTCCTTGCTTGAAATCGATACGACGAACCATTTTCGAGTTATCAACTCTTTTACCAAAAAAACCGTCCCAAATATGATCGCGCTCATTACCTCTTAACCTCGTATACTAAGAATGGATCTTATGCTTCTATCATGAGTCTTCTCACAATATTTTCTTCCTCCATGAGAGCTAATGAATTCAATTCGTTCATAGGCAACAATAATATCACAAGTTATTCAAAATTAATTGAAAAGCACATGAAACTATCAGCCGTTAAAAATAAAAATGCGTGACACTGATAGTAATTTTGGACACAAGGATATGAAATATCACTAAAAGATCACCAAATTTTGACAAATGCTTTTAAATCGGATAGTAAGTTGCCGAACAAACCCGATGTGCAGGTAATTGAAGCACAGAGTGCCAAATGCCAAATAATGTGACTGTCGCTTGCGATAGTTAGTAATCTACTGTAGAAAACGAGGGGTAGAATTCTTCATGACACAGAGTCCCACCGCAGGACCGTCCACCAACGACCAAAAATTGAAGTAGATCAATGAAAACTTCCAAACTCACACAGATCGACCTTCTACGACCGACTGCTAGAATAGTTTTGTAAATCTGACATTGATGTAATGGTGGATTTATGCAGCAGTCATAAGGAAGAATATTCGTCAATGATTAGTTGAACTGGTTTATTCCAACCAATCATTGACGAATATTCTTCCTTATGACTTAAAACTTATGACTGCTGCATAAATCCACCATAACAGTCAAAAAGTTATGTGAATTTTCTATTTATTTGATGAAAAACAGTTAAAAGTATAATTTTAATACTTTTGTTGTAAATAATGAGTAGAAGTGATATTGAAGAAGAAAGAATTAAGATGGTGTATTATTTTTATAAACGATTAATGAAGAACAGTTAATAAGTGTGTGGAATAAAGAACTTTATTTACATCGGGAACAAGAACGTGAATTTTGAACAGTTATCCCAAATTATTGAGAGATCAATAAAGTTCCAAACTCCTATTGAATGTTCATAAATTATACCAACAAAAATTCCCATTAAAAAATGCCCACTTTTTCACTTGGTTGGCATTACTTCCCGATGGAGCACAAAGGAATGTCTCTTTTTTCTATATCCAGCACGTAAATTCTTTAACTATGAAAAATATGTAAGTTACTATCAGTTGAACATTTCTGGTACTTAACAATTATGCTATTGCGTTAATAAATTCCATCAATGACTTCTCTATTGCTGTAATTAGGATTACTCTGATTTAACGTGGCTCCTCACCGCTGTTATTGAAGTATTCATCTCTGCGGCGGTCCACATTGTACCTGTATTGTTCCGTTGCGTTAAAAACATCAAAAATTTTGATGTACTATAAATTATAAATATTCTACTCACGAATTCCTTACAGATACTTTATTCTTTCAATAGGAAATACAGGGTGTATACTAAATGATGTCATTAATTTCAGGTGGACATTCCTTGTCATATTTTAGGAAGAAAATTTTATATGAACGTATTTTCTAACTTGCTTCGTTTCCGAGAAACGGGGTGTAAAAGTTTCATTTAAAAATCGGTATTTTGTCAATTACTCAAAGGTCTTTTTGAAAATTGGTTGGCATTGTTATTAGCAGTAGCAACGGGCTTTTTTATGAAATTATATTTCAAATAATAAATGGCAGATGGTAACCTGATTGATAACTATGGTAAAAGTCATTGTAAGCTACTGTTTTTCTCTAAAGTTCATATGATTTCAAAATGAATAATTAAAAATACAACTTTCTTATAATGCCGTGAATTTAAATAGCTAAACTTTGTCAAATCAAAGTCAGTGGCGTAGAAATGGTGGTTACGCACCTCAAAGTTAAAAATATACGTAAATGATATTTTTTCAGATACTCCATATTTTCTTGAAATTCTATTTAATTCTATGCACAAATGTATTGTTATAAGTTTTGATAGAAACAGTTAACAATAATAGACCCAGAAACACAACAAACAACCATTCTATCAACGATGAAACCAATAAAAGAGTTCAGGTAGAAATAAATTAATTAAGGAAATCTATCTAACAATATAAGAAAGTTGTATTTTTGAATGTTTAATATGATGAAAATATTAAACTTAGAGAAAAACAGTGGCGTACAATGATTTTCACCATAATTATCAATCAAGTAACCTTTCGCTACTTATAATTTGAAATATAACCTCATGAAAACAAGTCCCTTGCAGCTGCTAATAAACACATTGGGTTTTATGGAAATCGGTGAGAAGATTTGAGTAATTAATAAATAACCGATATTTCATTAAACTTTGACACTCCGTCGCTTAAAAACAAAGCAAGTTAGGACACACGTTTATATGAACTTTTTTCATAAAATATGACAAGGAATCACTCCTGTAATTGATGACATCATTAAGTATACACCCTGTATACCAATTCACATGAATAATATTGAAATTTAGTTTATGTGCAAAACTGTTGTAAGTTTATCACAAACATGTGTCCAAATGATACTTTAGCGTATGGGTATTGCATGACGGTAGTCTGATGCCGACCAAAATTTCCAGCAGGTTGAAATTTCAAACACGGTCTTTGAAAACCTATCGTGGACGGTCGAGAATGGTCGAACAGTGTTGTGCGATAAGAATATACGTGTTGGAAATTTGGGACGTTGGTGGACGGTCGCGGACGGTCGGTCCTGGTCGATATGTGTGATTTCTGGCTATAACTATAAGAAGAAAGAAATAATCAATCCGTTGAACAAAAATTGGCAGCCTAATGTAAGAATTTTAGTTCTACAATAGTTCTCTTACTTTCTTTTTGAAGCTGATTATATTATAGATCCGAGAATGAATAGGTAAAGAGTTGGAGGATTTGGGAGCTGTTTAATGGAAACTTCTTTTTTACAGACTGGTTTTGAATTTGAGAATTACCACGGTGTTTTTGTTTCGTGTTCTTGAAGTGTTGTAATTGTCTGAAAAATACGTTGACACCTGATATAGAAAAATATTTCGAAGAATTACCTGCATATCTTGTGGGTTATTTATATATTTTCAAAATGAAAGTTGCAATAGAACAATTGTCTGATCTGAATCTGAAGGGATGCTAAAAACAGCATGCATTTCGTTATTTTTTAGAGATTGTCCGTCCATTCACTCGAAACTATCCATCCACTTTCGAAATTATGCATGCAGGATAAATATATGGGTGCCTTCATTTCTTTGTAATATATTCCTAGTAAACAAATTTATAATATTTAATTTCAGGCAAAGTAAAATGTGCAACATGTGGAAAATCCTTCCAAAAATATCATTCTTGGAGAGTACACCGGAAATTGGACTGTTTATCAGTGGCTTTCAAAAATTGTCCTCTATGTGAATTCAGTTCGAAACGAAAGTACAACTTGAAAATTCATCTCCTGAGGAAACATGGCATGGAATGGGATTCTTTGAAGAATATTTTATAGCAAATCGTTTTATTCCTTGGAATATAGTTTGAATTGTACAAATAATGATCCGTTATTTAATTTGAATATTAAAGTTTTAGTTTTTCAAAATGTTTTTCAATATCAATCCGATTCGGATCACAATAATAAGGGGCGAGTTTTTTAAGTAAGTACCGTTTTGCCACTCCGCGGCCGCAGCACTGCGGTCGACGTTCTACGCATGCTTACTGGGTACCTACATATGTTGCCTACGCACTGACGCCATTACAGTCTGATTCTTCCTTGTTTACGTTGTTTACTGAGTGTTTAAAATGCCTCCGATAATCGTGAGTCCCGCCGACTGTGAAGTACGGGCTGTTATAAGATTTCTTAGTGCTAAAGGCCTAAAACCGATCGATATTCATCGTGAGATCTGCGCAGTTTACGGACAAAACATTATGAGTGAACAAAAGACGTGGCAAGTTGAGCAAGGGCAACGTTTTGCTGCATGACAATGCCCGTCCGCATGTGGCTAATCAGACCAAAGACCTCATCACATCTCTTCAATGGGAAACTATATCATCCTCCGTACAGCCCTGATCTGGCGTCCAGTGACTACCATCTGTTCCTGCACTTGAAGAAACACCTGGGCGGTCAGCGTCTTCAAGACGATGACGAAGACAGTTGTGATGCAGTGGTAAGAAGTCAGGCGGCAGACTTCTATGAGATGGGTATTCAAAAACTGGTACAAAATTATGACAAACAAGTGTCTCAATATTGTAGGAAATTATGTAGAAAAGTAGATTAGGGTACAGGCTTTTATGTAAAAATAAAATTATTAGGATATATTTGCACGTCTTTTTTAAATTTCAAAACGGTACTTACTTAAAAAACACCTCGTATTTGGACGAAAGTGATGGAATGCCTACAATATCTACTGTGGAAACTTTTAATTATAACAAATAATAATGTTCAGAATCCATTCATATTTATCAATGATCAACAATAATATTATTTATTTATCCTTTAAGATCATCAGAGGATACAGGACAAGTCATAAGATATATATACAGGGTATTTTACGACGAGCGTTCGTTAGGAATATGGAGATCCATTCAAAATTAAAACTTGATATTTTGTGATAGGTAGTGGGTTGTCAACTATGAAATACTTAATTTTTTCATCAGTATTTTGCCACTTAAAATCCAAGTCTGGGTTACCCAAAAATATTGTTATGTTTATCATGGTTGCTTGATGATACAAGTGTGTTTCCTAGATATTTCACGCTGCATGTATTTCATTACATTTTTTAATTTCCCAGCAGATTTTGTGTAACAATGCGTATACCGCACTAATGTTATGGAAAACCGGTTTCGGTGCAAATTGCTGAAATTTCAATATGATGTAGCTCATGCCATCCTGAACAAAAGTTACCATTGTGCCAACTCTCTGAATGCCGGCGTTTGGTTTATACAAGGGGTCAAAGTTTGATATTTTGACGATTTTTCAAAAAATCCGGAATTTCATTTTCATCGTATCGTTCCGAATTTTTATAAAGGAATAGTCCACAATATCTGCATCAAAAAGTTCAAATGACAAAAGTTTATAGAATCATAACTGGCTGGTAAACAGAGGGTTAAACTTTGATTTTGGTAATTTTTATCAAATTTTTTTCGAGAAAATATTCGTTTTCCTGCAGATCCATATGAAATTGATATTACTTACAGTACATGAGAGGGCGATCATATTTTGCATTTGAACTTTAATTATTTGGAAGATACGGGTCGATCAAAAATATATGTTCAATTTCGAAAAAATGTATCCCTTTGTATAGTCAGCTTCCACCAATATATTCAGCTGATATTTTGAAACTATGTCGCTAATATATAAACAAATGTGTTGACGTCTGTGCCCATTCATCTGAATCCAAATAAATTTGCGGCGATGGTCCAAAAAATATGGAGAAGGGATGTTTTGGATTAATTTTGAAATGATTTCTAAAATTATTCGTGAATTTTTTTTATTTTCTGACATGTAGATGAGTCATTCTTGATCAAAAAGTTCCACAGTGCCTACCTCGCGAATGCCACGATTTGAATTGCACAGGGGTTTGAAGTATAGTATTTCATCGATTTCTTGAATAATCAATAATTCCTTTGTAACGGAAAATAATATTGTGTTATTCATGAATTCTCATTTCAGATATTTTGTCATTGAAATGCTCCGAAGTTTTTGTCTGGGAAACAATATTAATTTCCTTTAAAAATGAATTATTGATTATTCCAGAAATCGATGGAATACTATACTTCAAACCCCTGTATAATTCAAACCGTGGCATTCGAGTTTATTCTTTTGAGTGATTCATCTAGTCTCTTTTCCTCCCTGTGGGAAGTTAGTGGAACATCTCTTTTTCGTTTTTTTTTTCTCAAAAAATTTTAATTTTATTTTTCAAAGGTCCAGAGCCTGTTTATTTTTCTAAATAGTTTTCTCCAAAAAATCTTCAGTTTTTTTAAAGGTCTATACCTGTGCTTTTCGAAATTTTTTTCTTAATTTTTTTAAAAATTATTTTCCACTTTGTTTTTTCTCGAAATATTTTTCTTCAAGAAATTTTTAATTTTTTTTAAAGGTCTAGACCTTGTTTTTTTTCGAAATTTTTTTCTTCAAAACATTTTTAATGTTTTTCCAAAGGTCTGGACATTATTTTTTTTGGAAATTTTTTTGTTCAAAAAATTTTTAGATTTTTTTTTCAAAGAACTTGATTTTTTTATGAAATTTTCCTCTTCAAATTTTTTTTAATTTGTGTGATGAGCCAATTGAACTTTCGAATGTCCAAATCAGGTAAAACCAGATGGACACTGAAAAGATTACCTAAGTACTTATTGTGATATAGAAAAGAAACACTACACCACATTCAAGGGCCTTCCTTTAGTGGTTGCAACAATTTATTTCTATTAACTTTTTAATACCATTATGTAACCATTTTTTTGATGGTCGATAAATTTTTATTATTAGGATTTTGGGTGATTCTTCCTTCAACAAACTGTAATTTTCTGTTATTTTCGTCATCCAGCTACACCCTTCCGCGCAACCCTCAGAAGTCCTCGCGAGACTTGTGCGAGCTAGGGAAGACGTAGCCCTTACCTTTCCACGTGTGATGCCATACAAGACACCGGTGACCATACTGGGAATCGAACCCACGACCCTATGATAGAGAGGCGTGCGCTCTACCATCACGACCACCACGGCCCATGATGACAATAATAATTGATCAGTTATGAAGTAGTACAATGATAAAATTTAGATATACATACAAGTATATTTTGAATTCTGTTGAAAATTAACTCTCATTAGTGTTTCTTTATTTCAGTTCAACGTCATCCTTGTTCCAAATGCAACAAATCCTATGCACACCTGAATAATTTATGGAGACATATATCTGTAGAATGTGGCAAAGTCAAAGGTTACAAATGTAGGTTTTGTAGCAATGCATACTATTATAAAAGTGATCTGAAAAATCATAACCTGAGGATGCATAATTTCACTGAAGTGATATGAGTGCAATACCGTAGCTGATACACACGAATAAATATGAATACTGTTCTGAGTTGTACACAAAAATACCGGAGCATATTTACTATACTACATAATTTCTGGAATATAATGAGTCTTTATTGAAGACGATGTTTTCTGTCGACCGGTTTGAATCATAAATTCAAATCCTAACAAAAATATTATATAATGTATTGTTATTATATAACTCTTATAAAGAATATGTTTCTTTTTTATTTCCAATTACTTTAAATTATATAGAATCATACATACTTTCACCTGTGTTTGTAAAGCTGAATCTTCATGGACAATACACTACAGTTCTACTCAATCTGTCGAAATTCTAGTGAACAGCATTATTACAATTACAAAACTTGTTACTAGTTTCCTTTCCGAACAAGACACCTTTATAACAGCTATTTCCTATCAAAAGAGATAACCAATATCAATTCTTATCAACTATCATACAAAAAAATAAAACAAAATAGGAAAAATTCCCGTCACACAAACATATATTTTTGAACATACAGTATACAGAAATTGAAACACTTTAGCAATTTTAAGTTTGAGAAGCAAGAAAATAAAAGAAAGTTAGGATAATGAATATTATTGTTAGTTGCATAAATTTATTTGAATAAGAATTTTGTAGAGATAGAACCAATGTTTAATAAAAAACAAATACAACAAATAAAAAATTGTGATTGGCCTTCAAAAAGGCACACATGCAGTTCGGTTCCCCATTGACGAAAAAAACTGAAGGCATTTGTTGCTGAAGCGCGTTGCACAGTGGGCTCCCGAACCGAATTTTTCGCTAAAAATGGGTCAATGTTAAACGCTGCTATTGCAAGAAAATTAAGTCCCAACTTGAAGTGAATAACCTAGTTGGTACGTAATTGCAAGAAACAGAAAACAAAATATTGTTTGACATGCGTTGACAAAGATTTGTTTTAATATTGTGTTTTCGAGATTTGAGAAGTACATTATTCAATATTTTGAAAAAATTTGATAGCGTTTTACACTTGTTTTATGAATTCAAGAGAGGAAGGTTAGCAAGTACATTCCAGAAATGGGTAAAACTTCCGTAACATTGAGCATCTGAATTCCAAAAATTTTGACATCCTGAACAAAAAATCCAAATGAAATTTTTGGCAGTCTCAAGTAATTTCAGAGATACGGGCCTTTTTTTGAATGATAACTGGCATTTTCTAGCACACGTTTCTTCTTTGAATAATACACTCAAATGCCTCCTTATTTCCACCAGTACATTATATACACCCTAATACACCAGTTTTACAGTTTTTTTTTTTCATAGGAAACAATAACAAAATCAACAAATTTATGCTGCTTTGTTTAGTGAATATCTGTCATGTCAGGATTGTCAGGTTGGTAACTTGAAAATCACTAACCGCCATCTTTTCAAAACAATGGAATAACGTGAAGGCGAAGCTAATTTTGCGACATTATCAATGTGATTCCAGAAATATTCAATTCACATATCACATAGAATATTTTAATGAGTATGAAAAATTAGTTGATATAACCACTACATTTTCCCATCAACACTTCAACTGCACATTTAAAACAATGGTGATTATAATGTTTCTCCGCGTCTTTTTTGCTAGATATCTACACCAAGAAGTAAGGGATAAGTTACATAGTTCCAAAGCATAGTAATAGGAATGTGCGTGCTCGCTTCGCATGCGTATTTCTTGCTAAATATCTTATGAGGAAGTATTATTATTATCGATGAAGAAATTATTAGTCTCTAGGGCGCCATTACTTCTGAAAACTATTCACTACAAAAATTTCATATTTATCATTATTCAGTGTGCAGGAATTTTAGGGAATCTGACAACATTGCATTGTACTCTTATACAGTTATTAAGACTTATTGTTAGTTCAATGAAGGACTGATACTGGCTACTCTTTGTTATGAAAGAAGTCATTTAGTTGTGAGATAACTGGATTGAAAAAAAAATCTTGATATTAATATTATGAATGTGAACCGTGTCGGATCACAAACATTTATTTTTGGTATGTGCGCAAATAGAGAAAGACGCAACCCAACCGTATTGTAGGTATAGTCGGGTAAGCTCGGTTAGGTTTGCATAAGGTCGGGTCGATCGAGTTGAGTTATAGTCACTAAAGTAGGTTATTTTATGTAAAAAGTGGCATTTATTTTTTGTGCCCATGTGTTTCATATTATGTTTGCGCACATGTTCGTGATCTGTCTCGTCCTTTAAATTTTGCTAGTCAATTAGAAACATTATAATTACCATTGTTTCAAATGTGCACTTAAAGTGTTGATGGAAAATGTAGTGGTTATATCAAAATATTCCATGTGATTCATGAAATGAATATTTCAGGAATCACATTGGCAATGTCGCAAAATTAGATTCGCCTTCACAATCCTGACATGACAGATATTCACTAAACAAAGCATCATGAATTTGTTGATTTTGTTATTGTTAAAAGAAGGTCGAATTTCTTGATAAAAAACTGTTTTCAATGAAAAAAAAAGTGTAAAACTGGTGAATTAGGGTGTGTATAATGTGCTGGTGAAAATAAGGAGTCATTTCATTTGACGGGGCCAGGTAGCCGAGTGGTTAAAGCGATATTGTTTCATTCACTTTTGGCTGCCAGTCAAAGGTTCAAACCCTAGCGACTGCAGAACTTTTTTTGATGGCCCGAGAAAGTGCTAGGAATCGCACGTAAAAAGGTAAGACCTCGTCAATCAGCTGGTTAACGGAAAAAACATTTTTTTAAAAACAATTTGAGTGTGTTTTTCAAACAAGAAACGTGTGCTAGAAAATGCCAGTTGTCATTCAAAAAAAGGCCCGTATCTCCGAAATTACTTGAGACCGCCAAAAATTTCATTTGGATTTTTTGTTCAAGATGTCATACTACGTAAGTAACAAAAAAGAACTCTTTGCAATTCAGATGTTCAATGTAACGGAAGTTTTACCCAGAAATGTTTATCTAAACAACATTGAGTAAATGACTTACGGATAGTAGCAAATTTGTTATCGAAAAGTAGAAACTTTTACCTTCAATTCTTTCAAGAAACTTTGTCCCACTGTGGATAAAGTTGTCTTGAAACATGACTTCATTCAAGGTCCGATTTCATTAACGTTCTCGTTTCTTTTTTCCCCAATTGATCCTTATTTGTTTCCAGCTGCGTTTTCTTGCATCACCTGTGGAAAAAGTTACAGACATCGACGAACCCTTTTGAGACACATTGCCTATGAGTGTGGTAAAGAACCATTTTTCAGATGTCGGCATTGCTCATACCGTGCGAAACAGAAAGTACATCTTGAGCGACATTTGCGCAAAACACATCAAGTCAGTGCTCGCATTGAGAAGGAAGTGAACCGCAAGTACTAATGGAGGTCTCAAACACCATTTTTTGTGACGTTTACGGAGAATGGGAAATAGGATCATTCTGAAAATTTGATGGAACAATTAATTACTCCTAATCTATCGATTTAAAATATCTTCAGCAATGCAACGTTGCCGCTTATACCAGAAAGTATCAGTATCTTTGTTATTTCAAATGGGACACCCTGTATATTACCACATTTTTTAACTTGTCAGTACTTTCTGATTATTTTTGTTTCATACTCCCCTATACCTATCTCTAACGGTTTTTGATATAGTGATTATTTTCCATATTTCTTATCCAAAACATAGCTCGAATTGAATGTTTATTTCTGCAGTATTTGGATTCTTGGAAACCTGCAATTTTCTATTTAGTTCATTAAGATCATGCATATTTATTATGTATAGGAAAGTTTGTTCTGCGTTTTACAGGGTGGTTCAAAATTCATTATCTTACTGCTAGATACAGAAAGGGTTGAAAGTGCTTTTTTCAAATGGAATGCCCTGTTTATTATGGAATACCCTGAAAGATGCCTGAATTCCCTTCGAATTGATCCATCATGTTCCTATACCTAAATAGCCAGTATTCCTAGATAAAAAAAAATCAAATTATTATTCTCATGTTCATCTAAGTTGGATATTAAATGGCATGATGGTATATTGCATTATAAAAAATTTGTCAATTAATGCATTATTATTTATACCTTTGTGTGTTTCTCAAGGGAAGTGACTCCAAAAGAATTGAACAGGAGGGAAATAACTATTCAAACGAAGTTCTGATGAAATTGTTTATTCTTCGTGGAAGATGTTAGAGAATTATAGCAAGAACGTGCAGAAAATTCAATTAAACTTACCCTGATTTACAACCAATGACTAAAAGGAAGTACGATTAAAAAATGATTTCATTAATTATCTGTCAAAAATTAGTAAACGTTCACAATAAATTTTCAAAAATGCCGACCATTGACTGTGCGCTGGTACCATGTATACTTTTCTCTTTGAATTACCCCACAAGAAAAACTCAAGTGGCGTGAGATCGGGTGATCTCGCAGGCCAATTTCTCTGACCCAAATGTCTAAACCAGCGATTGTCAAACATTTCGAACAACTCCGTTGTTACTTCCCTAGTGCAATGAGCCGGTGCTCCATCCAGCTGAAAGCAACTGCTACGATACTCTTCTGATGACAGATTGTCTGAGACGTCATAAACAACTGACCTTAGAATTTAAAGATATTTCTCAGAATTAAACGGTTCATCGTAAATAGAAAAAACTTATTTGGTTATCCTTCAGAAGGCAGAATACGTTGAAACTAAACTATTCCTAATATCTCATTTTCTTGACAAAATTTGGATTTTGATCATATCAGAAATGCTCGTTCCTTCTATTAAAAATTTCCTTTCTGGGAAAATTTTGATTCATCTGTCCAAATTATTTTTTTTTTGAGGAGTTAGGATATTCTTGGGTGCGCATAAGGTTTGGTCCGCAAAATTGTACCCTACTTCGATAATCTTCTGGTTTTAGAGTTTGAACTTTTGTAAACTTGAATGGATGTACGTTATGATTATGAAGGATCCTTCGAACAGATGCACGATCCAAACCTAAATCATTTTCGGCACTTCTATGTCGTTCCGTTTTCAATTTTGATCCATAATTAATGAAATTATGTTGTAATCGTAAAACTTCCTCTTGTTCATTGGTTGTAAATCAGGGTACGTTTCACTGAATTTTCTGCACGTCCCTCACATTTTCCATGACAATTAAACAATCATTAAATTCCGTTGAGAAACACACAAAGGTATTATTAATAATGCACTAATTGTCAAATTTTTATAAAGCGAAACCATCATGACATTTATTTTATTAGCCACCTTGATGAATATGAGAAAAATAATCTGATTTTTTTAGAAAATGGCTCTCATCTCAGAATTATGTCTATTGAAGCATGGGAATATGATATATCAATTCGAAGGAAATCCATCAATCTTTCAGCATATTTCATAATATCCAGGGTGTTCCATTTAAAAGAAAACGCACTTCCAACTATTTTTTTATCTAGCAGTAAGATCATGAATTTTGAATGACCCTGTATAATGCATAACAAACTCCTGTATACGAAACCAATATAATAATAATAATAATGTTCATTTTCATCAATATAGTATAAGGATACATTTTAGAACAAGATCAAAAAAATAAACAATGAAGACAGCCGCTAAAGTAGACAACTACTTGTTTGCGGTGATATTAACAAATTGAATCATTTTGTAGAGACTTAAAGTAAAATAAAATAAAAGTAGGATATTATGAAAATGTGTACATTTAACTGGACTTATAAGGAAGACCAATTTTCAGGACTGATACACTATTTCTCTTTTATTAATAGTGTTTATTGATGGTCATTCGAATGACTAGGTAGAGTGAATATACATATATATTTTAAAAGAGATAATACACGTTCTTGAGATCAATAAGGCTATGAATGTAAATCCTGGATTTAGTTATAATCCAATTCTTGGATTGTTTCTTGAACAGTTATAAGGAATTTATTTTTTTTTTTAAGTCACAAGGCAAAATATTATAAACTCGAGGAGTAAGGAAAAAGTAACTTCTTTTCGTAATAGTTTTGGAAACTTATGGACCTCTAGAAGTAGTATTTCTATTTCTAGTGGAATATTCATTTCATGTTGGAGACTCACTCATATCTGTGCTTATGTTGATTAACCAATAGGGAATGATAAAAGAGCTGCCTGATATCAAAGATCTCACACTGATTGTACAGGGATTCTGTGGAGTACCTGAAATCTTTGTTCAAAATGATTTTGAGTATCCAATTTTGGATCACCTCTAATCTCTTCAAGTGATTGTTTGTGGCTGATACCATAAGTAAGATGTGGTTCAACAAGTGCATGACAAACAATTTTCAGTTGATCAACATTAAAAATATGTTTAAGATATTTGAATCTCCATAACAATGATCTGATTTTTTTGACACATAGGAGACATGAGTACTCCATTTCAAGTGAGAGTCTAGGTATATTCCCAGGTATTTCATTTGTTTCACACTTTGGATTTGAAATCGATCGCACGAACAGCTATTATTAGTTATTGTTAGATTATCAAATGGTGGCAAATTTGAAGTAAGACAAGTGAATGGCATATAGTAGGTTTTGGATAGATTTACTGTAAGAAGTTTACTTTTGAGGAAATGGAAGATTTTGCTCATTTCTCTCTCCGCTGTTTCTTTCAGAGCTTCCCAAGTGTTTCCAGTGAAAATGAGTGCAGTATCATCTACAAAACTAACTGTATCCCCACAAATTTGAGTGTTGAATTGATCATTGATGTAAATTATGAACAGTATTCTCCATATTTGAGAATTCGTTTTTCACTCACTTTTCCGTTTAGTGTAACTCTCTGACTTCGATTTGTATGGTAGTCTTTCATAGGCTCATTTGGAGTTCCTCTGAAACCAATGCTTTCTAGAACCCTCAATAACTGTTCATGGTCTACAGTATCGAATGCCTTTTGTAGGTCGATAAATACTGCCAAGGTTGGCTCTCCAATATCCAATAACTTATGAATTTTAGTTGTTAGGTATACTATAGCGTCTTGTGTGGACATTTTTTCCCTGAAACCAAATTACTTTGGCCACAAAATATTATATTTATTCAAATAACTAATAAATCTCATTTTTAATATTTTCTCAAAAACCTTGGCAGTGTTGGTTATCAGAGAAATTGGTCTATAGTTCGTCATTTCCTGTTTACTCTTTTGTTTATGGAACTGAGTTATCACTGACAATTTCAGAGCTGACGGAAAGACTCCTTTCAGTAAGCATTAATTGATCAGGTATGCCAAAGGAACAGATACATAGGAGCCAATTTCTTTCAATGTTTCAGAATTTATTCCATCATATCCAGGGGCTTTTTTATTTTTAAGTTCCTCAATGACTTGTTCAACCTCTCTTTCATCAGTGGGTTTGAAAAATACTGAGTTCTGAATGCGTTGCCAATTTTTCATTCTAGTTTTGTTTTTAATGCAGTTTTTAATTTTTTTCGCTAACGTTTCTCCTATGTCTGTAAAAAAATCATTGAATTTGTTTGAAATTTGTTGGTCAACGGTGAGGGTGCCTTCATTTTCTATTTCTATTTCTTTGATATATGTTTTTTATTAGTTTTGCAGATGTCATTGACACAGGCCCAAATTTGTTTAGATTTAGTTTTTAATTTATTGATTTTATTTTTATAGAAATTTGACTTCGCCTTTTTGATAAGGATGTTGAGTTCATTTCTATATTTTTTATAATATTCCACATTTTTCTGTTAAACTTCGATTTTCTTCAAAAATGATATGAATTCTACAATAATAGGTGGGTTTGCACTTTTGCCTAATTTATAGATGTTATTGATATCTTGTTGAGTTATATTCAACCCCAATATGTTGTTCAGTACTGTTATTGTTTCCTTGACTATTTCATCACTCTTTAGTGTTAAACCGAATGTGACAAAATTATTTTTTATGGTTTTTCGCTCAAGAAAAAGGCATCTATTTTGCAAGTTGGAGATATTTTTTTCATTCCTTCCTGTCCTGACCTCCAACTGATTTATACTCTTTTTTATATCTTTCGATATTTCAACGGTTTGATCATCCAGCAATTTTTTTTTATCGTCCAAAGTAAAGGTCCCCGTTTACGTTTTACTTATTTGATATTTCTAGGTTTCTTGCACAGGAGCGTCTTCTGGCAACAGCGCTATAATATATAGTGCGCTAGCAGAAATTTTAGCAGATAGCAAAGGTCACTTTTAGGATGTATCTGTTTGAATTGAATATCGTTCTCACAAAAGATTTGGTTTGTATCCTTCGTTCAAATCACGTTATCACATTCTTTATTGTTTGATCAACTACTTTTTGCACTTTTATATTAATTTCACTGAAATACTTGACACTTTTGTTTATATTCGTTTAGCGAAGTACCTAAGTAACGTTGATGTCTCGACGTTGCCAATACTCCAATGCCAATAAATAATCATGATGAACTAAACAGAAAGTTGCAGGTTTCTAATAATCCAAATGCTGCAGAAATAAGCATTCAATTCGAGCTATGTTTTGGATAAAAAATATGGAAAATAATCAATATCTCAAAAACCGTTAGATATAGGTGTAGGAGAGTATGAGGCAGAAATGATCAAAAAGTAATGACAAGTTCAAACATGCGATAATATACAAGATGTCCCATTCTGAATAACAACTGATAGTTGCTGAAAATATTTTAGATAGATAAAGAGCAATTACTTAAGTAACCAAATTTTCAGAATGATCCTATGTCCCTTTCTCCGCAAACGTCTAAAGTACCATCGACCATGACCCACCTTGTATAAACACGCTGACGTAGAAATGTGCAGATTCACGGTTCTACGTGAATACTTTTTGTCGCAACAATTCAATTTCAATAAATCATTGTTTCATGTCAGTCTCGCATTTTTCTTGTACCAAGCATTTTCGAAAAACTACATAATATTCTCACTATCGTAAAAAAGTATTATCAAGGAAAAATTCATTCAATAATACATTAGTAAATGGATAATGAGAGAGACCTCGGAAGAGCGCCACGCAAATAATAGCAAATTTGCCTAGTCAGAAAATACCTGATAGAGAGCAATGGGGTCAAGAACAAAGCCTATGAAAGAGCTTTGGGAGGAATGCACGTTTCAGATTATCTGAAATTCGAGGACGTAATAGTTTCGGATACAGACAGGACAGCAGAATTCGAAGCGTATTGAACGACTTCTTTGAAGGTCAGTATGTGCACGTGTCCTCCAGGGTACCACAAGGATCGATTCTGGGACCTCTCTTGTTTATTATATACACCTCCTCTTTTGCTGAATGTCTGACAACTGTCATTCTTATTTATACGCAAATGATAAGCAGATTTATCATTATTTCAATGCTGACCAACTAATTCCCAATCCCCAGCTCATCAATAAAGATATTTTCTACCTCATAAGCGTAGCAAATAGACATTCTCTTGTTACAAATCCACAAAATAGTTCAGCGTTGGTTCCCTATACTATTAAAAGACGACGAAAAGAACCTTGGCATAACAGTAGACCATACATTGAAATCAGAAAAACATAAGTATCTGTGATGGTGTAGCATACGCAAACCTGCAAATGTTGTATCATTCACGTCAGTGCCTCTCGAAGAAACATAAAATCTTAATCTGCGATTCGCTGGTGCTGTCCTGTTTCAATTTTTGCGCCAGTGTATATGGACCATTTCTCAGTAGTAACATCAGAAGAATACAAGTCCTTCAAACTCTTGTTTGAGACTTATATACGGCATCCGAAGAACCCACAAATTAGTTGTAACAGAATGGCTCGACATGGCAAACAGAAGAAATCTTCTCACTAGCTGTCTTTTCCAAAAAATTATAAAAAATAAATCACTTCCCTATCTATACTTACTTTTTTTGTAACACACGTGATGATGATAAAAATGCATTATTATTAATATTATATCAAATCATCTGGAATTTGCTGACGCCATAGTTCCGGTTACAATTGTGTCTGAAATCAAATACGAGTTGAATGACATATATCTGACATCAAATTACCTAGAATTCAATTACGTCATTCTGGTGTGCTGGTTCCATATAGGTTAACGAAATTTGTAACGGGTTCAATGACCTCTTACAAGGTTAATGAATTCACGTGTCAGATATCAGATCATCTGTAATTGAAGAATTAAAATAAATTGGATTTTTTTTTATTTATATAAGTTTTGTTTGACATACATCACTGCATTCATCACTGCTTGATATAAGAATAATAATAATAATATTCATTTCCAGATAAGTTACATATACATTTGTTGATTTTCATGCTCCGGAAATAGAGTACCTCACCGACTGAAATCATGGAAATGATTTGTGCGTGGATGCATCGCTCCATTTATTTTCATCATTTTTTTTTTTCATTACATTATTGCGGCATTCCGATGTATAATGAACAAATAGGAATTCCAACTTTCACACTTTCATACACACGTACACTCATATACATACATTCAATCAAAATAATACAAAACAAAAATATTTTGGAGATTTGTTCTAGCGAGAGAAGAGCTGAGGTCGAGTTTTTCTGGTAGGTACATTATTTATTGGTCCATATCAAGATATTTATGCAAGATGGATCGATTAAAATTTTTCAACCTTTTTTTAATTTCTTTTCTGAATGTGTAATGTGCAGTAATCAGTCTCAAACTTCCTGGAATTTCACGAAATAAAACTTATTTGCCCTACTTTTTTCTGTGCTTAGTTTGACATTATAGTTTTCTCTTTCTCATACTATAAGCGTGTTCAATAGTGTTCAGTTCACTCTTTCTTTGATGTTACCTACATAGGATTCTATCTATATACATATAGCTGTCTCAAATCTAAAATACCAGATTCTTCATAAACGAGGTCACTGGGGTAAGTTTTTTTTTTCTACGAACGTGCGTTTTTACCCACTTTCCCGCACTCATTTTAGTTTAGAAAGTGTCACTTTCCCGCACTAGTGCGGGAAAGTAAAATATGTCAATTTATCGTTATTAAATGTACATTTCATTGTTGCTGAGAGTTATTTGGAGGACTCCGTAGAACAGAAGAAAACCATCTCGAATAAAATTCTTTCATGAACTGGCAACTTGCAACCGATGCCGTCTCCGTCATCTTCATGCAGTTTGCAATCTACGAGTTACCACCAACTAACTACTCTGGACCGGCTATTCTAACGCATTTGCAGAATGCAACAAATTGTGTTTCCAACATTAATATTAATAATAAATAGTGGATTTTCATGGAATGTTTTGTATGTTGAAATAAAATATATATTTTCAATGTGCTTTTTGAATCTTTATGCGATCGTAGAAAAAATAATGTTCCTAATTCATGCGTAAAGTGTCTTTCCCGCCCTTGACTGCTTGCCCGAACTCCGCTTCGCGTCGTTCCGGTTATCGGCAGTCGCGTGCGGGAAAGTATCACTTTCCGCACTTGTTAGGAAAATAACTATTTTTTGCCTAACATCATTTTCAGGAAATATTTTTGAATTTTTTCCGGTTGTTCGAGATGACTTCGATAGAGTCCACTCCATCCAGTTATACCTTACTGAAGAATATGTAATTTTCAAATGCAGTGAGTTCAGTATATTTTTGAGTTGTTTGAATTTGAAAAGTAACGATCTTAATTCTTTCTCTAAACTCTAAACATGTATATCCACTTCAAATACTTGTTGATTTCAATTCATAATTATCAAACATGATCTGTTTCTTAAATTTTTGCCACATTTTTGTCTTTTCAAAATTCATTGTTAGTTTCAGGTGATTGGAGAAATATTTGATATTTTTTAATCATTTTCAGCGAGATGTTTCACATTTTCCCAAGTATTAGTGGTACACTGAATAACGGTATCGTCAGCAAACGATAAAACTATTCCTTTTGATTCAAAATTCAGTACGCTATTTATGTAGATGGAAGACAGAATAGGTCCGAGTAATGGACCCTGTGGTGCACCACATTCTACTATGATCGGTTCACTATGTGAAAAATTGAGTTTTGTGCTTTGAAATAATGTGGATTGTTATGTTCCGAGAAGAAAATCTGTTCAAGTCCAAGAAGGTTTTTAGCCTTTTAAAAAGTAACTCTGGCTTTTGGGTAGTTTTGGGAACTTTATAGGTGTATTTTCATGGCAAACGTTTCTATGAATATATGAAAGTCTGTGCAAATCAGGAACCTTCCAAAGGTCGAAGGTCTTAAGGGGAGACCTGCAACGGTGAGAAAAGAGGAACAGGTGGAAGCATTTTTACATGAAGTGGGGCTTAGCCCCGATACAAGTACATTCAGTTAGCTCAGCAATATCACTCGTTGCTGAAGGAGATTAAGCTTAACCCGGTTAAATCGTTGAGGAAGTAGGAATTTGATCCCCAGTCACAAATCTCCATTTGGTTCAAATACAGCTAAAGAGGGCATTATTAATTGAATAAATATACAATCACAGACAAAAATATTGCATATTTCATTTTGAGGCTTGATTTCATGTTTATTTCTACTTGTCTGAATCTTCGTGAAGTTTTCATTACTAAATGGTTTATGCTGAAGTATTCAACGTATATTGATATCCAAATAACCCAGTTAATAAAACTTTATAACAAACACACTTGTACTTAGGAGAAGTAATGGAATAGACTGATTTTGGTAATAATATTTAGCGCAACATATTAACAGTTCAGTACTACTGTACAGTACAGTACTAGTATTTCCTCCCCTAGCTCTAAAGATAGCCTGCATCCTCCTGGGCAAACTCCGCAAAAGTATTTGATGGTTTCTTGTAGAATTCGATTCCATTCTTCCTGTGCAGCAATTCTTAATTCTACAATTGAGTTAGGAGCTGGATTTCGTGCGCGTATATGTGTTTTCAGGATGTCTCAAATATGTTCTATAGGATTTGCGTCAGGTCTGTTTGGTGGCCACTCCACTGCCTCAAGTCCAACAACTTCAAGATACTGGGTGACTGTTCTTGCATCATGTGCACGAGCAATTTCATGCATTAGCACGAAATTGTCGTGACCAATGAAGCCACCGTAAGGTAAAACATGCTCTTCAAGGATGTTGCGTGCGTACCAGTCAGCATTCATTCTTGAATTCACTTCTATAAGTTCGGTGCGACTGTCCCAACTAATGCCACCCCTCAACATAATGGAATCACCACCAAAGCTAACGTTATGTACAATATTTCATTCTGCGAAACGTTCTCCAGATCTCATGTATACTCGACCACGTCCATCTGGTTTCCATTACTGTATTCTTGTTTCATCTGTGAAAAGAATTTTTCCCCACTGATGTTCATTCCAGTTGACATGGGCTATGGCAAATTGTAACCGTCTAGATTTGTGACGTGACAACAATAGACATTAATAGTGGAAGAGTTTGTAATTTGTACCATTATTTTAATTATTCAGCTATAGCGACTATGTCCAAGCATTCCTTTATCTATACCGAAAGGAAATTTACGTGAAATACTTTGGCCTTTGAACATTTATCAATAAAAATAAATAATGTGTTAAGAGAAAAGAAATCAACATGGAAAAAAATCTTGAAATAAGATTTGCAATATTTTTGCCCGTGAGTGTATGACTGTAATTAAAAACTAGTTGACAGTTCCAAACCAGTGCTACGTTCCATTCAGAGTTTGCAACCTGTCACAGACAGTATTTATTAAAGTACACAATATTATTCATTTTAAGAACATAATTTATTCGATATAGTGTATTTGAATACTTAAAATTTAGATATCTTCAAGTAATATGTATATAATAATGATTCAATTTTGATGTATTTTCAAATTTGAAAATTCTTGTTCCATTCAGTTCAATTTTACATTCTATAAATCAAAAACCAACATAAAATCGTTTTGTTAGGTCTTCATTATTCTAATTTCTATAATTATTTGCAAATATTGACATCAAGCAAAGATTTCCATTAACCTCACCGATTCAGCCTGGAAAAGTTAAATAAAAAACATTTACAGCAAGGCATATTTTTCATACAAAATCAAGAAAATATTTCAGATCAATTAATTTCACAAATAAACGAATACGAACAACAGAAAATCAATACAATATATCTTTGAATAAAATATGTTTCGTATATTATATCCAAGTAACTGAGATAGTTTTCAGATTCAACGTTTTCGTGCGATGCCTGTGGAAAACATTACAGACACCGACGAAACCTACTGAGACATAAAGGTTATGAGTGCGGTAAGGAGCCTTTATTCAAATGCCAGTTTTGCATGTACAGTGCGAAACAGAAAGTACATCTTGCAAATCATGTTAAAACTAAACACGGGTTCCTCATCTGAAATCAACTGATTTGTATGGATTATAATTTTTAAAGTATCGATAAAATATTGTTTTCCATTATGAAGTTTTTTTACCACCAAAAATAATGTACCATCTAGAATAAAAGATTGAAAACACTCATAAATAATTTATACCATCTAATAAAAATAAAAAAAAACATGTCTCTAGTTACTTACATGGTGGTTCTTCGGGTTGTAAGGCCGACGTATGTTTATAGAAGATCTCGACGTTTCGCCAACACAACTGGTTAGCAACCCAAAGAACCACCATGTAAGTAACGATGGCCGCGAAAGCCTTTCACAACTTATCATGTAGTTCATAATGCTTTGGCAGAATGTGTCATCAAATGTACTATATTGTACAATACTGTACAATACTTAACTTGGAAAACAACTCAAAACACGGTGATAAAAATAATCAAAGGTAATTAACATGAGGAGAAAAAAAGTACACTCAATTATTAGAAAATGTTGTTTTCTTTAACACAGTTTTTGTAAATGGATCGGGCAGCAGAAACACTTGATGTCTCTTCCAAGTCATTGGTTGATATTACATTGCTTGATGTTGAGCATGCGGCAGTCGATGTACTAGCAATGCATGATGCTGATGTGTTTGTTCCTGATTTTTCCAAAATATTTTTATGATGCTCTGCATCAATGTGTAGATAAGGCTTCAGCAACGATGCTGTGGCATGGCCTGTTGTCTTAATAGCTTCTTGTTCCTGAAAACCATATGAGAAACAAAAGTCGAGCGATTTGAATGACTACCAAGTTTTCCTTTTTTGGTGTCGAGACCACATTTTTTTGCTGATTTTTTCAACCATTTTCCTATTTCATTCTGGACAACTGGTGAATTTTTATACCATTCAGCATTCAGATTTTTACAGAAAGGATTTGCGGTAACAAAAAGTTATATTTTAACCACGTTGTGAAATCAGCTCGTTATATAGTCTTATGGGGCATCGATCAGGGTTTTCAATGTTAGGTGTCAACCATTTGGTGTCTGTGCACTTTTTATTACTACCCTGGCAAGTCTTACTGAATATCGGATTATATTCCAATCGTCCAGTTTATTTACCTGCATTATTAATTTCTTTTCTGACACAATGAAGGAGGCAATTAACACCTTCACCTCCGCGCCAGGCTAATTCATAAGAAATTATTTGAAAAACTTCATTTGTAGTTCTAATGGCGTTTTTTCTTCACACGAATCGATTATCCTCGTGTATTCTTCTTCCTCTAGTCCGGCAGCACTCTGCTTTCTTTTATACACACATTTTTGCAACTCCTTTCTTTTTGCATTTCTTACATCTCTTCCTTTTTTAAATTCACTATCCTGAAACGGATTGAAGCTGATCTTGTATTCAGAATAATATTTCTCTTGTATCTGTTTGGCAGTTACATTCCAAATAGTTTTCAGCGAATATTCTTTGTAGTCTTGGCCATTAGATTTCTTCATATTCGTTCCCCAGTCTTCAAGAATGTCTGCAATTTCTTGAATAGTCGTATCACTTTCAAGTTTGTAGTTTCTGAAATTACAGAACTCTTCAAACTGATTCCATATGGATTTTTTTTGTCTGCACAGTGTTTAGAGGAGTGGAATTCTGTATTAATTTTTCAATATTTTCTTGGACAAATCGGTTCGCACTTATTTTCAAAAAAACTTTTGGATGGGTAAAAATTTCACCAAATATCAAACAACGATGTAGGCCTTCTATGATCCCTAAGAGATATGATGCTTACGCGGTGCATATGATATCGATATCTAGGAATTATGATAGTTTGAAGCAAACCTTACTGATGCATTCTGACGATACCAGGAGATGGCGCCACACCTCTCATTGTACAAGGTTAATAATTGAAAATTTCTTGTTAACGAATATAAAATTATTCGTTATATCGTTGTATGAAGATCTCCATGCAACGGTTTCGTCTCAAACCACAAAAAAATCTGATTAAAAAATTAATCGTACTCCATCTCCATTTGAGATCAGGAAACCTTAAGTAGTTGAATCGGTCTACAAGCGGCAATTCATAATTTTGTCCACGACGTAACTCGTAACTAATATCGTAATTCGTCGTTTGCGATATCTGCCATAAACTTGGTTATGTTAATGAGCTATTTCCGTGTTTGAAATTTGAGTGTTTATTGAAATGTGTTGTTTATGTTACCTATTATTATGCTGAAAAAGTGAATGACTATCAATAATAAGGTGACTTTTCATTCATGATAATTTATATTTTAACCTTGTATAAGCCAGTTCAATAGAATCATTGTTTATATAGAAGATAGTTAGTCAACCTTATGGGATTATAATTGGATCAAAATGGATGCGACATGTAGATGGCGATAGTGAGCTCGCATCCAGGTCATGTCGTAACTTCAGTGATCTGGCGTCCAAGTCATGTCGTAACTTGATTGAAACAATGGGACAGCATTAAAATCAGGGTTTTTTGAAGGAACCTGCATTAAAATGACGTCAAATATTAATGTTTGTATCCAATCACGCTAGATGACACTCGTGTTTGCGTCCAACACTAATTACACAGGCATTTACTAACTGTCTTACTTCTATATAAACATTGATAGAATCGACGCGTTAAATCTTATGGTTTTGACAGTTCAAAGGTAAACAAATAGACCTCAAGCCCAGGCACAATTTCAGGTGGTGATTTTATACACCACGGGTCATATATAATGTTGAAGTACTGGTCGAGAAACGAACGTTAGGCACTATGCCGTAAATTTTCCGCGGTACAGGTGAGTGTACAGGCGAGTTGAAATGTCGTAAAAAAGGGGGTATTTTTTTATTACTTTATACATGACGGCACTATTCTCGTCAAAGAGACAATGAAAAAAGAATGCTCTAAAACCCAGTGCCGTCAAAAAATAGCGGTACAGGGGGTCGGAATTTTTTTTTGAAATCGGCGATTTTACCCCCCCTCCCCAGTTAATCAAATACTTGACGGCGTTGATTCAGTTAACTTTGCCTTTCCTTAAAAAACTTTAATACATCTATGCCGTCAGAAAAGGGTGGTACATGGGGTCAGAAATCGCGAATCAAAACCCGATTTTTACCCCTTATGGGGGTGGTCATTTAGAGTTTGACGGCACCGATTTCTAGCTTTGAGTTAACATTTATTGAGTATTCTAAACATGGTGCCGTCAAAAAATTATGGTTCATGCAGAAATAAATAAAAAATTACTAAAAGTTTAGAGCAAAAAATCAATGTTTTCTTATAAGGTCATTTATTTCAGAACGTCATACGGTTTTTTTTAAGCAGAATCTACTTATAATGGCTTTATAATTATGCCGTCAATAATTCATGGTACCCAATTGAAATACAGAATAAATATAAAAACGAAAAAATTTAAAAAAATTGAAAATTGCCTGCACATCTATAAGAGTTTATTTTTGAAATATTATTGTGGATAGCACTTCATTAAACATTAAAAAAACATAGAAAAGTTGGTGCCGTCAATTTTCCCTTGTTATATTTTATGCATTTGACGTGAAATCTCTTGCTACTTTTGGTCATAATTTTGGTCAAAAATTACAAGACGGCATTACCAATATAATATTGATCACATTAAATTGTAATTAAAAATTGTGGTTCCGTCAAAATTGAAAGGAAACTTTACGTAATATGAGAATTTCAAAATTTTAACGATAATCTTGGGAATATTCGATTTCGGCCCAAAAATTGAATTGCGAACTTTCATGCACAGATATGTGATTTATCATCAAAAAAGCAGTATAAATTTAAATATTTATAGAAAATTTGAGTTTTCATAAAATAAGTGACCAAGGATTTGAATAACAATGTATAAATCATTAAAATTTTATGAAAGATTATTAACTAGATAACTATTATTAATTTTCATAAAAAAGGCATTAGTCTTTCATAAAGTTTTAAAAGCGTTAGTCAATGATTATGGTATTTTTATTGAAAATTCTTAATAAATAGATAAAAAAGTTTCAATACATGGAATATACTATAATACAATATTCATGATTCTTCATCAGAATTATCGATGTCTATTTCTGAATCACTTGCAGATTCCATTTCATTAGCTTCCTATATTAATATTAATATTCCAAGAAATTTATTAATTCATTTTGCAAGAAATCTGTTACATACCTGTATTATCATCTTCTGCCTCAGTTCTCCCATCCTGTACAATAATGTCCTGCATGTTTGCTGAATTTAAAATAAATTACTTTCTACGAAAAGATAATAATCTTAACTTCTGAAAAATAAATTGAAATTCAACTAACACAAAAAAAATCTAATGTAATAAAGGTTCAAATATACCACCTTGTTGTGCCAAACAATAGCCGAATCAGTGATACAGAGATAATCTCATATCACGGAGTAGATTTGGCGAAATATAGGCACAAAGTTGGATAATTTTGCCCCTTAATTCATCAGGATCTGTTGCTCTCTGAAATGCATGTCGATACGCGGATTCTTTCAGATATTTCCAAAGAAAGAAATCATTTAAATCTGGTGATCTGGGAGGCCACAATATCATACCACATGTAGATATTAAGCGATCACGAAATGTGTTTTGAAGAAATTGTGTCACTGGTCGTGACTCGTGACATTGTGACTCGAACAACCATTCTATTGAAACCAAATGTCCCCAAAATTAATAGGAAGTAGCTGCATTGTCGGACTAATTTGATTTCGACATGAAAAACACAATTTTCAGCGTATTGTACCATATAAAATTGACGGCATAGTAAAATATGTTATCTTTGAAGGATATAGCATTGAAACAGCTAAATTTTAGGTTGTATAAAATGACCACCCCCACAAGGGGTAAAAATCGGGTTTTGATTCGCGATTTCTGACCCCATGTACCTACCACCCTTTTCTGACGGCATAGATGTATTATAGTTTTTGAACGAAAGGCAAAGTTAACTGAATCAACGCCGTCAAGTATTCGATTAACTGGGTAGGGGGGGTTAAATCGCCGATTTAAAAAAAAATCCGAATCCCTGTACCGCTATTTTTTGACGGCAATGGGTTTTAGAGCATTCTTTTTTCATTGCCTCTTTTACGAGAATAGTGCCGTCATGTATAGAGTAATCAAAAAGTACCCCCTTTTTTACGACATTTCAACTCGCCTGTACACTCACCTGTACCGCGGAAAATTGACGGCATAGTGCCCAACGTTTGTTTCTCGACCAGTACTTCAACATTATATATGACTTGTGGTGTATAAAATCACCCCCTGAAAATGTGCCTGGGCTTGTGGTCTAAAAGTTTTATCAAGGACCAGGCAGTTTTATGTATCAATTATTTTCATGATATCGTGGAAATTATTCATTATGAAAGTATTCAGATTGTGTTTGTATTTTTCAATTAGGTTTATAGTTTTTCAGATCTATTGGTAGAATACCTATTGTATAATTTTGGTAAGTAAGAACGAACGGATTTCTAAGTATGTGACTCTTAACACAATGGTATTTCAAAAAACAAGTTTTCTGAAGTCGGTTATTATAAAAAGTTTGGGATTCAATAGGCAGCGGGATTCTCAAAATCCATAGTAAGTACTGGAAAATCAAAAGTCTTCTTACAGAAAATAAGTGCGACTCGTTATATAGAGTATCAGTAGAATAATATTTCGATTTTTTTCACTTGTAAAAATGTGACGTTTTTGGCATTTCAACCAATACTAGCTGGTTATTCTAGCCAACCATTCGGTTTTGTACTGATAAAATTAAAAATGTCTCCTCATATGTGTTCAGTTCAAGATGATTGATTTGAAAATCAATATAATTATTCTGTTTTTGAATTATAGACCGTTGGCCCATGACACTAGAAGTATCGATTATCTACGAAGGTATGCCCTTCAAGGGATATCCAGATTAGGTTGGATTGTCGGGAAAAAAGTTATTTGTTGGATCGCTACCCGGTCGCCCCTCTCCCTGTTCAATCAACTTCCGGTTGAAAGCAATGTTGCAAATGTTATTATAGAAGCAGCTGTACAAATGTATTGGAAAAGTCGGACCTAGCAAAATTAACCGGGCTCTAGTCGATTTGCATACGTCTAGGTCGGTCCCCAAGGGCGGCATACGGACCGGAAGTTACTCTTCACCTACAGTACAGATCACTCAGATTACTAACAAAGGAGTGGTTGAACCCTTCATTTTGATCCATCATTCAATGTTATAATATTTGTATACAATTTGGGTGGGCGAATTTAGCCGTATTCGAAGGAAAGGTGACATCATTGACTTCAGGAAGTGGGGCGACCGGGTACCGATCCAACAAATCACTTTTTTTCCGATAATCCTACTCAATCTTCATGTCTCTTAAAGAGCATACCTTCGTAGATAAACGACCCCCTAGTGTCATGGGCTAACGGTCTATTATATTTACATGTTTCATTCTTGACATGTGCCCTGAGCAGACGGAGTGAACCCAGGATGACGGCTGAAATTTCTGCCATATTATGGCAAGCCGGTATTTTCACATTCGAGAGCAATGTGTCCATCATTCCACCAAGTACTTCTACGATCAGATCCACCATTTTAACATTGCTCAAAAGTTCTACTTCTGTCAAATGATTCTCTTCTAATGGTAAAGAATTGACCGAAACTTCTGTAAGGTGGGTCTCCCATCCGAAAGATAACCAAGTAAGTAGCATTCATTTTCTTTAGAGACAAATGTTCTTTTGTATAAGAATGGTTAGATGTTGAAACTTAACCTAACTTAACCTAGAGCTCAATAGATAATAAAATAATAGATTAAACACAGGTACACAAAGTACCTGAACATTCGGTATGAAATTCGGAAAGTGTATAAAAACTTTTCTCTAGTAAAAATTCTTGTATATTTTTTTAAAACTCATGAGAGTTACATTTTTTGTGTTTCATTTTGCACGGTAGCCTGTTAAAAATTTTCAGGCCAAGGTGAGAAGGAGCGTTTGTTGTCATTTTGTACTTACAATAAGGCACATAATAATTATTTTTTTGTCTAGTTTGTTTTGAATGAATGTTTCTTATTTCTGTGAAAAAAAAATTGTTATTGAAGATATAGAGGCAAAGTTCCATTATCAGGAGAGACGGTACGGTCAAAACACGTAGCTCTCTAAATATTTCTCTGCTTCATTTTGTTTCATTCCAGCAATTATTTTCATTTTTTTTGTGCGATAAATACATCGTTGGACAACGTAGAGTTACCCCACAAGCATATACCGTACCTCAACGTTGATGCTGCTAAGCTATGGTATACAAGAAGTATCTGATTTTGCAGCAGAATTGGCTTCAAGGCCCTGAGAGAATTTAGTTTGCTTATGATTGCTTGACAATGACCCCTCCAATCAAGGTTTTCATCTATCGTAATACCGAGAAATTTTGTTGTTTTAGTATTCTGTATAGCTGAGCCGTTTAATTGAATCTCCATTTGAGGACATGTTTTTGTCGATTGTGGAAACGGACCAACTGAGTTTTTTTACATTGAAAAAGAGTTCATTTGACCCACACCACTATTATTCAACACACTGTTGCATTTTGAAGTAAGGGTGTAGTAATTTTTATAGGAAATTAATAGAGAGGTGTCATCTGCGTAAATGGCAAAAAATACTTCATCAGTTTTCTTATCAATTTCGTTAATATACAACAGGAACAAGTCTGGATCCAGTGCGGATCCTTGTGGTACCCCACGCTCGTGGTTGCTTGAGTTTCACCCAAGGTTATGAATTTTTTCTTGAGACATCTATAGTTGTCAAGGGCTCACCCCCCTAAATTTCTCAATACCACTTTAATAACTGAAAATATTTTGATGAGATGTATTTTTGATTTCGCTAATCAAAACTAAATAATCAACCCCATCCGAAAAAAATTATGAGTGCGCCCCTGGTAGGTGTAATAGATGAAACACGCCTATACCGTTCTTGTTTTCTTTTTTGGGAGTTCTGTTCTTTCCAGGAGGGTACCTGCTTTTACGTAGAAATTAGAACCCCAATTCATTACCATTTATTTGAATAATTTATGAACCCCATGACCAAACTTGCTCTCTATGCAGATGACACGGCAATCTTTGCTGAGTCATCCCATGAGAGAGGAGTAACATCGAAGCTGCAACATCAGATAAACAAGCTGGAACCGTGGTTCAATCGTTGGAAGATCGGAATCAATGCAGACAAAAGCAAGGCCATACTGTTCACGAGGCGACGTAGGACACCCGAGGGCCATGTTACTATGAACGATGAGAGAATTCCATGGGTAGACGAAGCCGTATACCTAGGAGTAACCCTGGACAAGAAACTTACGTTTCAGAAGCACGTCTCCCACAGATTGGCTATAGCGAAAGCCGCGAGGCATAAGCTGTATCCACTCATCGGGCGTAGGAGCAACATGGCACTCGAGTTGAAACTACGCCTCATCAGGACAATCCTTCTGCCAATCATGACGTACGCGTCTACTGCTTGGGGGCAATGCGCGAACAGTTACAGGCAGAGGATGCAGGCCTTCTTCAATGTCTGCCTGAGAATGGCAACAGACGCACCACGATATATGCCAAACAGGTTTATATATCGAGACTTAGACATCCATCCGGACTACATTGACAGACTGATCAGGAATCACGTGGGGACTACTCTAGACAGAGTAGAGACCCACACGAACCCGTTGCTCACGGAGCTCCTCGAGAACAGACGTGAGCAAGACGATAGAGACAGAGACAAATACAGACGACCAGTGAACCAGGGAGACAACGACACCCCTGAAGAAGTAAGACGGAAGCGAAACCTTCGGCGACGCCAACGTCTACTTAAAATTTCGATAATCATGCTTTTATGTTTCAGATTCCAAGAAGAACCGACCAAGTGGTATACTCAGTAAACTCAATACACAACACTTGGCCCTCAGCCAAGTGTTTTTCAGGCCTTCAGCCAGTTTCAGGGGGGCACCATGCACATTAAGTAAAGTCATTGTAAAATCAAATTAAACTCATGTCAGATATAAGAGAGTTTCAGGCCGAGAATTGGCCGAGCACTCCATATCAAACGATCAGATTTTATTCTGCTGATCGCCAATCATCAGGATGAGGAACCGCTTTAACGAGCGGGGGTGGTGGATAGGGGGGGTGAGCTTTCGAGTACGTACGAGTGCTGGGGCGTTCATCCTTCCGGGCCTCAACCTTAGGGGGTGCATGGTGGTGGAATAATTTATGTTTATTTTTAGGTTCTCAGAAATGTATTCAATGCAATTTATGCAACAAGACATTCAACCACAAATCGACTCTATGGTACCACAAAAAGTATGCCTGTGGAAATGTAAATGATTGTCGTTGTAAATACTGTGGCGCTGGAATTAAATACATATCCAATCTACAGAGACACATAAAGAAAAAACATGGAATAACAGTAACCAAGGAGGAAATTATTCTATTCGAGAGTAGAGCTAGAAATTGAGACAAAATAATATGCTGACGGATTTTTTTAGGGGTTCCATGTTACGTTAGATATTTCTTGAAGAGTTGATTCCACAATTTAATCAGAAATTTTAATTTGTTCGGAAGAAGATGGACGACTCTTAAGTACGTGTAGGAAATTTAGGAGCGTGCTGCTGATTTCATAATAAGAAGAAAGGTTTCAATAAACATATGTCCGAAAGTTATTCGTTTCTGAGATACAGAGTGTCAAAGTTAAATTCTTATCTTTATTATTTGTGAATAATTTCAAAATAATTTTGATATTTGTGTAAAGTTTGGTATCTGAGAATATTTTTCATTGAGAAAATCAAATTTGTTGTTAGTTTGTGTAAAAAATATATTCTTGGTAGAGGTCGCTGCGAGCAACTGTTTTCGAGCTATTGAGATTTGAAATAATCGATTCAAGTGATTTTGAATGACAAGATTTTTAAATTTAAAATTAATTCAATTAGAAATTGGTTTTTCACAATTAACATAAAATTCAAGTTTTTCATTGAAAAATCATCCCAGATATACCAAACTTTACTCGAATGTCACATATAGGTATTTTGGAATTTATTCACAAAAAACAAATATAACAATTAAACTTTGACAGTCTGTATTCTAGAAACGAAATACTTGCAGACATATGTTTATGGGAACTTATTTATCTTATTTTGACTTCAGCAACATGCTCCTGAAGTTTCTACACGTACTCAAGAAACACCCTGTATATGCTTCTGCTACGGATTTCCAGCCACCGTGACGTTTTATGGATGTAATATTGCGCCCTGATTGGCCAGAAGAGTTACAGAGCTTCTCCTGAAAGTGTGACCTGTGTAGCTCTTAATACTTGTCTTTTCCAAGCCATTCTTAAATCCAGCTAGAAATTTCTCCTATTTTATTCATCCCAACATGTTGGTTAATACATTTTCCTCTCGAATATTTCAAATATAATCTGTTACTTTCTGTACGAGGCGGCGGTATATCTCAATATAATCAGAGTTTGAACCAGTAAAAGTTCTTGCGCAATAGGTCTTCGTATCAGGTATTTTAACAATCAATATAGATCCAGCAGCTCCAATGGCATCAATAGTTATATGTAATAATTCTTTTCGGCAACAAGCACCGCTGATACCCAAAATAAGGACAACCTACAATTTGATAATGTTGAAATTACTACTAATCTTACAAAATTATGATTATATTTGTACCATATAAGGTAAAGTTTCGTTATCAGCATCTTGAATAAATTTATTGATATCATCCCACGATAAAACTTTAGGTTTCTTTCCTCGGTATCCGACGCCTTTGTTCTTAATGAGCGGGACCAATTGTGTGAACTTATATCAATATTTTCCTTAACATTCAATGTACTTTTCAACATTGAGTAGACACTCCATAACGTAGGAGGTTTTATAATTTTGGATGTTTCCTCAAAATATCATATAAGCACATTTTTAGAAACCATTTTAACATGTTTCTTGTCGTACCATTCACGAAATTGGTCATATGTTTTCTCATATATTAACTTGAATTTGGCTGGTAACATATTAGATACTATTGCATTTGCTTTCTCAGATATATCTGATGGGGTATCACTACCACTAACATAATAAACATCCATCTTTTTGAAAATAACTTGAAATTGAAGCAACAAACACATTCAAACCGTCAAACACGCGGCGTGGCAAGAAACCATTTCTATAGTAACGACACAGAAAGACCACTGGATGCTGTGGAATTGTATAGGAAGTGTTGATAACATTAAAGATAACATGTATGGGAAAGAGAAGTATTTTTCAGTTATTTTGGACTTATTTTTTTCAAACTGAAAAAAATTTTGAAAATGATTTTACTGAAAACATTGAATGGCACTTTCAAGACAACAGTCGTTTGAAACCGATAACTTTTCGGGACAAATAACCATGTATTGGAAGTATTTATTTTTAATATATTTCAGACAATGTAAATTCACATTCACAGTTCTACAAAAAATGTTGGTTGTATTTCGTGTATAGAATTTGTGTTTTCATAGCACATTCGAGAGAACTTTTGGCCTCGACATGCGGTGTCTGCCAAAAATTAATACACTCATTTTACGCGCCTAATACAAAAATAACTAATTTACCACCCTCCAATCGCTTGGAAGCAATGCCATTTTTTGATGAAATAATGCCATGTACAAATCCACATTGAAAATAGTATATTAAAGTATTCGTGGATAAAAAGGTCTTTCAAACACGAGCGATTTCTCCAACACGACGGCGCAGCCGGAGTGCTCGAAATAGAGCAAGTTATCCACGAATACTCTACGCTATTTTTTTTTAATTGGTACACTTTGAAATCATAAATACTCGCAAAAATATAATGATGCGTATAAAAAGGAATATGATAGTTCATCAAATGGATGAAAAAGGTAACTAAATAAGCGAGTTGTTCTGTTTTGCAATAAAAATTTTTTATTTATTTTTTCGTTAACCAGCTGTCGTCTCCTTATGAACGGCAGCCCTCAAAAGTCGAAACTTGTGCGAGCCAAGGATTAACGAGGTCTTACCTTTTTACGTGCGATTCCTAGCACGATCCGAGGTGAATAGTAAGTAAGTAATTTATTGACCACGTTACATACAATCGTACATTTGCAGCAAGTCTAAACTTGAAAAATATAAACTTAAAAATAGAGACAAAAGAAGAAATAGAATCTAAAAATTTAAAATTTCAAAATGTCAGGTCAACACTATAAGTACAAATTGTGTATAAATAAAATAGAGTCGATATAATATGCAACGATCACAAGAGTATAACAAATAATGTAAAATGATAATTGTATAAATACATGTCTCAAGAGGTGGATTCATTTGGTTTAAAAGAAAGTGTTTAACCGTGGTTTTGAACTTGTGGGCATTTAAAAGCCTAACTTCTGGCAACTTATTATAAATGTCGATATTTAAAGTGTTTTGCTAGTCACTGCAAGTCTATGTTTGGGTTTTTTCAACAAGTCACCAGTCCTAGTTGGATACCGGTGATTTCCAGAGATAGTCTCAAAATTTTCTTTATTATTGTGTATTTCTAGTAGAGTGGAGTATATGAAAATGGTTGGAATGGGCATAATTTTCAATTTAAAGGAGAACGGACGGCATTGATCCCTGTACTTTGCTTCGCTCATGATTCTAATATCCTTTTTTTGTAATACAAAAATGTTACTCGCATGGCTGGAATTTCCCCATAGTACTATCCCATACATTATGTGGCTGCGGAACAAGCTGAAATAGCATGTTCTTAGTACATCCCAATTGACTAGGTTCTTTAATCCCCTTATTAATAATATAATACTGGAGAGTTTATGTCCTAACTGGTCAACATGCTGTGACCAATTCAGTCTATCATCGATTATGATCCCCAGAAGTGTCACACTATTACCAGTGGGGATGTTTGAATGTGTGGAAATTAAAAGTTGTTTTTGTCGATGTTGAGGCTGAGTTTGTTTGCCTCAAACCAATCGTTGTCTTTCTCAAGATTTGCTTCGGACAATCGGAGTAAGTTTTTAATATCTCCATCTGAATTTATTAAGGTGGTATCGTCTGCGAATAGCACACTTTTTGTTGGATTCATATATTGACAGAGGTCGTTTATTTATGTGATAAGCAGTACTGGGCCAAGGACTGATCCTTGGGGTACTCCGTGTGTGACTTGCACCAGAGATCGAGAATATCGAAAGGTGGTCCGTTGGTCACCCATCCAAACCCCGGCCTCGCCTAGCGTTGCTTGGCTTCAGATATCGGTGAACCTGCGCTCTCCGTTCGAGCTATCCCCGCGGATAATTGTTAGTAATATTTTGTTTGTCTTTCCAAGGTACTCCCGCCAGATCAATAATCAAAATATTGTCATTCAGACTTCACGTTTCTCGAGTTGTTGATGTTGCAATGGTAACTTTTAAAAACGGGCGTTTTTGAAAGTTCGATTTGAGCACGCTTGAAATAGGTAATGGGGCACCAATAAAATAAAATACTATAGACACATTTGTGAATTGTAAATGAATAAAAATACACCAGTAACAAGGTAATCCTGTGATATATTTGAAATGGTGCGAGCAGTTATAGTCATTATTCAAAAACAATTGGAAAAGAGCAGTAAAAAAACATATTTCGTGCCATCACCAATCGATTCATCCAGAGTTCTGGAAGGGAATCTTACTTTTTCGAAATTATAAAACATCTTCAGCTTGAATCGTGATTAAAGAAATAGGAGAAGTTCTTTCTTCAATGACCTCGAAATAATGTTCTTCCTTGCTTTACAACGCCGTGCCGTTTTTGTGAGTTTCTTGTTGTACTATCATCCAATTTTCAAGCTCCAGTTTTCAAGAGCTGTGTTTTTGAACTGTTTAAGAGTTTGGACAGACTAGCTACGACTTGCTACGAAGGCCACTGGTTTCCTATGAATTTGCCCCCTGTGAAATCTAGAAATCATTAGCAATCGTGAGTAATTCATTTTTTCCCGCTGCCAACACTGTAAATAGTCCATGCATGCTTGGCAACGAAACAGGTTAATGACCTATATCATTCGTTTACTAATTCATTCTGACAACGGAATGTAAATAGTGTCATTTACATGCCTAGGGAAATATTGACTTTGACTTTGACAAGTTATACCGTCAGCTTCATTTATATCAATTTTTAGGTTATGAGACCTTTTGAATATTATTGTTGTCTGTTTATTCGGTAACTCAGTTACACGCACAAACAACTAGGATGAAATAGCGGAACGAATAATCATGAAGGAAGGGTGAGAAAACAAACTTCGAACCAGGCAAATTTCGAGAAATGTCAGCAGGAAAAATGTAAATGTAATAAGTAACACGGAATGTATCGACTGTAACATCCTCGGCAAGCGACAAGCCTCGATTTTGCCTTGGCTCGTACTCGCTCACTTCGAATGTTAACACGTCTTTACATTCCTTGTTACTCAAATAACTATAATTCAAAGCTGAGTTGGGAGAGTCAGTTCATATTTTTGGGAAGTTATAACCTAGCCATGTAAAAGTGAGTTTGGATATTCAAGATGATGTTTCTGACTTACTGAAAATTGTTTGCGGTGAGCCATTGGGATCCCTATTAGGTCCCCTGTTATTTTGAATATACACTTCTACATTCAGGAGATGCTTGAGAAATTGCCAATTTCATTTCTATTCTGATGATTTCCAACTTACCCAAGTAAGGCATTTTTACAAATGGGTCGATTATAACATAATAAAATTTCAGTCAATTTCCCATATGTTTTCGTGCAGGGTCTTTTCAAAATTATTAGTTTACGAAAAGTTGAATTTGGAATTCGCAATGAAATTGGACAGGGATTAGAAAAGTATTTCTTTCTGCATGCAGAAACTATTACGCCTGATAGATATAATTGCCAGTAAGAAAAATGTAAATGAGAAAAAGAGTACAAACATATTTGCAATGAAGAATATTTTAGTGAAAAATATTATTTTGATAGGAAACTAGTTTCTATATAATAATTTTTTGTTCTCTTCTTCTATACAGGGTGGATACTAAATGATGTCATTAATTTCTGGTGGTGATTAATTGTCACATTTTATGAAGAAAATTTCATATAAACGTATGCTCTAACTTGCTTCGTTTCCAAGGAACGGGGAGTCAAAGTTTCATCTAAAAATCGGTATTTCATCAATTACTCATTTTTACGATTTTGGTGAAACCTAGTGTGGTTATCAGCAGTAGCAAGGGGCTTCTTTTCATTGAATTATATTTCAAATTATAGGTGGCAGATGGTTACCTGAGTGATATTTTATAGTAAAAAAATCCCCCCACGTTGGGCGCCAAATTTGTGTAACTAAAAATAAGAGATTTATTTTTATTTACTTGCTCATTTAATACAGCAATGCCTGTGAGCTGCTCAGATTGGTGCGGAAGGTTATACGAATAAGATTAAATTGTAGAGATTACATTTATTTTCAAAATTTTAAGATATGGGTATAGAAAATTAATAGTGACGCACATGAGGCCATCTTGTTTTCGTGAAGCGTGAAGATCGAAAATACATTTTGGAAATTTAGAAAAATATGCCAAAAGAATGCCGATATGTATATCGATTCGATTCAATTAGTGAATCGATCTGAAATTGATTATGTTAATAGTTTAAACATATATTCGACCTTTCATCTCCTAGTTGTGGAAAATTTATCTTTCCCGAAGGGAAATTCAAAAAGCAACCGACTCTTCGAGTGCTCAATTCAGAAAGGGGCGAAAGAGGAAGAAGTCTTTTCAAAGAAGGAAGTCGATCTCCCTCTCACTCTGTCTATGTTCAGTGTTACCAATCACTGAACAATTGAATAAATTGGAACATCTCGATAACATGTGATACCAACATGAAATAAAAAAAAAAAAAGTAACAAAATGTTTTACATTTCGTTACACGATTTGTACGCAACTATTTCATATTTTTTCAGAATAAATAATTAAAAATACAACTTTCTTCTAATGCCGTGAATTTGAAATAGCTAACTTTGTCAAATCAAAGTCAGTGGCGTCGAAATAGGGGAAATCTATCGATTGATGAAGTGTTGTTATTTCAAATTCACGGCATTATATATATTATTATATATTATTATATATATTATTTTTAAATATTCAATCTCATAAAAATATGAAAAAGAGTGCGTACAATGATTTTTGCCATAATTACATATAATTTGAAATCTAACCTCATGAAAAGAAGCCCCTTGTAACTGCTAATGAACACAACAGGTTTCATGAAAATCGGCAAAAAGACTTTTGAGTAATTAATAAATAACCGATTTTTTCTGTTAATACTTTGACACTCCGACACTTGAAAACAAAGCAAGTTGGGACACACATTTATTTGAACTTTTTTCTTAAAATATGACAAGGAATCATCACCTGAAATTAATGACATCATTTAGTATATTTTGGGCCTTCTTACTAATATTTGAAGAAATAGAACTTGATGAATTCATAATATTCATATTGATAACCTCACTCAGATAACTTTCAACTCAAAATGGAATATGACAGGCAAATTATAGGTATTGTTTACCTTAAAAGGATAATTTCCGCAAACACTCAAAATGGTGAAATGGGGATACAGTTTAGAGGTTGAAAACGGTTGTAGATGATAAAAAATCGAATACTTTTTGTTTCCAACACCTTTCAACATGGCGAAAAACCGATTTTTCAGTATTTAATTTGTTCGTGCGTATATATCTTTAATCTCTGTTAAGAGTGACAGATCTTAGTGAAGTCTTCCTGTTGACGAAAAAGCACGGTCATTATAATAATTACAGTAAGATAGGGTATATTATTGTATTAAATAAGTTTCTTTCGCGTCTAAAATTCGGAGGAATCTCTCTCTAAAAGGTTCTTTCGGTTAGAGACGGTCCTGAATGCGCTGACAATGGACCCCGCACTTTTTATTGGTTAAATGGTTCTCGGTGAAATTATCTGAATTTTCAGTATATTGTAGTATTCGATGTACTGATTGAACTTGTAGAATCGCAAAGTTCGTTGATGGATAGATTTTGAAATACAGGGCGTTGAAGTGCGGGGTCCTTTCTCTCTTTCAAATGACATGGTATTTATTGCCTCATGACACAAAACTCTGAATTGGAACACTAAATGATTTTCAAACTTGGCAACGATCTACCCAAACTACACTGATGACGAGCATGCGCAGAATCTTAAACGGGTCGCATAAGCGGCATGCTTTTCGCCGAGAAAATTGGCGGGATTAGCATTCTAGAGTAAGTATATAATATATATTTCTATGCGTAGTACCATGAAATTTTCAGGATCAATATATACACTAGAAATGGACTCACTGCAAGAAAGGGGTCATCCTACATGATATACACTGCACGCCAGCAGCGATGGAACCACCCATGTTTCCGAAAAGTTATATAAGGTGACAATATTGGCCCAAAATTCTTTCGGATTCGTGTTAAGGATCCCCAAATTACTACTAATACCTGTCTCCTGAAAAATTTCCAGTCCTGAAATATTCTAATTTGTTTCACTTCTCATGGTAACGCCTCCGTATCTTCCGTAATTTTCGACGTAGAACCATGAAATTTTCAGGATCTTCCTATCTACTTTCTATCGGCCCTCAAGATGTTCTCTGAAAATAACAGGATTTTCCTCTTGTCTGAACCAAAACAAACCAAAAAAACTCCTACGATAACACCACCAAATATCATACTTCCATATAGATGCTCCTTCTGTTACGCATCTTTTTTCCCATTTAACCCTTTTACCCATTCACTTTATCTTTAAAAAATCAGTTCTGATAAATTCATATTTCTCACCTCTGTAACATTCGAAATTTTTGACGTTCAATGGTTTATTTATGGTGTGTATATTTTGTTAATTTCACACTGATACACCAAAAATTATTATTAATAATTTTTTTCAGGTGCAAAGTGAATAAGTAGTGAATTAGTTTTTCTAATTACGAATCCGAAGACAATTTAGACCTATTTTATTACTTTCCATTATAATTTTTCGAAAATATCGGTGGTTTCATCGCTGCTGGCGTGTTATATATTTCACTTGAAATATTCTGTTGTGAGTCATTTTGTTGATTTTTCATGTACCTATCTATCGGATATGCAAATTTCAAAATTCTAAGACAAAATTTACGGAAGTTACGGGGCGTTTCCATGAGAAGTGCGAGACAATCAATAAAATGTTTTTAAATGACTACTTAGGGCCAGTTTCACAGGTCCCAGTTTCACAGGTCCCAGTTAACCTTCAGATAACTAACTGAAAGTTTAGACGGTGAATGACACTTTTTCAATGGCGTTTACAGCTTCACATTCTAACCATCAGGTAATTGATCTGGACTCTAACAACACTGGAACCTGCGAAACTGGCCCTTAATGGTATTATGTTTATTGGTTTCAATTTATTTCTTCCTCTCGTTTTTTATCGTCGTTGTTTCGGAAACATCAGGAGGGTCTTTAATTTCCATTCCGTGGTTTGTTCTACCATCTACTAGTTCTTGAATCATGCAACTCATGTAGAAATATATGAGTTTGACCTTCATTTTATTATTCCAGAACTCATCACATCCGTCTATGATCTGATACTTGACACCTCAACTTGTCCAAACACATTATTATGCAGTATTTTTCCTATTCATTTTTTTCTATACAGGGTGTTATTTAAGTACGTGGCCAAACTCAAAGGGGTGATTCTTTGAGTGATTCTAAGACGAAAAGTTCATATAAACATAGGTCCGGTAATGCTTCGTTTTCAAGATACAGGGTGTCAAAATTTTTAAAAGAAATCGTTTTTGTCGTAAATATCTTAATAACCATCCAACCGATTTTATTGAAATTTGGCAGTGTTATTGAAGGTCGTAAAGGGCGAATTTAACCCTAACTATATCAAAATTATCATGTCCAGTGGCGTCCCGGGAGGCACTATAACCAATATTTTTGACAGAAAACATGTGCGCCACTGATTTTTTTGCAATTTTTGTATTTGTTTCACATTGAGCAACTGAAATTACAACTTTTTTTTATCTAGAAATTTTTTTCGTATCTTGCTTTGTTTTTGAGAAAAAACATAAAAATCACTTCATTGCACGTCCCTGGCACAACACAATAAAAAATTGTTTTTATAGGGTTTTTAATGATTACAGGTGAATCTGTTATGCTTAAAAATTGTTTGTTTCATTTGGCCAGTGCGTGCATAGTGGTAACGCCGGAAATGCCAAAGCAACATCAAACAAGAAACACCCTTTATTAAAACCACACTGAAACAAAAATGGTACCTAGGCAATTTGTTTCTGTAAGAATACATTCAATAATAACTAACACAAAACTTACAATAGTTGCTCAAAATGTCCTCCTTCAACTTCAATGCAAGCATTAACTCGTCTTAACATCGATTCCCGAACACGTTGAAATATTTCCGGCGTATGTCTTATCTGTTCACATGAATCCCGTATTCGTTGGATTAATTCTCCTTCAGTGTTGACTGGAGTTTTATAAACGAGGAACTTTAAATGTCCCCAAAGGAAAAAATCCAAGGGATTTAAATCCGGTGACCTGGGCGGCCATGACTGTGGACCTGCGCGACCGATCCAGTTTTCTCCATAAGTTTCATCCAGAAATTGACGTGCTACTATGCTGAAGTGAGGTGGAGCCCCATCGTGCATGAACCACATTGCTCCTCTTACTGCCAGTGGGACATTTTCTAGTAGTACAGGTAATACAAATTCCAAAAAATGACGATACTCTTGACCATTTAATCTCGGGGGTAAAAAATAAGATCCAATGAGATAATCGCCAACAATACCAACCCAGAGATTCACGGAAAACTGCTGTTGATAATTATTTTCTATAACCGCATGGGGATTTTCTTCTGCCCAGATATGGTTGTTATGAAAGTTCATAAATGAATTGTGGGAAAAACACGCTTCATCGTAAATAATATACTGGATAAAAATATCGGAGCAACCTGTTGTTGCAAAAGCCACGTAGTATAAACTACTCGCTTGGGAAAATCCGCAGGAAATGACGCTTGTATGGTAAGGATACAGTTGGTACTCTTTCAAAATCTTCCATACAGTAAAGTGAGAAATGTTTAATTGTTGTGCAATTTTGCGTGTGCTTGTATCGGGGCAGCGCTCAACTTCATGTAAAACTTCTTCCTCTAGCGCCACTGTTCTTACCGTTGCAGGTCTCCCAATAAGAGCAGCCGACCTTTGAAAGGTGCCTGATTCGCACAGCCTTTCATGTATTCTCACAAATGTTTGCCTATTTGGAACATTTCGATGAGGATATCTTTCTTGATAAATGCGTCTAGCCGCTCTGGAATTGCCTTGTGCCATTCCATAGACAAAATGCATATCGGCCATTTCCGAGTTTGTAAACCGAACCATTTTCAGATATCAGTAACAAATTTTCTATCTCAAAACTCTTGAAAACACTTCAAATAATTACTATCAAATAATTACGTATGTACCGTTTCAATTTGTGACAGTTATGAAGTTAAATTTGTTTGAACATTTGTTGTTCCTTCCAAGGCCCTCTTACTTTAGTTTCAAAACACTGCAGTAATACATAACAACATTATTTGTTTCATCGAAAACAGGTAATATGAGCGAAAAAAATTAAAAGATGACTTCCAAGTAATATTAATTGTTTAATCATAAATAAAAATGTCTTTATTGCATGTCCATGGACAACAATGAGCCCATTTTGCAGCACGAGCCGAAGCCAAGAGCGGAAGGCAAGTGCTGCAATTCATACATACATATTTATTTTTTTTTTCATTGCATTAATTTTGATAGAAAATTCTAAGACTAGAATAGAGTATTGATATGAAAAAATATTAGTAAGACCCCAGTTTTTGATGGTTTAGTAGTTGAAATGTTTTATTGTGTTGTCACAGGGATGTGCAATGAAGTGATTTTTATGTTTTTTCTCAAATACAAAGCAAGATACGAAAAAAATTCTAGATATAAAAAAGTTGTAATTTCAGTTGCTCAATGTGAAACAAATACAAAAATTGCAAAAAAATCAGTGGCGCACATGTTTTCTGTCAAAAATATTGGTTACAGTGCCTTCCGGGACGCCACTGGACATGATAATTTTGATATAGTTAGGATTAAATTCGCCTTTTACGACCTTCAATGACAATGCCAAATTTCAATAAAATCGGTTGAGGGGTTATTAAGATATTTACGACAAAAACGATTTCTTTTAAAAATGTTGACACCCTGTATCTTGAAAACGAAGCATTATCGGACCTATGTTTATGTGAACTTTTCGTTTTAGAATCACTCACCCTTTGAATTCGGCCACGTACTTAAATAACACCCTGTATATCTAAAGAAAGTTTTCAGCAGGTTTAGAAGGATTATTTGTAAATACCATAAGTGAAAAAAAAAATGTCTTTTGGAAAACCGTTGTTGCTTTCATACCAGTACAATTCGAACAAAATTCGAAAGATGTTACCGGAGAGTATCAATTAAATTATAAAATTTCTCTGCAAATATTTCCACCAAGTGGAAATTATGAACGAATCACGAATCAGCCGAATCCGCTGCCATATTGTAACCAAACTTCAAAAACTTTTACTTATTCTTACCTTCCTATTATTATTTCGTTTACGACGTCGGATCGATGTTCGCAGTCTTGTTATGCTTTCTAGGCGGTGATTCGCATTATTCGCATTCTGGTGTTTTCTTCGCGCAGGTATGATAGGTAACTCACCAGTAACAAAATAAAGTGATATGCTGATAAATGTTCGTATTCCTAATAAATTTCAATGCCTAAAGGGGGTAAAATTGTTTTCGCAGGGGTTTACAACGAATTCCAAATCACCGCAACTTGCTGTTTGAAAACTCGATTTATCAACGGTTTATTTTAGTTTTTCTAATACCATATTCACAATTGGCTCGTACTTTCGTTTGGGAAAACGACATAATATTTCGAGCAACAAAAAATATTTTGATGTAGACGAAGTTTCAAACTGTGATTGTTAATAAATTTAATATCGATAATTCATTCCTGAGGTGGTGAAAAAAAATCCCAAAAATTACCTAAAAATTACCGAAATAGAAATATGTGGTCTATATTTTTTGAATTCTCATTTGATCATTTTGATTTCAGGAGAACTAATAAGCATCGTTTCAACCTTTGTCTATGACCTATCCTTTACAAAAATTTACTTCCATTTTTAGTTCTCTCAAACGAAAGTGACAGGGAAGGTTCTGCAGTACGAACTCAATTTTGCTCCTTGTCTACTCTTAACATTCAGTATACGAATTTTCAGCTTATTGAGTAAATTTCTCCATTATTATTATTATTGTTATTATTATTTATGGAAAGAAGATGGTGACACGCAATATAATACTATGTCGGGACAATTCAACTATAAAATATTTTTCAGGTGAATTTCATTATCTCCATCGCTTGGAATTTGCATGTTTGATGATTCCTAGAAGAAATAGCATCTATGAGAAGAAGCACGCATGTTTAGGATATGTTTTGATGGATTTATAATGATTGCGAAGATAAAAGCATGATTTTTCATTTGTGTCGTTGTTTCCTCCGAAGTTACTAGAGGTGGTTCTTGATATTTATTAATTTTTTTAGGCCGGAAAATATTCATTTGTCCCAGATGTGGAAAACAGTACAAGTCAAGGAAGTCACTGAGCACCCATCGTCGATTTTCTTGCGAAAACATAAAATCATTTTTCTGTGAATTGTGCACCGCCTGTTATTTTTACAAGAAGAATTTGAAAAGACATATTCTTAAGAACCACTCTGATGAGAATATCGAAAACGAACATAAGATATATTTAATCGATCTATAGCTGCAACAATAATTTTCTTCAGTAGCTTACTTAGAATAATTTCGGAATATACCTCTCTTGTGAATGTTGCATGTAATTTCAGTCTTAGTGGATAATTCTGCTCCTTAAAATAAACATTGATGTTTACTCGAATTCAACGAAATGTGTGACTTTTATTTTCTTGCGGAGAAAAGAAGAGATGGTGATGTTTTCTAACAGATACTTGTTATAAAATGGGCTAGTATTTTCATATTATGTTTGAATTCAATTACGTATTTTGTTCTTTTTATGTATTCTTACTTTTTATTAGTTCTACTTCAACACTCTTAGATATTATACTCATTTCAAATAATTTAAATCCTTTAGATCATGGTTGCAGAGAGGTTGGTATTGGATCTGACCACAATTCGTAAGTACACACGTGTTAAAGTACAAAATTGAATTTGTATATTATAAATTCATTGTATAGTTCCTGATGAAGAGCTAATAAGTCTCGAAAGCTTGAACAGAAAAAAGTGTTCACTTTTCCACTCCTTGTTGACTGAATACCTGAATTTAAAGGATTCTTCTTTATATACATACATACACATTTATACATAAATAAAAAACATTTACAATGGTATAAGAATATTGGCAAGGCGGTTGTAGAAAATTGGAATTTATATATCATGTGTCAAAATATTAGTAAACTCTTGAATGGAGGAGAAACATTTTTTAATTAAATATTGTTTTAATTTAAACTTGAATATTTTTGTATTCAAATTTTTATATCAACAGGTAGTTTGTTGAAGGAATTTGGGCCATATTAGTTTACACCTTGTTGTGATTTTTGTAGTCAAGTTGCAGAAATAGCAATATTACTTCTATTTCTTGTATTATAGTCATGAAACTCACTGTTTTGTTTATAGTCATCCAAGTGCTTTTTTACATAGACCAAACATTGAAATATATACATGCTAGGTAGGGTGAGAAAATTGTATTGAATATATAAGTCCTTACAGTGTGTCCTTGGACCAACACCGGTTATAATCCGGATTGCTTGTTTTTGCAATGTAAAAAGGGTTTTCATGTTGGCACTTTGGCCCCAGATGAAAATTCCGTATTGTAGGTGACTATTTATGAATGCAAAATACGTCATTCTCATCATATTATGGGACACAGATATTCTTAAAGTGCATTTAGTCAACATCATTTTAAAATTGTGCTTAAATATATGTCAAAAATGAAAGTTGAATCTGTTATATCAAATGGCGCCATTTATACAACAATGTTAAGTTTATGCTAAAAACCTTTGATGTTGCCATTATGTTTATGATAATGCTTATGCTAAAGTTGACTAAATCAACCCTTAGTCGTCTCAATAAGAACAAACTCGACGAAAGTCTTTTTGAAAGATGTTCAATATGCGAATTCCATGTCAATTTGCTGTCAATATGAAAACCCAATAATTTAACTGGTTCTGTATTTGTTCTGGTCTGCCTAGTTGGAATAGTTACTTTTTGAGTTTTTTCCATATTCATTTTCAGTTTAATTGACGTAAAATATAAATAAGCCACTTTTTCTACATCATCAGAAAGTTCATGAACACTATTGATTTCCTTATCACAGCTTATGAACGTGTCATCGACATAAAAAATTTAATCAGTATTTTGTAACGGACTGTTGATGTCATTAATATATATATATATATATATATATATATATATATATATATATATATATATATATATATATATATATACATATATATATATATATATATATATATATATATATATTTGACACGAACCAAGGAATCCAAAAGTAGAGGTTTGTCCACAAATTGACAGGCAGCCAACAATTCGTTGTTCTGACCAACCCAAGGTTCAATCAAGTTTCTAATACGTTATGAGGAACGCAAGCAGAATCTAAGTGAAAATAGAGTATATTTCGTTTTAATTCCGAGAGTTCTAACCTTTGACAGCTGTTTCGTGCTAACGCACTCATCAGAAAGGATTTATGGAGCTCTCGAAATCAAAACGAATCCACTCAAGAATTAATACCGTGAGGCAAGACAGAATATAACAGGAAGTTATTCATGACATCTACAGTCACTAGTTGAAACTTAATTTGACACGAACCAAGGAATCCAAAAGTAGAGGTTTGTCCACAAATGGTCAGAACAACGAATTGTTGGCTGCCTGTCAATTTGTGGACAAACCTCTACTTTTGGATTCCTTGGTTCGTGTCAAATTAAGTTTCAACTAGTGACTGTAGATGTCATGAATAACTTCCTGTTATATTCTGTCTTGCCTCACGGTATTAATTCTTGAGTGGATTCGTTTTGATTTCGAGAGCTCCATAAATCCTTTCTGATGAGTGCGTTAGCACGAAACAGCTGTCAAAGGTTAGAACTCTCGGAATTAAAACGAAATATACTCTATTTTCACTTATATATATATATATATATATATATATATATATATATATATATATATATATATATATATATATATATATATATAATATAAGGCCCAGTAAAGATATATATATATATATATATATATATATATATATATATCAACAAATTGCTCTCTATTACATAAGTACGAATCAATTAGCTCTAAAGGTGTACCACCAATTTCTATTTTAAATTCATTAAAGTAATGGTCCACACAATCGAATGCTTTACTCAAGTCACAAAGACTTACATCGACCTAATTCCCTTTCTCCATTGCTGCTGTAACTACTTAACTAGTGCAAGAGTTGTTAATTTCCCTTTCCTAAAACCGAACTGTTCTGGGAAAAGTAGATTGTTCTTCTCGAAGTAATAAATTAACCGGTTCTTCATTAGAGCCTCTATTATTTTCGAAATAATTAGCACAAGTAATATTGGTCTGTAATTAGACGTGTCTGTAATTTTTAGTTTTTTATATTGTCGCGAATAGGGCTCTATAGGGAAGCTATAAGCCCTTCGCTTGGGACGTAGGTCAGCAAGACCCAGGGGTAACCTGATATTTACTCAGGATACCCTCTAATAAATAAAACAAGTCACAAAAACACCTCCCAACTTTAAATATAAATAATGAACCTGGGGCACACAAGACCTTATCAACTAGATACACAATATAAGGACAATGGGCGATGTAATACACAACAACGACAATAAACAATGTGTTCCAAATATAAAAGGCTCTAACCAAACGCAGACACTCAGCGTACTTGGGACATCTCTTAGAGGAGGGTTTTACAAGAAGGGCTTTTGGAAATCGATCTATCTTCCCAATAAGTACCAATGACTCGATATCATTCTCTACAACGCTGGGTCCCTCGGGAACCCCGCGATATTCGCTACCGAGAGAGTCCCGTCTTTTCGATTCTCGTGTATTTATTAAACTTTTGTAAATGTTTTTGTTTTTTATTACGTGCAAAAATTATTTAATGTCGAGCCACTGACATACCGAATAATATCATCAATGGACTGCTAGTTTATACTTTCGTGGGTGACCCCGGTGTTATGTTTTGTTTATCAAATTATAAACTTCAATAACTAATTTGTATACTAATTCATAAAATGTGAATTTTGGGAAAATAGATATGATCTGATAATATTTTAAATGAATTAGCGCCTTCTTGACATATGTCCCCTCCTTGAAAAAGCTGCCCCCCAGCTTTGAAAATGTCTATCTTATTTATACTATAATATGTACATAAAGAGGAAATCCTATATCTTGAAAAATATGATGCTGAAAAATAAATCCTAATACCTAATATTACTGTACTATAAGACGAATTATCCTATTGTTATAAACGTAAATGTCTTCGAAACACACATAATTCATAATGTTGACTCAGCTTCTGGATTCGGTCTTCCTTGTTGCCGGCGAATAGTGTATCTGGTTGCGAAGCCTGTCTGCGGCGTCAGCGGAAATGGTTGTGCCAGAAGCAAAGGTTACGACGGTCATTGATCGCGGCTCGTGGCTGCCTATTAGTGTCTATGCAGCTTATACCACTGACGGACCTTGCTCTGCTTGCTCAGCATGTTTCCTGTTGTCCTCAGGGCGCGATACTGGACGACTTTCTTGTTTCGTTAGTCAGAGGGAACGGCGCAGCGGTTCGTTTTCGGTATCGGCATTCTCTACTTCTCTAGTGCCAAAGTGTTCTGTGATTCCTGACATTTGACGATTGACGACAATGGCTATTAGTTTGCGTTTCGGTGCTTGCGAATCGTTTTATACTCTGTGCAGTGACTTGTCTGCCTATTCACGGGCTCTTTCCATGGGATGAACGGGGTTGATAACTCTTGTTTCTTTGGTACCCCTACTTTGTTTCAGTATGTTCTCATTTTGTATCTTCTTATGATCTGGTATATTTGAATATGGTAGGGAATTGATTGATGATACTCTCTGCAATATCAACAAAGTATTCATTAAAGTCTTCTGCTGAAGGACATTCTGAAACTGTAGTTGATTGCTTATTCAGGTTTTTGTTCTTATTGATTATCTGCCATGCTGCTTTTACTTTAATACTTGAGTTTTCAGTAACCTCTGTGTTTGTTAATATTTTTGATGTCTCGAAGTCTAATTTATAGTTTCTTCTAATGCTTTCAACTTGATACTTTAATATCGGACAGTTTGTTGATTTGGCAAGATGTTTCAGAGAATGTAGTTGTTCTCTCATATTGCGCAGATCATCATTGAACCATTTAATTTTGCTGCTTTTATCGCTGTCTGTTTGGACTTTTTTTTCTGGAAAAGATGCTCCATAATACTGATCAATTTGGTGATTAAATGTTCCAAAACTGATTTCAACATTATCTGGGTTAATAAAACTATTCCAGTGTGTATTATATAACTTGCTGATCAGAGTATCTTTACCGTTTTTAGTAATTGTCTTAATTGTTTTTTTATCTTTGCTTTTCATTTTCACTATCGTTTTATATGAAAAGAATTGACCATAATGATCGGATATGTTTAATTTTACTACCTTCGAGATAAAAAGCCCACCCACGCAGGATATCAGTATATTATCAATGTATGATTCTTATGTAGAATATACTATAGTTGACATACGACAAACGAAAATAAAATGCATGGCACGGCACGTCTATGATTGGTCACTGTAATGGCGATGAGTTTGAATGACCGACAAAAAGAAGGCAAACTGAGTTAAAAATGCTTGAATTACTAGCCAACCTAACCCAACTAACCTTGCGTAGACAGATTAATCATTCAAAATTATTAGCGATTCAACGACTTATCACCAAAAATTGTTAATAACTTAGCATTGGTCGGAGTGTGTTAGGGGCGAAATTTAGGAAAGGAGAGCAGTGTATGTGCAATGATGTGTCACGCCTCTAACATACCCAGCAGCTCAGTAGGCGTGGATTCGACAATAAAAATTGATTTCGATAAGATTGAAATATTGGGTTAATTTTCCGGAGCGCCACGGATTTATCACTAGTGAAAAATCCGAAACCACCCTGATGGAATGGGACAACCCACTGCACTAATATTACTAAAATATTAGAAAAATTGATACCTGTAAATGGTATAATAAGAATATATAACTATGTAGAGGTTTTGTCTTCCCTTACGCTCAGATAACTTGGACCAGAATAAAAGAAATAGTCATGTCCCTTACTAATAAAATATATTGATTGTTACACACCCTGTATGTGCACAGTTCAGCTCACCGTACAAAAGAAAATGAAATTAATGTGAATATCAACCACCAAGATGAATTCAAGTGAATGCTGTGATTGAGAGTATGGTATTGTTTGAATATATAATATGAAACCTCCAGTGAGGGCTATGCCTGTGACGTCACGATGATAGCTTACAATAATCGATACTTACGCCTTAGGGGCAGTCTTATTCCAAACTTATCTGATACTATGTAGATGTTCTCAAGCATGCAAGTTCACCAATTATTGTGGTTGTAGTTCATCAGTGCCTTGGTGTATACAGGTGCACAGTGGGTACGACACAATCAATCAACGTACATGTACAGTGCATCCCATTTTGGGTGAGACAGCCAGGTTTATCGCTTGTTATTTAAGATAGAGCCTTGCGGTTTTCACGTTCCTGTCCTTTTTTTTGTGAAACTCAAGTTAGCCTAATCAGATTTTGCATAACTGTTTCCGTTTATGAGATACAGGGCGATTTTGGAAATTAATACTTTTCGGACCCCTTCTTTATCTCCGAAGTTATTAGAAATAATGCTGAGCTAAAAACTACATCTGATACAGAATTCTGCGTAGAATCCAGTGGCGTACTTATTTTTTTTTTCGGGGTATGGTTTTGAAGATACGACGCAAACCTATATTTTTTTCAATGGAACACCCTGTATTTTATTACTTCGTTGAATTCGCTATTTTTTTCCCTTCAAAATTATGTATAACACTATATAGGTAGGATGTTCAGAAATGCTAAAAAACACTAAAACATCACATAATCATAATTTTTCGTTAGTAAGCCATGGATTTTCCAAGTTTCAATAAGAGGATTATTACTTTTGATTATTAACATTAGTAGGTCATGGATGATACGAACATCCTTGTTGTTATTATGGCTACTATGCATTTGGAAGCATTGTTTTATCAAATAGGCATTGAAGAGAAAAAAAAACAAATCTGATCTAGCTGTCATCGCTACGAATTATTGTGTTTCATCGTGTTTGGGTTTGAAGGAATATTGAGTATTGTAGAAATAATTGTTTGTGAATTTGTTGATTGAGAACTGATAATGGCTGGAAGAGATTTGGTTTTTCAAAACAATGAAAAATATGACATTATACAATGTTTGAATCAATCCAATGAAAACGTTGGCGAAGCTTTGGAACTTTATTTGAACAGGTATGACGTCGAGAATTTTACCACAAGACATTTCCTTACATCGTGATTTAAAAACTTTCAGATATCCTGAGAGGCATCAACTATATTCAGACTAAAGTATAATTTACTGAATTATGGTGCATATTCTAAACCTCGACCCAAGGTATATAATAAAGAGAATCAAGAAGTAGATGAAATAAATGTGTTAGCTAGCGTTCATGCCTATCATCAGACTTCTTGTGCAAAATTAGAGAATGATACTGCTATTTCCAGATCACGGGTACACAGAATTTTAAAAAAGTATAAGTTAAAACCCTACAAAGTCAATATTGTCTAACACTTATATCCTGGTGATGCAGCAAGACGTGTGAATTTCTGCAATTGGTTTTTGAACCATGCTCGGAGAGACGTTGATTTCGCAAAAAAAGTTATTTGGTCAGACGAATCACATATAAGCAGTGCTGGTATATTTAACAGGCAAATTACAAGGCATTGGTATGATGAAAACCAGCACTTGATTTTTGAACGACAACAACAGGGTAGATTTGGTTTTAATGTGGAATGTTTCATATTGGGGACAAAAATCATATACCGCATTTTTGAAGGATCTCTTACCGCAACTAGGTACTTGACAATTTTAGAAGACGTGTTACCGGAACTACTGGAAGATGTTCCCCTCGCCTTTCTTCATTCCATACATTTCCAACAGGACGGCGCCCCTGCCCATAATTCAAGATTGATCGGGCGGTTTTTGGAAAATAATTTTCAGGGTTGTTGGATTGGAACTCATGGACCCATCAGGTGGCCTCCAAGGTCACCTGATCTGTCTATATTAGACTTTTTCTTGTGGGGCTATTTGAAAAATAAAATATACAGTAACAGACACAACAGTCCCGAAGAACTTCGTGCATCAACAGCGGCAGCTTTCCGAAATTTACAAAACCGCCCTTTTATAATATTAAATGCACTCAGGCGAATTGAAAAAGTTTGTCAATTATGTATTAGGGAAAATGGACAGCAATTTGAACAGTTTAATCAGTAAGATATTATGTAATGTTGAAAATTTTTATTAATGATAAATATTTTATTGGGTAATTCTTTTGTATCTAATTTGTATTATGAATTGTTATATTATTTATTTTTTGCTATTAGGTAGGTACCTACGTTTTGTTTTTCGTGTTAGTGTATTATCTTTATTTGCTTACTCTCCTATAAAAAAAACACAAATGAAAATTATTCAATTAATTCTTCTTTTATATGGGAAATCCATGGCCCACTAACAAAACATTATCATTAAGTGATGTTTTAGTGTTTTATAGCATTTCTGAACATCCTACCTATATAGTGTTATACATAAATTTTGAAGGCAAAAAAATAGAGAATTCAACGAAGTAATAAAATACAGGGTGTTCCATTGAAAAAAATATAGGTTTGCGTCGTATCTTCAAAACCATACCCTGAAAAAAAATAATAAGTACGCCACTGGATTCTACGCAGAATTCTGTATCAGATGTAGTTTTTAGCTCAGCATTATTTCTAATAACTTCGGAGATAAAGAAGGGGTCCGAAAAGTATTAATTTCCAAAATCGCCCTGTATCTCATAAACGGAAACAGTTATGCAAAATCTGATTAGGCCAACTTGAGTTTCACAAAAAAAAAGGACAGGAACGTGAAAACCGCAAGGCTCTATCTTAAATAACAAGCGAGAAACCTGGCTGTCTCACCCAAAATGGGATGCACTGTACAGCTGGGACGAATAGCGAAGGAATGCTGAACAACAGATATACAGCGGGACAACCACAGTCGAGCAGGAACAATCACAGTAGTGGAACAGTGGAAAGACAATCGTATAGCAACGAAACAGTGGAACAATCACATTAGTGGAACTCCAATAATCGGTAGCAGAGTAGTAGCAGGACTAACCGCAGCAGAGCAAAGTAGTAGCAGAGTGGTAGTCGCAGAAGAGAAGTAGCAGAGTGGTAACCGCAGAGGAGCAAAGTAGTAGCAGAGCAGAGCGGTAGAATATACAATACCAGTCTGACTTCTGATTACACTTGTATGGGGCCATAAGTAGAGTCCAAATGCAAATACTAACCTCTATTAAGTGGGAGGGTTCTGATAACAGCTTTGATGGTCAGTTTGCTGTCTGATAGCGAGTTTCTCGTTCCAGTGGTTTCACACAATGATGAAGTGACTTCTAACCTCAAAAATCCGCAAAGCGAACGGAGATTTCTCAAAAAATATATAGCGTCAAAAATCGCAAACAATATGAGAAACTCTCCTGATATGAATTTTCCAAAGATCCATCAACGATGATCAAACTTTAATTGGAAATCTTCAAAGTAGGTCAGTCACTTATCAAGATCAAATAAGGAAGAAGAGAATATCTCTCAGACGTCAAAGTCAAAACTGTCAATATCTGACAAGGCGCTTTCTTGTTCGTTAGTGTTCGGTGGGAACAGTCCAGGAACTAACTCGAGCTACTAGGAGCTATGAAAAGAACACCTTAAGATTCAGTGTTGCCAACTGAACCAAGACGAAAACGCCGGCCTCTCAATCTCAGAACCAAACACAAACAAACAAAAGGTCAAGTATTAGAATGTGAAGTAGGTAACCTCAATGACACAAGATAGAGATAGAGTAGGAATGTTACGGTTTTGTGTTCTAAGTACAAAACAATAGACTAACCATAAGTATGTATACAAAACAACGCTGTCATACCGCAAAATAGAACAACTGATAACTGTCATTAGCTTAAGGCCGGTTCATGTCCGCTCGAACTAGTACAGCAAAGGTAAGTACTAACATTCGGAACAAGCTATACATGACAACGATCAAGTTGTCATTTTGAGGAATCTGAAGAAGAAGAATACAGTGGCGTACAGAGTGGAAAGTGTATATCAATGACAGAATTTCTGATGTTATTGTATTAAAACAGAAAGGGTTTTCTAGTGCAAAATAAACCCGTAACAAGAGCGTATGCCGTGCATTTTATTGTATAGTCTAGTTGGCTCATGTATAGTTGTTTTATAACCATGACTTATCAGGAGGTTGTTTAAACTTGAAGTAATAGTATTTTTCATAAAAATATTAATGTCAAAATCTCCACAAATTATTCCAACTTTACCTGTTTTGTCCATAGATTCCATAATACTTAAATAAATATTACGATATCTCCGCTAGGTCTTCTATAAACATATAAAATGATCATTTGTAGGTTAATAAGTTCAACTGTAGCAATTTCACAATGACAATTGAACAGACATTTCATTAAATTGATCTACGGGTTTTGAAACTATCGTTTGTTTTACATATATTATAGTGCCACGTCCTCTAACAGCCATTGTAACTCCTTCTTGAATACAAATATACTAAAATGCTGAATAGTTTTTTTCTGCAGCCTTCAGGAGTGTTTTAAAACCATTTTATTAATCTACTTGCTCTAAAAGTTTATTAAGAAAAATGTTTAAGCTGTATACATCAAATTGGCTAGTACCCATCCTTCATAATACTTCCCTAAAAGTAGAATAAACCAAATGTCATTTAAATCGTTACTTGGGCAGTTATTTCAGATAAAAACTAGTATTATATTTTTCCAATATTCAATTCAGTTTTCAGTTCAAATCCTCCTTCAACTATCGAGGAGCTTCTTCAAGATACTCAACACGCGCTGCTCTCACTACACTGTAGGGAAAATAAAGTTCCAACAGCAACTCCACATCTACCTCCACAACGAAATAGGACGTCGATTAGCAAATATCAAGCAAACATTTTGCAAGAGGTGTTCGATAAAAATCATTTTGTGACCAAGGAAGCCAGCGAATATTTGGAGAGGATAACTGGGTTGACAGGAAGAGTGATTAAAATTTGGTTTCAGAACAGGAGACGAGAAAAGAAGTGCAAAGAAAGAGTTTCGTTCAATCATAGCACGTGACAACCACAGATATGAATCTTTGTTTGAACGTTGATTGGATATCACAGATAAAATTTTTCAAAATATATTTTGATCTTGTGGACTAAATTGTACGAAAGCGACTAGCGGTCATACGAATAAAATAGAATTATTTTCCTGAAAAAATCAAATTCATTGGATTTATTTTCGAAATACTGGATTTCTTTTCGATATATTGCATTTATTGTCAATAAATTGGAGTTTTTAAATACATTTGATTTTTTTTTCAATTTCTTTCATGTTCGTTTTGTAATGAATTACTCTAATTGTTTTTTTAGTTCCTATATCTATCACCATTTTTGTAATTTCCTGTAATTTTACTTTAGAATTATATGTAGATTCTGTATATTGCGAAATTACCTATCTGTGAATACTGTCTTGGGTTAGTCACGTTTGTATTCCCATTTGTAAATAAATAAATTGATGAAAAAATAAATACATTGGATTTCTTTTCAACATATTGGATTGTTTTTCAGTACATTGGGTTTATTTTCAATTTATTAAATTTATTTTCTATATATTGGATTTTTTTTTAATACATTGGATTTCTTTCCAATATATTGAATTTCTTTTCACTATATTGGATACATTTTCAAACTATTGGATTGTTTTTCAATATATTGAATTTATTTTCAATATACTGTTTTTTTTTTAATAACTGGAGTTGTTCCAAAAGTGCAAGAGTTGATTCCATTTCTTAATTCTATTGTCGACATTGGAAAAGAAACAGTTTGGTGAAAAATTTGATAGCAATCATGTTAGCCATACTTTGAGAATATCACAATACAGAATTTTGAATCATACCGGGATGCAAACTTTTTAAGCGGAATACCCCATGTATAGGGTGAGTCAACAGTATTCAATTGGTCGATTGCTCCATTGTGAATCAATTCAATTTTCAATTGAATTCTTTATTCAACTATATCTAGTACCTATTAACAACGTTACGGTAAACATACCGTCAAAAAAAATCGATGCATGAAATTCAATTGTTTCGTTGGCAGATATGAATAGTTTATTACTTTGGAAATTCATTGGTCATGATATATTTTTTGATTTTGCTTTTGAATTGCTTGAGATAGATTGTTGTACAAATGTATGCCAATGTGAATAGCGTGTTTTCGGGAAGTTGTTTTTTGGAACCTTGGAATTTCTAATTGAGTTTCTGCTTGACCAGTTGTTGCGTAATTTTGTTAAATATTTGAGGTGTTTAAACATGATAATACCCTCTTCTGCAATTCCTCATATTTGTTTTGGCAAATGGCCACCTAATACCATCTTCCGAGATTGTTTCCATTCCCACAGGGTGCACCATTGAAGCGTGGATAACTAGAATTTTATTTTTCAAATGTAACGCCCAGTATATTAATTATTCGAGTAGGAATTATTATTACAAATTCAGCAATACTAGATTTTAAAGATCTACGTCAAACCATTGGGAAGATATGACCTTAGAACTGCTTCATATGACCAATAAGTAGGACGAAGATTAATAAATAATATTCGAAAAGTCCGGAGTCTCAGTTTCACACATTTTACACTCAGTGCGGTCAATCCCCTCCCCTCCCCCAAAGAACAGTTTGGAGGATATTAGTATTTGAAATCAAAGACATGGTGGTTGCTCGAAAAGGGGAGCGGGGGGAGAACATCAACTTGAAAATTTCAAATAGAATGTGGGGTTAAGTGTTACATCGTTGAAAGGCAATTCAATTGTTTTCAACCATCAACATTTTTTTAAAATTCGTTGATACTTTTTTTCACAATTTTGATCTTTATGCCTTTCCAAATTTTCAAGTTGATGTACTCCCAGCGCTATCTGTCAAGTTATGGCAATTTATATTTCTTTTTGAAAAGTAGGATTGCTACCATTCAAAATATTTTCTGGGTCGTTGATCTACATCAAGTCGTTCAATTTTATCGAGGTGTGGGTAGGAAAAATGAATAATGAAATTCAAGAAAATTTCAATGATGTGACTTGACTATACTATTTGAAACTTTTAAGTTGATGTGTCATCTCTTGCCCTTTTTCGAGATCAATTAGTTTTTGATGGAAATGGTTTTTGTCTTATGTTTGTCCGTCCAACTGTTCAAAAGTTAACTTGTTGGTGAGCTACAAAAAGACTGTATAGAACAATAATTTGACTACATCTTCAAAACAGCTTGACGTGGACCCTTCAAACCTGCTATCGATGTATTTGTAATAATCCCTTCGATACTCGAACACTGGGTATTTCTTTAAAAAAAAATTAACTGTTTATCCACGCTTCGATGAGGCACTCTTTATAATTGAAAACAATTGCGGAAGGTCTCTCCTTTTGCTAACTAAAAGGAACTGAAATGTTGGTCGACAATGGAGAAATTGACCAAGGGAAAATTGTTGAGTCATACGGTATATAGGGGATTCCACTCAAAAAGTTTGCATGAGACAGGGTTATTCAAAATTCTCTAATGTAAAATTTTCAAATTTTGCCACGAGACGGTTTTTTTATAAATAAATGAAATCTACCCTTGCATCATTGAAATAAGTCGAGTGATTAATAAAATCCAAAACATTGAATAGAAATCTGATATACTGAAAAAAATCCAATATGACGATAATAAATCCAACATACGAAATCCAATATCCAATCCAATAGGTATATTGAAAGGAAATCCAATATATTGACAAGAAATCTAACATATTGTTTTTTTTTTTTTTAGGAAAATAATATGATTTTATTGGTGTGACTCCTTAGTCCGGTCAAGGTGCATAAAATCCCAACAAGCTGAAAATCAGTAAAAATTTTCAAAACATAATTATAAATAATATTTAAAAGTTCCCCATCATTCCCGTGTATGGAAAAAAATTTATTCAATGTCAAAGGTCAAAAAATGAGTTTTTCGCGATTTTCAGCAAAACGGTAAGTTTTATCATAAAAGTACTTCCGACAAAAATTGTAGATCATAAAATTATCTATATAATGTATCACCACTTTTTTTTTTACGAGCCACCGTTTCTGAGATATAACGATTCAAAAAGTTATAAAAGTTGTTATCGTCATAATATGCACACGTTTCCACGCCACCTATGAGGTAGTGTACGTTTTTTTTAACGTTGTTTCCCCAGTAGGCCTATTCCACGGGTCAGTTGTGATCCTGTTTAATTTGAAACTATTGCAAAATAACGGAAATTTTCAATGATTGGAAAAGATAAAAGCGATGTGAATTAAAATAAAGTGGTGGAGTTCATTCGCCTGATTCGTAAGTTTAAATTCTTCTTGTTCTGCTTCTTGATCTTCTTTTTGTTCTTCTTCTTCTTCTTCTTCTTCTTCTGCTTCTTATTCATCTTCATTTAGGATGCCAGTGAATTGCGTCAATAGCGATGTATCGCATGACACTTCGTCGGAATCAAACGAATCCTCCATTGTTTGTGATTCAACATCAGAACACGACCGGCCTTGACAATTTGTGCATGCCAGGCAACAAAACAGTCCGACTTTTTTGCAACCACATTTAGCACTGCATCCCCTTCTGCAGTTGCAAAAAATTTTGTTCAGCACTTTTTCCGGCGTAGGTGGGAGTAAAGTTTGAACTTGCTCTAATATATTGTTGACCAACTTCCAACCCCAGTCTGTAGGGTCTAGCTGATAACCAAGCCACACTTGAACTTGGTAATATACCCAAAAAAGATGTTGATGAGCAGCAACTGAGGTTGGAGGAAGACAAGCTAATTGAACTTGTTTTTTATTTTTAGTATTTTTAACGAAACATGCATATCGATGCTTATCTAAAAAGGTAGTTTTTTTAGGAGCTCCGTAGAAAGAAGAAAGCGGATGCCGTTGGTGATAACTTCTTGTTGAATTGAATTACTCTTTTTAAAAATTTCAGTACGTTGAACTAAATCTTGTTTTTCAAACATTTTGAAAACTGCTGTTTTACCCTTCCTGTAAAATGCAGAGGTAGTATCACAGCCAGTTATTGCGTGTAAAAATAGTACATGATTTTGATACTTTACAAAAGTAGACATACTTTTTGATGAATATATATCTGATTGATATTGAGCTTTTCCAGGTTTTAAGAGAAAAATAGTTTTTTCAGTTGGCGTTCAAGCAGTGACTAATACGAGTAAGTCTACATCTTCACCAACAACAATAGTTGTATTTGTCAAATTGAATTGATGTATTGCTGTTTCAATAATCAATACATCATCATCATTATTAGCTTGTTTTATCAATATATTTTCAGCAGTAAACTTTTCTTTCAACATTGAAATGAACCGAGACTTGTTGTGAGTATTTGTAAGAAATTTCTGTTGACTGGTTGGAACTGTTATAAGTTCATCAAATAAAATATCAGAAGATGAAGATGTTGCTAAAATTCGACGACGTCGTTCTGCAGCTTTGATATTTCTCGTGCATTCATCATAGCCAACAAATACCACTTTTTGAATCATTATATCTCAGAAACGGTGGCTCGTAGGAAAAAAAGTATTGATACATTTTATATAGATAATTTTATGGTTCATAATTTTTGTTTGAGGTACTTTTATGATAAAACTCACCGTTTTGTTGAAAATCGCGGAAAACTCATTTTTTTGACCTTTGACCTTGAATAATTTTTTTTCCATACACGAGAATGATGGGGAACTTTTAAATATTATTTATAATTATGTTTTGAACAATTTTACTGATTTTCAGCTTGTTGGGATTTTATGTACCTTCACTCTCATTTTTTGGTCTAGATTGACCGGACTACCTAGAGGCTTTCGTAAAATTGATTGAGTATTTAAAGTAATATTTTTGTGAGAATGCATTTAATTTGATGCGCAGTATTTATAGATCACTCTCATTCTCAAGTGTTGTGAATGTGATAGATTTTGTGGTATTTTACTAAAGAGATGAAAATGGACGAAAATTTAAAAAATAAAATATAATTGAAATAGTCACAGAAAGGCATTTTTTGTATTGTGTCAATTGTATGTTCTGGTGCTAACCCTTTTATTCGCCGTTCTGTTGGCCGGAGCCTGTAGAGGGGGCGAGAGGGCACATCAATTAAAAATTTCAAATGACACAGGGGGTAAAGTGACACATCGTTGGAAAGAAAATTTAATTCTCTTTTCAACCACCTGTTTTTTTTTCAGATTTCGTCAATATTTCTTCACCATGTTCATTCGAAATAACTATTATAAATGCGGATCTGAATCGCGATAACTTTGAACGGTTTGATGAGGAAGAATGAAACAAAAAATATTTTGAATAGTATTACCCATACCACTTTTTGAGAAAAGATACATTGCAATTACTCGACAGATGGCAGTTGGGGCACATCAGTTTGAAAATTTCGAAAGATAAAGAAATCAAAATTGAGAAAATACGTATTACCAAAAATCGAAGTGATGTATATGTGTGAAAACAAAATTGAATTCTTTTCAACGATGTGTAATTTGACCCCTCATGCCATTCGACATTTCTAATTTGATATGCCCCCGTTTCCTCTATCAAGCAATCACAATGTATTTTATTTCAGAAAGTAGTATGGTGATACCAAGGGGGGAGCTTAAAAACTATTACAAACTGCTTCAAACTATTTGGACAACGTACTTACTTCAATGGGATCCTCACCAAAAGTGAACTTAGAATTCGATTGATTCATCACAATATGACTTACTATAATAATAATAATATTATTTGTTATTTTTTTTATATTATAATAATTTTTTTTACTTACTCATCTGGAACACTTCAGAAAAGTTGGAGATTTGTTTCTGTTTTATAGACATTATCATGGCCGATTTATACAAGTCGTTCTTAAGTTCGCAGTTTAATTGAGATTGATCTGTTTAGTTCAGTCTTCACACCCGTTGGGAGAATTACTAAAGACGTTTTTCTCGTTCTTTCAACCAATGGCCCCACTGGATCATAATGCTCTAAGAAAAAATCTATTTGGTAGTGATACTTTCTGACAAAAATACTTTGTAAACATATAACAAAAATTCATAGTATAGTAACTGTCCTCATTAGTAATAACATCACAATTATATAATACAATATTATATAATTGTATCTAAAACTTAAAGCCGAATCCAAAATATATATTTAAACCCCAATGGAAACGGGATGTTGTCCATGCAGCTTCTATTCAAAATTGCTATGTGAGGATTTTCAGGGTAGTAGATTATAGAACTTATGTCAAATTCCATAAGTTTTGATATGGAGCATACATATAGATGGCTGACAAGTTTTGTGATCATGGCCCGATTCAATCCAAAATTGGTATGTGGCTGTTTTCGGGGTCGGAGATTATACATTTTTCAGCAAAATTTATGAAATCAATATGGCGGCCCCAAGTTGGCGGACGAGCTTTGTGATTATGGTCTAATTCTATTGAATATTGGTATGTGACGGTATTTGAAGTTGGATATTACTATTACATTTTCAACATTGAAAAATCCAAGATAACAGCGAATAGATCTGAAATGAAATTACGTAAACAAATTCAGGACAAATGCACTGAAGAATGAAAAATCATTTCTTCAGTTGTGTGACGTAAGTTATTCTGTGAGTAACAGATTCAAAAGCTTGTCACTTGTATTCAAACCAGAAAACTTTGCGCAGCAAGCTTTTGAATCTATTACTCACCCAATAACTTACGTCACACATCTAAAGAGATTAGTTCTCATTCTTCAGTGCATTTGAATAAAAGTTTGTCTCTTTTGATTGAATGGAAAAAAGTAGCGTAACAGAAGGTACATCTGTATGAAAGTATAAAATTTCCCAAAAATCCTTTTGATTTTCAAATCATTTTACTATTACTCTTCGACGTTTCATTCTACTTATTTTTTTTAAATACGGCCCTGTTTCAGTAAATGCAGATTATTAAAATATTCTTCATTCTAAATTCGATAATTCAAAAAGGTTCAAAGGTACCCCTCTGGTGCCATAGCGCTGATGATTGTTCATAAAAAAATACCTACATGGAAGCAATTATATGAGAGCAAACTACATAAATGGAAAATCTGGAGAAAAAAAACTGAGTCAATATCTGTATTAGCCAGCAATATGTCAAACACATGTAATTGAAGTTTTATTTAGTTTGCAGGTCGACCCAATCACCACTACAACTGTCAATCAAACCATTTATAACTGACCCATATCCTATGCGCAGTAGGACAATCATCACAAAAGAGCAGACCGAAATTTTGAAAGAAGTTTACAAAAGAAGCCCTTTTCCAGATACACAAATCAAGAGGAAGTTGGAAAAAGATTTAAGGCTATCTTATAAGGTTATATCAACTTGGTTTCAGAACAAAAGAAAACGGTCTGACTGAATGCCCTGAAGAAATTAATGTTAAGGTTTCCTCAAACGAACGCGGGAACGCGGGAGCAGGAGCGGGAACGAGATGAATCCGAGACTAAATTCTATAGTGGGACATACCGGTGTGATTATTCGTATTCCAAAATGCACACAAGCAACGAAATATACAGGGTGGGTCACGGTCGATGGTACCTTAGACGTTTACGGAGAACGGGACCTAGGATCATTCTGAAAATTTGGTTTCTCAAGTAGTTGCTCTTGGTCTATCGATCTAAAATATTTTCAACAATGCAGCGTTGTTGCTTATACCAGAAAGTAGCAGCATCTTTATTATTTCAAATAGGTCACCCTGTATATTACCAAATTTTTGAACTTGTCATTCCTTTCTGATTATTTCTCTCTCATACTACCCTATACCTATCTCTAACGGTTTTTGAGATATTGGTTATTTTTCATATTTTTTATCCAAAACATGGCTCAAATTGGATGTTTATTTCTGCGGTATTTGGATTCTTAGGAAGTTGCAATTTTGTGTTTAGTTCATCAATATCATGTACATTGATTCTGTATAGAGAAGTTTGTTCTGCGTGATACAGGGTCGTTCAAAATTCATGATCTTACTGCTGGATACGAAAAGGGTTAAAAGTGCGTTTTTTTAAATCGAACATCCTGTATATTATGAAATATCCTCAAAGATGACTAAATTCCCTTCGAATTGATATATCATGATCCTATACCCAAATAGCCAGAATTCCGAGATCATAGCAATTTTCAATTGTAATCTCCCAAGTGCTTGAATTATTGCCGGAAATTTTTCGAGTACTTGAATTTTTTGAAAATTACCCGAGTCGCGAAGCGACGAGGCTAATTTTCTTTGAAAATTCATGTACGACATAAATTTACGGCAATTAATTCAAGCACGAGGGGGATTCGGTAAGAAAATTTCACACCGAGAAATGAAAACCATCCAACAATTCATAAGAAATAACTAACGATGGTTTCACCTGAACTATTTATAACCACTGAAATATTGATATGTAAAATACTTAACAAAATTTTCATCAATAAATGTGTTTAAATTTGGAACAAAAAAATAAAAAAGTTATGTTCTTATCGTGGATTGAACCATCGACCTAGCGACTCATAAATAAATAAATAAGTAAAAGGTTATTCTATTAAAGTTATTATTTACAATTCATTATTCTACCCGAAGCAGCTACTTTTTCTTCAGTCCATCTTCGCCCGGCGGGGGGATATGATGAAAGGAAGGAGAGGACGGCAAGTGTGCTTCACGCCACCCTGCTGTTGCCAGCTCTGGTGACGTGCATGATGCTTTTTGACAGTGCCAAGGGTCCCCATCTAGAGAGGGCGCTGGTCACTGTCTGGTAACCCACTGAAATGAAATTATAATATGATGTCTGGAATGCTCGTCAAGCTGCGCGACTGGATTTCTCATGGAGGCCGCCATGTTTGTTTTGTGGTTCCTGGCATTGGCGGACGAAGCGAGATTGATTTGAATGTAACGTATAAAACTAATACAAAGACGCGCTGCACTGCACTGGCGTGTTTACAAACCATAAATTGAGAAACTAATAACACGTACGTGCAGATGAATGTCTCTCTCGCACCCATACAAGTGAGCAATAAAGTATTTCTCTGCTAGATTGCATGTGCCTCCTTTCTTCATCTCCTAGAGTTATCACTTTATACGGTTGCGCAGAGGAACTAAGAGCATTACAGTCATCATATTATAATTTCATTTCAGTGTGGTAACTGGAGTATTCGCGCCTCCTGCAAAGCTTATGCGCGTGTTGTCGTCCCATTCAATGTAAAAAGTTTAGGGTTGGTAGTTTGTGAGGACCATAATTTGGATGTTGCCCCGGAAAAGGCTAGAAGCAAAAAACCGGGTTGAAGTACTTGACGTTTTAGATTCTCAACTTGGATTTCCTACGGCACCGGTTCTACCCAGCGCTCCTGGAAGATATCCAGCGACTCATATAACGCCACACCATGTTTGCGGAGTAGGTTGTCATGTACTCTTAGCCTGGTGAGACCGGCCGCAACACTACCGCTGAGCTACGTGACTTGTGATAAAAACTTGTGACAAATGGTGTATTGAACTTCTTCTGAAATATGATTTCAGAATTGACAATTTCTGCAATAATCGTGGAGAAAATATTTTCAGACACATTCCAAATATCTAGTAAATACATAATTATCTCCTTTCATATGAAAACTAGACCTCCATTTGTACATTAAAGCAAAATATCAACTTGTCACATGTCAAATGTTTGACAGAAAAATTTCCACTTATTATGGTTCAATCCAACGATAAGAACATAACTTTTTTATTTTTTTTGTTCCAAATTTAAACACATTTATTGATGAAAATTTTGTTAAGTATTTTACGTATCAATATTTCAGTGGTTATAAATAGTTCAGGTGAAACCATCGTTAGTTATTTTTTATGAATTGTTGGATGATTTTCATTTCTCGGTGTGAAATTTTATTACCGAATCCCCCTCGTGCTTGAATTAATTGCCACAAATTTATCTCGTGCATGAATTTTCAAGGAAAATTCATGTATTCGAAAAATTTCCGGCAATAATTCAAGCACTTGGGAGATTACAAGTGAACATTGCTATTATCTCGGATTTCTGGCTATTTAGGTATAGGAACATGATATATAAATTCGAAGGGAATTTAGTCATCTTTCAGTATATTTCATAATAAACAGGATGTTCTATTTAAAAAAACGCACTTTCAACCCTTTTCGTATCTAGCAGTAAGATCGTGAATTTTGAACGACCCTGTATAACGCAGAACAAACTTCTCTACACAGAATCAATGTACATGATCTTGATGAACTAAACACAAAATTGCAACTTCCTGAGAATCCAAATACCGCAGAAATAAACATTAAATTCGAATGTTTTGGATAAAAAATATGGAAAATAACCAATATCTCAAAAACCGTTAGAGATAGGTATAGGGGATTATGAGAAAGAAATAATCAGAACGGAATGACAAGTTCAAAAATGCGGTAATATACAGGGTGACCCATTAGAAATAACAAAGATGCTGCAACTTTCTGGTATAAGCGGCAACGCTGCATTGCTGAAAATATTTTAGATCGATAGACCAAAAGCAACTACTTGAGAAACCAAATTTTCAGAATGATACTATTTCCCGTTCTTCGTAAACGTCTAAGGTACCATCGACCGTGACCCACCCTGTATATGGTTTGCTACGTGTATTGTTTTTCTAGCAATTCGCATGGTTCCAAAGTTCCGTTCCCGCTCCCGCGCCCGCTACCGCGTTCCCGCTTTTGTTTGACGGAACCTTTATTGAGAACTTTCTAGAGTATAAAATGTTTTTAAAAATGTCGTACGATTCCAGGTGGCTCTTAGACTGATGCATATAATTTTTGTGGAAAAGAAAAAAGTAACAGGCAAGAACTAGGTGGAAATTGTTGTTGATGTTCCATCTTAGAGGGAAAAAAATATTTAAACACGAAAACACTCAAAATGGTGAAATGGGGGTGTAGTTTATGGGTTGATAACATTTGTTTGCGATTTACTGCGAAACCTGACCTTCTAGCGGAAAATGTTCAATGGTAAAGTTGTAGATAATAAAAAAATCGAAAACTTCCGATTTTTCAGTATTTTTTTTTTCTTGCGTATAAATGATTTAGTTTTGATTAAAATTTGTTAAAAGATGTCTCTTTAGATGTCGAACAAGCATGATTTTTGCGCAATTCAGAAGACGACTAGTTTTCGAACGTACGTACATTTATCGAAAAAAATACCCTCATATTCCATGAACAATTATTTTGATATTTTTTCATATTTTGAAGGTCTATAGGTGATCATTCTGATTGTTGAAATGTCTACTTCCAAATGGTCTATGTAACTTGGTGGTTTATTAATTGTTAAACCGCTTAAAACTGAGAAAAACCGACAACTAGTCTCTCTGAGTCAGGATTTTCTTAATATTTTCAATAGTTGTAAAAAAATAATAAAAACAATGTTGGTGAATTAATTTTGTGGAAAAATTATGTATTCAAATATTTTATCCACAATCACCTTATAATTGAAGTTTTATCCACACTTATGAACCGTATAAAGTACCACTTTATCCACTAGTGGAATAATGAAATTACTTTATTCCACTAGTGGAATAATGAAAAATACAATCTTGAATATCAATCACATTTTACTTATATTCACCAACTTCACAAATTTTTACAAATGGAGTCGATAAACAATCGAAAATACATAGCAACCATTCAACACCTCCCGATATTTTTGTATGTTATTTCAATGATTTTTGAGGAGGTGACAGAGGAGGTCAAAGAAAAACGTCAAATCATTTTGTGATTAAAGATTACCGCGATTCTGATTCTAAATGAATGTGATTGTGAATAAAACGTTGTATTGCATGCGTGTTTTAGATACATTTTATTTGCTAAGAAATTTAAACGCACGAGCTTCGCTCTCGCGTTTAAACATTCTTGCGCAAATAAAATGATATCTAAAACACTTATACAATAAATAACTATTATTATAAATAACATAATAAAAACTACTTTTTGTTATAAAAATACTGCAGAAATTCGATTATTGAAAATATTGAGAAAATCATGATCCAGAGAGACTTTTTACCAAGTTAAAATTTAAAGTGGACATTTTAAAAATTAAAATGATCACTTATAGAAAAAATTATCAATACAATTGTTCGTCGAAGATAAGGATTTTTTTTTTCGAAAAATGTACATAACTCTGAAACTAGTCGTCCTCTGAATTACGAAAAAATTGTGCTCATTTGAAACCAAGAAAAAAACATATTTTTACAAATTTAACTGTAAATAAATTTATTTATACTCGAGAAAAAAATTAAATACTGAAAAATAGCTTTTTCGCTATTTTGACGGTTAATTTGAGATCATGTCAAATAGTGTCGAAAGCAAAACTTTTCGATTTTGTTAGTTTCTACAATTTTTACATTGAATATTTTTCGCTAAGCGGTCACATTTTGCAACAAATCGCAAAAAACCGTTTTCAACCCCTGAACTGCACCCCCATTCCACCATTTTGAGTGATTTCGTTTCAAATATTTTTTTCCATAAAGTTGGAGCCTCAACAACATCCATCTGGTCCTTGCTTGTAACATTTTTTCTTATTTTTATCGTTTGAAATTCGTTTTTGGCACCATCCTATCTGGTTCTTTTAGAAGTAACTATTTATGTTATTGTATATTATTTTGATTCATAAAAAACTACTTGTTATTGTTTTATACAAAAAGAATAATAGTCTGATGTTACAGCAAGGAAATTTTCAACGTAGAATATCGAAAATCATTTCATTTTGTCAGTAACTAGATGAAAAAATATATTTTAAAAAACTAAAAAATATTTCTCATTTTCAGAAAACGTTGACTTTTCGTATAGTCTAATCGTACTATCTCATCAATTCTATTATAGGTAAACTAGATACTTTTTTATGTTTTGATTTGTACGTAGAGGAAATTTCTGTAATGGTCAAAGAAAATCGTGAGAGCCAAGAATCTGATTTTCGAAATTTTTTACCTAGAAATATCTGAACACAGCGCAACTACTTGTAAATCATTATCCAAATAATAATTCGAGAGAGAATGAAACACAAATGAACGATATTTCAGTAAAAGAATTCAAATCAAGTATCGAAAATAACTTATAGTGTATGCTGATGATAAAGATGAGTTATTTGATATTTTCAGGTCTGAATTCGTATACAGATTTGAAACAGCATATCCCAAAAGGAAACTGTCTTGTCATGAAGAAAAATCTCACGCTTTCAAATTCTCACCAACTCTGAGTCAAAGAGTTTGAAAGATGTGAATGCACTCGGACTCTGTAGTGAGAACATAAATACATAATATGAATCAAAAAGAATTGTCCCAAAAAACATAAAAGAAATACCAAAAAGATAAAAATGTATGTTCATCTTGAATTTCTGAAGGCTGTATGTCTCAGGGAACAACTTCCAAGGCAGAGTTTCAAAGCTTTGCCAAACGTTGGAAGAATGTGCCCTATGAAAGAGATATTCGGCTTGTCTCTAAAGAGGGGACGAAGGGATGTGAAGACTGATGTCGACGGGCCAGTCTCGATGGGACAGCTAACTGTGGAACGGTAGAAATATTTAAAAATATACCTACAATTACATGTCTTGGTTGAATACATAAATGAAAAATTCAGGAATGGTATGTTTCCGAAAACATCTGAGGTTTAAAAGAGAAACATTCTCAATTGAAAATTGAATCAATTCATGACTCCTCTGGAAATGGAAAAACCCTACAATAAAATTGAAATTACTTTTTTGTAATATCTAACAGAAAACAACTACTTCCCCGGCAAAAGCCACGCTGGACATTGAACTACATCTGATAGATATTGAGAAAGACCCTATATAACTTGAGAGAAAAAATCTGAAAGTGAAAATTTGCATTTTCATTCAGATAGTTGATTATTTATTGAATGTCCAGTTTCCATTAGAGATTCTTATCTATGAATGAGATAAGGGAGAATGCTATTCAGAAGTATCACTCATAGAAAATCGCTCATTTCGTTGATGCGTGGATTGCATCTCTTTCGCCAGGCCTCCAATACATTTTGGTCGACAAAAATCTGAGATTATTTTATCACATAATAGCGGAGATCTGGAAGAACCCTCAAATTTCAGGCCTACTTCAAAAATCGAAAACTATCGAACGATTGGTGGGAAAAATCTACTTATTTCTGAGAAACAATGTGCTGTCCAGTCCGCAATTCGGCTTTCAAAGTTCGGAACGTACCACAGATGATGCTATTTTCTCCTTTCTTGAGAATACATACTCTAGCATTAAACACATTCGTCTCCGGTAAAATTTCCACGTAATATCTAAATGCCAGTAAGATCTTTGTAAAATATTCTGACATATTTGATTGATCATTATTAGATGAAGTCTATATAGGCAGATTATAAAAAAAATCTAACCAAATCGAAAATAAAAATTGAATGCGTGTGGCGCGGTGCTGGCACACGGTTTGAAATTTTGTTCCATTGCCGTCAACGCACTTGGCGCGTTAAGATTTAATCGTGATTCATACACATATTTCATATTAGTGTGAAACCTTGGCAATATTTCTTGCAGAGAATAAAAATCTAAAATACTTGGCACTGATGAAAAGAGCCAAGAGGTCGAAAGTAACCATAACGTAGGTAAATGTTCAAATAAGGGTATTCTCAAACGCGAACCTTTTGAAGATGTTCCTAAAAGACTTTCAAAACTGAGAGTTGAACCAATACTAACTTTAAAACTATTTACTTAGCAATTATTTTGGGTTTTTCGGATTCAGTTCCTCTTCAGCAAATTCTTCGAGAAATGTGTGAGAGCTTGAGAAGTCGAGGCTATTACAGATAAGCAGTGCTATTACCTTCTAATGTGTGATGCCATATACACGGGACCAGCGACCGTACTAGTTGAGAAGCGAACGTTCAATCATCACGACTACCACCGCCCATGTTAAAATATAAAATGTCGTACCAAACTTAAAATTTTCATCAACGCGTGACGCGCGTTGTCGGAGACGAATGTTGCAGCAGTGTTTTGCGATTTATCGAAAGCAATCGATTTTGTTGATATGTTGATTATGGGGATGAGAGAAACAAATTTGACCTGGTTCAATTCATATTTGTCAGGACGAAGCCAGTTTGTGAAAACATCAAGTGGGCAGTCTGATCTCATTGACATTGCACGTGGGGTGCCACAGGGGTCTGTTTTAGGTCACGTCTTGTTTTAGGTCTATATAAATGACCTAATAACCATTAGCATCGCAGGACGATTTACTATTTTTGCTGACGATACCGCTATTAAATGCATGGAGTAATGAAGAAAGGACCCCGCATATTCACTGCGTAAAATGGCTTTCCGCTAATTTTGCTCAAAGTTTGATATCTTGTAAAGCGTGGCATACTCATCACTTAGTCCAACTTACAGATCGATCGTATGACCAGTCTTGGTGCTACAGGGTGTCAAAACTTCAATTTTTGTTGGTATTATGAGTATTATGGTATAATGGGTATTATGCATCAATTTGATTTTTGTGCTCTGATTCGAACTTGAAATCTTTCAGGAACAAACAAATCACATCATGAGTCAATCTATTCGAATCAGAAATTATATCCCGAAAAGAGTGTTGCATTATAGCATGGCAAGACAATGATCATGAAATAGATATTTATCAATATCATAATTTGCCAATTTTTTTAAAAAGTATGGGTGTTCACCAACTTCATGAAAATTCATATTATTGCCTGTCCAATAGTGTATAGTTTTCCATGTACAATTTGAATGCTCACAAATACTATATCTCATGAACAAAATTACATAATTAGTACGAACTGTCCATAACTGTTACTATGATATGAAAGTTGAATTGTGATGGCTCTTGGAATAATTCTCCCCATTACTTTCCCTTATTTCCAGTCACCCCATCACCTTGATTTACAACCACCCGCATTCAAATAATTTCAATAGAAATCTCTACTTGTAATACCTCATTGAGTTGCTGGTGAAAAATGTTTTTCCCTCCCCCTCCTCATCAAAAAAGTCATTAAATATTAATTTTTTGAACCCTTCTGCGCATGGAAATGAAATGAACAACGCATCATAAATATTTCATTTGCCTGAATGGTTATTTTTAAATTCAAGTAGTAAGTTAACAAAAATATAATAGGTAAATGAACTTAGAAAATCTGCAAAACTCTGGGTTTTAAATTCTTTATACAATTGTAAGTATCTTCAGTTAAAAAAACACCTTCCCAATAAACTTAAATCTGCGCAAGATACCGATAGATGTCAAGTTAAGTCAAGTATTTATTAATCCATTAAAACGAGTTTACAAAAGCAATTGGACAAGTCAGTATCAGGTACATATCAAATACAAATATATAACAAAACACATTCAGAACTAACAAAAAAGTATTAAAACAATCAAGTGACTAAGCAGAACAGCAATGCACATACAATGTAAATATTTAAAAAATAACATAACAAAAACATTTATAACTAACAAAATGCATTAAAACAATCTGAGTTAGTACAGAGCAAAAAATACAAAACATTTTATTATTGTTGGTAAGAAAAAGATGTAACTATCCCTCCTGTTCACTTTTGAACGGTTTGATCGTTTTGAATGGTATCACCGATGCTACTTTTTGAAATGAAATACATTGCGATTGCAAATGGCTTAGGGAGTCACATAAGGTACATATCGTTGTAAAGATAATTGAATTATTTTTTCAACGATGTGCCACTTGACCCCCATGCCGTTTAGGATTTTCAAATGGATGTACCCCTTCCCGACCCCGCTATCAAGCAATCACAATGTTTTTATTTCAGAAAGGTATTCCTTCAGACAATAAAGCATATTATCTATCTATTTATCGGTGATACCATTCATTTGTTCAAAAAGCCGCCCTACAATGTAAACACCTTCATTTTGTATGTTTTGAAAGTTTATTTATCAATGCTATTTCAAGTAGGTATCTCTGAAATTTCTGAAGTCAATTCCATCGATCAACATTTCTTGTAACTATCTACTTAGAATTTGAAAATACCAATTCAGACAAATAAAATATTCATGATGAGTTTTTCATTTCTTTCACATTCGCAGAGGTGTTCACAATTATAATGTTCAATCACTTGTTTGTCGAGGAGAAGGAGGGGGTAGTGTTTCACCAGCTAATCAATGAGGTATGACAAGTAGAGATTTCTACTGAAACTATAATATTACTAATATAACAATATTGCTAATTACCTCATAATTACTAATTAAGTTGAGTTTGAAATCATATTTGATTTGATATTTAGTACAATGTTAACTATTATAAATTTTTGTTGCCTGGAGAGTGGATGAATAGCTCAGCTAAACTCCACCAGGAAAAGTAAAGACCATTTAGTATTATGTTTGAATGCGGGTGGCAGTAAAACAGGGGGGTGATGGGGGTGACAAGAAATAATGGGAGGATTATTCCAGTTTAACTTTCATTTCGTAGTAAGAGCTATGGACAATTCGTAATAATTATATAATTTTGTTCACGAAATATATAGCATTTGTTAGCATTCAAATTGTCACCCTGTACATGGAAAACCATATACTGTTGGACAGGCAATCATATGAATCCTCATGTAGTTGATGAAGACCCATAAATTGGCAAATTCTATCCGTTTGTTTCCTAGTTTTAATGGATTGAGTGAAAATCGAAACAAGTATTTATCTATTTCTATGAACATTGAGTTGCCATGCTGTAATGCAATACCCTTTGTGAGATATTATTTTTTATTCGAATGGAGGGTCTCATGAGCTACAACTGAGATGCAATGAGTTCATTTCTAGGAAAGTTCTATTTCGAATTAGAGCACAAAAATCAAATCGATGCACAATACCCTAAATGGGAAAAATTAAATTTTTGACACCCTGCAGCTCGAGAATTGGTTATAGACATATAATCGATCTGTGAATTGAACTACGGGGATGCCAGGATCTACAACAATTCGAAATTTGAGCAAAATTAGCCGAAAGCCATTTTACGTATTAAATGCGCGGGGTCCTTTATCAGCTATCAATTATGATAGAAACAGATGTACAAAATATTCAAAACTGGTCTAACGCGAACTCTTTGCGCTTGAACCTAAACAAAACAAAACTAGTTAGTTTCAAATGAATACTACACGATTTATAATTATTGGAGAATCACCACATAGAAAACATACAGCATACTAAATTGCTTGGTATTTACAAAACAATAAATTTAATTTGAGAGAACATGGATCGTATTCGATTAAACAAGTCTTTACTGGATGTTACGCAACTAGAGTGATATCAAGGGAGCTGGGGTATACTTCAGCTAATCACATATTCGCTAGAGAATAGCTGACTGTGGCCATTATACCTTATAATTACATCATCCGATGTTTGCTCTACAGAAGCGGTCATTGAAACATATTACAAAGGTTAATTCGAGAGATCACTGTAAGCCTGTATTCATCTACCTCAAAATAGTAGCTGTCACCAGTTTATAGATAATGAAAACAGTATGCCTAATTCATAAAACTAAAACCAACATGTACACCCCCAGAACCAATTGTCACAGTACCAGACAGGATCATAAGCTATATTTACCTATTCCAAAACTTGCTGTCTGAGCATTATCAGAATTATGAAAATATTGAAGTATACAATCATCTTCATATTAATCTAAAAAATATTACAAATAACTAAAAGTTCAGAAGTTCAGTTAAAGATCTTTTAGTAGAATAGGCCTATTATTCGGTCTGCGAATTCTATTGTGATAACCTGTAGTTTCTAAATGATAGTCTTGTTTTGTTTTTAATTTTGTTTTGTTTCTCTTATATTTACATGTATTTCATTTCATGTATACATCATGATATGTTATCTTCTACAATAAAGTATATTTTGACTAGACTTGACATTCGAAAAAATTTTGGCTAGTAACAAAAATTTGCAATGGTCCTTACGCATGCAGGTGAATATATTTTAAAATAACACATAACTGAATTCTTCTGTGTGACAGACTTGAAAGCACCTTCAACTTCGGCATATCAGGAAATTAGAAATAACCCACAACGCTGCAGTTCCGACACAAACCTAACCTAGCTTCGTCTAAAATCAACCACCCGTTGCTTGAAATGATGGTTCTTAGGTAGTAACAATCTTCAATTAATTCGAACAGAAATAACATTTCTACTTGCTGGAACTAATATCATTTATTAGCGTTGAAAATTATTTATTGATGAGTCGTGTTTCAGGAGCAAGATACTTTTGCCACTGTGGAAGAAATTACAAGAATCCAGAGAGTTTGTCCAGACACAGAAGAGAGTGCGGAATGGAAAAAAAATTACATTGCCTTCAGTGCAAGTACAGAGCTCATCGAACTGATAATCTGCGCAACCATCTGATTACACATTATTTGACTGGCAATGGAAGTACGATAGATGAGACTAGATTCAACTCTGAATTACGTTTCATAATAGAAAATGCCCAAGGTCGTAGAACAACATTATAAAACTTATTATTCATCAAACGATTTTTATTTCACCATATTGACGCACCAGCATTTTGTTCACACTTAGTCCATCTTCATTTCAGATATATTGCTGAATAATATTTATATTTTTCTGTATATTTTTACATGAAACATGATATTATTATTTCGAATGGGTATTTTACTCAAGTACCATCCATCCTGACACCACGTTACAGTTGCACAATGCTTGTGCACGGACATTTAAATATAGAAAGTTAATAAATGTTACTTAGCTTATTTTTTTAATATTCTTACTTTTACCCTCAAACTGTTTATATCTAATACTCTAGTCAACATGTATCATTTTGAAAATCATGATCATGGTGTTATTCGATTCGTAACGCCATGTAGAAAGTTGAAGGAGAGGTCTCAAAAAGTGCCGAAAAAATTGCTAAAGTTATAAACAATTAAATGAATCAAAGTGGGGCTTTGGTTTTTCTTTTGAATATGTCGAAAAAAATTAAAGATTTTTGAAATATTAAAAAAGATCTGGAAAGATCAGCAAAGAACCCCGCACCATTCTTATGGAAAATGGGTCCCGGTGAAATTCGATGAATTTTTGATATGATGTAGTACAAGTCAAGCTGATCAAAAGTGTCCATGGGCCCAACTCAATCCTATGGCTAGTTTCCGAGATACAGGGCGTCAAAGTTGGTAAGTGGCCATTTCTTTAAAGTAGTATTGCTTTCAGGAAAACATATAAAATAAAATTGTGTTTTGCGACAGATATTGCCTACCCATACAGCAATACTTCTAGACTGGTTTTTAATAAAAAATATTGTTGGATACAGGGTGAGTCCAGCATTTTTCAAAATGAAATTCTCATTCAACCCTACAAAGTGAAGAAGTGACCAAACCAAGTATCACACTGATAAGGTCATCATTTGAATTTGTCAAAATTGATAAATTCAACATTTTGTACAGGGTGAGTCAAGATGTGACAGTTTTCATGGTGACATTTTGTATATTTTTATTTTATATTTTGAGCTTTAGGGATACTTGACCACCAACCATTCAACCTATTTCTTGAATAAAATTGATATACAGTATGAGACAAACACTAGGTGATGACAAAAATTGCTAAAAGGAGATTTTTTTATAACTCATCCTGTAATTGATTTGCTGAATTTTTGATATGATGAAGTTCAAGTCAAGCTGATCAATAGTGTTCATGGGCCCAACCTTGAAAAATAAACAGTTTTTTCTCTACAAGGTTTTGAAGGGTACCGTTTCAAACACTTTGATCTATATTTGTCGATTCGTTTCATTTATATTAAAATATTTTTACATTTTTCATTTCCAGCTTCTCACAAAAGGAAAATTCCTGTTACGTCCAGGGAACATCGTGTGAATAAAAGAAAAATCGTATTGATTTTTAATTTTTGAACATTTCAATTCTCAGGGAACAAATATCTCGGTAAAGAATTCGAATGCTGGGTTGGTCAGTTCAAAAACAAATAAAATATAAGAGAGAGCGAGAGCGAGAGCGAGAGCGAGAGGAAAAGCGAAGAGAAAGAGAGAGAGACGGTTGAGAGGGTGGGGTGGTACTGTGGGTCTTCAGACTTCCAACAAAGTGGTGGGAAAAGTGTATTTTTCTTGTTATCGCAACGAAACTATCGATAGACGACCACATACCTCGTTGGAAATCAAGTGTATTGTGAGTTGTCTAGATGCCATTTCCGTGTAGTGCTAGCTTGGAGTGCACACCGACCACCCGAGGTGGAACTGTAGGTTTTCCGGGTTTTCCTTCAGTTGAAAAGTAAATGAGCCACCAAAAATCAGTAAGTTGTCCCGGAGCGCCACGGCTAAAATAATAATAATAACCGTCCTCTGCCCGGTCAGGGTACGCTCTACGAGTGTTCATGAGGGAGAATTATTATTAATAATAATATTAGCAACGTCCGGGAAAATACCCATAGAATAGTAATAATAGGAGGAAACCAACAATACGAGAATAACTTCTGACAATATTTTTTCTTAAATATTCCTGAATTGAAATATCAGTATAAATGCTTGAAATATATCAGATTTTTTAATATTCTTTGTACAACTTATTTTCAATTGGTAATGATCAAAGAGTCAGTCAGTAAGTATAATCATCACAGAATATTATTTTAGATGGATCAGTTCAATAATGGTGTCTGGTTTTCGTCGTTACTTCAACATTGGTCATTGAAAATGATTCACCCTGTATATAATGAACATCCTTTACCAAACTCTTGAAGTGAGAATTGAAAACAAAAAATATGATTATAAGCACGGTGGAATATGTGGATAACTGAGTTAGTCTCATCTATAAACCTTCAACACCTGGTAGAGAAAAAACTGTTTATTTTTCAAGGTTGGGCCCATGAACACTATCGATCAGCTTGACTTGAACTTCATCATATCAAAAATTCAGCAAATCAAATACAGGATGAGCTATAAAAAAATCTCCTTTTCGCAATTTTTGTCATCACCTAGTGTTTGTCTCATACTGTATATCAATTTTGTTCAAGAAATATGTTGAATGGTTGGCGGTCAAGTATCCCTAAAGCTCAAAATATAAAATAAAAATATACAAAATGTCACCATAAAAACTGTCACCATGTACAAAATGTTGAACTTATCAATTTTGACGAACTCAAATGATGACCATATCAGTGTGATACTTGGTTTGGTCACATCTTCACTTCGTAGGGTTGAATGAGAATTTCATTTTGAATAATGCTGGACTCACCCTGTATCCAACAATATTTTTTATTAAAAACCAGTCTAGAAGTATTGCTGTATGGGTAGGCAATATCTGTCGCAAAATACAATTTTATTTTATATGTTTTCCTGAAAGCAATACTACTTTAAAGAAATGGCCACTTATCAACTTTGACGCCCTGTATCTCGAAAACTAGCCATAAGATTGAGTTGGGCCCATAGACACTTTTGATCAGCTTGACTTGAACTACATCATATCAAAAATTCATCGAATTTCACAGGGACCCATTTTCCATTAGAATGGTGCGGGGTTCTTTGCTTAAAAAAAGTTTCTACTCCTGAAACTGTACCTTCAATATTCATAATTTTTACAGAGCCCTGAAAATAGAGCCAAAACCGGGTGTCTGGCTTCCGCGCGCGTTGCGTTACTCTGACACAACGAAAATTAGTTTAACATATTAAATATGAATATTAGGTAATGAAAAAATTCATGTACGATTGGGATACATCAGTTACCAATAATCCACGGTTGAAAATTTTTTATCCCAATTTCTTTATAAATCATGCCTTTGTTAATTAGCAAATTTTTCTAAACTGACTAAACTGAATGTTAACATAAAACCCTGATAATTTTTTAACTTGAACCCTGGAATTTTTTCCACTTAGTGAGGTTATTTTCAATACGCTTACAAATAGATAACCAATGCGAAAATTGTGAAAATTTTATTTTATACTTTTTTATTAACAAAAATTAAAGAAAATAAATAATTTTTTTTATATTCCGATTTCTAAGTGTTTAAAGCTACATAGAAATGATTTTAATATTTTTGTACGTTGTTTAAAAAGTCTTATAAACAAATACATTGTTTATGAACAGATCAAATTTTTTGTAATACATTTACTGATGGAAATTATGATTTTTGAAAAAAAAAACGATTAGTTAAAAAAATTATCTTGTTGCTAAAAATTATTATTTACTTATAGGAAAAATTATTTTCAATTGTTAATAAAAAAATGGGACACCTAAATATCACAATTTTTGCAACGGTTATATATTTGTTAGCCTATTAAGAATAACTTCACAAAGTGAAAAAAAACCGCGGGTTTTATTTAGTTCAGTAATTATCAGGATTTTTATATTGATATTAAGTTCCAAAAAATTTCTCAATCAACAAATGCATAATTTATTGACAAATTGTTTAACCTCAGATTATTGTTGATTGATGTATCCCAATAAAGAATATTTTTATTCCTTCATATTCATATTTAATATGTTAAAACATTTTTATTTGTTGCTGTGTCAGAGTGGCGCAACGCGCGCAGAAGCTAGACCACCCGTTTTGGCTCTATTTTCAGGGCTGTGGAAAAATTATAAATATTGAAGGTACAGTTTCAGGGGTAGGACCTTTTTTTCAGCAAATGACCCTGCACCATTCTTATGGGTTTCTGGGACCCGGTGGAATTGGCTGAAACTGTAGTAGGAGACTGTCCAACAGGTTGGACATGAAATGGACGCGTACCGAAGAGTCGCTCTCCATCGTATTGGGACGAGATGATGGGCCCTCAGTTAAAATAACGCCATCTACCCGTCACAATCTGGAGTGGAAGCTCAAGGATTCCTTAAGAAACCTGTACGCGTCCATTTTGGCTCGTAAACCGGATCAGGGCAAAACCTTCAAGTGCTTCTCGAAGAGTGCCGCCAGTAACCACTTTCTGAGAAGCGGTTTTGCCACAAGGTTCTGCGACTGGCGATTCATCCACAGAGCCAGACTAGACTGTGTCCCCTTGAATGCCACGAAACGTTTCGGAGACGGTGATAAACGCTGCAGGAGATGTCAAGAATTCAACGAGACTCTGCCTCATGTCCTGAACCATTGCAGAATCCACTCTGCAGCGTGGCAGAGGAGACATAACGCCATTCAGGTCCGCCTGGTGAAGGCGATCCCGCAGCGTTTAGGGACGATCTCCGTGAACAGGCAGGTCCCCCACACTAATAGTAATCTGAGGCCGGACATAGTTATCACCAACGAAGCCGATGCCAAAATTACTATTATCGACATCACCGTACCCTTCGAAAACGAGCCACAAGCCCTCACCCGAGCCCGCGAACTCAAGAGGGAAAAGTACGCCGGCTTGGCTGAGGAGTTGCGGGCGCAAGGGTACGAAACGTCGGTTGATGCCTTCATCGTGGAGGCCCTAGGCACATGGGACCAGGAGAACGAGCCAGTGTTGCGACAGTGCTCTGTATCGCAGAGATATGCGAAGTTGATGCGCCTACTCATGTGCAGCGACGCCATCAGATGGTCGCGCGACATCTACGTCGAGCATCTGACGGGCACCAGGCAGTATGTATAACGAGCAGCGGTATTGTGATATTGTGACCACCCCTATATGAGTACTGGACTTACAGTCCTTTAACTGTTTGTGATTGTATTTTATATATTCTAACTATTTACCTTTTATATATTTTATCTGTTGACTATTTATTTTTTATGTATTTTATCTATTGACTAGCAATTTTATTTATATTTATAGCTCTTTTGAACAAGTGAATTTATTCAAACTCATCATAACATTTAGCCCATAAAAACAATGTACAAATTTGTAAATTTAAATATTTATTAATAAAAGTATCAATTCTCTTTATTATCCTAATCAAAAGACAACTAGATCTTATCACTAGTTTTAGAGATACAGCCCCTCAAAGATGTGATTTTGTACCTCATCATGAGCGTAAGTAAGACAAAACATTTCTTTGTGTGTCTGTGCCTCAGAATGAATTTTCCAGTATAATTGATGAAAACTTGAATTACTTGAATACGGGCAACAGGGTGTTGATCAAATTCTGGACAATACTTATCATGAATTCAGTCAACACCCTGTTGTTCGTGTTCAAGTTATTTGAGTATTCATCGAACGAAATGATACTGAAAGTACAATTCATACTGAAAACTCATTACGAAGTACAGATACTCAAAAATATATTTTTTCGGCAACCATCCGGGAAGTGTTCACTTCCCGGACACTTTTTCTCTGGGAAAGTAGCACTTCCCGGCCTAGTCCGGGAAGTACGTTCTTCCCGGACTAGTCCGGGAAGTGCTCGAAATTTATTATAAATAAGAATTAGAATGTTTCTGTTGGTGCCTATCTTCTGTTCGAATTTCAATATATAATACAACTAAGAACTAAAATGTTCGAAATATTCAAATTTGGAATCACAGCCAGGGTAGTTTACTCTTCACCATAACTCTATTTTTTGTTCCCCCCTGTACACCGTTGGAAAATTTAGAAGTTTGATAACTTGAATATAAGTATTTCGTAATGCACCAATTTTCATTAAGAATAAAATTTTCTGAAAAATCGATACTAAAAAAGTTTCCATATGGTGCAAATTTTTGAAACTCACTGTATACAGTGTGTCCCACTTTGAGCAGCCACACCCTAATATTTCGTTGAGCATGAAATAATTCGAAATTTTCTTTGACTCAAGTTGTAGTACTCGGAAATACCTACCTTTATGTTTACGGAACCTTTGTATATGCATTTTCCACGGTTAACTACGACCAAATGAAAAGTGAAAAATTGGGAAAAACATCCTAGGCATCTTTTATCGCAAAAATAACACCAGATTTTGTTTCAGAACACCTTAAAACCCCCAAATCTCAATGCTTGAATCATTTGAATATACTGGGTATCATCTGTAGCTGGTAGCATTATCAACTCTAATCCATAAATAATGCTTGGAAAATTTCCAAAATGTCTTCTCTTGTCACAGAACTCCCAAAAATATTTAATTAATACTTTGAAAAATAGCCAGATATCACTTTTCCAAGGCTAACTCTGATCAGAGTGAATGATACCCTGTATATTCAAATGATTCAAGCATTGAGATTTGGGGGTTTTAAGATGTTCTGAAACAGAATCTGGTGTAATTTTTGCGATAAAAAAATGCCTAGTATGTTTTTCCCAATTTTTCACTTTTCATTTGGTCGTAGTTAGCCGTGGAAAATGGATATACAAAGGTTACGTAAACATAAAGGTAGGCATTTCCGAGTACTACAACTTGAGACAAAGAAAATTTCTAATTATTTCATGCTCAACGAAATATGAGTGTGTGGCTGCTCAAAGTGGGACACACTGTATATAGTTATGGCCGTATTTGCATTTTGTAATTTTATCTCAATTTGGAACAATCAGAATTTATGCTCGGATGCCTGGGCTATAATTGAGATTTCCACGTATTTGTGTTGGGCATAAAAACATTTTTTTTTTATTAAAAAGAGGACGGGGATTCTCTGATTTCATTTTTAGAAGCGAAACATTGTTAGGTTGATTCTGAACGTTTTGTGGAATAAAAACGTGCTTGTGAGAAAACCCCTTAGAGTTTCGAGACAAATATCGAATTGATCATCACAGAAGTCCAAGTCAAAACTTCAAGTGCATCTCTAATTGGTGATACTATCCTCTTCTCTTCCTATTATTCTATTCCCATTTTTCCGCTGGCGTATCGAGCAAGAGGAAGTGAAACATCCCATTAACCAAAGGTAAGTCAATTAGAGCGCATTTCTTTCCATACAGTCTACCACTTTAAAGTACCTAACAATGACTACCTTTTCATAGGCAACCCATTTTAGGCGTTTTCGTCTATTTATGTATCTGAAAAAAAAGTACAGAATGTCTCACTTCTCATGGAAACACCCTCCGTAATAATCGAGGTTGAATGATGAAACTCTCAGGACTGATGGATATGCTCAAAATGCACCTACCTCCTGAATGGGGTTGGCCTACGTGATATACACTGCCCGCCAATCGCGATGGAACATCACATTTTTACGGTAAAACATACTAGGGGGCAAAATAGGCTAAAAATTCCTTCAGATTTGTGATCAGGACCACCAACTTACTACAGATACACTTTTTCTCTGAACATATTTCAGTCCTGAAAAATCCGAATTTGTCTCACTTCTCATGGAAACACCCCCGTATTTTCCGTAATTTTATACGAAGAACCATGAAATTTCCAGGATCGATAGATACACTAGAAATGAACTCACTGCACCGAACGGGTCATCCTACATGATGTGCACTGCACGCCAGCAGCGATGGAAAAATAGGTGTTTCCTTCGCTGCTGGCGTGCAGTGTATATTACGTAGATTGACCATTCCCGTGCAGTGAGTTCATTTTCAGTGTATCTATCGATCCTGGAAATTTCATGGTTCTACGTAAAAAATTACGGAAGATACGGGAGTGTGAGAAGTGAGACAATTTCGGATTTTTCAGGACTGAATTTTTTTCAGGAAAAACGTGTCTCTGTTGTTCCATCGCGAGTGGCGGGCAGTGTATATCACTTAGGCCAACCCCATTCAGGTGGTAGGTGCATTTTGAGCATTTCCATCAGTCCTGAGAGTTTCATCATTTTACCTCTATTGTTACGGAAGATACGGGGGTGTTTCCATGAGAATTGAGACCTGTATATGTCATCCGGTTAACAGATGGGTGAAGGTCGATCTCTCTTCGTCTCTTAGACTAAATGCGTTTCATTGATTTATTATTCTACATGGTTGCCGAAAGAATAGTGTACGCAACATGTCCAAAAACAGTTTTTTTGGACTCGTAGACTTCCAGGACTCGCTAACGCTCGTCCTAGAATTTGGTCTACTCGTCCAAGAAAACAGTAATTTCTGGACTTGTTACGTAAATTACTATTTTCTGCAACCATCCGGGAAGTGTTCACTTCCCGGACACTTTTTCTTTGGGAAAGTAGCACTTCCCGGCCTAGTCCGGACTAGGCCGGGAAGTGCTCGAATTTTAATACAAATATTAATATAAATAGGAATTAGAATGTTTCTGTTGGTAGCTATCTTCTGTACGAATTTCAATATATAATACAAATAAGAACTGAAATGTTCGAAATATTCAAATTTGGAATCGTTTCATCCGGTTAACAGATAGGTGAAAGTCGACCTCTCTTCGTCTCTTAGACTAAATGCATCTACATGATTTGTTATTCTACATGATTGCCGAAAAAATAGTGTACGCAACACGTCCGAAAACAGTTTTTTTGGACTCGTAGACTTCCAGGACTCGCTAACGCTCGTCCTATCATTTGGTCTACTCGTCCAAAAAAACAGTATTTTCCGGACTTGTTACGTAAATTACTATTGTCGTACTTACACTCATAGATATACAAAATCATATCTTTGAGGGGCTGTATCCGGAAAACTAGTCATCGGATCGAGTTGGGCCCATGAAAACTTTCAATCAGGATAATGAAGAAAATAACATACGAATAACATACTACAGTTTCAGCCAATTTCACCGAGAGCCAGAAACCCATGAGAATGGTGCGGGGTCCTTTGCTGATCTTTTCAAATCTTTTTTAGCATTCCGAAATTCTTTAAATATTCAATAAAACATCAAAGTACCACTTTTTTTTCACCTAATTGTTTATAACATTCGCATTTTTTTTCGGCTTCTTTTGAGACCTTTCCCTAACTTTCTATATGACCTTACGACTCGAATGACAACATGATTATAATCAAAAAGTAAAAAACAATATAAAACCTGTCGTAGACAATGGACGCGAAACATCTACAATAATTGTAAATCAATCAATTAATCAATCAATTAATTGTTTCGACACACTGTGTCATCTTCTGAGCAAGTTATAAACTAACCCAGGTAAGGAATGTCACCTCGTTGAATACTGGAAGTTACATCCCAAGTAGCACACCTATATTGGAAGAATATTGGTATAATTTGTGAACATATTCGCAGAATATTTGCAATGCAATATTGGCGAGAAAAAAATGTGAACATTCGGCGATATTGGTCCAATACAGAAATTGTCCTCAAGTGTGCCACAACTCACTCTAGTTATTTCATTTTATTTCATTTCATTTATTAACAGTCACGAAAGAATATAATACAGTAACATGACTATACAATACACTAATGCGACAATGTCAGAAGGTGGATAATTCCAAAAGACTAACCAATTTGGCAAAAAAAGAAAAAAGAACACGACATATAAATGTATAAATAAAAACAGAGATTTAAAAACAGATAGAAATGATCAGAAATCACCATAAAATTCTTCCAGCGAATAGTAGGTTTTCTTCAATAATAACTGTTTCATCTCCCTCTTGAACAAGTGGATATTTCTCGAGTTCTGTATATATTTAGGAAGGGTATTAAATAGTTTGCAACCATTATAAAAGATACCCCTTTGATATAGGCTGGAAGAATGTTTCGATGGAAGCAATCTGTTTTTCATACGAGTTTCATAGGTATGTTCTACTATTTCAGATTCAAAATATGATTTATTTTTTAAAACAAAGCAAACAACATCATAGATATAAATCGATATCATTGTAAGAATTGAGAGGCTCTTGAAGTGTTCTCTGCATGATTCTAGAGTTCCGATTTTTGACACGATACGGATTGCCCTTTTTTGTAACATGAAAATTCTATGAGCATCCGTGTAGTTCCCCCAGCGCATTATACCATACTTCAGGTTTGAGTGGAAACATCCAAAATATAAATGTTTGACAATATTCTTGCTACATTGTTGGGATGATATACAGAGTGCATAGCAGGTTTTAGCAAGTTTCGAGGCCAAATTATTGATATGTGTGTCCCATTTCAAGTTACAGTGGAGGGTGAGAACTAAGAGTTTTGTTGTGTCAGAACTACAAATATCAGCGTTGTTCAGAGCAATAGTATTGGGTGTTACAACCTGAGAATGGCCAGTTCTAAAAGTAATCAATAATGATTTTTCATTATTGAGACACAGACAATTTTTCTCAACCCATTCACTCACATTCTGATACACTTGATCTGCTTGGGTTATAACATCACCGATGTTATCGGACACAAAAAAGAAAATTAGTATCGTTAGCATAAGCTACGAGTCGAGTAGAAGCATGACTCATCTGTTCTAGTAAATCATTGAAATAAATGAGAAACAGAGTGGGCCCCAATATGGATCCTTGTGGTACTCCAACCCTAACTGGAATCGAATCAGAGACATAGCCATTGCATTTGACCTGTTTGTATCTATTTCCAAGATAAGAATCAAACCACTGAAGCGCAAGGCCCCTAATGCCATATCTCTGCAATTTGCAATCAAAGGCCTTGGAGAAATCAATAAACAATCCTTACGCAACTTTTTTCTTGTCTGAAGCCTTAGTAATCTCATCAACAAACTCACACAGTGCTGTGTCGGTACTCTTATTCTTTAAAAAACCATGCTGGCAATCTGAAAGCCTTTTATTTTCCATCAGGAATTTCAAAAGCATTTTATTCACGAGAGTCTCAATTATTTTCCCAAAGCTTGAGCATAAGGTTATGGCCCTGTAATTGGCGATTTGTTCCGTATTGCCTTTTTTATGTAACGGAATAACACTGGCTTGTTTCAATTTTGATGGAAAAACTCCCTGAGATATAGATAAGTTAACTATATGGGTAAATGGTTCGTTAAGTACTTCGCCTATTTTTTTAAGTTTTGTATTCGATATTTCGTCACAGCCTGATGAATTACAGTTTTTCATGTTCTTTATTACGTCTATAACCTCATAAGATTGAGCTGGACCAAAGACCAGAGAAACATTGCTGGTTTGTATACTGCTATCTATGAAATAGTAGTCAATTGATTTCGTGATATCATTTGCAGAGGTAAAATGACCAGAAGTGAAAAAATTGTTGAACTCGACGCACAGTTTTCAATCCCAATTTCATTTCCATTTACATTGAGCTCAATGCGCTGATTTGACTTACTTTTCCGACCCGTGGTGATGTTAACTATGTCCCAGATAGTTTTGCCTCTATTATTCGACTCTGATACTTTCTGGTCAAAGTACCTTTTTTTATTTTCGGACAATTTGTTTTGGTATCGTTGATTGACCTCTCTGAACCTTGGTCTGTATTCTGAATATTGTCTACTTAAATCTGCATATAGAGAGACTTCTTCTTTTAACCTTACAAGTTCTGGCGTAATAGCACATTGATAATTTTTATTAACTCTTGGTATTTGTTTCTTCCAAGGAAAAGAATTTTCAAAGTGAAAATGTATAGTTTGCATGAACATTTCAAAAGCTTTCTCACAGTTACCTTCAATCAATATATCAGACCAGTCTTCCCGTGATAAGTAAAAAAGAAATGTGTCAATATTATTATCATTTATAGCTCTCCTGGTACATATTGAGCTTTCTAATTGAATAGATGTACTGAGAGATACAAACTGGGCAAAGTGATCCGACAAATTTGATTTGATCACTTTGAAGTCCTCCACATCGGCATTATGGAGACTATGAGAGTTGAGGATTTTGGAGGAAACAATATGAGAGGAATATTGGGATTGCAATATTTATTCTAGATGTTGAAAAAAATATAAAAACAATATTACTTTGTCGATATTGGTAAATATCATTGAACCATAATTGTGGCAATATGAGTTATTATAATTTGTTGAATATAGTTGGAATGATATTCAACCAATGAGCTATCAAACTTGGAAATACAATATAGTTTATTATCCCCAGAATCGATGTGACTGAAATATTGGGATTGCAATATTTATTCTAGATGTTGAAAACAATATGTAGACAATATTGTATTATTGATATTGTTAAAAATTATTATTAAAATATTGAACTAATATTACATGTGACAATCCACATTCAGAACAGGTTCAACCAATATTCCATCAATATTATTAATATAATATTGTTTTTTGAATATTCACCTATATTGGACCAACATTATTTTTTCATTTACCATATATCATCTGTGTTGGCCCTATATGAAACCAAGATTCAGCCGATATGATATGCTACCTGGTATAGGTAGGAAGAGAGAATTCAGTGGCCATTTGGGAAATTACTAATAACATTACTGATGATTGGTGAATTATTTGATCATTCGGAACTGGGTTGTTTTTATCAGCCGAATGTTTTTTGGTTTCTATAGGTTCCAGTACATTCAATTTCAGACTTTGTGGTTGAATGTGTAGAATTTCTGGATTAGTGTGAAATTGTAAATATTTTCTGTGAGGTGATTGGCGTAGTTTGAATCTTGTGTATTTGATCGGTAACTTCTCAAATTCTCCTCGAATCTCTGGTTGAAACTGCGGCCTGTCTGGCTTGTAGACCCCAGAATTTTTTAATTTGTCTCGTGGTGACTTTGAATTGTTTATAAGACGAATAACAAATTGTATTCATTTATAAATAATTCGAAGTCAGCACGACAAAAATTTAAAAAATCTGGGGTTTACAAGCTCAAGTGTGATGACTGCAATGCCTTATATACAGGCCAGACAGGCCGCCGTTTCAACCAGAGGTTCGAGGAGCATTTGAGACGTTACAGATCACCTCCTAGAAAATATTCACAATTTCACACAAAATCCGAATGGTCTGAAATTGAATATACTGGAATCAATGATATTTATGAGTTTATAAATTAATTTATTCACGAGTACTGTTTCAGGAAGAAGATACTATTGCCACTGTGGGAGGAATTACAAAAATCCAGAGAGTTTGTCCAGGCACAGAGGGGAGTGTGGAATGGAAAAGAAATTCCATTGCCTCAAGTGCAAGTACAGAGCTCATCGAATTGATAATCTGCGTAGACATTTGTTAACTCATTATTTGACGGGTAACGGAAGTACCATAGATGAAGCTGGTTTCAACTCTGAATTGCGATTCATTATAGAGACTGCTAGAGGACGAAGAACGACAATATGAACATTATTTTTCACTGATTGTTTTTTATTTAATTATATTCACGGGCAATATTCTGGTAACACTGGGTTCGTCTCAATTTCAGATATTTTGCTCAATAAAATCACACTTTTTTTCTATATATTTGCATGAAACATGGTAGATGACTAGGAAATGTCAATTGAAAATTGAGGAGAGTTGCAAAAAAATGCTAAATGAAAGTTTATTTAAAAAAATGTAAGTATAAATAAATGAAAATATAAAGAGAAAAGTTATTGGGTATAACCCTCAAATTGTTGTGCAACCGTAGACACGTGTTTCAAGCTTAAGCTCTCATAAAAATAGAAACAAAGGAAGTCAACAACAGGAAGCCAAACACACATGTGTGGTTGGCTTCCTGTTGTTGACTTCCTTTGTTTCTATCTTTACATCCAAGTGTTGTACATCTTTGCACTTGATTTTACCGCCCTGATGAGAGCTTAAGCTCGGAACACGTGTCAACGGTTGCACAACAATTTGAGGGTTATACCCAATAACTTTTCTCTTTATATTTTCATATATAGCCCCTCGATAAATCCATCCTGATATAAATAAATGAATATAAATAACAAATAAATACAATAAAAAATAAGAAACTTCAAGATTGACATATCCTTTAAGTAGGACTCATAGAAAAGAACATGTGCCTTTCTGCCCACAATTATTTTTTATGTAATTGGTGACACACAAGTGTTAACGCCACCTCGTAGTGCTGATTCGATAATTTAATTTATTAATTGAGTAACGCAAAATCATGTTTGACCTTACCTTTTTTCCCTAATTTTCGTAGAGCCGGAGTAGGATGTGATTTCTTCTTGGATTTTCACTGGTGTTCGGATTATTGAGGTCCCTCGTAGAATATATATCAGTTGAATTAGAATGTCCAGCGGGTTTTTCACAAAATATCGGTTATATTCACATGTACACCCTCTCGCGCCTTTTCAAACGAGTTCTCTTTCTTTTTGTCTGGTGACCACCGTCTCGCTCCTAATGGCTTGGAGCATACGCTGTAGGTATAAGGATCGACGTGATTATTATTGACGCGGGAACATACAAATATATTAATTATAATACACGTGATATTTCCGTTGTAACACTTTGATATGAAATGATGTTGAAATAAAGAATAATTACCGTCTAAAATTTGAGACTTCTTCAGGGTCCTAAAATATAAATACAAAGGACCCCGCTCGGTTCTTATGGAAAATGGTTTCTGGCCGAATTGGCTGAAAATTCAGTATAATGTAGTTTATGATGTCCTGATCAAATGTCTCCATGGGCACAACGAGATTTAATCAACAGTTTCTGAGATACAGGGTGTCAAACATGCAGAGGCAGGGTAGGCAGGGCAGTTGTTACTTACCTTTAGAAATTCAATAATGTGGTTATTATTTTGGTAAAAAAGTTAAGGATAATGATTGCAATCTCCGAATACAGGGTTATTGATAATTACATAACGTTTATGAAATTCTTTGAACAAAATCAGTCAAACGCAAAAGCTCGTATGCTCGCAGAATAAGTATTATATCATTTGATTTTGATATTGGGTGATCTGAGGTAACTATTATAAAGGGTGTCTTTTATTTATTCGTATGTTTTAATTCCGTACCTAGTAACACCGTGCGCTTCATATTCGCAGTTTTTGTACAGGGTATGGAATTAAGGCTGGACACCGATGATACATTGATTCGTTGTTATATACAGGGTGATTCATTAAATGTGACGACCGGCTTTATTATCAGCTATAATGAAAATTATCAAAAAAGAGTTAATTAAAATAATAATAGTTTGAAGGTGATTATGTTATATATCAGATTCATTGAGTTCACCAAAACGACAATCATCTAAAATCTGCATATCTTTTTTTTCACATTTCTTTTGAAGTTGCCACTCCTTTTTATTTTCTTCCAGGGTGATAAATCCATATTATTCAACTGACTTAGGAAATAATAATAACGCAATATAATTCTTAGTTGAAAATTTTATACTGCGGAAATTCAGCTCTTTAAGTTTTTACCAGAATGAAAACTTGGGCACTAAACGGTTATCATAAAGATGTTTTATATAGTATTTATTGCGCACACACTGTAACGTTTTTATTCCAAATACTACTATTTTGCCCTCTAAACTGTTTATAACGGAGTTAGCGACGCCTTTATAGGTAGATAATAAAACAATTTCAATCTTATTTTATAAAGCAATTGTCTCTATCCTAAAAAGCTGTTATATTCATCACATTACAAAGCTTTTATATGGCTTGTATATAACTGTTACAAATTTGTTTTTTTACCGCAGAACTTGAAGGTGTTATACAGAGACTATATAATAATTATAAAGCACTTGAAAGACTCAAAACGGTTTTAAATCGGTCTTATAATGCGTTTTAAAACTATTTCAGGTCAAAAGCAAGCTTCAATTTTATAATGCGAGTTGTATAAATATTTATACGAAAATGTTATTAAAAATATTTTTCTGCAAACACAAAAATGTCACAGTCAAACACACTAAGTGTTAAAATACTCCTTAATTCGGCGTTATAAGACACTTATTAAATATGTCAGTTCCATAAAGCAATGATTTTGCTACTTGAGTATTCACCTTCAAACTCAATGTATTCAAATTGAATATGTATACGGATTACACATACAGGGGGATTCACAATTAGAAGACAAATGGAATTTATTTATTATACTACAAGGCCCTGTACACTTATGCTGATTTGAAATATTGGCAATGATCTAAATCTCACTCTCAAAGTTTAAAATAATATGTGGTAGAAGTCCATTTTATATCTCGAAGTGGAGTGGTATGGATATACAAATCAGTAATACGCAAAGTCGTCTCTACAATTTAATATCACCATCCGGTGCAGTAAGATGTTGTTTATTATCATTTTTGTTTTTTGAAAAACTGAAAAAAGGGGGAAGAACGGATATCCGTTCTTCCTCCACATTTAATCTAATAAAAACCATGTTCTGCTCTTAATTTTATTATATAGCACAGCAATTATTTTTCACATATAATTATTATACAACATTTCTTCATCTCCATAATTACTAAATAGCTGATGATGGATCTATGTAGGTCCAAAATATGTACTACTAAGTGACTGTCAACTGATTGACAGCCGTTTTACCATCTCACTGCACCGGATGGTGACATTAAATTGTCATATTCAAAATAATAACATTGAAACTGTTACATCAGCTAATAGGCTCGAGATTACAGAATTGGATCTAGCATTGCTACAAGAGTAAATGTTATACCAGATGGAGCAAATGCCAAAAATGTCTAATAATCCGTGACTCACACGGTATATACCGGCGATTAAGATCTTCATTATCTGTCGAATATGGGGATATATTTTCGAAGGGATTAAATCATGTGCTTACCATTTAGATACTCAAGGATATGTGTTAGAATATTCCATTGGGTAATAATTATTGGATAACAACATTAACCGATCATAAGATGAGAAATCTTGTCATTATTACAAAGATATAGCAAAAAATCTGACGAGAATATACCACGAGAGTAGTTTGAGTGTCAATGAATTTGAATGTTTATACACATATAAATGCTTAATGAATAAGAAAATGCCCTAGATCGATATTAATCCACTTGTAAATCTGGTGCTCAGGAGTGTCGATACTTTCCTCATAAAGCTAATGTCGTATGCATTTTTTGGTATGCAAGCCATCAACCAATAGAATTCGTACATAATCGTGACAACGATGTCTTAACAGACATAGTATGAACTAGTAAAAAATATCTCCCATGTGATAGCTGCATCATCATGCCGTGGACCAGGATCCGTACAATATGCAACAAATAGACATGAGTCGCCATATATTGATTATATTATATCTTCTACTTTATTTTTAATTTGTGTGCATATAAATAAATACATCTGAACATAAAAAAATTTGGGTGACCTTGTATAATAGTGAGCTCAGATCATCCAACATCAAAATCCAATGATATTTATACTTATTCTGTAAGTCTACGAGATTTTGCGTTCGACTGATGTTGTTCAAAAAATTACATAAAAATTATGTAATTATTAATAATCCTGTACCTATACGGAGTCTTAGAACTTTTCATTATAACTCGTGTCGACCATATTAAGATTGCAATCATTATCCTTAACTTTTTGTAACCAAATAATCGCCAACTTATTGATTTTCTAAAGAAAACAACAACCCTGTATGTGCATGTTTGACACACTGTATTTTCAAAATATGTCCATTTCATCTCGCTGTGCCTATGGAGACATTTGATAAGAACATTAGGTATAAACTACATTACCTATACTAAATTTTCAGCGAATTCGACGGGACCCATTTTCCATAAGAACCGTGCGGGGTCCTTATTTGTGACGAAAGTTTGGTGCTCAGTAATGAAGACTATGTAACGTTAACGTTCCTGACTGAAGATGCCCGTTATTCCCTCCTGTGTATACCAATTAAACTAAAATCGATCTGTCTTAATATATGTACATCTTTTAAAAACCCTATATACAAAAATAAGTAAGTGTACAAAAGAAAGCCACACTTGACGTTCTACTATTACATTATTATGTTATTACCTTGATATACATGGTGTCCCACGAAGCTTAGAACAGGGAATATCTCAGAAACCGAAAGTAGTGGAGAATTGTAATTTTGGGGTTCTGAATTACAGCAATTGGTTCAGCTTTTTTGATATTATGTTTTCGGTCACGTGACATCAGATTCAAAATTAATAATGGGATACCATAAATATTTTGTAATTTTTATGTTCCTCCCGATGAAAAAGAACTATCACACTTGTGGTCTGAAACAATGATTTCAAGAAATACAGGTATTTCAATATCCTTTGTCCCACGACGTCTGAAACGAGCAATTGCCAAATTATTTAAGTTTAGGGTCACCCTGTATATTTGGGCAGTCCTATATTTTTGTGATGATTAAAACGAGGCAAAATTATATTAAGCATCCAAATTTTATTGAAAATCGACGTGGGACAAAGGACGTTGAAATACCTGTATTTATTGAATTAATCGTTTTAGACCACAAGTGTGATAGTTCGTTGAAATTGTTTCATCGGGAGAAACATAAAAATGCCAAAATATACAGGGTGTCCCATCAATAATTTTTAATCTGATGTCACGTGACCGAAAACAAAAAGCTCATTGGTTAAGATAATATCAAAAAAATATGCACCAATTGCTTTAATTCAGAACCCCAAAATTAGAATTCTCCACTACTTTCGAGTTCCGAGATATTCCCTGTCCTAAACTTCATAGGACACCCTGTATAAAACAACATTGATATTTAGTGTATACAACACACTCTTATATCTCATAACTTCTCTAAATTTCGTCAATGAGAACGTTTTTTTCTTTGACAAAAAGTATATCTTTCTCTCCAATATGGGGTATGATGGTAAAGAACAAAATAAAAATTTCACCTAACCTATAAAAACAGATTGAGATATTCTTTCTTCAGGTACCCAATCTGCTTGTCTTCCCTCAATCAATTCAATTATATACTTTATAGAGCTAAAAATGCATTATTTTGACGTACAGCACCACTAGTGCTAAATCTATTTCCAGAATTTTTTCACTGTAACAAATATTTTGGAAATGAGTCCTGAACACGAGATATTCGGCATGTGAGGGACAATGCGCTAACGGTGGAACGATTGATGAAATTTCAGAAGAAAATATCTATAAAACATAACCATGCTTTCTGCGGTATTTCAGAGAAGCGAGAGTGCTTGTGGCCGAAGCATCATCGATGAGTCGAACTTTTTTTATGTCAATCCAAAAGTTTCAATAAGGGTTCAAGGGCTGCACTACACATATGGAAACAGTGAAAGCGGTGTGAAGGGTAACATCATCTCCAAAGGTGTTTCCTGTTCACTGGAAGAAAGAGTGTTGGTCCTAAAATTAATCCCTGCGGAACATCAGCATTCCTAAGTACAGAGTATCGTATCAAACTGCGTCAATCATCATGAAGAGAGATCTATTTGTGAGGGAGCTATATACAGGGTGTTAATTAAGTACGTTGACAAACTTTGGGAGGTGATTCTTTGAAGGTTTTCAGGACGAAATGTTCATATAAACATATGTCCCAAACGGCTTGGTTTTCGAGATACAGGGTGATAAAAATACATTTTTTTCAAGATTTTTTAGAGTTAACTTCGACATTTTCTACAATAATCAGTTCAAATTAGGCAAGTACAATCCATTCAATAGTATGCACGATACAAAATAATGCATTTCTCAAATAATTCACAGGGTCCTCCTTTTTTCAGAGTCAAGCTTTGTTCAACCCTTCAGAATTTTTTTTCCGCCGCCACTGACATATTATGAGAAAGGAATAATGAATGTTGTTTCATTTAACATCTTTTTGCTCTCTTGATATTTTTCATTTACTTGTACGGTTCAGGAGTTACAATGAAAATATTAACGCAAACATTTTCCAGTAACGCATAACATAAAGAAATTTGAGAAGCAAATTCTAACAAACTTGAAGGGTGATTCTTTGAAAGGTTTCAAGATGAAAAGTTCATATAAACATGTCCCAAGCGGCTTGGTTTTCGAAGTACAGGGTGATCAAAATACATTTTTTAGGAGTTTTTGGAGTTTACTTCGAAATTTTCGACAATAATCGATCCAAATTAGTTCAAATTGGACAAGTACAATCCATTCAATAGTGCGCATGATATAAAATAATTCATTTCTCGAAGTGTCATTGCCACTCTCCAAAGATTAGCGCGTGACGCAATACGTCATTTTGTTCTCATTACACAAATAGCTATTTTCTGCTCGTGTAGAGAAAATGTAATGTTATGGAGCTCCCATACATTTTTTACCATAACTAAGGTTGAATATGTATTGCACAAAGTTAATTATGGCAAAATAATTTTGGACATAAATTCCCTAGGAATAAAATTAAGTTCAGAAAAGGACCATTATTGAAATTGATATGTCAGAGCAGCTGCTGGAAATGGCCACCGCCAACTTCAATGCATGCGTTTATGCGCCTAACCATAGACTGGCGGACACGCTCAAAAATACCAGGAGTGTTTCTTATAATTCCTTATAACTCCTGTATGCGATTCCTCAGGTCGTCTTCACTTTGAACTGGAGTTCGGTACACTAATGATTTAAGGTGCCTCCAGAGGAAAAAATTAAGTGGATTCATATCGGGTGACCTTGGTGGCCAAAGTTGTGGCCCACCACGCCCAATCCAGCGATCAGAATAATTCTCTTATATGCATAAACCAAATTCCAATTCTTTCCCTCAGTGGGATCTCTTCTAGGAGTCCAGGTAAGATGAATTCAAGAAAATGTCGATAATGGTCACCATTGAGTCTATGAGGCAGAAAATGTGGCCCGATAAGGAAATTCCCTACAATTCCAACCCAAACATTCACAGAAAACGTCTCTTGAAAATGGTTTTCAATCACGGCGTGTGGGTTTTCATCAGCCCACATATGATTGTTGTGAAAATTAATAATGGCTTTACGGGAAAAGCATGCCTCATCGGTGAATAACACTTGAGATAAAAACCATGGATTTTCCAACAATTTATTTCGAATCCAAGTGCAAAAAGTTAATCTCTTTGAAAAATCCCTTGGCAGAAGAGCTTGAACACGCTATATATGATAGGGATAAAGTTGTTGCTCTTTTAAAATTTGCCATACCAATACATGGGTTACGTTAAACTGTGCCGCAATTTGTCTTGTACTGGTGTCTGGATGCTGCTCAATTTCGTTAAGTACAGCTTCTTCTATCTGAACTGTTCTAACTCTCCTGGGTCTTCCTATGAGAACAGCAGACTTCTTGAAAGTACCCGTTTCACGAAGACGGGAGTGAATATTGATGAACATTTGTGTGCTGGGAATATGACGTTGTGAAAATCTTTCTAGATACATTCGTCTGGCGGCACGAGCGTTACCATCAGCCATTCCATACATTAAGTGCATGTCTGCCATTTCTGAATTTGTATATTCAACCATTTTATCCAAAGGAATATTGAATGAATCTGCTTTATAGCTTGCACTAATGAAGAATTAACAATGAGACAGTTTCTCAACTTTCGATAACTGTCAAGTTGTTGATATTTAAATAAATGAATTAATATCAAAGCCCGCTTTGCTATTTTTATGAATTCAAATTGATTACAAAATTTCTGCGTTACTGCAGAAGAAAAAACAAACCGAAATTTCTGATAAAATAATGTAATCCGTACGGAAACAAAAATTTGTTTGATTTAGTTTTTCGGAGTTATGACCAGAGATTCATAAATGAAAATCAAATGTGTAATGATCTGCGACTATTAGATAAACCCTATTAACTATCTTCCATTACAGGATTACCTTTCGGAAGTTTTTTATGTTGAAAAGGAAACGTTCAATTGAAAACTAAAAAATATCTTTTTTTAAAATAACAAAAAATTTGTATGAGTTCTCTATCAAGACTGATGGGTAAAAACATTTTTAATCAAATATCTCAATATGCACATTTTTACCATCAGAATCTTCAGGTTGAAAGTTAAGGTTTTCCCAATATCTGTCAGATCTAGTTTAATATCCAGCGTACCGCAGTGACGGGGAGATAGTAATTTTCTGTTAGATATCACAAAAAGAAATCACATCTTTACAATAACAAGCTTTTATTTAGCTTCACTTGTAACTAACTAACAAACAATTTAATAAAAGTTGAATTTGACCCACTTCTAATACTCCGATTAATTTGAAATTTGGCAGGTTTCCGTAATTCCGGTGACAATGCATTAAAAAAATGTTTGTTAAAAAACAAAATGGCGGCTCCAATATGGCGGACGAGTTTTGTGATTATGATCCGATTCTGTTCAAAATTGGTATGTGATGGTTTTTGGGTTGGAGATTTTCAGTTTCACATAAAAAATAAACTAAAATGTTAAAAATGAAAATTATAAAAAGAAAACATTTTAAAGTTTTTATACAATACACTGAAAAGGAAAAAAATAATTCATTTCATTGTTTGATCTAGGTAATCTTGTACAGAAAGATTTTGATACTCACAGAATAACCTACAAAAAATGAAACAAATAATTTTTTCATTTTCAGTGCATTTGTATAAAAGCTTGTCTTTATATTTTTTATTGTATAATTTTTATTCCTCGTATATTTTTCTAATTCTGAAAAAATATTTCCATCAATTTACAATAATTGAAAATGTTTCATTTTCAAATTTTCTAATGTTATGCCACACTGGAAAATGATTAAATTAATATTTTCATTATAGCCCCTGAACCGTACAAGTAAATGAAAAAATGCAAGATATCAAAAAGATGTTAATTGAAACAACATTGATTATTCCTATCTCATAATATGTCAGTGGCAGCGGAAAAAAAAATTCTGAAGGGTTGAACAAAGCTTTACTCTGAAAAAAGGAGGACCCTGTGAATTATTTAAGAAATGCATTATTTTTTATCGTGCGCCCTATTGAATGGATTGTACTTGCCTAATTTGAACTGATTATTGTCGAAAATGTCGAAGTTAACTCTAAAAAATCTTGAAAAAAATGTATTTTTATCGCCCTGTATCTCGAAAACCAAGCCGTTTGGGACATATGTTTATATGAACTTTTCGTCCTGAAAACCTTCAAAGAATCACCTCCCGAAGTTTGTCAACGTACTTAATTAACACCCTGTATAAGTAGAAGATTGTGGGGGGGGCAATCCATTATGGTTCGGACTTTTTTCGTTTCCTTATACTATATAAAGAAGCATTGTGCTCACGTTTCGTGGCCCTGTTTCATCGTGCCGTCAATTAGGATCAAAATATATGATAATTTTTTGACAAAATGACGAGGAGTGACCATTTTCCACCACATCAGCACCCAAAGAAACAGGAAACATTAAAGGACTCTTGAAGAAACTACCAATAAAATCCTGTATACATAACATTCATTTACTGTTGTCTCATCTAGGTCTGTCAAAATATTTTTTTGTTTTTTCGATTGATATTTCTAATTGTTCTAACATCGATTTTTGTTGTAGGTATTTCAGGATTTGAGTGCTTGAAATGCGGAAATAAATATCATTCGAAAATTTCGTTATATTGCCATAAAAAAAGACATTGTGGAATTAAGAGAAGCTATCCCTGTACTTATGGCCAATGTGAAGGAAATACCAGATTGTACACTTTATATGGACTGAGAAAGCATGTTTCCAGGTGTCATCCACTAGAATACAGAGAAAATTACACAATGTTTCAAGGATCTTGAAAGAATTGGTTAGAATAGAAGGAAGCAATTTGTTACATCGATATTATCGGAAGAGTAATTTTACATAGTTCAATTAGAAAGTTTTCTTTTTAATTTTGGTTTGGTATTGAATCACCTTTCCTGCGATATATCACAATCTTACTTCCAATTCTCTAACTACTGATTTAATTGAGATTAATTAAAAAAATACAATACAATACAAGTTTAAATACATTTCCGATGTTCTAACACTGTTTCATCGTATTGGCAATAAATTGGTATCATATCTCTTTTTTCTTCATTCTTGAAAGCCATCTTTCACCAAAAATTCAATAACAAAATGTCATTGAGTGTAACAAATTGAAAGTCAAATTTAGAAACATCAAAGTCAAATCCTATTATGATAAGAATAATTTTTTTCAATATCTCCAATTTTTCGAAAAAGAATGATATCTTATGAAACATCATTGAAAAAGTAAAATCTGGTTCTATTCAAAACATATAGAATCTAATGTAGCGCCTATGAGAAAAAATAAAGTTGATGATGGTGACCGGCAGACAAAACGTCGGATAGCAAATCTGAAAACACCATTATGTAGCAGGGAAGAAGTGGCAATGTGAAAGTGCAATTTATTTTCAAATCCTTCCAAAATTAAAGCCAGAAAAAATAAAAACCATTTTCCGAAATTTCTGTTTTTCCAGATATATCTGGATATACTCTGAAATTCAGAACTTTCTCAACGGCATATTGTTAGTCAGGTAAATGCGCAACTTTGCCCCAATTTGACCATCTTCGTATCTCTCATAGTTTCCGAGATCCCAATGGTTAGGATCGAATTGCCGTGGTGGCCGTGTGGGTAGAGCGTTCGCCTTTGGAGCGAAGGGTCGAGGGTTCAAAGCCTCGCATGGTCATCGGTCTCGTGCATGGCATCACACGTTAAAAGGTAAGGGCTGCGTCTTCCCTAGCTCACACAAGTCTCTCGAAAGACTTTCGAGGGTTGCGCGTAGGGGTGCAATCGGTTGACGGAAATAACATTTTTAACAATTTCAACAATTTGAAACACCCTGTATAGATTATGATAAGGGGTTGTTTTCGTGACTGTTCAATAATTTATTTACAAATTAGTGGAAAGCTGTCAAATATCAGATATATATTATCGTGATATGAATCATGATATATATCACTTGATTTAAAAGCTAGGGAACTTGTTGGGTAGGCGGCAGCAGGAACACTTATAACACAATATTTCGACAAAGTTTATTGTCATCATCAGAGAAAGCTATAAAGTTATTAAAATAAATATATTGGCCAACCCTGTACACAATATCCATCATTATACTTTTAATTGTTTTTTATAAAACATATTACAATCATATTTCATCCAAACTAATTTTTCACAAGATCTATATTAATAATATAGTTATTATTGTTATTCTCTAAGTGCATTCCAAACGATGATTTTGTTAACACTAAATCAAATAGCTTTTCGTGAAAACAAATAGACAAGATTAGTATATAAAATAAATATAGGTATTTTCAACATTTTGTTGTCATGGCAAAATAATGATTGAAAAAATCTCAAAAACATGTTTTTGTTGTCTATAATCTTTTTTTATATTTTCATTGTTAAAATAATTAATTAAGGATTTAGTTTTTCTTCAAAAATCATGATAGGCATTTCTCAAAAGGACTACAACAAAAAATTATCAACAATTTCATTTTTTATTGAGTGAATAATTTGTTATAAACAAATTATGAGCAACACTATATTTTTTCTGAAATTAGTTAAAATTACAGATCAACTATATGCAGCAAAATACTGAAACGTTTTTTTTTAAATCTTTTGTGACACAAATGGTAAAAGCAACATTTCTTCATATACTAAACTTTGTCTATTTGTTCATAAATAATTTATTAAAAAATTACGTGAAAAAAAAATTTATTGGAAATTTCCCCTTCTTTATGAATGTTTTTTTGAAATTTCTCAATTATTAATAGCTTTTGAATTATTAACGAAGAACAAAATGCCTTATATTTTTCATCTTAATTTGTTAATAACAACTGCAATTTTTGATGTGCTGTAAAATCATTCAAGAACATTTTTCTACACGTCATTCCAAATCTAATGAGCTAGTCTCACTCATATTTTTAGGAGCTTTATGACTAATTACCACCGATTAGAATTAACCAGTTACCTGAAATTAACCAATTTCTCAACTTTTCGTTTCTCATCACAAGAACATAAATTTTCTAGACAAGTCTGGCATCAGTGTATAATCTAACAGAGAATAGCACAAGACCGAACGCCCATGTTCGCCGTACCGTTGTGCTAACTGCTGACGTCACTACGCTTGGCGGGAAGCCTCTATATTGGGAATAGAGATTCACATTGTTTACCGTTGTGAATTGTGAAGTTCCACGTGTTGATGCTAACGATTTTTTACTTTCTGGTGTTTGTGTTCGCTACGATGAAATTCCATTTCAATATTTCGCTATTTTTAGTGACACTTAAAACGTGAAGTGTATGAAATCTTGCTACATGATCATGTCGAAAGGGGGCATTTTTCGTTCATTGGGCCATGTGGTGTGCGAAACACAGTGACAATGACCCTAACCTCTATCAACGAGGGAGACCTATGTTGGCATCATTCGTGGGGGTAACAGGGGCAAGATTGAAATGTCTGATCTGATAAACAAATATCTCTTGTAATCAGGTATGTGGTTAAGAGTTGGCAACTGAATTTGAATTGCAAACCTGAAGTAAACAAATTATTTAATGTCTGTTTTTATTTATGAATGTTGGTACAGAGTGAAAGAAACAATTAATAATTGATAAGCGAAATGTGTCTATCTGTGAATAAATAAGTGAAGCTAGTGAAAGATGTTTGGTTATTTCACATAGCAAATATTTGTTCACCACTTATACAAGGTGTTTAAAAAGACGCAGTGATGCAATAATTTACATATACCTAGCGCTGATTTTCTACAATTGTTTTCTGTTTATGGATTTTGTGTTACTGACGTTACTGTACATGTTTTTGAATTGAGTTGGGCAAAAAGGTTAATGAACGATTTTTCAAATAGTCTTCGGTATTGGTAGGTTCGAATATCTTATAAATGCGAAGGTACATTACAATCTTAATGAATACCTAATGTTGAATTGGATATTTTTTAATTATGATTGTTGTTGAAGAGTGCGTCAAAAAATAATTCAAAGGCATAACATAACAAATTTGAATCAATAAGTGTCAGAAGAGAAGATTTTTGCTTATTTCACACAGCGAAAACTTGTTATTCTACTCATCTATCTCTACAAGGTGTTTACAATAATTTACATGTAAGTCACTGATTTACTTACAATCGTTTCAGGTAGGTACCTACGTAATGAATTTTATGTGACAAAACGGGGTGTTGTAGAATTTAGGTAGGTAAGAAGTTTAATGAAAGATTTTTTGAATTTTTTCTGTATAGGTAGGACTCGAATATCTAAAATTCGAAGATTCCATATAGCAAATATTTGTTTACCACTGATACAAGATGTTTCAAAAGACGCAGTGATGCAATAATTTCCAAATAGCCCTGATTTTCTACAATTGTTTTCTGGTTATGGATTTTGTGTTACTGTACAACTGTTTTTGAATTGAGTTGGCAGAAAGGTTAATGAACTATTTTTCAAAAAGTTTTCTGTATTGGTAGTTCTAGAATATCTTATAAATTCGAAGGTACATTATAATCTTAATGAATACCTTATGTTGAATTGGATAATTTTTGATTATGAATGTTGTTGAAGAGTGCGTCAAAAAATAATTCAAAGGCATAGCATATTTGAATCAATAAGTGTCAGAAGAGAAAGATTTTTGCTTACTTCACACAGCGAAAACTTGTTATTCTACTCATCTATCTCTACAAGGTGTTTACAATAATTTACATGTAAGTCACTGATTTACTTACAATGGTTTCAGGTAGGTACCTACGTAATGAATTTTATGTGACAAAACGGGGTGTTGTAGAATTTAGGTAGGTAAGAAGGTTAATGAAAGATTTTTTGAAATTTTTCTGTATAGGTAGGACTCGAATATCTAAAATTCGAAGGTTCCATATAGCAAATATTTGTTTACCACTCATACAAGATGTTTCAAAAGACGCAGTGATGCAATAATTTCCAAATAGCCCTGATTTTCTACAATTGTTTTCTGGTTATGGATTTTGTGTTACTGCACAACTGTTTTTGAATTGAGTTGGCAGAAAGGTTAATGAACTATTTTTCAAAAAGTTTTCTGTATTGGTAGTTCTAGAATATCTTATAAATTCGAAGGTACATTATAATCTTAATGAATACCTAATGTTGAATTGGATAATTTTTGAAAATGAATGTTGTTGCAGAGTGCGCCAAAAAATAATTCAAAGGTATACTTAACATATTTGAAACAATAAGTGACAGAAGTGAAATATTTTTGCTTATCTCACACAGCAAAAACTTGTTAATCTACTCATCTATCTCTACAAGGTGTTTACAATAATTTACATGTAGGTCACTGATTCACTTACAATCGTTTCAGGTAATGAATTTTATGTGACATTACAGGGTGTTGTTGAATTTAGGTAGGTAGAAAGGTTGATGAAAGATTTTTTGAAATTTTTTCTTATGGGTAGGACTCGAATATCTAAAATTCGAAGGTTCCATACAGCAAATATTTGTTTACCACTTAACAAGGTGTTTCAAAAGACGCTGTGATGCAATAATTTACATATACCTATCGCTGATTTTCTACAATTGTTTTGTGGTTATGGATTTTGTGTAACTGTACAACATTTCTTTGAATTGAGTTGGCAGAAAGGTTAATGAACTATTATTCAAAAAGTTTTCTGTATTGGTAATTCTAGAAAATCTTATAAATTCGAAGGTACATTATAATCTTAATGAATACCTTATGTTGAATTGGATAATTTTTGATTATGAATGTTGTTGAAGAGTGCGTCAAAAAATAATTCAAATGCATAACATATTTGAATCAATAAGTGTCAGAAGTGAAAGCTTTTTGTTTATCTCACGCATCAAAAACTTGTTATTCTAGTTATCTATCTCTCCAAGGTGTTTACGATAATTTACATGTAGGTCACTGATTTACTTACAATCGTTTCAGGTAGGTACCTAGGTAATGAATTTTATGTGACAATACGGGGTGTTGTAGAATTTAGGTAGGTAGGAAGGTTAATGAAAGATTTTTTGAAATTTTTCTGTATAGGTAGGACTCGAATATCTAAAATTCGAAGGGTCCATATAGCAAATTTTTGTTTACCACTCATACAGGGTGTTTCAAAAGACGCAGTGATGCAATAATTTCCGTATAGGTACCTAGCGCTGATTTTCTACAATTGTTTTCTGGTTATGGATTTTGTGTTACTGTACAACTGTTTTTGAATTGAGTTGGCAGAAAGGTTAATGAACGATTTTTCAAGAAGTTTTCTGTATTGGTAGGTCTCGAATATATTATAAATTTGAAAGACATTAGAATCTTAATGAATACCTAAGTTGAATTGGATAATTTTTTAATATGAATGTTGTTGAAGAGTGCGCCAAAAAATAATTCAAAGTTATAACATATTTGAAACAATAAGTGACTGAAGTGAAAGATTTTTGCTTATCTCACACAGCAAAAACTTGTTATTCTACTTATCTATCTCTACAAGGTGTTTACAATAATTTACATTTGTGTCACTGATTTACTTACTTACAATCGTTTCAGGTAGGTACCTAAGTAATGAATTTTACGCGACAATACGGGGTGTTGTAGGATTTAGGTAGGAATGTGAATGAAAGATTTTTTGAAATTTTTCTGTATAGGTAGGACTCGAATATCTACAATTCGAAGGTTCCATATAGGAAATATTTGTTTACCACTTATACAAGGTGTTTCAAAAGACGCAGTGATGCAATAATTTCCATATACCTAGCGCTGATTTTCTACAATTGTTTTGTGGTTATGGATTTTGTGTTACTGTACAACATTTTTTTGAATTGAATTGGGCAGAAACGTTAATGAACGATTTTTCAAAAAGTTTTCTGTAATAGTAGGTCTAAAATATCTTATAAATTCGAAGGTACATTGGAACCTTAATGAATACCTACCTAATGTTGAATTGGATATTTTTAATTATGAATTTGCGCCAAAAAATAATTCAAAGTCATAACATATTTGAATCAATAAGTGACAGAAGTGAAAGATTTTTGCTAATCTCTCGTAACAAAAACTTGTTGATCTACTGATATATCTCTGACTGATTTACTTACAATCGTTTCAGGTAGGTAATGGATTTTATGTGAAATTATGGGGTTTTATTGAATTTACTTAGGTAGGTTAATGAAAGATTTTTTGAAAGTTTTCTGTATAGGTAGGACTCGAATTTCTAAAATTTGAGGGTTCCATAGAATATTCATGGATAACTTTGAATTTTTTATTTGGATGTTTTTGAGTTATGATTGTTGTTGAAGAGTGTTCCAAAAAATAATTCATTGGTACATGTCTACATTTGAATAAATAATTGGCAGACGCGATAGATTTTTGGTTACCATCTCACATAACAAATACTTGTTAACCTACTTATCTATACAAGTTGTTTCACATTTCACAGTGATGCAATAATTGCCATATACCTAGCACTGATTTTCCTACAATCGTTTTCAGGTAGGTAATGGATTTAATACAAGGGGTTTATTGAATGCAAGTGGGTAAAAGGTCAATAAAAGATGTTTTTAAAGTTATGTGCATAGGTAGGATTCGAATATAAAAAATTCGATGGTTACTTAGAATAAGTATTTATGAATATGACAAATGTACCAGGTGTAACTAATTTATTCGACCACGAAAGGCGAGTGTGTAAGTCTACCGGGTGGTTCAGTCCGTTATTCGCAGCAGGGTGATACAGGCAAGTGATACAGGTATACCGGGTGTCCGCAGAAAGTGGCTCATCCCTATAACTACGATGTTTTTGAAGATAATGGAATAAAATTTGAAGGATCTATTTACGATATAAAAATGCATTTTCGACAAGTTTATCAAATTAATACAACCTCCGATTTAACCAGAATTGCCATGAACTTTCGATGTTTGAATGGGACACCCGGATTTTTTTCTCATTTTTTATCTCCGTACGACATACTGAATACAACTGTGTATCCTTGTCACTTTTCGTAATCGAGGGACCACGCACACATCTTATGGGAAAAAGTCTTTCGGTGAAAATGGCTGTATTTTTGATATGTTGTAGCTGCAGTCATCCTGAGTAAAAATCTCCATTGGACCAACTCGATTTTGTGACTAGATTCGGCGCTAGAGGGCGCCAAATCATGAAACTGTGATTTTTGGAGAAATTCAGCTTAATAAAAAAATATCAAAATCTCATTTATGTCCAATATTCTGTGTAACTGAGCATTCCTAAAATTCGCGAGAAATATTTCTCCATAATAGGTACAGAATAAAAAACTCCACTATTTTTTTACAGGGTTGTCAACAACATACTCAATTCTTCAGTGAATGAATTTGCCTATGAGGTTACAAGTTGATTGAGTTCTTCATTGAGGATCAATCAGAAATGATTTGTTGATCTACCAAAATATAATGAAGCTATGAATACAGAGTGTTTGGAATAAGGAATTGTCCATATTATATATACATGTAATTACTCCAAATCACGAATTTTATTATTTTTGAGTAAATTCAGATGAATGAAAAATATTTACATATTATTTGTAATCGATAGTCAACTGTTGTTCAACTGAGCGTTACTAAGATCGTGAATGATTCTTCTTTAAAACAAAAAAAAGATTTTCTACACGGTAGTTTTCGAAATAATCAATTTATAGGTGAAAGAATTCGCCTTCGCGAAATGATTAAATAATTTATTATTGGTAATCTATCAGAATAGGAGTTGATTTCTCAAAACAAAATGCAAATGAAAAAATATAGTGTTTCACACAAGGAGGGCTCCATTCATTTTGAATAAGTAGTTACTCTTCTCGAGGATTCAATCATGACTTCGTCCTCAACAGAGAGCCGAAGTCATCTCCTATTAACCTACCTACGTCGTAATACCTAAAGGTTCGGTTATACAGGGGGCCAAATAATCAATTTTGTTGTTTCGTAGGATTTAGCAAGCTATAAAATATGAAATATGTTGTGAGTAACTCAAAGAAACATATCTGATGTTTTGAGGATATTGAGTTTTTTTTTGTTCGACTATATGTTTGAACTGAATGAACTGAGTTTACCCATATGAATTCAATCATAGGCACGGAGTTATTAAACTAGCCCTCGATTAAAAAACCCAGAGGAACGTATATTGTTCATAATTTTAGCATGGCACAAATATTTTTGCTTAAATTCTATTCATTAAGTATTTACGAAGATTTTGTTTTTGTCAGCAATAACTTGACAACGCCCCAAAATTGCCGAAAAAACGTTTTGCTCAGTTCAATAGTGAGAAAAATTATGCTTTATGTTGCCCCGCTTAAAAGAAACACTCTGTATATTTAGAAATATTTTTATAACAACCAACAAAGTAAACTGTATAAATTTCATTTAAGACATTTTTTCATACTCATGATAGGTGAGATACTGTACTTTCCCACACTAATGGGCCACCTTGTATAAAAAATTAACCCTTTCTTATTCCAAACACTCTGTATTCATGGCTTCATTATATTTTGATCGATCAACAAACCATTCTGATTGATCGGTAATGATAAACTCAATCAACTTACAACCTCGTAGGCGAATTCATTCACTGAAGAGTTGAGTGTGTTGTTGACTATACCCTGTAAAAAACAGTAGCGTTTTTTATTCTGTATTATGGAAAAGTATTTCTAACGAATTTTAGGAATGTCCAGTCGCACACGATATTGAATATAAATGAGATAATGATATTTTTTATTCAGCTGAATTTCTCCAAAAAGCACAATATTAATGATTTTGCTACCCTCTTGCGCCGAATCTAGTCATACAATCGATTTGGGCCAATGGAGACTTTTACTCAGGATCACTGCAGCTACAACATATCAAACGAAGTGTGCGTGGTCCTTCATTTTTCAATATGAAATTTATTTTTTATTCCATATGGCTATGGATAATTTCGAATAACTAATTTTATTTGTGAAATTTTGTTAAAGATACAACTCTACTGTTTTCGCTCAAAATGTATCTGCTTTATTTTAAAAAAGGTCTAACGCAATTTTTTATTTCTTTGACGGAAGTGTGATTAAAACCTATTACTTTGTGTGCGGAATCAAATTAATCGTGATGAATATTTTTTCATAACATGATGAGCCACCATGATGCCATTTGAAGAAAATCAGTAACTTCAATTTGAAAATTAGATTTAATAAAGCACATACATCTTGACCAAAAACAGTGAAGTTGTATTTTTCTCAAAATTTCAGAGGTGAAATTATCGATTTGAACATATCCAAAGTACTCTAGATAAAAAAATAAATTTAAAAATAAAAATAAATGAACACAAAATAAAAAAATGCCTAATTGGTTTAAAAAATTGACAAGTGATGCGTGGTTGTATTGTTAGTGAAAATATACTGGGTGCCCTATTTAAAAATCGGAAGTTTCTTGCACTACCGGTGAAACCTGAAATTGCATGAATGTTTGCAGATCCTCCAAATTTCATTCCATTTTCTTTAGAAACAAATAAGTAACAGGGGCGAGCCACTTTCCGCGGACACTCGGTATATCATATTATATTTATATAAATATCATGATATTTTCAAATCTGATTCGCTGCACTGTAACTGCAGTATTTGCCGATACTCTTCGAGGGTTTTAGGAAAATATACCGTCTTAAAAAAATTACTTACGCTCTTTTATACTTGAATGGTGTATCAACAGGAAAATAGAAGTTGATTGAAAAAGACGTTCTTTGAGATAGGGTTAGAGAAAAAAGTTCAACTGCGTAAAATCTAGCGACCTAGCAGGCCCTTTTTCCCTGAATAATTGGAATCGTTCTTTCAGTCAACCATTCCAAACCTGTATTAGGTAAGTTATGGTTTTCTCTTCAACAGGCTCGGCATAGGCTTGAAGAATGATCTTATAAATGTAAGAAGCTGATTCTGATTCTTGTGTAACATTCCTTGTGTTTACCCAGGTATTGATACTAACGATTTTTCACTCTCAAGTGTTTGTATTTGATACGTTGGAGACCTGATGTCAATATTTCGCAGTTTTTAGCGACAACTATATAATGTGTATGAAATCTTTCTACATAGGTAAGTATGTACGTTCATGTAGAGTGGTGGCCTTTTTTGTTCATGTTGCTATATGATTGGTTGTATTATTGATATTATATGTATTGAAACCATACAGAAAACAAGGTTGAAATTAAATGAAAGAAAATGACTGCACAAACATATTTTCTACAATATTTATGAATACTTCGACACATCATTTCTATATAACAAATTTGTACTTTTTATTTTTATCCCTTGTTCTTATATATCAATCTGCATAAAAACTACTATTACTTACTATCAAATATCAATTGTATCAAACGAAACTGTATAGATCCTCATTCTGTCTTCACCTTCTCAAAGTACATCCTCCCCAAGCCTAGGCTAAGAACACAATGTGCAATTTTCTTATCATTTACTTTTTCATATCATGTTGCATAACTCATATTGTGATTCTGTTGGAAATATAATACAAAAAACTTCAATTATACAGTCCAAAGCTCTATAATTACTTACCCGAAATAATTGAAAATATTATACCCTCCTTAACATTAAAAAGTAACTGAAAAAATGCAATTTTGTCTCAAATACGTGAATGCCGTCTCGAAACAATAAAACTACGTTAAAAATATTGATTATAAGTGTATTTGTCTTCTGTATTCACAACACAGTACAGTAGTGTCTTGATAATCCAGATCAATTAAAACCAGACCAATCCGGATTATCAAATTATTCGGATTATTAAGACATTTTGAAGTACACTATCAAATGATGTAAAAATAAATAGCATACTGTATTCAAGCAAAGAAAGCAGTCTAACGGTAACATGTCATTGGGGTACGGCATACTCTGTGGCCTACTGTGAATTAGAAGTTATGGGTAAATTTTGAGACTTAAAATTTTGTGTTTGCATTCAATAGTAGTAGAGCCCGTACTGAATGATGCTCCATACTGCGTACTGAATGATGCTGTTGTAGTCTTGTAATAGTTGTAATACATAACTACCTATACACTTGAACGCGACATCACTGTATGATACAAATCAGCCGGAACAAAACTTGTTTTGTGATAAATAATCACGAACGAAAGTCCTATAACATGCGAAAGTATTGGAATTTTGTAGCCAGCTGTTTATTATATTCTTGAATAGCCCTTTCTGACTCTTTCCGTCAAGAAGAGGTATTGTTCAATATATTTTTTTTAATTTCACATCATTAATTCCAAATAGTATTTTCTCCTTTCCCAAAAAAGTATTTTCTCCTTTACCACAAATGTATTTTCACTCCGATAACCAAGTTAGCTTCATCACTAGAAATACTCAACTTTTTTAGTATTCCTACTGACCAAGATAATTTGGTTTTCGAAATGCGCATCTAGGAGTGAAAATACTTGTGTGCTAAAGGGGAAAATACTATTTGTTCTCATTGAATACACCACAGGCTTCCAGTATCCCGTTTTTGATGAGTTTATCGATATCATCCCTTCCTTTTAACTCTCCTTGTGCAAATTTGAGATAAACTACCTACCACCAATTAGATAACAGTTGACTAAGTAATTTAATATTTTAAAATGAATTTCACTCACTCCAAGCGGGTATCACAAAACAAATTTTTTTTTACATCCTAATTTTCAGATCTCGTGTATTGTCCCACTTTCTCCTAAAGTTCCCATAGTAAGCACAATATACTCCACAACCATAGGTAAAGAGAATTACTACAACGCCAGCGGTGCTGTGTTGCCATGTTTATTTCAAACTTTCCTTCGATTCTGTACCAATTGTATGGAAATAATGTCTTGGCAAATATACCTCATTATTTGATATTCAATAATTATAATATCTGAAAAGATATCATATAAGTTAGATATATTATGGGTATTCAGAATAGTCTAAGATCGACTATTCTGAATTCTGTCGACCTTCACCCACCTGACAACTGGATGATTAGGGTATGATAAAAGTGTTGACAAAAAGAAGTATACATTTTTTACCATTTTTTACTGAAAAAATCGTGTTTGAAATCGTCAATTTTCAAGATTCAAAAGGTCATTACTCGAAAAGTATAAGAGACCACCACGAAATTCTTCCGGATTCGTATTCAGGAGGTAAAACACCAAGACTGATTATAAGAACATCTAAAGTCAATCATAAAAAATTATAAATGTAATAACTTCAATAGAGAAAAATAAGTAAAAATTCGTCAATTTTTTTTAACGTTGGGTGAATTGAAACATAGTGTACCTTGAAAAAATATCTATCATTTCGCACCCACATACACAAATGAAAAATATGACTTGTTTGTTTTTAAAACGTATCTTCGCCAGATGCCCAACGATGTTCATCCTATACCAACATGAACTGTGAATGAGGATTGGTCGGAATGCCGGTAGGTGCGCATGGCGACAGCGTCACGGAAAATTACATTAAAACAAAAGAGAATTCACACATTACCTGGAATATTCTGTAAATTGGCGTCATTCCGCTGTAACAATACGTCGTTTTACTAATTATTACATTCATATAGTCATCATGTGAACCAGCGGAAATTACATGTAATTAAGCATTGAATTACATGCTCACTGTAAAACACGGGAAAAATGGAGGACATTTACCAAATTTTACATTAAAATTTTTAATTACTTCTGGAATCAAGTTATAATACTAGGAGGAGTATGTATATTTTCCATTTTGGAATGTATTTTTCCATCCACTTTTTACTGTGTAGTTATAGTAATAATGCCATTGATATAAAAAATCAAAATCAGTAAAAAAATTTGTTTATTATTGATGGAATAGCTAGTGAACCTCTCATTGTCTTTCTTGCTTTGTACCCATCCCACTATATTTCTCAAGGATAATGAATTTTACATTTTGAAAATCTGTATTTTGTTTTGATATTATTGTAGTTTCTGCGTTGCATTGTGTGCCTTTTTTGTTCCATTGACTGGTGTTTGTAAGTAGGTTTGGCATGCTGTTAACCACATAAGTAATTGATGTGTATTTCATTTCAGGAAAAAAAGTGTTCGTCTGTGATAGATGCTATAAAACGTACCGATCAAGAAGAGCAATTTCTGTTCATCGGAAATTTTCGTGTGGAAGCGAAAAAACATTTTTCTGCAAATTTTGTACCGCTTCGTATTTTTATAATCATCATTTAAAAAGACATATTATACAGCATCATTCCGAAATGACCATTGCTAGTTGTTGAGTTCATGGTCATCCGTTTTATTTGATTTAGTACAGACAGAGCATCCAAAGCATCAAAGCCTTGGTCTTTGGCTACTTTTTCAAAATTTGAGTTTGTTATTCTGTAGATTTCTGTAACTTAAATACAGATCAACCTTCCAGAAGCTCAATTTGTTTTTGAAACAGTGTCCAAAGCTTCTGAGCTGTATTAAATCAACACTTTATTCCATTTGATTGAAAATACTCTATTATCCTCATTCCGAATTGTGAACGGGGTTGTTAACTTTTACCAAATGTTTAAATTATTGAAAAATCTTCATCTATCAAAATTTAATCCAAAATCGAGTATACAATATATCTCAATGATAGGGTTTGTTCATCTTCCTCATGAAAACACAAATCGAAGTGTATCGAACGAATTTGATAAATTTTATTTCTTGATAATAAATAATATAATAATAATAAAGGGCCTTTATTAATCACAAGAAGTACAATAAAATAGTGACGTTTCAGCTCAATGCTGTTTCTCAACTTTAACGTAAAAAATACGTCAAAAAACAATAAATCAATAATGGACAATCTGAAAACGGTATCAAAAAAGAGTAGTTGAAGTGAACTAAAGTGAAATATCCAGAGAAAACATTGATAATTTTATGATGATACTTATGACACTTATATAATGTAGATCAGAGACATGGTTAATCAAAGGGTGGAAGGTGAGGTATGTTCCAACCTAGATTTGAAGTTCAGAATTGTACAGTCCCTGAAATCACATGTTGTAGTGCTTATCTGTGAAATAAATGGAATTTCTTGAAGTTTTCAATTGACTTGATGAAAATCCGTGTTAATATCTATAATGTAACTATACTCAACTGAAATTATTTTTACTAAAGAGGCATACGAAACCACGACAATTGTTTTGCAGTACAAGTATCTCTAAAGGGGTAATTTCACCTAAAAATATTAGGAATGTGATTTGATATTCTACAATTGTTATTGGATTTTGTTATTATATTTGGACTTGCATTCAAAAAATTTGTATTTGCTTAATCCAAGATACTTTTTTTCACGATCAAATGATTGAAAATATTTTTTTTCATTGAACTATTTTTTTGTTATAATATTTATCAAACCCCAGGTGGCATTTCCTTTAGTTTCAGCTATCTTTATTATTTCCAAACTATTCAGAACTCTTGCTTCTTTATTGACCTCTTTACTATATTTTTTATAGTATTTCTTGGTTACTAGACCTCTACTGAGTTTTTCAAATAAAATTCGTTTATATTTGCATGAAACTTTGATACCAGCCGTTATCCAGGACTTCGAACTTTGTTTATTGGGAGAAATACTAATTTTTTGGCATGATTCTGTACATTAACCGAAGAATAATATTTAGAAACAAGCAATATGCCCCATTGGCATCAACATTTTTGCGAACTTTGTACCAGTTTTCTGACTGTAGCTCATCTCTGAAATGTTTCAATTTCACTTTGGAACATATTCTTTAAGTTTCATCAGTAATTGTAGTAATTGTTTCCGTAGAGGACAATTTTATAATCACTAAAATTTGTAAGTAACTCCTGAAAAATATTTTCAAAACTTTGTACGAAAATATCTATTCTACCCAAATTCGAACGGGAAAAACATTTATATTAATAAATATAATTTTTCTACATTGTACACGAGAGTATTCAATATGGCCTTCTATACACCTTTCACTAGAAACATTTACATTTTCAAAATTGTCTTTTCTTAAGAATGACGACAAGAATTTGTATAAAAAAACACAGTTCTTGGGGAGATCGTTAGTAACGAACAGTCGTTGCCGACCGTTGATGAACCCTTTACTCCCATATACACCAACTACGTAGGCTTATTATGGCAAGTACCTGTCAGAAAACAACTGCTCCCCTGGCTAAGACCACGACGGGTATTGAATTAAATCTAACAAATACTTGTGCAACGTTCCTCAAAGCATCAGAGGACGCAATTGCAAGTGCCCTCTGTGACCAACCAGCAGAATTATGTTTTGATTTGGACAGGGTGATCACCTGCAGACTAGTTTCGAGGCAACATCTCATCGGTCGGCAACGACTGTTCGTTACTAAACGATCTCCCAAAGAACTCTGTTTTCTTCGCATAAATCTCTCAACCCGGAGATGCGGAGTGTTCTCCCTCTGCTCGCTAGGTGGAGCGGTCTAGAAACCGCTACATCGCGTGAACCAGAGTTGACCAAGTAGCGGAGTGTGTAATGGTTTGGACGGGGAACAGATGGCTTCAGTGCTGTCTGTGTTGACCTACCCTTGCACTGATGAGAGGCAACAACCTTGAAGGTAGTCTGCAGGTGGTCACCCTGTCCAAATCAAAACATAATTCTGCTGGTTGGTCACAGAGGTCACTTGCAATTGCGTCCTCTGATGCTTTGAGGAACGTTGCACAAGTATCTGTTAGATTTAATTCAATACCCGTCGTGGTCTTAGCCAGGGGTGTAGTTGTTTTCTGACAGGTACTTGTCATAATAAGCCTACGTAGTAGGTGTATATTGGAGTGAAGGGTTCATCATCGGTCGGCAACGACTGTTCGTTAATCATTTATAATAATAATAATAATAATAATAATCGTCTTTATTATTTTCAAATAAATATACAAAAATAATGATAAGTAGCCTAAATGTTATTGAAAATAAAGGGCGAAGTTTATTTTTGATGAGTGTTAGACACCATAAAAAATATTCTTATATATTCTTATATCCTATCATTTTAGTCATTTCTTCCCCATGTGGCTTAATCTTGTGTTCAGAGAAGAGAAGCATAGTATTTTCTGTTTTATTTGCATGGTATTAACAAAAAGCTTCTTTTTTTATACATTGTATGTTTTGATGAAGAATGACTAATGTGCTTCCTTCTTCCTTATCCCAAATCATATTTACCTGTCCGTCCTCTACCTTGTCAGAAATGGAATTTTGAAATGAACTTCGTAACAATAATAATTCATGCAAATGAAGTATGAAATCTTCTTGAATAAAGAAAAGCAGTGATAAGTGATAATGCACATTTTTCAGGAATATATAAATACGTAATTGTAGAATGGAGAACACAATAAAGTTGTAAAACGAGTTATCTAATTGGTGATATATTAAAATTAACACAAAAAAAAATTACAAGTTAGCATCATAATCATGAAGACAAGTATATGATAAAATGTTCATTTGAAAAGTTTAATAAAATGTATATAAACACATTGTATATAATAATATGTCTTAAATAGTCTACAGGTATCAGTGACCTTGCGCCACAGGCAATATAACTACTAACAAATTTTGTAACTAACGAAAATAATTCTGTATATACAACACTTAGAAGTTTCACATAGTGTATTGTATTTTTTCATCAAATTTTCAGGAGCTACAGCACCATTGAGGAGGCCAAAGGGAAGAGGTACTTACATGTGCTATTGTGGGCGAACCTATTACGAGAAGAAGAATCTCATGAGGCACCAAAAGCTGAAATGTGACATAAAGTTCGAAGAATTCACAATCATTCAATGATTTGGAAATAATTGCAGCTCTCGAAAAACAATTCTGAAGAAATTTAAGTGCCTTGTACTTTTCACATATGTTTTTTAAAACTATGGGCGTCAGTAGGAACAGGCACAATAATAATTATTAATTAATTCATACAAACCACCTAAATTTCAATTGTGTATCTTCTGTATATTGTTGTGTCTATTTCTGTTGTCACCTGGTATACACAAAAACTAATGTTATTTATATTGACTTAAAATTAGTATTTTAAAATATATTTGGGTATAGAAGGTATAAGACTGGTAGATCGGGTACAACTTTTACAAGTACTATTAATCCAATAATTATATATGAACACTTTCATTCATGTTGTATTGGTGTGCGTATACAGGGTATCCCATTTTATATGGAACAACACCTCGAATATATCTGAAAAAACATGCCAACGACAAATATGCACGAACAAGATGATTGTTGATTGTTGAACGACTTTCCAACAAGCAGTAATGATCAACAGTACCTTGTACTATCAAGCATGGAGTTCCACAAGGATCTGTTTTGGGGTCTCTCTTATTTGTCATCTATGTGAATGACTTGTGTACCTATATGATGCCGTATGAATCGGGTCTCTTTGCGGACGACACCACTTATATTCTATCAGATAATAATAATGACAAGTTACAGTTTTATTTCGACAAGATTACTAATAGTGCTAATGAGTGGTTTTCATCTAATAAGCTGAAACTGAATGGTGAAAAGACTCAAAACATCTAGATTTCTGCTAATAATCAAGTTATCTTCAATTGTGAAACTGAAAACTCGCGGGTTATCCATTTAATCTTCCCCACTAACGCAAAAATACTAACACTTTCATTCATGTTGTATTGGTGTGCGTATACAGGGTATCCCATTTTATATGGAACAACACCTCGAATATATCTGAAAAAACATGCCAACGACAAATATGCACGAACAAGATGATTGTTGATTGTTGAACGACTTTCCAACAAGCAGTAATGATCAACAGTACCTTGTACTATCAAGCATGGAGTTCCACAAGGATCTGTTTTGGGGTCTCTCTTATTTGTCATCTATGTGAATGACTTGTGTACCTATATGATGCCGTATGAATCGGGTCTCTTTGCGGACGACACCACTTATATTCTATCAGATAATAATAATGACAAGTTACAGTTTTATTTCGACAAGATTACTAATAGTGCTAATGAGTGGTTTTCATCTAATAAGCTGAAACTGAATGGTGAAAAGACTCAAAACATCTAGATTTCTGCTAATAATCAAGTTATCTTCAATTGTGAAACTGAAAACTCGCGGGTTATCCATTTAATCTTCCCCACTAACGCAAATATACTAAAATCACATATTTTTCACTGTTTCACTCCCATATTAGTTATGGGGAAATTCATGTTACACCATTCAGATAGTTAGAATGCAAAAGAAAGCTGTGTGAGTTCTGGCTAATATTGGGTACAAGGATAGCTGTCAAGAGAAGTTCAAAAAACTTCAACTCTATTTCTATATTATGTTTTGTTTGAAAAACATGAAAAGCAATCAACCTTGACAAAACAATCTCAAATTCACGAACATAATACACGAAACTCTCACCACATACGTTTCAAATGATTTCATCTTCACTTGTGCAGAAAAAAATCTATAGATTTTTCTCTATTAAGGGCCGGTCTTTTCAGTTTCAGTTAAACTCCAGATTAATTAACTGATGGTTAGAATGTGATCCTTCAAACGTCATTCACTATCTTAACTATGAGTTAGTTATCTGGAGTTTAACTGGAACTGAAATGACTGGCCCTTAATATCCAACCTCAAGATTCCAAAGAGCTCAGTCTGAACACTTTCAAGACAAAATTGAAAAAATATTTGTTTGGGCAATGCTTCTATTCTGTCGATGAATTCAGAATTCATTTTTGTACTAATAAACATCTCTCTCTCTCTCTCTTTCGTTTATTGGCCGTTACTTCCAGTGAGGTGTAATTGGCCAGCTCTCCTCCCATAGGTAAACGGGAATCCGTCCCGTCCCGGCCTGGTTACCGGCGTAATTACCGGGAGCTTCGTCCGAAGGATGGAAAAGGTCTTGCTCGAAGCAATTTCTCCACCCACAAAAAATTTTACTGTTTTTTATGATTTTTTCAATGCACGTGTTACCACGACATGTGGTATTACGGCGAACTTCACAAACACTTAATAAACATTTTTCAATGCACGTACTGATTCAATGACGCCAGACATCACAACACATACTACTTTTCAAAAAATATTCAAACTTAAAACTCTATAACCAGACTTCCAGCACGAGGCCGCCATCCGACCTCTACCGCTGCCGGAAGTCGAATCTAATAAACATCTCATTATTTCTCTTTGATTTAAGAGGTTAATATATTCATATCATTAAACGACTTTTCTGTGTCTGTGATTGATGTTGTTTATTTGTTAGTCTTCTACAGTTTTTCTTCTGTTGTTTTTACTGTTTTTACAGTTTTTACACTATTAACGTTACTTTTAGAAGTAAATCAAGCATGACTTGCTACAAATTTTATATTTTGTAACTTATTTAAATAAAAAATAAAATATTCAATAGGAAGTGTCAATAAGTAATTGAGTAGGTACTGAACCTAAGCCGCAAAGAACTCCGACTCTTGGCCACTGCGTCCTCAGGAGGCATCTGGCTCTCATCAGAGTTGAGGCAGACCCATTATGCGCAGAATGTGGTGAGGAGGAGCACTTCTTCCACTTTATTTTATTTTATTTATTTTTCAATAATATCAATAATACACCCAGCAGGCTGATGCCCATTTACAGGTGTATATAATTTGAATACTATTGATAAATTGTAGTATTGCTACATATAAATATAAGGCTAAGATATTAGGAAAATGACCCTGACCGTACATAACTAATTCTGCAAGACACTAGCGAGTTGACGTTTAATTTCAGATAAAGAGAGAAAGAAGATATCGATACGTTGCAGGTTGTTATAATTACGACACATGGTTGTGAGGGGACAGTGAAAATGATGCTGAGATTTAGGTACTGCTATGTGGAACGTTATATTAGATCGTGATACGTATCGAGGTACATTGAAATCAATCAGAGAAAGTAAGGATGGTGAATCAATATTATTATGAATTATTTTGTATATAAAAGTTAAGTCAGTTTTTTAAGAGAAACTAAATTGAATTCACTCAGTAATGAATCATAGTCATAGTGCCTCTGAGGGTAAATGCCATGTTTTTTTGTAAAAGGCAAATTTGAGAAACTTTCTTTGCACATATTAAATAGCCTCCCACATACAGTAACTCAATTTACTCCTCACCAATGACACATAAACACAACGCAAAGCATCAATTGAATTGAATGCTCCACAAGAACGGATCAAGAGTCCTAATGATTTCATAGCTTTGCTTATAGTATTCTCTATATGATTGCTAAAGCTCAACTTCTGGTCAAAGAGTACTCCTAAATCTCTAAATAATAATCGAATAAAATTGTGGTTGGTTTTCGTGTGAAAGTCATACTTTTACATTTATTAGTGTTTAAGGAGAGTTTATATTCAGTACACCAATCATTAAGTGGCACAAGATCCAGTTTTACCAGTTCACAATCTTTGATCGATTTAATTTCTCGGAAGATTTTCATGTCATCAGCGAAAAGTAGTTTATTACATTTCTGTGCGAATGTGGTAGTTATGGCAGGCTCTGACCAAACGTTTTCGTAGCTGCCACTATTAAGGAGTAGAAATTGCACCAATTGCAATGGAAGGACATAAGAAGATAAAAGAGTTTTGAGCAGGTATCCGCCATGAGATGAGTGAAGATGCCGGGCATTGCGAAAGGGCCCACTGAGCCCTGTTCGCAGACACTTGCGTCCCCCACCCATTACCATTACCAATTGAGTAGATACTTTTCTTCAGTTCCCTACGTCTGACATATAGCTGCCATTTAGTTTCTCCGACATATGACTTACAACATTTACAAGGAACGTGATGAATTCAATTTTAAGAATCACTATCAGCAATAGGTGGTTTTGTTTTCCTGAGGTGAAAAACAAAAGCTTGGTTTCAAATAAGTATTAGGTTACTGAAAAGATTATTCCACTCTTCTCAAGATATTCACGTAATCTGACCAATCACAAATCAAAGATTATCGCGAAAACACCAGCTGTCTCTCAATTCTGATTGGTCTGGTATTTTCAACGATGTAACCATAGATGACAAAGCAAAGTTTGAAATTTTGACAGATCATAATCGTAGGCGAAAACGTCAAAATGAGTCGCATCGTAACTGTATAATAAGTTATTGATAGTTATAATACATTTTTTGTGATTATAGTTGATTGATTATGGTTATGATGAATTGATAGTTCATGTTTATAATGAAGTATTATTAGTGCTTCGTGAAATAGTCTAATAAAATTCCACTCGTGATTGAATTTATCTCATATGTCTGTCTTTTATTTCTGAACTCAACTGAATTATATCGAGAGAACACCACTCGTCCTGTGCTCGTGGTGTTTTCTCTATACAATTCAGTTTCGTTCAGAAATGAATCGACAGACTTATTGCAGAAATGCAATCACTTATGGTATTACTACTGATAAGATTTTCAAAATGAGAGGGAAAATCTACACATTCCTAGTTCGAACACGTTTCTCCTTCGATTATAAAATCGACCTCTAGTGAAAATTCTTTATTGTTTATCAGTGATTGCAGAAATATTCGGGGTGTTGCTTTTCAACAGGGACATTCTGTTTTTATCAAGAGTTCATCCAAACTCAGATTATAACATTGAATGAGACAGTTATATGCGTAGTTTTCAAGCAACTGAACTGAGTTTCGTTCAACCAAGTTTGTACAAATATTACCCTCCATTTTTGTTGTGAATATATTGAATTATGTACTTATAGGTATCGTTTTTATCATTTGAAAAATTATTTATACTTATCTCACTCAGTTGATTTGATTTACATACTTTTCATTCTTATTTATTCAACTGAAAAGTGATACTTGGTATGCACTCATTACGATTATGGGTATCTAGGCATTACTTTGAATAGCCTGATTTCATTTTTCAATTGTCCGTTCTGCAGCAAAACAGAAATAATAAGTACAAATCATTGTTATTGGATTTTATATTTTTATTACTTTACATAATAATATTGCAATGTAATTTATTATAATTAGAATATATTGTTATTTTACATACATTTAGTGCCTTATTGCGATACCTTTTTGACAATCGTTGCAATTATTGATGAAAATGGGTAGGTATCAATTCTTAAAAATTTTCAAGATTTAACTCAGGGTAAGTCACAGATATATTTCCGAACTTTTCAAGAGAAACAAAATTATTTGCATTTTGTTTATGTCCCACCATACAATGTAGAATGGAACTGAATATATTTTTACGTGTTCTATCGGAGGTAAAAACGGACCCAGGCCATCGTTAAATTTCCATGAGAAAATATTGATACTACTTGGCGGAAGACCTTCAATCTAATAGTGAAAAATTAAAAATAAGTACTCAATTTAGTCTTCCGCTTCAACCTTTACTAGGTATACTCGTAGGCAAGTCTCCAACAGAAAACAACTACTGCCGTCTACGACCGTTGAATTATATCTGTCAAATTCTAAGCAAAGTTTTCTTCAGGAACTACTTTGCAGAGTAAGTAGGTACTCTTTAAATACCAGAGCTGGAATTCTTTTACGATTTAACTGGAGAATCACTTCCTTACCTGTTTCATGGTTCTTGCCACTTATCATCGAAGGCTAGTTCTTCCAATTGAATCTAACAACAACCTCAGCTTTTGTTGGGAATTCCTAAGAGAAACAAACACTAACGCCATCTCGAGGTTACAGAGAGCACTATGACTTTGAAAGTTAATTTCCCATCGATGCGGTTTGGGGTCATTTGTTCAGTTCTTCTTGAAAAAAAAATTTGAGGTGTAGACTTGAAAGAATTTTCCGATCTATCTTGTTTTAAGACATTTAAAAATGGTAAACGAAGCAAGATATTGAAAAAGTGTATATGACTGTTTAGGTGTTCTCAAACAGATCTACAAAGAGTTCTTTTGAAATTTTTTCCACATCTTGAAAACAAAAATTAAGGTTTGGACAAAGCCCCACTTTTTTCACTTAATTGTTTAAACGTTTTGCAATTCATTTCGGCCCCTTTTGAGACCTTTCCTTAAACTTTCTACATGACATTACGAATCGAATGACACCATGATCATAATTTTCGGTGACTATACAGTTTTTTTTTTTTTAATTTGACTAGACTAAAAAGTTTTTTCGTTTCGCAATTTAATGAAAAAGTTATTTGAAAGAGGAAGTTATTAGTGAATTATGGTTAAATATTGTTGAAATAGTATTTTTTTTAGTGTGCTGAAAAGTGGGTCAAAATTAATGATGAAATGACTTATCTTTTTTAAAACAAGTGCTTATCATGAATTGCTCTAGAACAAATTATTTGCTACAACATTTGATACAAAAAATTAGGTTTCTTCTGAACCAATTTCAATTTAAATTATTTGCTATAGATTTTATTGAAACGAGTCTCGAACAATGAAGAAGAAAAATTATAAAGATTTGTGTATTTTCATTTTCATGTAAACTGTAGTTTGCGCATTTTGATTTCTTGTTGTGATTGTAGATTTGCTGAGGAGATTTGGCTGCCAAAAATGCACCAAAACTTACAAACATCAGTCTTCCCTCCACCACCACATCAATTACGAATGTGGAGTGGCTCCAAAATTCACATGCAGCTTATGCGGATATGTTGGTAAAAGGAAGCATCATTTGAAAAGTCATTACAAGTACAGTCACAAGATAGACTGTATATAGATTGTAACCATCGATGTTTTACGACTAGGCCAAGCTGTAGATAAAAATAAGAGGCTCTTTTCACAGAAAATAAAAGACGCAAACGGCCTATACTACTTTTAATAAGATGGTTCGTGAATGAAAACCCCGGTTTTCGTCCCAGCAAAATCGATTTGTGGAATGTTTTAAACAAGAAATGGTGAAAATAATTACAACTTTTTTGGTTTTTTTTGCGAATATCTCAAAAAGCATTGGAGGAATCGTTTTACTGTCAACTAAACTTTTGTAGAAAATTAAAAAAATTAAAAAATGGTTTTTTATACAACCAGATCGGTGCATTTTTCACTAAAAAAATCCGGGTTCATAATTTTTATAAATCTGAAGCTGGACAAACAATATTGCGGAATAGATATTGCGGAATAGATAATAACAAGTGGCTCACCTATCCACAAGATAGTTTATGTACCGTAAAACGGGGTTACTTCGACAGGTTTTTGGCATGTTTGTTGCTCTGTAAAGGAAACTATACGCTTGACAACCTTGGCTCCTATTCCATTGTAACAATTGAAGCCTTGGTTCTATTCACTAAAAAAATTATTGTGGCCCCACCCCCCTTCACCTTTTTTTTTTAATTTCTTTTTGGTGTCGAAGTTACCCCGGGTTGGGGGTAACTTCGACACCATGCAGAATTATGCATAAAATCGAAGTTAGCTTTCTCCAGGGTAACTTCGACACCGAAAAATGTAAAAATAAATATATAATAATAATAATAATAATAATAATAATAATAATAACAATAATAATAATAATAATAATAGTAAATGGGTTGTTAAAAATAATACTTGCAGAAAATCATTTATATATTTAGCAACTTTGGTAAGGCATATTTGGCATATAAATCTAAACTAAAAAACATCCTTTTAACTAAACAAAAACTCTTAAATAAAGTAGGTAACACAAGTAAAAAAATCTAAATATGCTAAGAACATAGGAACAAGTCAGGGACAAATGCTTAATCATCATCGAAACATGAGGCACATTCGTAGCTCGCTTGGTTGGAACCCCCGTTGCAGTGTCCACAAACCCACTTTCCACAAGTCACACACTTAATCCAAACTTTTTGGTTCGTGTATTCGGAAAACTCTATTAGACAAATGGAACAGCAATTGCAGGCAGGACATTCATATTGAGGGTCATTGGAGCCAAGATTGCAAATACCGCACACCCACTTCAAACACGAAATGCAACAAATCCAGTCTTTGTCTACAGTATAGTGTGCGTAAGAACATTTGCATACAGAGCAAAGAGAATCAGAATCAGTGACTTTTTTTGTGGATCTCTTTCTCGATGGTCCAGGTGCATCAGGTTCAACGATTTTCATTTTCAGTGGTTTAGGGCGACTTGCCTTTGAGTTTTTCTTCGGGTTTTGCGTGATGGAAGTTGTTTCAACATGAACAATTTCTGGTAAATCAACTTGTTCCATTGCTGCTTCCGAGCGGGATGGAGTGCTTGTTGCAACTGGCATCTGCACTTGTTGACCTGGCCGTGTTGCTATTTTCTTTCCTCTTTTGCGAGGCGTTGCCTGCGCATTAGAATATCCTCTAGATTCCTTTAGAAATTCTAGTAAACTGGAATCTAGCACCCTCTCGGAACTCAATTCGTTGCCAGGAAGTTTGGCGAAAACTCTTTCTGGATCAAATGGGCTTAGCCCTGTTGCCCTAAAGACAGATTGCAGGTTTGTGGAAGCGTTTTCTGCTATATGAGACCACAAGCGATTCAGCAAGTTGGGGAATTGTTCTTTTGGAATGCTTCCTTTCCGACGACACTCCTTCCTCCACGTATCTAAGACTTCTCGCCATTTTCGCTTCATGGGCGCAAAAAAACTCACATCTAAAGGCTGCATCAGATGTATCGAATTTGGTGGCAGAGGCGTCATGTAGATATTATTCGCTATTGCTGCTTCGACGACACGAGGAGAGAAATGTGACGCAAGGTTATCTCCAATCACAACCTTTGTTTCTTCTGGGGAGCTATTGGCGTTTATGTGAGGGATCAAAATATCGAAGAACCATTTTTCAAATGTTGTCATATCAAACCAACCACTTGGCGTGACCTCATATACTGTGCCCGCAGGACCTCCTGTCGTCCAATTTTCGTATAAGTGTTGGGCTTTGTAGACCACCATGGGTGGAAGCAGGATGCCCTTAGCTGTTCCGCAAATCATTATACTGATCGATGTCCTAGAGTGCTCTTGAACTCGCTCGACTCTCTTAGTTCCTCTGGGCACCAATACTTTTTTTGCACCAGGATCATCAGTGATGTTAGTTTCGTCGTAATTATAGACATGTTCCGGTAACGCATGTTCCAAGTTGTCTTTAATGTTGTCGAAAAATTCTTTTATTTCCGGTTTACCCACCGCAGAGCGCTGACGTTTGATATTTGAAGCCAACCGGGTTGTCAGGTTGTTTCTTTCAGCAAATTTGTTTATGAAATCCAAACCTGGTTCGTTGTTCTTCCATCCCGGAATATCCCTGCCTTGCTTCGTTACAAACTTTGCCACAACTATGCGAATATCTTGGTGCGTCATGGGGAAGCCCCAGTTGCTAACTGCACCAAGGGTTTTTGCTATCATCTGTTCTTCCTCGACAGTCAGTATACATGGACGACCCGGTTTTAAAAGATGGGTTCCACTAATTTTATCGATCAAAGTTGTTCTTGGAACCTTAAACTTTAGACTTGCTCTAGATTTGGACATGCCTTTCTTCACAGCTTCAATGGCTTTCTCCATGCTCTCCTTATTATAGTTGAGATACGGTCTACCTCCCAGCATTTTGACTTAGGTGCGCGGCATCTTACAAAAAAATTAGGTACGTGTTACCTGAAACAACGAGGAAAAACAAACCTAGAAATAATAATAATAATAAAAACAAAAAATAGTAATAATGATAATAATAGTGATACTCGTAACAATAAACAATAAATGGATAACCGAAAAAACACTAAAAAGTCAATTTGTATGCAAAAAACATGCATGATATTATACGTGTCGAAGTTACCCCCGCTGTCGAAGTAACCCCGTTTTACGGTACGATCAGTAGTTTTTGCACAATAGCTTTATAAACAAATTAAGGTTAAATCTTTCTATATGCGCCGATTTAAGGGAAATCATCTTATTCGAATTCTGTAAACGGCATTTGGAAATATACATCAATATCTACTATTTGTATATTCTGGATTTTCACCTGAGAGGTGAGAAATGTGTTGAAAATGTCACTGGAACTTACTCTAAATGCTTCAAAATGCACCCGAAGTCGCCCGAACTCAACTCGAGTTACCTTCAGTGCGACTTCGGACGCACTTTGAAGCGTTTTGATCAACTTTCAGTGACATTTTCAACACATTTTCCACCTCTCAGATGAAATTACAAAATAAACAAATTGTAGATGTTGATCTCTACTTCCAGATGCCGATCACAGAATTTGAATACGACAATATCCATTAAATAGGCGCATATAGAAAGATTTTCCCTTAAATTGTTTATAACGCACGCAGAGGAAAGATTGGTAGGAATTACTAGAATCGACAAGAATCTAACCACGAAAAACGTTAAGGATATGGACAAACTTTGATCGTAGTGAGATGTACTTTCTAAAAACGTTGAGATATTCCTGAGAAAGTATTGCTAGGAAATGCAGTAATTTTCATCGCGAAAAACAAAAATAGACCAACGGAGCATCGTGGTTATATTTACCACGACTACATAATATCGAATAACTACCCGATGATTATTTTTTACTATAAATCATTAGTGAATCTGGAATAGGAGCTCCCACATATTCAACTGTTAGATTTGATCAGAGAATTGTTAACTAAACTGTGGAGTATTTTTTACCACGACTAGCTAGTAAACTGATTATCGAACTGTTTACCACACTCTCGCCCATGATATTATAACCCAGTTCAGTATATAATACCATATCAAAATGTATCATTTTTGCTATTACCCATATTAGTTTTAGTCTTGTTTCAAACCACGAGTATGGCAAAATTTATGAAAGTCCCATCGACTGTGAAACGATTCCTTGAATAATCTTTGACATATTTCCATAAAAACAAAAAGTTGTAATTTTTTTCAACATGGCTTGTTTAAAAAATCTCACAAATCGATTTTGCTGGTGCGAAAACTGGGATTTTCATCAACGAACTATCTTAAGAAAATTAGTGTAGGCCATTTGCGTCTTTTATTTTGTGAGGGAAAAAACTTCTGTAGCTAGGTCTATACGGAATTTTTTGCTGATGATGACTGAGAAGCAGAAATAAAAAATAAAACCATAGCACAACTCGTACTTGGTTATCGAATTTTTCGATCGAATCTCGAACGGAAGAGTAAGTTGGCGAAATTTCCTCCTATGAATGAATACCTGTTTTTTTTTAAAGGAAACTGCAACTGAAAAAGAGAGTTCATGATGACGAATTTGTAAATTATTAAATAATATTGAAGAATTATTGTGCTTGTTTGTAGTGTCCTGATAACCTCACTTTGAATCATATAAAAAATTTGTTCGAACACGCTTAAGCAGGCCCGGACTGGCCAAGTCGGCTGGTCTGCGATCACAGTGAGCCCCAGTGCTAGGGAAGCACCAGACAGGAAGAACAAATTTATGAACTTGTTGCGGAAAATTACTTTTGGATTTCTTAGTTGCTATATTTGCATCTGCTTCATTATTTTTTTCCAGGATATCGCAATCACGTTCCCAACAGTTTTATGCTAATAGCACAATGTAAGTACAGCACAGTATTGCAGTGTGTCTATTACTAAAGTCATCTAATAGACTGGTGCGTATTAATATTGTAAAAAAGAAACAATTAACAGGCACGGACCAGATGAAAAATGTTGCTGAGGTTACATCTTTGGAGAAAAATATATTTCAACACGAACACCCTCAAAATGGTGAAATGGGGATGTAGTTTAGGGGTTGAATACGGTTTTTTACGATTTGCTGCGAAACGTGACCTTGTAACCTCAACTTTTTGGTTTATTATTAAGATTGTTTATTTGAGTAGAAATAAAATTGATTGGAACATGCGAACGGCAGCTGTTCATCGGAGAGCATTGGGGTAAGACCATTAGTTTCATTAGGCTTTATGGAAAAAAATAAGAATAGCTGGGCGCCATGCAACTTAATTAGGCTTAAGAGAAATTAGTTTTATGTAAGTTACAAAATTCAAAATCAAGCACGTACAGGTAGGTATATGTTAATGAGAGAAAAAAAATCATGAACGCATAAATATCATGACACATTTAATGAAGGACGAAAATGATTAACATTGGAGACATTGTTGATATTTGACACTAAAAAAAATATGTATGACCACAATTGCAAAAATTAAATTCATGTAAATTGAATGTCGGTAATTATATTATTTTATATACCATTTGATTCATTTAAACGCATAACCATAGTATACCATGTTTATGTATAATCATAAAAACCGGAATCGATACCATTTATCGAAATCTTCACATTCCATGTAACCAATAGTATAGAAATTTTGTGGATTTTTCTGTACACTGCTTCAACCATACGTAACTCTAGCATAGATGAACTCACGTGTGTGATAACCCCAACATAGAACCCTGGAATAAATTCCAATTGAATGAAGTAATCCAAATACCTATCTAAATAAAAATAAAATTCCTTGTAAAACATTACAAAAAACTAACCTTTTGAGTAATGGTGGATGCCATAATAAAATAGGAAATTGATATCGGTAAAAAACGCAGCAACGGTTAAAACGAAGAACAGTTTCAAGTCTCTTCAGAAGAAAAGCTGCCTTTTCGTCGGAATTCAGAAAAGCCGGCGTAGGAATTTGTGTAAGATAATCGAGAAGCTAGAAACAGACAGATCCCGTGGACGGAAAATTGCTTTTTTGATTTCACTACACTTTCTTTATCACCCTACACTTTCCTTCTCAACGTTCAATCGTTTCTGCCTATCCGTCTCCTGCCGAACTGCTCGTTTCTCACAGCTACCTACCTCTCTCAATTTTCTCGAGTATATTGGGTTGCCTGACTGGAAGGTCCCTTCGCTAGGTATCTCGAATGCATGCCCATACCCGATAAAATGTAGCATTTTTGAGAATTCTACAACCTTCGTCAGATCATCTTCTCCACTTGAACTGTCTTGAAGAAGTACAACGAAACGATTGTCGTAGTTTTGTGAACATTTTTAATGAAAATCATATCAGGGTGTATACTAGATAATTAATTTCAGGTGGCGATTCCCTGTCATATTTTATGAAAAAAAGTCATATAAACGTGTGTCCTAACTTGCTTTGTGTTCATGTTTTAATAAAAAATCAGTTAATTATTAATTACTCAAAAGTCTTCTCACTGATTTTCATGAAACCTAGTGTGTTTATTAGCTGTTACAAGGGGCTTGTTTTCATAATGTTAAGACGCGTTTACATCAAAGTTGACAACTAAAAGTTGACAACAGATCGTTTGTAGAAAACAAAAAAATGTCAACTAAAAGTTGCTCTTCTAAAATTAAAGCAATGGAAGATGTTTTGTAGAAAACTAAAAGTTGCTCCTATCAAATTTAGAGTAACAAGTGGAAAACTTGTTGCCAAAGAATTAGCGAGAAAGGGGCACTAGTGTCAAGGATGTCGGACGAAGAAGACGCAATTATTGCCGCGGCTACCTATGTCATCATAGCACCGGCACCAATCTTCTCTTTCTTTGGCTCTCTTCGGAAACAGGTAATTAAGTTCTTCACCTTATTCTGAACTTCAAATTTATCAATTTGCAGCTGGACTGCAATTTCCCCCCAGGCGTAGTTTTTTAAGTTTTTGTCTTTAAATGTAGGGTCTTTTGTGTTTCAGAGAACCTCTCTGCTCCGGTAAAGTTCAGTGAGTTCACTGGTTTTGGTCCTGACTCCTGGTCCATTCGTTCTCACTACAGCCTTCCATCTAGACACAAACAACGAAAAAACAAACGAAATCACCAAGAACACCTGCAGCTGAAGTACACACGTGCAATGACGGTTATGGGTTTATGGGTCATGGGTTGCGTATGGCGGGGGGTGCTAACGCCCGACGTCACGCGCGTGGAGAGGGAACAGTTCTCCACTAGTTTCCTACAAGTTGCTTGTGCAAAGCGCGCAGCAACAAATCTTCCACTTTTAGTTGTCAACTCTCTTTGATCTTTACCGACACTCCGCGGGAAACCAAAATTTAGTGGAAGATTTGTGTCTCCACAAGTGGAAGACAGAAAAAGTTGCTGTATTTTGTAAAAAAAGCAACAAATTTCCGCAACTTGTGGAAAACTTAGTGGAAGACTTTGGTGTAAACGCGTCTTTATATTTCGATTCATAAGTGGTGAGGGGTCACCTGGTTGATAATTATGATAAATGTCTTTGTACGCCACTGTTTTCCTCTATGTTTCATACTTTTATCAGGTTAAACGTTTGAACAACTCTCCTATATAATGCCTTGAATTTGAAATAGCAACACTAAACCAATCGATAGACTCAATTAACTTATTTCTACCTGATAACTCTTTTATGGGTTTCGTTGTTTGTTGTGTTCCTGGGACAATTATTGTCAACTGTTTCTATCAAAACTCAACAATGCATTTGTGCATAAAGTTAAATAGAAATTCAAGAAAAAATGGAGTATCTGATAAAAAAGATCATTCTCATAACTTTTTGAACTTTAATGGTGCGTAACCACCATTTCTGCGCCACTGACTTTGATTTCACAAAGTTTGGCTATTTCAAATTCACGGCATTATGCTGAAGTTGTATTTTCATTCAATTATTCAGATAACATATAAAACTTAGAGAAGAACAGAGGCGTACAATGATATTTACTATAAATATCAATCAGCCATCTGCCACTTATGATTTGAAATAAAGCCTCTTGCCACTGTTGATAACCACACCAGGTTTCATCAAAATCGTCAAAAATACTATTGACTAATAGAAGAACCGATTTTTAAATGAAACTTTGACATCTCGTTTCCCAGAAACGAAGCAAGTTACGACACACGTTTATATGAAATTTTCTTTATAAAATGTGACAAGGAATCACCACCTGAAAGTAATGACATCATATTTAGTATAGACCCTGTGTAAGTGTTTAGGTCAGTATTTAAAATTTGATAGAAATCAGCTGATGAGAGACCTTAAAACTTGGGAAATATGTATATTTAGATAGATAGAACAAAACTATCTCCAAGTACATAGATCACAAATCCATATAAGATGAAGGTACTTTTGAATTTAAATTAGCTTGTCCTATTTTTCTCATTGAATCAACCAGACTATTACTTTTTATTTTACAAGCAAACACTAGAAAAAATGATTTTTTAAGTATTCAAATGTTCATAACACATTAATAAATGACAGTTGTGAGACCCACACAAAACAGGTTATAACTACGGACTGTGTTTCATGCGATGGTACAGTAGGTTTCCTACTAGTATTTTTGTCAAAAAATCACTCGGTTTTTGCTCTATTGATTGGTGTAGTGCAGGACGCTCTGCATTTTAACGTTGAGATTTAATGAGATTATCACGTCTTCCATTTTTCTACATTACGTTTTCTGCACATAACAAATGTGATCCTGAAGTTTTAGAACAGTGCTGATGCATTTTTGACTTAAAAAATTATTAGCAGCATGACTGTAATGAATGACTGTAAAAATTAATTGGAGTCGAAGAAATGGAGAAGGGAGGAACGGGGTGAGCTTATAGGGTTGAAAGCAATATTTCACGGATTTTCGAGAATTGCAACGAAAGTTGACCTCTTACCGAAAAAAGTTAAATGGCAAAGTTGATAAATCTGAAAAACAGCGATTTTTCAGTTATTAATTTTTTTCTCGCTTAAAAATCAATTATTTTTTCACGAAATTTGGTGGAAATTTTACTAATTATGTTTCAATTGGGTTGTGATTTTTTTTATAGCGGAATACAGATTTTCCTCTTTTTTCGATAAATTCCGAAAAAACAACTGAAAAGTTTCACCGATAAAGTTCGTCATTTCAAGCTCGCCAGCCGCCAGTTTTTTCGTTGAAGCGACTATTTTTGGATTATGTAATAAAAGAGTAGCACAACTGGTGAAATTTTTTTCAGGAACGCTAAAAATGAAAAAACAGATTTTCAAAAATCAATTTTTTCAATTTTTGTTCTAAACTCATATTTATTTATCAAAATAATTGAAATTAATTGTTGGAACCTTTCGAAAATAAAAATTTCATGTTACCTCAATGGGTACAAAAAATAAACAAGGGCATGAATAAGGATTTGATTATGATAGAAGGGCGAAAGGTGGTGAACTTCTGGGGGTAAAAATGGTTTCTCAGGATTTGTAGCGAAAATTAACCTTCTATAAAAAAAAAAACTTTGAAGAAAAAATTGTTGGCAATAAAAAGATCTACAACTTTTGTATCCAAGATTTTTCCACATAATCTCAAATTTTCCGGAAAAATCGGAAAACCCGTTTTAATTTGGTTTAAACATTTTTTGTATGAAATTTGTATTTTTGTCGCAAAATATACCTTTTATGTTTTGAATTGGGTGTTTTTTTTGCAGCGAAATATTTATTCTTCTCGAACCTCTGAAGTATTCAGAAATAGGGCAGCTCCTAGTTAGGTTGGTGCCAAAACGAATTTCAAACGCCCAAAGTAAGAGAGAAGGTAAGAGGCAAGGACTAGGTGGAGAATGTTGTAGAGGTTCCAATAACTGAAAAATTGGTGTTTCGCCATTTTGACGGCCAATTTGAGGTTATGTCAAAAAGTGTTCAATACAACAGTTTTCGATTTTTTTATTATCCACAACTTTGCCATCAAATATTTTCCGCTAAGAAGTCATGTTTGGAAATCGCAAAAAACCCATACCGGCATCCCAATGTCACCATTTTGAGTGTTTTCGTGTTCAATTATTTTTTTTCTCTCAAAGTTGGAACCTCTTCAACATGCTCCACCTGGACTTTCTTTCGGCGTTTAAAATTCGTTTTGAGGCTCACTAGGAGCCGCCTCCTTTCCGAGTACTTCAAAGAGATTCGAGAAAAATTAATATTTTGCTGCAAAAAAAACATCTAATTCAGAACATAAAAAAGTTAATTTCCACTAGATTTTGCGACAAACATAAAATTTTCATACAAAAAAAAACAAATTAAAACGGTTTTCCGATTTTTCCGGAAAGTTTGAGGGTATGTGGAAATATCTTGAATATAGAAGTTGTAGATCTTTTTATTGCCAAAAACTTCTTTGTTTTTTTTTTTGTAGCAGGTAAATTTTCGTTGTAAATCGTGAAAAACCATTTTTACCCCCTTTCGCCCTTCTATCACAATCAAATCCCTATTTGTGTCCTTGATTATTTTTTGTACCTATCAAGGTGATTTGAAATTTTTATTCTCGAAAGGTTTCAAATGTTAATTTCAATAAATAAATATGAGTTTAGAACAAAAATTTAAAAACTGATTTTTGAAAATCTGTTTTTTCATTTTTCCGCGTTTTCTGGAAAAAATTTCCACAAAACTGCTACAGTTTCATTACATATTCTGAAAATGGATTCTTCAACGAAAAAACTGGTGGCTGGCGAGCTTGAAAAGATAAACTTTATCGGTGAAACTTTTCAGTTGAAAATTAGGTCGTTTTTTCGGAATTTGTCAACAAAAAAGGAAAAATCTGTATTCCTCTACATAAAACTCACATCTTACTTGAAACGTAATAAGTTATATTTCCATCAAATTTCGTGAAAAAATATAATTTTTGCGCTAGAAAAAAATTAATTTTTGAGCGTGAAAAAAATTTAAAACTGAAAAATTGGTTTTTCCGATTTTCCCGGAAAATTTGAGGTAATGTGGAAAAATGTTGGCACATAACTTGTAGATCTTTATATTTTTAAGAACTTTGCCATTTAACTTTTTCTGATAAGTGGTCAACTTTCGTTGTCAATCGAGGAAAACCGTGAAATATCACTTTCAACCCCTAAAAGTTCACTCCGTTCTCCATTTTTTCGACTCCAATTCATTTTTCCCGTCTTTCGAACAATATTCTGCCCCTCTTCTAGAAGGTGTCATGCTGTTAATATTTTTCCCGCTTTTATATTTTTTGTCGTCTATCATCACTGGTCTATTTATGATGTTTTGTAATTAATGCCTGCAATCTTCTGAAATATCCTTTAAGTGTTATAAAAACTATCCCCTGGGATATCTCCATCTGTAGCTGCCCTTGGGCTTCCACTGTGTTCTAGAATGAGAGAGTATCAGTGGAAAATAACTGACGCCCGAGGTTTCTGTTGGGTTTTGATTAGTTTCCGGTATCAGGAAATCACCAAGATCTAGTAGCCGAGAGCATCTTAGGAACCACACCGAAATAATGTTAAACTGATATAATTGAGTTATTTTTCAGGAAAAACTGTTCGAATTAGAAAAGGACATTTTCCCTGTGGAGCGTGTGGTAGAGTTATGACTAGACTAGATAGTTTGAAAAGGCACCAAAAAAAAGTTTGTATAGCTGATACACATTTTTGATTTACTAACTACACTCCCACCACACTGGTAAATCACGTGATAGCTATAAACATGAAAAACATTTGTTAAAGTGTGTATATTCTTCAGTTGACAAATAAATCAGTAAAATTCAGTTTGCAGTTTTATTAATAAAATTGATTCGAAATTTATAAAACTTTAGTGTTCTTTTAGAGTTCACACTTCGGATCTTCGAGGTTTGTTATCAAATTGGGTACCTGTGGTTACCAGATTTGGGATAAATTCTGACGAATTTTTTTCTGTTTATTGAACTTCACTAATTATTCAGATTAATTTTCCTGCGGACTGGTGGTGTTGTCTCGAAGCAATTCAGTTTTCAGGTTCGTTCGTGGTTAATTTTCAAGTACCAAATTTAAAAGAAGCAAATTCCTATTGAGAATATTGTTGAATTACTTCCATTTTTTCCAAGGACTGACTAATAAATATTTGAATGAGTTCTTTTCCTGCATAATTTTTTGTGTGTAAAATATTATTCTTCTCTAATGTCACCATTGTATTTGCAATCTGTTGAGAAAAAAATCAATTTCACCCATAGGAGATTTTTTTTTCAATTTCGTAGAAATGTTAATTATCATATTAAAATTTTTTGCATTTTTTATAAAAAGTAATGAAATAATTGAATCAACTCCCCAACCATACTCACATTTGAAGTCTTGTATTTTATTGTCATACTTATCCATATAATATCGTATTCATTCTGTCGGAGACTTAGCCCTATTGAAACATTGTTAATGTAACTATTTACTTTTTTTCATGAAACAAAATCTGCAAGTCCGACCAGGAAGGAGATTCCAGGTTTTTGTTCTGTAGAAAACATTGGTAAAAATCAACAACACTAATGGCTAGTTTGGGTTATACAAAAATTGCTAAGAAAATAATAATTGTGTGAATATTCTATATTAATAGAGTATTTTTTGATGTTACTATGTAGTCTTTTATAGCATTTACAATCTACAATTTTCAATGGTAACATTATTTATTTTATGGAGGAAGCAAGACTATGGACTATTTATATTCGAAAGTTGCATTAAATATAAATAACTGAATTGGTAATCATAGATATTTATGTATGTGAAATTAACTGTAATGCATGGAGAGCTGTAATACATCATCACTTTGCCGATAAGCACCCAGGAGCAATATCATTTTCTGGTTGTAATAATTTTTTTTCCAATTTCTTATTCGAAATAGTTCAGTCATGTTGTGACTCACTAAATTATTATTTTGAATACTTATATACCTATACTTACATCAAATGAAAAAAGCATTGGAACTTCGAAAATGATGAAGCAGTCACATTTATAAAGAAAAAAAATGCTCTTTACTTTATAGCACCAAGAACCTTTCATTCTTAAATAAAATAGTGTACATGAATATTTTTGAATAGTGAGTTTTATTCTTCATGTAAATTCAAGTAAAATATTCGCCGGCACTGCTGTTGGGTCTGACAGGTAAACAAAGTTAGTCATTTGTCATCTAAATGAAAAGGCCTATTTTCGCGATAAGTCTGTCATTTATTTCTGAACCCAACTGAATTATATCGAGAAAACACCACTCGTCCTGCGGACTCGTGGTGTTTTCTCGGTTTTATCAGATAAATTCAATGACGAGTGGAATTTTATTGACTATTTCACAAAATGAAAAGTAAACAATCTGCAGAATGAGACGAAAATAGTTAATCTGAGAAATTAATAAAGTTCAATAAACAGGAAACAATGATTAATTCAAAAGAATTTATGCCAAATCTGCTCGTTTTTAAATGCGTGCATAGCGTCATTACTTATATTTGACGTTCAACTGTCACATATATGAACCTGAAAACACAACACTAGACAGACCAATCAGGGTAAGAGTCAAGTTCGGTATTATCTATAATTTGAACTTGACTAGAGCTTCCGATTGGTTCATTTGGCAAGTGCGTGAAATAGTCAGTAGTAATACCACAAGTGAATGAATTTTTGCGGTAAGTCTGTCGATTCATTCCTGAACGAAACCGAATTGCTTCGAGAAAACATCACGAGTCCGCAATTCAGTTGAGTTCAGAAATAAAAGACAGACTTATGAGATAAATTCAATCACGAGTGGAATTTTATTAGACAATTTCACGAAGCATTAAAAGTATTATAATAAACATGAACAAATCAATTCATCATAATCATAATCAATCAATTATAATCATAAAAAATGTATTATACCTATCAGTAATTTAATATATAGTTACGATGCGACTCATTTTGACGTTTTCGCCTACAATTATGATGTGTCAAAATGTCAAACTTTGCTTTGTCATCTATGGTTACATCGTTGAAAACACCAACGCTGACGGACCAATCAGAATTGAGAGGCAGCTGGTGTTTTCGCGATAATACAAGTTGTCTTTGATTTGCGATTGGTCAGATTACGTGAATATCTTAAGAATAGTGGAATAGTCAGTAGTAATATCCCGACAAAATGCTGAATTTTCAAAAAATACTTTCACCTTGCTTAGGAACACCACGAGAGCTTGCTCGAGTGGTGTTTTGTAAAGCAACACAGTTTGAGCGACTGGCAAGGTGAAAGTATTTTGAAAATTCTGCATTTTGAAGGGATATTCGATCAGACAATTTCACGAATACATTAAATTATTATGGACTAAATGCATATTGCAGGAACGGTTCATCATGTGTCATTAATGTCAGTTGAAGAGTTGAAGAGTTGAAGCGTCAAACTGACGTTTCTCTATTCACAGAAATTTTTGTAATTATGGAAACATATAAGTAAGGAAGAAGCGAAACACCGATTTGAAAATACCCCGTGCTGGAGACAGTGTTTTCGAAAAGTCCTTTTCTCATTGGTTTGAATTCAAAAAATGATGTCATTTGGTTGGTTTATATAATATGAGGGAATTTGTCATTAAAATTTGTTATGAAATAACATGGAAATTAATGTAATTATAGTCACTTTTCTTCGTGTTAGACAATAATATATACCTTCGCATCTCATTTACCTACTATGTATAGATTCTAGATAAATATATAATTAAGTTATTTTTCAGGAAAAATCGAGAAAGGATATTTTCCTTGTGGAGTATGTGGTAGAGTGTTGACTAGACTAGACAATTTGAGAAGACACCAAAAAACGGTTTGTGTAGTTTCTTGGAAGTTTTAATGTTTTACATGCTCTTTCACCACCAAACATAAATTTAGACTGATGGTAATAGACAAGAACGCTGAATATTCAAAATAAGCATTGTAACATTGTGACATTTTTCAATAATGAAATACACAGTAATTTTTAGTTTGAAGCTTTATTAATGGCACCACTACATGGAAATTTGGATTCGGTCGATTTCTATGGTATTTCATTGTTTTATACTACAGATCACTGGAAGCAACTTCAGAATATATACAAACTTCGAAGGGACACAGTGTTTCCAAAATCCTAATAAAAAATAAATGGTTCTTGATCTTGTTGGTTCTGACAGGTCCAAAAGTGGCACAATGCGATGGGCGCTCTTGTAACAAGGAAGGTGATAATAATAATAATATAATTGAATATGGAATACTGGACGCCTGTGGTGTCACTCAATGCGAACAAATGCTATTTTCGCCCTTTACCATACAAGATTTTTCACTCGTAGATGTGTATTATATTATATATAGGTAGATAGATAGATATTTATTTGACTACGTTATGTAAAAATACATTTGTGACAACTCATTGCATTTCATTAGTAATTGCACAAACTCAAAAAAACTGTCATTCAGCTTATTGCACTATAAAATATAACAGATAAAATTATCTGATTATAGTTATTTATATATACACATACGCACACTGAAAAATATATAAATAAAAACAATTGAAGTGCAAAAACGCAAATACAATCGCGAAACCATGTATACAAATAGTTAAAATAGTTGAAATTCAACGCAATATAATTTTCAATTATTGAGTCCTGTATGTCAACACACAATGTATTTATTTTATGTCCATGGGAGTACTAGCAAATTCTTCTACAGAGTAGAAACAGTGTTTTACTGGGTAACATTTCAGGTTTTTTTTGAAATTGTTGATTGGTAGCGTACTTATCTTCTTCGGTATTTTATTGTAGATCTCTAGACGAGGAGAATTGTTTTTCGATTTTGTAAGTCGAAAATACTGTGTTTTCAGGAGATTTGATGAACGTGTGTTGTAGTTGTAAGACTCTGACCTCAGTGGAAAATTATTTTTGTGATTGTGAATATCAATCCGCGAATAGTATAAAAACAAACACGGTAAGTGCATTATTCCATATTTACCAAACAAGGGTTTGCAGTGATCATTAAAATCTGCTCCAGATATTATCCTAATACATTTTTTCTGCAGTGTGAAAATTTTGTTAACCGTACTTGCGTTGCCCCAAAGGATGACACCGTACGTTAAGTGGGAGTGCACGAATGAATAGTAGGCGGAAAGCAGCGTGTTGATGTTCAGAACCTTTTTTAGTTGTCGTAACAGAAAGATATAGGTAACTAGATATTTTAGAGCCTATTTGATTCACGTGTTACGACCAATTGAGTTTATTATCTAAGATTATGCCCAGTAACTTAACAGAATTTCCATTCGCAACCTGATTGTTAGTGGAGATTGTCAGATGTTGGGTTTTTTCTCTATTTAATTTGAGGTTGTTGGCGCTGTACCACGTTTCGGCTTTGTCCTCTGCATCCTCAATAGCAACATTTAAGTTTAAAAGATTTTTGTCAGTGTTAACTAAGATAGCGTCGTCTGCAAACAAAATGATAGACTTTGGAAACAGATAGAAAAACGGGTCGTTGATGTAAATAATACAAAGAAGTGGACCTAAAATTGAGCCCTGTGGCACTCCATACTTAACCGGTCTAATTTATGATAACTCATCATTCACATAAACACATTGCTTCCTGCCAACTAAATACGATCCCAGCAGTTCTAGTGGTGGACCTCTAATGCCATAATATTCGAGTTTTTTTACTAAGCTATCGTGAGAGACACAGTCGAAAGCCTTGCTAAGATCGCATAGGGTAATTCCCTCAAAATTACCAAGCTCCAGTCCTTCTACAATATTTTCCATCAATTGTTGAGAACCCCTCCTGAATCCAAACTGATTCTCGTGCAGAAGAGGGTATTTCTCAAAATACTTAACTAATCTTTGTTTTAAAATTATCTCGATTATTTTGGAGAATGCTGGAATCAAAGAAATAGGTCGGTAGTAATTGAGTAATTGATCATTACCTTTTTTTAGTATGGGAATTATTTTTGAGATTTTCAGTGCTTCGGGAAACAATCCTTCACTGAAACATGCATTTATCAAGTATGTCATAGGGGGATTAAAAAATCTATGGACTCTTTAATTATCACGCTGTTCAGTTCATAAATATCGAGACTTCTAGTGTGTTTCAAAGTACAGAATGCATTCCTAACTTCAAAAGAGATTACGGGTTCTAGAAAAAATCCCGTGTTTTTTTGCGGTATGCTGGAGGAAATCAGTAGCTTCCATATATGAAGGTGGAAGAGATTTGATTAGATTATCAGCCACGGTGGCAAAATAATCTATGAACATGTCAGGTTTCACACAAATGCTCTTGAGGTTATTTTTACCAGAATTTCTTTCATAATTCATAAGTTTCCAGCTGTCTCTTGGTTTATTGGACGAGTTTTGAATGAAGTTGCAATAAGTATTTTTTTTTTTTGAATCATTGACTTTCTGCATTCTTGCTTGTATCAGTTATAAGCTGCCATGTCAGTGGGGAGTTTTGTACAATCGTAAATATTTTTTATCGCTGCTAAAGTATCGCGCATGTTACGTAGGTTTTGATTATACCAATTCACCGGTGGTTTTGACGTTATATCGGTTCTTCTCTTTGGGAAGTGCTTTTCAACGAGAGACTGATAGGTACAGAGTAAAAAATTTGTTAATTGATTTACATCAAAGTGATTGGAATTCAGGAAATTATCGAAGGGGATCATTCCGAGGGCGTCCCTGAATTTTTGTAATCTATAATCATTTGTGAACCTCTTCCAAATAAAGTTCTTTTCAACATTAGGTATACAGGTATAAATTGTTATGTACTGACTATAATGATCTGATAGACATGGTTCAACAATTCCCGTATCATAATTAACGTCAGATAGATTAGTCAATATGTTGTCAATGCAGCTTGCTGATGAATCTGTTACCCTAGTATTTTCTGTAATATTTGCAACTAAACCAAATGTTTTCATAAGAGATGCGAGATCATCATAATTTTTAGATTTCCTAAGAAAGTGTATGTTGAAGTAGCCCATAATTATAATTTTATCGCAAGAACTTGAAAATCTCCCGAGTAATTGTTTGAATTTGTCAAGGAAAATACTGATGTCGCCTGTGCAGGAACGACTGTTACTATTAACGTTTTAGTCAAGAGAACCTGAACTGCACAAAATTCGGTACATGGTAAGCTATACAAAACTCATTCACATCAATGACTTTGAAATTTGCTTTATTGAAGATGTCAACATCGCCGTGTTTATTCACATCTCGACAGAAAAATGAGGCTAAAACTATATCCTTCTATGTTCACTGTCTGTATTTCGATCCATCCAATGGAAATGCATAATATGGAGTATAGTTTTCCCTACCTACCTATTCTAAAATCAGGGTGGTCACCAATAATTTGCCAACAATGTTTTTCTACCGTTTTTCAGGTCCTCTCCTGCAGTATTTTATGTTTATGTGGAATAATTCGTTTACTGTTTGTCTCACAGCAATTTATGAACGAAACCTTTTTTGTCTGATTTCAAAAAGGATCCGGAAGAAAATTTTGCCTCCTTCAGCTTTCGCACGCCTATGTTTAGGAGTGGTTTTGGTTGATTTTCGGAAATGATAACCCTCATTTACATTGAATTTCTCAACTTTGAAGAGCAGCAGATCCATTAGGAAGCATTTATGGGCCTATGTTTACATGAAATTTTATATTTTTGCCACTAATAGTTGGTTGGTATAAGGTTAAATAATTGATATCACCATAGATCCGTTGCCGATGTTTCGACTCGTATAAAGTTATCTTCAGGGCACTATTAAACATCAAATATGTAATTAATACAGAATGTATAGTTTAAAAATTGAAACAATATCTGTAACCACATATAGAAGTGTAGAATAGGAACGTTCAAGAGATAGTAGAAGTTTGAAAGAAAAAAACACAGGAATCACCTAATGTAAATGCTCTTATCAGGGTTTTTTAAGGTAACCTCATGTTCATTTATGTATCCTGTTGTTCTCTATACCTGTTACGTATTTCTTCAGTTTCCATTATATAGGAAAAAAACTGTGCCATCACTTTTGAATGATTTTATTTCAAATAGTTACTGACATTGTTTTAATTCAACTTTGTTTTTAGAAATATATATTCTTTAATTATTACCTATGCATTGTAGTGCCCTTCAGATAACTTTCTGAAGGTTGAAACGTTGGCAACGGATCATTATCACTATCATTATCATTATCATTATCATTATCACTATTAACAATAAAGTAACAAAACTTCATATTTTTGCATATGAATGAGTACCCTATTTCGAAAACAACCTGTATATCACCGTATTTATAATGATTACCCTGTAATGATGTCACTTTTTTCAATAAAAGTGATATATCAAATTTATTGGAAACTAGTGGTGAAAGCTTGTGAAATTTTACTTGGCTTGGCTCAGATATGGTTTCATGGCATGCACAGTTTTTTCTCTACAGTACTCCAGGTAGTGATCGATATTATTTCTCTGTTTAAATTCGGTTCTTCGTGGGACTAACTCATATTTTCGTTTCGACTATTTCTTCAATATTTTCCAGTGCATCCATTCATAATTATTTTCAATTAACATCTGCGTTTTCAGAAGAAGATACAGAAGAAGATAAATGGCCTTCCCACCTTGTTCTTCCTATGATGATCATGAGAGAAAATTTGAGGGAATCAATGGTTGAGGTGAGAAACACATCACCGTCATTTGAAGTTTCTGTCGACTCGTCTCCAATTGTTCCGGATGAAAAAGCATTTGTTTGTGCTGATTGTGGAAAAAGTTACAAAGTCCGGAGTTCTCTGAGTAATCATCGAAAATGGGAATGTGGAAAAGAACCGCGTTTCAAGTGTCCCCGGTGCACCTATAAGGCAAAGCAAAAAGTGCACATGATTCGACATTTGAGAAAAACCCACAAAATAACCAATCATGCAGACATGAGCAGTGAAATCATCAATGAAGCAGCTATTAGAGTTAAAGAGGAACCGAACCAACCAACTGAACAAGTATCTTGAAAAGGGGTATTTTTCAACCGGTGTGAAAACAGCAGCCAAATACCGGGTGTCAATGAATCTATTAGACAAGTCATAAATTATAGAATATTAGGTATATCAAAATGAAATTTGTTATTGGTAAATCGTATATAAAAAGGAGAGTTTTCGCATTTTTTCCACTTTCCAGTCCCAATTGAACACTCTGTATATTGTAACAATTTTGGATTTCTGAGACAATTCTGTATCAGAATGTGACATTTTTAAATGATTTTACACCTACTTACTTTTTTAGACTCACTTTCAATATGGCATCTAGGTGGCCATGATTGGACGTAAACTAATTTAAAGACCTCAGGTGATGCCAGAAAATTACAATCGCAAAGTTTTAGTGACTAGCATGATAGATAGGAATAAGACAAGTGGGCAAAATTACATTTTTCTACATACGTCAAAAAATGACAAGGTTCGCGTAATGTCAACAATATGAAAAGTGAACATTTTTTACATTTTCTTCGTTACCATGACACCGTGCGCGAAGTAGTGTGCGAAATACTTCGCACACTGCATATACACTATATGGGATTTTTATATTTTAACCTTTATGTTCTTCAATCAAGCAAAAATCCAAGAAAGTTAAGTGGGTTACTGCTTAGTTCATCGTCGCTCGAAATTTCCATTATTTAACAGTTATAAATATAAGGCCGAAACTGACGCGAACAAAAAGTCACTCTAAAATAATTTTCAACAACTGATGTCGCTTTGAAATAATTGTCAACAAATGCCATTTTATTTCCATAGTTACTGTAATTACTTGACTTGGAAAAACAGTTTAGGCCAGTTCAATACTATTTTTCATATTAAGCTAACCATATTCATTATTTTAGAACAATATTTTTGACGTCTACAGAAAAAAATTTGTTGGCATTTTGGTGATCTCGACAATTTTTTTTCCAACTCGGCTATGCCTCTTTAAAAAGAATCAGTTCTCGATCACCAAAGTAGCATTTATAGCGTTATAGAAAAATAACTACTTCCGAATAAAGTATATTTTGATGAATTTAACGATACTAATTTCTTTTCGATTGGATTAAAAATATTAAAATAAATTAAATGTTACTTAGAAACATGGTTGTTGATACTTTATTTTACTTTTGTCAAGTGTGCCATGGATAATAATTTATTTGCTTTTGCATTTTTCCTCGTTTAAGACACATTTCAGCTCGTTTAATTGCTTTTCTCAATCATCACGTTTCTTAACATTTGAGGCGTTATACTTCTAAATGCCCGAAGAATTCTTTCTTCTAAGATTTCAAGAGTGGCTGGGGCTGTTGAATAGTGTACCCTTCCTTTGACATATCCCCTAATAAAGAAATCGAGCACAGTTAGATCCGGTGAGCGGGCAGGCCACCGTACTGGACCATTGGTTGTAATAACTTGATTACTAAAATGCTCTATTAAGTAATCAAGAACTTTTCTGGTATTATGAGAGGGTGCTCCATCTTGTTGGAAGTAAATTTGCCGTAAAACTGCTAAAGGTAGATTATTAATATGATCCTCGATTTCATTTTGAGAAAAACCTCAGTACCTAACCCCTGTTAACTGACCTTGAAACAAAAGTGGCCCAATTATTATGTTTCCAACGATACCAGCCCAGACATTGACACCATACCATTCTTGAAAATTGCCCTCTCTCATTGCTTGTTGTTTTTGTTGGGCCCAGTACCCACTATTTTGCTTATTATTATTAGACTAAAGTTGATAAAATTTGGGTTCACTCTATGATTTTGACGCAGCCAATCACAAAACACTACCCGTCTATCGCCATCGTCAACATACAATTGTTGATGCAGGTAACGAATATTAAAATGCTCGATATCTGTGCTTTTTCAGTATTTTTCTTGATGATTCGTTACTTCTCTGCATTTCTTGAATAATTTCTCCTTAAGGAACCGTTTTATCAACCTCAACGATAGCAAAAACGTAAATCTGTTTCCTCATTTATGATGTTCGGCCTCTCGACCTTCTCACCTAAAACGATTCCTAACATACGGAAAATACTGATAGGCTGGATTGCCGATTGGAATATCTCTGAGCATACATCTTAGAAGCTTCCTATGAATTTCTATGACATTCTCCTAATATTAATAACATATCTACTTTTTCACTTTGAGTATACATTATTTTGTACTAAAAAATTAACTGGTACTTTGGGAAAATTAAGAAACTTTTACTGTCTAACTTATGTCTAGCTTATGTCACTGTCATAAACTAAGCAAGTGTATTCTTTTCCAAAGAAGACTTGATAAAAATAATTGCAAAATATTATACATCATTCATTTCTATGGCACACTTGACAAAAGTGAATAAAGTACTATCCAGTACTCTCCTTAGTAATATTCCATTTATGTTCTCATTTTCAATCCAATCGAAAAAAAATTAGTGTCGTAAAATTTGTCAAAAAATACTTTATTCGGAAAGTGCATGTCAAAAAATGGTCGCCATTTGAAAAATAATAGTTGGACATGAAAATGTTATTTTACCAACTTGTGTTATTCCTATATATCATACTAGACACTAAAACTTTGCGATTGTAATTTTCTGACATCACCTGAGGTCCTTAGATTAGTTTACGTCTGATCATGGACACCTAGATGCCATATTGAAAGTGACAAAAAATTAAGTAGGCGTGAAATCTTCTAAAAATGTCACATTCTGATCCAGAAGTGTCTCAAATATACAAAAATGTTACAATATAGAGGGTGTTCCATTCAAAAAACTAAAACTCGGAGCTATTTCTTTTGGAACTGGAAGTGACCGGAAAGTGAAAAATATGCGAAAACTCCCCTTTTTATATACGATTTACCTATGCCAAATTTGATTTTGTCATTCTAGAAGTTATGACTTGTGTAATAGATTCGTTGACACCCGGTATAGTAGACCAACTCTCCGGAAATATCCCAACGACCAGTGGTGTACCGATAAAATTTGAAAAACAAGGCATAATTATGAAAATTATTAAAATCTTTTAGGTATTATAAAAACATTTTGAATAACTTTTCTGATGACTGGATTGAAAGTGGGTGAAAATGCAACCCTTATACAGTGTGTCCCACTTACCATGCTCTCCATAGGTATCTTTTTAATGGTAAGAGATACGAGGTCGGTTAAATGACACCAAATGTGGAGTTTATCAAGGCCAACTAAAATGTGAAAAAATATTTTGATAAAATCTATTCGTTTTTTTTATACGCAAATAACAAATTTTGATCATTTTCATGTCTCTTGCAAGTCAAGTTTGACCCACTTCTGGCGGTCCTAATAACTGGAAATTTGGCAGATGTTCATAATTCTGGTGACAATGCACTATGAAATTTTTATTGAAACAAAAAATAAAAAATGGCTGCTTCTCCAATATGGCGGACGAGATTTGTGATTATGGTCCGATTCCATTCAAAATTGGTATGTGGGGGTTTTTGAGGTCGGAGATCATGATTTTTTGTTAAAATTTATAAATTCAAGATGGCGACTTCAAAATAGTTTTGTTTTTGTATAAATGGCGATAACACCGTTGTTATCAACAAAAAACTATTAATGTGACATATCATCTGTAAGAGAAAAAAAAGTTATTCATAGCTAAGTTGTGATCTATGACCTACATTTGAAAAATTAAAGTTGGTACTGATATCTCAAATTCTAGAAGAGTTGGTATGAATTTCATATTTTTTTCGAAATCTCATTGAAAAACTGCCATGACAATGTGAAATTCCTATTCGAATATTTTCATAAATAAAGAAGTTACGGAGGAGACATGAAAATGATCAAAATCTGTTTTTTGCGTATAAAACAAAAACGAATAGATTTTGTCTAATCATTTTTTCACATTATAGTTGGCCTTGATAAAGTCCACATTTGGTGTCATTTAACCGACCTCGTATCTCTCACCATTAAAAAGATACCCATGGTGAGCATGGTAAGTGGGACACACTGTATTGGAGAAATCTATCTCAATTAGGAAATTCTTTCTGAATAGCATTAATCGATATTTTTTGGGAATATGATCGGGTTTGATCGATTATGAAAAATCCTGTTTCTCACAGAAGCTTCGGTACCACTATGAAAACAAGTTGCTGGTTTCATTCTGTTCTGGTATATCATTTCGTGTGGAAATGATTTGACTATGTGTGTACTTTTAACCATTAATATGACTTTCTAATGAATGATTCGGTTGTAGCCTAATGTACCGGAATCCTTGGTACATTTTCTATGTTAAATCGCTTTCTAGTAGTTTTTCTAAAATTTTGATGCATCCTTATTATACAGTGCCCGTCTAAAGTCCGTTCCCCCTCTACTAATTTTTGAACCACCTTGTATATCGCAACAAAATTTGGAAAGGTGGAATAGGAAATAAAAAACTACTCTTTCATGAAAAAATCACCGCTATAAGTTCGAAAATGGCGGCTGAGCGCAATTTTCTATAATTTTTTTGAATAGACCACCCCGTATATTATTACATTTTCGAAATCTGCTCATAGTTCTCAAGAGTTTTTATCTATTTTACTTTACTCCTAAATTCGATAGTTTTCGGAATATTATCGTTTGAAAAGTTACATTTTGGTTATTTCAATGTTGTTGGTTTCAATTAAGTTTTCAATCAAGTTTGCATCGGAAAAGAATCGTTGTCTCGGTAACATCTTGTTTACTGTCAAATTGAACTGCTAACTGTCGAATAGTTCGTTGAGCGCTTAAATCATTTTATGAAAACTATGATCATGGCTCGTAATATATGATATACATTTGATGCAGTTTTGATATCTGGAGAAGCTGGAAGAAATTTTCATTTAGCAGTCCTTATGTTTAATGACGGATTTCTCAAGAATCTTATGTGGAAGTATATTTGCGCAAACTTTTAAATAAGCTCCAATGGTACGATGAAAGATGCTGCAAGATCAGGAAGACTGCCTCTTCCAGAAGAAAAAAAGGTAGAAATTGTTGCTGAAATGGGTATCAATCCGACTCAGTCAACGTCTGCAGTTGCTGCTGAATCCTGTGGAGTTTGTTCAAAACGTGTCTCAAGAGTCCTGAAAAAGAGAGGTTTCATCCCTATTCCCTATTCGGCCGTGGTGACGTACTGGTAGAGCGTTCGACTTTGAAGCGAAAGGTTCAAATCCCCGCATGGTCATCGGTCTCGTGTATGGCATCACACGTTAGAAAGTAATGGCTGCGTCTTCCCTAGCTCACACAAGTCTCTCGAAGACTTCTAAGGGTTGCTCGAAGGGGTACAACGGGTTGACGGAAATAACAATTTTTACCAATCCCTATAAATTGAAAATCCTGCATTCTCTCGCGGAGGATGATCCAGACAGAAGGGTCAAATTTTGTGAGTGGTTAACAAGAACAATTGAAGGAGAACGGCGCTTCCTAAAACGAGTAGGTTTCTCAGACGAATGCATGTTTTTGTTTTTTCTTGGTAAGCAGTACTGTCTTTCCTTAGCAAACTTCACTGTCTCTTATTAGTCGAATTCATTAAGAGTTTTAACTACAAATTAATAACAACGTTTGGTTAGGCAAATGTCACTTTTTAGGAGTGAAGTGTAGGTTTTGAGAAAAACTGTTGAGAATAATATACGGAGTGTTCCATCTAAAAAAAATATTTAAGATGGCGCTCATTTGCCATTTCAAAACTTTTATCTGTGATTTTTTCATGAAAAATTAGGTTGATATCTCCTATCTAGGCCCTCCAAATTTTGTTGCGATAAACGAGGTGAAGCATTCAAATTGGCATCCTTCATATCGAAAACCATATACTATTGGATCATATGAATTCTCATGTTGTTGATGAAGACCAATATTATTACCAAAGTTTGACGTTTGACCACGTCTACTGCCAGAATCTGTGCATGCCAGAACAAGCTCTTTTTTCGGATATCAATTTTCATAATGAGAGTATTGAAAAATCCACCTCTGAATCATAAGGAAGTCGATAATTTTCTAACGAAATGAACATTTTTTAGACCAAATCGACTGCAAAAATATATTTATGCTTGAGCAACATCTATCTTTCAGAAGTTATCATTACAAATGTAATGGTTGAAAATCCACCCCTAGATTCCCAGGCAATTCGATTATTTTTCTATAGAATAGAATACTAGAAATATAGATAAATATATTTTAAAACCCAGTTAATGAATGAATAGGTAAAAAAACTTGCAGTCTGTCTCCAGAAAGACTTATTTCACATCTACGTTGGATTACTAAAGTTATTAAAAAAGTCAATATACTCGCTAAAAGATTTTTGATCATTATTATTATCATCGAAATAGTTTAATATAATCTTCAAAGTTTATCGGTAAGCCACTGGCCATTCGGGTGTTTCCGAATATTTAGTTTGCCATCTTTTGCAATTTGTCTTATTTTCTTATTCTACCTATGTTCCGTTCACTGCAAGAACTACTATACACGGTGAGTCAACAAGATTTCCGTAGTCAATTGTCATCTTTCAATGATCATCTTCCAAAATTATTCTCATTCCAAAGTTGTTCTTCTTCAAATAAAACATCCAGTATATTTCCATATATTCCGATCCGCTATTTGATTGGCCACTGAGTGATTTTTAAAATCATGAATTATTTTTCGGCGTTGCCGAGTTATCTAAACAAAACTCAAGTGTGAAGACTTCTTTTTGATATTTTGATTTTATGAAGTAGAACACTCTATCTATTTTCATTTATCTCCTCCTTTTTAATGACTCCGCACTTTTTATTCATGGAGTCAAGTACTTTAAAAAACCGTTTCCGAAATATTGTGGTTTTTTTACCGAACATCCTGTATAGTTTTTTCAAAATTCACAGTATTCGCTATGAACATCCCCGTATGGACTAACGATTCCCGAATTATCTTCACCAAATATCTCGAATTGTGAAAGAGGTGATTTTTCAAAAAGAAGTATTCCAAATTGATTTTTTTGATAAGTCTGCAACTCCGAATCGAAATTCAATATTAAAAAAGTCTTTAAGCTGCCAATGAAACAGCGGATCGGAATATATGAAAATATAGTGCGTGTTTCATTTGAAAAAGACCAACTTTGATTAGCCACGCTTTAATGATGCACTCTGTGTAAATGAGAATAATTTTGGAAGATAATATTTAATGGTCAGTTTGCAAAAAAAAAAGAAATCGAACAAGTGATTCACATCGCAATTGTTGACTCACCCTGTCTACTTTCATCTTCAGGACTGCTCACAGGACACTTTCAATACAATCAAAAAAGGAATGTTTAAAAATACTCAAGAGGTGTGGGAAGTCCTATTTACAAAGTCACTGCCAGTCTAGTGTTATATTTCGTTTCCTCAGAATCCAGTCAAAACGATTATAATCCCACCTTCGATTATTGCTCACGATGATCCTACATTCCAATTGTTATTATGCTCTAATAGAATATTGGCCACTAGTGATGATTCGGATATTCAAATACTCGATTTCGTATTGGCAATATGACACCCTCCGATGATCAAAAATGTTTTATAGTTTCGAAATTTGACGTCATATTCGTAATAAATCTATTCCAGGTACTTACCCATTTCTATCTTACATCACTAGTGGTCATCTTACATCGCCAGTGGCCACATTACATCACTAGTGGACACCTTACATCACTAGTGGCACCTTAAATTACTAGTGGTCCCCAGTGGTGATAATATGAAGACATATTTTTGGTGATTTGATTATTTTTTCATAGTTTAACAAATATTAGATGTATGAACCTTGTTTATTTAAAAAGTATCCACCATTGGTATATTCTCAAGAAGTGACTCTAACGTCGATTTCGGCTTTGTTTTGAATTAACATTCTTTTTTTTTTGTTTTTCCAAATATACTTGGAGAGGACCAGGTAACGGCATTTTGGAAAATTTGTCACCTGTTGATTTTTGGTATGTTGTAGAGTTTGAACTCCTAAACAAAATTGCCCAAAGGGAGATCTTTAATTGCATCCCATAATTCCTTATCGAAAAAGTAAATTTATCGCTCTGTGCAAAAGCTAACAAAATTTGGGCTGCTACTGTACGGTAGGGATTCTGCCAGAAACTTCAATAATGGAAGTGGTGGATTCTTTTCAAACAAACTATTTTGTTATGATATTGTTATATTAAGTGAGATATAGACGAAATTTATTTTTTATATGATAAAGTATTTTACTAGGAACATAAGTTTGCATCGAGATTCTCCAGAGAGAACAATAAATATTTAGATATTCTTACAAAATGTTATATATGCCACTTTCGTTAATTTTTGATAAATTTATTTTTTATACGAGAAAATGTTTAAATATGTGAAGTTTAACAATGTTGACGAAGAATAGTGAATAGAAAAATCGAAGATTTTTATGATTTTCTTTTAATTGATGCGATTATTTTTAGCATGAATGAACCTGATATTCATACAATAGTAGTCGTTATGTTTGAACACCAGCGACGATATGAAGCAAAGTTTTATTGTAATAATGTTAGAAAAGTTTAGTTGAACTAGCAATAAATATATTCAAAATATATTGTTATTTTTTGTTTCGTTTTCTCTATCCTGTGTTTCGAAATTAAAATAATAGTGATGATTATCAATCCTGTTGAAGATTGTATTCCATAATGAAATGGATTCTGAAGTCATTATATTTTTGATCCAAAGTCAAAATCATAACTATGGTGGGATGAAGTAAAAAGTTTAGGACTATAGATTGATGACTGTACAACTGCGCTCCGGTGGTCCATAGCTTCTAAACGGCACAATTTCTTTCGAATGCAAGCATGTTTCCTTCTTGAGAGAGTATCTTTGGAAAATATTCCGAAGTATACAAGGTGACCCAGAAAAGTTCACCAAACCAAACTTATGTTTTTTGTAATGGAACACCCTATATTTCATCACATGGTTGAATGGTTGACTATTAAAAAAATAAAGGGTCATGTATGTTCATCAACGTTATTTCCAGAGATATATCGATATTACTCCAAAAACATATCTGTAGCTCCTCGTGGAAAAATAATTCTAAAAACTTTTGGGAGGCGAAAAGACTCCAGTATGGTCTAGTTTCTGTAACACGACACACAGTTGAAATTTCATTACTTTTTGTGTACCGGATAGATCGAAACGCAAATTGAAAGATAACTTGGTTTTTTCAATTGGAAATTTACGTTATTTTCAAGGTGAAATAAATACCAAGTGTGATATATCATTCGAAAGAAAATTTTATGGCCTTTTCTATACTGAAATTGAATATATGGGTTTCCATTTGAAAAAAGCAAGATATATTTCAATTTGCGTTTCGATCTATCCGGTACACAAAAGGTAGTGAAATTTCGACTGTGTATCATGTTACAGATACTAGACCATATTGGAGTCAATTCGCCTTCCATTCGTTTTTGGAATTATTTTTCCACGAGGAGTTACAGAGTGTTGAATACCTTATGTTCTTTGAAGTAATATCGATATATCTCCGGAAATAACGTTGATGAACATACATGACCATATATTTTTTGAATGGTCAAAGTAATCTCTATTCAACTATGTGATGAAATATAGGGTGTTCCATTACAAAAACATAAGTTTGGTTTGGTGCACTTTTCTGGGTCACCTTGTATACTTCGGAATATTTTCCAAAGATACTCTCTCAAGAAGGGAAGATGCTTGCAAACGAAAGAAATTTTCAAGTTGCGCCGTTTAGAAGCTATGGACCACTGGAAAGCAGTTGCAGGACCCTGTATAATATAGACTAAGCAAGTGAATTGTTTGTCTGAAGTAGGCTACGGTATTTTAAGGATACCAATGCTGATGTTAATTCTGTGTGAATCAGAATCAAAAATTGCATACTAAAATAATTACCCAACTTTAAATAAACTCGAAATGTAAATCTCAGGCTTCTTGACATGATCGTTTGGGTGTTTTAACGTTCCACAGTTTCAAAGTGAAAGTAATGAAAATTCATGGAATTCTGTACAAATGTAGAAGGACGAATGAACCAATTGGTATTGGTTCTCCATAATCGTCTATATACTTATATCGCCATTCTGAATCAATTGGCTTTCGCAGAATTGCTCTATGTCGATCCGTTCTCGAGTTGAAATTTTGATCCAGAGTTGAGAGCTGTAATTTCCCGCCTATTTTTTTCACTTTTTTCTACATTATATTCATAAAACTCAGCCTGTTTTGTATATGCTCAGCGAATTTGAAATCCGTTCCTACTGAAAAAGAGATTTCGTGGGCTTTATACAGAATGTCTGCATATTTGAGTAGGACCAATTTTCAAAACATTTTATTTACATTTTTCGAAAATTCGCAAACTCCTCTTCAACGTATCTTGACGAGCTGATTCCGGATTTATCATCAGCAGTGGGAGTATATGAAGGATTAATGAAATAAGGACAATTTTCACGATTTCGATAAGAAAATTGCCCTTATCTCCTCTTTGTCTTTGTCGGAATTAGATTTTTGAGCCATGATTCGGAATCAGCTCGTTGGGATACGTTGATGAGAAGTTTGGAATTTTTTGAAAAACGAGAAATAATTGCATTCGAAAATTCGATGGTGCGAGAGAACTTTTCGACGTTTTATCTCTTTTTTATAGTATATCCAAATCATATACTTTTGGAATCAGATGAAATTTTTCTATAGGATCAAGTAATACTCGCAAGGATTTTGCATTTTTGAAATATTCACAGACGATCAAAGTCAAGTAATAATTCGATTTCGAGGAAACCAAATTTCGATATTTTTTTCATTTTTCAAAAAATCGCAAATCTTCCTCTAACGTATCTCGACGAGCTGATTCCGAATTTGTTATCAAAAATTGAATTATATGAAGGATTACTAATTCGATTTTTTTTTTAAATTTGATTTTCCACTGTATTCAAATTAGTGTTATCTTCTGTGAATTTCAACGAAAAATATCGACAGACAGAAATTTTGGAATGACCACTACAGTAATCTGCGAGAAAAAAAAATTCCTTTTCACCAAACAAGTAATCTGAATCCTAGATGCCATGTTAGCGATATGCGCATTTATAGATTTCAAATTATTGTTGCGGTGAAGGGGAAAACTACTTTATAAAGTTCAACAATTAACCCAATTCTATTAAAATGGCAATTTCTATGAAATCATTCACTACTAACTCATAATATAAAAATATAAGTATTGATTATCGTGTATATTTTCTGTGGATGCCATTTAGTAAACGTATAGTGTATTCAATTGTTATTCTTTGTAATTTGTACTTTCTCTTAATATTTTTTTCCATCAATGGGATTTACTGTTCAATATAAATATTTCCTCACCCACTTAGTATGCCTTTAAACTAGATGTTCTGATCGACAATCTCTCCAAGAACAACAAAATCAAACAAAAAACTATAAATTTTTGTCAGAGTACTACCAACGTTCTCATAAGGAGGTACCCCCTTACTTTAACAAATCTAATTACAGGAATTTCAATTTTACAGAATCTTGTCAAAAAAAATTATGATAGGAATCTCATATTGATAAAAGCTGACAGAGGCAACTGCCCTGTCGTACTTGATCAATTTGACTATTTTCAAAAAGTTGAAGACTTTCTAAGTTCCAACATTTATTCCTTTAAACTCTGATTCTCTTAACAAATTTATCTCAAAAAGTGAAAACTACATAAAAGTCTGTGAAAATATTTTTCAAAGAAACTCATAAACTTGGTCCCTAGCAATCCACAAATGCCAAGATTATAAGGTCAACCAAAGATGCACAGAGAAGGTTAGACTAGTGGTAAGATTTTACAGTACTCCAGTCACCACCTGATCACCTCTATGCCCAGTTTCAGATCTGTCTTAATTACCTTCTCAACACTCAGTTTGTGGTTCGACAAAAACTGGCCTAATAACTTTACTTAATTTTTGCATTTCTCAAGGCTTTTTCGTTTTTAATGATACATTCTATAATCAACCAGAATGCCTAGCAATGGGCAACCCCCTTTCACCTTTTCTAGCATATTTTTTTATGAAAAACATTGAAAATTCATTCTTAATTAATAAAATTAATAACATTACCAGCTGGTACCGTTATGTAGATGATTGCCTAGTATTTATTGAAGGTAACAACAACGTTGCCCATGACATTCTTGATTATATTGACACAATAAATTTGATTTTTCCATCCACAGAAAACCGACCCAGACTGATCACGCCATCCCATTCAACTCTTATCACCCCATGTAACATAAAATGACAGCCTTCAACTATTAATTCAACAGGCTCTTAAAAATACCTTTAACTCTAAGTAATTATAAAACAGAAGTGAATATATTGCAACAGATTGCTGTCAACAATGTCTAGCAACCTTCTATTCAATCAGAGGATATATCGAAGACTAGCCTTTAAAACAATTACCTTCAGTGAAATATTTACATTTTCCATATTTCGATCAAAACATGTGTAAGGATATTTCCAAAGTCATAGAAGTCTCCATACCTGGTACTGAAGTTTCCTTTAAATCGTATAACATTCTAAGTATCTATTTAGACAATTCTGAAGACAAAATCAATTAAGTTAAAAAGAAGCCTGACTGTTCTGATTGCTCGGGCTCTTACATAGGTAGAACTTGTAGACCCCTTATTACCCGAAATAACGAACACTTAAAAAGACCAAACAAATCTGTATGTGACAATCATTTCAAAATTTATAATCAAAACTTTTGCCCAAACAGAAATTAAAAATTTTACATAAAATAGACAAGGAAATTTTCCTCAGATTGGATTTGTTTGAACAACTAGATATTTCCAAAAAAAAATTCAACAATGATGACTGCCAAATACCCAAGTAAACTTGTTCAGAGATTTCTTTAAGGATCACTAATTTTAAATAAAATTTTTATGTTGGCTATACTTTAAAATTTCAAAATTCATTGAAAATATATTGAAGAATACTCGTATTCAGCATATATATATATATATATATATATATATATATATTTGCTCTTACAGAATGAAACGTACAGAAAATAAAATGAAATAAAATCACCACAACACCTTAAAAATACCTATCAATAAATAAAATACAATACAGCAAAAGTCATTACAATAAAATTCAACATATTAAAACTACCACAAGAACTTCAAACTCAAAATAGGTTCAATACATATTATTTACATTGTTTTTTGAATTGGCTCAAAGAGGTGATGTTTTTGGTTTCTGGTGGTAAACTATTAAAAAGTGTTAGACCCCTGTTGAATATTGTGTCACACAATATGTTTTCAGTTTTTATATAAAAATCATTCACAGCTCGAGCTCTAGTGTTATGAGTGTGTACATTACCTATATAATTTAATACATCACTGAGGTAGGTCGGTAACATATTATGTTTGAGCTTGAACACAAAGACCAACATATTATAGTGTATTCTTTGTTTTATCGATATTAATGATAATATCTCTAGCATGTTCCTAATTGAAGTACGTCTGTTACACATGAGTAGAGCTCTCATGGCTCGATTTTGTATTTTCTGAATAGTACTCATCTGGTCATTTTTGAGAAAAAACTTTACCGTTAAGTCTGTATAAAAAATTAACCTTTCTTGCAACCTTCCTTTTTATATAATCAAAGTGTGCATTCATATTCAATTCTTCATCTATCATTACTCCTATGTACTTGATTGTTTTTACCTTCTCAATTTTACTGTCATTGATCAGCAAGCTCATTTGAAAATCCTCATCTTTCATTCTTTTAAGTTTACTTCTGTCCCCTATCAACATACACTTGGTCTTTTCAAGATTCAACATTAGTCCATTATCACACAACCATGTGGAAACACGATTTAAGTCTTCATTCAAGGAAGACTCTATTTCATCTGGTTCACCAGCGAAGTAAATCAATGTGTCATCAGCGAATAATTTCAGTATGCATTTTTTTACTTGATTAATAATATTATTGATAAACAAAATGAATAATATTGGCCCCAAAATGGAACCTTGAGGAACTCCATACTGTGCTTCTAATTCATGAGATAATTCATTGTTGTACTTCACTTTCTGCGTTCTATGACGTAGATAACTAATGAATGAATGAATGTTTATTGATTTCTCAACTACAAATACAATTAAATATATCAAATACAAGTACAATTGAATGTACAGATATTACGTACATAGTCAATAAACATTGAGGAAATCCACAAGGGTATAACCCGCGCGTGGATATAAATATAAACATAAAAGAAGTTATTACTTAAGTGTAAATAAAGTTTACAAGGGGACTAAACATTATTAAAAAGTATATAAAAATAAAAGATCTAAAGTGCTACACAAGTTAATAAGTAATTGTAAAGTTAACAAGGGGACAGAAAAATTATAAACTAGTTTATAGACATGAGAGATGAGAGATAACAAGTGTTGCATAAGTTATTGAGTGCATGTAAAATTGAGAAGGGGATCAAAAAGTGTAAACAAATATATAAACATAATAAATCAAAATTATAAAGGAATATAAAACAGAATCACCTAATGCCGATATTATGATCATATGCATAGCGCATGTAATAGAAGTTGGAGACCCACAAGGGTTAGACCCGCGCGTGGATACAAACTTATTACTATTCTATGCAAACAGAAGCTGGAGCTATAAAGGGATTTATATGTTTACTTTGTAAAATTAATGCGTAAAAGAATGAGGAGGATGAGGAGAAGAGAAACTTTTTTGGGGTAACGAAGATTCAGTTAGAGATAGATTAACAGTTCTATTGAGTTCAATTACCCATGTCATGATTGGATTCATTGAGAGTGGTGAGTGAAGTTATAGCTGAAGATGTTTTTAATGTCGACAAGTTCATGGATTTTTTTCCTAGTTTGTAGAAATATCCAAGATGTTAATTTGGTTTTGAAAAGCGAAAACGAATTTATATATTTGATTTGATCTGGAAGGGTGTTATATATTTTAGGGCCCAGATAAGTTTGACATCTTTGTCCTATAGTTTTAAATGTTCTCGGTACATGAAGTGTATTTGTCTTTCTCGTATTATACCGGTGTTCAGTGATGTGATGTTTTATTCTTATGTTGATTCAGTAGTAGACGCTGACAGTATATCTGTCTGACATCAATAATTTGGCAAGGTCATATTACTGGTCACTTGGAAAAAGGTGATTTTTCCATAAATAATCTTCAAAGTTCTATTTTGAATAACAGAGAGGTATTTGATGTGAGTGTTCATTGCCCCGCCCCAAGCAATAATTCCGTAAATGATATGTGAATGTACAAGGGCATAATACATTGTTTTGAGGTGCGGAATATCAAAATATTTCTTGAGATACTTAAACTTATAAATTATTCGGCTAAGTTTTTTCACTACATAGTTAATATGTTCATCCCACTTGAGATGGCAATCGATTATGATGCCTAAGTATTTCATTGTTAACTGTGATGATATTTCTACAGTTTGGCCTTGATTTCTGATGTAAAGTTTTTCATAGGGGGTAGCCCTGAAGTGTAACTTGTGAATGAGATATACTTCGTTTTTTGAAAATGAATTGTCAGGAGCTTTGAATTGAAGTACTGTATGACTATTTCCATATCCCTTTCCACTTTCAACTTCAGGTTCGTCCAATCATCATCCTCATAAAAAATTGCAGTATCATCTGCAAATGTAATTATTTCTCCAAGAAGTGGGAGTTTGAATAAATCATGAACCAATTCAATTCATTGCCCGTTATACCATATCTATTAAGTTTCAATATCGACAAATCTGTATTAACAGTTTCAAAAGCACGCTTAAAATTCAAAAAAACCACGCCTATTACATGGTTTTTGCTGATATTTGTTCTCCACTGGGTTATTAATAATTGTAGGGATGTTTCACATGAATGAGATTGTCGAAATCCTGATTGTTGGTTGATGATTATATTGTTGTTTCCAATAAATTTGAGCAGCTGATCTTTGACCACTGTTTCCAATAGCTTTTCATATACAGGAATGGTATTTATGGGTCGAAATTCACAACAGTTTGAAGTATTGGTCACTTTTTGAATTGGTATTACTGTTGATAGTTTCCAGGCATCTGGAAAAGTACCAGTTCTTAACGATGTATTTATAACATCCAAGAAGTAGTTTCCAATTGCCTGAAAAGCTATAAGATCAATTCCGTTATTATCAGGACTATTTTTCTTGAGTAACTCCAGAATTTGTTTCAAGTCTCTTATTTTGATCATTTCAAATGTAGCAAATAAAGACTGTACTGGTTGAATATGATATATAACTTATTGAAGTCGTTAAGTGGTTTTACATTTTGAACAATTTTTTGTATGCTATGAACAAAGAAATAAATAATTTTTTACTACGTTCATGCAGAAAACAAAACTTTATTGAAAAACTGGTTCTTTATTGCACTGAGTGCAATAAAGTTTTTATTGCACTCATCTGTCATTCTGCTACAGCGTTCTATCATCATGAAAAACATAAAAGTCAAATCGGTGCCTCATTTAGCCCAGTTGCTATTAGGTTGTATTACGTTTCAAACAGTTGCATATTCCATACTATTGTCAATCATATTTATTACATACTAGGATTTTAACATTAGTAGAAAACGCAATTTGATAAAAATAAAATTTGTTTCTTTGAATATTATTATATTACTTTAAGCTGCTAGATTTGAACAAAGAATGTTTTACACTTAAGTACCACCTAAATGAAACAGTTTTTGGTTTTGGCGCAAACGTAGAAAAAAAAATGGTATGCAACTCGTGCAAAAATTGTTTATTGCACTCCACGTGTTGTCACAATTTAACGTCGAGTGCAATAAACACTTACTTTTTGCACTTAGTGCATAAATAACTATTATACATTTATATACAAATTCTTCGCTTCATTTATTACAAAAAAAGTGTATTCAGCTTCCCACATCCATTTAAATACTTCTTGTCTATTCAATAGGATTTACTGTTTGATGTAAATACTTTTTTTCCCTATTGCAACATCTTTTATTTTCAGAACCCGGTTATCGTGTTTTCCAACATTATACGGAGTGCCTTCGATGTCACAGAAGATATAAATACAAGAAAAACTGCGTACAACACATTCGTTTTCAATGTTCCAGAACGCCTCAATTTACTTGCAGCATCTGTAATAAAAGTTACAGGTATAAAAGGGATATGATTCATCACGTCTCTGAGAAACATTTTTTCTCGCATTTGGGTAGCTGATTCGGACAATCACTGTTTCTGTTGTGTCAGTAGTTACTGGGTAACTGAAATTTTCCTGTCACAAATATGTCTATAATATATGTTCAATAAAAGCACTTTAGCCTAGAAAATTATTCATTATTCCAAAAAATAGAACTCTAATTTTCAAAATTGTCTTGAAAAAACTTAAGAAGCTCTTACATTACGGATTTCGCAGAACATATCTAGGTTGGATCAGATCTCACCTCAGTGATCGAATTTGAAAAGTTCTATCACACAATGTTAGTTCTGTCTGGCAAAAAAATTGTACGTGCAGTTCCCCAGGGATCAATTATGGGTCCGATTCTATTACGGCTCCTCATCAGCGATATGACAAACCTAGATATTTCTGGACATCTCACAATGTTTGCTGATGACGATACGATTCTCTGGCACAATGAAGATCGTGATGTTGAGGTTCGAGCTATTCCTGTTAACATAGACAAAATCAAAAAGTGGTGTAAGGCTAACATGCTGATATTAAATGTTACAAAAACAAATGTGGTAACTTTCAAGATAGATCTAGAACAAATACCTTTATATTCTCAATTTATTAAAAGCAATCATGAAACAGAATTTCTTGTCGTACAAATTGACCACAATCTGAGGCTCATATAACGGCTCTAAAAAAATGATTGTCCTCTGATTGTTACGTTGTCAATATAATATCTCGCGAACTTGGAATGCCACCTTCCTTAACTGCATTGAGTCCCACCTACGGTATGCAATTCCATTAAGGGGTCCTTGCAGTCAACTTTTATTCCTAAGTAGTTTGGTCATCCAGACATGAGATTTAGAATTCTTCAAAGTATAGGCCAAATTTCGTCAGTGAAAAATTACCAACGCTTTATGAAATTTGCATTTTAGAGACAGCTTGCTTGATGTACAAATACAGGGAGATATTCATTAACTCCAACACAAATCTATTTACACTTAAGAATAAAAATACCTACCCTCCCTCATCCCACTTCAACTCTCACGAAACAGTCTTTGATTTATAGAAGAAAACAAATTTATAATCATTTACCTAATCAAATCGACGAAGAATTTCCGAAAATCAGTTGAAACACTTCTGATAGGGAAATTGTTCTACAATTTAGCGGAGTTTATGCATTCTAGTCATTCTATATTCAATATTGTATACTGAGACACTACAATATACATCGTATATAAAAAGGAATAGTTTCGCATATTTTCGACTTTCCAGTAAATGGCTCCGCTTTTTTATTTTTAAATGGAATTCCGACTACATTTTAACATTTTTGAATATCTGAGACAATTCTGGATTAGAATGTGACATTTTTTAAAGTTTTAACGCATGCTTAGTTTTTCTAGAGTCACTTTTAAAATGGCAGCTAGGTGGCCATGATCGGACGTAAACTAATCTAAGGACCTCAGGTATAAGACAAGTTGGCAAAATTACATTCTCATGTCTAACTATTATTTTTCAAATGGCGACCATTTTTTGACAATCACTTTCCAAATAAAGTATTTTTTGACGAATTCGACGAGACCAATTTATTTGTGATTGGATTAAAAAGAAAATGAACATAAATAAAATATTACTAAGGAAAGTACTGGATGATACTTTATTTACTTTTGTCAAGTGTGCCATGGAAGGGAATGATGTATAATATCTTGCAATTATTTTTTTCGAGTCTTCTTTGGAAAACAAAACACTTACTTAGGTAATGACAGTGACATAAGCTTTATGAGCAGACAGTAAAAGTTTCTTAATTTTCCTATAATTTCAGTTCATTCTTTCGTCAAAATAATGTAGGCATACTCAAAGTGAAAAAGTAGATGTAATTAAGATTTGGAGAATGTTATAGAAATTCAAGGAATGCTGCTGAGTTGTATATGCTCAGAGATATCCGAATCGGCAGCATCTAGCAACCAGTATTTTCCGTATGTTGAGAATCTTTTTAGGCAAGAAAGAGGTTGAGCGGCCTAACAGAGGTTTATCATAAATGAAGAGACTGAGATTAACGTTCTTGCTATGCTTGAGGTTGATAAAACGGTTTCTTCAAGAGAAATTAGTCAAGAAATGCAGGTAAGTCACGAATCAAGAAAAATACTGAAAAAGCACAGTTATCGAGCAATTAAATGTCAGTTACATCAACATTTGTATTTGTAGTGCTTTGTGATGGGCTGCTTCAAAATCATAGAGTTAACCCAAATTTCATCAACATTATTCTATTTTCCTACGAATCACGATTTACAAATTTAATAGTGGTACGTTTAATATGCAAAATAGCCGGACGAGTGAAAATAATATTATTGCTGAACACAGCTATTAGCGTTGACAGTTTCGACAGCCAAATAGGTGTCGTCTCCTCAACGATGTTTTGGTAACGATATATCGTTGAATAACGATGAAGAAGCAGATAGTGAATACGATTCTGTGATGTTATCGTTATTTAACGGCTTATCGCTAGATAACGACTTCTGACGATATCGTTAAAAGTTAGTGAATAGACCTGTTAGTCTTAGTTATCTGTAATTTTTCTGAATTAGCTTGTTTAGTGAAGCTAGATTCAAATATAAATCATTTCTACAATTTCATTTGTTTGATATTGTTTGCGTGAAACTTGTACTGAAATAAATGCGTCATATGTTAAAACTGACATTATGCTAACACTGAACTGATTTTCAGAGAGAGCATCAAAAATTACAATTTACCTTTCAGAAAATCGCAAGTATAACACAAGACCATTCTAATGTTATTTATAGACAGTATTCTGAATAACTTCATAACTTCATAACTTCATAACCTCGAATTATTCAAACGATCGTTTCGGTACCAGATAAGATATTTGTACAACGGCATACCTATGAATGTTCAATTGTTGGATTCGAGAAGTTTTATAACAACTTGATGATTTTATAGTGTGACGAGACTCTGTGATATTGCTTCGTAGATTTGAACTTTGCCTTTTATGTCAACTTAAGGATATAGTAGCTAATTCAATTAAATTGTAATTTGATTCGTGGTATGACAAATGAAGACCAATTATTATTATTATATTAAATAATCCAAGTGAATAACAAACAAGTTTGGTCTAATCTATCAGTTGTAAATAGGGAAAGGTCAGAATATGTACAAACTGATGACTTATTCACTGAATATGTCTCTTAAAATGAAATCCAGAAATCACTGACCATAGCTTGCACTTACATACTAGAGGATTTATATTTAGACGTTTTTTTCACAATATAGATACAACTTTGTGAAATAATAACCGACATTTTTCCTGAATACGAATCTTTGCCGCTTCCCACTCCTCAGGAATAACTGGAAATATTTGGCAGGCTTCACGCACGCTAATTTGTATAGCCGTGTTCTGTCTCCTGTACCTTTAATCTAAGGTCTTGAACATGGAGGAAAGCACTTTGTGAATTTACAGTGAATTTTTTTGGAACTTAGAATATTATTATATTTTGAAATAATTTATGTGCATCGCTGAAATTATCAGTTAATTTTGTTGAATTTTTTAATCCAGTTTCAAGAAAAATTAATACCGTTAGATTCATTAAAAAACCTGTTTTCAAAAGTGCTTACAAAAGCAAATAAATTATTATCCTTGGCAAACTTGATAAAAGTAAAATAATGTATTATCCACTATTTTCCCAAGTAATATTTATGTTCCTATTTTTGATCCAATCGCAAATAAATTATTACCGTCAGATTCGTCAAAAAATACTTCATTCGGAAAATGCTTGTCAAAAAATGGTCGCCATTTGAAAAATAATAGTTAGACACGAAACTGTGTTTTTGCCAACTCAATTGTCTTATTCCTATCTATCATACTAGTCACTAAAAATTTACATGGACATCACCTGAGGTACTTAGATTAGTTTACGTCCGATCATGGCCACCTAGATGCCATATCAGAAGTGACTATGAAAAATTAGGTAGCTGTATTAGCTTTTGAAAATGTCACATTCTGATTCAGAATTGTCTCAGAAATCCAAAAATGTTTCAATATACAGGGTGTTCCATTTGAAAATTAAAAACCAGAGCCATTTTCGGTGAAACCGGAATTGACTGGAAATTGAAAAATATGCGAAAACTCTCCTCTTTGTGTAGGATATACCTATACCAAATCTCGTTTTAATATTCCTAATATTCTAGAAGTTACGACTTGTCTAATAGATTCGTTGACACCCGGTATTTTACATGTTATTCTGTTTATGTCCTTTTTGTAACTTTAAAATTTGAATTAACATTTTTATCTTCATGGGATATTTTTTCCAAAGACTTTCTATGAATGCTAATATGTAAACAATAATTAACATTGTAATAATTTTGACTCTGTCGACAAATGTTTTCATTCAGACAATCAAGTGTATTCATCTGTCTGTAACTAATACAATTCTTTGAACTTGTTTTCTTTGATTATTTTTGCACAAGTTTCTTACTGTTTATTCATAACCCTTGAATTCCACCGTATGCCTCAAAGAGAATACTTACTTGAATTTTGATTAGTAACCCTCTCATATTCAAATGATTTTTGATTCAGGTTATTATTATCATTCACCAACTGGAATGAGAGAATCAACATCGGATACAAAGTTCGATGTAAAACCGCCTTGTCTCAATTCTTGCAAGAGAAGATGCCTATTACGATTCAGTGAAGAACGAAGAAAGGAGATAAACAGGGAATACTGGTCCCTATCGCGGTCACAGAGAAAAGTATTTCTTGCCAACCATACCACCAGAGAAGAATGCAAAACCAGAAGATCGACTTCGATGAATATGAGAAATCGCAAAGTAACGTTTAATTATTTTTTCTTGAGTGATCAAGGCGAAAATAGTCAAGTTTGTAAAACATTCTTCATGGCAACTCTTGGTTATAAAATTATAAACAACGTCAACAACTGACGTTTAAAAATTGTGAGTCGTCAAAAGTTGAAATTTATATAAATTAAATTAGTTCAAGTTATTACTGATTTTTTTAATCCTTTCTTTCTAATGATGAGCGATGATGCTGACCAAGGTGAGAAGAATGTTGAGATGTTAAAAAACTATCAAAATCTGGATACCTACTATACGCCTGTGGTGCCATTCAATGAGAGCAATTATTATTTTTGACCTTCTTAAATTTGTAATTCTGATTAAAACAACTTATTGTAACCAACTTGAAATTCTTATTGAGAAAGGGCCTTATGTTAATATTTTACTATCCCAAAAAGGTGCACTTATAGATAGATAATAATACTTTGGTAAAATAGGATGACAGGTGAGATAAAAGGTATATAAATATGTAAAAAAAGTTTAAAAGAAAAATACATGTACAATGTACAGATGAAAAACACCAGTCTCATCAATTGATTAAAAACTCAACGTCTCAACTTACATACAGCATTATGAAAGAAGTACACAAAATTTAATAAATAATTAGGAACGAAATATCACCTGTCAATCAATGAACATTTACCTCTAAATAGATAGAATCTGTATTGCTTGGTTTTCTATTGTACAATAAATGAGACATTGTCATATATATATATATATATATATATATATATATATATATATATATATATATATATATATATGTATATTATACACGAGAAATAGATAATTTTTCGGAAAATGCTCATCACAAAATAATAAGTCAGGGTACCATTGGAACAAGAATTGAACGCCCATCAAAATGATGTGCCACTTGACCCCCCTTCCCATTTAAAATTCTAAGGGTAACATCTACCCCTCCTAGGGGATTGAACCATGAGGGCTACAAATAGTCCGTGAAAGTGTCCCCCTTGACAATAAAATTTACCTGTTTTTTCGATTACTCATATTGTTTACTGGAAGGAAGATATTAAGGGTGGGAAGTTTTCAAATTGACACCCTGTATGTATCCCTAATTAACGGATGTTCCAAAACAAGATGGGAAAGTACCTGAAATCTACCTGTTATGTCAAACTATGATAGAAAAATACAAGAAAGGTCTCCCGATACCAGTGGGCCCAACCTTGTTTTCAAAACTCACAAATTCAAAAGAGGAGAGTTATATAATTCTAATTGGCACATTAAGGGTTTCAAAATTAGGGTTTTTCTCAGTTTATTTATTTCCAATGCTTCCAACAAGTTCATTTCTCTTCCTTTTTTGCACGTATGAGGGATTTTCATGTTATCTTTGTTTATTGTATGATTCGTTTCTTGTAAATGTCAATATATAGCTGTGTTTATAGTATGAGTTACCGGAGTTTCCGGAAGACTATCTGATAACATTAAAAACTATTTTTCCAAATTCAACATACTGACTTCATTCACTAGTAAGACTAATTTAGGGAACATGCTATTCAACGCAAAACCCAAAAAAGATAAGTGGAAAAAATCAGGTAAATACAGGCTGGAATGTGGTGATTCTCCAGCAGCTTATACAGGCCAAACTGGCTGAAATTTTCAAATAAGGTACTCTGAGCATGTGTTTTCAGATAAAAATTCAGCTATATATGGACATATCCAAGAAGAGTAAAAACCCTAATTTTGAAACCATCAATGACCAATTAGAATTATGTTACTCTCCTCTTTTGAATTTGTTAATTATGATAACAAGGTTGTATCCACTGGTATCGGGACACCTTTTAATATCATATGAATAATTATGAATACTTATTGTGATGAGTATTTGCATTTTCAATCCTCACAAGTAAACATCAATGTCGAAAAACAGATCAAACAGTAACGCCAGTAATTATGACATTGAATCAATATCATAATAGCACGAATACAGATTGTTACTAAGTATCTAATATATTACAGACCTTCCTTGTATTTTTCTATCGTAGTTTGTCTGACATATTCGTCGGTCCCATGCCAAAACCTCGAATGTGCAATTTGTCATTACGAATCTTTGTTAACCTTGGTAAGTTTTCACCTTCGCGAATTCACTCTTGTTCACAGTAGACAACCTGATAGCACATTCATGAGTTTGGCGTTGAAAATTTTGGTAGAAAATTAGTATTTTACATATTGAAGTCAGAACCTTGAAATTTGCACATTCGCGGTTTTGGCGTGGGACCGACGAATTATCAGGTACTTTTCTATCTTGTCTTGGAACATCAGTTTATTAGGGACACATACATGTATTGTAAACATTCATGCATTGGTTATTTTCAAATTGACAAATACACATAAACTGGAGAAATAGTTATTAACATAACATATTCCAATTATATCCGAGCACAATAATGAAAAGTAATAGCATTTAAATTTTGCCAGAAGAGTGCATATCCTAAGTGTTACCAAGGTAACTTTCAAATTATAAAAAAAAACAGTCATGAATGATCTTCTTCCACCTTCTCCTGAATATGCTACAAGATCTACTATTTTTATTGAGAGCCGAAAGTTCATTATAATATCAAATGTCAGCATTTCGGGAGCTTTTTTACTAAACGAATGATTAATTCTCCCTGGTTTATCTTTATTGTAACTGTATATATAAGTAACAGAGCAATAATTGTAACATTATTGCAGATACAGTTAAGATTTCAAAGTTTCGCTACATGGTGTTCTATAGGGAAGATTAAAAATTATCCCAAGGATTCGTTTTTGTCATACAACACCTTGCACGTCACTGGCCTCAGATTATGACACAACAACAACGACAACAATAGTATATGCTCAAAAGGGTGTTTCTGTCTCGCATGGACTTTGTTACGGCAGTAAGTAAAAACATTGATTATTCGTTTTACAAACACCATCAATCTTTGTTTCCCATTTAAAATTACTGTCAAACTTTGTTCCGAAGAGTTTTACTGATTTAAATATTCCAATGTTAGAGCCATTGAATGAAATTTCAAGTCAAGTCAAAAGGCAATTTGTACCAGCTGTAATATTTTATACATACGGTTTTCTCCAAATTTATATACATCGGTGTTATTATCATATGAAAGGTTGGAAATGTGAACCATTCAGTTCCATCATACAAAAGTATAGGCAAATTTTGAAGTGTCTACGCACACTTCTTAACATTTCTGTAGTAACAGTACGACACTCATCTTCAACGCTCTTGCGTAGATTATCAAGAGAATTGAGCTATGTGATATGAACTTTGGATATCAAATGTGCCCATAAAGAGAAGTCTCATGGTGACAGATCATGAGATCCATCCATCTCTTTGGGAAATTGTAAGAATGACGTATAAGTGCAACAAATGTGAATGAGCTCCAACTTGTTGAAAGCTCAGATGACCTTCAAGTGGATTATCATCGTCTTCAAGTACATTATCATCGTCTTCAAGTAGTTAAGTGATTCTGGGTTCACAGTTGTATCAAGGATTTCAAGATACATTTGTCCGTTGTGGATACTAACCATCAATAAAATATTGACCTACAGTGTGGTTTCCCAAAATCCCAGCCCAAACATTCAATTTCTGGGGAGTTTGTGAATGAGTTTCTGTGTACCAATGAAGATTTACGTCACTCCAGTATCTGCAGTTGTGCCAGGTTCACATGACCATTTGAATAAAAAGAAGATTCTTCGAAAAACTACACATTGTAGACGTAATTATTATCATCAATCAATAACTGACTTAAGATTTCACGAAACTATGTACGTCTGTCAGGATCAACTTCATTCAATTCTTGTACATTCTGCATTTTGCAGGAATGTAATTTTGCTTCTTTCAGAATAAACCATTTTCGAAAATTTTCAAATAATTGAATGAAATAAATCGAATACATCGATATACCAGGGATTAAATCAAATCAAATTCATTCATCACCGTCAATACAAAAATGTTTCGACTACACATTGTATAAAACTTATTGGACTAGTCATACTTGAAGAGATAATTCAATTCACTCTTCCCATCTAAATTTTTTCGTATTACGTTGATATTTTTTTTACCAAGTGCATTCGAACTAGCAAGTATTAGTGCTGATCTGAATGGTACCCTTATCTCAATAAATTTGAACGGTTTGATGTGGAGCAATGGGACAAAAATATTTTGAATGGTATTATTGCCGATTCTACTCTATGAGAGGAAATACATTGCGGTAGCCACGTCCTTGAGATCACAAAGGTAGTTGTTCTCTGGCGCTCCGCCACTCCGTAAAGTTGAAATCGTGTAAAAACACCTCTATTCCATCGGAAACGTAGCCCATCAACCGACCTTGACTCATTATAGTTCTTACGCTTGAACTGTGTTAGTGGAATCGTGTAAAGTAAATAGTGGAAATTGGGAAAACGGATCGCAGAATGATTAAATTCATTGAAGAAGGAAAGGAAAATTAGGAAAATAGCAACAAGCAGTAAGTAATAAGATGTTTTGTTTTTATTTTGAACTTCGAAAAAGCCAACAAGCCATTTCATAATGAGATGACCAAACATTGCACTTTTTATTTTCACTCCGAAAATGATGGGCAATTCTCACTCTCACTCCGAGAGTAAAAAACGATTAGAATTTTCATTCCGACTTTGCTAATTCGATTTTATCTCATTTCAGACATTGCTCTTTTCATTTTCACTCCGAAAATGATTGAAAATTATCACTCTCACTCCGAGAGTGAAAAACGATTGACATTATCATTCCGACTTTGCTACTTCGTTTTTCTTTCATCTCAAACATTGCACTTTTCATTTTCACTCCGAAAATGATCGACACTTCTCACTCTCACTCCGAGAGTGAAAAACGATTAGCATTTTCATTCCGACTTTGCTAATTCGATTTTATTTCATCTCAGACATTGCCTTTTTCATTTTCACTCCGAAAATGATTGGCAATTCTCACTCTCACTCCGAGAGTGAAAAACGATTGGCATTATCATTCCGAGTTTGCTACTCCGTTTTTATTTCATCTCAAACATTGCTCTTTTCATTTTCACTCCGAAAATGACCGGCAATTCTCACTCTCACTACGAGAGTGAAAAACGATTAGCATTTTCATTCCGACTTTGCTAATTCGATTTTATTTCATCTCAGACATTGCTCTTTTCATTTTCACTCCGAAAATGATTGTCAAATCTCACTCTCACTCAGAGATTGAAAAAAGATTGGCATTTCCATTCCGACTTTGCTAATCCAATTTGATTTCATCTTAAACATTGCACTTTTTATTTTCACTCCGAAAATGATTGGCAATTCTCACACTCACTCCGAGAGTAGAAAAAAAAATTGGCATTTTCATTCCTACTTTGCTAATTCAATTTGATTTCATCTCAAACATTGCACTTTTCATGTGCTGCAGGTAGTTCTGGGGATGAATCCATCCACCGAAACTAAGGTCTGGCCTAACTTAAAGGATGGCCTGGCTGCCAGATGGCAACCCTATCTCACTTCTGGCAACGCCACGAACTAATTCAGAGCTGGAAGAAAATTGCAGTTGGTTGGCAGCCCCAAAGCTGAACCAAGAATTTAAAACCTCCTGACACCAGGGGATTTGAAGAAAGACATGTTTCTTTTAGAAATTACAAGAAATGAGTGGGTACTTGACTATTCTAAGAAATATAATGACACTTTGGTAGCTTCTTTTGTTGATGCTAGAAAATTGATGACTGATACTCATCATACCGTATCAACGCTCAGACATCAACTTAAAAGTCATCTGAGCTCAAGCATACAGAATCAAAAAATAGATGAATATATTATCGGATCCGATCTTAGCTAGAATTGTAAAGCCTCAAAAGTTCCGGAAACTTCAGCAAAAGATTGGATCCAAAAAACCATCAATTTCCACCTGCAGACCACATTCAAACTGGGAACGCTCCTCTTCCGGGATAAACAGTGCAAACAAAAAAGGGGGGGAGTAGGAAGGAATGAAGGAATGGCAAACAAAGAATGGTCCAGAACGGTGCACTTCACACAAAGAGAACTGTCGTCGTTCAAACAACAACGACAGGTTCCTGAAGTAGAGATAAAATAAATCTTCATTGTGTACTGGGATATGAACTCCAATTCAAGGAGGACCCGAATCAATATTCGAGTTTTTCAACTTTTTTCAGAATTGTCTGAAGCTATAAATCTTCTAGCAAAAGGAACCATTGCAGATTCGAGACACTTCTAAGGAGAATTTCTCTCCCAATAATTTTTTCGAAAAAAAACGAATACAATTTTAATGCTCAAATAAATATTTAGCAGTTCCCCACTTCAAATTGGAGCACTACCGCACTGTCAAAAACCTGATAACAAAAAACTGCTTATTTTTCAGAACCAGTACCACAGCTTAATAAACACAATTGAGCTGTGCCAGTACGAAAAACTTATCGCAAATGAGCCAGTCGTTGCATTTTTATGCTTAAAATAAGCTCACCACAGGAATAGGTGTATATGAAGGAAAATATTTATTTATCTTTTTATATAAACAGTTTTCAACAATTCGTTCTTTTGCCAAGTTGATTGTAACTCTAATTTCAATTTGCCAACAATCCAATTCGGATGTGGGAATACGAAAACTTTAGAGAAAAAAAAATGTTTGCATGGAAAGAAAATAATGGTAGAAAACTTTGACGCGATAATGTCACTAATCAATTAAGAAAAAATTGGAATTGGTGCGAGAACAAAAATATCGTTTTTTGCCTCGCATATCAACTATAAAGAAAATACAATAGCAGATCAAAAATCCAGGTGGAAAAAATATGTTTTTCCACCATTTTCTATTTGTCAAGAATACTCAATAAAATCATTTGGGATGAAGCCGAAGGCATTTTCGTTTTTCCTGTTTGGAAAACGCAGCTTCGGTTACCTATGATTGGGAACCTCAAAGTATCCAACAGTATGGTGATCAGACCTGCCGAATCTTTACTCCATTCTCCTTCCAGGAAATCACACCCATTATGGAAAGTACTTAACGTGGGTGCAGTGAGATTATGCGGAATGCATACTTATTGAAAGAAGATCTAGAAGAATCGACAGGCATGATTCTTGCATTCTTGAGTTCCGCAATACAAAAACAGTACAACACTACTTTTTCGAAGTTGTGGAACTTCTGTGAGGGGGTTTATGTTTTCAGAACTTGTGTAAACAAAACAATTTGATTTCTACAGAACGAATTTAACGCGGGTGCATTATGTGCCACCCTAAACATTCACAAGTCAGCTCTCAGTACTTTATTGCATTTTGAGTCAAAATTACTTTTCAGGTTCCTTAAGAGAGCAATTAGGTCTCGACCTAATTTTCCAAGGTTTAATGAGACATGCTGGGACCTAAACCCAGTGTTAAAATTTATCGAAAAATTGTCACCCCTCGTATCATTGAATTTAGGAAAAAGTTGTATAAATTTGATTTTACAGTTGGCTACAGCACAGCCTGTGCAAATGTTTTCAAGAATAAAAAATACAATAAAAGTGGCTGGATGGTCGGACAAGTCGAATACTTTCATAATAAACCTTAATGGACTTAATGGACTGACGAATTTGCCAAATATATTTTTGATACATAGCGTTCATGCTCTGTCATTATGTTAAGTGTTGAACTGTGCGAGAATCATTTATGTGTAAGTTTTTGGACATACTGACATGTATACTTACCTTATCGAATCATCTTATTGATTTCTTTTTCATTGTGGATTTCATGAAGACGTTTTGCAAAAAGTTTATTGAACTGAAGTGGGCATTACCAAAAACACTTTGTTAATTCTTCAACAGGATTAGGCAATACTATAGATAGCTACACAATTTCTTTAAACATCTACCTTTGTGATCTCAAGGACGTGGCTACCGCTATATAATTTGAGATTAAACGACTTACCTTAAGGAAGTTCATATCTCAATTATATGAGATAGCCACGTCCGAAGAGATCACCACCCACCCTCCCGATGACTCGCAACCCCTGTAGCTATCTATCTAGTCAGCGAAAAAACTATAATGAGTCAAGGTCGTTTGATGGGCTACGTTTCCGACGGAGTAGAGGAGTTTTTACACGATTTCAACTTTACGCAGTGGCGGAGCACCAAAGAACAACTACCTTTGTGATCTCTTTGGACGTGGGTGGCTACCTCATATAATTGAGATATGAACTTCCTTAAGGTAAGTCGTTTAATCTCAGTTTACTCGACAAATGGCGCTGGAGGCACATCAAATTGAAACTGTCTTAAGGCAAATAGATCGAAATTGTGAAAATACGAAAATTAACAAAAATTAAAAATAAAATTATATTATACAAAAGAGAATTGAATTATCTTTCCAACGATGTGTAATTTGACTCACTATGTCATTTGGAATTTGTAAATTGATGTGATCCCCTGTGCCCCCTATCGGGAAAACGCAATGTCTTTTATTTTCAAAATTAGTATCGTTGATACCATGCAAAATGTTTCCCGTTCCATGTTTTAGGTCCAACCGTTCAAAAAAATAACAGAGGTGGGTTGCTACTAAAAAAAGCTGCATTATATAAATAAAAATAAAAAAATATGTGAACTTCATATCATACTTCAATTATATTATTCCCTAATTGAAAAATTCTTTTATGGTGTAGCAGTTTTTGAGGAGTAAATGCATTCTGTATGTGCTCTCCAGAGAATTATGTCATTTGCACCAAATAAACTTGAAAAAAATTTGATACTGAATGGCGATGTGGTAATAGTATATTGTGTATCTAGTAGTAAAAGCAATACATTCCCGGACGACATTGTAAATTGTTGGCCGAGGCGGTAAGCCGAGGCCAACAAGCATTGAAGTCTGGGAATGTGCTTTTACTACGAGTTATACATACTATTTTTTCTGAAATCGCAATCAGCTGTTACGGGTTTATTTTGCACTAGAAAACCCTTTCTGTTTTAATACAATAACATCAGAAATTCTGTCATTGATATACACTTTCCACTCTGTACGCCACTGTATTCTTCTTCTTCTTCAGATTCCTCAAAATGACAACTTGATCGTTGTCATGTATAGCTTGTTCCGAATGTTAGTACTTACCTTTGCTGTACTAGTTCGAGCGGACATGAACCGGCCTTAAGCTAATGACAGTTATCAGTTGTTCTATTTTGCGGTATGACAGCGTTGTTTTGTAAACAAATTTTTGGTTAGTCTATTGTTTTGTGCATAGAACACAAAACCGTAACATTCCTACTCTATCTCTATCTTGTGTCATTGAGGTACCTATTTCACATTCGAATACTTGACCTTTTGTTTGTTTGTGTTTGGTTCTGAGATTGAGAGGCTGGCGTTTTCATCTTGGTTCGGTTGGCAACACTGATTATTAAGGTGTTCTTTTCATAGCTCCTAGTAGCTCGAGGTAGTTCCTGCACTGATCCCACCGAACACTAACGAACAAGAAAGTGCCTTGTCAGATATAGACAGTTTTGACTTTGACATCTGAGAGATATTTTCCTCTTCCTTATTTGATATTGATGAGTGACTGACCTATTTTGAAGATTTCCAATTAAAGTTTGATCATCGTTGATGGATCTTGGAAAAATTCATATCAGGAGAGTTTCTCATATTGTTTGCGATTTTTGACGATTTATATTTTTTAGAAATCTCCGTTCGCTTTGCGGATTTTTGAGGTTAGAAGTCACTTCATCATTGTGTGAAACCACTGGAACGAGAAACTCGCTATCAGACAGCTAACAGACCATCAAAGCTGTTATCAGAACCCTCCCACTTAATAGAGGTTAGTATTTGCATTTGGGCTCTACTTATGGCCCCATAAAAGTGTAATCAGAAGTCAGACTGGTATTGTTTATTCTAGGGTGTTACCACTCTGCTACTACTCTGCTTGGTACTATTTTGCTACTGTTACCTCTTCGCCGCTGGTAGTGCTCCACTACGGTTTATTGCTCCTACTCTGCTACCGTTTATTGGAGTTTCACTAATGTGATTGTTCCATTGTTTCGTTGCTATACGATTGTCTTTCCATTGTTCCACTACTGTGATTGTTTCTGCTCGACTGTGGTTGTCCCGCTGTATATCTGTTGTTCAGCATTCCTTCGCTATTCGTCCCAGCTGTACATGTACGTTGATTGATTGTGTCGTACCCACTGTGCACCTGTATACAACAAGGCACTGATGAACTACAACCACAGTCGAGCAGGATCAATCACAGTAGTGGAATAGTGGAAAGACAATCGTGTAGCAACGAAACAGTGGAACAATCAAATTAGTGGAACTCCAATAATCGGTAGCAGAGTAGTAGCAATAAACCGTAGTGGAGCACTACCAGCGGCGAAGAGGTAACAGTAGCCAAGTAGTAGTCGCAGAGGAGCAGTAGCAGAGTGGTAACCGCAGAGGAGCACCCTAGAATATACAATACCAGTCTGACTTCTGATTACACTTGTATGGGGCCATAAGTAGAGCCCAAATGCAAATACTAACCTCTATTGAGTGGGAGGGTTCTGATAACAGCTTTGATGGTCTGTTTACTGTCTGATAGCGAGTTTCTCGTTCCAGTGGTTTCACACGATGATGAAGTGACTTCTAACCTCAAAAATCCGCAAAGCGAACGGAGATTTCTCAAAAATATAAAGCGTCAAAAATCGCAAACAATATGAGAAACTCTTCTGATATGAATTTTCCAAAGATCCATCAACGATGATCAAACTTTAATTGGAAATCTTCAAAGTAGGTCAGTCACTCATCAAGATCAAATAAGGAAGAAGAGAGTATTTCTCAGACGTCAAAGTCAAAACTGTCAATATCTGACAAGGCACTTTCTTGTTCATTAGTGTTCGGTGAGGACAGTCCAGGAACTAACTCGAGCTAATAGGAGCTATGAAAAGAACACCTTTCGATTCAGTGTTGCCAACTGAAACAACACGAAAACGCCAGCATCTCAATCTCAGAACCAAACAAACAAAAGATCAAGTATCCGAATGTGAAATAGGTACCTCAATGACACAAGATAGAGATAGAGTAGGAATGTTACGGTTTTGTGTTCTAAGTACAAAACAATAGACAACCAAAAGTATGTTTACAAAATAACGCTGTCATACCGCAAAATAGAACAACTGATAACTGTCATTAGCTTAAGGCCAGTTCATGTCCGCTCGAACTAGTACAGCAATGGTAAGTACTAACATTCGGAACAAGCTATACATGACAACGATCAAGTTATCATTTTGAGGATTCTGAAGAAGAAGAAGAATACAGTGGCGTACAGAGTGGAAAGTGTATATCAATGACAGAATTTCTGATGTTATTGTATTGAAACAGAAAGGGGTTTCTAGTGCAAAATAAACCCGTAACACAGCATTATCAAAAACTAAAGAATTCTACATATTGTTTGCGTGAATTCAATAACTGTCTAAAATGTAAACAAGCCGGCAAAAATATTCCCGTATCGTTTTCGATGGCAAATTTTTGTTAAAAAACTTTCCTTTGTACAGACGTACATGATCCCCAATTCAAAATTCCGTATCTCATGTGAGAATGGAAGTGGGCGAAGTATAATGGCAAGAAGATATTTTCGCTACAATATTTTGACATATATTTGAGTGTGTAACATCCTCTCCTGAGTTTGTTGCATGCAGAGATATGTCAACATGCGAATTCCATCAAAGTAACGAATCAAATGTCCTAACATTTTGATGGATTCATATGTTGAAACTATGTCGTAGCTATTATTAAACAGTACGAGCCGGTGGCCCGGTGGTATTACCGACCATTTCCATCAAACATCAGGGTGTTGATCTTTGTCTTGTTGATTATTAGATGATTTTTATCTGACCATGCATAGATATTCTCAGCCAATGACTTCAATATCAATGAGTTATCTTCCACTATTAAAATGTTTTTTTCATCTGCATAACAGGTTGCACGATTGTGTTCATTCAGAAATGATATGAGATTATTCGCAAATACTGTAAATAGAAGAGGACCTAATATTGATTCTTGAGGGACACCTTAACTACTGATGTTGTTTATTTCAACGATTTGCTGTCTGACTTTACTTTCAATAACTGATGAATGTTTTGTTTACAAATTATTGATAATAGTCCATGTTGTCTTCGGTTTGTATGATAATGATGGGCTTTCTCCCATTATTTTTCCAGTTGAACCGTTCAAATGTTGAAGGAACTGTCCAACAAAGAGGTAGTGTTTTACTCATCTCATTATTTTCAGGATTTAAATTCCATGACGGTTTTTATCACTGCGAGAAATGTGGAGCCAGATACTTGCACAAAAGAAGTGTGGTTCGCCATGTCAATGCGGAATGTCCATATGATTTCATATTCAGATGTAATATTTGTGGCGCGAGATTCAAAGATGGTTTGAGTTGGAAACGCCATTCTGATTCGAAACATTGAAATATTTGTGTAATTAGTGACTGTTTGTTCTTTTTCTGAAGCAAGTTTTCGAAAGATTAATAAATTTTAGGAAACAAATATGTATCATTATTTCGGTAATTCATTATTAATGGTTTTATGTAAGAGGGGTGTAAGAAAAATGTTCTCCAATACTTCCAGCATTGAACTTCTAGCTGGGATGATTTTTTCCTGGGAGTTTACAAATTCAACTATATCGGGTGTCCGCGGAAGTTTCCCGCATAACTTTTTTGTTTTTGAAGATAATGAAATTAAATTTGGAGGATCTTCATAAGACATGAAACTGCGTTTTTTTTTATGAATAACTAAGTTCGTGTGATTTTTAAATGGGACACCCAGTATATTTTCACCTATTTTGTCTCCACATTGATACATTTGTCACTTTCTTCAAAATTTAATTTTTAAATTGAATATATTAATTTTTCCACACGGCCACATAGTGGCTCGTAAGGTTAGGAAAAAAGACCATTTAATTACGATTAATTTCATACTCCACACTTATATATTATAAACAGAATTCCATTAAAAAACTCAAAAAACTACATTAGATATTTCATAAGATGAAGCATATTTCATAAAATAAAGCAAACCTAGCGAGTCATCATTTGAAAAATATTAGTAATAGAAATTTCAAAAGGCAATTTGGCATAGTAGATATATTTTGATCAAAAATAGTGAAGTTGTATTATTCTTAAAATTTTAGGACTGAAATTAGGGATTCAAAGATATCAATAGCCCTATAGAAAAAAAATAATTTCATAATAAAAATAAATTTGAAAAGTGAAAACGTACCGGGTGTCTTATTTGAAAATAAACAGTTTATGTTTCCGGAAATTGCATGAAGTTGAGTTACTTGCAGTTTTATGTCTCATACTGATCCTCCAAATTTCATTCCGTTATCTACAAACCCAAAAAGTTATAGGGGCGAGCCACTTTCCGCGGACACCCGGTAGAGAGTGGGCCACCAGAAATACCTCGGTGTGCAGGGAACAAACAGGGTTAAGTTGTGAAACAGCATGAGCTGACACTTCGCCCTTTCATCAATGTCACACCATATAATTAGGTATGAATTTAAATTTTTTGCAAGATGAATAATGACGATTCATTATTTTTATCATTATTTATTTTACAAGATTTAATTTAGTTTCGCCTGGCCCAGTGACTGTCAGCCTGTCTGTAATCAAATCTTGCAAGTTGAATTCGACCCACTTCTTGTTGTTCGGTTGAATTTGGCATATGTTCATAATTCAGGTGACAATGCATTATGAAATTTCTGCTAGAGAAAAAAATGGCGGCTCCAATATGGCGGGCGAGTTTTGTGACTATGGTTTGATTCGATACAAACTTGGTATATGGGTGTTTTCGGTGTCGGATGTTATGAATTTCTGGTCAACATTCGTAAATTCAAACTGTCAGCACCAAGATAGCGGGCGAGTTTTGTGATTATAGTTAGGTACCATTCAAAATTGTTATATGGGTATTTTTGGAGTTGGAATAGATTTTATCAACAATGTACTAGCTCTTCTACTTGCTAGTCTTAATCAGGTGGATAGATTATCCAATTAATAATTGAATATCAGATTATAATGACTCTTAATGCCCCCGCCCCATAGTTATCCACATATAATTCAAAGCGCTGGTTGGCCGTTAGCGTGTGAATTCTTTAAGCTGGTGAAATATTATGTTTGGTTCTATTCTGTCCAAAATACTCTTATTTAATCAACAACTTCACAGAAGTACACTTTTGTGAAGATTATTTCAGCTATAAAACCCTCATAATATGTGTTCTCAATCATCACAATGATTTTACTCATCTGAATACTGTATCCCGTTGTCGTCTTGTTGGTGGATACGGGGATTGGTTCGATGTTTACACATACGCGAAGAAACCAATATGTGCTGGTTCCCTAATATTCTCAATGACTATGGTAATATTGGTTGCTTTGACTTGATTAACATTGTACTGAATTATAAGGAAACTCGATTAGCTTTGGTTGTTTTCAAATGATAACTCTAATAACTAGACTTTCGCAAATGATGGTTCGGGTGGACATTCTCATAAACATATTATATCATTCTTCAATATTTAGCTTGGAAGAAATATGTCCATAAAAAACTTCCAAATTCATTCGAATGACTCAAATACTATCATCGCTCCTAACCCTAGTAACAAATATATTTACATATGACATATCGAGTCAATTCCGTTATTTGATCGATTACGTATTCCCGCATTTTAAGTTCGGAGAAACTGTATCAATTTGTGCAATTTTTGCTCCTTTGTCCGCAGTTTCTGAAGGATCATAAAAAGGAGAAAACTCTCTTCAGATAACGAATGAGTTTATGACTGCAATATCCGAAAATGTCGTTCCTAACATTATTTTCTATTGTGATGGGTTTCGACTGGCAGTAAACAATTAGTCAACTCTTATAAACTTGAATTTTATTTTTGGGTATGCGAAGCAACTATCTGCATTTGGCATATTCGGTTCAAAAATGAGTTGACCAACTGGGCTAGCTCTTCACTGCAACTCCATTGGAATGACATTCGCTAGCTGTGGCGTACTGAAAGAGTTCAACTGATGCAACAAAACTGAATAGATGAATATATACAATTTCATCGACGTATCCTCCATTTCTGTCAAAATGCAGAATACAAGTTTTGATCTTGTCACAAAAGTAATGCAATCAGATCCTGTTCTTCCATTCATTCTTTTAGAAAATGGCATATCAGTTTTAACTAGAGTCAACCCACAACAAGAAAGTTAAAAAAAAATGTAATATTTGTACAGTTCTACCTAGTTCTAGAATTGAGAAGGACTATCCTGATGTGAAACTCAGTTCAGAAGCAGAGGCAAATTGGTTTCGAGTAAATTAAATAGCAATATTATTCTGAAATATGGAAAGTGATATATTGAATTTGGTAGTCACTTTTTCAGCCGGCAACGTCAGTCATAGAAAGAAAGGAAGAAAGAAATGTTTATTCACGTTATGTCTCTCAAACATTTGCAGCATGTCATGTTATTAGTTCTATCGCGTAGGAACGAACAAAATGAAAATAACAAACAAAAACACAAGTTCGAAACAAGTGTGGATGTTCGGCAAGTATATTTCTTGCATCGAAAGTGTGGTTACGAACATTATCTAAATATTCTGAAATCGAATAAAAACAATTTTTCGTGAAATATTTTTTCATGACTTGTTTAAAACAAAACATATTCATAGTTTCAGTTTTGGCAGGTAGAGCATTTAATCTGAAATCATAGGCATTTTTTGTGTTATTGTCAATTTGAAACGTTGAGGTTGATGTTACGTATATTATGATTATGTCAACTGGATTGCTTATGTATCTCTAGTAGACTTGAGTAAATAAATGTACGTGGAGGGTACCAGCATAATTTCATGGTTAATGAATGATTAACAGCAAGAGTCTCTAAAACCAATTTCAACAAGAACTCAATGGTTTTTTCTGTAATATAAAAATGCAATGAGCATCACTAGAATTTCTCCAGAGCAATATTCCATTAGAAATGTGAGATTGAATTATTGAGCAAAATACTATTTGCAATGTAGTGAAATTTGTAATTGGTTTTAGTTGCCGATGTAAAAATAAAGTACTCGATAATCTACTTTTCAAACCGGAAGTGTGGATCGACCAACCTGCTGTGAGTTTGTTCACATTGAACGAATGGCTTTTTCTTTGTTTCCACAGACTGCTCATCTAGAGATGAATGATTGTTACAGGAGTGAATCAGTGATGTATCATCGGCAAATAATATACTGTGACATGGTTTCATAAAATTGTAAAAATCATTATCATAAATGAAAAACAAAAGCGGACCCAGAACCGATCCCTGTGGTACACCTAGGTTATTTGGTCTTTGCTCCGAAAATTTATTATTGTAAAAAACTTTCTGGGAATGATTCTTCTTGTAATTTTCAGATTCAAAGTACTGCCTCTAACACCACAGTATGAGAGTTTTAAAGTAGAATGTTGTGGGAAACACAGTCGAAGGCCTTTGACAAGTTTAATAGTGTGACTCCCATCACTTTTCCGGTCTTACGACCTTCAACTAGCTTTCGACAACACGCATGGTAGCATATGTGATAGAGCAATTCTTGCGAAAACCATACTGATAACTGCATAAGAGAAAGATCTACTTTATAGAATGGAATGGAGAGTTATATTTTTAATCAGATTCAAACTGTGTACGTCAGTTCTAAAGCTAATCTCTGAGAAAGCAAGGTATTTTAGTAGTGGTTTTTTGTGAAAAAAAATATTCGTCGGGTCTCCTTATTTAGCCATTTCAAGTTGTTCACATCATGAGAGACTGGTTGAGATCTCCTAGTCCCTGTAATGAGACTTAAACAAGAATTCTGAAAAAGTTTGAAGCCCTTTTTTGTCTGATTGATTTGAGTTAGGTCAATTCAAGGCATCTCCATAATTGACACATGAAACTTTTTTCGATTGTTCATTTAAGAACTCTGAGTAGATTGCTTTTGAATTACAGTAGCCTCGCTTCAGAATCGGAGGCACATGAGATGAAAACCTGGGAGATTGATCAATAATGAGACCTAATGATTCAAAACGTTCTGTAAAAGTCAATTCTCAATTATCCAAATGGTCATATACGTCATGTTCACATATTCTTCTCATTGCTGTACGGCCAAATAACATAACTACAGTTTCAGAGGGATTACTCGAAAAACAGTACTTTTTAGAGGTGTCGCTTAATGAATTCAAATCCTGATTGAATTGCTGACACGCTATTACCACAGAACATTCAGGAAATTGTTTATAAATTTGGGTATTGTCAGCGGAACTAAGAATGTTCAAGGCAGTTTTGGAACTGTAACGTAAAAAAGACGAATATAATAGGCCCATGAATTGACCCTTGCGGTACTTCAGCAAGATTTCAAATAGAATTCGGAAGTTCGACTTAAATCATCATTGATCTCCCTTGCTCGCACAATATCTGCTTTTGAGGAGTTTTCTTGAAAACCTGGGAGTTTCGTAAAAAAAAATTACGTAAAAACAATAAGTTCGTCGAGTTTTATCAGTTTATTCGTATTATGATATCAAATAATAAATTTTCTTACGTATTAATGTATTTGTAGGATATAGCTCTAGACACAAATGCCACAAATGTGGAAGCATTCTCAAGCAACGCTGCCATCTGTTGACCCATTTGAGAGAATGCGGTAATCCACCAAAGATTCAGTGTCCATATTGTATGCACAAAACCCATAGAAGAACGAACTTGAGGACCCATATAAGGAATATACACAAAATGGATGTGAAACATGTACCGATATAATAAGAATTAAATTCTACATCGTTTTGTTTCTATTCAAACAAGAATAATCATGTAAAGAATCCATTGGGGTTGTATGACGTAACCTCTTCACTTCACTGTGATAAAAAATTTACTGTTCTGTGAGGAGTGTCAGTCAGCTATGGTAGTTGTCAAGACGTATCGGAACATACAGTGTGTACATAAAGTAAGGAATAAATTCATTATTTCTGAATGTAAATATATTTCGGAAAAATCCTCGGACAGGTCGATTTTCTTTTCCGATGGGCCAATTTTTGAACCCCACCCAAAATATATAGGGTTATCCGCAATTGAGTAAAAATGACTTTGGTGAAATTTTTAAATTGGACACCCAGTATGTTTTTCCATATTTGGTTAGGGATCGTCATTACGAATCCAGTGATAAGTTTGATGGGATTATGTCAAACGGCTGCGGAGATATGGCCAAAAAACTTCCTCGTATGTCTAATGAGTATGACTGCGAGACTACACACGATTCAGAAGGTTAAAAGTCTCTGTCGCACTCATTGGGTATATGGAGAAGTTTTTTGGCCATATCTCCGCAGCCGTTTGACATAATCCCATCAAACTTGGTATCACTGGATTCGTAATGACGATCCCTAACCAAATATGGAAAAATATACTGGGTGTCCAATTTAAAAATATCACCAAAGTCATTTTTACTCAGTTGCGGATAACCCTATATATTTTGGGTGGGGTTCAAAAATTCAATATCTTTACATTCAGAAATAATAGAATTTATTCTTACTTTATGTACACACTGTATAGTCTGATTAATAAGTTCAAAAACGTGTTAATTCTTGACAAAGCTCCTAAAAATATTAGCGATGGTTCATTCGATTCGGAATGACGTCTAGAAAAATGTATCGGAAGTATGTAAAAATTACAATTTTTATTAACAAATTGGATGAAAAAAAGATAGCATTTCGTTTTTTGTAAATAACTCAAAAAATTATCAACATTTAAGGAATTTTGAAAAAAGATTTTGAAAGAGGAGGATATTTCCAAAAGTGTCGACTCCCGGAACTCTTTCTTTATTATTTATAATTTTAATTCAACGCTGAAAATAGGACTCCGCCCAGCCGTAACGACATAGGCGCGCTACCGCTAAAGACATACATTTTTTCAGTAACAATTATTAATTTGTAAATTTGAATAAATCATGGTATTATCTAGACACTTGAAAGGATAAATCACCGTTGGGAAAAAAAATTTCAAAAAGCTATAATGTTGTTAATTAATGAATTTTTTTCCAATCTCTGTTATCTTAAATGACTACATTAAAGTTTAAATAATTCATATTTACATTTTTGGCTTCGTGGAGCTCTTCTTATATGCATCCCTAACAAGACCACGCGATAGAAGTAAATTAAAGTTTTATATTTTGTTTACAATGATCATTTAAAGTTGACAAGAAATTAAAAGTCCATGAAATGTTGCTAATAATTTTTTTTTTATCAAATATTATGCTATTGCTGTTTTTGTATCTAACAATGGCCTTGCAGAAACGTTGGAAAAAATTTTTTACATCATTTGTTACACGAGTTTTTATAAACAAATAGACAAGATTAATACTTTTCGAAATTATTTTTTTAATGTTTACAATGTTTTTTTTTCATTTTTTGATTGTTTAAATAATTATATAAGAAATAATTTTCTCTTTAAAAATCATAATAGGCATTTCTTCATAGATTATCAAAATAAAACATTTTTTATAAATAGTTTTATTGCTTGTAAACTCAACAATTTGTTATAAACAAATTCTAGCAACCATTATATTTTTGTAGAGCTTAAAAAAATAGACATATTTTTCAAAGTACTAAAAAAATGCTCTTAATTTTTTTTAAAATCTTTTTAATATTACACCGAACCGAAGTTTTGTCAAGATTTGTCAAGTAACAAATTCATATAACTTATAAACCAATTTATAACTATTGTTTATCAACTATTATAAGCATGTGCTTATACAAATTTGAGATTTTTTTGCATTTTCTTTTCTTACATAGCTTATAAGTTAAATTATGAAAATACAGCTATAAATTTCAAAATAATTTTTTTCAGTGATAAAATGTATATAAATTAATCGTAGTGAAAATAGAGTATTTTTCGATTTGATTCCGAGAGTTGACAGCTGTTTCGTGGTCACCCTGTCAATGAGTAGATAAATATCTAACTTTGGATTCCTTGGTTCGTGTCAAATTAAGTATCAACTAGTGACTGTATATGTCATAAGTAATTTTCTGCTATAAATTAATCTCTACATTATATCTATATCTCATATAGTTCAAATTATATACGTGTTTTATAATTAATATTTATCTAACTCGTTTTCCAAGAAATATTTATAGACAAATGCTTATAATAGCTGATTAACAATAGTTATAAATTTGTTCATTAGCCCATTTTAAAGATCAAGAAACCCTTCATGAGAACAGCCATTATCGTATCTCTAATCATGCTACCGGTTCATCTCCGGTTCGGTGTCATATTAAAAAGTTTTATAAAGATTTTTAGTACTTGGATATATATGCCAGCTTTTGTAATATGTTTGGCTCTAGAAAAAATATGATGGTTGTTAGAATTTGTTTATAACAAATTTTTAAATTAACAAATAATAAACATATTTATAATTTTTTTTATGTTAATCCATTACGAAATGCCTATTATGATGCCTATTATGATAAAGAGAAAATAATTTTTTAAATAATTAATTTAAAAATCAAAAAATGAGAAAAAACGATTATAAACAGTAAAAAAAATTATTTAAGAGAAAAAAAATTAATCATTATTTTGCCAAGACAATAAAGTTGATTTTTTTTGAGAAATATTAATCTATTTGTTTATTAAAAATTCTTTAACGAATGATGTAAAAAACAATTTCCAACGTTACTGAATGCCTTTGTCAGATATTAAAACAGCAATAGCCTATTTGGTGAAAAAAATAATAACAACAGTTCTTGGACTTTCCATTTTTGTCAACTTTAAATAATCATTATAAACAAAATGATAAGCTTCAATTTACTTTTATCACGTGATCTTGTTGAGTATACGAATGAAAAGGGCTCCACGAAACCAATCATTCATAGATATATCAATCAAATTTTTATGTAGTCTCATTTAAGATAACGGAGTTTGGAAGAAAAATTATTGATCACATGAAAATTTGACTTCGAGATTTTTGCCAACGGGGATTTATTCTTTGAAGTGTCTAGATGATACCACAATTAATTAATATTTTTAAATTAATATTTGTTAGTAAAAAAAATATTTTATGTCGTTACGGCTGAGCGGAGCCCTATTTTCGGCGTTGAATTAAAATTATAAATAATGGAGATAGAGTTCCGGGAGTCCAAAACATTTTTCTTGGAAATTTGATAGGGTGTCCCATTAAAAAAAAATTCCAGGACAACTGGATAATGAAGAACGAATTCTTTTAGTCATAACTAATAAATGGGATATTTTCAAACTACATCCAAAATTTCAGCTTTTTACGTATCCAAATACTGTAGTAATAAACGTTTTCCACCTACCTCGTATTAACATGTCTGTTTAATGTTCTTCAATGCAAATGAAATCGTTCATTAATACACCGAGAGAAATCCAGTTAAACAAGTTTTTTTTTTCAAAAAAAACTTACAGCTGCTAAATAAATTATTTTAGCAACTAAATGTTATCTGATCAATGTAAAAAGTAAAGGTTTTACGTTAAACGGGCCTCTTTTTCAAACCACTCATTTTGTTTTGAAAAGGTTACCTCTTAGATTCAATAAAGGGCACGATTGTGGTTAAAAGATAGAATTGAAAAAAACAAACAGTTTAGCCACTATTAATTCACGAATGATAAATAAAGAGGAAATAAAATCTTCCAATTTACACAAAAAATATATACTTGTAACGTGCTTACAATTGTTTCGACACACGGTGTCATCACCTGAGCGAGTTATCAACTAAAGAAACGTCAAAATCACCTTCTTAAATATTAAAATAACATGCATGAAATTTCACTAATGACAATTGCAGGTATGAAATTTCCTAATGACATATAGCTTGGATTAGGGAGCATTTGAGTAGTTACTAGTGAGATAATTAATTATAGGTGAATTGTACAGGTCAATTTGGTCATTGAGAACTAAATTGTTATTGTTACGTAAATGTTTCTTGATTTCTATGGATTCTAATATGTTTAATTTTTGACCTTTAGGTTGAATATGCAAAATTTCAGGGTTTTGTGTGAAGTTATGGTTATTGTCAATAAGGTGGTTGGCATAGTTTGAGTCCTGTTTATTTAATCTGTAACTTCTCAAATGCTCACCGAATCTTTGATTAAAACTACGGCCTGTCTGGCCTATATATAATGCATTGCAATCCTCACACTCAAGTTTGTAAACCCCCGACTTCTTGAATTTATCCCGTACAGACTTTGCGTTGTTAATAAAGGAATATAAGTTATTGTTGGTTTTGAATGCAACATTTATATTCCGTTTCTGAAGGAAACGGGATATTTTGTTCGTATGCTGACCAAGATATGTTAGACATGCAAAACGTTGATCGGTTTTTACTTTGATATGCGGGTATATTAAATTTAGAGTTTTCTTGTTTTGTTTTTGTTTAAGCAGTCTATCTATAATTGATGTTTCATATCCATTATTTACGGCGATTTGTTTAATTCTGTTTAACTCACACTTGAAATCTAAATCGCTTTGAGGTATATTTACCAGTCTATGAATCATAGAATGATATGCTGCTAGTTTGTGTGATTGTGGGTGCATGGAGTGTTTATGTATTGTAGTGTCTGTATGTGTGGGTTTGTGATATATAGAGAAGCCGTGCTTGTTATTTTTACGGGAGATAGTTAGATCTAAGAAGTTTAGTGAATTTTTATCATCCTCTATTTCTGATGTGAATTCTATGTTAGGATTGAGACCGTTCAAATAATTAAGAAAAATATTTAATTGACGTACCGTTCCAACCCAGCAAACGAAAATATCATCTACATATCGATACCAATATTTGAACAAATGTTTAAATTTAGATTTATGAATTTGCTTTTCCAAGTGGTTCATAAAGATTTCGGCAAGTAAAGGGGATAATGGTGAACCCATGGGGAGGCCGGTATTCTGCAAATATTATTTATTATTGAATTCCAGGTAATTTTGGTCTATGCACAATTTGGTTAAATTTAGGATTTCTTCTGTGATACTTGGGAGATTATTGTGCTGTTCCAGCAAGTCTTTGAGAATGTCTAATGTTAATGCGGTTGGAATACTTGGAAAGAGGTTTTTGACATCAAACGATTTTATTTCCTCTTTATTTATCATTCATGATGAATTTACACATATTAAATGCCACCACGATAGAACACTATAATTCACATTTTAACTGTTAAACTTTGTAACCAGTAAATAGTTGTCGTTTCGTTCTGGAAATGTAACGGTTTTTTCCACCACCTCTGATCATGCACCTTCGTCACACACGTGTTTCCTATGTTTTATTCCACTCACCCCTAACAGGCCGTTTCATCATCAGGTCATCTGCGTCATTTCGATTCTTATTGTCAATCAGTTCACGTGTAGATTTGGTTGTGTTGTGCAAGTGCAGAAATAAGGAAAGGTTAAATACGCTTTGTGTATAGTTTGTTTCTACAAGAAATAAATTTCGAGTAAGTGTCTCTACCTGAGTGTGTGTGTTTTCAACAGTTGTTTACAATGATTTTATCCATTGTTATTATTTGTGGGAGGTTAAAATCAAACAAGTAAGTATTGAGCTTGAGGGATGGTGCATTCTTATCTTAGATAATATTCATTTGTTCAAAAAATTTTGACGGTGATAGCTGGAATTGAATGAAAATATATTTTTTTTAGGAACCGAACGGGTTCAGTAGTACCTAATTTCGGTTTGAACAGAAACGGCACAAATTAAATATTTTTCAAAAGGAACATCCTATGTATTTTATAGTTTCTGAAGTAGAGAGCAAATTCTGCGAACATGGAGAGGTTGTGAAGTTATTTATAAAAAAATGCTTTTATCTAATGACATGATGATTATTGTTAGATGATTTTTTCATAAGGTAACCTAAGATTCTAGTTCCTAAAATTTGCAAATTGAATGAAATCAACATTTTTAATATCCGTCGATTTCTTGTAGGTAGGGTTGCCACAGATTTTGCCACATTCAAAACCTTGACTGGTGCAAAAGTATTGTAATTATAAGTACAGGTCGACAAGCGTAAGGATGCCTCTGAGATGCGCAAACGATAGAAAGCGTGAGTAGATGTGCGACAAAGATCGACTACTGTTTATGGCTGGTTATCATCGGAATGTACAATCGGGAGAGAATTTTTTCTGCAACACGTAGGAACGTAGGTTCTTATTTGAATTTTCATTAATTCCTAATGAACTGTTCGAATAATATAATTGTCTGTGATAACCGTTTATGAAAATCGCATAATTTTCCCGAAGCCATAAGTGTAAATGAAGTACGACTAGAAAAAGAATGCATCGCCACACAATATCAGAAATAGGTAAATAAATATAATAAAGAACACGAGGAACATACTTACAGAAGTTGACTAACAATATCACACGACCTCTGACCACTGCCAAATCAGCATTGTCCATGGTAACTTTTGATTTTTTAACCTGTGGTAGAAGTCCATTATATCTCAAAGTGGAGTGGTATGGATATACAAATCAGTAAAACGCAAAGTCGTCTCCACAATTTAATTTCCCATCTAGTTCAATAGGATGGTAAAACGGTGACTGACCGCTATCAATCAGATAGCCGTCTAAAAGTAGAAGTAGTACATGTTTCGATCCTATATAGGACCATCATCAGCTATTCAAGAGAATTCTACAATAGAAGAAAGACTATGTACTAAAGACAAACAAGGTCAATATAAGATTACTTACATGGAGAAGAAAATTAATGTTGTGAAATAAGTATATATCTAATTGTTTAAAAAATTATTAGTATTAAATATAGTTAAATAACCACATGGTTAATTATTTGTGGTGTTAGAACCACCAAAATTGTTTTGACGAAACCAACAAAACTAAGTATAGGTAGGGGAGGCTGTAAGGCCTTGGGCCCCCTTAATCCTATAGGGGAAATAAATGACTTAATCATCGATCAAAATTATAAAATCAATACACGTGATTATTGTTATTGACTAAACAGAACGGCAAGTGACAGCTGACAGCACAGCCGGAACCACTGTCATGAATGCTCCCATGTCGAAATTGACACAGAACAGTGGAACGAGACCATCACTCACAGAACAAGAGAAGGAAAATTCCAACGATACTATTCCAAGCAAGAGGATCTCAAGCCAACCGACTGTAGCAATAACAAGAGGAGAATCCATACAATGGAAAATTAAGGAACTGAAAGAATTACCACAGAATAGCTACTCTAATCCACACCATGGAGTGAGAAACCCACCTACCAATCGTCACACGAAGGTCGAACATCCTCACAGAAGTAGACAAATCGGGTTTAGTACTATCGAACAAATCCCTCATGACCACACAGAAAGTGTGATAGCACTTGTGTCGAAATGAAGGACCAGTGGGACAGAGACAAACCCGCTGCTACAGTACACTCCACGAAGGAACGTCCGTCGTCCGCGAACGAACAGAAGTAGAACAACCCACACCACAGAGCAGACAGAACAGCTATTGTACACCAACTTATAAGCGATGAAGATACAATATTTGTTTTATCTAATTTGTGGAGAACCAAGGCAGGAACAAGAATCTAGTTTTTTAGAAAATTGAGAGAATTAAAGAACTTTTTGCAATCAAACTGTGTTTGTTCATTGAGGGAAACGATATTAGGATTGTTGATGGCCGAGTTAATTTCCAACAACAATCCTAATATCGTTTCCCTCAATGAACAAACACAGTTTGATTGCAAAAAGTTCTTTAATTCTCTCAATTTTCTAAAAAACTAGATTCTTGTTCCTGCCTTGGTTCTCCACAAATTAGATAAAACAAATATTGTATCTTCATCGCTTATAAGTTGGTGTACAATAGCTGTTCTGTCTGCTCTGTGGTGTGGGTTGTTCTACTTCTGTTCGTTCGCGGACGACGGACGTTCCTTCGTGGAGTGTACTGTAGCAGCGGGTTTGTCTCTGTCCCACTGGTCCTTCATTTCGACACAAGTGCTATCACACTTTCTGTGTGGTCATGAGGGATTTGTTCGATAGTACTAAACCCGATTTGTCTACTTCTGTGAGGATGTTCGACCTTCGTGTGACGATTGGTAGGTGGGTTTCTCACTCCATGGTGTGGATTAGAGTAGCTATTCTGTGGTAATTCTTTCAGTTCCTTAATTTTCCATTGTATGGATTCTCCTCTTGTTATTGCTACAGTCGGTTGGCTTGAGATCCTCTTGCTTGGAATAGTATCGTTGGAATTTTCCTTCTCTTGTTCTGTGAGTGATGGTCTCGTTCCACTGTTCTGTGTCAATTTTGACATGGGAGCATTCATGACAGTGGTTCCGGCTGTGCTGTCAGCTGTCACTTGCCGTTCTGTTTAGTCAATAACAATAATCACGTGTATTGATTTTATAATTTTGATCGATGATTAAGTCATTTATTTCCCCTTTAGGATTAAGGGGGCCCAAGGCCTTACAGCCTCCCCTACCTATACTTAGTTTTGTTGGTTTCGTCAAAACAATTTTGGTGGTTCTAACACCACAAATAATTAACCATGTGGTTATTTAACTATATTTAATACTAATAATTTTTTAAACAATTAGATATATACTTATTTCACAACATTAATTTTCTTCTCCATGTAAGTAATCTTATATTGACCTTGTTTGTCTTTAGTACATAGTCTTTCTTCTATTGTAGAATTCTCTTGAATAGCTGATGATGGTCCTATATAGGATCGAAACATGTACTACTTCTACTTTTGGACGGCTATCTGATTGATAGCGGTCAGTCACCGTTTTACCATCCTATTGAACTAGATGGGAAATTAAATTGTGGAGACGACTTTGCGTTTTACTGATTTGTATATTTTGATTTTTTGTTTCTCTTTTTATTTGGAGTTGATAATTATTGTTCCATTTCACCTTTTTCAATTTTATTCATTTCTGACTTAATTTTCCTAATGCTTCTAACGCAAAGTCCCGTTGCGGCAGCAACTCGTTCTTGAACCTTCACAAGAGGAATACTGGTTTCACCTAACATTGCTTCTGCTTGCATAAATTTGATGAATTACTGACAATTTCCCTACTTTTTCCACTCATAATCTTATTTCTCACTTTACTCTTTGAAGGCATTTTCAAACACAACAAACTACACTATAACCTATCTAATAATATTTCAAAACTATACACAACACATAGACCGCGGGCATATCTGACAGACGACAGTAAATGACAGTTGTCAATCCAGCCTGCTGGACAAACAAACGGATCTACAAATGCTTATTGTGCATTTATTTCAAATTTTAGAATAAAAACTCTTGATAATACCCTAATTTTGCGCGATTATGAAATGCGGAAGTAGAATCGGCAGAGATAAGGTTTCATTCCATCGACTCCCTTCTATTTTCGAGAATAGAAAAAATATTAATCCTCTTGCTGAAAAGAGACGTGAATTGTGGATTCAGGCAACTAGCAGAGCAGATTCAACTACTGAGAAGTTGAAATGGGCAACGGTATTTTCAAAACATTTTGTAAATGTCTCTTCTGGACATCCTTAGACAACGTGTTGAAATAACCACTTTTATCAGCCATATCACAAACAATCTCGTTGCAATCAGTAAGAATACTGATTACAATATCAAATTACGTTCCCCTCTTTTAGGTATACTAAGAGTAAACCTTTAATCTTCTCAGAATTGCCATTATAATATCATTAAATTACCATTGTTGTTTATTCAAATACGGTTTGTTTCTCCAGCAGGCTAATTGACAGTCAGATGCCCGCGGCCTATTCAACACACAATCAGAATAACGCCACAATAATTTTATTCCACTGACTGTACACTCACGACGTTAACTGCTTGAATAATGCAGAGCGATTGAGCTCCTGCCCCACTCCAGGGTTGTGTCTACTGCGCAACCAATTCTCGAAGGCATCCTTAGGCTTGTCGACCAGTATTAATTGTTTGTGTTATTTGCTAAAAAGACATGAATACAACATTTTATCCATAGCTGGAATGTTATAAACACAAATACTTTTCCTTAATAAGACTCATTTTATGATGTTTTGAAAGAAAAATTATAAAATATATTGTTCGAGAAGGATACGATATGGTACATGTGAAAAATGAATATGTATTGTTTTATTGTATATTATTGAAAATCAGGCAGTGTTTAATGTCTTTAGTGCCTATAATTTTTGTGAAAAATAAAAAGTAACAGGCAGGACCAGTTGTAAAAATGTCGTTGAGGTTCCAACTTTGAAGAAAAAAAAGTTTTAAACACAAAAACACTCAAAATGGTGAAATGGTGATGCAGTTTAGGGGTTCAAAACGGTTTTATGCAATTTGCGGCAAAACGTGACCACTAAGCGGAAAATGTCCAATGGTAATGTTGGATAATAAAAAAATCAAAAACTTTTGTATTCAACACAACCAATTTTTCATTATTTAGTTTTTTTCTCGCGTATAAATGATTCAATTCAAATGAAAATTTGTAGAAATATGTCATTTCTGGTGTTGAATAAGCATGATTTTTTCGCAATACAGAAAAGGACTAGTTTTCGAGTTAGGTACATTTTTCAAAAAAATATAATTTTTCTGGTGATTTTTTGTATTTTGAATGTCTATAAGTGATCATTTTCATTGTTGAAATGTCTACTCTCAAATAGTCTACGTAAGTTGGTGCTTTATTGATCGTTAAACCGCTTAAAATTGAGAAACACCGACAAGTCTCTCTGAATTATTATTTCCTCAATATTTTCAATGAATTTCAATAGTTGTAGAAAATAATGAAAAAGATATTATTAATTAATTTTTAATTGATTTTGGTGATGAACTCCGGTATTCTTTGGCAGTGTTGAATAACTATTCAGTTGTTGAGTGTATTGGGATATAGTACAGGCTAAATAGGATTAGACCCAAAAAAAAATTGGACCCTTTTGATTTTCTAGATTCTGGGAAGTTTTGGGGTACCGAATAAGTCTAGCAACTCTTCATAAAAGTAAGGGCACGGATTTTCGAAATTTTGGGACTTGAAACTCAAAAATATTTTGAATCGTGAATAACTCGAAAACCATGAGGAATTCGAAAAAAACTGCCGTGACAAAAAATGTAAAGCACAAAATTTTCTACAAAAAGGTATCCAGTCATTTTTTCGTGAGTCACTATTTCTGAGTAATTCTTTCTCAAAACCGAAAGCAGGAGCACCCGCTCGCGAATTCCCGCCAGTGCGAATTCAAGCAAATTTACATCCCAAGCACAAATTAAAATTGCTCTAACTCGTTGAAAACTACTCCGTTTTCAAAGAATCAAAATGCATAATGATGGGTAAGTTCTCTATTTTGTACTCCGGTAAGGTAGCATAAATTTCGAAAATCTTGCGAGATGAAGAGGTATATTGGCCACACAAGCACTTGAAGTTTCAATGAATATATTCCATCACTCGCAATATAAACAGGCAAATCCAACGAGAGATTTGTCGTTCGTATTATTATCAATATTTTCATGTATATAACATACATGAGTTACTTCTTGGTTTCAAATGAACTAACTTTCAAAAAACGCGATCATGAACACGATCTTCGTTCTCGATTGATTATTATTTCGATATTCACAGACTTTTTAATAGTTTCTCTTATACAAAGATGAGGGTATTCATTTTGAAGCGTAGAATCTCAGCTTCAAGTTCATATAAAAACATTCTTAGTATGATGTATCCTCATTATGAAGATTTTGAAAATGCATAGAAAGGTCAAAATGTCCCATTTTTCCGTAAATACTTACTTAATTATCCAAGAGTAAGTTTCTTCGAAAAATTCATGTTGTATTTGTGAAAACACGTTACAAAAAATCGATTGCGGGTCGTTACATTGTATTCAATTACTTGGTTTAAGAATACGAAAGTTTCTTTTCGTCTATTTCCCGCGAAGAATTCGGCAACCACAGCCATTATCACCGATAACCATGCACGTGTGCAGACCACAGAACTCATAATTATATCATAAGATATAATTATGAGTTCTGTGGTGCAGACGACGTGTTTTGTGTAGTAAACATTTGTTAAGTGCGTACTGCTTTCTGTAGTCTTCACGGTGTTTTTCACATAAAAAAATTGGATTGTTCACTGGGGCCAGTGCAAAAATTGTGGATCATAAATCTAATTGAATCAAAATATTTTCCTAGGTTATGACAAAAGAGAAACCTCTCTTGTACTGAATTTTGAGCTCTAAATGTTTTGTGCCAGCATTTTGTGTTGAAATCCTCAGAGTTTTCGAGTTATCCGCAATTCAAAGTGTTTTTTAGTACATGAACCCATTCTACGATGAAAATTTTGAGGTTAGGAAAATTTTTAGGGACCAATTTGTAGAGAATTTTGTGTTCTACATTTTGTGCTTCGGGTCTTTTTTTCGAATTCCTCGTAGTTTTCGAGTTATTCGCGATTCAAACTATTATTGAGTATTTAAACCCGTTTTAAGGTGAAAATTTTGAGGTTAGGAAAAAATACCTAGGATACTTGTTTTGTAGAGAATTTTGTGATTTACAGTTTTTGTTCTGGCCATTTTTTTCAAATTCCTCAAAGTTTTCGAATTATTCGCGATTCAAAATATTTTTGAGTTTCTAGTCCCAAAATTTCGAAAATCCGTGCCCTTACTTTTATGAAGAGTTGCTAGACTTATTCGGCACCCTAAAACCTCCTAGAATCTAAAAAATCAAAAGGGCCCAATTTAATTTGAGGTTTTAGCTCAACATCTCCTAATATACCTATACTAATATAATAAACGTTTTTGTAAAGTTGAACAACAGAAATAATCTATCAATTTAAGTAATTACATGAAAACATCAAAATTTGACGGCGCGTTTGAATGGAATGTATCAATACGAAATTGGTTACTATAGGAATTTTTGATTCGAGACGTTCTTTATGGTTTATAAGGTAAAAATTATACTATATCCATAGCTTACCCTGAATTGAATGTCATACGAAAAAATGTTATTCGTAACCATGAAACTTCAATGATTTTCTTTGCATATATATTGTTTGGATTTCCTTCACTTTTTCCTTTGCACATCCAAACCGGGAAGAATTACCCTAAAGTATGTACAGTAAAATATTTTAAAATGATGAACGACACTGATTCGGCCTTTAATCATTTTTCAATCCAAGGTAAGCTAACTAACTCGTATAATGTATCCATGAAAATTAGTAGATTTAGTAGCTCCTCCAATAAAACAGTGTTTCCAAAGTAACTACTTGACCAATTTCATATTCTACATACAAACTAAACGGACAATCAAATTTTGACGTTCATAAATATTTATTTGAAAATGAGTCGATTCAAATTATTTATTAATTAATTGTATTCTGAATTATTTAATATAAACTACTTTTTGTCATCAAAATAATGGAGAAAGTCGAAAATCATTTAGAATAATGAGAAAATCTCTTTTCAATTTCGAGCGGTTTAACGATCAATAAACCACCTAGTTACATAGACCATTCTAAAGTAGATATCTCAAGAATTGGAATGGTCAATAACAGACCTTCGAAATACAAAAAAAATTCAAAACAATTGTTCGTGGAAGATAATGGTATTTTTTTCGAAAAATGTAAATAATTCGAAAACTAGTAGTCTTCTCATTTGCGAAAAAATCATGCTTATTAGGCACAAAAAAATATAAAAACTGAAAAATCTGTTTTTTTTGCTATTTTGACGGTTAAATGATGATTGAAATGATCACTTATAGACCGTCGATATACAAAAAATCACCAGAACAATTGTTAGTGGAAGACAAGGATATTTTTTTCGAAAAATATACATACCTCGAAAACTAGTCGTCTCCTGAATTGCGAAAAAATCATGAGTATTCGACACTAGAAACGACATCCCTACAAATTTTCAGGAACATTAGATCATTTATTCGAATGAAAAAACTGAAATACTGAAAAATCGGTTTTTCTCCATTCTGACAGATAATTTGAGGTTATGTCGAAAATTGTTAAATACAAAAGTTTTTGATTAGGTACTTTATTATCTACAACTTTTTTATTGAACATTTTCCTCTGAAAGGTTAGGGGTCATTATAGAACGATTTGTTATTAGTGCATGATTTCGAGGACTTGTCCATTAATCAATGAACGATTTATCATTAATTGTCGATTTCTCTATCAATGGATGATCGTTGCTTAGGCAACCAAACATAAACGAATTCAGATGTTATGGACGCTAAAATGGATATTGACGATAAAGTACCCCGCACTTTTTACAGATAAAATGGTTCTTGGTGAAATTGTCTGAATTTTAGGTGTATTGTAGTTTTCGATGTATAGATTTAACGTGCAGAATCGTGAAGTTCGTTGATTGATAGATTTTGGAATACAAGTTCAAGTTAAAAATCAGTAATTTTTATTTAATTATTTTCTAGGGATTTGAAACTGCCAACTGCATTTTTTTTTTCATTCTTAGTATCAACGTACCTTCATATTATTTAATATCATTCAGATGGTGCAGATTATATCATTAAATACAGAGTGAAAAATAAAAACATTTTAGTAATGTCTGAAAATTCAATGTAATAATGAGATATTGATAAAATTATTTTGGCACGCACTATACTATTCCTATTCCATCATTAATCACAATTCAAACATTTGGTACAGGGTGATTTGAAAAATTGGTGAAATGTATGGCCGGTTCTTTCGTACATATCCTGTATATGCATGTGAATTATCATCCTCCGAAGATAGCTGATACCGTATAGACATGATTTCATTTGGCTACATAGGGTGATAATGAACATTTTTTATGATAAAAATGACAGAATATCAACGTTTCAGAAATCACCCTGTAATTCACGATTAACTTGGTGAAATTCCTTTATTATTATTTAATATATTCATCGTTCTCTCCTCATCACTATCCCAAAAATTCAGTTTCCTGCTATGACTAGTTTCATAGTTATTAATTGAGAAATTTATTAACATTTGCATGACGAGTTGAAGGAACTTGTTCACGCGCACATTCTACATTCCACAGATAGTGAAACATGAGAATGTGGAGATCAAAATAAATGTAAAAGAGGGTGAAGATTAGAGGTAACAATCACATCAGATATATGAATTTATTAATGTAAGGTACAGAGAGTTAAGAGAATTTTGTTGGTTTAAGCTTTGTCGGAATAAAAAACAAACTATCTGGGGAAAGTGAAAATGATTGACAGGAGAATTTGAATCTGGACAGCGACGGTTTTTTTTTCAATGCGTGTTCCACTCGGATAGAGGTTTCCATGATTTTTATATTTGCTGGCTATCAATAGAAACATATAGACATTTATTATATTTCATCAATATAGGTAATTCAATACGTAAAGGTAATAATAATTATCACTGATGGAACTAATTGATTTTTATTTTTCATTCACTTTCCGTCAACCACATAATCAAAATGATATGAGGATCGTGGCGCTGCTACGGGGGAAGTGGATTCGGTTAAAGCTGTTCCTTGTCACCTTATGTGATAACTGATTTCCCGTACTAGGGCCTCATACACGATAGGGCGAGCCAAACTATATAAGCATTATGAATTTTATCTGGCTCATGCCTGAGTTGAAAGTTGTAACTGATGTGTCGTATATTCAGTCAGTTCCTAAATGGTAGATGGAATTGGATGGACCGTCATTGGTCATCACCCTGCATATAATGTTACATTTATTTTGATTTACACATTCTCTCGTTTCACTATTTGTGAAAAATCTTGGCCACTAGTAGAATGTACGCGTGAACAAGTTCCTTCAACTCGTCATGCAAATGGTAATAAGTTTCTCAATTAATAACTATGAAACTAGTCATAGTAGGAAACTGAATTTTTGGGATAGTGATGAGGAGAGGATGATGACTATATTAAATAATAATGAAGAAATTTCACTGAGTTAATCGTGAATTACATGGTGAAATCTGAAACGTTGCTATTTTGTCATTTTTATCATCGAAAATTTTCATGATCACCCTATATATCCCAACTGAATCATATTTATACGGTATCAGCTATCTCCGGAGGATGATAATTTACTCGAATATTCAGGATATGTACGAAAGAACCGGCCGTATATTTCACCAATTTTTCAAGTCACCCTGTACGAAATGTATGAATTGTGATTAATGATGGAATAGAAATAGTATATTGCATGCCAAAATTATTTTATCAATATTTCATTACAACATCGAATTTTCAGACATTACTAAAATGTTTTTATTTTTCACTCTGTACATAATGATATAATCTGCACCATCTGAATGATATTTAGTAATATGTAGGTATGTTGATTATAAAACGAAAAAAAAATGCAGTTGGCACTTTCAATTCCCGAGAAAATAATTAAATAAAAATTATTGATTTTTAAGTCTATCCACCAACGAACTCTGCAATTCTGCACGTTCAATCAGTACATCAAATAATATAATTTACTAAAAATTCAGACAATTTCACCGAGAACCATTTTACCTGTAAAAAGTGCGGGGTCCTTTATGTTGCGCAAGCGCTCGTGTGGTTGCCAAGCAACATAATTTGATTCTCAAATTCAAAGGAATTGCTATTTCGATAATCACCGATACACTTGTGGTATTACCTACGATTATTAATTGTCTCCATTAATACAAGTTGAATAAAACCCTTTCAGACCAGACTTTTTTTGAACAGATGATAAAATTTCATAGTTAGTACTCAGGTTACTTACTTTTTTTAAGATTTTTGATACTTGTTGGAAAGTGCGAAGTTCATCCGTTTTTGACTCTTGATATGTGTACTACAGTGGACAGTGGGACTTAAGGGTAAAATAATTGCTAAAGGATAATTAGTAATTTCATTTATTTTTGGGTAATACCTCAGTATAAACCAAAGTATTATTACAAGTTTCATTTATAAGTATGATATAGATACATTTCGGTTTTTTTGCAAATTCATAGATGAACCATTCTTTTTTGGCACATTACGTGAGTTTTGTTTTTGCACTCGGAGAATTTGCATCTAGATGCAAAATTTTTGGATCAATCCGATTCATCAAACATGTATAAAAAAGAAATTGTACACTCTTAGTCTACAAGCAACAAAAATAACCAAAATGTCACGAATACTCCTATGTTGGTGCGAATCTTCTTATCATCCATCATTTTAGAATGTCAATGTCAGAATCATCATTATCTAAATAGACTGATAACTTTTCATATGTTACCCCTTCTCTACTCATTTTGTACGCAAAAAGCTGAACCGAGGGTGTTTTTAAGTTTTTCCAAAAAAAAACATGCATGTAATATTTACTCCACTTAGTCCTGATGTCCACTGTAGTACACAAGGTTTCAGGAGACCAAATTACCAAGGTATTTTCAAAATTGTAATAAACTCGGGTAATTATATCAATAACTAACTATTTTTATATAATTAACAATTTTTTTAAAACACCACACTGCTCGGTTAAATTAAAAAAAACAACGATAAACAAACCTCTGCACTACATTCGGTAAATGGCCTCCTTCTCAGAACAAAAACTGCGTAATGTGTTCATCTTTTCATGGATAGATGGCAGAAAATATGCGGAATTTATAATAAAGCCTGCATGCAAACATGTATAGTGGAATGTGGCGGTCAAAATTGAATTTTGACCCGTTTTTATATTTGATTAATGCTGTCCACTTCAGTGCAGACCAGGATCGAAAGGGTTTAATTTACTGTAAATTGAAGCTATGTTTCGCACAAAGAATAAGGAAATTATTTATTTTTCCGAAAATCATAAATCATATATAAAAATAATCTAAAAGCAATAGCAAAACAAAAAAAGGCAATAATATACAGGGTATTCCATCTGAAATATCGAAGTTGTTGCTACTTCTCGATAGAAGCGGCAACGCCGCAGCGCTGAAAATATGGTAGATCTGTAGAGCAGAACTAATTATTCAAGAAACTACATTTCAAAATAATCCTTTCTCCCGTTTTTCAGGAACTTATAATAGGTCATCTAGTTTGAGACACCCTGTATGTGGGAGATCGAATATCAATGGTTCTTGAAGAATGCTAAATATTCCGTCCTAGACTGTAATTTGATTACTAAATCTTTTGAGATTTGTTATTTAATCTCATCATGTGTTGTTTCGAATTTATTGTGGTACTTATAAGATTATATTTGGGCCAGAAGGGACCGGACATTCTGTTCTACACAATAGTTTGGTTGACACGGCGACAGGAGGGGTAGGTATACGAAAATACGAAGTTGAGGCAGTTAGTCTTCTATGGAAATGATTACTTGAAGTTTTGAAGGATTAGAACAGATTGACATAGCAGCCCAATTGAGTTATTGTAGGCGAGCAGAGTGTTTGCGCATTGCTGTCCTGATCGCCGTGTATTCGTTGCCAAATTCTACACTTAGCACTTTTTAGCTACTCGGAAATACTGATACTAATAATTGTGAAATCGTTTTGGGTTAATAGTTGTGTGCATATTGAGTGTTAGTGACCTGGGAAAGGATGTTTTGATGATGAATAAATTATCTATCATCTATCTATTTATAGTGCGTCCAGAAAATGTCTGAATCAACATTGTTGTAGTTCCATCTGGTGGTATTAGCTCCAAAAAATGACAGTAGTTCTCGCGATTCATCGCCAGTAGAAACACTTTTGAACTTTCGAATATATACAACATTTCTTTCAATTTCTAGGGAATTTTGTATGTCCAAAATGCGGCCGCTTCTATAACAGAAGAGGCAATTTGACGAGACATATTAAAGTGGAATGTGGAATGAAGCCGTCACTTCGGTGCCCAACATGTGAATCAAGCTTCAAATACGTACATGTTCTGAGAAGGCACGAACTGAGATGTCATGGCTTCACGCCTTCCAGCACTACCCAAGAAAAAACGCAAATTGATCAAATATGCCCAAAGAATATTATTCAGTAAATGAAATTGCTGTAAGCATGCTTCGAATTTATTTTTTTAAATATTTTCTATTTTTCATTAAATGTCACTTCAACCCATCTAAAGCCGATGTTGCGTATACGCAACAACATTTTCTCATTTTTTTCTTCCTCCAATTTTTTTATTCAACGCGATTTTTTATTCGTTCATTTAAACTGTGATATAATCAATTTCTTGGCTGTGTTGAAGATCTAGCTCGATTTTTATTTAAAAAAAATTATGTGTTAAATAACTAATTGAGCGTAGAAAACGTATTTCAATATTCCGTAATAAATAGTTTACTGTGTGCTATGATGTTTATGAATAAGGACATATTAGTCTATGTCCGCTTCATTTGGTGAATAAATGAATCAGAATCTGATAATTTTGGGGGTAGACAAACCTGTTGCGTATACGCATCACTGGCATAATCTCGGTAACTCAGTTTTTGGTAAACTTGGACTGGGAGTATACGTTGTTTTGAATTTATTATCTGGTATGCTAATTTTTTGATAATTTTTTCTCATCTTACCAGCTTCAAATATTTGCAATTGTCTACGACTTCCTGTTATACCGGAAGTTGTTCCCAACTCGGTTTTCCTTTACGATGAATTTCAATGTAATTTTATTTGAAAGATCATATGTCTAAATGGCTCCAGTTTTCAGTTATTTAAATTTTTTTGAAAATTTGGTCATATAGCCCTTTACAAAAAAAGTAAATTTTTGGAAACGAAGAGAGTCAAGTCAAAAATTGCCAGAATTTGCCTGAATAAGACCTGAAGCTTCCTAAATCTTTGAAAACTTTTCAAAAAAATTATACGGGGTTCTTAGAAATTGGCGATGAATTCGGTTATATCGAAAATGATGTAACTCATCAAAATCAATCGGTTCTCGTAAAAACTTGGAAAAACTAAAATTTCCGCGTGGTTATTAGAGATATCTGAATTAATAGTAGGCTTGAAAGAATCGACATAAAACAAATGCTGAAGTGTCAACAAACAATATTTGCTAATAATTTGCGTTTAAGCGTAGTGAAATTTTCTATCATGTCATTGTCTCGTTTAGAGTTTAAAAACCCTAATAGCACCATGAAGTCCGATGGTAATCCATAGGACATCCTCTCAGGACATGCGGGACGTCCTTAGGATGTACAAAATTGGTACCGCGGACGTCCATTGGACATCTGTGGGAAGCACCAATGTCTCGACTTCTCACCAAAATTGGACGTTCTATAAGGATATCCAATGGACATCCACCTGGGATGTTAATCGGACGTCCCCGAATTACATCAATCGAAAGTACATCTTGGACGTCCTTAGGACGTGCAATATTGGTACGTCCTTAGGACGTGCAGTATTGGTACCGCGGACGTCCATTGGACATCCGTGGGAAGCACCAATGTCTCGACTTCTCACCAAAATTGGACGTTCTATAAGGATATCCAATGGACATCCACCTGGGATGTTAATCGGACGTCCCCGAATTACATCAATCGAAAGTACATCTTGGACGTCCTTAGGACGCGCAATATTGGTACGTCCTTAGGACGTGCAGTATTGGTACCGCGGACGTCCATTTTATACCTCTTCTGTAAAACCGCTAGCTGGGATGTATTCTTTGGATGGATGCACCTAGGAAACATTCCGAAAAATGTTCAATCCAGGACATCCCAAGGAAGTCCTCGCTGGGACATTTTCTGAAATTCACTGATTGGGATGACGTCCGATGTACATCCATCAAGGACGTTCCAGAATGTACCCGTACCAGGACCACCATAGGAAGTCCTTTCGAAGACATGCCAAATACATGCCAACCAGGACATCCAATGGATATCCTAGAAAATTCTACAAAATATATCCGAACCAGGACATCCGAAGGAAGTCCTCGCAGGGAGATATTCTAAGATTAACCAATTGGGACGTCCAATATTCATTCATGCGGGATGTTCCTAAATGTCCCGTACCAGGGCAACCATGGGACGTCCTTTCAAAGACATGCCAGAATACTTACTAACAAGGACGTCCGATGGATGTCCTAGTTAACATTACAAAATATATCCAACCCAGGATATCCCAAAGACGTCCTCGCAGAGACGTTTTATACGATGTACCGATTGGGACATCCATAGGAAGTCCTTTGGGGAAATTCATGAAAATGCACTGATTCGGACGTCCCTTGGACAATGATTTTAAGTCCCGGACATTCGGACATGATTTGTACCAAATAGGGACGTCCCTGGGACATAGTGTGCTATTAGGGAATGAACATTACTTTAGTTTGTTATTTATTTATGGAGCATTTGACATGGTTATTGAAAGAGTCAGTGAAATGTTCACTCCGCGATATTCGAATAGACCAAAGCACACTCATGACACCATGAGGCAGATCATTCACAAATGTAAAATACACGGGCAGTTTGTTAAAAAGCAAAACAAATTCAAACCTGTCGTAGACAATGAAAGCCACAATGGACTAGTATTCATTTTTTTATCATGGATTAATTCTAAAAATTTAAGTAAAATTAAACAAAAATGTGAAAGAATCATTGAAATATCTCTAGAAAAGAAAAAGTTATGGGACTTTGAAGTTGCGCTTGGAAGAATAATATCATAGTACGCAGCGCTCTAGTCAGTGACGTCACGCCACTGAACGAGACGACTGGTATTCGCAGAGTGCTCACAAATTTACCGGTGAACAATAACTTGCGCCGTTCGTGTCGTGTATTGTTCATTACACGATGGCTGAAATTCAAAAAAATATCCTACAAATATAGTATTGTGCCTATGTGTGAAAGCAGGACAATTAAAAACCCCAATAAATTGTTTTTTTACGTACCAAATGACATGAATAAAAGGAATAAGTGGTGCAAACTAATTAGGCATGACTTAATTGGTCCTATAAGTACTACATATGTGTGCCTTGGTGCGGCTAAGGATCTAATACGTAATTATTTGTGGTGTGGCGATCTCAGACATGTGGCGTGACGTCACAGACGAGTCGGAGACCAAAGACGTTCCGCGCTAAAATACGTAAATTTAAATAATCTATATCTCAGTCATTAATTGATGGATTAAAAAAAAAAAAAAACACTGATTTGCTAGTTCTGATCTATATTTAAATTCCATCTCGTCAAATATAGTATTCTCAACATCACTAAACTAGTCCATTGTAAAACACAAACAGGCCAGCCTTCTGACCGATACCACCCTCACACTCTCCGGGTTCAGTACGATGCTCCCGAGGTGTGCTTCCCGTATTGCTGCCACTGCCGGGCAATCCATGAGGATGTGAGTGGCTGACTCCTCATCCTCCAAGCACCACCTGCATTCGGTATCATCTGTGAAACCTAAAATGTTGAGGTGCCTGTTGAGGTGGCAGTGTCCCGTCAGGAGCCCTGTCACTAATCTGATTTCCTTTCTGCTCAGTGTGAGCAGAGTCTTGGTCCTCCTGGTAGAAGGGCCTCCGATGTGGAGTTTCGATTGCCCAATGCCTGGTGTATCTTTCCATGTATCCTGGAATTTTACTTCCAGAATTTCAATTCATGGTTGAGACGCACCATGATCTTGAAACTCCTATGATAGGTTCTGGTCCCATCGCTGGGCTTTTCGCACCTTGTCTGGCCAAATAATCAGCCCGTTCGTTTCCAGGTACTCCGGTATGACCAGGGACCCAAAGTAGCTTTACTTTATTGGCGGAAGATAGCCTTTGCAGATCATCGATGCATTCAGACACCAGCAACGAAGTGACTCTATATGATGTGAGAGCCTTGATCGCCGCTTGGCTGTCGATGCATATCGTGATTTGCTGGCCGCGGTAGTCTCTGTTGAGATTTTCTCTTACACAGGCGAGTATGGCAAACATTTCTGCCTGAAATACAGTAGCAAAAGTTCCTAGAGCGTAACAAAGTTCCGCTTTCGGAGACTGCCCGTATACCCCGGCGACGGCTGACTTACCCATTCTGGAGCCATCTGTGTACCAAATGATCCCCTTGGTGGGAAGCAGGCGGTGCCCGATCCGCTCCCAGTCTTCCCTTTTGAGAATTACTGTCAGCGGCCTTTTACTGAATCGTATGGCAGGTAACGAACTGTCACCCGGCATTTCAAGAAGGGGACAATCCCTTACCGTCTGATTCCATAATCGAGAATGTCCATACATTCCCTCGCTCCGCCATTGGTTAGAACTTCTTAGGCGAGTTGCGGCTTTGCGTACCTCATGTTCGATAAGGAGGTATAAGGGGGCAGTCCTACGAGCGTCTCCAGCGCCCTGGTAGGTGCCGTCCTCATTGCACTTGTTATAGCGAGGCAGGCAAGCCTTTGTACCCTATCTAATTGGGTTCTCGACTTGCCGGATGTTGCACCTTGCCACCACACGATGGCTCCGTACGTAATTATTGGGCGTATGAGAGTTGTGTAGATCCAATATAGAGTCTTGGGGCCGAGCCCCCACGTACTGCCAAATGCCCTTCTACATGCCCAGAAAGCCGCTGTGGCTTTCTGAACTTTATGATCAATAGGCTCGTTCCAGTTCAGCTTGGAGTCAAGGATGACTCCAAGGTATTTGACTGAGCATTTATATTGCAGGGACCTTCCAGTGACTTGAACATCTGGGAGGTCCCCTGGTTTACGTTTTCTGGTAAAGAGAACCAGTTCAGCCTTTTCAGGGTTTACACTGAGTCCCACCGAGCGGCACCATTCATCCACCCCGCTGAGAGCCCTTTGTATCGTGCCCCTCACGAGGCCGGACCCCCGGTCATCGACCAGAATAACAATGTCGTCAGCATAGGCCTGAGTGTAGTAGTAATCCAGATCTTTTATTTTTACTAGGAGGCCATCCACCACGAGGCACTGAAGTAGAGGGGACAAGACTCTCCCCTGTGGACAGCCCCTCATGGGTATGGCCTCGCTTGAGCTACTTCTAAGAGTTGCTCTGGCTAGTCTTTGGGACAGCATGGCGTGAATCCATGCTATTACAGTTGGGTTCATGCCCCTTTCCCTTGTTGCTTGACATGTTGATTCAAATGACGTGTTGTCAAATGCCCCTTCAACGTTGATAAATATACCTAAGATGGCGCCGCCACGATCTAACCTTCCCTCAACTCTATGAACAAGTCGATGGAGGGCAGTCTCCGTGCCCTTGCCAGTCTGGTACGCGTGCTGGAGGTCGCTAAGCGGGTTTAGCTTCAGCACCTCCTCTCTTATGTATCTGACCACCAGCCTTTCAGTTGTCTTCGCTCGCGAGATAGGCTACCTTCAAAACTGAACCATCTCCCAGCAGTAGTGGGTGCATAACGGGCCCGATTGAGAGGCCTACATGCTTATGGCTTCGTCCGCCCACATACCTTGTTCTATCTATAACACAAACAGGAACTAAGAAGAAATTGAACAAACTATAGTAAATGTTTGAACTAGTTGCCTCCAACTTCCAAACATTTATGAATTTTTCTTGAAAATCCGACATGTGTGGTACTCTGAATTTCTTGCGGGGAAAGAGATCGAAATACATTCCTAACTCTCTTCTGGCAATCTTCTCTTGTTGTTAGCGGCACAGCATAGACAATAGTCCTCATACGACCACAAACAAAAATTTCTAATGGAGTTATATCGGGCAAACAAAGAGGCCATTGTTCGCTATTCAATGATCTTCGAAATGATTGTCTAAAAACTTATTCACTGGTGCAATAATATGAGGTGGGTCTCCGTCGTGTTGATACCGCAGCTGATTCCAATACAAATCTAATGGATGTAAATAATTTTCTAAAATTTCGAGATATCTCTGACCTAAAATGAACGGTAAATATATTTTTTTGATCTCCATAAGCTTACCATTTAGAGTTTCATCCTAAAAATGCACCACAAGCACCCATCATCCTTTATTGCAACAATAACATTGAAACTCCAGTAATCTTGAAACTATTTTCTCGAAATAGTTATGGCTGGTGAACATTCTATTTTTCATAAATTTTGCCTCATCCATCCAAATCAATTTTTGTAAAAAATGTTCGTCTTCGTTGATTTTGATTAATAGGAATTTAAAAAAATAACTTCTTTGATCGTCACCTGTTCTTAAATTCAGAACTAATGAGAAGGAATACTTGCTACCATCATTCTCTTTTTTTAGAATCCTCTGAATACCCACCACAGGTATTCCCAAATCTCTCTCTGCATCTACTAAGGAATTTTTCTTGATACGCTCTGAAGTATGTCAAGACTGTATTCTCTCCATTATCTACGACATGTGTACTCATTTCTTGATTTCAAACAAACGCCCGTGTGTTTTGCAATTGTGAATGAACCGCGTCAGGGTGTCATGAGTGGTTGTTGGTCTATCCGAAGGAGACACGTTATTTGACTAGGAGAGTCTAATCCCCATAAGACAAGATAAAAAGAGATGAAAGAAAATTTCTGACGACATGTGACGCAGTTGGACATGTCATGGCCGCCATTCTCCATAGACTGTGACGGACTAGCGCACTTGGTATATGAGAGTTACATGTGACAGTTTTGTTTCTTGATTCGAGTTCGACTCTGTACTCATGTCCAAGTACGTCACTATGACGCGTCGATGCTACAAGATTCTGATTGGCTAGAGCTTATTAAACCCTCCTGTCAGTTTACTCTCTTTGGGTCTATCCGGGTAGCGTATTACCATTGTTTCCTATTATGCAGAGCAACTGTACTCCGAAGCAAGGTAAACATTGGCATTCTGAAATAATCTGAATCGCAGTAAATGTTGGCAATAATATAGATGGCCTACTTAAAGACCAATATTTACTGTACTCCAGCTACTTAGTTAAATTCAGAATATTGTATAACTTTGGAAAAAAGCATCAATCATTGAAGGAAAAAGATGAGATCTAAAATGAAACAGAATACATGCAACAGTACAAATTTCATAATGGGGTAAAATATGTAGGGGAAAGTCGTGTAACTGTGCACAATTTTAGCCTTTTGTGTAAAACTTGGTGTAACATCTTTAAATGTTCATTCCTATAGACCAATGTGAACTTTGATATTTTCTCCAAGATTTGATTAGTTTAAATTTGTTAAATACGAATATTTAAGCTATTTAAAACATTTTAGAAAAATCGGTTGCATTGCACACATTTACCCCATACACATGTGGTGAATATGCGCACTATTCGGGTAACTGTGCACATTGACAATATTATATATTTACAGTACCTATATTAAAAAACCGTTATAAAAACTGAAGTTTGATTTCTTCGAACACAAACGAAGCATTCAAGTACCTAAAGACTAATCTAAAATCAGTAGTTGAAAAAGTACATTAAAAGTCACAGTTGTCACGTATATAATTCTCGGGAGAGTCCAATCCAGTGCAGAGAGCATGAGCCCAGTTTGAGCAAACAATGCAGCGATACCATGTTTCAGTTTTGATTGGTGGCTCTCCAGTGGCGGATTTACCAGCAGGCTGAGTGGGCTGGAGCCTTGGGCGGCATATTTTAAGAGCAGCAATTCATTGAATGCTTTAATACGGTTTACATTTGTTGGTTCTGCCTTTCCATAAAGCTTTAATATCAGCCTTTACCAGCAATTTTTCTGTCCTTATTAAATTTGTGTTTTACTCCATTCCTTGCCGCAAAGTCATATCTTAATTTTTGGAGTTTAATAGGACAGATACCATGAAACATTTTTGCCAGTCTTATAAAATGTTGAAACAATTCCTGTTCATGTTGATCAGAAAAAGTAATAGAGCCACCCGAACGAAGACCCTTGAAACGTTCACCATCCTCGAGTTTGATTTTTTGTCTAATTGTGGACTCTGGAATCCCATCTTCCCTGGTTGCAGCCCGTATGGAACATCCATTACCGATTTCATGAATCGCATTTTGTAATTCTTCCATTGTCCATCTTCCCTTCTCTGTTTTATTCTTTTATATTGCCTTGGCATCTACGAAAAAATAATTGCAATTTAATATTATGTTGGTTACTATGGGGTAACTGCGCGCGCGTCCAGTTACCCTTCTTCAATTGCGGAGTTACTCGATTTAGTTTTTTGGAAAATTGCTTTGCCCAAATCTTTCATTATCAGTTTGCCAAATTCAATTCTAATAGTAAGATATTCTATAAAAAATGCCCTTTCTACTGATACAAAAATCATATAAAAATAATCAAAACCAACTTACCTACCGTTTAAAATGTTGTTGGATCAAATCTGATATCACGTCACCATCGAAACAATGTTCACATACTTAACGCCTCCTATGTGAGATTTTTGTGAAACGTGAATGAAACTTGCAATTGGGCGCTCGAATAGTAGATATCACAGGAAGGTTTCAAAGATATATTCAATGTCCTGACTACAACATGGGTGCGCACAGTTTCCCGCTGCGCATAATCACCCGACTTTCCCCTATTCCTTCTAAATACCAATGAAACTACAAAAATAAGAATATCTGGTTTCAAGTGGAATATATTTGAAACATCGTTAATACTATAACGTGAAAATCTATTGAGTCTTAGTACGAGCTGAATTTATTTTATAGTTTCAAGTATTATCCTGTAATACTTGGAAATAATATTAATTTCTACTGTGTGACTTGGCATTTGGCATATTTTCCGAAATGCTTTTTCCCAGATTTCTTTTGCGCTTCTTGCTAATTACCACTTCCTGATTCGACGATCTTCCAAAGTAAATTCGCCTGGCTCCAGAAGTGAGGCCAGGTCTTTTTTACGTCTTCCAATTGATCCAGGTTGCACTCCTATATTCACGGAATATTGAGACTAAATTATAATATTGACTCACTTTGATACAAACATTAAATCTACTTTTCAATAGTCCGTCGTTCTTGATCGTATTCCTGTTGAATTTATTAAAAAAATATCAATGGTGGCATTGTACTCTTCATCCCTCATTTTGAAATCTTTCCGTTTCCTATCTTTAAACTTGTCAAAACTGTTATGTTGACATTTAAATATTTTCCGTCAAATATATCTTTTTGCAGAGGGATAAGTGTAACGCACAATCCAATCAGTGCAGTCTTGGTACTGAACTCGTCAATCCACCTATGCCACCAATATGGAGATCTGATGGTATCTTTACCCTTACACAGGCATCAAAACCGATTCCAGTTGAATTACATTGACACTGGTGTACTTTTGAAATAGATGAACTACAAATATCAGAAAATTATATAAACGAAAGTACTACTATTGTTTATATAGAAGTAAGATAGTTAGTCAATGCCTGTGTAATTGGTGTTGGACGTAAACACGAGTGTCATCTAGCGTGATTAGTTACAAACATGTATAGTTGACGTCATTTTAATGCAGGTTCCTTCAAAAAACCCTGATTTTAATGCTGTCCCATTGTTTTAATCAAGTTACGACATGACTTGGAGGCCAGATCACTGAAGTTACGACATGACTTGGATGCGAGCTCACTATCGCCATCTACATGTCGCATCCATTTTGATCCAATTATAATCCCATAAGGTTGACTAACTATCTTCTATACAAACAATGGTACTACTAACGATGAATAGCAAAGAATTTTAAAAGAACGTGTTCAACAAATATATTTCGTGGGGTCCCGAAATTAACTAAATGACACGACAAGATATCGCCGCAAGGCGTGGCTGCACTGTCATGAGTAAGCAATGGCCAATAGCAACACGCCGTAAAATGAAAACTATTGTTTACTACGATTCAGAGTATTACGATTTGAGAGATTTGCTGAATTACATGTGGAACACCCTGTATATGGTGCTATAAACGAAACGATACGTTGACGAGACAGCGCACTCCTATTTTGACACTAGGCTAATCGGGTGTCGAAAACAAAAGAAAAGCACTGTTATGTCGCAGTACCGGGAAACATCCTTCGAGCAGCGGAAGAAATGCTTGTTAATATGAGAGGAGAAAGAAAAGTCAAACATTGATATAACTAAAATTAATTTATTTAAAGATAAATCAAAAGTATCGGTTTAAATTCTCTGTGTAAAGTCACAGGATCTCACTTTGTATATAGTCAGACAGAGTAAACAAGTAAACAACATGCAAATCTCACTGCTAAGGTAAACAGTGCATCAAAACAATATTTTTTTAAAACTATAAAATGGGCAAATGGTACACAAAACAACATCGAAAAACATGAAACTCTAGCCACTCTTACTGAGATTTAAGACGAGCAAAAAGAATGGCATAATTAATCTTAAAATGAATATCTGGTGACAGATAAATAACTGGAAACTCGTTTTGTATCACCCGGTGCAAGTCAAAAACAATTATTAAATGAAAATGGTAATAATGAATTCCTTACAAAAAGAGTCTACAGCAAAGAGCATTTACAAAACGTCAGAAAGACGCAATCAAAATTAGTTGTAAACAAAAACTATTAAGCAAAAACAAATATCTGAGACAAGTATAAAAAGGAATATTCAGTTCATTATATAGGCCAAAATGGGTGCAAACAGCTGTGACAAATATTTCTTCACGGAAATATATGGTCATTGACCTACTCACATAAGATAAACATCATGGAACGCACTGCACCAGATGTGAGGGGGAACGGCGCGTGTCAAACCTGGTTCAACACGATTTATGATGGGGAGACGCCTTCAGGTATCCCAGAGAGATGCGAAATTTCATTGAAGGGCGTAGAAATACTGTATTTATCATTGTGATCGTATAACTTCACCTTTCTTTACTTAGGTACGAAGAGCACTTGTTTCGTTTTCGATATCAAAACTCGACGTTTATTCTTCACAGGAACTAACGGATTGAAAACTATATACTTGGGTACACAGATCCATATGGCCGTAACTACTTTACTTAAACTTGTTGCAGGCTCTGATTTGCCTCAACAATACGCCATTTCGTAACGAACTGTCTCAAACTACATATTGAAATAAAATCGTTTTATTCTGGACGACACTGAACGAAGACTTGAATGGATACTGCAAGAATACTGAAATGATACTGACTTACAAACTGACGATTAAAATTCGCGAAACATTCTGTCTTTTTCCCGGAACTAACTAGATACCGAAGAATACTGAACGGCTACTGCCAGAACATACGCTTACGAGTAATTTTATACACTCATGAAGCTATAAATTTTAATATAATGAATAATAAACTAACACAATAGTGACATTAATTATGGCTATTAATAACACTCTAATAGTCATTTTCTCATATATCATAGTGTTAATTCGGTTTTCTGTCATCCTTAATGGGTTAAAATTGAGATTTATTGACAGAAAAACGTCAAAAACGCGTATTGTAATTATATTTATTACACCTATAAATATATCCTCGTGACTTTTATAGTCTGTGAATTCCTAAGACAATAATAATTTTTGTCTGTTGCCATCTGTGCTTTGTGACTAATCGATTGAAACATTTTGTGCATCTGGAATACGAGTATTTATGTTAGATCTTCTCCTTCTGTAGTTTGTTCTACGATGGGATTTTTATTGTTTTGATTATTTTTCTTACGTTTCGACGTTATCCTGCATTTAATTAACTGATTAAATGATACTACAGGGGGTTGGTTGGGGATATATCACACACAGTAAACATTGGCAATCTAAAATACCCGTATTTCCTAAGCCATTGTTCACTGCGCTTCGTAGCACAGTTACTCTGTATAGTAGTAAACAATGGTAATACGCATGCTGGTATCGCGAACGGGAGGTTTCACAGGCTCTTTTAATTACCGTGTCACATTCCCTGTAAATTATTAACAAATTGAAGTAATTTTTCTTACTGAATCCTAAACGGTACATGATGAATGAATGCTTTCGATATAATTATGCTTCAACGAAAAATTATTACAATTATTATTTGTTGACACTTTGATGACATTTGGTTCTTGTCGATTCTTCCAAAAAAGAATTTCAGATATCACTCTAATAACCACACGGAAATTTTAGATTTTCCAAGTTTCTACAAAAACCGTTTAATTGGCGTTGAGAACAAACGGTGTTGCCATTTGAAAAAAAAAACGAGTTTATCAATTTTCGAGATAGCTGAATTCGGCGCCAATTTTGGAGCACCCCGTATAATTTTTTTGAAAAGTTTCCAAAGATTTGGGAAGCTTCAGGTCTCATTCAGGCAAATTCTTTGTTTTCAAGAAATAACTTTTTTTTTTCAATGTTATTGAAATAACTGAAAATTGGTGCCCTTCAGACATACGATGTTTTGAATGAAGTTTTATTGAAATTTATCGTAGAATCTAAAAATGCAATAAAAAAGAGGGTGTTCCATTTAAAAAAACAAATTTGTGGTCCACTTCCGGTGTAACCATTATAACAGGAAGTCGTAGACAACTAAAAATTTACAGAAAAATAGTAGTTTACCATATACAAATCAACTCTGCTCATTGTGGTATGCCCTGTATATGGGTGTTGTCAATCTTCACGATAATGAGACAGATCAAGAATTCTGGAAAAAAATTGTGGTTGCCGCTATTCGTGAATACTCTTGACAGTGTTATCGTAAATGCTTGGAAAATGTATAACTATATGAATGAAAAGAAATTGTTCCAAGTTGATTTCAACTCTTTTATAGCCCCCCGCCTACTGAAATCCAAATCAAAAAAACCCAAATTCCATGGTTTGAATGTACCTGATGAAATAAGAACTGATCAATCTGGACATCTAATTGTAAAACATGATCTGAAAGCTAGAAGGAGATGTAAAGTGTGCCACAGTCAAACGATATACATTTGTAAACGATGCAACGTTCACATTCACACGAACTGTTTTGAACGATTTCACTCACAATAATTATAACGAATCGAGCCAGTGATGCGTATACGCAACGTTACTTTTTTCATTCAAATGAAGATGAAAATAATTTTTGAATGCAAATAAAGTTTCATTTTCATGACTTCATGTAGAAAATACAGTTTGTTTTATATTCCTACCCTCATTTCTAACATGGCTGTAAATGGGTTTTAAGGCTACAAAAGAGATGTCCCAAAGAATATTGGATTATAAAGAGTATTTACTTGTACTTCAAGTTAATGCTCCATGTTGTAGTTTTCACTTCAAAAAATTAATGCATTTACTCCACAAAAATCTTAAACCAACACTTAAGCAAGTTATACGAGCAACTATTTCATACTTTGTTTTATTTACTTCGATATTTAGAAGTTAATACTGCAGAAATTACTAATGTTGTCTAGTATTTCCTCCATTTGGGAGTGTTGGTGTAGTTTTTGAAAAACTACTCATAGAGTAACTTCACATCTTTGAAAAGGTATCATAGCTTTTTTCATGAATTATTGTAGGAAAAGGAGGGAAATGTGTGAACGTAGAACGTATGGGGAGAAAATAATTTCGGCAAGTCAATTATTTTAGGTAGCATGCTACTATTTAGCACTGTGCTTTTAGCATAAATGCAATGTTGAACGGATAGCTAGAGAGTTATCAGAAAATCACCTTTATGAAATGTGACGGAAATTGAGGTAATTTTAAGAACTCTCAACAATCGAACCAATTTGAGGTTGAACGCGTCCTAGTATTCACTACTAGTTCATACTCCTACCCTAAGTCAACACTTCACATCGAAGACTTCACTTCATGTAAAATATTATACTCTACAAAATACTAGGAAAGCTCCTACTTGAAGTATAAAAAATACTCTTTTTAATCATACCGCACTGTGAGTGGTATGATTGAAGAGAGTATTTGCTTGTAAGTACTTCAAGTACGAGCTTTTACTTCCTAGTTTTTTATAGTATATAATTTTACATGTAGTAAATTCTTCGATGTGAAGTGTTGACTTAGGTTAAACGTATAAACTAGTAGTAAATACTAGGAAGTGATCAACTTCAAATTGGTTCGATTTTCGTTGTTTGTTCTGTGGTACTGAGTTATCATGAATGAGAGTGATGATAGTGTTGAACCAAGTGCCGAGGATGCTGAAAATATAGAAGTAAGATGGCATTTGTTATGTTCTTAGAAGATTGTAGAATATTTCCTAAGAACTCTTTAGCTATCCATTCAACATTGTTTGCATTGCAGCTAGAAGTACAGTGCTCCCACCTAAAATAGCAATCTACCTAAAATGATTGACTTTCCGAAATAATTTTCTGTATTGTACTTCCCCATACGTTCTACGCTCACACATTTTTTTCCATTTCCTACCATAATTCATAAAAAAGCCATAACACCTTTTCAATCGAAGATGTGAAGTTAACCCATGAGAAGCTTCTTAAAAACTACACCAAACACTCCCAAATGGAGGAAATGCTAGACAGCATTAGTTATTTCTGCTGTATTAACTTCTTATTAAGTATCGAAATAAATAAAGCAAAGTATGAAGTCTTTGCTCCTACTAACTTTATTGTTACTTTAAGAATTATGTGAAGTAAATGCTTTAATTCCTTGAAGTGAAAACTAAAACATGGAACTTGAAGTACAAGCAAATACTCTTTTCAATCATACCGCCCCTATGTGGAAACAACTATGCCTGCAAGAACTGAAATAATGAACAGATATTAATGAAGTTAGCAAGGCAACTTCGAAAGTCCGAAAATTCGATTGTCATACACTTTGTTACTAATGAACTTGAAGCAAAAAAGTGTTAGTATCGCATTATTTCTCACAATGGAAAGAAAATAACGCCGATTTATTTCAAAATATCAACAATCGTAACCAATCGACATCATTATCTAAATCTCTCATAAGTTATTTAATCAACTAGTGCATTAGAGCAGGCGGTAAATGATAGAGATATTTCAACGCATGAGCGAGATCATTAACCGCATTTTAATATGACGTTGAATACAATATTTTTCCGTCGACCTCTCCCCCAATTGTTGTTAAAATTGTTATTTCCGTCAACCGATTGCACCCCTACGCGCAACCCTCGGAAGTCTTCGAGAGACTTGTGTGAGCTAGGGAAGACGCAGCCCTTACCTTTTAACGTGTGATGCCATGCACGAGACCGGTGAATCGGTGGATCGAACTCACGACCCCACGCTTGCGAGGCGTACGCTTTTACCAGCCGACCACCACGGCCCATATCAATAAAATGAAGGAATTCTTGATTAGAACATATTTAATCAATGAAGTTAACAGAAGATACAAACTTTGAATAAATTTATATCAACATTTGTGATGGTAGAATTAGAGAAGCTAAAAAATAATAATAAGGTTTTTCAGTCTAAATTTTATTGGACGCCTGCTCTAATATGGAGTCAAGACAAATTTGAAGCAATTTTCAAAAACGGCACTGTAGTGTATAGTGTAAATTAATTAAATATTTAAAAAGTGCAAAATCTGTTTATTATAACCACATAATTAGTTAGTTGCATCACCAATTCCACTGTTTTGAACATAAAAAAACTTGCTTCCAGTTGATATAAGCTTATGTCATACTTTCTCACCAAGTTTTGTCATGCAATGGAAATCTGCTCAGTTCATGGCAAACCACCAGGGAGATGATAACCCATGATATCAAAATTTTCATTACAATTATCCTTCAATTTATGAGGCATATCCACAACGCCAATTTCAAGTGACAAGTTCCAATCAGCTGAAATAAATAAAGGAAGAAATAAAATTACATTGAAAGGCAGAGGGTTCCAATTAAAATTAACAGTGAATTGAAATAACCTCTATTGAAAGCTAATTCACATAAGAAAGAGCTGACAATGGAATTTCTTATACATAAGTAGTCTACTCTACGACTGAGTATAATACCTTTAGCAAATGACAACAAACGTTTACTAAACTCCACAAACGAATGGCTATAATAAGATCCTATAGAAGTTAAATATTTTCAAAATGAAAATATAATAATATCTCATTAATAACTCTATCTAACAAATTTGACAAATGAAAACAAAATCATTAAAACTCACCTACCCTGAGATCCTATGAGATCAAAAACTCACCTTGCAACTGATTGTAACAAAATATAGATTCAGTATATGCATCTTGAATGTTCGTAACTTTATAGTTGTCTGTGTCTGATGAGTTCACTCGTACAAGCAGATTATAATAAAATTATTATGCACTAAAACCCAGTATATCTATCTTTTACACACATTCGCGAACCTCTGAATTTGTCTGTGACCGAATGGTGAATGCCGACGAGATTTAGTTTTGTAGCTCTCCCGGTTTTTACCGAGTACGGCCGGAAACGATTGAAAGCATGAAAATTATACAGCAGAACATTACTGGTCAATAGTTGTATCCTGCAATAATTGTTCCCGTCTATTATGAAAACAAAATGACCTGATATATCGGATCAATGATTACAGTTATTTTTTCTGTTCCAATCAGTGATCTGCGGATCAGTATTATGGATTTATTAATTTTATTCGCTAGCATATATTATTGCTGGGACAAAACTCTTACTTCACAAACATGTTTTATGTTGGGGCAAGTACAGAAATAAATTCCGCAATGACAATTTCACCCACCCGAATTGAAGAACCGTCAGCAACAAATTTTACTTGGACGATTTTTCTCGGTAAAACGTTAAGAATTCTCTCGCAACGAATTTATGAATGCTATCATTTTTCGTTTTTCAAAAAATTCCAAATATAAACCAATTTTGATTACAAATTTTGAATCGGAACGTCAAGATACGTTAGATGGGGGTTAACAATTTTTTTTTAAATGAAAAATAAAATTTTTGGAACTCGAATATGCAGAAGTTCCGTAAAAAGCCTACCAATTATCTATTTGAGTAGGAATCACCTTAAAATTTGGTGAGCGTATTCAAAAAAGGTTGAGTTTTACGAATATGATATAGAAATTAAAAAAAAAAAATTGGCGGGACATTACACTTCTCAAATATGGATCAAATTTTCAACTCGAGAACGAATCAAGATAGAGCTATTTTGCGAAGGCTAATCGATTCAGAATGATGAAATTAGTATATTCTGTGAATTTGAACAAAAAGATAAATATTCAAAAAACTACAAAGCTCCTAAAAATCAGGAAAATTTCAAAGTAGTCAGATTCTCTTGAAATTAGCACGATATTCCCAAAATTTCATGCTGTTTCCGAAAATATATTATTTGGATATGATCAGATACAAGGTGTACCATAAAAAAGCGTTAGCGTCAAAAAATTATCTCGCACCAACTTATTTTCGAATGCTATTATTTTCCGTTTTGCAAAAAATCCCAAAGTTTCCTCTCACGTATCTCGACGAGCTGATTCCGAATCATGGCTCAAAAATTGAATTCCAGCAAAAGATCTAGGAAATAACGGCAATTTTCTGATCGAAATCGCAAAAATTGTCGTTATTTCGTTAATGCTTGATATAATTCAATATTTGATAACAAATTCGGAATCAGCTCGTCGAGATACGTTAGAAGGAAGTTTGCAATTTTTTGAAAAATAAAAATTTTGGAAAATTGACCCGACTCGAATATGCAGAGGTTCCGTGAAAAGCCTACCAAATTTCTATTTGAGTAGGAATCAATTTCAAATTTGGTAAGCATATACAATAAAAGTAAAATTTTACGAATATAATAAATAAAAAATTTTAAAAATATTGGCGGAAAATTACAGCTCTCAACTGTGGATAAAATTTTCAATTCGAGAACGGATCAAGATTGAGCGAACGCCTATCGACTATCATAATTCAAGATTCAAAGATTTTATTGATTTTTAATACGGCTAACATTTTCCAGTCCTTACATTAGGTTCTTCTTCATCCTTCTGGGAGGATGAAGGAATAAGGACAGCCAGTTGTATACCGAGTGATGACTGTCTTCAGCGAAAACTCGGTTTCAACGCCAAGTCGAATCCTGGCCCCCTTGCGGGAGACTCTTGAAACGGCCCCCACGGTCTTAGTGGGCCGATCCGTGACTACTCAGAGAATGGGTAGATATTGTGCAGCTTTCACGCCTCCTGCAGAGCTTATGCGTGAGTTTTGTGTTTATTTTAAACAGAGACTGGATGGTTTTGATCGTTGCAGAAGTTAGTGGGTAGAGCATCCCAGATACGACATATTTTCAAACTCTAATTGTTTGTTTCATTACAATCCATATTAAATAAAATGATCCTTTCAGTATGATTTGTGTAGTTACCTGTTCATTCCATATTCATTTTCATTGAATACTAATGTTTTACAGGTCTTGTTCCACAATCAAATAATAAACGTAATTCTCTCAGAAGCAATTCTTCCAACAAGAAAGCAAAGAGCAAGCAACCTCAAAAAGCGCAAATATCAAAAACGAGAAAACCCACTATATGTAAAACACAGAAAAAGCCGACCCCTAAACAAAAAGGAATCTCTAAAGAAATTGGCAAATATTTGGTCAAATCTTTCTTCATGAGATGTGGTCATTGCGGAGGATTCATAGCTCAAAATAAGACAGAATGCAGTAGGTGTGTGCTACGAAATGAAGCAAATACCAAAATAGCCCAAGGAATGGAAAATTCTGAAAAGAATAAGAAGGTTACTAGTAAGAATAAAGGAAAAACGTCCAGCGCTGCCAAGAGTAATGGTAAACTCAAAGGCAAATCTCCCGCCATTCCATTGAAAATTGATGCAATGAAAAATGTCACAAAAAAGAAGGTTAATAAAAAGACTGTTATATCAAAACCCAGCAAGCAAATTCTGTCAATCAAACCGAATATCAGAGGATCTGTATCTAAAGAGAAGAAAAAAGAATTAATTATACCACTACAGGAGGAGATATTAGATGTGGAATCAGTTGATGGAAAAGGAGACCAGCCACCTGAAAGATTACAGTTGTCGGAGACTGAAGGAATCGAGATTGATGAATCATCCGCAGATGAGAATGAAAGTTCTCCTTCCAGAAATTCCGGAAATATAGATGAAGTTCCCAAATATGTTTCTCTCAGTGACATTAATAGTATATTGCATGACACATTCTGAGTATCTTTGAACGGTCATGAAATATGTCATATTTGAGACAGAATGTAATTAGGTATAAGTTATTTTAATTAGCATTTACAATTCAAGAATTTTTTTAGAGCATTATATAGTTCGATTCAGGCAGCGTTGACTTTCATTTTGTCATTTCAATAACCATAACACCACATTGTTAACCTTCAATTGCAGGACTTTATAATAAAACAATGACTTATCAACACACTGATAATAAAATAGGCCAATAATTTCTTAGCATTTGAAGTCAAACATTGGGAAAAAATAGCGATGCACTTCAAACTTTCACAAAAGTTCTGTTAAAAATGTGTGCCCTGGTAAGAAGTCGGCAACATTATTAAAAGTGTAAATTATTTTGTAGAGAAAAAAATGCAAAAGAGTCGCAAAATGGCGAAACTAAGGAGAATATCATCCCTTACCGTTCCCCAATTTTGCAACCATTTGTAAGTTTCGCATAAGAGTAAATGAATTATATATTCATGATTTTGTTAATAACTCTTTCGAAAAAATCTAAAAGGGTGGCAAACGCAAAGAAAGTCTCGCTGAAACTTTGCCACCTCCGCCGTTGACGGCAACATATTTTTTTTGTTTATTTTACACTAAAAATACCAGGTATCCCATTCGAAAATCGAAAGTTGATGTCATTTCCGGAAAAACCAGAAATTGAATTTGTTTTATAAATATGCTCAAAAGTGCCGTCTAGTGAGCATATTCAATGTTGTAAATTTCAGAAATATAGCCAGAGAAACAATGGAGAAAAAGGGGGTGTACCATGAATCTGTGTCACACGGTATACCTTCAGGGCTTTCTACTCAAGGGAAAAGTATGCTTTTTTATTTCCGTGATCCATGTAACCAAAAATCAGCCTGTGAAAAAGCATATGTTAAATAATCGTTAGATACTACCTTGTTTTTATATGTTCAGTTGTTAATTTCGTGGCCTTCCACATGAGAGAAGAGTATGCTTTTTAATTTTCGTGATCCATATAACATAATAAATGATCCTGTTAAAAAGCATACATTAAAAAATTGTTTAACATTACTGGACATTTTTTGCAATATAATTACTATTCTTTTTATTGATGTACATACCAGAATTGTATGCAAATGAATATTCTTCATTATAATCACGTCATTAATTACTATTTCAAAAAGCATACGTTAAATAATTGTTCAAATTGCATAAATTATTTTGCAACGTTCTCAGCGTATGCAACCATGTTATACACTTCCGCCATGTATGCTTTTTGTTTTGGGGGCCTGTTTACACAATATCTTTCACATAGTTCTTTTGCATACATTAAATAATTGTTTCCAGTTATTACAGAAAATTAGCATATTAACAAAACAATTGCAACGCATGTGCACGCCGCTTTTTGAAATTCGTGATTTATATAACACCAAAAGTCTTCCTGTAAAAAAGCATACGTTAAAAAATCGTTTTGAGATACCACCTTTTTTTACATGTTCAGTTGATAATTTCGGGGTCTTCTACACGAGAGAAGAGTATGCTATTTAATTTTCGTGGATTTTTCAATTCAAACTGTCGGAAAAACCACTTTGCACACATTAAAAAATCGTTCAGAAATATCAATTTTTTTTGCAAATTCAAAATTGGTTGGTGCCGTCGCTGCATGCAAGCAGTCTTAGATATTTGGTGAGAACATTTAGAAACCTATAATATTCATAATTTAAAAAAACCGCTTAAAAAATATGTCGTTACCGGCCAGTCTATTAGTGCCGAGTTTTCGTATCAGTTTTGAGACTTCTCCAGGGTCCAAAAATGTATGATGGTAAATACAAAAATCTTAACGTATGATGGTAAGTACTTAAAGTAAAGCAAGTATAAAAACTGAACCTGAAATAACTATATTCACAATGACAGTGAATAATCTGAAAGTTATCGACATTGAATGCCAAGGTGACAACCTACTTTGATCGAGGCTCCTGTTTAGTTTTTTTGATCATATTGTCGCGACTAGGGCTGCTAGGGTAGCATCCTGTGTCGTATAAGGGGTTGTTTCCCCTATACAAAATGCAACTTGGGGTGTAGCTACAGATGGTAGCTATTGAAACTCGAGGTTAAACAACGAATATAAACATTTATTTTATAACAACTGGGATAAGGGGGAATTTCTATTTACATATTTTAAGTAAGGGACAGTCGATAAAATAATATGGGATACTTAACTGAACCAATACAAGTCCTTTGTCCTTTCATGGTCGACTTCAGCTATGACCTTTAAGGCTAACTGAGTGCTAGAACTTTCTCCTCTATAGGAGTATATTACTATCTCTCATCATCCCAATCATCTTATATTTATATAATGATAGAAATGTTTTATTTTCAATCGGTAAACGATTTAGCAAGGCACGCGACTTTGGACAACTTCAATGTCAACCGAATAATGAGAATGAACTGCCATCGTGATCGAATTAGTAAATGACATTATTGCACAAAAACATTTCAAAGGGCATTCCTGACATTTACGACAATATTGTAAGTAGCTCGATTGATTTCAATAATTTCAAGAAATAATCGTTTTGAGATATTTGTTTCTGAGTGTAAAACTTGTGCTTTTTGGAATAATTTCTTATGGCCTGTTTCAAGAGCATGTTGAGCTAACGCACATGATTTCTTGTTGACTTTAATGTCACTTTCATGAGAGTTGATACTCTTGTTCAAAATTCTAGAGTTTGAACCAATATATTTTAAATCACAGTTGTTACATGGTATGCTGTACAACATTAGATTCCTTAAAGAGGTCTTTAAATTTTGTATTTCAATTTCTAGTAGTCGTTAATGGTGAAATCTAGTTTTTAATATTTTAAAGTTTTCCACGTTTGGCGTGGGTTATGTTTATTGCTATCAATCTGATTAATATAAAATAGACTTTATAGTCCAGGAGCCCGGTAAAAATTTGGTCAGTCATTTCCTCTCAAGCGATATCTAGTGGAATGCATCAGAGAGTCGTATTATAAAGATTCGTGAACGTCAGCTGCGATTCCGTTGGTTGGGGGGGGGGGGGGGGGATGATCAGCACAGTAGCTTCCTACGCACGAAGAAACAAAATATATTCAATTATGTCCTCCTTCCAGGAAACATGTTAAATTTACGCAATCCGAATATAAGGTAAAATTTTATTTGAGAGGAAATCATAGAAGGTACAATTTTTTTTGTATTCGACCAACATGCTATAATCAGCTGATTTTTTCTTTCTTTAAGATATTGCTTTAGCGATAATTCAACATATTTTCAGGTAGGAAAACAAAATTGAATACATTTCTTTTTCTTCGTACGTAGGAAGCTACTGTGCTGATCATCCCCCCCCCCCCCCCACCCACTGAATCACAGCTGACGTTCACGAAGCTTTATAATATAACTCTCTGATGCATTCCACTAATTTTCGCTTGAGAGGAACTTGGTCAAGGAAATCTGTCACTGGCTCCCGGACTATTACTTTACCTTAACGATATTTTCAACAGCATAACGTTCATATTCATAATTTTGTCAATAAGCAGAATCTTTCTCTTTGCTCAACTTTCTGATCTGACCATCGTAACATTGCAGATCTTTTTCATAAAATGTTACTGTTTTTAAAGGTGCAATTACATTTACAATGTTTTCACAACTAGAACTACAATTAATATTATTATAAACCTGGTTTATATTTGTATTGCTAAATCCATCCTTATTTGTTAAGTAAAAAGTATTAAATTAAAATTAAAATTGAGTAAGTCTCTCTCTGTCAGGTTCCTAACAATTTTTGTTTGTTTGTTGATAAAATTTAATCTTTCACAGTAAAAACATTCAACAGATATTAAACGGTGTATCATATGTATCGAAAAGTTCTGTAATCATTTTGACATAAAATTCATCAGTTAAAAAATTCAAACTAAAATCACCGATTAACACTGTTCGAAAGTTTTTACAAAACATTTCTCCTCAAATGTTTTCGAAATGATCCAAGAATGGAGCATGGCTTGCACTTGGTGAGTGATAAAGACTGCCTCACCCACTTTACACCACAATATTTAATTGAGATAAACTTACACCAATAATAAAATCAATATGCACTAAAGCCCAGTAAATACACGGTTTACATACATTCGCGAACCTCTGAATTTGTCTGTGCCTGGGTGAATGCTGTTGAGATTTTATTATGTGGCGTCACCAGTATTTACTGAATTCGAGCGGAAACGACCGAAAGCAAGGAAATTATGCAGTAGATCATTACTGATCAGTAGTTTGTATCCTGCAGTAATTGTTTCCGTAGATTATGAGGACCAAGAGCTACTTTGACAGATTATGAATCAGATATATAGAAAATTATTGGATCTTGATGTATTGAAGAGTGCATATTTTGCTTTGTTCCACTGTCATATCAATTATGGGCTACTTTTATGGAGAAATACACATCACTTTGTCAGAGTATTCTTTTTTCAAAAAATATCATTAGAATAATATTGACTGCCGACTACAGGGAACATTGTAAGCCTTCAATTACAAAGATCGACGTTTTACCATTACCTTCGTTGTTTGGTAATAATACTCTTTTAAAAATTCATAGAATTAAATTTGACTCCACTAGAAATTTGAATATTCACAATTAATATAATACTAAATTCGCATCAGCTCGTACCACCTTGGTACAGACTATCAAGTCTCAGAATAATTCATCAAACGTCAATTTATATAATTATTTACCACCACTGTTTCCTGATATTATGCATTTTTTTTTCTAGTTATATATACGTATATTATATCAACTTGTGACTGAATTTTTAGTCACATATTTAACATATTTCTGTTCTGTTGTATTTGTCTTTATAGTATTTTTTATTGATTTCTTATTCTCTGCCTGACCTGATAAAAACATAATGTAACGTTCTCAAATAAAAAAATATATCTTTGTAAATATAAATCCTGTACTTAGTTATATGAACTGTTATATCAGGTACAATGAATAGTAAAACACGTTGAAAAATATACAAAATATGAAACAATAGAAGACAAATATGTAAATATATACTCAAAAATGAACTTATAGGTATAATTAAATGAAATGTAAGGAACAATCGTTGCCGACCGATGATGAACCCTTTACTCCCACATACATCTACTACGTAGGCTTATTATGACAAGTACCTGTCAGAAAACAACTACTCCCCTGGCTAAGACCACGACTAACAGATACTTGTGTTCCTCAAAGCATCAGAGGACGCAGTTGCAAGTGCCCTCTGTGACCAATCAGCAGAATTATGTTTGATTTGGACAGGGTGACCACCTGCAGACTAGTTTCGAGGTTGTTGTCTCTCAACAGTGCAAGGGTAGGTCAACACAGACAGCACTGAAGCCATCTGTTCCCCGTCCAAATCATTACACACTCTGCTGCTTGGTCAACTCTGGTTCACGCGATGAAGCTGTTTCACCTAGCGAGCAGAGGGAGAACACTCCGAATCTTCGGGTTAAGAGATTTATGTGATGAAAACAAAGTTCTTTGGGAAATCGTTTAGTAACGAACAGTCGTTGCCGACCAATGATGAACCCTTTACTCCCATATACACCTACTACGTATGCTTATTATGGCAAGTACCTGTTAGAAAACAACTACTCCCCTGGCTAAGATCACGACGGGTATTGAATTAAATCTAACAGATACTTGTGCAACGTTCCTCAAAGCATCAGAGGGCGCAGTAGCAAGTGCCCTCTGTGACCAACCAGCACGGTATACTCTCTGAATGATTTTATTTTCATTTCTCTCTACTCTTTCTTGATGCTCTTTCGAGCGAAATGCAGTTTTACATTGAAATTTTATTATTGAAAAAATAATTTTTGTTATTAAAAATGCAGTTTCCTGATAAATAAATGTCTTTCTGTCTGTTTGTCTGTCATGTTGAACAGTTATTTCCATTACAATAAGCGTTGTCAGCAAATGTGTGTAAACCACATCCATTCATTATATCAACCATATCATTCATGAATACTAGAAACAAAAAGAGACAAATACCAAATCCAAATGATGTTCAGGATTGATTCCTGTGGATGTGGATATTTACACCTTTTCTACATTGGACACTCCACTTATCAATTTTTCCTTGTATTTTTTAATCTCATAGGCATATGTTTTCAGTTTCCGTATCCTGTCACCAATGTAATAGGACCTACAAAAATTCAAACACTCTCAGGATGCATCTGAACCTTGACTGTGGAAAACCTAAATGTTTTGAATGCAACATATGCGGAAAAAAATTCAGGAGGCCGGTGCATCTGAGGCAACATTTAGTGAAGTTACATTCGGAACAGTGTCTCTAGATTGCATAGTTAGGTGAAGATTCGCCGTCAAAATGAGATGAGGCTCACCGAATTCACTCAATTGTTCCATAAGATACGAAAATAAAACGTGAAAAACTGATTCTAAATTTATTCAATTGAAACCGCTTGAACCGAAAAACATAATTAAATTTTTTAGGTATTGTCCTTACGAACTCATTTTAGACAGCACAGAATCAAGCGATCTTACGGGTTATATCAATATAAAATTTCCGATGATAATTTGCATAGGCCTAAATAACACGTTAATCTCTAACTGCTCCTCGTCTCAAATCGATTGGCAGTCCACGTGGAGATGATATATTCTGTCTCATAAAATGAGAGTGAGAAATTACAACCGAACGCCTTTGGTTGGCCGCTGTCGAAATCTAATTGGGCAGAAACCGAACGTCTTTGACTTTCCGATGTCGAATTCCATTTAGTCTTCATTTGCTAGAAGACCTATTTACTAGACAGTGCGGTACAGCTACGCTCAGACGCTCAGACATATATTGTTATTTAGTTGTCTCAATTAGATTGATTATCTGTGCGGTATGGCATTCTGGAGACCTTTCGAAGTTGATGCCGTTGAAACAGAAGATGTTGATGCTAATACTAGCAGTCCCTTTTTTTTACCGGAAGCCCTTATATATATATATATATCCCGTACAGAAACAAGTTCTGCTTCGCACAACTCGTTCAATTTTTAGAAAATAGGAAAATAATAATTTTAAATTCTACCTTGAAAAAAAAAAATATATCCGCCCTCTCTGTTTGATAAAAGATATGCCGATCCTAAATGGAATTTCAGTTTTTCTGCTTTTTCAACTGAGTTCGTATAAACTATACTTATTTTATTGTTACTAGTATTTTGTAGAAGCAAGTGTTGATTGAATTAACATTTGAAATTCCTTCTGCTACATTTTATCGCATGCACGTTGGTCTGAATACAGATAAATAATAATAGTAATGACTATTCTATAAACTGAGAATACGTCGAATACGTCGAATTGTGCAGCTCATCAAAAAAGCTGCATCAGTTCAAACACCTAAAAGGTAAGTATATCTGCTTTTCAAACAGCTACATAAATATAGAAATTTGAATAAACTATTTTATTATACAGTGTGTCCGTAAAGTAACTTGTTAACTTTTGAACGGGGTAGAATTTTTTTTTGATTTTTTTTTGTTGAAATGGTATATTATAAGCTACTTTTTGACAGTAATGAAAAATGTCTTTCCTTCAAAATGGTGGCCAGGCGCCATTTTGAAAGATTTTTTTAAATGGCATGGGGGTCGAGTGATACCTCATTCGAATTGTCCTTTGATTTTCTATACGACTACAAAATTTCAGACAGAAATATTAATCCAAAACAAAATGGCGGCACATTAAGTTAGAACTTTTATACGCGATTTCTTTGAATAAATGGCTTTAAACGAGCTCAATTGAAATGAAAAAATATTTTTTGATACCTACAAATGTTCTCTGTCCCTCAGAATCGTATATGGGACATGATTTCTGAGATTTGCTGAGATTCAATAAAACGTGGTATTACACTACTTATCTACTTATTTGAATTTTTTCTAATATGCCACCCATCTGCCATTTTGAGTGACAAGAAGCTCTTGCAGAAACGAAAAAATATTTTATCATTGCACTAAAGCTCTTTAATGGCCATTTATTCGACAGGATCCTCTCGTGAGAGTTTTAAAATAATGTACCGCCATTTTGTTTTGGACCAATATTTCTGTTTGAAATTTTGCTGTCTAATAGAGAATTGAAAAACGAATTGGATGAGGTATCAGACCCCCATGCCATTTTGAAAGATATAATTTTTTCATCATTGTCAAAAAGTAGCTTATGAACTACAATTTAAACAAAAACAATTTCAAAGGAAAATTCCACTCCGTTCAAAAGTGGGGGGGTTACTTTATGTACAGACTGTATAACTAAATTAGTTAGTGCGGCGCCGGCGGTGGTATTTTGAAGTATGTTTCAATCTCCCAAAATTTGAAATCTTTCTTGTTTTCACTTTTTGAGATTTGTAAGTAAATTTTCGATCACATGCAGGGTATAGGAAATCAGTATGAACCGCTCTGAAGACCGATTACAAAAACTGAATAATAAACATAAACAGTTTTTATCCTTATAACAGTATAGTTTCTGAAAGAACATGAATTTGTCGTGAAGCTGTAAAACTTCTAGTTCTATTTGTTATCTACTATAGGTGCGTACTAATGAATGATGTTTCGCTTAATATATTTCCATTTTATTTTTTCAGTTTCTGTTCTCTGTCCTCAATGCAACAGGATTTACAAAAACGCACACACCCTCAGGATGCATTTGAGTCTTGACTGCGGAAAACCTAAGAGTTTTGAATGCGATGTATGTGGAAAGAAATTCAGGAGACCGGTACATTTGAAGCGGCATGTGGTTATAGTACACGTAAAGTGACAATTTTCAAGATATAGACAGACAACTCCAGCTCCAGCTCCAGATCTGCAAGAACGGAACTAATATCGTATTTATACGGTTTATTTATTTTTTTTATTCATTTATTGAAATCAAATCAGTTATGAAGTTTTGTAATTTTCCTTTATTTTTAACTCGAATACTTGTGATTTATGTATGATTTGTATGAATAAATCAATGTCATAAGGTAACCCCAGAAATTCAATAAAAAATAATACAAATTCCTTCGTTACTTCATTTGAAACTCACAATGTTCTTAGAACAATAAAACATTTCATTCAATTTTGAAAATGAAACGTCAATTTGTCAATCAAGCAAAATTCTGAGTGTAAATTGACAAAGGGCTGTATCAATCAAACCTTTTCAGTCAATCAAACCTTTGCAGCGGGATTCTTATCTCTCGACTCGACAGCTGTCGTATCGAATAAATAAATTTTGCGATTCTCATGTTCCATATCGAGAAGTGAGTATCGACTACAAATGTCATTTTTATTCGACATCTTAAAAAGTCAATTTTGTGAGGTTATGAAGTGATGAAAAGTTTTTGATTTGCAAAAATATCGGCATTTCGACCAAAAGAAGAACATTATAATATTTTTTCTACAAACGTCAAAAAATTACAGGGTTCGCGCATTGACAACAGTATGCGAAGTGGCACTTTTTTTCATTTTCATTCGTTACCATGACACCGTGCGCGAAGTAATGTGCGAAATATATTTCGCACACTGCATGTAAACTATATGGGATTTTCATATTCTAACCTATATGGTCCTCAACTCCTCAATCAAGCAAAAAACAAGAAATCGTTTATTTATTAATGTAGAACAATAATTAAGGCTTTCAAATTGTGAGAGATATTTTTCTGGCTTTATTTGCTTCACACCACTCTTTAAATTGCTGATATGCATTTTCATACTGCCGCCTCGATTTCTCCGGTAAAAGGTTGGAAATTACGGAATTGGCCGCATCTATCAAGTTAGGTGGGGTACTGCTTAGTTCATCATCGCTCGAAATTTCCATTCTTTTACAATAATAAATATCACGCACGAAATTGACGCGAATAAAAAGTAACTCCAAAATAATTATCAAGAACTGTCACTTTGAAATAATTGTCAACAAATGCCATTTTATTTCCATAGTTACAGTAATTACTTGATTTGGAAAAATTATTTAAGCCAGTTCAATACTATTTTTCATAGTTATTACTTATTTTAGAACAATATTTTTGACGTTTGTAGAAAAAATTTTGTGCATCTCATGCGCGAAATACTTTGGTAATCTCGACTATTTTTTTAACTCGGCTGCGCCTCGTTAAAAAAAATCAGTTCTCGATCACCAAAGTAGCATTTCGCGCACTAGATACAAAAATAACTATTATGCTAATTGAATAAAGGGACAATCATCGAGATTTTGCCACAGGTCGCTTGTGTTCCGCAAATGCGAATGGCAAATATAGAACTAAGTAATAAAATGGAACAAGAATGTTACTGACAAGAGAAGCAAATTTGAAAATGATTTTTCAGTGGTATTTTAGTTTGGTAGTATTTGAATATATGTTCACAATTGAAGAGACTGATGTGTCAGATACTGATGTGTGATTAGTTATCAGATTATACATTTAAGAGTTCATGGGTTAAAAGGTTTTCAACTGGTTTTTCAAAGTCGTCACAAAATACTTAAAATATAAAGTAGCATAATTGAAGCGGTGTGAATTGTATCTTTTTCTACGACCATTAAGAAAAATGAACATTTCAACAGTATTGCGGTTGTCCATTTGAAACAAAAAAAGGTACAATATGCCCCTTTTCTGACCTCTGACGGAAGAGCACCACTCTTTGATGTCGGGAGTCAAATATTCTAACATAAATAGTTATAAAACTTTATAGCCCTTCCTATGTACACTAACTCGTCTGACTTACTTCCAGGTTAAAATCTGCACCGACTGACATGTCGGTTTCAATACATTCTACCCTGGGTTCTGGGTATCAAAAGATTGCACAAATCACCAACAAATATTTGTTTATTCAAAATAATTTCTGAAAACGGGCTTCTGGAATTTCAACGACACTGAACTCTCTTCAAATTCGTCGTCGACGCCTTCCAAATAGTACACTTTCGTGTCGACGTCTAATTTTGTTAACAATTTGCAATATCCTCAATATTTATTCTATATTTTTTTGATAATTTCCAGGATACAAGAAAGACCAACACTTAAAATAGGTTAGAATGAAATGTTTCATTATTCAAATTAAGACGACTGCGTATGCTGAGACATACGTTACCTCTCGACTAAGTTTTCGACATGTGATGAGAATCATTCCTCTCTCTATGTCGAGAAGACTGTCGAAAGGTGACAGCTAGTCGATACGTGTCGAATCGAAAGATGAGAATCCCCGTGGTGTGGTTTTGAAAATGATTGCCGATTATTGGAAAAATTTCTAACACATTTGGAAACTGTGTCTACGGAACGAAATGTATCGTCAAATGTTTGGGTGTACCAAAAAAATACTCCTTGATATTTCTTTACCTAATGTAGTAGTGTGGTGGACTTTCATTCGGATTGAAGTATTATTATATTTTTCAGAATTCACAACGCAGCTGTGGGGAGACTTCGAAATACTGTGCTGATATGTGATGAAAGTTATTTTCTCTAGTCCAAATTTAGCTGGAAAACGAAAAGGACTGCGCTGTACTGAACGGAAGATAGTCTTGTTTTATCAAGTTTTCCACAAAAGTGCTTATAAATATTGTTTTGTCTATCATATAGGTGATCATTTAGAAATATTTTTAATTTGTTGTTTTTTTTGTCTATATAATCAAATTATATGTTATTTACTTACTATATTTCACTTATCGATTCGATTTTTACCTCCTCTTTCTTGGTTCTCACGTTGTAACTTTGTGAAAAACCCAACATGCGCTTTTTGTGATTTGGCGGAGCAAATTCGGAAAAACCTGCAGTGGTGGTCGTACTGGTAGAGCGTTCGCCTCTCAAGCATAGGGTCGTGGGTTCAAATCCCAGTAAGTTCATCAGTCTCGTGCATGGCATCACACGTTAGAAGGTAATGGTTGCGTCTTCCCTAGCTCGCACAAGTCTTTCGAGGACTTCTGAGGGTTTCGCTTAGGGGTGCAACAATATGTAAAATCTAGACCCATACAGGATTACTCCACGACGAATTGTACATAGTCCAACCATAAGTACTATGGACCAAGGCCATTTCATATCTGGTAATGAAAAATGCCTTGTTGCCTTTTTGAGGGATATACAGAGCGATATTTGAAAATATGTGAATTGTTCTGCGTTTAATATCTCCAAAAGTAAAAAACTCAGACATATGAAATTTGGCACACTCAGTCAGAATGCTCCCTGAGCTCAATGAAATGGGGTTTAAAAACATATTTCAGGTCCGGACTTAGTTTATTTTTAGATTTTTATTGTTTTTTGAAAAGAACACCCAGTAAGCCGGATCAGACAATTTTAATTTTTTTCACTTCAAAGAAAGGACAATACTGAGCAACAGTTGAAAAAAATTGGAACAGGAAACTTTTGATTTCTGCAGAAAAAAATTTTACTTTTGAAAATAGTATGATTTTAATGTATTCACTTTCAGGTTATGACTGATGCGGAACTACATCGATATCATGTCATCATTTTTCAACAAAAATCATAAGGAAAGTCCATAATACTCCAGATAAAGTATTATTCAATCAACCGTTGAAATTCCAGGGCCTTATTTTTTTCACGTTTTAACTGATCCTGTAAAAACAACAGCCTGAAAAGCGGGTTGATCAAATATTATTTCCGTCACGTCAAAGCGGATGGTACTGACCGGAATAAAAAAAAAACTTGTTTAGCAAGAAAAAACTTTTTCTTTTGCACCCAGTCCAGATGTTTTCCTACTATGACCAATACAGCACTACAACGGAAACAACATTTATTTAAAATCGAAAGTATTACTTACTCGATTGAAAGGATGATATTACAGGTCCTAATTTAGTTTTTTTTACGTTTTAATTGGTTTTGTAAAAACGATACCCTGTCACCTTGGAGGATGGCTAATACTAAGTACTTGGGCGAAGTAATACAAAGCCTGGGATGTCGTATCCAATAAAGATGGCAGCCCACCGAATGTATAAGATGGAGCTAAACTCCGTTTTATTTTTCTACGGGACAATTCTCACAGTTTGCTTCTGACCATAAGAAATACATGAAAATGTTTTTAACAACTGTTATCGTGAAAAATGGAACGAAGAGTGAGTGCATTCAGTTTTCAAGAAAATTTAATTCAGTTGACTTAACGATAAAAATACCATATTAAATAAACAGTTCTTAAAAAAGACTTAATCTGATTCAAGTTTACTTCAAAATGCCATCCATTCGCCTCTCAGCACTTCCTTTCTCTTTTCAAGATATTCCTTACGGCTTTTCTCATCTGATCTGGATGCCTTTTTGTGAAGCGAAATGCTTCAATTATTTTCTCACGTTGCTGTTCTCTTGTTGTGATCTCCACCTCATAGACTATGCTTTTTAAAACGCCTTACTGATAATAATCTAGTTGGGTAAGGTCAGGCGATCTCGCCGGCCAGGGAATCGGCCCACCACGACCCATCCATATAGTGGGAAAATTTCTAATGAGAAACAGATTAACTGCCCTGGTTTTGTTTTACTTGCAGGATGGAAATCTATTAGTTTTTAATATTTTACGTTGATCTTTCTTAATTAATTTTGCCCAAGTACTTAGTTTTAGCCATCCTCCAAGGTGACACGGTATCATTTCTACAAAACCAATTAGAACCTTAAAAAAAAAAGTTAGTTAGGACCTGTAATATCAATTTTATTTCAAACGAATGTTTTTTCGATGTAGTGCTGTATTAGCCATAGTAGAAAAACATTCATCTGCACTGTTTTCAAAAGTAAAGGTTTTCTCTATGATAAACAGGTTTTTTCTATTCCGGTTACTGCTATCCGCTGTGTCGTGGCAGAAAGAAAATTTGTTCAACCCGCTCTTCAATGTGTTGTTTTTACAGAATCAATGAAAACGTGGAAACAAAAATACTGCCCAGGAATTTTAATACTTTCCTTATAATTTTAGTTGAAAAATGATGATGTGTCATCGATGTAGTGCCGCATCAGTCATAAGCAGAATGTGAATTTATTATAATTATAATTTTTTTTTGAAAGTTTTTTTTTTCTGCTGAAAACAAAAACTTTCGCTTTCAATTCTTTTCAACTGTCGCTTAGTATTATCCTCAAGCTTTGAAGTGAGAAAAATATGAATTATCTGATCCGGCTTACATGGTGTTGTTTTTAAAAAACCAATAAAAATCTGAAGAAAAAATACTAAGTCCGGACCTCATTTTTTAAAAACTTATTCTATTGAGCTCATGCAGCATTCTCAGTGTGCCAAATTTCATTTGTTTGAGTTTTTCACTTTTAAAGATGTTTAACGTAGGAAAATTCACATATTTTCAAATATCGTCCTGTATATTCGGCATAAACGCAACAAGGCATTTTCAGTACCAGATGTAAAATGGCTTTGGTCCATAGTACTTATGGTTGGACTATGTACAATTCGTCGTGAATCACCCTGTATACTGATGGGCAGTCCTTTCGATCTGTAGATATCTTCTTCTCTGTAAAGAATAGCGTAGGGTATCTCCAGAGACTTCAATGTAACCAAGACTTCAGAACCACAATGACCACCCAAGTAACAATTTTAAGACAGTTTCTATTCATTTAGGTTTCAAAAATGCTTCAATATGTTCAATAAATCGACATCGGATTTGAAGTAACCTTAAGATAAACTAAAAGTTCTTAAAGACCACTCATAGTCCAGGAGCCCGGTAAAAATTTGGTCAGTCATTTCCTCTCAAGCGATATTTAGTGGAATGCATCAGAGAGTCGTATTATAAAGATTCGTGAACTTCATCTGCGATTCCGTTGGTGGGGAGGGGGGGGGGTGGATGATCAGCACAGTAGCTTCCTACGCACGAAAAAAAAAATATATTCAATTATGTCCTCCTTCCCGGAAACATGTTAAATTGACGCAATCCGAATGTAAAATTTTATTTCAGAGGAAATCATAGAAGGTACATTTTTTTTGTGTTCGACCAACTAGCTGTCGTATAATACACCATGCTATAGTCAGCTGATTTTTTCTTTCTTCAAGTTATTGCTTTAGCGATAATTTAACATGTTTTCAGGTAGGAAAACAAAATTGAATACATTTCTTTTTCTTTGTGCGTGGGAGGCTACCACCGCTCATCCCCCCCACGGAACTGCAGCTGACGTTCACGAAGCTTTATAATATAACTCTATGATGCATTCCACTAATTTTCGCTTGAGAGGAACTTGGTCATGGAAATCTGTCACTGGCTCCCGGACTATTATTCTTAAACAAAAAATTTATTTCATTCTTCAAATCAAAATAAAAATGCTATTTGCTCTTGATGTTCTATTGGTCCTTTACTGGTTTTATGTTACTCTTAACATTGGCTATTTTAAAACTAATTTTCTATTATTTATAATTAAATAGCAAGTTGGTATTAAAACAATCCGTTCTGGAAAAAAATAGTTTTAATGCAGTTTTATGGAGTGCCCTTGATGTATTCTTTAAAATCCATTAGAAATACTATTTTATCCTGAAACTAATCATTCAATATAATACCACAACAAATCTAATAACATAATTTTTACCTTTTAATGAGTACATTAAGAGTATCATGAAGTTTAAAGGTTTTAATTTAGTGAGAAATAATAATAATAATAATGAATTTATTCAGAATTTAGTATAAATACATAAGTAGTGATAACAATTCGAATGATCTGAACAGATTCAGCTAACCCACAAAGGAGAACCTGTGCGTGGGTATTACTAAAGTATTCACAATATTCGCATTAAATATCTAGAGAGTTAACAATAATTATTTTGACAAATAAAGTATGTAAACATGTAAATATGTAGATATTTTATAAATGTATTCCACAAAAAATGTGTTAAAAATAAGAAAATGTATAAATCTGAAATAGATAAAATAGACAAAATAGATAAAATAGGTAAAATAGGTAAATAGATAAAATAGATGAAATAGTTGAAATATCTCAGAGCCTAATTACGTTCATGCAACTGTAATAATTATTTTTCAAATCGACCATGAAGTGTATTTCGATCCGGGGTTTGTCCATAAGCCATCTCTTGACTTGAACAGGGTCGTGGAGTTGAGTGTTTTCAAATCTTTTGGTACTAAATTATAAATTTTTGGGGCAAGGTATACATGGCTTCTCTGCCCTATTGTCTTCAACATACGAGGTACGTTTAAGGCATTTCCTTTATGTCTAGTTGAGTAAATGCGACATGTTTAACTCTGGCTAAGTTTCTATTTTGATGTGTCACAAGAGTCAAAACAAATATTTGATTAATGTCCATTACTCCTGCTTCCTTGTACAATTCATCACTAGAATATCTGAAGTCCTTTCCCATGATTATTTTCAGAATCCACTTTTGTATTGTGATCAGATGCCTCATGTGAAAGTTTGTTGCCCCTCCCCATGCTATAATTCCATACTGAAGATGGGTTTGTATCAGAGCATAATACATTATTTTTAAGTGTTTTATATCAAAAATTTTTTTCAAATAACGAAATTTTGATAGATGATATCTTAGTTTTTTTATTATGTTATTTATATGGATATTCCATTTCAAGTTGCTGTCTAGATGAACTCCCAAAAATTTTACTGTTTTGTCGTGCCCTATCTGTAGCACTTCACCCTGGATAAGGAATTCTATTTCATTATATGGAGGAAGGTTTGATTCATAACCCGTGAAAGGTAAATATACAGTTTTCTTCAGATTGATAGTGAGTAGTTTACTACTAAAGAACTCGAGCACCAGAGGAAATGATTCCATAATTTTGTGTTTCAGATCGAACCAGTTATTGTCTCTGAAGAAAATAACAGTATCGTCCGCGAAACTACTTATTTCCCAGCTATAGGTAGGTCAAATAATTCGTCGATATAAATTAAAAAAAGTATGGGTCGAAGGACGGTTCCCTGCGGCACTTCATACCGTACATTTTTCTTATCACTTAGTACATTTTCAATTTTCACACACTGCTCTCGCCCTTCAAGAAACCTATATCTTCCAGAGTTTCCAGTAGGTCTGGGTGACTGACAGTGTCAAAGGCCTTTGAAATACCTTTTGGTCTTTGGACGACTTCATTAAAACTAATTATATCCCCTCCACATTCAGATTAAACGCCATCTTGCCAAGAAGCTATTTCAGTAATCTAGTGCAGTACGCATGTAAAATAAAATTTTGAACCAACAAGTGAAATGGAAAGTATTAGCGACAAGTAATGCACTACACGCTTCACTCACAAAACCGGCAAAATTTGTGAGGTTAGGATTCCATTCGAGCGCAAGACCACTTTAAATCAATAACGTCACAAGTTTGAACATATTAAAGCATATTGGTTTTAAAAGGAAACGTAAACAGACTCCTACGAGAGTCATTGGATTTAAAGTGGTAAATAAAACGCTGTTTTGAATCTTGTGAAATTTAAAACATTGAGTAAATGAACAATTAGTTTCAATCTAGATCACGCCATGTTTTCACTCTGCCATTTTGGATATTTTCAATGGTAAACGAAAACATTATTTTTATTGGATATTGGATCTTCTTGAAAAACTGAAGAACGGTGTTTTGAAATATGCCATTTAATTTAAAAAATGCATTTAGATGCTTAGATGCAAAATAAAATTCGAGAATATTTTTGTAATATTTTTTGAATAGGAGAAAAATAAATTATACAGACTTAAAAGTGGTCGAGTGTTAGTAAACAAAATAAAACTCTTTTAGGATTAATTAATTATTTTTAAGTTAATTTAGTCTGCTGTAATAGTTATTTAAGTAACAAGGAATGTAAAGACGTGTTAACATTCGAGGTGAGCGAGTACGAGCCCAGGCAAAGCCGAGGCTTGTCGCTTGCCGAGGATGATAACAGTCGATACATTCCGTGTTACTTATTACGTTTTTCCCGCTGCTTGTTGACATTTCTCAAAATTTGCCTGAATTGAAGTTTGTTTTCTTACCCTTCCTTCATGATTATTCGTTCGCTATTTCATTCTAAGTTGCTTGTGCGTGTAACTAAGTTACCGAATAAGCAGACAACAATAATATTCAAAAGGTCTCATAACCTAAAAATTGATATGAATGAAGCTGAAGGTATTGCTTGTCAAAGTCAAAGTAATTATTACCCTAGGCATGTAAATGACACTATTAAGTTCCGTTGTCAAGATGAATTAGTAAACGAATGATATAGGCCATTTACCTGTTTTGTTGCTAAGCATTATTTACAGTGTCGGCAGCGGGAAAATTCCTTTTTTCCCGCTGCCGACACTGTAAATAGTCCATACATGCTTAGCAACAAAACAGGTAAATGGCCTATATCATTCGTTTACTAATTCATCTTGACAACAGAATGTAAATAGTGTCATTTACATGTCTAGGGTAATAAATACTTTGCCTTTGACAAGTAATACCTTCAGCATCATTCATATCAATTTTTAGGTTATGAGACCTTCTGAATATTATTGTTGTCTGCTTATTCGGTAACTTAGTTACACGCACAAGCAACTTAGAATGAAATAGCGAACGAATAATCATGAAGGAAGGGTAAGAAAACAAACTTCAATTCAGGCAAATTTTGAGAAATGTCAACAAGCAGCGGGAATAACGTAATAGGTAACACGGAATGTATCGACTGTTATCATCCTTGGCAAGCGACAAGCCTCGGCTTTGCCTCGGCTCGTACTCGCTCACCTCGAATGTTAACACGTCTTTACATTCCTTGTTACTTAAATAACTATTAAGAGCAAAAAGTCAGATAATAAGTTTTAATATATGTATTTAAAGTTGCCATGAAGAACTCTTCAAGAATATAGAATTAAAACTTAATGGTTTTATTACAGTTTTGAAATTTAGTCTTGAAGACCTTTTTAGGATGGGCTCTTTTTGGCTAGAAGCTGCTTTATGATGGTCTCAGGGCTGTCTTGAAGATCACTTGATTCAATTTGAAATTTTATTGTGTAGTTTTGAAGCGATCTTGAAGATAAGAGCGAGATAAGAGGGTTAATGTTACTTGGGCAATGACTACATGTAGCTCAGAACGGCAGACTGCTGTGGAGGGATGTTTGTCTAGCTTATTTATTTAAGGAGAATTTTGTTTTGGCCAGAAGTGTTTTAAAGTTACTATCAAATAGACAACTGCTTCATCTATGAGATATCTCAGAACTGAGGGCTGAGAGGGGCCAGTCTCATAGGGGGTCTCAGGGTTCTCAAGTGTCTCCAGAAACGGGTAGGGAAACATTCTAGCCAAGAAGAGGTCAGGAAAACCTCCAATTGGGCCAGAACCAATCTCAGGAACACCTAACAGTCTGGCTGTTTCCGCAGTGGAAGAACTGCTTCTGAAATAGTTTATGACATCATGGCAGGTCACATTTGGCATGAGACAAGCGGAGCTCCATATAATTGGGCCTTCGGAAAAACTCAAAAGGAAAATTCTCTCTCGTGATAGACGCGATCTCGAGCTGATGACTGGGTTCTTAAATGGACAAAGTCACCTGAATAGACACCTAGATCGTAGAGTATTTCCTATATAGGTTATTTCTGGAAGATGACGAGACTTGGAAACAGTTTACTGTATCCAGAGAACGTTGAAAAGATTCAGCTAACGACGCTGCTGAATTACCTTATGGATACTGGCATGCCCAGCTGAACCAGTAACCAAAACCCATTTACCTACCAGTGCAAGCAAGAAGGGCTAATTTGACGCATCACCATTGATTACTACCACTGGAAAGTTCTGATTTCGACTAATGGATCTGTAAGCTGTGTGTGGTGGTTGACTCACGTTTTGGTTATTCTTTCCTCATTCGCTGCAACATGAAAACAGTCAGAGTTTCCTCTCCGTAGGATGTAGAGACTGCAGACGGTGGAAGACGATTGAAATTATTCTCCTGTTCTCTATCAGTTTCCTCATGAATTCTAAAGCTGATGGCATCAAAGACAGAACACCTTTGAAGAAATCGAAGATTACTGTCTAGGAGACAGAAACAGCAAGGGAAAGGAAAGTCTTGCAGTTCAGAGAAAAACAGACACAATGTATTGTGAGTGAAATTAGCGTACGTACCAATATATTGATTATATAATTAATATAATTAAAATAAGAAATTTTGTATTTCACTTTATTTCATAGGACTTTATTCGAATAGACATGTTCTAGTAAAGTTGTTTTATCTAGGATTATCCAGGTCCAGGTTTTTAAACTGTAATTGTTAATAATGTCCTTAATTTCAAATACTCTTTCTGTCGTCCTTTACACTCATATGGTATTTTGGCTCTGTTACGCCTGACAAGTAGCACTGATGGTGAATTATAGTCTAAAGCGGTCTGCTGAGATTTTAATACATATATTTCTGCACGAAATACAACATTCTCCAATTGTGAAGTGTTGTTTTTTCATATAATCTTGTTGCTAGAAGTTTCATAAAAAGCTTTCCATAGCCTGGCTGTATCCCACTTCATCCATACCAACCTTTCTCACTGAATCTTCAGGGCTCCGCAGAGTACAATAATTCTTCAGAGGCTTCATCTCTTCAACAGTATCTTCATCTGGACCATTCCGTAGGCGGTAATCAATCCTTTCTAGTGAAGATCACATTTTAGGGTGTATCCATATTTGTATCTTATTCCATGTAGTTGTTCCAGTTCCACATGAATATATCCTTGTAAACCTAGGCACATAATAGTTATTTTTGTATCTAGAGCGCGAAATGCTACTTTGGTGATCGAGAACTGATTTTTTTAACGAGGCGCAGCCGAGTTAAAAAAAATAGTCGAGATTACCAAAGTATTTCGCGCATGAGATGCAAACAAAATTTTTTCTACAAACGTCAAAAATATTGTTCTAAAATAAGTGATAACTATGAAAAATAGTATTGAACTGGCTTAAATAATTTTTCCAAATCAAGTAATTACTGTAACTATGGAAGTAAAATGGCATTTGTTGACAATTATTTCAAAGTGACAGTTCTTGATAATTATTTTGGAGTGACTTTTTATTCGCGTCAATTTCGTGCGTGATATTTATTATTGTAAAAGAATGGAAATTTCGAGCGACGATGAACTAAGCAGTACCCCACCTAACTTGATAGATGCGGCCAATTCCGTAATTTCCAACCTTTTACCGGAGAAATCGAGGCGGCAGTATGAAAATGCATATCAGCAATTTAAAGAGTGGTGTGAAGCAAATAAAGCCAGAAAAATATCTCTCACAATTTGAAAGCCTCAATTATTGTTCTACATTAATAAATAAACGATTTCTTGTTTTTTGCTTGATTGAGGAGTTGAGGACCATATAGGTTAGAATATGAAAATCCCATATAGTTTACATGCAGTGTGCGAAATATATTTCGCACATTACTTCGCGCACGGTGTCATGGTAACGAATGAAAATGAAAAAAAGTGCCACTTCGCATACTGTTGTCAATGCGCGAACCTTGTCATTTTTTGACGTTTGTAGAAAAAAGAGGTTTATTTAAAATGTACAATCATGTCTGTCAGATAGTGTAACCTGATCTTAGGTACATATTTGGCCTGGCTAGCCTTCTGATGAATATTTGAAACATTGTCCAAAAACAGACACACATATTGTGGTAGGAGATATTAACATAAATATTTTGAGCAATGATGAACTAGTACAAGACTATCTAAATATAATGAGCTCACACGGGTTCTTATCAACTATAAATTCATACACAAGGATACATGAAAACTCAAAATCTTGTATTGATCACATTTTCCTCAAAAATTCTATTCTTGAATGTAACTGCACCCCAGTAGTGATGGAACTGGCGGTCACTGACCATTTTCCTACCATGATTCAAGTAAACTTTCCTGAAAAAATGAAACAATCAAATAATACTTCATTCACAAAGCAATTTCTCAACAAAAGGAAACTGGAAACACACATACAAAATGAAAATTGGTCTAGAGTTTATGGATGCAACGACCCGCATAGTGCCACGAATTGTTTTATTGAAATTATAAAGAAACATTTAGAGTCATGTACATCAACAATGAAATATAGAAGATCTGATATTAAAAGGAAATAGTGGATCACCAAAGGAGTAGTTGCATCCATACATAAAAAGAATGAAATGTCAAGAAAAACGATCCTAACCCGATAAATGCTACGAATTTAAAAAAATATCGTAATAAACTAAACGACCTCATTAAAGAAACCAAAATGAAATATTATCAAAAAAAAATAACTCAGAATCAACATAACTCGGCAAATCTTTGGCAGTGTTTAAATGAACTTTCAAACAAAAATAATAATAATACATAATGAGTTCACTGAGATTGAGGGTGAAAATGGTGACATTCTCAAAGATAAATTAGATATTGCCACCAGGTTCAACGAGTATTTTGGAAATATTGGGAAGGAACTGGCTGAATAAATCAAAAAGAAAAATGACTTCAGAATCAACAAACCAAAAAAGCGCATCATAAATACGTTTTTCTTGGAAGATACCACTGAAGAAGAAATATTGGAAACTATCAAATGCCTGAAAAAGAAAAAAGCACCTGGAATGGATGGAATAACATCCGAAATTCTACAAAATATAGGGATTTACATCTGTAGACCGCTGACATATGTGATTAACCTCTCGATGACCGCAGGTATATATCCGAAGGCACTCAAAACAGCCATTGTGAAGCCACTTTTCAAATGTGGGTCAAAACGAGATGTCTCCAACTACCGTCCAATTTCGCTGATCTCAAATATATCGAAAATTTTCGAGAAACTCTTAAAGAAAAGGATGCTCGCTTTTATTAAAAAATACGAAATTCTGTCAGAAATGCAATTCGGGTTCAGGGAAGGAAGATCCACGGAAGATGCAATAAATTATTTAACAACCCAGATAAGCCAAGCAATAGACAAACAACAACCTGCATTATGCATCTTCGTGGATCTAAAGAAAGCATTCGACACGGTCAGTCATGAATCACTTTTGTGTTCGTTGGAGAGTATAGACTTGCATTATTTAGTAGTTATTTGAATAACCGGGAACAATGCGTAAAGATTAACGAATGCTACAGCTCCGCCAAATGTGTTGAATTTGGAGTACCACAAGGCTCTGTGCTCGGACCTATACTCTTCAATATATACTTGAACGACTTATTTGAACTTCAGGTGAAAGGAAGCGTTGTGAGTTTTACCGATGATACAGCAATATTTTATAAAGCCAGCGATTGGAAACAATTAAAAATATTAGTTGAACAAGACTTTAAAGTTATCCTCGATTGGTTTGGACAATTACTAACTGTGAATGTTGGCAAAACCCATTTTGTTCCTTTCACCTCGTATTCAATAAATCTGCCCTCTTTTGACAAATTAATATTTCAAAAAGTGAATGAAATCGTAAATATTGGAAAAGAAGATAGTGTCAAGTATCTTGGAATTTATATTGATTCCAACTTGAAGTGGGATGTTCAAACAGCGTATGTGGTGAAAAAGATGAGAAGTATTTTATATCGAATAAAACATTACACCAAAATACTCACCTCGAGTCAAATGAGGATAATATATTGCGCCCTCATCGAGAGCCACCTGAACTATGGAATTGTCGCCTGGGGAGCCGCAAATAATTTATTCCTTAAAAACCTGGAAAAAATACAGAAGCTGATTCTCAAAGTTATTCATAATAAACCATATACTTACCCTACTGAAGACCTGTATAATGAATCAAATATACTGGATCTACGTCAATTATATTTTTTAACAGCGGTAGTTCGCCAACATAAATATAGGGCCAATTTAGAACCTATCAGCCACCCGTACGAAACAAGACATAATCCTAATATGTCACGAGTCACGAGACCCTCGAAAAATGTTCTACAGCGAAGTTTTTCATACCTTGGCCCCAAACTCTACAATCTTATTCCAAGAGATTTGAAGCAGTTCCAGAAAATAAAATTTTTCAAAAAGAAAGTAAAATCATGGATTTTTCAAATCCCCCGCCTTCAAGTCCACCAATACGTGGACTTGAAGAATGTTTATTATTTCTGAGTCAATGATCATTGTCAGTGAAAGCATGGAAACACAGAACCTTTATTGATATCCACAATTCTAATCTTGTTGAATCAACATAACAGTAGGAAATATTGAATCAAATTCCCAGTCATTTTAGTTAGATTGCCTTGAACAATTATTAATTATTATTATCAATTTTTTTTTACGTTCCTACCAGGACGCTATGGACATATCATAATTTTTACTTACTATCATGTTTCACATATATGTGTATTTATTTATTTATACAGGGTGTATCTTAAATGATGACTTTAATTTCAGGTGGTGATTCCTTGTCATATTTCATGATAAAAAGTTCATATAAACGTGTGTCCTAACTTGCTCCGTTTCCAAGTAACGGGGTGTCCAAAGTTTAATGAAATATCGGTTCTTCATGAATGATTCAAAATACTGTTCGCCGATTTTGATTAAACTTCGTGTGTTAAGGAACTTATTATACAAAATCACCTACCCGGTGAAAATATATATCTTCTCTGATGGAGGAGTAATTACAATGTAGAACAAATTAAATCGACGGAAAGAACGTATCTTTTATATTGACAACTCAATTACATTTCTTTGACAACTGTCATCAACTACTATTTTTCAAGCTGTCACATTCAAAGTGAATTTGTACGACAAAATTAGGAATTCCAACGTATCATTTGCAACATTCTCCCACCTTGAGTCATCGAATCATCATGAGTGACTCAACAACTGAATTTCTTCGGTGGAATAATTTTTCTTCCATATCGGGTGACAATAGACCTGGACTCTTCTTCAGGCTCGACTTCCTCTTCGTCCTCATAAACTGACGGGGATTTCGGACACGACAATCGTGTTTTCCCAATTCCAATAGACTTGATTACGGCATTCGGATCCTCATCGTCTAATTCTAATGGAAAAATACGCTGAATAGGCCTTATCAGATGACCAGTTTTGGTTTTTAAACGAACAAGTCGAACCTTTCCATCCTTTCCTGGCAATAACTCTTCTATCATTGCCAGAGGCCAATCCATCCGTTTGGTGTTATCATTTCCAATAAGCACAATACTGCCAATTTTCATCGAATTGGTACTAGTTCGCCTTTTGGAATGAAGAATCAATTGTCCCAAATATTCTCGTCGAAATCTTTGCCTCAAATTATCTCGTAACTTTTGTCGATATCTCACATGTCTATTTAGATCAGACGATTCAATACTATCAACATCTGGTAGTTCACTAGTTAACCCTGACTTAGGTCCCATATCTCTCACAAACATATTCGGTGTTAGGGGAATCAAATCAGATGTGTTTTCTGAAACATACGTGATCGGTCTGGAATTCAGCACCGACTCGCAATCACACAAAACTGTTGACAACCCTTCATAAGTGAGACAAGCTCGGCCCAACACTTTTCGTAGAAGTTGTTTGACGAGTCTTATAAGACGCTCCCACCAACCGCCCCACCAGGCAGCAGTTAAGGGATTGAATTTCCAGTGTATTTTTTGTATGGTACTGTACTCTGCGATGGCTTTCCAGTCAAGCTTCCTAAATGCATTATCTGCACCAACGAAATTGGTTCCGTGGTCACTGTATACAACCAAAGGACGACCCCTCCTTGCAACAAACCTTCTGAATGCTTGAAGGAAGGCATCAGTTGATAATGTTGAAACCAACTCTAGATGTAGGGCTCTGTATACACCACAGGTGAAGATGCATATCCAAACCTTCTCACCATTCCGAATATAAAGTGGTCCAGCTAAGTCAACACCAGTAACTTCAAAGACAACTGCATCCTTAACACGATCATGGGGTAAAGTAACAGGTGAGGTTTCCAATTTCTTCGAATCATACCTTCTGCATGTTACACATTTCTGTAGAACAGATCTAATCGTTTTTCTGCCACGAATTATCCAGAATTGTTCTCTCAAAATGCTCATAAGACCCTGAATGCCAACATGTAAGTATTTCAAATGACTGTCATAAATCAGTTTCGTCACCACAGGATGTTTCGCAGGTAAAACGACTGGACGACAGAACTCTGGGGCATCGGAGCATTCAGAAATCTTTGTTTTCACTCTGATGATGCCATTTTCATCCACAAATGGACAAAAGGATGATAATCTGTTATCAGCAACACCATCAAAACTCTCCAGTTGTATAAATTTGATGAGCTGTTTTTCAGATTCAGAAAATTCTTCTAGAGAAATCACCCCCGTTTTCTTCTTATTCCTATTTCGGCAATTGTGAATGAATCTACGAATATATGCTATCATTTTCACAATGCTATTGAATTTGTAAAAATGTTCATAAAAGCAATCGAATTTACTTTTGGTTTCTGAATTCAAGAGAGATGAAATCATATTTCCTTTCTCTGAATATACTATATCTTCATCGCACTGAAATTGTTGTATTGGCCATTCCTTCATGGGTTTTCGTAACCATGCTGGTCCCTCTCACCATCTCGACTCTAACAAATTTTTCGGAGTACAACCTCTGGAAGGTAAATCAGCCGGATTACTATCTCCAGGAACATGGTACCACGAATTCTTGTCCGTTAATCTACGAATTTCCTGAACCCTGTTCCTTACGAATGGCTTCCAAATCTCCTCTGACTTTATCCAGGATAACACCGTAGTTGAATCTGTCCACAAATACATTTTGACACCTTCTAAGTGGATATTTTCTGATACTGCCACAGACAATCTGGTTCCAATTGTTGCTGCCATCAATTCTAACCTCGGTATACTAACTTTTTTAACAGGCGACACTCGAGATTTGGCTTGAACCAGGTTGATTCTAACTATATTTTCCATCTCCAACCTCAAAAATATGGCTACTGCATAACCATCCTGGCTCGCATCGCAAAAAACATGCAGACTTGCTGAAGTCGTCTGGGATTGATATCCTAACCATCTTGGTAAATGTAAATGTTTCAATACAGACAATTCTTCTAACCAACGAAGAAAGAGGACTTTGGTATCACCCTCAATTTCTGTGTCCCATCCAATCTTAGTTTGCCATAGTTTTTGGAGTAACATTTTTGGAAAGAGAGAAACGGGACATGTGACGCCGATTGGGTCAAACAGGCGATGTGAAGATGATAAAATAGTTCTTTTGGTAACGACTTTGTAACCAATATCCTGGAAACATTCTCTGTTGAGCATCAATATGTCCTGATTTTTGTCCCACAGAATACCCAGAACTGGGGTGAGTATACTGTTTTCTGTGTTGACTTGCTCTATTGAACGATCCAAGGTGGTATGTTCCCATCCACGCAAATGAAACTTTCCATCTAGCATTATATTACTTGCTTCTTCTATAAATACGTGGAGTTCATCAAAAGTGTCAACACTGGTGACGCAATTGTCGACATAAAAACTCCTCATCAGTTTCGAAATAACCCAATTCGAATATGGTGCAGTATCACTCTGAGCTTTTTCCAGAAATTTTTGTAAATGGAAACTGATTACACTACTGAGCAGAAAAGGACTGCACGTTACGCCAAAAACAACCCTGCAGTGTCTATAACATTTTACTCGATTGCCAGCATCGTACCACAGGAATCTCAAAAAATCTCGATCGCCTGGTGTGAGACTTATCTGTAAAAATGCCTTTTTGATGTCTGAAACTACGCCAATCTGGTGCAATCTGAATCGTAAAAGGAGTGATGGTATCAACTCGATCAAATTAACACCTTTTACCAAACATTGGTTCAGGGAAGGATGTTTTTTAATTTTTACCGAAGCATCGAAAACTGGCCGAATTTTTGTGGTGAAACTACTACTTTTCAAAACATGTCTGTGGGGTAAATATAGAGCCGTTTCATCAATGTCTCTTTCAGGCACCTCTTCTATTATCTCCTCTTCCATCCACTCACAGAGCACCTGGTGATAATCATCATAATAACCTTCTTTCTTGAGCTTTGCAGTTAATGTTTCAAGACGTTTTTTGGCCACATCTAAGTAACTTGGCAACGGGGAGTGTCCTTCGATCCACGGCATCTTGACTTCATACCTCCCTTCGTTGTTTATAATAACATTTTGAAGAAAATGGTCCATTACGGCAAGTTCCTAGTATTTTTTGGATTTCTGTTCCTAAGGATCAGTTATTCCTAGAACATCTAATTCCCAATAATCAGATATAGAAAAGTTACTGGAAAACAAAGATGTAACCAACATCGAGGAGTTCTGGGATGGGGTTTGTGGAATTTTTCCCATCAATGTCCAACCTAAAGAACTTTCAACTGCAACCATTCCACAATTCAAAGAATATCTGTTCCCAGTCAATAATTTTCCCACGACATCGGCACCTATCAAAATTTCTATGTGCCCAGTATTTCTGTCACTGATCATAATGTTCAGTTTTTCGAGTTCATGTATCCACGGCCCCTGTATAATACAACCGAGATTATTACAAATGACAGCCTGATCCAAAACGTCAAAGTCACATTTATACTTGTCATTCAAATTACATAGTTTGACGTGGTAACAAGTATGTCTGATGCGCTCTGATTCGAAACCACCAAACAGGGAGTGCGCCAAATATTCTTCTCTAACAGGTTCATAGTCCATTTCACGCGATAGAGTCTTTGTTATATATGAACGCTGTGATCCAGTGTCTATAATGGCACGAGCAAAACGTGTGTTCGTTTCACCAATAACTTTCACTAATAAAGTCTGCAGCAAAACTTCACCGTGAGTATGGTTTGAGAGAGACTCGCTTGCAGTAGAATTAGGTTTCGTCTCAATTTTACTCTCATTATTACACATGATGGCCATATGTCTTCCATTACAATGTGGACATTTTACTCGCGAGCGACATTTTCTGGCCGTGTGTCCAAATCTTAAACATACAAAACAACAGCCCTTTTCTTTGAGAATGCGTGATTTCTCTTCGTAAGTGTGTTTCTTGCTATCAATACACTCAGATGAGGTGTGCTTTTCATTGCAAAAGACACATTTAATGACAGACTTTTGATTCAATAAACCTGCCGCTGTAGCTACCGTACCTTCATGCTGAGAAACGTACTTATTTCTACTGGGTTTTCTGGGGCTCTTGTTCATGTCAAATCCGGCAACAGCAAGAGAAATTCTTTCTTCATTCTCTACTTCGTTTTTCAGGAAATCCATCAGCTTTTTGAGACGATCTTTCAATGAATCTTTGTTTGAACAGGAACTACTACGTTGCCATACTCTCAGTGTCTCTTCATGCAAACACGATTCTACCATAGGGTAAAGCATGGCCGCACAAGTTTCAGAGGTTACGCCTAGTGTCTCAAGAGCTCTCAGTTGCGACTCCATTCTGTCATACAGTTCGGAAAGTTTGATCTTTTCGTGCATGGTGTTCAAGACTAGTGATAAAAGCTCTCTCACATACACTTCTACTAGGAGATCATTCCTTCCAAATCTTGATCTCAAACTGTCTATAGCTTTCGGATAGTTGTCTCCAGTGGGCGGGTAACTATCAATTAATTGCCGAGCTCTTGAATTTGGAACAGTCGCTTGAATGAGATATTGGAACTTATCCTCATTCTCAATGGATTGATCATCGTGTATTCGTTGAAACTGACTCCAAAATGATAACCAGGTCTTTATTTCACCACCAAATTTGCAAAATTCTATTGTTGGAAGTTTCAGTTTTCTTCGAGTCGATACGGAAATGTCACTAACGGAAGTACTTTCGGCTGTTTCTTTTCTGAGAAGCCTCTCTACTCGTATTCGTAATCTGTTATATTTGCTTAAGTATTCATCAACACCAGCAATCTCTGAATCTAGGTCATCAGCACTGCAATCTGCTTCCAGAAGAGCATCGTATATGTTCGTGTTCAATTCGTTGAGACGTTCGAACTTCTGATCCAAGATTCTTAAATTTCCTTCTAATTCGACTAAATCTCGCGTCGTATCCGCTATCATATCCATCATCGCATTGTAAATCTTTGTGAAAGCTGTTCTCTGCGCAGATCGAGCTTTCTTGCTTTTCTCCATCTGAGATGTTGGTCCTGTCACGGTCGCCATAATGTTAAGGAACTTATTATACAAAATCACCTACCCGGTGAAAATATATATATTCTCTGATGGAGGAGTAATTACAATGTAGAACAAATTAAATCGACGGAAAGAACGTATCTTTTATATTGACAACTCAATTACATTTCTTTGACAACTGTCATCAACTACTATTTTTCAAGCTGTCACATTCAAAGTGAATTAGTACGACAAAATTAGGAATTCCAACGTATCATTTGCAACATCGTGTGTTTGTGATTTGTAATACGAAGTTTCTTTTCATGAAAGTAGATTTTGAATTTTGTTTCCAGTGGTGTGGCAGAAGGTAACCTGATTGATATTCAAACTGCTAGTTTATTTCTATTTTATTCGGAAAACATCATAGGAAATAATGAACAATAATTAAAGCAGATGCTCAAAATGGGAACCAAGAATTTCGTACAACCAGTGGCCTGGGTAAATCATTTAATGTAATTTCGGTTATAATGTCACAAGTTATTTCAACCTTGTCGGGTTTGAGATGTAATTAATTCGAAAGTAAATAATTTTTATCCCTTATTTTGCTACATAATCGGTAACGTTTAAAAATAAAAAAAAATGTAAAAAATAACAGATAAGCTATTATACGAATTAATAACCCCCCATTTCTACTCCACTGACTTTGATTGCATAAAGTTTAGCTATTAATTTCCAATTATATCAAACTCAGCGACAACATTAGCGTACAATAGTTATTATCGTAAATATCAATCAGGTTACCCTCTGCCACAGCACTGGAAACAAAATTCAAAATCTACTTCCATGAAAAGAAGCTTCGTATTACAAATAAAAAACACACAAAATTTAATCAAAATCGGCGAACAGTATTTTGAGTAATTCATGAAAAACAGATATGTCATTAAACTTTGGACACCCCGTTACTCGGAAACGGAGCAAGTTAGGACACACGTTTATATGAACTTTTTGTCATGAAATATGACAAGGAATCACCACCTGAAATTAAAGTCATCATTTAAGATACACCCTGTATATGTATCCAATGTTAATTTTTTTATTTTATTTGGTTAATAATACTGTATTGAAATATATATCTAAAGCTTAAATACTTAAGCATCCCGCGCTCAAGGTTTTCCTTATGCGGGTTACTTTAATTTATTTGTGTTAGATAAATATATGTCACATTAATGTATTACCATTACTTGAGCAAATAAATTATTATTATTATTATATTATTATAAGGGCGTAAGTCGGCGTCACTCGATGATCCTCAAAAAGTCCAATTTGTGGCACAGAGAATAAGTTTCTTATTAATTATGGCGTTTATTGGACGCCATCTACAGTGTTGAATGATTTCAAAAGCTTATTCCCAGGCCAATCTCTGTAGAAAGACCTTAACTATGCTGAAAGGAAGATTCAAATCCAACTTCAAACAAAAGACACATTAAAATATGAATTTTCAATATTTTTCGTAGTTGTCTATTATAATAATAATAGAATCAAATATTCTTGATATGTAACCAAAAGAATGGGTCCTCCAAGACGTAATTTAAGAAATTATAATAGTTAATACCTAGTCCGAATGCATTCAAACCTTACACAATTAGATATTTACTAAGGAATCACGACTCTTAGGCTTCGTTGCTCCTTTTTGGTCTCCATAAATAAATGTTTCCACGGAAAGCGTTGGGTCTGCTCCACTATGTTCTTCGGCTTCACAATACCACGACAGGATCTACAATACCATTACAGGTTTTACCATACATCACAGGCTTTTCAATACCATCACAGGCTTTACAATACCATCACAGGCTTTTCAATACCATCACCGGCTTTACAATACCATCTGAGATTATATTACTTTGTTGAATTGGCCTTTAATTTTTAATATGCCGATTGGTCCATATACTATCTGTCCCTCGTAAATTCCTGGCATAGCTATGGCGAAAAGAAAACAAAACCTTCAATACCTCAATAACTAAAATATTCACCTCTCATTTGTGTGCAATATTAGGTAGATTGCAAAAATTAATTTAACTGAAAATCAACCTCCAGCGAGCTTCAGCGTTACTAGGTCAGAAATGGACAATGGTGTTTTAAACATTTCCGTCCTCTTCAAAATTAATTTTAATAAAAAAACCATTTCCTTCTATTTCATTGTTGCCAAAACTATCATACGCATGTCATTGAATTATACCAAAGAGACTAGCATTCCGCGATTTCAAAAACTACATAAAAACGATAACGAACATATTTCTCTCTCTCTTTTCCATGAAAGTAGAACTTTGTGTAAATAAATCCAATGCAGTGACCCTACTTTAACAAATTGAATCGTGATTAAATGACATTAATCATATTATTGTAAACATTCCTTCTTGATAACCACGCAATTATGGATTCAACTAAATCACCACTTATTTCATGTGGTGATCGAATGACAAGTGTTAGGAAATTTTACCTTGTGACCTATTCATATGAGGAAAATAACGATGTACCGTTGTCAACGTTACAATAGTAAGAACTCAAAATGGCGGAAAAAGGAAAATTATTGATAATTTTCTACAATAATATCAAAGATCCTGTAGGCAGATATTTTCCAGCTCCCCTTATTTCTTATTAAAACGTTATCGACGTTTCATGAATAAATTGATTACTGGTCTCAGTTTTGTATTCATGTGTACTGATGACGTACTAGTTATTCAAAATTAAAATTTCAAATTATTATTTGACATGCTTTGATAATATGGCTGACGTCAATCCTTCCTAATGTATTGAGAAGTGAACAAATGAAATCGATGGAATGAGTCCTAGTCCAGATAAATATCTACTACCGCACATTCAAAATCACAACCCAGCATTCAGTAAACTCGAAAAATGATAGCTTCTAGAAGTTTATGTCCTTCAATAAATAAATATATAACTTTTTTGATTGAATATGAAATGAATTATTTCAGATTTCTATGTTGAATGTTACGGAATCCCATTGTAATTTCGTTTCTACTGAATCCATACCAATTGTGTAAAGCAATTCCTGTATTTGGTCTTATGAATGAAAACCTCCACCACTTTTCATTCAACTGATAACTGATAGATTTTTTTCAGTTTTTCCTGTGTACTGTCCGAGATGTTCACGAGGATATAGGCATAAGAGCTCTCTTAGCAAACATCTAAAGTGGGAATGTGGTATGGAAGCAGGACTTTTCAAATGTGAAAGCTGTTCGTACACTGCCAAACAGAGAAATAACTATATCAGACACATGAAAACTATTCATCGAATAGAAAAGTGAAAGTTTCAGAATTGTTTTTTTGTACCATCCATTTATATTTCTTTGAGAATCACATTTATCTTACATATACTTCGATGAACTATGCAGAGTGAGTAACTACAGTGTGATGTATACAGAGCGTTATTTCTCTTTATCATTAATAATTATATATTTATGGTTTGCATAATTTTTTTTTCAAAATTATCATTAACTTTGCAACCCTATTTTCTTTAAAGTTAAATAAAAAGGAGCAATGCAGATGGCAGCTCTTCGTCGGTAGGCACTATAGGTTCGTTTATTACTAAATTATATCATTGAACAGTAACAGATTGGTCACAAAAATGAAAGGGAGCGCCACAGCAACTTTTAATATGTCTATGTCAAAGAGTACTTGGAAAGTTGAGCAACCAAATAACGACAATTTAGATGTTATGCACAAAACTATAAGACACTTTACCATACGATGTTGTCAAGTTGAAGAGTGTTTATCAATAAATAAATAAAACATAAATAAACACACAAACATTTAATATGAATTATTCTTCACTGGTCAGAGTGACAGTTTCCATAAATAAGACTTTGATTCTAATAATATTCAATATTCGATAACTGTTGCATGTGAGGTTAAATTCATTATATGTAAAATTTTATTAGGAAATCAATTTTCCCAGCGCATAGTACTATGTGATGTTTTACATATAGTAGTTGAAAGATTAAACTTCAACCGGAGATAATATTGAATATTGAATAATAATAAATAATTAAAATTGAAATAGTAGGATTTCATCCGATATAAAAATTGTAAGTGAAACCTGTTCCTCTGGGGGCACCAACGTGAATATTTTGGCCTAGATCCTAGGCCACCCAGTATTGGAGTGATGAGGGAAGGAAGTCTATCAATGAAGAAGTTTTCATCTTATCTGACAGCATATCAACAGTTCATCGGGCGAAACCAGGTAGTCTACACTTCGGGCAAATGAGCTATACTGGACTACTGGAACCATAATACCATAATTATCCTCAACAGGAAGAGGTGGGGCCTACCCAAAGCTTGGGAGATACCCGACCACACAAGAAAAAGTGACAATTCCCTGGGTTATATTCCTCCGGGTACAGCAACCCTATAAAGAAAACTCACCTTTGAAGACAACATTGGATGCCAAAGTGAATAGGATATATTTTCCTTTGAAGAAATTTCTTATTCAACTCTAATAATTTTTAGATCAGCACTTGCAAAGCGTAAAACATATCACGCTTTTCCAGTAAGCAGAAATACAAGCAATACTCGGAAAACCAAACAGGACCACAACGTATGTAGTTTCAATGAGAACAAGTCGAAAATAGAAAAGTTATGATTTATTCTGATGGTGCATCCAGAAGTTAATTATTCTCCTTGTAGTGACAACTTGTAAAATGTGAATTGATCATTGAATGTGGTTTTTGAAAGGAAATTACCATGGAAATGGACAACCTACTATGAAAATATGTGTATGTTGTGTTTAGGCTCATTGAAAGTAGGGTACCACAGGGTGAAGTCTACCTTGCTCTAAAGCTTTCTAAAAATTATCAAAATAAAGTAGCGAAAATTTACATGCTACAACTTAGTTGATGCTTTCATTAAATGAGTTCTGGAACAATTTTGATCTCTAAATTTCGAATGGCATTCCAAAAAGTTAATGAGATGGATCGATTTCTAGCTCGTTTTGAAGAACTTAGGTCACTTTTCCTTAATTTTGACTAACTCTTTATAAGCATAGTAACTGAATTGTGATGTTTCGTTATTTCGAGTGGCTAACCAAACAAAACGACACACGACCTTACACCGCTGACTTGAATGTCGAAATGGCGAATACCGTTTTTACCGTTTCCTTTTTCCGTTGACCGCTAACCTCTTTGTACACAATCGGTGCACTTCGTACAAGTCCGCTGCAAATTTCTAAAGAAAGGCTTTTAATCTATAAATCCAGAACACTATACTTTAAATTTCTTAGAAGATTCCTATTCCTACACGAAATTTCCTGTAGAACACGGCATATGAGGCTTATACAATGCATTTTTGAATCTATAAGACGACCATCTGTCTTTGGATGACGATTCCTGGTATGACTAGATTTTTTTTATCGGTAACCGACTGCTTCTCTGTTTCAACGACACATCATTCACAGAATAAAGGAATTCCGCATTCCTGCAAATACGGACGATTTCAACAAAAGCACGTAAACGCTTACAACACGTAGGTACGTTGTGGAATAAAACCAACGAATGTTCAACGTCACCCGAAACCAACACAAAACTTTACATATATTAAACATATATTTGAAGTAAATAATCATTAATGTGATCAAAAACACAAGAGAAATCATCGCGGCAACTACAAAACGTAGCTTTTATAATTGTAATGCAACCAACCTGAATACAACTCTGCAATGTCTGGAGTTTCTGGTCAGGATGATGTTCTAACGGCCAATAGCGTTGCGAGAATTGGTGATCACGAGGTGGACACACGGCAAGCATGCATTAATCATTGTTTACATCGTACATATTTGAAATGTGAATGCACTATAGTTTATAAAAACTTTCATTGGACAGTCATTCTAAGCCATTTTTTCCGTACACCTAACGATTCAGGTGACATCCATTGTGCCTTTGTTCATATCAACACTTGTTTTTTCAAAGCATACATGTTTGAGCATTGTTTATATTTAACTCGTCTTGGCAACAATCCACTTCTTTGTAACTTTTAGTCTTTTGGTAAACTATGTACAGCACAATATTGTGGCATTTTAATTGCAATAGTTAATACATTGTAAGAATAAGACGTTAGCATTTGCATGTAAATGTACTGACATTGACAGTTGTGAGACCTCCAGCCTAACTAGCGCCACCTACTTCAAACTTTCCAGATTACCAGCCATTGGGAGGTGTTCTAAACTAGTGCAATGATTCCTTCGTTTTGTTTCATGTATCGGTATCACAAGCATATTTCTGAATTGATCGTCATGTTAATCAATCATATTTTAGGAATACTGGAAAACTTCCATTGTGAAATATGTAAACGACAATACAAATACCACAGCACGCTTCAACGTCATCTGAAAACTGAGTGTGGAAAACATGGTAGGGAGGTCTGTCAGTACTGCCATAAGGTTTTCAAACACAGGTTTAATCTTCAGAGGCATATCAATTGCATGCATAAGGGAGACTATAATATATAATTTGTGAACTCATTTAATAAAATGAAAGAAGTAGGAATTCAGGCTTATTATTTCAGCCATTTTCCCCAAATGAATTAGAGTAACAAGCAGAGCTAGACCAAAGCACTATTTTGCATAAATGTTATTACTTATTATAATTGAGTGAATCAATGCATAGTGCACAGAAATTATTCCCTCATCACCGAGAAAACTCGTTAGGTTTTTCGATGCGAAGTAGTACTTATTCGATTTACAGCAATTTATATTATTACTTTCCTTCCATTTTAGGTCTCTATCAACGATTGCAGCTTGAATTTTGCAGCAGCTGTCTTGAAATAGTATTGTGTGCTTATTAATATTCAGTTTTTCAATGACAGGTGTTTTGGTTTGGGATCTTTGAGATTGAACGGCAATAGTTTTAAAGTAGTTTATGACGAACGCTTCCTGTTACCATTTATCAAATTGGAGAATATTATTCGTTTTTATGCGTTGCTAGTTTATATCTGGGCTAGACTGCTCCGTCTTTTATGTAATCAGGAAGATCATTGATAGAAGAGGGCCGAGGATGCTCCCCTGGGGAATACCAGAGTCGTAGAAGAATTCATCAGAAGTTTGCTGACTTATTTTCAATTTTAGCATACGAATATCTAGAAATGAACGAATCTATTGTGATAATATATTTCCATGAATCCCAAATGCATTTGTTGTCGTGTCAAAATTAGAATGTCGAATGCTCGTGACAAATCAAAGAACAGTCTCTAGTTTTTCATTTTCTAATTGTTTAAAATCATGTGTAGCTCTTTCACTGGAATGTCCTTTTCCGAACCCAAGTTTTTTTTTTATGCAGTATATCAAACTCACCTAGGAAGCCAATTATATTTTTAGATATGTCCTTAGCCAGAACTTCAGAAAAATCATCAAAATTGAATTGGGTCTGTAATTGATGACAGAGTGTCTGTCTCCTTTTTTGTGATTAGGTGATACTAGTCATATTTTTAGGCGACTAAGGAATTGTCCTATTTCAAGTGATCCAGTAGGAAAGCTAAGTATGGTTCTATGTGTACGTGTGTGCACATTTTCAATAATAATAATAATAATTACTTTATTATTCCCAAGAAACATATTCTGCATGTATAAGAAAGATATTAAAAATAAAATCGTGAATAGATGAACAAACAAAAAAAGAAATAATATAGTAAATTGTCGAATCATATTTTCTTTTTAAAATAATTTTTCAATTTATACTTCACATAGAGAACATTTGATATTTTTAAATACATTTTACCTTTTCTTCCAACTTGCGTCCTGATTCTATCAGTCTGCGGTTCATGGACATTTCTTGTTCCATTATTATGAATTGGAATGTGGTCATGAATATATTCCTTTTTAATTCTGCTAAGATGAATACATGAGCATACTCCCAACTTATAATGTGAATCCAAATTCAATAAATTTTTTGGTGTAAATAAATTTTCAGTAGGTTCTAGATGAGGTAATATTATATACACATTCAATATATTTGTTCTGAAGTTTTTGAAGTGGTTTTGATACAGATGCTTCAGCAGATTCCCATATAGAAATGAAATATTGCTTAAGTACCCCCTAATTTTGTGAAGAAGACTGATTATGGGTTAATAATTTTTTCGGATCATTTCTATATGTTTTTGCCCATATAAAGAACCTAAGATTTTTATAGAATTTTTGTATACTATTTGATCATTTTTAAATTCTATAGGTAGAAAGGTACTTGTCATTATTTTTGTCGATATATTAGGATTAAGAAAAATTTTATAATAATTTATTACGTTGCAACCATGAGATGATCTTGAAAATATCATACTCGATATCAATTTCAATCAATTTCAGATCGGGTCCAGAATAAATTACTGTTTTTTCTTCTGCAAATAATTTGAGAGCCTCTTTCAATTTCAAAAAAAGAAACAGAATTGATATAAATCAGAAATAACACAGGTCCTAACACATATTCCTGTGGTACACCGTAAGTCACATTTATATACTGACTTTCATTTTCTCCAATGCACACATATTGAGGCCAAAAAGTTTTTGAGACAATTATAAACGTTCACTCTGATACCATTTTTACCCAATTTTTTCAATAAAATCTCATGGTCAACAGTGTCAAAAGCCTCACATGAATCAAGAAACAAAATGGCACATTTTTGACTACCACAATTTTTTTTGTACGAATGACATTACATCTGGTGCCGCTCTTTCTGTAATTCTGGTTCTACGAAATCCGTATTGATGATCAAACAAAATATTTTTCTATTCTAAATACTCATACAATTAAGTACTTAAAAAAAAATGGAAAATATGGGAATTATTGATATAGACCTAAAATTATTTAAATCGTTCTTTGTATAATTTTCAAATATGGGTGATAGTAGAGCACTTTTCATTCTGGTACTATAATAGCCATATCAAATTATTTTGAAAACATTTATGTTAAAGTTGGTGATGATTTGACAGTAGATTGTTCAAATTCTATAGATTTCCTGAGATACGGAGAACATCTTCTTAAGTAATCAACTCTGTGAGCTACTGTTCTGATAACCTGTCTAGTATATTCTTTGAATTTCAATTGACTATCAATAGTTATAAGAATTTATTTACTTTTTATATTCCCTTGTCATTCAATCGTATATGTATGTTTTCATTATTATGATTCATAACAGTAATTTAGTTTTATTCAAGTTTACCTCTAGCAGATTTGCACAACAATATCCATACACTCTTTCAATAATAGTGTTCACAATATCAACACACTCCTCTACATCTTTACTACTGAAATACAGAAGGGTGTCGTCGGCAACTAGGTGAAATTCACATTCTTCTGATATGGTAACAATGTCATTTGAATAAACGAGAAATAATAATGGCCCCAAAATAGATCCTTGAGGTATACCTATATTATTTCGCATTTTATGCGAATAAAATTCATCTAGTTCTGTCCTCTGTTGCCTATTGGTAAGGTAGTTCATCATCCAGTTTGACGCCACTTCATCGATACAAACCATTTCAAATTCCTAATGGGTCTGCACCTACCGGAATGGGATGAATGATCTGAAATACAATGTGACCAATAATTTAGAATTATATGTTATTTTTTTAATTTGTAAAATAATTTGATTACTGAATCATTTATTTTATGTTGTGAAGAGAAAGATTCTCAATTGAAAATTGAACAATACCAAGAAAGGTTATCTTGTACGATGGAAAATAGTGACTAAAGTTTATCTTTCAGTCGCAGATGATTCCACAACTGACTATATGAACATCCTGTTCATATTTTCAATAAAATCAACAATTATTTTATGTTCGCAAGACAAATGCGCTAAACTTTCATATAGTAAAACTTGCGAATGTAAGACGACTTTAACGACTCAAATTTCAGGAAATTATGACGGAAATAGAATCAACTGTTCTCTGACACATATGGGAGCAGGAAAACGCCGACGTTGTACTGTTTGCTATGAAAAACTGAAAGCTGAAGAAGGAAGAAAGAGCGCTGCAAGCAAGTGTAAACGAACTTTCTTCAAATGTGAAAATTGCGGTTCCTACTTTTGTGTTGAATGTTTTTTCATCAGGCATCAATCAATAAGATACTGACTGAATCATGTTTTAATGTAAATATGTTTCTGAATAAATACCATCACCTGTATGTACTGTACTTTTTATTTTCTTTTGTGTAGGTTCTGACCATACAAGTGCGTGCATAAACTTTGAAGATGGGTGGCAAGCTACAATGAGAAGAAACACTGAAACATTAATTAATTTTTAAATAAGATTTTTTTATTCAGTCAAAAATAATTTCGACTTATATCTCAAAATTTCGACTTTTATGTAGAAATTCCAAATTCAAATTCAAAATTTCTTATCTCAAAATTTTCTTCTTTTATCTCAAAATTTCAACAAAATGTCGACTTTATCTCAAAATTTTTAGTTTTGTCTCTGAGTTTTATCTTGAAATTTCTATTTTTATTTCAAAATTTCAACATTCATTAAAAAATTTCGACTGTCATATTCGACTTTTAGGTCGAATTTTTGACTTATTTCTCATAATTTCGAAAATTATCTCAGAATTTTTACTTTTATATTTGACTTTTATCTGAAAATTTTTAATATTGTCTCTAAATCTCTACTTTCATTCAAATATTTTGCCTTTCATCTCAAATTATCGAGTTTCGTTAGGAATTTCGACCCCTTCTTCTAACTAGACATTTCAACTTTCAGCTCAAAATTTTCACGTTCGTTTTTGATATATATCTCAAAATTTCGAATTTTGTTCATGAATTCCCATTTTCAGCTTGAAATTTCGAATTTTGTTGCTTACTTTCGGCTTTCATCACGAAATTTCTACTTTTATATCAAAATTTGATAAAATATCAAATTTATCTCGAAATAAGTTTTTCTACTAATTTTGATTTTAATCTCGAAACTTCGACGTTAATTTCATAATTTCGACTTTTATGTCGGAATGTCGACTTTTATGTCAGAATTTCCACTTATTTTGAAGTTTTATCTCAAAATTTTGAATTGTGTTTCTAAATTTCTACTTTCATCTTAAACTTTTTACTTTTATCGCAAAATTTCGACATACGTTTATATAAAAATTTCGACTTCAATGTCGAAATTTCTACTGTTATCTCAAAATTTCATCTTTTGTCAAAAAATTTCGACTTTCATTTTTAACTTATCTCTAAATTTCGAATTGTGTCTCTAAATTATGGGTTTCATATCGAAATTTCTACATTTATCAGAAAATTTCAACAAAAAATTGACTTTATCTCGAAATTTCGAATTTTGTCTCTAAATTTGGAGTTTTATCTGGAAATTTCGACTTTTATCACAAAATTTCAACTTTTTTCTCAGAATTTCGACTTTTATCTTTTACCTTCACCTAAACATTTTGAAATTTGTCTCTAAATTCCTGCTTTTATTTCATAATTCTGACTTTTATTTCAAAATTTCGAGTTATGTCTCTAAATTTTGAATTTTATCTCGAAACTTAGACTTTTACTCGAAATGATAACTTTTAATTCAATATTTTGATTCTTCTGTTCGACTTTTATGTCGAAATTTTGACAATGATCACAAATTTTGTAATTTTTGTCAACATCCTCAATTTTTCCTCTAAATTTCGATTTTTATCTCGAAATTTCGACTTTTACCTCGAAATTTAGACTTTTATATTATAATTTCGATTTATATCTCTTAAAGCTGAAATAAAACACGAAAGATTATTTTCCAGCAGCATTTTCAAGCTTTCTTGAGCTGATATCAATTTCACTCTTCGACGTTTCGTCATCGATGAATCATCATCTTATTTTTTTAATGCATTCTTGTTCGAATAAATACAGTTACTGAAAGTATATTTCATTCTGAATACAATTATATATGATGTATGAGTTTTTTCATTGTTTGTGTAAACATATAGGTATGGTGATAACGTTTAAACAATTGTTGAAAGCATCAATAAGTAAATTGTTTGTTGTGTTTCATTTTTAAATATTATTAACATCTTCAAATCTTCGAAAAAGTCATTAAATCTATTTTATCTAGACCTCTCAAACCTTCTGAGGAAGCGCCACTGAACGAAACTAATCAATAGTAAAAACGAAGGACCATATGTGTCAAGAAATACCTACTTGTGATTCAAAATTACCATACCATATTGGTATTTTATACCTAATTGAACTATTCCAGATTTAAAGGGAGTTAAAAATTCTGAGACGGGCCTGTATAAAACTTGATTACTTCATTTGTGGCACTCCAAACCCATTTTTCAGTTTTTCAATTAAAAATCGATAAGTATAAATCAGGCGTGAAACTACATGCATTTATAGTCTCCCGGTAAAACAATTTTCAAACTATATAGTATTCAGTTGATACATCAAACAGCATGTAAAAATAGATGCTTATACACGATATATTCGGTAATACTACGGGCGAGTCCAATATCACCCTTTGTAACGTTATAGGGGAGGCCTACTGCTGGATTCGGCGCAATCCACTTGCATAGGCTATTTGTAAACAAGAACAAGGTCACTGTGCAGTGTAATGTGCAAACTACGATTATGTTTCACTCAAGAACTGTCAGTCATGTTAGTGAATTTGTTTGTGGAGTTAGTTTGTTTGTCATAACCTTGCTTGCGTTGTATGAATGAAAGTGTTTAAAATTTACGAGTGAGCGGTGCACGTTCAATTTGTGAGTAAAACAAGTTACGTTTCTCGTTCAGACCTCGTTTGATTGTTTACCTTAGCGGATTTCGAATTTAAGCTTCCATGTGGTGCGCAGCAGAGACGTAGTCAGGGGGTGTGGTTGTACATACTAGAGGAAGTTTTTATGTCAACTTCTGCGACAAGTGTATCTTTTCCTGTATTCATTGAGTTATCTTTTTGCGTCTGGTTTTTTACAGAATAATGTGCAATTTGGTAGTTTTATTTGGTGTGTAAATTATGAATATCTTCTATTAAGTCACAAATTTCCCCCTTTTTGAAGACTTTTGAGTTGATATGATATTTTTGTAAATGATGCCACCCAATGAAGGGCTCAGTTGCCCTGATGGGCCCTACGTGTTTGGTGAATTGAGAAGTTTATGTTAGTTGAGAACCGTGTTTGTGCGTTTATTGTCTTGATTTTTTATAGTAATAATACTCTAAAATCTTTTACTATCAACAAAAATTGAACAATGTATCAAGAAATACTGAGAGATATGTACAATGGTGATTTTATATGGACTAAGTAGGTATACTAAACAGTACTGGACAACTTACTTAAATATTGCTATATTTCATTGTTTCCAAAGAAATCGAATTGAAACTAGAAGATCATTCCTTGAAAATTAAGGATTTTACTCACAGAACTACTGAGAGAACATTTTGAAGAATCTGTTCGAATATGAGAATGTTTGCTGGATTACCCGATGAACAATTAACACTTGACAAGAAGAAACTGCAACAAGAAAAATCAGTTATTTTCACTGAAAATGCAGTAATTTTGATTGTAAATAATATTCCCCAAGTAACAATTTAAAAGTTATTTGGATTTATCCTAGTTTTATGAAAGTTTTATGAAGGTTAGGTAATGCCCAATTTGATTTATGCAGGTCATATATTATTCCTAATACGCTACCAGAGCAAACAGATTTATGAATCAGTTTTAAAACACTCCTGGAGGCTATAAGATAAAACAAAATTCAGCATTTAAGTATATTTGTTTTAATGATGGTTTTACAATGGTTTATACTCATACACGATACATCTTTTTGGTATTTAAATAATCCACATAGAAACTTAGTTTTGTGATGGTTTTATAGCACTCCTCAAGTCCATGCAATGGTTCTGTAATAAAACTAACGATGAGGTTTTATTAAGGTTTTGACATGTACTCTCGAGAACCGCTATAAAATAAAAACATAAAACTATTTCTACTTAAATGCTAGTAGCTCCCCCTAACCGGTAATAAATAAATCACATTGGGTAAAGATAACTGGAAAAAATAAATAGTAATTAAACGTTTCACAAGACTTAGACACCAAATACTTATCATGGGAGTATAGACACTGAGTATACTGACCACGTCGATCACGAAAAGACGAATGTCAGGCGGGATTGACAATTGAGAGTTGAAATATTTTGGAAATTGGATTAAATAATACCAAACGTACTTTGTTAGGATAAAATGATTTTAAAATGGTTTATTTTGAGGAGAAACGAATTTATGACGGCAATATGTGCAGCTAAATAGAATGAAGGTAGGGTAGCCATATTTTATTACAACCAGAGGGAACAACTAGAGATAACCTAATTTCAATTCATGTTTCTTGCAATTTGGTGTGTATGACGGAAAGGAAATACACAATTATTGGTATTCATTTGTATTTAGATATAGTACAAATTATTCCGGGAAGGATATGAGTCAAAATAATTTTTTAATTTTATGTGGTATTTTGTTTATTTTCTTAATTTTGCGTTGTTATTGGGGCGCGTTGCAGATTTACCATCTAACTGATGTTATTTTGTCAAAAAAATTTCATTCGCAGATGATATTGGACATTTTACGTTGTTGAATACCTATATATTCTTTATATATCACTGCCAGGACGCCATCATTATATTTTTGCTTGTAAAATAGTCGCCATATTTTTCGAAACTGAAGTATTAGATTAATTTAAGTCCGTTTTGGCTGTAGTTATTTATGGAATATTTTCTAACACAATTTCATTCAAAAAAAGACATTTTGATGCCAAATTGGTTTTTTTTAATGACATATAGGTTTATAACAGCACCATGATTTGGTTTTATAATGATCCTCAGGAGGTTATTAAGAATCCTGCGAATAAGGCGAGCAGGTTTTATGCTTGCATTTCAAAATAGCCCTGAGTACCTTCATAGGAGTGGGCCCTCGTAGATTTATAGCAGCTTTAAGGAGGTTTTATGGATGTCGTTACAGCAAAACAGTTTTATCGATGCTGTGATTGTTATGGTCCTCAGAACTTTCTGAGGGCTATCACAAAACTGAAATTGTTACTTGGGTCTACTTGTTCCTACTATTATTTTGTATAACAATAATTGTTAGTCTTCTACAAACTAATTATTTGGTTAATTTTATTATCAGTAAAACTAATTATTGAGTTTAATTATTTTCCAGTTTCAAAATATTAATTTTAATGAATCTCTGAGTTATTATTAAAAAAAAATAATGATATTTTAATAATCATTGTAAGCAAAGCGAGTTGCAAAAAATCGATGAATCCTATTCCAGTATTAGTCGAGAATTTTCCGTAAACGACAAAAAAAAATTTCGCTCTTTTAGTTTTTTTTTATATGTGGTCGCTGGGTTAACTTGGTATTGAGTTAGCATGGCCTCTAATCTAGACAAATGGTGGGAAATTTCGAGTTATTGGCAGCACCGCATGCATATTACGAACATACATGATTTTTTCTTGAAATGACTGACAAAAATATATATCGGTTATGCCTTTTTCATTGGAACAAAAAAATTAAAGACTCGTTGTGGAAAATAAAGAAATTCAGTTTGGCACGGATAAATCCATTTAAGTTGATTGTTTTTTATTAGTTTCCAAAATTTACCTAACAATTGGCTAATGACTAAAACAAATGTGTCGAGACCACTCGTACTTTTTCAAAGCGGGAACATTGCTTACAAATGTAGAATAATATGGAATTTCCTTTTTCTGCACCTTAGGAAATCCTCCACCTCTCGGTATATCATTCTCGGGCATTTCAGTAGTCTATAGTCCGAAAATGAACTGAGCTGAACATTTCTAAGGAAGGTTTCATAATGCTTATTTAAAAATCGACAAATGTAAACTGCCCCTCGGACGGCATACAAATAAACCACCTCTTGGTATATCATTGTCGGGCTTTTCATTGGTCCATATACTGAAAACGAACTTGGCAAAACATTTCTGAGGGTGGTTTCAGAATGATTTTTCGGAAATCGAAAAGTGTAAACTGCCCATTTGACAGCCTGCAATCAATCATCTCTTTGTACTTCATCCCTCTGCTAAATAAAGAAAATGTTGAATGACTGAACATTTCTAACGGGGTTTCAGAATGTCTTTTTAATAATCGAACGGTATAAACTGTTCCTTAGACGGCTTGCAAATCAACCACCACTCGATATATCATTTTTGGGGTTTTCAGTAGTCCATGTACTGAAAATGAACTTGGCTAAACATTTCTGGGAGAGGTTTCAGAATGATTTCTCAACAATCGACAAGTGTAAACTACCCCTTAGACGGCCTGCAAATAAACCACCTCTCGGTATTTCATACTAGAAGTAGTATAATTTATTAATCACCAAATTACATAAAATTATAGAAGCATACATTAGAAAATGGGCGATTAATTTTCATCAGCGGTAACATAGGTATTGATGATTCACTTAAGATTTTAGAAAACCTGTCTGTGGAACATCGATACTAAAATCTTTCTTCTGAAGACGACCATAGTATGATGTATTTTAAATCACTCTGGCATACATTACAGTGCTTATTATCTAATGGTAATAATGCTATCAGTAGTAAAATTTGGATATTTTTTAGAAGTCTTGTAATCTTGCAATCTATCTGTTCAATAATAGTAGTGATGATATTTTTAATAAACAAGTCCTAATGTGATATAAATGTATAAATACATATGAGAAAGACACATAAAATATAAAATTCAAATGTATAAAAATTATAGAATTGTAAGTAATGTAAAACTGTAAAATGATAAAAAATACATAGATTTGTAAACGTGTAAAGATTGAAAATGTTAAAATATAAAATACGTCAGGTACGTGTTAAAAATATTTGAAATGCTAGAATGTTGATAGTCTATATAGAGAAAATGAACTTGGATAAACATTTCTGAAGGAGGTTTCAGAATGATTTTTCTAAAATCGACAAGTGTTTGTAAACTGCCTCATAGACGCCCTGCAAATCAATCATCTCTCTTGGGCTTCTTAATAGCCTATACGTATAAAGAAATTGAACTTCATCCGGACCAAAAGCCGAATTCAATTTCACACCCGACGCCACTGTTTGCTATAAAGCGACAGCTAACTTCACACTGGTATTTTTTTCGAGAGGTGTGTACACTATCTCATGATCGACCAGATAAATAATTTTTTTCTGATTTAACAATTTTGAAAATGTGCATTTTATACTGACTCAATTTGCAGACTTATATTCTTCACTTTCATTCACAGCTCACGACATGAAGCCAAACATTACAGAAATGAATGCAAGAAACTGTACGAAAATTCCTGAAACTGAGGTGTTTAAAAAAGAAGTACGAGAAGAAAGACCGCTAGAACACAACCCAATAGTCGAGAGATGTGAGAGAAAAACGGAAGACGGTGTACCTGAAATTACGGAGAATTCCCACACCAATTTGTTAATTGGCAACGTTCCCAAATTTAGATGTTTGTCTAAGAATTGCAGATATGTAACAGACACCAGAGAACAACTGATCAGACATTTATTCCAACATGAGTGATATTTCAATTTAGTGAGTGCAAGTCTCATACACTAGCACACATTTATTTCTTTTCGAACTCCATTCTATACATTTTACCTCATATTCGAACAATCTATAATCTAGTGATTTTTCCTTTCGTTTCGACATATGAAAATCACTGATATTGGTATTTTGTGTGTGTGTTTGTATAGATGTAACTGACGGTGGTTTGATCTAATACTCACCAAACCCTAAAAGAATATATGAAATATTTTTGTTTTCACTTTGATTATTAGATCTTTTGATGTAGTAACAATTCATTGATTGCCAATTCTGACAAAAACAGAAACAGAAACAGAAAAGAGCCTATTTTAGGCTAATTCATTACTCTATTTATTTATTTTTTACTCTTTTCCTTTATAGAAAAATCTGTGGCTTTGCTAGCTTCGGACGAACTCAGCAAAGCCATTTTTGAAACACGTTTTTTAGCAATTCGAAATAGTGATATTTTAGGAATATTTTTATGCTAATTAATCACTCTAGTTGATGATTGATTGATTCTCGGATAGGCGATGATGTAATTATTATAAACTATAATTATTTGACAATTTGACATGTCGCAAAATTGGGGTGGTCGATATTAGCTTACGTGAGTGTGGGAAGACGACAGATATAAATCTTAGTGACATCAATTTTAAAACAGTCGAAATTCCTAATGAAATTTTTGAAAAAAGTTAAATTAAAATTTGAAACCTCAAATCAATTTTATCTATGAAACTTCCCCTAATAACCAAGGGCTTTCTACTATGTTTTTGTTTCAGTGTTAGTATTGGTCAGTGGAACTTAATCACACAATATCCTTAGATGTCATAACAACCACTTCATCCTTCTAACAAAATTAACAAACCTCCCTCATATTCCATTCTTAAATCAAGCTCGTCAACACCTAATCTGGTGAAATTGACTTCACAAGGAGTCAGAAACCAAAAAAACAAACGGAGAAGAAGAAGCAGACATGGCGCAACGATGATTACCATCGAATGATTGATCAATAACCAACATTGAATTTTTTTTATCATCGTTTTTTAAAACAAACCTGTAGCTTTGCTAGCTTCGGGCGAACTCAGGAGGGTCATTTTTGCAAGAAAAACATTTTTCAAATATTCGAAATAGTGATATTCAAGGACCAGTTGTAGGCTAATTGCATGATATAGATTATTCCAAACTATAATAATTTGATTATTTCACTTGTCGATATAATGCTAACCATCAAAAGGATCGTTGAATGACCCATATTGACATCTCCTCATCAACGATGTCTTTTCTATATCGTTACCTTATTGAAGTTTCACACACATACATTTCACGGACATCTCTTTTTTTCTGCCATACTGTGATAGGTCCATCTGAAGATTTCGCAAAGCTGAATCACGTGCTCTGAATGAATAGACAACCTAATTAGCCTAAAAATATTCGTAAAATATCACTATTTCGAATCACTGGAAAATGTGTTTAAAAAATGGCTTTGCTGAGTTCGTCCGAAGCTAGCTAGCAAAGCCACAGATTTTTCTATGAACGAAGAGAGTAAAAAATAATTAAATATGGTAATAAATAAATTAGTTTTCTGTATAAAATCACATTTTTTTATTTTTAAAATATGGCTCTGCTGATTTCAGCCGAAACTAGCAATGCCACGGATTTTTCTATGAAAGAAGAGATCAAAAAATTTTGGAATATGGTAATAAATTTGTCTAAAATGAACCTAAAATTATGTAACCCATTCCAGTCAAAATTCGTGTGTGGCTTAGCTAGCTTCTTTAGAATGACGAAAAAACGATGGACATAAAAGCGATGGACAAAATAGCTATGCCAAAACAGCGATAGGACAAAATATCGACAGACAAAACAGCGACAAGACAAAACAGCGACAAACCAAAACATCATAGGGAGTAATAACGACAGACAAAACACAAATTAGACGAAACAATGATCATCATACTTACTCAGGGTTACGTATAGTATGTTAGTGCATTCTGTATATCAAATTCAATTTACGTTAATAGTATTTGTAGTTGTAGTAGTAGTAGTTCTGTAGAAATGTTTATTGAACAATGATCTCGCCAAACTACGGTTTGCAGAAAATTTGGGAATATGAACTGAAACTATTCAGTTATTTCCTTAGTTGATAAGGTGCTCTAGTAGTGTGTGGAAATTGAATAATTCCCTTTGTCTCTATGTCAATCATCAGTACAAAATATAGTTGTGAATTGAATTATAAATTTTGAAAATAAAATTGTATTTCATTCAACACTGGTGAAGTTAGATCCAAGAAGCTTCAAGATACCTACAAAAAATATTCGTGATGTCATATATATGTAATCCCATAAAATAATGGAAATATAGCTGTTACATAAAAAGTTTATGAAAATATTTAATTTACATTAAAAACAGGTACCTACTGCTGTAATGCTCACAATTGTTTGATGACACTGGGCCCGCACAATTGTGAGCATAATTGCAGTATAAACATTTTGTGTAATTGGAAACTTTTTATTTCCATTTTTCAGATTTCAGACGCATTAAATTCTAAAACTATACAGTCCCCTTCAAAAAGTTGGAATCAAATGGGAAAACTTTTTGATAATAATGTATTTATAAATTCGACTTAGGCGTTAAATTTTGCTTTAAAAGACACGCAAAATCGGATGTAGTCCCATTTTACCTCAAAAATAAACATTTTTTTCTTTAATTATCGCTTGAAATTTGTTGTCTAAGAAGTCCGAAAATTTGGTTAGATGAGCAAATTATTTCGATGAATTTTTTCAAAAATGAGTTTGCAGATAGAGAAATAGATAATAGGGTGAAAGTAGAATTCGTGAATATGAGAATGGTGGGGGTGTAAGACGTAGAATATCGTTGTGTATCAGATAGGTTTAAGGAGAGTTTATTTTTGAAAGGTTATATGTTGTATATTATGTTGTTTCACATTCAGTACTACTCCTTCCTTTATTATATTATCGAGTAAGTGATGGTGAGACACTTTTTAATGTCGGATAATTTTGTAAAAAACTTCAGAAAATATATTGATAAAAAGTATTATAGAACACTATCTGGCAATATAATCACCAATCTGAACTCGTCCGAATCGTACATATAGCTATAACAGAGACAGAAACAAAATAAATACGCAGTAATGCCTAGATCTCAAAAACTATTTGTCAAAGATCCCTCTCATATTTGGCCTCAATAATATATAACGAATCATCAGTTGAGCTGAAACATTTTAAAACGAAACATATTTTGAATTACAAAAACTGAAATAATGGTTATTCAAAAATCCAAACATCATTGTATGTAATTGTATTGATACAAGGAATAGTTGAATGTTCATATTGTATATGCACCCATCTTGAGTATTGATAGACAAGTCAAACCGACTTTGAATGCCATAAAACTTCCTCAAATTGTTACTGTTGTATATACGTGTATATTATTATTCTGTATGCTACACTATGTAACACATTTTTCACAAATTTCCTACATTTTTATTGATTATGTCATATAATACTTTATTCATTTTACTTTAAGGTATCCTAGTCATTTAACTACAACTACAATTATTATTTGAAGTTTTTAATTGTTGATATTTTATGTTCTTATCATCATGCTTTGCAACATATTTTATTTATTCTATATGCATGTAAGATAATGAATTCCATTTATTGTGTTCTGTTGTCTTCGATACGTGGAGATGAGACAATCGAGCATCTCACACACAAGGATTAACAATTCCTAATGTGAGTTTCCTTGTTTATCACCTTTTGCATATTTCACAGGAACAGTGAAATGCATATTAATATTTCAATATGCTAACGGTTATTTTTTTACTGTTGAATTTTTTTGACTGATGAGGAGTAGGTACATTGATTGATTAAAATTGTTCATATGGTTCCCAAGTAGCAGACCTATATTGTTAGAATATTGTGAACACAAAATAATCGAAACGCAATATTGGCTAGAAAAAAAATGTGAGCATTCGCCGATGTTGGTTCAATATATCTTGAAAAACTTTGGCGAAATATTATTGAAGCAATGTTGGCCTCAATATATTCAGCGATATTGGTACAATATTACTGATACAATATTATGGAAATATTGGCAAAATAATCGAACGTTATATTGGAGAGAAATTAAATGTGAACATTGGTTCAATATTGTTTGGACATTTTAGTAATAGTATAGGTGAAATATTCTTGGAGAAATAATGGTACATAACATTTAGCGATATTGAAACAATATCGTTTGGATATCCAAAGTGAATATGCCTTGATGAATCATTGAATGTTGAATAACTCGGAACTTGTGCAATTATAGTTCTCCATTAATTAATTAATTATTCACCAAGCAATAGAGCATAAAATGAGTGAGTTTTCAACAAAAGTACTAGTAGGAAACCGACCATGCCATCACATGAGAAAGACAGTATTCGTAGTTATATTCTGATATGTTATCGACTCGCAACTGTCATTTATTAATTTGTTATAAACATTTAAATAACAAATAGTTATTTGTTTTACTAGGCATAAAAGGACAAGATTTTATGCCGCGGCTTGGTGGTGAAACCAGCCAAGGCATTAAATCTGCTTTTCTGCCGTGTGAAACATATAATTTTTTCTTCAAATTTGTTCCAATTCCACGCAAAATCGACATTTTCATATTTAAATTGCGTTTCATTATCAATATCCAAATAACTAAATTATTTTATCAAAGGTAACTGGGTCCTGCGTTACTATGTTTACCGCTGATGACGTTTGTTGAATATGTTTGTTTACTGTTTACTTTGTCATTGTCAATTTTGAAAAGTTGTCATGTTAGAAATGGATTTACTGCAAAGTGAGGATGAATTGATGCAATTAACACTACCTGAGATAAGAGACCAGGCGCGAGATGTGGAATTTAACCTTTTACCGGAAAAATCAAGAACTGTATATGAACTCACATACAGCAGATTCATGGAATATAGACAGAAGAAACATATAGGATCTTTCTCTGAAAATGTGCTGATTGTCTATTTTTCCAATCTTTCAAAGAAATTGAACGAACTTTTTCTGCCTAGGCAGTGAAAGTGGAGTTTTTCTGCCTAGGCATTAAAAGTACAACTTCTAATCCTGCCAACTGTCATTAAAAGGCCGCTCTTAATGTCATTTGGAGAAAAACGTGTTTTTTTATTGTTTTGCTTATAAAATGGAAACTAATAGAGCAGTCTGGTTGCTTCAATGAGAAGAATTGTAAATGATTGAAATACGAACAAAATGGAATGTTTTACGATCCAGTCCTATCATTTATAACGGAGAAAAACTGAAAAAACCGGAAAAGGACCCCGCAAACTCCTTATGGAATTTGGGTCCCAGTGGATTTTTTTGAATTTTTGGTATGATGTAGTCCATTTAATTCTCAACCAATGTTACCATTGCGCCAACTCAAAAAATGAACAGTTTTGCTGCTAGGGGGCGTTGAAATCACCCCTTGCGTAGATTAGACTATTTATTTTTGAACCCGGTAACAATATTTTCACTTGTTTTATTGTTGCTAATCTTGCACAATATTGTGCTGTTTTATAAAAAAATTCTTATCCCCTCCCCTTTTCCCCCAACTCCTATTACGAAACGCAAAAAAAAATATTTCTCGAGTGCCTTCAAATGTATCGTCGAATGTTCAAATATGCCTAAATAAGGGAAATAGCAGTTTTTTATGATTATCCCCCCACCCCCCAAATGACACAAAACGAGAAAAATTTGGTGGATTTTTCTGAATTTTTGATATGATGCAGTTCAAGTTATCTCGAATAGAAATAAATCGGGTGACAAACCCCAAAAATGAATAGTTTTGATGCTAGGATGCGTCGAAATCATACTTTGCTCAGAATAGACTATTCATTATTATAGGCGGAAACAATATCTCTACGTATTTTTGTTTTATTTTATGCCGAACAATTGTGTAAATTTTTATAAATTGAAAATCTAAAACCTCCCCATTTTTCTCAACCCCTATTCAGAACACGAAAAAAATTAATTCAGGCACCACCTCAAATTCAAATTGTGGATGTCTGATTTTTATTTATTTTCAAGATATTAGCCCAATTAATTGATATTCAAAGAACATGAACTACGCCCTACTAAGAAGTCAGCGAACTCCACCAATATTTTTCTGAAGGGAAGGAAAGGTGAAATTAAACAACTGTACGATTTCCTTAATTTGAGTTGATTGAAACATTTATTTTCATAAAGCATTCACAAGTAGTCGAAAATTGATTTTTTTCGTGTTTCAAAAATTTATAAAAAATTACACATTTGATCGGCATATTCTAAACTAAAAAACGTATAGCTATTATTTCCGCCTATAATAATGAATGGTCTATTCTGAGCAAGGTATGATTTCAACGCCCCCTAGCATCAAAACTATTAATTTTTGGGGTTTGTCACCCAATTTATTTCTATTCAAAATAACTTGAATTGCATCATATCAAAAATTCCGAAAAAATCCACCTGAATTTTTTCGTTTTGTGTCATTAGGGGGGTGGGGGATAATCATAAAAAACTGCTATTTCCCTTATTTAGGCTTATTTATGAACATTCGACGATTCATTTAAGGAACTCGGAAAATATTTTTTTGCGTTTCGTAATAGGAATTGGGGGAAACAGGGGAGGGGGTAAGATTTTTTTTATAAAACAGCACAATATTGTGCAACATTAGCAACAATGAAACAAGTGAAAATATTGTTACCGGGTTCAAAAATAAATAGTCTAATCTGCGCAAGGGGTAATTTCAACGCCCCCTAGCAGCAAAACTATTCATTTTTTTGAGTTGGCGCAATGGTAACATTGGTTGAGAATTACATGGACTAAATCATACCAAAAACTCAAAAAATCCACTGGGACCCAAATTTCATAAGAAGTTTGCGGGGTCCTTTAGCGATTTTTTGAAAAATTCGTAACTCCGCCAGTTTTCAAGAAGTAGGATTGGCCTTTCTCATGGAAGTATTGAATCATGTGTACTTTATGTGTGCATAAAAAAGGAGCTGCCAGATGGTAAAAACTAACTTTCAGCATGCCTGGATGCTCTAGTGATAGCCCGATTTCAATTTCTCAAACAGATTATGGAAGTAGAAGTATGGTACCACAAAACACTTATTCTCGCCCGCGTTAGCTGCCGAGTAGTAGGAGAGTCCGGGAGATGAGGGGAATTCTTCTAATGAACGGGTTACGAGGAAATACGCTTCCCCCCATCTTCCGCTTGCTCCCACCACTTTCACCAGCTCGGCCGTTTTCAGTCATGTTCACAAGCATTTTTCACCTATTTCACAGCACTTTAGCGCAAAATTAGAATGAACGTATTGTGGTACTGTACTTCCACTTTTAAAATCTGTTTCAGAAATTGAAATCGGACTATCACTAGAGCATCCAGGAACGTTGCAAAAAAAGTCGAATTGCAATTGTGCCAAAACTGATGATCCGTCAGAGCCTGTTTCGTGCACACACAAACTACACATAATTCGATACTTTCATGAGAAGGGCCAACCCCATTACTTCCACACATTCCACACATTCCATTTTGTTCGTATTTCATTTATCTACGATTCTTTTCATCGAAGGAACCAGATTGCTCTATTAGTTTTCATTTTATAAGCTAAATAATTTTTAAAAACACATTTTTTGTTATTCAAATGTTTATAACAAATGATTAAATGAAAGTTGCGAGTCGAAAATTATTTAACTACCATGTGATGGCACAGTCAGTTTTACTAGTATTTTTGTTGGGAAAAAATGCTCCGTTGATTGGCCTATTAAGGTTTCACCAGAGTTTGCTTTTTGGTCGTCATAACCACTGAGTAAACAAACTGTCTTGAAAACAAGTTATGAGAAATATTCAATATATTTTCTTTAGTCTCAGAAGACGTTCTATATGAAGAGCAAGCAGTTCTTCATACAGGTTTGATCATAATATATTTTAATATGATTCATTGAATATTTGCTCAGTCTTCAAAATTCAATATAATGATTCTTTATAATATTGTATCCATATCATCATTTCATTATTAGCATGAAGTTGTCGTAATAATTTTAATCAATATAAGTTAATATCATTTGTTGAATATTCGTGAAATAACATTCATCCAAACTTGGATATACAGGGTGTCCCAAACGCGATGGCTTATTAGACGTTTCTGGAAAAAGGGGCGTAGGATTATTTTGAAAATTTGGTTTCTTGGATAATCAGTTCTGCTCTATCGATCTACAACATTTTCAGTGCTGTGACGTTGCCGCTTCTATCGAAAAGTAGCAATAACTTTGATATTTTGAATAGAATACCCGGTATATTATTGCATTTTTTGCATAATTATAGTTTTAAGATTATTTTCATATACCCAGTGGTTTTAGAGAAAATCATTAATTTCCTTATTTTTTGTGCGAAACATAGCTTCAATTAAATGTTTATTACTTGAGTATTTGGATACGTAGAAAGCTGAAATTTTGAGTGTGGTTTGACAATATCCTGTGTATTAGTTATGACTAGGGAAATTCGTTTTTCATTATACAGGGTCGTTGAAAATTTGTGATTTCACCGATAGATACAAAAGTGGTGAAAAGTGCATTTTTTCGAATGGAACACCTTGTGTATTATTAGATATTCTGAAAGAAAATTGAATTTCCTTTCAAATAATGTATCATATTCCTTTACCCATAGAGTCAGGTTTCCGAAATAAGAACAATGAAAATTGGATTATTTTGCCATATTTTGTATTGGATAAATAGAAAATAGGATAAAACAATATAATCGAGTTTGAGACACCCTTTATAACATTGCTTCTTACCCTAGAAACGATATGAGAGGAATATTGGGATAGCAATATTAATTCTAGCTGTTGGAAGCAATGTGTAGGTAATATAGTTTTATCGATATTGGTAAATATTATTAAACCAAAGTATTTACCCAGTATATGTTAATGATAAGTTAAATATTGTGAAAAAATATTCACCCAATCAGCTAACAAACTAGGATGTAAATTATAGTTCTTTATCTGTATAATCGATATAAGAGGAATATTGAGATTCATTCTAGAAGTTAAAAACAATATGTTTTGTCGATAATGGTAAATATTATCAAACCAATATTGCCCAATATAAGTTAATACAATTTGTTGAATATAGTTGAAATAATAATCATCCAATGTGCTATCGAACTTGGATATGCAATATAGTTTTTCAATCCTAGAATCGATATGAGTGGAATATTGGTATTGGAATTTATTCTAGATGTCCGAAACAATGTGAGCAATATTGTCTTACCAATTTTGGTAAAAATTATTCCATCAATATTAACCCAATATCATATGATTTACATGCAGAATAGGCTGAACCAATACTATCAATTGATTATTGTTTTTCCAATACTCGCCCGTAATGGATCAATATTACTTTTACAATTACTATATATCCATATTGGCCCAACATGAAACCAATATTCAGCTAATATGTGCTGCTACCTATGTTAAAACTTGAAAAATGTTGGGTCAAGAATTATTATTCTTTATTGTTCAAGTTAAAAAAATCAACATTGAGATGAGATCCAGACAGTGAGCAGCAGATGTGACCAGTAGAAACTTTTCTCCACTATTATTATCAGTATTATCTTAAATGTTTTTGGATATAATTACTAAAATACCTACACAAAGATGAATAAAAGGATGACTTCAATTATATATTGAACCTTTATCCAATATTGTTTTCTTTAAAAAAGTATTCTTTTAGTGAGATGCCAAAGCCCCATAAACGAAGAAGTGATTTTGAAGCATATCAAAGAGGAGACACTTGTAGTACTCGAACCAACCGAGCAGCGACAGGAGGACATTTTCGGAAATATGGTCCACACCAGTTCAAGTGTGGAGAACAATGTAAATATAACATACCACTTTGACTGCAATTCCCAGTTCATGTGGCAGAAATTCGAAATCCCTTGGGACCAGCTGCCGAGACAAATGATTGAATCTTGCGAGAGAGGTGAACGCGAGAAATACGTCATCAATTTCATTGTACACACCGTAGTAAATAAAATGAGAGAAATAAAATCTGTGATTCCTTCTTCAGCCATCAAGTTGGTAACGAAAAAAATTGTCGACAGATTCCCGGAAACATTTCGAGACTTAGACGAAGACGGTGTCGTTATAGGCGATGGCACTCATTCGGTTTTCAGGAAGATTCAGGATCGGAACAATTACCTCAACAGGCCGCATAAGAGGACACCGAAGAATCCCGTACATCGTAGGAATAAAAAGAAAGAGATGTCCCAGAGAGCTGGTTGTACAAACTGGGATCCACCTGTAGATGAGTCGGCGGGCTCGTATATGAGACAAATTACGGAAAACGATGAGAATTTGCTAGAAAAACTGGAAAAATGTTTCCCGGAACAAAGGAGGTTTTTAAATACTGAACCATCCTTCGAAGCTATAAAGAGGGAATGTCCAATCCTGCTCACTGAAGCTGGAGCTTCGTTCCACTTCAATAAGCTCACCAGCTCTGATATGGCCAACCTAGAACCGGCGGTAGAGGAAAAATTCGAAAAGTTTCTCAAATTGAATGGGTTTGAGGAGGTGAAACATAATGAATCGAAGTTGTTGACTGTCCTCGAAATCGTTACTAGATACTTCAAAGAAGACCTGAAACTGATTTATACAGAATCAGATGTAAGTTATTTCAACTGAAGTGAACCTTGCTTTCAATACATAAACTCTCTTCCAGAATCTGCCAATAGCACGGGGATTAGAGTCACACCCTCAAATTATTAGAACAGGTGAGTGGTACTAACTGCGTTCACAAAGAATCGGTTAATTTTGATCAGTCACTTCATGCATACAATAGGATGAAACAATGTGTGTACTTAATTGGAAATCAGTTAGGTAAGAAAATAACAGTCTGGCAGGATTTGCGTGGCTTTAACATAACCTCACAAAGGACCCCGGACCATTCTTATAGGTTTCTGGGTGAAACTAGTATATTGTACTCTCTTCATGATCCTGATCAAAAGTTCACATGAACCCGACTCGATCCTATGACTAGTTTTCGGGAGACAGCCCCTCAAAAATATGATTTTGTACTTCATGAGTGTGAGTACGACATAAAATTCCTTTGTGCCTCAGAATGACTTTTCCAGTATGAATTGTATACCTTCACAATAATTTCATTGAATACATAAGTTACTTGAATACGGACCACAGGGTATTGACTTAAATCTGGACAATAACTTCTTCAATATCTTTCAGTTTCGTTTTGCAAACAAAACGTCAATCTATATATTTAGTTTAATGCACATTGAACAAATATAAAAGAACGTTTATTTGATACTGTGCGTTGCTGAGATTTTGTATTAGCTATGAGTGTTAGTAAGACAGATATACTTATATTTTTGTAAATACTGCGAGATTGAGACTAGAGGAGAATTTGGAATTCTGTATTAGGGGAGCTATTTCGGCATTGATAAAACTGGGACTGGAAACATTTATTTCCTACTCCACAAGTTCTCATCATCAAGTAAATAACAAATAAAATTCATAATTTAATGTCATTCAAGGAAAGAATTCACCAATATGTTTCCTATTTCTATTTAGTCTTTGTTCATTGTGCAAGGACCCAAATAATTATTTATTTCAATGTATTGTTCGCTAAACGAAAATAAAAGTTTTAATCAATATATTGAAGTTGTTATTGTCATGCATTTAGTCAAGTCCGTGTTCAAGAAATTTGAGTATTCATCGAACCAAATGATTCTGAAGGTACAATTCACACTGAAAACTCATTACGAGTCACATATACACAAAAATATGTTTTGTCGCTCTCATAGGTACAAAATCATATCTTTGAGGGGCTGTATCCGGAAAACTAGTCATGGGATCGAGTTGGGCCCATAGGAACTTTTGATCAGGGTAGTATAGAGAATAACATACTACAGTTTCCGCCAATTCCACCAGGGTACTTTTTGAAAATGTAGATTTTGTAGAATAATCATAAAAATCAATGTACTTCCACAAAGATGGCATTAGAATATGTTTCAATTTACACAATTTTATGTGAAAATTGTCAGTTGATTCGGACGGTTATAAATCCCTGTCAGACTGGCCTGGAGTTGTTAAAAGAGTAGTAGATATGAGAAGCTGAAATTTCAATGAACTTTTTCCAGAAATGCACCTTGAAGATAAATTGACATCCAGAAGTTTTGGATGGTTGCGAATACGCCCCAGATCAATATATATATATTTCCATTAGTTACACTTTCAGTACTACGAAATTCATGTAGCAATTGTGTCATAGTTATGTTGATTCAAAGAATGCAATCAAAAAACAACTGATTTTGAAAAAGACAATATATGAAAAACTATTACTAGAGGTATTTTGGTGCTCTATACAAAAGACAAAAAAAAATTATTGAATTTTCTATTGTTCAGACTAAAAAACTATAGGGTATTTTATTTGAAATTGCTTTAATCATTCTTCGAAATAACAGTAAGTCATATAAATGTTTAACTACACTATATATATTATATTGGCTATGTTCCGTTTCCTAGGTTGGTTAATCGGTCAGTTCATCGAAAACGACGGAGTCATAACCACAGTCAACATTTAGTCATGGAAAAATTGGTTGATTTACAGTACGCAGATTGTCATTTATCAAAGAACTTGTCAAAATTTAAATTGGAATTTCGACTTTTGAATTTGAGATTTTGTGAGAGTGGCAGATTTTCTTTAGATAACAGTTTATTACTCCTTCATCGAATACCACTTCGGATGATGATGGAGAAGCTCGAGGACCTATATGGGTTTGTACAGAAATATATTTAAATAAAATAAAAACAGATTATAGTGCATTTTTTTACAGTGCGACGCTAAATTATGGAACAAATTCTTTATTTCTGAATATGAAGATATATCGGAAAAATCCTCGGACAGGTCGATTTTTTTTTGCGATGGGCCAATTTTTGAACCTCACCCAAAATATATAGGGTTATCCGCATTTGAGGAAAAGCGACTTTGGTGATATTTTCAAATGGGACACCCAGTATATTTGTCCATATTTGGTTAGGGATCGTCATTACAAATCCAGTGATACCAAGTTTGATGGGATTATGTCAAACGGCTGCGGAGATATGGCCAAAAAACTTCTTCATATACCCAATGAGTGCGACAGAGACTTTTAACCTTCTGAATCGTGTGGAGTCTCGCAGTCATACTCATTAGACATACGAGGAAGTTTTTTGGCCATATCTCCGCAGCCGTTTGACATAATCCCATCAAACTTGATATCACTGGATTCGTAATGACGATCCCTAACCAAATATGGAAAAATATACTGGGTGTCCAATTTAAAAATATCACCAAAGTCATATATTTTGGGTGGGGTTCAAAAATTGGCCAATCGGAAAAGAAAATCGACCTGTCCGAGGATTTTTCCGAAATATCCATAATTTAGCGTCGCACTGTATTTGCAGTACTCAGACCAAGAATACGTTTTGTACCATTTACGGTAGTGTTCCCAGAGTTCTGAAACAGTGTCCATATGCCAGAATATCTTCAGCCATAATCTGAAAAATATTCATAATTTATTGATTTTATATATCTACATGTTCATAAAATCAGATGTGGAATCTTCTGCGACTGAAAGTCAAACTTTAGTTGCTATTTTCCATCGTTCGAGATAATATCTCTTGGAAGGGATTCATGTTGAGAAGGGAAAAATTCTTTTCATTTCCAAAGCAGTCATGTTTGGTTAAATTTTCAATTAAGAAAGTTTTCCTTTATCCATACTTCAATTCTCAAACTTCAAAAATTACACGAAAATACCTTCAAAATTCAGACTTTTTGGTACTGAATTATTATCAAGACAACAATAAATATATACTTACTTTCATTTCAAAATCCAATTTTTCTTTATTCCAATAAAACCCAATAAAAAGAGTTTTTATACATTGACAGTTGTCACAGTCGCCGAACTACCGATAAATTTCGAGAGGTTGCTCTGGTGACATGAGTTTCCAATTTTTCAGTAACCATTTTTCAGCCGATAATTGAGGTGACCGGTATATACGGTACGACAAACCGTAACCAACTTTAAAAACAGAACATGGCCATTGATAAAAAATCAATAGCCTAAAACCACTTTGATTCATTGTCAAATTTCGAAGAAATAATCTGTATTGATTTCGATTTTGTTTGGTTTCAAATTAAACCTCACCGTATAATCTAAAATAAAATTTTCTTGTATATATTCGATATACATACACTGATACCGACAGATTTTCAAAAAGAAAAAAGGTTTAGGGTCTAGACACCGTGCCCCACCCTGTATACTGATCTGGGGCGTATTCGCAACCAAAGAATTCGTCTTGCTATCAGTGCATTTCAGAAAACATTTTCTCAAAATTGCAGCTTTGTAAAAGTATGTTATTTTCTGAATTTTAAAATGTTTAACGATCAATAAACCACCAAGTTACATCCACCATTGGAAAGTATATACATTTCAACTAATGAAATGATCACTTATAGACCTCCAAAATACTGAAAAACACCAAGACAATTGTTCGTGGAAGATATGGGTATTTTTTTCGAAAAATGTACATAACTCGAAAACTAGTGGTCTTCTGAATTGCGAAAGAATCATGCTCATTTGACAACAAAAAAAAAATATTATTACAATTTTTATGTAAATTAAATCATTTATATGCCAGAAAAAAACTAAATACTGAAAAATCGATTTTTCGCCATTTTAACGGTTAATTTGAGTTTATGTCGAAAAGTGTTCGATAAATTTTTTTCGATTTTTTTAATATCTACCTCTTTTCCATTTCCGCAAATCGCAAAAATCCGTTTTCACCATTTCACCATTTTGAGTGTTTTCTTATTTCAACCGTTTAAAATTCGTTTTGGCACCAGTCTAATCAGTGCTGCTTTGGTCAAAACGAAAACAAAGGTGAAAAATCTTTGATCGTAGTTGAAACTTTCCTAGGATGAAATGCCAAGATGAACAAGAGAACAAGAACATGAGGAAATCTATTGTTGGGAAAACATGGATATTTTTATTTTGGATCTGAAATTTTCTCATGAAAGTTTCTTCATTTCTGCTGGCATGGAGTTATATATCCTCCATACTTGACAGGAGAATGAGCGTTTAAAAAGTTCAATTTTGAATTTTGGTTGTGTTCCCTTGAGGCGGGAAACTATCACCATTATAGTTAATATATAAAAAATGCAATTAACATTTTTATTCATAGTTGAAAATCTTTGTCGATGAGTTGAAAAACTTCTGATCTGGGCCCTGTTTCATAAAGGTACAAGTTTGTAAGTAATTAGTGAATTATCACAAGTTTGTCAAGATATGTAGTTATCAACATTTCACGAAAGTACGTCTATATACTTGTAATGGCAAGTTGATTTCTTCAATATTACAAGCAAATAATTCACAAATAGCCATGAAATCACTTGTTGATAGCAAGTGTTGTCGATAACTAAAGGTTGATAACTTGTTGCCTACTCAACATTTTTACCTAACTCAAATGGTAGGTCGAAGTGGTTCAGCAGAGCATTTCGGAAGATTTAACAGCATGTGGTCTAGTTTTTCCTCAGAAGATGAAGCAGATATAATTATCGAAAGACGTAGAAGGAGATTCAGACAGAGAATAAACATTCTCTTTGAGTAAGTTTACGAGTTCAATGAACGTTTTAGAATGACTTTTGCACAAATGGAGCAACTTCTTGTTGACATCGAGCACAGTCTATTTCATCTAATTGATCGGTCCCACGCACTGTCCAGTAAAATGCAGCTTTGTATAGCATTACACTGGCTGGGTGATGGAGGACAATATCATGTCATAGCTGATGCACATGGTGTTACTAAATCAAGTGGTATATTCTGTTAACCAAATAAAATTTCCGCAAGTTGTTCGCTGGCCTGACAACATGGTCAACGTGGTTGCAACATTCTTTGCCGTAGCAGGATTCCCCCAGGTTATAGGGTGTGTTGATGGCACATTAGTGAAAATTGATGCTCCTACAGAACATGAGGCTGCTTTTGTGGATCGTAACGGTAACCATTCCAATAACTGTACGGTTGTTTGTGGGCCATATTTAAAAATCTATTATGTCAGTGCTAATTGGAATGGAAGTGTACATGACGATCGAGGAATTGCAGTCTTTTTCGACAGCTAGGGGGAGGCTGGCGTCCGATTCCAAATGCAGTAATTCTAGGTGACTCTGGTTATCCTTTACTGCAATGGCTCATGACTCCAATTGAAACTATCAATAGTGAAGCTGTAGCTGCCTTCAACAGAGCACACAAAAGCACGAGGCGATTAGTTGAAAACACTTTTGGAATTTTTGAAGAAAAATTCCCATGCCTCAATTATCTTCGTTTATCACCAGTTTATGCAAATGCTGTACAGCATTATATAATATTGCCAAAGAGCAACAAAATATCGATTATTTGCTAGTTCAAGATGAACGTGTTGATAAAATCCACCAAGTTTTTGGCCATGTTCCCCAAAATGCGAAACAAAGGTAGCAAGAACTAATAAACTACTTTAGAAATGGAAACTAATTCCAAAATCTTATGCTATGTGAATAATAGAAAAGAATAAATAATGATTTTTTTAATGATTTTTTACCAAATTATATCAAACAGGATTTTTAAACTGAATACTTCATACTTAAAACTTAATTCAACTCTATATTTCTGTATGTTGAACAACTTCACCGCTCGCCTCATTATTGTCATTCAATGTCGAAGATGGGTCGCTGATATTGAAGATGAAGGTAACAGGAGGAAATGATTCTGTAAATTTTGATGGAGAAATCTGTAGTGTTTGCTCCATTTTCAAAACGTGCATTGTTTTTAAATAACTTTCTCAAGTATTTCAATCTGATGCTTGATTGTTTCTTCTTAAGGTCGATTAAAGTTTTGTCAAATGATGAGTTCAAATGATGAGTTCTCCTATTTTTCTTACTAGAGGAACAGGTTACAACGCTCATGTCAATAACTTTCAGTTGAGCAGATGCCGATCCATTTGAATTATGATCAGAACTGTTGTTCATGTCTACATAGGTATTGGTGACATTGGTTAAATTTTGTGCGGCAATAGTCTGCCCGCATTCAGGCTCACACTGCTTATCTCTAGTCTCGGGGACCCCTAGGCTGCGAATTGTGGGACTATTACGTCCTATGATATCGAGAATGAGTTGGTCGACATCTATATATTGCTGTCTGTACCTCCCCCAGTTCCAGTTTTTCTTCTATTATCAACTTTTTTCTGATGGAAAAAACAACTTCAGTCTAATACGTCAACGTGTAAGGCTATACTTTGAACTCATTATTGTTGCTTTCTTCAAATTCTGCCAAAAAACATCTCATTTCTTATTCGGGGCCACAAGTCCCAAGCTGGCGGCTCTTTCGTGAATTGCTATCCAACACTGTATTTTGTCTTGTTTTGTGAGTTTATTGGAAAAATTACCAAACAGAATATCCTTACTTTCTCGTATTTCTTTCAAAATACATAGTATAACAACCCAAATATAACCAAGGACGGTCCTGTCCAATCGACACACCAAACTCCTCGCCCGGTCAGTTAGCGACGACGATGTCAAGCGGGCAGTCAAATAGTTTTTGCCATTAAATCAACAATCAACGCTTCTTTATGTAACTCCGCAGAATAAATTAAAATTCGTAACTTGTGTTTATTTTTCAATTCAATCAAGGCACCCTAACATTAACCCAATGTTATAATAGCTTATTTCCAAATATGACAGTTTTTGACATTTTGGTTAGTTTTTAGGCTATGATTACAAACTTGTACCTGACAAGTTTTCAAACAATACTTGTTGCAAACAAGTTCATAATTTTGAATTCTATGTGAAATGTTTGTTCTAGACAACTTGTAATATTACAAGTGCCGATATTCACAACTGTTACAAACAATCTTTGTATATTTGTGAAACAGGGCCCTGATCTGATTTGTGACTTTACTACATGAAGTGAAAACAAGTTCTTTTAATCATACTATTCTCAAGAAAATACGTGAATCTGGCTTCTCAAAGTGGGTCACTGACTGTATGTACACACTCTGAATATTAACTCTTTCACTGAATATAATATGAGCAGCAACCTCATCATGTTCCTCAGAAAATCAGACATGCTCTCCTTTCCTTACGATGGTTTTGCTGATTATTCTGAGATACTTTGTATATTAAATCTATCAAAACTGTTTCAGGAACGCATGTAGGTACCAACGTAACGTACCATTTATTCTATGAAAGGTGTGTGGTCAACGAGAACGGTTTTCCAACCTTCGAGCAAGCTTTTCGTTTGGCATTTGCAATATATTTTAATTTCAACCGGAAATATCCTACTAACATATCTCTGACGATGGAATTCATGCAGAGATACTTCTTCAAGATACATCCCGATGCGGGTTCGAAGGCAAACAAACCATCTTTTTCGAGGGTTGTGAATCTCATGAACAAGATGAGGAGATTTCAATTTGGAACTGACTAATTTGTGATAATGTACCGTAGGATCCGGGACGAATGTAGCCCCTCGTATCTTCGTTGTTATTTTGTGGGCATATTTATAATTTGTTACATGAATTTATAATTTTGGAAGCGCATGAATTTTTTTTGGGTTCAAATAGAAGATATACCTTTTTTTTTCGAAAATTAACATTCGGTAAACTTTTAACCTACAAATTACTGATATAATTGAGATTTAATAAAAAAGTGACTTTTTAAATTCCCCTCGTAACAATGCCTTTTTATGAAAATGTGTTATAGAAAATCAAGCAATAGCATAGGAGTAACAGAAATTCGATGTCAAAGTTTTGACACAATGAATGGTATGGCTAACTACTTTTCCCTATTTTAGTTTTTCTTTATATTTTAACATCAATAAATTCCTATCTATAATTTTATAGGAAAATTATCCAATTGAATATTTTGCTGCTTCCCAATCCATCAGATTTAATAGTAATAAACAAAATAAGTAGAGAAAAATTTCAAAGTAATAGGACTGTAGGTAGCTTAGCGATTATTTTTAAAAAATAAATAGGAAACAAAAATATTAAGTTTTTTCATGTTTTGTATCTCTGGGGTTTCTATAAAAAAATAAGTCATAATTCAAAATAAATTGAGTGTATTGGTGTAGCTAAAAAAGAAATAGAAACTAAAATTGGGAAAATAGTTAGCTTGCATACCAAAAATTGTGTCAAATTATTAATATCGAATTCTCATCACTTACATACCCTCGTTCAATTTTCCAGTACACACTTTCATGATAATTTTCCATTACGAGGGAAATGCGATAACTATAGATGGAAAGAAAATCCTATAACGAATCGCAAAAATCCCTTCAATTTGAACTGAAAAAATGGATGCGCTTCGTATCCTTTTTATAGATGTTTGTCCAAAAATCTCATGACCGGGAACATGGGACCTAGAAAAGCATACCCTCCTCTACCAAAACAATTCGATTTTGTTTTCAAGGAGATAATCTTTTGAGCTAGGAATGGTTAATGCATAATTGTTTCTTTTGTCTCTAGCGCCACCTATTCGAAAATCTTGAATAACGAACGGGGTTGTAACGTTGTAATGCTACCTAGGCTAGTCAGTAAAGAACGGTGTGAGTTCTTTGGACTATCTTACCAGTTCCTGATTTTTATGTGGCCGGCAAGCGTTCAAAAATTTTAATTTGTAGAATTTTTTTTAGTTTATTCAAAGGTGGAAAATACCTTATCGATACAAAATAATGAAATAGTTTAGGAAATGAGAATTCATGTCTGTAAACACGTCAACATCAAAACAATTTTATATGTTAAAATCACTCTGACGTGAATAAAAACAACATTTGTGATACATGATCTTCACAAATTGTTTTAGGTATCTTTACAACATTACCTGATTTGTCTATTATAAATTCAGACGTAGAATGTGAACATGTTCTTACTTGAGTACTGTTCTGGAATATGCCAATTTTCTTGAAAACCAATTTGATCGACAAGGTTCTATCGATTGACTGGCTGGATCTCCATGTCTGGCAGCAAGGATGCTTTGGCAGCCTGAGTTCATTTTTTTAGGGGAAATGTCAACAGACACACATAAAAATTACACACATAAAAAGGATTTCTTCCTCTAATGCAATAAGCTTTGCTTCAAGAGTATGGCTTGTTTATATATACTGGAATAAACGATTTCTCGATCTGAGCATTTTAAATTTCCAATTCAGTACTCTCTGATCAAGCGTATAGATTGCTTGGATGATAAAAAATATATATTCTTTGTGTGAGTAAACCAACTTTACTCCAAATAAGAAACTCATGTTACATAGGTCAAGACAATCATAATCTTCATTGAGAAATTACTTCTCTTGAATCAAATTGCACAAATTCTTAACATTAGCTATGCTCATTTCATACCAAAAGACTGCTATGTTTGGATGAATGAAACCACATTATTGAATTAAGATACAGCTCTTCATTTGAGAACTTCACTGTGTTGGGGTGTTGAAATATTTGCTTCAATTGAAACTACCATATTGCTGACTAAGAAGACTATCAGTTGCTTGATTTGAGATATCAGAATTACTTGGATTCAAAAAAATTTAATCGAAAATGAAATACAGGCACATGGTTCAAATTCAAAGTGGTATTTAGACATCTCAAAGTATTTTAGTATTTGGATTTGGATATGGAAGAAAAACTGAGGGGTTGGGGAATTTCAAAGGTAAGTGTAGGACATAATATCAAGATAAGGTTAGGTCAGGTTGCCATATAGTATATTGTACGCTCGTACTACAAAATTTCATATACCTACTCGTGGAAAATATATGTCATTTCATGCTCATTGTACAATATATTATATAGAAACCTGATCTAACCTTATCTTGATGTTATGTCCTACACTTACCTTTGAAATTATCAATAATCTCTTCAGAGATTCCCCAACCCCTCAGTTTTTCTTCCATATCCAATTCCAAATACTACAATACTTTGAGAAGTCTAAATACCACTTTGAATTTGAACCATGTGCCTGTATTTCATTTTCGATTAATAATAGCTTCGACTATAAACAGAAAACAGCCGGCAAACAGGGGTGCGACTGCGAATAGTGCGTAGTGGCCGGTGCCGGTGTGAAACTCAGAACTCAGAAGTGCGATCAACAATCAACAGGTGCAACTTGGAGGACTTGGGAAACACTGTTGCCGATTTTCGTAGTTGAAATTGCAGATTGCAGGTCGTGATCTCACGTCCTCACGGACTTGAGAAATAGTGTAATAATTATGTATTAATGCTTTGAGCTATTAAATATAGTGTCTCTTTTGCACTTTTTTTCCGGACCAAACGTACACCTAGTGATATTGATGTTGGTTGCGACTCATATGTTGGCACTTTAGTTCTTTGGAAATAGGTAGATATACCTACCTACAACTAATGAATGTTGCTACAGCTGGTGTTTGTGTGATAGCTTCCTAGGTAACTATAGAAAAGAATGAGAACAACAAATTTGGTTGAAGCGATAGTTACCTTACCTATGCTAAATGATCATGAATAGGTACGTAATCATACTTTTGGCAACAATACCTTTGAGAGGAGAAAGAAATGATATTCAAGAATGCATAATTGTTAATTCAAGAAAATTGCATTCGAAATTTACTTCTCATGATACAAATTTTTGGCACATTTCTTCAATGGAGAAATACTTTATATGGTGTCTTGGAACAAGAGATATTGAGTTACCAATATCTGTCAATAATTGTAATTTTGTTTCCTGAATTCTGTTATAATTACTTACTTCATTGAAAAATATTTAGTAAAAGTGAATAAATATTTCAATTAGATAATTTTTTACATTAGAGATTTTGAATAACACGGGATGAAATACTTTACTTTAGAAGATAAAGTAGGTACGCGTTTTCTCAATTTGAGAATTTAGAATTGAAAATGTATTACCTATATCCAATGAAGAAGATTTCTTTAATGAAGAAATACTTGATATATTTTCTTGGAACAAGAAATATTGTGTTATATTTTTCAAGACTGTACTCTATGATTCAGAGGAGTTGAGAGAGTTGACAGAAATGTTGCAAGTCGTTAATAGATTATATCAGAAAATGGGAAGTATCTCCTTCATCAGATGGTAAAGAAGATACACAATTTATTCTCAATAGTTATACCATTGATTGTGGGACATGAACATTTGGTTTATCGATCACTCATTATGTGATTTTTTGAAGACAGGTTAGTAGCAATGACACTTTTTTTCACTAGATATATGTTCCTATATATTCTTTATTGAAATTTGAAGACATGGGTCTGCAAAAGAGGAAAATATTCCGAGTGACAATTTGTTTGTGAAAATAATGCTTGATCAAGCGTGAAATTTCAGAAGGTTCGATATTTTGGAATGTCATTTCTGAGTAATATGAACTCTATATTGAATAAGTATGATGTTACCGAGAGATCTCATAATTACTTTTCTTAGCTCAAAGAGTATCTCTTCGAAAACAAAATACATCTGTTTTTTAAATTGCTAGTTGACGTGAATTTGAAGATATTCGAAGTGTTATTTTTTATTGAGATACTCTGTATATTGTAAGTTGTGAAGGTACTTGTAATTGTGTATTTTTTTTGTCTACAATGGTTATTTACAGAGCTCACCAGAATATTTGCTAGACATAAATTATCATCATCGTGATCTCAGAAAATATAGGAAACCACTTCCATGTAATAATATATTACATTATGATTTCAGAAAACACGGGAAGTCGTGCAAGCATGGAAAAAGCATTTATGGACGAGTAATGAACGATATTTTTCATTATATCTACCTGAAAACCACAGATTGTTAAGAAACATTCATTTTTAATGATGAAGGAACATAAACATGTATTAATAATTGAAATAATTATGGTACAAAAATATCCAGAAATTGCCACAAAACGAGCGTTACTTACCCTGTTAAAAAGGAAATATTCAAACAATTTGCGATTTCTAGAGAACTGTCAAAAACATATTATTTACTTTTGACATGTGAAAAGGCAGCTAGCTATAAGGACACCAGCGCACGGAAAATTTTTCTTTGCCGGCTCACGGAAAAAACCCTTTTTCAGTATGCTAAATAAGCATGTAAATATAGTAGTGTTTTCAGATGGGTATAATGAAAAAGAACTTTTTGGCTAACAAGCAATTTTCTGTCCAAATTTTTATAAATGTGAAATATGTTTTAAATTTGCACATCACGTCACATATAGTAGCCTAATCCAGAACAATCCAGTCAATGTTGGTTTAATTTAAAATTTAGGTGAAAACTGGTTGCAACGGAAATAACAAAAATAAAAATTCAACACCATTTTTTTATATTTGATTTAGCACGAAATTCAGTTTTGTAAAATTTTATTCGACAGAATATGGAGTTCAAGCCAGAAAATGTCAGAACATTCATTTTAGAATTCAAAAAAGAAAATGCTCTTCAGTGAGAAAATAGAAAATCATTTGAATCTTGTAAAGGATGGATCATTTTAAACAATATTTGTGCTAGAAAAATTATAATTTTTTGAATGTGTTAAATCTCTTTTCATGAGTAATCTTCAGGATGTAAAACAAATTTAATTGCTAAATGGTTTGAAAACTGTAAACTAATTTTCATTAATCATTCCTATAAATGTCTCACAAATCATTTGTCTGCGTAATAATATGCCTTTGAATCCTTTGTACAACAGAGTTACTGTCGAAACTGAATAAGGCTTTTGTTCTGGTTTGGTATGAAGCAAATTATAAATGAACACAGTGATAAATTATATCATCTGTAATAAAATCAGCTAGTGAACCAACTATTTCTTTGATACTTGATGATCATTCATTTGCTTAATTTCTGTTGAAATGTATATATAATCATACCATGTTCTATTTGGTGAATCTTTGTATGACACTGTATTATGAAAGTGATTCTGAAAATATAAGATACCATAAAACCAAGATAGTTTTATTTTAAGTATGAAAAATGAAATCTGACGATAATGAATTGTCTTCACCTTGGTGACAATTCTTCACCTGCCGTCCGATACCTCAAATTATCCGCAAATCGGATACTTATCCGGAAAACGGCACCACTGCTACCACGCCCAGCAAATAACGTCATGCACCGACAGCCAAGCGGCGATCGAGGCCCTCACATCCAACGTTGCCAGATGCAAACAAACCCCGCAAATCCTTATGGACTTTGGGTTCTGGTAGATTTTTTTGTATTTTTGGTATGCTGTAGTCCATGTAATTCTCAACCAATGTTACCACTGCGACAACATAAAAAAATTAATAGTTTTGCTGCTAGAGAGCGTTGAAATCACCCCTTGCGCAGATATGACTATTTAGTTTTGAATCCGGTAACAATATTTTCAATTGTTTCATTGTTGCTGATGTTGCACGATGCTGTTTTATTAAAAAAATTCTTATCCCCCGTTCTTCTCCCCAAATCCTATCACGAAACGCAAAAAAATTCTCGAGTGCATTTAAATATATCGTAGAATGTTTAAATATGCCTGAATAGAGGAAATAGCTGTTTTTTATGATTATTCCCCCTCGGCCCAAAGGATACATAACGAAAAAATTTTGGTGGATTTTTTTAAATTTTTGATATGATACAGTTCAAGTTATTTTGAATAGAAATCAATTGGGTGGCAAACCCCAAAAATTAATAGTTTTGATGCTAGGGGGCGTTGAAATCATACCTTGCTCAGAATAGACTATTCATTATTATAGGCCCAAACAATATCTCTACGTATTTTAGTTTAGATCATGCTGAACAATTGTGTAATTCTTTATAAAAGAAATCTGAAAACTTCTCCTTACCCCCAACCCCTATTTAAAAACACGAAAAAAATTAATTCAGGCACCAACTCAAATTCAAATTGTTTATGTCTAATTTTTATTTATTTTAAAGATTTTCGCACAATTAATCGATATCCAAATAACATGAACTACGCTCAATCCACCAATATTTTTTTAAAGGGAGGAAATGGTGAAATTAAACAGCTGTACGATTTCCCTAATTTGAGCTGATTAAAACATTTCTTTTGATAAAGCATTCACAAGTAGCGAGAATTAATTTTGTTCGTGTTTTAAAATAGGAGTTGAGGGTGAGGGGGAGGTTATATATATATATTTTTTTATAAAAAATTATACAATTGTTCAGCATAATCTAAACTAAAATACGTAGATATAACGTTTCTGCCAATAATAATGAATAGTCTATTCTGAGCAAGCCATGATTTCAACGCCCCCTAGCATCACAACTTCATTTTTGGGGATTGTTACCCAATTGATTTCTATTCAAAATTACGTGAACTGCATAATACTAAAGATTCAGAAAAATCCACCGGAACATTCGACGATACATTGGGTGAGGTGAATAAAATCTAGCAAATGCTCATACTATATATTTATCCTTTTCATTTTTCTGTGAAACGAATAAGTCTGACTCAAGAAGGAAAAGCATTTACTTAAAATCAATTTTATTCACATGCACCATTAAAAGGCACTCGAGATATATTATTTTTGCGTGTCGTAATAGGAGATGGAGGAAAGAAGGTAAGATTTTTTTTGTATAAAACAGCACAATATTGTGTAACATTAGTAACAATGAAACAAGTGAATATAACGTTACCGGATCCAAAAATAAATAGTCTAATCTGCGCAAGAGGTGATTCAAACGCCCCCTAGCAGCAAAACTGTTAATTTTTTGGGTTGGCGCAATGATAACATTGGTTGAAAATTACATGAACTACATCATACCAAAAATTCAAAGAAATCCAGCGGGACCCAAATTCCATAAGGTGTTTGCGGGGTCCTTTCCTTAGATATAAGGAATTTCCTTTCTGTATGAAGAAATAGAGATTTTTTATTGAAAATCATGGACATCTGAAGAAAAACTCATATCTCACATCAAACCAATATTTGAGCAAAATAATGGACTTGAATCTCGATTTCTCAGAAGTTGCGCACCTTCGATTAAAAATCATGGAATTGATAATACTTACTCATCACATAATATACTATTTTATGATTGACCAGTTGATGAGGAATTTGACAGTCAAAATCAAAGAGTTTATAATAGGAAACTAAGTGACATCCTCAGAATTTGAATTTTTTGTTTCCTTTTTTCTAATTTGTAACTGATAATGCAACTTTTTTACCACCCATCTGAGAACGTACTCCTAGCGACTCTGACGGATGTATGTGACACAGTTAAAATCTTCACCGTGATAGGGCTCTTGGAATTTGACTGAAACTGTCAAAATTTCTCAATATTCTGGAAACAACCACATGGAGCACTAGTGTTTAGGAGTTACTGGACATTAAGGTCACATTGTCTTTAAATCGAAGGGCAATTTCAAACCTCGAAATTTCGACCAACAAAAATGGGGTTCGAGAATTTTTTTCAGTGAATGAGATTTTTGAGATCTGAATTGATGCGTGTTCCTTATGGGATGTTTAAAAAGTAAAAAGAGTATATTCAAAAGTTGCGAAAAGGGCCCACTGGGGCCTAGTCGCTGACGCTTGCGTCCCCCACCCATTACCATTACCATATTCAAAAGTGATAACTTCGATTCATTTGTACTCTAGGTTATATAATAAGTTTTGATTTCGTTATTGTGAACACCTAGTTCTTGAATATCTGTAATGGATTTGTTTTCTTAGTAGGTACAGGTTTCCTTTATGTTATGTTATCTATTAGGTGTTCTTAAATCATGTTTATTTGGAATACCTTGCACTTTAGTTTGTTAATTTTCTAACAGTTGCAACATATGTTATTTTTTAAGTATTATTTTGCAGTTTGCAAAAATATGATTCCGAGAAACCAGGAAAATATTTTAATTTTTCATAAGACATTTCGTAACCCTTGTTGCTGCGCATGCGCATACTATAAATTCTGCTGACTATATTTTTGGAGCATACGCAAATTAAATCTGGAAACACTGATCACACCATACTAGGTCATTTCGCTGCTGGTGCCTGGATGCATGGACAATCTGCAAAAGCTATCCACTGCCAAAAAGGTAAAGCTATTTTGGGTCATTGGTTATAACGGAGTGCCCGCATACAAACTACCATCAGATTAATAATAATAAAAATGGATTAGGCAATCCAGGCTTCTGCCTCAACCTATACAATAGGTTAAATCGTCGGCAATTCTCCAACAGAAAACAACTACTTCTCCCTACGACTATTGAATTATATCTGTTATATTCTTGGCAAAGTATTCTACAAGAACTACTTTGCAATGTTCTCTCAATAGTCTAAGAGCTAGCAACGTTTTCGAGAGAGCATATCAGGTCTGCCAGTTTTTAGATATGTTATCTCTCTTACTCTCCCGGATATCATACGGGCCATCTGGCTGGTGGTAGAGGATGCGTTCATCAGTGCGCACCGTATCTGTCCTGTACAGGTGAAATATTGACTTTTCAAATAACTTTGAGAGGTTTATTTTTTTATTAGTTTAATTGAACTTTTTGACACATGAATCAATTATTGGCAGTTATTTTTATTGTTGTCTGAACTGTGCCAGACGCCAATTTTGAATAAAAAAAATCAAAACATTTCAGTATTACTGAAATTTTTATTTGATGTTTTTTAGGTATCTACAAACCCAAAAAAGTTTGGCAAACAATAATTTGGTTAAACCTCCAGCCAGATCGATTTGAAAGTAAAAAATGATTGGGCATGTTAGAAGACTGAAGTCAGTCAGGCACTAGTTGCGCAAGTGAGATAAACGACAACAGCTGTTTACAGCGTTGGCCGGCGATCCATTGTTAAAAACTGAAGTTGGTGATGATTCTCAAAGTACAATGTGGTACATTTTGTTCTCAAAATAATACCACATCACTTTTCACATTTAAATCGATCTAGCTGGAGGTTTAACAACCAAATTATTGTTTGGCAAATCGATTTTGGGTTTGTAGATACTCAAAAAACATCATATAGAAATTAAAGGAATATTAATATATTTTGAAAAACAAAATTCAAAATTTGCGTCTTGCACAGTTTAAACAACGATTAAAATATCTGGCAATAATTGATTCATGTGTCAAAGAGTTCGATTAAAATAATAATAGAAAATAAACCTTTAATCAGTTTGGAAATTCAATATTTCACCTGTATAGGAATGATGCGCACTGATGACCGCAACCTCTACCGCCAGCCAGATGGCCCGTATGACGTCCGGCAGAGTGAGAGAGTGAGACCATGTCTAAAAACTGGCCTTACTGAAATTCTTGTTTTACTGACGTTGCTAGCTCTCGTACTACAATCTCAACTCCAAAACATATCTCAACTCATATGGGGGAACACCTACGGACCGGTTTCATGGTATTGCCAATCATCAGCGCAGGGCAGCTCACCCAACGCAATCGAAAAATGTCTCGATCCCAAGATTCAAAGAGCAATCCGACTATGGTGTCAACTTCGTCTGAAGTCAAATAATTTCAAAAGAAAATATTCAGACACTGCTTAGCAGAAGCCCATCAAACTTATAATAAAAATGGATTAATCATTCCAGACTTCAGGCTCAACCTATACAAAAGGTATAATCGTCTGCAAGTCTCCAACAGAAAACAACTTCTGCCCCCTACGACTATTGAATTATATCTGTTAGATTATTGGCAAAGTATTCTACAACAACCACTTCGCAACGATCTCCTAATATCAACGCCGAAACATATTCCAACTTAATCGTCTGTTGGGTGAGCTGCCCTGCGCTGATGATTGGCAATACTATATATGCGTTCCACCATGTGGGTTGAAATATGTTGTGGCGTTGAGATTGGGAGAACATTGCAAAGTAGTTTTCGTAGAATACTTTGCCAAGAATCTAACATATATAATTCAATAGTCGCTGCACCCTACGACTGTTGTTTTCTGTTGGAGACTTGCCGACGATTTCACCTATTGTATAGGTTAAGGCAGAAGTCTGGATTGCTTAATCCATTTTAATTATTACTTCAATAGTCTTCTGCCAAGTAGTGTCATACAATATTTTACATCAGATTTTTTTGAAAAATGAGAATCTTGAGGATTCGATAAAATAACTGAATCAAATCTATGACACTAAGGTAAACACGATTAAATTTCCACAGATTTATTGTCTTCGCGACATGTTTCGATACACTGTATCTTTTTCAAGCGAATGTAATACATAGGAATGTATTACATTCGCTTGAAAAAGATACAGTGTATCGAAACATGTCGCGAAGACAATAAATCTGTGGAAATTTAATCGTGTTTACCTTAGTGTCATATACTATGAATTTCCATCAAGTAAAGGCCACGTCAATCCAAAATTTGAATCAAATCTGTTCTAGATATCCAGAAACGGATCTTCAAGAAACTCTCTTTCATAACTTCGAAGCTGGGAGTGTTACAGGCAACTGCCAATATGATTTTACACAACTGGAATTCTAGTAATGAACCAGTTATTGATGATAATTCATTCGACACTTCAAAGTTGCTCATGAACCTCCCTATTAAAGATGAACGTGAACTTGAAAAGATGGAAATCTGGTTGCAAGAGTCTCCAGAACATCCTATCATCCTCGTAAGTAATAGTACATTTTAAAAAAATCCACTAATGAATGACTTTGTTTCATTTCAGTCCAATGAACTCAGTATCTTGGGGGGAACTAGTTGTAAAGAGGTAATCAGGAAAATTTTGTACAAGTCACTTTCCAATAGGATTGGTTCTTTATTTTCGTGGGATGGTGCTAAAGGCAAGCGGCAATTCAAGAAACAAAAGCTTGCAAGTGTTATCATAAGTAAGAAAACTATTCTATTTCAAAGCGAATTCAACTTAATTCAGTTAACTTCCATCAAATGACAAATGACAAATTTGTATAGAAGCAGTCAGGAAATACTTGTTGCTAGGGAACAATGACGAACATGCAAGACGCAATATAAAACTAAAATACACCAAAGAGATACAAGAGATAAAATACAGTTCATTCTGTGAATTCACAATGAATCTTTTGAAAACTCATCGAGTATGAAAACATTCATCAAGCAGAAAGTACTTCAGACTTTGTTTGAATTTTATAAGGTCATTGTTTGATTTCATTTCTTCTGGTAGACGACTAAAGATTTTTGGGACTATGAAATTTGGAGCATTTTGACTGATTTCATACTTAGCCACTTTAGTATGAATGAAACACTTTTGCCGAATTTTCTAATAAGATCTATTTGAATCAAGCAGTTGTGAAAAAAACTGAGGTTTCATTTGTTATTACTCAGAGACAACTTTTTTTATCTTCGAATCGATAAAATAACAAATGTATCGAGCAAAAATCATTGAGGATGAAAGTAGATAAAAGTGTTCACCTTTGTGTAGTGTCCTCCATGAAGTTGGCTACATATGGGAAAATATTTGTAATTGATATTTCTGAAAATCTCTGATGGCAGTTCGTTTCTACATTCCTGACAACTCGAAAATTCGTTGCGATTTGTACCACGTGACCTCAGATTTGACGGGAATTTGAAAAAAAGAAGAGTATGGTGCCGAAAATTAGTTCAGTTGACAAGATATCGAAAACATTTATTGTTTGGAATCTAACGAGGACCCTATATACCAATTTTGAAGCGGATGGAAAAATAAATAATTCCACATCATTTCTCTGCCTTTACTAAGGAACATTACAGATTCTTGTTTCATCTGTAAACAGCTTCAATAGCCTGAATGAAGCAAATGAATTTGGGTCAAAACTAATCAAATATTTATGGAATGGACATTTTGCGAGAGAATAATTATGAAAACACGCAAGTCACTGTCATCATGCCCTGTATATAGATGCACACGATCTCATTCAATATTCTCAACATGAATAGAATATTTTATTTAACTACGTTACATGTTATAAAATGAGTGTAGCAAGTCATGTTTGGTTTATGTATGAAAAATATATAAAAATGTAAAAATTTAAGATTGTAAAACAGAATTAAAATTAAAATTAACAAGTAAACAGCGTTACAACACAACTTTACAAACACAAGAACTCTGTAATTATATTTCTTCTTAAATTAAAGAGAAGCAGTGACATGTGTGTTACCACAAAAATGTGTTCTGAATTCGTCGACAGAATAGAAGCAATACCTCAACAAATAATTTTTCAATTTCCTCTTGAAAGTTTTCAAACTGAGCTCCTTGAAATCTTGAGGCAGGATATTGTACAGAGAATAATCTAGTGAATTTTTTTGCGATACGTGCAGACGAAATCGATTTATTCTAATGTGATGGGAGTTTCGTGTATTGTGTCCGTGAATATGAGATTGTTTCGTTAAGGATGATTTCTTCTTATGTATCTCGATCAAAACGAAATATAAAAATAAAGTTGGCAGTGGCATAATTCTAAGTTTTTTGAAAGTTTCTTGACAGTGATCTCTGTATCCAATATTAGCCAGTACTCTCAATGCCTTCTTTTGCATCCTAAATATTTGAGTGGAGTGACATGAATTTCCCCAAAGTTGTACACCGTAACTAATATGGGAATGGAATAGTGAAAAATATGAAGTTTTTAATATATTTGTGTTAGTGATGTACCTCAATTGGCGAAGGACAAATAGAGAACCTGAGAGTTTTTTCTTCAGTAGGGAGATATGTGCAGACCAGTTGAGTCTATTATCTAATGTAATGCCAAGTAATTTAACTTCATTAGTTTCACAATTAGACAAAATCTGACTATTAGCAGATATCTGGATGTATTGTGTAAATGTAAATGAAATTAAAACCAACTAATATTTGTAATTAAAACTTAATATTACATTATTTATCAACGAACAGTCGATGACGACCAATGATGAACCCTTTACTCCTATATACACCTACTACGTAGGCTTATTATGGCGAGTACCTGTCAGAAAACAACTACTCCCCTGGCTAAGACCACGACGGGTATTGAATTTATTCTAACAGATACTTGTGCAACGTTCCTCAATTGCAAGTGCCCTCTGAGACCAACCAGCAGAATTATATGTTTTGATTTGGACAGGGTGACCTGCAGACTAGTTTCGAGGTTGTTGCCTCAAATCAAACATCAATAACAATAGAATATGTGCATATTTTTCATACATACCTCGTTACAAATTTAAAACACATTAAACATTTACCATGTCATTCATTCACATAAAATTTGTAGAGCGGTTCTACACGTTAAATTATTCATATAAGTAAAAGTCTATAAATATGTACAAAAAAAATAAACAAAATAAATTTTAAACAATAGTACTGTTTGTTACTACACGTCAGTTTCATAATTCAGAATTCTGATCTTTTCAATTAATTAAAATGTGATAATATAAAATAGAAATAAAATAGAATACAACAGAATAGCACATACAAAGTGAATACCGTTATGTATCAGTCGATTTAAATGCCCAACAAAAAAAATCTAAAATTTCACGGAATAAAATTCGTCCAACGAGGAGAATGCTCCGCAGAGTAAAACATTTCTCACAGAAACATTGAATTTTTTTGTATCCATAATCGTTTTAATTTCGTTAGGTAAGTGATTGAACATTTTTATGCCATTATATATAATGGAGTTTTTTATTTGTGCAGATCTTGGAATTGGTAAAGTTATATTAAGGGTTTGTCTTGTGATATATTGTGCAGTGCTATAAACTCGATCTCTGTACTTACTGTGAATTAGGCATACTGTTTCTAATATATAGATACAAGGTAAGGTCAAGATTCGTTGTTCTATGAATAAAGGCTTACAAGAATCACTGAATTTAGCTCTGCACAAGTATCTAATTGCATTTTTCTGCGATATGAAAATAGTTTTGAATAAAAATCCACTACAAGAACCCAAAAGCAGATTCCATATCTCAGATGAGAATCAATTACCGCATAGTATACCTTTTTGGCCATATCCCTACCAAGTTCCCACGAGGTCGTTCTCACTGCAAAACATCCAGAGGCTATTTTCCCACCCAGCTTTTTCATATGGTCCTCAAACTTTTTTTCGTCAATGTACAAGCCAAGAAACTTCGTTGTTCTTGTACTGCTAATAACTTCATTACCCAGATACAGTTCTGGCAGATGACCTTTAAAAGTGAGGATATTCGTTTTCGATATGTTTAACGATAATAAATTGGCATCACACCACTGCTTTACCTTGATAACATCATTATGGATTTGTTGATGCAGATCAACGTCATTTCTATTATTCCAAAGTAAGGTAGTATCATCTGCGAACTGAGTAAACTTTCCTGTAATCTTTATTGAGGCTAGGTCATTTATGTAGATTAAAAAGAGAATTGGGCCAAGCACTGATCCTTGAGGTACTCCCCATTTGATCAATAATTGTTGCGATAATTTGTTCTGAAGAGACACGCTTTGCGTACGACCTGATAAGTACGACTCAAACCACTTCAGAACTATATCTCTGAAGCCATACCTTTCTAATTTCTTCAACAGGATTTTATGGTTGACACAGTCAAACGCTTTAGTTAGATCACAAAAAACCGCTGCCGCAACATCTCCATCATTGAGATTGAAATAATCATCCTGTAGTAGGTTAAAAATAGCATCACTTGTTCCTTTCGATCTTTGGAACCCAAATTGAATAGAATGGATAACGTTGTGCTTTTCCAAAAAAGTCATCATTCTATTTTTTAAAAGTTTCTCAATTAATTTAGAAAGGGAAGGTAACAATGAAATGGGTCTAAAATTGGCTGGATTTTCAATATCCCCACCTTTGTGTAACGGAATCACCACCGCCTTTTTTAGACATGCTGGGAATACTCCCGCTGAAAACGAAAAAGGACCACGCACGTTTCTTATGGAAAATGGCTTTCCGTGAATTTTGTCCGAATTTTTGGTATGGTGTAGATCTGGATGCACTGATCAAAAGTATCCATTGCCCAAGACTCCAAAAATGGACAGATTTCGAGATATGGCTCTATCAATGTAATTTTTTTTGCATTTTTTGGATTTTGACACATAATCAGTTCACTCTCATACTTAGGAAAAACCGAGTTTCACTGATTTCACTGCAGGAATCGATTGACAAATAATTCTTTCTTTGTTTCAGATACAGCCATTTGAAGAAATTATTAACTGGACTATTATTTTCAATTTCTATAGTCCAGTTTTTGTAGAAACAAAAACTTCTGAATTGCTCAAGGTATCACAGAGTCACATAATAATATATTCAACACCTTTCGATAGGGGCACTGGAAAAATAATATTCGATACACACTATAGGAACTGAATCTGAGATACTTTTTTTAAAAAAATAGTTTCCTAGTCGTCAAAGAAATAATGGTAAATGCAAAATGAGCATATAAAGAATCGTTCATAATGTAGGCTGACGACATAAATACTCGTATCGAATGCAGTTTGTTTATACCGAGTGTTAAATATCAATAGAAACAAGGGAATATACCCAATTATCATTTCTAATCGCTAATCGAACCGTTAAGGCAAACGGATCCGTGAAAATGTCTGAATATTTGATATGATGTGGATTATCAAGTGTTTATTGCTACAGACTACAAAAATGGACAGATTTCAAGATATGGCCGTATCAATATCTGATTTTTTTCGTTTTCTAGATTGTGGCCCACAATCGCTTAGATCTTATACCCAACAAAAACGGAATTCTATCGATTTCTGCGAAGGAATTGACTAAAAAAAACAGTTGTATTTCATTTCAGATACATTCATTTGGAGAAATTAACATACACTGCTCGTCACTGGCAATGTAGCTGGGCTATTATTTTCAACTTTTGTTCGTAGAAACAAAAACTCTTGAATTGTTCTAGTTCTAACAAACATACTTATATCCAACACAATTCAATTGTGACATTTGAAAAAATAATATGCGATACACACTCTAAATATGATTTGATTTTTTTTTTTGAAATAATGTCCTGGCCATCAGGAAAGTAGTGGAAAATGCAAAATGAGAAACTAGAAAATCGTACTTATTTATAATGTACGCTGACGAGATGAATGCAGTTGTGGAATAAACAAACAAGTATGGAGTTACTTGAATACCTAGTGAACAGCAAAAAAATATTCATTTCTTCAACTTAGCTCTAACAAATAGAATAAGATCACAACAGCAACCACATCGTTGTATAGTACCCTACCCGATTTTGTTCAAATTATACATTTTTCGTTCAGTAGTTCTTTATTTAGTGAATGCACCTACACTTCACTTCTGTAAAGATGATCACTGTCAGATTTTTGTGCCTTGACTCTGTCTGTACTCTTCAAAAAATTTTTTCGTCGTTTTGGTGTTTCAGCTACTGCGAAGACAGACATAGAACTGAGATTGAATAACGTTATCTTATTTGCCCCATGTATAATTTTGCAATAGTTCGAGTGAGTACAATAATATTTGGTTGGTTGAACAATTGACCCTCGTTAAATGTTACGCATAGATGATTTGATGAACGTTTGGACCAACTTTCTTTTACGTACTATTATTCTCACTATTATCATCATCACTTTGGTGGAGAATTTATATTTTTCATAAAATAAATATTGTTACTGTTTTACAATTTTCCAATTATTAGTTATATTTTCTTCCCATTAAAACTCATTTATCTCAAAATTCAATGTTGTCTAGAGTTGATGGCCGTGAACGTTAAACATCTGAGACCACAGCACTCCTCACCGGTGGTCTCAGTTTTTCAAGTCCATATAGGCTTTCGGCTGAGAAAAATCTGGCCGCTAGGCCCAGACAGCATTGAATATATTGACTCCGGCCGTAAAAGCCTACATTCTCTCATCAGTTATCTGTTCAATTAACAATTTGAAATGATTTTTCAGTATGTATATTTAACACTCGGTATAAAAAATCTGCATTCGTTACGAGCATTCATCTCGTCAGCGTACATTATGAATACGATTTTCTAGTTTCTCATTTTGCATTTTCCACTATTTTCCTGATGGCCAGGAGAATAGTTCAAAAATAATTCAAATCATATTTAGAGTGTGTATCGCATATTATTTTTTCAAATGCCACAATTGAATTGTGTTGGATATGAGTATGTTTGTTACAACTAGAACAATTCAAGAGTTTTTGTTTCTACGAACACGGAAATACAAAAGTTGAAAATAATAGCCCAGCTACATCGCCAGTGACGAGCAGTGTATGCTAATTTCTCCAAATGAATGTATCTGAAATGAAATACACAACTGTTTTTCAGTCAATTCCTGCGAAGAAATCGATAGAATTCCGTTTTTGTTGGGTATAAGAGCTAAGCGATTATGGGCCACAATCTAGAAAACGAAAAAAATCAGATATTGATACGGCAATATCTTGAAAACTGTCCATTTTTGTAGTCTGTAGCAATAGACACTTGATCAGTGCATCGAAATCCACATCATATCAAATATTCAGACATTTTCACTGTTCCGTTTGCCTTAACGGTTCGATTAGCGATTAGAAATGATTATTGGGTATGTATTCCCTTGTTTCTATTGTATAAACAAACTGCATTCGATTCGAGTATTTATGTCGTCAACCTACATTATGAACGATATTCTATATGCTCATTATTTCTTTGACGACTAGGAAACAATTTTTTAAAAAAAGTATCTCATATTCAGTTCCTATAGTGTGTATAATAATAATAATAATAATAATAATAATAATAATAATAATAATAATAATAATAATAATAATAATAATAATAATAATAATAATAATAATAATAATAATAATAATAATAATAATAATAAAGGCTTTTATTGACAAGACATATTTTTTTTTACAAGATTTCTAGATATAGAATTGTGTCTCGTCAAATGGCAGAGTTCAAACTACTTGTTGACATAAGTGTTTGCTCTTCCACTCAACCGTGTATCGAATATTATTTTTCTAGTGCCCCTATCGAAAGGTGTTGAATATATGTGACTCTGTGATACCTTGAGCAATTCAGAAGTTTTTGTTTCTACAAAAACTGGACTATAGAAATTGAAAATAATAGTCCATACACATCGTCAGTGACGAGCAGTGTATAATAATTTCTTCAAATGGCAATATCTGAAACGAAGAAAGAATTATTTTTTAATCAATTCCTGCAGTGAAATCATTGAAACTCGGTTTATCCTAAGTATGAGTGTGAACTGATTGTGTCAAAATCCAAAAAATGCATAAAAAATTACATTGATAGAGCCATATCTCGAAAACTGTCCATTTTTGGAGTTATGGGCAATGGACACTTTTGATCAGTGCATCCAGATCTACACCATACCAAAAATTCGGACAAATTCACGGAAAGCCATTTTCAATAAGAAACGTGCGTGGTCCTTTATAGCTTCAGCCAGAATCACGAGAGCGGAGTCCGGTAGGTGCGAAAAAATTTTGGTAGATAGGTCATCGTATCCAGATGCATTCTTATTTTTTATTTCATGAAAAGTTCGCTTAATCTCTCCAATGTCTGTTGGCATGAAGAAAAAAGATTCAAAAACAGATTTTTTTTCTAGATAACTCATGGGGTCTGTGGTGGGGTGGATTACTTTGGAGATATTTTCTGCTATTGAGCAATAGTATTCATTAATATCGTCACAATCGAGATTTGTTTTCACAGGAACAGAAAATTATTTACCCCTCAGCTCATTGATAATTGCCCAACTCTCTTTTTGCTTATTACCGGAATTTTCTATTCTTTCCCTATAATACAAATGCTTTGCCGCTTTTAGAGTTCCTCTATAAATTTTTCGGTACTTGTTATAAAATGAAATTAATGTTTCATTTTCCATAGCATATTTTCTAATGTAATGTAAGGTTCTCATATTTTTTGCGGACACTCTCAAACCATTGGTTATCCATGGTTTTCCCGTTTTACTTTTGATGTACTTTAGAGGAAAAGCAATGATGAAAATATCCGACAGCATCGAATGAAATTTACTTAAGGGGTCATTGCATTTCAATGATTCATTCCAGTTATTTGCAGTACAAAGTTGTTGGAATTTAATGAAATTTGTTTTGCTGTATATTCTTCCTATATGTCTTGTTCTACCAGAAGTTCTCGAATTGTTTGGAACATAACACAAAACAGCTTCGTGGTCTGACAGACCCGAATATATGACTTCACATTCAGTATCATCGATGTTGGAGCACACATAGTCAATAATTGAACTGGACATTTTAGAGTATCGCGTTGCGGAATTGACTCTCATTATTAGATTAGAGCTATTCAATAAGTTCTCTAACGAAATTGTGGATTTTGAAGTTTTATCACTGAAATCCACATTAAAATCACCAGTGAGTATTACAGAGGCGTTGTGAGGAATATTTGCTAATAATATTTCTAACCTTTCCAAAAATAGTTTCTCACTGAATAATGGAGATCGGTACACACAGAAAATGAACAAGGAGATATTTTTACAATATATGCCCGAAAACTCAAACTCCTTCTCAATCAACATATAATCATAACTTTTCAATTCAGTAAAATTAAACTTATCAATAAATTTTCTATGAAGGAGAGTCAAGGTTCCCCCATTGTTATCTTCGGCCAGAAATACAAAATAAAAATTTCAAAGTTGGAGTATATCCAAGTGTGGAGCTCAGTTAAGCTCCGCCCACCAGTGTCTTTGCTTCGGCATTGGCCGGAGCAAATGTACACATTTTGTATTTAAGAAGCCCGTTTTGGCTGGAATAACCAGTCATCCGGGAGCCACTGAAGTGCTCAGTTGTTGTTTTGAGAGTACTTCTCAAGTGTGGTAGCCCGGGTGGCTCACACAATTACCTATAGTTGGTAAAAGTATTTCTGGCCTTGGACTTGAGGAATCTACAAGCCTGGTATAGTGTATGGAACCTCGTTGGGAACGCCAACACTATACAAAAGAATTCGTAACAACGTAACAACTCCTACGATGCTGTTCCTGACTGCCTTAATCCAAAGAAGAGTTCCGGAGTTGCTGGACAACTGCGACGAAGCTGTACTTGTGGTGTAGAGCTAGCCGGATGAGGCGAAACATCCAAATTCCGATGCCCAAGTACACGCATTTTGTTGTCATGGCGCCCAACGTGGGGCTCAGCATTTGTAGATACATTTGTGTTGCACTCCAGTGGGAGGCAGGGCCCCGAAAAACTCCAGTAACCCGGACTTGTACTTATCGGAAAGTTTTCTTGGATGCACTTTCGAGACGATTCTGAAGCGAGTTATGCCAGTGGAACTGAGTACCCATATCCTTCGTGGGTTGGAATGGTATCGTACTATTCCCGCAACCAACCAGTTGTTCCCATGCCAGGAGGCTGGGGTAATTCGACACAGTGGAAGCTGCCTCGCCAACGGTTGGTTGTCCTTAGCCAGTGGGCAAGGGCGAAGAGGTATGAGGTATCTCTTTAGAAGCTGGGTAACGAGCGTATGTGGAAATATGTAACATTCCAGTTACATAAAAGTCTCGTAAAGGAGTATCCTGGAATCCCTACGATAAGTTGGAAGCAAGAAGACCTGCAAGATAGACAGCCAGGAGCAGTAATAATTTTATTTCTTTCAGGTACTTGTAGAAACCAATAAAGGCCCAAGGCCCATGTATGAAAAAAATAATAGGTCCTTTTCAGGACAACCCAACGAGGTTCCATCAATATACCAAGCGATTCCTTGAAGGGGGGACGTGTTATCTTCGGCCAGAAATACAAAATAAAAATTTCAAAGTTGGAGTATATCCAAGTGTGGAGCTCAGTTAAGCTCCGCCCACCAGTGTCTTTGCTTCGGCATTGGCCGGAGCAAATGTACACATTTTGTATTTAAGAAGCCCGTTTTGGCTGGAATAACCAGTCATCCGGGAGCCACTGAAGTGCTCAGTTGTTGTTTTGAGAGTACTTCTCAAGTGTGGTAGCCCGGGTGGCTCACACAATTACCTATAGTTGGTAAAAGTATTTCTGGCCTTGGACTTGAGGAATCTACAAGCCTGGTATAGTGTATGGAACCTCGTTGGGAACGCCAACACTATACAAAAGAATTCGTAACAACGTAACAACTCCTACGATGCTGTTCCTGACTGCCTTAATCCAAAGAAGAGTTCCGGAGTTGCTGGACAACTGCGACGAAGCTGTACTTGTGGTGTAGAGCTAGCCGGATGAGGCGAAACATCCAAATTCCGATGCCCAAGTACACGCATTTTGTTGTCACCATGTTTGGAGTTCATCCTAGAGTATTTTGAAATCAAAATGTAGTTTGGTACACAAATGTATTCATCTATTTCTAACCAGTGCTCTGTTAACAATACTATATTGGGAAAATTTTGGCTTTCTAAAAATACGAACAGTTCATCTGTCTTGTTTCTTGCTGACTGAATGTTCAGTAGAATTAAGGACATACCTTTTTTACTGTACCGACTTTTAAAAAAAACTGCTGATCTACTTCAACTCCAGTGTTTGATTTCGAGAGTACCTCTATATGAAGGCTCATATTAGAGGGTTTCTCTTTCTGTTCCTCTGTATTTATATCACTCAATTCGATCGTTTGTATCGATTTCAAAACCACGTTATTACACTTTGGAGAATGGAAAATATTTCTAAATTTACTGCAGATTTCAAATTTACTCCCCTGTCGTTTATTATCAACGAGAAAAGTAATAGAATGATTTCTGGTATTACGTGAAAATCTTTTTAGAGAAATCTCTATCTTTTTAATTATAACATGATCCATTTGAGTGTCACACTGCGAGGTAATTATTGGGTTCGTGGTTTTACTTATATGTAGGACATTTCTTAATGCTAAATTTAGGTTTTTGTAGTTGCTTATATTTTTGGTATTGAACATCAAAATTACATAATCATCTTGACCATAACTCAAGCTTTTTTCAAAGATACTGCTTGTCAACAATGATAATTCCATTTTTGGTTTGACGATTTCATTGATGATGTAGTTTTGCCTGATAATAAATTTCTCTAATACTGCAGAAAAATTTATTGCGTATTGATCGCCTAGAATTAGAATTTTAGAGGCCGGTATTTCTTCTTTACTCGTAAATTTCTGATTTGTAACTAGCAATGAATTTTCCGTAGCTTCAGGTATTACTAGATTACTTTCACTTTCCTGTCGGTTTGAATGTTTGACCTCTTCTTGCCTATAATCAGTGCAAGGGTAGGTCAACACAGACAGCACTGAAGCCATCTGTTCCTCGTCCAAATCATTACACACTCCGTTGCTTCTTTCAATGCACAATTCTGATGGTTGGTCACAGAGGGCACTTACAATTGCGTCCTCTGATACTTTGAGGAACATTGCACAAGTAGGTATTTGTTAGATTTAATTCAATACCCTTCGTGGTCTTATCCATGGGAGTAGTTGTTTTCTGAAAGGTACTTGCCATGACAAACCTACGTAGTAGGTGTATACAGGGCAATTCAAATTCGACCCCCACCATTGCGATCTTCCAAACTACAGGAGATACGTCGAAGCTTAAATTGGGGCAAAGTTGCGTATTCTGGTGCTTAACAAAATACTGTTTTGAAAGAAAATTCCGAGTATTTCCGGAAATATCGGGAAAAAACTGAAAATCAGAATTTTCTTTTTTATTTTTTTCCATCGTTATTTGACAACATAGCTCAAAACCAAAAGTACATTTTCATCGATACTTTTTTTTAGCTACACGTTTTCATGTTCAGATTTACTATCCGACGTTTCGTCTTCTGGCATTCATCATCAATTTTTTGTTCTGTTATGGGCGCCATATTGTTTTTTACAAAGAAAAATTGTGATTCTCATTCTGATTTCATTGATGTATAATTTGTTATGATTTACACTTCTGAAACTACAGATATTAAAAAAAACAACTTCATCTGAGATGGTCATGACTCCATCGAAAAATTTTGTTTAATAAACACTAGTTGTCAGAACTCATTAAACATCATAAGTTTGCACAAATACTTCAGTCGAAATGTCCTCATTCTCAAATGAAGAAAAACGAGATATGTTGAAACTTTATTATAAATTTGATTGGAATAGTACGAAAACAGCACAAATTTATTTTGAATTATATCCGTTATTATTCTTAACCGTGGGTTTTGAGTTTCTCCTATCTTTGAGATAACTAAATTCGAAATCCTTCTCTGTTCGACCGCGACCACGACTTGATGGAGTTGTGTTGACTTGGGGATGAAAACAGTAATTTGTCTCTAGCATGGACGTATAATATCGTATAAATACAGATGGACTCAGCATTGCCATACCTACGACACGGAGTGATTTGAAGTCGCTCTGTTTTTAGGGTCGCAGGCTGCGGGGAAGAGAGAAGGTAGCGATAGACTGTGACCTTCCCACAACAGATAGGAGCGCACGCATTTGCTGAAAATAGGGTACAATCACAAGAAAAAAATGCTATATTTGAAATAATGATGAAAATATCAAGGAAAGTGTTGGAATATACATCCGATGGGACTTCGTGAGATAGAAAAACTCTTTTGACATACCTGATGTCATAAAAAACTTCATTTACTCTGATAGTATCGATCCTTAGAAAATTAGGTTCACAAATTTTTCAAAAAAAAAGACTTTTAAGACTTTCGTTTTCAATTAATGAAAAGCTGGAGACAGTCGACTGAAAGAAAAATAATAAAAATGCATTTAATAAAAAATGGTAATTTATATATTCAATAAATACATGTTCTTATACATAATAAAATAAATGAATATTATGAAGAATAAATATTCCAAAGAAATTTTCAGTGCAAATTATTCAAATTCAGAAATACGAAATTTTAATGTATTTACGACAATATGCAAACAAAATTCACAATACAGATAATCAAACTAACATTTTTTACTAGAAGAAATAAAAAATGAAGTACGTACAGAGTTTCACAAAAACAACAATAAAATGAAAATGAAGAATTTGTTTTCTATTCTGAAATGATTTGCTAATTTCTTGAGTTCCTTCCTCGAGCATTGATAACCGCCTGTCATACTCAATATCAGAGTCCTTATTCAATTAGGTTTCCCAAATTCACTAAACTGTCCCTCAGCTCATTCAAAGTAACTTTGGGCTGCTGCAGGGCTCTAATTCATCTCCCAGGAATATCATATATATGTTCGATGGTGTTCGTATCAGGACTTCTCGCGGGCAAGATCGCCCGGAAATACTGGCGGGTAAAATCAAGCCGTGATCTGCAATGTTCTGCAGTCAATGAATGCCTTGTTGCTGCCCTGCATGGCATCAAGTTGTGTTCCCTTAAACTTTGCTTGAAGATATCTTTACCAGATTAGATTAGCTTAGATTCATTTTTGGCTTCCGCGCTAAACGCCTTTACAGTGCGACCATTTCAAACATTTTTTGTGTGCCCTTCGAAATTGTCTTGCAGTGACAAAGTACGTGTACTGATGTAAAGCAGCATATGAAAATTCTCATCATTATTATTATTATCACATTGATATTATGGAATTCTTTTATTGTCCAGTTCTTGATGTGTCTGCTGAATTTAAGATTATTTTGTGAAGTGGGTGGAAATTGAGTTTACAATTTCTCATTATTATTATTATCAGTAAAAAATTAATATAATAAAATTCTTATATTATCGTCGGTCCTTAATGAGTATGCCAAATTTTATAATTTTCGGGTGATTAGAAGTGGGTGGATATTGAATAAAAAATTCTCGTCATTATCATTATTATCATTATCATCAAACTTTTATAATTAAGTCCTTGTATTGCAATCGGTTTATCTTTGGCCAATTTCAGATCATACGGACGATTGAAATCAAATTCGAAAATTCTCATCATTATTATTATTATTAGGTGCGTTATTATCATAAAATTCTTGTATTGTCGTTGGTTCTGGAAATTTTCGAAAAGTTTTAGATAATTCGGAGGATTAAAAAAGGGAGAAAGTTGAATTTGAAATTCCAATTATTATTATTATCATTATTTTTATTACATTAATAGTAGGAAATTCTTCTTGTCGTCGGTCCTTGATATGTGGCCAAATTTTAGATTATGATAATTGGAAGTGGGTGAAAATAGTATTTAAAAATTCACATCATTATCATTATTATTAGTAGAATCGAGTTTCTTCAGGAAAATCGCCTGTATGGCGGATCTTGAAAACTAAAACCTTATCTGAATACAAATTTTGATCCAAATCGTTGAAGCTGTTTCCGAGATAGCCAAAATATAGCTATTTATGATACAAGTTCGTAAAGTGGGACTTTTTTGTATGAGCGTGAAGTTTGTTGAATGAGGCCAAGCCGAGTTCAACAAACACGCGAGTACAGAAAAGCCCTTTACGAAAGTGTTTCATACAAAGTTTTTTCTTCGACAGTTATTATATTGCCAAATTGTAACAATTACATCATTAATTTGAATGTTTAATAATATGAATTGTCGTCGTATCATAATATAATGACTTCCGAGTTATATTCGACGCAAAATTAAAAAATGCATAAATGTATGAACAGTGTGTAAAATATTACTTTACGCACAGTTGATGATTTTACGCACAGGTGATTTTTTTACGCACTTGTGCGAAAAAGCATTACTTTACGCACTGTCAGAAGTGCGTAAAAACTTAGTTTACGCACTGTCGTAGAAAAAATACTTATATCAATATACAAGAATTGCTTTTAAAAATATTAGATAGATTTGATACTACTACCAACTAATACTAAGTACTCACTTTTTCTTTCGAAAAATCACGGGATTCAGTCCTGTTTTTCATACCAGAAAATATGAAATTGACCTAAATAATATTATCTGTCAGATCGTCAGTATTTCAAAGCCAAACAACCTGAAGTGGATGAAAACTGAGTTGCGAAATTTGAGTTAACAATTTTTACTATTCTCAATTTGTCCTCACCTCTTCAGTGGGGAACTTGAGTTATAATAATAATAATAATAATAACATGCCTTTATTCATCACATACAACGGTTAACAATTGCAAGGGTTAACAAGTATGATGAATGGGCGGGGTTCAGCTATTAAAGCTGATTTCTTCAGAATCTGTGGGCTGTTTCAGTGGAACCAGTTGACGATTTTTCCTTGCTGAAATCGTTCAATCTGAAAATATGTAAAATATTGTTTTTTTTTATACAAATCTCTGTTATTATTTGAAATAACTCATTGAAAATAACAATTCTGATGGCTGATAATAATTACCTGAAGTTGTAGCAGCTGAATTTCTTAGGATATATCATTCATCATATAATAAAGGAATAAGAACCCTTTTCTTAAAAAATATTCTTCCACTTGGGTTAATCTCGAATGCTGCGTCTTTGAAATAGATGAAACAAATCCTAACAGACTTTGGAACACATTCAGTTGAACATTTCATCCCCAACTCTTTCAACCAAGCCGCTCTTACTGTGACATCAGCTGGAAACCTAAAGATAAATCAATATTTTAATAGACATTTCTTGGAATTTTTGGCAACCTTTTGGTTTTAATGAATCATCCAAAAAACTAATGAAGTTAAATGTTTCGTGAGGTATCTATTTCATTATCTCCACATGTAAAGGTTTGAATTCACGTATAACTTTCATTTTATTCGGCGAAAACAGATTGATACCCACTGTAACGCCTACGGTACTTACGAATAGAATCTGATATTCGGGTTCGAACACATGGATTGTTTGCAAACCCTACAAGATTGCACCATTATGATTCTCTTACTATTGTACTGCCACTATATATCACGAATGAGTTCAAAAACCACTTCAGCAATAATCCCACAAAAAATCAATGACAGAACATGACAGCACTGTCAGAAGTTTACTTTGTGGAAAACATAAACATTGATATTTGACAGCGTTGACAAACATCCAGATACAATAATTTCTTCACAACCATTCGAAGACGCAAGTAATGATTTTTTTCGATAGTTTGGATTTTTAAACTTGTAAGTAATACAGGTTTGAGTTGCGTGATAATGTCACCATCACCATTCTTCATTCTTCGATTGTAATCGAATGGAATACGTATAGTGACACAATTTTGTCTATAATAAAGACTCATTACCTACGTGATATGACAACGCCTAACTCAATATCACGACTACAGATTGTGGCCATACACGACTTCAAACCAGGATGTAAACAGCTTGGTCCAGTACAATACTTTATAGGTCCATGGTTTTTAGCCATTCCTTGTTTCTTGCGATTAAAACGTCATACGTACGGGAAATCCTTGAGCTATCGGGTTTTGTATTTCGATTTGAATAATGTTAACGCATTTCTATTATTTTCATTGATCGATAACAGGTAATTCTGATGCTGAATATTGGAACTGGTGTTCGAGACTCCTGCATTCACATTTACTCACTTCTGCTCTTACATCTCCTCATAATGTTGACAAGATGACGACGAGTGATGGGAAAACCCTGAGAGAGAAAGAAAACTTTCATTTTTGTAAACTGGAGACCTCCTTCAATTCAATTAAAAGTACTGTATCTAATCAGGGTATACAGACCATTCGTTTGATACACCGCATGATGGGATTCAAATTCAAACTCTATTTGGAGCAACATGTTGGCCGGTCACTTATTATTATCATCAGTACTGTTAGTATATCCTGCAAACATTTTTTATTCCATACAATTTGTATACATACAAATGAATTTGATGAAGGAAATATAAACAGGCAAAATTTTTGGACCCTGGTGCGGGTTCCGTTGCATAACCGTTATGCATCAAGATTACTCATACAATTTATGTCGTATTGAGTTAAAAGGCAGCAAAAGGCAAACAATGAATAGCACATTTTTAAGAGGATTCAATATTAAATAAAAGCGGTATCTGGTGGAGCTCCATATGAAAAGTTCCAAAATATATGCGAGACATGCAAAAATTTCAACATTTCTTACATCTAATTTAAAAATGTAATATTCACCTACCTAATTCATTTATTTTATACATTCAAATTGTAGAATTATTGCAACTTACCTAAGGTTTAACCGTCCATATTTGGTCTAATAGAATTATCACTAAGTAACAACCAATTATCTATTCAAAACTTGAGTAAATTAATGAACCTAAGTTGACAGCTCATCAAAATATTTTGATTCAGTGACAATCATAGCCTACTGGCACGTCAATAAAAAGTTCGGTGGGGTAAATACAACGAGTTCTTATAGTATAGAGGGAGAAGTAAACAAACCAAAGTGGCACCAAAATAATGCAAATTTTGCCAGCAATTGGCTGAGACATTCGGTTTGTTTCGCTTGCAACCGAAAGAGCCCCTCATTAGTGTTCGTGTTTTAACAGTGGCGGTTCGTTCGTTACGCTGTTCTCAAAAAAATATATATGCGGGAAGCATGGAGTGAGTTAAAAACGGTTGAAAGTTAGCAGACACATTTTAAAGGTACTGTAGTGAGGTGAATTTTTGTATTTATGAAATTTGTATTCTGCTATTGTGATAAAATTCTAGTATTCTCAAAACAAATTTTTGGATTATCACCCCTATACAAGTAACCGCCGCTGACGCTGTCATAAGCTAGTGGGCTTGTGTTCCCGATTTGCGTAGGAAAACTGTCAATTGATTTTTTTACTATGGAGCCACACAAAGCTTTCACGTTTAAAATAGGAATGCTTGATCTAGTATATATAAAATCGATGGGTAAATAGGGGTATCATCAGATCCGGACAGTTTACTATGTGTTTTATACAAAAAAGTCCTAATAAACTGATTTTAGTTTTTTGAATTTTTGCTGTTTTTGCGGTTTTGGGTATCTTGCACCACTGTGCGACGGTGGCAAAGATATTGCCAAAATTTAAGGGAACTAATTTGGTTGAAAAAAATATAGAAGTGTTCACTTCAAGCCTGTTGGAAATGAAGAAATTAATGTAAATAGTGTCATAATAAATTAAACTAAGATTCTTGTATAAAACCGTAAAAAAATATTTATTACAAGGTGGTTTCGAATTGCGTCATCTTCAGTGCTCACCTGAAAGTAAATACTCTGAAGAAAATTGAAAACATTTGAGGTGAAATTTGAGGTTATGAAATTTAGAAAATTGACAATGAGTACTCACTAGTCAGGCAACAGGAAGTATGGCAATTTGTAAAAACATTGTTTTAGAATCAAATATTTGGAGAAAAGTACTGCCCCCTACGACCATTGAATTGTATCTGTTATATTGGCAGGCAAAACCATGAGTAGTTCTTGTAGTTGTTTTCTGTTGGAGACTTGCCCACAATTATATCTATTGTATAGTTTGAATGCAGAAGACTGGATTGCTCAATCCATTTTATTTTTAGTTTAATGAGCTTCTGCCAAGTAGTGTCTTCAAATATTTTCTTCTGAAATTATTTGGCTTCAGACGAAGTAAACACCATAGTCGGAGTGATCTTAGAATCTTAGGGTCAAGATGTTTTTTATTGCTTTGAGTGAGCTGCCCTGCGCTGATGACTGGCAAAAACCATGAAACCGGTCCGTGTTCCCCCATATGGGTTAAGACATGTTTTGGCGTTGAGATTGGGAGATCATTGCTAAGTTGTCTTTGTAGAATACTTTGCCACGAATCTAACAAATATAATTCATTGGTCGTAGGGGGCAGTAGTTGTTTTCTGTTGGAGACTTGCCGAAGATTATACCTATTGTATAGGTTGAATGCAGAAGGCTGGATTGCCTAATATATTTTATAATTAGTAAAACATTGTTTGTTTAAATACATAAACTAATTAAGCCTAAGACTAAGCCTAAGACTAACGAAAAGACGTGTTAGAGCTTGAGGCCATGTGTGTATGTCAAATGAATGGAAGACAACTTGTGACAGAGTGTGTCAAGTTAAGCGTAATGGAGAAAATAATGGTACCAACTTGAAGAGTGATCGAATGAATCCAAAGAATATTGAATTATGTCCAACATAAATTTTTCTAATTAAAATTAGTGATCCTTTGATGAAGGGAAAACAAATCTCTGTACTAGTTTACTCAGGTATTCAGGCAATGATCATTGTTGGAAAGTTCTGTGGAAATCTCCAGTTCTTCAAACAAATCAAATCTGAGAAAATTTTTCTGGTCTATTTTATGTAGAATTTAAAAAAATTATTTAAAGTCGTGATTGTACATTTCACATGGACATCAAATGCAGATTTGTCTGGTCTCTTCAAGTGTTCGTTAATTCGGGTAATAAGGGTCACAAGTTCTACTAATGTAGGAGGCAGAGCAATCAGAACACACCACACCACAGAGAACTATTTTTTTGAGTTTCCTCCAAATCAGAGGTCAAGTCACGTCAGAAGGAGTTTCAACGGATTGTTTGGTTGTCATACTTGCAGAAACGAACCGTCATTGGAGTTTTTCAGTATTAACAATTTTTTTCCCATATGTAGCCAACTTTATGGCGAACACTGTATGTATCGGGTGTCAACTTATTCTTTAGACAAGCCATGGTTCCTAGAGTTCCAATGGTATGATTTCAAACTTAGATTCCAAAATTGGAGAAATTTTCAATATTTATACTCAACTTGGGAATTCCAAATGGAACGTATATTTTTACTTTTTTTGATTCTAGGGACGATTCTGAGTACGATCAAGTAGTTTTGAGAAAAGAGATGTACACACTTGATTTTTCAGAAAATCAATTTTGCATATACCGGGTGATTCTCCAAGGTGGCTCACCCCTATAACTTTTTTATTATTGAAGATAGAAAAACGAAATTTGGGGGTTGTGTATTATAGTTCAATTTACATTTTTTGACATATTAACTTGCTTTATCGTACTTCCGGTTCGACCGGAAATGAGCATAACTTTCGATTTTTAAATGGGACATCCTATATATTTTTACTTATTTCGATCGAGAATGACATTCTAAATCCAACAACACCTCACTTGTCAATATTTGACAAATGAAGTAATTTTTATTTCAATTTTCATTTTTTGATCTAGAATGCCATGGATCGTGTAAATCGCTTCATTCTTGATCAAGTAACATGGGAAAAATACGACTTTGAGGCTTTTGACTTCACAGTCGTTGAAAGAATTATTCAAAAGTCTCAAATATGAATTTTTCCAGTTAACGTGAATTTTTCAAATGGAAAGGGGGTGGCTCGTCGGCTTTTTGTGAAAGATCATTTTCTTACGAATAATTTGATACCACACACTTTCACTTTATTTTCACTATTTCTGTGAGCGATTGCAAGAAGCGACCATACCCAATTACAAATAATACGTATTCGGTATGCACTGAGTCATGTTATTCTAGTTATTCGTGACAAACAATTGAAGCTGTTGCTAGGACTATACCTAAACAAATAGGCCAATGAATATGCTGTCACTTTCAAAAATTCTTTTGTTGCATAGTTCATAATTTGATATGGAAAATTATACTAGAAACGAGAAAATTGACATGTTGCTAATTTACGGAGAAGCAAAAAAGAATGCATCTGATGCAGCTCGAATTTTTGAGACTTTTGAATAATTCTTACAGCGACTGTGAATTCAAAAGCCTCAAAGTCGTACTTTTCCCATGTTACTTGATCAAGAATGAGGCGATTCACACGATCCATGGCATTCTAGATCGAAAAATAAAAATTGAAATAAAAATTACTTCATTTGTCAAATATTGACAAGTGAGGTGTTGTTGGATTTAGAATGTCATTCTCGATCGAAATAAGTAAAAATATATAGGATGTCCCATTTAAAAATCGAAAGTTATGCTCATTTCCGGTCGAACCGGAAGTACGATAAAGCAAGTTAATATGTCAAAAAATGTAAATTGAACTATAATACACAACCCCCAAATTTCGTTTTTCTATCTTCAATAATAAAAAAGTTATAGGGGTGAGCCACCTTGGAGAATCACCCGGTAGAGTGCGAAGGACGTACTTCAACCAATGTGATGGTCATGAACGATGGGTAAAAAATTTTGTTTGCAGTTTTTTCTTTCTTACCGCCTTGTTGAGTACTGATGGTGGTTTGGAATTTCTCATATCACTAATTGTAGAAAAAGTTAATTTTTTAAATGACATTTCAAACAGGCATTTCTTAGATTCTAATTTTCACGACGAATCCATTGATGGTTTCGAATCGAAAGATCTTCCCTAGATTAAAAAAGTAAAAATATACATGGTTTTCCATTTGAAATTTCCAAGTTGGGGTCGTTTATGGTAAAACTGGAAGTGATGGAGGAGTATGGAATATTGGAATATTTTCCAGTTCTTGAATTCAATATCCCTGCAAAGTTTAAATCGCTAAGCCTTGGAACTGTGGACTCTCTAGTAGAATCTTTGACACCTGGGAAATGTCTCTTATCCATTTTTGTCGTATTTCATTTCCAGGAGCTGTGAGATTGAATGCTTTAGCAGGGTTAGCAACAGAATCTGAAATAATTGATGTCATCAAACACTGGCTGGTTCGCAGTAAAGAACGTTTAGAAAGAGGTAATTTCTCACCACATTACATAATATATTATTTTGTTTGTTCCCAAGTTATTCGGAATGGGAATGGGATATTACTCAATTCAATTGCCGTTATCAAAATTAATTTCATTTCAACCAGACTATTTAGATAGCAGAATCCTGAATTTTCTCTTGAAATAGGGAGCTAAATAGATCCTCTAACATGATTGAAAGTATGTTCTCAAACTAGTGAGATTGATTGCAATAGAAGTGTATTGGCAAATGGAAGACTATTATCCTCAATTTTACTTCGTTAACCAAGTTAAGCCGTCAGCCCGTGGCCAAAATATGTAATGATTTTATGGTTTTGGTAGTAATAAATACACCTAATGATCAATGAAGTAAAATTAGGGCTATCCCGTGGAACTTAATAATAATAATAATACTTTATTTTCTTAAAGACATACATAAACGCATATAGATTCAACAATGCCCTATTTCTCAACACATTTGAGGGCATATGGTGACTCTTCGGACCCTCGCGACTCGTGTGCCGATCGGTTTCCGTTTGATTTTTATTCGATGAAATATCGTTTGGTATGCTTGGCATATGCTAAACTGTCATTAAAATACGTGATTTCTTTAAGCAATCAACAATCAACTAGTTTCTGACAAATTCTATACGTGTTTAAGAAAATAAAGTATTATTATTAAGTTCCACGGGATAGCAGCGCTAATTCTACTTGTTCATTGATTATTATTTTTATAACTACTAAAACCCTAAAGGGCATTCGTTATAAAATCATTACACATTTTGGCAGCGGGCTGACGGCCTAAGTTTATGTATGACATACATTTTCTCATGTTGACAGTTTCTTTTCGGGAAAGTTTCATTATTTCAATATAAAATTTTATGTTGGAAGGATATATCATCATCGTAAGTATTTTTCGCGGGGGTGGCGGAAATTTGAAAACAAAATTATCGAAAAAGATTTGATACAAGTGTTTTGATCGAAAGTATATTTGATAGAATTAAAATTTGATCGATTTTTTACGACAAGAAACACATTTGATAGAAACATAAATGATAGAAAATACAATTGATAGAAACACCATTTGGTAGAAAATACAAATGACAGAATCACTATTTAATAGAAATTCGTTTGATTTGACAGAAAATTTGATTTTATGACAGAAAATACATTTGAGACATACATGATAGAAAATACAGTTGAAAGAAACACTATTTGATAGACAATATTGGAAGGATATATCATCATAGTAATTTATTCAGGTAAGGAAATTGGAAGTATCTTTCACGGGGGTGGTGGAAATTTGAAAACAAAATGATCGAAAAACATTTGATAGAAGTGTTTTGATCGAGAGTATGTTTGATAGACATCTGATCGATTTCTTTTCACGGCAAGAAACACATTTGATAGAAACATAAATGATAGAAACACCATTTGGTAGAAAATACAATTGACAGAATCACTATTTAATAGAAATTCGTTTGATTTGACAGAAAATTTGATTTTATGACAGAAAATACATTTGAGACATAAATGATAGAAAATACAGTTGAAAGAAACACTATTTGATAGACAATACATTTGATAGATACGGCAATCGATCGAAATTGATAAAATCGTTATTTCCGTCAGCCGGCTGCACTCCTACGCGCAACCTTCAAAAATCCCAGAAAGACTTGTGTGAACTAGGGAAGACGTAGCCATTACCTGGCAACGTGTGATGCCTTGCACGAGACCGGTGACCAAGCGAACGCGCTTCCATCGCGACCACCATGGTCCATAAACAAAATGAATAACAAGTAATCTCTAATAATCCAACAAAACGCCGACATTACTATTAGAATCTAAATGTTAGAAGCAACAGCTTTTAAATATTGTAAAAAATAATAGTCGCTGTCTTCAAATTCTTCACGGAATCGTCTGACCTCTACAGCCAGTTTATTTTTATCCTCATAGAACTTGTTCGGTCTTTCTGTTACTTTAGCACCCCTACAAATTTGTTGTTGTTGGAGTAACCCTTCTATAAATTTTCAGATTTTCGTTTTTTTGCATGAAATTGCCCTTTCAAACTTTTGTTAGTTTTGTAACGATTTTCAAAGGTTTGTTGATAGTAGTTCCAAAGTTTGTGATCAAAACTAGGCCGCCTTCTGTCTCTTCTTTCAAATTTTCCTATCCATGTATCCTCAAAGTAGTTAACAAAACCCTTAGCTTCTTCATCAATGGCTTTTTTCTTGCAAATTACTTCAAATGCTCGGACATCGAATTCTAATGGGCTGTTACTGATAAACGTTTGATTTCTAGCTGAAATTCTGCATCGGACTCATATTGCTGTTTAAGCCCATGTATTTTAATTTGTAGATATTAATACTGTTCACTATGGAAGAATCATCCTTGAGTTTCAGCCACTGGAAAAAGTAATTTCGTCGGTGCATATTTTGAAAACGTAATATAAATTTTAATTGTGGTATATTCGTGTTAGGAATATTAGGAAATTCGGTAACACAAATTTGTAATTATGGCAAACCCAGAGCCTCCTTAAGATTTCTTTTAGAGAAATTGCTACATTTTTTGGATTTTTGGGAATACAATAAATTCGTAGTAGGCCATGAAATTTTTAATTCAATTAGGAATATATGGCACTGAACTAAAACTATTTATGCTTTATCCATAGAAAAAATTACTTTCTATCAAATATGGTTTCTATCATTTATGTTTCTATCAAATATGTTTTCTATCAAATGTATTTTCTATCAAAAAGAATTCGATTAAATGTATTTTCTATTGAAAGTTCATTCTATCTTTTGTTTTTGGATCAAAAATGTTTTTTCGATCATTTCGTTTTCGATCAAATTTCACACCTCTTGAAATTGATGAAAAGGAACTGACCACCACTGCTATTTCGTTGAATGTCTTCTATAGTTTTTTATAATACCTTTCTTGATATCAACAATTCAAGTTGAAATACCCTAAAAATCTAGTGTTTTATATGGAATTTCATTTCTTTTTTGCAGAAGCAAAATATGTAGCTGAGATACCTAGAAAGAAGAATCAATAATCTTTGCACTAGGTTATAGAATGTCTTTGGTTTCCATTTACATTGAATGACAAAAATACTTTGGAATACTGTATTTCCATTTGTTTTTATGTTTGATTTTATTAAAGAAGGTAGAGAGAATCGTTTGTTTTAATTTTTTTCAACGTTGAAACGAAATGTTTTTTCTGTTGAACTCAGACCTATATTTTGAGAAACTTGTAAGAAATATTTCGTTTTTTAACATACCGATAATTTTGACCTGTTACCACTCTGCTACGCTTCTTTATAAAAAAATGAAGTATAATATTAATAATTGAAAACCATCAGAAAGCAAATGAAAACATAGCAGTCACCGACTAACTCAATTCGGGTGCCATGGGTTCTTTCTAAAATGTATACCGCGCCCAAAACACAGACTGCTCCAGATCTCTAAGGAGATTTCTGAATGGAATTTATAATATTAAATAATACAAGCACTGGTGGTATGTAGTATGACGACTACCTTGTTTGAGTATTGGGGTTAGGGTTGGAATAAAATGCCAAACGCTCAGTTTACAAACCTCTAATAATCCATAAGATGGACACAGAAAAATCTTTCAAATAATGGAGTACCTTGTACGGTGTTGGTTCGATGCCTTCCAAGCTACCGTTGTGATCACAAAGGGCTGACAAGTGAGAAGGTGACCACCTGGAAAGTACTAGTTAATTGGGACTCAAAGTCCAATGTAGAGAACAACAAATATCTATAGATATAAATTATCAAAAATGATTAGGTTTGTAAACCACAAAATTGTACAAATTTACAAATATCCTCCACTTTGATAGTGGGCCAAAATAATCAATTATAATATGTAATTAAATATATCTCAAGTAAACCTTATTATATTATAATTACTTTAAATAATATGGAAAAACTAGTAACCAAAATGAATAAATCTGCACACTGATGGTGTGCAACAAATACCAATCAAAACCAATGATAATTATACTCAATTGTAGTGAAATATTTATAGTGAAATTTCTCCCTGGAGAACACTATTAAAAACAAACACAATGAAACCCTTGATATTGATAATAACACTTATAATAGGGTAAATAACTTCATGAAGTACCCTTGTAAAACAATGAATGATAAAATCCAATAGAAATCTGGATTAAATAATAAACGAAATCAAAAATTAATAAGTGAATCTAGGCCAAGAAGATGTTACGTAAATTTGGAAAATAATATACAAAATGTGCTCTATCCGTGTACTTCCCCACTGCTGTCCAAACCCAATACAATAAAATGAGTGTGAATAAATTTTGATGTAGAAAATAATTTATGCCAAGATAGGTTCCATAAATTTTGAATAATATATATGTTAAAAGTTGAACTGTAAGATGGCTATAGTTACACCAGTCAGTACTACTTCAGCGAAGTGGCTCAGGGTACCTGTGGTCTTGGTACAACTGGAAAGTCCAACACTTTCGCCCTCTCAGCAGCTACTAACAACGTACTGATCCCTTCGTCCTCTTGTCAACAACCTAGGGATGGGTAACTCGAAGACTCCAGTCTTTCGGTTCGTTCACCACTGTAGACTACTTCTGAACGGTCCCTCCTGTCCCTCCAAGACTTTCAGTGTCATGAGGTGGATGGAACAGCTTGTTATACCCGTAGAGAAGGTACAAATACGGGAAACTTGGTTCAACTGGAAGGTCCACCAACTTCACCTGCTCAGACTACCGATAGATGGTTCCTCTTGTCCCTCCAAGACTAGCAATGTCCTGAGGTGGATGGAATGGACTGTTAGATCTATAATACAGGCCCAGCCAAGAGCTTGGTACAAATTGAAGATTCAACACTTTAGTCTTCGTGGGTGGATTCTAACTAATCGTGGTATTACGGTTTACCAGGTGGAATGAAAGTATCACTCCAAAGGAAACAATGAAAGGCAGCAACAAAATTCTAATTACTTGGACTCGTGGCTTGCAAAATGGCGGTGTGTGACATTAACGATAAATCCCCATTACAGGTACTCTCGGTGATATATCCAATACCATAACGACTGTACAAGTCCACAAATATCACCGGAGATTATTAGTCATGTAAAATCAATAAAATCCACGATAATGTGATAAAATACTCAAAATTGATTACATGCGTCTGGTCACACAACTGCTTCAACAACGTAGCACACGGAAGATGAAGTTCGATCCCAAGGTTCTCTCCAAGAAGCCAAAACGACGCTATTTTCCAAAAAACTATTTCCTTTTCCAGATAGTCAAAAACATGAAAAGTATGTTCGTCTGTCTTAAATTCACAGAGACTGTCAAATGTGATCTGTTCGTGCAGAACTGATTTTCAACAAATATTATTGGCAACGAATATTTAACAACATAGTAGTGTAATGGTTAATAAAAGTCAGTAGATATAGTAGGGTCAAAATCAAATCAACTATAAGTCACCCTCCGTGCGAATAATGTTTTGCAACCAACAAACCAATGAATGACGTCACTGAAGCGCAAGAGAAATCAACTCAACTAAACGCCTGCTTCACGAACAACATGACTTGGATGCGAGCTCACTATCGCCATCTACATGTCGCATCCATTTTGATCCAATTATAATCCCATAAGGTTGACTAACTATCTTCTATATAAACAATGATTGAACTGAACTACTGACAGAAACAACTCGCTGAAATGTTCAATCAAACTACTGTCGGGAAATGATAACCTCACAAATCTCGTAGCAAATAATTACATTTTGAACGTTATTTCAAGATGAAAACACTATAAAGTGACGAGAAGATTTCACATAAACAATATTAAGATGAAAACCAATATGATGAAATGATTAGAATGGAAAATGCAGAACACATACACAATCGAAGGTACCAATAACAATAAACAGAAAGAGATTCAGTGGTCAAATTTATACCATACTATAGGCGAATGTTCATCAAAATAAAATGTAGATGCGATAGCAAGGTTTCAGGATCTTACACAATATAAGGTAAGAGAATATAAGGCAAACCGATGTTAAAATTTGATTTTGAACCGTAACAACTCACCTGGAAGGATATGTGGTATTATGGATCAACACAAATTTAGTGCATCGAATGAATATGAATGAATAGTGTGGTAAGGAACCAGCAGCGGATCTTCTTTATCACAAACAGCGCGAATGATGTGGATATCTACTAATATTCCATACAACACAAATTATGATTAGGAGAAATGAAATAGAAAAAAATGTTGGATAACTGCGGGAAAAGTGAAATCTACACACGAAAAAAACAGACTATACCAAGTAAAGCTAAAGAATCACCCAACAGAACATAACAAAAAACAATTTAGAAACTACAGTTTTTTTTTGAAAAAAAGGAAAAAGTGAGAATGTATTAATAAACTTTCTGAAAATCAAAAACAATAAACAAAAATAAAAGAAATGACAGATTCTACTGGACAAAGAACAAATGATCCTAATGAAATATCTGATGAGCTTTCTAAACATTTTACTGTTATTGGTGAAAAACATGGCAAAAATGGAAGTAACAAATCGGAAACAAAACTTGTCAGACATAAAAATAATCCAAACAATTTTTTTTTATCGGATTCGTTCGAAGCAGTAGTTATGAAGATTACATTGAAAAATAACGAATCACCCGAAATTGACAATATAAAATCTGGAATTCTGAAAGACATCATGGATGAAATTGCACCTCCATTAGTTTGTAAACTGAATAAGATCATGAAGGCGGAAAATTTCCAGGCGTCTAAAAAATTGCTGTAATAAAACTTCTCTTCAAAAGCGGCGATGAACTCGATGTTATCAACCACCGCCCTATTTCATTGATATCGAGGAAGCGAAAGGTTTTCGAAGAAATTTCATAAAAGAGGTTGGTTTCATTTCTCGAAAGTTATAATATTTTGTCGAGTAGACACAACGGTTTTCGTAAGAGTAATTCAACGTCCGATGCAATTGCCCCACATTGATAGGGTTCATCTATCTGTGTATTCATTGATCTGACCAAAGCATTCGACACCGTTTTCCATTCAAAATTATTTTTATTGTTCTCAATAATTGGCATTCGAGGAGTTGCCCATAAACTACTTGAGAGTTATTTATGTAATAAAAAACAATGCGTCAATATCAATGGAACTATGAGCAGTTATCGAATGATAAAATATGGATTGCCTCAAGGTACTGTTTTGGGTCCAATTCCTTTCAATTTATATATTAAAGATATTTTCGAACAAGATACGTGTGGGGAAATATACGAGGGCTGACAATAAAGTAAGGTCTCCAACGCTGCAACTTCGCCGGATCACGCGCTAGGCGAAATCTGGCAACACCGCCGTGTTCCTTGGTTCCCACACTACCACTTTGCTGCTGGGTGAGGCTTCCCCGACCGCTCAGTCTTGGCTGAGCAGCCGTCAACGATGGAGGTACCACTCGCGTCAGCGTCCAAGTGCGAATTGCGTTCTGTAATACGTTTATTGAGTGCGAAAAAGGTGACACCTATTGAAATCCATCGTCAACTAGTTGAAGTTTACGGGGAAAAGTGTATGGACATAAAAAACGTGCGTAAGTGGAGCCGCGAGTTCAATTCCGGGCGCACTAATGTTCACGACGAGGAGAGAAGTGGCCGACCGTCGGTCTCGGATGCGATTGTTCAAGCAGTGGAGGCAGAAATGCTCAAAAACCGCCGTGCGACAATTAGGGACTTGGAAGAGAAGCTTGGAGGAGTGTGTAGCAGCGAAACAATCCGTCATATCCTTGTGAACAAGTTGCAGTACCACAAAGTTTCTGCCCGATGGGTGCCGAAACAGCTGACCGAAGACCACATGAAGCGGCGCGTGGAATGTGCGACCAAAGTTGTGGCCCGTTTTGAAGAGGAAGGCGATGATTTTTTGGAAGGGTTTGTTACGGGGGATGAAACGTGGGCTCATCACTACACACCCGAAACAAAGGAGTCGTCCAAACAATGGCGCCATAGCGATTCTCCGAAACCCAAAAAGTTTAAGGCGACACTGTCAGCCGGCAAGGTGATGGCTACGGTGTTTTGGGATCGCCACGGGGTATTGTTGGTGGATTTCATGCCAAGGGGAACCACTATCAATGCAGCAAGGTACTGTGAGACCCTGGAAAAGCTTCGTCGTGCCATAAAAAACAAACGCCCGGGATTGCTGAGCAAAGGAGTGAAATTTCACCACGACAACGCGCGCCCGCACACAGCCAACGTTACCCTTGACCTGCTCAAGACATTTGGCTGGGAAATCATCGATCACCCTCCCTATAGTCCCGACGTGGCCCCCAGTGACTACCACATGTTCCCCGCCCTGAAAAAACATCTCGGAGGGAAGAAGTTTGATAGTGACGCGGAGGTTCAGAAAGAGGTCAACACCTGGCTGCGCGAGGCGGACGGAGAGTGGTATTCTGCCGGCATAGACAAGTTCATCGTGCAGATGCGCAAGGTGTTGGAAAAAAATGGCGATTATGTAGAAAAGTAGCCAAGACCTTGGCCTTTCCAACGGTGTATCGCTTTTTGTAAATAAATGTCATTTTGTATGAAAAAAAAAATTGGAGACCTTACTTTATTGTCAGCCCTCGTACAATTGAAGTTGATTTTCAAAATATTATTAATTTCTTCAACGCTGACAATTAATTATGAAAAAACAGAAATGTTAAACGATTTTGGGACCAAAACTTTTCAATGAGCTGCCGTTCGAACTCAAAACGATCAACTCATACGAAATGGATATTTACCATTTCCTTGAAAACACAGCCTTACAAGCAGAGCATATCATAGACTTGAATGAGGTTCTGATAATATAGTCTATAAGTAAAATTATTTTAATGTGATTTTAGTGCTAGAATTTTCCGTAACCTCATATAAAATTTGATATATTAAGTTTTTGTGTTGTCAAAAACTTTCATAATTACAACAATACCTTTCGTTTCATTTTAAATTGTGTGGTCTTTGGTTTTAATTAATCGTTTAGTGTCAATAATTTTTAGGTTTATATATATTCATATTTCAACATAATTGACAAAATATCAGCAAAATCTATCAAAATGATATAAATCAATACTGTTGACGTTTTAGTTCACGTGATAAATCCGGTGTTCATTAAAAATATTGCAGAATTGTGTGAGAAAAGTATAGCCAGCAGTTTAAAATTTCACATCGATCACCACCAACTCATCTTTTCTAAATAATTCGGTTCAAGACAGGATGTTCCTCTGAGGAGGCACTGCTTTATTTCAAGAATGAAATTCAGCAATACCTCAATAAAAATGAGAAAGTGTTAGGGATTATTTTGGATTTAACATAAGCTTTCGACAGCATTTCACACGATACACTTTTGGAAAAACGTGAAAAATACGGGATAACAGGCTTGCAGAAGGAGTTATTTAACGAAGAGAAATTCTGTTAAAACAAAAATAAATTTTAACGAACCAACAGAAATCAGATATGGTGTTCCCGAGGAACAGTCGTCGGTCCTAAATGAATTCTTCTCTGTATCAATGAAAAGTTAAATAAGGAGGTGGGCGGAATATCATTTCAAATGCTGACGATGCAGTTTTCCTATTGCATGGAACAAATTGGCAAGATATTACGGAAAAGCGGAAGCATAGATGTATACAAAGCGATATGTTGGATAGACTGCAGTCTCGTAACCCTAAATGAGTGTGAAACTAAATCATAGCATTTACCAAGAGTTCAAATACAACTCAATCTGAAATCAATTAAATTTCACGAAAGGTGTGATCTGATCAGCAGTGGCTGTAAAATCAAAAATCAGAACACTATAGAAATTAAATATCTGGAACCGTTCAGAATTTCTGAATAGCAAACCGAGCAAACTGATATTTGCATTTCATAAACTCAGGGATACTATTTCAGAATAACGTTGAAATTGGTCTGTAAATCCTCAGTAGAATCTTTTATATATGGGGAGCTGCATGTAATAATCAAATAAATTGTTTGGAAGTCACACATAAACGGATTTTGATAGTAATACTGAGGAAAAGGTGCAGATTCTCACCGAACAACTCGTCATATAGAGTTAAAGGCTGGATTTAACACTTTTATATATTTTCGATATTGCAATATTCATGTTCAAAAATAGAATGCAGCATCAATAAATTTCCCACAGTCACAGTACAGGACAAAGATGTCTCAAAAATTTAAATATTCCTTGTCCACCCTGTAGAGTTTTTTTTTATTCATTATTACGTGGAGAATGAATTTATCCATTACTGTAGGACTTACTGTATATGTACTCATACGGCAGCCGTACTTGCTCAAGTTATTCATATATAGAAGTAATATTTATGAATATAGGCTGAAACGAAGACATTTTGTGATAAATATTGCTTTAGGACTTCTCAGAGAATACATAGTCAGGAGGAAAGATGATTCCAAAGTTCCAAAAGAAACTAGCAAGAAAATACAGCAATCTACTGTAGATTTATCCGTTTCGATCCCTAATCAAGGAAGGACGATGAGAAGAGAGAGATATACTTTATTGTCATCAAGAAAAAAAAACATTCTTATGGACAAAGTGCTCACTTAAATCTAAAAATTATATCTATAGGTATATAACGTGGACATGACATGACATTGAAAGAACAACAAAACAAAACAGTAAACATATATGATTGTAAAGTTAGGAGTATAAAGAAAATTAGAGGAGTCAGAGGTTAAAATTTGTCAGAATAAAATTCTTCCAGACTATAGTAAGGTCGATCACTTAATATCACTTGCACAGCCTTTCTGAAATGGTCGGTGTTGCTAATATTCCTTATATGCTCTGGTAAATGATTGAACATCTTGCAACCATTGTAAATAAGTGAGTCCTTCACTAGGGTTGAATTTGGCCTTGGTAGGTTAATATTATTTTGTTTGCGTATAGAGTAATAGGAAGGAGTACTATTGAATTGGTTAAAGTGTTTTTTTATTAAGCATACTGTTTCATGGATGAAGATGGCGAAGACAGTGTGTATTTTATGGGATACAAACAATGGTTTACAGGGATCGCGTGTCTTTGCTGTAGATAAGTATCTAATTGCCCGTTTCTGCAAGATGAGTGTGTTTTGCAGGTGAGTTTTATTGCATACTCCCCAAAATGGGATTCCGTATCTTAGGTGGGACTCTATCAAGGCATAGTAAGTTGTTTTTCCTGTTGAGAGTCCTAGCTCTTTTGTAACACGTCTCACAGCATAACATCAAGAAGCTAATTTTTTGTTTAAGTTGCAAACATGTTGTTCAAATTTCAGTTTACTATCGATGAATATGCCCAAAAATTTGGTGTTATCACGGCTCTCGATATAACTATTATCCAATTTGATATTGTTTATTTCACACTTGAAAGAGATTAGGTTGGTTTTTGTTACGTTCAAGATCAGACGATTTGAATTACACCACTGTTTTAAAGTTTTTGTATCAGTAAGGATTTTTCCCTGCAGAGAGTTTGTGTTCTTGTCTTGCCATAAAATAGTTGTGTCGTCCGCAAAAACTGTGAACTTTCCTGATATGTTTATTCCAAGCAGATCATTAATATATAATAAAAATAGAGTGGGGCCCAATATGGATCCTTGTGGTACACCACAATTTACAGGTGCCGTAGCTGACAAGGTTGTTGTTTTCACTATTTGGTAACGATCGGTTAAATATGATTTCATCCAGTCGAAAACTACACCTCTGAATCCGTAGTGGTGAAGCTTAGCCAAAAGTATCTCATGATCAACGCAGTCAAATGCTTTTGAGAAATCGCAAAAGACTGCCGCAACAGCTTCACCACTATTAATATTTGTATATACTCCCTGTAGGAAAGAGAAGATGGCATCACTGGTATTTTTTCTCTCCTGAAAACCGTACTGATTTGGCGAGATTATGTTATATTTTAAAGAGTATTTTGTAATTCTATTTTTAACTAATTTTTCTATGATTTTAGCTAGAGTGGGTATGAGAGATATTGGTCGGAAGTTTGCCGGCTCATCCTGGTTTCCCCCTTTGTGTATAGGTATAACAATGGACGTTTTCAGGAAATCAGGAAAAATTCCTCTGTTAAATGAGTCGTTTATCAATTTGGCCAGAACATCAAGAGCCTGATCTGGGAGATTTTCAAAGATTTTTATAGAAATTTCATCTAACCCATAGGTTTTTTTATTTTTAATTGATTTTATCACTTCTTTCAATTCTCTAATATCAGTCTCATAAAGTAAAAATGATTGAGGGATAGGGGGATTTAAAAAGTGGTCCATGGGATTAATGTTTCTTGGTAAGTCTTTAGTTAGTGTACCAGCAATAGTACAGTAGTGATTGTTTAGTTCATTGGGAGATAGAGTTACTTCGGATTTATTTTTGCTCTGCTTTCCTCTTAATTCATTTATTATACTCCAGCTAGCTTTAGATTTGTTATCAGATTCATTTATTTTATTTATATAATAGCTTTCCTTAGCTGTTTTGATTAATGCTCTATAAATTCTTCGATAGTTACTAAAATATTCGTTAAAAAAATCTGAATTGATGTATTTTCTGATATAGTGCATACATCTTAGATTTTTAGAAGATGTTTTTATTCCCAGCGTCAACCAAGGTTTCTTCTTTCTCTTATTCTTAATTTTTTGTACCGGAAAGGACTTATTGAATAGAGTTACAAGATGTTCATAAAATGTTTCGAAAGGTTTTTCTAGATCAACGAAGGATTCCCAATTTGAGTGAATAGAAGCTTCTTTGAATTTCTCAAAATTTGATTTGCTATATAATCGACCATACTTAGTTTTTGGAGGAGTACAATTAACATTAAAAGTGCTTAATACAGCTTCATGATCTGATAAACCCGCATTTATAACCGAGCATGAACTGAAATTATCGTGCATATTGCTGCATACATAGTCAATTTTGGTTGCTGAGTACATAGAGTGGCGAGTTGAATCGTTTACATGCATGATAAGATCAAAAGATAATAGTAAATTTTTTAGTGACTTTGTATATGTTGAGACTTCATCATAGTTTATATTTAGATCTCCAGTTAGTATAATGGAAGATTTTATTGGTAATTCATTTAATATCAGTTCGAGCTTGGTTAAAAACACATTAACATCACTGGATGGGGCTCTATAAATACACAAAATGTACAGATTTATTTTCTTGCTGTATATGAGTGAGAATTCAAATTGTTTTTCTTCCAAGAGGTAAGAAAATTTCTCTACATCCAAAAATTGTAAACCTTCAATTGAACAATTTTTTATGAGAATCTGTGTCCCACCATGAGATAATACACTTCTGTTGTAAGTGGACACTACAGTGTAATTTTCAATATAGTTCGATTCGTTTTGCTGCAGCCAGTGTTCTGTGAGCAAGACTAAATCAGGGAAATTGATACTTTCCAAGAATGTGAAAAATTCGTCAGACTTATTTCTTATAGATTATAGATGTCAGATATGTCCAAGAAAACAAGATAGAAAGACAAGATATAGCTGCAATGTTTGCAAAATTCACTTGTGTTTAAAACATGCAGTTTTTCTCTGCTCTGGTTGTAGAGAAGGTGACCAGCAAAAACTTGTTACCGGATGAAACTACTACGTTTTTGTTCAAATGTTTTCATTTTCACAGTTCAGATTCTATTCGAAATTTATTCGAATTTTAATTTATTTGGCATATATGATCTTATGTTAATTGTTTCGTAAAATGGAAGTTTATCATTTGTATGAAATGTTATAAGTTTTATAATATGAAAGAAAGAAAGCAAAATGGTAAATAAAAATTAATAAAGTAAATCGCTGTTCGTAAGTTTATTGATCTTAACTGATAAACAGAAAAATAATTAAAATATTCAATTTACGCCAAGTATACACAATGCGGCTTGGTATAGTTCCCTTTTGAACGGGTTGACTTACAAAATGGAAAAAAAGCAATTTGAATGATATCACCGATAATACTCTTTGAAATAAAAGACTCTGTAATTGTCCGCTAGAGGGCGTGAAGAGGAATAACAATTTAAAAAATTCAAATGTCATGGGGTGTCAAGTGGCAAATCGTTGAAATGACCAACATTTGTGGCCTGAATGAGAAGAAACACCTCAAGAGTACAAACTGTCCTATCAAAGATGGAAATATTGAAGTGTGGTTTCAGTGAATCAAAAGTGAAAAAAAAGCTTCCGGTATTTCAATATATAGAGAGATAATATTTTGAAAACTTTAAAAAACATTATCCCTGAAAGCTTTCATCAATTTTGACAGAACTTTCCACTCAATCATTGATATATGTTTTTGATGTTTTTATGTTCATGTTTGTGAAGTGTTTTTTAATGTTCCCAAGAAAATGTTATAGATAAAATAATTGAAACGCACAAAGAAACAATCAGTTGAGTCATTAACGTTACACAGTATATACTTATATGATTTTTACCTAAGAATTGGAATCCAAATGTCGGTATCTGGATGTCAGTTGCTCTTTGAATTGTGGTACTATCGGAAACGAGCTCCTATTGCCAAGAGAGAATCCATCTATTGCGCTTCCGCCTAGTTTTGAGGTTATTCGTCTTTATTTTAAGGATCACAAATACAACAAATTCACGTTACATATTATTTTTGTGATCGTTAAAAGAAGGCCAAATTTTTATCCACAATACTAAGCGCATGCGCAATAGATCATAACACGTATATATATTATTTGGTATTCTTGATCAATATTTGATGATTATTTTTACAAAATCAATTTCTTTGATTCCAATTACCCCAACTTTGAAAATATTCAAGAATAAAAAAATTTTGACAGCATACAACATAATTATTATCTTTGTGCACTTTAACGAATAAAAGGGTACTTTCTCATTTGAGGGAGTAAAGTTGCACTTTTAATCCCTGAGAGAAAAAAGGAAATTTAATCTCTTAGAGAATAATAGTAAATTATACCACGAGTCAATAATGATAGATAATAGTAACATGCTTTCGAGCAGCATCCAGCACACATATAATACCTGGATGAAATCCGATGATAAAGTGTCTACCCCTATGATGTGTAGTCAATGGACCATGGTGGTCGGCTGGTAGTGCGTTCGTCTCTCATGCGTGGGGTCGTGGGTCCGATCCACCGATTCACCGGTCTCGTGCATGGCATCACACGTTAAAAGGTAAGGCCTGCGTCTTCCCTAGCTCACACAAGTCTCTCGAATACCTGTGAGGGTTGCGCGTAGGGGTGCAATCGGTTGACGGAAATAACAATTTAAACAACGATAACAATAAGTCAAAGATCCTTCTACTATACTGGTCACAAGATCCACAATATTCTGCCGATGAACCTCAATAACAAAATTTATATAAAATCCTTTAAATTGGAACTAACGACATGGCTTCTCAATAATGACATCAATATTTTAAAGTGACTTCTCAGATTGTTTGATGAACTATCAATATACAGGGTGGGGCACCGAAAACGAAACAGATCGAATATCTTCAAAACGCATGTGTTGTGAATAAAATGCAAAAATATGTCGTTTTTTAATCCAAGGGTGTCATCTTCGTATCATAACCTCAACTGTCATACATCTCCCCCCACCTCTTGGGCAATATCACCCAAACAATTTAAATAGGGAAAGTAGTAAGTGTGACACATCATTGAAAAGGTTATTTCATTCGGAATTCAGCCATAAACCCACTTCGTACATTGTTCAACTCATGTCTCTCAAGTAATACTTTTCCTACACTATGGAAAGAATAAAAAATCATACCGGTTTACAAGAAGGGAGATAAATCAGACATTTGCAACTACCGCCCAATAGTAATTATTAATAACTTTTCGAAAACTTTTGAAATTCTACTGTATGATGTTATTTATTCACATGTTAAAAACCAAATCACACCTAGTCAACATGGTTTTTTCAAAGGAAGGTCAACAGTTACAAATTTAGTATGTATCACAGAGCAAATATCTGACACTATTGAGGAAAGCTCTCAATGTGATATAATTTATACAGATTTTTCGAAAGCATTTGATAGGTTGGACCATGGAATTCTTCTTCATAAACTATAAAATTTTGGACTAACACTAAATCTCACATCTTTATTTCAATCTTACCTTCATGAGAGAAAGCAGTATGTCAGCTTCCATGGCCACAGATCAATTGAAATCCTTCCTACATCTGGTGTACCCCAGGGGTCCAACCTTGGCCCACTATTTTTCATAATGTTCATCAATGATATTGTTGATACTCTCACCGTACGTCATTTACTGTACGCCGATGATCTTAAGATATACCATAAAATTATCACTAGAGAGGACTGTAATCTTCTTCAAGAAAATCTTGATCGCGTCAATGTATGGTGCCTCAAGAATAACTTATTCCTTAATGTCTCCAAATATCATGTTATGTCCTTTACCGCCAAGCTGAATCCAATTCTTTACAATTATGAAATGAACAATATTGTACTGAACCATCCTGAAACCCTCCAAGATCTAGGAGTAACATTTGACAAAAAACTTTCCTTTAGAAATCATATAGAGCACGTCATCAAAAAAACTTATAGATCATTAGGATTCATCATCAGAGTGACAAAAGAATTTCGAAGAAATAAGAAAACGTTTCTACAACTATATTTCACATTTGTTAGATCGAACTCAGAATATGCCTCAATAGTATGGGCACCGCATTATCAGATACCTTTATCTAATCTTGAAAATATTCAAAGAAAATTTTTAAAGTATGTTTGTTTCAAGCTTGATGGTAACTACCCGACTGTAGGCTTTCCGCATGAGCAACTTCTTACTAGATTTTCAGTGGATTCACTAGAATCTCGACGAAACAGGTCACATGTTATTTTCCTTTTCAATCTTATTCACAACAATTTAGACTGTACCTTTATTCTGAACATGTTAAACTTTCGTATTCCTAGGCTCACATCTCGAAGAAATGATAATTTTTACCTCCCTCTTTGTCACACAAACGTTAAGTTATATGCACCTGTATATAATATGTGCTCTACATATAACAAGATGAATGAAACCATTGATATTTTCTGCTGCAGTGTGGCCTCTATAAAAAAACTGGACTCTTCTGTTTTTACCACAAATTGATATTGTTAAGTATGGTATTATTAGATTAATAGTTCATCCTGTATAGTCCTATTCTATAATTGGATCTTGTATCTGTTGAATAGTGTAGGTAATAAAAAAAAATATAAATTTTTGCCACCTAACTTTTTATTTTGGTGCCCTCTTGCGGGAAAAACAACTGTTCCTTATTCCAAATTATGATACTGCATTTGCAAGCTATTTTGACATAAACTCGGTGACAATGTATTATGGAAATTTTCTTAGAGAAAAAACAAAATGGTGGCTCCAAAATGGCGGAAAAGATTTGCAGTTATGGTCCGATTCGAATCAAAATTAGTATGTGGGGATTTTCAGGGTAAACATTTATAATGTTTTTTCCGATGCAAAAAACCAAGATGGTGGACGAAATATGTAATTGTAGTTCAATTCGATTCAAAATTGGCACATGGGGGTTTTACAAGTTTTCAGTATAACTAAAATGTAATAATTGAATTGATAAAAAAAACATATAAACAAATGCGCTAAAAAATAAATAATATTTGTTTTTAAATTTGTGACGTATGCGTAGACATATGCGTAACAGAATCAAAATTTTACTTTGCAAAGATACCTATTTTGTACTCGCGGCAATCTTTCAACGCACAGAATCACCTACGTCACACATCTAACAAAAATATTATTTCTTTTTTAGCGCATTTGTATGAGAGCTTTTTATCAATTTAATTGATTCATTTTAGTCATAATGGAAACTTGTAAAACCCCCATATGCCAATTTTGAATCGAATCAAACCACAGTTACAAATTTCATCCACCATCTTGGTTTTTTGCGTTGACAAAAACAACAACTTTTTACCCTGAAAATCCACACATACTAATTTTGATTCGAATCGGACCAGAATTACAAATTTTGTCCGCCGTCTTGGACCACCATCTTGATTTTTTGCATCGACAAACAAATCATAATGTCCGACCTTGCAAACCACCACATATAAATTTTGAATCCAATTGGACCATAACTGCAAATCATGTCCGCCATTTTGTTTTTTCTCTCAGAAATATTCCATAAAGCATTGTCACCGCATTTATATCAAAATAGCTTGCAAATGCAGTATCATGAATCGGAATACGGAACAGTTGTTTTTCCCGCAAGATGGCGCCAAAATAAAAAGTTAGGTGGCAAAAATTGACATGGATCAATTCCTTATAAAATAACCTTTTCAAAGATGTGTCACGCTTACTACTTTCCCTATTCAAATTGTTTGGGTAATGGTGTCCAAGGGGTGGGGGGAGAGGTATGACAGTTGAGGTTATGATAGGAAGATGTCCCCCTTGGATTAAAAATCAATGTGCTTTTTTATTTTATTCACAACACATGCGTTTTGAACATATTGGATCTGTTTCGTTTTTGGTTCCCCACCCTGTATAAACTTCTATGTACTTTACTCATGACTTTGCTTTATATACAAATACTTTGTATATCTTTTTTATCTTTCCTCTTTGCAAAGCATTAAATTTCATTTCACACATTCCCCTGTCTTTTACTCGAAATTGCACAATTACAACTGAATAATTATTATGGAAATGTATTCGCTCGACTCTACAGGTAAAATATAATGCGGATCTGTTAGATTTGGATGACCTGGATTAATGGACAAGTTTCTCCTGAAAATTTTTAGGGGCGCAATTTAGGAAAGGAGAGCAGTAAATGTGCAATAATGTTTCACGCCACTAACATACCCAGTAGATCAGTTTGGGATGTGGAATCGACAATAAAAATTTGTTTCGATAAGATTGAAAAATGGGGTTTCATTTTCCGGAGCGCCACGGATTTATCGCAGTGAAAAATCTGAAACCGCCCTGTTGGAATGGGACAACACACTAATATTACTAATATATTTAACAATAGATACCTATAAATGGTATAAAAATTATTTATGTCATACAAGTTCATTATTGTGTTTTTATTGCTTAGTTACCAACTATCAAATGTCGTACTTTATGCCCGTGCGGGCATAAAGAGAAATAATTTTGTTAGGAATTCCAAAATCTTTCGATCATTTTGACTTCTAACTTTGACACATATAAAAATTATTGTGATTTTATGACATTTACGTTTGTCAACATTCACCTAGCAACGATAGTGTCTGCTGTGATAAAGTGGCAATGTTATTCATTCAAACCGGATTTTTTAAAATGGTGATTTGTATTGAGATTGGATTGCAATAACGAACTAGTATGACATAAAGTTATGTATGTACCGCGTGCATAAACAGATGTGTATACCCTCGGGCGACATACAAACCCTCAGGCCAGAGGCCCTCGGGTCCGTAAAACGTCGCCCTTATATAGAGCATAAACATCTATTTATACCCTTGGTACATAAATAACAATTACAAATATGTAGAGGTTTTGTCTTTCCTTACGCTTGGATAACTTGGACCAGAATAAAAAAAATAGTCATGTCCCATACTAATACAATATATTGATTGATGTTACACACACCGTATGTGCACAATTCGGTACACAATACAAAATTAAATGTAAATATGGCACCATCAAGACGAATTAAAGTGTACGCTATGATTGAGAATAGTGTATCGTTTAGGTATATCAATATTAAACCTTCAGTGAGGGCTATGCCGGTGACGTCACGATGATAGCTAACAATTTCGAATACCTACGCCTTAGGGGCAAAGTCTTAATCTAAACTTATCTGATACTGATGGCCGATTTCACCAACTGATTCCTAAACTTAGGAAATACCTAAATCGGATTTGCGAATACCCAAGAGCAATTTCCGTCTCACCACACTTTAAGTAATTCTCAAGAGTGATAGGAAATACATACGTTAGGTATTACCTATTACTTTTAAGCAATAATTAACGCTTGGTTAAAAGCAAATTGCACTTGGGCATTCCTAAATTCGACTTAGGTATTTCCTAACTTAAGGAATCAGTTGGTGAAATCGGCCATTAGTGATTTTCTCAATCAGGCCAGTTCACCAATTGTAGCTGTAGTTCACCAGTGCCTTGGTGACTACCGGTGTGCACAGTGGGTACAACATAATCAATCTAAGTACATGTACAGTTGGGACGAATCCCAGCAACGGGAAATACCAATTATAGGGGACGAACAGAGAAGGAATACTGAACAACAGATGAACAGTGGAACAACCACAGTTAAGCAGGAACAATCACAGGAGCTCCAGAGGTATAGTAGAAAAACAACAGTGGAGCAGTAATTAACAATAAAACCGTAGCGGAGCAGTAATAGCAGCGTAGCACCCTAGAATAAACAATACCAGTCTGACTTCTGATTACACTTGTATGGAGCCATAAGTAGAGCCCACATGCAAATACTAACCTCTATTAAGTGGGAGGGTTCTGATAACAGCTATGATGGTCTGTTTGCTGTCTGATAGCTAGTTTATTGTTCCAGTGGTTTTACCGAACGATGAAATGACTTCTAACCTCGAAATCCACATAAAAGCGAAAAGAGAATATTCTCGAAAATATACAGCGTCAAATATCGCAAACAATATGAGAACATCTCCAGGCATGAATTCTCCCAAGATCCATCAACGATGATTTATTTATTTATTTATTACACGGGAAGAAATACCCATTTACAAAACAATACAATATAAAACACTAAGAAAAATATGTAAAAGCATAAAAAAATTATAACTACCTATTTCTAACAGTTTTGCACAGTAAATAGATAACAACAAAACAAATTAAGGCATAAGATGTCCGGAGGACTGCTCATTGCAAATATCCTATACAATAGGAGAAGTTGGGTCGAAAATCCATCAGAAAACAACTACTTTCCTGGCTAATGCCACGACGAACATTGAATTACATCTGATGAAATTTCCGTGCAGAGTTCCTACAAGGTTACCTCTGCAATTGCTTGGTTGCATGGGAATGATCATAGAAACATTCGGACCACCTATATATCGATTTCGGAGTGTTGCTCCTCATCAGTATAGGGTAGGTCTAGCAGTCAATAACTAATGACTGCAACGAATGAATCGACAGCCAAACCCATTTACAGACCGAAACTGAGACCGCGCCCGCACAGTGGATTATTTCCAAACTGCGAGCGCCATCTCAGTGCCGGAAGCCCAACCAAAGCAATACCCATGACACGATCGTCAAGACCGTATATGAAACGGAAAAGAAAACTAATTCACAATGAGCTTATGACTTTAGGCATAAGATGTCCGGAGGACTGCTCATTGCAAATATCCTATACAATAGGAGAAGTTGGGTCGAAAATCCATCAGAAAACAACTACTTTCCTGGCTAATGCCACGACGAACATTGAATTACATCTGATGAAATTTCCGTGCAGAGTTCCTACAAGGTTATCTCTGCAATTGCTTGGTTGCATGGGAATGTTCATCGAAACATTCGGACCACCTATATATCGATTTCGGAGTGTTGCTCCTCATCAGTATAGGGTAGGTCTAGCAGTCAATAACTAATGACTGCAACGAATGAATCGACAGCCAAACCCATTTACAGACCGAAACTGAGACCGCGCCCGCACAGTGGATTATTTCCAAACTGCGAGCGCCATCTCAGTGCCGGAAGCCCAACCAAAGCAATACCCATGACACGATCGTCAAGACCGTATATGAAACGGAAAAGAAAACTAATTCACAATGAGCTTATGACTTTAGGCATAAGATGTCCGGAGGACTGCTCATTGCAAATATCCTATACAATAGGAGAAGTTGGGTCGAAAATCCATCAGAAAACAACTACTTTCCTGGCTAATGCCACGACGAACATTGAATTACATCTGATGAAATTTCCGTGCAGAGTTCCTACAAGGTTATCTCTGCAATTGCTTGGTTGCATGGGAATGTTCATCGAAACATTCGGACCACCTATATATCGATTTCGGAGTGTTGCTCCTCATCAGTATAGGGTAGGTCTAGCAGTCAATAACTAATGACTGCAACGAATGAATCGACAGCCAAACCCATTTACAGACCGAAACTGAGACCGCGCCCGCACAGTGGATTATTTCCAAACTGCGAGCGCCATCTCAGTGCCGGAAGCGGTATTGCTTTGGTTGGGCATCCCTATATTTGCACCATACTTCGATCGATGTGCAACCAAAGAAAATGTGCTATATTCACGTAGTTGCCCTAGGAGGTACATATATTATATAAATAAACAAGGTGTCAGACCCTTGCCTTCTGTGGATCAGAGGACTCAAATTAATTACTGACAGCGTGTTGGTATAAGAGTAGGGAATGTTCAGCCTAATGGAGCAGTACATAAAAAATCTGCGTTGAACTCTTTCACATTTTTCGATGTGGACTTGAGCATAAGGGCTCCAAATAATCGAAGCATATTCAAGATGAGATCTAACCAATGAAAGGAATAAGATTTTCTTTGTACTCATATGAACAAAATTTTTAGAATGTCTCTTTATGAAACCCAACTGCTTGAGTGCTCTATTACAGATGTACTCAATATGCGAAAAAAATGAGAGGTTAGATTGGAAAACGACTCCAAGATCTTTGCTCGAGGTAACTTTCTCAATCACAGTGTTATCAAAACTATAGTTGAAGGTTATCTTTTGCACTGTGCGATGGAAACTGATAATTTTTCATTTCAAAGGAAGAATGATCAAAACTTAATTTCGATTCAGGAGAATTCGAATAGGTCAGCCACTCATGTCACTCATCAAAATCTCGAACCGGAAATCGCCACTCAAAATGTTTCAGATGTCAAAGTCAAAAACTGTCACTATCAGACAAGGCGCTTCCTTGATCGTTCATGGTCGGTGAGATTATTCCAGGAACTACCTAGAGCTACTCGAAGCTACTCCTTGGGACAATTGAACAACGACTCAACTCCTAGAGATTCAGTGTTGCCAACTGAACTAAGACGAACCAAACACGAACAAGGTCAAGTATTCAAAAGTGAAGTAGGTACCTCAATGGCACAAAATAGAGATAGAGTAGGAATGTTACGGTTTTGTGTTTTAAGCACAAAACAATAGACTAATCCAAAAGATTTTTACAATATAATGCTGTCATACAGCGGAATGCGGGATGTCATTACCTTAAGGCCGGTTCATGTCCGCTCGAACTAGTACGGCAAAGGTAAGAACTAACATTCGGAACTAGCTGTACATGACAAAGATCAAGTTGTCATTTTGAAACAGTGGCGTACAGAGTGGAAAGTTTATATAAATGACAGAGAATTTCTGATGTTATTTTCTAGTGCAAAATAAACCCGTTACAAACTCTAGTACCCATGTTACCCTACTCGATATGATTCATTATTGCAATTAACTCCTTCCGTTCTTATTTCCTGAATATTCTTTTAATTTCTATGCCGTTATACACTGTAATACTTTTACTGGAAATAAATTATTATTATTATTCATTATTATTAGCCATTATTCTCGAGGTAAAATTACGAACCGAGCCGCATTAGCGGCGAGGGAGTAATATCCCGAGATAATAATAGTCATTATTGCGAGTAGTATATCCTCTACCTTATCTACGACCAATGTACTGTAAAAAATTTAAGTTTCAGATTTCTTCGCTTCAAGAAAGTACGCAGTTTTCCATATTTTTCTATACTCACATTGTGATTTATCACTAGGGTAGCTTGCAACATTGAATAAACAGACCGCAATGAAGAAGATTTATATTTTTCTCCCAATTCGGCAAAATTTGCCAATAATACGTTTTTCGAGAATGAATTTGTCTTTTTCTGAATTCAGCTGTCCATAAAGCTTTTGTATGCTTTTTCGTATAAACGTTTCGACTTTTGTTGTAGTGATGCAGAAGTTGTAGCTTCTGCTTGTTGGATAAGATCTGGTGGTGTACAGAAAAATTCTTCTTCCATATCACTTCTCATCACATTTTCTACACTCTCCGTCATTGATTCACAAATAAATACACTTTTGACAATTATTTATAATTACTGACAATTTGCGTGTTTCAAATACGATTATTCATTCATCCGCGAGGGAATAATAATTCATTATTCCCGCGCGGGAATATTGAGTGACTTTATATTGTGAATAACACATCTATAATGCGTTATATTAGTCGTAGATAAAAGTAGAAAAGTACCTATATTTTTTCAAATTGATCTTTATTTTTCCGACTGAATCGACAAAAAACGAAAGAATGAATGTTTTTGACAACTTAGTTTGTTGCCGTGATCCTGGCAATTTTTCTCGTACGCCATAGCTACGCTTTCAAGGCAAATCAATTTTCGATTTCAACAACAATCTGCTAACCCCACGAAGCTTCCTCACCAAGACGAAACCAGAGAACACAATAGAATCCAGCACAAACTGTATTTACAAAGTCCCATGTGGATGTGGAGATTCCTATATCGGAGAGACCAAGAAGCCATTATCAGTAAGAATAGCCGAATACAAAAAGTAGACTCAACGAGGGGAAACATCAAAATCGGGAATTGTTGACCACGCCTGGACAAAACACCACCGAATTCTTTGGGACGAAGCTAGTGTTCTTCATAGAGAGGAACATTGGTTCAAACGGAAATTTATGGAAACCACCTATATAGAAGCCAATAGTGCCTTCAGTCAACCAAGCGTGGAAATTAAAAACGTATGGAATCCGCTCACCGACCGTTTTGGAGGGAGAAAAAGTGCGAAACCACGCGCGCCACAAGACCGCGCGTAATTACACCGTAATTACACTTCAATTATAGACCTATAAAATGTCGCGTAGCATCTGATTTTGTCATTATTCACTAGAAGATGATTGCGGATTCAAGCAATTGAAACGTTGTGAAAAATTTGAAAGAGATAGAAATCTTTCAACCATTAAGATGATGGACGTTCGAAATATAAGTAATCAACAACGACCTAATTTTTCAAATAATGTGACAAGTTCATTTCTCTCTTTAAAATTAACCAGTGCACCTAAATACATGAACCAAAAAACAAAGTGGATCAAAGGGATGGATCTTTACAAAAATCGTGAATTGAACGAAGCTGGCTACGAAATCAGTTCAAATTATATTTTAGTATTAGGGTTAACCACAACCTTTTCATTAACCCTGTGTTATGACTAGTAAGTCAGTGTTTGACAAAATATTGTATATGCATAAATTAGACATTTAATCTTTTTTGTATGAAATGAAATTTATGGAAATCGAACTAAAACTGATTATGAGACTTCAAATGGAATAAAATAATAACTTGTTGCGTTATTTGCGTATTAGCGTATATTCTATACACTGAGGTTTCCTACGCTCAACTGAATACTGACTTTGATTAATTTCTGCCCATTTTAGGATCCTACTATAGGTTGGTGGAAAACGGCTTCACATGGCACTGTTGTAGTACTTGTCAGACCAAGTATAAACATCGCCAGTCAGCCAGTAGACATGCCAAATTCGAGTGCAATAAGCCACCGAATTTCAAATGTGATAAGTGCGAAAAGTCTTTCCATCAGAAAGGGAGTCTGAAGATCCATATGCTAGGTGTACATGGAAATATACTCAATACAAGCACTTTACAACATTAAAATGAAATAGGACTAGATTTCATGTGTCATCAGATTTCTTTTGAAATACAAGAAAATGTCGCATTTTATTTTTTAAGAATAATTCAAAACAATAAAGATTTTAAGCAATTAGACTTTTTGTAGTATTTTGAGTGGAACTTCATATGAAAATATATACTACATCCGAGACAATATGAAAATTGTTCCCAATAGGTGTATTTAAAGAGCAAAGTGATAAATTACCGCACTTAGTGGCGCGCGCTAACTTCCGTAGAAGGGCATGACTCTTTATGCTTGAAATGCATACAAGATTTTTTCTACAAACGAAGCTCGTGGACAAAAATTGCTCGATACTTCAATCAACCTCGTGAAAAAATTCAAGTGAATCAAAGTGATGATTTACAATTCAAACGTCAGAAGAGGAAACAAACTAAAAAGTCATAGCTCACTAAGTATTTTATTTTGTTACTTCTTATATTTCCCTTTCATTTGCCAGCAGTTTTCTCGAAAGCGGTTAGCTGATTAAAAAAAGTGCAAGTATCCAAAATTTTCCATAGCCAACTTAATAGTAATGTTTAAATTTGAAGTTGCTTGGCAGAAATAGAATATTTTGACAATACAAACTGTAGGAAACCCTCATTTACCGCCTTGAATTAGAGTCACTTTTTTTTTGAAGCAAGAAATGACTAGAGCGTCCAAAAACCCAATAACAAAGGTTCTTTGAATTTTCCGAATACCTAATTGATGCATAATTGTAGCTACAATTCAAAATATACTATTTTTTTTTCGCGCAACTTGCTATGCACACCTTAGACGTGCTGCATTTTTGGACATACGTTAATGAGAAAAAAGTCTTACTTTGACCCCAGGAATAAGCCGTTGAATCATTTTTATTGAATTTCGGAACACCTTGTATTCTCTGGGCATTACAGGTAAAGATGCAAGACATTAAAAAATAAAACTTTGAATTGTGTATACATAATATAATTCACAAGAAATGATATTATTTTAAATCATTATGGGCTTCCTTTAAATTCGCAACTTTGTAACAGTGGAATCAATGGATTACAATAAAGTGAATATATTGGTGCTGATCGATTATTCCTAAGCGTTTGTTAGAATCAACCATCAGCTACTATTGACGTTATGGAAATATGTTGTTTTTTTCGATAATGTAGTTCTTTTACTCGGCAATTATCTGCTATTGCGTTGCCAGTGCATAGCACTGAGAGGAAACAAGTCAGATTTCTTGGAAATACCGAAAGGCATCCCGCAGGTTCAATTTTAGGCCCTCTACTATTGAAAGACAGACTATGACAGACAGAGGGAAGGTAAAATGTATTGATTCGATTGATGAGAACGGATAGTAGGAATGAAATAATATAGAGAGAAAAAATATAGCTTCTCAAACATAGAAATTATTGGTAAACAAAATTAGGTTATAACAGGAATTTTAGGAACTAAAAAAATAAGGAAGTGATCCATGGAAAAACTAATGAAAATCGTGAATGTTCAAAAAAAAATACCAAGAAAGAAATTGTCAACAGAGTTTTCACAAGCTGCAGAAACCATTGAAAATATTTTTTTTTTATTTTGTGTTCTCGCCTATTGCCTACCTCTTAATTTGTTTTTTAAATTGTGATTTGGAATGAAGATGTTTTATTTTGTCAGATACAGTGTTAAAATAGTTCAATTGACGAGAGAATATGCTCCTTGTGAAATTGACTTTTTTATATAGTTGAATAGATAAGATATAATATAATAATAAGATAATATCGTGTGTTGTAGTGGTGATTTCGTGATTTCGCTTTATTTTTGCTGTAATGATATTTCACGTTTGTGCAAAAGTAATATAATTTTCTCGTGTCCATAATTCCACATTCCTTGTACACTATATGTTTCTATACCCACCATGATGTTGGATTTCCAAAACAAAAGAAACATACTCTCTCTGAAGGAAACGCTAACAAAAACTTGAGAAAAGATTCCCAATTGTGACACCATATGAGACGAAGCGTCCAAAGATTTACAAGACCACCAGTAGTACTAGTTTACCGGTATTTTCATCCAATTCATTCTGCAGGCAACATTACCACACATTTTCCAAAGACAGAACAGAAAACTTGGTGATTGTAGACGTATTCTAGTTGACTTTTTAAACTTCCTGACGTATGCCTAGGAGTTTAGAAATCGAATGTATGGTTTGTTTTTTCACTTTGGATCTAATAATCCCATTTTATTTTCAGTTATAAGAAAATTTCATGTGTTCACACAACCCACCGGAAATTATAAGAAAAAACGCAAAATGTGCATCGGTTGCTACAAACTTCTGAGGCAAACTCTTACTTGGCGTGAAGCAGTTAACAAAGTACGGAAAGTAACATCTTACTGTGAAAATTGTTACGGTCAGCCTGGATTTTGTCTACCTTGCTTCAAATACTCTCATGCTACTGAGTGGTGAAGATTTCCATCAATAAAATCATGATGAATTGTTATTCGAAGCGTATACGAGTTCAATGATCTCACAATCTGAAAATGTTTTTTTTTTGTCTATAAAGGAACCCGCACCAAATATATGGGAAAATGGCTTTCAGCCAATTTTGATAATTTTTTGGGATATTGTAGTACAAGTCACTAGAAGTTACACATGCAAGTTTAAATTAGTTTCTATGTCCAGTTTCGGAGATACCAATTTTTGAAAATCATAAAAATTGCTGTTTTACCAAAACATAGCAAGGTTCACTCATACAAAAGTATTACTTTTTAGATGATTTGTAACAAAATAGTAGCATTGCTGGTTTGGAGAAAGTTGAATGTCATGTCAGTTAGTCGGTCGTTACGATAGAAGAAGCCACCTATTATACAGGTTGGGTCAAAAATAGCGACAATTTAGGATATTTTGCCAATCTTTATCAACGGTCTCTATGGTGAGACCGGGCATTTTTCATTAGAAAAATACCTATTGAGATTCTTCTCTCACGACAAGAAGATTTTCTCTAAAAGTTTAAACTTCTTTACAACACAGTAATTTTTTTTTCAGATGTTTGTTTTTTGTATTACATGTTTTTAACAATAGCCACACAAAATAGCCTTTTTGGGTCAATAAATCCGCTTTGGAGCCAAAAGTATTTGAGGAAGGCTCATAGTAATTGCTCAATATGATCAGCTTCAAAAAGTTACGATCACATTTTATTCTGGAGCTGTTTACAAATATTAGTTGAAATCAGTTTTGTACGTAATATATATGTTTGTTAATTATTTTTTAATCTCCCAATTTGAATCATATTTTTCAGTTATACTTCCAAGAAAATTACCCTACACTGGGGTAAGTTTCATTCATTTTCTATGTCAGGTTTTTGAACAATAAGTTTCATCAATAAATAAGATTGGATAATATCTTCTATAGAATATCAATTTTAATTTATATATCAAAAACCTGACATAGAAAATGAATGCAACTTACCCGAGTGAAGGATAATTTACATGGAAGTATGACTGAAAAATATGATTCAAATTGGGAGATCCATTCTAAAATAATTAACAAACATATACAGGGTGTTTCTAAAGTACGTGTAGAAACTTTAGGAGCATGTTGCTGACGACGAAATTAGAAAAAAAGTTCCCATAAACACATGTTCGCAAGTTATTCGTTTCTAAGATACAGAGTGTCAAAGTTTAATTATTATATTTGTTTTTTGTGAATAAATGCCAAAATATTTGTGATATTCGAGTAAAGTTTGGTATCTGGGATGATTTTTCAATGACAAAATAAAATTTTGTATTAATTGTGAAAAAACGAATTTCTTACTGAATTTATTTTTATTTAAAAAATCTTGTCATTCAAAATCACTTGCATCGATTATTTCAAATCTCAATAACTCGAAAACAATTGCTCGCAGTGATCTCTATTAAGAATATATTTTTACAAACTAAATAATAAATATTCCCAGATACCCAAATATCAAAATAATTTTGAAATTATTTACAAAAAATAAAAACAAGAATTCAACTTTGACACTCTGTATCTCAAAAACGAATAACTTTCGGACATATGTTTATAGGAACTTTTCTTTTTATTTTGATGTCAACAATACGCTCCTAAATTATCTACACGTACTTAAGAAACAACCTGTATATTACGTACAAAACCGATTTCAACTAATATTTGTTAAAAGCCCCCGAATAAAATGTGATCGTAACTTTTTGAAGCTGATCATATTGAGCAATTACTATGAGCCTTCCTCAAAATACTTATGACTCAAAAAGGCTATTTTGTGTGGCTATTGTTAAAAACATGTAGTATAAAAAACAAACATTTGAAAAAAAAATTCTGTACTGTAAAAAAGTCTAAACTTTCAGAGAAAATCTTGTCGTAAGAAAAGAATCCCAATAGGTATTTTCCTAATGAAAAATGCCCGGTCTCACCATAGGGACCGTTGATAGAGATTGGCAAAATATCCTATATTGTTGCTATTTTTGACCCACCTTGTGTAATAGGTGGCTTCTTCTATCGTAACGACCGATTTACTGACATGACATTCGACTTTCTTCAAACCAGCGAAGCTACCATTTTGTTACTAATCATCTAAAAAGTAATACTTTTGGATGAGTGCACCTTGCTATGTTTTGGTAAAGCAGCAATTTTTATGATTTTCAAAAATTCGTATCTCCGAAACTGGACATAGAAAATAATTTAAACTTGCATGTGTAACTTCTAGTGACTTGTACTGCAATATCCCAAAAAATTATCAAAATTGGCTGAAAGCCATTTTCCCATGTACTTGGTGCGGGGTCCTTTCTGAACTTGTCTTACCTAAGGGTATTTCAATGTCTATGTGGACAGAGGATTGTCTCCCGATTGTATCCCTGCAATATGAATAAGGGTTCATTTTTCTGGGATTTAATGGCCCACACCTCTTTTGCTACCTGAATGATGATAAGAATGTAATGTTTATTTGTCATACAAAAAAAAAATTAAATATAAAGTGTACTTATGAACAACAATTAAACATAACAGAGACTGAATCAATACGAAATTTACCTCTCATAAGTGATGGTTTAATGCCAAGAATTGAATAACACTTTTCAAGATTTCAATATATCGTAAAATTATGTCAGATTTACGGAATTATATCCCGTCAGCCCGCTACCAAAATGTTCAATGATATTATTACGTATGCTCTTTAGGGATTTGCTAGTTATAAATATAATGATCAATGAACAAGCAAAATAAGCGCTTGTCCGTGGAACATAACGATATTAATAATAATTATTATTATAATCTATTTTCTCAAAGACATGCATAAACACGTATAGATACAACAATGCCCCATTTCTCAACACATTTGAGGGCATATGGTTACTCTTCGGACCAACGGGATACGTATGCCGATCGGTTTCCGTCTGATATTTATTAGATGAAATATCGTTTGGTACGCTAAAATGTTATTAAAATACGTGATTTTTTATGCAATCAACAATAATCAACTTGTTTCTGACAAATTCTATACGTGTTTATACATGTATTTGAGAAAAAAAGTATTATTATTATTGTTATGTTCCACGTGCAAGCGCAAATTCTGCTTGTTCATTGATCATCATATTTATAACTACCAAAACCCCAAAGGGCATACGTTATAAAATCATCACTCATTTTGGCAGCGGGCTTACGGACTATTACTACACAAATTCTGAAGCTAAGTTATATTAGTATCAAAATTATGTTATCCAATTGAAATATATCAAACAAATACTTTGTGACGCGTTAGTTTATGACAACTATCTGATTTTTCTAAATCTTATAGAATGAAAATACAGAAATCACAGAATTTATGTAAAAGGCTATTTTATTATACCTTCATCCTAATCCTTGTCAAATGCACTAAAAAGCTTTTAAAATGAAGAAAAACTTAAAAGGCAGTGGTAATGCAATTTTCGGAATGCTCATCTGAACCAAACTTGGGTACCAGAGTGTTGAGGGAGTATTATTATTCAGCAATGAGTGACATAAAAGATAATTTTTCAGAAAAAAATATGTTTTTCTCCAAATGTCATTAAAAGCGGCCTTTTAATGACACTTGGCAGGCTTAGAAGTTGTACTTTTAATGCCTAGGCAGAAAAAGTCCACTTTTACTGCCTAGGCAGAATGAGTTCGTTCAATTTCTTTGAAAGATCGGAAATATAGACAATCAGCACATTTTCAGAGAAAGATCCCATATTTTTCTTCTGTCTATATTCTATGAATCTGCTGTATGTGAGTTCATATACAGTTCTTGAATTTTCCGGTAAAAGGTTAAATTCCACATCTCGCGCCTGGTCTCTTATAGCAGGTAGTGTTAATTGCATCAATTCATCCTCACTTTGCAGTAAATCCATTTCTAACATTGACAATGACAATTGACAATGACAAAGTAAACAGTAAACAAACATATTCAACAAACGTCATCAGCGGTAAACATAGTAACGCAGGGCCCAGTTACCTTTGATAAAATAATTTAGTTATTTGGATATTGATAATGAAACGCAATTTAAATATGAGAAAGTCGATTTTGCGTGGAATTGGAACAAATTTGAAGAAAAAATTATATGTTTCACACGGCAGAAAAGCAGATTCAATGCCTTGGCTGGTTTCATAGCCGAGCGTAGCGAGGCATTAAATCTTGTGCTTTTATGCCTAGTAAAACAAATAACTATTATCTGTTATGCGCTACTCATTATGAAAAGCCTTGGCCAAATCGCATTTACCCACTTGGTTAAATAGAAAAACAATTTTAATTTCAACTGCTTCGAAAAGATAACATTTAACATTGGGTTTGAGCTTGATTTGACCTGTAGAATTTAATGTAAAAATGAAAAATCAGAGTTGACGAATTTCAACAATTTTTTCATGAAGCGATGTCATATTCCTCCAACATGAACCAAGAAAAGAAAACGAATTCCAGTTTATTCAATACTTGTCGCGGAGAATTGGTAGTTCTCAATCAGATTCTTCACTTCTTTTTTTCGGAATCTCATCATGATGTATTTTTAAGCTGTTAATTAGATTAACTTTCTTTTTTGAAAGATATATACCTTGCATGGTAAAATGGAAAAAGCGATCATTGAGCGGGAAGTGAATTTTTCACTAGAGCTTCAATTGTCAACGGAAATTTTTTCGAGGACAGGAATATTTTTAAAAAAATTACGGAGTTGAAGAACAGGGAGAATTTTCAAGAAAGTATCCCTGTGCAAGAAAAGATTTCCAGTTTTTAATTGAAGCTCGAGTGGTATTCGGTAAGAAAATTTCTCTTAATAGACGGAGAGCTCGTGAACCCTAAGGGTAACGGTCTTCCTGGATATAATTTTTTTAGTGATGAGTAGTAGCGTGCTGAGTACCGTAACAACCACCTGGTAGGCATCGGCCCTGCACGTCATCAGCCCTCATATTTTCAAAAGTGTAAATACAATTTTAAAAAACTTGCCGCTGTAAGCTTGAAATTTTAATATATGTTAGTTAATTCACTGAGAACCAGAAAATAATTGATAGGCGATTTCGACTGACAGGTGAATCGAAAGATGTGCAGTATATGAGTTAAAATAAACTTTGTCCTGTAGAGCTGAAATTTACGTATATGTTTGAGTAAGCGATTTGAAAAAAGTGGGTACAATAATAGTCGGTTCTGGCTAGCATAAGTCCATGACAGGCGAGAGGGAAGATGTAAATAATGCACGTTATGAAAAATTTATCGCTAATTATAACTCACGTGGTACTAAAGTATTCACTATCAGTTATGATTCGGCAAATTTATCTCGGTGCCAACGGGAACTGCGACGACTATTATTACTAGAGCTGTATATACTACAGTCGGAGTGAAGTAAGCAACGAATTCTCATCCACGAACTTTGTGAAGTTAGCAACGAATTCTCATCCACGAAATCTAACATACGGAAACTGAAAGTGAGTCACTTCATGTTGAAGTAGTGACGCAATGATTGTCACCCCCTTGGTTTTTTTCTTAGAGGAGGCGAAAATTAAAAATTGAATTTATCCACCATAATTTCGACAAAGTGCCATACAAACAGAACCGTATATTCTGCCGATATGCATTAACCACCAAATCATTGCCAATAAGCCACTCCATTACACAATGGTTACGAAATGATTGTCACCCACTCAGTTTTTTTCTTAGACGAGGTGAAAATTGAATTTATCTCCCATAATTTCGACAAACAAATTACCATAAAAACTGAACCGTGGGTTCTGCCGACTTGCAACAGATACCAAATCATTTCCAATCAGTCGTTCCTACACTGTGAAGTGATTGTCAGCGCCTTGGTTTTTTTCTTAGAGAAGGCGAACATTGAATTCATCCACTATAATTTCGAAAAAAAAAGTACCATAAAAAATTAACCGTACATTCTGCAGACTTGCAACATATACCAAATGATTTGCAATGAGACACTTCATTACACAATATAGACGTAATGATGGTCACATCCTCGGTTTTTTATTAGAGGAGGAGAAAATTGAAAATTGAATTTATCCACCACAATTTCAACAAAAAAAACATATAAACTGAACTGTACATTCTGCCGACCTGCAACCAATACCAAATTATTGCCAATGAGTTACTCCATTTGTCGAAATTATAGTGGATAAACTCTATTTTCAATTTTTGCCTTCTCCAAGAAAAAAACCAAGGAAGTGACAATCATTTCGTCAATACTGTATAATGAAGTGACTCATTGACGATGATTTGGTAGTTGTTGCAAGTCGGCAGAATGTATGGTTCAGTTTATATGGTATTTTGTTTGTCGAAATTATGGTGGATAAAATGAACAGTTATTGCCTCCTCTAAGAAAAAAACCGAGTGGGTGACAATCATTTGGTCACTACTTTGTTATGGAGTGGCTTATTGGCAATGATTTGGTAGTTGTTGCAAGTCGGCAGAATGTACGATTCTGTATTTATGGTACTTTTTTGTCGAAATTATTGTGGATGGTGGATCTTTTCTCTCGCCCATCGAGGACTTATGCTAGCCCGAACTGCCTGTCATCGTACCCACTTTTTTTAAATTGCTTACTCAAACATATATATATAAATTTCAGCTTTACAAAACGAAGTTTATTTCGATTCACCTGTCAGGTACTTGTGCTCATCGAAATCTCCAGTCAATTATTTTTTGTACTTCAGAGCGAATGAACTGAATCAAATTAAAAGTTCAAGCTTACAGAGGAATTTTTTTTTATTTACTCTTTTACGTGCAGGGCTGATCACTACCAGGTCGTTAATACCGTACTTAACATGCTATGACTCATCACTACAAAAATTTGTAACTTTATAGAAAGACCGTTACTCAGAAGGTTCACGAGCTCTTGGACTTTAAGAAATATGGAGCTATTCGTGGATCACAACAGTATAAGATTGTTTCAAAGTACTACATACATTTCATGAAATATAGACAATTTACCATTTTATTGCATGTGTGCTTTGTTTATTCACCATTAAAGAGAGAAGACGAGGCTAAGGAATTTCTGAAACATTTAGACGCTTTGGCCAAAAATGTTTGTTTGAACTGATGTACAAATAAAATGTGTTTGTAAACTTTGAATTTTCAAGTACATAGGTTATCTATAAATGCCAAAAATTTCCAGAGGGGGGAAACATTTTTTGAAACTTTTTTAGTTACTACGGTCACGATACAAAATACACGCTTTTAATTCGTCAAAAGCATTGGGTGTGAAATTTTCATACATCATTCCAGCGAACATGTTTTTTTCTTGATTCTGCAGTTTACGGACTAAAACCTAATTCATTGCAGATTTTAATTTCAGCCGAACGTAGAAACTTTGTATGTGACAGATGCAATAAGAGTTACAAACATAATAATACTCTGCGTAGTCATCAAAGATATGAATGTGGAGTACCCAGATCATTCAAATGCCCATTGTGCAAAGCTGCTTTCTCAAGGAACCCTTACCTCCAGAGGCATTTGATCTTGTGTGGAAGAGATACACATAAATTGAGTTCAAAATCAGAATAAAATTTTTCGAAATGTTTTCGTAATTATTTTTATGACTGTCGATAATATAATGAGCCACACAGTAGCTGCCATGAATAGACAACAAAAATTATGACATTTCTAATCCGAAACAAAAATTTATTTGCATTTTGGATGAAGAAAGACGTAAATATTCAAGACAATGGGTTTACATTGAAGAAAAGTATAGCTTTGAATGGTAAGAAGAGAACTTTTACCAATATCAAACTGATATTATCATCAACTAAAGTACAAGTTCACTATAACCCAAAATTACCTTTTGAATTGACAGTTGTTACTATATGTACTTGATCTACAACAACCATCTTACAATGTTTGCAGACCATAACCATATCTGGGCAAAATGCAGATCAAGTCGACAGTAAATCTGAAAGAATCTTTGAACAGTTCGGTATATAGTGTCAAAAATATTAATTGATTCCGAACACTTCAAAACCAATTTCTGTGTGATTTCACTTCAGGAAAAATATCCCAGCCAATGTAAATATAATATAGACAAAATACAACTTTGACAAGGAGTTGAATTCTTGGGTGCCCACCTACATTCCAACTCAAACTGGGAAATACAAGTGGATCAAACTTGTGCAAACTTAAACAAAGCATATTATGCCATGAAGCAAATGAAAGAAAATCTGGACAAATCTGGAACGCTAAGCATTTATTATGCAATGGTCTAGTCCCACATCAGCTTGAACATTATGGCTTGTGGAAGAGCAAGAGATTTTACAAGGGACTTTATAGCTCAGAAAAGGATTTTATGCTGGTGCCGAAACGAATTTTAAACGCTTGAAATAAGAAAAAAAGTAACAGGCAAGGACCTTGAGTAAAATATTGATGGGGTACCAACTTCGAAAAGAAATACTTAAACACGAAAACACTCAAAATCGTGAAATGGCATGAAGATTAGGGGTTGAAAACGGTTGTTTGCAATTTGAGGCGAAACGTGACCTCTTATCGAAACATGTTGTAGACGAAGTAGATGATAGAAAAATCGAAAACTTTTGTATCCAACACTTTTTGACATAACCTCGAATCAACCGTCGCAATGGTGAAAAAACGATTTTTCAGTATTTAATTTTTTTCTCGACTATAAATGATTTGATTTACTTGAAAATTCGTAAGCTCATGTCTTTTTTGGTGTCGAATGAGCATGATTTTTGTCGCAATTCAAAAGACGATTAGTTTTCGAGTTATGTACATTTTTCTAAAAAAAAAAAAAACGTTTCTTCCACGAACAAATTTTTTTTTCAATTCGAAGGTATTTGAGTGATCATTTTAATTGTTGAAATGTCCACTTTCAAATGGTCTATGTAACTTGGCAGTTTACCGATCATTAAACCGCTCAAAATTGAGAAAAACCAACAGCAGGTCTCTCTGGATCATAATTTTCTCAATATTTTCAGTAGTTGTAAAAAAGAATAAAAATTATAGAAAATAATGAAAAAATCATGATTCAATTTTAAGCGGTTCAACGATCTATAAACCACCAAGTTACATAGACCATTTGAAATTAGATATTTCTAAAATAAAAATGATCACGGATAGAGATATCAATATAATAAATGTCATGGAAACTGAGGATGTCGATAAAATGAATGTAATGAATCCCCAGTCAACTTATTTATAAGTATGAAAGCGAATAATCGACTTGCGATAATGCGTGCCAATAATGCTTTGTCTAAATTTTGTGATTCACCGTCAAAGAAAAAGGTAGATTTGTCGAATGATAACCTTCTTTGTTATTAACAGAGTATACGAGGTCTTAGAACAAAAATGGATGATTTGAATAGAGCACTCCAAATAAGCGATTTTGACATTATTTTAATCACGGAATCCTGGCTAAATAAAAATTTTTCTAATTCAGAAATAAATAATTCTCAATATCTCATTTTTAGAAAAGATCATGACTACAATAGTACTAACTGTACGAGGGGGGGGGGTGTTATGATAGCAATTAAATCCTCTTATTATGCCGCAGAAATAAGAGTTTGTGATTCCAATTTATTTGAAGATGTATGGGTCAAACTTAAAATCAGTAACAAATCAATTGTATTGGGTGTTGTATACTTTGTTCCTGATTCTCCTCTAGATGCATACCAAAAATTTGTTGAGCATGTTGAAGAGGTAAAAAGACTCCACTTAGGGGCAAATTTCATTATTGTGGGTGACTTCAACTTTCCTCGAGTTACTTGGTCGTATGAGGAACAAGTCTTGGTTCCAGAGTACTTACCTGACCAACGTGTAGAATTCTTGCTTGATGAACTCCCTTGTATGGGCTTTCAGCAGTATAATAATGTCAAAAATGTTAGGGATAGAATTTTGGATTTAGTTTTTTCTGACGAAATTTTAATTGACGTAAGATTGTCTGTTCCAGTTGATGCATATCACCCTCCACTCCAGCTTATATTAGATTTTGAAAATATAGTGCAGTCCACGTTCAGCTATAGGGAAAAATTATTTTTATTCCACAAATGTGATTATGCTGGGCTGAATAGCTACTTAACCGATATCAACTGGTCTTCTCTGCTTGATTTTGAAATTGAGGCTGCAGTTTTAACCTTTTATGAAAATTTGTTTGAAGGTTTTACTCGATTTGTGCCGCAGCGTTATATAACTTGTTCCAAATACCCCCAATGGTCCTTTCTGAGTCAACTTATCAAAAAAAAGAACTCTTATTCAAGAAATTCAAAAAAACTAAATTGGAGATTGACTACCATGAATACTCCAGAATTCGCAAGGAGACCAAGTATCATATAGATAAATGTTAAATGTTAAAAAGTCATTATGCAGATACAAATTTTTAGGTATATTACTTACCTCAGTGCATTAATAATGATATCTTTAGTTGTATAACTATATTCGAGTGTTTGAATGTTTTTTTTTGCATGGACGTTTTATGTATTCTTTTATTGAAATTTCCTTTTGGTATTTTATAAAAAATCTGTATTGTAAGTACTTGACTAAGGAAAATGAATGGGTTTATTTATCTTTAGGTAAATACATTTGTCCATTTCCAACTTTTTTAATTTTTAGGTTTATAACTTAATTCTAGTTTGTGTTTGACTGGTTTCTTTATCTGAAACTTACTTTATGTACCATTTGGGATTTTATTACAATTCTGTAGTGTACTGGACTAATAAATAAATAAATAAATAAATAAATCACTGATAGACCTTCGGAATACAAAAAAACACCAGAACAATTACTAGTGGGTATTTTTTTATAAAAATGTACAAAACTGGTCGTTTTCTGAATTGCGAAAAAATCATGCTCATTTGACACCAAAAAAGGCATATGCTTACATATTTTCATGTGAATTAATATATTCATACTCTAGAAAAAAATTAAATACTGAAAGATTGGCTTTTCGTCATTTTGACGGTTAATTTGAGGATATATCGAAAAGTGTTAAATACAAAAGTTTTTCATGTTTTGTTATCTGCAACTTTGCCAATGATTATTTTCTGCTAAAAGGTCAAGTTTCACATCGCAAAAATCCGTTTTAAACCACTAAACTGCATCCCCATTTCACCATTTGGTTTGGTTCCCTGTTTTAATATTTTTTCCTTCGAGGTTGGAACCTCAACAACATTTCCCACCTGGTCCTTGCCTGTTATTTTTTTTCGCAAAAATTAAGTCTCTTTTCAGACTCGTATTATCAAATTTGGTTATAATTCAATATATTCAAAAAACACACCCTCACAACATAATTCAGTGACCTGGAACTACCCGAATTATCATTGGTATTGATTCCATATTGATTAAATGGGAACTTTTTTCCGAAAAAATTCTTGTTTTTGTTGATGAACAAACTAAATTAAGGTTATAGTTTCTATGACCTCAGATATCACAGTGAATGGGCTCAATTTGGGTTACATAAAGTAATACTTTTTGATAATGTGAGCTATTTGATACTATTGATCATAAGTTATTATTGTCATTATTACATTACATAGGTATACCAGATGGCTTTGTTGATCTATTCTGTAATAATTCACGAGGTCGCCAACAAAAATTAGTTCTAGATCAAATGCAGTCCACACAATTGTGTTCATATTCGGGTGTACCCCAGAGATCCACCTTGGGTCCACTTCTTTTTGCGAAATACCTATACCAGTAAATTGGTCAAATGTCCCAAATATTGTCCATCTGAATGCTTATGACCCAAATTGTATACATCAGACACGTCACACTATTCGCGTCAACCACGATCTCAATCAATTTTCACCCTTGGCTTTAGGTATGTGCTTGGTAAATAACCCGTCCAAATGACAAATACTACTGTTTGGACCAAAAAATAACTGTAGTATTTTGAAAAATTAAACTGAAATCCACATCATCCCTACCGAACTAGAGTTTGTCGCCCAAACAAAAAGTATTGGAGTGATTATAGATAGTGATTTTCTAGTTGAATCACACATAAATAAGCTCACGCAGAAAGCTTACTGTTCGCTAAAACTAATATACGGTAATTAGAACTTACTAAGAGAACAAAAATTACACTTTAACAGAGTCTTGTACTGTCAGGCCGAAGCACGTTCACGAATTTTTCAAGGTCATTCACGTATCAGATATGTAACGTCTACAATCAACTTCTCATAACCTGAAGAACTTTACAATAGGTAGTTTTCTAAAAAAAATCACATCTGAGTTGATTTATGATCAAGTTGATATAACAATGGCTTCTGAAAGTACCGCTGCCTACGAAAGTTGATATCAAGTAATATTGTTATCGAGGCTCAATATTTTTTTTCTGTATCCTGTAATTTTATTGATTTTTATGTCTTTGGTTTTTTTTGTAACATTCATTGTTTTCGTAATTCTTGCTGGTTTTAGAACCAGCTGCGTAGGTTAAATGGTAGAACAAAAACTACGGTGGCTCTAAACTTTGCCTTTTCTTGTATTTTATATACCCAATAAAGACCCATATTATCATTTGCATTATTTCAAGACACAATCAGAAAACCACCTCAATATAGATTTAAATTTCAGCTCAGCTGAGGACCTTCGTGTGTGACAGATGTAATAAAAGTTATAAACATCAAACTTCACTGTATGGCCATCAGAAATATGAATGTGGAGTACCCAGATCTTTCGAATGTCCACTATGCAAAGCAGCTTTCTCTAGGAAGCCTTACCTCCAGAGGCATTTACGCTTGTGTGAAAAAGATAGAGTATGAATGTACAACTAAGTAAAGAGAATTTGTATAGATTTATTTCAGATATGTTTTCATTTGATGTAACTATTTCAATGAGCTGTTGACTGTTGAGCTTAACAAAAATGTGTGAATAATGTAATGAATATAAAGTGTAAACAGTTTTAACTAATTTGTTTTTCTACGCCCATGTCTGTAAACGTAAAAATCGCGCTGTCAACATTCCTTGTAAATGACATAAAACAATAACATGCACGTAATGAGATCACATAACATACACGTGCGTTTTGAGAAGAAAACTTAAACTTCTTGGTTTAATTAAGTTACAAACAAATTTAGTCCATTAAAAAACATAAAAACTTTTAGCATTAGCGAGATATATTTAGGATTGAAAGAGTGATGCCCCTAAATGTAGACAGCACGTTATGCAATTTCTTTAAAAATAGGACACGTTTTCTTAAGTAGCATGCTATGAAAATAAATGTCATGTCATTTATGTTGTCAATTTCTTGAACAAAATATAATTGTATCCGAACATTTTCTCAAATTTATCTACGAATATGTCTGATAGTAATGAAAGTGATGAAATTATGAGCACTCCACCGAAGATTTTAGAAAAAGCTCAAGCTGCCACACATAATTTGTTACCGCTAAAATCCAAAGAAAGGTACGAAATTACCTATCATAAATTTACGGATTGGCAACACAAGCATAACGTTAAAATGAATGGGCGTAGAAAAAGTATAGTACGTTACACGAGTTGTAAGCCTATTACGCTCTCATCAAATTTATGCACTCGCAGCTGCGCTGCTTCGTGCATAAACTTTTTCATTTCATGCGTAATGGGTTACTTACAACTCTTGTTACCTAATATACTATTATATTCGTATGATCTAACTTCTAGTTCACAATATTACAGTTTATTTAATTAAGTGTGAGAAGGTGTATATAGGACATACAGGGATGTATTTGAAGCAAAGGGTGACTGAACACAGCAGGTATTGTAAAAATAAAATAACCCGTTCAAACCATTAAAAAATCCCACTAGCCTTGCAGAACATTGTAGGTATGTATATCTTCACTTCATACTTTCGACTTTCAGGACAACAGACGATATTGAAAAAATCATACAATAATCTTGGATGTTTATAAATCGACTTTTTCCAATTCTCATCTACGAAGGCGTAGAAGGGCCACGAACAATTTTTTTTTTTGGAACCCCGACTTTATTCTCGGACCCCCGACTTTAATCTCGGGGTTCTGACCTTAATCTCGGACCCCCGACTTATCTCGGGGGTCCGATAATAATAATAACAAATTTCGAACAAACAACAACAAATATCATAATATGTTTATATAAAGAATCAGCACACGGAGTTTATTGTTCTCATTCTAAATCACCCTGTATATATTTGGCTCCGTATCTCAGTCTGGAAGATAATAGTTACATTGATGTGTTCAGATAGTTTGTTGGGACTCATATTTTCTGACCGATGTGACGTTTCGAATTTTAATCATCTCATCTTCAGGGCCCTTCAATAATGAGTTTACATGTGGTGAAATGGTTCGGGGGTCCGAGATTAAAGTCGGGATTTAAAAAAAAATTGCTCGTGGCCCTTCTACGCCTTCGTACTCATTTGTTTCATGAGCCTTCTTTACATTATAAAAAAACACGTCTTACTGATAGCTTAGTTCGTCCGTTACTTCGTATCTGTGTTTCGTAAACCTATGTATCTATTCATATTATATGTCAAATTCATTTATTTCACTCTTTTTAAATTCGGAAAGCCACCCTAAATGTAAGTACTCATCATTGTTGTTTTCTGTAATGTGTTCGAAGCGTTTTATTTTACCGATTGTTATTTCACATATTTTATTTCGTTTTTATCAAAACCACTTTCTAGAATCTCATTTTGATATGTATGTTCTTGTTTTCATACTTCAGAGTCCTGAAGATGAAACAATAAATACATATTTAATTAATATCACACTAATTATTTCAAACCAGACTGTCTATGCCGAACTCTAACTGTCTCTTCTGTATCTCTGCCATCTATGATGTTGGCTGGCTATTCATAACCAAGACGGTCACTTTTCGAGATAAGTAGTTCTCGACTGCTGAGATTCTTTGCCGACTGTTCGACTATTATGTCAGAATAACCTTATACTCTTGGAACAATTCCGGCTCCAGAATCGTTACAATAATTATTGATAAGGTGATCGACTGTGGAGTACCTCAAGGATCAGTGCTAGGGCCAACAATATTCAATATACCTAAATGTATAAGTGAAAATAGAGTATTTTTCGATTTTATTCCGAAAGTTCCAACCTTTGACAGCTATTTCGTGGTAACCCACTCATCAGAAAGTATTTCTGGAAGCGCTCGAAATCAAATCGGATCCACTCAAAGTTAATACTAAAAGGCAACGACAGTATATCACAGAAAGTAACTTGTGACATCTACGGTCACCAGTTGAAACTTAATTTGACACGAACCAAGGAATCCAAAGGTAGATGTTTATCTACTCATTGACAGGCAGCCAACAATTCGTTGTTCTGACCAACCCAACGTTCAATCAAGTTTCTATTACGTTATCAGGAACGCATGCAGAATCTAAGTGAAAATAGAGTATTCTTAGATTTTATTCCGAGAGTTCCAACCTTTGGCAGCTGTTTCGTGGTAACCAACTAATCAGAAAGGATTCCTGGAAGCTTTCGAAATCAAATCGAATCCACTCAAAGTTAATACCGAAAGGCAAATACAGTATATTACAGAAAGTTTATTTCGAGAGCTTCCAGGAATCCTTTCTGATGAGTGGGTTACCAAAGCAAAAGTCATTAATAAGTTTGTATTGGATAATGAATGATGGTTGTATTATTTATTAGAAAATTGACACAAATGTTTGTTTCAGATGCTGAATTTCAATGTGAACGCTGTAACCGAATGTATAAATATAAATGTAACCTACAGCGACATGAGCGTTATGAATGCGGAATGGGGCCCCAGTTCGTTTGCAGAATTTGCTCTAAAGCTTATACCCAGAAGAGTAGTCTCAATGCACATGTGGCATATGTACATGGATTTCACTATTCTGCTACTACATAGTTCTCGGGTTTTTTTCTAACTATTTTATGTTGATACACTACCATAAGTTGCAACTGGAAAACCAGTTCAGAACAGTGGGATTGGATGGTGATACCTTTCCAACAGCCAGATGAAGTTGGTGATCATTAGACCAATGCTGATAGACGCCAAAAAATATAAAAGCGTGGAAAAAAATTACCAACATGAGACTTACTGAAAGAAGAGCAAAATATTGTTCGAATGACGGGAAAAATTAATTGGAGTCGAAAAAATGGAGAAGGGTGGAACGGGGTGAACTTTTAGGGGTTGAAAGTGATATTTCATGGTTTCTCGCGATTGAAAGTTGACCTCCTATCAAAAAAAGTTGAATGGCAAAGTTGTTGAAAATTAAAAGAACTTTTGTGTAAAAATTTTTCCACATTACCTACCTTAAATTTTCCAAAAAATGGAAGAAAGCAATTTTTCAGTTTTTAATTTTTTCCTCGCACAAAATATTTTTTTCTGAACTACGAACACTCATGCTCATCTGACAGCAAAAAAATACATATTCCTAAAAATGTTCATAGGAATTAAATCATTTATACTCCAGAAATTAATTAAATACTGAAAAGTCGATTTTTCGCCATTTTGACGGTCAATTTGAGGCTATGTGGAAAAGTGTTGTATACAAAAGTATTCGATTTTTTCATTATCTACAACTTTTATTCTAAAAATTGTTTGCTAAGATGTCACATTTTGCCGTATAAAACCGTTCTCAACCCCTAAACTGCATCCCCATTTCACCATTTTGAGTGTTTTTGTGTTAAAATACTTTTCCTTTTGAGTTAAATCTTCTGCAACATTCTCTACCTGGTCCTTGCCTGTAAAATTTTTTTTTTAGACGTTTAAATTTCGTTTTGGCACCAGCCTAACAAGCAGCCGCCCCCTTTCCAAGTACTTCAAAGAGGTTCGAGAAAAATAATATTTTCGCTGCAAAAAATATTTTTATTCAGAACGTAAAAAAGGATATTTCCACTAGATTTTGCGACAAACATACAATTTTTACACAAAAAAAATTAAAACCAATTTAAAAGGATTTTTCCGATTTTCCCGAAAAATTGGGATTATATGAAAAAATCTTAAAAACAAAAGTTGTAGTTGTAGATCTTTTTATTGTTGACAACTTTTTTCTCCGCCTTTTTTTGTACGAAGTTAATTTTCGCTGCAAATGGTGAGAAACCATTTTTACCCCCAAAAAAAAAGTTCATCTCCTTTTACCCTTCTAAGATAATCAAATCCCTGTTTATGTCCTACATTCTTTGTACCTATTAAGTTAAAATGAAATTGATATTCTCGTGAGGTTTCAACTGTTAATTTTAATTGATAAATATTAGTTTAGAACAAAAATTTCAGAAAATTTATTTTTGAAAATCTGTTTTTTTTATTTTTTCGCGTTTTCTGGAAAAAAATTTCACAGATGTGCTACTCTTTTATTAAATAATCTAAAAGCTTAAGCTAAAAAACTGGCTGCTGGTGAGCTTGAAAGGACGAATTTCACCGCTGAAACTTTTCAGTTGAAAATGAGATCGCTTTTTTGGAATTTGTCGAAAAGAAAGGAAAAATCTCTATTCCGCTACAAAAAAATTGAAGCTTACTTGATATAAGTTATATTTTTACCAAATTTCCTGAAAAAAAAATTTTGCGAGAAAAAAATTAATAATTCGTTTTTCCGATATTCCCGGAAAATTTGAGGTAATGTGGAGAAATGTTGCTACAAAAGTTGTAGATCGTTTTATCTTCAACAACTTTTCCATTCAACTTTTTTCGATAAAAGGTCAACTTTCGTTGTCAATCGCGAAAAATCGTGAAACATCACTTTTATCCCCTAAAAGTTCACCCCGTTCCACCTTTCTCAATTTTTTCGACTCTATAATTTACTTTTCCCGTCATTAGATCAATATCTTGCTCCTCTTCCAGTAGGTTTCATGCTGTTAATTTTTTTTTTATCTTAAAAATGCATCAGCATTGGTCTATATTGTTGAGTAGGGCTAACATAGAAAATCTTTTCTCCACGATCATTCTCTCTTTTGAGGTTGAAGAAATATTCTGCAACACCTCTGCCCCCATGCAATTTAAATGTATTTACCTTCTCTCTCTTGTGATAGAATAATGTTCTCACACTGGTTAGCAATAATATAACATTAGCCTTGACGCAGGTGATTGTCATCGTAGTGGCAAAATTTGAGTAAGTGTCAAAATTATTGCTGTCACGTTTCCTATCTTTTATCGTGGAGAAAATATAGTCTGCTACTCGGTTAGAATGAAAATTCGTGATGCTCGTGGTTCCTCACGCTCGCCTTCGGCTCGCGTTCGGAACTTTCCACTCGCATCGATTTTTCATTCTAACCTTGTTACAGAATATACTATTCTCCACGATCATCACAGAATTTGCCAATTCTGAAATCAAATTTGATTACAGAATGCTGGAATTCTCTCTCTTGAGATTGAAGAAATATTCTGCAACACCTCTGCCCCCATGCAATTTAAATGTATTAACATTATCTCTCTTGTGAATAATATTCTCACACTGGTTAGCAATAATAACATTAGCCTTGACGCAGTTGATTGTCATCGTAGTGGCAAAATTTGAGTGTCAAAATTATTGCTGTCACGTTTCCTATCTTTGATCGTGGAGAAAAGATAGTCTGCTACTCGGTTAGAATGAAAATTCGTGATGCTCGAGGTTCCTCACGCTCGCCTTCGGCTCACGCTCGGAACTTTTCACTCGCATCGAATTTTCATTCTAACCTTGTTACAGAATATACTATTACAATATCGTTCGAAACTGTTCAAAATTACGTATTGTGCCAATTTCAATTTTTTTTTAAGTAGTGTTTAACCGAACTGAAATGTCTTGTGTTGACGTGAATTATAGGAAAGACAGCTGAATTTTGCAATTCGCTACTGGAAAGACATAATGCGATTCTGAAAGTGTTTAATGCCAATTTATTAAAAATAAATCTTTTAGATTAATGGTAGACATCTTAGGATGGATGTCGTCTAACAAATGTTATTTTTTACCAAAAATCTTTGCTCCGATATACTTTCTATACGAGTATTTGCATTAGCTTCCATGCACGAGTCCAAACAACGGACTCGTGCATGGAAGCTAATCGAAGGAATTCATTTGTTGTCAATCAGCAAAGTTTTGTTTATTTTCAATATTCACTTGATTATTTTTTGACATTTCTTGTAACTATTGAAAGCTATAAATTTGAAGCATTCATGTACTCTCAGGTCGCAATTATTACGGTGGGAATTGTATAAAATGGCCGCGAAAATTTTTGTGGTATTTTGTTTTTATTTTGTCACAACTGATACTTTCAATTTGACGTCTGTTATCAGTTTGCATGAAAAGTGATAAATTAATCGAGCACGGTTTAATACATCGTCAACGAAAACGCATGTTATCATAATTTGTTGAAATAAAAATGTTATATAGAGAATGTGTCTATGATTGGGGCATCAAAAAATAATCTATGGAATACCACCATCGGGATTTGGAGGAATTTGCATTTTCATTAAACTATTGCCAATTTTCAAGTTATATAGGGTCCTTTCACAATATCTCTCGAATGTATCTCCATTTCCAGCGTAGCTTTAGCCAGGGAAGTAGTTGTTTTTTGTTAGATATCACAAAGAAGTGACTTAATTCATTTCGTAGGTTTTTTCCATTTCCAGGTTCAATTTTCAATTGAGAACGTTTTGCATTTTCAACATGAATCCCTTCCAAGAGAGGTTTTCTTGAACAATGTAAAATAGCTACTAAAGTTTGTCTATCAGTCGCAGATGATTCCACTTCTGATTTCATGAACATCCTGTTCATGTTGATTTCATTGAAAATATGAACAGGATGTTCATAAAGTCAGTTGTGGAATCTTCTATTTTCAAATGAGAATTTTTTTTCTTTAATCCTGTTCATATTTTTAATAAAATCATGAACTATTTGATTCAACTTGCGTATTTAAGCAGAGGTTTTCAGTCTGTGATTCTTTATCTATTTGTAAATCTTCCACAAAATCTAATCTATTGAAATTTTTTGACTCGACTTGTTTCAAAATTTGTCAATTACGACTTGGGCTGACGTTATGTTTACTGAATTTAATATGGTGTCTAAATGCTGAGTTTCCAGGTTTATTCAGATGTTCGTTTATACGAACTTTCAAGGGTCTACAAGTCCTTCCTATGTATATGAAGGACTTCTTCGTTGGCTTTCTTGAATTATTCACGTGTCAATTATTTGTCTATATTGACGAGTTCATTTTCGAGGTTGTAGATCCATCTGGCATCTTCTGACTTCCTGATGTTCTTTTCTGAACTTTCTGACGTGTTTGGTTGAATTCCTTACTTTTCTGCTGACTTATCGAACTATTATAATGATCTAATTCTGAAAGAAAATGTTCACTTTGTTGTTGTTATAGCTGTTGTTCTCTCGAATATTTTCTCTTGGCTTCTTGTTTCTCTCGTTCATGTTACTCTTGTCTGACTGCCCTGGTTTCTTTATACTTTTGATTTTGTTTCATCTTGGGTTTTTTGCCTATTGTTAATCTTTTTCCATACTGACAACAGTTCACAAATAGACAACACACTGACAGATGTTTATTCAATGTCTAACAAATCAAAAAATACACTTGAAACTCTGTGTTTCTAGAATAGGCAAAAGTCCCGTTCCAACTATCCATCGATGTTCTTCCCAAACTTCCCAAACTTCCCAAACTTCAGTAAACTGTATTTGAAGTTCAATACAAGAAAGGAATAACCCCTGTAAATAGTCTATGGCTTCTAAGTTCTTCGATTAGGTAGATAAATAGATGTTTATTTAACCACATTTTTGTATCAAATCAGAAGATGATAAGGACACCGTTAAAAGGTGATATTACACACATGTTTTAAAATGATATTGTGCATTTGTACGCAATTAATATAGAATCAGGTACAACGTGACTACAAAATATGTAGAAAATACAATATTAAATAAATACAATCCGGTATTAATTATTAAAATAATTATTATGGGTTTTGAGTGCCTTTCACAATCATTCGAATGGAGTTTTTGAAAATTAAAAAAAATAAAAACATTTTTTTAAAATCAATATTTTTAAATGATTTGGTCTGTATTTTGAGGTACTCAGTAAGTAATTGGGTCTTGTATTAAAAGATGAGTCTCTTGAGGTTTTTTGGTATAGTTTTCTGAATTTTCCGAATTAATTTGAGATGAGTAAGTTGGTAGGAATACTTCCAATGACTGAAATACAACATGAATCTTTCATTCCCCATTTCTCAAACTTGAAATGATTTTGGTGTAATGCAGTGAGCATGAATATTGTGTTATCCTATAACCACACACTTTCACTCCACTTCGTCGGTAGGTTATCTATTGTTTCAGACTCAGGGAGCCAAGAAAGCAATTTCACATGTATTTCCATTCGAGTCGCGGCAGATAACATGAGGAAAATTTTTTAATATACTTTTTCATTGGTGTTCAATGTAGCTATATGGATTTCTTTTTTGCGTTTGTTTTGTATTTTTCATGGTAAAATAGAAAAATATAGTATACAAACACACTACTGTTTTTTCTTTAGACCAAACACTGAAACCTGGAATAATCAGTCGATTCTATTTCGAGCTCATAAAGATGTTTGAAAAGGACTAGGAAAAAGTTTCAAGAGGCCGATTTTGAGTTTCAATTTCAAACCCTTTTCACAAAAAACTTTATAGATACAGATACTTGTGCAAGCTGGGGAAGACGAGACCTTCACCTTTCATTGCATAAAACTGGTGAACGAATAAATAAAAATATATTACCAAAAATGTAAATACATCTGGAAACAATTCACGAACTTTGTGGAGTGTATTATAAGTACGTTCAAATAGAAGCAAATATTCATATGGAAATATAGTATTGAAAAAGATTATATACGATCATTGGAGACACCACTCGTATTGTAAGTGAATTCAATGGATTTTTCATTGAAGCACCCAAAGCACTGATTCGCAATATTTCAAAGAAATGCTGCTGGTCGAACGATCTTAAAAATAACAGCACAGATTCAAATCACCATGCTATGTTTTTGAATCTATTCTGTTAAACAGAACTGCTCGACTTGAGAGCAAACACTACCTTGGTATAATGGGAATCGGTTTTGCGACTATAGTTTTAGTTTGAGAATTTTTTTTTCTGTAGCAAATGACTCAATGAACTCCAGTGATTTATGGTTACGTTAATTTTTGAGAAAAAATTGAATTACACGATTATTAAAAAACTGTTTTTAAAACTGTTTTTTTTTTGTTAACTAGCTGTCGCCCACTTACGAACGGCAGCCCTAAGAAGTCTAAACTTGTGCGAGCCAAGGATTAACGAGGTCTTACCTTTTTACGTGCGTTTCCTAGCACTTTCTCGGGCCATCAGAAGAATGTCTGCAGTCGCTAGGGTTTGAACCTTCGACTGGCAGCCAAACTGATTAAAAACATCGACGCTTTCACCACTCGGCTACCTGGTCCCGATGAATTGAAAAAGTTTGAGATATTCCCGAATTCTGATGGGACCACTGAGCCTATAAAAAAAATATCTTTATCATGAAATCAATGGTTTTTGCCAAAAACCGATTCTACGATCGGAAAATGTGTATCCGATTGGCTCTGTTATCGTGAACGGCCATGCGCATTATCTTCACTCCCACTCTTGATAAAGGCATACTTAGCTGAGAGGGGTGAGGAAGAAATTTGACTGTTCAGTGTGACGCGCTGATGGTGACTTTTAATAGCACGCAAAATAAAAATCAAGAGATCTTCGGGAATTGATGGGGTACCTGTTTTTATAGTGAAGAGAGTTTTTATACATAATTATTGAATCATTCATTATTAGCTTTTTAGCTGGTACTTTTCCAATGTTGGAAAAGGACACAACAATTCAAAAAAACTTAAAAATATTCATAATTGATAATTTCAGACCAGTAACCTTTCCCCCAAAATGTTTTTGTGAACTACCTGAATCCTTATTTTTCCTATAATATCAATTATAGCTGACAATTCAACATCAACATTTTTTCTGAAAGTTTCAGTTCAGAAAAGATATACTAATTATTATCCATTTCAGTTGTCTTCAAATGCCCAAACTGTTCCAGAACATACAATAGAAAAGGAAACCTGCAAAGACACATCAAAATAGAGTGTGGAAGAAATCCTTCTATTCATTGTCAGATCTGTTCAGCCAAGTTTAAATACTCCCACGTCCTGAAAATGCACTTGAATGGAGTACATGGAATAATAATGCCGAAGATCACTTAAGTGACCGATTCAGTACAGCTTCCAGAGTAAAAAAATCACTGAAACTTCAAATTGAATTGGAAGTTTATGAAATTCGTTATGGGGTTAGTTTAATAATAGACGAACAGGTATCCAATGAGTTCCAGGCCCTACTTTGTGAAAATCTAAAGAAAATCCGGTTCAAATAATTTTCCAACGCTTTTTCGGCTGTAACTCGGAAAAAACTGATTGAAAAAATATCATGAAACCAAAAATGAAGCAAGGAAAATTGGAAACAAAAAAACTCCCATACAGTTTTTCCAAAAAATACCACGTTTGATCAAAAAATTAAAGAGAAGGAAAAAAAATTATCCACTCCTGCTTTTGATCGAAAATCCCAAGGTAAAAAATGAAAAATAATTTCTGAAATGTATTCTTTTTTCCACATTTTTATGTATTCAAAAGAAAATACACAAGAGAGAACATTTTGGTTATCATTGAGAAACTCATATAACAGAATAACCATTCACTTTATAAAATCTCTCTTCAATTCTGGAATATTTCCTGTGACTGACATAAAACATCACTCCTCTTATTCCCAGGGATTGATACCCTAACATATGCACTTCATCAGTTAAGCATGAATCCTTACCTTATTCACAATAACTCTGGTGATTTGAATTTCAGTACATACAGGAATTCACTTGAAAAGTTCTTTTATTATAAATCTGCTCATAATACTGCTAAAACTAAAATATTTACTTTAATCTTGATTAAGAAGAACCTAAAAACCCACTTCGGAACTGACTTTTCATGCTGGTTTATTCACACGCGTGTTGGGAACAGACAACTGCAACCGGGAAGGGCATGCACAAAAGAAACACATATGAGATTTGAAAAGAGAGACTTTAGCTTTCATTATCCACTGAGAACGTTTTCAGAATAGTTGAATACAAAAATAACCATGAGAAAAAGTAAAGATATGGATTTTTTCCTGCTAATATCACAAATGGTACTTGATGGATTTCGGATCATTCTCTAATTTTTTCAAAATTTTCGCAAGCATCTTTCACTTCTAAAAAACAATCGAAAAGTAGGAAAATTGTATCCTCAGAAAAGTGAATGTCAGAGACCGATATTTCAAAAACGAGATGAGTAGGCAGAGTTTCGTTAGCTGAAATCAAATTACATAGTATGAGCTTCAAAACTGGTGAGGGACTGCATGAGATACTGGGTGAATTTTCTCTATAGGTTCTTCCAACAATTATACTAGAAAGTTTCTGGGTGATGAAAAAATGTATTCCATATCTTCTGAAAGTTCAAGTCTTACCCTTCAATCCCCTTTTTGATTTATCAAAATCCGTTCACCAGAGCCTAAGTAATGCCAGTTTTAATTTTGAAAACATTCTCTCATATTTAAAAACGTGAGCGTTTCCGACACGAGCGTTCTAAAGTAATTTCCGAGAAAACCTTTGATTTTTGGTAAAAAATAGGCATCACCTTTTTTGTTCAAAATTTTCACAGCTTTATTTTTGATTCCTGATAATTTTTCAGTTTCCACGTTTTTTCAAGTTACAGCTGGAATAGCGTCGAAAAATTCTTCACACCGGATATTCTTTCGATTTTCACGAAGTAGAGCCCGGAACTTATTGGAAACCTTCTCTATTGTTAACATAGCTCATACCAAATTTCATGTACCTCCAATTTCGTTTAGCAGAAGAAATCTCTTGTTACTGTACCATTTTTGTAGTTGAATATACTCACGATGCTAGTCAATTACACTTTATCTAGTAAAATATGGATACTTTTGATTTCTTCTGGCAGAATTCACTTATATTATTAAGGATCGAATTAACCCAGGATGTCTTTCTGAGCAATAACAAGTTTCGAAGAGCATGTATCGGAAATCCCAGAAGATTTTAATTATTTAAAAATTTATGCAAATTATGATATATTAAATATGTTCACTGCAATGTCACAATCTGCTTCCATTTTAGTCAAAATCAAAACATACTTTCATGTCAGAAGAGTTTGACTTATCGGCAAAGCTTTTCAACTATACATAAAAATGTAAATTATTTTTTTTTACAACTGTCAAAAAAACTCGACATTTCTGCATCTTTATTGATTCGTAAATGTTTACTTTTTTTCACTGCCAAATAATTCACAAATAAACATGAAATATTACTTTTTGAAGGATTTATTTTTAATTCAATAATTGATTTATGAAACAATTTCATTCATTGGAATAATAATTGATAGTAAAGTTCGAACAATAACTTCCAACATAAATTCCCGAAGATGGTCCATGTTGCTGCTGATCAGAAATGTTAGATATATCTTGAAGAGTTGATTCCACAATGTATCAGATATTTTAATTAATTTGTTAGAAGATGGACAATTCAATATATTGTTGGAAATCTTAAATTTCTTATGCAAACTATCTTCTATACATGCTTCTGCTAAGGAGGCAGATTTCCAGCTACCGACCGTAACGATTTATGGATGTAATGTTGCCCCCTGCATTGGTCAGAAGTGTTACAGAGCTTCTCCTGAAACAGTGACCTGTGTAGCTCTGATATATGTATTTTCCAAGCCATTCTGCAATAATGCTGGGAATCTCTCCTATTTGATTTATTCCTACATGTTGGTTAATACATTTTCCTCTGGAATATTTTAAAAATAACCTGTTACTTTTTGCATGAGGCGGCCGTAGTGCTCTATACTTGCGGTATATCTCAATATAATCAGAATTTGAAACAGTAAACGTGCTTGCGCAATAGGTCTTCGTATCAGGTATTTTAACAATCAATATAGATCCAGCATCTTCAGTGGCATCAATAGTTATATGTAATAATTCTTCACGGCGACAAGCACCGCTGATAACCAAAATTAGGACAATCTACAAATGAAAAATATTGAAATTACTAATAATCTTTCAAAATTATAATTATGTCTGTACCTTATAAAATAAAATTTGTTCCGTTATTAGTATCTTGAATAAATTTATTGATATCATCCCTTGATAAAACTTTAGATTTCTTTCCTCGGTATCCGACGCTTTCGTTCTTAATGAGTAAGACCAATTTTGATCACTTCCTCATATCAATATTTTCCTTAACATTCAATGTTCTTTTCAACATCGAGTAGACACTCCATAACGTAGGTTTTATGATTTTAATTTTTTCTCAAAATAGCATAGAAGCACATTTTCAGAAACCTTATTTCCATGTTTCTTGTCGCACCATTCACGAAATTGGTCATATGTTTTCTCATAATATATATTAACTTGGATTTGGCCGGTAACATATTAGATACTATTGCATTTTCTTTCTCAGATAGATCTGATGGGGTATCACCATGGACGTATAATTATTTATACGTCCATGGACATATAAATAATTATACGTCCATGGGCAGGGGCACAGCCAGGGGAAGGCCCGGAGGGCCCGCCCCCGCCCCTCCCCCCCCGAGATAAGTTACAAAGAACGCAATTATATTTTATATCACATGATCATGAGAGACGCAATGCTGTTCTCCCCTCCTGTTACTCCAGTCAACTCTTCAACTGTCTATGTCACCGACATCAACATTTAGCAAGCTATTCTTTACACTCTCATTAAACCGTAATACCATAAATATTTTCATTCCGGTACTGTATGAGCAAGCAGACCACGCAGACGCGCCTTCGCGATTAAGTTTCGACTTTAACCTTGAGTGAACATTCGCATTCGGCTATTGCCGCATTCGGAGCAATCTGCATTTAGACGTCGCCGTCGTAACAGCTGCAATATTTTGCTGACAATATATCTCCTTGCTCAACAACCAATCAGTCTATTTCAAATTTTGAAATTCAGCCAATAGAATCGGAATTACAGTGAAAATATAGCTTGTCGCTGTATTTTCACGGTGATAAACCTGCTTAGTTTTTGTTTTACTAGCTGTCAAGTGAAACTAATGATTCAAATTATAAAAGTCAAATCTTTGTGTTTTGACTAGTTACATTTCTTAATCAATATGAGCGATCGTTGGGAACAAATGGCTATTGGTATCATAGATGAAGCAGTGGAAAAGAGTATTCCGTTGAATACGGCCAGAAATAAAGAATCAATTATCAGGCAATTCAACAATTTTTGCACAAACAGGGGTTATATTGTCAATGCGAATACCACAATTGTGGAGCTGGCTGATATTTTGAAAGATTATGCCTGTAATATGACCCCAATTTTTCTCTTTAGTGTTCACGTTGTTACATTTTGATTTCTGTGAATTACTTCAAATTAAAACGGTGACACGATTTTTCTTTATTTCAAATCGATATATTGTCGTCCTAAATATAATTCGTGGTATGATTAATAACCTATAATTTTTTGGAATATCAATTCATTGGCAATCCCAATGCAAGAAAATACAACTCGTCCTGCGGACTCGTTGTATTTTCAGCTTTGGGATTGCAATTCATTAATATTCCAAAAAATTGTCGGTAATAATCATATCACTTATTATATTACCCCTGATTATACTATTGTTTATTCGTAGAAGCCTCTATAGATTGACAAGTAGGTATTCTTAGGTAAGTTTAACAATAGATATTTATAAATTAGCGATGGGCACTATCCAATGACTGAAACTATTTAACTACTATATATTTACAATCAGTTGATCCGACTATCGAAAAAATTTATTCATTTTCATTTTTATTATATGCTAATATAGGCAACCAAAAAATTATATTTTTATTTTTTATCTCAAAAACAAAAAGCGATAGAATAATGGAATATGAAATTCTACAGAAATATTACTGTTATGAAAATACACATGCATAATTTTAAATTTTTTAAAATGAATAGAGGAGGGAACAAAAATTGGCGAAGCCTTTGGGAGACTACCCCTATCGTTCTTCTTAACTAAACTTAAAGTAAAAAAAAATAATGTAAATTATTACGTGTGCCGGTATAGTGAAATACTGAAATTTATATTAGAAAAACAATCTAGTTGGTTGCTGTTTATTTGGGCAGTTTTGGCACTTAATGATTCACGCTTTAATTTTTTCATTTGTAAGCAAGTGAACTTTAAATTTAATTATTTATTTAAGCACAATTGGCCAGAAACGTGGGATTGTTTTGTTTTTAGGATGGAGAATTAAAGACCTCCAAATAATAAGGGAAGCCCGAATATACTATGGAACTGTCTTCGAACTAAAATACCAAGAATTATTGAAATTGCTGTATCTATCCACTTCACAATGTGCCGCTTCAACCTCTTCAGAAAACATGGATTGTGAACTTACTTTATTGCCGGTAACACAAAACACACCCGTAGAAACTACATCGACTCCATCAACATCATCTTCAAGTAATATTATCCAGGTCCACGACAGATATGATATTGCCAACTTTACACACAGAGAGATAGATGATAACGAATAACTTCAGTTACTAGAAAAATTTTGGATTCCGCCGAAGAACTTTGTGTATCCTTTAGAAAAACAGGGACAACACCAAAGAAGATTCAATGCGCCGTGGCTCACAAAATATAATTGGTTAACTTATTCAAAATTAGAAGATGCTGCCTATTGTAAATATTGCCTCCTCTTTTCTACGTCATTCGCGGGCCATAATACTAGTCAGAATCTTGGAGATTTTGCAAAAAAACCTTTCAGAGGATGAAAAAGAGCCCTACAAAAATTTGAAAATCATGAAAATGCACAATATCACAAATTTTCTGTACTTGCCAATAATTTGAAGAAAAGTGCTTCCGGTCATTCCGTAGACAAAATGTTATTCAAGTCATCTGAATTAATAATTAAACAAAATCGACAGCGGCTAATGCCGATTATTAAAACAATACTCTTTTGTGGAAGGACGGGGCTACCGTTAAGAGGACATAAGGACTACGGACCTCTGGATTTAAACTCTGCTATAAATAGAAGCGATGGTAATTTTCGCAAAATACTATAGATCATTTAAGTTCTTGTGGTGGCAATGTCACCTATTTGAGTTGTGACATTCAGAACCAAATATTGGAAATTTGCAATAAATGAATCGTTCAAAAAATCGTTGACGACATTAACGACGCCAAAGCATTCGTGATCTTAACTGATGAGACAGCCGATGTTTCAAATAAAGAACAAATAACTTTATGTGCAAGATACATAAACAAAAAAGATCAAATTTGTGAAAAGTTTCTACAGTTCGTTGAAATTACTTCTGCCACTGGCGCTTCTATAGCCGCTAGTATTTTGGATACATTAGAAAAACTAAAGATCAACTGCAGGTATCTATGTGGACAGGGATATGACGGAGCCTCTGCTATGTCAGGCAACTCTAAAGGTGTTCAGGCATTGAAATCTGAAAATTTTCCTGCAGCTACTTATCTACACTGTGCTTCACACAATTTAACCTTATGTTTATCATCGGCGTCGGCGTCACGGAAATATGTAATTGCATAGGTACCATTGAAAGGGCTCACATGTTCTTCGACACTCCCAAAAGGGAGCATGCATAACATAGACAAATGGACTTATTATGCCCTGAAACAAAAAGGCATGGCCTAAAAAAATTGTTTGATTACTTATATTTCGGACGTCCATCATCTTAATGGTTGAAAGATTTCTATCTCTTTCAAATTTTTTCACAACGTTTCAATTGCTTGAATCCGCAATCGTCTTCTGGTGAATAGTGACAAAATCAGATGCTACGCGACCTTTTATAGGTCTATAATTAAAGTGTAATTACGCGCGGTCTTGTGGCGCGCGTGGTTTCGCGCTTTTCTCCCTCCAAAACGGTCCATGAGCGGTTTCCATACGTTTTTAATTTCCACGCTTGGTTGACTGAAGGCACCATTGGCTTTTATGTAGGTGGTTTCCATAAATTTCCGTTTGAACCAATGTTCCTCTCTATGAAGAACACTAGCTTCGTCCCAGAGAATTCGGTGGTGTTTTGTCCAGGCGTGGTCAGCATTTTGTGTTCGGCTATTCTTACTGATAATGGCCTCTTGGTCTCTCCGATATAGGAATCTCCACATTCACATTGGACTTTGTAAATACAGTTTTTACTGGATTCTGTTGTGTTCTCTGGTTTCGTCTTGGTGATGAAGCTTTGTAAGGTACTGCCGGATTGAAAGCAACTCTTGATGTTGTATATATTTCCGATCCTTCTGATCTTCTCCGAAGAAAGACCACAAAACCCTGTTCTCATTCTTCCCTATATCAGGGGTATCTCCGAGAAGATCAGAAGGATCGGAAATAAATACAACATCAAGAGTTGCTTTCAATCTGGCAGTACCTTAAGAAGCTTCCTCACCAAGACGAAACCAGAGAACACAACAGAAACCAGTAAAAACTGTATTTACAAAGTCCCATGTGAATGTGGAGATTCCTATATCGGAGAGACCAAGAGGCCATTACCAGTAAGAATAGCCGAACACAAAAAGTGGACTCAACGAGGGGAAACGTCAAAATCGGGAATTGCTGACCACGCCTGGACAAAACACCACCGAATTCTCTGGGACGAAGCTAGTGTTCTTCATACAGAGGAACATTGGTTCAAACGGAAATTTATGGAAACCACCTACATAGAAGCCAATGGTGCCTTCAGTCAACCAAGCGTGAAAATTAAAAACGTATGGAAACCGCTCATGGACCGTTTTGGAGGGAGAAAAAAGCGCGAAACCACGCGCGCCACAAGACCGCGCGTAATTACAGTTTAATTATAGACCTATAAAAGGTCGCGTAGCATCTGATTTTGTCACTATTCACCAGAAGACGATTGCGGATTCAAGCAATTGAAACGATGTGAAAAAATTTGAAAGAGATAGAAATCTTTCAACCATTAAGATGATAGACGTCCGAAATATAAGTAATCAAGTTACTACATCGTCTAAAACATTCAAACAAACGTTAAAAAAATTGTGTCCTACACGATGGGTCGCAAGACACGATGCAGTTCTAGTGTTCGTGGAAATGTATAAACCGTTGGTAGCCGCTTTGGAGGAAATAGAGCAATGAACCGACCGCAATACTTCCACTGAGACATCTGGATTACTGGCCAGCATCAAAAGTCCCAAATTTGTGATCGCGCTAATGTGCTCAGAAAGAATATATGCATACACCATACACACTGCCTTTAAGCAGGATTCTACAAACAGTCGATTTAAATATTTGTAAAGCGTTAAAGCTAGCTAATGACGTTACAGATCAACTTAAAGAAATAAGAGGCCTGGCAGATGATAATTTTCAAAATATTTTCAAAAAAGCTCAGGATCTACTTTCGGAATACGATATTGAAATCAGATTACCTAGACTACCGCCAAGGCAAACACAAAGATTGGTTATAAAAACCGATTCCGCTGGTAAGTATTTTAAAATAACAATTTCCATATGATAATCAATATTTTGATAGTCAATTAAAATGTTTTTTGGAACTTCACAGCTTCTACAAGAATGAGTTCCTTGAAGAGTTTTCCAACAAAACGATGTTGAAAGCTGAACTTGAGCTGTGGTATAAAAATTGCAAATACAAGAAACTGAAGGAAGATTTGGACAAAGTTTATTCCGAATGTGATGCCAATATATTCCCTGATATAAAAAGGCTTTTACAATTTTTTTTAACTTTGCCTTTACAACCGCCACATCTGAAAGGTCATTTTCAAATTTAAAATATTTAAAAACATATCTGCGTAGCACCACGGGAGAGAACAGATTAAATGGTTTGGCAGTTCTTTTTGCGAACCACGATATTGATATTACCGTGGAAGAAATTCTAGACGAATTGGCAAAACAGAAAAAACGAAGAATTCTAGTTTGATATTTGTGATTACTTTTTAGTATAAGTATTATATGTGTTAATCCTTTTAATTACATTTTTGCTAATTAAAATGAAATGTCTAATTTTTTCATAAATATTTAGTCAGGCCCTCCCCTAACATAAATTCTGGCTGCGCCACTGTCCATGGGTACCACTACCACTATCATAATCATCATCCCTCTTCTTGAAAATGACTTGAAATTCAAGCAACTACGAGCATACATAGTCAATCACGCGGCGTGCCAAAAAAACGATTCTGTTGTATCGACACAGAAAGACCACTGGATGCTGTGAAATTGTATTGGAAGTATTGATAACATTAAAGATAACATGGAAAAGAGAAGTATTATTTAGTTATTTTGGACTTATTTTTTTCAGACAGGAACAATTTTTGGATACGATTTCACTGAAACCATTGAATGATATTTTCAAGTCGACTGTCGTTCAAAATCAATAACTTATCGGGACAAGAAACCACGTCAAGATGTATTGGAAGTATTCATTTTTAGTATATTTCAAACGATGTAAATTCACATTCTCAGTTAACAAAAAATGTTGTTTGTATTTTGTAGTTTCATTACACATTCGAGAATATTTTCGGCCTCGATCTGCGGTCTCGTCCAAAAATTAAAACTCTCGTGTGCCATTAAAGATACACTCATTTTACGAACATAACACAAAAATAACTAATGTATTATAAATCCAAGTGCAGGTGACTTAACAAAAGAAGAAGGCGCATTTTTCATACCAACTGCAGGAAAAACCTGGAATAACTCAGTACCACCAGAGGAACCACTGAGACGAAAATGAGCGTGTGCAACTATACAAGAACAAAAATACAAGCACTGGGAAATTTTTTTCGGTTTCCCAACGATATCAAATTTCATTCTGTCGATTGCCATAAGCGAGAAAATGCATTAGAACCCGAGTATTTTTTTACAAGATCGCGCCCATATTTCAACCTTTTCAGTACATCCAAATCTTATGGCTTAGGGTTTTCACTATCAGGTTGTTAAGCAGTGCGGCTTTCTACAGGCCCCCCTATTACCTTTTGAACGGTTTGAAATAAAACCATGCAATAAAAACTATTTTGAATGGCTTTACCGATACTACTCTTTCAAATAAAATACATTGCGATTGCCCTATAGGGGGCGCGGGTGGCACATCAATTTGAAAATTTCAAATAGGGGGTCGAATTACACATAGTTGAAAAGATAATTCAATTTTCTTTTCAATCATATGAATTTTTTAAATTTTCGTTATTACACATTTTCACAATTTCGATCTCTTTGCCTTTCGAAATTTTCAAGTTGATGTATCTAGTAATTGACATGCATCTTCTCTCAGAAATTAGTATTCACACAATTCACATCAATTATCAACGAATTCCGAAAAAAAAATAAGATGGTTGAATAAAATTAATTCTCTTTTCAACGATGTGTCACTTGACCCCCCCTGCCGTTTGAAATTTTTGAATTGATGTGCCCCCCGCACCTTCTACCGGTAAACGCAATGTCCTTTATTTCAAAAAGTGGTATTGATGATACCGTTCACACCGGTTTTTGTTCCTTGTTTGTACCTCAAGCCGTTCAAAGGATAACAGGGAGGGGGGACTAAAATAAGCCGCACTGTATATGTTATCGTGTTAAAATGAGAAAAGAGAAAATTAGTCAGCAAAATCTGTCTTTAAGATGACGTCTGAAGGATATTATATTACTATAATGACAGTGAATTTGAATAACACCAATCTTTCACTGTTTCCAGATAAAATCATTCCATCAAGAATAATTTTGATCTTGTAGTGACAAAATATAGTGCTGTCATCAGCAAAACAGCAAATGAGCCTGAAATCTGAATATTCAATAGGTCATTACTATACAATAAAAATGAAATTGGTTCAAGTATAGAACCATGGGGAAATCCACAATCAATACCTTTCAATTCCGAATATGACAAATTTTTGACTATCTCATTTTGTTTAGTTAAATAAGAATCGAACCAATTGGAAGTGATTACTCGGAATCCATTTTTTCAGTTAGGAAAAGTATTTTTTCGCATTGTCAACAGAATACAGAATGCAGCAGCTGCTACTTCCCTACCATTAATTTCCGAATATATTTCAAATAAAAGAAATAGGATTGCCTCTGCTGTGTCTTTGTTTCTGAAAATCGAACAGCTGGTTGTAGATTATGGAAGCTCAAAAATTCGGTAATTCTCAAATCAATCACTTTTTCAATATTTTTTTAAACGTCAATTATTTCAAACAACCGCATGTTGAAGGACTGACACCGCAACTTTGCAAAAGGAAAATTCGAAAATTGGCATGAAATCTGAAAATACAATAAATTGACTATTTTATTAGACTGAAAACAAGTACACCAAGAGATCTGAAATCTAACACTTCTCATGAAATACCGCGTGATGAGTGTGCCAAAGTGTACATAGGGCAAACAAGAAGGTCCCGAAAACAACGGATGACTGAACATAAAAGGGACTGTAAAAATAAACACAACCCACCCAAAACAATGAAAAATCTAACAAGCCTCATTGCAGAACATTGTGAGTCAGTGTTATTGGACAACAGACGATTGAAAAAAAGACTCCCGAATTTAATAATTTAAATGATAGAACATGGAGAAAAGTGTGTTAACAAAAGATCGGATATTGAAAATTTGAACACCTCTTATATAAATCTAATAGATCAAATTAAACAAAAATTGTATGAATCAGTGTCACCAGGTGACTTTTTACAACTCTCACAGCCGTATGCATAGTCAATCGCCAGCGACTCGCCAGAGTTTCGCCGCTCTTTACACAAGGATTATAATGCACAGTCGAGCTCCAAAAAAGTTACAACTACGCGATAAGTCACATTTTGGAGAAACGCTGGCGATGTACCACTTTTTTGGAGCTCGACTGTGCATTATAGTTCTTGTGTAGCGAGTGGCGAAACTCTGGCGAGTCGCTGGAATTGACTATGCATACGGCTGTCATCATTTCTTCCATCACTTTTTTTTTATATTCAAAAGAATCGATTCTCCAACAGCTCGGTTTGTTCATCTATATGTGTATACGTATTTTGTTAACCAGTATTAATTTTTCATGTCGATTTTATTTATTTGCAATCCATTTTAACTTGCAGAACCACCCCAAATGTAAGTAACCATTGATGTTGTTTTTGTGTCTATTGTTCGAGGTGTTTTCATGCATTCTTATTTTTCAACGATTGTAATCCCACATAATTTACCATTGTTTTTATCTCAAGTTTAAAATTTTATTTCAAAATATACATGGTGTTTCCATATGAAACTTACGTCTGCCTGTAGATAACTCTTCTATGAATGGACAAAATGATATAGGGAATGATGGGTCAAACCTGATTACTTTTCGAAATACAAGCGATTACAGTTAAAAAATAAATAGTGTTATTTGATAACTTCGAAACGAATTAATATGTTCATTTGGAATTTAGCTGATCGTTTTTTAATGTAAAAAAATATGTTTCATATATCTATAGATCCAGTGATATGCAGTTAGAAGAGTATTTCTCCTTATTCCTACCATTTTCTACGCCCATGGTATTTGAATCTATTTTTTAAAAAATGTATTGCTTAGCTGTCATCCCAAAAACAACGAAAATCTTTTGGTTTTTAAGATATTTAATGTTTCCATTAAGTCTGAAGTTGGATGATAAGAAAATGTAAAGGGAGACGATTCTGAAATATTAATGGAAGATTTAAAAAAAAAATCTTTCCTAACCATTGTTTTTACTAACAAAACAATTAAAGACAATATAAATAACATATAATATACAAAATTAAACTATATGCGATGCAAACCTAATTTTATACTAAACAGCCAACAAATTACAAAAGCTATTCAATATTTTGTCCATTTACATGAATACATTACAAGCAACCTTGGAAAGACTCGCGATTGCCAGATATAATTTCTGTAGCCGCATGGATTCTTACTTTAGTTCCTCCTCCGTGTCTGCAATGGTCTGGTACACAAGGGACTTCATGTAAGCCCTCAGAAAAAAATCGATTGGATTCAAATACGGTAACCTCGCAGGCCACATATTGGGTCTACCTCGCCCTATCCAGTTATTTCCGAATTGTTGGGTAAGAAGTTGTCTGACTGCCAGAGAATAATGTATAGATGCCCTATCGTGCTGAAACCATACATTGCCCATATTTGCAATACGTAGTGATGCAACGTCTTTTAATAAGTCAGGCAGGATTTCTCTCAAAAAATTTATCAGGTAGTGAATATGGACCCACTATACAATCTCCAAGAATGCCTGTCCACAGGCACAGGCTGTCTAGAATTGAAAATTTCTTCACTCTTGAATTTGGCTTCATCAGTAAATAAGACAACTTTGGTAAATTACCTGTATTCTGAACATTTTTGCCATTACCAATTGACAAACGCCACTCAAACCCTTGTATTTCAAAAATAATCAATTTAACTAGAGATATCTAAAGGTAGACGTTGTGAGCGTCATTTGGAAAAACTGTTTATGTTTTTGTTCTTATACTTCAGAGTCCTGAAGATGAAAAAATACTGTTTTGAAGCGTTGATGAATTAAAATTTGGTTTTCTTCAACATCCAGACCAAATTCCCGCCATCTCAACAAATTCAATTTGTGAAAAATGACGTTTCCGATTTAAATGAAAGGATTATCATCATTTTTCCTTGCATCAGTTTTAAAAAGGTAATGATTCTTTCAATTTATTGTGTTTGTTGTTTTGAGTCTGATTCAATGTTTTACTTTTTTGAACTGATTATCCCTAACTTTTAACTTAGTTTTCAGCACAACACTTCAACCCGAAGAAAATACCGAGTCCAATAATTCAGATTCTCCAAATCCAAAGCAACCAGAGAAAAAACTATGTAATTATGTGGTCAGTTCAGATCAGCTTTGTATGCGCAGCAGAACGTATATCGCTAAAGAACAAGCCGAAGTTTTGAAGAAAGTCTATGTAACCAATCCATTCCCAAACGCAGATGTCAAGAAGAAATTGGAAAAAGATTTGGGACTTTCTTATAAAGTCATATCCACTTGGTTTCAAAACAAAAGACAACTCGATAAGAAAATGCTTCGGAAAGAAAATGTTCAGGAAAGCCTTACAAATACACCAAATACACAGATCATTTGATCATATTTGTCTCACATCTTTTGACTTGCATTTCAGAAAAATGTTTTAATTTATTGAATAAATTCACTGTTACACTATCTTGCCAACCAGCTATTTCTTTAGTGCCTGCGTTGGTTTTAATTGTTTCTTGAGAATTCTGCTTCCATCATTTGAAAATATAGTTGCTGAAACCAATTGAAGCACACACTAAAATTACATTAAATAACACTTTCTTCCTAAATACCCACCTATTAATAATACTCCCCCTTAAACACTAGTAGAGTGTACCCAAAGGCATACTGTGAATAATATTTCCATCAGATCGTGATTCCATATGGGTAATGCGTTGCCATACGTATACATGTGAAGTTACATCCCTTATGCATAATGTCAAGTCATAACTTGTCTTGACTTCAAATGTGAATTTTAAATTCCATGAATAACTTCTATACCGATGCAATTTTCTTCAATATTCCAGATTCAATGCCATAAAGGTAATGCGTTGCCATACATATAATAGTCCGGGAGCCAGTGACAGATTTCCATGACCAAGTTCCTCTCACTCGAAAATTAGTGGAATGCATCAGAGAGTTATATTATAAAGCTTCGTGAACGTCAGCTGCGGTTCCGTGGGGGGATGAGCGGTGGTAGCCTCCCACGCACAAAGAAATTGAAATCTATTCAATTTTGTTTTCCTACCTAAAAACATGTTAAATTATCGCTAAAGCAATATCTTGAAGAAAGAAAAAATCAGCTGACTATAGCATGGTGTATTATACGACAGCTAGTTGGTCGAACACAAAAAAAATTGTACCTTCTTTGATTTCCTCTCAAATAAAATTTTACCTTATATTCGGATTGCGTCAATTTAACATGTTTCCGGGAAGGACATAATTGAATTTTTTTTTTCGTCGTGCGTAGGAAGCTACTAGGCTGATTATCCCCCCCCCCCACCAACGGAATCGCAGCTGACGTTCACGAATCTTTATAATACGACTCTCTGATGCATTCCACTAAATATCGCTTGAGAGAAAATGACTGACCAAATTTTTACCGGGCTCCTGGACTATAAAGTTACCTCATATAATATATTGTAAAGTCAGCACTTCAATTCAAATGTGAATATCCAATTTCATGAATTACTTGTATTCTGATGCAATTTTTTTCAATATTGCAGATTTAATGATTCCATACGGGTAATGCGTTGCCATACAGATACATGTAGAGTTACGTACCTCATGTAATATAATGTAAATTCATAACATGACTTCAATTGTGAATTTCCATTTCCATGATTTACACGTATAGGTCCTGATGCAATTTTCTTCATCATTGCAGATTTAGTGGCGATTTTTACATGTTTGTTTTGGTGTTTTCACCATTATATTCATGTAGTGCCAATTAACATACATGCTTTAGTATGTATTATCGGATATTTATTCGAGTAATTGTGATGAAGAATCCATTTTTGTTGGAAATGAAACTTAGTTGAACACTCATTTTCACATATCTCAAATTAGATTTTCCGTATATTGCCCCATGATCACATGTATTTTCATGTGATTTTCCATTTTGTTATTGTTGTTCTCTTTTTGAAAATATGTATTCATAATAATAATTGTGACAATGTTTTAGTACCTGCTTCATACCATATATTTTTATATATGCCTTTTTATTCAATTTTAAAAGCTGAATTGAAACCATTTCCTCTTATCCTATGGTATTGAAATTTCACATGTTGGTTCAGTTCCGATGACAATACTTTAATGTCGAAGAAATTGTACACTCCTGGCCCCCGAAAGCTAGATAGAGAACGCGTAGAGTTTCGGAAGTTTTCTTGACGGATTTCGACGTCAAAAATTACAGCGAGAAAAAACATTGGTGGGGGGGCCCGCCCCCCAAATTAAAATCGGAAAAATCCGTAAAAATAGTGAAAAATATCTGACCGTCGAATATTATGGTTTAAAAAAATTTCATCCCCCTGTCTCCTCTCAAAAGCGTGATAAGAGCGCAAAGGACTTCGAAAAATGTTTCAACAGTTTCCAACATGGAAAATAATGATGAAACAAAATCGAGCATGAGGCTCTCATTTAAAATTTGTAACAATGTAACAAAATGATGGATTTAATTCACTTTAAAATTTATTTTCTTCTTTTTAGTGCATTCAAATGAGAGATTTTTTCTGGAATAATTTTTCAAGTTTATTTATTATATTTATTGTGACTTTATCAATAAGATTTCAATCTTCCGATAATGAAGTATATTTTGATTTGATTTGATTTCTCTCAGATTACAGATTGAATGGAAATTATATTCAAATTTCTTGTGCGATAAAGTTGTAATACTGGGAGAAGTATTTACATATTTCGTTTTGGCATGTATTTTTCCTTTCATTTTTCACTGTGTACTACGTTCATGAGTAAGAAATTCATTATGAAAGGCTTTCGCGGCCATCGTCAATTACATGGTGGTTCTTCGGGTTGTAAGGCCGACGTGTGCTCAGAGAAGAACTCGACGTTTCGCCAACACGAGTGGTTAGCATTTTCAAGAGTTATTTTACAAGTTTCTGCTTTCTTAAGTCGCTGTCAAATGCTTGACATTTGTTATACGTTGTCTCAATAAATACCTGTGATTTGACGTTCTTACATCTGATTGGTCCATAGCGTTAGCAGACATCATAGAATCGTTCGTACCGTTATTTTGTGGGTAGGGAGCTAATTGAGAATTTTTGAGAACTGGAAGCCAAACCTTGTTCAATTGTAGTCCTTCTTCGGTTCTGTTGAAGTTGCTGTGGTGTTTCTGGATTTCAATTGCTTCCCGGAAGAGTCTTGGGTAATACGCAGATGTTGAAGAGATGACTTGGGTTTCTTCAAATTTCACTCTATGGTTATCGTTGTTGAGAGTATGTTCTGCGACAGCGGATTTCTGTGTGTGCCCTAACCGACAGCAAGCCTTGTGCTCTTTGATTCTTGTTTTAACGGAGCGTTTCGTGGTTCCGATATAAACGCTGACACAGGAACATGGAATGCGATAAACCCCAGAAGAGCATAGTACGTCTCGTTTGTCCTTCGCTGATCTAAAGTGGTCTGTCAGTTTCTCTGAAGGTTAATAAACGGTTTTAATCTCATATTTTCTTATAATACGGCCGATACGATCTGTAACTCTGGGAACATATGGTAAGAATGCTTTTCTTTTTTCGGTGTTGGTTTGACTACTACTTGTTTCACTGGATGGACAGTCATTTGGTCTACTATTGATTCTTCCGTCTCTGATTTCTCTTCTATTTTTCATACACCTCTCAATATCTCTTTCTTTGTATCCATTAGAAAGAAGAGCGTTTTTAGATGTTTCAGTTCAGGTTCGCAAATTCTTCTAGCTCGATCAACTAATGTCTTGATTACACCTTGTTTTTGGCACGGATGATGGTTTGAGGTATTGTGGAGATATCGATCAGTGTGTGTTGGTTTTCTATATACCGTATGCCCCAGACGTCTTTCTTTTCGAGAAATGAGAACGTCTAAGAATGCCAGTTTCTTGTGCTCTTTGATTCTTGTTTTAACGGAGCGTTTCGTGGTTCCGATATAAACGCTGCCACAGGAACATGGAATGCGATAAACCCCAGAAGAGCATAGTACGTCTCGTTTGTCCTTCGCTGATCTGAAGTGGTCTTTCAGTTTCTTTGAATTCCTTAACCGTATCAATGACATACACCCGAACATTCAATTTACCATGGAAATTGAAAATGAGAAGAAACTGGCATTCTTAGACGTTCTCATTTCTCGAAAAGAAAGACGTCTGGGGCATACGGTATATAGAAAACCAACACACACTGATCGATATCTCCACAATACCTCAAACCATCATCCGTGCCAAAAACAAGGTGTAATCAAGACATTAGTTGATCGAGCTAGAAGAATTTGCGAACCTGAAATGAAACATCTAAAAACGCTCTTCTTTCTAATGGATACAAAGAAAGAGATATTGAGAGGTGTATGAAAAATAGAAGAGAAATCAGAGACGGAAGAATCAATAGTAGACCAAATGACTGTCCATCCAGTGAAACAAGTAGTAGTCAAACCAACACCGAAAAAAGAAAAGCATTCTTACCATATGTTCCCAGAGTTTCAGATCGTATCGGCCGTATTATAAGAAAATATGAGATTAAAACCGTTTATTAACCTTCAGAGAAACTGACAGACCACTTTAGATCAGCGAAGGACAAACGAGACGTACTATGCTCTTCTGGGGTTTATCGCATTCCATGTTCCTGTGGCAGCGTTTATATCGGAACCACGAAACGCTCCGTTAAAACAAGAATCAAAGAGCACAAGGCTTGCTGTCGGTTAGGGCACACACAGAAATCCGCTGTCGCAGAACATACTCTCAACAACGATAACCATAGAGTGAAATTTGAAGAAACCCAAGTCATCTCTTCAACATCTGCGTATTACCCAAGACTCTTCCGGGAAGCAATTGAAATCCAGAAACACCACAGCAACTTCAACAGAACCGAAGAAGGACTACAATTGAAGAAGGTTTGGCTTCCAGTTCTCAAAAATTCTCAATTAGCTCCCTACCCACAAAATAACGGTACGAACGATTCTATGATGTCTGCTAACGCTATGGACCAATCAGATGTAAGAACGTCAAATCACAGGTATTTATTGAGACAACGTATAACAAATGTCAAGCATTTGACAGCGACTTAAGAAAGCAGAAACTTGTAAAATAACTCTTGAAAATGCTAACCACTCGTGTTGGCGAAACGTCGAGTTCTTCTCTGAACACACGTCGGCCTTACAACCCGAAGAACCACCATGTAAGAAATTCATGTTTTGGAACACGCTGTATTTTTTCGAATGTAGATAATTTTCAAACATCAGTTAAACCTTTCAACACTCTTCTTAGTTAATTCACTTAAAGTAGTAATTTGCTCAGGCGATTTTCAGATGAAAAGTTTATATCGAGGTACGATATAAATAAAATATAATTTTGTTTTATCCACCAAAATTGGAAATCTGGCTTGTTTTTATTTTTTGAGATTTGTAATGGGAATAATAATAGATCACATTTATATGCTCAATATAGAAAATCAGCACTAAAATGTATGAATACTTATTTTTTATTCAAAAAGAAAACTCTCATCAATATTTTGAACAATTCTTCTGTATTCGCAATAACGGAGACATCAGTCTTTCAAACAATTGTTAGATAACTCGGAAAAAAATTAACAAGAGCTGCTGGCATAATACTGGAAGTAATGAAGTCCATGGTACATTCAATGAATGTTAACCGAAAAACATAAAGCTTTCTCAGTGAATCTGCAGTGACCAATGCATTTTCTGAAAAAAAATATATGAAGGGTAATTGGGGAAGCGAATATGAAATGTCGTGTCAAAATTGTTTTATATACCTACTCCCTGCATATTAGTCTTGGAGCCTTTTTTCACAAAAAATCACGGATCAATGACCTTATAAATTCGTTTCATTTAATCACAGTAAAAATGAGTGACATAACCCGATGTGTCAAAGTGCTGACATTTACCTCGGAGAAAGTTCGAAACTGTTGTTCCCATTTCAATTTCCATTCTGCTGTATATTTTACGAATTAGGACACATTATTATTATTGTTATTCCGTGGATCCTACTTAGTTGATAATGAAAACTGGATTAAATTATCCAATCTACCACCTTTGCAAGACATATTTTTGTCAGCAAGTGTCCAACAGCAAACAACTACTGCACCCTACGATAGTTTAGTTATATTTGTTATACCCTTGGTGAAGTTTTCTATTTGCTCCGTAATCAATATAATCATGGGCGGTGGAAGGAAATTACTTTCAATTCATTACAAACTTATTATCAGTTTCTAACCTCAAATGTTTTTGTTGCTTTCAGATCCCAGAAAACCATATAAATGCAAGGAGTGCTTGAAAAATTATTCTTTGAAAAACTCCTACTTGTATCATAAAGCGTATGGTTGCAACAAGCCTCCCCAGTTTGGTTGTCACCATTGTGAAAAATGCTTCAAACATAGGAAATCCCTCAAAGATCATGTATGGGCAAAGCATGGAGAGATCCTAGAACGAAAACAGAGAGATTATGACAAATAATTAATGAAAATATGGGTTATCTCATTCATTCAAATGTTTATTCATGACTTGAATAAAAAAATATTAAAATCACGTGGCTTGCTTTCGAGACAACATTCTGCATATCTGAATAGTGAATTTAAACATCTATGATGTAAACTGCATGTCAAATGAGTGCAATTTGAGATGTCTTGTGATAACTGAATATAAAAAAAACATTTCAAATATTGACAAATTAAAAGTTTGGCCCCGCCGGAACTTGCAGCGGCGGGTACACGCGAACCTGAAATATGATGTCGGCGTTCAATCACGTTTTCTGAGAAAACTGTCAGATTTTGTGAGACATTACTAGGAAACATTCTTGTAGGGAATTGAATTATCTTTCACCCCATTGAAATTGTTCTTTGAGAAATATAGTTCTTTCCAAGGTAAAAGCAAAAAAATATTTATTTGTTATCAAAAATTTTTTGGGTTCCACCCCTGGATTTTTGGTAAACATTTTTTTTTCTCATTTGTCAGGGTTCCAGCTACTAACAAGCCAAATTTGGTTCTGCTACAACCAATTTTTGGCTCAAAACCTAGCTGGACTGGATTATTTTGTATTAGGCATTCTCAAATGAAAATGTTCATTGAGACTGTTGCAATCTCGAATGTTATTTTGTTTTACATCCGTGTTATTCAATTGATACCTGATAGTCTCTTGATACAGGTAATCGATTAAGTAGTTTCATTTTGAACCCGTATCAGTTTGTGTGGAAAAGTTAGTGTTTGCAGTTTGCTGTGTTCGATTTTATGGTAGTTTTGTTCTTGTATCATACTTATATCCTAATATCCACATCTCAAATTGTTTGTATTTTTCAGGATCAAATCATCGAAGAAATCCAAATGTATTCCTAGCTTCTATTTTCAGATGCCCTAAGTGTTCGAGAATTTATCATCACAAGAATACTTTGAGCCGTCATATTCGACAAGAATGTGGAATCGAGCCGGAGTTTCAATGTCCGCATTGCCCATACAAAGCTAGGAGGGCATACATATTACACAGTCATTTAAAAGTACATCGTTAATTTACTCAATCAAATTTGAAAAACAATGGAAAAGACTGTTAAGGTACTGAAAAATTATCCATGATGATGTGAACAGTCTGTTTTTGAAACTCGATAAATGTCATTTAATTTATTTCACAAATTAATAAAACCCATTTATAGCAAAAACCAATGCATTATAAAAAAATTAGATAATCAAAAAAGTATACGTATAGTTAAAACTTCTGGCGCAAAACCCTTAACCATTTCATCAGTTTTTCTTTTAGGCCAAGCTGTAGATAAAAATAAGAGGTTCTTTTCACACGAAATAAAGACGCAAACGGCCTATACTTCTTTTTATAAGATAGTTCGTAAATGAAAACCCCGGTTTTAGCCCCAGAAAAATCGCTTTGTATGGAATTTTTAAACAAGAAATAGTGAAAAAAATTACAACTTTTGTGTTTTTTTTTGCGAGTATCTAAAAAAGAATTGGAGGAATTGTTTTACAGTCGATAAAACTTTTGTAGAGAATTATAAAACCTACAAAACGTTTTTTTGAACGACCAGATCGGTATATTTCTCACTGAGAAAACCTCGAAAAAGAAACCATTTTTCAAAAATTCATAATTTCGACTAACAATATTGCGGAAACTGATAGATAATAACATGTGGTTCAACTGTACGCAAGTCGGTTTTTGTCAGATGTGTAGTTTTTGCACAATCGCGTTATAAACAATTCATAGTCGGCTAGTAGAGCGTTCGCCTCTCAAGCGGAGGGTCGTGGGTTCGATCCACAGATTCACCGGACTCGTGCATGGCATCATACGTTAAAAGGTAAGGGCTGCGTCTTCCTTAGTTCTGAGTTCTGAGGGTTGCACGTAGGGGAAATAACAATTTTAACAAAAAAATCTTTCTAAATGAGCCGATTTTTGGGAATTCATCTCATTCAAATTCTGTAACGGCATATGGAAATAGAGATGAATATCTACAATTTGTATATCTTGGATTTCCACCTGAGATGTGAAAAATGTGTTGAAAATGTCACTGGTAGTTACCCTAAAAATGCTTCACAGTGCACCCGAAGTCGCCCGAACTCAACTCGAGTTAACTTCAGTGTGACTTCGGGTGACTTCGGACGCACTTCAAACCGTTTTGATCAACTTTCAGTGACATTTTCAACACATTTCCCGCCTCTCAGGTGAAAATCCAAAATATATAAATTGTAGATATTGATTTCTACTTCCAGAAGCCGTTCTAAACGGTTCTAAACGGTTAAAATAAGAAAAAAGTATCAGGCAATGACAAAGTGGAAAATGTTGTTGAGGTTCCAACTTTAGGAAAAAAAAAAGTAAACACGAAAACACTCAAATTCGTTTAGGGATTGAAAACGGTTTTTAGCGATTTCAGGCGAAATGTGCCCTCTTAATGGAAAATCTTTGATGAAAAAATGTAGATATTGAAAAATTCAAGAATTATTGTATTCAACATTTTTCAACATAAACTCAAATAAACCGTCAAATGGCGAAAAACTGATTTTTCAGTATTTGCTTTTTTTTTCGCATGTAAATGATTCAATTTGGATTATAATTGATAGAAATATGTCTTTTTTAGTGTCAAATAGGCATGATTCTTTCGCAATACAGAACACTACTAGTTTTCGAGTTAGGTGCATATTTATTGTTGTTTTTTTTGTATTTCGAAGGTCTATAAGTGATTGTTTCAACTGTTGAAATGTCTACTTTAGAATGGTCTATGTAAATTGGTGGTTTATCATTCGTTAAACCGCCTAAAATTGAGAAAAACCAAAAAACTCTTTTCTCAATATTTTCAATGATTTTCAATAGTTGTAGAAAAGAATTAAAATGATTTTAATAAATTAATTTTGTAGTGTAATTATGTATTCCAATATTTTATCATAAATAATTTAATATAAACTACTTTTTATTATAAACATAATGAAGAAAGTCGAAAATCATTAAAAATATTAAGAAAATTATGATTTATAGAGATTTTTTTTTCAATTTTAAGCGGTTTAATGATCAATAAACCGCCTGGCTACATAGACCATTTCAAAGTAGACATTTCAACAATTTAATTGTTCACTTATAGACCTCCAAAATATAAAAAAATATCGAGACAATTGTTCGTGGAAAATAAGGGTCAAAATGGCAGAATACAGATTTTTCAGAATTTTATTTCTCGCGTATACATGATTTAGTTCTGATGAAAATTTGTAGAAATATGTCTTTTTTTGTGTCGAATCAGCATGATTTTTTTATGAAAATCAGAAGACTACCAGTTTTCGAATTATATAAATTTTTCGAAAAAAATACCCTTATATTCCACAAACAATTGGTTGGATATTTTTTCGTATCTCGAAGGTCTATAAGTGAATATTTTAATTATTGAAATGTCTACTTTGAAATGATCTACGTAAGCAGGTGGATTATTAAACGTTAAACCGCATAAAATTGAGACAAAAGTCCTCTAAATCATGATTTTCTCAATATTTTCATTATTTTTATAACAGAAAGTTGTTTAAATTGAATCATTTTCAATAAAATATCGGAATACATAATTACACTACGAAGTAATCTAATAACTATTGAAAATTATTTAAAATATATATTGAGAAAATCATGATTAAGAGAGACTTATCGATTTTTCTCAATTTTAAGCGGTTCAACCATTAAAAAACCGCCAATTTACAAAGGCCATTTTGAAGTAGACTTTTCAACAATTAAAATAATCACTCATAGACCTTCATAATACTAAAAAAAAACAAGACAATTGTTGGTGGAAAATAAGGGAATTTTTCTCGAAAAATGTACCCAACTCGAAAACTAGTCGTCTTCTGTATTGCGAAAAAATCATGTTCAAAAAAGACACATTTCTACCAATTTTCATCTGAATGAAATCTTCATACGCGACTAAAGAATTGAATACTGAAAAATCAGTCTTTCGCCGTTTTGCCGTTTAATTTGAGGTTATGTCGAATATTTCTTGATTTTTTCATTATCTACAACTTTTTTCTAAAACATTTTCCGCTAAGAGGTCACGTTTTGTCGCAAATCGCAAAAAAAACTCCTAAACTGCATCCCCATTTCACCATTTTGAGTGTTTTCGTGTTTAATTATTTTCCTCCTAGTTCTTGCCTGTTACTTTTTTTCCCACAAAAATTATAGGCAGCAGTCTAATTTGTAAATTATATAAAGGAGATCGGAAACTCAGATTTGTATTACTTAATTGATTATTAATATTTAATTCAGTCAATTATTTTTTGTCATTGAATCATACTGATTGTTATTACGGACATACATATAGAGTGAAATGTCAAATTTTAATAAAAAAACTAGTAGAAATTCTCAACAAACACTAGTTCGAATAATAAATTGGAGTAAGAAAGGTGGAAATTTAAGGATTTAGTGATTGGTTATTCAGGTTTCTGAAAGTTTTTGCAATTTGGTTTTTATTACCTAATGTTCATTTAGTATACATATAGGTATGTAAATTGGTACTCACCTTCGTGGCAAGACTATGATAAAAGAGACCATAAACTTCCAGAATTATAATACTACTGTTTAGAATTAATTAATTCAGTCAATCATTTTTTGTTATTGAATCATACTGATAGTTATTATTGCTTACAGAGTGAAATATCAAATTTTCACCAATAAAAACTAGTAAAAATTCCAACCATTTGCAACAACCATCGATATGCCAATTCGAATAATGAAATGGACTGAATTTCGCATTGAAATATCATTATATTAATATGTGGGGGCGCCTAAGGTGTATATGAGACACTAGTTAGAGTTTGGCAAACATAGCTGAGATTGTGAAATTTCCACTTCTTGCGCGAACAACCCCGTGAATATCACTGGAACACTGGTAGTCCGTCGTACGACTAATGCGCATCATGGGCGTGTATATCTTCACCATTGCAGCTATGTTTGCCAAGCTGTAGTACTCTTTATGAAGCTAGAACCATAAAAGATGCATTTTTTTTGTTTTGTTGCGAAGGTGGCTGTGATATTAAATTTGAATTCTGTTTTCGAATTTAAACAACTTCTCTAAATACATTTTTCTAATAGTGTCGAAAATTAGGGTAGTTTACTCATGATCAATATTTCTATTTTTTGTTCTCCCCTGTACACCGTTCGAAAATTTAGAATTTACTGAAATCCAAGTTTCCCGTAATGTACCAATTTTTATCAGGAATAAAAACATCTGACAAATGGATAGTAAAAAAGTTTCTCATGTGGTGCTAACTTTTTGAAGCTCACTGAATAATTATCTGAAATGACAAAGTTAATGTCTACTTCAGGTATAATCAGAAAAGTCAGCAGAATAATTATTTTTCTGTACACATAGGTTGAGAAGTCATGGATAACCTTGATAAATCTCCACAAATCTGAAGCATTTTTTCAAATCGAAGCAAACCATCCGTAACTACAGCCGCATGTTTTCAGATGTGAGTGTGCTAAATGCTTGGCTGCTTCATAAGATGAACTGTTTCAATCTGAACAAAGAATTCATGCCCCTCAAAGAATATCGGTTAGAAATCGCCAAGGACGTGTCTAGATGTGTGAAGGTAGCTAGGAAGAGGAAGCCAAGATCTTATCCAAACGAAGACACAGAAGCACCAATAATCCACCGGCCGGTTGTCGAGAGGCCAGATTCTGCTTCAAGAGCTGACTGTTATGGTCATTGGCCGGTGCATACAAGCAAGGGAAGATGCAGGTACTGCGTGAAAGGCACAGTCCGCCTCAAATGCGAGAAATGTAACAGTAGGTTATGCCTTACCGATACAAAAAATTGTTTCAAAGCATTTCATCTCAACATCTAGTGCTACGTTGTTTCTTTAAATTCAAAATATAAAATAAAAGTGACGAATGTTCTTTCAATTATTTCTGCAACCATTTGCTTGTAATTTTTTTCAAGTATGATTCATGAATAAAGAGATGGTGGTGATATTTATTGGTTTCGTCAGTTATGGTTTTCACAATTGATACAGATTTTCAAAAGCCTATGTAAAAAATTAATTGGTTGGTTGACTAACACAGTGATTGTCTATGGTACTCTGTGACATATCATAGTATTCACTAATAGTCTAAGAGCCAGTGAAAAGCAGACACAGCATATTTCAGTAAACTCTTCAATTTTTACCAAAGATTCTCCTTTACTTACTGTTCTAGCTAAGCCCGGTCGAGGTTGGTTGAGCGGCGCTCAGGTGTAACAGGTAAAAAAATTAGACGAATTACGAAAGTATTTCAGTAACCACCAGTTGCCGTTTAAATATTCTAAACTATATCATTATTGTTACTGGAAACTCACAAAAGCAGGCAGTTATGGCGGTTGTAACGTCACGGCAAATGCTTTTCAAAATTGAAAAAAATTTAACATCAAACATATTTCAGTAAATTTGAAATTCAAATATGTTATTCTCAACAGTACTACTATCTTATATTCAGCAAGGTAGACATTTTCTCCGGTTGTAACAATCTGGCAGACAGAGAAAACAAAATTTGCAATGATTTATGCATTGAAAAAAATATATTGGGTGTCCCAGAAGTCGCGCACCCCATTGTAGGGATCGAAAGAGAAAAATATTCTGAGAGTATCTACTAAGTCCTTAGCCATTTTTCAATCAGATGCATAGATAATTAATTATTAATTAATGACAGTGACCAATCAGGAATACAAATCGAATCCGCCGTCCATGGTTGGTCCGTCCCCACTCTCGGTCTACTGCGTCAGAAGCCGGCAGCAGCTCTGGCGTCTCACTCTCGCGTCTCTTACTGCCTTTCTACTCACTTATTATTCTTCTGTCGCGCGCTCCTGATTGGCCACTTTCATTAATTAATATTTAATTATCTATCCATCTGATTGAAAAATGGCTGAGGACTCTCCGTCCCAGAATATTTTTCTCTTTCGATTCCTACAATGGGGTGCGCGACTGGGACTGGGAAACCCAGTATATTGTCACTTATGCAGTGTGGCCCATTCAAGATGGAAGCACCTTTATAAAACTTACATTTTTCAACCGATTGGAATATTTTTTTTTGTTCAAAAAGTCTATTAGGACACCAAATTTCATGAATTAATCTCAATTTCCAGGGTCAAAAATCTAAAAAAATTACTAGCGATTTTTTTAGAAAAAATCTGACTATACCACTGGATTCGCGACATTTTAAAAGGATTTACATGTAAATTACGTTGGAATGCGTCAATCAATAAAAAGTTATAAAGGAATGAAATTTGAAAATATGCCGTTTAATCAACCCACCAATTCAAGTTCATGAATTTTATGAAAATTCTAAATACACCACTGGATTCTAGATGTCTTGAGATATTACTGGTCACAGTTTCATCGAAATCTGTCCAGTTATAAGAAAGTTATAATGGAATAAAATTTGAAAAATATATTGTAAAATGGAATTTTAACAACGTTCTTACTACACCAATGTTGATAATTGAAAAAATTATTGGGGTAATTATTGCAATGTCTTACAATTGTAACAGCTGAAAATTATGATGGTAAAAATAGTCTATAGGTTGATTTTATTGAAAATATGAACAGGATGTTCATAAAGTCAGTTGTGGAATCATCTGCGACTGAAAGTTGGAAGAGTATGTTTTCCAATTCTACCGACCTCCCTGATGATCTTAGAAGAGTGTAATAGATTTTTGTCTACCAAAATGTATTGGAGGCCTAGCGAAAGAGATGCAATTCACGCATAAATGAAATGAGCGATTTTCTGTGAGTGATACTTCTGAATAACATTCTTCCTTATCTCATTTATAGATAAGAATCTCCAATGGAAACTGGACATTTAATAAATAATCAACTATCTGAATGAAAATGCAAATTTTCACTTTCAGATTTTTTCTCTCAAGTTATATAGGGTCTTTCTCAATATTTATCAGATGTAGTTCAATGTCCAGCGTGAATTTAGCCGGGGAAGTAGTTGTTTTCTGTTAGATATTACAAAGAAGTAACTTCAATTTTATCGTATGGTTTTTCCAATTCCAGAGAAGTCATGTATTGGTTCAATTTTCAATTGAGAATGTTTCTGTTTAAAAAGTCTATAGGTATTTCTCCAAGTGGAGTGAATACATAAACAAGTACAATCAGGAGAGAAATCCTGGTTAATCTTCCTGAAAACAATCTCAACAGTATAAGATAAGTCTAATGTACTCCCAATAGAAATTGTAACGAAAGAAATATGCAGTGGATGATAATTATTATCATTCCAGTAGGTAACATCAGCTGTGATTTCTTCCTTTTCTTGAATAGCAAAAAATGAGAGTTGCAATTTTAACTGCTTGTTATTCAGAATGCATTAATGAAATAAACAAGTTAGCTGTAACTTACAGTTTCTCATCTATTCATTTGTGCATGAATTGTCATTTTGTTACGCACCATTAGTGAACTGAATAATTTATGTTCCAAAATGAAAACAGATAATGGCTCAATTGTCAATTCAAGAAAAAATCGAAATTATACGTCTTTCTGGTGATGCTTACCGGAGTGAAAGAGAAGTAACTATAGAACATTCAATGAAATACACCCAAATCGTCCAGCTATAAATAACAGCACGGTACATAAAATAAACCAAGTTTTCAATCGGACTGGAGCAGTAACCACATATATTTTAAAAAACAATACACGAAGAAGGAACGAAAATAACCAGACTATGTTAGATTACTTCAGAAATAATCCAAATAGTAGTATGAGGGTTGCCAGCTCAGATTCAAACTCACCTAGGGAAAATGTTAGGCGATGTCTGAGGAAAAATAAATTGAGGCCTTTTACCAAAGTTTTTACAAATTTTCCTACAATTTTTGAGGAATGAATTTTCGGACGCCGTAGATGAACTTCCCCTTGCAGAAACAAGAAATTTATATTTTCAGTTAGATGGTTGTTCCATACATAATGCGGGAATTGTGAAGAGTTGGCTGAATCAGAATTACCCTAATCGTTGGATAGGAAGGGGGAGTACATTAATTGGATGGCCACCAAGATCGCCTGACCTTACTTCATTCGATTTTTTCCTTTATGGTTATGTTACACAAAAGGTTCACAAATCACGACCAAGGAATCGAGTGGAACTGTGCACCAGAATTCAGCAAGCTTGCGATGCAATTACTCCACAACAATTGAGGAATACTTTGAAAAATATTCGTAAGCGATATGATAAATGCATTAAATTGGATGGAAGTTTGGTGGAGGCCACCAGAATATGAATTGCACTCATTTATTTTTCAATTCGGTAACTACTTGGTTTCCATTTTGACATTGATTGTGAATAAAAGATTGTTTTCCGCTAGTTTGTAGCAATTAGAAAAATGTACCCACAGTTATTTTTTTGTAGATTAATTTGAAATTATTGACACTAAAGTTTGTTGTGATAAACTGATTGATGGATATGGTTCGACATTCATAGGAAAGGAAATTGATTCTCCCATTAATGTTGCATGAATAAATTTATTTGAATAATATTTTGTTGATTATTTCATTCACACATTGCTACACCAATGAAATTTCATGATGAAGTCACATGATGTGTGATGTGAGCGGCTATTTAGGTAAACAAACGGATATTTAGGTACACACGGCTATTTATGTAAACAACGCTCTCTTTTGTTTGTATAAGTGTCAAAGTTTGACATAACTTAGTCGCTCAAAATTGAAATGTCTCGTTTTGGGTTATCTTTTATGACAAAAATTAATACATATATAAGCGAATCCTTCCTAGAAATTACCGTGAAGAGTAAAGAATCTGTCTGGAGACAATTTATGTCTTTTTGTCAGCAGAAGAAATATGAATTTTGTGCGACTACCCCAACTCTCATGATCGCCGAAATCCTCAAAGATTGGGCATGGAATATGCGTAAAGAAAATGGCGAGGAATATAAAGAGTACACGGTAATGTGGAATTCAACTGCGAAAACTCTTCAGGAATTTTATTTCAATAAACATAAACGTTAGATAAATCCATTTGAAGATATCGAATTCCAAAGTGCTAGGAATGCGCGTAATGTAAAAAGACGAAACCTGCATTCCTGTCCTCAACAAAGGAAGGAAAGTTAAATGTTGAAACGTATATGATCGAGTATATAAATGATTTGATGCTGTTATTGAAATAATCTTCCTAAATATCACTCGACCATGACAAATAGAGACTATGATTTTCTTTAATTCATTCGAGCAACTTGTATTTTGAGACAATTCAATTCGACCATATGAACATTAATAATCAAAGAATAACTCCCTCGAGCTAAAGCTCTCGGGAGTTATTCAGATTATTAATGTTCATATGGTATCATTAAATTGTCAAAATACAAGGTACTCTCGATAGAATTATGGAGAAAATAATATCGGCTATTTGTCATGGACTTGGGACAATACCTACGAATATTGCCCCTAATCCAGTGGTGTAGTAAGAACGTTGCTAAAATTCCATTGAACAACATATTTTTCAAATTTTATTCCTTTATAACTTTTTTATTTCGATGAAACTGTAATCAGTGATATTTCAAGACATCCTGAATCCAGTGGTGTATTCAGAATTTTCATAAAATTCCCGAACTTGAATTGGTGGGTTGATTAAACGGTATATTTTTAAAATTTCATTCCTTTATAACTTTATTATTGATTGACGCATTCCAACGTAATTTACATGTTAACCATTTGAAAATGTCACAAATCCAGTGGTGTAGTCAGATTTTTTTCTAAAAGAATCGCTAGTAATTTTTTTTTAGATTTTTTACCTTTAGAAATAAGATTAGTTGGCCCTGGAAATTGAGATATATTCAAGAAATTTGGTGTCCAAATAGACTTTCTGAATGTCTACCTACTGAAAAAAAAATCATTTTAATTGGTGGAAAAATGTACTTTTTATAAGGGTACTTCCATCTTAAATGGGTCACACTGTATTGATTATAATAGAGCCTCATCAGCATCATCAGGATCATCTTCATCGTCGTTAGAAAAGTGTTCGTCATCCTCCGTGTTCATATCAGTAAGTATAATTTAATTTTAATGAAATATTCTATGAACAGATTTTTGGTCTAGAAATGGGAAATTGTTTATCCACTATTTGCTCCGATATTGTTATGTCCGACTTACAAAATAAGTGTCTTAATCAATGTAATTTTCCTATCGTTTTTTTCAAAAGATTTGTCGATGATATAGTTCTATGCATACCAGAAGAAAACGTAGACATAATATTAACAATATTCAATGACTATCATCCTAGACTCCAGTTCACTGTAGAAATGGAAAAAAATTATAGGATTGCTTTTCTAGATATTTTATTAATTAGGTCAAATAACACAATTATAACTGCTTGGTACCATAAACCATCATACTCTGAAAGATTTATTAACTACCATTCCGATCATCCAATGACACAAAAAATAAACATTATTGCTAATCTCAAACACAGAGCTACACACTTAGCACATGAGAGTTTTAAAAAACAAAACCTAAAACTTATTGAAACGATGCTACTTAAGAATAGCTACCCAACGTCTTTGATAAAAAAATTAGTATATACCGACAGAACTAATACACACAAAGAAAAAGCACCGTTGAACATCAAATATTTCAAATTACCGCATGTAACTGGTCTGACACCCCAACTGCGCAAAGTTTTAGAAAATGAAAATCTAAAAGTCAGCATGAAATGTGAAAACACAGTCAAAAATCAATTTTTCACAAGAGTCAAAACCAAAACACCAAAAGACCTGAAATCGAATATCATTTACAAAATACCATGTGCTGAGTGTGAGAAAGTGTATATATGACAAACGGGAAGGTATCTAAAACAAAGGATGACTGAACACAGCAGAGACTGTAAAAATATACACAATCCGCTGAAAACAATAAAAAATCCCACTAGCCTGGCAGAACATTGTAAGTCATCACTCCATACTTTTGACTTCAATTCTGTTAGTATTTTAGGACAACAAACAATATTGAAAAAAAGACTCTTAAACGAAATGATTGAAATAACAAAACACGGAACAAAATGTGTTAACAAAAGATCGGATATAGAAAATTTAAACAACTCATATTTCAATCTAATAGGAAGAATCAAACATTAATTCCGAATCATTCGCAAGCAACTTTTTCCAATCCCGATAGACATTTCTTGCACCAGCCTTTTTTACAATATGAAGAGACGATTCATCGACAGTTCAGTTTGTTCATGTCTTCGATCGTGTATGTGTCAAAGTCTTTCATGAACCTGTGTAGTTATTTATACTTTATGTCGAATCTATTTATTTCACCCTTTTTAAACCCGGAAAGCCACCTTAAATGTGAGTACCCTTCAATGTTGTTTTCTGTAGAGTGTCCGAAGCGTTTTATTTTTCAACGATTGTTATTTTATATAATTTATTTTGTTCCAATCAAAATCACGGTTTAGAATACCATTTTAATATGTATGTTTTTGTTTATACTTCAGAGTCCTGAAGATGAAACAATAAAGTTTCGAAATGTCGACAATTTAACAACTGGTTTTCTTCAACATTTCGACCGAATTCCCGCTAACTCAACACCGGAAATCATATTCAACGGTCGCCATTCCATTCAACTATAAAATTTATATTTGTAAATCGAAATATTTTTAGAATATCGAACCATGTTCCAGTGGGCTCAATGTGGTGGACTCTTTGAAATCATTTTTCCATGTACTATAAAAATAATGAGCTCTCAAGAACTGCTGGTATAGCTCGATTTTTTAAGGTGGAATAGAGCTCGCGGTGAAATTTCTAACTTTTTTAGCAGTTACTTTGTAGCTACTGATGAACAGCTGAAATCTGCCATCATCAACGTCCATAGATTTTTCAGCGCCATAAAATCGACAGTTAAATAGTTGTATTGTATTGAATAACTTTTTTAATTCATGAGATGAAAAATATAAAATTCAAAGAAGCTTTGATTGATTCCTTTGTTATACATTGGACAAGTGATTAAATGGTACCGTTTATTAAAAATAAATGAATTCATCTCAATTTTCGAAATTGTTATTCTAATGAAGTTGAAAATGAGAAAGTCGAATCAAACATTTTGAATAATATGTGTTGTGATTTGCACTTGATGTGATTTTATATTGTTTTTTTCAATAAGGGGAAAAAAGACCATACACCTTGTTGAAAACAAATATTCCATTTCAACAAGCCTTTGCAGCTCTTGGTGACGTTGATTTGACGGAGGATGAATTACAAAAGTTATTTAATACGGTACAAATATTTACATGTCAAATGTATGGCGCTAAAAAATTTCAGCTATTCATCAGTAGCTACAAAGTTACTGATGTTGATGAAAGCTTCAGCAAAAAAGTTAGAAATTTCGACGAGATCTCTATTCCACCTTGCAAAATCGAGCTACACCAGCAGTTCTGGAGAGCTCATTCTATTACTAGTATATGAAAAAATACCTTCAAAGAAGAGCCCACCACATTGAACCCACTGGACCATAGTTGCATAGAGGAAGAAGGTTCTTTATAAGTGGGGAAATTATAAAATTAATGAAAACCGAAACAAAAAGTGATTGCGCTATGAAACCAGTGAAAAAGTAACTGAGAGATTGTAGATTTGACAATAGAGGTAAAAATTGAAAAGGTGGTGAAAATAATCTTACCGTCGTTTTCAAAAAATAAAAATTTATAAGAAAAATCTAAATCAACGAGACAAAAGTGATATCAATCAAGAGATAAACGCCTAGAGCACCTGTACAAGAAAATTCAACGTATCTGAGGAAAGCCACTAGAGAAAAGCAGAGCTGAAACGAGCAGCCAGCCAACGCCAAGAATCAACCTACAACACATAAAGATATTTCTAGAATGAACATTAAACAGAAACAAGGAAAATCGTCATTCATCTGAAAACTTTTTTCTTCAATTCGGCAGATTTCACCAGAGTTTCACAATATGAACTTTGCCAGATAAATTTTACCACAGTGATCAAAAACTCTTTCAAAAACTTCAATATCAAACCTCGTATCAAACAGTAATTAGAATATAACCGACTGAGTTGAGAAGCTGAAATAGAAAGAAAAGGTAAGATCTAAAAGAGGAGCAAGTATTTGGTCTGGGCAATCTGAGAAAATTATATGCAACATTTTATATAATGAATCATCAAAAATCATCAACTTTAAATTTTATTAGAAAAAAACAAATACATATATAACAAATTTGTCACCACTACAATTTAAATATGTAACAATAGATATAGTACTGTAGAATTTCTTGATACCAAATAGAAAATCTGAAAAATGCAAAATGGATGGTTATATAATGTAAATTAATCATGTAGATGTAATAAATGAACATATGTCCGACAGAGTTTATCAGCATCAGAATTATTCAAGTTATCAATGGAGATCTAGCTTCAGAATTCCTAATGATAACTCAACATTTTAAAAAATTAGTTCAACATACACAGGAGTTACATTTTTCAACCATCTTATTTGACTGAGGAAAATATAACATGTTCTTGAATTTTGTTTCTAGCTTTTATTTTTGTATTTCTGTACATCTATACTGTATTTTAAATTAATATATTGTTTGTATATTGACGTACAGTTTGGCAAACATAGCTGAGATTGTGAAATTTCCGCTTCTTGCGCAAACAATGACGTAAATTTTGTTTTTTTTACGAAAAAAATTGGTTTTTAAAAAAAAAATTTAAATTTGTTTTTATGAAACTCCCAGGTTTTCGGAGAAAACCCCTCAAAAGCAGAGCTTGTGCGAGCAAGGGAGATCCGGGACCTACAGTTTAAATAAAAGTGGAATAGCTGAGATTGTGAAATTTCCGCTTCTTGCGCAAACAATGCCGTAAATTTTGTTTTTTTTACGAAAAAAATTGGTTTTAAAAAAAAAAATTTAAATTTGTTTTTATGAAACTCCCAGGTTTTCGGAGAAAACCCCTCAAAAGCAGAGCTTGTGCGAGCAAGGGAGATCCGGGACCTACAGTTTAAATAAAAGTGGAATCCGAACCACTTCAAGCTCAGTGACACACGACCGGGGATCGAACCCGGACCGTCTGGGTGGAAGCCAAACGCTCTAACACCTCGACCACTTCACTTGATAGTCATCGTACGACTAATCCGCATCATGGGCGTGAATATTTTCACAGTTGCAGCTATGTTTGCCAAGCTGTATCTTATATTATGATTTGGATTCAATAGCATTATTACTATTATTATTATTATGATAAATGTTCCTATACTTGATAAATTTCCATACAAGTGAAGTGTTAGATATTCTAACTATTTATATGGTCATAAATATGTATTCCAAATTGATTCTAGTACTTTCTAGACTACGAATATGATCAATCTGACATCACGACGTTTTCCTGCCCAGTTTGTGAGAAGTCCTACAAGTACAAATCAAACCTGAGGAGACACGTGAAGTATGAATGCAACAAAATGCCCTCATTCATTTGCCACATCTGTCACAAGGCCTACACTCAGAAGAATAATTTGAAAATTCACTATCTCTGTACCCACGGTTTGAGAAGATGAGACCGATTTGATGTGAAAGTTTGAAATATACAGATAATGATTTACTTATGCTTTATTGCAAATTTGAAGGATCGTTATCAAGCAGTTTTCTAGGTCCAGAGCAATTTCACACTTGATACTTCAATTAGTTAGACCCGAGAGAACAAAAAGTATTATAATACCCCGTCACCACACAAGTAATTTAATTCCTAGTTATCTTCATTAGTAGGGATTACTAAACTAACTGTTACTTGAAGATAACTTTGTTATCGAAATGCGCATCTAGGAATTAAATTACTTGTGTGGTGAAGAGGTATAATACTTTTTGTTTTTCTTGCGTGTGTGAAGTTGTTTTCACTATCTGATTTCGAAAAGCTGAATATGACTGAAACCAGTACACTGTTTTTTCCCAGAAGCCATAAACATAGAGCTTTTCTAACAATGTTACATGGTCTACACAGAACACCGACGCAGCAAGTTCTCCATTGTTGATTCCAGAATAGACTTCGTATAAGACGGAGAAGATAGCATCATGGGTATTTTTATCACTCTGGATTCCAAACTGATTCGCGCTAATTATATTATGAGAAATTAAAAATGCATCAATTTTTTTAACAATTTTTTGGAGTAAGAGATATTGGGCGAAAATTAGAAGGATTTTCCAAGTCACCACCTTTGTGCATAAGAATAACAATTGACGTTTTCAAGAAGTCGGTGAAAGTGCCTGTATGCAACGAAATATTAATGACCTTTACTAATATATTCAATGCATTCTCAGGAAGATTCTCTATCATAGAAACTGATATGTCGTCAATACCTCCCGTTTTTTTGTTTTTTAATTTTCACTAATTCCATGATGTTCGTGTCGTACAAAATTAAATTGTCATCTATCTCGAATGATTCCAGATTTTTCAAGCGATCACATAGGCGTGGGTTCAGACTTTCATTCAACTTTCCTGCAATGGTGCAGTAGACCTCATTCAATTAATTTGGGTTCAAACGAGTATCAATCATCTCACTAGATTTTCCTTCAAGATCATTTATTATCGACTAGCTTTCTTTCTCATTATATTTTACCGATTTAAGTCTATTTTTATAGTACATTCCTTTCGCGTTTCTAATAACTCTTGTAGTGTCAATGGGAACTTACGTCATTGGTAAATTTTTTTATGTTGCGCAGAGATCTTAAATATTAAGATGAAATCTTCAACCCGTTATAGTCAACCATATTTTTTGTTTGTATTCTCTTTGATTTTCTGGTAGGGGAGGATTCATTAAATATAAGGGTTAACAGGGTCATGAAGAGCACGAAAAGTATCCTGTTGGGTTAAAATACAGTCCCACTCAATCCACAAACAATTTCCATAAAATCTACTCTAGTTTTGTGTGCTGTACAATCTGCCATATTTAAATTTGATTTATACAATACATTTCACAGACTCATGGTCTGATAGTCCAGATATTACCGTGTACATAATTTCATCTTCTTCCATATAACTACAAACGTAATCTATTCTAGTTGAAGATGATTCAGTGATTCGTGTATCAAAAGTAAAATGCATAGTTGAGTTGAGAGAACTCAATACATTTCTCACAAGTATAGTGGCTTGGCCATTCATATTATTATAATCTATATTCAATTCCCCAGTTAATATAAGTGTTGTAGAAACGTGCTATCTGAATCGCCCTGTTTAGTGAATCAGATACATTATCTCAAAAATCAACGCATAGCTTGATTCTCATTTGTTTACGGTAGTAATAGCGAAGATGATTGACAGCGTCAGCGACAGCGGAATAAAATGATTTTTGAAATATCTCTGAAGGTTTACAAATTATTCACGGCAAATGCTTCTCCTTCGTAAAACTTTCTCAGTATCAGTGTATGATATGGAACAGTACTTAATGGTCCTTCGTTATTGTTAACGTTGGAAATAAAACTTCAAAACCGAACCAGTGGATTTGGGTTAACATTTTGTGTAGAAGAATACTTATTACCAGATTGCTTGAAACCCCTGAAGCAATAAGAGGAGAATCAACTGGTAAACCAGTTAAAAGTGACTCGAGATTATACAGGAATATTTGGAGTGCCGAAGATGCTGTTCTATATAGGCACAATACATAAATGTTTATTCTTTTAGAATATACTAGTAAAAACTAGAAATGTTCTTCATTTATGATCGATTTATGCACGCCTTCTTAAGAACCTAACCTAAGACTAAGAACTAAACCTGAGAATTATGTAGTCAACGAGTAGGGGTTCTGAACTCTTAGTTCTTAGTACTAGTTACAGTTCCATGAACGTACGCGTTGGTTCCCTATTTATGGAGTCTAAGTTCTTAATTTCAGGGTTACGTTTAGTTCTTAGGTACGGGTGCATAAATCGAACCTATTCTTTGTATTTTTCAATTTCAATAAAATGAAACAAATCTTGCAGTTGATTATTGATTAGTATCATTGTCCCTCCGTAAGTTAAATTAGTTCTGAAATCTCAAAAACTATTCGACTGGGCCATTCTGTAATTCCTCGTAGTACAACCCCAACCAAACATCGACCTTCTATTTCAAGAATATGTATAATGCCATATGGAAATATTTGTTCATATTATATAAATTCAATAAAGTGCATGATGGTGCGTGTTGAGTTGTTGATTTTCCACTGAAAATCGTTCAAATATAATCTTTGGATTAGTTTTCAGCGTACCTCCATTCCCCGGACTAGAAACGTTACTTCAACTGTCATCTCAACCGACCAGGTCACGTAAATATAATAAAGGGGTGCGTGGTTCCAGACCATTTCCTTCTCAAAGAAGTAGGACGTCAATAACAAGGGAACAGACGAAAGCTTTGCAAGATGCGTTCGACATTAACCCATTTATTGAGGAGAATATAAAGTGCCAACTTGAGATGGCGACTGGATTGCCTGGAAGAGTCATAAAAATTTGGTTCCAGAACAGGAGAAGGGAGAAGAAAATCAAGAGGCCTCATTCAGAGTTGACTCTGTTGTGAGAGTTAACTGATACTTCCTCAGCTATGAGGGAGTAAGTTGGGAGTTGAATGTCGTGTACCCGAATATTTGAAATATTGTCTATAGATATTGTGTGGAAACCTATTATGGAATAAAATCCGCATCTCTATAACAGAACAATTTTTGTTTTAAATCCTCGGTCAGGCTGATTTTTATTTTTCAAAATCGATTTTTGTACCTACAATTTTCAATCTCCTCTCAGCATCTCGCCCTACAGAGCAGCCCCTTCCAAATTTTGTACTGAAAAGGGCGGTCAAGTTGTACCTTGATTAGAAGGTTATTGAATTCTCAATACAACCATCTATTTCTTTTTATACTACATATAGAGAGTAGTAGTATCCTGCGGTTCTCCAAGGTGACCCCAACTATTTTGTTGTTTTGTTTTTGACCCATAGTTACTCTGGGGAAAATGATCCCCATCGATTTTATTTTTCTGTCGGCCTGTCTGTAGCTCCGTCTGTCATAAGCACTTCAAAAGCATCCTTTGAAAAAATTTGAAAGTGGTTGATCTGTATGACAGGAGGTTGACAGGTGGTAGAACATTTTTATGTAAAAATACTGATTCTCAAAAATGATAATCGACCAGTCCGAATTTTATCCCATCATAGTTTTCCGCACGGTATAATGCTAAGACTGCCCTTAACAGCCTCTTGCACCGATTTCAAAACGTGACGCAGTTAATGTTATGATTATAATCAGTTTTTACGTTTGAAGGAGTATCATTATTACATGAAATGTGTAATTTTTAGTAATTATTTGTCCAAATATTTCGTGATGTTTTAGTGATTATTCTAAAATGATTCTCTCTGGTAAATAAATTAAAGATTCAGATGAAAATGATTGGTCCTCATAGATGTTCTTAAGAAGGGTTGGATTTGAGAAGTTAGGGTCATTATGATTATTGAGAAGTGTTTCATTTAAACTGTTTTTGTGAATAGCAGTACCTGCTTTCATAACAATCTAATTTCCTGTAATGATCAACTGGTAATAGTAACCGAGTGTGGATATTCTTCTCAATGACTTTTTGAACTTTTACTTCTTCAGCAAGTTATAAATTATATTTGAGGAGAACCCATTGTTCATAGCAATCTCCTGATTTTAATTTTTATTTGAAAATGTTCATCAATATGTGGATAGCTCAACGCCCTCATATGAACAAGAAAATTGAAACTAGCCATTTTGTGCTGAATATGGTGGTTAGAATCAACGGGTATGAATCAGTTAGTGTTTGTTGGTTTTCTAAAAATGTTAATTTCTACATTTTTAAAAACCAATGTATCCAAAAATGGCAATTGTCTGTCAATTCCCATCTCCACCGTGAATTTAATTTGTAAAAATAATGAATCGAAACTATTCAAATATCCAGATTGGTGTGTTGATTTGGACGGGGAACAGATGGTTTCAGAGCTGTCTGTGCTGACCTACCCTTGCACTGATGAAAGGTAAAACCTCGAAAATAGTATGCAGGTGGTCCCCCTGTCAAAATCAAAATATAGTTCTGCTAATTATTTACAGGGAGCACTTGCAATTGCGTCCTCTGCATTGAGGAACATTGCACAAGTATCTCTTAGATATAATTCAATACCCGGCGTGGTCTTAGCCAAGGGAGTAGTTGTTTCCTGACAGGTACTTGTCAGAATGAACATGCATCGTAGGTGTATATGGGAGTTAGTGTTAATGCACCGGTCGGCAACGACTATCGTCAAAAGTGTTGTATATTCTGTTTTTTCGCATCGAAAACAAAAACCAAGTAATATCACGAGACCTATCGTAGATTGGTGCCAAAACGAATTTCAAACGCTTAAAATAAGAAAAAAGTAACAGGCAAGGACCAAGTGGGAAATGTTGAGGTTCCAACTTTGAGGAAAAACAATATTTAAACACGAAACCACACAAAATGGTGAAATGGGGATACAGTTTAGGGGTTGCAGCGAAACGTGGCCTCTTAGCGGAAAATGTTCAATGATAAAGTTGTAGATAATAGAAAGGTAGTAAATTTGTACGGATATGTCTTTTTTGATGTCAAATGTGCATGATTTTTTTGCAATTCAGAAGACGACTAGTTTTTGAGTTATGTACATTTTTCGAAAAAAATACCCTTATCTTCCACTAACAATTGTTCTGGTGTTTTTTTGTATTTAGAATATCTTTAGGTGATCATTTCAATTTTTGAAATGTCTGCTCTAGAAGGGTCTATGTAACTTGGTGGTTTATTGATCGTTAAACCGTTTAAAATTGAGAAAAACCGAAAAACCGACAACAAGTCTCTCTGAATCACAATCAATATTTTCAATGATTTTCAATAGTTGTAATAAGAATGAAAATAAATTGAATGTAAATTGAATCATATACAGGGTGATTCACGACGAATTGTACATAGTCCAACCATAAGTACTATGGACCAATGCCATTTCATATCTGGTATTGAAAAATGCCTTGTTTCGTTTTTGACGGATATACAGGGCGATATTTGAAAATATGTGAATTATTAAACGTTAAATATCTCTAAAAGTAAAAAACCCAGGCATATGAAATTTTCCACACTGAAAATGCTTCCTGAGCTCAATAAAATAGGTTTGAAAAAAAAAATTATTTCAGGTCCGGACTTAGTTTTTTTTAGATTTTCATTGGTTTTTTAAAAATAAACACCCTGTAAGCAACATCAGGCAAATTTTATTTTTCTCACTTTGAAGCTTAAGGACCATACTGAGCAACAGTTGAAAAAAATTGAACGCGGAAGTTTTTGTTTTCTGCAGAAAAAAATTGCACTTTCAAAAATACTATAATTTTAATGAATTCACATTCCGCTTATGACTGATGCGGCACTACATCGATAACACATCATAATTTTTCAACAGACATTATGAGGAAAGTTCATAATACAAGAGATTAAGTATTATTCAACCAACCGTTAAAATTCCAGGGTCGTATTTATTTTTTTTATGTTTTTATTGATCCAGTATAAACAACACCCTGAAAAGGGGGTTAAATAGATTTTCTTTCTGTCACGACAATGCGGATGATACGATAGAAAAAACTTTTTTTTTAAACAGTGCAAATGTATTTTTTTCTACCATGGCTAATACAGCACTACATTGAAAAAAACATTTATTTAAAATAAAATCGTTCGGAAAGTATTACTTACTCGATTTAAAGATTGATATCACAGGTCCTAACTTATTTAATGTTCTATTTGGTTTTGTAAAAACAATACCCTGTCACCTTGGAGGCTGGCTAATACTAAATGCCTGAGCAAAATTAACTAAAGAAAATTAACGTAAAATATTCAAAAACTAATTGATTTCTATCCTGCAAGTAAAACAAAACCTTGGATGTTGTATCCAATAAAGATGGCAGCCGATCAAATGTAAAAGATGGAGCTAAACAAACTTTTATTTTTCTACGGGACAATTTTTAAAGTTTGCTGCTAACCGTCACCGTAAGAAATACATGAAAATGTTTTAGTCAACTTCAACAACCGTTATTGTGAAAAATGTGCAATTACAGTGCAATTACAGTGCAATTACAGACATACAAATAACAAATTCAGTTTTCTAGAAAATTTCATTTAGTTGACTCAACGATAACAATAACAAATAAACACTACTTAAAAAAGACCTAATCGGATTTAAGTTTATTTTCAAAATGCCATCCATTCGCCTCCCGGCACTTCCTTTCTCTTTTCAAGATAGTCCTTACGGCTTTTCTTATCTGATCTGGATGCCTTCTTGTGAAGAGAAATGCTTCAATTATTAGCTCACGTAGCTGTTCTCTTGTTGTAATCTCTACCTCATATACTATGCTTTTCAAAACGCCCCACAAATAATAATCTAGTGGGGTAAGGTCAGGTGATCTCGCCGGCCAGGGAATCGGCCCACCACGTCCCATCCATCTATTGGGAAAATTTTGATTGAGAAACTGATTAACTGCCCTGGTTGAATGAGGTCCTGCTCCATCGCGTTGAAATCTCATATCTCTCACATTGACTTCCTCATCTTCCAGAAGAACAGGGAGAACATTCTCCAGAAAATTAAGGTACTCCTGCCCACTCAATCTATCGTTCAAAAAATAAGGACCCACTAATTTATTACCGATGATACCTGCCCAAACGTTGACAGAGAATCTAACTTGAGATCTAGTTTGCTTTATAACATGTGGATTTTCATGTCACCAGTTGTGATTATTTCTGGAATTGTTTATGACGTCTTTCGTGAACTGGGCTTCATCGCAAAACAATATCTGATAAATGTATCTTCTATTTGCAGAGATTCACCTGCATAATCGCAAACGTGGAAGATTATCTCCCGGATGCAGTCTCTGCACCAGTTGGGGGTGATAGGGATGGAGGAGATCTTTCTTCAACGTCCTGAAAACTGTGGACTGGGAAATGTGCAAAATGCTGGATATTCGCCGGGTACTTATCTTATCATTTTGATTAACCATTTCTAAAATATGCACTTTTTGGTCTTCAGTCAGTCGCTCACCACGTTCTGCAGTACCAGAAGGAAATTTTCCCGTTTCTCGCAGGTGCGTAAAAACGTTGTTAAACGTTTGGTGGTTCGGTACTCTTCTATGTGGGAATCTTCTACGGTACTCCCTGACTGCTGCTCTGGCATAAAAATAATAGTTAGTTTAGCTCCATCTTTTAAATTTGATCGGCTGCCATCTTTATTGGATACAACATCCAAGGTTTTGTTTTACTTGCAGGATAGAAATCAATTAGTTTTTGAATATTTTACGTTAATTTTCTGTAGTTAATTTTGCTCAGGCATTTAGTATTAGCCAGCCTCCAAATAGAACATTAAATAAGTTAGGACCTGTAATATCAATCTTTAAATCGAGTAAGTAATACTTTCCGAACGATTTTATTTTAAATAAATGTTTTTTCAATGTAGTGCTGTATTAGCCATGGTAGAAAATAATACATTTGCACTGTTTAAAAAAAAAGTTTTTTCTATCGTACCATCCGCATTGTCGTGACAGAAAGAAAATCTATTTAACCCGCTTTTCAGGGTGTTGTTCAATAAAAACATAAAAAAAATAAATACGACCCTGGAATTTTAACGGTTGGTTGAATAATACTTAATCTCTTGTATTATGAACTTTCCTCATAATGTCTGTTGAAAAATTATGATGTGTTATCGATGTAGTGCCGCATCAGTCATAAGCGGAATGTGAATCCATTAAAATTATAGTATTTTTGAAAGTGCAATTTTTTTCTGCAGAAAACAAAAACTTCCGCGTTTAATTTTTTTCAACTGTTGCTTAGTATGGTCCTTAAGCTTCAAAGTGAGAAAAATAAAATTTGCCTGATGTTGCTTACAGGGTGTTGTTTTTAAAAAACCAATGAAAATCTAAAAAAAACTAAGCCCGGACCTGAAATAATTTTTTTTTCAAAAACTGTTTTATTGAGCTCAGGAAGCATTTTCAGTGTGGAAAATTTCATATGCCTGAGTTTTTTACTTTTAGAGATATTTAACTTTTAATAATTCACATATTTTCAAATATCGCCCTGTATATCCGTCAAAAACGAAACAAGGCATTTTTCAATACCAGATATGAAATGGCATTGGTCCATAGTACTTATGATTGGACTATGTACAATTTGTCGTGAATCACCCTGTATAGGCGAGAAAAAGAATAAATACTGAAAAATCGGTTTTTCTTCATTTTGACGGTTAATTTGAGTTAATGTCGTGTCCAATCTCATTTCCAAGTCAGCTCCCATCACTGGTCCTGGCTAACGTGACGACGGATAACAAATGCATTCGTACAATGTCAATAAATAAATATCAATTCCTTTGAATTGTCAAATTTTACATCTTTGTAAAATACCTTCATTAAAATAAAAGAATAGGGAATATGCAAGTGATTTAAATTTACTTGATTTTTTTACCTCCGATACATTATTGTCTTGACATTACACCTAAACTATTAGTTTATCATTTAGTTTGTATTTAACTCCATGAAGCTTTAATCAAAAAGGGCATAATAAGCGCGCGGAATTCAAATTTGCGAAACGCATCACCATTGGTCGAAACGAAGAATGACGTCACATGGCACGTTGTGAAATTTATCTGTGTTGATATTCATACTGTGCTAGTCGTCTTTCATAGAAAATTTGTTTTTATTTATATATTTGTAGTGTTTCCATTACATAGTGCGATTTTGGTCTAGTGACAATTGTAAATTATCAAGAGCAATGACTGAAAGTGGTTTTGTCAAGTCACAATCCGACAATACCTGAACTGATATGTAGTAATAGTTTATCAAACGATAGTTTTCCTTCTGCAATTTAGATGAGGCAGGTATAAACAGAGTTATCTCCCGCTTGATATACAAAACATTTATGTAAACTCACTTCTGATCAATTCTCATCATGTAAACTATCGAAATACAATATACTCACATTGAAATGATCTTCACAACAACGTAAATGTGATATTAGAGATACTTCGTCTCTTATCATAACCTTACACCATTGTTTACGTATTTTCATATCTCTTGGAACAGAAAAAATACTTTATTTGGTGTACTTATAATTATGTTTTGGCATTCCGGTACTAGACAATAAGTACCTATAAAATGGTTTTTTAGCATTTTCCATTAACGTAATAGCGATTAAAACTGCAAATCCCTAACCAAATTAATAACTGTCATTAGTGTCAATGGCCATAACTATAGAAAGGCTTGTTCATTGAAGACTGCTCTGGTTGATCGAGATCACTTTCCCATATGCTCATCTCTCTCTAACACTTGTACTGCATTTGTCTTACTCTTTTATAAAATATCAACTTCAAGCAAGTAGAGCAATCAGAGTACGTCTCAACGAACGACACTGGAGAAGAACAACACTGATCGCGCCATGTGACGTCATCCACAGCGCGCGAAAATGGAGGCGTTCAAATAGGTCAAATTCAATCGGTATTTTATATATTATTTTAAAAATTAATTCTAATACTTTCAACAGTATTCATATTTTTTAATATATTGTTACGAAGTAATAAATTGATTAAACAAATGAAAAAAATTATGCATATTCCCTATTGCAACCAGCGCGTTCATTCTTCATGTGGAAATGCAGAATTCTACATGTCTAAAAGTGTTCAATACAAAAGTATTTATTTTTTCATTACCTACATCTTTGCCATTGAACATTTCTGCTAAAAGGTCACGTTTCGCCGCAAATCGCAAAAACTGATTTCAACCACTAAACTGCATCATTTCACCATTTTGAGTGTTTTCGTTTAAATACTCTTTATTCCTAAAAGTTGGAACCTCAACAATGTTTTCCACCTGGTCCTTCCCTGTTACTATTTTTTTTATTTCTAGCGTTCAAAATTTTGGTACCAGCCTACAAGACGATTGAAAAAATTTTGTGTCTATGAAATTTGGAGCATTTTCACTGATTTTATACTTAGCCATTTTGGTGTGAATTTACGGAAGCGTAGAAGGGCCATTATTTTTTATTTTTATTTTTCTCCTCAATTCCGAGTTGCAACTCGGAAAATTACTAAATTCCGAGTTGCAACTCGGAAAATTACTAAATTCCGAGTTGCAACTCGGAAAATTACTAAATGCCGAGTTGCAACTCGGAAAATTACTAAATTCCGAGTTGCAACTCGGAAAATTACTAAATGCCGAGTTGCAACTCGGAAAACTATTAAATTCCGAGTTGCGAATTTAATAATTTTCCGAGTTGCAACTCGGAATTTAATAACTTTCCGAGTTGCAACTCGGAATTTAGTAATTTTCGGAGTTGCAACTCGGAATTTAGTAATTTTCCGAGTTGCAACTCGGAATTGAGGAGAAAAATAAAAAAATAATGGCCCTTCTACGATTCCGTATGAATTAAATGTTTTAGTTGAGTATTAAATTTATGGACATCACTGTTGAGTGTGAATTCGTTTCTGTTGAGAATTCATAAATGAATAAGCTGATGAGAGTTAAAATTTTATGATTTAGTAGCTCACCATCGTATTGTGGTTTAAATCAATAATATGAATTAAGAGAGGGTTCTCGATCAGTGAATTTAGTATACGTAATGAAATGGTGCATACACGTTAAGAGTCGTCTTAAAAATCTATGCATCCAAATATAGGTGGGGTTGCAATTCTTTCGTTATTTATTGTCAAAAAACTGTAGCTTCACTTCTTCATGCATGTCTCATATAATTTGTGGAATAGTTTGTAAGAGAAATATGGATTTTTGTTCCGATTTTATCGGTCGATCGAGTATTTATTTGCTTGATTGTGCAGTCGCTCGATAGGTCGATTCATTCGATATTCGACTGAATTGATGTTGAGGATCGAATAATCGAAGATTGATCGGTCATTGAAGTGTCCAGTCATTTTATTAAAAAATGTTTGTCCTGCATTGTTTACACTAAAAAAAACTTTTTCCGCAACAATACTTTCAACCAAAAATATGGTTAATATCCGGAAGCACAAATAAATATCCTGTCCAAAAATATCTTGCCAAAAATTCTCCCGTCCAATAATATTCTGACCAATAAATACCTTCCAACTTGCGAGCTAGGTTAGTTCGTTCAGGTTAGATCAGACTAATAATTGGACAGGAAAATTTTGGTTAATAAGGTTATTATTGATGGAGGATATTATTGGACGATGGATTATTGGCAGAATATTTTTGACAGGATATATTTGGGCAGGATATTTAGTCGTAGACCCTACTATTGTTGAAAATTGCAAACATTTTCAGGGCGTCTTTCTGAAATCGAAATGAGACTTTTTCCCGTAAACATGTGTCCCAAATTTCAGATATCGCAAGTTGATCAAAAAAAATCGTTAAACCGTTCAAGAAACGGCAAACTTACAATTTAATCATAGTGATGGTTTACAATCTGAACTTCAAAATCGTCAAAAGTGGAAACTAAGTAAGATACACAGCTCTCTAGGTATTTTAGTTTATTACTTCAAAATTCCCCGCTCATCTATCAGCAATTTCCTCGAAAACGGTTAGGTGATTCAAAAAAATGTACGATTCCAAAATTTTAGTTTTTTTCATTGCTACCTTAATGGCTATGTTTTAGTTTATAGTTCTTCAGCGAAATCAGATAATGTTTGTCATCGAAACTATAGGTTCCTGATTACCCCCATTAACCCCTTTGAGAGTTACCTCATTTTTTTAATAAAAAATTTAAAAAGAGCTTCCAATGAAGGGACTGTCAATTTTCCGAACATTTGATGCATAATTGTAGCTACAATTTAAAATGTACGATTTCTGTAGCACTGTCTGCAGCTTAGGGGGTGTTTGATTTTAGGACACATGTTTATTCAAAAAAAGTCTTATTTTGACCCCAAGAATGCGTCTATGAAATATTTGTATTGAATTTTGAAACACCTTGTCCTTGACCTCAGGTCAGTTTTGTTACTATGCCGTGTAACGCAGGCTCATGGTATACCCCTTTCCTCATTTTTTTCTAAGCTATATTTCGTAAAGTTGGAAAAGAGGTTTTTGTGGTAATTACATTAACACTTCATTTGCAACTGGAACTCCTTGCATTTTCGGAATCTTCATGAAACACCATACATCTTTATTTTAACGAAGATAGTATTATTTTAGTACTCAAAATAATGGTTCAAGCTAATAATAATCTCTAATTATATGATGTTGGTCGTTTCCACTTTTTTTTAGTGAACCTCTTTTGTGTCTAATTTATTGAAAATCCAATAAAATCAACAATCTGTATAGTGTACTCATAGAATATGTACGTTTATCTGAAAGCATTGTTTAAAAAGATGCATAGGACTAAAATAGTTGGCCAATGCCTGTGGAATCGGTATTGGACTCAAACGCGAGTGTCATCTAGCGTGATTAGTTACAAACATGGATTTTTGACGTCATTTTAATGCAGGGTTCTTCAAGTTACCCTGATTTTAATGCTTTACCGTTGTATGAGGTAATCCTTATACAACGGCTGTATCATTGTTTCAATCAAATTACGACATGACTTGGAGGCCAGATCACTGAAGTAACGACATTACTTGGAGGCAAGATCACTGACGCCATCTACATGTCGCCTCCATTTGAATCCAATATTAATCCCATTAGGTTGGCTAACTATCTTACTTCTATTTGAATTATGGCTTGTGTAGTAATTCCAATAACATTTAGGTGATTTGTTTTCTTTCTTACCAATATCAGTACTGAATCTGAAGATTAAATATATCAAACGTGTAACAAGATTTGTTTCATTTAGCGAATTGCTTTCCATTGTCTTTTTCAGAATATCTCAATTTCAGCTCGATTTCCTTGATTCCTTCGATATTTTCTATGCTCCCCGGAAAACCTAGCAAATGTTGATCAAACAGGTGACTATCTGCAGACTAGTTTCACGGTACAGAATGTTTAGAATGTCCAGTAAAATTTAATCCAATTTCCAAAACATTTTCTTAACATTCAAATAAATCATCAAATCGTGAATCCTGTCAATCCTGCCTGATATTTATCATCTCATGATGAACGTGATCCAAGATCAGGTACTCCTTATCTATACTTTCGTGATCAGTATTTTTTGTCTAAGCTCTTGAGAAACGTTTAATTACCATTTAATTTTTCCATTTATAATTTTGACTTCTGACACTTCATTACTTCCGTTCAGTTTTGGCCATTGAAAAGATTATTTCGGTATTTTGATGATCTCATAAAGCTTTTGCCACTATTTTGATTTATTTATTACTGTATAGAGGGAGCTACTGGCATTCAAGTAGAAATAGTTTTATGCTTTGATTTTATAGCGGTTCTTGGGAGTACCTACATCTCAATACATTGAAACCTTAATATAACTTCATTTCTAGTTTTAATGTAATATAACCATGAAGAGTGCTATAAAACTATAATAAAACTATATGAATTATTAAGCGACCAAAATATTGTATCGTGCATTTTAATGGTAAATGATTTCATTCTGTAATCTTCAGGAGTGTTTTAAAACCTATTCATTATTCTACTTGCACTGAGAGAGTGTTAGGAACTGTTTATGACCTGCTTAAATCAAATTGGCTGTTACCCAACCTTCATAATACTTTCATAAGACTAGGGTAAACCCTAATTAGTTATTGATATAACGAGATTGTTATGCGATTATCGAGGAATAAGTATTCTGCTACATCCTTATGGTCGGAATATTCCATGTTATGAGCGACTTTAGAACTGAAGGAAAGAGTGGAAATCGACAAATACGGCGCCTTAAAATGTTTCATCAAGAAGAAAAACGTTATAGAGCAAAAATATCAAAAGTATTTACAAGAGAACAAGTCAACAAATTTGTGCGTTCTGCCCCAGACGAGGAGTTTTTAATGATGAAAGTGGATTTTTTAATTGGAATTGGAGGAGCCTGTCGAACCAATGAATTAGCGAAGATGACCACGTTTTAGAGGACAAGCTGATTGCTATTATTTCCTTCTCAAAAACTCACAACGAAGATTGTTTGTATTATATAGAAAAGGGAAATGTACGGTACAGCCCTACGGCATTGATTTCTTCTCTTAAGTAATATTCATTCAGTAAAGTAACAATTACAAAGTAACAGCATAAAAATTATAAAAAAGAATTGGCGGTCCGGGGCGACTTAAATTAATTCGGTGGCGCATTCGCTTTCACAGCTGCAGGTAAACCCGAAAAAACCTGCAAGACCACATCATCTGAAGAGTTGGAATTGCTTATGATAACTCCTAAAGAGGTCCGTTGAATTTTGAATCTCGGCCTTCCGGTAAAACAGGATGTATGGGGTCTCCAGAGGGTCCAACAGGTCCAAATCGAAAGAAAACATTTTAATTACGCAACTATCATCAAATAATTGCTGAGTATCTCTCACTTGAAATCCTGATTTGTACTTATACTGGTCGCTGCGTAAGAATATTTTCGACAAATTTTCTTGTTAATGCTGGGGGAGATATATTAGACCTACAAGATCTTGGTGGATGGGAATCGGCGAAGGTTTTGCTAGAGGGTATTTAGAAGAAAGTGTAACCATTGCTCGCAAAACTCAAATCTGCGATGTTTCCGGCAGTGGATTAAGCACTGGGGAACTGCACAAAATCGAAAGGAGTGCTTGTTTGGTCATTAATCAGGCTTCAGAGGACATTTCTATGACCGTGGACGTTAAAGGCAGAGGTGTATCCATCAAATTTGAAAACTGTCAAAATATTGTTTGACATGTTCATGAAAAATAGTTCTAATATTATTTGATATCTAACGTACTATGCTTTCGTAACTTACGTATTAAATTATGGTTAATGATGTATTATGAATAACTAAGGTTTTATGTAGGTTTTGGTACGTTTATGATTTTAAAAATTATCAATAAAGTTTTCATATAAAAATATATTAATCTTCATTGATACGAAAATGACATTTAAATTGTTACCTGGGATGGCAAAAAAACGATTTTTTGACGAGTGTTGGTCCAATTTGATTCAAGTTTTTGTGAAATATTTGAAGTTGTGAGAGAGCATTATCAACAGTAACACCACAAGTGATTGAATTTTCGCGATAAGTCTGTCGAATCATTTCTGAACAAAACTGAATTGCTTCGAGAGAACACCACGAAGGAAGAGTGGATACAATTCAGTTGAGTTCAGAAATGAAAGACATACTTAGTTTTCAAACTCAGTTTTCGACAGTAATACCACAAGTTATTGAATTTTCGCGATACCATTAGTGGAATTTTATTAGTCAATCCCACTCATGTATAATAATTCCCATTTGTAAATACAGAAATCGTAGTTTGCTATCGGCTAAATAGGAAGGAAAAGAAATTTCAATGAATAAAAACATCGGATAATTACGTAACCGGCTAAATCTGAGCTGACGAAATTAGCAAAAAAGTTAATCTTAGAATATATAAGAAAGTTCAATAAACAGGAAACATTAATCAATTCGATAGAATTTATCCAAAATCTGCTCGTTTTTGAATGCGTGCATAGCGTGATCACTTATATTTGACGTATAACTGTCACATATACGAAGCTGAAAACACCGAACGTGATAGATCAATCAGAGTCAAGTTCGGTCTTATCGATAATCCGAACTTGACTAGGACTTCTGATTGATTCATTTGGCAAGTGCGTGAAATAGTCAGTAGTAATACCACAAGTGATTGAATTATCGTAGGTAATACCACAAGTGTATCGGTGATTATCGAAATAGCAATTCCTTTGAATTTGATAATCAAATTATGTTGCTTGGGAACCACACGAGCGCTTGCGCGAGTGTGGTTGCCTAAAGCAACATAATTTGATTCGAAACCGAGAAGGAATTAACGATAATCGCCGATAACACGAGTTGTATTTGTTAAGATTATTTCATGAATAAAATCGAAACCATTTTTATATATTTACTATTCAATTTAACTAGGAACATTAATCCTAAATTTAGTTCTGAAATTATGCAACTAACAAAATATTTACTTGATATTTCAAACATCCCTCTACTTCAGTTACCAATGACAGAGCGCGTCATTCGTAGTTTCGTCATTGCATGTCTAGTCTACTGCTTCTCGCTCGAGGTTATGTTTTGATAACATTTTGATTTAGTGAGTTGATTAATCAACGAGTATGCAAAATTTGTCGAAAATTGTGAAGTTGATATGAATTAATAGTGAGTGCTTATTTAGTTTTGGTCAAAGTTTGGTGTTGTGTCATTATAGCAGCTTGCTAGTGGTAAGTTTGTGTTTTGATAATATCCAATCAGAAATCGAACTACAAAAAACAAAACACATCATATACATATACTGTAGCCAATCAAGAGCCGAACTACAGAATTTAAAACATGATGTTTTCATTTATCAAAACAAAAATTTCAACCAATCATAACACGCTATTTTGGCATAAGTGAAATAATCGCGACTATTCCACTCTTCTCAAGATATTCACGTAATCTGACCAATCACAAATCAATGACAACTTGTATTATCGCGAAAACACCAGCTGTCTCTCAATTCTGATTGGTCTGTCAGAGTTGGTGTTTTCAACGATGTAACCATAGAGTCCTGAGTCCTGAGGACTCGTGGTGTTTTCTCCATACAATTCAGTTTCGTTAAGAAATGACTCAACAGATTCATCGCGAAAATTCTATCACTTGTGGTATTACTACTGATGAGTCTGTCGATTCATTTCTGAACGAAACTGAATTGCTTCGAGAAAACACCACTAGTCCGCAGGACGAGTGATGTTTTCTCGATACAACTCAGTTTAGTTCAGAAGTAAAAGACAGACTTATGAGATAAATTCAATCACGAGTGGAATTTTATTAAACTATTTCAAGAAGCATTAAAAGTATTATTATAAACATGAACAATCAATTCATCATAACCATAATCAATCAACTATAATCACAAAAAATGTATTATAACTATCAATAATTTATTATATAGTTACGATGCGACTTATTTTGACGTTTTCGCCTACAATTATGATCTGTCAAAATGTCAAACTTTGCTTTGTCATTTATGGTTACATCGTTGAAAACACCAACGCTGACATACCAATCAGAATTGAGAGACAGTTGGTGTTTTCGCAATAATACAAGTTGTCTTTGATTTGTGATTGGTCAGATTACGTGAATATCTTGAGAAGAGTGGAATAGTCTATACAATTTGTGATAACCCATGAAATAAATGAGTTGAGTTCATAATAGTGGTCAAGAAACGAAACGTCGGTTGTCAACTCTGAGTTTGCTGTCGTGAAAGTAGGAAAAATGGTAATGTAAATTTTCAGTTCATTTTGATATCCATCAACATTAGAAGATTATTACGAAAATATTCAGAAAATCAAAACATTCTGAACGGCTTATAATAATAATAATAACGATGAAGTCTTTATTCACTACAAAAAATAAATAAATAATGACAGAAATTGTGAGAAAAAAATCATAGTGAATAGGCGGAGTGTCAGCATGCGCTGTTTTTATACTCAACCTTGCATATCGTATTGCAATTAGGTAAGTGTGTAGTTCTAATTTACATTTCATTTTCTATATTCTTATTGGCCGTGGTGGCCGTGCTGGTAGAGCGTTCGCCTTTGGAGTGAAGGGTCGAGGGTTCAAAGCCTCGCATAGTCATCGGTCTCGTGCATGGCATCACATGTTATAAGGTAAGGGCTGTCTTCCCTAGCTCACACAAGTCTCTCGAAGTCTTCCGACGGTTGCGCGTGGGGGTGCAATCGGTTGACGGATATAACAATTTCAACAATAATTTTTTTTTTAACATTTGATTTTCTTCTGAATGCTGTGATTTTTTAGGTGGAATCATCGGTGAACCCCATACCAAGGCTCCTGATTTTACCAATAACATTTGTCCGGTATGCTCGAAGGCCTTTACCAGAAAACCCCACGTACTTCGTCATTATAAGGAAATTCACGGATCGCAATATATTTTCCATTGTACGAAATGTCGGAGACAATTCAAAAGAAAATATCAGAGGGTTGATCACGAAAAAAATTGTGAGGGCACGAATAACCATCAATGCTGGAAGTGTAATAAACCTCACAAGACTTACGAAAGATTGATGGTTCATATGCATTTGCATACCTAATAATTATGGAAACTGAATACGACGGTAATAATTTCAGGATACAATTGTTTGAAAATTGGGTATATTATTCCAGGTAGCACATCATATCGGCTGAATCTAGGTTTCATATTGGGCCAATATAGATATATTGTAAATGAAAAAATAATATTGGTCCAATATGGATGAATATTCAAAAAACAACAATGTATTAATAATATTGGTGGAATGTTGGTGAACCTGGTCTGAATGTTCTGAAAATTGTCTTCAAATTGTTTTCCACATCTAGAATAAATATTGCAATCCCAATATTCCAGTCATATTGAATCTAGGGATGAAAAACTATAATGTATCTCCAAGTTTGATATCACATTGGTTGAATATTATTTCAACTATATTCAATAAACTTTAATAACTCATATTGGGTCAATCTTGATTTGATGATTTTTAGCAATATCGATAAAACATATTGTCTTCATATTGTTTTTAACATCTAGAATAAATATTACAATCCCAATATTTTTCTCATATCAATGTGATTATCACATTGATTGAATATTATTTCACCGATATTCAACAAATCTTATCAACTTAAATTGGGTCAATATTGGCTCAATAATATTTACCGATATCGTTAAAACAATATTGCCTCCATATTGTTTCCTACATCTAGATTAGGATAAATTTTGAATATTGGCCAAATATACAATGAAACATATTAAAATTATATCATGATCAAACCTGGATAAAAATTCGCTAGGTGGCTCTACATATAGAACGTCTTCTAAAACCTACGAAAATATATTCACAAAACTTGTTTTCAAGACAGCTCACTCAGTGGTTATGGCGATCAAAAGGCAGACTATGGTGACACCTTGTTCAACTAAAAGATATTTAATAATTCACCAAGGTATATTGACATCCACCAATATATCCAAATGATAATGTACCAATATCCATAAATTTTTTGAGGTCATTATTGCTTCAAGAACATATCACCAATACTATTTCTGGAATGTCTAAACAATATTCGATCAATATCGCAAAATGTTTGAATATTTTGCCAATATTGTCAGAATATTGTACCAGCGATATTGGTACAATATCGCTGAATATTGATATGTCGTCCAGTGTTATACATTTTTATATTGTAAATTTAATATCAATAAACCTTTTTGCCTTTTGCCTTTTTGCTGAATATTTTGAGACCAACATTGCTTCGAGAATATTTCGCCAATATTATTCAAGTAATATTGGACCAAATCGCCAAATGTTCACATTTTTTCCTCGCTAATATTGTATTTCAAATATTTCTGGAATTATGTTGTTAAATTGAACATCGCAATTTTGTGACATTATTCAAGTCTTAGGGTACCATTTTCGTTTTGCGAAAATGCAATGTTGCCGAGTTCATCACTTCGGATTACTGGAAATCTGTGATGAGATTAGTCCACAATATCCTATTCAATTAGGCGAATCTTGCTATGACATTTATTTATTAAATTATGGAAGATGAGGTGGTGTTTCAAAGAAATACATTGTATAAAGCTCATGAAGAAAAAAACGAGAGATAAGGGACTTGGAATTTTTTGTACCATTTTCAAGTTTTCATGACATTTTTCCATATCATGAAAAATAAACAGAGTATTGAATTTTCTTTTATAAAAACTCCAAAAAACTCAAAAACAGCGACAGATTTTCATTTTTTACTATACACCTTTTTTATCGCCTTCTGGAAACCTACAAAAATTGTTAATGATTTTTTTTTTCGTAATATCAGTACCTAATTAGGGAAATATTTCAAAAAACGAGTAATAAGAAAACTCGAAATCGAAACGAGATGTCGAAAAAATGTGTTTCAACAGTTTTAAAACAAAACAAAAAGTCCTTATGAAGCTTCTTTATATCTTGAAATAAACGTAGTTTCGTGGGAAAATTTTGTTTTCCAAGTTTGGGGTTCTCAGGTCAAGTTAGGTTCGGTAAGGTTAGAGTCCCTGCAACTTCTAGGCCCTTCAACTTCTTAGCCCTCACTTATATGTTTATGCGTTTCGGTCAACACTTGAAATAAATTCCAGAATAGCTATTTGTGTATTTAGAGCGCAAAGTGATTGATTGCCGCTCGACAAAGAGAGTTACCGCGCGACGCGAAGCGAAGAGCGGTAATCTTTGGAGAGCGGCAAGACACTTTGTGCTCGAAATTCGCACATGATTTTTTTCTACAAACGCAGCTCTTAGACATAATAACGGTAGACTCTTCATTCAACATAGGCACATAATATTACTTATAAGAAAATTTACATTTAATAGTAATCCCAAATGCATAAGCTATCCAAATATCCAATAATTTACATCAATAACAAAAAAGAAAAAGGATAAAAACTTGCTTGAAAAGAAAATTACCGAATCCCGAGATCGAACTCACACCAACACCCAGTTTAGTAGGAGGCATCTCTAACCTTAACACCACTGCAGTTCCTCAAAGTGCTCTGAATTTCTTCTCTTCACTTTCCATCATGCAAGAATAGGTTCGTCTTCAACAAAAGCTAGGAAGATAGAGCGTTTTTTTAAATATTCCCGCTCTAGAGCGTAAAAGCTGTCACAAAATTATATTCATCGGAAAACGTCAATTTTGCGTTGAGATCTGAAAGCGTCAAAGGTTACTTTGGTAAGCGGTAGTAGAAAATAGCTATTTTTCTACGACAGTGCGTAAACAATTCATATCATTGAACATTCAAATCAATGATATAATCGCTACAATTTGGCAATGTAATAACTGTCGAAGAAAAAACTTTGTAAGAAGCACTTTCGGAAAGGGCTTTTTTGTACTCGCGTGTTTGTTGAACTCGGCTGCCCCTCTTTCAACAAACTTCACGCTCATACAAAAAAGTCCTACTTTACGAACTTGTATCATAAATAGCTATGACATGTCTCAACATTGTGATTTTGTGAAAAATCTTCAGAAAAATCCATTTTCCATATAGGCTGGACAATAGGGTGTCTACTTATTCAAAACTAACAATTTATAAATCAATCATTCTCCTCGCATTGATTACTGTGGAACCCTGCTATTTTTATGACCAATGAATAAGTCAATATATTCTAAAAAGTTCAAAATCGTACTAAGGGTGCCATTCTAATGTGCAACAGAAGAACACCTATTCACTTCATGCTCAATACATTTATTGCTGATGAGTATAAAACAGAGAATTGCATACAATATGTTCATATCTATACACAAATTGAATCATAAAATGCTTCCTACATATCTAACCCAAGAACGGACATACATCAATGAAGTCCATTCACATGATACAAGAAGTAGATCGGCAAATAACTTCTACATCATCTAAATATGTGATAAGTAACTTATTCAATAAATAGTTAGGTAGGTGGCGAGCAGAATTTCGACATAATCGGCACACGTGACAGACGTTATTAATAGCGATGGTTAGTATACCTTTAGAAACATCAAGGACCGCATCTACCATCATGGTGGCGCTGCGTTGACAATTGACAGCTTTTCAAAAATGTTTGAAAAATGGCGTGCTATATTATGCGCACATGTCTGCCTCTGGGACTGATAGTCACACTCACCCTGTACATACAGAAAATCAAAGAGGCAGACATCCATGGCTCTGAGTGTAGTATTTAATTTTTTAAGTGAACTTGGCAGATCTGAATTGTTCAATTTAAATTAATGAGAAGGACCAAGGAAAAATAGTCTGCCAGTACGTTGCCTCCGCGTTGTCTATTGACTGCGTTCAAAAATGTTGTGAAATATTATGCGCACATGTCTGCCTCTTGAACTCATGTTTGGATTTCTTATAAAATCAAGCGATGAGGCAGACATCCAGGCCTCTGATTATCTAAAGGCAGACTATTTGATTTTTTTCCAGCCCACCGCTCGCGCCAAGTAACGAGTACAAAATTCTACGTCAACTGAATATTAAAGAAAATTATCTCTCTTATAAAAGTTCCAAACGCATTTCGTTTCTGGTTGGCATTTTAAAAAAATATTATTACATAGATTTCAGCTCCAGAAGTTGAATCGCTACCGTGAGTTCAGCGAATAATATTGAACACAATAATGAAAGTAAAACTATAAAGAATCACAATAATCCAATGCAATACCCGCTTTCCATTGATTCGTTGAATTTCAAACAATTGTGAAGTTAAAAATCATTGAACAAATAAGTGTCTGCCAAATGTTTTTTCGTATCCAGGGAGTCATGATGAATCGAATGGGGGCAATGAGAACCATGTGCAAATGAATGAATAGAATTTTTTTACATTTTTACAACTCCGTCCTGAATGTCTGCCCCTTCGATTTTCGTCGTGATGATTGTGGCCATGAACCCTAGAGGCAGACATGTGCAGCTGATTTAACTTTTTCCTCCCCCTTTTTTAAGCAACTTCAACACGCTGTAACGCGGAAACGTGGCGACATAGGACCTTAATTGACTGGACCAAATCAATAATCTGTAGTGATCTGAACTGCAATCCACCTCGATGTGAAACTTGTGCTAATCAAATAGCGAAACGCCCGCCAACTCCTTTTCAATAGGTTACCAAATACCTTGAGAGAAACTTCATTAAATAATTTAAAAAAAGAGTAATCCATGTATGTGAAAAAGAAATATTGAACAATAATAATATGTAACTACATGAAAATAATTTCGTTCCCAAGATAATGAGGGTTAGCATTTTATCGTTCACCTAAATTCAATAAATTTCATATATGGGTTTTTTTACTTCTTTTTTCTAGGGGTATTTGTTCCGTTTATCTCCGGTTGGTTTTATTTCCATTTTTTAAAGTTTTTTTTTGTTTTTTTCCTAGTGTACTTTTACCGTTTACTGTATATCTTGTTGGTCATTTATTTGGATTTTGTTGTTCATTGAGTTTTATTCTGATTGGTGTGATTTTTTTAGGTGGACACATAGATGATAAGCAAACCAAGAATCCTGATTTTACTAACAATATTTGTCCAGTATGCGCGAAAGCTTTCGCCAGGAAACCCCATGTACTTCGTCATTATAAGGAAATTCACGGATCGCAATATGTTTTCCAATGTACGAAATGTCGTAGACAATTCAAAAGGAAATATCGGATGGTTGATCACGAGAAGAATTGTCAGGGCACTAATATCCATCCATGCTGGAAGTGTAATAAGCCTTACAAGAGTTATGGGAAATTGATGATGCATATGCAAATGCATACCTAATTGGTAAATCATCTGGATATGATGATAATGGTTTCAGTATTCGGTCACTTTCAATTTGTGTCAAAATTCCACTCACTTTTCACGCCATCTGAACAATAATGAATCGTTTTCTTGCTGATATGGATTGTTACTTTGCGAGATTGAAACAGTGACTTCCTTGAAACTCTACACCTGCTGCGGTATATTTCCAGGATTTTTTGTTCTGGATAGATCCACTAGTCCTTCTCATCCTCCTGCAGACATTATTTTTTGTTAGATATAAATAAAACTTTCTTTGTTCGTAACTTTTTTCAATTTTGAAATGTGAAAATAAAAGCTACAACATTAACAATAATAACAATAATATCGACTTCATTATTTATTTACTGATTTCACATTCAACTGATTTTACATTGAATAAATATACATAATGAACATGAAATTACAGGGGCAAAGTTCAATTCGATAGCACAGAATGCTACTTTGTTGTTCTTTCACTCAACCCATAAACATCCCTGAGAATAGTGAGAATAGTGAACTAGGCCAAGCTGTTGATAAAAATAAGAGGCTCTTTTGACACAAGATAAAAGACACAAACGGCCTATACTAATTTTTATAATTTTTATAAGATGAAAACCTTGGTTTTCTCCCCAGCAAAATCGCTTTGTGGAATCTTTTAAACAAGAAATAGGGAGAAAAAACAATACTTTTTTGTTTTTTTTTGCGATTATCTCAAAGGGTATTGAAGGAATCGTTCTACAGTTTTTGTAAAGACTTATAAAACCAACAAAATGGTTTTATATACGACCAGATCGGTGCATTTCTCACTGAGAAAACCTGGGAAAACCTCGAAAATGAGACCATTTTTCAAAAATTCATAATTTTTATAAATCTGAAGATGAACAAACATTGTTGCGGAAACTGATAGATAATAACATGTGTAGGGCGGGGATTAGTGCAGTGGTTAAGTGCCCGCCTGGTAACCGAGAGGTTCCAGCATGGACGTATAATATCGTATAGATGGACTCAGCATTGCCATACCTACGACACGGAGTGATTTGAAGTCGCTCTGTTTTCTGGCGCGAGGGCTGCGGGAAGAGAGAAGGTAGCGATAGACTGTAACCTTCCCACAGCAGACAGAAGCGCATGCATTTGCTGAACAGGGTTCAATCACAAGAAAAAAATGCTGAATTTGAAATAATGATGAAAATATCAAGGAAAGTGTTAGAATATACATCCGATGGGACTTTGTGAGATAGAAAATCTCATTTGACATACCTGATGTCATAAACAACTTCATTGACTCGGATAGTATCGATCCTTAGAAAATGAGGTTCACAAATTTTTCAAATAAACACTTTTAAGACTCTCGTTTTCAATTAATGGAAAGCTGGAGACAGTCGACTGAAAAAAAAATAAATAAAAATGCATTTACTAAAAAGTGGTAATTTATATATTCAATAAATACATGTTCTTATAAATATTAAAATAAATGAATATTGTGAAGAATAGATATTCCAAAGAAATTTTCATAAATACGAAATTTTTATGTATTTACGACAATATGCAAACAAAATTCACAATACAGATAATCAAACTAACATTTTTTTCTAGAAGAAATTTAAAAATCAAGTACGTACAGAGTTTCACAAAAATAACAATAAAATAAAAATGAAGAATTTGTTTTCTATTCTGAAATGATTTGCTTATTTCTTGAGTTCCCTCCTCGTGCAATGATAACCACCTATTATACTCAATATCAGAGTCCTTATTCAATTATGTCTCCCAAATTCACTAAACTGTCCCTCAGCTCATTCAAAGTAACTTTGGGCTGCTACAGGGCTCTAATTCATCTCCCAAGAATATCATATATATGTTCGATGAGGTTCGTATCAGGACTTCTCGCGGGCAAGATCGCCAGGAAATACTGGCGGGCCGTGTGGTCTCGTATGGTCGTGCAATCTTATGAATTCTTCACAAATGAATGGAGCAAAAGAACATACAACATGGGGTTCAGGAATTTCGGATACATACTGTTTTCAAATTCGCTTCATAAATGACTACCAGTTTCATACAACTCCAAATCATTACCGATCCTCCGCCAAAAGCAATGATTTACAGAGTGTTACATTGATTGTAGCGTTCTTCTAAACGTCTGTAGACCCGCATTCGTATGTTATTGGTCATGGAACAGAATATTGGCTCATCAGTGAAGAGCACTCGTTATCATTCAGCTTTCCGCACGAGCAAAATCAAGCCGTGATCTACAATGATCTTGTTGCTGCCCTGCATGGCATCAAGTTGTGTTCCCTTAAACTTTGCTTGAAGATATCTTTACTTGATTAGATTAGCTTTAGATTAGCTTTAGATTAGATTAATTTTTGGCTTCCGCGCTAAAAGCCTTTACACTACGACCATTTCAGACATATTGTGTGTGCCCTTCGAAATCATTTAGAGCCCTTGCAGTGACAAAGTACGTGTACTGATGTGAAGCAGCATTTGAAAATTCTCATCATTATTATTATTATTATCACATTGGTATTATGGAATTCTTGTATTGTCGTCAGTTCTTGATGTGTGTGCCTAATTCAAGATTATTCAGAGGATTGGAAGTGGGTGGAAATTGAGTATAAAATTTCTCATTACTATTATTATCAATAAAACATTAATATAATAAAATTCTTATATTATCGTCGGTACTTGGCAATCATTATCATTAAACTTTTATAATTAAGTCCTTGTATTGCCATCGGTTTATGTGTGCCCAATTTCAAATCATACGGACGATTGAAATCAAATTCGAAAATTCTCAACATTATTATTATTATTAGGTGCGTTATTATCATGAAATTCTTGTATTTTCGTTGTTTCTGGAATTTTTTAAAAAATTGTAGGTAATTCGGAGGATTAATAAAGGGTGAAAGTTGAATTTGAAATTCCAATAATTATAATTATCATTATTTTTATTACATTAATAGTAGGTAATTCTTGTATTATCGTCGGTCCTTGATATGTGGCCATATTTCAGATTATGATAATTGGAAGTGGGTGAAAATAGAATTTAAAAATTCACATCATTATTATTATTTTTAGTGGAATCTAGTATCTTCAGGAAAATCGCCTGCATGGAGGAACTTAAAAACTAAAATCTTTTCTGAATACAAATTTTGATCCAAATCTTCAAAGCTGTTTCCAATGTAGACAAAATAAGTATATCAATATACAAGAATTGCTTTTAGAGATATTAGATAGATTAGATACTGCTACCAACTAATACTACTCTCTTTTTCTTTCGAAAAATCACGGGATTCTGTACTGTTTTTCAAACCAAATATGATATTGACCTAAATAATATTATCTGTCAGATCGTCAGTATTTCAAAGCCAAACACCTGAAGTGGATGAAAACTGAGTTGCGAAATTTGAGTTAACAATTTTTACTATTCTCAATTTGTCCTCACCTCTTCAGTGGGGGACTTGAGTTGTCAACAATTTCTTCAGAATCTGTACCTGGGGCTGTTTCAGTGGAATCAGTTGACGATTTTTTCTTGCTGAAATCGTTCAATCTGAAAATATGTGATATATTGTTTTTTTTATACAAGTCTCTGTTATTATTTGAAATAACTCATAGAAAATAACAATTCTGACGGCTGATAATAATTACCCTGTAGTTGAAGCAGCTGAATTTCTTGGGATTTACCATTCATCATATAATAAAGGAAGAACCCTTTTCTTCAAAAATATTCTTCCTCTTGGGTTAATCTCGAATGTTGCGTCTTTGAAATAAATGGAACAAATCCTAACAGGCTTTGGAACACATTCAGTTGAACATTTCATCCCCAACTCTTTCAACCAAGCCGTTTTTACTGTGACATCAGCTGGAAATCTTGGCAACCTTTTTGTTTTAATGCATCATCCAAAAATTTAATGAAGTTAAATATTTCGTGAGGTATCTATTTCATTATCTCCACATGTAAAGGTTTGAATTCACTTATTAATTTTATTTTATTCGACGAAAACAGATTGATACCCACTGTAACGCCTATGGTACTTACGAATGGAATCTGATATTTTGGTTCGAACACATGGATTGTTTGCAAACCCAACAAGATTGCACCATTATGATTCTCTTACTACTGTACTACCACTATATATCACGAATGAGTTCAAAAACCACTATTTCAGCAATAATCCGATAAAAAATCAATGACAGAACATGACAGAACTGTCAGAAGTTTACTTTGTGGAAAACATAAACATTGATATTCGACAGCGTTGACAAACGTCCAGATACAATAATTTCTTCACAACCATTTGAAGACGCAAGTAATGATTTTTTTCGATAGTTTGGGCTTTTAAACTTGTAAGTAATACAGGTTTGAGTTGCGTGAATGTCACCATCACCATACTTAATTTTTTTATTGTAATCGAACGGAATACGTAGAGTGACACAATTTTGTCTATGATAAAGACTTATTACCTACGCGATGTGACAACGCCTAACTCAATATCACGACTACAAATTGTGGCCATACACGACTTCAAACCAGGATGTAAATACCTTGGTCCAGTACAATACTTTATAGGTCCATGGGTTCCAGGTTCAGTTCCCAGCTGGGGCGGACTTTTTTCATTTTTAAAAGTAAAAATCTGAATGATTGAGGCTCGTGTCGGCTGGGAATAATCCTCCATGATTCACTGTTGCGTTAAAAATTAACAGGTGGCGTATGGAGTTAGTTACAAGGCCTATCCAGAACACATTGCTAATGACCATAGCAGTCGATGTCAAAACACCGAAGAAAAAAATGAATTACATGTGGTTCAACTGTGCCCAAGATAGTTTCTCTCCGATATGTAGTTTTTGCACAATCGCGTTATAAACAATTTAATGGCAAATCTTTCTAAATGCGCCGATTTTAGGGAAATCACCTTATTCAAATTCTGTAAAAGGCATTTGGAAGTAGATCTACAATTTATATATCTTAGATTTTCACCTGAAAGGTGGGAAATGTGTTGAAAATGTCACTGGTAGTTACTGTGAATGCTTCAAAGTGCATCCGAAGTCACTCGAACTCAACTCGAGTTAGCTTCAGTGCGACTTCGGGAGACTTCGGACGCACTTTGAAGCGTTTTGATTAATTTTCAATTACATTCCCACCTCTCAGGTGAAAAATCAAAATATACAAATTGTAGATATTAATCTCTACTTCCAGATGCCGTTTAAAGAATTTGAATAAGAATATTCGAAGGTGGTGACCCACATTCCATCAATAATTACCGACCAATATCTGTCATTGATACTATTGCAAAATTATTTGAAAAATGTATAGCCAGCAGATTACAAAATCATATCGATCACCACCAACTCATCTCTCCTAAACAATTCGGTTTCAAGGCAGGATGTTCTACTAAGGATGCACTGCATTATTCCACGAATGAAATTCACCAACGCACCTCAATAGAAATGAGAAAGTGTTAGGTATTATTTCACATGATAAACTTTTGGAAAAAAACTTGAAAAATGCGGAATTAGAGGCTTACCGTTATAATTATTCAGAAGTTATTTATCAAAGAGAAAATCTGTCGTTAAAACAAAAAATAATTTTAGGGGACCATCTGAAATCATGTATAGTGTTCACCTAGGAACAGTCCTGGGTTCTTAATTATTCTTTCTCTATATCAATGAAATATTGAGGTGGGAGGAGATATCACCCCATATGCTGACGATACAGTTTTACTATTCCATGGAACAAATTGGCAAGATATTGCGAAAAAAGTGGAAGCAGGTTTATACAAAGCTAAATGTTGGATGGACTGTAATCTCCTGAGCTTAAATAATCGTAGAACTGAATTCATAACATTCACCAATACTTCAAAAACACAACCTATAATCTCAAAATCAATTGAATTTCAGAAAGGTGTGATCTGACCAACTGTGGCTGTAAAAACACAATCCAAAACACTGAAGAAATCAAATATTTGGAAGTTATTATCAATGAAACGCTCAGATGGTTTTTGCATTTTATAAACTCAGGGATATTCTTTCAGAAAAAATGTTGAAACTGGCCATTAAATCCTTAGTGGAATCTGCCATATCCTTCAGAAAATTAGTATGGGGAGCTGCATATAATAATCCAATGAATTGTTTGGAAGTCACGCAGAAATGGATTTTGAAAGTAATACTAAGAAAAAGGCGCAGATTCTCCACCGAACAACTCTTCATAGAAAGTAAACTGCTGGACTTAACAAATTTATATATTTTCAATATTGTGGAATTCATGTACAAACATAGAATACAACATCAAGAAATTTCCCACAGTAACAGTACAAGAGAAAAACGACTTAAAAATTTAAAAATTCCTCATCCTAATTCTACCCTCTATGAAATGTCAATAGCATATGTTGGCCCTAAAATATATAATTGCATCCCAGAGTCTATCAAAAACATCAATAACTACAAATTATTCTACAGAAAGCTACTATCCTTCATTTTCCTGAACTCTAGAACTCTACCTAACTATTTTCTTAGTTTCTTAGTTAAGTTTTTGTATAATTTTTATGTATTATTTATTGTACTCATATTATTTACCAAATGTTCGTTGAATTTTAGTTAATCAGTGACATGTGATATTCAGACACAAAATGATCTCATCCTGAGATCAGGTGCACTTAGGGCCAGTTTTTCATGTTCCAGTTTAGAATGTGATCCTTCAAACGTCACTCAAAGAATGTCTGTCGTTCATCATCTAAACTATTAGTTAGTTATCTGGAGTTTAACTGGAACCTGAAAAACTGGCCCTTAATGTGTTAAAACTATATTATATTACCATTGCAATCAAAATATTATCACTTATAATTACTCGAGAGCTTTTTTTGTCGAAGTAAATTTGACATGTATTAATGAGAATTTTGTTGCCTGGCAATTTAAAATTACGAGCCTGTAGGAAGAGTAATTTTTTCTGACAGTTTTTTCAGTTAAATTGCCTAATGACAACAAAATTCGAATTATAAATGTCAAGTTTACTTCAACAAAAAAAAGCTAGAGTGTAATTCGGTAAGACAATTTAATAAATTAAAAAATAAGATGTAAATTAGTTTATTTAATTGAATGGAAAAGTACAAGTGTTAAAAACACAACTATTTGAAAAAGCTTGATTTTCAGAACTTTCTTGTCTTTTGTTAATAGTTTGAGCAGTGGTAGTAACTGTTTCCTGGACGGTAGTACGAATGGAATCAATGATTTTTTTTATGATGTTCTTCATCTAAGTGAAGATACGGTTTTAATGATGATAGGTTGCTATGTCCCGTAATTTTCACAAGTGTTTGTTCACCTTTACCACTCCTGGACAATTCAGTTACGGCGGCAGCTCGATTAGAATGGTTCGTAATTTTCACCCGCTTATTCCAATATTTTTCGCCGAGGATTTGGTCCATTTATATATTTCATTTATCCCAATAGGAGAATTCTTATCCCATCATTTCGAATTTGCTTTTTGCCAGAAATTATTTGGAGTAAAACAATAATTTTCACATGATATGGTTTCCCCGTCTCCCATAATTTTTTTAAACAATTTTACTAGACATACACAATCTTTTTCAGTGTTTGCTACCAACCATTTACTGTCGGCCACCTTGTGCTATCTTCGAAATCACTGGGTTATATTCAACTCTTCCGGTCTGTCTTCCACGGTTGTCTGTCTCGATTTTAAAATAGAACACCTCACAATTTGCTGCTTCTTCACCTCTCCAAGCCAATTCATGGGCAGCTATATGATAAAAAATTTTTTGAAGTCCAACAGGTTTTTCTTCACTCCAGAACAGTGCTATTTCAAAAATTTCTAGTTTTATGAGAGCCTTAGAACTCTCCCTTCTTTTTTCTGGGATTGCTTGCAAAATTTTGCGTTTTGTGTCGCGTGCTTTTCTCGCTTTCTTAAACTGTATGTCCGTGAACGGATTAAACATTCTTTTATATTCTTTGAAGTACTTCTTGTAACATTTTTGCTGAAGTGTTCCAAATCGTTTTGACTGCATTCTCTTTATAGTCTTCTCCATTGTTCTTCTTCATGTTGAATGCCCAGTCACATAAAATAGAAGCTAACTCTTCAGTGGAAGTTTCTGCAATGAGTTAATTTTTTTTTCATACAAAACATCGCAAATTGTCGCCAAATTGACGTAGTTGAATTCACAGTATTGCGAGGCACATTATTATTGATGGCTTCTTCAATTTCTCCAATCGAAGACTGTCCAAATCGCGACATTTCCACAAATAAGATACTTTTCTGACAACGCAAGTTTGAGAAAAATGGACATAACGTCATCAAAAATTTGTTCACAATACTGGTTGTCATGCTTTCAAAAGTTAGGTACCGTTTTGTCGCTGGAAAAGTTAGGGCAAACTTTTTTCGCTGTCATAATGACAAAACACCACGACATATGGCAGTGTTATTGTATGAATTAAATTGTCAACCCAATAAAACAATTTCTCTTGAATCAGCAAGATGTGCCCTTAAATTGTTTATAATGCGATCGTGCAAAAACTACACATCAGACAGAAAATATCTTGCGCACAGTTGAACCTCTTATTATTATCTATCAGTTTCCGCAATATTGTTTGTCCAGCTTCAGATTTATAAAAATTATAAAATTTTGATGTTTTCCCCAGTTTTCTCAAGGGAAAATGCACCAATCAGGTCGTATGAAAATCCATTTTGTAGGTTTTATAAATCTCTACAAAAGTTCCATTGACTGTAAATCGATTCGTTGGATAATCTTTGAGATATTTCCAAAAAACGAAAAAAGTTGTAATTTTTTTCACTATTGCTTGTTTAAAAAATTCCACAAAGCGATTTTGCTGTGGCGAAAACTGGGGTTTTCATTAACGAACTATCTTATAAAAATTAGTATAGGCCTTGTGCGTCTTTCATTTTGTGGGGGAAGAAACCTCTACAGCTTGGTCTATTTTGATGTAAATTCTCTTAAGAGACGTCACTATAATTGTAGAACCATTGGAAAATGGTACTAATACAATACAATTCAATGATTTCCTGGTGACAATTCGAGCTACAACCATGATGATAAATCAACCTTCGATGCGTTAACAAAATGTAAGATAAAACATGTTGTTTGGAAACAATTTTATATTATGTTGGTATTGGCCATGACAATAATTTGTTTCAGGTCAACCCATTACCTATAATAGTAAACACAGGTGTTTTCGGTGTTCGAAGGAATACACTCACAAAAGTAGTCTCTGTCGTCATTTGAGACTGGAATGTGGATTGCCGCCTCAGTTTGTGTGTTCCATTTGCCAGAAAGCTTTCACTCAGAAGAGCACTTTGAAATCTCACCTCGCGTGCTTTCATGATGTCAGTACGAGCAATTTCTGGAAATTCTCCGTTTAGTGTTCATTGTTTCTGTGATATGTCATCATTAAACTTTTTTTTTTCAGTTCTGTCGATTATTATTTATCACATCTCCATACACCAAACTAACTGTAGAATAAGAAAGAGTTGTACAAGAAGAAATAAAAAGTTGACAATAATAACCAAAATAATAATAACAGTAAATACAAATACAAGCAGCTACAAGAAAAGAAATAATCTGACAATGAAACTTGTCAGGTACAAATTATTAACATGTAACTATCAAATACATTTCTGTAGTCCTAAATTGTGAAAACTACAGCTAGCGGTGACTTCACAGAGTGGGACGATACTTAACTTTTAGTGTGCTTTCATGCACTTTTATTAAAGTTTATATATAATTTTGATGTCAGTTTTTCAGAAATTTTATGAAATAGACGTAACAGAAATAATGAATGGATGGACATGAAGTGATTTTTTCCTAGCCTCAAGTTGAATATCCATCATTCATTACTGTTTATAAAGAAGGAAAGATAAATCATAGTGCTTGCTGAATTAGAAGGAAAATGTATATCTCATGTCAAGAAACGCATTCAGAATGCAGGATACAGCACGCGTGCTTTGTGGCAGTTTACTAATGAACTGAGAACAGTAACTGCATCAAATAAAATAAATAAAGTTGAAAAAAACTTTTTAGAGAAAAGCTTTTATTTAAATGCACTTGAAAGAAGAAAATTAATTTTGAAGTGAACTAAACCCATCATTTTGTTACACTATAAAATTTTGAAATATATAAAAGCTTTGTATTTCTTATTGTATATTAAATTCAAAATTTCCCCAAGATTTATTCTCACGACAATCTTTTATATCATTTGAAATTTTATAATGTAACGGAATGATGGGTTTAATTCAGTTTAAAATTTATTTTCTTCTTTTTAGTGCATTCAAATGAAAGCTTTTTTCTTGAAAGTTATTTTTAAGTTAATTTATTCATTCCTTCTTTAGTTTTCTTTGGATATGTTTCTCAGTCTGCTCATTTCAATTAATGCGTCATAGTTGCACGGTCGCTTGCCTGTTAATTTACTGTTGGACATTTTTCCGAATTTCTACGCGTTCTCTGTCTAGCTTTCGAGTGGAAAGACAGATCCTTTTTTTTGAATCGTATTATTCAATGTTCAGATAATTTTCACTATTTTTACGGATTTTTTCGATTTCTATTTCGCGAGTTTTCCTAAATTCTTTCGTGGCAGGTATTCGATTTTTTTTCATCATTATTTTCCATGTCAACCGCTGAGACATTTTCCGAATTCCTCCGCGTTCTCTATCTATCTTTTGAGGCGGAGCAGGGGGTGACATTTTTTTAAACCATAATTTTTTTATACCAGACATTTTTCACAATTTTCACGGATTTTTCCCATTTTAATTCCGCGACTTTTCCAACTTTTTTCGAGGAAAAAAAGGGAGGTCGAAAATACAGTTTCAGTTACGGCTTTACTTTTCGATGGAATTTCAGCTTTTTTCAAAATATCCACCAGTATATTTGGAGTAGAACATACGTTTTTAACGCAAACAGCTTGATAACAAAGCTTTGTTTGTAAACAAGTAACAAAGCAACAACCTAGCAAAAACAAAACTCCTATAAATCAACGGTACCTGATTCAAATGTAGAGGGAAGGTAATGAATGCATTGGTACATTTATTCCGTTTTAAAACTGAACAAAATTTTATTGAAATCGTTCAGGAATAAAATTATCTATGTACCACGGGAATTAATGAGCCTTAATAACCTCAGGCGGCAATTGTTCTCCCTCGGGCCAGATGCCGCAAACATTGCCATCGGTAATCCCTTGATACATAAATGTCGATGTTACAATCGAAATGGTCTGTCTCTCATTTTGTGATTATTTCATAATGACAACTGACAGCCGTATTATGAAGAGCTCTGCATTAGTGTGTTGTTCTATGTTCTGATCATTGTAGAAGAGAAGAATGATTTGTAATGTGTTTATTTTTAATCGAAATAAATCCTTAAATAACTGAAGTCATCCATTAAACTTATTTCATAATTAAACCATAATCACAACAATAAATAACTATTGAGGTGCATTTTCCTAAGACCACGTTAGGGTGTTTTTCAAAACAGAAGTGGATTTTTCTTTAATATGAATATTCACGAACATAGCACAAGACAAAAAGAAGACATCCATGTAGAAGAACAAAATTGAACATTTCTTCAAGGATATCAAATCTTGTGAATTGATCTTGCTTTTTAAAAAATACTCAAATTGTTTTTGGCTGACAAATCTTTTCATAAAGTCAGTGAGTTTTGTGATATAAAATCGCAATTTTAGTTGAAATCTAAAAATATTTTACCTGTTTTGTAAATTATATTTTGACAATTATACATGTATATGTCGCAATGATAATAACGAGCCTGATCAATTGATTGATTGACGTCGTTGCCGGTCGTATGGAAAATCTAAATTTTTGTTTTGGAATTGATGATCGTCTTGTCGTCACTCATTTTTATTACCCGATCATCTATTCGTCGAGATATTTCTATAAAGGTACCTACGCAATAAAAAAATGTTAGCTGTGTATTTGCTTAACATTTATAACAGTATTAGTACATTTGTAAAACATTTATCAAACGTTTATCAAAGGTTTATCAAACGTTTAGCAAACGTTTAGTAAACGTTTAGCGAACGTTCATCAAATGTTTATCAAATGTTTAACAATCTAGCGGACTCGTTTCTTTGCTTTCAAACTTTGATGCAAATGATCCTTGAAGGTTTCGTTATTGTAGAATACTTGCATAATAATCCACAAAATAATACAGAAGTTCGTATACTGGGTTTAAGCGAGGAATATAATAGTACTATATAAAAATTTGAAGTTATCCTTGTGCTTGTACACTTCTAACTACTTTTGATGTTTCAGCAGTGCTTTTACCGTGCCAAATTTGTGGGCGGAGTTACAGAAATAAGAAAGGACTGATGCATCACATTCGATACGAATGCCAAAAAGAACCAAGTTTTTCTTGTGAAACTTGTCCTTACAGAACGAAAAGGAAGGGCAATTTGCTGAGACATACAATAGCAAGACATTCCTGAAATAAATTCTTCTCGTTCCAAATTTTTTTCTATTCATATCAAATAAGTTGTGCTGTGTATTAATAAATGATTTGTTTTTTTTTTCAGAAACTATTTTCGTACATACAGTTCGGTAAGGTGTTTTTTCACAGAATTGTCTAGAAAATTAAATAATTTACAGTTATCATCAAGCAACCGGTTCATTAGAAGTTTTGGATGTTTCCATTCCAATATGGAAATATGGAAAGTATGGTACACAACAGTCAACAATAGCAACCGATTTCAAATATGTTCAGTGGAGTAGCACTTCGGGTTAAATAGGAAGTGGACATGAAATTCTGTATAATAATCATTTCATTGCAATGAATTTCTCATGAAATATCAGTAACGTTATTTACAGTATGTACAGTATGTCCCACTTCGAGCAGCCACACTCTCATATTTCATTGAGAATAAAATTATTTAATTGTTTTCTTCTCATATTATAGTACTCGGGAAGTTGATTGAACATTCGCATATCCCTTTCCCTCGGCTAACTATGACCAATTGAAAAGTGGATAAGTCATATTAGGTATATTTCATCACAAAACTAACATCATATTCTGTTTCAGAATACACCTAAACCCCTAGATCTCAATTGATTATACAGGCTGTCAATTGTAGCTGGCACTGTAATTATCTCTTTTTAGTCGGTAATATTTGCTTAATTTTCAAAAAAATTTCACTTACGAAATTCACAAAATTATTTGATCAATACTGCGAAAAATAACTGAATATTAGTTTTCCATGGCAAACTGTGACAACTTGAATAGTGAAAAATGGGGAAAAAGTATATAAAGGAACTTTTCTTGAAAAATTAATTGCAACTCCTGGTTTTGGAATGTCCCAGAACCCAAGAAATCAATGCTGAATCATTAAAATATACAGGGTGTCATATGTAGCTGGCAATACCTAGCACAACCCTTACTCATCCATAATGCTCGGTTGAATTTAAAATGTGTGCCCCAAAATGTATCATTATTTCTGTAGAAAGTCCCCAAGAATCACTTTTTCGTGGCTAAGTATGACCAACTGAAAATTGAAGAATCGGGAAAAATATATTATGGATTCTTTCATCACTGAACTAACATCAGATTCTGGATCTGAATACTCTGAAACCCCCCGATCTAAATTCCTGAGAAATATATGTGTAGTCATCTGTATATGGCAAAATTTCAACTCCTGAATTGACTTATTTCGAAAATTACTGCACTTATCAATTTATTCCTTTTCCGCAGCTGTAAATTCACATCAATTTATAATATTCATATCTGCAGATGACTCGGAGATTAAGATCTAAGAGTATTCTGAACCCATTTCTGATGTGAGTTCAGCGATATATTTTCCCCAGTTCTTCACTGTTTGGCCGATCATAATTAGCCATGGAAACGTGATGCTTGTTTATATTCTGCAGTATTAATGGAATATTTCTGGGCTCTTTGTCACAACAGAAGACATTTTCGAAATATCCCGAGCATTGTGGATGAATAAGAGTGATGATATTGCCAGCTACATATGACACCCTGTATATTGCAATGATTCAGCATTGAGTTGGGGTTGATTTTCAAATAAATGAAACTTTATATATTTTTTCCCAATTTTTCACTTTTCAAGTGGCCACAGTTTAACATGGAAAAGTAGTATTTGGTTATTTTTTGCAGTATTGAAGAATAATTGCTAATAGTGAAGAAATTTTGAAGAATAAGCAATTATTACTGATGAAAAAGGGTTATTCATATTGCCAGCAACAAATCATCATAATAATCAATTGATTCAAGCATTGAGATCTAGGGGTTTAATGTACTCTAAAACAGAATTTGATGTTAACTTTGTTATGAAAAATTTCCCTTATATGTTTTCCCCACTGTTTTACTATTCAGTTGGTCATTGCCGTGGAATATGGATATACGAGAATATATTGAAAAATTATTAGCCTACTATAGAACCAAAAAAAATTTCAATGTTAAAATATTTTATTACTCAACATTGGATACATTTATTACAGCGAACCTGCAACGTCTCTAGACCTTTCAAAAAAAATGTTTCTTCTTGCTGTGCAAACCAGACCTACACAGCTTTTATTACCTCCTCGTTGGAAGAAAATTTACGACCTTTAAAACTTTTTTCAGTTGAGGAAAGAGATGATAGTCGGACGGAGCCAAATCTGGTGAATGCGGGGGGTGTTCTAGTAATTCAAACCCTAAATCACGAATTTTTTGCATGGCAACATGAGATTTGTGTGCAGGGGCGTTGTCATGCAAAAACAAAACACCTTTGGATAGCTTTCCGCGTCTTTTCTCTTTAATTTTTTTGCGTAGAGTGCTCAGTAATGTCGAATAGTAATCTCCAGTTATTGTTCTACATGGCAATCCCAATAAACTGAAGCAAGAACTTTTCCAGTAGATTTTAGGACACGAAACTTCTTAGGTCTTGGAGAACCGGAGTGTCGCCATTCCATCGATTGTTGCTTTGTTTCTGGATCGTAGAAATGTACCCAAGTCTCATCCATAGTAATAATTCGGTTTAAGAAGTCTACATCGTTTTCAAATCGAGCACAGATCGAACGCGATGCTACTACTCTTGCACGCTTTTGGTCAACATTCAAACATTTGGGGATCCATTTTGCAGCAATTTTTCTCATGTCCAAATTGACCTGAACTATACGATGAACGCGTTCATATGAAATATTCAGTGCATCAGATATCCGTTTTAGCCCAATTCGACGGTCTGTTGAAATCATGCCATAAAGTGCATCGATATTTTTGGGGACTGACACAGAAACTGGCCTTCCCGATCGGTCATCATCTTCAATGGAAAATTTACCTCTTTTGAAGCTTGCAGTCCAATTTTTCACGGTCGCATACGAAGGACATTGATCACCAAGGGTATTAATCATATCTTCGTAAATCTGCTTACCTCTTAACCTTTTTAAGTACTTGATGATGGCTCGATACTCCAATTTTTCGATTTTCACAATTTTGGTGGACATATTTTTTCTTTTAATTTATTGCGTAACTCTCATCAGTGCAAAGGTCAGGTCAACACAGACAGCACTGAAGCCATCTGTTCCCCGTCCAAACCATTACACTTCGTTGCTTGGTCAACTCTGGTTCAGGCGATAAAGCGATACCCGTCGTGGTCTTAGCCAGGGGAGTAGTTGTTTTCTGTCAGGTACTTGCCTTAATAAGCCTACTTAGTAGGTGTATATGGGAGTAGAGGGTTCATCATCGGTCGGCAACGACTGTTCATTATTAAACGATCTCCCAAAGAATTCTGTTTTCTTCATAAATGTTGGTATTCCTTAGTATAATAATTTGAAAAAAAAAAAACAAATTATTTAATTCTGAATGAGATATGAGGCTGTGGCTGATCAAAAAGGGACACATTGTATATATAGTTTCGATACAAATACATGAATTCACACATAAACATATACTAACCAGCGAGAAAATATGAAAAGTATACATATATTTATACATTTTATATCTTCTCACTCCGTACCCCATTCTTTTGGAATACTCACCGAAAATATGATCAAGTAGTCATAATTTCTAGTCAACTTGTCCTTCCAAATTCTCACACCTGTGTTTCTTTTTGTCTCTAATTTATTTTGAATTTATTTTCAGTAAGTATTTCAAATTATGCAATACCATCTCATATTAATGTTATTTTTACTTACGTTTTGAAGGAGAAATAGTTATTTTTGTATCTAGTGCGCGAAATGCTACTTTGGTGATCGAGAACTGATTTTTTTTAACGAGGCGCAGCCGAGTTAAAAAAAATAGTCGAGATTACCAAAGTATTTCGCGCATGAGATGCAAACAAAATTTTTTCTACAAACTTCAAAAATACTGTTCTAAAATAAGTAATAACTATGAAAAATAGTATTGAACTGGCTTAAATAATTTTTCCAAATCAAGTAATTACTGTAACTATGCAAATAAAATGGCATTTGTTGACAATTATATCAAAGTGACAGTTCTTGATAATTATTTTGGAGTGACTTTTTATTCGCGTCAATTTCGTGCGTGATATTTATTATTGTAAAAGAATGGAAATTTCGAGCGACGATGAACTAAGCAGTACCCCACCTAACTTGATAGATGCGGCCAATTCCGTAATTTCCAACCTTTTACCGGAGAAATCGAGGCGGCAACATGAAAATGCATATCAGCAATTTAAAGAGTGGTGTGGAGCAAATAAAGCCAGAAAAATATCTCTCACAATTTGAAAGCCTTAATTATTGTTCTACATTAATAAATAAACGATTTCTTGTTTTTTGCTTGATTGAGGAATTGAGGACCATATAGGTTAGAATATGAAAATCCCATATAGTTTACATGCAGTGTGCGAAATATATTTCGCACATTACTTCGCGCACGGTGTCATGGTAACGAATGAAAATGAAAAAAAGTGCCACTTCGCATACTGTTTTCAATGCGCGAACCTTGTCATTTTTTGACGTTTGTAGAAAAATTAATTTTTTCGAAAGGTCAACATAAAAACGAAGAAATCGCTCGTTCATAAAGTCAGTTGTGGAATCATCTGCGACTGAAAGATAAACTTTAGTTGCTATTTTCCACCGTACAAGATAACCTCTTTTGAAAGGGATTCATGTTGTAAAGGGAAACATTTTCCATTGAAAATTGTACGAATACATGACTGACTCCTTTGGAAATGGAAAAAAACTTACTATATATTGAAGTTAATTTTTTGTAATATCTAACAGAAAATAACTACTTCCCCGGCTAAAGCCACGCTGGACATTGAACTACATCTGATAGATATTGTGAAAAACCCTATATAACATTTTCATTCAGATAGTTGATCATTTCTAAAATGTCCAGTTTCCATTGGAAATAGACCAAAATGTATTGGAGGCCTAGCGAAAGAGCTGCAATTCACGCATCAATGAAATGAGCGATTGTCTGTAAGTGATACTTCTGAATAACATTCTCCCTTATCTCATTTATATATAGGAATCTCCAGTGGAAACTGGACATGTTGGAAATAATAAACTATCTGAATGAAAATGCAAATTTCCACTTTCAGATTTTTTCTTCAAGTTATATAGGGTCTTTCACAATATCTATCAGATGTAGTTCGATGTCCAGCCTGGCTTTAGCCGGGGAAGTAGTTGTTTTCTGTTAGATATTACAAAAAAGTAACTTCAATTTATCGTAGTTTTCTTCCATTTCCAGATGAGTCATGTATTCGTACAATTTTCAATTGAACATGTTTCCCTTTACAACATCAATTCTCTGTTATATCATGGAAATGAAAGACTAGGACAGCAGTCACAAAATTCCAATATTAATCTGGAAAGAAATATTTTGAATTTAGAAATTGGTGTAACTCATTCTGATACAAAAAATTTGCTAATGTGCAAAATCAACTAGCTAATTCACATACAAAAAATATTATCTCTCTGAATACAATCGTAGATGGAACATCAAGTATGAGAGAAAATTCAAAGTAATTAAGACTACCAATATACGGAAACTTGAGAATAAAAAATCAGAAACATTCAATTAAATTAAATTTCAAAATAAACGGTTGAAAAATTCAACGGAATAGAGATACCAAACAAACGAAATTCAATAATTTCTCTCACCTGGTCCTAGGTTAAGTGTGTCTCCAACTTTGAAAGATTTAAGAATGTATTCGCTTTTTGCAGTTTGGAAAACATTATTAATAACTTTTATGAGAGAGAAAACTCACTACTATCATCACAAATTTTTGTCATATGAATAATAATAGAACAAAATAAATTACTGAAATATTGACCCACTCATATGCCAACCATAGCAAATATCATTTTTCTGTTTTAGTGAATTCAGTAACTATTTTCAGTTAGCACCAAATTATGTTCTGATGAGTTTAGATATCAGTATCTCTATTCACTGATCTACCTTTACAGTTAGTAAACTCTGCCTCGATAAAAATGCAGTAAAATAAAAAATCTCTGCCATATTGGAAACACATGTTTATGAAGATAATTGATTTAATTTTTTGTCTGTACTTGTCTTTTCTTCAATGAAAAATTCTACAAACAATTTTTCGGTACTCCCATGGGATCAAACATCTCCCAAATATTATCAAGTTACGTTTTACATGAACTCCTCGAATATTGCACTAACAAATTCATTCCTTTCCTAATAATATATGTAGATGATCTTATTCTTTCAGTGCCAGAAAATTGTATTGACGAAACTTTTAACATGTTCAACAATTTTGAGCCAGTTCACTGTAGATAAAGAAACAAGTAATTCACTTCCATTACTGGATATGAAACTAATCAGAGCTTTTAACAACACAATTATTGTGAGATGGTACAGAAAACCAATAAATAGTGATCGTTTTCCGAATGAAAATCCAATGAAAATGAAATTCAATTTGATAAATAACCTCAAAACCAGATTTGTTAATGTCACTCATCTATCTTTGACAAATTATTGTCTGAAAGAACTTCAAAACATTCTTTTAAAAAATTCATAACCAAACCAAACATGAGATAATAAAATTTTATTCAGCTCCTCTGATACTGATTTGGATTCAAATAACCATCCACCAAGAACTAATCAAATTTCAATTCATGGATATTCACCTCGCATAGATGATTTGACTCCTAACTTAAATTTGTTCAAAGATGTAGGCAATATTAATAGTATATTACGTAACAAGTGTTGTAAAAAGCATATTACGCACGAAGGGAAAAATTACGCACTCGCCGCTTCGCTACAGCAACATAATTTGATTCGAAACCGAGAAGGAATTAACGATAATCGCCGATAACACGAGTTGTATTTGTTAAGATTATTTCATGAATAAAATCAATACCATTTTTATTTTTTACTATTCATTTTAACTAGGAACATTATTGCCGCATTTAGTTCTGAAATTATGCAACTAACAAAACAATTACTTGATATTTCAAACATCCCTCTATTTCAGTTACCAATGACAAAGCGCGTCATTCGTAGTTTCGTCATTGCATGTCTAGTCTACTGCTTCTCGCTCGAGGTTATGTTTTGATAACATTTTGATTTAGTGATTTGATTAATCAACGAGTATGCAAAATTTGTCGAAAATTGTGAAATTGATATGAACTAATAGTGAGTGCTTATTTAGTTTTGGTCAAAGTTTGGTGTTGTGTCATTATAGCAGCTTGCTAGTGGTAAGTTTGTGTTTTGATAATAACCAATCAGGAATCGAACTACAAATTCGAAAACACATCATATACATATCCAGTAGCCAATCAAGAGCCGAACTACAAAATCGAAAACATGATGTTTTCATTTATCAACACAAAAATTTCAACCAATCATCGTTTTCACTATCACTTGACATACTCTTTTTCTGATAATATGTATCTTATAATTATTAAAACCAAAAAACTTTGTTGTCTTTCATAAAGTTTGTTTGTATCATTTTCATTTTGACAGTTGTTGTGAGTACGGTGTTGATGAGTGATTGTGCCATCATGACCTAATTCCAGAATTATTTCAAACTGTGCGTTTTGATTACGGAAACTGTGCGATTTGTTTACCGTGCGTAACGAGCAATGTACTGAGGCTGCGCGTCGTGTGTTTTCGCCTATTTTCTATAGTGGCCGTAGGTAAAATAGATAAAACCAGTTCGAAATCATTATCACAAGTGCGCTCAAAGTTGAAAACACTTATACCAATCAAGAATTCATTCAATATTTATGAAATCCCATGTAGAAGTTGTGATGAAGTATACATTGGTTAGACAAGTACAATACTCACAGGCAAAATTATCGCTGTATTCGATAAAGAATCATCTTTGTCATTATCATATTTAAGAATTGTCAAATTTTGGAGTGACATTTGGTTTGGCGACCGTTCCTTTGGGTAACGGATGTGCTCTGCTGAGTTTGTTTCTTTCAACACAGTTGAAAGTTGCAGTCTGCATGTTATTTTTGGTAAATCTAGTCACATATTTCATATAATTTCTGTTTCAGTGAGATTCGAATGCGAAACTTGTGGACGAAAATATAAATATAAAAGCGGGATGATGCACCATCTTCGATTTGAATGTCAGAAAGAACCATCTTTTTCCTGTACCAATTGTTCCTATAGAACAAAAACGAAGAGCAGCTTGACTAGACATAACATTGCTATACATTCTCGAAAAAATCACTGTCTATGATGATTTACAAGATAACTTGTAAAATCACAAATTGTAGTGTTTTCAGAGAAGAGATGAACAATTATTTATTTATCGATTAAGATACATCACTTGTCAAGAAACAAAACTGGTATGGATTATTGAAATCCTATTATGATTAAATGTATTAAATGAACATTTCTGGAATTACTGAAATTACTAAGTATAAGATTTGTTTTTTCAAGATTATCTTACTTCTCAGCAGTAGAGGGAGAGAACAGAGAGAAACGAGAGAGCGCGAGGGATGAAGGGGAGAGACTAGAGAGACTAGAAAATGGTAGAGATATTTGAAGAGATGAAATGTTTGGAACGATCAGGATATTTCTTTCAGTTCTGCGATTTTATAACGCGATGGTGTTAGGTTTTCACGCGTTTTCGTGATATTGTATGAATAGATATAATTTATTATCTTTCTACACATAACATTTTGATTTTGCTCCGAAAACTGGAAAACATAAAATATTCTAGTATGCTCTAGATTCATCTCAGTTTAGTTCTCTTTTACTGAGTGTGTCTCTTTTATAACACAGTTGGAAGTTGCAGAGTCTTTATGTAATTTTTGTTTAACGTGACAATATATTTCATATAATTGTCTGTTTTAGGAAAATTCGAATGCCGAACTTGTGGACGGAAATATAAATATAAAAACGGAATAAGGCATCACCTTCGATTTGAATGTCAAAAAGAACCCTCTTTTTCCTGCACCAATTGTTCCTACAGAACAAAAACGAAAAGCAGCTTGACCAGACATAATATTACTATACATTCTCGAATTAGACACTGTTTATGATATAAAAAACAACTCGTGAAATAATAAATTGCATTGTTTTCAGAAAAGAGAATTAATATTATAAATAAAATTGATGAAGATACATCACTTGTGAAACAGCAAAACTGATTTTGACTATCAAAATCGTATAATGATTACATGTACTACCACTCAAATGTCTCTATTTCATCAATGAAAGCCCTAAATAAACTATAATTTTGGGAATTAGAATATTTACGGACTATCAAATAACTGGTTGAAAGATTTGTTTATTTCCAAGATTATCTCACTTCTAAGTAGTAGAAAGAGAGAAGAAGGAGGTATAGGAAGGAAAGAAAGAAAAGATTGAAAGAGAAAGAGATACTCGATGAGATAAAAATTGGAAAATAGCAAGGGAAGAACGGTAGGGAAACAGAAATGAAGAGAAAGAGAGAGAAATGTACTTCATTGTAATAGTGCAGCTACCGAAATGTGTCTTTGGGTGGGTTTGTTTGTTTTACAGCCTGGAGTAGCGGTTAATTATCTCATTCTAGCGTAGATTGGCATCGATTTAGAATGACCAAAACCAAACTGACTTCCTTACGACAATAATTGGCCTTTATTCATTTTGAAAAGGATTCAAATCTGTTCTAGTTTCAACTCAGCTGGTTCGTTTTCTTCCAAAACTGGGACACCTAAATATCATAGATCTCTAGATTTCTAGATCTCTAGATTCATCTCAATTTAGTTTTCTTCACTAGTGCTAAGACATGAAGTTTATATGTTTATCTTTCCAGAGATGATTGAGTTGCAATGGGGATCTTATTTATCGTTATTATTTGATTTGGGCCAAAGTCTATTAGCGATAGTATCTTCCAGTTTTTCTATATGAGTAGTTTGAGTCACAAATAAAATCATTTATTAAAATATGAGATTGAGAAGTTGTTAAGGCAGCTTAATTGAAGGCAGAATTACTTTAATGAGCATCTTATTACACTTTCCATAATATTTTTAATCCTTTTGTTTTAGGTGTAGGATTCTCTTGTCAGACATGTGGCCGGAGGTATAAATATAAAGCAGGCGTATATCACCATCGTCGATATGAATGCCAAAAAGAACCCTCCTTCTCCTGCAGTATTTGTCCTTTCAGAACGAAAGCGAAAAGCAACTTAACTCAACATGTGATTCGACGACATTCATGAAAAAAATTTCCAAACTAATTTCATTCTGACAATAACGGTAAGAAATCGAATGTCTCTCAAATCATAAAATGAATTAGATATAATATATGTTGGTTTGTATATTTTGACGAAAAACTTGCACTACCCTAGAATTGAGTATGGGAAGTTATTTCATTCCAATATTGACTAAGTCAGAGTAATTCAGATCTTCAATTATATCTTCACCTGGAATTTGCATTAGATGCTTTTTGTATGAACTGACCAACTAGTGCATTACCTGAAGTTAATCAGTAAATTGAAATGTTGCTTTTTCGAAAGCGTGTTAATTTCTGATATAGGCCAATCATTAGAGAATTTTTTCGTAGCAAAAATACTTGTAGGAAACCGACTGTGCTATCACATGAAAGACAATCTGTAGATATATTCTGTTATATTTTCAACTCGCAACTGTTCTTTGATAATTTGTTTTCGTAATATCATCCCGTTATTTTGATTCAACGGTATTCAGATGACAATTGAAAAGTTAATGTTAACAGCCTCCGCCCGTTAATCACTTGTCCAAATGTTTTTTTTCAAAACTTCATTCTGCTAACAATAACGATAATTATAATGTTATTAACTATTTATAAAGGACCCCGCAAACTCCTTATGGAATTTGGGTCCAGGTGGATATTTTTGAATTTTTGGTATGATGTAGTCCATGTAATTCTCAACCTATGCTACCATTGCGTCAACCCAAAAAAAATTAACAGTTTTGCTGCTAGGGGGCGTTGAAATCACCCCTTGCGCAGATTAGACTATTTATTTTTGAACCCGGTAACAATATTTTCACTTGTTTCATTGTTGCTTATGTTGCACAGTATTGTGCTGTTTTATAAAAAAATTCTTACCTCCTGCCCTTTTCCCCCCAACTCCTATTATGAAACGCAAAAAAAATATTTCTCGAGTTCCTTTAAATGTATCTTCTTATGTTTAAATATGCCTAAATAAGGGAAATAGCAGTTTTATATGATTATCCCCCCACCCCCCAAATGACACAAAACGAAAAAATTTCGGTGGATTTTTCTGAATTTTTGATATGGTGCAGTTCAAGTTATTTTGAATAGAAATAAATCGGGTGACAAACCCCAAAAATGAATAAATTTGATGCTAGGGGGCGTCGAAATCATACCTTGCTCAGAACGTATTTTTGTTTTATTTTATGCCGAACAATTGTGTGAAATTTTATAAATTGAAAATCTAAAACCTCCCCCTTACCCCCAACCCCTATTTCAAAACACGAAAAAACTTCATTCAGGCTCCACCTCAAATTCAAATTGTCTGATTTTTATTTATTTTCAAGATATTCGCCCAATTAATTGATATTCAGAAAACATGCCCTACCAAGTAGTCAGCGAACTCCACCAATATTTTTCTGAAGGGAGGAAAGGGTGAAATTAAACAACTGTACGATTTCCGATTTGAGCTGATTAAAACATTTATAAAGCATTTACAAGTAGTCGGAAATTAATTTTTTTAGGTTAGGGGGTAAGGGGGAGGTTTTAGATTTTCAATTTATAAAATATATACACAATTGATCAGCATAAACTTAACTAAAATACGTAGAGCTATTATTTCCGCCTATAATAATGAATAGTCCATTCTGAGCAAGGTATGATTTCAACGCCCCCTAGCTTCAAAACCCAATTCACCCAATTTATTTCTATTCAAAATAACTTGAACTGCATCATATCAAAAATTCAGAAAAATCCACCGAAATTTTTTCGTTTTGTGTCATTTGGGGAGTGGGGGGATAATCATAAAAAAACTGCTATTTCCCTTATTTAGGCATATTTAAACATTCGACGATACATTTGAAGGCACTCGAGAAATATTTTTTTTGCGTTTCATAAAAGGAGTTGGGGGAAAGGGGGGAGGGGGTAAGAATTTTTTTCACAATACAGTGCAATATTGTGCAACATTAGGAACAATGAAACAAGTGAAAATATTGTTACCGGGTTCAAAAATAAATAGTCTAATCTGCGCAAGTGGTGATTTCAACGCCCCCTAGCAGCAAAACTGTTCATTTTTTTGGGTTGGCGCAATGGTAACATTGGTTGAGAATTACATGGAATACATCATACCAAAAATTCAAAAAATCCACCGGGACCCAAATTCCATAAGGAGTTCGCGGGGTCCTTTGAAAAGTAATTTGACAATTCCTATTATTTGAAATTTCTATTCCACCGATGAGAGATTTATTATCGATAGCACCAGTATTTGAACTTGTTGTCGGTGTGCCCTCATTACTATGAAATAGTTGTCTCGTTATCTTCATTCTCTTTGAAACTGAATTTTTATTATACCGCCACCGCAGAGGAGTTCCAACCTCCAAGTTCTTTTACCGATAGTAGATCGCCACTATTTTCCACAAGCATAGTAGCCGAAAACCTGCGAAACGAGTGCCCTGTGTAGAGTTGAAGATTTTCCAATTTTAAGAATGCTGCAAATTTCCTTGGAACAGCTCCAATAGTATGAATGCCCACAACTTGTTTTACACATTTACCATTTCTATAACCAGTGAAGAATCGCCGATTTTCCAAATTTGAAGGCCGCAAATCTACGTATTTTTGGTATAAACCATAGGCATCAAAACGAAGGGCTCAACTTTCGTTTAGCTGAAATCAGTTACAGAAAAACTGTTGCCATGGCAACGATTGCTAGGGTAAGGATAATAGAAAAACCCGATTCCCATGGTGCGGAAATGCGTGGTTGCCAAGTTGTCTACTTTAGTTTAGCTGAAATCAGTTATGGAAAAAAGGGTACCATGGTGACCATTGTTAAGGTGAAAAGTAAACAAAAATGCGTTTTCCGTTTTGCGGAAATGCATGGTTGCCAAGTTGGGCCAGTAATAGTTCAGTTGAAATCAGTTAGGAAAAACTGTTGCCATAAAAACCGTTACCGCTATGATCACAAGTAAACAAAAACCCAATTCATATGGTGCGGAAATGAATGGTTGCCAAATAGTCTGCTTTGCTTTAGCTCAAATTTGTTATGCAAAAATTTTTGCTATGATAGTCGTTAAGAGTGAACAGAGTGTTTAGCGGAAATGCGAGATTGTCAAGTTGGGAAAGTTATAGTTTAGCAGAAATCGGTTATGGAAAAACTGGTAAATAAAATCAAAATAAATATTTATCCTAATCAGTTGGTATAATTTCAATTTTACCAAACTTTAGGTCAAGTTGGCTCGTTGGAAATCTGAAGGTGCATCGTCCAAAAAGATTATTTATGTAAGTATTTACTGTCGATCTTACTTTGATCACAAACGAGCAGACCAATCGCTTGCCACACAAGCCACATACTTTAAAAGATCAAGAACTTTTTCATAAATTTGAGAAATTGGACAAAGTAGTGACATGAAGGCAAGCGGGTCCGGCCGACATTTCGCAAATCCGCGCGCGCGGATTTGCGAAATGTCGGCCGGATTTTCAAAATTTATAATAATTATTAGTGACGCACATGAGGCCATCTTGTTTTCGTGAAGCGTGAAGAATATGAAGATCAAAAATACATTTTGTAAGTTGTGGAAAATTTAGATTTCCCGAAGGGAAATTCAAAAAGCAACCGACTCTTCGAGTGCTCAAGTCAGAAAGGGACAAAGAAGGAAGAAGTCCTTTCAAAGAAGGAAGTCGATCTCCCTCTCACTCTGTCTATGTTCAGTGTTACCAACAACTGAACAATTGAATAAATTGGAACATCTCAATAACATGTGATACCAACATGAAATAAACAAAATAAAAAGTAACCAAATGTTTTACATTTCGTTACAAAATAATCTCCAAATTTGCATGTAATTGCTAATCTTCTCAAAGCCGTTAAGTATTCTTGTGCAGACTCACCGTCTTGCTGCTTTTTTTGCAAAAAGTGGAAAATTTCTGCAATTTCCAGGGGTTCAGGATTGTAGTGTATCTTCCTGGTATGTACTAATTCGTTGCAGTTATTCTTGTCGGGTGTCTCTGGAGAAATCTTGTCGCAAATGACATCATATGCCTCTGACCCCATGTAATGTAGTAGATAGGCTGCCTTCTTATCAGGAGGTACTCCAAAAACATTGAAGGCACTTTCCAATCTCATGAGCCAACGACTGAATTGTTTTGATACGGTATGAACTGCATGGGTTATAAGGGCTGGAGTTTCGGGAATTTGATTTGGCATCTCGTATATTTTGGTTGACGTACCTTGTCAAAATTGTATATTGTCAATGTTTTTTTGACGAATTTCCTACCAAGCTGAGTTCTTGTAGGTTCTTTTGAATCCTCGTTTCCACTTTTATATTTCCAGTGTAGTGAAATATAATTAACTATTGTAGAAATAGAAAATAAGTATTTATTTACCCAGAAAGGTACAGAAACTCCTTCTAATAACAGAAGATTATTACGTAATTATTAATCAATTACCATAACGAACAAAGTATAGGGTTAGATGTCTAAAAATCATGGTGTGTCGACTCATTCCTGCAAAACTGTGGGATAAAACGGGAGACAATTCGCCAGCTTGATTAGTAGAAAACAAATGAAATCGTGACCTGTTTCCCAAATATTCCGCATTTGCGTGTACCGCCACGGTCGGTTTTCCTGTTAGGGTAAATATACAAGCACAGAAGTTTTCAAGTATTGTCGACTGATGAACTGAATAAAGTAACCTAATTATTGGAATTTTCTGAATCACTATCACCAATCAGTTTTATTTGTTACATTTTCGACTTATTTTTATAATTTTTTACTGAAATGCAATTAACTACAATAATAACCACGCATTTCATTAGGAAGTATCGAAATTAAGCTTCATGAAAATTGACCATTAGAACATGTCAATCTTGTGCTAATATAATCAAGAATGGTGGGATTGCGTGAGATATATTCGTGCCATTATTTTCATTAAAATGTTTTCTAATAATACAAGATACTATGTGATAATCTTCATAATATGGTGGTACTCACTTTCGGTATTGGATATAGATGAATTATTTTGTTCGTCTCTCTGGATTGCCCACAAATGATACAAAAACGGAACATTATCAAATTATTATTGACACAGAAAACGATTAGATATTCACAAATTTTATTCAATCAGACATGTTTCGCCAGCACAGCAGCTTCTTCACTGTCTAATTGAATAAAGTTTGTGGAGATCGAATCGTTTTCTGTGTATTTCATGAATGGATCTTCATCAAGTAACGGCCAAGTCAATCAGACAAATTGAATTATTATTGAATGAATGATGAATTTCTAAGAAAACATACAGCAAAATGTACAAACACATTAATAATAGTCATCAATACAGGAAAATTGCACTACGAAATATAGATTCCGTCACAACTATTCATTTCTGAAAATTTTGTTAAAATTCCATAAAATTGACAACAGTCGTCAATCACCATATCCCTGGAATATTGACAGGACTAAAATTCTATAAAGGCGCCATCTCTGGGACCGACTGAAGAAGCAGACCACTATTAATTTCATTTGTTTATTTGTCTTCTGAAAAATCGAAACAAAATCGAATCACTCGACACACCAGGGTTTTAAGACATCTTAGTATAGGGTAAATCGTATCAACAGTTATAAAAACATACACAGGGAGAACATAACAGTGGGGATGTTATTTATCGTTCGTATTTGATGTGACCCATAATCTTCTATTTTTTTATGTAAGTGGTATGAGCTACCAATAAAATCGTAGGTTGAAATACGATATTGATAAGCTATTGAGGCAGCTAAATTGGCGATAGAATGACTCCAATGAGCATTTTGTAACGCTTTCGATGATATTCTCAATCCTTTTGTTTTAGGTAAAGGTTTCTCTTGCCAGACATGTGGCCGGAAGTATAAATATAGAGCAGGCGTATATCACCATCGTCGATACGAATGCCAAAAAGAACCCTCCTTTTCCTGCAGTATTTGTCCCTTCAGAACAAAAACGAAAAGCAACTTAACTAGGCATTTGATTCGTCGACATCCTCGTAATAAAGTCCGAAGGTATCCAAACTAGTTTCAGGAATGAGAAATTGAATGTCGCTCAAGTCACAGAATGAATTAGATGTATTTGTTGGTGTGCATATTTTGATAGAAAACTTGCACTACCCTAGAGTTAAGTATGTAAAGTTATTTCATTCCAATATTGACTAATTCAGAACCTCAATTATATATTTACATGGCAATTGCATTATTTGCTTTCTGCATATAATATCAGGTAACTGACAAATATTTACATTATCCAAACTGAATCAGAACATTAAATTGTTATTTCTTCAAAACCGTGTTCATTTTTTACATATTTAACATATTTAACTTCAAACGAAAGTTTTAACCTACCTACTAACTGCGCTGTTATTTAACATCCTCTATGCTCCTTCCATACTAATATCACAAATCAAATCTAAATGCTTTATTGTCGAAAAAAAATATTATTCTTGTTGACAAAGCAAGTAAATATAAAGGTAAAGGTGAATTTGTAAATAACGAAACAAAATGTTTATAAACGATCACAAAAACATTAAAATTAATTAGTGATAGTCACACAATAAAATTTATACAGGCCGTTTCTTTTATCATGTGGTAACATTGCTATATTCTAAACCGTAACAGATACGAAGACGATTAAATGGGAGAAAAGGTAACTATTGTGGAGAACAGTACAATGGTTAAAGAAAATTTACAGGGAGTCTCGCCCTTCCCGAGTTATACAGGGAAAACTAAAAATGCTGTTATTTGTTTTTTACGAATAGAATTGTTATTTCTGAAAATATAAAAAAATGGAAGAGGAAAGTTTTAATGTATTCTAAATGTACTATAAAAATGTAACAATTAATCTTTGATTAAACGTTTCGTGTCAACACGGCCACCATCAACATTTCTTTTCAAATACGGACCTGTCTGTTTTAGTGCAAATATTGATAAAGCGATAAAATCACAATTCAGTGGTACATCACACTTGATATTTTTATAACGTTTCATTTAAAATAACTAACATCATCAGTGACAACAATTTTTAATTACGGTCCTGTCGTTATGTCGTTTATGGATTCCACAAAACCTAACTCTCCGATATAAAAATTATCAGTGACGCTTTGAATAAATGTATCTATTAAAATTATGTTTACACTATAATAAAAGATATCTGTAGTTTCAGAGACGAACGATAGCAATTTACCTCGGAAATAAACTTACTTAAGGGTAGAAGAAATCAAACAAACAGAAAACAATTTATTTCATATTGAATTTTTGAATGAAAATAAAACCAATACAGAAAATGAATTCTTCATGATAACCTACATTAAATGCTCGAATTGCCGACCTCTTTGTTGAATGCACATAAGTTGTCTGTCCATACAATTTCTGTGGCAATTTTCTAGCATGATGGGTGTAATGCTATTACATGCATCTCTTATTTTTTGTTTGAGATGGTCGATATCTGTACTAGTTGTCGAAAAAACTTTATCCTTTATATATCCCCAGACAAAAAAATCTAAAGGAGTCAGGTCTGGAGATCGAGCTGGCCAGGCAATTGGTCCATTGTTTCCAATCCATTTTCTTGGGAATATTGCATCTAAATGTTCCCTTACTATTGCTGCATTATGGGAAGGGGCACCGTCTTGTTGAAAATATTGTATTTCACGGCGGATGTTCAGTGGCAATTCATCTAAGTAGCCATCAAACTCATTGGATAAAAAATGTAAATACATTCCACCATTCAAATGCTCGTCGTAAAAGAAAGGACCTAGTATGTTTGTTCCCAAAATTCCCAACCAAACATTTATTCCGAACCTTTCCTGGAAATTGGTTTCTCTATGTAAATGGTCATTTGTATTATTCCACCTATAATGGATGTTTCTGTTAAACCAACCATTGTTGGTGAATTTTGATTCGTCCGTCCATATTATTTTATTACAAATATTTCCAACTTCCCTATTTCTACGTCTCAACCACATCGCTTTCATTGAGGTGATGAACTTTGCGTATCCTGTAGCATTTGTATTTGTTCTTTTTCAAAATATTTCTGGTAGATTTTACAGAAATCCCAAGTTCGTGGGCAATTTCTCGTAAAGAACAATCTTGATTAGAAATATTTTTGTAACTGACCAATCCTAAATTGAAAAAAAAAATTTGTTAATCTTTATGAAGTAATATTTGCTTACCTAAAACATTTATTTGGTTCCGCATACTTCCAGTAACAACACATTTTCTAGTTTTATTTCTATCAAATGCACCACAGTCTCTCAAATTTCTTTCTAATCGTCTAAACATTTGAATGTTTGGAATACGACGATTTGGATATAGCTCACCATACATATTTTTTGCCAAAAGAGGATTTCTATTTGATTTTGCATAAGCAAATAGCATATCAGTCCTTTCGTCATTTGAATACATCTTTGATATGACTGAGTGTATAAACGACTGACAGTTCTTAACACGTATCAACAACTCATTTATTTGTCCTGCCATAGAAACCAAGCAAAGCCTACTTGTTTAAAAATGGTAAATGAAGTGAGATGCTATTTAATTGTACCATATCACAAAATAGTCGTATTTTGACAAAAAACTAATATTTTCGTTACTTCCAGGATTGAGAATTATAGAAATATTCAGTATGATAATTGATTCAGAAGAAATCAGCCTTGAAACAAAGATTTCTGTAATACATCGTTGTGTTGGGGTATCTTCTTATCGAAATTATTGGGTGAAGTCTGAAGTATGCCAATAGTTGAATAGGTTTTGAAGAAATCAAAATAATTTACAAAAGAACTAACGACAGGACCATAATTAAAAATTGTTGTCACTGAGGATGCTAGTTATTTTAAATGAAACGTTATGAAAATATCAAGTGTGATATACAACTGAATTGGGGATTTTATCGCTTTATCAATATTTGTACTAAAATAGACAGGTCCGTATATGAAAAAAAAATGTTGATGGTGGACGTGTTGACACGAAACGTTTAATCAAAGATTCATTGTTACATTTTTATAGTACATTCTAAATACATTAAAACTTTCCTTATAAATTTTTTTATATTTTCAGAAATAACAGTTCTATTCGTAAAAAACAAATAACAGCATTTTTGGTTTTCCCTGTATAACTCGGGAAGGGCGAGACTCCCAGTAAATTTTCTTCGACCATTGTACTGTTCTCCACAATAGTTACCTTTTCTCCCATTTAATCGTCTTCGTATCTGTTACGGTTTAGAATATAGCAATGTTACCACATGATAAAAGAAACGGCCTGTATATAAGCTTATCCTTATAATAAATTAAAATTATATAAATAGTAAAATAGAAAACAAGGTGCATAATCCTATCAAATGAAAAATTAATAGTAAAACAGAACACAAGGTTTACAAGTCAATCAAATGAAATTTGGTTAACACATCAGTAAGAAGCACGGTAGAAATAGAACAAAAGAAAAATGAAACAGTGTCAAAATATTCATGTGAAGCTATCATTTATCATCGTTATATTCATACTCATTATAATAAGCTTTCTTTTATAATATTTTATCTACATTTTTTCGTAAGCTTTTCAGGGAAGTGGTGTTTCTCAGACTAGTTGGCAGATGATTAAACATTTTACTACCTTTGTATGTGATGGACTTTTTTGTTAAGGAGGATTTTGGTATGGGTAAGGGAATACAACCTTCATTTTTTGTTTTATATTTTCTTACTTCACCAATTTCACTAGACGTTGATTCATGTTTTATGTGATGGAGGCATACAGTTTCTAGAATGAATAAACAAAAAACTGTTAATATATTCTGGCTACTGAAAAGAGGTTTACAGTGATAACGGTACTGAGCTTAGCATGAATATCTAATTGCCCTTTTTTGTAAGACGAACACAGATTGAAGTAATTGATCACTGCATAGTCCTCAGAAGGCAATACCACACCTTAAGTGGGACTCAACTAAGGAAAAGTAAACCATCCTAGCTGAGGCTGAATTAAATTCTCTTGGGATTGTTTTGATGGCAAAGCAGCCAGAGGCTACCTTTTTACTTAGGATCGTTACACAAATCAATATTTCACGTCCTACTAATGTTTTTGTCATACCTACTCCCATTTTTCTCTCGCAAGTTTCATTTATATTTTTTCTACATTCATGCAAAAAGCAAAACTTTATTGAACTATATTCAGTGAAAAAAGAAGTTCTTTATTGCACTAGTGCAATAAAGTTTTTATTGCACTCATATGTCATTCTACTTCAACGTGCTAAGATCATGACAAACATAAACGTTTAAACCTACTACATATTTAGCAGATATTCTGTGAGATTGGCAATAGGTACTTCACTACGAAATATTCATATTGAAAATTGCACCAAATGTTCATTCACTTTCAACATTGAGGATAAAAATAAAGTGTGAGTTAAATTGTTCGTAACGTATTAGTTCCTGTTTCAATGCAAATCGATATTAATAATAAAGTATTCAAGTTGCGTTTTCATTTTCCTACACCTAGTGCCGCACCTCAATAAATCATTTTTTGCTTTTTGCATGAACGTAGAAAAAATGTTGTATGCAACTGGTGCAAAAATTGTTTGTTGCACTCGACGTGTTGTCCAACTCGGCCTAACGGCCTCGTCGGACAATTTCACGTCGAGTGCAATAAACATTCACTTTTTGCACTTGTTGCATAAATAACTATTAAGTTTGTTCAAAGTTTACTACTGTCAGTTGGGACTCAGCTGTTCTCCCAATTCTGAGCAGCTGGGCCTGTTAGTTAGGCAGCTTGGATACTCATAATAGGTGATCGAAAAGTTATCGTAATTAAATCATTGGTTTGTCAAAAAAAGTATCCCTAGTTTTCAAAATACCGAATGAAATGCATTGGGAAAATTTGTTATCTAATGAACTATTCAGATTTAGAAAAACATCTACTGGTACTACGTCATGCAACTGGTAGTTCGTTTTCTATTGATAAACTATTGGAGAGATATTATTAATTCATAAGAATATCTGAAAAATACATTGCACTTTATTATTTATGTTTTTTTTTTCAATCAATGTTGTTGCAAAATATATAGTGACCGGCAGAAAGTACGCTTCATATGGAAAATTCTTTTATAAATGAATTTTGACAAATATTGATACGGGCAATCGCTTCTGCTTTGCAAAAAACACCAAAACACGTTGCACAGTGCCGTTCGTCTTCTCGTTTTTGGCTGGAAATTAAAAAAAAATTAAAATAAATTTTTTAAGACACACTTGTTTGAAAATATATCAAAAAATGTTATTCGGAAAAGTTGTTCAGAATGACATTTTATACTCATGTACGAGTTTAAAAAAAGATTTGATGAAAAACAATTAAAATCTATATTTTGCTACAAAAAAATTTGTTTGGAAAACTACATTTCTGACAAAGAAACTCATTAGTAAAGCCTACACTAATATTTTATATGAAGTTTTGTGAATATTTCTGATTCGAAGAAAATTTTAAATCTGTGAATTTGTTCAGCTGTTTTATAAGAGGTTACTGAAATATCTTCAGGACATTATTATACCGATACTGGTTATCAATAATGAATAACCATTTATCTACACAATTTCAATATTACCATAGTTGATGCGAATGATGCGTACATCAACAGATTTCCTCACTATCGAGGAGGCCATGGAACAATGGACTAATAAAGCTACTTTGTCATTGGGAGTTGTCAAATCATTTCGTAGTGTTATTAGTTATCCAGATTTATTCTTTCTTGTATAGAATTTTTTCTCTGTAAAAGTTATTTCACATTTTGTTGTGCCTTACTCTTTTTACTCTAATCCTTGTAAAATAAAAACTTATCGCTATATCAAACTAATTTTAGTGCTGCTAAATTTCCTACATATATGGCTTTAATAATTGCCTAGTTCAGTATTGATACGAAACAACATGGCTAAGCTATAGTGATTATTCCAAAAAATGGGAATACCTAGGACGAAAGCACTACACACACGTGGTAGCTTCGTACACAGGTGTGGACGCATTCGTACATAGTGGAAGAAAAAGTAAATTTTCCTTCAAAGATAATGTTAGGTGCGGCATATTGGATACTCAAATTGTTGGGCCTCACTTTTTTAGGGGCAACTTCAATTCACGAAATTATTTAGAGTCTATAAATAACAATTTTTTTTCATGGATTACGGCTGCAGAGGAGAAATTATTTTTTTTTCAACAAGATGGATCGCTTATACATAGTACTTTTTGAGTCAGATCGTGGTTTAACGAACACTTTCCTCATAAATGGAAAGGGTGATATTCAGAAAACCCATGGCCTGCAAGATCCCCAGATTTTTCGCCATTAGAATTATTTTAATGGGAGTACTTCCAAAGTGAGGTTCATAAACATCGACCATTTCATAAATTCGAATACTTGAAGAAATAATATTTATTCGTCATTTCTATTCACGATATACAGGTAAAGTAATATAATTAAAGCATAACATTGAACAAAAATACGACAATACAATGAAGTAAAGATAAATAAATTGGTATCCCACTGAGGGCCAGCCCTGTGTGTGGGTGAATATTTGGGTAAACATATAACAAGTAGTATAAACAAGTAGTGCACACAAGTAGTATAAAACACTACATAAAATATAAATACAGTCTACGTACAAAACATAGGTAATAAAATATTTTAGTTACTAATACACTCAAAGAAATTTACCAGGATATACAACAGGAATTTGGTGAATTCTACAGGAAATTTCCCCTATATAAGCGACAGCAGGAATATTTGTTAATTGTACGTGACAATTCCGGTCTATCAATTCCTCTAGAAATAACAAGTTTTAGATTAGTTAATGCAACCCAAACTGCAGTTTGTTATTTAACAGAAAAATAATTATGTTTAATATTTACAGAACCGTTACATTGATTTAACTGGAATTTTTCAGTTATTTTAATGAACTACCTTACTTTCACCGGAGCTGTTATTTTGATTTAACAGGAATTTCCTGTTCACCAAACAAACTAGTTGGTTGTATTCGAAGCTTCGAGCTTTAGTTTTCACAAGAATTATAGGAATTTTCCGTTGACTTAAAGAACTTTCGTTCATACATCACAGTACTAGTTAGTTGTATTCGAAGCTTATAACCTGAGCTTTTACAGGAATTTCCTGTAGTTACCTAGTATTTAACTGGAATTTCTTGCATTTCCCATTTAATTAACTACGCAGTAATTTCCATTTGCAGTTGACATTTTTTCCATGGAATTTTACTGGAAGTTTCCCGTAAGTTCTACCGTGGAGCATTGTTGTAATTTAGGGTACTTCCTGTTAGTATTCAAGTACTATTTTGTAATTTTTGTAATGCATTCTGACTAAACAGAGACTTTGCAAATATGTTTCAGGAATCGGGGGAGAATTTTCCATATATTCATTATACAGTATCTCAACATTATTATAACGAATTAGAGAGATTCGATTCGTTGAATACCAGTATAGGGAGACTTCATAATAAATATAAAGAGTATGCACTTAATATAGGTTGGGTGTAAAAAATATGAAATTCAGAATGTTCAAGTTCAAATTCGTTTATTAAAAAAAACAATAATACAATATACAAAATTTAGAAGGGTCCTAATATTTTATAATGTGTTAGATCCTTATTTATTTATATCTATTTTTATAATTAATAATTTGGCTAATATTTAGTTTAAACAGTTGAGTGGGTATAATAAAATTCACATTTTTTATTTGATAAAGTCAATATTGTAAAGGTATAAAAAAATAATCACAATTATCGGCCCTGTTGTGTAACATATAACAAATTCAAGTAGGTATTCGTAATTCTATGCCACCTTTTGTGGAAAATCTTTCTTCAATTAATAATTATGGACCCACTTACATTTCTCGTATCCTGAGAAGAGTGATGCATGAGTTCTGTCTTTTCCATACTTGTGGATGGTTCCCTGCTCGGTGATGGTGATGATGTAGGAGCACTATGCATTGGCGCCTTCCATTTTTCCTAGTGGGTCAGAAATCGAGCTTTGTGCCCTATTGAAGGAATAAGCTCTTGAGCCATATATCATCTTGAGTAGTGGAGTAGTGGAAGGCTCAGCATCGTTTGCTATAACAAGTAATAGAAACAGGTTTCAATGATCTATTTATGCCAACGATCCTATCTCTTAAACAGTAAGAGATACTGGGTAGGTTAAATGTAGTAAAAGTTACTTGTCTATATCGGCTATATTAAATTGTTCTCTATAGTTTTCGAAATTTCTTCATTTTTTGATTTGTCTGCACTCTGCATACGCAAATCAATAAAATACATCAATTAGCCAATTTTCATTACACTGTAGCTCATCATCAACTTTCGAACTTCTACAATTTAAAATATCCTTAATTTTTCCCTGAACCTGAAGTACTGCTTTAGAAAACAATATTTTACTATTTACTACTGCTATTTAATAAGTTCAAGAGCATGATAAGGTTTAAAAAAAATTACACAAGAGTACTCTTCGCTTTTCTCCATTCAAATATTGATCTTAATATGTTTGCTGCATCACTTTAAACCAAATATTTATGGAGCAAGTTCGTTATTTTCAAAATGCTTATTATCATATCGAACACTACATACACCTATATCTTTTCTTACATTTTCTTAAAACATAAATATTAACAAATTATAAAATATTTTAGTCGGAGATATAAACAAATAGTGATGAATTTTCGACCATCTATGTAATTATTGAAAATCGTTGTTGAAGTTAGGTTAGGTAGAAAAATACTGGTTTTTCTTTAAGACGACCTAACTCCAACAACCATATTCAATATAAACAAATAATGCCGTTTTTTTTAATTGTAATTCTGAAACGGTGCTGTTTAATTTTGATTGGAACTAGGTATGTGTGGGTATGGGTCTCACAAAGTGGGAATCACATCATATCAGTCACAGGCCTGACATTCCTAATAATAAATTCCATTACCTCATGTTTTGAAAATATTAGTATTTCAATGTGTATTCTACTCAATTTATTGTTTTGGTTTCAAAACTATTACCATTTTTCATATCAAATATTGCCAAGTTTACGGTTGGCAACACTTACCTAATGCTTATGCGTTGATTGACGATTACTTCATTGAACATTGTTTTAGTGACAGACACTTCATAGCCAAACAATTTGAAATAATGAAATTTACTCACTTCTGAATGTTTCGGTGTAATTGGCCAAACTCTATCCTCTTAAATAGCCGGGCATCTTCATCGTCGCTGGCTGCTACTTCCATCGGATCTCGGTTCACCAATTACTGTATCTTTCTTCCACATCTTTGATTTGTTCTAAGTCCAAAACAAAGGGGCCAAATAGTTAGAATTAGCAGCACTTTACGTCGACATAATTATTTTTCTAATAAGTATCGCAATTCACAATCAAAATCACTGCACTTGCACAGAAAAAATGGCGCAACAACCAACACGAATGACTCAATATCGAGTTACCGCGACGGCGCGTACTGCCCACAGTATAGCGAATTTAATTGTGGGATTTACAGGAATTCTGTTAAAATCAACGTTCTGAGATATTAGAACACTAGTGGGGATTGTGGAGATAACAGGAATATATTACATTCATTAAAATACTGTTAGCTGAACAAGATTTATTCCGGTAAAATAATCTGAATTTCTGTGAGAACTACCAAACACTTTCCTGTTGAATACTCTCAGTCGTACACATTTTGTTGGGTTATATTTACAAAATTGTTATTTTTCAGTAGATATTCCTGTAACATTCACGGTGTTTTATTCCAGTATCACCTATGGTTCCGACCAACGTATGTTTTACAGTCGTGGCTTGTAAATATAACAAAATATTTTTCCATATACTCAGGAAATATTCCTTATAAATTAAAAGTACCTTATTACTGCTATACATTCCGTTTTTCCTTTTCATTCGACTTAACTCACTTTAACCGGAATCGGCATGATAGATTTCAAGAACAGATTGTTCTCAGAACGTTTTATTTTTGTTATGATAACAATAGTTGCGTTTAACCAACAGGAATTCATTTAACCAGAAATTCCCGGAATTCGTTTTTTTTCAGTGTAATAATGTTAATGTGATTAAATGTTAATAAACTTAAATTAAAGTAAAATAAAAATGTATATTTCGATAGTTTCGATTATTGGTACCTTTTTTATTTCTTTACATGCTAACTGAAATTTTTCATTAAAATATTTCTCGTTTTATTATTTTTTAGCCTTCAATCATTATATGGATATCCTTTCTTTTATAATACAGTTGAAAGTTACAGTCTTCATGTAATTTTTGGTGATCGCATATTTCATATAATTGTATGTTTTAGGGAAATTCGAATGCCAAACTTGTGGACGAAAATATAAGTATGAAAACGGAAGAAGGAATCACCTTCGATTTGAATGTCAAAAAGAACCCTCCTTTTCTTGCACCAATTGTTCCTATAGAACAAAAACGAAAAGCAACTTAACTAAGCATGTGAATCGACGACATACACGAAAAAAAGTCAGATGGGTTCCAAAATAATTTCACTGTGACAATAACGATAAGAAATTGCATGTCTCTCAAATCATAAAATGAATTAGAAATATCTGTTGGTGTGTATATTTTTATGCACTACCCTAGATCTAAGTTTGTGAAGTTATTTCATTCCAATATTGACAAATTCAGAAATTTAGTTATTTGTTAACATGGAAATTGTATCATTTGCTCTCTGCATATAATAATAGGTACAGTCACAGCTTGTCAAGTATAGCTGTTACTCTGAGATGCACGAGCGATAAATAGAGATGGTAAATATACACTACCAACTTCAAACGGAAAGGACAAGATACGACAGCGCCTATTCTCTTGCGCACTCAATATTCAGAGTCTCAGCTATATTTGTCAAGCTGTAACTGACAAATATTTGCACCACCTAAACTGAATCTGAACATTAAAATTGTTGCTTCATCGAAAGCGTATTCATTTATCACATATTTCTCAATTTCAAACAAAAGTTTCGATCTACGTACTGCTCTGTTAATTTTCCCTCTCAAGTTTTATTTATATTTCGAGTTTGTTCAAAGTTTATCACTGTCAGCAGTTCTCCCAGTCCTGAGCAATCCCTTTGGGAATATTCCGTTGTCATCTTATGAACTATTCAGATTTCGAAAATCAGAGTGATACTCATTAAATTATTGTATAATTTTTTTATTTTCATCCTACTAGTACTTCGTTTTCTAGTAATTAAATTCATGAGCATATATTGCACTTCATTGTTTTTTTTTCAGTCAATATTGTTGTACGATATATGAATACTGTAGCATGTTGGTGATATTCATAATATTAATGGTTCACTTTTTGAAAAAAAAATTCCTTCGCAAACCAACTTAACATATATTTGCAATCGCCCATTTCATCACGACTTTATAACAATTTTTTTTTGTGAAATTAATGATAAAAAATTTCTTTGTTTCTGGGACAGGCAGTGTATGAATATATATTATATGCAGCGTTACCCCAGCTATAATTCAGACAGCCTGCACAAAAACGCTTTTAACACGTGTTGCAGCTTGCATGGATTCTGCAGGAGATAATTATGAACACTTACTTTAATTTTTTGTTCTTTTTTTGAATTGCGTCATAGGTATTTCAGTTGAAATTCATACTTCATGAAGTGTGTTTCTGTTGATATAAAAAAATACGAAGTATGTGCAATTGTTGTATTCAAAATACAATGACACGCAATTTTCAATGACAATATACAGGGGGTGCCAAATGAAAATAAAAAGTGAGGGGTAGCTACCACAAGGCTGTCAGATGTAATAATTTTTTGTATACGTCATTAGGAAGGTACTTCAATGCCATTCAAAGCATTTCTTATATTTTTAAGCTTGTCGAATAAGCAAGATATTGACTGGGGACCCCCTGTATTATCTGTATACAGCTACAATTCAACAGAGAAATTGTTTTTCTACATATTCTCACACATTATTTGTTTCAGAAAAAGGATTCTCTTGCCAAACTTGTGGTAAGACGTATAAATATAAAGGAGGCATGGGCCATCATCTTAGATACGAATGCCAAAAAGAACCAGCTTTCTCCTGCAGTAGTTGTCCCTACAAAACTAAAACAAAGAGCAATTTAACTAGACACTTGGCTTGTAAACATTCCTGAACTGTAACCTGATTGTTCCCAAACTAATTCACAAAGGGATGTGATGAATCAGGTATAGAGCAAGATCTCAGGGCAATTAGATGTCACTTATTTTCTGACGAACAAACTGTGTACGATTGAGTAGTGTTAGTATGTACTATGATTACTTACCTCACGTAAATCCTCAGTCTATAGATGTATATTTGTAAAGCCCTATGGATTGGTGTCGCCGCTTTCCACCCCGGAGCCACGGGTTCAAATCTTGTCTCCAACGATATTTTTTTTAATCCCAGCCAGACGCGTCGCACTTGAGTCACCTGTCAGTTGTAAACGGCATCGACACTGGGAGTATTTTTGTTTAAAAGGAAAGGACCATGCACGGAAAACATGGGATTTTGGTTGATAGCGGAATTTAATGAAACTCTGGTATGTTGTAGATCATGATGTGTCGGTAACACGTTGAATGGACCATAATCAAATCGTACAATTAGTTTTGGAGAAACAGGGTGATTTCAAAAGTAGTTACAAAAACAGAAAATTATGGAAATTTATAACAAATTGAGTATATTTCTAGTTTATTCTCGTGATTTGGCTTGAATATGTCATGTCTTTGGTATCGCAACATTATCACGATCCAAAATAGTATTTAGTTTACCAGGGTCATCACAAATGTACTTATCAGAATGGAGATTTTTTCGAGTTTGGTTTCGAGATTTTTTGGCTGAGAAATGTTGACCATTTAGAAAAGCAATACTATTATTACATAAACAGTATATTACCATACCGGGGTAATCATAAAGAAGTACTCAATATTTCCTATTCATTTAATAGCAACCTTAAAGAACCACACGTTTTCAACTTTTAACGTTAAGATGTGAAAAACCTTGAGGGAAACTTATATTTTAAAAATACAAGGGCCATACAAAAAGTAACAAAATATATGTATCTGACTACTTGATGTTCTTGTAATGATACTTCAGACTATTTCAGAGAGCTTATTAACTCCTTTCGCCACCTCTCGAACAGCGACATTTTGAACGCATTCCAAAGTATTGGTAGATGGAAATTTTATATTTGCCAGAATGAGCCGAGTGTAACTGAGGTACCAAATGGTACTTGGCAGTACATTTCCTCCACCCTGGCACCCGTCTTGTTATTTTGTTTGCATCCACATCAAATCTCACGAAAAACTGATATTTAGTATTAATTGTTTCTGACCATTTTCATTGACTTTCGCATCTATATCAATGCATCGTCTCCCTTCCTGGTCCATATTACCCTTATGTAGATATGATGGAGACAGCCGCAACTGAAAAACTCCAAGCTAGATTTTTAAGGGCTTCTAATTTAAATCTGTGGAAATCAATCTGATGATCGATGAGGTTTTACAAAATTCCGCGACGTCTGATCAGATAATTTTGTTTAACGAGGTTTTTAATCTGGTTTCCTTTCAAAGCCTTTCGACTCATCTAGTTAGCTAACTCGACTGTGGCAACCTTCAAAATTGTTTTTTGAATGATGAATTTGAGAATTCAGAACAGCCTCTTAAAAATATATAAAAATTTTAATACCAATATTTTGGAATGCGTTCAAGATATCACTGTTCGTGAGGTTGCGGAAAAAGAAAATGAGTTTTCTGAAATTATCAAGTAGTTGAAAGAATGCAGTGAATAATTTCGGAATAGAATATATTAGAGTGCTTTTTCTATTACCCCGGTATGGTGAAATACTGTACCTGCATTATTATAGTGTTGCTTTTCTAAACGGTCTACAATACAAAAAAACTCGAAATTAAACCTGAAATAATAATATTTTGAGTACGTTTGTGATGACCCTGGTAACTCAAATGCTGTTTTGGATCATAATGATGTTGCATTTTTGAAGGCATAACATATTTAAGCTAAATCACAGGAATAAACTACAGAGAGTCTCAATTTGTGATAATTTATCTTAATTTTCTGTTTTTGTGACTACTTTTAGGGCGAGGTGGCCGTGTGGGTAGAGCGTTCGCCTTTGGAGCGATGAGTCGAGGGTTCAAAGCCTCGCATGGTCATCGGTCTCGTGCTTGGCATCACACGTTAAAAGGTAAGGGCTGCATCTTCCCTAGCTCACACAAGTCTCTCGAAGACTTCCAAGGGTTGCGCGTAGGGGTGCAATCGGTTGACGGAAATAACAACAATTTTTTACAAATTGTGAAAGACTTTCGCGGCCATCGTTGAATGAATGATGGTTTTTCGGGTTTTTAGGCCGACGTTTATTTAGAGAAAAACTCGACGTTTCGCCAACACGAGTGGTTGGCATTTTCAAGAGAAATGTTCACAGTTTCGATCACTGAACACTACTTGTTTGGTATGCGTTGTCTCAGCCAGTATTTATGGGTCGACGTACTCGTACCTGCGTCCGGTGCCATCGTCCCTGCGTCGGGTACCCCCTCGGATTCAATAATTTCCCGGTATGGTGTTATTACCGTTTTCTTGAGAACAGGTAGCCATGCTTTATTCAATTGTAACCCTTCTTCAATTCTGTTGAAATTGTTGGGATGTTTTTTGATTTCGATTGCTTCTCGGAAGAGTCTTGGATAATATGCATGTGTTGTGGCAATTACTTGGGTTTCTTCGAACTTCACTCTGTGATTGTTATTGTTAAGCGCATGTTCTGCGACAGCGGATTTTTCTGAGTATCCTAATCGGCAATTGGCCTTGTGTTCCTTTATTCTGGTATTTGTGGAACGCTTCGTGGTTCCGATATAAACGTTGCCACAGGTGCATGGAATGCGGTACACCCCAGATGAGCTTAGTTCATCACGTTTGTCCTTCGCCGATCTCAAGTGATCCTTCAGTTTCTTTGACGGTTTATATATGGTTTTGATATCATACTTTCGTAGTATACGGCCAATCCGATCTGTGACCCTAGGAACATACGGTAGGAATGCTTTACTTTGTTCCTGGCAGCCATTCGATCCACTGTCGCTAGAGTTCTTTCTTTTGCGTTTTATACACCGATCAATTTCGCTTTCCTTATATCCGTTTGAAAGAAGTGCGCTTTTCAAGTGTTTCAGCTCCGCTTCCAAATATTCGGGTTCACATATTCTTCTGGCTCGGTCTACTAGTGTTTTGATAATTCCTTGTTTTTGACACGGATGATGATTTGAGGTACTGTGGAGGTATCGATCAGTATGCGTTGGTTTTCGATATACCTTGTGCCCCAAACGTCCTTCTTTTCGAAAAATGAGAACGTCTAAAAAAGGCAGTTCCCTATCCTTTCCAACTTCCATTGTGAATTGTATATTCGGGTGTATCCTATTAATGTGCTCAAGGAATTTGTTGAGTTTTTCCAGTCCATGACTCCAAATTATGAACGTGTCGTCTACATATCGCAACCATACCTTGGGTTTGTACTTTGCCGTCTCTATTGCTTGTTATGTGATACCAACATTCATTAAAACCAAACAAAACTTCCGATCCATTCAGGCTCGCCGAATATATGCCAGGGCAGAGTGTGCCTTACTGAGAGAACGTATTCACAATACCAGGATATTACTAGCCCGAACAGACGAAGAGTTATTGGACATCAGTTATAATCTTGCCAACAACATGCATAGGTGTGACTGGGACAAAATCGATGCTATCACATACAAGAAAATGGAACAAGAACTCATCAGAAACACGGATAGACAGAAGGACAAGTTCGAAACACTCAGAAGAGTGGGCGAGGAATTGACGAGACACCATCATAATATAGACATGACTCGCACGGTGATAAACTTATCGGACCGAACTCTATCTACCAATGAAGTTTCCGTTCTTTCCAAGGGAGGAAACTTCGCTATAACACAAACCCGAATACCCCACGAGGATATAATAGCCAATATAGAAACTGCTATCAGAACGTTTCCCGATGAGCAGGCAGAAGAAATTCGCACGGAATGTACACAAATACTACGGAAAGCTAAACCACCCAAGAGCAATTTGCAGAAAACCGAAATCCGAGCAATCAGAGACCTGAACAGGGATGAGAAAATTCTTATCCTACCAGCGGACAAAGGAAATGCAACTGTTGTCTTGAACAGAGACGATTACCTGAAAAAGGTACATGATCTACTGGAACCTAGGATATATAAAGAATTGAAACGGGACCCAACACTAACAACCATAAAAACCGCGAACCGCTCAATAAAATCATCCTCTCTGGACGACAACACTAAGAAGAGGCTGTGTAACAGTGAGGCTCTTATCCCTAGACTATATGGCCTTCCAAAGATTCACAAAACTAACGTGCCGCTCCGCCCAATAGTCAATACCATCGGCTCGCCAACATATGATCTGGCGAAACATCTAGCTAAACTACTACAACCACATATTGGCAATACAGCATCATACTTAAAAGACTCCACACATTTCATCGAAAAAATCAAAGATTTGGCCATTGACCCAAGTGACATTCTAGTCAGCTTCGATGTGGTGTCCCTATTTACGAAGGTACCATTATATGAAGCCATGTGGGGAATAGAACTACTGTTCCCAAACGATATCTCAAAACTATTTGAAATATGTTTAACATCGTCGTACTTTGTTTTCGACAACAAAATATACGAACAATTAGATGGAGTCTCAATGGGAAGCCCACTGAGCCCACTTATTGCAAATTTTGTCATGGAAAAGCTAGAGAAACAAGCAATAGAGACAGCAAAGTACAAACCCAAGGTATGGTTGCGATATGTAGACGACACGTTCATAATTTGGAGTCATGGACTGGAAAAACTCAACAAATTCCTTGAGCACATTAATAGGATACACCCGAATATACAATTCACAATGGAAGTTGAAAAGGATAGGGAACTGCCTTTCTTAGACGTTCTCATTTTTCGAAAAGAAGGACATTTGGGGCACAAGGTATATAGAAAACCAACGCATACTGATCGATACCTCCACAGTACCTCAAATCATCATCCGTGTCAAAAACAAGGAATTATCAAAACACTAGTAGACCGAGCCAGAAGAATATGTGAACCCGAATATTTGGAACCGGAGCTGAAACACTTGAAAAGCGCACTTCTTTCAAACGGATATAAGGAAAGCGAAATTGATCGGTGTATAAAACGCAAAAGAAAGAACTCTAGCGACAGTGGATCGAATGGCTGCCAGGAACAAAGTAAAGCATTCCTACCGTATGTTCCTAGGGTCACAGATCGGATTGGCCGTATACTACGAAAGTATGATATCAAAACCATATATAAACCGTCAAAAAAACTGAAGGATCACTTGAGATCGGAGAAGGACAAACGTGATGAACTAAGCTCATCTGGGGTGTACCGCATTCCATGCACCTGTGGCAACGTTTATATCGGAACCACGAAGCGTTCCACAAATACCAGAATAAAGGAACACAAGGCCAATTGCCGATTAGGACACTCAGAAAAATCCGCTGTTGCAGAATATGCGCTTAACAATAACAAACACAGAGTGAAGTTCGAAGAAACCCAAGTAATTGCCACAACACATGCATATTATCCAATACTCTTCCGAGAAGCAATCGAAATCAAAAAACATCCCAACAATTTCAACAGAAATGAAGAAGGGTTACAATTGAATAAAGCATGGCTACCTGTTCTCAAGAAAACGGTAATAACACCATACCGGGAAATTAATGAATCGGAGGGGGTACCCGACGCAGGGACGATGGCACCGGACGCAGGTACGAGTACGTCGACCCATAAATACTGGCTGAGACAACGCATACCAAACAAGTAGTGTTCAGTGATCGAAACTGTGAACATTTCTCTTGAAAATGCCAACCACTCGTGTTGGCGAATCGTCGAGTTTTTCTCTAAATAAACGTCGGCCTGAAAACCCGAAAAACCATCAACAATTTTTTAACTTTTAAAATCACACTGTTGCTAAGAAAATAATCATACGATTTGATTTTGGTCTATTTAAAGTAATATCAGCAGATCATAATTTACAACATACCAGAGTTTCATTGAATTCCGCAAAATCCCATGTATTCCGTGCGGGGTCCTTGACTCGAAAACAAGGCAAAGATTCTAAACACGGGATTTTTGTACCCCCTGATTCTCCGAGCCAGGGAAACAAAAAGTTAAAAATATTTCAAATAATTATTTAGGAATAAAACTATTTCGGAAAATATTATCAAAATATTTTCTCAAAAAAAAAAGTTGTTGGAGACGAGATTTGAACTCGTGGCTACGGGGATGAAAGTGGCGACACTGTCAACAAATTTAACCGGATTTACAAATATTTATCTGTAGACTGAGAATTTACGTGAAGTGAGTAATGTTCCCAAGTAGCACACCTATATTGGTAAAATATTGATACAATATTGTGAACATATTGGCGAAATATTTGAAATGCAATATTGGCGAGAAAAAAAATGTGAACATTCGGCGATATTGGTATAATATTACTTGAATAATATTGGCGAAATATCCTTGAACTGATATTGGCCTCAAAATGTTCGGCGATATTGGTACAATATCGCTGATACAATATTCTGACAATATTGGCACAATATTCAAAAGTTATATTGTCGAGAAGTAAAATGTGAACATATTGCGATATTGGTCGAATATTGTTTGAATATTTTAGAAATAGTTTTGGTGAAATATTCTTGAAGCTATTATGGCCCCAAAATATTTATCGATATTGGTACAATATCATTTGGATATATTGGTGGATGTCAATATACCTTGGTAAATTATCAAATGTCTTTTAGTTGATGAAGGTGACACCAGAGTCTGCCTTTTCATCGCCATTACCACTGAGTGAGCTGTCTTGAAACAAGTTGTGAGAAGTATTTAATATACTTTAGTAGGTTTTAGAAGACGTTCCATATGTAGAGCCACCTAGCGGATTTTTATCTAGGTTTGATCATGATATAATTCAAATATGTTTTATTGAATATTCGGCCAATATTCAAATTTCATTTCAATCTAGATGTAGGAAACAATATGAAGACAATATTGTTTTAACGATATCGATAAATATTATTGAACCAATATTGACCCAATATTGATTAATAAGATTTGTTGAATATTGGCGAAATGATATTCAACCAATGTGTAATCACACTGGGATATACAATATAGTTTTTATTCCTAGAATCGATATTAGGGGAATATTGGGATTGCGATATTTATTCTAGATGTTAAAAACGATGTGAAGACAATATTGTTTTATCGATATTGGTAAATATCAGTCAACCAATATTGACTCAATATGAGTTATTATATTTTGTCAAATGAAGTGGAAATGATATTCAACCAATATTCTCACAAACTTGGAAATACAATATAGTTTTTTTCCCCTATAATCGATATGACTGGAATATTTGGATTGCAATATTTATTCTAGATGTGGAAAACAATATATAACCAATATTGTATTATCGATATTGGTAGAAATTATTTAACCAATATTGACCCAATATTTCGTGTGATAATCTACATTCAAAACTAGTTCAACCAATATCCCACCAATATTATTAATATAATATTGTTTTTGAATATTCATCCATATTAGACCAATATTGATTTAACATTTACAATATATCTATATTGGCCCAATATGGAACCAAGATTTAGCCGATATGATGTGCTACCTGGGTTTTTACGTACCTTGATTCACTGATACCTGGAAAATGGCCAAGCTAGCAAGTAGGCATGCAATCTTAGTACATATTAATACTACTCAATCGTACACATTTCATTCGTCAGAAAATAAGTGAAGTCTGGTGGCCCTGGATTATGATGCAGATGTAACCAAAAACGACCAAAATAACGTATTGTTTTTCACCTCTCTTGTAAAATTGATATAAGTGACAGGTTGGCATTTTAGGCCAACTATATTCAGATGTGTAAATGGAAACTACTATATTATTCATTAAATCATGATTTAAATAAACCAAATTCCATTTTTTATCAATTTTAATAGGACATCTTCAGTTTCCATCAATTTTCTACCCCACTACAGAGCTCGCGTAAAGCGACGTTGCCAATTTGAATTTGAAGTTTGAAAATATCCTATGTAAAATGTGCGTAAACACTCGATAAATTACAATTCATTTCAATTAAGGACATGTTTTGACATAGTCCTACTAACGACCTTATGGTCCGCATCTCCGAGCAACAAAAGATATAGAGGTGCCATTTCTATATGCACAACACACATTGTTATGAAAGCTGCATATCACTATCCGTTGAGATAGTTTGTTGGTGAGGGGTAACCTCCAAGTACGGAGGGGAAGATTTGTTATTGTTATGATATAATTTACTTTTTGTACAACTTTTTAAACAATTTGAAATTTCTGCATCTCTACTAATGTGTAAATGTTTACTTTTTTCACTGTCAAAATAATTCACAAAATAAACATGAAATATTACTTTTTAAAGGATTTATTTCCAACAGAGTCAATTATTAATTGATTATTCATTATAAAACAATTTCATTTATTGGAATAATCGTTGATAGTATAGTTTGAACAATTACTTCCAACATAAATTCCCGAAGATGTTTCATGTTATTGCTGATCAGAAACGTTAGATATTTGTTGAAGAGTTGATTCCACAATTTCATCAGATATTTCAATTTGTTTGGAAGAAGATGGACAATTCAATATTTTGTTAGAGATCCCAATTTTGTTTTTAAAAATGTTTGCTACTGAGGCAGATTTCCAGCCACCGACTGTGACGTTTTATGGATGTAATGTTGCCCCTGCATTGGCCAGAAGAGTTACAGAGCTTCTCCTGAACCTGTGTAGCTCTTATGCATGTCTCTTTCAAGCCATTTTGCAATCAAGCTGGGAATTTCTCTTATTTTATTTATCCCCACATGTTGGTTAATACATTTTTCTCTCGAATATTTCAAAAATAATCTGTTACTTTTTGTATGAGGTGGCCTTAGTGCTCTATACTTTCGGTATATATCAATATAATAAGAATTTGAAACAGTAAACGTTCTTGCGCAATAGGTCTTCTTATCAGGTATTTTAACGATCAATATAGATCCAGCATCTTCAATGGCATCAACAGTTATATGTAATAATTCTTCACGGAGACAAGCACCGCTGATACCCAAAATTAGGACAACCTACAAATAAAAAATTTTGAAATTACTACTAATCTTACAAAATTATGATTATATCTGTACCTTATAAAGTAAATTTGTTTCGTCATCGGCATCTTGAATAAATTTATTGATATTATCGCTTGATGATATCAATCTATCCTCGGTATCCGACAATTTTGTTCTTAATGAGTAGGAAGCACTTTGAAAACTTTCTTGTCGCACCATTCACGAAATTGGTCATACGTTTTCTAATATATTAACTTGGATTTGGCCGGTAACATATAAGATACTATTGCATTTGCTTTCGCAGATATATCTGATAGGTTATCACTACCACTATCGTAATCAACATCCATCTTGGAAATAACTTGAAATTGAAACAACTACGAGAAAACACAGTCAAACAGTCAAACACGCGGTGTGCCAAAAAACCGTTTCTATAGTACGACACAGAAAGACTACTGGATGCTGTGAAATTGTAGTGGAAGTATTGGTAACATTAAAGATAACATGTATGGAAAAGAGAAGTATCATTTAGTTATTTTGGACTTATTTTTTGAGACATGAGACATTTTTGAATACAGTTTCACTGACAATATATCTCCTTGCTTAACAACCAATCAGTTTATTTCAAATTTTGAAATTCAGCCAATAGAATCGGAATTACAGTGAAAATATAGCTTGTCGCTGTATGTTTTTGTTTTACTAGCTGTCAAGTGAAAATAATGATTTAAATTATAAACGTTAAATCTTTGTGTATTGACTTGTTATATTTCTTAACCCTACAGGCCGGGCGCCGGGTCTGTGAGACTTGACGTGCAGAAAACCATTAGGCAAATTGGCGCGGAAATTTTGTGAGAGAGGGGGTTATCAGTAGCTTCATTATTTCTCATCCAGAACCCGTATAGCAAGTGGTGAAACTACACCTCATCAATTATAAAAATTATTGAGCGATAATTCTGTTAAACCCAGCGCCCCGACTGACGTTATTATTTTGTCATTTCCACTGATTAGCATTTTTTTGGGTGAGTTATCGAGTTATCGATTTCTTTCGTGACAATAAAAATAATAAAAAATACAATATTCAGAGGAGATTGTTCCTGAGAGATCTTTATTCCCTGTCGTTGACCAAAGACCACTTGGAACGACGTTCTTTGGAAATGAATATTCCACCATCGGTTAGGGAGAGGAGGCAAGAGGATGCTGGAACTCTGGTTGTACCTCAGGAAATTCAACTCGGAACACGAAAAAGATGTTTTTTCTGCATGAAGGATTCGAAAACAAAATATTATTGTAAAAAATGTAAAAAATGTGTCTGTCTCACTCACCTCCAAGCTTGGTGTCCCACATGTTCAGACAGTGCGGAAAACTTATAGAAGTCTTGACTCAATAGTATTACTGGTCATCTATCACCAAAAACAAATATTTTTTATCTTCTTTCTATTTATTTTCTATTTTTCGGTATGTACTGAACGTTCCTATTTTCATTTTGATGTTATGTATTTTACTTAAGTTTGTTTTCCCATTATGAATTAAATTTTACTTTTTCATGTGAATAAAGCCTGTTTATTTGATATCAAATCATTATTTCGAGTCTATAATACTCAGAAGTATTTTTTTTTCACAATGGGTCTGTTAGACTAGGCGCCCTGGCTGGTGTCAAGATTCTGGGCGCCCGGCCTGTAGGGTTAATCAATATGAGCGATCGTTGGGGACAAATGGCTATTGGTATCATAGATGAAGCAGTGGAAAAGAGTATTCCGATGAAAACGGCCAGAAATAAAGAATGGATTACCAGGCAATTCAACAATTTTTGCACAAACAGGGGTTATATTGTCAATGCGAATACCACAATTGTGGAGCTGGCTGATATTTTGAAAGATTATGCCTGTAATATGACCCCAATTTTTCTCTTTAGTGTTCACGTTGTTAGATTTTGATTTCTGTGAATCACTTCAAAAAAAACGGTGACACGAATTTTCTTTATTTCAAATCGATATATTGTCGTCCTAAATATAATTCGTGGTATGATTAATAACCTATAATTTTTTGGAATATCAATTCATTGGCAATCTCAATGCAAGAAAATACAACTCGTCCTGCGGACTCGTTGTATTTTCAGCTTTGGGATTGCAATTCATTAATATTCCAAAAAATTATCGGTAATAATCATACCACTTATTATATTACCCCTGAAAATATTGAACAATATTTTCAAGACAGCAGTCGTTTGAAAGCAATAACTTATCGGGACTCAGACGATGTAAATTCACATTCACAGTTGTATTTCGTGTATAAAATTCGCGTTTTCATGGCACATTCAGGAATAATTTTGGCCTCGACCTGCGGTCTCGGTCAAAAATTAACACTCTCATGTGCCATAAAAAACAATAAATTTACGCACTTGATAGAAAAATGATTATTTGAATGAATTCTATAAATAGTAAAGGAATAATTGGAAGTTCTCAATGGTTTTGCCAATCATTACATCGCTGAGTTCATTCTAAAAACAAACGGAGTTTTTAAATTACTTAATTCCTGATATACAGAATTTGTAATTGATTAAAAAAATTGAAAAAGTCGATTATTGTGGAATTTCACGAAGAGATAACATTGTTTAATGACCTCCAACAAAGATCTCTTTGAAAATTTTCTCTCAAATGTTACTTATCTGCCGAAAAATATAACTTTTAGATTTTGTTAATTTTGAAAATAGCGTTTTTTCAAGGAACTGAAAATTACTATTTTTTTTTAAATCACTATTAAAGACTTTTTTCATTTGTTGCGCACTTTTTGAATGACACTTTTTCTGCTTTTTCTTTACATCTCGAAATATTTTTGGCTGAGAGTTTCCAGTACCTTAGCTAAACATATTATCAGTAGTTTTTTAACCATAAAGAGTCAATTATCGTTTTCACACCTTTATATTTCAGAAAAACCATTCTCCTGTCATACTTGTGGGAGGAAGTACAAATATAAAAAAGGGCTGATGCAACATATCCAATATGCCTGTCAAAAAGAACCATCGTTTTCCTGCGAGAGTTGTGCCTACAAATCGAAAACCAAAAGTAATGTGAATAAACATATAATACTGAAACATTCCTGAAATAAATATTCACAGTTTAACCGTTCTTTCAGTTGTTTGATTGTCAAAGCTGTTATTTCAAAATAGCTTATTATGCAAAAGTATTCCACTTATACAGTTTCACTTTTCATGGAAGCACCACCATAACTTCCGTAATTATCAAGGTAGAATGATGAAACTCCTAGGACTGAAGAAAGTTATGGAAATGCACCTACCGGTCCAATGGTGATATAACCTGCCCGCCAGTCGCGATGGAACAACCCATTTTTACGGTAAATCCTATTAGGGGGCAAAATAGAAGCAAAATTCCATCAGATTCGTGATCAGGACACCCAACTTATAACAGATACTACACTTTCCTGATAAAAATTCAGTGCTGAAAAATCCGAATTTGTCTCACTTTTCATGGAAGCACCCCTTATCTTCCGTAATTATCAAGGTAGAATGATAAAACTCTTAGAAATACAGGATATTATGGAAATGCACCTGCAGGTTCAATAGCGATGGCCTAAGTGATATAAACTGCCCGCCAGTCGCGATGGAACCAACCCATTTTTAAGGTAAATCATATTATGGGGCAAAATAGAAGCGAAATCCCATCAGATATGTGATCAGGGCTTCCAACTTATAACAGATGCTCCTTTTTCCTGAAAAAAAAATCAGTCTTGAAAAATCCGAATTTGTCTTATATTTCATGGAAGCACCTCCATAACCTCCGTAATTATCAAGGTAGAATGATGAAACTCTCAGGACTGGAGGAAATTATAGAAATGCACCTGCCGGTTCAATGGTGATGGCCTAAGTGATATACACTGACCGCTAGTCGCGATGGAACCAACCATTTTTCTATCGCTGTTTCATCATCTAAAATGTTATCATCGTAAGAAAGGTTCAAAATGTTAACCATTCATTTCCAAGTATAACCGATTTTCGAAATGTCTTCGCATATTGCTCAACATTTCTGGAGTCACTGCACGACACTCCACAACAATTCACCTGCGTAGATCATCAAGCGAAGTTGGCTGTGTAATATAAACTTTGGATTTCAAATGAACCCCTAAAAAAAGTCTAATGATGATAAGTCAGGAGATCTAGCCGGCCATTCTATTGGTCCTTGCCTTCCAAACCATCTCCCTGTGAAATGGTCATCTAAAAATTGACGTACAGGTACAACAAAATGTGGAGGAGCTCCATCTTGTTGAAAGGTGAGCTGACCTTCAAGTAGCCTATTATCGTCTTCAAGTAACTGAGTGATTCTGGGGTTCACAGTTGTATCAAGAAGTTCAAGATACGTTTGTCCGTAGAGGTTACCATCAATGAAATATGGATCTACAATATGTTCTCCCAGAATACCAGCCCAAACATAAAATTTCTGGGGAGTTTGTGAATAAGTTTCCCTGTACCAATGAGAATTTACGTCACTCCAGTATCTGCAGGTCACTCCAGTATCTGCAGTTGTGCCTGTTCACATGTCCATTCAAATATAAAGAAGATTCGTCAGAAAAGCACACATTGTAGAAGTAATTAATATCACCAATTATTGACTCATGATTTCACAAAACTCTGTACGTCTGTCAGGATCATCTTCATTCAATTCTTGTACACTCTGCATTTATAAGGACGGAATTTTGCTTCTTTCCGAATTTTCAAAATACGCAGCTACAATGGATATTCTCTCTTGTATATTATAAACTATTTTCGAAAGGTTTCAAATTATTGAATGAAGTGACTCGAATACATCAAATACCAAGGCGTAAACAAAGATATGCGTATACAAAAACACATGGTGACCATTTTTTTCATAGAAATCTTCTAAACGATTATTTCTGGCAGCATATTTTCAATACAGTGGAGTACCCACAGTGAACCTTTCTTACAATGAAAACATTTTACGTGATAAAAAATAAAAATATCTTGATAAAACTTCAACAACACTTGATCGATCCTCAATTTCAGTACACCGATGCGTTTGGTTGAATTCCCTTCAAAATGATGTATCACAAGTATAGTAGTCCCATTGAAAATTCTGTGTTAGGGGGTGCTGGGGCTGAACGGGTTGACAACACAATGATGATGTAATTTCGATTGACGTGGCCTTTACTTGATGAAAATTCATAGTATATGTGACACGAAGGTAAACATTAATCGTGTTTACCTTAGTGTCAGATGATGTATTTGGTGAAAGTGTTTCCCCTTGACATAAAAATCGACGGGTCTGAACGATTTTCAATTTTTTTCAACGAGTTCGGAGATTAGGGGGGTGACAAGTTTTATCTGGGACACACTGTATATGTTGCGTTGTTTTTGAGCAGAGTATGAAATTATGAGTCCCAGATTCATATATTTTTGGGATAGTATACTGATTCGTTAACTGAATTTACCTACTTTCTTCGTCCACCTTATACAGGGTGGCCCATCGAAAACGTACCGCAAGGCATTACAGGCTGGGAAAGAACTTTTCGATGAAATCCGAAAACAGGTCAAGTTTGCTTGTCAGGGGGACACATTTTGACGTAACAAGCATAGTAAAACCTTCAACCCCCTAAGTAGGGGTGACACCCCAACATTTTTTTCAAATGGGAAGGAGGGTCAAGCGATAATAAATATTCTGCAGAATATCTTGTGTTAGAACCTGAGCCATATCTACGCAGTGTATCTATGAATATAATTTGATTGAATATGGTTTGTCATCACAATAGGGACGATCGTGCGCTACTGTTCATTTTCAATTATTTCTTCTCAGTTGATTTATACTATAGGTGATTATATAATCTTTGAAATCATTTGGAGTCCCATAGAAAAATTATTGTGGTTTTATTGCAAGCATTCGGTAGTAGTTTAGTGAATAGTTAATGGTTCTTTGATAGTGGGTTAGCTGGTGATTGAGTCTGGGAACCTCAAAAGTTTACCGCAACACTACAGTTTGAATTCAGTTTTATAGAATCGTTGAATGATAATTTCGCTATGTTACTATTCTATAAGGCATTCTTCAAATGACTGAACGCATGACTGTATTCGTCTGGTATGAAGAACAAGTACAATATGGCGGGCATGAGCATTTTTTAGTTCGTCCCTCACACCACTAGGATGGGAAAATATGTCTAGGTCAAGTCAAGAGTCAAATGTAGGCAAATATGTGCCATTTTCACTACATCAAAGCAGAAGCTCTCAAGAACTTCTGAGGTTTCTCTCCAAAAACCTGGATTCTCCGTAACAAAAATAATTATAAAAAATAAGAATATTATTTTAAGAAAGAATATTTACATCTTTAAATTTCAGATAATCGATTTTCATGCCATACTTGTGGACGGACGTACAAACATAAGAAAGGGGTGATGCAACATATTCGATATGAATGTCAGAAGGAACCAACGTTTGCCTGTGGAAGATGTCCCTATAGATGCAAAACGAGAAGCAGTTTAACTAGACATGCATCGAGTAAACATCCTCAAATGAATACTGTGTGGCTATAGATTACTTTTCATTTTAACTTTTGTATATTTCAATTGAGCAGAAATGAGTTATAAAAAATGTTTTACATATTTCTTTGTTTGATTTCCTACAAAGGATCGAAAGTTCACCATATTATGCGAAATAAATATCGGAAAAATCATCTCAATCGCTTTATATTAGCGGAAACCAACAACCGGCCATCAAAACCACTTTATCAAACACAATCCTTAATCTGATAGTTTGAAAATTATTACTTGTGAAGAAGAAACTTCAATATTTGTTCAAAATGATACTATGATCCTGTCAAGACAATTCAAGTTGTTTTTATTTGAAAGATGTGATATCACAATTCACAGCCTGTTTTTACTGGCACATGCTCTTGAACACATTCATGTGAGTATTTACGAAGGAGTTATATTATTATTAATATTAGTATATGAACCGCACTGTATGTCCAACATGAAACATATTCGCAATGACCAGTAGTACAAAACTACATAACAAACACGAAATTTCACAACACTCAACACTCACTCAACACTTTGGTCACAAGTAACCAAATTTATGTCATATACTTTTACAATACGATTTGTAATAATTACTTTTACATTAACTTAGTCTGATCAACAACTTGAATAATGTGAAATATGGAGATAAAGCTCCTAAAAATATGAGTGATAGATTTAGAGTGACCTCTAGAAAAATGGCTATTGAGGATTTTACCATACGTAAAAAATTGCTACTGTTATCAACAAAATAAGGGAGAAAAAGTATTCAGTTTTTTGTTAATAACTCAAATAATATTAATATTTAGGAAATTCTGAAAAAAGTTCAGTAGAGAAGAGGACATTTGCAATAAAAATGTCCTGACTCGCAAAACTCTATTTCCATTAGGGTAGGGATACCGGTTGTGGCCACTTTAACGTGGTTTCGTGATATGATCGTATTCCAATATTTACCTTTAATACAGGTCCAAGTAAGATAAGGTTTTCATATTCCCCCATTAGATGCTGAATACTAACAAACAGGTTAGAAAAGAAAAAAATGTTCTAACGTAGATTAAAATTATAATTAAACTCAACGGAGTAGATTTTCCTGGTTTTGGCCATGGCATGCCCTCGGATGGCCAGTACAGTTACTAGTTATGGCCACAGCCTGGATATACCGTTCGTTAGATATTAAAAAATGGTTACACTATGTATTTTATTAGAGAAAAGTAAAACAATAACAATGTATATTTCATTAAAAAAAAATCTCTGAAAGAAACAAAAATAAAATAACATCAAATTGAAGGTATATTTCAATTTAGTCTTTGGTGAATCAGTCGACTTAGTATTTAGACATTTCAGGTACATGGTAGGCTCCACGAGAATTTTTTTCAATAATGGGTTGAATAGATTCTTGGATTTCCTCAAACTTGTAGACCAATTCGTCGACTTTTGAGTGCCACTTCCAATGAAATTGTCCACATTTCCACATTGTAGAAATTAAAAATGTATTGTAGTCCTTCACCTGAACAATTTTGCCTGGAAAATATTCAGTTTCGTATCTGACTATCACGTAAGAATTTTCTAGCAATTCAGATATAATTGGTCCTGGTGATTCAGTCTCATCACATGTCATATCATCACCCTTGCTCTTCGTTTCAGTATCTATTCTATTCTGAGTACGCTGTAGTCATACTTTCCTCTTCACCTGTTTTATTTTCTTCTTCACTAACTGCCTTTGATATGCTGTCATCTTATATGGCAACTGCTTGTCTTTTTCTTTTTTTTTTATTCGTATTTTGAACATCTTTCCTAGCTGTTCTTTTCTTACTAGCTACCATTGCTGACTTTTGTTGTCTTGCCTGTTTCCGCTCTTCTTTTTGCTTCAATAATTTGTAATTTGTAATATTTTCTTTATCACTATTCGAAGAAGTTTGGTAAACATGTTTACCTCTTTCAGCCAAATCGTAGCCTCCAGATGTGTTGAGATAGAAGGCGGTTTCGTCTATGTTCCAAATCCTCGCGGGTTCTTTAAGAATAGCAGCATCATCACCAAGTAATGTTGATGTTTCTTCGAACCACTTTCGAATTTTCTCCGGTGTATAATATCGGCGCGGGCTTTGTTAATATATTCTGCCTGTTTAACTGACATTTCGGGGTGTCTTTTCAAAAACGACCGAAACCATTTGACACCTGGTAACTGATTCTTGAATGGTGTTACTTGATTAGTCTCTTGCAATATTCGTTGGACGGAATATAATAAACCATCCTTGTTGATGGGAAAACCCATTTTAGCCGAAGTCCTCAGCCAATCGCAGAGTGTACTTTCAATGTCGTTCCCCAAAACGCATGCAGGACCTACCTTCCCGGATGTTTCGGGAGCACTTCCATCTAATTTATGTCTTAGAGTTGTTCTTGGCACATTGAAAGTTTCGCTATTCTTCAGTACCGACATTCCAGATTTAACAGCTTCCAAGGCTCGCTTGACTGCATCAGGACTGTTTTTAAATAAGGTCCTACCGGTTTGACTTTTTCTTTTCTTTGGAGTTCTTTTTATACCAGTCCTCTGCTTAGCCCTTGTGCAGTATCTATAAGAAAATATCGACAATTAGACTTAATCTATCCAGAATTTAGACAGTCACTATGTAGGTAAGTATTAATATTTTTACGTTTGTATCTGTAGATATCTTGGACCCACACATGGCAGAAACAGCCAATAATTGGATGGCCAAAAATATATTCAATTTATTTCCCAAGAAACATAGGTTCAGTTTATGAGAGGGAATTTTTTTTTTTAATTCCAGTGAATAATTTTAGATGGCCATAACTGGAAAATAAATTACCATTTCTGGCCAGTGTATAATTTATAGGTGGCCATAATTGGAAAATAACTATCCATTTCCGGCCAGCAGATGACCAGAAACTGATATTTTCAAGAAAATATGATTCATTTGTGGCCACTATCAATTCAACAAACAACCGTTAATTAACCTAAAAAATGTGATTGGAAATAGCAAGACAATAGTTCCCCATTAATAAGTAAACCTAAAGTGTAGTCAAAATCACTGATGGGCTAATATAACAGCTTAACTCACTTACCCTAGTTCCTTAACGTTTTAGGTCAAAGCACAGGTGTCTCGCGACTACGTACACATTGTCTTCTGGCCACAACTGGTATAACTATTTCACTTGATTCCTATTGGTCGGAATCAAAACCGGTATCTCTACCCTATTTATAATTTTAATTTACCGCTGAAAATAGTACTCCGCGAGGCCGGTACACCACGGTCACACCGCTGCAAAAGACAGTATATCACAGTTAATAATTTTTCTAAAGCACTAATGGTTCATTTACAATTTCAAATTAATTATGGTTTCATATGGACACTTAATCAATAAATCCTCGTAGGAAAAAATGTGAAGTATATTATTCAAAAGGTTGTTTCCATTTTATTATTAGGTTAATGGTCTTCTGCCAAGTAGTGTCATCAAATATTTTCTTTTGAAATTATTTGGCTTCAGACGAAGTCGTCACCATAGTCGGAGTGCTCTTCGAATCTTGGGGTCAAGATATTTTTCGATTTCATTGAGAGAGCTGCCCTGCGCTGATTATTGGCAAAACCATGAAACCGGTCCGTAGATGTTCCCCCATGTGGGTTGAGACATGTTTTGGCGTTGAGATTGGGAGAACATTGCAATGCAGTTCTTGTAGAATACTTTACCAAGAATCTAACAGATATAATTCAATTTTCTGTTGGAGACTTGCCGACGACTATACCTATTGTATAGGTTAAATGCAGAAGTCTGGATTGTCTAATCCATTTTATTATTACAATAATAACAACCCAGTGATTAAAAATCTTGTTGTTATTGTTATTATTGTCACTTCCCGGAACCGACGAATGGTTGATATTATTTCAGTACTAGAAGTAGACAGCTGTAGATAGTGGAAGTGCTCATTGTGAGTTCCCTACTTTCAGAATCATAAATGCAGCTCTCAACAACTAGGTACCTATATCTAAATACTTATTTCCAACGTGAAAAGCAATACGTAATTATAAAGTTTGTTTGAAGCAGCCTTACAAGCACTTCCACCTATCATATTTTTTGTGCATTGGTGTGTAAGTTATATCGATTATATTTTTAAATCAGTGTTGAATAGACTTGAAACATAAATCACTTTATACCATCCTGAATTCTCGAATTTAATCATTTAGGAAATTCATAACTTTTCTGATCCCAAAAATCACTAGATACCAATTATCAATTATCTAATATTTCATAATAATAATCGCTTTTATTGGTAGGGGTACAAAATTAAAAATACAACACTTGTTAAAAATAAGAAATTCCTACCAGCAGCGTTAGCTTTTGTTTGAGCTAAAAGAATTTCAAAGGGAGATCGAAACACACCCTTTCCCTGTGTAAAACAATAATTCAAAATTACTTAGTTTTTCGCAATACATTTCGACACTAGCATTGAGTAATTGAAGAATAATTTTCATTATACCTATCTGAAAACACTATATTTACATGCTATTTAGCATACTGAAAAAGGGTTTTTACCGAGCACACGCACGGAAAATTTTTCCGTGCGCTGGTGTCATTATAGCTTCCTATTCACATGTCAAAATTAAATAATATGTTGTTGACAGTTGTCTAGAAATCGCAAATTGTTTGAATATTTCCTTACCAACAGGGCACATAACGCTTGTTTTGTGGCAATTACTGGATATTTTTGTACCATGAATATTTCAGTTAATTATACATGTTTTTTTTTCCTTCATCATTTAAAATAAATGTTTCTTAACAATCTATGGTTTTCAGGTAGATGTAATGAAAAATATCGTTCATTACTCGTCCATAAATGCTTTTTATCCACGATCATCACAGAATTTGCCAATTCTGAAATCAAATTTGATTACAGAATGCTGGAATTCTCTCTCTTGAGATTGAAGAAATATTCTGCAACACCTCTGCCCCCATGCAATTTAAATGTATTTACATTCTCTCTCTTGTGATAGAATAATATTCTCACACTGGTTAGCAAAAACAACATTAGCCTTGACGCAGCAGATTGTCATCGTAGTGGCAAAGTTTGAGTAAGTGTCAAAGTTATTGCTGTCACGTTTCCTATCTTTAATCGTGGAGAAAATATAGTCTGCTACTCGGTTAGAATGAAAATTCGTGATGCTCGTGGTTCCTCACGCTCGCCTTCGGCTCGCGCTCGGAACTTTCCACTCGCATCGAATTTTCATTCTAACCGTGTTACAGAATATACTATTCCGTGCTTGCACGACTTCCCGTGTTCGGCTTTGCCTTCCACGGGAACATGTCGCGCACACACGAAAAACGCCTATTTTCTGAACTCGTAATGAAATATACTATTATATTGCCATTAAAAACTAGATTTTATAGTTTGTGCGAACTTCTGTCGGCGCCACTGCTATCCTGCTTCCTTGATTACCGAAATCAAAAGAAATGATGGGTATTCAAGAACGTCAGGCGCTGTGTTGCCACTATTCAACGAGTTTATTATCTTCACTAAAAGGCTCCGTTCCGTGTGACGCGTTACTGTTGGCTCTTAACTGATGATATTTCGATTAATGTTTACAATTGCCCCAAGGATATTAAAATGAAATGGGTAGTAAGAAATTAATTTATTCTACTCTTAAAAATACAAAGGTTCAAATGAGTAATTTTATTAATGTTTTTCGGAAATGTTTACTTTTCCAGGAAATGCGTGTATCATTTTACGTCCTCCAAATTTTGTACTGGTTGTAGGAAGAATAGCAACCACTTTATCAATGTAATGTAAGATACGTTCATCTCGTCGATGTAGAAGTCAGAACAGGATTTGTCGTATGACTTGAGCCCTACAATAGCAATTCCACTATCATTCTCATCTTTCTTTTGAACCAGAAAATGTTTTTTGGAAATGTTTACTTTTCCAGGAAATGCGTGTATCATTTTACGTCCCACAAATTTTGTACTGGGTGTAGGAAGATTAGCAACCACTTTATCAATGTAATGTAAGATACGTTCATCTCGTAGATGTAGAAGTCAGAACAGGTTTTGTCGTATGACTTGAGCCCTACAATAGCAATTCCACTATCATTCTCAGCTTTTTTTTGAACCAGGAAAACATTTTTATATTCAATGGAGCTCTTGCCTATCCCAGTAAATTAGGCTAGAATAAGTGTCTTCCTGTAAGTCGTCTTACTTCATTTCTCTGTGAACCACAGATTCCAATTCATTTCAGGATTTTTCATTTTTCAACGTGATGAGTGGTATATATCTTCGTTTTTTCTCCCGATGAATCCTGAGGGTTGCGCTTAGGGGTACAATCAGCTGACGGAAATAACAATTTTAACAACATAACAACAATATTGCTCTAACAAATGTACGTCTTCCTCACTTTCAGTATCAGACGGTGAGAATTTTTTATTTTTTCCCCTTTTTTCTGGTACCATCGCTCTATTTCATTTTCGAGGCTTCTTGGCCACATTAACACTATCTTCCTTTATTTCCACAGTTTCCTCAAAACTTCAGAAGTTAGTAGGACTTCTTCGTAAGAAAACTGTCTCAAACGTGGAACGACTTGAAGGGGCACTGGCAGCTACATCTAATGCAGTAGGATTATTACATACTTCCTGTAACTTTTGACTGAATATCTGAAGTATGATATTCGGAGGATGGTATTGGGGCTGTGGGAACCAACTCGTAAATTTGAAGAGTTCTTCTCTGGAGTAATAGGATTTTTCCCACCTCTTATTCTATGGTATATGATGGAAATAGGACCAGTGTAGGCCTGCTGTGCTTGCCTAAACAGCATTTACAGGATCTACATCAGAAAATCTTTGATTATTTTTCTGTTCACTTTGATAGTTTCACCATTGTATTTCTTAAAGGGAAATACAAACTGTGTTTACAATTTCCCCAAACAATTAGAAGTGTTCACAATACCCATAAAAATCCGTTTACTATTACCCCAACTTTTATTTAAGTGGCGCAATCCATGATATTTAACTTCAAAATATGCTAGTTCAATTATAATCAATACAAATACATATACAGGGTGGCCCATCGAAAACGTACCGCAAGGCATTACAGGCTGGGAAAGAACTTTTTGATAAAATCCGAAAACAGGTCAAAATTGTTTGTCAGGGGGGCACATTTTGACGTAACAAGCATAGTAAAACCATAAACCCCCTAAGTAGGGGTGTCACCCCAACATTTTTTTCAAATGGGAAAGGGGGTCAAGCGATAACTCTTTAGAAGGGGCTTGTCATTCCCTACACAGTGCTGCTTACAATTTCAAAATCGATCCACTCTTTCAGAAAATATGGAGCGTTGAAACTCCAACGATACTGTGTGACGACAAATGCAAAAATTGATTCAATTGTACTTCAAAACTCATTTATTAGTCAAGTAAATGTTCGAATTGCTGTCCGTCAACCTGCATACAGTGGCATAAGTTATTTTCAAACCGTTGTCGTACATTCTGGAGCATTTGGGGTGTCACTTCGCGACATACGTTAATGATTCTTCGTCGCAACTGTTCTAATGTGTCTGGTGGTGTTTTGTAAACAAGGCTTTTGATGTGTCCCCACAAAAAAATCTAAAGGACTTAGGTCGGGTGACCGAGGTGGACATTCTATTGGGCCCCGTCGTCCTATCCATCGTCCTAGAAATGTGTCATGTGAATAATTGCGCACATTTTGGGAATAATCAGGAGGAGCTCCGTCTTGTTGGAAAATCTGTTCCTGTTCATGGTATGCGGGATCGTTCTCAATGATATTTGTTAGAGCTGGGTCGATGGCATTTTGTAGTAAATCCAAGTACATATCGCCTGTTAAATTTCCAGGAAGGAAAAAAGGTCCTACAATGGAATTTCCAAAAATACCAGCCCACAAATTTAACTTCTGGGGGTGTTGCGTGTGTGTCTCGTGGAAAATCCTTGGATTGGTGTCAGCCCAGTACCGGCAATTGTGGCGATTCACTAAACCATGGAGGAAAGAGAAATACTCGTCAGAAAAACACACATTGAATAGAAAATTACCTTTGTGTTACGCTTGCTCACTCATAATTTCGCAAAATTGCAAGCGACGATCAAAGTCGTCTTCATTCAGTTCGTGCACTAAGCGAATTTTGTAAGGATGGAATTTGTATTTTTTCAATACCCGTTGGACACTGGTACGAGACACACCCTTCGCAATAGCCAATTGTCTTGTACTTATCGTACTATCACCTGCAACTTGCCCCAATACTACTATCTTCGTAGGTTCATTTAGTACTGGATTTTCAAGCTCTCTCTTTTGGTTATGAACTGAACCTGTTTCGTGAAATTTTTTCACCAAGTCGCGAACAATTTTTCCAGAGGCATGTTTGTCAGGATGCCGTTGGTTAGACAACTCCGCGACCCGATTTCCACATTCATCGTTTTTGAAAAAAAGCTCAATGATTTCCACTCTGTCTGCAATTGAATACACCATAATAATAAATTTTTAAGTCAACAATTCGTAAACACTCTAACCACGACAGGTATCTAGCAACTACTTGACCTAATTCAAACGTGAAGAAATTCATTTCACTCTCTAAAATGAGCCTAAAAAAATCTGTACATCGGCAAAAACAGCGAATTCATTTGAAGGAACCTATTGCAATAAAGTACAATTGAACCGATTTTTGTATTTTTCGTCCCACATGATGGTTGGTGTTTCAACGCTCCGTATTGTCTGAAAGAGTAGATCGATTTAAAAATCTAAGCAGCACTGTATAGGGCATGACAAGCCCCTTCTACAGAGGTATCGCTTGACCCTCCTTCCCATTTGAAAAAAATGTTGGGGTGTCACCCCTACTTAAGGGGTTGAAGGTTTTACTATGCTTGTTACGTCAAAATGTGCCCCCCTGACAAACAAACTTGACCTGTTTTCGGATTTTATCGAAAAGTTCTTTCCCAGCCTGTAATGCCTTGCGGTACGTTTTCGATGGGCCACCCTGTATAACACAGCTTACCTTGGCTAATTTAATTTTTTTTTGTGAAACAAAGCGATCAGTTCGAATTTGCTCGACAACTTTCCATACAGCAAGAACGAAACTATTTTTTTTTGCGGATGAAGTTTTCAGTGTCTCGAGACTCGTTGCTCGGTGACATTCGAAGGCGCAAAATTCGAATGATATCGAACTTGTTTGCAATTGCCCCTGTTTACGTTTACCCCAACTAACCCTACCTACTTAACAAGATCATACGATAAAAGTTTATAAAAATTCATTATTTTGTTTATTATATTTTTTTATAACTAAAGAAAGAATTTTTTGGCGAATTTTGGCAGTGATTGATACTGGTTACAATATTTTACGACATTTGTTTGTAAATCCAAAGTAACGACAAAGGGATGTGAAGACTGAGCTCGATGGGTCAAGCTCGATGGAACCGCCAACGGTGGAACAATTGGTGATATTTCGGAAAAGCCCTGTCCAATATCTACAAAACAGAGACAGTTCGCCAACCTTTAATCGGTGTCCCAGAGAAGTGAGCGAGATTGTAAGCTCAGCATCACCATCGAGATGAATTGCTCTTTTTTGGAAAGGATCTAAAAGTTTAAGAGTTGTTTTCCATACATGGGAACAGTATTCCAAGGCAAGAAGGATCTGTGCCTCTTAAATCATGATCAACTGACGGGAAGTGATATAACATTTGACGCGAAACAGAAAACCAAGTCGTAAGGCATTGGCAAACACTCGGAAAAGATTATTTTCTTTCCTTGATAGATATATGAATAAATAAAAACTGTATTTGCAAATATATAAAATTTTGTGTCAACGTATTTATTATTGTAGCAATATCTTTTATTTTGCTTTTCGATGTAAATATTTTCTACCAAATACAATATATTTACATTTCAAGCGTTGCAAATATATCAAAACGTGAATGCCCATATATTTATAAATTCGATCTATTTCATGTCGTCAAGAGATAGCGCAGCCGACGCGACTTATTACACCCTTTAATTTTTTGGCTCTAAGGTATTTGACTTTGAATAATCCAATGATTATGCAAAAAAACTAATGAAAAAATATTCTGAGAATATATTCTGGCAGCTACGATATCATTCGTCCACTTTATTCTCGAGAGAGTATTATATCGCGTATGTAGCGCCATCTCTTGACAACATAAAATAGATCGAATATATAAATATGTGGAAATTCACGTTTTTATATGTTTGTAACGCTTGAAAAGTAAATAAATTGTGTTTGTTCAAAAATAAATATATCGGAAACCTAAATAAAAAATATATCGACACAAAATTTTAAATATTTGCAAAAACACTTTATACCCAAACGGCGCCTCATAATAATGCATGCATGCATATTTTGGAAATTCAGAATGGGATATTGGACATGGGATTTATTCATTGCCTAATTAATGCCATAGTTCGATGGTATTGTTGGTGGTGGCTAAATAATTTCACTGTTGCACTATTATAGTATTCAATTTTAAATTATTTCTTCAGGTGGATACTATAAATATCAAGAAAACAATAACACATGGTTCATCTGTCAAACATGCCAAACGAAATACAGACATCGTCAGTCAGCTCATAGACACGTGAAAACTGAATGTAACATACCGAGATTCCAGTGTGACTTTTGTTGGAGCAAGTTTACTGATAAAAACATTCTCAAAATTCACAAAGTCATCTGCAGCAAACGCTGAAGGAAATCCCTACTGATACAAACATTAAAATGTGATAACCGTACAGCTTGGAAAATCTAGCTATGAATGTCGAGAACTATATGAGATGCGCGAATTCAGAATGAGGAAGTATTCGAAAGATGAAGAGGGTAGTATAATTGTACAGTCTTGAATTAAAGTTCACAGTGCACTTCGGCGATGCGACAGATCCAATAGAACTGACCAGTACAGTAACTCATGCTTGTTTCGGACTGTACTGCTACCGCGCATCGATGGGCGTGGCGATTTCACAATCAGAGCTAGATTTGTCAAGCTGTAAGAACTTGTTTATTGTATTGTTCTTTAATTTTATTACCTACATTATGATTGTGTTGATGAATGAATAATTAAAACCAGAAATAAAAACATATTTCATTGCGTTTTATTAAATATGACCTAGTTAATTGTTACAATAAGTTAAACTGAAATGTAATAAGCTGAACTTATTTTGCCGTATCCACAAAAAATTCGGTTTTCATATTTTTATATAATTGGCATTGTAGCAGGCTTATTTACCTCTGTACTACAGAAAAATGCCGTAAACTTTGACTATTTATTAAAAATCTAACAATTTCAGCAGGATATTATGAAAATACCTGCAATCAAAGACGTATATCTGATAGGAAATTTTGCAAAAATATTTTAAAAATGCCTCAAAAATAGACTGTTAGACTTTATTGTTATCCATGTCTTGCAGAAAGGTAGACATTTTGGATTTTAAAAAAAGACTAGCATGGAAAATGCAGATTTGTACAAGTCAAGAAAATGCATGGCAGTGTTTTTTGATTTGGCCAAAGCTTTTAATAATGTTCCTCACTGTGTGTTATTGGATAGGATTGATAGGGTTGGTATAAGAGGCACTGCATTGAAACTGTTACAAGCGTATTCAACAGTCAGAAAACAGAGTCAAAGTCGAAAATACGTTGACTGATCCACTCAAAATAAATTGCTGACTACCACAAGGAACAGTACTGGATCCTATACTGTTCTTGGTATATATTTATGGAATTGCAAATCTGAAAAAGGCCACTTAGTATCATATACAGATGATACGGAAATCGTTTTCAGTGAGGATTCTTGGATTCTTGGGACGGGCTGTTTAGAAAAGTCTCAGGTTGCTCAGCCTCAACTTTAAAAAGAGTAAATTTATCACTTCCAGCTTGACTAGCTTGTATCAAAGTGAGAAGAATAATCTAAATATTCATGATTTTTTATATGAACCGCTAAATTCCGATTGTCCCATAATTGAGAAAGCTGATAAAATCAAATATTTAGGCATTACATTCGACCAATTTCTGAGGTGGGATGAAACTGTCGCTTCAATTGCAAAAATCTTAGACATAAATTTTATATACTACGAGAAATTTTGTACTGTAAAAACTTAGCTGAAAATGGTAATGAATAATGTGATTTTCGAAATAAATTTTGTTGCAGTCGAAATAGCTTTATTTATCTCATCCTCCCTGTAAATGATTATTTACTGGACATATTTTATTCTAGTACATAGGCTGTAGCCAGTGAAAGCCACTAAAAGATTTCTAGGTAAGTTGCCTTTTTCTCATGACAAGATGAAACTTTGAAAAATAAATTTCCAATAGTGATAAGGAAATCTTGAATAATCCGAACTTTTGCATAAACCTTTAAACTCTGGTGTCTCCACACATACTCATACGCTTCCCTGGAGAGTTAGGAATAGGAGAAACTCAAGTATTATGCATTGAAATAATATATTTGTTGAACGACCAACGAATAATTTCTATTAGAATCTTGGCAAACTTTTTTACAACTTTATAGTAGTGAAATAAATTCGTTTCATAACATGCTCTTCCACCGTATAACATTTGCAAGTATTACTAGACCCCTCCAAAAATATTTTATTGAAATTCCCTAAAATATGCTTTTGAGAATCAGAAATTTTGATCACGTATTTATTGAGTAATTTGAATAATACCTGCAAATCGCCAGATAAACTTAGCAGTTTTAAACAACTCCCAGACGTGAATAGAATTTACAAATGCAAAAAAGTCTTATGCATAGCCATAGGTTCGAGAAAGATAGCTTATCGAGGCATGCCGTCAGCTGATGGGGTCCCAAGAAACCGCGCGAGTATTTAGAGTTTTTTTTTTTATTGAGAAATAAATCAAAAATAAAAAAAAAAACAATAATTACGCTTGCCGCATATATTATGAAATTGTAAAATTCAATAGTTGGTTTTTTGTCTTAGAAAAATGAATATTAAACAAAAATTTCATGTAAAATTAATTATTTATATTTAATATATTTGACATTTTATATTCTAAGGTAGGTAGCCTAGTTTCTGACTTTTTGAGAATTTCTGTTGAAAGACTTTAGTTAAAAATAAATTATAATTTCATTGGCAAGTTGAGCATGTTCCAAATAAAATATTATCAATGGTATAATTTTTATTAATCTTTATGTAATTGAACGGAACAGATTTGGACTCTCGTTCATTTTAGGGTTGCCGTTTCTGACCCTCACTATGGTCAAGTTTGACCCGACAATTCAAAGAAACTGTTTTTTACGTTATTTATAATGAAAGTTTTTATGCTCCCTTATAATAAGAGTTCAATTGAAATTTCTAACATCGACATTAGAAAAGAATGAATGAAAATTACAAATAAGTAACCTTATTTGTAAAAGGTTACAATTTTCAGGTCAACATTTGCAACAAGCGTAAAAATTTAGGCCCAGTTATTGACCTCCGTATTTTAACAAGAAATTAATTTTTTTTTTGATTTTATGTTATTTGAATTAATTGTGCATTGAATGTATTGATTTATATTCTCATTTAATTTATTCAATTATTCAAGACAATCATTCCTTATCAATTACTATTAAAACAGATCGAATCAGAAACTAGGCCACGGTCAATTATAATTATATAATTTTCACGATGCACTCTTACAAAATACCCGATAATCAATAACAGCGCGAGGAGCTTGGGCCCCCTTCAGCTGCCGGCATGCCTCGATACGCTATCTTTCTCGTACTTACGACTACGCATAGGACGTTTTTGTAGAATTCATTTGTGAACTTTATTCACGTCTGGGAGTTGTTTAAAACCGCTGAAATTATCTGGTGATTTGCAGGTATTATCCAAATCCCTCAATAAATACGTGAATAATATTTCAGATTGCCAAAAGTATATTTTTTGGGAATTTAAATAAAATGTTTTGGAGGGCTTGCGAAATATATATTTTTTGGATTTTTTTTTTTTTTTTGTGAAATAACCGCAAACGCACTCCCAGACTCGCGAGTCTGGATTCGGACGGCCAATTGAAAATTTTTTTCTCTCTTGAAATTTCAATTTGCCGAAAGTACCTTCCCAAAATTCGTCGCCAGCCGTCCCACTATTAACTTCAAGACAACAGTAACGTGCCAAATTGATTCCTTTGCCAATCTACACTAGTATAGAATTCCTTGATTTACTATTTTGGTACTACCGTGCCGGATATATCTGTGCAAATTGAATCTGAAACAAAAAAAAATGCATGCTAGTAGTTAGTTTTATGCCTTCCTGCTGAGCATGTTATGAACTGAAAATAGTTAAGTAGCCTTGAAAATTGCATGGTTATCAGTATACCTGTGGTAACCAATAATTACTTATTTCAGAAAGAATGCGTTATCCTTGCGCCAACTGTGAAAAATCTTATACCACAAAAAATAATTTGAGGAGACACCAAAGAGTAGAATGTGGAAAAGAAAAAACTCTAGTCTGCTATTTCTGTGAAAAAAAGTACTATTACAAACAGGAACTGGAAACGCATCTCAAGCTGAAGCATAATATGGTACTCAAAAGCAGTGGGCTAGTAGAATAGTCTTCTTTGAAAGAAATATCGTTCTGTAACTGATCTCTTGGATATAAAAAGAGTGATTTAGCATATTATCAAAGTCTGTAGTAACTATATAACAAATTGGTTGTTATAAAATATATGCTTTCGTACTCTAATTGTTCTGAATTGCGTTTGTATAGCTGATTTGTACCAAAGCAACTGAGTTCGCCAAATGATTTATCTGATTTTATTCCAGCTGTTTGCAACGAAGCAATGATAGTAGTGGTTTCTCAACATCTCAACTCTCTAGTTAAACCAGTCCAAAGTAGTACTGGAGAATTTTCTGAAAAATGCAGTATGCATCGAATGGGATTTTTTGTTCAGACAGGTTTAAGTTGAATTCAACGCGCCAGATAGTTTTTATGTGGAGTATATTTTTTGAATCATTTTGAATAATCCTAAACATCGGACATACTATAATTTGATATTTGAATCACTTCTGACAGGCAATTTATTCTTTATTATTAATAATTATACCCATATACCAATTTTAAGCAACATTGTGAATTCCTCAATTTTACCCAAATTTCCCAACTTGAAATCGTCCAAGTGAAGAATATAATAATCATTACTTACTATGAAGTTTTAAATCCTGCCTCTTTGTTTTCGATAAATTAATCGCCTATAACAATTTTTTTCATTCACATCAAACATTCCTGAACATTTAAGTGATTATGGTTAGGTATATTTGATGTAAATAGTTCGGTGGAAAATGTATTCGAACAATCCCATAAACTTTTTAAACATATGGGGCCAGGTAGCCGAGTGGTTAAATCGACAGTGTTTTAGTCACTGGCTGCCGGTCGGCGGTGGTTCAAACCATGGCGACTGCAGAATTTTTTCTGATGGCCCGAGAAAGTGCTAGGAATCGCACGTAAAAAGGTAATACCTCGTTAATCCTTGGCTCGCACAAGTTTCGACTTTTGAGGGCTGCCGTTCGTAAGGGGACGACAGCTGGTTAACGGAAAAAAAACAATATTACTGAAACAGATCAGTTGAATGTTTGTCTCAGTGCCACTGATAATAATAATAGCCGTTCTCTACCTACAGAAGCTATTCCCTTGGGTACACTCTTTGAGATTTTATGAGTTAGTATTGTTATTATTATTATTATGTTACTTCAAGAATTCGAACAAAGTTCGAAAAATTTTCCCGAGAGTGTCAATTAAATCATATCAATAAAATCGGCATTGTCGAAGTACCCTGACAAAAAACACCCCTTTGCTGGCTATACCACGACATCTGACAGATATTTTTGCAACGATGCTACAAGAGGACGCGAATGCTTATTGCTTTTAAACACTAGAATATTCTTCATTTGGCTGAGGATGGCTACCTGCAGACATGTTTCGAGGTTCTTGCCTCTCGTCATTACTAGGGTGGGTCGGACCACATTAGAGTAATTCTGCTTCGCTCATCCAGCAAACATCCACTCGTTACAAAAATGAAGCAATTCGTAACCGGTTACATAAATAGCTGTTATCTGCTTCTACTGTAGTAAATACACCATTTTCAGATTGTTTTGAAGGGGTAAGTTTTTTGAACATGGAAAGTATTAATTGCTCTTGACGACAAGAAGTCACTGAGTTACTTACCTCCCTTGGTAATCAATAGTTCAGAACCAGCAATAGACGAGGAAAGTGTGTCGTCACAAATGTCATTCTTGTCAAAAACTGATTCCAAACAAAGAATTTTAGGTGACTTTCTCTGTTGATAATTTGCTGCTTTGCTTATTAGTTTGTATTAGGTTGTTTAGATTTTGTTTTCTCAAGCAAAAGAAGTTGAAAAATCTTCATATAAACAATCAGACAAGCTGATTTAAATTTGATGGATGTTTGTTTGGAATCAGTTTTTGACAAGAATGACATTTGTGACGTCATCACTTTCCTCGTCTATTCATCAATATAACAAACGTGACATGTGTCAAGAAATTAGTTAGTGTCGCTGTCAGAATAAATTGATCAAGAAATGTTGAAACTGATCATTTCTTAATGAACCATAGCTGGAAGTGCAGATAAAACGTTATACACCACGTAGCAGGTACGTATTTTGACCAGTCTCGAACTATTTTTGCTAGCCCTCGCTACACCCTGGGACAATATCGTCCTAAACTGTTCATCCATTATATAAACACACTTATATGAGAAGTAATCAATATTTGAAGTACTGGTACAAACTTTGAAGTGTAAATCTTTGATTACTATCAAGATAAAAGGTTTATAGGAACACGGGGCCAAGTAGCCGAGTGGTTAAAGCGACATTGTTTCAATCACTTTTGCTGCCAGTCGGCGATGGTTCAAACCATGGTAGCTGCAGAAAATTTTCTGATGGCCAGAGAAAGTGTTAGGAATCCCATGTAAAAAGGTAAGACCTCGTTAATCCTTGGCTCGACTTCTGAGGGTTGCCGTTCGTAAAGGGACGACAGCTGGTTAACGGAAAAAATAACTTTAACAATTTTTTTCAACAACAATTTGTCCACAAATATTACGTTTCGGAGATACAGTCTGTTGAATTTGAAATTTTATTTTTAAATTTTTTGAGTAGCTTTTGCACAAAATTCGGTGAACTGGGTTGTTTTGAGGTGGTTAATCAAAATTTGGTGTTAATTTTTATTTTGCGATCAGAGGGCACTTTGTACGCTATCATTACTTAATTTGAATTGCGCCAAATTTTTTGAAAATAAACTTCTGTGGTTTCTTATATTTCAATCTCATTTCTACACTTTTTCTAAGCAAAAACAACGCTAGGGGCAAGCATTTTTGCATCGATGCAGATGTAAAAAAAATAGTGAAGTGACCAGCGACAATTGGAGAAAATGCCTTCACCATGTTATTACCGTAGAACATGCTACCTGGAAAATTGACAATATTATTGAAGACTTGATTGAACCAATTGTTATTGACCTTAATGAAGATGAATAATCTTTTTCCGACTCTGATATAATATAGTTATTGTATATACTGTAATTATATACTTATTGAATTTTTATTAAATAAAAATTGAAAATTATTTCAGTTGGTTGTGACTTAATACAAATTATTTTTTGTAATAAATTAGGTCGGCTACATCATTCTTCTTCAATCCCATTATTTCTTGGATATTTTCATACAATTAATGACTGCTGTATTTCACGTTTTTCAACTTCCAAAATAATATAATCGGTAAAAATACACATCTCACTATTTTATTTTCAAATTTAATACCATCCAATTTTTAAGAAATTAAGTAAAAAAATGAAGAGTAATGGTGGATTTATGCAGCAGTCATAAGTCATAAGGAAGAATATTCGTCATTGATTGGTTGGTCCGTATATTCCAACCAATCACTGACGAATATTCTTTCTTATGACTTAAAACTTATGACTTATGACTGCTGCATAAATCCACCATAAATCTAAATATTTCATTAACATATTTGAATCCCTCAACAATGGTCTTACAATGGCCTAATCCGACAAATAGATGTTGTGTTGGGTGGCACTACCTAGCGAATAGAAAAAAAGTTTTTATAAACGTTCTGCATCAAAATTTGCGCGAGTCTCCCTGTATGGATGTACCAGTTTATTATTCGACTCCCTTTCAACAAATACTTCCACGTAAATGACACATTTTCATACGTATCAAAATAATGCAATGAAATGAGGTACCTCCGCCTATGGATCAGACAACATTGTAGTTAAGGGTTTGGAACGAATTTTTATATTTTGCAATTGATAATGAATATACTTTTTACCTCTTATATATGTAGAGTGAATATTTATTGTTTTGTTCCAGAACATTTTGCCTCCAAATACAACCCAACGTTGGGAAACTTTTTATTCATTCTTGTTTATATGTAATAAAACATCAGTTGGATTTTAACTCACTCTGTGACCCTGTGTATGAAAAACTTCTTGAATATGGATCGAAATGGATGAAAATACATTTGTTGTCGCAAACCAAAACACACATCCAATCAATAAGAAATAATAATCCAATGAATTTTAGGTTATCAGTTAGGAAATTACCCATGTCCTAAATGCTCACGAGTCTATATGCACAGCACATCAAGAAGAAGACACATCAAGTACGAATGTGGCAAAGTTCCTACATTCAACTGCGTCGTACCAGATTGTGATTATGTTGCGAAAAGAAGAACCCACTTGCAGGTGCACATGTTGAGGAGGCATAATTTGTTGATGAATAAATTGTGAAATAGTAACGAAATAGAGCTTGCAACGTTTTCGAGAGAGAACATAGGCCAGATTTTTCTCTCACTCTCCCTGACGTTATACGGACTATCTGGCTGGCGGTAGAGGTTGCGTTCATCAGTGCGCATCGTACCTATACAGGTAAAATATTGATATTTCAAATAAATTTAAGGGGGTTTCTTTCTTTTTATTAGTTCAATTGAACTTTTTTACACATTATTCAATTATTGCCTGATAATTTTATCTTTGTTTAAACTGTGCCATACGCCAATTTTGAAGAAAAAAAATTATTTCAAAATATTTTAGAATGAATGAAATTTGTATGTTTTTTATGTATCTGCAAACCCAAAATTTACTTGCCAAACAATAATTTGGTTGGTAAACCTCCAGCCAGACCGATTTAAAAGTAAAAAATGATTGGGCATGTTAGAAGAGTAAAGACAGCTGTTTGCAGCGTTGGCCGACGATGCGTTGATGCGCATGCTCTATCATGTTCTATGGGGTCTGCGAAATCATGTTTAAAACTGAAGTTGGTGCGAATGCGTCAATTACTGCCAAGTACAATGTGGTACATTTGGTTCTCAAAATAATACCACGTCACTTTTCACTTTTGAATCAGTCTGGCGGTGGTTTTACAACCTAATTATTGAAGAAAACAGAGTTCTTTGAGAGATCGTTTAGTAACGAACAGTCGTTACCGACCGATGATGAACCCTTTACTCCCAAATACACCTACTACGTAGGCTTATTATGGCAAGTACCTGTCAAAAAACAACTACTCCCCTGGCTAAGACCACGTCGGTTATTGAATTAAATCTAACATATACTTGTGCAACGTTCCTCAAAGCATCAGAGGACACAGTTGCAACCAACTAGCAGAATCATGTTTTTGTTTGGACAGGGTGACCACCTGCAGACTAGTTTCGAGATTGTTGCCTCTCATCAGTGCAATGGTAGGTCAACACAGACAGCACTGAAGCCATCTGTTCCCCGTCCAAATCATTACACACTCCGCTGGTTTGGTCAAGTCTGGTTCACGCGGTGAAGCGGTTTCTAAACCGCTCCACCTAGCGCAAGCAGAGGGAGAACACTCCGAATCTCTGGGTTGAGAGATTTAATCAAAGAAAACAGAGTTCTTTGGTAGATCGTTTAGTAACGAACAGTCGTTACCGACCGCTGATGAACCCTTTACTCCCATATACACCTACTACGTAGGCTTATTATGGCAAGTACCTGTCAGAAAACAACTACTCCCCTGGCTAAGACCACGACGGGTATTGAATTAAATCTAACAGATACTTCTGCAACGTTCCTCAAAGCATCAGAGGACGCAGTTGTAACCAACTAGCAGAATTATGTTTTGATTTGGACAGGGTAAAAACCTGCAGACTAGTTTCGATATTGATGCCTCTCATCAGTGCAATTGTAGGTCAACACAGACAGCACTGAAGTCATCTGTTCCCCGTCCAAATCGTTACACACTCCGCTGGTTTGGTCAACTCTGGTTCATGCGGTGAAGCGGTTTCTAGGCCGCTCCACCTAGCGAGCAGAGGGAGAACACTCCGAATATCCTGGTTGAGATTTAATCGAAGAAAACATAGTTCTTTGGGAGATCGTTTACCGTCCGATGATGAACCCTTTACTCCCATATACACCTATACACCTACTACGTAGGTTTATTATGGCAAGTACCTGTCAGAAAACAACTACTCTCCTGGCTAGGACCTCGACGGGTATTGAATTAAATCTAACAGATACTTGTACAACGTTCCTCGAAGCATCAGAGGACACAGCTGCAAGTGCCCTCTATGACCAACTAGCAGAATTGTCTTTTGATTTGGACAGGGTGACCATCTGCAGACTAGTTTCGAAGTTGTTTCCTCTCATCAGTGCAAGGGTAGATCAACACAAACAGCACTGAAACCATTTGTTTCCCATCCAAATCATTACACATTCCGCTTGTTTGGTCAACTCTGGTTCACGCGGTGGAGCGGTTTCTAGTCCGCTCCACCTAGCGAGCAGAGAAAGAACACTCCGAATCTCCGGGTTAAGAGATTGAATCGAAGAAAACGTAGTTTTTTGGGGGATCGTTTAGTAACGAACTATCGTTACCGACCGATGATGATCCCTTTACTCCCATATACACCTACTATGTAGGCTTATTATGGCAAGTACCTGTTAGAGAACAACTACTCCCTTGGCTAAGACCACGACGGGTATTGAATTGAATCTTACACATACTTGTGCAACGTTCCTCAATGCAGCAGAGGTCGCAGTTGCAAGTGCCCTCTATGACGAACTAGCAGAATTATGTTTTGATTTGGGCAGGGTGACCGCCTGCAGACTAGTTTCGAGGTTATTGCCTCTCATCAGTGCAAGGGTAGGTCAACACAGACAACACTGAAGCCATCTGTTCCTAACCTTATTATTGTTGGCAAATTTATTTTGGGTTTGTAGATGAAAAATGATCATATAAATATTTCAGTCATTACAATTTATTTTGAAAAAAAATATTTATCCAAAATTAGCATCTGGCACAGTTTCAACAACGATAAGAATACCTGGCAATAATTGATTCATGTGTCAAAAAGTTCATTTGAAATAATAATAAAAAAAACCTCTTAAATTATATTACAAAAATCAATATTTTACCTGTATAGGTACGATACGCACTGATGAACGCAACTTCTACCGCCAGCCAGATAACCCGTACCTATGACGTCCGGGAGAGAGAGAGACAGTATGTCTAAAAACTGGCCTACCTGAAATTCTTGTTTTCTCGACGTTGCTAGCTCTCGTACTATTACTGATAGGGACATCTCAGCAATATTCCATATTTTGAAAAAGTGGAGGGCATAAAAATGGTTTGCAAAGGGCCTATCTCATTTTCTATGAGTATTGCTCATAGTTTTTTTTACTTTACACGACAAGTAATTTGTTTTCTTGATTTTGTTATAATATCAGGTGTGTTGGTCACGGGTTACTCGACGCCTTTGAATCTTATTTCATTCAAAAATTATGATAGATCTTACGTAATCTTTTGAGTTTCATAACGGAAGTTTGTTCAAAACCTGATAGGGTGTGGTATCAAATAAATCGCAATAAAAGGATCTTTAATTGATTCCCTTTGGAGTTTGACGACATGGAAAAGAATGGGGCTCTCAGTTGAGTTTTGAAAATGTTTGGTAAATATGTACAGCGTAAAACTTGTGACAAAACCTAAATGGATCAAGTTTGTACACAATTGAAACTTATTCAGGTTTTTCACCTGTTTACGCCGAGGATCGAGAAGCATATTATTATTTTGATAAACTGCTGTGAATAGAGAAAAATTATACTTCTATTAATTCATATGCAATCTGAACACTAACTTCATTGACTGTCTAGATCAACAAAAACTCCTATTAACAAAAGTGTGAAAAATATTGAAAAGCGAAAACACAAGTTATTAACCAGATCATATAAAGTGTTTCTCTGAAAAATGTATACGAGTAAATTTTAATTCAAATTGAAAGATATACAAAGTAAGTTTTCATGCTCAGATAGCAGTGCACTCATATCGGTACGGTAGGTCGTGGGCATCGTTATCTGCCAGTATGATAGATAGATCTATTGAGAAATGTTAGACAGTCGAAATGAAGTCAAGAAATGAGATAAATATATGGGCGCAAGGTACTTTTTTACAAAAATACTAATACCACGGATTTGTCAAGGGATGATCTTTGTGCTTCTCAACAGTAAAACAAGAAATTCTGAAATACTTTATTCACTAAAAAACACAATTGAGAGGGTTATGAATTTGTCAATTTAGAAAACACCAAAATTCCCAAAACTACAATTAAAGCTGCATTGAATTTGTCAATTTAGAAAATACTTGGATTCACAAAGTTACAATTAAATCTCTTCTGAATCTGTCAATTTAGAAAACACCTGTAATCACAAAAATACAATTAAATCTGTTGTGAATTTGTCAATTCAGAAAACACCTGTATTCACAAAAATACAGATAAATCTGTTTTGAATTTGTCAATTTAGAAAACACCTGTATTTACAAAAAATCATTGTTTTGAGTTTTTCAATTTGCTTACAAATGACTGGTTGGTTTACATTTATTTTATGATCGGTATTATCGATGCTGTGGAAAGACGTAGGAACTCTACAGGGTGTCTCGTGATAGAGGCTGCTCTACTAGCTTAATGAAGTATGTAGCCAATCAGATATATTGAATAGTCTTTCCTAAAGCTCAGCTTTCTGAACGCTGAGGTTACGCTATGGAAAATAAACATGAACCAGTATTTTGTCAAAGATTTGAGTCATTTGACTTTGAGATTTTATTCACAACATGACAAGTGCGCTGAACATGACTAAGGACAATTCAAGTGTCAGTTTTACTCAAAAGTTTGTTTCAGACATTGGAAAAGTTTATCTTTTTACAATGATTATGTAATATAGATAATATAGTTCGACATTGTATCAAAGATGCAATTAGATTAAAGAACATGAATTTACAATGAGGTGCTGAGTTCAGATAGGTAGCAGGAATGGATTTGTTCAGAAGCCATGTTTCTTGTTGAGATGGTATGTGATCATAGAAGGATTGAAAGATGTAAGAGTTTGTCTCATGTATCCAGCGATTTTTCAAATAATATTCACTTTACTGAATATCAACTATTAAGGATCAAATTACATAGCAAAAGAAGAGCATGTATCCACTCAACACATGAGTTGATACATAAGAGAACTAATAATAATATCCGTTAATATTATCAACAACAAATTATTGGGGCAGCATTCCTACACGTGTATTTGAATTCATTACTGGAATTGTTACAAGAATTGATACTGCGACAGAAGTTCTGAAAAGAAATGCATAATGATATACAGGGTGGGCCACCGAAAACGAAACACATCGAATATTTTCAAAACGCATGTGTTGTGAATAAAATGAGAAAACACGTCGATTTCTAATCCTATCATAACCTCAACTGTCATACCTATCCCCCCTCCCCTTGGTCCCCATCACCCAAACAATTTGAATAGGGAAATTAGTAAGTGTGACACATCATTTGAAAGGTTATTTCATAAGGAATTCAGCTATGTCAATTCTCGCCACCTAACTTTTTATTTTGGCGCCCTCTTGCGGCAAAAACAACTATTCCGTTTTCCAAATTATGATACTGCATTTATTTGCAAGCTATTTTGATATCAATTCGGTGACAATGCATTATGGAATATTTCTAAGAGAAAAAACAAAATGGCGGCTCCAAAATGGCGGACATGATTTGCAATTATGGTCCGATTCGATTCAAAATTGATATGTGGTGGTTAGCAAAGTCGGAAATCATGAGTTGTTCGTCAATGCAAAAAAACAAAATGATGGTCCAAGATGGCGGACAAAATTAGTATTTGGGAATTTTCAGGGTAAAAAATTATGTTTTGTCAAATCAAAAAACCAAGTTGGTGGACGAAATTTGTTATTGTGATACGATTCGATTCAAAATTGGCATATGGGGGTTTTACAAGTTCTCAGTATGACTAAAATGAATTAATCAAATCAATAAAAAAAAGCTTTTTTAAAAATCCGATAAAAAGAAAATAACATTTTTTTTAGATGTGTATTGAATCACATCTATGGTATGGAATAACATTTTGGGGAGTTTGCTGCGGTTATCGATTTCAGTATGTTTTAATTTTACAAAAGCGCGCTCTACGATATTTGTGCAAAGCAAAGTATTGGCATTCATGTCGACCCCTGTTATTAAAACACAAAATATTACAGTTGTTGCAATTTCCATACTTGAAACTGTGTGTTTGATATACAAGCATAAAACAAAATAGAAATTGCTAATCCCTAAAAGTACTCTGATCAAAAATTCAATAATTGGAATGGATGTAAGATGTTTAATCACCTTCCATCAAACATTATCAAATCATTTTTTCGGTTTAGAAAATACATAAAGTGTTTGGTGTCTGAAAGAGTGTAGTTTGCAAGAGTTCTATAACGATGGGTTCTGAAACGGATAACTCAAGCATGAGTCGAACATAGTTGAATTCAAATATCTTTTACTGTTTCCATCTGAACACTATTTGAGTTATGTGCTCATTCTCGCCTCAGTGACTCCTCGGGTGGTACTATAGGGTTTTATTTTTCCTGCAGTTGGAATAGCAAATGCGCCACCTTTTTTTGTTAAGTCGCCTCGGAGCGCATTTGGTGGTGGTACCCTCTTTCGTCTGTACTTATGTTCACATCGGGGAAATTATCACTTATAATATCCCAAGGCTATTGATAATTTCGAAATAATTTGTCGCATACTACAGAAAGCAAGTTGTTTGGTAACAGCCTAAAAGCAAGTCGCTTGAGGCAAGTTAAGACAAATTATGAGAATTCATCAATAGAATTATGGAAACCACTATAACACATTATTTATTAAAAACACAATTATGGAAAGAACAGTTACTGAAATTAAAATTAGATGAAGATGTAGACTCATTGCTTCTGATAATTGATGAAGAGGAAGTAGATGAAATGTTCCCACGCATATTATTTATGACTTTTTCATAGTGCTCCTTGTCGATATTCAAATAGGGTGTTACGTAACTTTCAATCTCTTATTCAAATAAGCGTTGACACGCTAGAGGGTATGCACCGACTAAAAAAAGAGAACTCAGTGGAGTCGGGAGGGGTTCATAGATTATTCTGTACGTAACAGATTCGAAGGCTTGCAGCGAGTACAAAATAGGTATTTTTGCTAGGTAAAATTTTGATTCTGTTACGCATAGAATAACCTATGTCACACATCTGATATAAATATTATTTCCTTCTCAGTGCATTTGTTTGAATGGTTGTTTTATCAATTTAATTAATTAATTTTAGTCACACTGAAAACTTGTAAAACTCCCATATGCCAATTTTGAAAAGAATCGAACTACAATTACAAATTTCGTCCACCACCTTGGTTTTTTGCATTGACAAAAATATCACAATTTTCTACCCTGAAAATCCCCACATACTAATTTTGATTCGAATCGGACCAGAATTACAAATTTTGTCCGCCATCTTGGAGCCACCATTTTGTTTTTTTGCAATGACAAATCATAATTTCCGTCCTTGAAAACCATCACATATCAATTTTGAATCAAATCGGACCATAATTGCAAATCATGTCCGCCATTTTGGAGCCGCCATTTTGTTTTTTCTCTTAGAAAAATTCCATAATGCATTGTCACCGAATTTATGTCAAAATAGCTTGCAAATGAAGTATCATAATTTGGAATATGGAACAGTTGTTTTTCCCGCAAGAGGTCGCCAAAATAAAAAGTTAGGTGACAAAAATTGGCATAGCTGAATTCCTTATGAAAATGTCTTTTCAATGATGTGGCACACTAACTACTTTCCCTATTCAAATCGTTTGAGTGATAGTGCCCAAGGGGTGGGGGGAGAGGTATAACAGTTGAGGTTATGATAGGAAGATGTCCCCCTTGTATTAAAAATCGACGTGTTTTTGCATTTTATTATTATTATGCATTTTGAAGATACTCGATCTGTTTCGTTTTCGGTGCCCCGCCCTGTATAATCACTACTACTAAATTGATTAAACAAAGAAAAATTTGATGTTTTGAGGTTATGATACCAAAAGTTCGATATTAGATATGATTAACGATAGAAAATTTTAGCTAAATGCAAACATTTAAATTCACATATGATATCATCTGAACTCTTCGGTAATAGATAATAATGAGTTTTATTGAATTGAAATTAATGGGGTATAATGATAAAACAGATCTAAGGATTACGTCGTTACAAGTTCATCACTGTTTTTTGGGCTCACGACACTGGTTTGTTCCCTCAGCGGAAGAATATAGGTATTCAATGTGTGCTATTAGGATGCCCTATCGTTTAGGGGATTGGGGGGATTATTAATTACGTTATTGTATTGTTATCGGCTTATAAATTAATACGTCTGCATAATTTAGGATCAATCGCATGCTAGTAGTAGAAAAATTATTTTGAGTTTTGAACCGGAAGACAGACGGACCTACAGACAGACATACAGACAAACAAAGCAAGTAGAATACAAGACAATGTAGTATTGTTATCATTACCACTATCTTATTCATTGTTGATGATAATATTCTTTTGTGGATATTCAAATGATAGTTGTTCCATCCCCCATGTTAAAATAAATTTAATTTTTGAATTTTTTCAGGTTTCATCATATTTCCTTGTGGCACTTGTGGAAGGGTGTATAAAGCAAAACGTTCGCTGTGGAGGCATATAAAATTTGAGTGTTTAAAACCGCCAAAATTCAAATGCCCAGTCTGTCCATACCGAGCTAAACAGAAATCCACCGTTGTATCCCATATCTTCAATCGACATTCCAATTGCGCTTCCATGAATTCTTCTCCGTAAATGATATCGAAACATTGTTGAAGTCTAGTCATTGCAATAAATAATGATATATTAAACAAATATATTCAGAGTAAAGTGTTCAAAGATTTTATTTTATTTTAATTTTATCGCCCAAAAGAATCAGAAATAGGTGAAGTCATCGAACTTCATAAAAAATAAACTATTTGACACTCATGATTTTTTTATTGTTCTAAAATCAAGGAAGTCCAGGAAGAGATCCATAGATCATGGATCAAACGAAGTGAGGTGATTGACACAGTTTTGTCCAATGGAAATAACCAAATGTCGTAGTTCTACTACTGTATTTCCGAAACTTATGTTATATTCGGACCCCCAAGTTTTCGAATGGATACAGATCTGTTACATGGGGGGGGGGGGGGGGTGAAATAGCTGGAAAGACACGGAGAAAAGAAATACCTATTGGACAAAAAAGAAATACTCGAAATGATTTCGTATTTCAAGATATACAGTAATTCAAAAGTCGACCTTGCATAATATACGAAGAATTTACGAATTGTAATCTATCACACGCCCAATGAGTTCAAGCTCTTGTACTTGGTGATTATGAAAAATGGTACTGTTTCGGCCGATTGTACATACAAATGTACAGTTGTGTGCATAAATAAGTCGTACAACAGTTATAGAATATTGTGAGTTAGGGTCGTCAATCTTAAGTTTTGAACTTCTTATTGACTTTGACAAGTAGCGTCAAAATTCAAACTATTTTTGTCAGTACGTGCTTTTAACATTATTCTAGTGCAACTAGTGCAATGCCTCAATTAGTGTCATACCATGTACCATTTTTTTATGCGCACAACTGTACGTCAAGTTTATATTCCAATCCTATTCCTATCCTATATACCCATCCGTAAATTCATACAATTTTTCATTCAGGATTTTTTCCCAACATATTGGTAACACAAAACATTCATTATTTCTTGTAATATTATCGATAAAATATGAGAATATGCTAATAATATGGGAATTTGTGTTTGTGGATATCAAACACAAAAATGTGGTGAGGAGTTATTTTTTACTCTATTCTAAACAGGGCAAACTGACCTTACGAAGACATTTGAGTGCTTGAAAATACAATGTCCCTGAAACTAAAACTAATTATATAAAATTAAATCGACTTATTTCGAAAAATTGTCTATTCAAATAGGGAATCACACTATGACAAAAAAATCTTTTATTTTAAAAAAATGATCTTATCTGTGTATATGATGCATGTTAAATCATTTCACGAACCTATTTATTCATTTCATATCTACTACTTCAAAACCGTTCCGAATTGAGGGAGATTCAAACGCTATATTTTCGCGGGCTGACTTGTATTATTTCAAACAAAGAATGCTTTCTGTACAAGGAAGAATTGTTCCCCGTTTGATCACAGATAGGCAAATAGGCAATATATGGAGATCATGACGTCAGGAAACATTGACGTCACGTGTATTCGTCCAATGAAGTATCGGTAATTTTCCGCGCGAATTTAGCTGGTATTTGTACGACGGCGTACTGATGCCACTACAAAAATATATCTTTCAATTGATACATTTATTCTGACAATTGACACATTTGATCTCTCAACTGACACATTTAATCTGTCAATTGATACATTTAATCTGTCAATTGACACATTTATTCTGTCAATTGACACATTTATTATCTATCAATTGACACATTTGATCTGTCAATTGACACATTCAATATAAGGTGATTGAAGCATATCCACAATGAAAATTGTTGAAATTGTTATTTCCGTCAACCTGTTGCACCCCTACGCCGACCCACCATAAGTCTTGGAGAGACTTGCGCAAGCTGGAAAAGACGCAACCCTCACCTTTTAACGTGTGATGCCGTGCATGAGACCGATGCCGGTTATCGAACCCAAGACCCATTACTTGAGAGGCGAATGCTCTATCAGCACCTCCACCACGGTGTGGGTAGTTTGACCAGTAAATAGCCATGAACCAACTCATCCATAGGTACTTTTGGGTTGAGAAATAACAAAATTTTATCAATTTTGGAATTACGTGATGGTGTTTTGATTCGTGAAAGAACACTGAAACCATGTTTGAAAGTGTTAAATTTGTTCTGATGGAGAAATTATTGAGATACTGAAACGCTTCTACCGGTTGTAAATAATGGAATCTGTAAATCAGGGCAGTTTCATGCATGAATTCGAAATGCTTGCAAGCTGATTTAGTTGTCACATAAGAAAAAGCACGTTTGGTCTTGTGCAACAGCATATGAACATGAATAAGAGATTGAAAAAATATGTCACTTGACAAAATAATTGTGTCATTTAACAGATTAAATGTGTCAATTGACAGATTATAAATGTGTCGATTGACAGACTAAATGTGTCAATTGACTGTTCAAGAACTGTCTTCGAATAACTGTCTTTCGAAGATTTGTCATTCGAAGAACCGGAAAAAATGGATGGATAGACATTGAAGAAGATCACAAAGTTTATGAACATGCTGATGTACGACGGGTCTGAAGGGGTTAATATTGATTAGGTATTAATATAGCACCAAAATTTGTTAACAAAGTGATTGAAAAATGCTTGTGCACTCTCACATTGCAAGAGTGGTAAATGAATAATCAAATTTATTACAGTAAATTTTACTATAAAATAATGTATCAATAATTGTATTTCGTGCTGAAGTTCATTGGTATATTTACATGATTAGGTGCATGATCTATTTTATGTGATAAATAAATGTATGGTTATAACGTTGTATATGGTTATTCTTATTTGCATGCATTTTTCAGGGCAAAGTTTCGGAGTCCAATGCATCAATTGTTCAAAATTCTATAAAAATAAAAATTCGTTGTCATCTCACCAGTCAAGAGATTGTGGACGAATGAAATCGTACGTATGTCACCTGTGTGCAATGGAATTCAGAAGGAGAGAACATCTTCGTGCTCATCTTTTCAGAAAACATCGATATTACGAAAGAAAGAAAAATGATTGACATCTGTTAGTTTTTTGGAGGTTTGTGATATTATATACTCGATGAGGAATGTGAATATTTCGTTTTATTGCAACCTGTCTCCGAAACACATATTCACTAAAGAGACATATTTGGAGACATAAATTTTGTATTTTGTGCAGAAATATATTTATTAAAATTATTGCAGAGTGCTTTCGACTATAATAGTCATCACTAGTGATAGTCGTCAGGTATACAAGAGCCAAAAAACCATAAAACATCATGTTTGGACAATGGAAACTATATAAAATTTGGGACAATATTAACAATTACAGTTTACAAACCTGGACCAGAATAATCCTGAATGTAACATTTTTACAAAAACATGTCAATTCGAATAAAGTCCTATTTCATAAAACATCATTCACCAAACTGAACTGAAATAGCAATAACGTGGTCAGCTGGTCCTATCATGGAAATTTTTATTTATTTATTTATTCATAGTTGATGGAATCACATAAATATTTCCATAAGTCAAGAGTCTAAATAAAGATAAAATTAAAATTGTACAGCTATAAATACATAATATAGACATACATACATACGACCACAAAATGTACACATTCACACATATACAGATAAGCACATAAGAACTGGTACTAACATTATATATAAATAAAATATCATGGGGAATAAAAATGAATAATAAATTGTTGATGCTATTAATTAAATATCTCGTAAAATTCATCAACACTGAAAAGTGCATTTTCAATCAGGATGTTTCGAATCTCGTTTTTAAAAGTTATAATTGGAAGATCTTTCAAGTTTTCAAGTAGTTTATTGAATAATTTCAATCCTATGTATTCTGGTCTTTTTTGGCACTTTCCAAGCCTATAGTATGAAAGCACTACACCTTTGTTTGTCTAATATACAGGAGATTTTCATAAATATATTGGGATGGTAATGTCATAATTCCAAGAAGTTTAAAAGCTAGTCTACAGTTATCTCTATACCCCAGTCCGCTTATAATCCTTAAAGCGCTCCTTTGTAATCCGAAGACCCTCGCAGACTGTGATGCTCCACCCCATGAGATCAGTCCATAGGACAGAACAGTGTGGAATAAAGCGGGGTAAGCCGTTTTCAGTGTGCTTGAAGATACACTGCTAGATAGACTCCGGAGTACAAAGACGCTACTAGGAAGTCGACCGCAAATATAATCTACATGAGAGTCCCATTGCAGTTTGAGATCAAGGTATACCCCTAGAAACTTAACTTTTTCGCATTGTGGTATATTATCCCCCATGCCTCTCAGAGAAAAGATAATGTTGTTTGTTTTATCATTATTAATTATTAATTTGTTTGAGGTAAACCAAGTTTCAGCCCTTGACAGTGCCTTCTGTGTATCCTGAATAACACTATCAAGAGATGAAGCAGTTAGGGACATGGTAGTGTCAACCGCAAAGAGAGTATGCCCCACTCGGGTGTCACACAGAGGCAGATCATTAATGTAGATCAGAAAGAGTACCGTCCCTAGGACAGACCCCTGTGGTACACCAGCACTCCATCCACCCTCACTGATTGGTACCTGTTAGATAGATATGATTCTAGTTGTCGGATACTACTGTCATGAAAGTTATAAGCTTGGAGCTTTTTCATCAAGAGATTGTGAGAGACACAGTCAAATGCCTTGCTTAAGTCACAGAAAATAACTTAGTTATCCTCCAAGTCTTCATAGCTATCCATAGTGCGTGAAGTTAAGTCGATGATTCCTAGGGACGTGCTTTTTTCTTTTCTGAATCCAAATTGAGAGTCTGTAAATAGTTCATGTATATCAAAATATTCTTTGATCGAATTGGCCATGAATTTTTCAAATATCTTAGAAAACACAGGGAACAGAGATAGGTCTGTAGTTCGCTGTCTGCTCAACATCTCCTTTATTAAATATTGGGATTACCGTAGCTCTTTTTAGAGCACTGGGAAATGTGTTTTCTTTGATGCAAGTGTTAATTAACTTGGTCAGTGGTATAATTATAAGATTTTTTATCGTTTTGATTAGTTCAACACTGAGTCCTTATATGTCCGTACTGTTCTTGTTCTTCAAGTTATGTGTTATGTCTCTTATGTCATTATAGCTTACTTCTTTGAAGACAAACCCTGCTTTTGGAGCTAGTATACTTTTCATATTTATCATAGGATCAACAGTGGCTGCTGGTAAGTCCCTAGTCAAGTTATGTGCTACGTTAACAAAAAATTCATTATAATGATCTGGAGTTAAATTTGCACTATTTTCTTTTTTCTTTGAAGCCCTCTGTTGGTTAATTATATTCCACATAGTTTTTGTCGGATTACTGGAAGTTTGAATCAATCAATCATTAAAATTTATTTTAGCGAGTTTTATTGCTTCCCTATATCTTTTTTTGAAATTTTTATATTGTTGCCAATTATGTGGATTATTATTGGTATCTGCGAAATCTTTAAGGAAGTTGAGATGTTCCCTCATCTGTTTCAGTGGTTCATTAAACCAGCCTACACTGCTAGGATCATTTGCCTTGGTCTTATACGATTTTTCTGGAAATGATTCAAGATATGCTTTTCTTAAAATATCAGTAAAATGATCAAACTTATTGTCTGCATTTATAGTATTGTTGTCAAGAAAGTTCCACGATTGTTGCTCTATTAGATCATAAAAGGTATTCAGTCCGCAGTGGGTGGGTGACCTGAATGTTTTTTCTTTGTTATATTATGGATGTTTTTTGCAATTTCGTACTTCAATGTGATATTTTGTGCAAGATGATCAGAAAGGTGTGGGTCCAGGTTCATTGCCCCACTGTCGGTATAAAAATTTAAGAAGATATTGCCCAGACAGGACTGCCCATGAGTGGGCTCAAACATTGTTTGTTCGAAGCTGTACACCTCTAGGGTGTCACAAAGTTGAATACATTCTTTTTGGTTAGTCCCAGAAGGTACATTAAAATCGCCTGTCAGAACAACGTTCTTCTTGTCACTAAGAAATAAAATAATGGGTCAGTTGTACAACAGGCTGCAAGTATCAAATACACCATAAAATACTATGTTTACGATTATTACAAACACATCTTTTGATTTATCAAAATATCAGAAAAATAAATGGTTAAATGCATCGCAAAATTATGCACGCAAGTAGAGCATTTGTTTTCCGAGTTTGGTCATAACTCAGGAAACAATTAGGATGACAGGCGCTTACGGATTTCGGCAGGTACCTCGAGTCATCTACCTTCCGTTTTCTGTATTTGGGTCACGTTCGAGATATTTTATAGTCTTACAGATAACCTTAATTTTTGTCAATCCTTTTAGGGTCTAAACCTTCACATTTATTCACTCATTAATTATTCCGGTAATTAGATTTTGAGTTCTCGTACTTTTACAACTCTTACTCCGAAACATTCACTATGACGTTCAAAACTGGAGTGACCTTTTTAATCGGGAGATCGCGTTTCATGCCAAACTTCTAACGACTAACACCTCTTCTTTTTGCCCCTTCTGGCATTGTATGGCCTGTCAAATTGAATGGGCTATTATAAGAATGAATTACACCGAAATCATAGGAAGAATTCTTGTTGAGGTGTGTTTAACTGTCCTGTATATCAGTTTGATAGTGACTTCCCCATAAAAAGTATGTTATTCATAAAGCTTGTTAGTTATAACGATGAGAAACTTCGAACAAATTCGAAGGTTTTGCCGGATAGTACAAATAAATGATATGAATAAAGTCGATAAAGTCGAAGGTACCCTTTTTCTCCAGATATTTTCACCAAGTGAAAAGTTATAATGATGTCATAGCTTTTCATTTATTTTTTGTCTCGAGACGTTTGATCGGGAAATTGATATACGCGCTTTGATTAATTATTTGAAATTGAGTAATTTTCTTGAATATCGTGGGATAATTAAAAGTTATGATCGGTTCAATACATAATCAACTAGAAGAAGAATTCGTAGTCTTTTCCGATTTTAAAGTTGAAACTTTTAAAAACAGTCTTCTACGTTCGAAGTATTCTGTTTCAAAATAATATAGCTTTTTGGAGTTTTTTTGTATTCAACGTTGTATCGAGTACGGCCAGAACTGAAAAAATAATGGTGGAATGAGATATCCTAGATATGAAAAAAATCAAAAGTGGGTTGACATGTTGACATAATTGAATCTAGAAAGAAAAATACTGCAAGAAACTAAATTTTCCGAAACATAACAGATATATAAAAAAAATATAGTTGATGGTGGTTGTTCGATTATAAAACATCGGACAGTGGAACTGATAACATCATAGGAAAACTCATAAAAAGTATCTAGGAAGAAGTATTTTACATCACGGTCCAGCTATGTCGATAACACTAGAAAAAATTAAATCAAAATTTAAAAATTTCAGTTTTTTTCAAAATGATCTGAAAATCAAAATTATGCTCATTGAATAGTATTGGTTCCTCTTGGGAGGGGAACTAATTCCACCTAACATATTGAGCATCAAGATGGCGTTACAGTCTCGACGAGTTACTTCTCCGAAACCTTCTCAATTATCATTAAGATTATGCATAAGGATCACGGATATAAATAAAATTCATATTCGATTTTATCAATGGACAACATAAGGTGTATCGATAATGAATAATAATCACACTTAGTAGTGAAGTAACCATGAACAGTTTCTCATTTCAATCATTCTAGGTTCATTGTACACTCAAACCCAGTGCCCAAATTGCAAGAAGATCTACAAAAATATGAATACCTTCCGAAGACACTTTCGATACGAATGTGGAAAGACGCCACAGTTCGTTTGCAGATATTGTTTCAGAGCGTACACCCAAAAAAATAACTTGAAGCTACATCATTTGAAGTTCCATAGTGCTTTGGCATTCTTATGAAAAATTTAATCATTGGTATGTGAAACTGGAACATGTCTGTACCTTTCTTCTTCAGAAGTAGCAGAAATTGGGTTGAATTTTTTTCTGAGATTCATGAAACCACTTCATGAGAAGACACTACAAGTGAAAATACAGAATAATATAATTTTGTTTTGTATTCATCATTATTTGAAATTTTATATTGTTTTGATCAATAGAATTGTAGTGTGTAATACACAGGAATAATTGATTGAGTTGAAGTAGTACAAGAAAAGTGAATAAATTGAGAAAAAGTTTGTACACAAATCTGATTCTGACATGAATTTCCAGTATTGAGAGTTTGATGCGATTGAGGGGCAAGAAATTGAAAATCAAATAATTTGTGTAACACGTCAACCCCGTTTCTCCCAAAAAGGCTTGACCACAGGTCAACTGTGATCAAACTCCAATGACTCAGAGTTGACGTTCTTCGTAGATCGAGTCTAGCAGTACATAAGAACCTCAACTTGACAGATATAGAAACCTCAGCGTCTTAGAAGCACAGAACAAAGTGGAACTTGTCTTAATACCAGGTCACAGGGGCATCCAGGGAATTGAGGGTGCAGAGGCTCTGGCAAGAGCGGGATCAGCATCAACTCTCATCGGACCGGTACCAGCCTGTGAAATCCCGTTTGGGAACAATAAGCAGGACTCAAAGAAATGGGTTAAAAACAATCACCAATCCTCCTAGGAGAACGCCTACGGCAATACTCACGGAAAGATGATGATGATGATGGGGACAACTGACCAAAGTCATTTCTCAGAGCCGGAACTCTCTCAGAAAGTTGTAAGACTTCTAACAGGGTACCTGCATGCACTGAGGATACACCAAGTAGGTTTTGTGAAGAGGGAGAAGAAACAGCCTCCCACATAATGTTCGAATACGAAGCCCTGGATCGCATGAGGATGGATATCTTTGGACACTGTAGAGCAGAAGATATCCCACAGGGAAACCTCGTGAGAAATCTCCAGGAATTCATCTGAAGATCAGGAGTACTCACGAGATAGACCTGACAGCGGGAAGCAGAAAGTTTCTCCTCAGAACCTCCTGTACTTTGAACGTAGCCAGCCCCGTCGATCAATAATGAAAATAATAAAGAGAATGACCTATGGAAATTCTGCGGTTTGATACCCTTTCTATCGTAATACATGTTCTACTTCTTCTACAAGTATAGGCCGGAAATATGTGACAATTTTATGGCACATTCTTGTTATTAATCGCACTTTAGTTGAGTGATTAATGGGCTATAAATCGATCAATTCCTTTGTATTTCACCAGTAAGCTCCGTTCAGGTGTCTGCTTGGCAATATTTATTACTATAATAAATTTCCTATGACAGTTTTATAGTTTCCGCGCTTGTCAGGTGTTTAAGTGATGTTCACTTCTTCATTCGCGTTTTATGCATTGAGGCAAACAGATTGTAATTACAGTACATGGTTTCTCTCTATTTCCGAAATATTTGTCTGGAAAAATTTATCTTCTTTACGAGTTATGTCTGAGACGCGATATTTGATTAAAGAAACAAGAGATAGAACATAATCAACTGAGCAGCCAATTTCCCCTTTATCCCCTCTAACGTACTTGTTTCGAAATATTACCTGTCCAAGTTTGACTTTTTAAGGTAATATTAAGTTTGAAGTGAAATTTTGTTCACCAATAAGTTTCATTTTGTGTTTATCGTGAACTGTTTTAATCAAAAATGTCACGGTGAGTTTGGAATCGATGCAAATACTCCTGTAGTGCAGTTTACAAGATGGATATGAAATCTGTATATCTATTCCCGTAAGTTTGTTATGGATTTAGGGGGAGTAGACAGGGTACCAGGGGAGTGGTCAAGGTACCAGGGCCGTATTTATCTCACTGTCGAATTTATCAATTCGTATTTACGTACCTTAATAAATGAGATCAAACTGGATAAATCGCGGTGATATTTTCGTTTCGACCTTTGGAGAAAATTGTATTCCATTAGATAGTATTTCAATTATAACACCTAGTGATATAATATATAAATCATGTGGCAGGGAAAGGATAACGGAGAAAGATGGTGACTTAGAAATGACAGATATTTTCCATGACAGTGTATTCGGTACCAATTTGACAGAGTACAGGTAAAAGGAGCCATATACCAGGTGTCCGCGGAAAGTGGCTGGCCCCTATAACACTTTTTGTTTTTGAAGATAATGGAATGAAATTTGAAGGATCTGTATAAGACAATAAAATAAACTGCATTTTCTGACAAGTGACTCAACTTCATGCAACTTCCGGTTTCACCAGAAGTGACATAACCTTCCGATTTTCAATTGAGACACCCGATATATTTTCTTCTCTTTCCTCCATATGACATACTGAATACAAACATGTGTTACTTGTCACTTTTTGTAACCGAATTTTATTTTTATTCAGAAATTTTTTATTCTAGAGGGCAATGGATATCATCAAATCACTAGTTTCAATCCTAAAAGTTTGATCTTAATACAACTTTACTCTTTTTGATCAAAATGTTACAGTAAAAAGTACAAATGATACATGGTTGCATTCAGAATGCCATGTGGAGACAAAAGAGGTGAAAATATACCAACTGTCACATTTAATAATCGAAAGTTTGAGTCAGTTCTGGTGGAACCGAAAATTGTATGAGTTATTCGTCAAAAAATCGTCTTATGTAGAACTTCCAAATTTCATAGCATTATCTTCAAAAACAAAAAAGTTATAGAGGCGAGCCACCTCCCGCGGACACCCGGTATATGTCAGGATATGTTATTCATAAAATTACAAAAATGTCAAATTGTGGAGAGTGTATTAGGGGTCTCATAAGAAATAGAGCAGGCTTTTTGTTGACGTTCATCATCCAAAAAGATAAATGTGCCTCGTTGGTATAACTCTCAGAAGATATGATTACCATATGCACAACTGCAGAAAGGATTTTGCAGAATAATTGTAATGAAAATAATCCCGCATGCTTTGTGAACTTCCTTGTCATACAATTATTGAATATGTTGTTGAGTCATAATTTATTTAAATCTTTTGAGGAACATTTCAGGGAACCAACTTTTTTCTCTTCCCATTTCAGCAACTTGATAAAACTCAAATGCTCAAAATATGTATAAAGTCTAGGGTGCACCATTACAACAAGAATTCACTTAATATAGATCAGGTTTTATTAAACTTATACTATTTAAAGGTCAATAGCACTTAAGTTCCATTTTAATATCATGCTCGACTAAATGAATATTTGGAATCATTGGTGAGAATACAATTCAAGAAATGGAAATTACCCCAACACACAAAGTCACATTCGACGTGCGTTTCGCAAACATTTTTATCATCTTCAGGAGCTGAAAGCATAACAAACCACCGATTTTGACGTAGTTTTGGAGTATGGGTACTTTCTATTTCTTGAATCATTATCATGCATTGTGAAATAAACGATATTTTTATTAATTTTTGATCATATTTTTTACTCTTAGCTATCTCTAATTTTTCTGAATTAGCTTTTTAGTGAAGCTAGATTTAAAAGTTAATCATTTCCACAATCTTATTTGTTTGATAGTGTTTGAGTAAAACTTGTATTGAAATAAATGCATCACATGTAAAAACTGACATGATGCTAATACTGAAATGAATTTCTGAGCGAGCGAGTACCAAAACTTACAATTTACCTTTTCTGAAAATCGCAAGTCCATTCTAATGTTATTTATGGACAGTAGGTACTCGATTCTTCTGAACAACTTTATATTAAGTAATCTAAGTGAATAACAAACAGATTTGAGCTAATCTAACAGTTGTGAATAAGGAAAGATCAGAATATATACAAACTGATGACTTATTCACTGAATTTGTCACTCAAAATAAAATCCAGAAATCACTGACCATAGCTTGCATAGAGGGTTTAGATATTTCTTTACAATATGTTGAAGACCCACCAGAGTGAATTCTTCACAGAAAAATGTTTTTGTCAAAACACACCTGGAGCAATTTTTCAGGTGTACAGTTTGAATTTGGTGAGAAGTTATTGGTGAAGGTGGTTATATGAACCCCTATTCCATATGAAAATGAACACCCCTCATCCCAAAATGAAGATACAACTTTGTTTTAATCTTTAGTTTAATGTTTTAATTTTCTTTAATCTAAGGACACAGCTTAGATAAATATTTATTTATCTGAGCTGTGGCCGTGTTCTATCTCCTGCTTCTTTAATCTATGGAGGCGACATTATATATACATTTTGCCCTTGTTGCGTGTATATCAGTAATAATTAGGATCTATTACTGTGTCGCGATTTGAAAAATCAATCGGACAATGGGGAGATCGTCTGGCACCTTCCGATTCAGGCAAATTGATTTCTTGAAGAAAAGGTTCTGACTTATTCTCATGTTATTAGGACCAATATGACTGGCGAAAGCAAGTTTTCTCATTCCAAAGGCTCAGTTAGCTCAGCTGTAAAAACCTCGAAATTTTTTAACTTTTTTCGAATTGTCGTTGAAAAATACAAGTTTACAAGGGTAAGTATGCTGTGTCAGGATGTTAAGGTAGTCGTTATCCTAGCAGTCTAGTTTTCAGCCTTTTGCATGTCGAAATAATTTTGTATCAGATGATTGCACCGTTCAAGGAATACAAAGTTGAGGATGAATGCGGCGATGACTGAGGCCATCAACTTTGCGAAAAGATCTACTCTCCTCAAAGTTGAGGGTCAAAAACGAAAACAACCCTCATCAAGTTCGACTCTGGGGGTGCAATTGCACTATCGTATGGACCTCCATGAGAACTGTAAAGCTTACCCGCTAGATTGGGTTTCTTTTTCTGTGTACTGTTTTGGATTTTTTGCGCACCATAATGGAGGATTAGGTCTATTCAGCTTATGCTTCAGTCATGTTTTCCTTATTTTCTGATATGGTAGAATTTTATACATTTCAGGGTCTTTCCAATGTGATGTATGTAGAAAGAGTTATAAACATTCGAGGTCGTTGAGAAAGCACCAAAGGTTTGAATGTCAAAAAGAACCCCAGTTCCCGTGTGTCTACTGCAACTATAGAGCAAAATTGAGAGGAAATTTACGAAAACACATTATGGTAAAACATCGTGAAGAATGGACGTCAGGAGCTGCGAAAATTTACGTTCAACGTACAACACCACGTATGGCTAAACCCGAATCGGAATCAAAATAGTTGTAATTTACCTAGATGAATAAAATTGTCTGTTAAGTTATTTTTTTTAAATATATAACAGTCTGTTGTGTTGTAGTTGTTTTTCGTTTTTTTATGGCTGTATGAATGACCTATCATACTCATGTCCTCTACGGATTTTTAAGTAAATCTTGCAGTTGAAAGAATTTCTTATCAATTGGTAAGTCTTACAATAATAGGCCATTCCAGAACACGTGACTTCGACAGGTCGGCCTTATTTGCTGGAGAGCACACATATCGATTATTTGGCGTTTAACCTTGTGTGTTTAGTTTGAAAGTTCATTTTTCTGGTATTATTTTGATAAAATTGTAACAAATATGCCTCGAAGCACTTATTATTTATCCCTTAGTGGTGGTATAAAGTGCCGGTACGAAAATTAACTGATATACACTAACTTTCTATAAAATATCGAGAACAAGAAGCTGCAGAATCATCTGGTTTTCCACTTATAGTGTGGCCCATATTTTGAGTAGAAATCCTGACAGGATGCATGTTCTCTTTTCCTATAAAATTATTTTTGAAACTCATTTATGTACAAAAATCGACACTAACTTACCTTCGATAAAAATATCGAGAACACACTAGACAAGTTTTAAGTTGTGATTTACTGATGGGGGCCTCTGTCCAAAGCATTAATCCATTAATCTAGCATCGTGGCAAATAGATCATTCAAATAGTCGTTAAAACTGCCGGAAATTGAAAAACATATACCTCATCCCTTTCTTCCCGTATTCCACACTTAACAACACTTCAAAACGATGGCATATTAATACATTTAAGGACCACTTACTAATTAGAGTATAACTATTGACCGTTGTTTACCAGTAAACAATGAAAACTAAATAGAATGTGTGACCTCCAGCAAATGTCAGTGACGCCATTCTAGAATTGTCTATACGAACAAAGTTTGGGAAAGTTCGCTGGTAGTGTCAATCAAATAAAATCAATCGTGATATATCATTCTCTACACACATTTCCATATAGTGGAAAATATGGGTCAGTTATCTGTCAGAAAACAGCTACCTATAACTGTATTAGAACAATATTGGTTCAATTTCATGAAAAGATTGACAAAATACCTTCTATAGGAGTGAAAAAAATACGGATTCATTGTTACTTGGACATATTAAAAATAATATTGGCGAAATATTCTCGAAGCAATATTGGCTTCACAATATTTAGGGAGATTGGTACAATAGCATTTGGAAGTATTGGTTGAATATTCAAAGTGAATATGATTTAGAATATTTTTGAATTCACAATATGATTCCTATGGGTTTTGAATACTTTTCACTCGTATCATCATAGTATGTTTCACTAGAGTTATGTTTCTCTTCAAGAAATGCATGATATTGTCTATTATTTATTACTTTTGGTTCGACAGTATTTGAATCACAAGGTATCATTGATCTCAATTCAGGAGACATCAATATCTGAGCAAGTGAGTTATTATTCGCAATGTCCATATTTAGATATTGAAGTAATGCCAAATGCATATGTTTTCTCTATCACCCGAAACCTTCCTAAAGATATTATTTGCTGTTTTTAGCATTTCCTTTCGATTGTACATTCGTAAGAGATGTGATAACATGATTTAACTCGAAAAAATTCTGAATTCATCTGAACTGAACTGAGATCCATCATCTGACATAAAAATTGATTTAAGGTTTCTCACAGCATTTAAATTAGTTGTATCTCTACTCATTGATTCTAATTCTATATGTTCCGAATATTTATGCATCACAATTAGAAATTTCTGACTGCCTGTTCCAAAATAATCACACCCAACTTCATCCCAAGGTAATTTTGAAATATCATGACTCAACAAAGATTCAGAACAATGTGAATTTGAGAATTTCAGAAACGTGCTAATTCTAAACACATGTTTCTCCCCATGTGATTATAATGTACTCTTATCATTCCTTTTCTCAAAACCTGTGGAATAATTATAGCATTTCCTTCAAGAATTAAATCATTGGATATTCTATGGACTGTCCTATTTCTTGACGACATAGAAAGGATTTTCACCATTCGAGTACTAAATTGACTTTTCCATGAAAATGTTTATGAAATTTATCAAAAATAACACTGACAATATTTTCCTATTCCTTTTAGAATTTAAGTTAACTATATATTTAGAATCCTTCTTGTTTTTTCATCCTTTTTAACAGTTTCTGATGTTACTAAATAGTTCTTAAACTTTGCTTTCCAACAATTATTCCAATATACCTGCAATTGACAGGGGCTGGATCCCACGGTTGTCAATAATACTTCAAAAAAATAAGTGTTTGCTGCTACTTTGGATTGAATTGACTCTCTTTGAATTATTATTGTCCGATATTGTTGCCTTATGTTTTCAATATGACTGCGCTATGTTATTTTCTATATTAATTATGATTGATATAAATTGTAATTCAAGTTGATTTGAGAAGAAACTTTATTTATTAATTTTATTAATAATCCATACTAACCCACCTTCGTATCGGGTGATCTATATACTTATAACTGCATGTACTTAACACCAACATCAACAAAAACAAGAATTATCTGTAGAAACCTATGTAGAGGCAACATGAATCATATTCTCCATCTTTTTAACAGCTTCCAGTTGTAATGCTTATTTTAGATTTCAGATATGTGCAGTTCATCCAGAATGAAGTTGGACGATTCATGTGTCCCAACTGTCCGTCGTCTTACAAACAAAGAGGACATTTGATACGGCATATCAAATACGAGTGTGGTGTGGAACCTCAGTTCAAATGTGTTTTGTGTTCTAAGAAATTCAGACACAGGAGTAGTCTCAAGGGCCATATCATTGGAATGCATCATGGAGATCGATTTAGGAAACATCAATACACTTTCTAGACTTGTGCCTATAATTTTTGTAAAAAAGAAAAAACATAACCAGGTGGAAAATGTTTTCGATGTTCCAACTTTCGGGAAGAAAAATATTTAAACTCTAAAACACTCCAAATGGTGAAATGAGAATGAACGGTATTTTGTAATTTGCGGCGAAACATGACCTTCTGCGGAAAATGTTTGAGGAAAAAGTTGTTTATAATAAATAAATCGGAAATTTTTGTATCCAACACTTTTTGACATAACCTCAAATTAACCGTCAAAATGACGGAAAACTGATTTTCAGTACTTAAGTATTTAATTATTTTCTCGTGTATAAATGATTCAATTCAGATGAAAATTTGTTTCAATATGTCTTCTACTAGTATTTAGTAAAAATGTGTCTGCCATCTGGAATTCAATTTTTAAATATGTTTTACTATATTTTTTAAAATGGCAACAGTTAGGTTAGAAGAAAAGAACATGTTATTACGATTCATTTGATAACGACTATTGGGTTTCAATCAAACTTCATTAAAAAAACTTGATAAGATTACGTAGCATCTTTTTCAAAAGCATCTTTTAAGATTATAATAAAAGTTGAATGCTTCTAGTAACCAGTGAACAACATGATAAAAACAAATCATCAATTAAAAACTAATGACATGTCTCCTTGTCTACGTACTCATTAGTTTTCTATCACTTTTTGCAGAATCGAGGTAAGCAAGTACGTTTCTTTCAAAATACCTTAATAATTTTGTTCTAACATTTGTGAAGGTGAAGTTACTTGATACACTTAAATTTTATTTTAATCCAAAAAGATGCTCAATTTCTAGAAAGATCTACTGTTATAGTAACTGAAGTTTGCTTGAAAGCAATAGTTGTGGTATCAAATCAATTGTATAAAATGTAATTTTTCCTAACCCTACGAGCCACCATGTTGCCCATTGAAAATAATTAGTAATACGTTTTTAAAAACCAAATTTTAAATAGCTGGTACCAAAAACAGCAACATGTATTTGTATTTATCAAAATTTTAGGTATTAAATTAGTGATTTAAACGTAACCATGGCCATCTAGATTGAAAAATTTGGTTACAAGAAGTGACAAGTGATACATGGGTGTATTCAGAATTTCATATGGAGTCAAAATAAGTGAATATACAGGGTGTTAATTAAGTACGTTGACAAACTTCGGGAGGTGATTCTTTGAAGGATTTCAGGACGAAATGTTCATATAAACATATGTCCCAAACGGCTTGGTTTTCGAGATACGGGGTGATAAAAATACATTTTTTTCAAGATTTTTTAGAGTTAACTTCGACATTTTCTACAATAATCAGTTCAAATTAGGCAAGTACAATCCATTCAATAGTACGCACGATACAAAATAATGCATTTCTCAAATAATTCACAGGGTCCTCCTTTTTTCAGAGTCAAGCTTTGTTCAACCCTTAGAATTTTTTTTTCCGCCGCCACTGACATATTATGAGAAAGGAATAATGAATGTTGTTTCATTAAACATCTTTTTGCACTCTTGATGTTTTTCATTTACTTGTACGTTTCAGGAGTTACAATGAAAATATTAACGCAAACATTTTCCAGTAACGCATAACATAAAGAAATTTGAGAAGCAAATAGTCTAACAAACTTGAAGGGTGATTCTTTGAAAGGTTTCAAGATGAAAAGTTCATATAAACATGTCCCAAGCGGCTTGGTTTTCGAAGTACAGGGTGATCAAAATACATTTTTTAGGAGTTTTTGGAGTTTACTTCGAAATTTTCGACAATAATCGATCCAAATTAGTTCAAATTGGACAAGTACAATCCATTCAATAGTGCGCATGATATAAAATAATTCATTTCTCGAAGTGTCATTGCCACTCTCCAAAGATTAGCGCGTGACGCAATACGTCATTTTGTTCTCATTACACAAATAGCTATTTTCTGCTCGTGTAGAGAAAATGTAATGTTATGGAGCTCCCATACACTTTTTACCATAACTCAGGTTGAATATGTATTGCACAAAGTTAATTATGGCAAAATAATTTTGGACATTTTCAATAATAACTTTATTATCTAATACTAGAGCAAAGTAACATAAATTCCCTAGGAATAAAATTAAGTTCAGAAAAGGACCATTATTGAAATTGATATGTCAGAGCAGCTGCTGGAAATGGCCACCGCCAACTTCAATGCATGCGTTTATGCGCCTAACCATAGACTGGCGGACACGCTCAAAAATACCAGGAGTGTTTCTTATAATTCCGCATGACTCCTGTATGCGATTCCTCAGGTCTTCTTCACTTTGAACTGGAGTTCGGTACACTAATGATTTAAGGTGCCCCCAGAGAAAAAAATCAAGTGGATTCATATCGGGTGACCTTGGTGGCCAAAGTTGTGGCCCACCACGCCCAATCCAGCGATCAGAATAATTCTCATCTAAATATTGGCGTGTAACCAATCTGAAGTGTACTGGAGCACCATCATGCATAAACCAAATTCCAATTCTTTCCCTCAGTGGGATCTCTTCTTGGAGTCCAGGTAAGATGAATTCAAGAAAATGTCGATAATGGTCACCATTGAGTCTATGAGGCAGAAAATGTGGCCCGATAAGGAAATTCCCTACAATTCCAACCCAAACATTCACAGAAAACGTCTCTTGAAAATGGTTTTCAATCACGGCGTGTGGGTTTTCATCAGCCCACATATGATTGTTGTGAAAATTAATAATGGCTTTACGGGAAAAGCATGCCTCATCGGTGAATAACACTTGAGATAAAAACCATGGATTTTCCAACAATTTATTTCGAATCCAAGTGCAAAAAGTTAATCTCTTTGGAAAATCCCTTGGCAGAAGAGCTTGAACACGCTGTATGTGATAGGGATAAAGTTGTTGCTCTTTTAAAATTTGCCATACCAATACATGGGTTACGTTAAACTGTGCCGCAATTTGTCTTGTACTGGTGTCTGGATGCTGCTCAATTTCGTTAAGTACAGCTTCTTCTATCTGAACTGTTCTAACTCTCCTGGGTCTTCCTATGAGAACAGCAGACCTCTTGAAAGTACCCGTTTCACGAAGTCGGGAGTGAATATTGATGAACATTTGTGTGAGGGAATATGACGTTGTGGAAATCTTTATAGATACATTCGTCTGGCGGCACGAGCGTTACCACCAGCCATTCCATACATTAAGTGCATGTCTGCCATTTCTGAATTTGTATATTCAACCATTTTATCCAAAGGAATATTGAATGAATCTGCTTTATAGCTTGCACTAATGAAGAATTAACAACAGTTTCTCAACTTTCGATAACTGTCAAGTTGTTGATATTTAAATAAATGAATTAATATCAAAGCCCACTTTGCTATTTTTATGAATTCAAATTGATTACAAAATTTCTGCGTTACTGCAGAACAAAACAAACCGAAATTTCTGATAAAATAATGTACTCCGTACGGAAACAAAAATTTGTTTGATTTAGTTTTTCGGAGTTATGACCAGAGATTCATAAATGAAAATCAAATGTGTAATGATCTGCGACTATTAGATAAACCCTATTAACTATCTTCCATTACAGGATTATCTTTCGGAAGTTTTTTATGTTGAAAAGGAAACGTTCAATTGAAAACTAAAAAATATCTTTTTTTAAAATAACAAAAAATTTGTATGAGTTCTCTATCAAGACTGATGGGTAAAAACATTTTTAATCAAATATCTCAATGAAAATGCACATTTTTACCATCAGAATCTTCAGGTTGAAAGTTAAGGTTTTCCCAATATCTGTCAGATCTAGTTTAATATCCAGCGTACCGCAGTGACGGGGAGATAGTAGTTTTCTGTTAGATATCACAAAAAGAAATCACATCTTTACAATAACAAGCTTTTATTTAGCTTCACTTGTAACTTACTAACAAACAATTTAATAAAAGTTGAATTTGACCCACTTCTAATACTCCGATTAATTTGAAATTTGGCAGGTTTCCGTAATTTCGGTGACAATGCATTAAAAAAATGTTTGTTAAAAAACAAAATGGCGGCTCCAATATGGCGGACGAGTTTTGTGATTATGATCCGATTCTGTTCAAAATTGGTATGTGATGGTTTTTGGGTTGGAGATTTTCAGTTTCACATAAAAAATAAAGTAAAATATTAAAAATGAAAATTATAAAAAGAAAACATTTTAAAGTTTTTATACAATACACTGAAAAGGAAAAAATAATTCATTTCATTGTTTGATCTAGGTAATCTTGTACAGAAAGATTTTGATACTCACAGAATAACCTACAAAAAATGAAACAAATTATTTTTTCATTTTCAGTGCATTTGTATAAAAACTTGTCTTTATATTTTTTATTGTATAATTTTTATTCATCGTAGATTTTTCTAATTCTGAAAAAATATTTCCATCAATTTACAATAATTGAAAATGTTTAAATTTCAAATTTTCTAATGTTATGCCACACTGGAAAATGTTTAAATTAATTTTTTTTTTTTTTTTTTTTTTCTTTGGTGTTCTGGCATCGACTGCTATGGTCATTAGCCACGTGTTCTGGATAGGCTTTGTTACTAACTCCATGCGCCACCTTAGGAGTAGCACTGTTAATTGGAACGCAACAGTGAATCGTGCAGGACTCACCCTAGTCGAGCCACGAGATTTTAATAATTTAATCGGTTAAATTAAATTAAAAAATCCCAGCCCAACCAGGGTTCGAACTCCGAACCTTTCGACTCAGAGTCGGACGCTTCAACCACTGCGCCACGCCCCGACATTGTTTAAATTAATATTTTCATTATAGCCCCTGAACCGTACAAGTAAATGAAAAAATGCAGGATATCAAAAAGGTGTTAAATGAAACAACATTGATTATTCTTTTCTCATAATATGTCAGTGGCGGCGGAAAAAAAAATTCTGAAGGGTTGAACAAAGCTTGACTCTGAAAAAAGGAGGACCCTGTGAATTATTTAAGAAATGCATAATTTTGTATCGTGCGCCCTATTGAATGGATTGTACTTGCCTAATTTGAACTGATTATTGTCGAAAATGTCGAAGTTAACTCTAAAAAATCTTGAAAAAAATGTATTTTTATCGCCCTGTATCTCGAAAACCAAGCTGTTTGGGACATATGTTTATATGAACTTTTCATCCTGAAAACCTTCAAAGAATCACCTCCCGAAGTTTGTCAACGTACTTAATTAACACCCTGTATACCAGGTGTCCTACTAGTTTTCGAATGATGTACATTTTTCGAAACAAATCCCCTTATCTTCCACGAACAATTGTCTTGATATTTTTTGTATTTCGAGGTTCTATAAGTGATCATTTCAATTGACAAAATGTCTACTTCAAAACGATCTATGTAACTTGGTGATTTTGATCGTAAAACCACTTGAAATTGAGAAAAACCAACAAGTCTCTCTGAATCATGATTTTCTCAATATTTGCAATGATTTTCAATAGTTGTAAAAAACAATAAAAAATATAAATTTTGTAGTTTAATAATTTATTGAAATATTTCATAAACAATAATTTAATTTATACTATTTTTTATTTCAACAATAATGAATATAGTAGAAAATTATTGAGAATGTTGAGATAATCATGATTTGAGAGACTTTTTTTCTTTTTCTCAATTTTAATCGGATTACCGATCAATAAACTACCAAGTTACGAGGATATATTGAAAAATTCTTAGCCTGCTATAGAACCAAACAAAATTTCAATGTCAAAATATTTTATTACTCAACATACCGTCAACATGGGCTACTTTGGCCCTGGGGTCCTTCTTTGGCCCAAAATAATAAAATATCAATGCGTTCTGTAATTATGTATTGGAACTAGTTTTTAAATTAGTTGCGGTACTTTGAGCTTGGTTGCAGCATCAGGCTGCAAACGTAATGTATCGAGAGGTTGACAGACTGTCTCCTAGGAAGCAGCACCTGTTGTATCATTCCATGCGCAAACACGTGTTTTTTTCTCCTCTCAAACTTCCAACTGAGGACACTGTGCTACATCGTCTGCAAGTTTGGTGAGTACCTATTTAAAAGCACATTATAATGCTTGAGGCTGTGGAGTGATTGCCACTTTAGTTGACATATTGGGTTTTACTAAAAAAATTATTTATAATTTTGGTCCATCGACGTAAAAATTACGACCTTCTTTGGCCCAGCAAGTTTTTGGGCCAATCCCTGAAGAAAAAAGGTAATGTATGCAAGGATCTCTCATCAGGTCACAGCGACATCAGGTCACAGCGACATGGTTATTACAATTGATGAGGAACAGGAACTGGATATGGTTGTTGATAAAAACGATGTTCCGGTTTAATCCAGTTCAAGCAACATTAATCCTTTTGTAAGCAGTCCAGACGAAAACTGGAAGAAGAAACTGGAAGAAGAAACTGCAAGAAGGAAATTTTCTTACAATTGGACCATTGGAATGGTCGGTTGTAACCAGGGATGGTGATAACTGTGACAGAAGATGGTGCAGTTGTCGAATGCATGGAGCACTATGAAGTTTTGGAAGTGGCCCAAAGAAAAAGACTCGTTCTTTTATGAATGGAACGAAATTGAAAGACTTATTGTACCCCCAAAACTAATCAAAAGAGCCTTTTCATTGTCAATAGTTTGTAATGCTCAATTTCTTGAGTTTGCAAGTTCCAATAGTTGTAACCTATTTGCACATTGAAATATAATTTCTTTTGTTCAGAAATAAATTATCTTCCAATCCCAAGTTCTTCTTTGGCCCTAGCACGCTATACAGCGCTTAAAAGTAGGTAAAAGTATATTGGGCCAAAGTTACCCTGTCATAAAGGTAACATTGGCCCAACAGAAAAAAAATGTCTCTGGTAGCCGACATAAAATAATTGCAAAATATCTTTACTGACGAAATTTATAATAGACCAGTTGTATATAAAAAAATACTGAAGCTTGATAGTGGTAAAAATTGCAAATTCATCGACAGTTGAACTTAATTTTTTTTCTAAGCGGGCCAAAGTAGCCCGTGTTTACGGTATTCTCCTCTTAATTGGATACATTTATTACAGCGAACATGCAACGTCTCTAGACCTTTAAAAAAAAAATGTTTCTTCTTGCTCTGCAAACCAGACCAGCACAGCTTTTATTACCTCCTCGTTGGAAGAAAATGCACGACCTTTTAAACTTTTTTTCGGTTGGGGAAAGAGATGATAGTCGGACGGTAAGGGGGGTGTTCTAGTAATTCAAACCCTAAATCACGAATTTTTTGCATGGCAACATGAGATTTGTGTGCAGGGGCGTTATCCTGCAAAAACAAAACACTTTTGGATAGCTTTCCGCGTCTTTCTCTTTAATTTTTTCCCGTAGAGTGGTCAGAAATGTCGTATAGTAATCTCCATTTATTGTTCCACCCTTATCGAAAAAATCAATCATGATTACTCCATGGCAATCCCAAAAAACTGAAGCAAGAACTTTTCCAGCAGATTTTTGGACACGAAACTTCTTAGGTCTTGGAGAACCGGACTGTCGCCATTCCATCGATTTTTGCTTCGTTTCTGGATCGTAGAAATGTACCCAAGTCTCATCCATAGTAACAATTCGGTTTAAGAAGTCTACATCGTTTTCAAATCGAGCACAGATCGAACGCGATGCTACTACCCGTGCACGCTTTTGGTCAACATTCAAACATTTGGGGAACCATTTTGCAGCAATTTTTCTCATGTCTAAATTGACGTGAACTATATGATGAACGCGTTCGTATGAAATATTCAGTGCTTCAGATATCCGTTTTAGCCCAATTCGACGGTCTGTTAAAATCATGTCATGAACTGCATCGATATTTTCGGGGACTGACACAGAAACTGGCCTTCCCGATCGGTCATCATCTTCATTGGAAAATTTACCACTTTTGAAGCTTGCAGTCCAATTTTTCACGGTCGCATACGAAGGACATTGATCACCAAGGGTATTAAGCATATCTTCGTAAATCTGCTTACCTCTTAACCCTTTCAAATACAGGTACTTGATGATGGCTCGATACTCCAATTTTTCGATTTTCATTTTTTGACGTCAAACTTTACACTGACACTTCTAATGAGTTATTGTTCGTTGCTATGGTAACGCAACATTTTGTTTATGTGGGGAACTGGTCTAGGCTAACTAGATATCAATACATCCTCGTACATAGACCATTTCAAATTAGACATTTCAACAATTAAAATGATCACTTATAGTCCTCCAAAATACAAAAAAATTTCAAGATAATTGTTGGTGGAAGATTAGGATATTTTTTTTCGAAGAATTTACATAACTTGAAAACTAGCCGTCTTCTGAATTGTGAAGAAATCATGCGTATTTGACATCAACAAAGACATTTTTTACAAATTTTCGTGTAGGTAAATCAAATTATTTATTCGCGAGAAAAAATTAAATACTGAAAAATTGGATTTTGGTCATTTTGACGGTCGATTTGAGGTAACATCAAAAAGAGTTATCTATTTTTTCTGCTAGAATGTCACGTTTCGCCGCAAATCGCAAAGAACTGTTTTCAACCCCTGAGTTGCATCCCCATTTTATCATTTTGAGTGTTTTCGTGTATAAATATTTTTTTCCTTGAAGGACCCCGTACCATTCTTATGGGTTTCTGGGTCCCGGTGGAATTAGCTGAAACTGTAGTATGTTATTCTCTTCATTATCATGGGCCCAACTCGGTCCTATGACTAGTTTTGATCATGGGTGTAAGTACGACCAAACATTCCTTTGTATATCTGTGCCTCAGAATGAATTTTCCAGTATAAATTGTACATTCACAATCATTTCTTTTGATGAATACTCAAATTACTTGAATACGGACCACAGGGTGTTGACTAAATTCTGGACAATAACTTGTCATGAATTCAGTCAACACCCAGTTGTTCGTGTTCAAGTAATTTGAGTATTCTTCGAACGAAATGATTCTGAACGTACAATTCATACTGAAAACTCATTACGAGGCACAGATACACAAAAATATGTTTTGGCTTCTTCCACTCATACAGTGACCGCCAAAAAGTATGTACCATATGGGAAAATTTTTTATTATTGGAGTATTGGAAAAAATATTCTGGGGAAAAGTTTGTGCATGTCCGATAACCTAAAAATCGATTTTGACACATGTCACGTGATCGCTAGAATGGCGGCAAAATGAAAAAAAATTGTAATGCAAAGGCAAAAAAGGGGTAAGATGGCAAGATATCAAAAAAAGTTATTTGAAAAAGTCACTTATAATTCAATTTTATACACATAAACTAAGTTTCAAGAGATGATTCAAAAAATTGAAAGTAGCAATTTTTTAAAAATATTTTCCCATCTATTTAAAAATATTATTTTTTTTTCTTATGAATAGCTTGACTATACTGAAACATTTGCATTTCAATGATAATGACGGAACTTTCTCATTTTCTCCACACCAGAGGGCACTAAATTGAAAAAATGGGAATTTGTCAGAACCCTTGCTGTTACATCGGTTCGTATCTAACAGTTATATCCGAATTCCACGACCATTGTGATGACATGACACTCCAAAAACATGGTAATTTCCAGATTATAATCAAGTTCCGATGATAATCGTGCATGAGCGTTTCACTTCGCACATAAACTTGAAAATAGTGCGTCAAATTAAAGATTCTTAAAGTTTATGTGCAGAGTAAAACGCTCATACAGCATTATTATTGAAACTTGATTAAAATCAGGAAACATGGTGTTTCTAGATTGCCATATCAACACAATAGTCTTGGAATTCTGATATAACTGTTAGATAAGAACCAATGTAACAGCGAGGGTTCTGGCAAAAACCAATTTTTTTAATTTAGTGCCCTCTGGTGTGGAGAAAATGAGAAAGTTTTGTCATTATCATTAAAATGCAAATGTTTCAGTATAGTCAAGCTATTCATAAGAAAAAAAGATAATATTTTTAAATAGATGGGAAAATATTTTTAAAAAATTGCTATTTTAAATTTTTTTGAATTATCTCTTGAAACTTCGTTTATGTGTATAAAATTGAATTCTAAGTGACTTTTTCAAATATCTTTTTTTTGATATCTTGCCATCTTACCCCTTTTTTGCCTTTGCATTGCAATTTTTTTCATTTTGCCGCCATTCTAGCGATCACGTGTCAAAATCGATTTTTAGGTTACCGGACATGCACAAACTTTTCCCCAGAATATTTTTTCCAATACTCCAATAATAAAAATTTTTCCCATATGGTACATACTTTTTGGCGGTCACTGTATGTACAAAATCATATCTTTAAGATGCTTTATCCCATGGAAACTTTTGATCAGGATAATGAAGAGAATAACATACTACAGTTTTAGCCAATTCCACCGGGACCCAGAAACCCATAAGAATGGTGCGGGGTCCTTCAGAACCTCAACAACATTTTCCACATGGTCCTTGCCTGTTACTTTATTTCTTATTTTTATCGTTTAAATTTCGTTTTGGCACCGGCCTATTCCACATACCTCCGAAATCTGTTGACAGATTATCTAGAAGGTATGCAGTGCACTCCTCAATAACTTTTAAAAATTCTGATATTCGAACTATTATCAATAAAGGACCATGCACAATTTTTGAAAGTCGGTTTCGAGATGTACTCAAGACCAAACAGTGAAATATTTCTTGACATCTTCAGGCACCGTTTTTTTGGGATGAAAGAAAACAGCTGAATAGTAACACACAGAAACGCTATAACATTATTTTTTTACATTTTCTATACAAGATGATTGAAAAAATATTTCGTCTGCATCATAATTTCGTTTCTTGATTTGAATATGTTTTTCTCAAATAAAATTCAAATATTTTTGTATTCACACATGTAATATTCATCTCGTAAATAAAATATAATTTTGAATTGTCAGCTTGGCTTCAGGACAAGTTTTTTTTTCAAATTAAACTGATTTAATTGATGCCTTCTATATTAATATTCATTTATAAAGAGTTAAGTTTGTTTCTGGAAAGGTAAATGCAATGTGTATACGTATATACGTAGGTGTGTTGATTATTAGTTTCAATTTTCATTCCTAAAAAGAAACTAAAAATAAAATTTGCGAACTTTGGTGATATTTATTGATACTCCCCAAGGTACTGTCCTTGGACCGCTCAATTTATAATTATTCATTAATTACTCTCCTTATAATACCTATAACAAAACCAAAAGTATTAATATATGTGGATGGTTGAAACAGTTCGTTCAAAACATAATCTTTACAAACAAAATGACAAAGCATTTACTGCTATATAAGGTAGGAAATACTTTTCCATACAAAAACATTGCATATTTTATTTTCGGTCTGTATTTTTTTGTCCAAAATTTTTGTGATTTGTATTTATTATATCTTGTTCACTGGAGTGTTTCAAATATTTTGCAATTGTTATAAAAAAATATTTAATAAATGAATGAATGAATTTTCGACCTTCTATATTTATAATGAACCATATATATTCGTACCACAACAAATTGCAGTTCACGTTGGAAATTGAGCATCACAGTTGCTTGTCCTTCCTGGGTTCACTAGTCATTAGAACTCCTTCAAATGAACTCTTGGTCAATTGGTATCATAAACCAAGTTTCTCCGAACAGTACCTAAATTATTATTCAGAACACCCATTTTGAACAAATTCTCATTTTCAATATTATAATTTTGCTTTCCACGTGTTTTGGTTTCATAATAGAATATTATATATATATATATATATATATATATATATATATATATACAGTGACCGCCAAAAAGTATGTACCATATGGGAAAAATTTTTATTATTGGAGTATTGGAAAAAATATTCTAGGGAAAAGTTTGTGCATGTCCGATAACCTAAAAATCGATTTTGAAACATGTCACGTGATCGCTATGGCGGCAAAATGAAAAAATTGCAATGCAAAGGCGAAAAAAGGGGTAAGATGGCAAGATATCAAAAAAAGTTATCTGAAAAAGTCACTTAGAATTCAATTTTATACACATAAACGAAGTTTCAAGAGATGATTAAAAAAAATTGAAAATAGCAATTTTTTAAAAATATTTTCCCATCTATTTAAAAATATTTTTTTTCTTATGAATAGCTTGACTATACTGAAACATTTGCATTTTAATGATAATGACAAAACTTTCTCATTTTCTCCACACCAGAGGGCACTAAATTTAAAAAATTGGTTTTTGCCAGAACCCTCGCTGTTACATTGGTTCTTATCTAACAGTTATATCAGAATTCCAAGACTATTATGTTGATATGGCAATCTAGAAACACCATGTTTCCTGATTTTGATCAAGTTTCAATAATAATGCTGTATGAGCGTTTTACTTTGCACATAAACTTTAAGAATCTTTAATTTGACGCACTATTTTCAAGTTTATGTGCGAAGTGAAACGTTCATGCACGATTATCATCGGAACTTGATTATAATCTGGAAATTACCATGTTTTTGGAGTGTCATGTCATCACAATGGTCGTGGAATTCGGATATAACTGTTAGATACGAACCGATGTAACAGCAAGGGTTTTGACAAATTCCCATTTTTTCAATTTATTGCCCTCTGGTGTGGAGAAAATGAGAAAGTTTTGTCATTATCATCAAAATGCAAATGTTTCAGTATAGTCAAGCTATTCATAAGAAAAAAAAAATATTTTTAAATAGATGGGAAAATATTTTAAAAAAATTGCTATTTTCAATTTTTTTGAATTATCTCTTGAAACTTTGTTTATGTGTATAAAATTGAATTCTTAGTGACTTTTTCAAATAACTTTTTTTGATATCTTGCCATCTTACCCCTTTTTTTGCCTTTGCATTACAATTTTTTTCATTTTGCCGCCATTCTAGCGATCACGTGACATGTGTCAAAATCGATTTTTAGGTTATCGGACATGCACAAACTTTTTCCCAGAATATTTTTTCCAATACTCCAATAATAAAATTTTTTCCCATATATACTTTTTGGCGGTCACTGTATATATATATATATATATATATATATATATATATATATATATATATATATATATATATATATATATATATATAACAGTAAGTTATTCATGACATCTACAGTCACGGTATCAATTCTTGAGTGGATTCGTTTTGATTTCGAGAGCTCCATAAATCCTTTCTGATGAGTGCGTTAGCACGAAACAGCTGTCAAAGGTTAGAACTCTCGGAATTAAAACGAAATATACTCTATTTTCACTTATATATATATATATATATATAAATGCACGAGCATTAACCGGGATACGAAACGAGCCGAAGGCTATTACATGAGAGTGGCATACGCTATTTTTTCTACACCCGATGAATAATGAAGAAGTATAAATGTTATTGAGAACAATAGTTATTTTTGTATCTAGTGCGCGAAATGCTACTTTGCTGATCGAGAACTGATTTTTTTGAACGAGGTGCAGCCGAGTTAAAAAAAATAGTCGAGATTACCAAAGTAGTTCGCGCATGAGATGCAAACAAAATTTTTTCTACAAACGTCAAAAATATTGTTCTAAAATGAGTAATAACTATGAAAAATAGTATTGAACTGGCTTAAATAATTTTTCCAAATCAAGTAATTACTGTAACTATGGAAATAAAATGGCATTTGTTGACAATTATTTCAAAGTGACAGTTCTTGATAATTATTTTGGAGTGACTTTTTATTCGCGTCAATTTCGTGCGTGATATTTATTATTGTAAAAGAATGGAAATTTCGAGCGACGATGAACTAAGCAGTACCCCACCTAACTTGATAGATGCGGCCAATTCCGTAATTTCCAACCTTTTACCGGAGAAATCGAGGCGGCAGTATGAAAATGCATATCAGCAATTTAAAGAGTGGTGTGAAGCAAATAAAGCCAGAAAAATATCTCTCACAATTTGAAAGCCTTAATTATTGTTCTACATTAATAAATAAACGATTTCTTGTTTTTTGCTTGATTGAGGAGTTGAGGACAATATAGGTTAGAATATGAAAATCCGATATAGTTTACATGCAGTGTGCGAAATATATTTCGCACATTACTTCGCGCACGGTGTCATGGTAACGAATGAAAATGAAAAAAAGTGCCACTTCGCATACTGTTGTCAATGCGCGAACCTTGTCATTTTTTGACGTTTGTAGAAAAAAGTATTTTATTCCTTCACCACCTAAGTAATTTAATTCCTAGATTCAGTTTCGACAACAAAGTTATGTTTTGGCATACCAGTCTTATTTATATCGAATAATCAATAACCATGAGGTAATCTGTGAGCTAGGAATTAACCCTACCTGATGGATAGGTACAAAATAAATGCTACGAAAACCTCTGTTTTGCTATTTGGATCTCAGGTGAATAGAAACGCGTTGAAAGATTTAATCGAAGTTGAAGTTGAGGATCAATTAATAAAACCGTCTAGAAGTGCTAAAAACCTAGGACTCACTCTCGATGATGACCTTAAATTCAAATCCCACCTAAACAATGCTAGGCGAGCTGCATTCTATAACTTGAAGCTGAAGGCACTTTTGGGCGACACTCTAGTGCTTCCAAGGTTTAATTATTGTGATGCAGTGTATGGTCCCTTCCTTGATGCAGATGATAAACGACGACTGCAAGTTATGCAAAATTCATGCTTACGCCTAATTTTTGGTATTAGAAGAAGAGAAAGTATATCACACAAACTCGATGATATTCAATGGTTAAATATGGCACGGAGGAGATTTTGCATTCTGCCTGCCTCTATCACAAGGTAATCAAATTCAAATCCCCCAAATATCTATGGAAAAAAATCACCTTCAGAAATGATGTCCATGATATCAACATCCGTTTCAAAGGTATACTTACACCATCTTCTCACAGGACTGAAACTTGCAAACGGGCTTTTTCATATCAGATTACCGCTACATACAATGGTATACTCAAGATATTAAAGACAAATCAATGAACCTCTTCAAAAAATACCTAAAGAAAAAATTATTTAATCAGCAGCTCGATTCTGTGAGGTGATTATAGATTTAGAAATCTTCAGAAAGGACTTAAATTTTATCTGTAATTCATTTATTAATTTTTTGTTGTTCAATTTCGAGCATGAGTTTTCTACTCGAAAATTATTGAAGGGACCTAGGTATAATCTACAACTTTTTTTTATATTTTAATTTTTTTTTAATTTTTCATTATTGTTCACATTTTATGTTTGCGTCCACCGCTTGGGAATAATAACAGGAACCCAGGTACTTGTGCAGGGGTCATCTGATCCTCGGCGTTTTCCTAATGCATATAAAATGAGTTTAAAGATTGATCTTGTTTTAAAGAGAAACATTCTCAATTGAAAATTGAATCAATACATGACTCCTCTGGAAATGGAAAAACTTTACGATAAAATTGAAGTTATTTTTTTTGTGATATTTAACAGAAAACAACTACTTCCCCGGCAAAAGCCACGCTGGACATTGAACTACATCTGATAGATATTGAGAAAGACCCTATATAACTTGAGAGAAAAAATCTGAAAGTAAAAATTTGCATTTTCATTCAGATAGTTGATTATTTATTAAATGTTGAGTTTCTATTGGAGATTCTTATCTATGAATGAGATAAGGGAGAATATTATACCATTATTAGGCAAGGGTTTCGAGCCCCTTTTCCGAATAGCAATATTTCCATAACAATCTAATTTTCTGTAATCATCAACAGGTTTTATTAATTCAAAATTTTGGATATTAATTTTGTGATGAGTTTCTAATAAATGATCCGCAGCACTCGATTTATTTTCTCGCGAATATTTAGCATGAGTCAAATGTCCGCGGAAACGAACATTCGTAGATCTATTGGTTTGTCCATAATATACAATATCGCAGTTTTGACAGCTAATTTCATAGATTCCTGATCTCTCTAAAGTTGGAATTTTATCCTATGGATTACCTGACAACATTTGGAGATTGATCGTACTGGTGTAGTAGCTGAAGGTTTGCGTCTGGGAAAATAGAGTTGAGACCTCTCGTAAGCCGTGTATCGTGTGTGATTTTAATGAACTTTTTCGTGTCTTTAGGTTGTTCTAGTGTGGTTATTCGTCTTAAGGATGTTCTGAACTTTTTCTTTTTCAACAAATTTTCTACCATTTTCGGCGAATACCCATTACTAATGGATATTGCCTCAACGGTTTTTATTTCTCGTTGAAACCGTTCAACACTGAGTGGAAAGTTTAACGCCCTGTGATCAAGGAAATTGAAACTTGCCATCTTGTGCTGAATGAGGTGGTTTGAATCAACGGGTATAATACTGTAAGTGTTGGTTGGCTTTCTATAAATGTCTATTTCTACACGTTTCCCATTCCTGATTACCAGTGTGTCAAAAAATGGCAACTGTCTGTCAACTTCCATCTCCACCGTGAATTCAATTTGTTCAAATACTCCTGAGACCTATTTATAAATTATCGAAGTGGCTGTCGAATGATTTGGTGGTCTGCCTATCCAGCAAGAAAGTTTTTCTGTTGAGAATTCATATGAATTCGTTGAAAGAATAAAAAACTTGAAACTGTTGGACGATGTCGTTCGATGTCTGTTCGCTTTTTCTCAGTGGTGTAACCTTGGAATATTTGAGAGATTTATTAGATCTCAATAATATTTAAAGAGGAAAAGTTGAGTTCATCAGTTTAACCGCCTCATACATGCAGTAGAATTATTTAATCTTTCTAGATAAATTCTTCCAGCAGTTAGCAGGCACTGCTATGGGTCACCTATTATCGCTGATCTGTTCATGAGCAGGTTTGAAACAGATTATAGATCACGTTACAACTATTTTCCAAGGAATTGGTATGTGGATGACGTATTTTGTGTTTTTGATGTGAAAAATTCCTTCCTGAATAGTTTGAATGGAGAACGTATAGAAATAGACATTTATAGAAAGCCAACCAACACTAACAGACTTATAACCGTTGATTCAAACCACCACATTCAGCACAAGATGGCGAGATTCAATTTCCTTGTTCACAGGGCGTTAAAAACCATTAAGGAAATAGCAATTCGTAATGGGTATTCGCCGAAAATGGTAGTTAATTTGTTGAAAAAGAAAAAGTTCAGAGCGCTCTTAAGACAAATAACCACACTAGAACATCCTAAATACAGGAAAAAGTTCATTAAAATTACACACGATACACGGCTTACGAGAGGTCTCAGCTCTATTTTCTGAAACGCAAACTTTTAGTAATCCCTACTGATGAAGATAACTTTGTTATCAAAATGCGCATCTAGGAATTGAATTACTTGTGTGGTTAAGGGGTAAAATACTTTTTGTTCTCACTCAGTGACACCACAGGCATCCAATATCCCATTTTCGATATAAATATTATATTTATAATTGTATTGAACACAGTAACAGTAATCAGGTTCTCGTATTTGTATAAAAAAATCTACAAAATTGTAATTAATGGTAGTACCTCGAGTAATACAATGGATATGGGAAAACTATAAACATTCTATTTATTTTTACAGTGAACATAATAATTGTAATTAATCCGATTTCCTAAATATATTAATATTATTCATTATGTAGTTTGAAAAGTTTATTCCAGGTCCCACTGATCTGGAAGTAGAAGGAATATTTACATTTATTTCATAATTACTAGTCTCGATAGAGTTCTGTATTGTATTGTGAATGCTGATTTTATTCTGAACCGAATTTTCAATGTAGCCTTCCACCACTGAATTGATGGATTTTCAGCCACCATAACGTTTTAATGCAGTAATATCACCACCGGCATCAACTAATACGGTTGCAGATGTTCTGGGAAAACAATGCCCTGTATATAAATTCGGATCAGGCAGATTTAGATATGTTGCTATTTGCTTCCCAAATTACCAAATGTATTAATTCCAATGTTTTGAATTGTGCATTTTCTATCGTTATGAAAAGTCTGTATCGTAATGGATCCCATTATGAAACGGAGTATATATATATATATATATATATATATATATATATATATATATATATATATATATATATAAGAGTATCGTTATAGTACGGGTGTAGAAAAAAATTGAAACTGATAGATCGGTTCATACTTCTATACCTACTGTACGTTAGTTCTGCACAAATCCAGTAAAGTTCTGAGTTAGTTCCCGATTTGTCACCAAAACACAGCTAATATGATAATACATTTCAAACTTTCAAACTCCTTTTTTTTTCAGGTCGACTGCATTCGTGTAAAGTATGTGGAAATAGTTATAAGCACAAAAGTTCCTTATATAAACATCTGAAGTGGGAATGTGGATTGGAGTCACAATTCCAATGTTCGGAATGTCCGTATAGGGCAAAGCAGAAGACAAATTATGTCAAACATATGAAGCACAAACATCAAATCATAATCGACTGTGGAACATGATTCATGGTACATATTTTATGCTGTTTTTTGAAATATATTTTCGAAATTTATTGTGAATTGTTGCTAATAAATACATAGCTACTATCAAAAGTATACCAAGAACACCAAATGGATTCATCCAATACATAACTAATTTCGCATGAATACAAAGTGAACAACTGAATTTAATATAAATAGCTCTTAAGTTTAACGAAAAAAAGGTTGTTGTAGCGTGAAGTTGGCTAATTTATTCAAAAATGAACTGAAGTCATTATTATTAGTGAAGTCTCTTCTCTGGACGAATTTTACGCTATGTGAAAAATGTCAATTTTTATTTTAATTTATTTGTAAATTTACATTACATCTTTCTCTTTCTTCCATGTCGATTTTTATTTTCTCCAAACACTTTTTTCTGTGAACAATGCGAAACTTTTGTTAACAAAGTTTTGCTGAAGTAAAGAAGATTAATATTATTATTTACAGTTCGTAGCTAGCGTTGCTATGGAAGAGATTCAAGCTTTATTTATAATTATTTTGGGCATATTAGGACCGTATTTGATATCCATCGGTCGTTTTAATTCAGCGGCCAAGGGATCAGTAGCTTGGGGTTGAATAAAAACATTAGACAATTGTTAGAAATTCAGATAGATTGAATTTTTTGATAATAAAGAATACAATAAATGAATACTCTGGTTTATTTTCAATGATGAATGAGTTACAAAAATTGGCAGATTCATATATTTCTTTGAAGTAATGTGCAAAGTTTTTGTTGAAGACACCTCTAGATGATTCTTATCGAAATTTGGAAACATTATTTAAACACTCTCTAACATATTTAGCAAATTTGTTATTTGTCGCAGACACTTCCAGATGACTAAAAAAACATAGAGTGTGTTCTATTTGGAATAACAAAGTTATCCTTGATCGAAATTATAGTTTCCAATTGATCCAAGTTGGGTACGTGGCACCTCATATGAAATCACATCATTTATTGAAGATCCTTCCAAAAATGTTTCAAAATACAGGGTAAACACACCCTTGAGAATATCACTTAACTTTGATCCACCATGTATAATACAAAATAATTTCTTCTTGTAGCTCTAATCAATATACATACACAAAAGTAGATAGATCTTCAAATAAATAATTCGTTTGACGTGCAGAGACCGTGTTGTATGAGGTGCCCAGCCTGTATTTACAAACAATCTATATTAATTTATCAAATATACATTTTCATATTTTTATTATTTTATGTTTTTATTATTTCTTATATTTCTATGATTTTATATTTTTGAATTTTTATGTTTTCTTATTCACTTATATCTTTTATTTCTTTATAATTTTTTATATCCATAATCTTTACATTTACATGTTTTTATATTTCTATGTATCTTTAATATTTTCTAATTTATAATCTTCACAGTCGAATATTCTTATGTTTATATTCGTATACTCTTATATTTTCACATTGATACAATTTTTGGATATTTTTAAATTTTGATGTTTCTAATTTTCATGTACTTATACGAGGATATATTGAAAAATTCTTAGCCGACTACAGAACCAAACAAAATTTCAATGTCAAAATATTTTATTACTCAACATATTCTCCTCTTAATTGGATACATTCATTACAGCGAACCTGCAACGTCTCTAGACCTTTTAAAAAAATATTTCTTCTTGCTCTGCAAACCAGACCTCCACAGCTTTTATTACCTCCTCGTTGGAAGAAAATTTACGACCTTTCAAACTTTCTTTCAGTTGAGGAAAGAGATGATACTCGGACGGAGCCAAATCTGGTGAATAAGGGTGATGTTCTAGTAATTCAAACCCTAACTCACGATTTTTTTGCATGGAAACATGAAATTTGTGTGCAGGGGCGTTGTCCTGCAAAGACAAAACACCTTTGGATAGCTTTTCGCGTCTTTTCTCTTTAATTTTTTCCCGTAGAGTGGTCAGTAATATCGAATAGTAATCTCCAGTTATTGTTCTACCCTTATCCAAAAAATCAATCATGATTACTCCATGGCAATCCAAACAAACTGAAGCAAGGAGTTTTCCAGCAGTTTTTTGGACACGAAACTGCTTAGGTCTTGGAGAACCGGAGTGTCGCCATTCCATCAAGTGTTGCTTTGTTTCTGGATCGTAGAAATGTATCCAAGTATCATCCATAGTAACAATTCGGTTTAAGAAGTCTACATCGTTTTCAAATCAAGCACAGATCGAACGCGATGCTACTACCCTTGCACGCTTTTGGTCAACATTCAAACATTTGGGGATCCATTTTGCAGCAATTTTTCTCATGTCCACGTGAACTATATGATGAACGCGTTCGTATGAAATATTCAGTGCTTCAGATATCCGTTTTAGCCCAATTGGACGGTCTGTTAAAATGATGTCATGAACTGCATCGATATTTTCGGGGACTGACACAGAAACTGGCCTTCCCGATCGGTCATCATCTTTAATGGAAAATTGAAGCTTGCAGTCCAATTTTTCACGTTCGCATACGAAGGACATTGATCACCAAGGGTATTAAGCATATCTTCGTAAATCTCCTTACCTCTCAACTCTTTTAAATACAGGTACTTGATGATGGCTCGATACTCCAATTTTTCGATTTTCACAATTTCGGTGGACATATTTTTTCTTTTAATTTATTTCGTAACTCTGGTTCACTTTTTTGACGTCAAACTTCACACTGACACTTCTAATAAGTTATTGTTCGTTGCTATGGTAACGCAATATTTTGTTTATGCAGGGAACTGGTCTAGGCTAACTAGAAATCAATACATCCTCGTACATCATGTAATATGTTTCTGCGAAACAAGTGCTTTGCACTTATCGCAAAACTACTTTATTCCTTTCCACCATGTAGTCATGTTCTTGTTTTTATTCATTTTTCTGTGTGAAAAAAGTTATTAATATTATTATTATTATATAATTACATAATATATTCTACGATATGCGTTGATTAAAAATATAACCTCAGTGTTTATTGTAACTGACCTATCTCATTGAACTGTTTGTAGCTCATTCATTAATAATTCTTTTATTTTTTCACTAATTAGTTCATATACTCGTATTTTTCAATTACAGATTACATTCAGTGTCCTAACTGTGACAAGAGCTACTCGAAGAAAAATTCCCTATATTTTCACCAAAAGTATGAATGTGGAAAATCAAAATCTGTCTATTGTGGAATTTGTCCATATACTTGCAAAAGAAAACCTGATCTCAAAAGGCACATCAAAACGCAACATATTGAAAAGAGAAAACATCAAGGTTATCAAGAAGAATATGACTAGGTATACGCTAGCAACATTGGATGGATAAAATGTGGAATCATATTCGTTTGTTTAGTTGCACTTCATTACATCAGATGGTGTGTTCAACTCTGTATGTTATTTATAGTTGAAGAGCTGTCTATATGATTCAGTGACAGGTCCAGAAACCGTCTGCTGGGAATGAAATAGCATCCTTGGTGTTTCCCCAAGGCACCTGGTATCCAATTTTCAAATTGCCGGAATTAATTCTCAAGATTCTCAAGAGAAATATGACGTCATTTTACAGGTACCTACCTACCTATTGCTTGAAATTGAGAGAAAATGACGTCATATTTCTCTAGAGAATCAATTCCGACAATTCAAAAATTGGGCCCCTGGATGTATTTTTAGAATTTCTCCAGGTGAAGGTCACGGAAGGGAGGGGGCGTTTGGAAACCAGTCAGTTTGTGACCGTTTGCTGGTTTCACATTTCGGTAGATATGGTGCTGAACATACCTTCTGCCAAGTTTGATTCGCGTACGAGGTCAATGTCCAGAGTTATGTTAAAAAAACCGTAATTTTTGTTTTTTCGGCATAACTCTGTATACTGACTTCGTTCGCGGGTCAAACTTGGCAGAAGATATGTTCAGCACCATATCTACCGAAATGTGAAACCAACAAATGGTCACAAACTGACTAGAACTGACAAGAATATCCTAAAGGAGGTTTGCAAGTGTACTAATATTCCAATATCGGTCGATCTTCATTGTCATCAATTTGCACGAATTTCTGAACTTTGAATACTTACACCCAAAACCTCAAAGAATTTGGACCATCTGCCAATTCATTGAATTCAAAAATTTCAGTCTTATCTCGTTTATCCTGCATTTATGCTGTAGCTAAATTAACTTATATTCACCTACAGTTGAGTCTCTGAGGTAAAAATACCATTTGGTGTACAGAAGTTAATTATGTAACGAAGTTTTCAAACGTTACTCAAAATTTCTTTAGGTATTCCTATGACCCACAGCAGATTTGAAACCTCACTGAAGAAGGTGGCCTAATTGCTCAACTTTCCGATCGAAAATATATTTTCCCTTCAATTTGTATACCGCATTTCATTAGTGAGATTTCCACTGATTTTATGGTAAAGGAACTTTTCCTTTCCATTTTACTGTATAATAATGATACTTATGAAAGAAAAAACCTGTATACAATCCTTATTCAATGAAAATCTATGTATCTATGTAGTTGTATTGAATTATTCTGAACTTGTCCGTTCTTACCATATATCTATTTGAGAGTTGTAGTGCTGCCATGAACGTAAACGTTATCGTAAAAATTGACATCTACGCATGCGCATTCGTCAGCTATTCACGTTAACGTTAAAAATAGGTTTACGGGCATACGTAACCTAACGGTCTCACACGGATACCTTAAAAATCAACGCACGTTAACCGAAGAATATACGAATCACACCGATGAGTTGCGAATGAGCGAATTTTGACTTTAAAGCCTTAAAATCAAAAAGTCACAAAGCGTTATTTACAATTTTACATCAGTCATCATTTCTTCAATGTATTTTTGATGATCTTGCCCGGTATTTCGCTTTATTTAAAACAATGAACATTTCGAAAAGCCAATTCCGGAAGAATTTGATTTGTATTTGGTAAGGGAGATATATGGTCAAAATCCCTATTAAGATCCGCAAAGATGAACTCTAATCCAGTTGTTCATAGAAAACAGCATAAAAGCAAAATTAACACAAATTAACATGTTAGGGTTAACGGTTGACATACGTTCAACTTCAACTCAATTTCATAAAAACCCGTAAACGTTATATTTCGTACGTTAACGTCTACGTGAAGGTTCACGTACCGTAATCACTTCAACTCTCTATTAACTACGAATATGGATAATAAGGATAGCCTATGTGATGCCGAAAGAAATGAGCATCGATTTCGAATTGGACGCTGTTAAATTAATGCGCTTGCGCCAGAAATTACTATTCAAAGACACGATTTTGTATTTTCATCTCTTTCTAGCGTACATGATTCGGCAGCAACAACTATCGAACATATGAAAAGCATATCTTTCCAACATAACCTCATAATATGGATAAGTTTACAGAGAGCAAGTGTAGATTGTGCAAATTATAAGAGGACGGCACTATATATGGGTTTCATTCCTGAGATTATGACACATTTTGTAAATTTCTACAATTCTAGATTCATGCCTGAAGGAATTTAAGATCGCCGCGTTTTACTTGGAGTTCGTGTTCAGGAGGCAAAAATACATCACTACCAGCAAACTATTTTTCTCGGCAGTTATGAGGCCGATGTGGAACGAGATTTAGCTTTTCAAACAACTTTCTGTCACATACCCAATCCATATTTCTTCAAGTTTAGTGAGTTTTTATCCGCTTTTGGCAGAAAATTGATTGATGAAACTCTTGTAGCAGGTAACAGACATTGTGTTACAAATGGATCAATGAATCGTTTTTTTAATGACACGAAGTTCAATTGCATAATTCTCATTCTTCATTTCTCCACATTATAAAAATGTTAGCACATTTTTTCAATATGTGACGGTTGAAAATGTCAAAAGTAGCATAACCTTAAAAATGTATGACATTTCTCGTGCCTTCGAGGCATGCGCAATAGTTTTCCAGACCCCGTTTGAGAAAAGGAAAGATAGATATTTTTGGCTAAAATTTGATTACATTGCGTCTTATGGCGTGTTATCAATATTCGTAGTTAATAGATATACGGTTCTTACATTGGTATTTTATTAGACACTGACACTAATTCTCTTATCTTCGACCCACCCTATTTATATAGGTACTTAATCTGAAAGTATACCTACTTTTAAAGAAGAAAAATTCATGGAGGGGCGTTTTGTGATGAATACATTTAAAATATGCTTCAATAATCATTTTTGATTTTCAGTAACTCCATCAATTAAACTAAAAGTTGACATTAAAAAATTCAGTATTCTATACACAAGTTCATATGATATATCTTCTTCAAAATAAGAACCATTCATAAAAATTCACCATTCAGATTTTTATATACCGGATATTATTATAATTCTTTGTAATACTGGACTCGTATATTCTTGAGTAACCATGTGTAACTCGGGAAAGAGCATGATTTAATCCTTTAAATGAATACTAGATATAGAAAATAGAAAAATTCTGGATTCTTCTCACAAATACTTATGATATATCCTCTGTGAAATAAGAACAGGGCATTTTAATAATTTTTGAATATTGGTCTCGTATATTCTTGAGTCACACTGAATAATACTCATAATTTCTATTCCTAGAAGTGGCTACATGGCACATATAATCGTTGCATTGAATTGATCAAATCGCCTTATCTGAAGCAAATATGACGGATACTGTTATGATTTCTATCTCCCCTGTATATTTGAAAAAAATTCATATATTTTGGGTTCAGCCGATCTCATTGAGTATATCCAACACAGAAACTTCAATTTCGATACTGTCCGACTTATAATGTTGATGCTTCGTTCTGACATTATTTTGATTTTGGTTAACTCAGAAAAAGTATGTATCTACCTAGTATACTGTTTTGAAAATGCTCGGAAAACATACTGTTGCACTGGCCAAGTTTGATACTGTGGTGTAGATAAAAAACTCACTGATAATTCAGTGATATTACCCGCATTAAAGTTCAGTCAATAATGGTATGAAAGTTACATTTTATAACATTCTGTATTTCGTACTCTACATAGTGCCCATGGTAACTTTTGTTCACTATGTCGAGTTCAACAACATATTGAAATTTTGGAGAATTTGACCAAAAGACTTTTTGCATAAGAAGTGTGCGTGGTTCTTTACAAAAAATTAATGAGTAACTTGGATTGACGCAAAAAAATAAATTCTGGACCATAACGAAAGCGGGAAAAACTTCAATATCAGCCAATGGGAAAGAATCATCTACTTGCATTGTTACTAGAAATATACTGTCTCCTGATAGTGTTATATTAATTCATTAAACCAACCAGCAACGTTTGTGAAACTCATAATCATTGGTTCAAGGTTTGATGACAGATGCTCACGTAATACTTACATTCACTTGAATGTAATGTGAACAGATTTTGAATTACAATGATCATTCAATCAGACATTCAACCCGACGAAAACATCTTCAAAGTAATGAAACGTTTATGAAAAGTTGAGACAATATTATTGAGCAAATGTTATTATTACTCAGTATTTACCTTTGAGATTGATTCTTTTGTAGTTCTGACTTAACATTTTTATTAATTTAACTAATATATCCATCGGAAGATGTCTTTGTCATGGAAGCACTAATAAAGTTCTTTGTTTTTTGTTATTTATGAGTTTTTATTCACCTCCAGAGATTTTCTTCTAAAGTTTTAATGAACTATTTGAAAGAAAAACTTCATTTTCGAGTGATTCCAAACATTTTTCTCCAGATTATTACTATCTTTCGTTAAAATATTTGGTTATGGAATTCTTTAATGATTCTGAAATTTGCCTATCTGAAAAAATAAGTGCACTTCTTGTGGTGTATCATCCTGAATTACAAACATCTTTAGGTACTTTGAATCATGGTTGTGTGAAAAATTTAGAATTGTTGAAAAATATGTGAAATTTATTTTCTAAAGAAATCTATCCACAATTCGCATATCAATTGTGATACTCCTCTTCATCAAAATTGGAAGTATATCTGCCTCCGTTATCAATTCTGCTGAAATAGTATATTAAAGTGTAAGTGGATAAAAAGGTCTTTCAAACACGTTTTTCAAGATGTTGATGTTGCCATGGTAACTTTAAAAAACGAGCGTTTTTGAAAATTCGATATAAACACACGGAGGCGTGCTTTAAATAGGTAAAATGGGACACCAATAAAAAAAACTTTATTTTTTATTAGCTTTGAAGAGAATGAGATCAGTTTTTGACAAAGTTATTGTTTATGATGACATCAGCTTCATTGATACATAGGGTGCATGTCTGATATCATTCCATCAACATTCTGTTATTTCTTAATTCTTCCCTGAGAAGAGGTAATCACGTGTGGTTGATGTAACTTTTGTATTTTTTTACGTAGAGGTAATTTTATAGAATCGACATTTATATCAAAAATCTTCCAGAAGCGATGGGATGGAAACTTGTTATTTCTCCAAAATTTTCCAGATCTTTGTTCAGTGAAATGAGTAAGGAAAATAATGAAATTCCGCAATGTGATTAAAAGTTAGGAAAATATTTATCACTAGAAGAAAGGCAGTAAAATAACGAAAAGTTGAAGATGTTGATGATATTTGATGCAGATTTCCAGAAAGTCATATGTTCTTTTAGGTATCAGTTTCTGATACTCCTGGGTAGTAATCACTGATTCATGATTTCATGCAAGGAAGAAAGTACCTACGTGTGAACGTTTCGATTTAATCGGCTGAGGATTTTTTGTGTTTGAATTTTTCTTCTCATGAATAATGACACTGATTATGTAATTATGTACGACCGATATTTTTTTCAGTAATCATCAGATTCTACTGTAAATGTGGGAGGAGTTATAACTCATCGGGGAATCTTAAAAGGCATCAAAGCGCATGTGATTTCGAGAAAAAATATCACTGTACCCTGTGTAGGTTCAAAACACACAGATCTGATAGTTTAGGAAGACACCAAAGGAGAATTCATAGTGTGCATAACACAATAAACGAATCACAGGTAAACCCCAAGAAGATTTTGTAGCCGGTGATGGGAATGCGTTCTTGTCGGGATTCGAAGGACCTTAGGGTTGGGTTTTGATCGAAACTAGAGTTTCTTCTTCTATTTATAATTAGTTGGTTTGAATACAACAAATAAATCGATAAGAAGTAATCAATGTTTTTTACAAGCTTCAATCTCGTAGGAAAGCTGTCGTTGCCTAGTTACATAGGATAACTTTTATTATTTATATTTATCGAATACTGGGTGATCAAACTCACAACATCCTCCAACCAATAAAAAATAATGAGTTTCATGAAGATTCATGAAGTAAAGGGCATAATTTATTGATTGGGCGAATGTACAACCCTTTGTTGGTTTTAATTTTTACAACCCTTACTTTATTATCAGGTCCTGGCATAATTTCAACAATTCTAGCTAAAACCCATTCAAGAGGGGGTATATTATCCTCTTTTACCAATACCATCATGTTTTCTTTAAGATTTTCAGATGATGACATCCATTTGGGGCGGTGTTGCAATCTATTCAAATATTCCAGTGACCACTTTTTCCAAAAAAATTCTCGTAATTTACTGCGTTGTTCCCACATCTTGAGACGATTGTCAGGTATTTCAGAAAAATGTTTTTCTGGTAGTGCTGTTAGAGATTCTCCTATTAGAAAATGTCCTGGTGTTACAACACTGAGATCTGCAGTCTAGAATTTAATGTGGCTTCGATTTGAGTCAAAAGAGTATTCAAATGTTCGAAAGTCAATGAAGTTTTACCTAAAACCCTCTTTAAATGATATTTAGTTGATTTTATTCCTGCCTCCCAAAGGCCACCCCAGTGTGCGCTGTTGGGAGGTATGAATTTCCAAGTAATTTCTCTAGTTGACAAGAAATCATGAATTGAGTTTTTCTCTTTTTTGAAGAAGCAATAAATTTCGTGCAATGAATTATTTATGCCGTGGAAATTCGTGGCATTGTCACTAAAAATCGTAACAGGTTTTCCACGTCTTGAAATGAACCGTTTCAATGTCAAAAGAAACATGTCCGTCGTGAGATTTAGAGATCCTTGATTTGCGTAATTTGGATTTTTTTAACATAATTGGTCCACCAAAATCTATTCCTTCATTGAGGAATGCTCTTGAAGGAGTGACACGTTCAGGGGGAAGAGCACCCATGAGCTGATGAGCATGTCTAGCTTTGAACCGATGGCATCTCACACAATTTTTTATAACGTTTTTTATATGTCGTAAGCCATTCATCGGCCAAAAACGCAGTCTAAGATTACACAATACATTCTGTGGTCCAGCATGATTCAAACGTGCAATAATATCGGATGTTTTTGAGACACAGGTATTGGAGCTTCATTAAGCCTACCACCTACGCGTAAAATACCTTCTTTGTCCAAAAAGGGAGTTAAAGGCAAGATAGAACAATCTGTGGTAAGAGGTTCATCACAAGAGAGAAGAGCTATTTCTTTGAAGAAGTATTGAGCCTGCACCACCTTCACAATGAACATTAGAGATAATTCTAATTCGGGAACAGTGAGTGGACCATTTCGGTTCTCTGAAGTGGCTCTACAGTTGTTAACAAATCTTAAACAGTATGCAATTGAACGTTGCATGCGAATAAAATTTGAAAATCGTAAAAATAGTGAAGATGTATCTGAATTAATTTGAATATGTGAAATAATCGATCGTTGTTCTGGAAGAGATGTAGGAGATTCAATTAACATGTTTTTGCTGAAGTCGAGGTTGATATCTGATAGAAAATTTGGTCCATTCCACCACATTTCACATTCTATCAAAGATAATGGGTTTAGACCTCGTGATATATGGTCAGCTGGGTTTTCCAATGAATCTACATGTTGCCATCGAGCATTTATTCCTGAATTTCGGAAACTCGATTCGCGACAAAGGTTGTCCATCTGGTGGGGGACTCTTTTATCCAACAAAGAACTATTTGAGAATCTATCCAAAGAATTACTTCGGAAATTTTCAGAGTAAGTATTGAGAGGATTTTATGACATAATCGAGCCAATAACGGTGCACCACATAATTCCATCTTAGGAAGGGAAATAGTTTTCAAAGGGGCAACTTTACATTTTGAACAAATTAACCTTGAAGAAACCTGATTGACATAGATTACTCTAAGTTACAAACAAGCACCGTAGGCTAATACAGAGGAATCTGAGAAGCCGTGCAATTGTATCTCTTTAATACTTCCGTCTGATAATAAAAATCGTGGAATAGCTAGCTTAGTAAGATGATGTATATTTTCATAAAAATGTTTCCATTGATCTGTTAGTTTTTGCGGTAACAGTTCATCCGATTCTATTTTACTCATCCATATCCTTTGCATGAGGATTTCTGCAAGGACTATGACGGGCCCAATCAAACCAAGGGGATCGAAAAGTGAAGCGATTCGAGATAAAATAGTCCTTTTCGTGGGAGGGTCATCTTGCTGTGGAAACGTAACAGAGATTTCCATGATATTCCTAACACTTTGTTCAAACAATCCTTCGAGTGAGTTCCTAATTCAGAGTATATTTCAGATTTTTCCGAAACTAACAGTTCAGGGACATTCGAAATCCATTTGTGCAATTTGAATCCTGCAGAGCCTAAGAGATCTATAAGTTCATTTTGTAGTTTGAGAAAGTCATCTATAGTATCTGAACCTCCTAAAATGTCATCCACATAACATTGTTTCAGAAGTGCATGTGACGCTAGCGGGTGCGTTAAAACTCCTTCCTTTGCCAACTGACAAAGCGATCTTGTGGCAAGAAATGGAGCGCAATTTGTTCCGTATGTGACTGTTTTTAATTCAATACATTTCAAAGATTCATTGGGACTATCACGCCACAGAATATTCTGTAAATACAGATGTTCTGCTGCGATTTGAACTTGACGGTACATTTTTATCAAATCTGTGGTTAGACAGTATTTGAATGTTCTGAATCTACAAATGATATCGAACAAATCTGGTTGAACAGTAGGGCCCTTATACATTACATCGTTAAGGGAAATGCCTGTTGTAGATTTCATTGAAGCGTCAAATACAACCCTCAACTTCGTAGTTTGACTTTCTTCTTTCATCACACAGTGATGTGGTAAAAAATATTTTGTATATCCACTTTCATTTGTCAGAGTCAAAGGAACAACATCACCGTGTTTCAAAAATACATATTCGTCAATGAAAGCCTTGTATCGGGATAGTAAGATGGGATCCTCAATAAACCTTCTCTCAAGAGTCATTAACCTCCTTCTTGCTGATTGAAATGAGTCACCTAAATTCAATGAATCCATACAACCTTTGAGAGGAAGATTAACCTGAAAACGCCCCTGCGTTGGGCGTCGTGTACTCGAATAAAACAATTTCTCACAAATTTGATCTTCCTGAGAAAAAATGCGTTTAGTGTTCAATTCCTGTAGTTGCCAAAATTTGGGTATTAATTCATCTATGTCTGGAGTGTGTGAAAATAACGTAACACTGATATTACAAACTTGTTTTATTGGTATGGGACCACCTAAAAGCCATCCTAATTTGCTGTAAAGCAAGACTGGTAAGTTGTGCCCTAATCTAATCATTCCTGGTTCAATCATTTCATAGTAAAGATCTGCTCCTATCATCAACATATCAATTTGACTGGGAATGTCGAATTTTCCATCAGCCAAGAACAAATGATTGGGGATTCTAAAAAGTGAAGTATCTACTTTAGTTTGGGGAAGGGGACATGTTATTTTCTTGAGAACTCCACATTTAGCCTTGATTTTAAAATGATTTGGATCTTGGGACTCAATGATTACTTCTGCCAACTGATCAATAGTTGTTGTACTTTGTGATATTCCGGAGATATGTAAATTACTCCTACGAGTTTTAATGTTCAAACGTTTCAATACATCCGACGTAATGAACGTGGTTTGTGAAGCAGAGTCTAGAAGTGCTCGAGCTGTAATTTTATTTCCCGAATCAGAAATCAAGTTCACCTGAGCTGAGGCAAATAGAATATAACTTTGATTATTCTGATTACTGAGACAACAATTTCTTTCATTTACTTCATTACTGGTTTCGGGACGAGTGTATGAGAGTGATGATTGTGAGGATGGATTGGACACGACATCCTTATTTTCATGGGATATTTCGCCATTAGATAGGTTATCAGAGGAGAGAAGAGGTTGGTTTCCTTGAAAGGATGGGCCATTATAACTGTGAGCAGGTACATTATGTAACAACGTGTGATGTTTGCCAGAACACGACCTGCACCGTTCTGAGGTACATTGACTTACCGAATGTTTTGTTCCCAAACAATTAAAACATAACTTATTTTTCATTACAAAATCTCTTCTTTGCTGAATAGATTGTGCAATGAACTGCGAACATCTGTAAATAGAGTGATTTTTTCCGTTACAATAAATGCACGTTTGAGTCATGAATCCCTTACCTGAAAGCGCAACATTATTTGTGGCTGTGTGAGAAGCTTGTGCTAAACGAGTAGAGATGGGTTTGTTCAATTTGACCTTATGTTCTGATTGGGAAACCGATTCCAACGCTGAACAACGCTTGTCTAAGAATTCCAAAAATTCTTCTAGCTTGGGGGTTTTTGTTGAGTCTCTTTCTAACTCAAATGCCTCATGGGTATGAATATCTAATTTATTAGAAAATATATAAACTAATATCAAGTCCCACTGTTCAACTGGCACAGAGAGTGTCTTTGGTGCTTCGAAATGTTGTTTGATTTTAGTGACAAAAACCCTAATAGAGAAAGAGTTTTCTTTTGATATATCTGCATCTAAAAGCGATTTGATGTGAGTGTTTATAATAACCATTTTATTGTCATACCTTTTTTTCAAAATGTCTAATGCGATTTTATAATTTCCATCTGTTATTGTGAGTTCATTTATCAATGAGAGTGGTTCATTCTTCACAACAGATTTCAATTACAGAAATTTTTGAGAATCAGCCAAATGTATATCCTTATCGACTAATGCTACAAAAAGATCATAAAAAGATCTCCAATACTCATATTTACCAGTGAAAATAGGTATATTCAAATTGGGTAAATTGACCCTTGGGGTGAGAGAACCTTGTGAGTTTGAGCGAACATTAGCTTGTGATGTTACCCGGCTGGTAACGAGAATTGCATTCTTTTGCTTTTCAATTAAAGTACGAATTTTAGTGTGAGCCCCTATATAACGTTCTTCTACAGCTTCCCTATCAACAATCTGTGATTCATCTATATCCTCAATACAATCTTGCATTCGAATATAATCATCAAAAGCCTTGATTAACATATTTTCCCTAATCGAAAGTTCATTTACATTGATATAATCGTCCTTTTCATGATCAACAATATAATTTTCAATCCGTGTAATGTTTCCTTTTGAACGACCTCGTTTTCTAATTAAATCATCCATTTTAGCAATGTTTCAAAGTGATTATAGAACCAACACAACTATATTGCTCAAACGTAGGAAAACAATCGTGGTATGAAATCCTTCAACCAAATGTGACGTTAAGAACTGTCAAGCTGACAACTTGTCAGTTATTCAAAAAGTTCGTATTTTAATTCAAATTAGAAATTTCTGACCTCGTGGATATGAGAAGTGTGAATGCCTCCCTTCGTGCTGCTTCCTTTGAATGAACAGGATGTTTGGATGAAGGAATTTCCTACTTTCAGCGCTGCGTCCGAGAAATGGAGAAAGGTTGGGGAGTAGCGTCGCGTCGACTTGAATCTGGGAAATTTCTTCCAGTCTGGTTCCGATCCGTTTCGATGAGACCAAATGATGGGAATGCGTTCTTGTCGGGATTCGAAGGACCTTAGGGTTGGGTTTTGATCGAAACTAGAGTTTCTTCTTCTATTTATAATTAGATGGTTTGAATACAACAAATAAATCGATAAGAAGTAATCAATGTTTTTTACAAGCTTCAATCTCGTAGGAAAGCTGTCGTTGAATAGTTACAAAGGAGAACTTTTATTATTTATATTTATCGAATACTGGGTGATCAAACTCACAACAGCCGGTAAAGAAATAATACAGAGAAATAGTCATATTGCTATTCCAAATTGGCATTTTAGAATAAATGTCATTTTTGAATTATTTGTTAATGCTCTAAATAATTAAATATACAGTGTGTCCAAGATAAGGATGGGCTAGCATTAGGATCTCGGAAATGGTCGGAGTTACAATGTTGGTTAAATAAATAAATAAATAAATAAATAGAACTTTATTATACTGCACACTACATTTAGGAACATAAGTATATAAAATTGCGATAATAATGCGATTGGTAAATAATAAAGTCGTGTAGAACGATAAGTACATCAATATGTACTTGTTTCGTAAAGTGATAATGTGGAACAAATAACATGTTAAATATGATTACAAAATATTATGGCTAAAACATATAAAATATAACTATTCAAAAATTCAAAAATGATCACATACACACAATAAAATATTATTAAAAAAATCTTTTTGAATTAATTTCCCGTTAAAACTAAAACTAACAACAACAGCAACAACCAAGTATATGACAAGTATACGTAACAATTATTATAGTAACAGTTTTCTCAGATCCCGCTACTCGAATATTTTCAATAAATCGATTCTTTGACTCTGTAGCAAATATTTTCTCAATTGTTTTTTGAAAAATTTGATGTTTGTAATTGATTTGATTCCTTCAGGAATAGAGTTGTAAAGTTTTGGAGCGAAGTAGAGATAGGAACGTTGGGTAACTACTCTCACCATTTGAGGCATAATATAATGATTTTTCTGACGAGTAGAATACTGATGAGCGGGAAGTGCTGCACTATGTTTAGTTGCATGATATTTGATACAAGAACATAGAAAATACATTTGCCTTATATCTAAAATTTGAGTCTCTGCATAGAGATTATCTGAAGGATATCGCCTTTTTTTCGAGAATATCAATTTGAGAAATTGCCTTTGAATAACTTCAAGACTATGAATATGCGTTTTCAAGGCTCCTCCCCATACCGCTATTCCGTAACGGATATGACTCTCCACAAGGGAGTAATATAATGTTTTCAAATATTGCACTGGTAGAAGTTTTTTAAGTTTTCGGAATTTGAACAATATTGACCTCAACTTATTAACCGTATATTGGATGTGTAAGTCCCATTTCAGATGGGGATCAATTATCATTCCTAAATATTTCATTTCATTTTCGGATAGAATGTGAAAGGGTGTGTCAGTGCGAATTGTTAGTCGATTGAAAGGGGGCATCCCAGAGGAATTGCAACAGAATGGAAGAAAAAAGGTTTTTTCAATATTCATTGTCAACAGTTTGTTGTCCAGCCAGTACTTGATTCAAGAGAAGTCATTTTCAACCTTACATTTCAGTTCATTCCAATCATCTGCTTCGTAGAAAATGGCTGTGTCATCTGCAAAACCGATAATATTTTCATCATCACCAAGGGAAAATAATCCATTAATATATATATTGAATAATGTTGGACCTAGCACGGAACCTTGAGGAACTCCGTAGTCGATCACCTGATTGCTGCTCAATGTATCATCAATTCTTACCTTTTGATATCTTCCAGTCAAATAGCTCTCGAATAATTTCAGTATGTTACTTCGTATTCCAATATCTTCTAAGGACTGCAGAAGGAGGTGATGACTGACAGTGTCAAATGCTTTCGACAGATCGATGAATACACAGAGAGATGGTTTGCTCTCATTAAGAGCTTCGACTACTTTTGAAGTCAATGACAAAATAGCGTCCTGAGTCGAAATGCCCTCTCTGAATCCAAACTGATTTTTTGATATTATGTTATATTTTTTGAGGTACGAACTGAGTCTTTTCTTCATGATTTTTTCAAATATTTTCGAGAGATGGGTAACTAATGAAATTGGACGATAGTTTGTGATTTCAGATCTATCACCTTTTTTAAATAAAGGAATGACAATTGATATTTTAAAATCGTTTGGATATATACCATGATTTACACATTCGTTGAGGATATAAGTTAAGGGATCTAAAATGTAGTTAGAAATTAATTTGATATTTTCAGCTTTTAAGTCATCAATTCCTACAGACTTTCCATTTTTAAGCTCAAAAATTGTGTTTTTTATTTCCATTCGGCTTATTTCTTCGAAAACAAATGAGTTTGTAAGAGATACTCTTGTCATTCTTAAATGCGTGTTGGTTTTTATTTTGCTAGCGAGAGTTTTTCCAGTTTCTGAGAAAGCTATATTGAATGTATCCGCTATTTGACTTTTTTCAGTAAGGATTTCACCAGTTGTATGATGTTTTATTTGAACTACAGAATGTTTTTGTTTTTTTGTCTTAGATATTTGTTGAGTTACGTTCCATAGTTTTTTGGAGTTATTTTTGTTGTTGTCTATTTGCTGTTTGTAAAAATTGGATTTCGTTTTATTTATAAGGAAAGTTAGCTTATTTCGATACCTTTTGTATTGTGTTTTCAATTCATCATTATAAGGCTGTTTATGCATCAGACGGAACATAGTGTTTTTTTTATTAATAGACTTCAGGATACCATTCGTTACCCAAGGGGCTATTTTTGTGTTTTTCCTGTTTGTGCGTCTTCTCTCTGTGCATGCATCTATTGCATTGACAACAATATCGATAAATATTTTAGTCGCATGATTTGGAGTAGGAGCAGAGTATACATTATCCCACGTAATCTTCTTGAGTTCATCTTGTAATTTGTTTTCATTGATACATTTTATAAAATTATTTTTACTTTCTTCCCTTTTCGATTCTGTACCAACACTACCTACCACTATTTGTAGTATAGTTGTGTAGTGGTCTGTTATTGTTGTTTTTAATTAAATTAGGAAGAAGTTGCATCATCCAAAGTCCTTTTATGTGGAGTTTGCACAGTAGGCCACATTTTTTGGATTTCGAGATATTTGGAATATTGGTTTTTATTTATTTCTGACGTTATTTTAAAGGGCATCAAAAGGTGAAAAATACATTTCATTGCCACTTTTTATGCTAAACAAGATGACGCTTACAGATTTTCACTACGACGTTTCGTTTCCGAGTTTTTTCATGAGGCCCTGTTGTTTTCATTACAAAATTCAGAGCCATTTTGAATTTTGAAATACTTTATAAATCACTTGAGGCGGTTCAAATATATTCTCAGCTTTTTCAGACATTAATTAAAATCATTCAGGAAAAACCTCTGAATGCTTGAAAAATATTCGAGCAATCAACTACTGGATGTGAATTGTAACTGGAACGACTATATTTAAGCTCATTGAAATTATTGATATCTCATAAATTTGCAGTAGAGCCGATATTGATATCCCCGGTTAAAACAATATCTACATTTTTGGTTTATACAGGATGTTATACAGTTCTTAACAGTGGGGGTGATTCGTTAGGTCATTTTTAGGAGAAAAATCACCATGAACATGTGTCCGGAGTTGCTTCGTTTCTCAGATACAGGGCGTTGAAATTTAAAGAAAAATATGGTAATTATAAAATATCATAAATATCCTACAACCGATCTGGTTGAAATTTGGTACATTCATTTGAAATATTTAGTCGTAACTAAATTGAAATTAGTAGGGCCAGTGGCGTCTCAGTGGGTACCACAGCCAACAACATTGTAAAAAAAGTACGCCACTGCACAGATAAAAAAGATTTCTTCAATCAAGAATATACATACTCTTGAATAGAATAATCTTCTGAAAAGAATAATCAATGAATAGACTCCCATTTCAAGCTGATTGAGATGTTCGCTTCTTTACATAAATTCTCTTGAAATTAATTTGCTTGCAGTGAAAACATTCTTCATCCTAGAAAACATTCACATTAACTCATTGTAAAACATAATCCTCTTAGCACAAGATTATAACTCCTTGGTAGATATCACTACCCGTGCCACGTGCCACATTCAACCAATGAGCAATCAAAGCAGCTGGCGACACCGCGACCTGTTAATACCACTTCCATTTCGACCATTTCATCCAGTTTGACCATTTGGGTTGGATGTTATGAGGCTATGCGTACCGATATGAATGTTAGTTTTGTGCCTACTGGAAACTGTTTCTATACAATAAAAACGCAATCGAAAATTGAATTAGGCTCATTACGGGCCAGTTGTGAAAATGAGTGAAATATATTTTGGTCTTCTACAGTTTTGTGTCTAAGAGTGGCGTTGATTATGTAATCAATCAAACTGCAATATGCGTCACTACTAACTGGTTTTATTGAGAATACAGTTATTAACCCAGAAATATTCTCACATAATACCATTATTTATACCTACCTAAATTGTTCGTAGTTGTGAATCTATGCTTTGTTTAATCTATTCAATGTTGCCAAAATGAAAATGGCTTCCATTTTATATTTTATAACCAAGTGCAAAGTGCAGATTTGAACTCAACCTCCAAGTTTATAGAAAAAGTGGCCAAGAGGAATCTGTCAAAAAATCAAACTAATATTTGGTAGGACCTTTTCAAGAATACAATCTGTTTGAATCAACACAATTATGCGTTGATGCAAAATATCCTTTTTATCGGTGTAATTCATTTTCGTAGATAAGGCAACTAAAAATGCAACTTTTTGTTTTTTGTATTTTCTTCATATCTAGCTTCGTTTTCGAGAAAAAACAAAAAACGTAAATTGAAAACCAAAATTTAAAATATTAACAATTGCGATATTACAGTAAATGAGCAAAATGTCCACCTTCTGATAAAATACACTGAAATATTTTAAAGAGAAACATTCTCAATTGAAAATTGAATCAATACATGACTCCTCTGGAAATGGAAAAACCCTACGATAAAATTGAAGTTACTTTTTTGTAATATCTAACACAAAACATCTACTTCCCCGGCAAAGGCCACGCTGGACATTGAACTACATCTGATAGATATTGAGAAAGACCCTATATAACTTGAGAGAAAAAATCCGAAAGTGAAAATTTGCATTTTCATTCAGATAGTTGATTATTTATTGAATGTCCAGTTTATGAATGAGATAAGGGAGAATGTTATTCAGAAGTATCACTCACAGAAAATCGCTCATTCCATTGATGCGTGAATAATAGCATCTCTTTCGCTAGGCCTCCAATACATTTTGGTCGACTAAAATCTATTTCACTCTTCTAAGATCATCAGGGAGGTCGGACGAATTGGAAAACATACTCTTCAGAAGCAATTTCACACTGTAATGAGGAATTGTTAGACTATTTCTTGTGGGATGAAACTTTGTTGTTTCTCTTTAAAACATGAATCCCTTCCAAGAGAGGTTATCTTGTACGATGGAAAACAGCGACTAAATTCCAACTTTCAGTCGCAGATGATTCCACAACTGACTTTAAGAACATCCTGTTCATATTTTCAATGAAATCAACTTGCCATACCCATGACAGGTTTTATGTCAGAAAAATATTTTCAAAGTTTCATCCCACAAGAAATAGTCCAACAATTCCTCATTACAGTGTGAAATTGCGACTAAATTCCAACTTTCAGTCGCAGATGATTCCACAACTGACTTTATGAACATCCTGTTCATATTTTCAATAAAATCAACACTGAAATATGTTTTGCTAACTCTTAAATTAGCCTAATGGCAAAGCGACCTTACCTGCATTTAATGGCTATTATTCATAACCGTATGCAGGTACGCCTATCATGGATTAGGCTATTGAATTATTAAGTAAGTATGGTGAAGCAAATAACAACCAATAATGCAAAACAAACAAAAATGAATGAAAATCCTACTGTCAATATCAGCTGGTCTCCAATACAGGTGTTCATGACATGCAATAGAGTGGCTTTAAATTTTTTTCTCGAAAACGATATGAAGAACGATATGAAGAAAATACAGGTGACCAAAAAGTTGTATTTTCAGTTGCTCAATCTAAAAAGATGGAAATCTAAGGAAAAAAGTCAGTAGCGTATTTTTTTACAATAATGGTGGCTGTGATGCCCACTGAGACGCCACTGGCCCTAATAATTTCAATCTAGTTAAGGCTAAATGAGCGCCTCATTAATTCAAATAAATGTACCAAATATCAATCAAATCTGTTCTAGGATATTCATGACGTTTTATAATTACCGGTTTTTTCAAATTTCAACGGCCTTTATCTCAGAAACGAAGGATCTCCGGACATATGTTTATAAGAACTTTTCTTCCTAAAGTGACCTAACAAATCACCCATTGCAGTAAGGAACCATAGTTAGGAAACACCCTGTTCTTATAATTCTTCCAAAAGATGATGTTCATTAAGAGTATATAATCTCCCCAAGGTGAGCTGTAACAAGGTAAAACGATTCAACGTTGGTTATTTCCTTTTCAGTTCATAACACAAACTTCGAAGTGTTTTTCACTGCAAAACTGATCTAACTTTAGACTTTTACACTTCAATCCTTCTTTAAAAAATAAAGCTAGCTACACAACCTTATTCTTAAAGACTGATAAAATATGAACTACTCAAATTATATCCTTCAATGTACTTAGTATGTATAGAATGAGTTCTAGCAGAACATAAAAAAAAGGATAGAAACCGTTGATTTCGATTTCTAATTGACTGATAGAATTGAAGTTCAAACTCTGCTCGGGAATTGAAAGTATAAGTGCATCTGTTATACAGAGTGGGCCATTGAAATCGAAACGGCGGCTCTGCAGGTCGGCAGAACCGTATTATATAAAGCAAATACTTGGCTAGAGTTGAAGGACATTGTATAATCAAATTTTCCTTCGTTAAAAAACTGACTTGAACACAAATTATCCTGTAAATTTATGATATTATAATATCATAAATTGACCATTTAGTTCCAATAAATCGAAAACTCCGCCCTTCGAAGGTCTAAGTGTAAATTTAGAAAAAACGTATTGAATGCCATTTAAATGCAATAAATCGAACACTCCACTAACCTCTGCAACGATCAAGGCCATCCAATCTCTGTTTGAAATACATACATAAGCTATGCAGGAGGCGTGAATTCTGCACAATATCTACCCATTCTCTGAGTAGTCACGGACCTGTCCACTAAGATCGTGGGGGCCGTTTTAAGAGTCAATGTATATAAGCAGATAATCGCCGCGAAATAAGTGGCAGTAAAAATTGTGTTGACTGCAGCTAGAAATTTAAATAACGGAGTCTAACAATAATATGTCATTGGTTAGATCAGACTAAAAAATTAGTCCTTACAAAATATTTGTGATTTATCGAACAACTGTTCTTTTTATCATGCGAAAGTGATTTCAATATCAAATAGTGATATTGTACGTTTGCATTATTTTATATAACATTTTGAATTTTCGATTTTAAATTTCAAACGCGTTATTTTTTTGCCAAAGTTTGAATTGGTAGGTCAATTCCAGGAGACAATCTATTAGTAAATTTTAATGACTTGACAATGAAATAAATGGTTCAATATTGGTTGTGGAATAATCATATTTTTCTCAATATTTTCAAACTTTTAGTCTTTACTCCTTTCATTGATTTATCTTTTTTCAGTGATATCAGCTCCGAAACCGGCGATTCACGTTTGCCCAGCCTGTGGAAAAAAGTACACGTATAAATATAATTTGAACCGGCATATGAACTATGAATGTGGGAACCAAAAGTGTTTCAAGTGCTTTCAATGTTCGAAATCTTTTTCCCAAAAGGCAACACTGAACTCGCACTTGTTCGTTTCACATAGTGGACCTGAAACCTTCACGAACATGTTCAATAATTCAAATGGGCCAGCCAAGTAGGAATTGTCAGAATTTCAATTTTGAAGGGTGTACTATGGGGATAACATAATTGGTCTTTGACATATATCGAACAAATGTAACGTTTTTGTTATATCGAAATAAAAGTTTATTTTCGAATGTGTCGCCTTATTTCATGAAAAAAAAAAGACTGTTTCATTGTCGAGCAAGTAAGAAGTTCGGTACTCTTGTTGTTGAAATTTTTTAAAATGGTCTTTGTGTTGTATAATATAAAAAGGCGAATGATGTATATCTTTGAGCAATGAAAGATATAGAGAGGCCTTTCTATATCTTTCTTGAACGCAACATACACGACGTTGTTTACAGACATCAATGCCCGAGTCATGTTAAAAGAGGCCATTGTCGGATATTTCCGTTTACTCATTGATCAGGTTGGAATTCAGTATTATATTCACTCTCAATTTGGTGATCATGTTTGTTTACATCCGTTTATGACTTATTTATCGTCTTGTCAAATCAAACCATGGGCGTCGCAGCAAGGTAATCATGGCATAAACCATATTTGATTGGCATTCCGTATCTACCTTATTAGTGGTAATAAATGAGTTGACTTTTGATGAATCTGTTAATTTTTATCTCGATTTTGAGGCAAAAATACACTATTTATTGAAATAGATGTAAAAGAACTTTGTTACTATGTAAGTCAACTTTAAAAACGGATTACCTTTCAATAATTAAGAAAAACTTGTTGCAATGTAGACACAGTAAGAACAGTAAGCAAACTCAACTATTCATGAGCAAATTCAAATCATAAGCCTCTAGCTATTATAGACATAATCTGATGGGTACTCCAATGTTCATATACAAGGGATTATCACATAGGTAATCCGTTCGTCAGAAGTTTTTGAAGTTCCCAATTGAATAAAGTTTTGTGAGCATGTAAGCATATATCAACATGAATAATCGATTTGGAATTTTTTCAGTGGCCTAGCGCTTCCGGTTAAACCGGACGTGGACATAAACTTCTTCATTGTAAATGAAACACTGTGAATCATGGCAAGTTTAAAATCTAATCAATGGGCTGAGAATTATTTCTAATCTTTTGAGAGAGCCCATACTCCCAGTTCCAGGAGATTCCTCATTGAATTTCTTCAATCCGTAAATGAAAAGTGCTGGAATCCAAAATTGTAACTTATTTTATCATAGAAGGCTATGATTCCTTCCCTATATAAAACTTTCTCTCAAATACATACATAAATCACTTCTTCAAAGACTTTTTTGTGTATTGTACTTCTAATTTTTCTTCTCCCTTTAGACCAATGGAGATAAGCACAGTTTGGATAGTGAATTTCGAGTTTTTTTTTGAAGAAGAAGAATATCATTTCTGAGGATTTTCTATCTACATAAAAAATTGCTAGTTATTGAATAGGATTTATAGCCTCAAAGAGAATTGCAATCCATAGATATGATTTCCGAGCTATTCTATTGATAACATTGTGCCTAGTTATTCTTAAAGATTGTGAAGTGTTGTTGGAATGTCTTTCGAGTAATTAATACATAGTTCAGTGATATTTACTTTAGTTTGAATTTGTTGGTTATGGAATTTATTTCAATGATCTGCAACTACAATAATATAATAATTTGGCAGTTATGTGTGTGTGTGTGTTTGAAATGTATGTTATTTTGGAGGAATTCGTGATTGTGAAAGCGTTGATATGGACACAGATGACAACAGAAAAAAGTGTTTAAAAGTAGCAACGAGAACTATTATCCGTCGACTACTTCAGTAAAGGAATAAAATAATACAATCCAAAATTTCAATTTGTTTCAAGCTTGACAGACGAATTACAATAGGCAAGTCACCGCTCCACCCTGTGTGCAAATCAAGACTACATCAAAATAGAGTTGTTGTTTGGTAAGCCTGCAGATATGTATTCAGTGATGAATGTCGGCATCTATTCAACTCATAAACTATAATGATTCTGACCTCAAGATTTATACTAGAGACTGTTTGATGTTTAAGAAACAGAAGTAAAATAATAACCACATGAGAAATTTCATTTTCTCTCTAGAGATCAACGTTTTAATCAGTTCAGATTCTGATGAAGAAGATGGTCCCATCGCTTTTCCATAAACTTATTCATTAGTTGAAATCTGATTAAATTTCCAGTGCCGAATCAGAATCTGTTTTCCTCCAGAAAATTTAAAAATTAATCAATGATTCAAAAGTGGATTTAAAGACAAATAAAAAAATAATCTTTCATTATATTCAGCACTAAATCTGTTTTCCCCCTATACCCCATAGTTCTCCAACTGTGGAAATATGGAATTTGCCTGAATATTTGTATATGAGAAATCTTCAGAGTCAAACTGGCTGAAGCTTGGTACAGGTTAGCAAATCTTGCTGTGTATCTGAGAAATTTGAATTACATAAACTGGAAATATCTTAAATTAATTTTCGTGCACTTCTTGAATAATGCCATTTTGAATTTGTTCTTACCTATTCAGTAAGGGACATGGGGAATTGATAATTTCCTCAATATTAGAATCTATCGAATCAGTATCTAGATGATTTTCTCTTGTTGAAATTGTTAGTTATAGAAAATACCAATTCTGATTGCTGCAGCAGTTCAAGTTGCTGGGATATACCACTCATTCAAATGAAAAAGAAGAGCTCCTTTTGTTAGAAACGTTCTTCCACTTGGTTACATTCCATATACGGCTCATTCAGAATGTATGGAAGAAATCTTAGCAAACTTTGGAACATATTCAGTTGAACATTTCATCAAATTTTCCAACTAAGCAGCTTTTTCTGTGACATTTGCTGTAGACCTGAGAAAAAATCGAAAAAGACATGTCATGAAGTACTTGCAACCGTTTCCTTCATCTCGAATCATCCAAGTTCATAATGAAATAGTAAATGTTTCATGAAGTGGCTATTTTACTGGAGGATCTAAGGGAAGCAATGGGGGCAATTGCTCACCCCTTGAGAGCAACATTGACACGTCTTCTTCCTACGAGTCTTACGTCATCACCTTTCTTTTGGTCACTTCAACTCTAGCTTATTGACATTCCTCTTACAGCTAATTGCCCCTCCCTATTTTTTATCACCACATACAAAGTTTTGTTGGGCGAACACAGATTGATATCCACTGTAACACCAATGGTCAACATTATCAGAACTTACGAATGAAATCTGAGATTCAAATTTGAACATTCAGATTGTTCGCAAACCCAACAATATGGCACCATTATTATTCTCTGTCTTATACTTTTTTTAAATATTCCTGCGATAACTCCAGTACCCAATTAATAGGGAAGTAGACACCAGAAGGGAAACATAAAAAACATTCCGACTGGTCAGGGCTTCAATTAGAATCCAAATGATATATCAGAATGTCTTCCTATTGGGTACCGAAGTTATCATAGGAATATTTGACAGAAGCAAATATAAATCAATTGCAGGATAATGCGTAGGAGTAACTTGTCTCTATCATGACTGGGTCTGCACTGATGATCGGCAGAACAGTGAAGATATTCTACAGTAGTCACCTATCTTAACATTATTTGCTACGTTGTAAAAATATAAAAGCGGGAAAAAAAAATTACCAGCATCAGACCTACTGGAAGAGGAGCAAAATATTGTTCGAATGACAGGAATGATGAATTGCAGTCGAAATAATGGAGAAGGGTGGAACGGAGTGAAGTTTTAGGCGATGAAAGTGATATTTCACGGTTTTTCGCGATTGACTACGAAAGTTGACACACTAGCAAAACACAGAATTTTCCTTTTTTATTCGACAAATTCCGAAAAAACGACCTCAATTCCAACTGAAAAGTCTCACCGGTAAAGTTCGTCTTTTCAAGCTTGCCAGCCGCCAATTTTTCCGTTCAAGCGTCTATTTTTAGATTATGTAATAGCACTATTGTGGATTTTTTTTTTCAGAAAACGCGAAAAAAATAATGAACAGATTTTCAAAAATCAATTTTTTAAATTTTTGTTCTAAACTTCAGAGTGATATTCAACAAAATATACATAAAAATCAGCCACACAAATTTAAGTTAAGTAACTCTTATTTTTAGTTACCTTTCTCACCTGTTACCTGCCCAGGTGTCACAGAGCGAACTCCACAAGCACGCAGGTATTAAAAGTACATGAGACACCACTCAGAACCTAAGTCTTTTCAAAAATAAGTTTTGTCTGAAGGCCCAGGGATTTTACTCATAAGGAAATCTTAACAAAATCTTTTATTTACCAATATTCTGTTTTCTTTTAAATTTCTTTTTGAACAAAAATCCTCCCAGAGTCGAAGCCGTTTCCAACCGAGATGGCTAACCCTAGTGTGATGCGTCTACTGTGTTAAAAAAAATTGTTGAAGACGAGATTTGAACCCGGAGTTCCGGGTGGTAGCTAGATACTCTGTCCACTAACCCACCATGGGTCACAGAAATAATTCGGTAAAATGGCATTTCAACTAACTGAGTAGTGTTTTTACGTACCTTGATTCCCTAATATCTAAAGAATGGTCGTCTGGACAAGCTAGCAGGTAGGCATGCGAACATAGTACATACTAACACTACTCAATCGTACACATTTCGTTCGTTTAAAATTAAGTAACGTCTGACGGCCCGGGGATCTTGCTCGATAAGGGCTGCGTCTTCCCTAGCTCACACTAGTCTCTAGAAGACTTCCGAGGGTTGCGCGTAAGGGTGCAATCGGTTGACGGAAATAACAACAAAAAAAAACAATTTACATGTCAAAATTTAATATTATTTTGTTGACAGTTCTCTAGAAATCGCAAATTGTTTGAATATTTCCTCAACAACAGGGTAAATAACGCTTGTTTTGTGGCCATTTCTGGATGAATTTGTACAATAAAAATATTTCGTTCGCGTTCGCGTCGCTCGGTAACTCTATTTGTCGAGCGGCCAATCAACCACTTTGCGCTCTAAATACACAAATAGCTATTTCCGTGCACGACTTCCCGTGTTCGTCTCCGAAATATACTACGGTGATTCGACAGTCGTAATGAGCTGTTGAATAAATTTTCGCGTTTGATGTTGGCCGACAAAACTCCTATATTATAGGAAATTTGCTAAAGGCTTGATTATTGAAAATTCGTTTCCATTTGATGTAACAAATTCGAGTGACAAGTTGCCATTGATTACTAGCAGAACTTGCTAGTAGAGTTTTCAATTGGAAAGATGCTCCATATTTCATTTCGTCAGAAAAAGGCTATTTTACTCGTTTTGTAACTGCATTCATCACATTTCATCCTTCCATATGTCTCAGTCATCTGTCAATGCTGACATAAAATAATGTTATAGGAACAATAGAAAGCAGAGTAAACGTTTTTTATATTCCAGCGAAACCGTTCCAGTGTTCAAATTGTCAAAAAACTTACCAGACGAAGAGTGGGATATACAATCATCAGAAGTGGGAATGTGGGAAACCTGCGATGTTCCAGTGTCCCATTGAGGGTTGCAACTACAAGTCGAAGAGAAAGGGGAATTTGAAAACTCACTATTCGATTCACTGCATCAGTGTGCAATACAGAAATTCCCAAAATAAGTGAATATTCTTGAAAGTGCTATCTTGAGAATTACCAAACATAAGTTTAATTCAGTAAGAGTTGAATTGTTCGTCAACCCTTCTTCCTTTTTCTGAAATTTTGTTACAAAATCTTTGAGCAATTTTGTAAAGGCATCTTCTGGTGTCAGAACCACTAAAACTAGGTTAGGAAATGTTCTCTTACTGTTTTTTTGAATAAAGCTGAATACTGTTTACTTGTTGTTGAAGCGTACCCATCGATGCCCATTCGTGAAAATGAATTTTATATCCCTTTCAAATTGTCATCAACATAGTTTTGTTTCCACAATTCAATAAACATTTGGAAACTGGCGAGTACAAAGTTGGTCTTTCCTCTACTGGATGGTCACAATACTGGAAGCTAAAATGCAGTTGCGGATCTATGTTTATAGGAATTGTTTCACATGTTTGCATGTAAAATCAGTATCCGTAGTGTTTTACCATATTTTGAAAACACCCTGTATTTGAATGAGTGAAGTCTTCATGAGAATTGAAAGTTACTGAAGTAAATTCTTGGAAAGTGGGGTCAATACCTATCTGATATTACGGAAAGTAGGTGTTTGCTCAACTACAATTTATTCAATTGGGTTTTAGAATAAGCTATAGAGGTTTTTCCCCTACAAAATAAAAGAAGCAAATGGCATATACTAGTTTTTATAAGAAAGTTCGTCGAAGAAAACCACTATTTTCGCCACATCAAAATCTCTTTTTGGAAATTTTTGAACAAGCAATAGTGGTTTTTGGAAATATCTCAAAGGGTATTCAAGGAATACTTTTACAGACAACGGAACTTTTGTAGAGATTCGTAAATATTACAAAATGGATTTTCCGGAGCGGTGCAATTTCCACTGAGAAAATCCGGGAAAACCTCGAAAAAGAGAAAATTTTTCAAAAATTTATAATTTTTATAAATCTGAAGCTCGACAAACAATATTGTGGAAACTGAGAGATGATATGTGATTCAACTGTGCGCAAGATGTTTTCTGTCCGTTATGTAGTTTTTGCAGAATCGCGTTATAAACAATTCAACGGCGATTTAAGGGAAATCGTCGTATTCAAATTCTGTAAACGGCAACTGGAAGTAGAGATCAATAACCACAATTTCTATTTTGGATTTTCACATGAGAAATGGAATTTGTGTTGTAAATGTCATTGGAAGTCGATGAAATCGCTTCAAAGTGCGTCTGAAGTCATTCGAACTCCCCCTGAAGTTAACTCGAGTTGACTTCGGCGACTTTGGGTGCACTTTGAAGCATTTAGAATAACTTCCAGTGACATTTTTAACATATTTCCCACCTTTCATAATTCGAATGTGATGGTTTCCCTCAAATCGGCGCATTTAGAAAGATTTGCCCTTAAATTGTTTATAACGCGATTGGGCAAAAACTAAACATCGGACAGGAACCATATTGTGCACTGTTGAACCACATGTTATTATCTATCAGTTTCCGCAGTTTTGATTGTCCAGATTCAGATTTAACAAAATTATGAATTTTTGAAAAATGGTAATTTTATTATAGTAATAAACATGTATTATAGCACTCGTGTTAGTCAATATTTCATAGCGGATATATGCTTCATAAAATAGTTCCTGTTATCATGGGATTCATTTATTCATATCATTTTTCAGCAGAAGATTAATATTCTGTTTGTTTATAAATAGAGTTCATGGCATAATTTAATAAAATTATAAATAATTTTTTCTACAACCGTTTTGTAATAGAATACCTTCAGCGAAAATGTGATTTCCGTTACAAGTGAGAAAAATCCTCATACCATTGACTTTCGTTTCTAGTGATGAAAAATAAATTTATATTTTCAACAATTTCATGCCCTCTTGGCTCTTATACAGGGTGATTCAAAAGTACTTTGACAAACTTCAGGAGGTGATTCCTCACAATATTTTAATATGAATTGCCCAAATGAGTATATGTCCGGAAACGCTTCGTTTCCAAGATACAGGGTGTTGAAGCTTTATTTTTATTTTGGTTTTTTCAAATAACTCTTGAAATACTGAACTTATTTAAACGAAACTTGGTAATAAGAGGTTTTTGAGGTGTCGAATTCGAACCTGATGTTATTATTGCTCGTACTCGTAGGGGGCGCCACCAACACGTCTTTTTCTTCTTTGAAGATTCATAACTTTTTTGAGTGTTCTTCTAGCACATTTTTCAGTAAAAAAATCGATTCCTCTATCATATCTACGTAAAAAAGCTACCCTTGTTACAAGTCGCTCTAAGCAACCGTTTTCTAGATATTAGGACTTGAAAATTTCAAGTGGATTATTTGATAATCTATGCATGTAATAATTATTACCTTTATTTTGCATTTGCATTTGAATTAATTTGATGTTTAAGTAAGCAGTTTTGGTTTTTTTGTAGGGGGCGCCACCTATTCTATTACTTTTTACTCGCTTGAAGAGGTCATTACTGTTGGGTACGTTCCTTTATGACATCCTTAAGCGAAATAGTAATTTAATAATAATAATTCAATAGTAATAATTAATAGTAATAAAATTTGCAAGAAATGTCAACATTTTATTTCAGGAAATTTTGAAAATGTAGAATAAACTAAAATAAACGAAACTAAATTGTATTCAAATAAATTATTGAAAGTGTCCACCTTCAGTGAAGATACAGGCAGTCAGTCGTCTAGTCATTGAATCTCGTACCCGCTCCAAAATTATTGGTGTGTTCCTTATTGTTTCACATGCGTCTACTATTCGGTTTCTAAGATCTTCCTCGTTCGCTACTGGAGTTTTATAAACTAGTGACTTCAAATGTCCCCAAAAATAAAAATCTATCGGGTTTAGATCTGGAGACCTTGGTGCCCACGGCTGGTTAGGTTCTTCTACACCCCTACCGATCCATCGATTTGGATAGACTGTGCGTTAAGGAATTCCATGGCTACAACGCTAAAATGGGCCGGAGCCCCATCATGCATAAACCACATGCGGATACGAATTTCTAATGGTACATTCTCGAATAGTCCCGGCAATTCATTTTCTAAAAAGTGTCTGTAAGTTGCGCCATTCAGTCGGAGCGGAAGAAAGAAAGGACCTATCAAGTAATTATCAATTATTGCCACCCATACATTTACAGAAAATTGATACTGATAATGCCTTTCACTAACTGCATGCGGATTTTCGAGAGCCCAAACATGGTTGTTATGAAAGTTTGTGATAGCATTTTGGGAGAAGTTTGACTCGCCCGTGAAGAGTACATATCTTAAAAATTGAGGATTTCCAGCCAATTTTCTCAAAAACCACTGACACATAGTAATGCGTTGGGAAAAGTTTCGTGGCAAAAGAGCTTGTACCCTTTGAATATAGTATGGATAAAACTGTTGATCGTGGATAATCCTCCAAACTGTGGACTGAGTAGAATTGACAGCTTCAGCAATTATTCTTGTACTTGTTTCTGGATTCTCCTCGAGAGCGTTCAAAACAGCTTCTTCCAGTTCTGGGGTTCGGACTGCTCGTGGTCTTCCAATAATATCAGCTGCCCTCTTAAAGCTACCTGTTTCTGCCAAACGACGGTGAAGACTAGCAAATGTTGGAGCTGAAGGCAGTACTCGATTAGGAAATCGCTCCTGGTAAATACGTCTTGCTTCGCGCGCATTGCCATCCGCAAGGACATAAACGAAATGCATATCGGCTAAATGAGCATTATTGTTTAAATAATCCATTTTTTCAAAATTAGTGTTTTCTACTTCTACTTACGGAAACTTCAACAAAACGTTTAACTGTCACAAAATATGTAATTACCAAAACTACTTACTTAAACGTCAAATTCTTTTCCGAAGCATTCTTGTGAAAAATGCAAAATATTGGTAATAACTTCAACATGCATCGATTATCAAAAATTGACTTGAAATTTTTGAATATTTGAATATTTAGAAAACGGTTGCTTACAGCGACTTTTAACAAAGATAGCTTTTTAACGTAGATATGATAGAGGAATCGATTTTTTTACTGAAAAATGTGCTAGAAGTACTCTCAAAAAAGTTATGAATCTTCAAAAAAGAAAAAGACGTGTAGGTGGCGCCCCCTACGAGTAAGAGAAATAATAACATCAGGTTCGAATTCGACACCTCAAAAACCTATTATTACCAAGTTTCGTTTAATTAAGTTCAGCATTTCAAGAGTTATTTGAAAATAACCAAAATGAAAATAAAACTTTAACACCCTGTATCTTGGAAACGAAGCGTTTCCGGACATATATTTATTTGGGCAATTTATATTAGAATATTGTGAGGAATCACCTCCTGAAATTTGTCAAAGTACTTTTGAATCACCCTGTATAATGCTTTGACGACTTTAAATTATTAACAAACGAAGACAGGAATCATTTCTATAATTATAATACATTTTTACTTTCTTTTAATCAAAAAGCAACATAGAATAGTGAAAATACCGCAAGATTAAAAAAAAAATTATAACTAGTTGCCTGATTGCATTAGTTTGACGTTCCTCCTCTATTGTATAGACTTGTTTGTCGGTTTGCACTGGAAGCATTGTTAGTTTTTTGAGTTCATGATGTCTGATTCGAAATACACCACTAGAAATAGCAAATCAAGCTGTAGAAACCTCTGTGGATTCATTACCAATAAAATCTAAAAAGAGCTATGATGAAATATATGTTAAATTCATAGACAGGAGAGTTGATAATTCATTTTCGGAAACTGCGTTTTGAATGGTTTCCAAAAAAATGTATGCCATCGACGTTATGGCCTATGTATTCGATATTGAGAGCCACTTTGATAAAACTTAATATCCATATCAGTAAATTTCCCAATTTATGTTCTTTTTGAAACAGAAATCTGATGATTTTAAAACTCAAAAGTCTAAAAAAAATTCTTCCGATGAGATCCAAACTTTCTCAAAGAATGCACCCGACTCCAAAAACTTAATGACTGAGGTAAGGTAATTACTTTATCTGTTGTATATCAGCCCGAAGCGTAGCTCTCTCGTACTTCTCTTCCCTTCAGGTAGATTCCGGCAACCCGAAGCCTGTTTATCAGTCAGACGCGAACCGTCCGTATAACATATTAGGCTTCCTGTGCTAAACTCCACCATGTTTTCTTCCCATTGTTTTCTGCTCGGAATAGTAAGAGTAAACTCTCTGTTCCATCGCAGTCTGTCTTGTGCGCTTTTCACTCTGAGGGCAGATATCGGGATTTTCTGCGCCGCCCACCTCGCGATTTCCGCTTGACCTATCAGACTCTTCCTCCTTCTTGATCTAGACTGGAAGTGGTGGCAGCCTCAGCATTACTTCCAACACTGCGTTCTCATTGCGCCCGTTATTACCAAACAGGCCAACCTCTGAACCTTGCTAAGTTTTTGGCCCATTGTGCTGCCCTGTACGCCTGACCACCACATGGCTGACCTATAATGGATCTTTGATCTGACGAATGCCGTGTACAGCCAGCGCATGATCTCTGGATTGGTGCCCCAATTGCTAGCTTCAATTCTCCGCAGTTGCCTTAGGATTGCTACCGACGTTTGAATGACCCTATCTACGTGCGGCATACATGGAAGTTTGGAGTCCAGGACCACCCCCAGGTATTTGACCTGCTAGAATAGCTCCAACTCATGCCCAAACATGATAGGTATCCTGAATCCATCTTTTTTCCTCTGTTTGGTGAACAGGATCATCTCTGTTTTTGTCGGATTCACAGAGAGCCCTGCTTCACCGCACCATCTCTTAATCATTCTGCAGGCAGCCTGCACACGGTCGCAGACGACACCGATGAATTGTCCGCTGATTAGGACAACTCCATCGTCCGCGTATGCCTGCGCTTCAAAACCTTCATCTGTGAGTTTACCTAGGAGTTCATCCATTACTAAGCACCACAGATGTGGAGAGAGGCAGCTTACTTGAGGGCAGCCCCCCTCCCACCCTGGATTCCAGTCTGATGTCTCCCCGGGATACCTCGACCTTTCTCCTCGTAAGCGACGATACAACCCAGCTGACCATCGAGTGAGACGTTCCTCTGGCCATTAGTGCTGCCTCTTTTGTCGCTGTTTTCGCCTTGTCAAATGCTCCTTCCACATCGAAAAACACTCCTAATGTTACCTCTTGGAACCTTAATGTCGTTCCGATCCTTCGCACTACAGCGTGGAGGGCCGATTCAGTTGACCTTTCCTTTCTGTATGCTTGCTGATTTCTGTGGAAATGGCTCAACCTTAGGGGCCCCTCCACCAGGAATTTGTCCTCCGCTTTTTCAGCGTTTTAAGCGGAAACGATGTTAGGCTGATGGGTATACAGGACTTTACTATTGTGTAGTCTCTTTTTCCTGCCTTGGGAATAAAGACTACTCTCGCTGACTTCCAGACCTTTGGTACGTACCCTAGCGCTATACTGGACCGAAATATCCTTCCCAAGATTGGGGTAAGAAGTTCCAGGACCGTCTGTAGCATTGCCAGGAAAATTCCATCGGGTCTTGCTGCCTCATATGGGTTGAACTCGTTCACTGCGCAGGCTATGGCATACTCTTTTCATAAACGAAATAAAGAAGTATCATTTGATATATTGACCTATGATTGTAAAGCATTGATTTGAACCTTCGGTGTAGTAATGAATATTCTGGAGTTGTATCCCAACACCAAACCACATTGTTTATTTAACACCTCGACACGCGTTTCAGTCACGAAGGAACTATTATCTGTAATTAATTTTAAGTTATAGTAAATTTTTCCGTAATTTACTAGTCAGGTATTTTACTAAATTAGGGCAGAATTGTACTAATTCAAAATTAGGGTTACAGGTACCTGAGTTCTGGTACCGTACAACTATAAGTTAGGCAAATTCTGTAAGGTCACTTGTTAGTATATAACTATCACTGATTGTTTATCTATTTTAGAACGAATCAAATGTACAAAGTGTGGAAAAGGATACAAGAATATTGAAACAATGAGGAGCCATTTATATCAAGATTGCGGAAGAGTTTTCACTTGCACGATTTGTGAATATACTTGTAAGAGAAAATATTGTCTTACCAAGCATGTATTGAAACATATGAAAGATGGGAAATGACTAGTTTATTCGGTTGAGGACCAATTCAATTTATTTGTATTTTGAAATAAATATTCGAATCATCAATTGTGTTTTTCAATGAGAAGCAGAAATGATAAAAACCTTAGGTATTTCAATTAGAAACATGTGAGAGCTGCCCTACCTGGATAAGATGAAAAATAAACTACTAAACAACGTAATTACAACATATTAATCTCCGAGAACCTTGGGCTCTAGTTGTTAAGGAACCAGGAATCATACCTCACAGAATTTAAGATTTTTAACTCATCTTACTTCCTAAACTTTTGATCTCTGCCTCTCTACATCCGGATGCTCCATTTGTTCTTTCTCCTCTCATAGACGGAGAGCTCGTGTAACCTCTGAGTAACGGTCTCCCTGTAAGGCCAGAAATTTTTTTAGTGATGAGTCGTAACATGGTAACAACCACCTGGCAGGTATCAGCCTTGTGAGATAGAAATTTCAATATATGTTAGTTAATTCATTGATAAGTAGAAAAAAAAATTGACAGGCGATTTCAATGAGTACAAGTACCTGACAGGTGAATCGAAAGGTGTACAGTATATGAGTTGAAATGAACTTTGTCATGTTAAGCTGAAATATACATTTATGTTTGAGTAAGCGATTTGAAAAAAGTGGGTACATTGACAGGTGGTTCTGGCTAGCATAAGTCCATAACAAGCAAGAGGGAAGATGTAGACAATGCACGTTATGAAAAATTAATCGCTAGGTATAAGACACGTGGTACCAAAGTAGTCAATATCAGTTAGGATTCGGCAAATTTACCTCCATGCCAACGAAAACTGCGACAACAATTATTTGGAACTGTATACATTACTACTATATGGCGGAATAGTGTTTCAAAAGAGCCAACGGTTCTGATACCTGAAGATAATGGTTGGAATTTGATCGATGACCACTAAGATTTTGTTTGGTTTAGGAGAGATATACAGTTCTGCCTTCGATTCATGACATACTCCCACATCTGTCTACTGATACTGCTGCAAACAAGCCAAGTGAAGCTGAGAAACTCATTTCAGATAACCCATGATTTTGATCTCCACGAAATATCATTTGTTTCGAACCATTACCTCTAGCCTGTCGTGGACATATGCAATATCAATTGCAACAACTCGTATAGATTCGAAGTAAACGCCGCGGTCCTCGAGACCTTAATTGAAGTGCGACAAAATGCAAAATATTTGGCTGGAGGGTCAGAAATCATCATTTAACTGAGGTGTCGGCATATCAAACGATATTGTCGGTATTGCTTTGAAACGAGTTTTTATGTTCTGCAATTGATATTGAAAAAGCTATACCCACTTTTTCTAAATTGCTTACTCGAACATATATATATATATATATATATATATATATATATATAAATATATATATATATATATATATATATATATATATATATATATATATATATATATATATACATATATAAGTAGAAAAGTTATTGGGTATAACCCTCAAAATGTTCTGCAACCGTAGACACGTGTTTCGAGCTTAAGCTCTCATCAGTACGGTAAAATCAAGTGCGAAGATGTACAACACTTGGATGTAAAAATTGAAACAAAGGAAGTCAACAACAGGAAGCCAACCACACATTTGTGGCTTCGGTTAGAAGACCTTGTGTTTACAAGGCAACAACCAACGTCGCCACGGAGGCAGCTATAGCTACCAGCGTGACAATCCTACCCAGGAAAATACAAATAAGGATGGATTCAGCGAGGGGCAATATATGAAAATATAAGTAGAAAAGTTATTGGGTATAACTATAGCTGCCTCCGTGGCGACGTTGGTTGTTGCCTTGTAAACACAAGGTCTTCTAACCGAAGCCACAAATGTGTGGTTGGCTTCCTGTTGTTGACTTCCTTTGTTTCAATTTTTACATCCAAGTGTTGTACATCTTCGCACTTGATTTTACCGTACTGATGAGAGCTTAAGCTCGAAACACGTGTCTACGGTTGCAGAACATTTTGAGGGTTATACCCAATAACTTTTCTACTTATATTTTCATATATTGCCCCTCGCTGAATCCATCCTTATATATATATATATATATATATATATATATAAATTTCAGCTTTACAGAACAAAGTTTACTTTTACTCATATACTGCACACATTTCGATTCACCTGTCAAGTACTTGTGCTCATCACAATGAATGAACTAAATCACATTACGAGGATATATTGAAAAATTCTTAGCCTAATATATAACCAAACAAAATTTCAATGTTAAAATATTTTATTACTCAACATATTCTCCTCCTAATTGGATACATTTATTACAGCGAACCTGCAACGTCTCTAGACCTTTCAAAAAAAATGTTTCTTCTTGCTCTGCAAACCAGACCTCCACAGCTTTTATTAATTCCTCTTTGGAAGAAAATTTACGACCTTTCAATTTTTTTTTCAGTTGAGGAAAGAGATGATAGTCAAAGGGAGCCAAATCTGGTGAATAAGGGGGGTGTTCTAGTAATTCAAACCCTAAATCACTAATTTTTTACATGGCAACATGAGATTTGTATGCAGGGGCGTTGTCCTGCAAAAACAAAACACCTTTGGATAGCTTTCCGCGTCTTTTCTCTTTGATTTTTTCCCGTAGAGTGGTCAGTAATGTCGAATAGTAATCCCCAGTTATAGTTCTATCCTTATCCAAAAAATCAATCATGGTTACTCTATGACAATCCCAAAAAACTGGAGCAAGAACTTTTCCAGCAGATTTTTGGACACGAAACTTCTTAGGTCTTGGAGAACCGGAGTGTCGCCATTCCATCGTTTCTTACTTTGTTTCTGGATCGTAGAAATGTACCCAAGTCTTATCCATAGTAACAATTCGGTTTAAGAAGTCTACATCATTTTCAAATCGAGCACAGATCGCCCGCTATGCTACTACCCTTGCACGCTTCTGGTCAACATTCAAACATTTGGGGATCCATTTAGCAGCAATTTTGCTCATGTCCAAATTGACGTGAACTATATGATGAACGCGTTCGTATGAAATATTCAGTGCTTCAGATATCCGTTTTAGCCTAATTCGAAGGTATGTTAAAATCATGTCATGAACTACCTCGATATTTTCGGGAACTGACATAGAAACTGGCCTTCCCGATCGGTCACCATCTACAGGAAAATTTTTCTCTTTTGAAGCTTGCAGTCCAATTTTTCACGGTCGCATACGAAGGACATTGATCACCAAGGGTTTTAAGCATATCTTCGTTCACCTCTTAACCCTTTTAAATACAGGTACTTGATGATGGCTCGATACTCCAATTTTTCGATTTTCACAATTGCGGTGGACATATTTTTTCTTTTAATTTATTGAGTAACTCTGGTTTACTTTTTTGACGTCAAACTCTACACTGACGCTTGTAATAAGTTATTGTTCGTTGCTATGGTAACGCAATATTTTGTGTATGCAGGGAACTGGTCTAGGCTAACTAGATATCAATACATCCTCGTAAAATTTCAAGTTTACAGCGGAAAGTTTTTTTTTATTTACACTCTCGAAGATGTAAGGGCCGATGACGTGCAGCTGATCACTGCCAGTTCGTTATTACCGCACTTAACATGCTATGACTCATCACTAGATAACTTTTTAGCTTTACAGAAAGACCGTTACTCAGAGGTTTCACGAGCTCTTGGACTATCATGCTTGACTGAGAACTCGTTGTAAAACTTAATTTAGCACTCGATGACTTATGGTGGATTTATGCAGCAATTTTAAGTCACATGTTGAACCGTATTTCAACCAATTAGAGACGAATTTTCTTCTTTATGACTGCTGCATGAATCCACTATTATTTACTCCAATTTAAATAGTTTCTCTAAAATCAAAAAGGGTCAGTAAACAGGAATGTGAACTTTTGTGAAAAAAAAGCCAGAATTGATGACACTTATATATCATCTACTGAACAAATCAATATGGAATAACAACCAAAGATGTGGGGGTATTCTTTAAATCAATTGATAGAGCAACTCCTGATCTTGAAAAATAAGTAGTATTACTTAATTTGGAAGAATATGAATGAAGCGTTTCGATTTACTTATACTTAACATAATAAAACAGAAATGACTCAAAATTATTCAAATACAATAAATACACTAAAAGTTGAAGAACAAAATCAACTTTTTTCATTTATTTGGAGAAGATCGACTATAAATTTAAAGAACGAGGCTAACGACTTTAGATAAGATTAGCTTTTATTGTATTCAAGGAACTAAAATCCTCATTGCAAGGTTGATTACAACATTCATGTATGAAGTAAAAGTCACACTTACATAATAAATCTAACAATGGGAGCAAATAGTACTTCATAAGTATTATCTTAAATAAGTCAGTCTATCAAGATAACAACAAAAAAGAACTATATTCATAAGGTAATTAATAAAATTACAAAAAGAAAAAAACACAATTCATTACGAAAAAACGATCGCACCTTCATGGCACTGACAACAAACTAGGTTATTGCGGATATGATGGTTTGTAAGGAGTTTGTGTCCAATGAGGTGGCCAGATCATTGTTCGTAACATTTTTTTTTCAGAAGTTTTCACGTAATCTATTATAGAAGGGGCTTTCAAAAAACAGATGTTCAATATTCTCATCTTTATTAAATAAATTACAAATAGAGCATATTTCGTTAGTTTGAATAATGTGGGTATCTTGATAACAAGTTAATTTCATGTACCTCTTATTGCAAGCTCTGAGTTGTGCAATTATTCTCAATAGGTAAATTGGTATTCTCAAAGACAGAGAGTTTGATTAGTTGAGGTAAGTTAAGCTTGTAGCAAACAGCAAGATCGATGAGCGAGATAAAATGTCAACATCCCTTTAGATGACCATATTTTGGAACCTTTCCGTTAACTCAAGAATTGTTGCCCTAGAACGAACCCTTCCATTGAGGCAACTTTCAAAAAGGTTCACACAGCCAATTTGTTCAAAATAGTGCAACCATCATGTTCAAGTGCTTCGAGTCGCAGAAAACAAATTTTTGGAAGTCTTCTGGTGGGCATTGATGCTAGTTTGAACAACCAAGATAATGCCGCCTTAAAAATTAGTACTGACAATTTGATTGAGTTAGTTTTAAGGCGAACCAATAATCAGGTGTATTTTGGAGTAGAAAAAGGAGTTTTTTGAAAAACTACTTGTATCCTTTCAATGAGGTCGTTGTATCTTAGACCCCAAATTCCTATGCTGTGTGTTAATGAGGGTAAAATAACGCTAACAAGCTAACGACATGGATTGATGGAATGTTGAGTTGGACAGAGTTGAATATTGACAATTACAATAATTTAAACAAAACAATAAATAACGAACAGTCGTTACCGACCGATGATGAACCCTTTACTCCCATAAACACCTAACTATGTAGGCTTATTATAGCAAGAAACTGTCAGAAAACAACTACTCCCCTGGCTAAGACCACGACGGGTATTGAATTAAATCTAACAGCTACTTGTGCAACGTTCCTCAAAACATCAGAGGACGCGATTGCAAGTGCCCTCTATGACCAACCAGCAGAATTATGTTCTGATTTGGACGGGGTGACCACCTGCAGACTAGTTTCGAGGTTGTTGCCTCTCATCAGTGCAAGGGCAGGTCAACACAGACAGCACTGAAGCCATCTGTTCCCCGTCCAAACCAATACACACTCCTCTGATTAGTCAATTCTGGTTCACGAGATGAAAGCATTTTCTAGGCCGCTCCACCTAGCGAGCAGAGGAAGACACTCCGAATCTCCGGGTTGAGAGATTTAATCGAAGAAGACAGAAATCTTTGGGAGATCGTTTGCTAACGAACAGTCGTTACCGACCGATGATGAACCCTTTACTCCCATAAACACCTAACTATGTAGGCTTATTATAGCAAGAAACTGTCAGAAAACAACTACTCCCCTGGCTAAGACCACGACGGGTATTGAATTAAATCTAACAGCTACTTGTGCAACGTTCCTCAAAACATCAGAGGACGCGATTGCAAGTGCCCTCTATGACCAACCAGCAGAATTATGTTTTGATTTGGACGGGGTGACCACCTGCAGACTAGTTTCGAGGTTGTTGCCTCTCATCAGTGCAATGGCAGGTCAACACAGACAGCACTGAAGCCATCTGTTCCCCGTCCAAACCAATACACACTCCGCTGATTGGTCAATTCTGGTTCACGAGATGAAAGCAGTTTCTAGGCCGCTCCACCTAGCGAGCAGAGGAAGACACTCCGAATCTCCGGGTTGAGAGATTTAATCGAAGAAGACAGAAATCTTTGGGAGATCGTTTGCTAACGAACAGTCGTTACCGACCGATGATGAACCTTTTACTCCCATAAACACCTGACTATGTAGGCTTATTATAGCAAGAAACTGTCAGAAAACAACTACTCCCCTGGCTAAGACCACGACGGGTATTGAATTAAATCTAACAGCTACTTGTGCAACGTTCCTCAAAACATCAGAGGACACGATTGCAAGTGCCCTCTATGACCAACCAGCAGAATTATGTTTTGATTTCTCTCAACCCGGAGATTCGGAGTGTCTTCCTCTGCTCGCTAGGTGGAGCGGCCTAGAAACTGCTTTCATCTCGTGAACCAGAATTGACTAATCAGCGGAGTGTGTATTGGTTTGGACGGGGAACAGATGGCTTCAGTGCTGTCTGTGTTGACCTGCCCTTGCACTGATGAGAGGCAACAACCTCGAAACTAGTCTGCAGGTGGTCACCCCGTCCAAATCAAAACATAATTCTGCTGGTTGGTCATAGAGGGCACTTGCAATCGCGTCCTCTGATGTTTTGAGGAACGTTTCACAAGTAGCTGTTAGATTTAATTCAATACCCGTCGTGGTCTTAGCCAGGGGAGTAGTTGTTTTCTGACAGTTTCTTGCTATAATAAGCCTACATAGTTAGGTGTTTATGGGAGTAAAGGGTTCATCATCGGTCGGTAACGACTGTTCGTTAGCAAACGATCTCCCAAAGATTTCTGTCTTCTTCGAAAACAATAAATAATCAACTGAGCGGCTATATGTTGACTTCACGAGTGAAACGAAAGACTAACTAATTTTCGTGATTCTATCCAATTTCATAGTTTGACCTGCTACAACTTCTCTGAGAATTACTTTTGGGTTGCCTATAAGGAAATAAAAATCTGGGTATCTCACTAGAAAATGCACATGTGAATACTATTCAAAGATTTATAAGTTGTTGCTTGTTTCTCTATCATTCCGAAATGTCCCATTTGGAAATATTCGTTCGATCGACTTTATATTTAAAGAATGAGAGCTAACGATATTGCCCACATTGAATGTTGAGTTGGACAATAATTTAACCAAAACAATAAAATAGTCAACTGAGCGGCTACATGTTGACTTCACGAGTGAAACGAAAGACTAACTAATTTTCGATATTTCATACAATATCATAGTTTGACTTGCTACACCTTCTCTGAGAATCACTTTTGGGTGGCCTATATAAGGACATACAAATATGGGCATCTTACGAGAAAATGCACATGTGAATACTATTCAAAAATTTATTGTTGCTTGTTTCTCTATTATTCCGAAATTGTCCCATTTGGAAATATTGGTTCATCTTTCAACACTTAAAAATAATCTAATACAATGCTTCAATTTAATACCTATTTATGATACAAGTTCGTAAAGTGGGACTTCATTGTTGAAATTTGTTGAATGAGGCGGAGCCGAGTTCAACAAAACACGCGAGTACAAAAAAGCTCTTTATCCTATGAAATTTTCAATTTTCCTCGTATTCTCAAATGATGACTTCTGAGTTAATTCTGAGGCAAAAACTGTCTTTTTGAAAAATGTATGAACTGTGCGTAAAATATTACTTTACGCACAGTTGAGGATTTTACGCACAGTTGATTTTTTACGCAAATGTGATAAAAAGTATCACTTTACGCACTGTGAACAGTGCGTAAAACCTTAGTTTACGCACTGTCGTAGAAAAAAGGATCTTTGGTAACAACTGTATTTCTGAGAATATTTTCAGGCCATCCTCAAATAACATTGAAAGGGTATGTCACCCGATAGTTAAACTCAACTGGGAGATCGTTTAATGCCCTGAGAGGACATTTCAACTTTGGATTTGGTATCATTCAAAATAATATTGCCAGTCCTGACATGCCTCTGTACGTTTGGTTTCAATCCCACAAGCAAATTCTTCAATATGATATGGAGGACAAGTGAGCAAGTTGATTATCAGTAGTAATAACCCAAGGACATTGACTATTTTTATAACAGATTTCGCAAATGCGTTGGTCTGTTCTTTTACAGTTCTTATACAGTCGGTATACAACTTTTGAGCATTTCATAATAATCAAGTGGTATTTGGGTGGACAATTTCTGTACAGATTATATAAAAAATACAGAGCTGAACTGAATGTAGAATTGAAATCGCTGGAACTGAATGCTGAACAATCAACACCAAAATGAAATGTATGAATCTATATTAGTTGCTTTGTATAGAAAAATTTTGGAGATAATCGACAAGAAACTGTCATGGTTTTTGCTGGAATCATCTTTGAACTGGTGCAGAAATTGGAATGTCAATGTAATAACCAACTTTGAGTTTTCTATGACACAATTCAAGATTGGGTTTATTAATCGTTTTTGATACACTAGGTACATATGGTGGGTCAGTTTTGATAAATGAATGGAAGTATTTTAACAAAAATTCACAAAATTTACACTAAGTAAAATTGGGAACACTTGAAGTTAAAGTAATTTGTAAGATTGTCAGTTAGGAAATCTTGGTAACTATATAGTAGCATTTCTCTACAAGAAATTTTTAAAACAATCATGGAATATCTTATCACTTGTGATTCATTTGCCTGATGCATGAAGTAACTTGTTGAAGCAAGTATTGGCATTATAATGAGTGGTTTTTTTTATAATTTAACATTTGATGTTGTGGGATTTTCAAAATATAAGCATTTCTTTTCTTGCGATTACGTTCTGTAGCAGTTTTCTCGTATAATTTGGGGTTTTGCCTCACAAACATAATACATTTAAGAATGAAGATGGATGAGACCCTCAATATTTTTTTTATCTATAAAAACGGACCGGCAGCTATCTCGGAAGTCCATGTTGAAGATTAGCCTTATGACGCGTTTCTGCGCTAAAGAAAATCCTTTGCCCTGCCCCAGGCCATCAAATTTAAACTTAGTTGAGAGTAGACCGTAGCATAATATATGTTGAGTGAGCCAGGTTCATCCAAACTGGATTTCAACTGCTTCATGCTTCATTCATCTTTGCTCTAATATGGTCTACGTGCTTATTCCATTTCAAATAATTGTCTAGATAGGTACCTAAACATGTATATTTTAAAGTTATTCTACAGTCGTTATACAATTTTTGAGCATTTGATAATGATTCATTGTTATTTGGGTAGACAATTTCTGTACAGATTAAAAAAAAATATACAGACCTGAACTGAATTTAGAATTGAAATCGCTGGAACTGAATGCTGGATAATCAGCACCAAAATGAAATGGATTAATACATATTAGTTGCTTTTCTATAGGAAATTTGTGAAGATACTCACAAGAAACTGTCACGGTTTTTGCTGGAATCATATAAGAACTGGTTCAGAAATTGGAATGTCAATGTTAAGCCAACTTTGATTTTTCTACGACTCCATTTAAGATTGGGTTTCTTTCTTTCGCTAATTTCTCAACAATTTTCGTCATTACTGGGAAATTACTCAATTTTTCCTGCAGATTTATGTCCCACGTCATTTTTCGATACTGCCTGTTATTAAAAGTATTAAAAATGGTTTCGAAGTTATGAAATATTTTAACCAACTCACAAAAAATTACTAATCCCTGTAAACCTACTGATGGACATCTACAAATACATAATCTGACTTGGGAGCAAATATACAGAAGCGTAAAGAAGCATTTGAGTGAAGTCCTATCGAAATGCCATCAGAAGGTAGATCAATCTTGATAGGACAATGCACTAGGCAAAAAAAAGTTAATGGAAATTAACAGAGCTTAAAAAATATGCTTCGTTACAACATTTCATTAGCAGTCGCTCAGTGTAATTTTAGTGATGAATATAGTTTCTGGTGACAATTTTAACAAGGAAGAAAGTTATTGGAAGTGTTTAAATACTGTTGATGAGATTTATGTCGATTTGAAATTTACATACAAGTCTTCATCTTTTTTTCATCTCAATTTATTAATAACAATTGCAATTTTTTATGTGCTAATACATACTTTTGAAACATTTTCCTAGATGTCATTCGGAATCGAATGAGCTCATATTTTTAGGAGCTTGATCAAGAATGAACACGTTTTTGAACTTGTTAATCTTATAGAGTTTTTTAGAAAGAAGTTTTCTATTAAATCAACGTGTTATCCATTGTGGACTGCTATTTTCTTTATGATATTTAGTTCTTTGTTGAAATTTTCTTCTGAAAGAGGATGATTTACTAGTCTGTGTATCATGCTATTTTCTATGATCAAACTTTCTGATGATGGGTTAATTTTATTATCAAATTGAAAATAATTTTGTTCAAGACATATCGACAGAAGGCCCAATATTTCTTATTTGGTAACCGGATTGACGTGATTTTTGTCACTTTCTACTAATAGAGTATGGAATCTTGAGGAGGTATAGTATTGAAACGATTTTAGAGGTGCAATGAAATTAATTTCGAATTATCTGGAATTATCATGAATTTTATTTATCACATAATAAGAGTTTCCGATGCTGAATTTTGATTAAAATTTAGAGAAATTTTGAATAAGTTACAAATGATACTACTAGTCAAACCGGGTAGTTCTGTCCAAGTTAATAGAAAAATAATAATAATAATTAGTTTTAACAATTTAAAAATGAATTTAAATATCTATTATTAGATTATCGGTTTTGCAAAATCCATCATATTCACAGAATAGTTTTTCTTCACTTAAAAAATGAACTGATCTCCCATTTATTCGTCAATTTTATAGCGTGACGATACTAAGTAATTTCTCAAATCATACAGTGGACAGATTTGTTGAATTCGGTTGCTTCAATCTTTTTTTCACGTATTTCAATTTTCCTAATATTTTCTGAACAATTCAAAAATAATATGCATGTAATGAATGAATTTGTAATTTCAGTGCTGCAGCATGAATGTTTGGAATGCGGAAGACGTTATCTACACAAATACACCCTGAACAGACATATAAGTTACGAGTGTGGTAAAAAACCGGGATTCGAATGTGCCACGTGTAGAAGACCGTTCAAGAGAAGAGATCAAATGCTTGCACATATGATTTGTCACATGAAGGACGTAGGGTCCTCCTAAATTGATTTCACGAATTCAGGATGGCCTTCATATTCTTCAGAAAAAGGAAAAAATATGGAGAAGCGCTTGTTCCACTAACTGTTTCAGAGCTTTTTACAGTTTTTGAAATACGCCCAATGACAGGGAAGGACACAGAAATAGTTGTTGCTTGGTTACAACCACCAACCCGAATTGTCGTCAGGGTTGTTGAGCATAGAATGCACCATACGATATTCAATTCCTTTGAACAATTCCTGATCAAATGCTTTTCAATGTAAAAGAGTTTTGTGTGAAAAATATGTGTGGAATTTATTAAAACAATGACGTGAATATCTTATAACATTATAAGTGTTTTGATATCTGTAGCAGTTTGAATTTGTATGATAATTAATAAAGAATTTGGAAGTATGAATTTTTGAAAGAACATGAATGTATTTCAATTGAAAAATTACCATTTCTTGACATAAGAAATTCAGAATACATTTCGAACGTACTAGACAACCGACCACAAGTCGATTCGCTGTACACTGATTTCAGTGAAACCTGTGATAAAGTTGATAACAACATCCTCATCTCAAAGCTTGCTGGAATCAGAACCTTTTGAGATGGTTGTCATCATGTCTACACAAATAAAGCTTACTTGAAAATGTTAATGGATATTGATCTGCACCGTTCATGGTCACTTCGGAAGTTCCTCGTGGATCATATCTTGGCCCATTGTTGTTTTCAGTGTTCATTAACGTTCTTTAGCCTCCTAAATAAGAAACGTATATCGCCAGATGGCAGTGCGTGTTCTCCCGATGAAATAAATACAAACTCCGCCTCACTTCTAACTCGTAAGATACAGGTCCGAATTAGATCATTCGGTTCTCGTTCTTCCAAATTGCAAATCTAGATAAAACCTGTTTCCGTGGAAATCTGAAAGTTTGCAAGAAAATTTCAGTTGAAAAAATATAAAGGAATCCAGTCACATGATGTAGCAAGAATTGAAAAAATATTTTAGCAAAATCTGTTTGAACTATCTCGGAAATGTTCTGAATGTGAATTTTAAGGAGAAGTATACCGCAAAAAGAAATAGATAATGACGTCTGAAATATCAGATAAAAGGTATTCTCAAATAAAACAGAATGCAGCACAAAATAAATATACAACGTTGACGTAAACAGTCTATTCTATTATTTCTGTAAATGTATTGGACCAGAATTACTTTTATGGGATACTTGTTTTTCTTATTACACGTTTCATATGAATTTGACCTGTATGGTATATGTTGGTATGTGATGGAATCGTTGAACAAAATTTTCACTTGCAGACGTCCGAATCATTTTATATTTGATAGGTGTTCACTGTTCATAATTCCAGTAGCAGGTGGGTACTCCATCATAAATATTTTTGGAGAAAAAACAAATAAGCGAGATTTTTTCTGTCAAAATTCAGGAATTCAAGATGGCATACGAGTTTTGTGATTTATGGTCGAATTCTATAAAAGAATGGTATTTCGGGGTTGGAGATAATGAATTTTTCATCAAATTTCAATAATTCAAAATGGCAGCTCCAAGATGGATTTGGTTAATTTTGTGAGTTTGGTCGTATTCTGTTTAAAATGACTATTTAGGTATAAATGAATGCAATCATTTGAGTTAATTCGAAAATATAAAATCAGATAAGGAATCATGAATACATTTTTTTTTTAAATCAGCTATCAAATTTTGACTTTCAAGTTAGTTATTGAAATTAGTGACAAATAAGATCTGATCGCAATTTTCTTGAAAACTATTTTCTCGATTTGAATGTAATTTTTTGCAGGAAAGGTCCATAGTTTAGGTACATATGTCTTATTCCATATGAAGGGTGAAACAATATAAGACTCTATCACCCGTGAAACATTTAATTCAACCGATGTGAATTAATACAACTGTTACAAATAAATTAAACATTTTTTAGCCAAATGATTCATTCTAATATACCTGAATATTTAAAAAAAATTGCTATTTCTTTCTGTTTTAACATTTCTCTCTACCTTCAACAACATTAGAAGCATATATCCCTGATTCTCATTTCATTAGAAGATGCCCGTCCGAAATTTCAGGTAGAATGCAATTTACATGCTTTGAAAGCATTATTGATTCCCATACACAAAAAACGTCTCTGTATATTATTTTTACATTGAAATCATTTCTCGTATACATAACTAAATCTCAATATTTTCTTCTTGTTATAAAGAGTTGTCCTTGAATTTGATAAAAATAATTGTGATTCTTCTTCAACACAGAATCATTATTGAAAATTAAAAAAATGGAGTGAATAATTGCCAATGATAACGATTGTCGATATAAATGCAGCCAAAGAAACATACAAAGCCGTAACAATCACCTGCTATTGAGTCAATGTTTCAATTTTTTACCTTTCCACGCGCTGCCCCATTAGAACATTCAAGAAAAGTCCGCTGTAGCTTTTCAACTTCAAAAGGAACATCAAAAACGCCGCGCCGCCCAAATAAATTGATGTATTGCAAATCAATGCAGAACGAAGTTTCCGATATGAGAGTCACAAGAACAAGTTATTAAGTAATATGCGTAAAAATATGCCACTAACTCCGAAATTCTCGCTAAAAACCCTGACGAAGTGGAGAGTGTCTTTCCTGATAAATATAAATAAAAAAAATGTTTTCGAAACAAGAATTTATTCAAATGCACTGAAAACGATAATTTTCTTTAGATCATTCGTAAAATATGTCATATTGAATTATTTAGTTTTGAAAAACGCATCTCCTATTCCAAAAACTCCTAGATACTAATTTTGAATAGAATCTGACCTTAAATCTGACATTATCAAACATTGACAAAAAAAATCATGATCTCCGACCACAAAAATCCCTAAACCTGTACCAACTCAAAATAGAATCAGACCAAGAATCAGAAATTTATTTCGCTATTTTGGAGCTGCAATGTTGAATTATCGAAAAAAATTATGACATCGCAAACCTAAAAGCTCCTATATACCAGTTTTGAATGGAATCGTATCAGAAATCACCAAGCTCGTCCAACATTCTGAAGCCGCCTCTTAGTTTTTCCTAATTTAAAAATGTTATGGAGTATTGTATCCCAAGTGATAAACACATGTTGTTGAAAAAAGCTATTAATTGTGAAAGTAATAATATTCCATAGTTTCGATCGACCCGAATGAGTTTTAATTTTTCCCATTCCCGATCCGACCCTGTGCCAGATGTCATACTGGCTATATATATAATACTCTCTCTCTTTTTCTCACCAGGCGTGTGGGAGGAGCAACCGGAAGGGCGTGTCATTTAAAAGAAATTCAGTTCTATTTCTGAATTCAGAATTGTAAGTAATAATTAGTTTTCAATGGTCTACGGCTGAACCAAACCTTTATTAGTTGACTTTCATAAAGCTGGATATTTCTCATTTCAAATGGAATAAAGCAAGATTTCGCGAAAACAACACACATTCGTAAAATTATTCACAAATAAAGGAAACATTTAGGAGAAAAATGAGAAAGTCGTTTAACTAAGTGAATGATAGACTTCGATACTGATATGAAACAACACCAAAATTGAACGAAAATGCCCAAAAATGAGGGAGATTATCATTTTCATTAATTTAAAACTCAAGGAATATTTTTTCATTATTTTTATCTTTATACAATCATACAACGCATCACCACCCAGAAAAAAAATTGTTTCTGACTCCCCTTTTTTTCAGGGATGAAAACTCTTAATGATTTGGTATGGTACTTTGAACATTCAAATATACTACTGTACGCAGATGACTTGAATTTTACTAGGGACTGTACGAATATTCAAGAAGTTCTAAAGACATACGCAATAGATGGAATAATGTGAGACTAACGAGTCAAAAGCTTTTGAAAGATTTACTCATGAAGGGGAGAAATTTGGTAAAGCTCTATACACGTAACTTATGAAGTCACTCAAAGCCATTTTATTAGTATCCGTTGCTTTAAACATTTTGGATGATAGGCGTAATATAACACCTTCGATACACCACTTCTGAATCCATATTGTTTGTTAGATAAAATGTTAAATTTATCTAGGAAGGATCTTAAGCTGATTTCCAAAAGTTCATCGGATATCTTGACAAATATAGTTTTGAGTGAGAAAGGTCAGTAGTTAATAGCGTCTAGGGTATGACTGGATTTAAACACTGGTTTCGAAAAATGAAGGAGAATAACCTTTTCGAAGGATATATTCAATAAATATGATAATGGTTCAGGAATATACTTCACTATACAGGGTGTAATTAAAATGATGTGTTTTAACTTCTAACTTCGTTTTCGAGATACGGGGTGTCAAAGTTTCATTTGAAAATCGGCATTTCATCAATTACTCAAAAGTCTTTCTGACAATTTTGATGAAACCTTGTGTTGTTATTAGCAGTGGAAAGAGGCTTCTTTCCATGGAATTATATTTCAAATTATAAGTGGCAGATGGTTACCTGATAAATAAAAGTCATTGTACAACACTGTTTTTCCCTAAGTTTCATATTTTTTGCAGGAAAAATAATTGAAAATACAGCTTCCTTATAATGCTGTGAATTTTAAATCCAAGTCATTGGCATAGAAATGGCGGTTACGCACCATCAAAATTCAGAATGATCTTTTTTTCAGTTACTTACTCCATATTTCCTTGAAATTCTATTTAATTTCATGCACAAATGTATCGTTAAGTGTTGATAGAAATAGTTGACAATAATGGTCCCAGGAATACAACAAACAACCAGTCCATCAACGATGAAACCAATAAAAGAGTTCAGGTACAAATAAATTATTTAAGGAAATCTATCGATTTATAAAGTGTTGCTATTTCAAATTCACGGCATTATAAGAGAGTTGTCTTTTTATATGTTAAATTTGATAAAAATTTGAAACTTAGATAAAAACAGTGGTGTGCGATGATTTTTACCATATTTATCAATCAGGTGACCCTTCGCTGCTTATTTCGAGATCTAACATCGTGAAAACAAGCCTCTTGTAACTGCCAATAGACACACCAGGTTTCATGAAAATCGGCGAAAAGACTTTTGAGTAATCAATAAATAACCGATTTTTTATAAAAACTTTGACACTCCGTCACTTGAAAACAAAGCAATACATCACAGAGAGAAATAAATGTATGTTTTCTACGCAATTGTAAATAATTTCAGCACAATTTGTTTCTAAAAACTTGACAGCGCCAATTTGCTAATTTTTCTTCTATAATATTGTATGAGAGATAATGTGTATAAACGATACACTTCAGTGTTGTATTATTCTGAATAGATTTGTTTAATTTTATCAACCAATATTATGTACTTACCATAAACAAGGGAAGAATAAAAACTAAATGTTTCGTTTAAGAAACAAACACAACTTATGTTCTATTGTTGCACCACATTGTACACTATTACTTGTGGTATACACAAAATATACAAAATTAATCGGTATGTTGTGCGACGACATTGTAATGAATGGCAACAATTTGTGTACTCAGTGCAGTACCCGCTTATCATAATGTGTCACCCGGTGACTAGTATTAGTATTATGAGTAGTCCGAATAAGATTCATTGTTTAACTGAAACTTGTAGAAGTAAGACGTGTAAGGTGCGGAATATATTGAACTATTGTTAAAGGGAGTGTTTATTGTGATATCCCGACCATCCTACTACATCAGAAGTGGTGAACAGTGTGTAAAGAGAGGTGTTAAAGTGCTGCACAATGCCGAAGTCCACAAGAAAATCGAAGCGCCGATATTCAACATTCAGCAGCAGTAGCTCTGCAAATAATAGTGAGGAAAGGCAAAGTCGCCATCGAAGAGATCTCGTAGACATAAAAGTAACAGGAAGGAATCTGTAAGTCATTCTAGGAGAACCAATATTATGCCTCAAGTCAGCAATGCCCAGCCAAACTCAGGTACTGTGTTGTCTAGTATAATTCCAGAATTTGATCCAACACACATGGAAGTGTCTGATTGGTTAGAAATTGTTCAACATGACTATAATATATATGGTTGGACAGATAGTTTTATAAAAATAATAATAATAAAGGTCTTTACTTTCATCAACCAGGTAAACATTAAATACATTTTTGAGTAATATGAGCACAGCACTCCAGGTTGATAGAAAAATGCCGACGATCAGTTGACAGCACAATCTGTGGTTGCAGACAGCACTGTCTCTGTTTTTCATTTTAAGCGAGGTAAAAAAATAATAAAGAGAAATAACAATAATCAAGTAACAAACCGTTAGAATTAAAAAAATAAGAAAAAAGGTAAAAAAATATCAATATGTACATGCAGATATTATTATATGATATACATATATTTATTGGCAATAGTTATCAAAGTAATTTAGATTTGGTTTTGATTAGCAAGTAATTTCAATTTTAGACCTAATTGGAGGCTTCTATTGATTTTAATTTCAATTCATTGGAAATTTCATTGTGTTTTTGATGACTGGTACGTGAAAGATCGTTTGAACAGTTCGGTGCGATGTTGTGGTGTTGTAATTCTATGTTTGAATCGAGTATTTACCTGATGGATATCAGTTTGGGGAACAATGTTTCCAAACAGGTATTGCGGTTGTTTGTTTTTGATGATTTAATGAAAGAGACATTCAAAGTGTAGATATCGTCTGTTCGACATATTCAGCCAGTTAAGATCTCGTAATTTGTGGGAAATTCTTTGGCGTTTCCTAATACTACAAATAAGCCGCATACAAGAGTTTTGAACGACTTGTAGCCTCCTAGAATCGTTTGCGTCGATACAGGGGCCAAGAACTACATCTCCGTTAGTGAGTTTAGATACTACCAGAGCCACGCATAGTATTTTTCTTAAAGCCAACTGAGAGATAATGGTGATTGTGAAAAATTGACTTTATGTTCAAATAAGCGTTCCGGATGCAAATTTTAACATGATGTTTGAATCGCAGTTGATCATCAAAAACCAGGCCAAGGATTTTTGCCTTGTTTACTAGTGCAATTTGCTCTCCATCAACATTCATTCGGATTACTTCGTTGATTTGCAAACGAACTTTAGATGGGCCAAAAGCTAGAAAAGAAGTCTTTTTCCTATTTATACTTAGAGCATTTTCGGATGACCAGGTAACAATATTGTTCAGATCATAATTTATTTTGTCTACTGCGTCCTGATAATTTTAAGGTATAAAAGAATATTATATAGTGTATAGTATCGTGTATCAGGTAACAAATAAATTGAAAGGTACAGCAAAAACATGGTATGATAGCTTCATACAATGTGAATTAGGGTGGCCTTAGTATACTAGAGTAAAGTGAAAGCAATTATTGAGCACCACTTTCCAAAGTTTCAGAAATGCTTATGAGATGCGAACCGTAAACCAACAGAGGGTTGCTCGCTATATGAATTCCATTTCAACCATTTGGCGAAAATCAACTAATTTAAATTGAATTTTCCTAATAGTGATAAGGTGTCCTTAGTAATGGGTACTATAAATGATAACAATTTGAAATCGGCAGTAGAGGCCTCAAATATAAGAGACCCTAAACTATTAGGGGTATACCTCAAAAATAAAGTGTATGCGAAAGCACTATCGCATACCTGCACCAACTCATCATAACAGCCGGTGTCAAAATTAGTTGATAATAAACATATATTGTGTAGTTGTTGTGGTAAAGTTGGACACAATCGTGACAACTGCAGACACAGAAGCAAAATATGTAATTTATGTTCGAGAAAAGGGCCCTGTTTGAATAAAAACAAATTTTCATTAACAAGTATATAAAAAAAATATTTAAAAAAAATTATTTGAAAAAAATGTTGAAGGATAGTAGCTTCAAGATTTTACAAAACGCTTCATACTGGCGGACATTAATGTATCGCATTTATAGATTTTGGAGAAAAAGGACGTTAAATTATACACTATAGCTGTAGGTTTACCTCGAGGAAATGGACAGGTGGAAAGAACAAATCGCACAGTGCTGATGTCTTGGCTACGATAGGAACAGAGATTCTTCCGACAGGTATAAGGTTAAAGAGGACCTGCATACAGAAGATCCAATGGCCCAGGAGAAGGGGTTGTAACATAGAAACTCATGAAACACTTCAAGTTTCAAAATCGTTAAGGTAATAATAATGAGCCCTTTGATGGCATAATTAGCCCTTTGATGGCATAATGAGCCCTTTGATGGCATAATGAGCCCTTTCATGGCATAATGAGCCCTTTGATGGCATAATGAGCCCTTTGATGGCATAATGAGCCCTTTGATGGCTTAATGAGCCCTTTGATGGCATAATGAGCCCTTTGATGGCATAATGAGCCCTTTGATGGCACAAAAGAGCCCTTTGATGGCACAAAAGAGCCCCTTGATGGCACAAAAGAGCACTTTGATGGCACAAAAGAGCACTTTGATGGCACAAAAGAGCACTTTGATGGCACAAAAGAGCCCTTTGGTGGCACAAACGAGCCTTCTGATTGCACAAATGAGTCCTTAGATGGCAAAAATGAGCCCTCTCAGGACATAAATGAACCCTCTGAAGGCGCAAATGAGATATGAATAGAATTAATAATTATATTCTATTTACTTACAGATGAGGTCCATCATGGTTGCTGTTGAGGACAACAACAGGTCAGGATGGCCGTGCAGTACCCGCTTATCATAATGTGATACCCGGTGACTAGTATTAGTATTATGAGTAGTCCGAATAAGATTCATTGTTTAACTGAAACTTGTAGAAGTAAGACGTGTAAGGTGCGGAATATATTGAACTATTGTTAGTGTTTATTGTGATATCCCGACCATCCTACTACATTAGTTAATACAAATTATGTTGGTATTTTGAATATAGGATGCAAAAAATGTCAGAATTTTGTGTACTCGGCATACATGAATTATGTAGGTATATTGTACAAAGCAAGGACAAATTTCATAGGTACCATTTATAATCTTGAAAGAGGATACACTTCCGGCACATAATATCCAAACGGAATAAGATAAGAATAAGCATCAGTTTCAACCTGCTCGCTCCTTTATATCTTATTCTGTTCAGAAATTATAAGCTTCATTTTCCAGAAGGTTGAAATAAAATAAAATGTCATTGAAATAATGTTTATTTCATCACAAAGAACTAATAACTAAAATAATTGAACTATAAACTCTAATTACAAATAAAATAACCGAAACACAAAATACCTAACAAAACATAAATAAACCATACATTTTATTTTGGAACACGTTGAATAATAATAAAGTTTAAAGTCATCTTCGTGTCAAACTATATGTATTCAAGTAGGAAGTAGGTGAGAGGATGCCCTTATCAAACCGTTACAAATGATGAAAATGAGTCAGTTTGTAGGTTTCATGTTATGACAAAAAATTATAGCAAAACTAACCTTCAAATACTGGTATCAGTTCGCAAATATTCTAACACTTCCATTTGACACAAAACCACATACACATGAGCAAATAAAAAATAATTGGCAAGCACACTTAGCGTCCAGCTTTCGCCCTTCGATCAGCATAAAACAATCAAACAATGACTGGGCATTTGGAGTATTTGGACATTCAAGATAAGACAGGTGCACGTGCCGCGCATGCGTATTTAGTTGGGTGAGATGATGCCTTGGTCAAGTTGTGGCAAATTACCCAATTGTGTTGAAATAGTATACAATTTGTGCATATCAAATAGAAAGTGCACAACGGGTGTATGAGGAGTTCAATGCGTTGTAGATATTTTTCATACAAGTTGTGTTATGGTAGATGTGCATATTTTTGTGTATTTTTAGGCAATTTGGAAGTGCATGAATACTATACAAATTGACTTGCAAAAATATTTATTGAATTTCACAAAACGCGTATGGTGAAAGAATGGACAATTGTGTAAAATATCTACACAACTGTGTCTGGCACATCGTTGTGCATGAACCTGCTGCAATCTTTTCTCTCTGTGTACGTTTATATGATTTTGAAATCCTTCATGTTCACAACAAGGACATGAAGTTGAATTTTTCAGAAAGTATGGAGATTATTAAAAGGAAAAATTCTGATAACCTTCTCAATAACCATCTACAATTAAATAATTCACCCTTACTTAATACGTTTTTCTGGAAAGGTAAGATTAAATATAATCAGTAATATTGGTACTTATCGGGGGTTTATTTGGAGACAGGTATACACAGCAAAGTTGTAATTTAGATTATTTTTTACGTGAAGAAGCTGTTGTACAGCGAAACGATCGTCGTGGTTTTGTAAACTCTTTGTAGTGAAAATTATCCATTTAGTTTCATTATAGACATCATTATGGATTTTCATGAGGTATCGGCAATATCAATTAAAAACTGAAAATATTGCAATTTTTTTCATTTGTTTAATAGCTGTATCAATTTGTTTTCCGGATTGCTTTATTATTCGTGTTTTCAGAATACTTTTGTTTTCAGAATTATTTCATAATTGAATTTAGCGTGTTTTTATATTATATCATCATTCAACATGTTTTTCATTCAATTCTTTCTCGAGTATGTTCTCAACTCAAACTCTGATACATCTTGTTTATTCATTATTCGATTCAATAAACCCATGAGTTATCCAACTTTTGCTTTCTTTTTTTTTATTTCTGTGGTAATCAATGTTAAAAGTTTTTCTCCTGCTGAGTCAATATCTATTATAATATAAACGTAGTTGAAATGAGTATTTTTCATATTCATGGATGATTTGTTATAGGTAATCGATTTTTTGTATGTGTTTGCCTTGATTTTGCAGATAATAGTTTTTGTATTCATAACAAAAGGCAGCAATGTTTCTAAATCATGTTTCCGTAAAGACAAAAATATGATCCATAAGATTTTGTATTTTGTTAGTCGTGTGTATTTATTCATTTGCAGTTACAAAATTAAATTCGCATAGGTAGTGTATTAATGTAGTCCGCATCGATAGTTTCGACAGTTTTTCCACAAGAAACAAACATCACTGTAATATCGATAGAAACAAGACTACTAGACGGAGAGCTCGTAGAACTTTTTCTAGAGTTGAGTTGTAGCCTGTTAAGTACGGTAACAACCACCAGGCAGGTATCAGCCCTGCACGTCATCAGTCCTCATGTTTTTAAAAGTGTAAATAAAAATAAAATGATAAACTTGGCAATGTATGCTTGAAATTTTAATGTGTTAGATGAATCGAAAGGAGTGCAGTATATGAGTTAAAATAAATTTTGTCCTATAAAGCTGAAATTAACATACCTAAATTTTTGAGTAAGCGATTTAGAAAAAATGGGTACAATGACAGGCGGTTCTGGCTAGCATAAGTCCTTGACAGGCGAGAGGCAAGATGTGAACAATACACGTTATGGAAAATGTTTTACTAGGTGTAAGACACCTGGTACTATCAGTTATGAATCGGCAAATTTACCTCCGTACCAACGTGAACTGCGACAACAATTATTGAGAAATGTATATACTGTTATATATTTTACTTTATTATAAAAAAAATTGTTTTATTTAGATTTTGATTTATTTTAATTTTATTTATTTTTGATTTAATTTAATTTAGTTCATTTTATTCTCTTTGATTTAATTTAATTTAATTTAATTCAATTTTATTTAATCCAATTTGATTTATTTAATTTGATTTTATTTAATTTGATTCAATTTATTTAACTTAATTTAGTTTAATTTCATTTAATTTAATTCATTAATTTAATTTAATTTTATTTAATTTATTTTATATATCAAATAAATTCATTCTCTGGCCTATAATTTTTACAACTCAGTCATACAACATGAACAATTCTCAATCTCATCAGGATTCTAGGCTAAATTTTGAATCTCAAACATATAAGAATGAAATACTGATACAAATTTTTTTTTTAATTATAAACTCCAATTCAAATTCATACAATCTTTATATAAACTTTTAGTCAAATAATAATGAAAATCTCCTTCACCTATAAAATACCTTTTCTACGAGAAACCCACCTTATATTATCAATAACTAATTTAGATAAATTCAAAATTGATTGTCCTAACACTTTCAAGAAAATGAAATCTATCTATAACGTCCCTGCCTATAATTTTATGACACTGAAATGACAGTTCTAAGAAAATCACAACGACTTTTGTTGATAACTTGGAAGTCCGGAAATTATAAATGAAAAGGATAATACCTTGTAGTTCTTATTTCCAATTCTACTTCTTTAGTGTTGATGCTATTTCCTCTGCCTTTCAGACTTTAGTTCTGCTGCTTCCTCCTTTTTAATTTCTAGTTCCTCTGCTTCCTCCTTTAAATGTTAAACTTTGTTTCAGATGATTCCTCTTTTACTATTAGTTTTGGTTCTTCGGATATGTTTTACTTGTTTTATTTTTATTCTCGTTCCTCTGGATAATATGCACACCTTGTTTATACTATTCTTGATTTCTAACTTTTCTAAATTCTCCTTCCAAAATTTTAGTTTTTTGCTTCCTTCCGTTTTCCCATAAAAACAATCTCCTTCTCTCATTCCAAACAACTGTCGTCATGTCCATCCATCCACCAACCTACTTTCTTTTTCCATCTGAATTCATAGGCACCTTTATATCACTTACAATTTATGCATTTTCTTTCCAATCCGCATTCTAAATCAATAAACTTACTATTCTATTAACAATTCTTTTCATTGAATGTGTCCCTTTCATTTGATTTGACTATACTTTCATTTTTACTTCAAACTTTTGCCTTTCTATCAATATTCATTCCATTATGTCAAAACTTCTAACTGTCACTCTCAAATCTCCTAATCTCCATACTGAATTTTTCAAAGTTTTTCAATTTGGTTTCTGAGAGTAAAATTGTAAATTTTGATAATCTACCTGAAATATGTTCTCATTTGGCCTTTCAAAATTATTATATCAACTGAAATAGTGAATTTATAGTATGGTTGTTTAAAATCTGGTTTCAAACACATAAATAAACATATCTATCAGTTTTATTTCAGTAATTTTCTTCAAAGACTCGTAAAAAAAAATTAATTTCAAATAATTTCAAATTATATCATAACAATACATTACAACCATCACAACTATCTGGAGAAATAGTCATTCAAAAGAGCCAAAGGTTCTTACACCTGAAGATAATGGTTGGAATTCAATCGATGACCACTATATATGATTGTAATTGGTTTGGGAAGGATACAGTTCCTTCTCCAATTTATGACATATACTACCATATCAGTCTACTGATACTGCCGAAACCAAGTCAAATGAAGCTGAGGAACACATTTCAGGTAACCCATGATCTTTATCTCCACGTAATGTCATATTTATTTCGCACCATCTCCCATAGCATCTTTCCTCTCACCCGCCGAGAACTTATGCTAGCCAGAAACACCTATTATTGTACCCACTTTTTCTAAATTGCTTACTCAAACATATAAATAAATTTCAGCGTTACAGAACAAGTTCATTTTAAATCATATACACCTCATCATGCACACCTCGATTCACCTGTCAGGTAGGTACTTTTGCTCATCGAAATCGCCTGTCAATTATTTTTTGTACTTTAGAGGAAAGAACTGAATCATATCAAAATTTCAAGCATACAGCAGAATGTGTATGGCTGATCACTGCCAGGTCTTTATTACCGTACTCAACATGCTATGACTCATCACTAGAAAAAAATTTGGCTTTACAGAAAGGCCGTTAGTCAGAGGATTCACAAGCTCTTGGACTATATATACCACTCGGATGTAATCTTTCAGATCTAGTTCTTCCCAGGGTTCCTGCACGGAGATAATTACTCAGAACGACGGTCCTATAAAACTGTATCATATAGCAGGCATATGAAATTCCAATATCCGCTATATGATGTTACATTGAAACAGAAACCCTATCAGATACTAACAAAAGAATTAATCTTACTAGATATCTTCGTCTAAAGGCAGATTTCTGGCATTGTGATTTAAAAATGAATTGCATACGCAATATATGCTCAGTTTCACTGTAAATTTCATATAATCCTTATATTCTCGTCATATGAACGGAAGATTCTCTGTGATTTGAAGTTAAGTTCCGTCGTTCTAGAATAGATTCCTGTCAGAAATTTTTCACGTCGAAACTTCACGGAAATGAATCATTGGGCGTGTACCGCGTGTCGACTGTCGGTTTATATTAAGGTTTAGATAAAATTATGTTAAGATTAAGTTATGTCGTGTATGGATTAATTCACCATAAAATCATCAAAATGGTATATAGTTTTATAATACTCCATTTTGTGGCAAGCGTTGTTCGGCGTGCGACGAGTGAAGCGAGGAGTGCTCCAAGAGAACAAGTGCGACGTCTCTTATAAAACGTGCATCCTATAGTATTTTTTCTATTTTGCATTCATTTACAGATTTTTATTGAAAAAAAAAAATAGGTCGGTAATAATTTGACAGATGCTGTATTTGATCAATTATTTGGATTTTAATTTGAATATATTCAGTATACCGAACGCGGTATTCGCTTTAGACATCGAAAATTGCAAAAAGGTGTGGCTTTATGGCGCTGTAAGTAGATACCAGGATAGTTTGCTCAGGTTAGGTTTGAGTGGTTTGAACCTTAATCGTGAATTTTCATGCAGCTATTAACACAAAATATCAGTCGATAAATTCTCTTATTACTCATTATGTTTCATTATACAGGGTATTCCACATTCGATGGCCTATTAGACGTTTCTGGAGAACGAAACAACAGATCAATTCAAAAATTTGTGGATATGGATAATCAAACATACTTTACCCGTCTGAAATATCAATACAGTGTTGTCAGTTGTATCAGAAATAAGTAGCTACTTTGTTATTTTTAATGGAAGAGTTATATTTTTTAGAGTGCGTTTTTATTCAATTAACTATGTTTTTAGCTTTTGTTTCATTCCACTAACAATGGAAATTATTTCATTGAAATAGTGTATCATTCAATAAATATTTTCGAAGATCAGATGTTTATATTTTGTTACATTCATCCCTATATCCATGTCTATGTTTCCCTATGTTTCTATATACAGTGTAGGTCAGGGACAACAGACCAAATTGTAGGAGTGCATTCTACAAATGAAAATAATTCAAAAACATAACGAATTTAATGCTTGGTTTTCTTTTTCAATTAGTTTGATGTGTACAATATACTTGCTAGATTTGGTTCGTTCCCTCAGACCTATACACCAATCAAATTATTGAGTATTTGGAACCTTTGATGTGAAAACTATTCAACAAATAAAAACTAACCAAAACACTGACGTTGTATTGGTGTTTTGTGTAGTTTCTATTTCCTGAATTTTATATATTATAAGAACAGATCAATATCGGCCAGACACGAGATCACTGGCCTCATATGACGAGATTGCTAGCTTTATATGACAGAGTACTAGTTTCATATGTCAAAATTACTAGTTTCATATGACGAGATTACTAGATCCACATAACAATATTATAAGCTTTATATGACAAGATACTCAATTTTATATGACGAGATCTTTACTTTCATGTGATAGGTATATTTGCTTGGAAAGACGAGCTACCTAGTCATCAAATCTTGGGGACCTAATTAAATTCGACCAGATTCTCATTTTCATATGCCCAGGTTACTACATTGGTAGAACGGGGCTTCTAGCTCAATATGCCAAGAGTATCTGATCCTCTGGATCTGGTTATTTGGAAGTACTCGTATATGAAAGTAGTTTAGTTTTAAAACACCAAAGCCTATTTGGAACAGGTGACTCTCGTCGGATAATCTCAGATCTACGTTCTTCTGTCACGCCGGGTATATGAAATTATGCTAATGAGTATGAATTTCGTATACTAAGTATCAGATTTTTTTCAGTGTGGGAAATATTCAGCATTAGATAGATGCATTAATTCAACTTTATAACCAGAAAATGCGTGAAAATGCATTAAATATAAATCCTATGCTTGATTAGTTCAATTGCTATGAACGAACTGCTAATGTACTTCTATTTTTCAGGTCCTTACTGCTGCCCAAAGTGTGGTAAATATTACCAAGTGAAAAGGTCTCTATGGAGACATGCCAAATTTGAATGCGACACAGTCAGAGCTTTTCCATGCCACTTCCCCAATTGTTCCTATAGTGCTACTAGGAAATATTTACTCTTCAGTCATCTGCGGCTCAGACATAATATTGACTGTTTTGATAAGTGATTTTAAAATGTGTTCCAATGTTATTAATAATGATTAATACTCTGGCGATTTTTTTTCGTCACTCCTAACGACCAAAGACGTATCTCATAATCAATTTTTTTATACCCTTACTATAATATACACTTTTATGCCCATAATCCGTTCCATGATGAGTTCCAGTGATACAGATTTTTCATAACGATGCAGATTTTTGATCACTAGAAACCGATAATTTTTCATTGATATTAATAAATTTGGTAATTGGAAGCAAATAGCAACATATTTAAATCTGTCTGATCCGAATTTATATACAGGGCATGAGGGCATTGTTTTCGAAGGACATCTGCAACCGTATTAGTTGATGCCGGTTGTGATATTACTGCATTGAAACGTCATGGTGGCTGAAAGTCCAATTCAATGGCCACATTGAAAATTCGGTTCAGAATAAAATTAGCATTTCCAATACAATATTGAACTCTATTAACACTAGCAATAATGAAATAAATGTAAATATTCCTACCACTTCCAGATCAGTGGGACCTGGAATAAATTTTCAAACTGCACAATGAATAATCTTAATATTTTTAAGAAATCGGATTAATTACAATCATTATGTTCAATACATAAACAGGATGTTTATAGTTTTGCTATATATCTTTTTTTCAATATATTTTCCTTTAAACGACAAAAGTACATTCTGTATAGGAATAGTCATAGTTTAGAGAATAGTATATTCTGTAACAAGGTTAGAATGAAAATTCGATACGAGTGGAAAGTTCCGAGCGCGAGCCGAAGGCGAGCGTGTGGAACCACGAGCATCACGAATTTTCATTCTAACCGAGTAGCAGACTACATTTTCTCCACGATCAAAGATAGGAAACGTGACAGCAATAATTTTGACACTTGCTCAAATTTTGCCACTACGATGACAATCAACTGCGTCAAGGCTAATGTTATTATTGCTAATCAGTGTGAGAATATTATTCTATCACAAGAGAGAGAATGTAAATACATTTTTCTACAACTGTCATAAAAAGTGCACATTTTTGTGTAGTTTTGAGTTCCTAAAGTATATGAATATTTTGATATCAAATTACGATTTCAGTATTACACGGAAAAGCGTTAACAAAAGTACACTTTTTTAACGGTTGTCTAGGCAACAACACTGACAAACTGATTCGAATAACAACGAAATCCTGAATGTGTCAATGTGACAGTACTTATTTCAAATTAGTAAATTGCATCTCTCACAATCTTTCGAAATTACGAATCAAGTACCTACGAAAATGGAAAGCGATGATGAGTTAAACACCACACCAGAGGAGATCGTAGATAGTGCGAAAGCAGCAGTAATGAATTTGCTACCAGAAAAATCGAAGGAGACGTATTTGAAAGAATATGAGGCTTTCTTAACATGGCGTCAAAAAAAAGGGATTGGAAGCTTTACAGAGAGAGTATTGCTCGCCTATTTCGAAGATAAATCCAAGAAAATGAAATGTTCATCTCTATGGTCCAGTTATTCGAAACTGAAGTCCACGATATTAATACATAATAATATTGACATAAGCAAATATGCGAAATTGATTGCATATTTGAAAAAAAAAATATGTCGGCTATAAGCCTAAAAAATCTCTTACTTTTACAAGAGAAGAGATTAATAAGTTCTTGCTTGATGCTTGTGATGAGATATATCTCATGCAGAAGGTAAATTTTGAATATAATATACCTATGTTTTTTTAAGACTGATGAAATATTCTAGGTTGCATTAATATTTGGTATAGCGGGAGCATGCCGACGCGAAGAATTGTATAATATGAAAACTGAGCACATAAAAGAATTAAATGATGTTTTGATTGTTACAATTCCTGACACAAAAACTCATGTTGAGCTTTGATATACAGTTATCGGAGAAACATCCATAAAGAATATAAATTTGTTGGATATTTATATAAAGTATAGAAGCTATAGACCAAAAAACATCTTCACCAATAATTTTTTTTTGCAATTTTGAAAAGGTAAATGCACAAGTTAGGTTGTGGGAATAAACAGCTTCTCAAAAATTCCATCACTCATTGCAAATTACCTGCATTTACCCAACCCTGAATGCTACACTGGACATGCATTTCGTCGAACATCAGCGACTCTTTTGGCAAATTCAGGTGGTGATTTATTACAACTGAAAAAACACGGAGGATGGAAGTCTAGTGCGGTTGCGGAAGGGTATGTCGATGGATCCATGCAAACAAAACTGGAATGTGCTGCGAAAATTCTAACTGGAAATTCATCTACATCATCAAGTAGTAAAGAAACAATGAGTAAAAATACAATAACAGTAAATGAAACAATAATTATAAATGAAAAAATTTCAATAAGTACTGACTCATCATCAAATAAACAAGATGATTCGACTGAGTCATGAATTTCCATTGGCAATAATGCTAATAATTTTGTTTTCATCATCAATTTTTCGAAATGAACCCTGGGACGGAAAAATTGATTCTGTCTTTTTGTATTTCTGTGGTTTATTTTTTTGTGTTGTTAATTTGAAATAAATTGAATGAGGATGAAAAGTAGGTAATAAATAGTATAAAAACATTGGTTGGTTTTCTTTTTTGACAGTTGTAGAAAAAATATTGTTTGAAACTCGTGAGTAAAGTATTTTTTTTACTCGTAGGAATTGCCGCACTCCGCCTACGGCCTTGTGCGTCAACATTTCCAACTCGTAAAAAAAAGTATCACTTTACTCACTTGATACATAAATAACTATTAAATTGCATGGGGGCAGAGGTGTTGCAGAATATTTCTTCAATCTCAAGAGAGAGAATTCCAGCATTCTGTAATCAAATTTGATTTCAGAATTGGCAAATTCTGTGATGATCGTGGAGAAATATACATTACAAAGTTATAAGTCATTTTTGAAATAAATCCATTAAGTCACCTGTGAAGACCTTGATGAAAAAAAATCGACTATGGAGTAAAAACAATGTATCAAATCATATATGAATTTCTTAACATTACAAGATGATTCAATATCATGTGGTAAATCGTTATAAATTCTGGGACCAATGCAGTTGGGAGAATTTTGGGTAATTTTATACCTGGCAACAGGTGTATGAATTTCATTCTTTTTTCCAGCATAATAATATTGTGCAGGCTTTATTTGTTTATAAATCATTTCTGTTACTGGAAATATGACCTGAAAATTCATAGATGTATAAACTAACCAGAATTAAAATTCCATAAGTGGTAAAAATTGGTCTACATGAAGACATTCTAGAAGTACTAGAAATGCAACGTAAAATATATTTTTGTTTGAAAAAACATTTTTGGCCATAGTTGAGTTGCCCCACAAGCGGATGCTATATCTTAGTATTGATTTAACCTCTGCATAGTATTAGAGTCGTGCGCTGTCTAATACAGTTTTTAAGCTGCTGAACATGTACTGAATAGAATTCAATCTAGAGATCAAATTTTCACAATGTTTATGCCAATTCAGATGTTCGTCTACATGCAATCCTAAAAATTTCACTATGCATGGTCTCGTTTGATAAGGTTGTATCATTTACATTTATTGGAAATGAATTAGTTTTATTCTGATAATTGTGCAAACGAATAATTTTAGTTTTTATCCATGGTATTAATGCCCGAGGTAACATCATTGATTGAAATTTGTAGAATTCTTTATAGAAACACGAGTAATTACTGTTATTGTGTTCAATAGAAATTATTTATTGGGTGTAGAAAAAATAGGGTAGGTATGCAACTCTCATGTAATAATATTATTTCCAGTGGCTTACCAGTGCATAACCTGCGAAAAACTTTACCAACATCTGGCATCTTTGAGGTCACACCAGAAATTTGATTGTGGCCAGGAACCGAGATTCAAATGTGACTTCTGTCCCCTCAAGATGAAACGGAAACATCATCTGGTCAATCATATAATGACAGTACATAAAGATATGGATATCCCCGAGAGTCTCAAAAATAAAAAGTGGGGTCGATAATTATTTGTGAAGCATATACGATAGACGTTAATGGATAAACTTTGATCAATAAAATCAGTCTGAACTGCTTTTCTCACCTTTTTAAGAATTATGGCAACTTGCAATGTCAGTTTAGGCTATGGACGAAACCAGCAAGTTCTCGAAGTCAATGGAGGCATAAAGTGCCCGGTATTAGAAATATGTGTTCTGCGTTTATTTACAACTACTATTCAGTAATATTTATCGAGAATGAGAAATAACAGTTTTTTTATAAGGTACAATATCTCGAAAACTGTGATAAACTAGTAAACAAGTGCTTTTTGGGTCGAACTTTTTTCTCCGCCTCCGAAAAATATGATCGAGATGTCTTCCGATTCGGAAAAGGGTGTAGATGATTTTTGAATCAAAAATTGCAAAAGTTATCAACAATCAACTGAAGAAACAATATGGGGTTTGGTTTTTCGCAAATATCTCAAAAACCATTTAACAAAAGGATTCAATGAGAGGAGAAAATTTCTCAAAAAAAATACCTCCTAGAGCTGTAGTACCCATATTCATAATTTTTCCAAATAGTAGAAAATAAGACCGAAAACCCCTTCCACTTTGGACCTATAATGAATTAATTCAAACTTATTAAATATGAAAGTAAAGAATTGAAAAAATTCAGGCATCTACTGAATAAATGAATGAACAATAATCCGCGATCATAAATTTTTATTGCGATTTGTCTATTAATTATGCATTAGTTAATTAACAATTTTTTCCGACTTGAACATGAACATTGCAAGAGCGATAATTTTTGAATTAATCTGAGATGTTATTCCTTTTTAGAGCTAATATTTTTTTAAAGGCACCAGAAGAGATTCCCGGAGAGATTCCCGAATAAAAAATATCCTTCACTTTGTTATTGTAGACCTCTCAGGGTCTCAGGCCACAGAACAGTTACTTAGTTAATGTTTATGAATAAAGAAGAAGAAGAAAAGGTTAGGTTAGGAATGATTGTTGGCGGGGAAAAAGGAGGGAGATTATTCGTTCGTCGATTCGTCCATGTCTTTCTGTCTGTGCAGTTGAATTAATGAATTAATAATTCCTGACGAAAGTTTTATTATTTAGGACCGGCCATCCCTACATTATCAACAATTTAATTGGGTGAAAAATCAAAAAGCTTGTTTAATCATTGAAGAATTTTTTTTACCTTCTTCATATTACTATTGATCCTTTTTATGATCAGAATCCACATGAAAATAACCCTTAAAAAAAATTATTTCCTATTGTTTACAAAATTGTTATAAACCAATGCGATGTTTATGAAATAATTCAATATTGCTTAATGCTTAAAAACGCATTTGTTAATTAACAATTTTTTGGTACCTCCTCTAACAATTATTAAGAAATAAATTTTATTTTTCCATAATTTATCGTGATCTTTGAAAATTTAAAAAGTAAAAGTTTTCATTTGAATTTTTATTGTTTATATAATAAACAATTAGTTATAAACAATTAATTTTTTTTTGCACGATTTTTCTTTCTCTACACAATGGAACAAAAACAACCATGTGTTTATATTTTTTATCGAATTTTAAAAATTCTGTTCTCCTTTACTCCATCAGTCAGAATAAAATTCTTCAAGACTATAATAAGGTCGATCACTCAATAAAACATGCTCATCCTTTTTAAAAAGGTCGGTATTGCTTATATTTCTAATATGCTCAGGTAAATGATGATACATCTTGCAACCATTATAAATGAGTCCTTCACTAGGGATGAGGTTGGCCTTGGTAGGTTACTATTGTTTTGCTTGCGTATTGTGTAATGGGAAGGAGTAGTATTAAACTGATTGAAATGTTTTTTTTTTATTAAGCATACTGTTTCATGGATGAAGATGGCGATGACTGTATGTATTTTATAGGCTACAAATTATGGTTTACAGGGATCACGATGTCTTTGCTGTGGATAAGTATCTAATTGCTCGTTTCTGTAAGATGAGTGTGTTTTGCATGTGAGTTTTATTGCACACTCCTCAAAAGGGGATTCCGTATCTTAGATGGGACTCTATCAAGGCATAGTAAGTTGTTTTTGCTGTTGAGAGTCCTAGCTCTTTTGTTACTCGTCTCACAGCATAACATCCAGAAGCTAATTCCTTATTTAAGTTGCAAACATGTTGTTCGAACTTCAATTTACTGTCGATGGGAATTCCCAAAAATTTGTTGTTATCCCGGCTCTCGATATAACTGTTATCCAATTTGATATTCTCGCACTTAAAATAGATTAGGTTGGTTTTTGTTACGTTCAGAATCAGACGATTTGAATTACACCACTGCTTTAAACTTTTTGTGTCCTTGAGGATTTTATCCTGCAGAGAGTTAGTGTCCTTGTCTTGCCATAATATGGTTGTGTCATCCGCAAACACCGTAAACATTCCTGATATGTTTATTCCAAGCAGATCATTAATATATAATAAAAATAAAGTGGGGCCCGATATGGATCCTTGTGGCACACCACAATTTACCGGTGCCGTAGCTGACAGGGATGTCGTTTTTACCATTTGGTAATGATTAGTTAAATATGATTTCATCCAGATGAAGACTACACCTCTGAAACCATAGTGGTGAAGCTTAGGCCAACAGTATCTCATGATCCACGCAGTCAAATGCTTTTGAGAAATCACAAAAGACTGCCGCAACAGCTTCACCACTATTGATATTTGTATATACTCCCTGTAGGAAAGAGAAGATGGCATCACTGGTATTTTTTCTCTCCTGAAAACCGTATTGATTTGACGAGATTATGTTATATTTTCTAGAGTATTTTGTTATTCTATTTTTGACTAGCTTTTCTATGATTTTAGCTAGTGTGGGTATTAGGAATATTGGTCGGAAGTTTGCTGGCTCATCTTGGTTTCCCCCTTCATGTATAGGTATAACTACAGAGGTTTTCAGGAAATCAGGAAAGATTCCTCTGTGAAATGAGTCTGATCTGGGAGATTTTCGAAAATTTGTATAGAAATTTCATCTATCCCATAGTTTTTTTATTTTTAATTATTTTTATAACCTCTTTCATTTCTCTGATATCAGTCTCATAAAGCACAAATGATTGTGGGATAGGGGGATTTAAAAAGTTTTCCATGGGATTCATATTTCTTAGTAAGTCTTTAGTTAATGTGCCAGCAATAGTACAGTAGTGATTGTTTAGTTCATTGGGGGATAGAGTTATTTCGGATTTATTTTTGTTATGCTTTCCTCTTAATTCATTTATTAAACTCCAGCTAACTTTAGATTTGTTATCACATTTTTGCATTTTATTTGTGTAATAGCTTCCCTTTGCTGCTTTGATTAATGTTCTATAGATTCTTCGATAGTTACTAAAATATTTGTTGAAAAAAACTGAATTTTTGTATTTTCTGATATAATGCATATTTCTTAAATTTTTAAAAGATGTTTTTATTGCTAACGTCAACCAAGGTTTTGTTTTTTTTCTTATTCTCAATTTTTGGTACCGGAGAAGACGTATTGAATATGGTGACAATACAAAATTTTTAAGAACCATTTTTATGTGGCTTCTGATCATAAAAAACAAATCAATAACAATATAAAAAAATCTTCAATGATCGATCAAGCTTTTAAATTTATAGCCAAAGTAAATTGTTTATAACAAAGTGAAAAATATTTTTTTATTGACCTTTATTGTTCATTCAACTATCCAGTATATGCCTGAATTTCTTCAATTCTTGATTTTTTATTATTTATTAAGTAAAAAATATTTATTCATTAAATGTCCAAAGTGGGAGGGGCCAGAGTACCCGTTTTCAGCCGTATTTCCTACCCTCTGGGAAAATTTGAAATATTGGTCCTACACTTCTGGGAGGTAATTTTGTTGGGAAATTTTCCCTCTAATTGATCTTTTTTCAAATTTGAAAAATGTCAAAAAAGTTTGACCCAAAAAGCACATGTTGACTAGCCTGTGAGGTTTTTACTGAGGTCAAGTTGTGGTTTTCTGATAGGTTATGACCTGGTTTATCACCAGCTTCAGTACAATCCATGGTTTACCGGACACTCTGTATAAAAAGGAAGTGAAAGTTTTTGTGACTATATATCGGCATGATGATGGTTCTACTTCATACCAATGTAACTCCTAGGAAGCTCTGAAGGCCTGATATTGGATATGAAACGTAAAGTATCACTCATGAAATTTGTTCACTAAAACCATTTGGCAGAAAAACATAACCTCACACATTTTATGTTTCAGACCAAATATTCAGATGTCAAACATGTGGGCGAAAGTACAAACAGAAAAGAGGATTGATGCAACACATTCGGTATGAATGTCGAAAAGAGCCGTCGTTTTTTTGCACAATTTGTCCGTATCGAGCAAAATTGAAGAGTAATTTAACCAAACATATAGTTGCAAGACATAGCTGAGAGCAAGTCACATCATCACTTCAATATTGGGTTAACACCTAATTGGACCTTATTCCTTATACTAGACCAAATAATTCGATTCGTGGTATTACATGACATTTTTGCGGTAATTTTGAACATCTAAAATTACCTCGAAATATATCGGAAAAATTTTTGGCTTAGTCAAGTAGTGGCTCTCAAATCAATCGAAATTTATGTTGAACTCTTGTTCAAAGTCTACCGATTCATTTGTGATTTTTTCAACAGAAATTGATCTTAGTACAAAACTTTAAGAACCAAACAGTTATTCCTAATTATACAAATACAAACACCTTTGCAGTTTTAATAAGAACAGTCAATTCTAACAAGTATTTCTTGATTTTAGAATAAAAATTAATTATTCAGTATTTATAAAGAAACTACTGGCTATTCTCATCAAAGTCTGAATTCAGAAAGAGAGTATGAAAAAATTTGCACCATATGGGAAACTATTTTATTATCCATTTATAAAAAAATTTCATTCACAAAAAAAATTGGTGCATTGCGGGAAACTTGGATTTGAGTGGTCAAAATTTTAAATTCGAACGATGTACAGGGGAGAACAAAAAAGAGAAATATTGACCAGGATATTTATTAGATTCGAAATGACAGCCACCAACGCAACAAAACTAAGAAAAAATCAATTTCCCATGATTGTAGCCTCATTAAGTATTCTAGTATCTCATATACGCCTTATTACTGTGATAATAAAATTCAGTCCAATTTATTATTCGAACTAGTAAATCGATGAATTTTTATTACCTTTTTGGTGCAAAATTAATAATTCACTCTGTATGTATGTCGATAATAACAATCAGTATGATTTCATGACAAAAAATAATTGACTAAATTCATTATTGCTAAACAATTAGGTAATACATATATGTCAGTTTCCGATCTCTTTCATCATAGTGTTACCTCAAAGTGTACTCCTAATTTACATATACAGGGTGTCCAGTAAACCTTGTACAATATTGGAACTGGTGATAGACCAGGTCATGACTGTTCAGAATATCTGAATTTTACCTCAGTAAAAATATCACCGTTTTCGAGATAATGGGCATTTTAAGAATATCTGGAAAATCGCTTCCTAACCTTGGATTTTTGAGTGCATTTTATACAAATTGAGATGAATTCAAATATCTTTGCTGCTGAAGATTACTGATGAATGATGCTTTCAGACGCACAGAACAGTTTTTCAGAAAGTGAAAAAAAATTCAAGAAATGAGAGTAAAATGACAGATTTGAGTTTCATCAATTTTTTTTTAATAAAAGTTTGATATTATTGTCTGAAAGAAACAACCAATTGGAAGTAGACATTCATTTCAAAAGAATGCTCATTTTGTCAAGACTCTACCATGGTATAAAACAAACTATAATTATTTTTGGAGGAAGTGATTTCCATTGGATTAGGCGTGGTTTTATTCTAGGCTTCCATCAACTTTTATACTTACGCCCAAAAATTATTTTATTTTGATTTTATTAAAATATAATGTGGAAATGATTATTAATAATAAAGAATAGACTGCTTGATGGCATTAAATAGTTTATCAATAAAATTAACTTTTCATGTAATTAAGCCTAATCAAATTTTCGAAATGAAATGTCGTTATCCGACATGGCACCGATTAATACGAATTCTTGTGATAAATGTCGCAATTGCCCAAAATCCAGATTCCATCGAAGTTTCAGAGACCGTCAGATATACAGGGTGTAACCAAATAAGTGCAGCATTTTTTAGGAGGTGAATCCTTGTCGAAAATTAAAAACTTTTTTAACTCCTGTGTTGTGTCCGTAGAAGCAATAGTTACCTAATGAAAAAATAAAATACAGCATTGTGCATGAACGGATCTTCTTCTGTAAATAGAATTGAAATCTAGTAGGTGGGTCACATTTTGTTTGAACAACTTGTGACTTCTGTCGTAGTTTTTTGAAATTATTCGCCCTGTTTCATTCAGTGGTATTTATTTTTTCATCATACCGTACACACGTTATACTCCCCGAGAATATGCGCATATGCACAATGCCGCTCAGAGAATCGCTGATTTGGGGGCTATAACCTATGACGCATTAGAAAAGGTTTTCTTGAAAAGATGTCGTCTCTGCGTACGAGTGTATGAAAAACAACATTTTTGTAATATTATTCAGTGCGATGTTGAATAATCGTTATTGTGGTTATAGTGTATGTTGATTAAAAAAAAACGTTGAATTAGTATTTACAACTTTACATCTCATTGAATACTTCTAAGCAGTTGATTCGTTATTACTCATAATTATTTAATCATTTCATCTTGATAGGATAAAAATAAAAGACATTTCTGACATAGTCTAATGCAGTTGATTTTAGCTCAGAATAACATCACACTCTAATATAATCGAAATTATATTCCTTCCAAAAATAATTATCTTATGTTTTATACCATGGTAGAGACTGGACAAAATGGGCGTTCTTTTGTAATGAATATCCAACTCCACTTGGTTATGTTTTTTTCAAACAAAAATGTCAAACTGTTGTTAAAAAAATTGGTGAAACTGAAATCTGACATTTTACCCTCATTTCTTGAAAAATGGTATCGTTTTCTGAAATACTATTTTGTACATCTGAAAGCATCACTCATCAGTAATCTTCAGCACCAAAGAAATTTGAATTGGTCCCAATTTGAAGACATGGCACTCAAAAATCCAAGATGAGGTAGTGATTTTCCAGAAATAAAAAAAATGCTCATTATCTCTAAAACGGTGTTATTTTTACTGAGTTGAAATTCCGATATTCTGAACACTCATGACCTGGTCTATCACCAGTTTCAATATTGTACAAGATTTACCGGACACCCTGTATGTATTGAACATAAATGAAAACCAAATTACAGAAACGTTCAGACATCTGAATAATCAATTACTAAATCCTTAATTTTTCAAATGCCTTCTTTCCATCACCAAACATTTCATTATTTGTGCACAAAATTCTTCATTCACATTTTCTAAAAAAAATGTCTGCATACTGGCTCAACAATGCCTAATAATATTTTCTAATCCATCGACATTTTGAAATGGTCTTTCAGCATCAGACCAATCATTTCTGCAGAAATTCTGGTCTATTCTGAAATTTCATTTACACCAATTGGCACAGTTTTGTACCTTAACTTGGCATTCTCATTTTTCCTGAACGGATTTGGTATTGCAAACAATCTATCTGAAGAAATGTTTGTTTCGTTTTTCTAGGACATTTTTCAACAATACAGGACACACTTTCAGATTTTCTTTATTTGTAGTCAACCACTTTCTTTCACTGCACCTTTTATCTACACCTTCTATCTGAGCATATCCAAATCATATATTTTTGGAATCAGCATGAAATTTTGGGTATATCGTGCTACTATCAAGTAATATCAATTATACCCTTTTGGAGTTTTTTCTACTCTTCATCTATTCGTTGCCGATCGACTTTAGATTCACAGAATATACTAATTTCGTCATTCTGAATCGATTGGTGTTCGCAGAATAATTGATCTATATCGAGTTGAAAATGTGATCCATAGTTGAGAGTTCTACTTTCTCGCCAGAATTTTTTTTATTCTTTTCTATATCACAATTGTATAACTCAACTTTTTTGTTATTTGCTCACCGAATTTAAAATCGATTCCTATTCAAATAGAGATATGGTAGTCTTTTTACGGAATCTCTGCATATTCGAGTTGCACCAGTTTTCCAAAATTTTTACTTTTCATTTTTCAGAAAATCGCAAACTCTCCTTTAACGTATTTTGACGAGCTGATTCCGAATCATGTCTCAAAAGTTGAATTCCTACAGAGGATCGAGGAGATGAGGGCAATTTTCAATTTTTGAGACATGATTCGGAATCAGCTTGTCGAATTACGTTAGAGGAAAGGAATCTGATTACTTTGAACTTTTCATGATTTTTAGGAGTTTTTTCGACTGTTCATTGTTTTGGTGCTGATCGACTTTTAATTCACAGAATACACTAATTTTGATTACTTATATTTCGGACGTCCATCATCTTAATGGTTGGGGAATTCTTCGCCAGAATCAATAACATGAGGGATTCAATCAAATTCACAATGGAAAACGAAACTAACAGTACCCTATCGTTTCTCCATGTGGAAGCTGAAAGAACAGACACTGGAATCCTCAACTCTGTTTACAGGAAGAAGACACACACAGGACAGTACCTCAACTACGGCTCTAATCACCCAAACTCCACAAAGAGGGGAATCGTAAGAACGTTGGTGGAGAGAGCAATGTCTATTTGCAACAACCAGGAGTCATTGGAGGCGGAAATTAACCACATCAAAAAGGACCTACGCCGAAACGGATACTCCGAGAAGCTCATAGGAGAAGTTCGGAAACAACTCTAAAAGACCAAGACAACCAAAGAAAGACCACAAAACCCCGTTCTCATTCTTCCCTATATCAGGGGTATCTCCGAGAAGATCAGAAGGATCGAAAATAAATACAACATCAAGAGTTGCTTTCAATCCGGCAGTACCTTACGAAGCTTCCTCACCAAGACGAAACCAGAGAACACAACAGAAACCAGTAAAAACTGTATTTACAAAGTCCCATGTGAATGTGGAGATTCCTATATCGGAGAGACCAAGAGGCCATTATCAGTAAGAATAGCCGAACACAAAAAGTGGACTCAACGAGGGGAAACATCAAAATCGGGAATTGCTGACCACGCCTGGACAAAACACCAACGAATTCTCTGGGATGAAGCTAGTGTTCTTCATAGAGAGGAACATAGGTTCAAACGGAAATTTATGGAAACCACCTACATAGAAGCCAATGGTGCCTTCAGTCAACCAAGCGTGGAAATTAAAAACGTATGGAAACCGCTCATGGACCGTTTTGGAGGAAGAAAAATCGCGAAACCACGCGCGCCACAAGACCGCGCGTAATTACACTTTAATTATAGACCTATAAAAGGTCGCGTAGCATCTGATTTTGTCACTATTCACCAGAAGACGATTGCGGATTCAAGCAATTGAAACGTTGTGAAAAAATTTGAAAGAGATAGAAATCTTTCAACCATTAAGATGGTGGACGTCCGAAATATAAGTAATCAAGTTACTACATCGTATAAAACATTCAAACACACTAATTTTGTCATTCTGAATCGACTGTCGATCGCAGAATGGCTCTATTTCGATCCGTTCTCGCGTTGAAAATTTGATCCAGAGTTTAGAGCTGTAATTTCCCGCCAAATTTCTGTATCATATTCATAAAAATCAACTTTTTTGGTATAGGTAGGCTTACTAATTTTGAAACTGACTCCTACTCAAATAGAGATATGGTAGGCTTTTTACGGAACCTCTGCATATTCGAGTTGGATCAATTTTCCAAAATTTTCATTTTTAATTTTTCAAAAAATTGCAAGTCAAAAACGAAAAGTGAAAAAATTTATTGCTATTTGGCTGTGTTAATAGCAACGCGTTCTAGGGTGCAGCATGCGGCTGCAACACACTCATACGACAATTCAAAATTGTTGCCGTGGTGAAGGAAAATAAAAGTTTATGCACTTGCAAACAGTTACGTTTCTATTTATTCTATATCAGACTGCCAAAACTGACGTTTATTATGGACGATTTTATACATAAGTTGAATTATCGAAATTATTCAACAAGAATCTTGTATCTGGACATCCAACAAGAATGAGGAACAGAAATCTAATTGGAATGTCCAACGAATATCTTGAATCTTCAGTTTCCAAAAAAAATCTCTGACAGCTACTAGAACTTTCAGCCTCCAACAACAAATCTTAGAAAATAATTTTCTGGCCTCCCAAAAGAACCATATAAAACAAAAACCATGTGTTACAATCACTAATTTTGGTCGTGGTAAAAAAAACAGTTCACTAATGAATTGATCAGAACATTCAAGTTCACTATGCAGATATCCGTGGTCTTGTATATTGTTGGATGTTTGTATTCCAGGTGTTAACTTTTCAACCAAATATGTATATTAGCAATTTCTTCTGCATTCCAAATAATAAAAATATTTACATTAGCAAAGCCTCTGCTGACCATGCTATGCTGTTGCACAAACTACAAATCTATGCTCTGAATTGGGTTGGGTCTCACCTATCTGATCGTAGTCAGCTCGTCAGTGTCAATGGTTCAAGTCTAAGAAGTGTATCAATTGGAGTTTCACAAGGCTCTATTTTGAGACCACTTGTATTCTTACTAATGATCTACCTCAATTCTGTACGAAAGCCTCCGTTACTGTGGTTTTTGCTGATGATACTAACATTTTGGTATCTGCGAGTAATACGTCTGAAGTAGTAAATAAAGCTCAAGAAGTTACAGCTCAAATTTCTGAGTGGTTTTTTCTAAATGGCTTGTTGCTAAATACAGCCAAACCTGAATGATCAACTTTATTACTGAAAATAGTACAAAAGTTATTCGGTTAAAATGAATAATGAGATACAAGTGAATTGTCCTAAAATTTTGGGAGTCAATATTGGCCACAAGCTAACCTGGAATAACCATATTAACAGTGTTAAACTGAAGCTTAGTAAACATATATATTCACTTCGACAGTTGAGACAAACAGTCTCTTCTGATATTCTAAAACTGCTATACCATAGTTTAATTCAGGACGTCAAAAATAATATTTTAAACCCAATTAAATTGAAATACACTCTCTTCACTTTACATTCTGCTTGCGTTATAATGTATTAGAAACTTGATTGAACTAGTGACTGTAGATGTCACAAGTTACTTTTTGTAATATACCGTCGTCAGGTATCAATTTCAGAGTGGATTCGTTTTAACTTCCATAGTTCCATTGAGTCGTACAGACGAGTATGAAAATACGAAACAGCTGTCAACGAATGGTGGTGCCCTCGGAATTAAATCGAAATACACTCTCTTTACTATATCCATGTATGGACATAATGATTTTACAGCGTTTGAACCGTTGAATTAGTAAGTAATTTGCAGATATGTTTTGATTTGTCTAAGTCTAATATTTATTGTGGAAGAAAACTTATTCAATAACAGTTTGATTGATTGATTGATTAATTAAAACGGATTATTTCTAGTTACTTACCTTTGCATCACCTGCAATAAAGTTTACCAACATCTGACAACGCTAAAGTCACACCAGAAATTCGATTGTGGCCAAGAACCAAGATTCAAATGTGACTACTGTGACCTCAGGAAGAAGAGAAAACATCATCTGGTTTATCATATAATGACAGTTCATAAAGAGATGGAAATCCCCGAAAGACTCAGAAATAAAAACTTACGGCGGTAATGAATTGTTATTGTTCTCATTACGTTTGAAGTTGCGAGATATTTGATAGACAATAACTTATATAACTCTGCAAGTATGGTTATCTACCAGTTCATAAGAGTGAGTTCCTGTAAATTATGCTTTCTATAAGAGGCCCAAAATTCAATGTCAGTTGTGGTATTAGCCAGGAAAGTAGACATCTTTTGTTAAATATTTGCCTTATGTGTTCAAGTTTGTGGAAATATTTTTGTAGAGAAAGGGACTTCTGATATAATCGATATAAGTCTTGTCTTTCAATTCCTAAAACGCAAACAATTACATCCAAGAGTGTTTTGACATGACAGATAAAATAATTGTATAAAATCGATTGAAATAAGTATAATTTGATTAATGGTTTACACCGGATACAAATATAATCTGAATAAAACGATAAATGATTGATAATTATCATTCAGATAATTCATTGGCATTAGCATGTAGTATAAAAATTCTGCAAATGGAGCTAACTTCATCGAAATGTGTGTATGAGAAAGTATGTAGCAAAGGTGAAATATACCATTTGTTAACATATTTTATGTTTCAGAAAGAGTATTCCAATGCCAAACATGTGGGCGAAAGTACAAACAAAAAAGATCAATGATGCAACACATCAAGTATGAATGTCGAAAGGAGCCATCTTTTTTTTGCGCAAATTGTCCGTATCGAGCAAAGTTGAAGAGTAATTTAACCAAACATATATTATCAAGACATACTTGAGAAGGCTCTCTAATATTGGAATATGTGGTGAAATAGTGATATAATAACATTTCAGCTCGGATTTTGAAGAGTTTTGTTAAAATGCTGTAATTATTTGACTTCTAGTGATAAACGCTGTCAAATAAATTTTTCTAACGAACAGTCGTTACCGACCGATGATGAACCCTTTACTCCCATAAACACCTAACTACGTAGGCTTATTATGACTAGAACCTGTCAGAAAACAACTACTCCCCTGGCTAAGACCACGACGGGTATTGAATTAAATCTAACAGCTACTTGTGCAACGTTCCTCAAAACATCAGAGGACGCAATTGCAAGTGCCCTCTATGACCAACCAGCAGAATTATGTTTTGATTTGGACGGGGTGACCACCTGCAGACTAGTTTCGAGGTTGTTGCCTCTCATCAGTGCAAGGGCAGGTCAACACAGACAGCACTGAAGCCATCTGTTCCCCGTCCAAACCAATACACACTCCGCTGATTAGTCAATTCTGGTTCACGAGATGAAAGCAGTTTCTAGGCCGCTCCACCTAGCGAGCAGAGGAAGACACTCCGAATCTCCGGGTTGAGAGATTCAATCGAAGAAGACAGAAATCTTTGGGAGATCGTTTGCTAACGAACAGTCGTTACCGACCGATGATGAACCCTTTACTCCCATAAACACCTAACTACGTAGGCTTATTATGGCAAGAACCTGTCAGAAAACAACTACCCCCCTGGCTAAGACCACGACGGGTATTGAATCAAATCTAACAGCTACTTGTGCAACGTTCCTCAAAACATCAGAGGACGCAATTGCAACCAGCAGAATTATGTTTTGATGGCTTCAGTGCTGTCTGTGTTGACCTGCCCTTGCACTGATGAGAGGCAACAACCTCGAAACTAGTCTGCAGGTGGTCACCCCGTCCAAATCAAAACATAATTCTGCTGGTTGGTCATAGAGGGCACTTGCAATTGCGTCCTCTGATGTTTTGAGGAACGTTGCACAAGTAGCTGTTAGATTTAATTCAATACCCGTCGTGGTCTTAGCCAGGGGAGTAGTTGTTTTCTGACAGGTTCTTGCCATAATAAGCCTACGTAGTTAGGTGTTTATGGGAGTAAAGGGTTCATCATCGGTCGGTAACGACTGTTCGTTAGCAAACGATCTCCCAAAGATTTCTGTCTTCTTCAAATAAATTTTTGTTAAATTATTTTCCACATAGCATATAATAGAGAAGTAAACATAAGGGAATGAATGTCGGCACTTTGATGTTCTAGTCTAAAAAGTCAGAATCGTTGACAACCACACTGAGAAAAGTGAAAGAGAGTAAGATCGTAAAACTACATAAAAGCGAAACTTGCTCGTAAATTGAAACACTCTGGTCACTGAAAGTAGAAATTTATGTAGGTACTCGGAATATTGAAAACTCTTCAGTATATAGGTAGTTTTCTTTCAATATAATAGCAAATGCTACTTTATACAGAAGGAATGGAAATTTAAACGCTATGATATCACATCTACGTGAGAAAATAATATACTCTTTGACATTTGTATGAGTATTTTCAATTTCTTTCTTCTTATAATTTTTTAAATATTTGGAACGGTATATGACCAAAAAAGATTCAGACAGTAATGAAATTCGAACAATAACAGACATCAAACTTACATTTTTTAATAAAGTATATACTTATAAAATAAACATATTGAAAAATCATATTTACATGCGACAGAATGGCTTTTTTTCCGGGTTGTTATTTGTGTTTTCTGTTTTTCAATTCCAATTGGCTTATTTGATATAGTAGATTATGCGCAATCTTTTCAATTTTCACAATTGTCTACTTTTCTTTACTACTTAACATTTATTTCACATGTATCCTTTAGGTATGAAAGTTTCTTTTCAAAAACTTAAACATCTGAATTATTTAAAAAAAAACGTAGATTTCATGAACTTATGATAGTGCACATGCTGAAGAAAAAGTATGTCAACACCTATTACTAATCACCATTAAGTAAAGCGAAATAGCCATTCCAAATTCCCACAATAATATTTCTGGGAACTTGTTTATTTCATTGATTGAAGGGTCCAGGGGAAAAACCTGATAAGTAACATTTAACAAATTCCGTACAAACGTTTGAATTATTTAATGAAAAAAAATTGTTGAAATTGTTATTTCCGTCAACCGATTGCACCCCTACGCGCAACCCTCGGAAGTCTTCGAGATACTTGTGTGAGCTAGGGAAGACACAGCCCTTACCTTTTAACTTGTGATGCCATGCACGAGACCGATGACCATGCGGGGATTTGAACTCTCGACCCTTCGCTTCAAAGGCGAACGCTCTACCAGCACGGCGACCACGGCCCTTTTGAACATATCAGGTTTTTTTGTTTCGATTGCACTTATCAGGTTATTTCCCTGTATAAGTATTTTCATCTCGGAATATCTAGGGATCTATCAGGATATTCTCCTGCACGATTCACTAAATTCGAATCAAACCACACAAAACAAATAGAAATTGATAAAATGTCAGGTTCTTCCCGTGGACCATTCAATTTCAATTTTAAATCTGGAACTTCAGTCCAAAATATATTAGGAAAGACTGGTTTGAAATATCAACATCTGATGAAATACTTCCAGAGGGACAACTGATGTATCTCAAAAAACCATTACTCATTAAATGAATAATTTTCAAATATTGTTTGTTTTTTTTTACAATCCTTACTAGGAGCTGCAGTGCATTCGGAATCAGACCAATATTCCAAAAATGCAATACAAAAATCCTCCTCATTACTTACTTAAAAAAATAATCACTTTGCTGGGATGATTTGTGTCACAGAGATCAATTAGAAGACAATTTGCAGTTCTGAGAGATCTTGGGATGAAGCCAAAATAAACAGTGTTGGTACGATACTAAGGAATATGAATAGTGAGTTACATTTTGGTAAAACGAGTGGGGAGTACAAAACTGATTCGAGACAGAAGGTCAGGACTGTAGTATCCAACATTTATGATCTTGTAGAGAGTCAACGGGTCTCGATGTTTACGTTTAATCTTCAGAGTTTTGAATATTGAGATAACATTAAAGATTTGTTTGAAAGTGGTTGACAATGTTTTAGTGTTAGTAGAATTCTTCTGGACTTCCATTGTCTAGAAACGAAATTCTTTGCATACGTTTTGAATCACGACGTTTCAACGGTTAACGCTCTTGTTCCGATATTACTGAACAGTACTGGCCACAGTAAGTAATTTCGGAACTGCCATCTAATCGGAAAGTCAGACTGTCAAATGTAAGGCGGGAACATATCTAGTTCAAAATTATATCATTACCATTATGTGATACTGATTGATGGTTGCAATTAATCAAGTAATAATAAAGGAAATATCAGGTGATAGGGATTCTGAATTATCAGAAAATTCGGATAGCTCAAGTACCTCAAGCTCTAGCGGAGCTTGAATATGAGATAGGTATTATTTCTTTGTTATAACGACCTGTGGATTCATATTCTTGGTCTGAAGTTTCGAATTCAGTGCCGAGTTGTCTTTTAAGGGCCTGCAAATATCATATATCTATTAACTACGAATATGGATAATAAGGACAGCCTATGTGATGCCGAAAAAAAGAGCACCGATTTCGAATTGGACGCTACTAAATTATTCTGCTTGCTCCAGAAGTTTCCTAATCAAAGATACGATTTTGTATTTTCATCTATTTCCAGCGTGCATAGTTCGGCAGCAACAATTATCGAAGATATGAGAAGCATGTCTCATGTGGTGCATATTCGGCAAATTCTAACATAACCTCATAATTATAGCTCTTAGTAGAGCCAAAGTAGAAAGATCTTCTTCGGAAGAAGTGTGCAACTTTTATTCAAATGACAGGAACGCCGATGGTAGGTGTATAATGCTCTTGTCTGTTCCTAATTTGGTAAATGTCTTCCATTGGGCTCACAACCTCTAGAGAAACTTTGATAGGTGTTTTTTTTGTTTCTTAAATACATGTCAAAAAGTGGCTCCCTCGAATACTAAGTAAGTAATTTTTGAATTGTGATTTCATCACAATATCTACTTAATAAGTTGTTTTTTCGTACGAAAATTCACCTTCCTGGCGAGGTACTCGAAATATTATAACCAATGACGAATTTCTCCTCAGAGAGTAAGTGAAAATTGTGCTGATTATAAGAGGGCGGCACTACGAGGGTTTTATTCCTGAGAATATCACCGATTTAAAAAATTCTAGATTCATGCCTGAAAGACAGTAAGATCGCCTAGTTACTTCGGGTTCGTGTTCAAGAGGCAAAAAAACATCACTACCACCAAACAATTTGTCTATGGGGTTATGAAGCCGATATGGAACGAGATCTACCTTTTCAAACAACAGTCCGTCACATAGCCAATCCACATTTCCCCAAGTATTTATCCACTTTTGGCAGAAAATTTATCGATGAAACTCGAGTAGCAGGTAACAAATAGACACTATATTATCAGAGTGACAAATGAATCAATGAATCGTTTTTTGAATGACACGAAGTTTAATTGACTGCCTTCCATAATTCTCACTTCATTTATTCACTTTATAGAAAAATGTTAGCCAATTTCCAATATGGGATGGTTGAAATATGATGAAAATGTCAAAAGGAACAAAACCTCAAAAATATATGACATTTGTTTCAGAATTCGGCATGCGCAATTGTTTCCCTGCGCCCGTTTGAGAAAAAGAAAGATAGATATTTTTGGGTTCAATTTGATAACATCGCGTCTTCTGGCGTGTTATCAATATTCGTAGTTAATAGATATATGGCAAATATCGCCAGGCATGATTTTGATCTGAATTTTTCATTTCCATACATCTACATGCATAAGAGATGCATGAGAACAAAAATCGTAAATTAGCGGCGGTTTCGGCTTCAACCTCTTCTAGCAAGTCTACTAATTCCACTAAAATTGATAAATTTGTTCTGCTGTCTTTCCAGATGAGCTAATTATAACGATGTTAGGATTGTTCTTTCATATCTTATCTCATTTCGATATGAGATGATGTCATATGAGAATTTGAGAAAAATCTCAATTGACCAAAAACGGTCCAACAAAAATCTAAGGATATGATATTTCAAGGATCGGCAAGAAGGGAGGTAAAAATCTCACCTGAACTCAATTTGAGATAAATAAAATGAATACGGATATCTCACATGCCAACTGAAATGAGCTGAGATTCTTTTTACTGATTCTTAGCAAAAAGAACACGCCTATTGCTATCAATTAATTGAATACATATTAAATAACATATCCTAACCTAACTTATTATCAATTCGGGGAGCGGATACTTACACCAAGCAATAGAGCATAAAATGTGTGATTGTTTAACAAAAATACCAGTAGGAAACCTACTATGCCATCTCATGAAAGACAGTCCATAGTAATATTCTGTTATGTTTTCGACTCGCAACTATCATTTTTTAATGTGTTATAAACATTTACATAACAAAAAACATGTCTTTTTAAATTGTTTTGCTTATAAAATTAAAACTAATAGCGCAATCTCGAAGCTCCAACGTAAATAATTAGATAATTGAAATACGAATAAAATGGAATGTTTTACGACCCTGTCGGATCATTAGTAACGAATAAAAACTGGAAAAACTGGAAAATTTTGCGATTTTTTGAAAATTTCATAAGTCCGCCATTTTTCAAGAAGTAAGATTGGCCTTTATAATGGAAGTATTGGATCATATGTTTTATGTGTGCACAAAACTGGCGCTGTCGAATAGTTAGTTTAGGCACAATTACAATTTGTTTTTTCGCACTATCTTGCAGCGTGCCTGGATGCTCTAGTGAAAGTCCGATTTCAATTTATCAAACAGATTATGAAAGTAGAAGTATACTACAACAAAATGTAAATTCTCGTTTGCGCTACAATGCTGCAAAATGGGTGAAAAATGCTTGCAAAATGGGTGAAAAATGCCTGCAAAATGGGTGAAAAATGCCTGCAAAATGAGTGAAAAATGCCTGCAAACATGAGTGAAAACGGCCTAGCCCGCGTTAGCTGCCTAGTGGTAGGAGAGTGAGGTAAATGAGGAAATTTTTTCTAATGAACGTGAAATACGTGAAATACGCTTCTCCTCATCTCCCGCTCTCTCCTTTCACCCGACCGCTTCCACCAGCTCGGCCGTTTTCAGTCATATTTGCAACATTTTTCACCCATTTCGCAGTACTTTAGCGCAAAATGATAATATACGTTTTGTGGTACTGTACTTATACTTTCAAAATCTGTTTTAGAAACTGAAATCGGAGTATCACTAGAGCATCTAGGCACGCTGCAAGATAGTGCAAAAAAAATTCAAATTGCAATTGTGCCAAATCCAATGATCCGTCAGAGCCTGTTCTGTGCACACACAAAGTTCGCACGATTCAGTACATTCATGAGAAGGGCCAACCTTATTTATTGAAAAATAGCAGAGTTAAGAGTTTTTTTTTAAATCAGCAAATTTTCCGGTTTTCCTCCGTTACTAATGATCCGATCGGGTCGTAAAACATTTCATTTTGTTCGTATTTCAATTATCTACAATTCTTTTCATTGCAGCCACCAGATTGCTCTATTAGTTTTCATTTTATAAGTAAAACGATTTAAAAAACACGATTTTAGTTTATATCAAATTAATAAATGACAGTTGCGAGTCGGAAACATATCAAAATATACCTACAGGACTGTCTTCCGTGTGATGGCACAGTCGGTTTTCTACTAGTATTTTTGTTAGGAAAAAATGCTGCATTGATTGGCCTAACTGGGACTACACGACCATTTCTGTAACAGTAGCAACCAGTAAATTTCTAGCCTCTAACAAGGTTCCATGAAAAGTAGTATACCAGGTAATTTCAGTAAAATCGGAACGACCAAAATTACTGTGCAGTACTGTTCGGGAATATCGGAACATGACCAACACCTAATGTCGTTATCAAGTGAAACACTCTCCAGAAAACCCAATTAAGGTCGGTGTACCTGAAAAATTTTGAAATGAATTTTTATTAGTTCGGGCAAGCTATCATATTAATTAACATTGATGACATTAGAGACCCCACGAAGATTATAATTACCTTTATAGCAGGTACATTAGTTGCATGCTTATGGCACAGACTGTATAGTAAGTATCCGAGATATCTTGTCGCATTCACACACTTGATATCGACAGTAGATGTTGACTGTTGAAACGTCGTGACTCAAAACAAGACAATGTAAGTCCAGAAGAATTCTAATAATACTAAAGATGCTATATTTGAAGACAATATCTTAGAAAACTCTTTTGAACACGATCAATTTTGGAAATATGAATTGCATGATGTGAAAACCAAACAGAGGAACAGTATTCGAGGTCTTACAAGAATGCAGTGTAAGATCTTAATGGCCCTCAAACTAGTAAAGTCTCTTAGAAGCCCAACATTTTGGTAGACCTAATGACAATGTAAGTTATGTGATATATGAAGAGAGTCATCAGGAATTACTCTAAGGTCTTTGATATGGTCGACAGCTCCCAGGGGTTGCCATTGATAGAATAATCGAAATACGGGGTTGATGGAAGCGACTGAAACGTCTGTTGATGTCGCTCTGTAGTCAATCAGTTTCATCTACACAATTGACAACACGGTAAAGCTTAAGGTCGTTAGCGTAAAGTAGGACATGACTATTATGGTAGCATGAAGTGATGTCGTTGATGAACGAGTTGAAAAGTAGGAGGCCCTGATGTGAACCTTGGGGAACTCCCGAGGTTGATTGGTTGAATGCTGACGAGTTAGAAACCGGGTTACGCTTGGGGATTCCCTTAACACTGAGACCTGCTGGGGTCTATTGTATTGTTCTCTCGTCAGTGGTTCTTGTGAAAGTACCAACAAATTTTTTCTTGGATGTAATTTTTTGTCTTCAGTTCATTTATATATATTCTGTTAGTGTATTGATTTAATTTTGATATTATCATGTTCATAGGGTTGGGGCCGTACTCGTGTTCAATATGCAGAAAGTCCTACAAATCCAGGAGATGTTTGTACCACCACTTCCGATTTTACTGTGGGAAGGAAGCTTCTGTACATTGTGCCCACTGCAACTATAAGAGTTATATCAAAGCTAATATGATTCGTCACATGAAAGCACGGCATAATATTAAATAAAATCTGATGATTTTGGTGATTCAATTACAGTTGCTTTAGGAGGTTGAATAATGTTATCAATATAAAGTGGAAAGAAAACCTATCGTTTACTTGAATGCTTTTCAAGAATTCAACCAAATTCGTCCTTGAGACTCGAATATGAATTATAATACTGAAATAGATACAGTGTGTCCCATCTAAAACTTGTCACCCCCCTAATCTCCGAACTCGTGAAAAAAATAAAAAATCGCCCGGACCCGTCGAGTTTTATGTCAAAGAAGAACAAAAATACATCATCATTGTGTTGTCAACCCCTTCAGCCCCAGCACCCCTATTTCAGAATTTTCAATGGGACTACTATACTTGTGATACATCATTTTGAAGAGAATTCAATTCCAAATACATCGGTGTACTGGAATTGATGATCGATCCAGTGTTGGTGAAGTTTTAATGAAAACTAAGTTTTATCAAGGTTTTTTTTATTTTTTATCACCTAAAATGTTATCACCGTAAGGAAGGTTCACTGTGGGTACGCCACTGTATTGACAAATAATATGCTGTCAGGAATAATCGTCAAGAAGGCAATACAGACGTTTCTATGAAAAACAAATTGTCGCCATTTGCTTGTAAACGCATATCTTTGTTTACGCCTTGGTATTTGATGTATTCGAGTCACCTCATTCAACCATTTGAAACCTATCGAGAAAGGTTTATTCTATACAAGAGAGAATATCCATTGTAGCTGCGTATTTTGAAAATGAACGATGTGCTAGAGCTATGAGAAATGAAGGGGTCGCTGTTGCAGTTGTAGGACATGCAGTGATGGACAAAATTCGATCTTTAAGACAACTTGAGACTATTTCTGGAGTTTCAAAAAGCAGCGTACATCGAATTTTTAAAGAAGCAAAATTCAGTCCTTATAAAATGTGGAATGAACAAGAATTAAATGAAGATGATCCTGACAGACGTACAGAGTTTTGTGAAATCATGAGTCAATTATTGATTGGTGATAATAATTGCCTCTACTATGTGTGCTTTTCTGACAAATCTTCTTTTTATTTAAATGGATTTAAATGTGAACTGGCACAACTGCAGATACTGAAGTGACGTAAAACATCATTGGCACAGGAAAACTCATTCACAAACTCCCCAGATCAATTTTTAGATGACAATTCCACAGGGAGATGGATTGGAAGGCGGGGACCATTAGAATGGCCTGCTAGATCTCCTGATTTATCACCATCAGACTTCTCTTTATGGGGTCATTTGAAATCCAAAGTTCATGTTACACTGCCAACTTCGCTTGATGATCTACGCAGGAGATTTGTTGTCGAGTGTTTGGCAGTGACTCCATCGCTTATACTTCTGTATGGTACTGAATGTTTCATATTTTGAACCTTTCTTACGATGATAACATTTTAGGAAATGAAGAATAAAATATCTTGATAAAACTTAGTTTTCATTAAAACATCAACAACACTTGATCGATCCTCAATTTCAGTACACCGATGCGTTTGGTTGAATTCCCTTCAAAATGATGTATCACAAGTATAGTAGTTCCATTGTAAATTCTGAAGTAGAGGGTGCTGGGGATGAGGGGGTTGACAACACCATGATGATGTATTTGGTGAAAGTGAATATAAAAATCGACGGGTCTGAGCGATGTTCAACTTTTTTCAAGAGTTAGGAGATTTGGGGAGGGAGGTTCTTATAGCCTCATACGAACTTGCATGGAGAGGTGGAAAAGGAGTTAATTGTCAAATTGATTTTTTCAAACCCGAAACCAACAATTATGCTAACGAGACTGGTAGAATAGAATATTATCCCATTTACAGCAAAAATGGAATAAGATATGAAAATTCACCTGTTGGAGGAATGAACAATCAAAATGGTTTAAAAAATCTGCTGAACAATGTGGAATTGACGTAAAAATCAGAAATCAACAAATCATTCTAGTCGATCGACGATTGTCTCTCATTTAGCAAAGGCAGGAGTAGACGAACAACAATTAATTAAAATCACAGGACACGCAAGTGCCTCGTCTATACAACCGTATTTGAATATTGACTCAAGCCATCACACTACCATTATAGAGAAGATTCGAAAAGTACCTTCTTCTTCTGGAATCAATGCCAGTGTGACGAAAACATCTACATCTATCTGTTTATTGGTAGAAAGTAAAGAAGAATATTCTTATGAAATAATTAAAAAACCTTTTAGTAATGTTGTTTTAAATAATTGTAATTTCATTAAATAATTATGTTCATTGATTTAATGAAAATAATTATGTACATTGAGGAATGAATATTATTGGTTAACTGACATATTTGTGAAATAATCTGATCAAATATAACTAGACCGTCTTTTATCAAATCGAATGAAATTTGGAATTTCTACTCAAACATTTTTGTTTTAAAAATTCATGTCGTTAAATTCGAAGATTTATGTTCAAAGAATAAAACCCCCGAGCTTTAAGGCTCTCGCATTTTATTCAGAACATAAATCTCTGAATTCAACTCGATAAATATTAAAAAAAAAAATCGTTTTCGTTGAAATTGAAAAATTTATTCGCTTATAAACGAGGTCATGTTATATTAACCCCGATAAAAACTTATGTTCAGTGTCAGAATTAGATACATTTACACTTTCTGAATATCACGTTTGTGATGGAATTTTAATAATAAATGATATTTCTACAACAAACTGTCTTTTTATTTATAGTTCTTGTGCATTCAATAAATTCAAAACTAAAAAGAAGCACATTTGAAATTATTCTTAATACGCCCCTTCCTTAACCTGTCAGAATTCGGTACATTCACCGTACCCTATTTCCCATCGTATGGTCTGCCACTGGAAATTCTCCGCTACTGTGAAGGCGATCAAAACAAGTGACATCTAGCATGGTCCCGTTCGCGCAGGTTGACGCGTCTAGTGTCATTTATAACAACCTTGATACCTATGTACGATATTTCTATGGATCATTCGAGCGATTTGACTTCGTTCGTCATCGGCATGCGTAGACTGGAAAGCGGTTAATACCGATCGGCAGCTTCCGACTGATTTCGGTGCTCACTTACAAGTTCCTATATATCGTAAATCGCGCCAAATCTGTCCAAATTATGCCATTCGGTCGGTATTCGATTAACACTGTGCTTGGTGAATTGATGCGCAGTGAAATTGATCACGCTGTCATGCATTTTGTATAGAACTAAATAGTGTTACCAACTACACTTTTAATCTAGTAGGTACAAGTGGACAGTGAAACCAGAAAATATAGCAGCATTCAACACGTGAATGAATTACTTACTTGTTTAGTTGTTTACATTTTCAAGCCGTGAGCATGTACCTAATAAATAGTTCGGCAGCTGTGCATCAGGTGAACACGTGCAAGAGAAAGATAGCCTGCGCAGTCCGCATTGGATGGAAAATGTCACTCAAGGAGCATGGCACGGACCATGAAGTGGTTGGCTAAAGCATTGGAGGTAGAAATACTGGTAAATAGGTGTATAAATCGACAACAGGGTGAGTGCTTTTCTTTTGTAGTGATAAGTTCACTCCAAACCAACTATATCGGTTTGAACATTTGCATTTCATGAAATGGAATGTAATACACTTTTTGGTGAAGGTAAGTTTATCGGGCTCTCGAAACAAGAAAAGTGGTGTCACTTCGTAGTTTTATCTCTTGAACACGAATCAAAAAAATTTCTTGGGGGTAAGTATCTTATACTTTTCGTGTTATGACCTTTTGAATCTTGAAAATTGACCATTTTCAAACACGAGTGTTTTCGGTCAAAGATCGCACAAAATGCCTCGTTATTTATGTCGACACTTTTTTCATTCTTTAATCAACTGTTATTTCACAACTACAAGCACCAAACCCAAACGTTTTACGGAAAAATTAACCTTCTTACATACAAAATTCTTAACCTCACTCTTCATTGGCGTTTGTTCTAGAGTGGGAAGGGTTATGTATACTTTACAAGAGGTTGATTTTTTGTATGAAACGTTTGGTTTTGTGCTTGTAATCGTGAAATATGAGTTGATTAGGGTCTCAAAAAAGTATCAACAAAAAGAAAGAGGGATTTTGTGCGATTTCTCGCTGAGAAAATCAAGTTTGAAAGTGGTCAATTTTCAAGATTCAAAAGGTGATACCTAACTCGAAAAGTATAAGAGACCCCCACGAAATTCTTTCAGGAAATAAGACTACGTACCTAAGTTACACCACTTTTCTTTTTGTTTCGAGAAAGAGCCCAATAAACTTACCCTTACCCACTTTTTGCATTCACTCACTACCCACATATAATAGTATAGTCAAGATGTTTTTTTTTTTTTTTGTATTGTCACCGAAAATTATGATCATGGTGTCTTTCGATCCGTAATTTCAAGTAGAAAGTTTAAGGAAATGTCTCAAAAGGGGCCGAACAAAATTGTAGACTTTTTTCGATCGTAGAATATTATTCAGGAGGGTGAAATACATAAATACGGATTTATAAAATCATTTGTCGCCCCGTCGGATAGGGTGTGGTATTTTCGATTGGATAATCTTAATCATCAGGAGGTTGGAATACATAGCTGTGATTATATCAATTCATTTGTCGCCCCGTCAGAGAGGGTGTGGTGGGGGTGAGTTTGTCGAAAAAAATCAATTAATTATCAGTTCAAACGACGTTGTCGAGTGTTTTCGATTGGAGAATCTTAATCAGGAGTTTGGAATACATAGCTGTGGGTATATCAATTCATTTGTCGCCCCGTCAGAGAGCGTGTGGTGGGGGTTGAGTTTGTCGAAAAAAATCAATTATCAGTTCAAACGACGTTCTAGACTTTTTTCGATTGGAAATTGTTTTTCAGGAGTAAGGAAAACATATCTGTGGGTATATGAGTTCATGTGTCGCCCTCTCGAGAGTATGGTGGTAGCTAGTTTCTTGAAAAAATCAATTTCCAGTTCAAACAACAAAATACCTAAAAGTAGGTTATTGAATTCACCTATGTAGGTGGATAGAAGAAATTCTATAACGTCGTTTGAGCTGATAACTGCTTATTTTCGACAAACTCATCCCCACCACACCCTCTCCGATGGGGCAACAAATGAATTAATATACCCACAGCTATGTATTCTAACCTCCTGATTGAGATTCTCCTATCGAAAACACTCAACAACGTCGTTTGAACTGAAAATTGATTTTTTTCGACAAACTTACCCCCACCTCACCCTCTCCGACGGGGCGACAAATGAATAAATATATCCACAGCTATGTATTTCAACCTCCTGAATAAGATTCTCCAATCGAAAACACTCTACAACGTCGTTTGAACTGATAATTGATTTTTTTTCGACAAACTCACCCCCACCACACCCTTTCCGACGGGGCGACAAATGAATAAATATACCCACAGCTATGTATTTCAACCTCCTAAATAAGATTCTCCAATCGATAACACTCTACAACGTCGAAGACTTTGTTGAAGACTATATTTTTAGCATTGTATGCTATTTTGCATAACTGTTGGCAACGCCGAGCAACTCTGACTTCATGATAGCGGGTCGTGTGTGGGGCTGTCAGAAATATAATACAACTGTCTGTAACGTATGTGAATACAAGTTTCAATATAAAATCAAACAAATCGTATTCATCAATCCTATCTTCACAGTCCACTCCTAATCACAAACATTTGTGGTCCATCGATCCAAATAAACAAACTGAACCAGCTGCAAGCGACAACGTGGTCATCGCACATCACAGCTGAAGCTGAACACACGAGCTGGAACTGCTGGAAGGTCAGGCTTGATTTCGCTGAGCCCGACGATAGCGGCGAAGTGGAATCTCCCCTCCAGTAAGCAGAGAGCAGAATATCGGCGCTGAAGCATACCTAGTACTAGTACACCATCTTCGAAGGCGTGAGTGAGCTTGGGTGAGCTTGATCCATTTTTATCCTTGTATCTCATATCTACCATCTTTCCCTCTCAATCTGTATGAGGTTTGTAGCTATTTTCGTTTGAAATATGGATGCGGCTGAGCAGATTAACTCGTTGATAAAAAACGCGCTAGCATAAAAATAAAACTAACTTTATTTGGGAAATACATAGAAAACTTGCCTAGTGTTGAAAACATAGATTCAAATATGGCATTTGAAATACGGAATAGAGTAGAATCTAGAGTAAATATTTTAAAGCAGTTCGAGGAAATTCAGGATGAAATAGATATGCTAAGTGATGAAAATAATTTAGAAAGTCAAGTGCAAGAACTTACGAAGGCGTAGAAGGGCCACGGTTTTTTCCTATTTTTAATCCCGACTTCTATCTCGGGATCTCGAGATCTCGACATCTAAGTCGGGATTCTATCTCGGGATCTCGAGATCCCGACATCTAAGTCGGGATTCTATCTCGGGATCTCGAGATCTCGACATCTAAGTCGGGATCCCGACTTCTATCTCGGGATCTCGAGATCCCGACATCTAAGTCGGGATTCCGACTTCTATCTCGGGATCTCGAGATCCCGACATTTAAGTCGGGATCCCGACTTCTATCTCGGGATCTCGAGATCCCGAGATAGAAGTCGGGATTTCGGCTATATCGCCTATATCTACTCTTTGTAGTCAACTTCAGTCGTCACTAGTCAGTCTTTACACTCTTTACGCGTGCAAGGTTGTGAACTCTAAATATAATTCGATTCGTCAGGAAGGATAGAAAACCCATGGCTGATTCAGAGCAGGTCGGGATCTCGAGATCCCGAGATAGAAGTCGGAATCCCGACTTAGATGTCGGGATCTCGAGATCCCGAGATAGAAGTTGGGATCCCGACTTAGATGTCGGGATCTCGAGATCCCGAGATAGAAGTCGGGATCTCGACTTAGATGTCGGGATCTCGAGATCCCGAGATAGAAGTCGGGATTAAAAATAGGAAAAAAACGTGGCCCTTCTACGCCTTCGTAAGAACGTGAGAACTTTGAAACAAATTATTTTAAATTATTTTCTGAAGGTATTCTAACAAATGTGTCCTCCCGCGAGTAGGGCGCGGAAGGTAATTTTGATAGAAATTCGGTCATATCAGTTAATTTTGATAGACATTCGGTCAAATCGGTTGGAAAAATAAAAAAAAAATATTGATTTCCTCTTTGTTATCAACAATCTATGAGACCAAAAAATTAAAAATGCAAATAAAGCAACAATTTTTTAAATATTTTAATTTGTTCGTATTTTAATTATTTAAAGTTACATAAAAATGATTTTTTAAAGTTTCTAACTCTGATTATTTGAATAATTGTTATAAACGAATGCATTGTTTATGAGATATTTAAATTTTTGTTTTTGGAATTTTAATCAGCGAAGAATGTTATGAACATTAAGAACAAAATCATTTCTTAAAAAAATTATTGCACATAAACGCATTTGTTGATAAACAATTTTTTTTGCTACCAAATTTTAATATTGAGGAACCGTATTTTTTCATGATTTCCATTGCTCTTTGATATTCTAAAAAAAATTATTTATATTTTCTTTGTTTATTTAATAAACAATTTGTTATAAACAAATGAATTTTCACGATACTTTTTCTCAATACTGCAAAAAATAACAAAAACAACTATGTGTCATCTGTTGTGTAAAAAGTTTTGTTCTATTTTCTACATAATTTTAAATATTTTTCTATTTTTGCGTTTGGAGTTTCCCCGTTGCTCTCAATCATTGTTATTAAAATAACTCATAAACAATTGGAGATATTACAAAGACACTTCAGGTCTTTTTAGGATAGGAGTACAGCTTCCTAACCAAAGCTGTATTCCTATCATTTATCAATTTTTTTAGCAACTGTTTATTAAAATACCCCCAAAATCTGATTTTTACGGCTTTCATGCTTGAAAAACTCACTAACTATTAAGAATAGGACAAAGACACTTGAGGTCATTTTGTTCTCCTCTTAATGATAAACAAAGTAGATTCTTAACAAAAGCTCTAACCCTATTGTTTATCAACTTTTTTAGCAATTATTTATAAAAATATTTCTAAAATCTATTTTTTACCTCTTTCATACCAGAAAATCTCATTAACTATTCGAGATAGAACAAAAACAGTTCAAGTGTTTTGATCTCCTTTGAATGATAAACAAATTGAGCTCTCAATTGAAGCTCTTAATCTATTTTTGTCTTGTCTCGAAAAGTTAATGACATTTTCAAGTATGAAAAACAGATTTTAGAAGTATTTTTAAAAATAATTGCTAAATAAGGGTTAGAGCTTTTGTTTCGAAGCTACTTTGTTTATTACTATAAGGAGAACAAAAAAGACCTGAAGTGTCTGTCCTATTTAATGAGTTTTTCAAGTATGAAATTCGTAAAAATCTGATTTTGGGTGTATTTTTTTAAACAATTGCTAAAAAAGTTGATCAATGGTAAATAAATTGGTTAAAAACTGTACTCCTATCCTAAAAAGAACTGAAGTGTCTTCGTCCTATCTCCATTTGTTAATGAGTTATTTTAATAACAATGATTGAGAACTACGAGGAAACGCCAAACGTAAAAATAGAAAAATATTTGAAATTATGTAGAAAATAGAACAATTTTTTTACACAACAACTGACACATGCTTGTTTTTGTTGTTTTTTGCAGTATTTGAAAAATAAATGTATTGTGAAAATTCATTTGTTTATAACAAATTGTTTATCAAATAAACAAAGAAACATGTACTACCTACTCTAAATAATACCGCTCAACTGACAGATTGTTGTCGCTGTTCCACCTGATGCATAACTTTTGAGGTTGAGATTAAAATTGTAGGGATGACTTTGAGTTTTTCTGCATCGTATAAAGAAAATAAAAATAAATATTATTTTTAGAATATCGAAGAGCAATGGAAATTATGATAAAAAAATGGTTCCTTTATATTAATATTCGGTGGCAAAAAAATAGTTAATCAACATGCGTTTTTAAGCATTACATTTTTTTTAAGAAATGATTTTGAGCAAACACTACCTTGGTAAAACGGGAATCCGTTTTGAGACCACAGTTTTTGTTTGAGAATTTTTTAATTTTTTTTTTGCATTACCCAATGTTTTTTTGTTAATTCCGGAACTTCAGTGATTTTTGGTTATGATAATTTTTAAGAAAAAAAAATTAAATGAAATGATGAATTAAAAAAATTGATAGGTTCCGGAATTCTTATGAGATCACCGATCCCATACAAAAAATATCTCTAATGAAATCAATGAATTTTGCAAGAAACTGATTCTGCGATCGGAAAATTAATATCTGATTGGCGCTGTAATCGAGAATGGACAGGTGCTGTGTTGCCAGTGTTCATCGAGTTCATTATCTTCACCCGCATTCTTGATAAGTATCCCAACACACCTTAGCTGGACGAGATGAGGAAGAAATTCGACTTTTTGATGATGGTAGCTCTTAAAGTTCATAATATTTATTGCTGATTAAAATCCAAAAACAAAAATTCAAATATTTTATAAACAATGCATTTGTTTATAACAGTTGTTTAAACAATCAGAGTAAGACATTTTAGAAATCGTTTTTATGTAACTTTAAATGATTGAAATACGAACAAATTGGAATATGAAAAAAAATTTTTATAGCTTTATTCGCATTTTTAATTTCTTAGTCTCTTAGATTGTTGATAACAACGTGGAAAATCAACATTTTTTAATTTTTCCAACGGGGATCTATTTTAAAGCCTTTGAAAAATATCTGGTGAAACAAATTTGAGGTTTTTAGTTTAACACTTATCAGGGTTTGTATGTAAAGGACCACGCACACATCTTATGGAAAAAAGTCTTTCGGTGAAAATGGCTGCATTTTTGATATGCTGTAGCTGGAGCCATCCTGAGTAAAAGTCTCCATTGGCCCAACTTGATCGTATGACTAGTTTCGGCGATAGAGGGTGTTAAATTATGAATTTTGTAAATTTTGCAGAAATGCAGCTGAAAAATAAAACCAATATCTCATTTATATTCAATGTTGTGTGCGTCTGAACATTCCCAAAATCCGTGAGAAATACTTTTCCATAATACAGAAAAAACGCGAATCTTTTTTTACAGGGTGTAGTTAACAACATACTCAATTCTTCAGTGAATGAATTGGCCTACGAGGTTATAAGTTGATTGAGTTTATCATTGAAGAATAGTCAGAATGGTTTGTTGATTGACCAAAATATAATGAAGCTATGAATACAGAGTGTTTGTAATAAGGAACGGTCCTTTTATTCTATACAGGGTGGCCCATTAATGTGAGGAAATACCGCCTATCATGAGGAATATGAACAAAAAATTGAGATAAAAGTTATACGGTTTACTTTGTTACTTGTTATAAAAATATTTCGGAATAAACAGAGTGTTTCTTCAAAGCGGGGCAACAAAAAGCATAAATTTTATTATGAAACTGAGTAAAACGTTTTACTTACGGAAGTATTTCCTTGTTTTGAAAATTTTGCGGCATTGTCAGATTATTGCTGAAAGAAAGAGAATCTTCGGAAAAACAGACCGTCCCAAATACCATCATAAATACTTTAGGATAGAATTCAAGCAAAAATATGTGTCATGCACAAATTATGAACAATATACGTTCCTCTAGGTTTTTTAATTGAAGGCTAGTTTAATAAAGCCGTGCTGAATTCAGATGGGTAAACTCAGTTCATTCAGTTGAAAGGAACATAGGTAGAATTAGAGCAATTGATAATTGTCCGGCCTATTTTCAAACTGAAATTTGTCCAGCTGTGTGCACGTTCCAATGTAATTGAATGAAGAAAAGTTGTATTTCGTGCAGAAATTTATTTATAAAATCATAGCAAAGCGCTTTCGACTATAAAGTCATCATCAGTGCGTACCTGTAAGTAAGTGACATTGAATTGAATTTAAGAAATTTTGATAATGAGAATTTTGAAAATTGAAAAGTTACTTACTTGTCAGGTGTACAAGAGCCAGACCATAAAAATATCATGTGTCCAGAGGACCATGTAAAATTTAAAAACGGGACATCATATGAATAACATTTAAATTTTTTTTTTAAAGTCCTTATTCCAGGATTCACCTGGATAAAAGTTTCAACAGGCAGAGTAACACATGTCTGTTGGAGCTTAGTCTACTGTTAAACTGAATGAATGAAATTTACATTGTGTCAAAAGTTGATAATGACAATGACGTTTGGCTTAGAACATTAACTTCTAGAAAACCTGATCTGTGTTTTGAAAATTGATTAATGACCAAATAGTCAAATTGATCTGTAAATCTATTTATAGTTCTGCTAATCTAAACCTAAGGAATTGTGACAAACCGGGAGAAAAGTCTAATGAGAACCTCAACCCGATGTGCACAGAATCAGGTTCAAGAAACAGTCTCTTGGGAATTTGTAAAACCAATTCTTAGCTCAGGATCATGGGACAGGTCTAATGAGAACCTTCACACTTCCCAAAGCGTCAAAAAGGTAGCCCAAAAACAAGAGACACCATTAACACAATTATAAAAGATTTAAGAAAGTTTCAACAGGCAGAGTAACACATGTCTGCTGAAGCTTAGTCTACTGTCTAACTAAATGAATGAAAATTGACATTGTGTAGAAAGATGACAATGACAATGAAGTTGAGTACTTTAAACGTAAGAAACTTTTCATAAATTTAAATTATTTGCCTATTTAATTGCTTTTGAACTCTTTCTCAATGATGATATGGCTTGAACCCGTTTTGCAGTTTGCTTAGTTCCCTCCCTCTCGACTTTCCTTTCAATTCTCAGAACATAATCTATTGCTTTCAATTTGATACTTATAATTTCAACTTCAGGTTCTAATTTTCTATGACCTGGGTTTTTGCATGTGCCGTGTCAAGTTCTCATTAGACTTTCTCTTTGTTCAGCAATTTCCTTGGTTTTGATTAATAGAATTACTGAATTGATTAAATATGAAACAATTTGAAAATTTCTTAAATCTTTTCGGTTTGAAGTACCTCTTGGTTTTGGACAACCTTTTTGACGCCTTGGGATTGTTAGGTTCTCATTATACCTGTTCCATGATCTAGAGCATAGAATTGGTTTCTCAAATTCCCAAGAGACTGTGTCTTAAGCTTGGTTTTGTGCACTTCGGGTTGTAGTTCTCTTACATTAGACTTTTCTCCCGGTTTGTCTTATTTTCTTGGGTTTGGATCAACAGAACTATAAATAGATTCACAGATCAATTTTTGCAAAATTTCTTAAAAATTTTCTGGTATGGGCTCATCATTTTGGTCACCCTCTTTGTTACTATTGAGATTGGGAAAGTTCTCATTAGACTTATCTCATGATCTTATGTTCCAATCTGTGGTTTACCAGGATGTTGAACTAATAATAATAATCTATTAATTTCAAAACACAAATCAATATTTTTATTATAGGTCATTTTTTATACCATAACTTCATTGTCATTGTCATCTTTCTACACAATGTCAATTTTCATTCATTTAGTTAGACAGTAGACTAAGCTTCAGCAGACATGTGTCTCTGCCTGTTGAAACTTTCTTAAATCTTTTATGATTGTGTTAATGGTGCCTCTTGTTTTTGGGCTACCTTTTTGACGCTTTGGGAAGTGTGAAGGTTCTCATTAGATCTGTCCCATGATCCTGAGCTAAGAATTGGTTTCACAAATTCCCAAGAGACTGTTTCTTGAACCTGATTCTGTGCACATCGGGTTGAGGTTCTCATTCCGGACATCTTATGCCTCTTGTCATAAGCTCATTGTGAACTACAGATTTCTTTTCCGTTTCATATACGGTCTTGACGATCGTGGAGCACGGATATTGCTTGGTTGGACTTCCGGCGCTGGGATGGCGCTCACAGTTTGGAGTTAATCCACTGTGCGGGCGCGATCTCAGTTTCGGTCTTTAAATGGGAATGGTCGTCGATTCATTCGTTGCAGTCATTAGTTATTGACTGCTAGACCTACCCTATACTGATGAGGAGCAACACTCCGAAATCGATATATAGGTGGTCCGAATGTTTCTATGATCATTCCCATGCAACCAAGCAATTGCAGAGATAACCTTGTAGGAACTCTGCACGGAAATTTCATCAGATGTAATTCAATGTTCGTCGTGGCATTAGCCAGGAAAGTAGTTGTTTTCTGATGGATTTTCGATCCAACTTTTCCTATTGTATAGGATATTAGCAATGAGCAGTCTTCCGGACATCTTATGCCTCTTGTCATAAGCTCATTGTGAACTACAGATTTCTTTTCCGTTTCATATACGGTCTTGACGATCGTGGAGCACGGATATTGCTTGGTTGGACTTCCGGCGCTGGGATGGCGCTCGCAGTTTGGAGTTAATCCACTGTGCGGGCGCGATCTCAGTTTCGGTCTTTAAATGGGAATGGTCGTCGATTCATTCGTTGCAGTCATTAGTTATTGACTGCTAGACCTACCCTATACTGATGGGGAGCAACACTCCGAAATCGATATATAGGTGGTCCGAATGTTTCTATGATCATTCCCATGCAACCAAGCAATTGCAGAGATAACCTTGTAGGAACTCTGCACGGAAATTTCATCAGATGTAATTCAATGTTCGTCGTGGCATTAGCCAGGAAAGTAGTTGTTTTCTGATGGATTTTCGATCCAACTTTTCCTATTGTATAGGATATTAGCAATGAGCAGTCTTCCGGACATCTTATGCCTCTTGTCATAAGCTCATTGTGAACTACAGATTTCTTTTCCATTAGACTTTTCTCCCAGTTTGTCACAATTCCTTAGGTTTAGATTAGCAGAACTATAAAAAGATTTACAGATCAATTTGACTATTTGGTCATTATTCAATTTTCAAAACACAGATCAGGGTTTCTAGAAGTTAATGTTCTAAGCCAAACGTCATTGTCATTGTCAACTTTTGACACAACGTAAATTTCATTCATTCAGTCCAACAGACATGTGTTACTCTGCCTGTTGAAACTTTTATCCAGGTGAATCCTGGAATAAGGACTTTAAAAAAAAATTTAAATGTTATTCATATGATGTCCCGTTTTTAAATTTTACATGGTCCTCTGGACACATGATATTTTTACGGTCTGGCTCTTGTACACCTGACGAGTAAGTAACTTTTCAATTTTCAAAATTCTCATTATCAAAATTTCTTAAATTCAATTCAACGTCACTTACTTACAGGTACGCACTGATGATGACTTTATAGTCGAAAGCGCTTTGCTTTGATTTTATAAATAAATTTCTGCACGAAATACAACTTTTCTTCATTCATAAATCAAACTGTCCCACAAAGTCTTTTTTCTGAAATCGTTCAAGAATGCCCACTTTCTCGGAGCAACTTCAGGCCTCAAAATACGCTAATCTAGTATTTTAGTCCGTTGCTAAGCAACGAACTTTCCCGGACCGTTTTCGGACCTAAACGGTACTGGAAAGTACTTTTTCTGAAATCGTTCATGAATGCCCACTTTCTCGAAGCAATTGCAGGCCTCAAAATACGCTAATCCAGTATTTTAGTCCGTTGCTAAGCAACGAACTTTCCCGGACCGTTTAATACTTTCCCGTATCGAAAACGATACGGGAAAGTACTTTGTCGGCCTAGGCCGTCAAAATCGTTCTTTGGTTTATAGTTGTCACTTTGACGTTTCAGGAAAGCAAGTAATTTCGAATCCTCAATTTATGGTAATGCTGATTGCGATTTCAGAAAAAATAGTATGTGTACCTCGTATTAAAAGCACATTCCCAGACTTCAATGCGTGTTGGCCTCGGCCAACAATTTACATTGTCGTCCGGGAATGTTTGCTTTTACTACTAGATACTCAATATACTATTAATAAACTACCTATAAGTGTCTTTACTAGATATTTATTAGGATTATGGATAGATGATAGATTTTTTATTGAAGCTTTCAATTTGAAACAGTTGAAAAACTCAATTCATGTCATGTCACGCTGACAGTTATTGTCATCGTGAACAGCGACACCGAAAACGGCGAAAACTGAAGGGGTTGGACGATAAGTTAATTGGTCATATCCTCTCCTATGTTCGCAGTGCTGTGAGATGATCTGTATAGTCGACGGAAATATACTCAATATCCTCAAATATATTTCTTTGAGTAGCTCACAAAATATATTCATATTTTAAAGCTTGCTGAATCCTACAAAAAACACAAGATTTATGTTTTGGCGCTCTCTATCTCTGAACCTTCATATAACGTAGTTAGGTTATTAGGAGATGACTTCAGCACTCTGTTGAGAACAAAGTCACGATTGAATCCTCGAGAAGAGTATTTATTCACTTATTGAAATTGAATGGAGCCTTCTTTGTGTGAAACACATTTTGTTTTGAAAGATCAACTTCCATTCTGATAGATCATCAATTTAACTTCATCAACTCATAGTTTCGAAGGCGAATTATTTGACCTAAAAATTGATTATATTGAAAACTATCCAATAGATTTTTTTTTTGTTTCATAGGAGAATCAATAGTTACTACTAATTCTCAGTTGAACAACAGTTGACTATCGGTTACAAATAATATGTAAATGTTTTTCATTTATCTGAATAATTCACTCAAAAATAATAAAATTCCGGATTTGGAGTAATAACATGTATATATAATATGGACCATTCCAAACACTCTGTATTTATAGCTCCATTATATTTCGGTTGATCAACAAATCATTCTGACTGATCCTCAATGATAAACTCAATCAACTCATAATCTCGTACGTGAATTCTTTCATTGAAGAATTGAGTATATTGTTGACAAACCTGTAGAAAAACAGTGGCGTTTTTTTATTATTTTATTATGTATTATGGAAAAATATTCCTCGAGAATTTTAGGAATGCTCAGTATCACAAAATATTAGATATAAATAAGATTTTGATATTTTTTTATTCAGTTGAATTTCTCCAAAATTCACAAAATTCATGACTTGGCGCCATGTAGCGCCGAATCTAGTCATACGATCGAGTTGGGCCAAAGGAGACTTTTACTCAGAACAGCTCCAGCTACAACATATCAAAAATCCAGCAATTTTCACTAAAATACTTTTTCCCTTAAGATGTGTGCGTGGTCCTTTGAAACTTTGAAAAACGAGTTAATGAACATAAGCATATGTAATAAAATAATTACGGGAAAACTTTTTTTCCATGGATTTCTGTTTATTCAAGTGTCTAAAAGGTAAGTGAATTTTTTTATTTCCTAATATTGATATTTAATTGGTTAAAATTATTTGTATTGTCCAAGGGTCCGTATCTTAGTCAGCGCACGCGGGACTCTCATCTCCCGCTTTAAGCGCCATTTTCGCCTCTAAATTGAAATTCTAAATAATAAATAAAACGTCAAACGTCAAAATGTTGAAGTTAGGCCACTAGATGAAGTCCGTTATGATAATGTTGGTCACTTTCCTGAACATTCCGGCCAAGTTCTTCCGCTAAGGTGCAAGAATCAAAATTGTGGTGGGAAATCAAGATGGAAATGCATAAAATGTAAAATTCATCTGTCTTTAAAAAGATAAAAATGTTTTCATGAATTTTCATCAAAAATAATATTACTTATTTTTATATTGTTATAACTGTTGGATTTGAGAGTTTTTTCATATATTTAAATAAAAATAAACGTTTGAAGTTTTACAATTTTTTGAATTAATTTTCCTTTGAGTGCTGATGGGTTCAAATGAACCCATATAAGTAATTTTTTCTTTAATGAAATGAAAAAAAAAAATTAAAAACCTCAAAATCATGTTTATGTACACTGATATAATACATTACAGCAAGCAAACAATTTTTTCTACTCCTATGTTAGTAAACATTGTTTTACAAACAGTTCACTCTATAAGTAAATCCATTCTTACGCACAACTGTGCGTAAAGAATAAAAACGCACAACTGTGCGTCATGATATGATGGCTAGTATAATAGGTAACAATCAAGTTGCCTCTTGAACCACTCAAATCGTGACATTTATCTGTCTTGCGTTTTAAATATTTGACAGTGACATTGTCACTTTTTGAGATTTGAAGTTCAAATCGATACTTCATAAATTATAATCCGATCTTTAATTTTATATCTACAAATATGAGCAACTCCGATAATGAAATGAGCGCAACGCCACCGGAAATTGTTCTTCAGGCTGCTTCTGCTATGGAGAATATTCTGCCGCAAAAATCAAAGGATAGATATGAAAAAGCCTATCAAAAATTTATGGAATGGAGTATGGATAACCACGTGAGTACGTACTCCGAAAATGTATTGCTCGCCTATTTTAATATATTGACCAAAACATTTAAACCCTCCTCGCTCTGTTCATCATTTCTATGCTATATAGTACAAAATTGTATTTTCTTAGATTTAATTTGTTGTTGTTGGAAATTAAACCATAAACTGCGTTAGTTACCTTCATTTTTTTATTACTTAAAGCTTAATCAAACGCACCATCCAGTATATAAGAGTCGTAGAAAAAGTATAGTACGTATTACGTGTTGTAAAGCAATTACGCACTCATGTAATTACCGCACTCACCGCTACGCGGCTCGTGCGCAATTTTTCCATTCGTGCGTAATATGCTTTTTACAACACTTGATACGTAATATACTATTTTACAGCTACAAAAATAAATCGCCACTGAAAGGGTTAATAAAGCAAACAGCTGTAGGTAAATGTGAATGGATAGTATAGGTAAAATGTTTTCATTTTTTAAAACGGGTCCGCATGAATCTGTATGATGAAGACCATAAACATCCGTATTATTCGCTTCTGAGCTATGAAAACTAAAGTTATATAATCATGAAGGAGGATTTTTTTCAATTTCTTTGTGTACAGTCAGTTGTGGATATAAAATATCACTGCATACTTAAATGTAAAAATAAAAATAGTAATGACCTAAAAAAAATCAACGCACCCGGTATCTACATGAAAGGTAAGTAATATTGAACAATTGAATTCATCAAAAAGGCTCCTTTTATTTTGTTCAACGGTAGCAGTAAATGATTTTTTCGAAGCGAAAAACGACATGTTAATTGTTTTCATTGCATGGGAGTATAATGAAAAAAATTTAAAATTCATTTTACAAACAGATATAGTCATCACGAACCAAAACAGGTTTTTATCGCTCAGAATATACCTAAACTATGATGTCTCACCAAAATGAACTGTTGGTTCTGCTATAGTGCTAGAGAAATAAATCCAAAAAATTAATTTTTTGACTATGCCCCCGAATACACCGTATCATCAATAAAATTCTAATTTTACATGTTAACGAGTTCCTATAAATAAATACATTTCAATCCTGAATGTGTTTTATTTCGTCTAAGTAAAAAGTTCTTTTGTCAATCCTACCTTAGTATGACGTTTTCACGTACTTTGACCGCTTATATCTCAGAAACGACATATACAAAACCAATTAAACTCACTAATTTTTTAACTACCAATCACACTATAATATAATAAAATTTCAGCCATTTTGACCGAGAACCAATTTCCCATAATTATGTTTTCGTTCGGGGTCGTTTGCAATATATTTATGAAACTAGAAATAGGTGTAATACAAATAAAGTCGCACAAATATATAAATCTATAACACAAAGAAAGTACTTTTTTCTTGCTCCTAGAATGTATAACATGTTGCCAGCTGAATTGAAACAAGTAACCCATTTACCATTGTTTAAAAAAAACTGAATGGATGGATTTACAATAAGAGTAGAATGTTTGTAATTTGCCTGGTTGATTTGAGGAATGACTAAGATATTTTATTTAACATAATAAAAAGTTTACAAAATTGTATTGAAGACATTTGATTTTATTCACTCCATAATATTATTTTTTTTGTTCGCACCATGATGCAGGTATAAGGGGATTTTCTTCATGCACATCGTTGATTACTTATCAATTGCAATACGGCTGATAAGTGGTTTCACTAATTAGGATATTTTCAACTCCTCACTTTGTATATTTATGTTACTTATAAAAAAAGAATCAGAAAATGAACATTATTATTATTATTTCCTTCTTGACTGCGCATTTTCTCATTTGATTGCGGAATTTTGATATCCAAAAAAATGGACTGGGTAGGATTTCCACGCTAATTTCTACAAGTATTTACCCCCACGCACTTCTCACATGCGTGACGTAGCGTAAACGACACAAATGGACCACTCTGTATATATTAGTCCAGAATAAATCTTATTATTTGTTCGTTTCATCTTTTGATAATGATTGTTGGTGACACGCTAAGGAAATTGTTTTGAGTGCAGTGACAGTGAATTATATGAATTTGTGAAAATTATTTTTCATCGTTCCAACTGGCTATGTCGGATTTTTTTCAAATTTCGGTATTCACATCAATCAAGAGAGCATAAAATCAGTGATTTTTTTACACAAATGTTAGAAGGACACCGACTGTGCCATCACATGAAAGGTCCCTGGTTATATTCTATAATGTTTTGGACACGCAACTGTAATCTATTAATTTGTTATGAACACTTGTTTTTTTTCAGCGTGCTTATAAAATGAGAACTGACAGCAATCTGGTTGCTCCAGTGAGAAAAAATGCAGAGAATTGAAATACGAACAAAATGAGATTTTTACGACCCGATCGGATCATTAGTAACGGATGAGAAAAACTGGAAAAATCTGATTTTTTTTCGGTATGTTTTAAAATTGATTACTCCGCAATTTTTCAAAACGTATAGGGGTTGCCTCTCTCATGAAAGTATTAAATAATGTGTACATTATGTGTGCACAATACAGGCGCTGTCGGACCATTAGTTTTGGCAACATTGCAATTTGATTTTTTTTGCACTATTTTGCAGCGTGCAGAAATATACCTAATAAGCACTAGAACGCCAAACACGCTGTACGAGATACAGTTCAATGACCCCTCTTAAGGAATGAACACCAACCTTTGTAGTTGCGCGTTAATTCTTTTTCTGATCACGTCTTTGCCAAGGATTTTTTTGTTCGTCTGTTCCAAATGAAGTTCGGAATATCATGTGCTTATAGACCGTCAGATAGTGACAAATTTAGGTGCCCTATTTTCACATACAAGCCTCGAATAGGGTTGAAAAGTACATCGATGTTGAGTAAAATGGAAGGAAAGGACACCGCACTTTTTATAGGTAAAATGGTTCTCGGTGAAATTGTCTGAATTTTTAGTATATTGTAGTATTCGATGTACTGATTGAACGTACAGAATCGCAAAGTTCGTTGATGGATAGATTATGAAATACAGGGCGTTCAAGTTAAAAATCAGTAATTTTCATTTAATCATTTTCTCAGGATTTCAAAGTGCCAACTGCATTTTTTTTTCGTTCTTATCATCAACGTACCTTCATATTACTAAATATCATTCAGATAGTGTAGATTATATCGTTATATACAGACTGAAAAGTAAAAACATTTTAGTAATGACTGAAAATTCGATGTAATAATAAAATATTGATAAATTTATTTTGGCATGCCATATACTATTCTTATTCCATTATTAATGATAATTCATGAATTTCCTGAAGGGTGATTTGAAAAATTGGTGAAATATATGGCCGGTTCTTTCGTACATATCCTGTATATTTAAGTGAATTTTCATCCTCCGAAGATAGCTGATACCGTATAAACATAATTTAGTTGTGATATATAGGGTGATCATGAACATTTTCGATGATAAAAATGACAAAATGTAAACGTTTCAGAAATCACCCTGTAATTCACGATTAACTTGGTGAAATTCCTTTATTATTATTTAATATATTCATCATTCTCTCCTCAACACTGTCCCGAAAATTCAGTTTCCTACTATGACTAGTTTCATAGTTATTAATTGAGAAACTTATTACCATTTGCATGACGAGTTGAAGGAACTTGTTCACGCGTACATTCTACTTGTGGCCAAGATTTTTCACAAATAATGAAACGTGAGAAATAAACTATCTGAGAAAAGTGAAAATGATTGATAGAGTTTTTTTTCCAACGCGTGTTCCACTCGGATAGAAATCTCCATGATTGTTATATTTGCTGGCTATCAATAGAAACAAAGACTTCTATTATATTTCATCAATATAAGTAGTTCAATACGTTGAAGTAATAATAATTATCACTGATGGAACTAATTGATTTTTCTTTTTCATTCATTCGCCGTCTACGACAGAATCAAAATATACCCTATAGCCGATAGGGTTTTCTTGCTGTATGAGGACCGTAGCGCTGCTACGGGGGAAGTGGATTCGGTTAAAGGCCGATTCTCACTAGGGCGGTGCCGAGCGGCGCGGTGCCGCGCGGCGCGGCACTGGACGAAGCAGTTTTTGTGCAGGCTATTCTCACCTGAGCGGCATTTTGTAGCAGCAGCGGTGTGCGAAATAGTAAAATCTATATAAGTAGGTAGGTATTTTGAGTTTTGTAAAAAAAGTGATATGAGTTTGGGAATCACAGAAGATCCTACATCGTCATCAACAGACGATTTTGTTTTTGTAGCGGCAATATGTCATGAATACGAAAATAGACGAAAAAAGAAGCGACAATATTGTTCAGGATAATCATTCACTAATACAATTAATCTTTCTATTTTTTCCGCGTCCATATTTGTTTGGTGTGTCTCTGAAATTGTGTTAATTTCTACAAGTCGCAGCTTGCTTGTGACGCGACGTGATTCCCACTTGTCCGTCAACAGGCGGGAGGGAGCGTTTCAAAGCGGCAGTGCCGCGAGCCAATGCTCCCGGAGGCGTTAGAACTTTGCTGCCTACGAACGCGACGCTCTGCTCCGCGCCGCTCTGCTCAGGTGAGGACGGGATCACTCAATTACATGCAAAGAATTGCAAGCAACTTTTGCCGCGCCGCACAGCGCCGCGCCGCGCCGCTCGGCACCGCTCTAGTGAGAATCGGCCTTAAGGCTGTTCCTTGTCACCTTCAGTGATGAGTGATTTCCCGTACCGGGGCCTCATACACGATTGGGCGAGTCGAACTATCCAAGCATTAGGAATTTTATCTGGATCATGCCTGAGTTGTAACTGATGTGTCGTATATTCAGTCAGTTCCTAAATGGTAGATGGAATTAGATGGACCGTCATTGGTCATCACCCTGCATATAATGTTACATTTATTTTGATCTCCACTTCCTCACGTTTCACTATTTGTGAAAAATCTTGGCCACTATTAGAATGTACGCGTGAACAAGTTTCTTCAGCTCGTCATGCAAATGGTAGTAAGTTTCTCAATTAATAACTCTGTAACCAGTCATGGTAGGAAACTGAATTTTTGAGACAGTGTTGACTAGAGAATTATGAATATGTTAACCCTTAACTACTGTGGTACAAGTTTGATGACGGTACGCGTGTGGTGCGGTCATGGTGACCGAAATATACAATACCATAAAAAATTATATAATTGGGTTTTCTCATATTATTTTATTGTAATAATATGAATTGAACATTTTTTGATGAAAATAAAATATACACAATTAAAAACCAGGCATCTTTTTTACAAAATTTTATTTTCTTGGTTAACTGCTTCTTTTTGAACAAAATTGGATATTTTATTGATTATTAAAAATTTAACAAAAAATAATATTTCTTAAATGAAACTAACAATATTTTTCGTAGGACAGAGGTATAAACTTACAAAAAAATTAAAAACATTGATAAATTAAAATTGTTTTCACAAAAATCACATGATGTAAAAAATTACAAATTAGACTTGCAGTTTATACAGATATATGTCGAATAATCACCTCAAATAGGCTTGGTACATGTGTAACACAAGTGAAAAAAAAGTTTGTCTTTTTAGTCATGAAGGACAAGTGTAGCAAGTTTTTCTCTTTTCAAATTTCTCCATGGGTACTTCCAGACGTTCTTCAGTAACAAAAACGGCAAGAATAAGTTACACTAATACTGTGCTGAGGTCACTATGACCGCAAAAAAATTTCAACTCGATGTAATTCGAAAACAAAAGCGCGTGACACGCGACTACCTCGGGCGCCTTTTTAAAATGCACTAATTTGAAGGTACAGAGACGCCCAAGGCTATACAACTAGAGAGGAGCTTAATACTAGAGATGTTCAAATAGGTAGCGGTCATGGTGACCGCACCACAGTAGTTAAGGGTTAAATGATAATAAAGGAATTTCACCGAGTTAATCGTGAATTACAGGGTGATTTCTGAAACGTTGATATTTTGTCATTTTTATCATCGAAAATTTTCATGATCACCCTATATATCCCAACGAAATCATGTTTATACGGTATCAGCTATCTTCGGAGGATGGTAAATCACTTGAATATACAGGATATGTACGAAAGAACCGGCCATATATTTCACCAATGTTTCAAATCACCCTGTAGGAAATGAAAGAATTGTGATCAAAGATGGAATAAGAATAGTATATTGCATGCCAAAATAATTTTATCGATATTTCATTATTACGTCGAATTTTCAGACATTTACTAAAATTATTTTATTTTTCACTCTGTATATAATGATATAACCTGCATCACCTGAATGATAATATTTAGTAAAATGAAGGTACTTTGATAATGAGAACGAAAAATAAAGCAGTTGGCACTTTCAAATCCCGAGAAAATAATTAAATAAAAATTAGTGATATTTAATTTGAACGCCCTGTATTTTAAAATCTATCCATCAACGAACTTTGCGATTCTGCACGTACCTATACGTATCTACGTACCTATAAAAAGTGCGGGGTCCTTTACGAGTGGCTCTTGGAGAGAACATATGGAATTAGATATAAATAAATTGCAATGTCTCCAACTGAGAAAATTATAGGTGAACTGAAGAGAAAAACACTTACAAAATTTATTCTATTTTCCTATCAATAGATTTCGAAACAAAATGAGTATGTAACATTTCAAAATGAAATGTACTGAGTATATTAATTATTATAGTCCGTTTTGCTCCAATCCCACCATTTCTCCATATTCAAAGTGAAGTGAAACAAATATCCTGTAACATTTGACAATTTGAAGTTCTGACTTTTTATATTTAGGTATTTCTCTTAAAATTCGATAATCTACTTCTTATAAAAAAATGCCATCTGAATTTAATGCGATTCAACAACATTTACAATGATTATGAGAATCTCTGATCGAATGCAAAAATGTAGTTTTTCACCCGAGAATAGTTATTTTTGTAACTTGTGTGCGAAATGCTTCTTTGATGGTGATCGAGAACTGATTTAAAAAAATAGTCGAGATCACGAAAGTATTTCGCGCACGAGATGCAAACAATATTTTTTATACAAACGTCAAAAATATTGTTCTAAAATAATTAATATGCTCAGCCTAATATGAAAAATAGTATTGAACTGGCCTGAACTGTTTTTCCAACTCAAGTAATTACTGTAACTATGGAAATGAAATGGCATTTGTTGACAATAATTTCAAAGTGACAGTGGTTGAAAATTATTTTAGTGTGACTTTTTGTTCGTGTCAGTTTCGTGCCTGATATTTATAACTTTAAAATAATGGAAATTTCGAGCGACGATTAACTACGCACTACCCCACATAATTTTTTTTGATTTTTGGTTGATTGAGGAACATAAAGGTTAAAATATAAAAATCCCATATAGTTTACATGCAGTGTGCGAAGTAAGTATTTCGCACAGTACTTCGCGCACGGTGTCATGGTAACGAAGGAAAATGAAAAAAAGGGTCACTTCGCATATTGTTGTCAATGCGCGAATCTTGTCATTTTTTGACGTTTGTAGAAAAACTATATTTGACAGATTTTTTCTGAATTTTATAATTCTAATCAAGTACATTTCTGTTTTTTCAACAAAAACGGTGTACATACTTTTTCGCATCAATAACTGATTAATTTGTAGAAAATAATATCTATGATTCAGAATCATCACATCATCCATAACAAAAGCATTCGTAATCACTTAAACATAAAAATGCCACTATACTCAAATTACTCAAATATTCATGAAAATCACCTTCAATATTCAAAATTTCAATTATCAAAAATATGCCTACCTTAAGAAAGTGTTTCCTCACTCTCTGATATGGATTTCTAGTAGATATAATGGGCTCAAAGGTTTAGGCCTGAGGCCGATAGACACAAAAATTGAGATATTTTTCTCTATGAGTGGAATAGAATCAATTCCCATCAAAATGTCAAATTTGAATTTTTTTATGATCACAATAATTTCTCCCTACTTGGTCGCGAGAAAGCACAAAATAAGCGTAGGCTCATTATTTCCATTTTCAAGAAGTCAATTATTGTCTTTCTGTATATATCAATAATGGAAAACTGTATCATATTGCAAATGCTATTACCGACAACTTATACCAGATTCAGGAACAGGATGACAAAAATCCTAAGACCGTCCCTGGCGACACTTTACATATCCCGCTCAATAACACGTTCTATTGCGCAAACTCATAGGTTGGTGAATCTGCCGTATTAGTCCAAGATCCCAGGGTCGCCAGACACTACTTATTTTCTCAGAAACCAAATGTATGGGATGAAGTAGTGGAAGTATGTATTGAGTGGATGGGCACCTGCTAGCTTGGGCCGACGGCCAAATAACAGATACCAGGTGCTATAAGGGTAAGTAAGAATAGTATTCACATTTCTTGAAGTCTCAGTGCTGATATTTACCTATGTTTCAGGGAACATAGTTGAAAATTAATAATCAATACGGTCAGACACTTTCCGTCGGCGGTAAATTTTACAAGACGCCTTAAAGCTCCCGAAAAAATAATGTTACTTTACTTATAATCTCAGTATTCATTCTTATACATGATATTCAGGGAACTATTTCAATACTTTTTGCAAGCAGCCAGACCAATTGGCGCGGTCATACTCATAGTGAAACTTTATTTGTCTGGGGGATGTTTCGCCCATTTGATTGGTCTTCCTGCTGACAAAAAGTATTGAAATAGTTTCCTGAATATCATATAATTCAATATGTATAAGAATCAATACAGAGATTAGCTAGCAGCTATCCATACACACAAAGTACACACCACCTAATTCCACACATTCGGTTTCTGAGAAAATCAGTAACGTCTGGTGGCCCTGGGATCTTGCTCTATACGGAAAACCACGAAAAGTATCACCCCTACATCTTCAAAAATGACGTAGTTATGAATTTCTCAAGAAATCGCAAAATTTTCCGGTATTTCCAGTTTTTCTCTTGTTAATGATCCTCTATTGATTGGCCTATTTTGTTAAACATGCTTATTGTTTGAGTTTAGACAGAAGCAATATATAAAGCCAATAACTCGCCTGTTTTTCAGATCTACAAGAAATCGACCCCCTGGAAATCAAAACCAAAAACAACAACAAATATAAATGCATTTGCGGAAAAATGTACAAGCAGAAGCAGTCGTTGGACAATCACCGCAATTTCAACTGTGGAATACAAAAACCACATGTCTGCATATGTTGCGGTATTGCTTTCTTGGCTAAACAGCAACTGACGAATCATTTGAAGAAATGTAAGAGAAAAAGGACGAAGTGAAAGGGTCTCTGAAACAAAACACAGGAGGAGAGTGACGGATGCAGGGACAGCCGATATGTGATACCATTTTTAAGTCCACACTGTAATATTATCAATAAAAGCTGACGAAATGAATATTTAGTCTTATTCTGAAAAGGGCAATAGAAATGTCGCCTACTTGTATGAACCAAAAGCTACACCAGCTTTTATGGCACACTCAAAAAAAACTATTTCATAATTTTGTACACATTTATTACAAATTTAAGTCCCAACCAAAATTTGTTTTACAGTCTCCGTTTTCCAGGAAATAGGCGAGGGCTAACTTTGAAGTAAAGCTGCACCAAACATTTCGTTTTCTTTTAAACGCAATTATTGATTATCAAATGGCTGCTAACATTCCTCACACATTCGTAACAAATCATTGACGTGTTGAAAATTCCAAAATGTTCATCCCCTAGGGGTTTAATAACCCTTACAGATAGAAAATTTCCCTAATAAATATAGATCTCAACGTGGTCGGGCCAGAATTGTTCACAAGATTTTTTATAATTTTTGTACAAACTATCGAAGTGTTAAAAATTACAGAAAGAAGGGCCTTCAAGGGGTTTAACAACCCCAAACTTCTCAAAATTTCTATTACATTATCTACTGCTGAATTGCGCATATCGCTAAAAATTTCCACAAAATTATTTAAAAATGATTAGAATTTCTCGAAGCCGACGTGTTGAAAATTTCACGATGATGATTTCCATGGGGTTGAACACCCCACACAGCGCATAAACTTATTTCATTGCATTGCAAAGTGAACGATTTCGGATTTTCATATTATACCGTTAAAAAAATTGACAGAAAATGCGCAAAAAGCCTTATTCTAGTTTCAGGATTTATCACAGTGTCTCACAAGCTTCTGCTGCATTTTTTTGAGCGAAGGAGTCATATCCACCAAGGAATTTGATATTTTGAAGAGTGGGCTATGTTAATACATTTTTGAGTTGGGATATGATAGGAAATCCGACGTGAACTGTACTTTATCGAGTATTAGAATTCTTTACAGTATACCACACTGTTCTACTGCGTGTCTTCAGTTGCTCATGGACAATATCTACCATGGAAATTGATATTTTGAAGAGTGGGCTGTGTTAATAAGTTTTGTGTTGCGTTATAGGAAATCCGACCTGAACTGTATTTCATCGAGTTTTAGAATTCTTTACTGTATCCCACACTTCCAATGTGTGTCTTCAGTTTCTCATGGATAATATCAACCATGGAATGGAAATCAACATTTTGCAGAGTGGGCTGTGTTAATAAATTTTTGTGTTGCGACTTGATAGGAAATCCGACCTGAACTGTATTTCTTCGAGTATTAGAATTATTTACAGTATTCTACGCTTCTAATGTGTGTCTTTAGTTGCACATGGATAATATCAATCATGGAAATCAGCATTATGCAGAGTGGGATATGTTAATAAATTTTTGTGTTGCAATAGGATAGGAAATCCGACGTGAACTGTATTTCATCGAGTATAAGAATTATTTACAGTATACCAAACGCTTCTACTGTTTGTCATGGACAATATCAACCATAGAAATCAAGATTTTGAGGAGTGGGCCGTGTTAATAAATGTTTGTGTTGCGATATGATAGGAAATCCGACGTGAACTGTATTTCATCGAGTATTAGAATTATTCACAGTATACCACGCTTGTAATGTGTGTCTTTAGTTGCACGTGGATAATATCAACCATGGAAATCAGCATTTTGCAGAGTGGGCTATGTTAATAAATTTTTATATTGCGATATGATAGGAAATCCGACGTGAACTGTATTTCATCGAGTATAAGAATTCTTTACAGTATACCAAACGCTTCTACTGTTTGTCATTAGTTGCCCATTGACAATATCAACCTAGAAATCAAGATTTTGAGGAGTGGGCCGTGTTAATAAATGTTTGTGTTGCGATATGATAGGAAATCCGACGTGAACTGTATTTCATCGAGTATCAGAATTCTTTACAGTATCGCACACGGTTCTACTGCGTGTCTTCAGTTGCTCATGGACAATATCTATCATGGAAATTGATATTTCGAAGAGTGGGCTGTGTTAATAAATTTTTGTGCTGCCATAAGATAGGAAATCCGACTTGAAATGTATTTCCTTCGGTATTAGAGGAATTTGATATTTTGAAGAGTGGGCTATGTTAATACATTTTTGAGTTGGGATATGATAGGAAATCCGACGTGAACTGTACTTTATCGAGTATTAGAATTCTTTACAGTATACCACACTGTTCTACTGCGTGTCTTCAGTTGCTCATGGACAATATCTACCATGGAAATTGATATTTTGAAGAGTGGGCTGTGTTAATAAGTTTTGTGTTGCGTTATAGGAAATCCGACCTGAACTGTATTTCATCGAGTTTTAGAATTCTTTACTGTATCCCACACTTCCAATGTGTGTCTTCAGTTTCTCATGGATAATATCAACCATGGAATGGAAATCAACATTTTGCAGAGTGGGCTGTGTTAATAAATTTTTGTGTTGCGACTTGATAGGAAATCCGACCTGAACTGTATTTCATCGAGTATTAGAATTATTTACAGTATTCTACGCTTCTAATGTGTGTCTTTAGTTGCACATGGATAATATCAATCATGGAAATCAGCATTATGCAGAGTGGGATATGTTAATAAATTTTTGTGTTGCAATAGGATAGGAAATCCGACGTGAACTGTATTTCATCGAGTATAAGAATTCTTTACAGTATACCAAACGCTTCTACTGTTTGTCATGGACAATATCAACCATAGAAATCAAGATTTTGAGGAGTGGGCCGTGTTAATAAATGTTTGTGTTGCGATATGATAGGAAATCCGACGTGAACTGTATTTCATCGAGTATTAGAATTATTTACAGTATACCACGCTTGTAATGTGTGTCTTTAGTTGCACGTGGATAATATCAACCATGGAAATCAGCATTTTGCAGAGTGGGCTATGTTAATAAATTTTTGTATTGCGATATGATAGGAAATCCGACGTGAACTGTATTTAATCGAGTATAAGAATTCTTTACAGTATACCAAACGCTTCTACTGTTTGTCATTAGTTGCCCATGGACAATATCAACCTAGAAATCAAGATTTTGAGGAGTGGGCCGTGTTAATAAATGTTTGTGTTGCGATATGATAGGAAATCCGACGTGAACTGTATTTCATCGAGTATCAGAATTCTTTACAGTATCGCACACGGTTCTACTGCGTGTCTTCAGTTGCTCATGGACAATATCTATCATGGAAATTGATATTTCGAAGAGTGGGCTGTGTTAATAAATTTTTGTGCTGCCATAAGATAGGAAATCCGACTTGAAATGTATTTCCTTCGGTATTAGAGGAATTTGATATTTTGAAGAGTGGGCTATGTTAATACATTTTTGAGTTGGGATATGATAGGAAATCCGACGTGAACTGTACTTTATCGAGTATTAGAATTATTTACAGTATACCACACTGTTCTACTGCGTGTCTTCAGTTGCTCATGGACAATATCTACCATGGAAATTGATATTTTGAAGAGTGGGCTGTGTTAATAAGTTTTGTGTTGCGTTATAGGAAATCCGACCTGAACTGTATTTCATCGAGTTTTAGAATTCTTTACTGTATCCCACACTTCCAATGCGTGTCTTCAGTTTCTCATGGATAATATCAACCATGGAAATCAACATTTTGCAGAGTGGGCTGTGTTAATAAATTTTTGTGTTGCGACTTGATAGGAAATCCGACCTGAACTGTATTTCATCGAGTATTAGAATTATTTACAGTATTCTACGCTTCTAATGTGTGTATTTAGTTGCACATGGATAATATCAATCATGGAAATCAGCATTATGCAGAGTGGGATATGTTAATAAATTTTTGTGTTGCAATAGGATAGGAAATCCGACGTGAACTGTATTTCATCGAGTATAAGAATTCTTTACAGTATAGCAAACGCTTCTACTGTTTGTCATGGACAATATCAACCATAGAAATCAAGATTTTGAGGAGTGGGCCGTGTTAATAAATGTTTGTGTTGCGATATGATAGGAAATCCGACGTGAACTGTATTTCATCGAGTATTAGAATTATTCACAGTATACCACGCTTGTAATGTGTGTCTTTAGTTGCACGTGGATAATATCAACCATGGAAATCAGCATTTTGCAGAGTGGGCTATGTTAATAAATTTTTATATTGCGATATGATAGGAAATCCGACGTGAACTGTATTTCATCGAGTATAAGAATTCTTTACAGTATACCAAACGCTTCTACTGTTTGTCATTAGTTGCCCATGGACAATATCAACCTAGAAATCAAGATTTTGAGGAGTGGGCCGTGTTAATAAATGTTTGTGTTGCGATATGATAGGAAGTCCGACGTGAACTGTATTTCATCGAGTATCAGAATTCTTTACAGTATCGCACACGGTTCTACTGCGTGTCTTCAGTTGCTCATGGACAATATCTATCATGGAAATTGATATTTCGAAGAGTGGGCTGTGTTAATAAATTTTTGTGCTGCCATAAGATAGGAAATCCGACTTGAAATGTATTTCCTTCGGTATTAGAGGAATTTGATATTTTGAAGAGTGGGCTATGTTAATACATTTTTGAGTTGGGATATGATAGGAAATCCGACGTGAACTGTACTTTATCGAGTATTAGAATTCTTTACAGTATACCACACTGTTCTACTGCGTGTCTTCAGTTGCTCATGGACAATATCTACCATGGAAATTGATATTTTGAAGAGTGGGCTGTGTTAATAAGTTTTGTGTTGCGTTATAGGAAATCCGACCTGAACTGTATTTCATCGAGTTTTAGAATTCTTTACTGTATCCCACACTTCCAATGTGTGTCTTCAGTTTCTCATGGATAATATCAACCATGGAATGGAAATCAACATTTTGCAGAGTGGGCTGTGTTAATAAATTTTTGTGTTGCGACTTGATAGGAAATCCGACCTGAACTGTATTTCTTCGAGTATTAGAATTATTTACAGTATTCTACGCTTCTAATGTGTGTCTTTAGTTGCACATGGATAATATCAATCATGGAAATCAGCATTATGCAGAGTGGGATATGTTAATAAATTTTTGTGTTGCAATAGGATAGGAAATCCGACGTGAACTGTATTTCATCGAGTATAAGAATTCTTTACAGTATACCAAACGCTTCTACTGTTTGTCATGGACAATATCAACCATAGAAATCAAGATTTTGAGGAGTGGGCCGTGTTAATAAATGTTTGTGTTGCGATATGATAGGAAATCCGACGTGAACTGTATTTCATCGAGTATTAGAATTATTCACAGTATACCACGCTTGTAATGTGTGTCTTTAGTTGCACGTGGATAATATCAACCATGGAAATCAGCATTTTGCAGAGTGGGCTATGTTAATAAATTTTTATATTGCGATATGATAGGAAATCCGACGTGAACTGTATTTCATCGAGTATAAGAATTCTTTACAGTATACCAAACGCTTCTACTGTTTGTCATTAGTTGCCCATGGACAATATCAACCTAGAAATCAAGATTTTGAGGAGTGGGCCGTGTTAATAAATGTTTGTGTTGCGATATGATAGGAAATCCGACGTGAACTGTATTTCATCGAGTATCAGAATTCTTTACAGTATCGCACACGGTTCTACTGCGTGTCTTCAGTTGCTCATGGACAATATCTATCATGGAAATTGATATTTCGAAGAGTGGGCTGTGTTAATAAATTTTTGTGCTGCCATAAGATAGGAAATCCGACTTGAAATGTATTTCCTTCGGTATTAGAGGAATTTGATATTTTGAAGAGTGGGCTATGTTAATACATTTTTGAGTTGGGATATGATAGGAAATCCGACGTGAACTGTACTTTATCGAGTATTAGAATTCTTTACAGTATACCACACTGTTCTACTGCGTGTCTTCAGTTGCTCATGGACAATATCTACCATGGAAATTGATATTTTGAAGAGTGGGCTGTGTTAATAAGTTTTGTGTTGCGTTATAGGAAATCCGACCTGAACTGTATTTCATCGAGTTTTAGAATTCTTTACTGTATCCCACACTTCCAATGTGTGTCTTCAGTTTCTCATGGATAATATCAACCATGGAATGGAAATCAACATTTTGCAGAGTGGGCTGTGTTAATAAATTTTTGTGTTGCGACTTGATAGGAAATCCGACCTGAACTGTATTTCTTCGAGTATTATAATTATTTACAGTATTCTACGCTTCTAATGTGTGTCTTTAGTTGCACATGGATAATATCAATCATGGAAATCAGCATTATGCAGAGTGGGATATGTTAATAAATTTTTGTGTTGCAATAGGATAGGAAATCCGACGTGAACTGTATTTCATCGAGTATAAGTATTCTTTACAGTATACCAAACGCTTCTACTGTTTGTCATGGACAATATCAACCATAGAAATCAAGATTTTGAGGAGTGGGCCGTGTTAATAAATGTTTTTGTTGCGATATGATAGGAAATCCGACGTGAACTGTATTTCATCGAGTATTAGAATTATTTACAGTATACCACGCTTGTAATGTGTGTCTTTAGTTGCACGTGGATAATATCAACCATGGAAATCAGCATTTTGCAGAGTGGGCTATGTTAATAAATTTTTGTGTTGCGATAAGATAGGAAATCCGACGTGAACTGTATTTCATCGAGTATAAGAATTCTTTACAGTATACCAAACGCTTCTACTGTTTGTCATTAGTTGCCCATGGACAATATCAACCTAGAAATCAAGATTTTGAGGAGTGGGCCTTGTTAATAAATGTTTGTGTTGCGATATGATAGGAAATCCGACGTGAACTGTATTTCATCGAGTATCAGAATTCTTTACAGTATCGCACACGGTTCTACTGCGTGTCTTCAGTTGCTCATGGACAATATCTATCATGGAAATTGATATTTCGAAGAGTGGGCTGTGTTAATAAATTTTTGTGCTGCCATAAGATAGGAAATCCGACTTGAAATGTATTTCCTTCGGTATTAGAATTCTTTACAGCATAACGAACGCTTCTACTGCTTGTTTTTAGTTGCTCATGGACAACCACATCATTCTGAAAATCTCAACACGTTGATTGATTCTGATGATTTTTAAATAGTTTTGTGGAAAATTGTAGCTATAAGCGCAATGTGATAGATAAAATAATGTAATATGAATTTTGAGAAGTTTGGGGGTCTTCAACCCCTTGAGGGCTCTTCATTATGTAATTTTTAACACTTTGATAGTTTGTACAAAAATTATAAAAATCTTGTGAACAATTCTGGCACCGACCAAGTTGGGATCATGTCAATGATTTGTAATAAATGTGTAAGAAATGTTAGCAGCCATTTGATCATCAATGGATGCGTATTTTTTCAAAATACAGAATGTGTGGTGCAACTTTACTTCAAAGTTAGCCCACGTCTATTTCCTGGAAACCGGAGACTGTAAAAAAATTTTTGGTTGGGACGCAAATTTGTAATAAATGTGTACAAAATTATGTAGTAGTTTTTTTTTGGAGTGTGCCATAAATGCTGGTGTAGCTTTTAGTTCATCCTACATGTTTCTGTTCTGGGTACATCGTTGAGGGGTTGCAGTTCATAAAAACAAGCATGACTATTGGTGGATTAAGGTTGTTAAGGATCCAAGAGCAAGACAATTCTGATGGTTTCGTCTTTTTTATGCAAAAAATTTGATAATTCTGAAATTGTCGTTGGTAGCTGGAAATAAAAAAATAAATACAATCTTGAAAAGAACTGAAATATAGTGAAAAAACTATGTGGGTCACAAATGTGGAAAATTTGTCTGTTATGTAATTTTATGTAATCGGACTGAACTATTTTTTTTTCTTGAGCGAAATGACAATTACAATTTCTTGATCATCGACCAGAATCTTAGCTTTCACAATAATTCACAACACGTCTTCAAAATAGCATTCTTTGAAATGAAATCAGTTTACAAATTCAAATATTAACTTTCTCAACACAAATCAGATTAATATTAGATACTTATTTATATTGCTATTCAGTATTTTACAATTTTCTCCACAGTTTAACTGAATGAATTTTCAATTTATTCATAATGCTTGTGTACGCTTCTTTTGCTGCATACCCTACGGTGAGCATATAACCCCCTATCTTATAGGGCTGAATGAATTGAATATAAATTGCAGAGTACAGTATCTGATAACATTTTTTTTATTCAAACGTCTTAAAACTGAAACACCGAAATATTTGTTTCGTCTTTTACTAACTAACCTTATGTAGACACTGATTTCTTCGCGCCCAACTGTCTACGTTAGGTGAGTTGTTAAAATTGTTTTTTCCATCAACCTGTTGCACTTTGCACCCCTACGCGCAACCCTAAGAAGTCTTCGAGATATTTGTCGACCACCATTGCTAAACCTCCGGTTTTTCTCCTATGTTTTTCCCGGAAACTCGTCGAAAACCCCAATGAGGAACGTCCAAGGATCTGATGTCTGACATGTAACAAACCAATTCCCCTGCATAACTTGGAGGAGGCAGGGAAGCACCAAACATCAGGCGACTTAATACTTACAGCAATCGATATCTACCTAAAACCGTAGAACCAGCTCTAGGGCAGGTACGATCTGGTTCGCCCCAACCGCTGACACCCCAGACAGGCAGTGTCGAAGCCCTCAGCAGTCTTTCACACCCTCCCTTACCGCCACCATGAGGCAAAGCGATAGTTTTAAGATCTATATTTTGTAACGTTATACACAATATTTATTTAGTCTAGTCCTCTATACGTATTTATTTATATAATCGTTATATGTTGTTGCTGTGTCATACATTATTTAACTATGATTTCCCAATAAATATTTTTGACTTTGACGGGCAAACCGAATTCAATACGTATAAATGCTAGAGTGCATCATCACATCAAGAATTCATTTGAAAATTAAATCAATATGTACTAAATTTGTACTATTTAAAGGCCAATAACTCTTAAGTTGTATCTCATTATCATGAATTATGAAATATTCATATATTATATTACAAGACCTATGAATATAATCGATAAAGTCTCAAAATATTTTGATCATTTGCTTGGGTAAGTAGCCTTTATGGCAAATTAACTGCAAGCCCAGTCCTATTCTGGTGGGGTCATGTGACCCAGCATGAATTATATTCAGTATTATATAGTACCATACGAAAGACTCCTTTACGCAATGTGCAATGTGCCATCAGTAAGTTGTGAGCGGTGCAGGTGAGTACGAAGGTAAAAAAAAACTTTTCATCGTGGGGAGAAGTTTTACAACAAAGGATTCTAGAACGGCATTTATCATTGAAAAATAACCAAGTAGGACCTACTGCCGTACAAAAAGAACGGTACTGAAAGCCAGGAAACTTTCTTTCAGAAAATTGATGTCTTCAATTCAGGTAATTTATTATTGTCCGGCAGTTGTATAATTGAATTTTTATAACCACGTAGATTGATTTTTTAGCAACGCTGTACATATTTGCCGCAACAGGGGTGAGGAGCTCCGCACGCAAATTCCTACTTAGACCTGTATAATTACAAAAGGTACGGTATCGATTCCACAATGTTGCATTGTACAAACTCTGAAGGAAAAATCTTTCACTAATTTCAAGGTGTAAAGTTTATATGAACATGTGTCCGCAAATGATTCGTTTCGGAGACACAGGGTGTTAAGTTAAAATTTTATTTTCAATTACTTTGATTAACATTTGCAAAAAAATTATATTTCACACAAAATTTGGTGAACAGTGTGTTTTTGAGGTGAGAAATCAAAATTTGCTATTAATTTGTAGGTAGAACTTAGAGGGGGCTGCGTACGATATCATTATTTATTTTAATATGCCATAACTTTTTTTACGGTACACATCTGGGATTTTTTACATTCAAATATTATTCTTTCGCCGTTTCCAATAAAAAAATGTATACTTGCTCAACAACGCTAGTGGCAACCTTTTCTGCGAAATTTGCAAATTCCTGCATGGATGCAGGTTATGGGGACACTTCTCGGATGAAATTGCGCAGAAATTCACAAAAACTGAAATAAACAACTTTTTCCTATCAAGATGCGTCGAACAATGATTCGTTTCCAAAATACAGGGTGTTGAAATTAAAAAATATATCGGTTTTTCTGCATACATCTCGATACATCTTCGTGGAAAAAAGTTGTTCATTTTATCTGGCGCATAAGTGACGCCATAACCTGCTTTGATGCAAAAATTTGCAAATTTCTCAAAAACGGTTGCCCCTAGCGTTGTTTTGCAGGTATACATTTTTTGCTAAAAAGAGTTCAAGAAATATGATTTAAAAATAAAAAACTGTCACAAAAGTTACGGCAAATTAAATTAAATAATGTTAGCGTATGCAGCGCCCTCTGAGTGCTATATAAATATTAATATTAAAATTCGATTCCTCACCTCACTTGAATGTGTTCAGCAGAATAATGATATTTGTTGGCAGTTTGGCATCCATGGGTGATTAATTTATTTAAAAATTCCAGCCGGTGTGTGTTATGGGGATTACAGGTGAAGATCAAATGATTGATATCTGTTTCTGATGAGTTATTGCAAGGCAGATAGGGGATATGTTTACTCCAATTTTGGCTAAATGTGTGAGGAAGCCTCCATGATTCAGTTTCAGTCTTGTTATAGTGGCAGAGTAAAACCTCGATATTTTAAAAGTATCTAGATGCGGAATGTTTCGAGGAAGCTGGGGATGAATGGATACATAAGGGTTTTTGGAAGATGATACAATGTCTACCCAAAGTCTCTCCCAGCGTGTTCTCACTGATTGTCTGGACTCACTAATTATGTCCTGAGGTGTGAATATGTGACTTATATTTTGGAGGGAGATGGAATCTTTCGCTGCTTCATCAACTTTCTCATTTCCCACTATGCCTGAATTGCCCTTAACCCAGATGAAAGTTATTTTAATGTTGTTAGCTTGGAGATGCAGCAGTGTACGTATGATTTCAGTAATGATGGGGTTAGTGTTGGACACTGAAGCGTGATTATGAATTGCAGTCAGAACCGATTTACCTAATATTGAATAATCTAAGTGAACAACAGATTTGCTTCAATCTAACTGCAAATTTAGAAATACCAGAATATTTCAATACAAATTCATAACTCATTCTCTAAATTTGTATCTTGAAATAAAATACAGCTGTTATTATTATGCACTTACCATTTGCTCTCACATACTAGAAGATATTTTTTTTACTTAATGTTGAACCCATGGAATTGAGAATTTCCGGAAATCAGAGAAGACCGGCTGGTTATCACAATTGTTGAATGAAAAAAAAATCTTCAAAAAGGTACTTGCCGAAAAAAACCGAAGATTCAGGCAGTGTTCCATTTTCATTACAGAAAAAAATATTTTTGTCAAATCATACATGGAGCATTTTTTCAGGTATGCAATTTGAAAATTTGAATTTGGTACGAAGAAGTTTTTTATAAAGGAGGTTTTCATATAGGTGATTATTTATGAAATATGTGCATGCCCACTCATTAGAATGAAGATACCATTTTGGGAAAAATTACTGACAGTTTTTCTGAATATGACTATCCACACTGGGAGAATTTTTTCCGCTCCCACTAGCGGCAATTTAATTACCGCCCGTTTTAACGGGAATTTACCTTCGAGTGGAATTTTGCATACCACGTGTTATATCACCTTGGATATTTACTCTGATAAACTCTGTGCACTTCTTCGATGTAACTTTACGTTATTACATAATTTTACGATGGAACTTTACATTGTTATATTACTTCACAACAAAAATTTGCATTAGAGATTTACATTGTAATATTACGGTTTGATTCTCTAACGTAAATAATTTGCAGTGGAATTTTAAATTGTAATATTACAGTTTGATTTTCTAACTTGAAATATACACTCCGATGTGAAGTTGCTAAAGTAACGGATTAATTCATTTTCTACCTCATTAGCCATATTCAAGAAGAACCCCGAAATACATCGATTTATGTTTTAGAAAAGACACTCTGTGATAATAAAATGCCCCTCTTCCACCCTCCTCAAAGTGACAGCCACCCCACCAATTTTTTATAATGAAATAGGGGGTCAAGTGATACCTCATTTAGAAGGGTATTCAATTGTCTATACAGCCATGTCTATTTTTATGAATTTTGAATTTTTGCGTCAAAACAACTTAACTTTCAAAATGTTAAAAATTACCACTAATACTATTAAATTCGCTGTATATATTCAATGCACCCTATTTTTTTTGGTTCATTTACCACTTTGATGGGGGTGAAGAAGCGACGATTTTTTTTTTCAGGGGTTTTCTTGAAAATAGATTACAACGTAGAAAATGAATGTATTTGTTACTTTAAGACCTCACTGTATATTTTTTTATTGTATACGTAGGTACATTTTGTCTTTTATTCAACAAACCATAGATGTATCCATCAATTTGAGAAATTCGTCTACAGGTCACCAAAGCACTTCATTATATTTTACTCGATATACGTTTTGCTAATAAAACTATCATCATCAAGACTGGTATTGGTCTCCAGATGAGTATTTATAGCAATAAAGTGTTTTGGTGAAGTGGAGATGTATTGCTCAAATTTTTGAACGTTGAACGTTTTCAAAATCCCCAATATTTTTCCATCCACTTCTATACCTTTATTAACCTCTCTGGCTGTATGGCAGATAGATTGACCCAGTATTATATGTGTATGAATCGTCTAGCACACTTCATGTAGGAACTAGAAAAAATAATTGAATCTGTATGGCGTTCAGTCGTAAAACAAAAATTCTATGTTTTATTAGTATAAACAGATTCTGTACTTATCTTCATTATCTCACAATATTTCGGTTAATTATGTACAGGTCTCTTTAATAATTGGAAATAAAAATAAATTTCAAACATAAACTGAATATTAAATTCCAATATAGCAAAAAACTGAAAACATTTTCGAATAATAAATTGCATATAATAAACTAACAATGATACAATGCACAAAATACACTCATTACTTATTACTTGCAATACCTCAATACCACAGTTGGTCACAAAAAGAATGAACAGGAACATGTAGGAGCTGACTTTACCCTGTGGATGCGTAATTTTACAACCAACGCGAAAATTTACGACAAAACGCATGTACATTCCTGTTGCAGGTGGATCTTCTCATAGTCGAGGGATATTCACACAATTATTTTCAGTATATCGAAGGAAATTTTACGCGATGAATGAAATCTCATTTCAAGTGCGTATAGATACATCTTGTAGTTTAAAAATTGAACGATAGAAGATTTCCATGAATCTGAAATAATGTTCCACTCCAAGCATTGAAAATACATTGCAAATTTAAAACAATTTTCTCAGTGCAGCTTCGTAATTTGTATAGTCGTGATCAATCTCCAGTTGTTTTTTTTTAAACCTAAGATCTCGTTTTGTTTTTCTCTGTAAATATTTCTTTCAGATGCCTTTCTCGGCATCGACGATCGCAAATCAAATAATTTTCAAATCTACATTTGATTTTTTTTCATTTCAGGCCCACCGTTTGTTTGCAAAATTTGTTACAAAGAATACAAACATCAACAATCTCTCTACAACCACACGAGATTTGAATGTGGCAAAGATCCTTCCTTCAAGTGCACCCATTGCCCATATCGTGGGAAACGAAAAGCTCATCTGAAGCAACATTTGATGAGACATAATATCACTTGATACTTCAGAGATGTTTGAGGAACATGATTGTTTTCGAATCTTGAATTTTCTCCAGAAATTTCGATATTAATGAAAAATTGTGAAATTTGAAATTGTGAAACGAAGTCTATTTGAATACTGATGTCTCGAAAAAAAATTCCGAAAGAATTCGGTGTATAATGATAAATTCTCAATAGACATTGTAAAATTTAGGCCAAGCTGTAGATAAAAATAAGAAGGAGGCACTTTTCACACAAAATTAAAGACGCAACGGCCTATACTACTTTTCATTTATAAGATTGTTCCTAAATGAAAACCCCGATTTATGGAATTTTTCAAACAAGAAATATTGAAAAAAATTACAACCTCTTCTGTTGTTTTGCGAATATCTCAAAAAGTATTGGAAGAAACGTTTCACAGCCACTAGAGCTTTTGTGGAGAATCATATAACCTACAAAACAGTTTTTCATACTACCAGATCGGTGCATTTTTCACTGAGAAAATTCAGGAAAACCTCGAAAAAGAGACCATTTTTCAAAAATTCATAATTTTAATAAATCTGAAGCTGGACAAACAATATTGCGGAAACTGATAGATAATAACATGTGCTTCAATTGTGCTCAATATGGTTTCTGTCTGATGTGTAGTTTTTGCACATTCGCGTTATAAACAGTTTAATGGCAATCCTTTCTAAATTCGCCGATATGAGGGAAATCATCTTATTCAAATTCTGTAAACGGCATTTGGAAGTAGAGATCAATATCTATGATTTGTATATTTCGGATTTTCACCTGAGAGGTGGGGAATGTGATGAAAATGTCACTGGAAGTTAATCTAAATGCTTCAAAGTGCACCCTGCAGCTGTAAAAGTGAATACGGCACCAAATTAATTTAAGCCGCCCCGGACCTACAATGATTTTTTTATGAGTTTTTTTGTTGTTTTTTCGTTATTGCTACTTTATATAACTAAAATTTATGCAAAAGTTGTAATTTTCTTTATTCATTAAAATACAATTTCGAGTATAGAACATTGCACTTTTCGACTTTGATCGCCTGGGAATATTTAAAAAATGCGGAATCTTCGCAGATATTACTTGATCATATTGAAAATTTACTTCTGAATCTGAAAATTTACACGTTTTTTTAATCAGAAGCTAATTCGTTTAGAAAATGTCGATTTTGTGGATGTGTGCATTGTTCCTTCCAAAAAATTGCACTGTTATAGTTAACCTATTGTTGAATCCAATTTTTAGATAATATTCGCAATCAGCTTGTCGAGTTACGTCTGAGGAAAGTTTTCGAATTATCGAAAAACACAAAATATAAAAAATTTCGCAAAATTCGATTTCCTTCCCTCTAGATTCTAGATTATTGCATTTTTCGACTTTGATCGGAATATTTCAGAAATGCAAAATTCCGCGAAGATTATTTCATCTTATAGAAAATTTCACACCTCTACTTTTTAACCAATAAGATGCCTTAATTTTGACCAGTTACCATGGCAACTAGAAAAATTTCCGGAATTTTTTTCGTGGCGCCACGATATTTGATTGGAAATTTTTTTACAGTTGAAAAGGTAAACATATGATCTACAACCATTAAATATTGTAGATATACCTGTGAATTCGCTATAAAGTTTCATTAAAAAGAAAACACAATTTTTTTTAATTATTATGCAATCACAATTTATATTTCAAAATACGTAGGATCTACAAACATATTGAGATTTAAATGTTGCTTGAATTCTAACCCATCCTCTCTTCTTAATGGTGAATAGGAAGGTGACAAATTAATTAGATGTCTGTGTTTTAAGACATATATGTAATATTTTGAAACAATTTTGTTCAGATCTCTTTTACGCAAAAGCCCATATTTACTTGACATCTGCAGCAGACTTTCTTGGATTTTCGTAAATTAACTATTCGACTCTAACGCTTCCTGGTCAACTCTTTGCAGTATTTACATAAATTGTACTTTTCAAAGCATTTCATTTTTCTCAAATTGTTTAACGCAAACGCTTATAAGAAATGTTTTACATAAGAATATCTTTGTTTGCTGGTTTACTATACAGTAACTCAATGTAATTTACCAATATAAACCTCATCTGTCGAAAGCATGGCCGCCTATATCACGGCCACCTACAGCAACAAACCATGTTAATATTATATTTTTTACATTAGAATTGTTATGGATTACTTTTACAAAAAAAATACATTTCTATCACCTTTAGTATCCTAAAATTATGAAAGGGCGATAGACTGATCTAATACCCATCTGAGTTTTAGCATTTGGTGTAACTAAAGTTGGTAATATTTTTTATTTAACGAAACGTGGTGGACTTGACAAGCAGTGAAATTAATTTAAAATGTCAGATTGGATTAATAATTTTTTTTCCAAATTATGGTGTGAAATTTTCTTACCGAATACCACGCAAGCTTAAATTATTCCTAGATAGTATATTGTGTATCTAGTGCGTGAAGTATTCTTTTTTACGCGAGTGTGGAAGTTTGTGGAACGAGCCGCAGGCGAGTGTCACAATCCGCACGAGCGTAAAAAAGTCTTCACGCACGTGGTGCACACTATACTTTTTCTACGACCTTTTACTTAGAGATTGAATTAAAGGAAAATTTGACTAATTTTCTTTATTACAATAATAATTATTATGAACAGTTATATTGCAATTTTGTAAATTGTCAAAATGTACATTTACTTTCTCTTTCTCTACAAAATTAGTGCTGCTTGTACTGTTGGTATTGACAACACAACTACGATTATTCTCAGTTGTTAAGATTTTATTGCAGACATCTATCTTTTTAGTTAGGGATTCTTCCACGTAGGCTTCTGCCACTGAGGATGATTTCCAGCCGCCGTGTTTTTTTAGCGTTAGGAGATCTCCTCCACCTTCGACTAATAAAGACGCAGATGAACGCCGTAGGCTGTGCCCGGTAAATTCGTTGGGATTGGGGAGTTTAAAAAATGTGGCAACTTCTGAGGGGATTTTTCCTATCTTATTTATACCAATCACTTTCCCTCGTTGATAATTAATAAAGAATTTATTTTCGGCATAATCCTTGGGACGAAGAGCCACCTATTTGTGATATATGTCCAAGTATTCAGTAACAGTAAATTTTCTAGAAACCTTAGTCTTCGTATCATCAACTGACACAATAAGAACTGTTCCCAAATTTTGGATGTCATCCATTTTTAATTTATAGAGCTCATCTCTGCGCAGGGCTTCAGCTACCCCAAACAACAAAATAAGCTATAAATTTAAAGATTAGTATTTATCGATATTTATACAAATGGACTTATTTTGGTTAATAAATATTTTTCATCGGGTGCCTCTTTGAGAAATTTTAATACGTGTTCTTTTTCCAAAGCGCGTGATTTTTTAGGAATGTATCCCTCGTTTTTCCGTTTCAAGAAAGCGCGAACTTTCGGATAATCACCAATTTGTACGTTGTACTTAACACTAAGGGTGCTTTTCAACATTGAGTAGTGACTCCATAAGGTAGAAGATTGATAATTCAGATAGGTAGGCTAATATTACCCTTTCGGAGAATGATTGGACGTTGTTTGTATTGCGACATTGCATAAACTTTTCCAAAGTGTTTTCGTAAATTCCCAACGATTTTTGTGGCAATAACGATGAACTTGCTTCACTGGCTGCTAACGTTATATTTGGAGGAGTTGATGGGAGTACTTCAATGCTGTCCATCAGGAATTTGCGTGAAATACACGGCTAATCGGTTTAAATCAAAATTTCGTCGTACTATTTATTAATTCAGAGGATAATTAATTACTATTTACGGTCTATTAAATGATGTAACTCTGAACTTCTCTCTGCGGGAACTGTCATATTTGTCAATTTCTCTCGCCACCGCTACCTAGACCAGCGACCGGTGTGTGAATTTGTATTGACTCTTATGGCACCGGTGCGTGAAATAAATCCCATAAGAAAAGCATGGCACTTCACACACCGATTCGTGAAATGAAGCTTTACACATTTTTATCGATGTGTGACGTTAGTAATTCACATACGGGAGTAGAAAAAATAATTTAAGCTCTTGTGATATTATAATTGAACATTTCCTTCTGAATCTGAAAATTTACTAGTTTTTTTTTTTCAATCAGGAGGCTATCGTTTAGATAATGTCGATTTTGTGGGTGGGTGGGTGCAATTTTCCGTCTGAGAAATTGCCCTATTATAGTTAACCTTTCGTCGAATTAAATTTTTAAGGTGATATTCAGAATCAGCAAGTCAAGTTACGTTTTCGCAAATTTCGATATTCTTCTATATATATAATATTGCATGATAAGAATAAAATCGACAAAGTCGAAATACCCTTCTCTCCAAATATTTCCACAAAGTGGAAAGTATGAGTCAAAAATCTGACAGAAAACAACTACTTCCCTGGCTAATGCCACGACGGATATTGAACTACATCTGACAGATATTTGTGCAACGTTCTTCAAAGAAGACTCAGTTGCAAGTGCTTATTGTAGGCAAACAAAAGATTATCCCTAATTTGGCTGGGGATGACCACCTGCAGACATGTTTCGAGGTTGTTGCCTCTCATCAGTGCAAGGGTAGGTCCGATAACTTTGAAATGTCTTGTCCCTGCCAAATGAAATACAACCTATTGTTTATTTCATAATATTGCATATTTTATCTTTGATCGCCTGGGAATATTTCAAAATTGTGGAATCCCAGAAATTTTACTCCGTATCATAGAAAATTTCCTTCTGGATCCAAAAATTTACTCGATTTTTTAATCAGAATGCTAATTAGTTTAGAAAATATCGATTTTGTGGATATGTGATTTTTTTCCCTCTAAAAATTGCTCTATTATAGTTAATCTTTTGTCGTATTCAATTTTTGAGGTGATATTTGGAATCAGCTCGTCAAATTACGTCTAAGAGAAGATTTCGATTTTTCAAAAAATATAAAATAATAATTTTCTCAAAATTCGATTTCCTTCTGTCTAGAATATTGCGTTTTTCGACTTTGATCGCCTGGGAATATTTAAAAAATGTGAAATCCCGCGTGTATCACTTCATCTCATTGAAAATTTCTTTCTGAATCCGAAAATGTCCTTGTTTTCCGATTCAGAAGGCTAATTCATTTAGAAAATATCGATTTTGTGGATGGGTGCACTTTTCCGTCTAAAAAATTGCCTTATTATAGTTAACCAATTTTTGTGATGTTTAATCGAGATCAGCTCGTTTTCGATTTATCAAAATATGCAAAATAAAAAGTTTTGCAAAATACCTCCAATTATATATATACCAAGCCTATATTACTACGAATGAAAATTATTCTATTCTATATTATTGAGCAGGTAAACAATATTTTCAGGTTTATTCTAGTATATTTTGAAGATATTTGTTTCGAACATTATCTTGTTACAATCTTGTAATCATTATCTTGTCATATTTTTATGATCAACAAACTTTTAATGTGCTTTTTTCAGATAACTTCACATGTGCAGTATGCCATAAATCATATAAACATCGGCGAACCCTAGTCAATCACAGAAAATTCGAATGTGGCAAAGATCGCTTCTTCAAATGCAGTTATTGTCCTTATCGTGGAAAAAGAAAAGCTCATCTGAAAGGACATATGAAGAGGCATAATGTGTTGATTTAAATCTCGATTTAAATACATAAATGTGTATATATGATTTTCAAGTCTGTACATTCCCTTCAACGAATAAGTTGATATTCTGGATTTAATGAAAACTCGCTTCATATTTTTATATTTTGTTGATTTTGGTAGCTCGAGAAGCTTCCATAAAATTGAAATATACTTCGCAAACTGGAGGAGAAGCCAAAAATATCTGTTTACATAATTAATAATTGTAATTTTGACTCAAGAATTTCATTTCAATAAATGCCCGTTCAACGCTATGATGAATAGATTGATCTATAAAACTCTACCTCATATTCAACAAAGTTGTTTACAGTTATTAAAAACGAAAATTATAGAGTAGCAAAAGCAAATATAAAAAAAAAATATTTCCAACCTACATACTAAATTGCAAACGCCGATTCCAAAGCAGTTCCAATAAAATATTGTTTATCAAATACCATGCATCGATTTTTATTTATTTATTTCAGTAATTGATTTTGAAATACAAAGTGTACATTGGTCAGACAAAAATCTGTTGCAATATTGAATAACAGGTCACAAAAGTGATTGTAGAAGGAATATAAGATCGTGTGCCCTAGCTAGTCATTTTATTGATGGAGATCATCGTATCGCGGAAGTTTTACATGTTGAGAACTGTACTGACAAAAAGGCTCTTTCTGGAAATGGCTCATATCAAAAATAAAAAATCTAAGACCGTCAATAAAGGAACAGATATTTCAATCTACTATTACATTGTTCAAAAACATATTGACTTGAATTCAAATACCCGTCCTCATTGAATATTTATTTTTATTCTACATTTATATATTTTTCTTTCAAAAAGAAAACTCCGAATGTTCCTCTTGGTAACAATTTTTTAGCAATTTCATGTTAATAGGTGGTCAACCCTTACTGCTTCTTAAATAAAAACCTTTTTATACAAACGCTTAACAAAGTAGCCTTTGACGCTTTCAGATTTCGACGCAAAGTTGACGTTTTCCGTGAAATGTCATTTTGTGACAGCATTTGCGCTCTAGAGCGGAAATATTTCGAAAACGCTCGCTTCTCCAACGTATTTCTGCATGATGATTGATGATAGTGTAAGCGAATTATCAAACACTCCTCCTGATGTAGGAGAAAGTGCAAAAATTGTTACTTTGAATCTCCTACCAGAGAAATCAAAGAATAAATATGAATTACAATACGGTAAATTCTATGAATTACAATACGGTAAATTCATGACGTGCTGCCAGTCAAAACATTCACCACTGAAGATATTCACAAATTTTTACAAGAAGCGCCCGATGGAGAATATCTACTAAAAAAGGTAAATTTTAATATTTAGTGCTTTTAGTAGTTTGAGAAGCGATTAGTATTTTTTAAAGTTAGTGCAATTTGGTTAGCATATACATTATGGAAGTTTGTTATAATGTGATGTACTTTTGTTGAATAAAGCATCTGGTGTTTCTTTTCCTGAAAACTGCGTTTGTAGAAAAATTTTGTGTGTATTTAGAGCACAGTGTCATTGTCGCTCTCCAAAGATTACTCTCTTTTTCAAGCGACAATATATCACTTTGCGCTCTCAATACACAAATTGCTATTATCTAGTTGAATGAAAATCTATAAAAGTTGCCTTTTAAGAATATTATAAATATTTTTCAATTATGCTTTCGAAACTTTCATTTGGCTTGATAACACTAAAACGAAATATATAAGAAAGAACATGGTAAAAGTAGCTCCATTGTACGTCCCTGGGACAACATAATAAATAAATTGTTTTTATGGATACAAATGGATCTGTTATGCAAAAAAATTGTTTTCTTCATTTGGCCAGTGGCGTGCATAATGGTAACGCCAGAAGTACAAAAAAAATATCAAACAAGAAACACCCTTTATTAAAACCATACTTGAACAAAAATGTTACCTACGCAATTTTTTTTCGTTAAGAATACATTAGTTGCTCAAAATATCCTCCTTCAACTTCAATGCAAGCATTACATCGTCTCAACATCGATTCCCGAACACGTTGAAATATTTCCTGCGTATGTCTGATCACATGAATCCCGTATTCGTTAGATTAATTTTTCTTCAGTGTTGACTGGAGTTCTACGAACGAGGGACTTTGAATGTCCCCAAGGGAAAAAATCCAAGTGATTCAAATCCGGCCACCTGGGCGGCCATGACTGTGGACCTGCGCGACCGATCCAGTTTTCTCCATAAGTTGCATCCACAAATTGACGTGCTACTATGCTGAAGTGAGGTGGAACCCCATCGTGCATGAACCACATTGTTCCTGTTACTGTCAGTGGGACATTTTCTAATAGTACAGGTAACACAAATTCCAAAAAATGACGATACTCTTGACCATTTAATCTCGGGGTTAATAAATGAGGTCCAATGAGATAATCACAACCCATAAATGTACGGAAAACTGTTGTTGATAATTATTTTCTATAACCACATGGGGATTTTCTTCTGCCCAGATATAGTTGTTATGAAAGTTCATAATTGAATTTTGGAAAAACACGCTTCATCGATAAATAATATACTAGATCAAAAAGGCGGAGATGCAACCTGTTGTTGCAAAAGCCAAGTAAAATAAACAACTCGCTCGGGAAAATCCGCAGGTAATAACGCTTGAACTCGCTGCATGTGGTGAGGATATAGTTGGTAATCTTTCAAAATCTTCCATACAGTAAAGTGAGAAATGTTTAATTGTTATGCAATTTTGCGCGTACTTGTATCGGGGCTACGCTCAACTTCATGTAAAACTTCTTCCTCCAGCTCCACTGTTCTTACCGTTGCAGGTCTCCCAATAAGAGCAACCGACCTTTGAAAGGTGCCTGATTCGCAGAGCCTTTCATGTATTCTCACAAATGTTTGTCTATTTGGAACAATGCGATGAGGATGTCTCTCTTGATAAATGCTTCTAGCCGCTCTGGAATCGCCTTGGGCCATTCCATAGACAAAATGCATATCAGCCATTTCTGAGTTTGTAAACCGAACCATTTTCAGATATCAGTAACAAATTTTATATCTCAAATCTCTTGAAAATACTATATTTAATCATTATCAAATAATTACGTATGCACTGTTTCAATTTATGACAGTTATAAAGTCAAATTTGTTTGAACATTTGTTTTTCCTTCTATGGTCCTCTTACTTTAGTTTCGAAACACTGCAGTATTACATAACAACATTATTTGTTTCATCGAAAACAGACAATATGAGCGAAAAAATTTAAAAGATGACTTTCGTGTAATTTTAATTGTTCAATCATAAATAAACATCTCTTTATTGCATGTCCATGAACAACAATGAACACGAAATTATGCCCATTTTGCAAGAGTATGAATAATAATAATATTTATTGGTCCTCAATGAAAAAGTAGTTGAGGATAAAATTAAATCGAAAATATTTTAAAATATACTATATTATGTGGCAAGGATAACTGCATCAAATCTTACCTTATACATATTAAAACACTATTAAAATTGTATAATTATGTAAATAGACATAATATTAAGATTTTGACTAGTCTGACAAGCATCTATATGTTCACCAGCAGGCTGAAATTGTGTATATGTTTGTTTTAGAGATGAATAAAGCTACTTACTTAAAACAAAGATAGATTATTGTTCTATTTAGGAGATACCTCTGAAAGCGAGTCTATTCTCTTCAACAATTCGAAAAAAATCATTGATATTGTATAAAGGATTTTCAGTTAAAATGCACCTCGACAATTTTTTGAATTTTATGATTGGCAACTCACGGAAATCTACCGGCAGTGCATTGTAGAACTTAACGCCCATATTATCTGTCCTTTTCAGTCTATTTGCTTGCGGAAATAGGTCGAATTTATTTCTTGTATTATATTTGTGCACGTCTATATGAGTAAAATGATTGTTCAAATTTAGTCGGACATATAAAATATTTTCGTAAACAATGACTGAGTAGACTGTCATTATTTTGAGATGTTTGAAAATTGGTCTACAAGTTTCATCAATCTTCGCAGACATTAAACTTCTCACTGCAAATTTTTGTATCACAAATACTTTTTCAGTATGAATTTTGGAAGCACACTCCCAGGATATTATTCCATATCTAAAAACCGAATGGAACAGAGAATGATAAGTGGTAAGAGCTGCATAAATATTCAGTTTTTTTAATTATTCTGATAGCATATATTGATTTGCTTAGCCTGTTACAGATGTTATTTATGTGGTATATCCAGGTTAGATTTGAGTCAATATGAACACCTAAAAACTTTACAGCTGTGTGTTCTGTTTGATCCATTTTTTTGTTTCAAAGGTTAGTGATTTAGTTTTCTGTTCATTCAATATCAGCTCATTTGCAGTGAACCAATATCGTGCCTTTTCTAAGATTTTAGTTAGAATATCCTGAGAAGTCTCAGATTTATCCCTGGTTCTACTCAAAGTAGCATCGTCTGCATACATTGTAGTTCTGATGTTAGAGGAATTCATGGAGTATGGTAAATCGTTAATGTAAATAAGAAAGAGAAGTGGTCCCAATATTGAACCCTGTGGTACACCTCTCAACAGTTGCATTTCCTCACTGCGTTTTTCACCCCATTCTACCACCTGAAATTTGTTTTCCAGATATGATTTAATCATATATAAACAAACACCTCTGACACCATAGAAATGTAATTTATCAATGAGAATGTGATGATTTACACAGTCAAAAGCCGAAGTGAGGTCAGTGAAAACTCCAATATATTTTTCTCCATTTTCAAATGCATCTTTTATACAATTTGTGAGTGAATTTATTACGTCTGATGTTGATTTGCCCTTTCTGAATCCAAATTGATATGGGCTTAGAATATTATTGATTTCCATGAAATTAACTAGTTGATAATATATTGCATATTCAAGTACTTTTGAAAAGGTTGGTAATATAGAGACTTGTCTGAAGTTGACAGCTTCTGAATAATCACCTTTTTTGTGTATAGGAAAGACTTTGCCAATTTTCAGTTCCTGCTGAAAATAACCTTCAGAAAAACATGCATTAAGTATATCAGTCAAAGGATCAGTTATATATAAAGTACAACTTTTGACAGCGAAAGTATTTATTCCTTTATGTCTTCTGTTTTTTCTTTTTTCAGTTTGTTCAGTATTAATCTTATATCATCTTCAGTTATCGGTCTAAAGAACATAGAGTTTTTCATGTTATATTTTATATCAAGTAGATTGTTGGGACCAATTTCTGATCGTGGATAAGTCTCCAAAATGGAATTTTGTTTTTTAAATTCTTTATATATGTGTTTGTTTTCTTCAGAAGAATGTTGTTTATGTGCCTCATAGAGAAACATCAGCGTTTCTTTAGCGAATTCATACATACATACTTTTTTTTTCAATGCATTAATTTTGATAAAAAATTCTAAGACTAGAATAGACTATTGATATGGAAAAAAATAACAGTAGGACCCCAGTTTTTGAAATTTTTTATTGTGTTGTCCCAACGATTTATTTTGATGTTTTTTCTCAAAAAAAAGCAAGATACGAAAAAAATTTTAGATATAAAAAAGTTTTAATTTCAGGTGCTCAATGTAAACCAAATACAAAAATTGGAGGCGCACATTTTTTCTGTCTGTTTTTTCATATTGGTTACGGTGCCTTACGGGATGCCACTGGACATGATAATTTTGATATAGTTAAGGCTAAATCTGCCGTTTACGACCCACAATAACAATGCCAAATTTCAATGATATCGGTTAAAGGAATTATTGAGATATTTACGAAAACAACTATTTCTTTCAAAAATGTTGACACCCTGTATCTTGAAAACCAAGCATTACCAGACCTACGTTTATATTAACTTTTCGTCTAAGAATCACTAAAAGAATCACCCCTCCAAGTTTGGCCACGTACTTACATAACAACCTGTATAACTATACTAACATTCTGAATGAATCCTGTGTTACTTGAGATGAATGGTCACTAAATGCCAATTTAGTATAGAAATATATTCCGAAATCTTTCACTGTTTCAACCTGGTTCAGTGGCAAACCATATATGCAGTAATCAAAAGCAACTTGTGAATGGAAACGAATAAAAAACATAACAGCACATTTATCAATGTTTAGTTCCATACCATTTCTTCTACACCATCCAGCAATCAAGATATGACTGAATAACACGATGAATCTTAAGATCGTCTGCGACTAGTGAGCAACTGGAATTAGTTATTTGACTAACAGTATCATTAACAAACAGATTGAAAGAGAGTCAGTGGTCCACAGTGAGTCCCCTGTGGTACCCCAGAAAACACCTCAACCGATTCGGAAATAAACTTATTGAGATTGACATATTGGATTCTATTCTATGTCCATAATTATTCTATACAGAGTGTCCCACCAACACGTGGGCCAAATTTCGGGAACACACCGAGTGTCAAAGTATTCTGTTGACAGTTCATGGTTTCCAGAGGGTGTAAAATTCAAACATGGCGGTTTTTACAAGTGTTCCCCATTTGAAATAAAGATCCAATTCTGGATATGACAACAGTTTTGAGAAGAAATTTCAGCCTGCTTGATGATATTTCCTAATTAGTTCAATACTTGCATGCACTTCAACTAATCTAATGGACATAGGTGGTGAGTAAAAAATATAATAAAGAGTGGAAAGTATTTCAGAAACTCAGTCTGCTATTTTTTGACATTCCTTTCATTTCAGTGGGTTTCTACAGGAAACGTGACTTATTTTTCTGTAAGGCATGTGACAAAAAGTACAAATCCAGAAGCAGTGTTGGAAAACACATCACTTATGAATGCGACAAAGAGCCGAAGTTCACGTGTGAAATATGTTGGAAGCGTTTCAAACAAAAAGCCAATTTGAAATCGCACTTGTTTTCTGTGCATGCCGCTTTTAATTTTATTTGAAAAGTTCTAGCTTTATCATTTCCATTTAGGTTAGACAAGTTATGGAAATATGTTTTGACTGAAATGTCAATTAAACTTGAAATGGAGTAATATTCATTCTAGTATTCATTGTCACGGTATAACTTCCAATAAACACAGGATTGTTTGAGGAACCTTATTAAACATTTTTTGTGGGTTGTAGTAGTACATGAGGAGAAAAGGATCAACCAGAATTAATTTAAGTCAGAGAATGTTATATATGGACGACAAAATATTTTGTTGAGGCAAGAAAAAGAAGTTTTTGACTTTTGAGAAGATTTTATTTTTCAATCATGAGTGTTTCCCGCGTTTCATGAGTGCTCCCTAATATCTGAGTTTTTAATAATGCGAATTTTTCCAAATTTCAGTGTTCATTGCATGGTAGGAAAATGAAGTATTATCATTAATTCATTAATATTTTGGCATAGTGAATATTTTTATTAACCATTAGTGTGCGGTGTTGGGGGATTGAAAAAATATTTTATTGGGAAACGCTTGGGCTTATTTCAGATAACTCCCCAAAAAAACCCCAATTCATATTTCCAAAATCTCAAGAGCTGCTGACTTTAGCAGAAAGAAAAATTATTTTTATAACACTGTTTCTTATAGATTGTTTATTTCTAACTTTTTAGTTTAATTGCCCTAATCCTATTGCATTTCAAACATCTCCATACCATTTCGTCAAATTTAGTATCATCGCAACTGCCTTTAGGTATACCTACTACGATTATGTTTTTTTTTGAAATTTTGCCAAGACACCTTTGTTATCGTTGTTGTTTTCAAGCAAAGTAATCAAAGAGTGCTTTGAAACAAAAGTTTCAGTTTGACATTTAGCATTTCGTACGAATTGTGAATAAGTCAAACAGAGTTACGTTACTGTTAATAAGATGGCACAAAACCGAAGATTAGTTCTTACAATTGGAGAAAAAGTAAAAAATTATCTTCCAATTTGGTAGGAATGAAAGATGTACGCGACAGATTGTTCGCAAGGACTGGAGCGGTTTTCAAGACAATACCAAGGAGGTACAAATTAGATCAAAAACACTATCCAGACGACGAATGTATCTTAGCAGAATTTCAAAACAACCCAAATGGGGCATTTAATTTAACCAAAAACAAGGTAAGGAGGAGTTTGAAACGCAATTTCACTAGGGCATTTAAACCATTATTTCTACACACTCTGGTAGCTATCTCAACCCCAAATTTTTACTGAAGAATATGGTGTTTACTGACGAGGCAACGTTAACAACAAATTGTGTGGTATCTAGTCAAAATTGTAGGTTTTGTGCAGTCGAAAATCCGAATTGGGTCAATAACTTTAATAACAAAACAGCGAGAAAGTCAACGTGTGGTGTGGCATATTGAACGATCGAATTGTTGGCCCTTTTTTTCTGGTCAATCTGACCGGGCAAAATTTTCTGGATTTTTACAAAATTGTCTTTATCATTGCCTTCTGCACAGAAACAAAACTCAATTTTTCAATTGGATGGTGACCCCGCACATGATAGTTAGGAACTTTTCACTAGCAACTTTCGTTATGTAGTGGATAGGTATAGAAATTCCCTTTTACAACCATGGCCCTCCACATCTCCGGATATTATCCCTAGTGACTTTTTTGTTTGGGCATTTTTTAAAATGACGTGTATCCTACTCGGCGTAATGGAGAGGAATTTTGTATAATAATTAGGCAAGCATCTCAAGAAATTACTCCAGAAACTTTAAGAAAAGTGAATGTATGTTTGAGAATAGTTGAAAAGTGTATTGTTTCAGAAGGTAGTTATTTTGAAAACACAATATTCTGAAAATATCAATCAAGGGGTTTTTGTTGACTACATTCTTAATCAGGTAAAAAAAGTTATCTAAAATGAGCCCTATTATCCTTTTCCCAAAAAATGCATTTTATAGGCCCCAACACCGCACGCCACTGGCAAATGAATATGCAAAATACTTAATTTTTTTAACATTCTATCTCCACCAAAATTTCAAAAGAATTGCATTTCAATAACTGAGATATTAGGGTGTATTCATGAAAAGCTAGGCTAACTGTATATTTGTTGATTAAATCAAAATTTCATCCAATAAATCAAATCTCTCAACTATTTTGACAAAAGACTGATTCGTTCTACTATTTATTTCCTTATCATGAATATAGAAATTACTCAAATGAATTGAATACAGTATCGAATAAACAAAATTTTATGCTGATTCTAACAGAAATAATGATTCAACAAAGTAGTTATTTTGATAATGAGAACCAATCAATGAACTTGAAAAACAAAGTTTTGATAGAAAAGCTTTCATTGAAATGCACTAAAAGGAAAAAATTACTTTCAAAGTGGATTAAACCCATCATTATGAAATTTTAAATAATATAAAAGCTTGTCGCGAGACGTATCTATGTATTTCTCATTGTGAATTAAATTTAAAATTTTTCAATTTTTTTGATTTCTATTTTGCGAGTTTTCCCCCTCCCTAATTTTTTTCGCCTAATTTTTGACGTCCAAATATGTCAAGAAAATTTCCGAAACTGTACGCGTTCTTTATCTTGCCTTCTGGTGGCAGGGGGGGGGGGCAATTTCTTCGACATTAATGTATTTTCAACGGAACTGAACCAACATGTAAAATTTCAATTCCATAGGTAGAGAGGAAGTGGTTCTAATTCAGCTTGCAAGATTTGTACCCATCTAACAAACACACACACAGCAAGTTTAAAAGCTTTTGAATAAAAAAATAGGTCGTCCATGCATGACATCACACGTTAAATAGTAAGGGCCTCACACAAGTCTCTCGAATACTTCTGAGGGTTGCTCGTAAGGCTGAAGCTGAAGAAAGAACAAACCATTTTGGTGACTAACAAAGGGCAGATTAAGCTTCAATATTTTGATGTTATCAATGATATTTTGTTTTCAGTATTTTATCCGTGCCCTATGAAATGTGGAAAGAAATACAGACATAGAGCTTCCCTATCCAACCATACAAAATATGATTGCGGTAAGGACAAAACATTTTCCTGTCCCTGTACTAATTGTTCCTTCAAAACCAGAAGAAAAGGAAATCTAAAATCACATGTCTATGTTGTACATGGATTAGAGAATTTTCGAAAGCCATTCTACGATTGAAGAAGATGTATTAATTTATGTAGTGAACTGTTTGAATAATTTATATACAGGGAGTTATGAAGGGACAGCCCTAAAAAAAAATTCTCAGTCCAACTCCTCAAGAGATACAATATACAGTGACCGCCAAAAAGTATGTACCATATGGGAAAAATTTTTATTATTGGAGCATTTGAAAAAATATTCTGGGGAAAAGTTTGTGCATGTCCGATAACCTAAAAATCGATTTTGACACATGTCACGTGATCGCTAGAATGGCGGCAAAATGAAAAAATTGCAATGCAAAGGCAAAAAAAGGGATAAGATGGCAAGATATCAAAAAAAGTTATTTGAAAAAGTCACTTAGAATTCAATTTTATACACATAAACGAAGTTTCAAGAGATAATTCGAAAAAATTGAAAATAGCAATTTTTTAAAAATATTTTCCCATCTATTTAAAAATATTATTTTTTTTTCTTATGAATAGCTTGACTATACTGAAACATTTGCATTTTAATGATAATGACAAAACTTTCTCATTTTCTCCACACCAGAGGGCACTAAATTAAAAAAATTGGTTTTTGCCAGAACCCTCGCTGTTACATTGGTTCTTATCTAACAGTTATATCAGAATTCCAAGACTGTTGTGTTGATATGGCAATCAAGTTTCAATAATATGGCAATCAATATATATGGCAATCAAGTTTCAATAATAATGCTGTATGAGCGTTTTACTTTGCACATAAACTTTAAGAATCTTTAATTTGACTCACTATTTTCAAGTTTATGTGCGAAGTGAAACGCTCATGCACGATTATCATCCGAACTTGATTATAATCTGGAAATTAGCATGTTTTTGGAGTGTCATATCATCACAATGGTCGTGGAATTCGGATATAACTGTTAGATACGAACCGATGTAACAGCAAGGGTTCTGACAAATTCCCATTTTTTCAATTTAGTGCCCTCTGGTGTGGAGAAAATGAGAAAGTTTTGTCATTATCATTAAAATGCAAATGTTTCAGTATAGTCAAGCTATTCATAAGAAAAAAAAATAATATTTTTAAATAGATGGGAAAATATTTTTTAAAAATTGCTATTTTCAATTTTTTTGAATTATCTCTTGAAACTTCGTTTATGTATATAAAATTGAATTCTAATTGACTTTTTCAAATAACTTTTTTTGATATCTTGCCATCTTACCCCTTTTTTGCCTTTGCATAACAATTTTTTTCATTTTGCCGCCATTCTAGCGATCACGTGACATATGTCAAAATCGATTTTTAGGTTATCGGACATGCACAAACTTTTCCCCAGAATATTTTTTCCGATACTCCAATAATAAAAATTTTTCCCATATGGTACATACTTTTTGGCGGTCACTGTATAAATACATATATAAGTGGTGGTTGCTTCTCAACCATTGCGGTGTGGGTTCAAATCTGAGCACGGTTTCTGGTCTCGTTTATGGCATCACACGTTAAAAGGTAAGGGCCTCGTCTTCCCTAGTTCGCAGAAGTCTCTCGAAGACTTGAGGGTTGCTCTAAGGGTGCAACCGGTCGATGGAAAGGACTAAAAATATATACAGGTTTCGTTAATATGAACATGAAAAACTACTGGAACTGGTTAATTTATAATTTGGTCACAGGAATTTTCTGAAGAGCCCGTTAGAGCTAAAATATTTTCAGTTTGTCCCAGCTTTTGGAAATGAGTCCCAACTCTTTTTTTTTGAAATTTTGGTATCTGCGCTAAATCTCAGTTAAACTTTTTATGTAACAATATACTGGGTGTCCCGGATCTTTTCATACAGCCAATATCCTAGTTATGCTGCTTAAAGAAAATTTGGAAAAATTGTACTCATTCAAGTCTTTGAAGCTGGTCTGTCCAAGTTCAATTGTGTCAAAGTACCCCTGAGAAACCAACCCCAACTTCAATTAGTGAAGTGGCACCCTATACATTTTTCTTTCGACTTTAGAAGTACCATCAATTCTGTTCTCAACGATCTACCACACTTGATATTTTGACAGACGTCCAACTGGCAGAATATGAAAGTTTGAACAACAATGCACAAAATTCCATAACAAAGAATTAATTGAAACAAAAACAAATAAGCCGCTCAGAATGTCTACTCATACATGCTCCAAGGCGCTCTATCAGTTCTCTCGTACACGATTTCCTAATAATTTCCCCGTTACTGTGTTGCAGGAGTGTGCAATCTTCTCTGGTGAATCGCTCCAGTCGTGTAACGTCATACACTATTTCCTTCAAATAGTCCCACCGGAAAAATCTAACCGTGTCAGATCTGGCGAATATGCAGACCATCTAGTACGACCTCTATCCTATCTAAAAACTCTCTGTAAGATTGAAAGTATTCATCAATCGCTCCCAATGATTGTGAACCAAAAATTTTAAAAATTAATTATTAATTAGTTGATTTAAAATTTTTTGGAATTTGGAATTTCACGAGCCAAAAGAAAAATTATACTATATTACTATGTAGGTACTGGGTGACCTGGAACCAATTTACCCCCCTGTATCTTCGTTATTATTTTATATGGATGTTTCGAATTCGGTACTTCGATTTGATGTTATGAATGTACAATTTAGCAAGTATCAATCCAAATATGACACTTCTGGTTTGACCGGAAGCGCATCAAATTTTTATATTTCAAATGGGAAGTATATATATTTTTTGAATGATATATCAATGATATATCACAATCATACTTTCAATCCATTGGCGTGAGGTCTGGTGACCTTGGTGGCCAACGAACTGGGCCATGAGTACCAATTAGTCTGCATAAAACTTATTGTGTAAAAAGTTTGGCCATGAATTATTGTTGCTTATATGATATTGTTCAATCTTCCACAGCATACTTTCATGAATATGTTCCGTTACGAGGGGAACACAAAAAGTAATTTTTTTATAAAATGTCACTTATATCAGCAGATTGTGAATTGAAAGTATGATTGTGATATATCATTGTAAAGGTAATTCTATACCGAATTGTAATTTTCAAAAAAAAAAAAATACTTCCCATTGCAAATATAAAAATTGAATGCGCTTCCGGTCAAACCGGAAGTGTCATATTTGGATTGATACTTGCTAAATTGTACATTCATAACATCAAATCGAAGTACCGAATTTCAAACATCCGTACAAAATATCTACGAAGATACAGGGGGGGTAAATTGGTTCCTGGTCACCCGGTATACTATATTAGCGTAGACGGCTGCATCTGCCAAAATTTCACAAAAATTTGAATTAGTTTGAAGGTTTCAACTCAAATCTGAGAAAACTAAATTCTACTTCCGTACCTTCCGGGGTTGGACTGACAATATTTTTCATGCGACATACCACTAATTATTTTTACTGATGAATCGACTCCTCAATTTTTTCCCACAAATTAAGAAACATTGTATATTTCTATTCATAAAATTTTGACAATAAATGCAAGAAAATAAATTAATGAATAATAAATTGCCTTTGAGTATCATTTTCCTGCACCTATGCCGGTGGCTCAAATATTTGGGTTACTCATAGTGAAATTATACATGATTGTCTTTTGAGCAAAGATCACATTATCCAAGTGAGACGGCAACGTACAAAGTCAAAACTAATATTTCAGTAGATATTCATTTTGCTTATAGTAAATTCGAAAACAGATATTTCAAATCAACTCTTATGCGACATAGATGAAAGAAAAATGTCAGTTATTTTGCCACAGTTGTATCTTCATTGGAATATACAGATGACTTTCCAAAATTTCTTATAACGTGAGTTTGAGGAACAAATTCCGTATATCCATATATAAAATAATAGCAATTGAAATACACAGTTTGTTTTTCTTCTTACTGTCGCACATAGCAAATTGAGTTTTCAACTCTGCCAGATTTGTATCAAATTTGTACAGAATATTATACCAAAACTATGGACATTTTGTTAATATGATCATAGGTGTGACCTGTCATGAGGTATAAGAGTTCATATAACCATCCCCACAAAAACTTTTTCGGATAAAGTTCAAATTGCATAACTACCTGAAAAAGTCAGTCCAACACTAGGTTGATCATCCATTTTCGGGACTACTGAAGATTCATTGGCGCATACCGATTTTTCAATAGTAATCACTACGTCTTTCATTTAAAAAAATGCTCGGTAATACCTTTTAAAATTGTTTTGTCCCATGTTTGTACGTCAAATCGTTCAAAAGTATGAAAAGCCGCACTTTATATGAGCTATTTTTTCCAGTTTGCATCTGTTATGCAAAAAAAATATTTCCTGAAGGTAAATTTGTTGTGTAGCCCTCTACCGACTGACTAAATGTATTTTTGTCTTGATTTTCTCTTCTTCGTTTAACTCGTTTCAATTTTAGATTCGGCAGAAGTTGCATCTGTGCTACCTGAAAAGTCAAGGTTGAAGTATGAATCAGCCTTCACTAGATTCGAGAGATGGCGTGAAGAAAAAAACATGGGACATATAGACGAAAACACGTTATTGACGTATTTCGAAGAGAAGGCGAAGGTTCAAAAATCTTCATCATTATGGGCCCAATATTCTATGTTGAAGACAGTAATATTGACGAAACAAAATATTGACATTAGCAAATTCAGAGATCTGTTGATATTTTTGAAAGCAAAGGCGGTAGGCTATAAGGCTACGAAGACCAAAGCTTTGAGTAGACAGCACGTAGATATATTTCTGAGAGAAGCTGATGATAGTACCTACTTATTGATGAAGGTAATGGATATCTTTTCTTACAGACTAGTGAATATTTTGTTCAGAATAATGAAGTTGAGTTGCACTTCAATATTCAATTATTCAAGTACAATCTTCACGTCACCATCAAGTGCTTTGCTATATTGACTACGAAGATAGTTATCATTGTGTAGTGTATTAAGATAAATCCGAGAGTGCAAATCAGAACAGAATGATCCAAATTATTTCATTGGCTCCAATCACACTTTCAATTCACACGCATAAAAAAATTGAAAAGTAGAAAATATAAAAATTATTGGCCTGTGGCCGAGGCCTCAATAGAATAAACAATTTTTCAACCCACGAGTTAAAACGTGAATTAAATCGTGGGCGCCAAATCAAACCTTAGATTGTTGATTCGCGGCCGCGGATTAATACTCGGATCAATTCACGGTTCAATTTTCAGTTTAATTGACGTAATACCAGAGATTGCTCTACCCTCCTGGACACCCCCTTTGTCGTTCCTTCTACACCATACTGTTTCTTCTTTATATTTTTCCTTTCTTTTGTTTTTTTCTCTTCTTTTTCTTGTTCCTTCCTTTTCCTTTGTTTCCATTTTGATTTTTTCTACTTGGTGTGAACGATTTCAAAAATGTTTTTTTTTTATTCACTTCCTACTCAGTGAGATCTACATTTCAGATTATTCATTTGCTTCTTTGCGCTTTAACACGGACAACACGATCAATTGAAAATGCAAAAAAATCAATACGTTGAGAACTCTCTGAATCACAAGTGTTTGAATTTTCACTTCGATGTCATGTACAGGGTGTTTTTATTGAGAATAAAAGTCCCATGAATAAAATTAATATTAAAAAATATGAATTTTTTTGTATACCCCTGGAACACCCATTCAGTATTTTTTCTGCACATATCATGTACAGGATTTTGTTTGCACTATTTGGAATCGAAGTTTGATGTTTTCTGCTTTTCCTATAGAGTTTGGTAGTTCCTATGATTATATTTTGATCCCTGAAAGGAAGTAATAAAAAAATCGTGAACCAAATGAATTTGTTTTATAATAATTCTTCAAATCAGAAATAAATATAACCTTCTGAACACTGTGTTCACCGTGATCACGTCTGTTTAAACAAAAAATCTACAATGTATGAACATCTACAAGAATTGAAACACAAGATAAGTAAAGATAATCTCTAAATCCTACACACATGTACTGAAGGAAAGAAATTAAATTTATTGGAAGCAGTGGAAAATAATAAATCTAATGAAAATTCGAAATATAGAACCCTGAACGATCAACTCGATTTATGTAGGTCTCCACTCTTGAATTTATAAATTTGACAACCCTTATAATTTCTGAAATCTCCATTGTTACATTTATATCGTTGACACCCCTATTCACTTAATTACCTTCCCATCCTGCTTACCTGCAAACTCCCTATGTAACCACGTTTTCAGATTCAAAATGTATTAGTGATCAAACTTGATAATGGGATAAAACCCGAAACCGGTCGTAAAAATATAATAACCAGTGGAAATTCAGTTCAGTAAAACAATTGAAAATAAATATTATTATTATTAAAGTAATCATGAATTTCCACAAAATGAACAAGTCATCAATTAAGTACACAAATTCTTTTTTTTGAATAATTTCGTTCATGGAACGATTATTCTCAATAAAAAACGCCATGTATGTGACATCGAAGTGAAAATTTAAACACATGTGTTTCAGAGTATTTTCAACGTATTGAGTATATTAGTTTTCCTCTATATTTCAACTGAAGATGAGTATTTCTATGCTCGTTTTTGATAGAATTATGTAGACGCAACGTTTTTGACAAGTTATTGCCAAAGCTGATTTGGCAACAGCCCCCCTTCCCACTCTAGGGGTCAAATAAACAATGTGTAGATAAAGTAAGAAATAAATTCATTATCTAGAAAAGGAAAAGCTTTTCGAAAAAATCCTTGGACACGTCAACTTTTGTTTCAAGATGCGCATCTTTTGGCGTCCTAGTCGGATTAGTGACGTCATTACTCTTCCGGAAATGACATCATCGTTTTTTTTCAAATGGCAACATATATCTTCGACATCGCCCTTTGATAGAGAATATTTTTCTTCACGCAACACATTGAAAGTTTTGTCATGTTGCATAAGGAAACTAATGTTAAATTAATGTTATAATGAATTTAAATTAATTAATTTCACACAGTTGATCGAACAAACTAATTGATCAAATGTTCAAACTGAAGTTCTTCCTGAGGCTGGCAGTATCCAAGTCGGTCAATAGTGACACGACATTCTTTAGATGGCCCCAAAGAGAAAACCCATTGGAGTTAAGTCCGGAGTTCATGGGGGCCATTTAATTGAATCACTTCTACCTGTCATCCCGTTGGCAAAGACTTGGTCAAGCTATCTTCTAACATCAGCTGCGTAATACGGCGGTGTGCCATTATGCTGGTACCATGAGTTTTCATACGGTATAGCAGAGTTATTTGCGTAAGGAAATAATATCACCTGACTGTGTAGAACATAATCCTGTAGGAATTGAAGGTACCTTGGTTTATTTAAGGTTTCTTCGAAATAGTGGGGTCCAATAATTCTGTTTTCTGCAGTCGCCGCACATACATTTATTTTATGTGGTGTTCTCTCATCCATTTTGGATTCTTCTTAGCCAGTACCTGTAATTCTGCCGATTTCCTGTTACTGTTAGTGCAAAGGTAGCTTCATCAGAAAAAGGAATATTTTCTACTAGCAAAGGGTCCGTATTGTTGTTTTGTTGTTGTTGTTAACATTGTTTTTTCCGTTAACCAGCTGTCGTCCCTTTACGGATGGCAGCCCTCAAAAGTCGAAACTTGTGCGAGCCAAGGATTAACGAGGTCTAACCTTTTTACGTGCGATTCCTAGCACTTTCTCGGGCCATCAGAAAAAATTCTGCAGTCGCCAAGGTTTGAACCACCGCCGACCGGCAGCCAGTGACTAAAACAATGTCGCTTTAACCACTCGGCTACCTGGCCCACATATCCATTAACGTTTGGCAGAACTGTTTCCGCCAGTCTGGATATGGTCCTCGGAAAGTTCTTGGGACAGAGACATCTTATAGGAATGCCACTTTTCCAATTTCAAAATTTCATGTGTAGTTGTATCTGGGACATCTTGATTTCTGCTAATTCTTTTTAGGCTGTTGTGTGGATTTTCCTTCATTGCCAATAAAACATTCAGTTTGACCTCCCCATTGATTTTAGGACGCCCAGCTTTTAGAGTGATCATTATCACTACCAGTGTTTCGAAAGTTTATCGGAACTTTGCTCACTGCTGATTGAGTTATGGGCCTATCCGATTATTTAGTATTGAACAGTCCAACTACTTCTTGTTGCGTTCGTACTCTTTCACCGTATTCAATCATCATCATAATTTCGATTTTCTGAGTAACAGGAAGGCCCATTTTATATTTAATTTTTTCGAAAAAAGATGAATCAATGAAATATGAACTTTAAAACTGTGGTATACGCCAAACAAACGGCTAAATCAGCAAGGTTTTAAAAATAGTGAAAGGCCTTTTTAGGATAATATAAAGAGAGATTTTTTTAGGGCTTAGCAAATACGAACTCACCAGTGGCGTACTGAAAGAGAACTTTACAAAGCTTGAATGGACTTCATTTTGAACCCTTAATTGATTAGTTTGTTGAATTAACTGAATAAAGTTAGTTAACAAAAACAATAAATCATCAATTTTCTCGAAAATTCCCCTATGTAAGATGACAAAACTTTTGGTTCAACGTGTGCAGAGAAATATGCTCTTTCAAAAAATGGCACTATCAAAAATAGGGTTGCAATTTGAAAAAAAAATCAATGACGTCATAGCCGAAACATTAATGATGTCATCAATGCAACTGAAACGTCAAAAGATGCGCATCTTTGAATAAAAGTTCTCTTCCTGGGATTTTTTCGAAAAGCTTTTCCTTTTCTGCATAATGAATTTATTCCTTATTTTATATACACTCTGTATATTGAGGAGACGACTTTGAGTTTTACTCAGTTTCTTTACGCTAAAACTCTACTTTGAGGATAGTGACTTCCTTCATATAAAGATATAAAAATATTACCGTGGGTATCCATAATGCTGTCAATATTTCTATTTCAAGGTCATTCTTATCATTGGTGTGGCTGGATCGTGCAAGAAAGAAGAGCTGACTTACATGCGCGTGGAAGACGTGAAAGATGAAGGTTCCTATATCCGAATCAGTATAACAAGTGTCCAACGAGAATTCATAATACTTGATGAAACTAGTGATGGATTCAACCCCGTAGGAATGATTCGCAAATATGTCAATCTTCGACCAATACAAGCTGTGCGTTTTTTTGTGGCTTACAGAAACGGTAAATGTATGAATCAGCCCGTTGGTGTGCATACCGTAGGTGCCTTGCCCAAAAAGGTGGCTTCTTTTCTTGATTTACCAGACCCGGATACCTACACTGGATATCGCTCAAAAAAATCAGCTTCCCATAGTAGTTGGCCATCAGCTCACTTCGTAAAAGGATATGATGACTATTTTTGAAAGAAAGATCTAGCGCCTGATGCCCAGTTGTTATTGTTTGTTGTACTTTTGAAGTTTCTTTTTTTGTTGGGTTGTAAGATTTCTCCAATAAATTCCATTGAGTTTTCTTTGATTTGAATTCAACCCTGGATGTCGTCCAATTTATAGATAACGTACGGAAGTCATTTCTTTGAATCAATCAATCAAAATATACTTGATTGTTGAAAGGTGAACATCTTGTTGACAAATCCATAATGAATAAGTAATATTACCTATAATAATGAGCAAAACAAACTTATAAAATAGAATTATAAATGAAATGTGCATAAATAAATAAATAAATACTCATATATACACACATACATCTTAGATGAAAAAATAGTCTCACTTCAGAAAAGTTATGAGACATAAAAATGAAATAGATGAATATAAAGGAATAAATAAATGCTACATTAAAATAAATGAAACCATAGCTATTACACTATTTTAGTAAACATAGAGACCATTTACAATATACGTACGCAATAGTAAAAAAGTAACATATAATTTCATATCTGTATGTCATCCATACATTTGTCAATGTTCTCTTGAACACTATAAAATACCTGTTCATTAAGAACTTGCTTAACATACTTTCTGAACTGATCAAGCGATTGGATATCTCTGATGCTTGTCGGAGATGGTTGGTCACATGTTTTAGCCGCATTACACAGAAAATAATCGGTACCTGAATACAATAATGAATACAGAGATTCAATGAACAGTTTCATCAATATTGGTCCAATGAACGGAATCGTTATGTCAATGTAGCAATGGTTATTGATACTATGAATGAGGATGTTCATAATATTAATGAAAACATTCATCAATTGCATGATCAAGTACATTAAATGGGTTCGTTATTTTAACGAATCCCATTCATCAAACGAATGAAAAGTATTCATTCGATTGATGATTCCTTTTCATGATATTGATTATTATTGTTCTTTCTTGGAATGAATGTTGTATTATTGATATAGTGAACTCGTTCATTGTGACGATGGATATTTTACATAACTTCAATGATTCGTGCACTAATGAATATTTATTCGTCGATTCAATCATTGGTGTACATTGAATTGATGAATTGTGTTTATTATTGGAATGAGCGGTATTCATTCAACCTATGCATGTTAATTAATGCAATAAAGGATATTGATATTGATGATACAGTGAACTTCAATATGTAGGAAAATTATAGTTGAATTCAAACAAAACGTCGTATTCCTGATGGAAGGTGCATCACCTAAAACATGAAATGCATTGAGAAAATGTTCTGAATTACACCAGATAAAATATTGGCCTCTATGATTTATTTTCAGAAGAATAAAGTGATCTCAGTTTTGAGAATGAATAGTGTGATTTAGTTGAGTTGTTGAGATTTTTTTTAAATTATGGTGTGAGCTTTGCCCGAAATAACTTTCTGTTTTGAATTTATAATTAATTAATTTCAGATTTTAATGATATTTTTTTCTGAACTAGCAAAGTGTCCTGAACCTTTTGAGATGTATTTGACATATGCTCATTTTCATGAAGAATAATTGATGCATCTTCCATTTTTTTTTCTGGTAGGTACATGTTTGCTCTAATAAAAAATTGTTCAATGCATTTCAAACTTTAGTTGATAACGATACTAGACGGAAAAATAGATGATGAGCCTATTATTATCAATATTGTTATTTATTTCCGCGAAAACAACATATCTAGCGTATCCGTACATATAGTGAACTCTGAATAAAATTCATGAGAACATCAATTCATATCTATACACAGTAGAAAAAAGTACATTGAATACAAATCATAGCATTCTCATTTCTATAAAAACTACCTACTGAATTATATTAATTAGGAGTACGACCGTTGCAAAATTAAAAAAAAATAAGATCTGCAAAATACAAAACACAAACACAAAACCGGTATGATCCATATCGAATCTTTCGATTATTCAAGAAATCATTCAGACATCCAATGCTAGCTGAAATTTAAGCGACCGGCACATAGACCGCTTGGTCAACTGGTTGAGATTCTATCTGAATTGCTGGATGGTTGAACCTAAAACTGGGAAAAATATTTCACGAAATGATAACCTAATGGTTCACGATATTGGTAACTATATAATGAAAACTGACTTTCACTCATGTCTGGCTTGCTTAGACTATGCAGCAATGTTTTCACTCCTTTGTTTTTCACCTACAAAAAAGGAAAAATAAGTAAACTGAAAGCCCTAGTTAGATATAGGTATACTTATAGTTTACCATCATATGAAATCCAGAGGGTTGGTATGGAGGTTAGTTCTTAAATAAGTCTGCTTTCCTTTTTCTATAAATTTTTTGAGGTTTATACTAGCTACAAGATCTCTTGCATATATCAAATTTTTCTGAAATCAAATTAATTATCATATTTTTAAGTGTTTCCTACTACCTTCAGCATTGTAGGCTGTATCTGAAAACATGTAATAGTACCTAATATGTATATATCTTAGTAATTCAAGATCTCACCTGATTTTATTTCGCAATTGCTGATTTTTGTTTGTCATCTCTTCTGAGCCTTCACCCTAATATGTTCTTGAAGATAAAGTCAGAAATGGCGAATATATTGATTGAATGTCAAAATTGATTGATAATTATTCAACTGCAAACCGATTGAGTGGCGCCATTTTGTTAAAACTACTCAAATTTCTAAATATTTGAAAATAATTATTGTTAAAAATATCTGAATGCTGGGTTGGTCGTTATGTCATGAATCCTTTTGAAATGAAAACTGAGAATCAAATTTTGTCTCCAGTCGAAACATAAAGAACAGCAATCTAAGAGTATCACTCACCTTTTGGTCGCCCTATTTCACAACAAGCGACAAAATAACCCTACGTTCGCAGTTCAAACTCAACTAAATTTATAGAAATCCCGAAAGTGACTAGACGCCGAATATACTTCCCTTCCACATTTTTGTTGACCCTTCACATAGACATTCACCGCCTCAACGAACACGTTCATCAATGGAATGAATTGATTCTTCATTCGATGATCAGTACATTCCTATTATGAATTCATGTAAGCTCATTTACATTCGATATATTCCAAGAATCAATAGGAATATACGTATTCAAACATTTTTCATTGCGTCAAAGAATCCTGTACATTGAGCCAACGAATATAAGCAAGTCTCAGTGAACAAAGAAGCAATAAACGGTAATTATTAAACTAATGAACCGTATTCATTGAAATGGTCATTAAAGTGCTTTGGGACAATGAATTCCACATTGGTTCAGTATGCCATTTTATTACCTCAATGAACTTTTCCATTGTCGCAACGAAACCATTTCATAGGTCTGAGCAACGATCATCATTGAAATCAATAAACTTGTTTTCATTGTATCAATAAATACCTTTGTTTTTCAGTGAATCTTAATTCATTGGCTCAATGAAAAATGTATTGTGCCAATGAACGGAGAGGTAATAAACGGTATTCATTGATATTTATTTATTATTTTTTTCAGTGTATATATTATCGAATTTCGGATCAAATTAGATGATCGAATGGGCAGTCTCAGCTTTCCATTTTGGCGAGTGAAGCCAACGACACTTAGTAAGATGATTTGTTCTTATGTACTGGGTACACAGTTTCTAGGATGAATAGAGAAGGGAGTGTAAGTAATTTTCGCTCCTTGAGCAAGGGTTTACAAAACACTCTAGGCTCAACATTGCACAGATATCAAATGGCGTGCTTTGAAGGACACATACTGCATTGAATTGCTGTTGGTTGTAGGTGCCCAAGAATTATATGCCATACCTCTGATGCGATTCAATTAAATGCATGATCTTTCCTTCAATTTCCCTTCTTTGTTATTAACCACGTTTCAATTTTAGATTCTGCAGAAGTTGCAATACTATCGGAGTTACCTCAAAAGTCAAGGATGAGGTATGAATCTGTCTTCACTAGATTCGAGAGATGGTGTGAGGATAACAACATGGAAAATCTAGACGAAAAAACGTTATTGACTTATTTCGAAGAGAAGGCAAAGGTTCAAAAATCCTCATCACTATGGGCCCAATATTCTATGTTGAAGACAGTAATATCAAAGAAAAAAGATATTGACATTAGCAATTTCAAAAATGTGGTGCTATTTTTGAAAAGGAATGCGGTTGGATATCAGGCCACGAAATCCAAAGTTTTGAGTAGTCATCACATAGATGCATTTCTTAGAGGCGCTGATGATACTACCTACTTATTGATGAAGGTAAAGGAAATAGTTTTTCCCTTCAGCCACTGAATATGTTGTAGGAACCGAGTGCATTTGATTTTCAAAGGAAATGTACGAATTGATGCTGTTCATTCGAATTCTCCAGAATCCACTGAAAACTCCTTGATTTGATAATGCTTTCTCTCTTTCATCCTCCAAAGAGCCATACATAGCCATACATAGAAAGACATGAGTCTTCGGACCATGTTTTGTATTTCAACTTGACTCAAAAACTTTTTTAACAAACAATAACCAAGCTTGTTAGTGAGTAATTATTCTTATTGCTACCATGACCACTATAACTCAATTCTAGGGTATTAGACATAGTATCCACATTTGATATTGAGTTTCCTACAATTCTTACATTTATACAAAAAGGGCGTTTTTTCCTCTCCATGTATTTCTTGGCCAGTAGTAGATTAATATAGCAGGTCAATACTTGTTGTAGAACTTGTATAAGGCTGCAGATGGATTCTTGTCGAAACCGAAATATGTATTTCGAAACTTGTTCACGAATTAGAGTTGCGGAGATGATTTTGTCATATATCCTCCAAATTCCTTCAAAAACAAGTTGGCAGGACAGCCATGCTTCTCAGATAAACGACCGACAAACTGCGAGAGAAGTGCTTGTGGAGAGGCTGTTACTGAAGCTAAGGCAATAGACCGTCAGATAGTGACAGATTTAGGTGCCCCATTTTCGCATGCAAGCCTCGAATAGGGTTGAAAAGTACATCGATGTTGAGTAAAATGGAGGGAAATTTGCGAGTGGCTCCTGCGGATAACATGTGAAAAATTCGATTTTCTAGAACATAAATAAAAGGAGTATGTTACCCATATTTTCACGCAAGCCGTGTTCACCTAATCATTAATAGAACCTGGCTTCGGAATACCAAAAGCTTGAGTTTTGCAGGTGGCTAAAGGGTTAAAATGAGGACGTAATCTTGTAAGGAAAAATCGTGATTTTAACGGATTTTCCCACACAAGCTCATCGAAACTATGAAAACCTCCATCGTCACTAGACCGAAAAACATAATGGCTTGAGTGGCGCGAATGGATAAGTAGATTTTTACATCGGAAAATTTAATAGAAATCCTTTTTGAATTTTCCATATGGTCTCCCCAGGACCCACTCGTGAACTTCCCTCTATTTTACTCAACATCGATGTACTTTCCAACCCTATTCGAGGCTTGTATGCGAAAATTGGGCACCTCAATCTGCCACCATCTGACGGTCTACAAGTAGGAACTTTAGCAGTAACTGTGGGTCATAAATTGAATTCCTTTCTTCATCAGAAAGTAAAATTATCTTGTGAATCAAACACCGGTTTTATGGCCATTGCAGATCTTCGGCGCCATTTTTGATTGTTAGTTTGATGGTCTTCGACCAAATAGTATCAACAATTATTTGTCTTATGAATATTTAAATGCAATCGGTTTCACAAAAATCACTTTCTGCTCAGCTGATTACATCGAAAGAATATTACCAATATGTCCAACATGTTATCAATATTTTTGTTTCAAGGTCCTTCTCATCATTGGTTTGGCTGGATCGTGCAACAGAGAAGAGCTGTCTTACATGCGCGTTGAAGACGTGCAAGATGAAGGTTCCTATATTCGAATCAATATATCGAGTCTCCAACGAAAATTTATAATACTTGACGAAACAAGTGATGGACTGAACCCAGTAGAAATAATTCGCAAATATCTCAATCTTCGACCAATACAAGCTGAGCGTTTTTTTGTAGTGTACAGAAATGGTAAATGTATCAATAAGCCAGTTGGTGAGCATACTGTAGGTGCCTTGCCCAAAAAGGTGGCTTCTTTTCTTGGTTTACCGGATCCGGATAGTTACACTGGTTACCGTAAAAAAAATCAGCACCCCATAGTAGTTGGCCATCAGCTCACTTCGTAAAAGGATATGATGACTATTTTTGAAAGGAAGACGTGTTATTGTTCGTTGTACTTTTGAAGTTTCTTTTTTTGTAGTGTTGTACGATTTTTCCAATAAATTTCAATGAGTTTTTTTCAATTTGAGTTTAACCCTGGATGTCCACTCATCCATCAAATTAAAATTATGGACAAGGTGCTTTCTATTCTTACGTAACATCTATTGAAAAATTGTAAGTTTCATTCGTTCAATGAATGGGATTCATTAAAATAACAAACTCATTCAATTAACGAAAGTACTCATCCAAATTATGATCACCCTTATTCATAGTATCGATAACCAGTACTACATTGACATAACGATTGCGTTCATTGGGCCAATAGGTATTGATGAAACTGTTCATTGCTATTCATAACAAGACTGAGGAATGTAATTTCAAATAATACCAAAAAGTATCAAATTGAAAGAAAAAATATAAAAAGAAAATGCTGGGTCACAAATGGATTGATAGAATCTATAAACAGAAAAAATGAGTTATACGTGAAGTCTCGAACAGACCATGAGAAATATAACGAGGAGTACATAAATTTCCGTGTACACTTAAATAAAGTTATTGAAATAGCGAAAAAGGATTATACTACACCAAAAAAATTGAACAAAACTCAAATAGTTCGAAGGCTTTATGGGAAACTATCAAGGACCTAACTGGTGCTCAAACAAAGAAAAAACATATAGTTAAAATCAATTCAATAGAAGGGATATTCACAGAAAATCAACAGGATATCGCAAGAATTGTCAATGAATGGTAATCTGGGGAGTACCCCAAAGAACGGTGCTTTGGCCACTTTTTTTCATTATTTATCCGAATAATTAACTAACAACGAGATGTGATGGTGAAATGACAAGTTTTGCGGATGACACTGTAATATTTTACAAAGAAAGCTCCTGGCAAAACTTGAAAAATAAAATTGAAACAGACTTTGGAAACATCTTGAACTGGTTTAACCACAAATATTTAAAAGTTAATTATAATAAAAACAAAGTTCATGCTCTTTCTTCCATATCAAAGCAACCTACCACAATTCAATAGCCTAGAAATAAAGTCGAGTTATAATAAAAATATAACAATAAATGATACAAAAAATATTAAGTACCTAAGTATAACGATAGATCGGCATATGAGATGGGATGCTCATATCATAATATTTCAGCAACCCTGCAACAACTGCCATATAAATTCAAACATCTCAGTAATATACTAAATACTCATCATATGCAGGTTCTTTAGTATGCACTAATGGAGAGCCGTCTACGACATGGAATTCTTGGATGGGGAGGAGTCGTAGAAAGCCACCTAAAAAAATTGAACACCATACAAAAATACTTCCTCAAAATAATATACCAAAAAAATTATACTTACTCAACAACTGCTCTCTATGCAGAATCAAAATGCTTTGACATAAGACAACTCTTTTTTCATTCCTTAATTACATATCTGTATAAAAATAAAACCCAGTTGGATTTCATAAAACACTATTACTCAACAAGGCAAAAAATAAAATTAAACCTGAAATCAAATACAACCAAAAAACATTAGGCCAACGTTGTTATACATACCTGGCCTCGAGAGTATACAATTCCTTGAATAACGAAATGAAAAACTTAATAATATTCTGCAATTCATCAAATTGATTCAAAAGTAATATCAAAGTACTGATCGATTAGTGATAGAAAATATAATAAAACCTGATACTAACTAAATTGTTAATCTCTATTTATATCTCGATGATCTTTGAACGTCCATAAAAATATTTTATTCATTTATTCTTATTTTAATAGTTTTCATATACATATTTTAAGGTCACTCACTATACTTGTAAGTTTGAATTATGTTTTCAATAGTTTAGTCATGAAAATATCAAAATGCTCACAATGAACCAAAATCAAAACCGCGCACAACTCCGGTTACAGCGGATTTTATGTTTGTTCTGTGATTTTGGAATTGTTTTAATTGTCAAATTTTAAATAATACGTATACCGTATACATGTACTCTTACAATTATATTGTTGATTATTTTATTTGGAAGAGTAAACATTATTATTATTATCTCATTCCCGTACATTTCAAGAAAGGAAGGTTAGGAAATTTCGAAAAAATGTTCAAAAATTATTTATTTGAAACAAAACAATAGAGACAAAGAGGTATTCTTTCTTCTTTTTTTTTCTCTCTTTTTAGTGTTAGAATTACAAAAATCTGCGTCAACAAATTTTCATTCTTTTTTTTTACAGGAAATCTATACTGTTTTCATTATTATTTTTTATAGTATTATGAAAATATATATGAAGAGACATGTATGGAGACATTTCATGGGTTAAGTGGAAGAACAATTCATTTAGCGAAGTTATTCTCTGGATGAATTGAACTTCGCCCTTTATTTCCACCAAACATGATTTATAGGATTTTTTTTTGCAATGTTCTTTTGAAAATAATAAAGACGTATATTATTATTATTATTACTATTATTATTATTATTATATTGAGGCACTGTATTTCTCAGGTACCGATTTGTTTCTTTTTGTAATCTTTGACCGTGACTTCATTTTACCTTCTTCGTTATTAAACACGTTTCGATTTCAGATCCTGCAGAAGTTGCAATCCCATGTCTGTTACCTGAAAAGTCAAGGATGAAGTATGAAGCGGCCTTCACTAGATTCGAGAAATGGTGTCAAGAAAACAACATGGAAAATCTAGACGAAAAAACGTTATTGGCGTTTTTCGAAGAGAAGGCGAAGGTTCAAAAATCCTCATCACTATGGGCCCAATATTCCATGTTGAAGACAGTAATATCGACGAAAAAGAATATTGACATTAGCAATTTTAAAAATCTGTTGCAATTTTTGAAAGCCAATGCGGTTGGCTATCAGGCCACCAAAGCCAAAGTCTTGAGTAGACATCACATAGATACATTTCTGAGAGAAGCTGATGATCATACTCACTTATTGATGAAGGTAATGGATTATTTTTTTGCACGACCCTGTTAACCACGTTTTTTTGAACATCGTCGAATAAATATTTTTTGTGCAGTTATAGTATTACATATAAATCATAAATTGTGACTTCAGAGAATGGTCACAATAACGTAGAATCTAGAATGTTAACCTGAGAATAGAAAAATAGTATTACTTTCTGGCGACACTTCGGTTTTTCTGGAAATAGCGATACCTATTATCAAATTAAGTTTCAACTAGTGACTGTAGTTGTCATTAGTAACTCTCTACTATTTATTAAGTATATTTCCTAGAAAATAAACCATACTGGGTAAAACTGGTACAACTTTCAAGCGCCTGGGAAAGAATAGTATAAGTCCAATGTATAGCAGAACCAACAATCTAGTGAGGTCGTAAATCAATATTAGCCGACGACCCTCATTATTACCCATTGCTCGGAATACAGATAGGCAATGGAAGTGTGTGCGTATGTGTACGGATTCTAATATCTCATGAAATACTTTGGCATTTTAATAATAGTAGGCTCTCCATTATTTTGGCTTCTGTTGACAGTTTAGTATTTGAATATATTTGATAATAAAAAATCTCCTTAGTTGATCTAGAACCCTTGGTAAGGATATGATCAAATATGTGTAAATAATAAAATTCACTCACATGGGCACCAGACTTTTAGTACTAATCGACTATCAACGAGATTATAGCGATAATGGTCTACTTCAGAAACAAAATAAGGAAAGTTAAACAACATTCAGTCATTACCTAAATAATTTTCCGTTGTGTCATTTGTGTCTATTCGAATTTTGTGTCGTGAAAAATGTGGCGTCCGTGGCTTCATCCTGAAGCTGGTGGTCGTTGTACCACTAGTCGACAAATGTTACACCATCATGAAAAAGAAATTGTATTAAATGTTTATACTTCCTTCCTGGGACGTGGAATGTCCAAGGGTCAAGCTGTGCAAGAAAGTGCTTCTTTAACAAAAACACCGTATTCCACAGTGTTTAAAATAGTGTGTTACCCTATTTTAAAAAGAAAGAAACGAAAAGACTCTGATGCAATGGATTAAAAATCTCTTTTACGAAACGGATTTGAATACAGAAAACTCAGTAGTAGCAGAAATATCATAATAGGGATCTGTGCGCCTCAAGAAATGGAGATTTGAATATTTATTGACTATAAACGAGTTTAGAAAATGTGGTAGAACAATAGTTAGTTTATTTGGATGAAACTTGGTTCGATACACACGATATTCCAAACAAAAGTTGGGTAGACTCATCTGACTTGTGCCAAACTAATGCGCCGTCTAATAAAGGAAAACGCATAACGATAATTCACGCAGGAACCGAAAGTGTTTTCATACCAATTGCGTCGTCTTTACCGGCAAAGAATATTAAGGACTCTTTAGTCGGTTATCATGAGGATACCACAGCCGAATTATTTGAAGACTGGTTCCAAAATAAACTCATACCAAATATTCCACCCAACAGTATCATCGTCGAAGACTATAGGTAAAGCACCATTTTCAAAGTACACCAAAGCTACTATACAAGAATATATGTTAGATAATGATATGTACTATGAGGAAAAGTACACAAAAAGACAGTTACTAGAAGTTTTACACAGTTATTCGATAAAAAAGAAATATTTTTGTGATTCATTGGCTGAAAGCTTGAGACATACGGTGCTCAGACTTCCTCCTTATCACTGTATGTTTGACCCAATTGAACATAATATCGCATCAGCTTAAGTCAGCAATTCGAAAAATTAATACTTCTCCAACCTTAAGTTCAACTGTGGTAGCTCTTACTCAAACAGAAACTGCAAACATTCCTGATAACAGCTGGGCCAAGTGTGTTTTCCACATTAAAAAGGTGGAAAAGTCATATATGGATATAGAAAAACTTACCAATGAAAAGTTTAATATCAAGTTGGGTGACGACAGTGAAAGTGAAACTGATCTTTGTGTTTAATTTTGTAAGTGTGTATATTTCTAAACAACTCAAAATTATAAACTTTCTCAACTATAATCGCATTCATTATCGTGATGTTTATAAATATTTTTGTGTTATATATCATATATTATATGTACATAAATAATTCTCAATTATAATCAAGCGAATTTTCTCAACCCAATTATTGTGAATGTACTTACTCATTGTTGAAAAACCTCGGATTGATATACTTGTGACAGTGAGTTAATTCTCAATTATAATCAAGCGAATTTTCTCAACCCAATTATTGTGAATGTACTTACTCATTGTTGAAAAACCTCGGATTGATATACTTGTGACAGTTTTCCAAAAATTTATTTTTCCTCATTGACCAACACCATAACGATTCGGTGGTTTCACCACACGCCGTCTTCTAGTTGTAAATTCTACTCTCTTATCTTGAACCTCTTCTTCGTTTTCATTTCATTCATTTTCCTCTAGCTGCTCTAACTGGTTTCCTTCTTCCTTTCGCTCTAGCTATGTTTCTTCTTCTTCGCGCTCTAGCTGTTTTTCGTCTTCAGTACTCCCATTAGTTGTTTGTACAAACTTTTTCGGGTTCCTCATGTAAGTCGTCAGATAATTGTTAAAAATTTGTTGTTAAAAAAAAATCTTCAATTCCGATCGGATACAATCGTTGAAAAGGTCGTACAAGCTCGCCAGATTGTGTTTTTATTCTAGCCACCATTGAATCTCTCTGCCGGGATATATTTTCAATATTTTTCCCATCCTCCAATCGGTACGTTTTACATTATCTTTGCCAATAAGTCCAATCTCACCAACCACCAGCTCACGAGTCTTTCTTTGACCACAGTTGACCAGTTGACCGCAAAATATTCCTTTTTGAATCGGGTCCTTGGTCAGTCTCGAAGTTCCTGTATACAGGGTGTCCGGTAAACCTTGTACAATATTGAAACTGGTGATAGACCAGGTCATGACTGTTCAGAATATCGGAATTTCACCTCAGTAAAAATCTCGCCGTTTTCGAGATACCTAATGTCCATTTTTTAAATTTCTGGAAAATCACTACCTCACCTTGGATTTTTTAGTGACTTATCTAAAAATTGAGACCAATTCAAATATCTTTGCTGCTGAAGATTACTGATGAGTGGTGCTTTCAGATGTACAAAACAGTTTTTCAGAAAACGATGCAATTTTTCAAGAAATGAGGGTAAAATGCCAGATTGAGTTTCACCAATTTTTTTAACAACAGTTTGACATTATTGTTTGTAAAAAACAGAGCCAAGTAGAAGTGGATATTCATTACAAAAGAATGCCAATTTTGTCTAGACTCTACCATGGTATAAAAAAAACGATAATTATTTTTGGAAGGAGAAGAATGTCTATTATATTAGATTATGATGTTATTCTGAGCTAAAAACAACTCCATTAGATTTTATCAGTAATGTCTTTTATTTTTATCCTATCAAGATGAAATGATTAAATAATTACGAATAATAACGAATTAACTGCTTAGAAGCATTTAATGAGATGTAAAGAAGGAAATACTAATTCCGTTTTTTTGAATCAACATACACTATAAACCACAATAACGATTATTCAACATCGCACTGAATAATATTACAAAAATGTAATTTTCCTTCCACTCGTACGCAGAGACGACATCTTTTCAAGAAGAACCATTTCAAATGCGTTATAGGTTATAGCCCTCAAATCAGCGATTCTATGAGCGGCATTGTTCAATTTTTTTTTCCGTTAACCAGCTGTCGTCTCCTAACGAACTGCAGCCCTCAGAAGTCGAAACTTGTGCGAGCCAAAACGGGGTCTTACCTTTTTACGTGCGATTCCTAGCACTTTGCGCAATCGGATATCGTTCTACATAAAGCGCTGCTGTAGCAGTAGCACTACCTCCTCATTAACCATAAATGTGGTGCATATGCGCATATTCTCGGGGAGTATAACGTGTGTACGGCATTACAAAGAAATAAATACCACTGAATGAAAAAAGTGGAATAATTTCAAAAAACTACGACAGAAATCACAAGTTGTTCTAACAAAATGTGACAGCCACCTACAGGATTTTTTCAATTCTATTTACAGAAGATCCGTTCATGTACCATGCTGTATTTTATTTTTTCATTTGGAAACTATTGCTTCTACGGACGCAACACAGAAGTTAAAAAAGTTTTTTATTTTTTGACAAGGATTCACCTCCTAAAAAATTTTGCACATATTTTATTACATACCCTGTATATCTGTCGGTCTCTGAAACTTCGTTGAAATCTGGATGTTGGACAATTGCAACATTCATCACAAGAATTCGTATTAATCGGTTCCATATCGGATAATCGACATTTCGTTTCAATAATTTCATTAGGCTTAATTACTTACATGAAAAATTAATTTTATTGACTTATTGACATACTATTTAATGCTACCAAGCAGGCTATTCTTTATTATTAATAATCATTTCCACATTTTATCTTGATAAAATCGAAATATAATAATTTTTGGGCGTAACGTATAAAAGTTGATGGAAGCCTAGAATGAAATCACGCCTAATTCAATGGAAATTACTTTCTCCAAAAATAATTATAGTTTGTTTTATACCATGGTAGAGTCTGGACCAAATAAGCATTCTTTTGAAATGAATGTCCACTTCCAATATGGTTATTTTTCTTTCAGACAACAATGTCAAACTTTAAAAAAAAAAATTGGTGAAAATCAAATCTGTCATTTTACCCTCATTTCTTGAAATTTTTTTTTCACTTTCTGAAAAACTGTTCTTTACGTCTGAAAGCATCACTCATTAGTAATCTCCAGCAGCAAAGATATTTAAATTCGTCTCAATTTGTATACATGGCACTCAAAAATCCAAGGTTAGGTAGCGATTTTCCAGAAATTCTTAAAATGCCCATTATCTCGAAAACGGTGATATTTTTACTGAGGTGAAATTCCAATATTCTGAATAGTCATGACCTGGTCTATCACCAGTTTCAACATTGTACAAGGTTTTCCGGACACCCTGTATATCTCTGTCTCTTGATTAAGCTGGTTGTGTCTATTTCGTCAAATTCAGGTATGTCACTGTCAATAAAATCACTTATAAATATGGAAGGGGTTGAAGGGCTCAGAAATGTTTCGTCATCAGAAGAATAGGTTAGGGGTCTGCTGTTTATTACAGCTTCACAGTTGCATAACAGAGTTAGTAGTTCTTCATAACTGATTGATGATCTTTCCAAATTACTCTTCAGGAGATTTTTAACGATTCGAACCATACGTTCCAACCATCCTCCCCACCAGGCAGCGGTTGGTGCATTGAAAATTCATTTTATTTTATGAATGGAGGAATATTCTAATACCCTGTCCCAATCAATTTTCTTCATTAAATTGAAAGCACCAACAAAATTACTACCGTTGTCTGAGTAAATAGTAGAAACTGCCAAATGTTGTGAATGTAGTTATTTATCGTTGAAAAAGCTCGGATTGATATACTTGTACCTAACAGTTTCCCAAAAAATTATTTTTTTCTTATTGACATTCCCATACGTGCCTTAATAGTAAAATAAAAATATATACATAGGGAAATAACATATACAAAAATAGTTTCAACACCAATATCATTATACCTACCTATAAAACAAAATTTAATGGCTAGGGCAGGTGCAACTCTGCGTAGAATGGATGGCCAGACCACCTGCTGATACCTCAAGTGGTTGGTGATATACGACCTCACTAGATTGTTGGTTCTACTTTACACACGCTGGCTCGCTTTTTGTCGGACCACCACTATTTTTATTATATCTAGTCACCATCATAGAAATAATTTTGTCCGACGACCACTTTTTTTTTATGTTTAGTCATCATCATAATAATCCTACACAGAAGTACTAGAGGACTTGATGAAAATATAGTAGAACATTTTGCCATTACAAATCATTGATCTGATCTAAAAAGTATTTTTCCCGGACAAATATAGGAAAAATTTTTATTCGCTAAAACCCAAAATGTGGCTGAACAGAAAAACGAAACTAAAATACCAAATTTGCAATCGATAGAGCTCGAAGGCCGAATGAATCCGCAGTTTTTCAAAAAACCGACCTGAAAATGGTAAAAATCCCTTAAAGCTGAAAATGGAAATGTGCAGTTCTAAACAATAGCGAATATTTCGGAAATGATAGATTTATGCATTGTTCATCAAGACATCTTTTTTGACCGGCCTTAGAAAATGGAAGAAAATTGTATACGTATTTTTTTCGTCGATAGTCCGGGAAATAAAAAAAAAACGAAAAATTGAGTTATTGAATGTACTATTGAAAAATTAGTATTAGGATAGGATCGCACCACCTACATACGTTTATACGAACCTCGCCGATATAATTTTTTTTTTTCAAAGTAATTTAAAAAGTGCAAAAACTTGGTATTCTTTCTTCTATAAACACCAAAAACGGAAACGACACGTGATATCGAAAAAATGTATATGAACAATTTTATTGACCTCGAACAGATCTAGACATTTTTCCGTATCTTGACAAAAAATTGTATTTTTTTATAAACGTCGAAAACTCGAAATCTCGAAAACCAAAGGATATATCACAAAAAAAGATAAAAACAGTTTGATAGTCCTTGAACAGGTTCACAAAAAAATCCCATCGACTTTTTCAATATCTCGAATAATAAACACAGAAACAGTTATTAAACTTTAAGAAATTATCATTTCGTGGCGAATTGTGAAACATTTTTCAAGTCAATATCTGATCTTTAAATGACAAAAACTCGAAAATTTAGAGAGATATAAAAAAAAAATTGAAACAGTTTCATTTTCCTTGAACAGATCTACAGGAAGTGTGAACAAATTGTCTACAAATCTTGAAAAATCAACTTTTTTTAATTTGAAACTTTTTATTTTAAGGTGGTGACAGATTTGCAATATTCACAGGAGACCTTTCTTGATTGCCTTCGAAAAATCTATAAAAAATGTAAATAATTATTTTCGGTAATATCAATAGTCTGGGAAATATTAAAAAAAAATAAAAATTATTGAATTTGATAAATTTTAACATTATTTCCGAAAAACAAAAAAAATTCGAAAACTAAACAAGATATCGAGAAAATGTTTTCGAACAGTTTTATTGGCATCAAACAGATCTACAAAAAGTTGCGATGAAATTTTTTCTTATTCCAAAAAATAAACGAAATATTGAATTTTAGCCTTCCGAAAAACTACAAAACAAATTCAACAATTTTTCTGGTATACCTATCAATGGTCCGAGCAATAATTGGAATAAACGAAAAAATTTAGCATTTTTTCTAAAAACACGAATAACTTGAAAACGGAGACTGAAAAAAAATTGTTAACAACAATAGTATAACTTTTTTAATGATAGATTTACACATTTTTCCAATGGAATTTATTCTTTTGAGTGTCCATATGATACCATAATTTATTCAAAATTGCAAATCAACATCTAATGCTATAGGAAAATTATTTTCTGTGATATACTGTCTTTTGCAGCAGTGCGCCTGTGCTGTACGGCCACGCGGAGTACTGTTTTTAACGTTAAATTAAAATTATTGATAATTAGATTAGATTAGATTGTTTATTTGACTACGTTATGAATAAACACATTTGTAGCAGGTCAGGTAGATTCAAAAATAAGGAAAATACATCCTTCAGATAAAAACATAGACGTAAAAATATAAGTATGTACATAAGTGAGTTAACAGACAAACAAAAAAACCGTAAGTAGGACATCTACATTCATGAGTGGACGGAAACAATATAATAAATAAAATGTCTATTAAAAACTGTATGAAGATAATTTTTAAAAATGTCGAACGCTATACAGGGTGGGGCACCGAAAACGAAACAGATCGAATACCTTCAAAATGCACGTTTTGTGAATAAAATGCAAAAACACGTCGATTTTTAATCCAAGGGGGACATCTTCCTATCATAACCTCAACTGTCCTACCTCTCCCCCCACACCGTGGGCTCTATCTATTTGAATAGGGAAAGTAGTAAGTGTGACACATCATTGAAAAGGTAATTTCATAAGGAATTCAGCCATGTCAATTTTTGCCATCTAACCTTTTATTTTGGTGCCCTCTTGCGGAAAAAGCAACTGTTCCGTATTACAAATTATGACACTGCATACTGTAGTTATTGTTTTACCCATATTAAAAAAGTCAATCATGATTACTCCATGGCAATCCCAAAAAACTGAAGCAAGAACTTTTCCAGCAGATTTTTGGACACGAAACTTCTTAGGCCTTGGAGAACCGTAGTGTCGCCATTCCATCGATTGTTGCTTTGTTTCTGGATCGTAGAAATGTACCCAAGTCCATAGTACAATTCGGTTTAAGAAGTCTACATCGTTTTCAAATCGAGCACAGATCGAACGCGATGTTACTACCCTTGCACGCTTTTGGTCAACATTCAAACATTTGGGGATCCATTTTGCAGCAATTTTTCTCATGTTCAAATTGACGTGAACTATATGATGAACGCGTTCGTATGAAATATTCAGTGCTGTTAAAATCATGTCATGAACTGCATCGATATTTTCGGGGACGGACACAGAAACTGGCCTTCCCGATCGGTCATCATCTTCAATGGAAAATTCACCTCTTTTGAAGCTTGCAGTTCAATTTTTCACGGTCGCATACGAAGGACATTGATCACCGAGGGTATTAAGCATATCTTCGTAAATCTGCTTACCTCTTAATCCTTTTAAATACAGGTACTTGATGGCGCGATACTCCAATTTTTCGATTTTCACAATTTCGGTGGACATATTTTTTCTTTTAATTTATTGCTTAACTCTGGTTTACTTTTTTGACGTCAAACTTTACACTGACACTTCTAATAAGTTATTGTTCGTTGCTATGGTAACGCAATATTTTGTTTATGCAGAGAACTGGTCTAGGCTAACTAGATATCAATACATCCTCGTATTTCGAGGAGACTTTGATAAATATACATAGAGGAAAAACATAGAAATCTTAGTTTCTTGAAGAGTTCTCAGCATGAGGCTTATGGTGGGCATCAGCCATCAAACGTGTAGCACGTTTTAGAAGTCGGAAAGCTCTAATAGAGTGAGGCGAGTTCCCCCGCTAGATAATTCCGCAATTCAAATGAGAGTGGAAAAGAGCGTGATATGAAGATAGAAGGGTAGAATGGGTAATTGAATTTTTAAGACGCCTCAAAAGGAGATAGAGTTCCGGGAGTCGGTACATTTTTATTAGAAATTTCCTTCTCTTTACGGAATTTTTTAAAGAATACTAATTACCTTTTTTTTATCTTGTTTTTTTAATAATAACAAACGCAACTTCTACGTGCGATTAAATTCTTGAAACCCATTTTTCTAGTGGTCATTCCGAATCCAATGAGCTATCGCTCATATTTTTAGGAGCTATTTAGTGCTATTTTTCACGTTTTTGAACTCGTTGATCAGACTATTTCTACTCAGTTGATCAGATAAAAAAAATATTACCGATATCTCCATGACGCAATCAATATTCTTATTTCCAGGTCATTCTTATCATTGGTGTTGCTGGATCGTGCAAGATCGGAGAGCTGACTTACATGCGTGTAGAAGACGTGAGAGACGAAGGTTCCTATATTCGAATCTGCATATCACGAGTCCAACGAGAATTCGTCATACTGGACGAAACTAGCAATGGCTTGAACCCCGTAGAGATAATTCGCAAATATGTCAATCTTCGACCAATACAAGCTGTGCGTTTTTTTGTATCGTACAGAAATGGTAAATGTGTTAATCAGCCTGTTGGTGTACACACTGTAGGTGCCTTGCCCAAAAAGGTCGCTTCGTTTCTTGGTTTACCAGATCCGGATAGCTACACTGGTTACCGTTCTAAAAAATCTGCTCCTCACAGTATATGGCCATCAGCGCACTTCGTGAAAGGATTTGATAACTAGTTTTGAAAGGAAGATATAGTACCCGATGCCCTTTACAGTTGTCATCGTTTGTTGATTTACTCGATTATTGGATTACTTTTCAAGTTTGTAACTGTGTGTTATGATTTTTTCATTAAATTTTATTGCATGTCTTCCAATTTGATTTTAACCCTGGATTTTCTCTTATAATAATAGTAATGATCGCTTTTATTGATAGGTAAAAGTAAAAAAATACAATATTAAACTATGGCAATGATTACATAATTCTCACCTATCAAGAGGCAGAGTTATCTCTGGTTCAACTCAATAAAGAGTTGAACGAGTGCTTCCTTTACTCAAGCTATGGAACCTAGAACTAAAGAGTATTAATATTTGTATCTTATTTTAAAATTATTATACTATTATATTGGGTCAGGGAAATAATTTTCAGTACATGAACATTATTAGAAGAATCATTCAGGAATGAGACCCAGCATTAAAGAGATAATTTCGTGTACAATAGATTGTTTTTGAGTCTGTTTTTGAAGCATGCTTGGATTAATATTTTCAAATCTTCCGGAATCTGTTGTACAGCTGAGTAATATTATATGAGAGTGATGATTAGAATTGGGCTGTGTAGGGCGGAGGTGGTGTGAGTCGAGATTTATGCCGAATATCAATGTGATGGACGTCAGTGTGAAAGGTTATTTTGTCGTATAAATATGGTGGTTTATGTGAAGTTATTATTCTATGGAATAAAATGCATTCGTGAAGTATTCTTTTTTTTCAGTATTAAGCCAACCAAGTTCTTGTACTTGAGCGGAATTGTGGTTTCGTCTGCTGAGTCCGCATATCAAACGCACGCATGAATTTTGAACAAACTGTAAACGACGAGCGTCATTTTTGGTGATGGCAGGACCATAAATGATGTATGTCGGCATAATTCGAATGTGAGAGAACTAACGACTCATATAAAGTTTTCTTTCCTCTACGGTCTAATATTTTTCTATTAGTATAGATCAATTTGAGGTTACAGAAAGCTCTCCGAATGAGTAGATTGACATGACCGTTGAAATTGAGAGACGAGTCGGGAATAATTCCCAGGTTGTTTGCGCTGTCAGAGAAAGGAATTGTATTATCCCCAATTTTCAACATGATCAAGTGAATACAGCGACTTCGTGCGACCTTTTCACCAAACAGGAAAGCGGAGGATTTGGTTTACAGATAGGCAGAATTTATCAGATATTGAGATGATAGCTTCCAAATCAGAAATAAGTTGAAAGTTTGCTAGGGGCAAATCTCTTCCGGAGAACGATATGTATAACTGGGTGTCATCTGCATAAAAGTGACTGCTACAGAATTTCAAATAATTTTGAAATTCATTGGTGTAGAGTATAAACAACACCGGACCCGATATCGAACCTTGCGGAACTTCTCACGAACAGAAAGTCAGAACAGTCTTGTTCTACTGATACGGTTGTTTAGATAAGCTTCCATTAAGCAGGTCGCAGCAGCAGAAAATCCAATGTAATGGAGTATGGAAAGTAGTAATTGGTGCTTGATTCGGTCGAAAGCCTTGCTAAAATCTAACATAACCAGGGCGGTTAATTGGTTTCGATCAGTAACTCTATATATGTCGTCTGTTACCTTAAGTAACGCAGTAACACAACTATGTTAGGGACGGAACCCTGACTGATAAAAAGGGATAATGCTATTCAACTCCAGATGATAGTGAATTTGAGAAAGAATTATTTTTTCTTTAGGCTTGGCTTGGCTTCCGGTTGGAAATGACCACCTGCACATATGCATGTTTCAAGGTTCTTACCTCTCATCAGTGCTAGGTTAGGTCAGACAACATTAGAGTCATCCTGTCCCCCCCCAACGAACGACAACACCCAAAGCCCAAGAGCAAGCAGCACTCCTCGACTGCACAACTCCGGGAAACATGCATGTATGCAGGTGGTCATTTCCAACCGGATGGGGGATGATACGCATTGCTTGGGAGCAATCAGCACTTGCAATAGTGTCCTCCTATGAGGAACATTGCACGAGTAAATGTCAGATGTAATTCAATATTCGTAGGGGGAAGTAGTTGTTTTCTGACAGATACTTGCCTCACGTTTTCCCACTGTGTGGGAACTGTGGAGAGAGGGTATTTCGACTTGGTCGAAATTTTTCATTTGATATGGAACTCTCCTTTGAGAAGAGCACACCTTTCGAACTTTGTTCGAACTTGTGTGAAAAATGGATTAAGCAATCCAGACTTCTGCCTCCACCTATACAGGTAAAATTCGGCAAGTCTCCAACAGAAAACAACTACTGCCTACTGAATTAACTCAGTCTCGTAGGCGAATACATTCGTATATCTAATCTGACATTAAGTATAATGATATTCACCCTGTATAAACACTATTGCATTTCTTCGCTGTTTCAATTGTTATGTAGTACCTATTATCATTTTACGGTCTCCTGTGAAATAAATGTTTCGTGACATAGCTCGTATTGCAGTATCAACGACGCTATGTTTTAAGTATTTGAAAGACATTCCAACAAGATAGAAGAGTTGAGTTTGCTTATTTACTTGTTAGTGTACCTACACTGCAACAAGTTTTTTCCAAATTATTGATCGGTTTTTAAAGTCGACTTAAATAGTAACAATGTTTTCTACAGCTATTTCAACAAATAGTGTATTTTTGTCTCAAAATCGGGATTATGCCATGCTGCGACGCCCATGGTTTGATTTGACAAGACGATAAATAAATCGTAAACAGACGTAAACAAACATGATCGCCAAGTAAAGAGTGAATTTAACTTGGAATTCCAACCTGGTCACCGAGTGCAAACGGATATATCTGACAATGACCATTTTTAACATGATTCGGGATGAGATGTTTGTAAACAACGTCGGGTATGTTGGTTTCAAGAAAGAGACAGAGAATCCCTCTCTAGATCTTTTATTGCTCGGAGAGGGCAGCTCACCCAACGCAATCGAAAAACATCTCGACCCCAAAGTTTACCTATTGTATAGGTTGAGGCAGAAGTCTGAATTGCTTAATCGATTTCTATTCAGACATGCATAAATTCTTTTGGAGAACTAAAAATACTCACAGTTGCCGGTCTATATATATATATATATATATATATATATATATATATATATATATATATATATATATATATATATATATATATATATATATATATACATACTACTATCTTTAGCAACTCAGGAAACATGCATCCACCATACATTAAAGACTCAGGCGAATTACAACCTCAGTATACTGACGCCACAATGTCATCCTGAATTTTTGCCTCTACTGAACACTTTTTTATTACCAATTTCCAACACTAGAAGCCTCTGATGCGAGTTGAACATATTGGTGTGTCAGAAATCTGTACATTGTTTGAGGTAAAGTAGAAATCTGAAGAAGAAGAAGAGTTTGCATGAGGCGGTAATGTTAGAACTATGATGAAACTTGTATATATTAGTTCAGCATTCTACCACGTGTGGCGTACACGTCATATACCTACGGAATATATTTTATCTGTTTCAGTAATGTTGCGAACTCACTGATATGGCAACATGGCAACGATTATTACTAATCTCATTCTTGGACTGTTCAAAGCAGGTATGACTTCTTTACGCGGGGAAGTTGGGAATTCACAATAGACTGAAAATAAAGCCTGCATATTATGGATGTTGAAGAATTTTTTTTCGGGCATTTATGAAGATACCGTAAACGTACAGGGTCATTCATTAAAAATTAACTTCCATTTTAATTTTATTAATACATATAAAAAACATGTACAGTTGTTACTGATTTTTTCTTAATAGTTATCTAGAACACAGAAAGTGTAAAATAGATATTCACCATACAAGATCATGAAGTAGGACTTTTTTGTATGAAAGTGAATTTTGTGGAATGAGGCAGAGCCGGAGTTCAACAAAGCACGCAAAGAGTGGAAAGAGTGGTTTACAAAAATGTATCGTTAAATGTGTTTTCTACGACAGCTATTGTATAGGCAAATTGCAGCGATTATATCATTAATTTGAATGTTCAATCTGAAGTTTTGAATTTTCTTGTTATCAAATCACTTCCGAGTAAATTGTATGCAAAAACTTTTTTCAAAAATTGAATAATATATGAATAGTGTGTAAAAAATCTCTTCATGCACTGTTGATGTACTTACGCATAAGTGATTTTGTACGCACTTCTGCGAAAAAATATAACTTTACGCCCTGTGGAAGGTATGTGAAATCTTAGTATATGCACTGTCGTAGGAAAATGAATGTTTTCACTTGAACACTCAACATTTGAAAAGTTTAATAATTACTAGTTAATAAAACACTTATTGTCAAATCGCCCATTTTTCTCAGTTAAGTTCGGATGAAAGTTGAGAGGTATTTCGCTCTGCACCTTTCTATGGATTATGATATTTATCAGATGTGCCATCGGTGGAGAATGAAATGGAACATTATCTCATATTTTTAGTATCGACAGAAAGCCTGGTTTTCTCTCATTTTAGTAGTACTAATATTACTTTTACTATCTCGATAGGTACAGTATGTTTCGTATTTTTGTGTCCACCGCTGTAATTCACTTACCTATTGCTTAATTTGTTCAAAAATTTTCTCAATCGGGGAATGTAGCCAGTGGGATATTTTAACAGATGAAATTGGGGACACTTTTGAATCATTATACTCATGCCACGTGCCTGCAAAAGGATGTCTACAGTAGGCTGTGTAGTGTCCGCTATTGAAAGTCCCACAATGATTAGACAATGCATATAGACTATATAACGACAGGGGGCTACGTTGTCTGCTGTATAATTACTCATGTATCTAGCAGTGAAAATTAATCTAAAATATCATTTATTATTCATTTATTTTCATTTATTTTCAGAACTACCAAAAAATATTTTGGAAGTTTTTAATGGTCTTGGATTTGACGTTTTCAGACTAAGCATCCAACGTTTCGTATTCTCTGGACCACCCACAACTTATTTTTTTCAGAAACGGAACTGGATATTTTATGACACTATTCGAAATGAGTTTCCATCCTGAATCCAGCGGTGTATCTTACAATGCCTTTCAAAGACAGGTTTCGGGTAATCTGTATCTGTATTGAATTTATAATCAGTGTTCATTTCAATAAAGTGTAGAATACTTCGAGCATAAAGTGATTAACTAGGAAAACATAAATGACAATCAATAATCATCCAATTATGGGGCAATTTCAGACAATTTTTTTTTTAAGATAAATAATTAATAAGTGATCGAAAAATAATGCCTCAAAACTTCTACTACTTTGTTCAATTATGCAATTTCAACTGCTTTTCTTTCACTAGTGTAACGGTCTTGTGGTTCCAAACGAGGTTTCAATGCAAATTTTTTTCGAATAATTTCGAGGTGAAATATCTACATTACTATTGTTCTTGGTGATGAATTGTGTTTAATTTTCATAAGTTTCGGGAGAATTGACTGACTTTATTGATTCAACTGAAAATGTCAGAAACTAACTGTTAATTTGATCAAATCTGGATACGGTCCATATTACCTGAAAACCGCATTTAAATGGCATTGTTTGATACACCGTTGGATTCAGGATCAAAAGTTATTTCGAATAGTTTCATAAAATATCCAGGTCCGTATTTAAAAAAAAGTTGAGGGTGGTTCGGAGATTACGACACGTTGAATGCCACACCTGAATCAAAACCACATCTGAGTCGAAGTCAAAACTATCGAAAGAAAGCCAATACTATCAAAAGGAAAGCCTCCAAAATATTTATTGGTAGTTCCGAAAATAAATAACCAAAAAACCGAAATAATCGAATTTTGTTTTTTTGTTATATCTCAAGAACCGGCCCTGTTATTTTCAATTAGTTTTTACCGCTAGATTATGCTTCCAGATACGCATCAACTTTTTCTCTATTGAACCAGTATGGTTTGGAAGTTACCAATACAATCCCATTAAAAAAGTGGCTACCTTGTATAAGGTAGGTAGGAGAATAAATAATCGAGTTGAGTAATGAGTTGTTTGAAATTCATTTTCTGTAAAGGAATTCAATGGAGGATACCTTTCCTGTTTAAGTGACTCCCCATAAATAAAAAAATGTTTTTGCTATAAGTACTTGCAAAATCTTAGATACTCAGAAAATGCATCGAATGTCTTGTGTATTCTATTGTATGAAAACGACCCCTCTTTCTCTTATTTTTATAATTATAATTTTGTTTTCTTTTTCATCTGCCACAACAGTTTTGATTCCGTCTTTAACGGGGGACAGAGGTCTATTACAAAACCAATTTTTATTTCTTCCTTCAGCCCAAAACTCAAGTGGTACCTAAATATAATGAGGAATTTGGTATCAGACAAAACAGCATCAGAACTTTTTCATTGGGAATAGTTTTATTCAATACCTTCCATCTAATTACAAAATTTTTATTTTGTTCCTTACCGTTCCACGTTCCATTATTTTTGAAGAATCATTTCCTCCTGTAAAATAAGAATCGAAAGATATGGATCTTTATGGTGGAAGTCAAATATGATTTCGATTTTTACGCATGAAGATGTTCAAAACGACGAAGTTAAAGTTTCTTTGAAAATACTTAGTTTATTAATTTCATTCATTACTACCCAACACAAATTTATGTTTTCTGCATTAGCATTCAACGGTTTCGTAATATATTTTCAAATAATAATAAGTTTTTCACCGAAAATAAAGTTGTACAATAGTACATAAAGTATATGTGCATACATGAAATAAATATATATATATAAATATAAAATAGAATATACAGAACATGGTAAAATAAACGGGGTAATCACTAAAGCTCTTTGAAGAGCTTGTTTGTGATAGATGATTCTGATTCAATTTGGTTGGTACCTTGATCAGCCGCATTTTCTTTTACTCCTTTCAATCACATAGTCTTGTAATCGTTACTGGGAGTGTCTAAAAAGTAAAACTTGTGCCGACAATCTCTCAATTCGAGTTAAAGCTATGCAAGATTGCTATTTGAGGTATCATGTGGAAGCAATGTCCAGTATCAGTTGATTTGAAATTCATTCCAATTTCAGTTGTAGTACGTGTTTTTGATGTCTATCATTCTGTGAGAAAATGTACGAGTTTTGCTAAGTATCCATTTTTTGATTTTCGTTTTAAATAATGATATTGAATTGATCGTTTTTAAATCTGAGGGTACAGCATTAAAGACTTTAGGTTTCAGGAAAAAAGCGGATCTTTGAGAAATAGACTTGGATACGAAAGGAACTGAGAGGTACGTATCACCTTGCCTGGTTCCATACCTATGTGTAACATATTCCTTATCACAATTTTTTTTCTGTTTCAGGATAAGGATACTCAAAAATATTTGTTTCACGTCTAGGACATTCGCCAACTGGTAAATGGCATCGCTAGGGTAAGTTATATTTTTAGAATAAATAATTCTCAGGATCCACTTCTGTAAAGTTTCCACCCCTTTCATTTGGTTATTGTACGCTCCGCCCCATGCAACTATGCCATACCTGAGCTGTGTCTCCACTAGTGCAAAATATAATGTTCTCAAGTCGTTTGTTTCGAGCATGTTTTTCAAATATTTGAACTTTGGTACAAGACTTCTTAGCTTTTGCAGAAGTTTGCCGACGTGAACATCCCATTTCATTTGACTATCCAGGTAGACACCCAGATATTTAATATTCTGTACCACAGGAATTTCTATAATGTTGTTTTCTTCTCTTATCAATAGTCTCGTCAACTCAGGTATTTTATTCTTGTTTATAGCAAAGGGAACACATTTAGTTTTTTCAAAGTTTATTGTGAGTAGCTTCGAGTCGAACCAGGATTTAATTTTCAAGAAATCTTCCTCAGCTTTTTCGATCAAACTGTGCCAATCTTTTCCGGAGTAGAAGATCGCAGTGTCATCTGCAAAGCTGATTATTTGACCTTCTGACTTTATATTATATAAATTGTTGATGTAGAAATTAAACAGTATAGGTCCAAGAACTGTGCCTTGGGGTACTCCATATTGAATAGTGTGGAACTCGCTGTTATTTCCATCTATATTCACGCATTGCTGTCTGTCTTCCATGTAGCTTTCCATCAAAGACAATATCCTCCCTCTCATTCCCACTTGTTCAAGACACTCTAGGAGTTTCTCATGGCTGACCGTGTCGAAAGCCTTTGCAAGGTCTACAAAGATGCAAAGTGATTGGTTACCCTTTTCCAAGCAATTATAGATATTTGATGTTAGAAGTTCCAGTGCGTCGTCGGTTGACTTATTCGCTCTGAATCCAAATTGATACGGTGAAAGTATATTGTATTTATTTGAAAAATTTTGGATTCTGTTTTTAATAATGGATTCGAGAATTTTTCCGATATTTGAAATCAGTGATATGGGCCTATAGTTGGTACAGTCCAGCTTATTACCTGTTTTAAATATAGGCCTAATCACAGAAGTTTTCAGGGACATTGGCCATTTTCCTGTTGTGAGAATTTTATTATAGAGGTGTGCTAATGGACGAGATATGATGAACACTACGTGTTTTAATATTTCAGCAGTTATATTATCAATTCCTGGTGCCTTGCCATTTTTCAATCCCATTATAATATTTCTCACCTCCGTTTCATTTGTTTCTTCTAGGTACATTGTGTTTTGTATTCTTCGGTTACTATTAGCCACCTCTACTTTCCTAATTTTTTGGGCCAAACTCTTACCAATTCCAGTATAATGTTCAACAAATTTATTTGCTATTTCTTTCGGTTTTGATGAAATTTTGCCTTTCTCTATCTCTATCTCTTTTATATCAACTTTTGTTGTTTTATTTGAGCAAGCCTCTTTAACGGTTTCCCAGAGTTTTTTCGAATTTCCTTTATTCGATTGAATTATGTCTTTGTAATATTTGAGTTTTGCTCCTTTTATTACGGTGTTGAGCTTATTCCTGTAGGTCTTGAATTTATTTAACAAATCATGGTTATTTCTCTGACTCATCCATTTTTTATACATTTGGTTTCGTTTATTTATCGAGGTTACAATTGCTTCCGTTATCCATTTCGTTTTTTTTCTGGTCCCTTTTATCTTTATATTTTTTGTGTTTTTTTTTATGATGATTTTTATTTTCTCAAACAATTTTTCTGTACAGTTTTCCACTTCATTACAATTATAAAAATCCTGCCATGTTTCTTTTTCAAAATCTTTTTTCAATTTTTCGTAGTCAATTATATTTCTCGTTTTAGGTGCTTCCGCTTTATTCGTGAAATCAACTTCAAATTGAAAGATAATTGAATAGTGGTCGGTGAAGTTTGTTCTTAGAATTACAGGTATTATTTGACTTTGTATGTTATTGAAAAATAAATGATCAATACAAGTGTTTGAATTTTCTTGAACCCTAGTAGGCCCATTTATTGCAGATATGAAACCAGCCTCACATAGAATATTTTGGTACTCTTGTGTTAAGTCTGTTTCGGTCATTATATTGATGTTCAAGTCTCCAACAAAAATATTCATGTGATTTTTGTTTATATTTTCCTGAAGGTACTGTCGAAAGCAATGATTGAATGATTCTGCACTAGAAGATGGAGATCTATAAAGGCTTGTTATGTTCAGTATTTTTGAATTATGTTTTAGTGTTATGTTAATTGCAGTGGACTCAAATATTTGTACTGTTTTGTAAGTATAATTATATTTAGTTTTTATAAAAATAATACAGCCATCATTTTGGTTATACTGTCCTTCACTATATAAAGTGTCGTAACCAGGTAATTTAAAAAGATCTATATGTTTTATTTGCCATGTTTCTGACAGAGCGATGACATCAAAATCACTGTCGAATTGGTTCAATAACGTTTCTAGCTCTTCAAAGTTCTTGGATATACTCCTTATATTACAGTGGATTAAACGAAATTTGTTTCTCGAATCATAATTCATTATTTTATTACAATCTCTGACATTGTCTAGAATAAATGTTTGAGGTAGGTAGTTGTCAAATTCACGGATGAAGGAATCCATTTTTGAGTTACTTCAATGATATTTTCCAAAATGTTTACCAGCAGATGATTGGAGATTTCAGTAACAAAAACAATTGAAAGACAATACAAATACAAATATAAAAAGTGTATCAAATACTATTTCTCATTCAGATAATGATCAGATGGACACATTCAAATATTTAAATTTAAATATCACTTCTTGATTTGGATCTAGTATTTATTTTTTGTTTATATCCCGAATTGTTTCTAGGGGTATGCTCGAGTTTTCTTTTCTTTCCTTCTTGACTAATATTTGAGATTTCAGTGGATGACGCACTTGGTGTTCCTTGCTCACTTTGTGACTTCGTAGTTTCTGTTTGTAGTTGTTCGATGTCGATTGTTTCGGTTATTGGAATAATTTCTTTCAGTTGTTCATACGAATATTCTTCTCCATTCACAACTAATTTATTCTTTTTAATAAATGCTGAGTATTTTTTTCCCCTGGCTTCCTTGAGTTGGCTATAAAGAAATTTTCTTTGTTCTTGTTCGTCTACTGTGAAGTCTTGGCTGAAGAAAATTTTTTGTTGTTTTAGTTCTTGGGAGTTTGCTTTGGATTGGGTGAGTATTTCCAATTTTAGTGAGAAGTTTATGGTTTCGATGAGAACTGGTCGTACTTTGTTTTGAGATTTTTGACCTAATCTATAAATATCTCTAAAATCTGAAATATTGCAGTCGATCTTCAATATATTGTTGATAATTCTTTGTATTGTTTTGGGTAGATATTCTTCCTCCTCTTGCACGCCGTAGATAACCAGATTGTATTTCTTCTGTCTCCTTTCTATTACCCGAATTTTATCTCTCAGCTCTTTATTTTCATTTTCCAGTGTAGTATTTTTTTCTTTCAATTCATCTATTTCTCTCCCGAGTTCACTTCTAAATTCTTTGATCTCGTTTTTTAGATCTCTATTACCATCCTTGATCAACTTGTACACATCTTGTAGAGATACCTCTTCCATTTCCTGTGGCTCGCGAGGTTTGAGCTGCTAGTGGTTGAAGTGACGATACGCTACTCCGCTGTCCCGTATGAAACTGGCAATGTGATATCGAAATCAAATCTGCTGTGTTGTATTGTTTTATGATTGTGGGCTGGCGCATTTGTTTTGGTACGTGACTGAGTATACAAAATTGACCCTTACTTACTGATAAGCTGGAATTCTTTCAAAGTGCCACTTTAATCAGGATTTTCCTTTTGTACACTCTCGTTCATTAATTCACTGGTACTCACAACTCATTTTACACACTGTTTTCAAATTTTTCACTTATGTTTATTGGTACAATTTAATACTTTTCACTACGTCTGTTCTGTCGAGTGTCACTCGCTTGCACGATCCAGGCCGTAATGAAATAATTGCTTAAATAAAGAAATTAAATAAACCACGTTCTTAAAAACTAAAGAACACGCTTTACTCCTAACATTGAAAAGTAGAAAATAATTTCTAATATAATAATAACTAAAATGTAAAAAATCTTGGGTGTTCTTCACCTATATTCTTATATTATTATCATTTAGCGTTCAAGAACTATATACGTAAAGAGCACCCAAGCATTTTTTACATTTCAGAAATTATTAAAATTTATTTTCTACTTTTCAGTCAATGTTAGGAGTCTTCTTTAGTTTTTTGAACTAGAATTTTATTTTAACTTTTTTTAGTTTTTATACATGTTCAAAATTTCAAGCATAGGCGAAACACCCACTTAACAATTTGGACCGAATCTAACTATGATCACAAAACGGGTCCGCCATCTTGAATTTTTGAATTCTGACAAAAGAATCATAATTTCGAACCCCGAAAACTCCCAGATACCAATTTTGAATATAAACGGACCATTATCGCAAAACTCATTTTGGAGTCGCCAACTTGAATTTTTCAATTTTGACAAAATTATCATAATCCCGACCCAAATATCCTCAGATGACAATATTGAATAAAATTGGCCCATAAGCCCAATACTTGTCTTCTATTTTGGAGCCACCATCTTGAATTTCTCAATTCTAACAATAAAATCATAATATCCGACCTTGAAAACCCCCCGATACCAATTTCGAGTCGAATCGGACCATTGTCACAAAACGGGTCCGCCATATTGAAGCCGCCATCTTGAATTTTTGAATTTTGACAAAAAATTATAATCTCCCAAAACCCCTAGATACCAATTTTGAATTGAATCGGACAACAATCTCAAATCTCGTCCGCCATTTTGGAGACTCCATCTTGAATTTTTGAATTTTAACAAAAAAATTATAATCTCTGACCCCGAAAACCCTCAGATATCAATTCCGAATGGAATCAGACCATAATCGCAAAACTCGTCCGTCATTTGGAGCCGCCATCGTGAATTTTTGAATATTGACAGTAAATCATAATCTCCTACCCGGAAAACCTCCAGATACCAATTTTGAATAGAATTGGAACACAATCACAAATCTCGTCCACCATTTTGTAGCCGCCATATTGAATTTTTGAATTTCAACAAAAGAATCATAATCTCCGACCCGAAAACTCCCAGATACCAATTTTAAATATAAACGGACCATAATCGCAAAACTCTTTCGCCATTTTGGAGTCGCCATCTTAAATTTTTCAATTTTTTGACCAAATAATCATAATCCCCGACCCAAATATCCTCAGATAACAATTTTGAATAGAATTGGCCCATAATCCCAAAACTTGTCTTCCATTATGGAGCCACCATCTTGAATTTCTCAATTCTAACATTATCACAAAATGAATCCGCCGTATTGAAGCCGCCATCTTGAATTTTTGAATTTTGACAAAAAATCGCAATCTCCCAAAACCCCTAGATACCAATTTTGAATTGAATCGGACAACAATCTCTTTCGATATTTTGGAGACGCCATCGTGAATTTTTGAAAATTGACAAAATAATCATAATCTCCGACCCCGAAAACCCCCAGATACCAATTTTGAATAGAATTGGACCATAATCGCAAAACTCGACCGTCATTTGGGCCGTCATCTTGAGTTTTTTAATGGTGACAAAAGAATCATGATCCCCGACCCCGAAATTCCTCAGCTTCCAATTTTGAATAGAATCGGCTTATAATTAAAACTAATAATCAAACCATTCACCCTCATTCTAATACTTCGACAGTAACAAATCTTTAGTCGTCCCGATAAAAATGAGTGAATTTTCCCGCCATTGAAGATTCTTTACTGTTTGTAGGTATTCTGGGAATAATACCAGTAAATTTTATTCATTAATAAAATCCGATACTATTCCACTCATCTATAGAACTCCTTGCTGTCAACATCATTTTGTAGGCTCTTGTTGATTTGTCCATTTTTAATTTCCACCAGTACCTCACACAAACAGACTTGAAATAATCATCCGTCAATTGAGAGTATTGGACGCGCTGGGTAGCTAGGGGATTCCCACAATAACAACCTAGACGTGGCAATAGACGTGGCAACAATGCCTGACGTTATAATGTATCGTATATGAGTTTTTAATGTTCACATTTCGGATAAAATATACAAAACTGACGTGATAATGACAGTGATTTGTGAAGAGGTGCCAAGGTACTATCAGTAGTGAGAAAATGTATTTTATTATTCTCATATTAGTACCATCTGATCGGTTGAGGTGGGGATAGGGCTGTTCGTGATGAATATACATGAGCCAAACTCAGGATATACTTGATTCTTCAACAAGACGCTGTAGGGTATGCGATCTGGTTTGACGTCTTAATGTTCATAGATGTAAATATATATATATATATATATATATATATATATATATGAGATGTGCGTATACGTTCATAAAAATAAACAAAAATTTATGGCAAATCAACAAGACCATCCATATCCAACTAGAGCTTTATCAAAAGAGTCATCTCTACCTCGGACCGAAACTATATAACAAGTTAGATACGTCTATTAAGGATTCAGTGCATATTTCCATATTCAAGAGGAAACTAAAAGCATATGTTATAGAAAAAAATTGCTTCACCGTTGAGGAGCTTTAATAACAATTTTTAGAAAATGTAACTTATCTTCATATGTTTTAGTCAATTTTTTCATGTCAATTTATTGTTTTTATCTATATATTATTTGTTTTTACACTGACGTCTTCCTTGTTATTGTACAGAAATATTAATTGTGATAATTTTATACTTTTTAACAAGCGAAATAAATATTATTATTATTATTATTATTAGTTTAATGGGCTTCTGCCAAGTAGTGTCACAGAGTATTTTCTTTTGAGAATATAAAATCACGTTGATATCAAGTTGCCTATGCAATGCAATGTCACTTTCCAACAGACCAAGCACACTTCTTATGGAAAAAAGTCTCCTGATGAAAATGGCTGAGTTTTTGATATCTTGTAGCTGAAGTCATCCCAACCCGACCATACGACTAGATTAGTCTCTAGATTGCGCAAAGCCATGAATTATGTGTATTTTTGAGATTTTCCAGTTCAATGAAAAAAATCACCTCAACTGAACTGATGTACGTCTGGAAGTTATTGAGATTTGAAAAAATATGTTTCGAGAACAACGCAGAAAAGCAATAGTGTTTTTACAGGGTGATTATCATTATACTTAGTTTCAGATTAGATATACGAATGTATTCGCCTACGAGACTAAGTTGATTCAGTAAGTTCATTAACACCTATCAACCAAAATGTAAGTATATGTAAAGTTATGTAAGTACGTGTCTTGAAAAGGCGATTCTTTGAGTGATTCTAAGACGAAAAGTTTGTAATATAATGTGATGTGTACCGGAATTTTGAAAGGTTATCTGTTATTTTATACATCCATTGGTGAAGAATACACAGTATGTTTCAATCGTACCTATTATTTTGAACTGTTCTATCGTAATTATTGAATGCATTGGACATTTTTTGATAATCCGTAAAATAATAATATTACGACTTCATTCACAGAAATACAAAATGAAGTACTATTTATAATAATGATATGTGAATTGTCAACGTTGTTACGTTTGAAATTGTCTAAACGTTATCATACCAATAGATTTATAATGTATATTTTATTCATGTAGTCGATATGCCACCCATCTCATAATTATTGATCAATTATTTCCTCTTGTCCTGGATCTCCACTAGTCTCACCCGATGTTTAGACTTCGCACCGTCGGTGGTGTAGCTACTCCGTGGTCGAACCAAATTTGTTGGCCCAGAGTAAAGAAAAGCAAAAAAGGGTCTCGTCATCTCAGCTAAACTGAATTTTATCGTCCTATGTCTCGCAGGAATTTCAGCCGATATTAGAGACTGGCTGTTGATTAGATTTCTCGATTTCGGAATGCAAGGGAAATAATATTAGTTAAATAAATTATTGTCTGTCAGAGCCACCTTTTGGAGGTTAGCCATAATCAAAACAAATATCGCTGGCAGGAATGTCCATATCACTGCCCTCGGTTGACAGTAGTTCCAAGTACTGATATCTCGGGTACGAATCGAATCACGTACTGCCGAAAATATTATTATTGATTATGCGAATATTAGTATAGTTGTCATAAAGCCACTATTTTGTTGGATTCGGCTCTGGTGTTTTTTTGTTATCCATCGTTGGAATGAATAACATAGGTAATAATTATTATTTGAAAATAAAATAGAAGCTAGAGGGGTCATCTAGTTCGACTTAGGGGTTTCTTGTTTAAAGGTCGCTCTGTGATTGGCTAGAAAAGTTCGTGTTACAAACGATCACGTACGAGGAGTATTGTTGGTGGGAGGAAGGCCCTCCATTTTTGCTCCTGAACGGGGACCAGGTGAACACAAGACGACCGGCATAATTTCACGAAAATTTTGTGATTATTTTAATCAGCCATTTTGGGATTGGTTTCGTGAAATTTCGTATTTTGGAACACTTGACCGTATATTTTGTTATTTGGTAATATTGGTCAAGGAGTCCTGCTCTCAGAGGATTTGTTGCCGGCATTTGACTTGTGGAACTCGTGCATCCAACGCCATTCAGGTGGGTCCTCCTTTATTTATTTTTCTGAGGATATTTCATGATCTGAATGGTCCTCCTGTTTATGTAAGTGGAGAAAATTCAGGGAAGTTTGTAAAATAAAGACGTCGCCGAATCACAGAGCACCAATTGAACAATTTTTTCCCTTCCCTAGGGAACTGTTTGGGACAGCTAGGTGTGCCCTAAATGACCCAACAATCACTGGTCAGATTGACGACCCGCAGTGTTGAAAATTGATGAACGTTGCTAATAGGACCATCAGAACGCAAAATAAAGGAAAGGCAAATCAAAACGGAAAGAAACCCCTATGCTAAGGGTACGTAACATTCTTTCACTGTGATTTCATTTATATTTCTTGATCATGATTGATTTTTTTAACCGCCAATCCCACAACAACCTACAGAAATATTTCATAACTCAATTTCGAATTCAAATTTATATATGAATTTTTGGGTGGCATTACGAGACCTAACTGCCGTTTCCACGAGTTCTGAGTACAGTTATTCACGATCATGATGTTTTTAAGTATTTTTAGATCATCCGTAAGTGGAAACTTGTAGTTTCGTCTCATTACAGGGTCAACCCCAAATAAAATAAGAATTAATTAAATTAGTTAAAATTATTATTATTATTATTTTCGTTGATCATTTCAAGTGTCCCTGCGACTGCCTGTCGCGGATCTGGGGATATATTTTATTCGGCGATATCCTGTTATTTGTCAATGATTGGGTATGCGCCTATGCAGGGACAGGGGTTCCCTAAATATAAATATATATGAATATTTTTTTACTGATTTTTACTATGGCAGGAATTCCAGAAATAATTTTGGGTTATTTCAATATACATGACTTTTATTCTACTAGAAATACGAGTGGAACAATTAAGGGTTATACCAGATAATTACATTAATTATGACCCTCTGCTCACTATACGGGGTGAATCATGAGGACAAGATTGGTTCTTTGTGTTTCAAGTTTTTTTTTTATTACCCTTATATTACAACTGAAGGTTGTGTTGAATATTAGAAAATCACCTAAATGGTTTAGTAGTTTGTAAATACAATGCAGCCAAGTTCTGTGACATACAGGGCGATTCACCTGGTTTTCATGTTAATCAAAGATAAATGGAAAAAATGGTGATGATTCAGGATTCAATATGCTAATTCTACGCTCGACATTTTCACCCGCGAAGGGGGTATACTGCTACTTCCTTCTCTCTACAAGGCGATCCATAGGGTCGTCGAATTTTTATTTTTCTTTGTTTATTTACATACTGAATATGCTGAACAATTTATTTCGGTGTGGTGACTATATGAACTCGAAGTTTAATTAGAGACACCTGAAACATGCGTTCACCTATAGGGTGATGCAGGGGTGTTCAGAACATTCACTGAAGCAATTGCATTTTTTTGTTTTTTTTTTGTTCTCAATTAAGCAATTTTCATTATACCGGGTTGTATAACAATTCGTAATATTATATCGGGTGGTATGACGGTTCATTCATATTTTTATTTCTTTGTTATACAGGGTTGTATAAAAATTTGTAACAATATACAGGGGTATTTATAAAAGCCCATATGGCTGCACAGAGTTAGGGATTATATTTTTTTGTAAATTTTCATATACAAGGTTGGGTCAGAGTATATTTGATTCTTCCTAGGGTTTTTTCTTGGCCGGGGCTAAACCACTTGAACGAGCCTACTGCTGCACATCAGGGAGCTGCTACTGCTCTCTCTCAAAGGGTTTGGTTGTGCGAAAACCCCTGGAAGCTAAAGTTACTAGAGGGCACAATTTATTTGGAATGGGACCGGATTGTGGCTCCTAGGCTGCAAATGTAGACATGAATAAACGTTTGGGATCATCCAGGTTTTTCCTAGTTTTAAGTATTTCCTCCTGAAGGATACAGTAAAATATTGGTTGTCAATTTTTTTTTATTACCTGTTGAGGGCCCAAAGAAGTATCGCATTTCGGGATTATTTTTATGCACGCCTCCGCCGCCTACGCCCGCTTAAGCTTGAGCTCGTACCGCCGCGGAATCCGTGTTCTGGTCCACCAGACCTGCATATCGTTTACAGATATTTTCTTTTCGCCCCTTATTTATGAATGGATAACATATCGCATAATTAATTCTTCTGTAAATTTGAAACTGACAGAATATTTCCAGATATATTTTTCTTGTAAGTGCTTGTTACCCAGTTACTTTTGTGTGAAGTCTGGTTTACAAATAAATGTGTGAATACTCGGACATGGGACGGTTGTTTAATTTTGTTAATTTTAATTGGTAGGTTTAGAGGTTAATGATTTTATTCACTGGGTATTTGGAAGGGGTAAACTTACCTGTCGCCCCTTTTGACATTCTTTTCTTTTCGTTGAACTTATACGAACCACCCCATCACTGAAGCTATAGAGGCAAATACCCGTCTGTCATCCGACAGCCGAGTTAATGTGATTTGTTTATTAGTATTTGTTCGTCGTAACGTGTCACTGTAGGAGCAGTGTTTTTCAATGAATTCATGAAGGATGATAATAGGATGTTACTTGTTCAATTCCATCCTAATTTTTTAGTGAAATTTATTATTAGAAATCCAACAAGTTCTCATGTGAGTTTCCGCTAAATGTTGTGTGATTTTAACGAAACTTCAAGTGAAATATCGTATTGTCTTCATTGACTGGTAAGTTCAAATCGAAAGTCATGTGAGATCACTCAATTTTTACCTAAATTTCTTTTCATCCACATTATACTCTAATTCTGTATTTTCACACAACAATAACATCTTCGATTTTATTGAAAATATGAACAGGATGTTCATAAACTCAGATGTGGAATAATCTACGACTGAAAGACTAACTTCACTCGCTATTTTCCATCGTTCAAGGTAACCTCTCTTGGAAGGTATTCATGTTGAAAATGGAAAATTTTCTCTATTGAAAATTGTACCAAAAATTGAACCAAAACTCCTCTGGAAATGGAACAATCCTACGATAAAAATTAAGTTACTTTTTGTAACATCTTCCAGATTGTTGAAATGAACAGAAGCTATTTTTTTGTAATAAACAATAGGAAAACAACTACTTTCCCGGTTAAAGCCACGCTGGACATTGAACTACATCTGATAGATATTGTGAAATTAACTTGAAAGAAAGAAGCTGAATATGAAAATTTGCATTTCCAGAGGAGTCATGTTTGCTTAAATTTTCAATTGATAATGTTTTACTTTTTCAAAATAACATTCTACTCATATCAGCTCCAATAATAGAATACGAGGACACTTTTTCTGATGTTTTCATTTCAGACTTTGGCGAAACTTCAACAATGACAATACCTGAAAAGTCGAGGACACGATACGAAGCAACCTACACAAAATTTGAGAATTGGTGCGAAGAGAACAATTTGCAACAATTCGACGAAGGAGTATTACTGACATATTTTCAAGAAAAAGCAAAAGTTCAAAAATCCTCGTCGCTATGGGCTTTGTATTCTATATTGAGAGTTGTCCTTGCTCTGAGAAAAAATGTGAACATCACCAAATATTCGAATTTGATAGCATTCTTGAAAGAAAAATCGGTTGGGTATCAGCAAGCCACAAAATCTAAGGGTCTGAGCAAAGAGGAAATAGCAAGGTTCTTGAAAGAGGCAGACGATAGGGAATACTTATTAATGAAGGTGAGATAATCAGGATTATATAATGTCGAATACATTACTTCAAATTACCTTTTGGGGCACTTTTTTTAGTTGAAACTCAACATTCGAAATACAGCATTCCAATTTATAATTTTTTTATTTATAAGGGTAGTTCGGAAATTTTAAAGGTGATAAAAAATTTGATTGCAATTTCAAAAGCGCATTGTTAGCAATACTGATAATAAAACTAATTTTAATTAGTATACAAATGATGATGAAATCGGAAGTTACATGAAGTTGAGTCAATTGTTAAAAAATGAAATTTTTTGTCGTATTCCGATCCTCCAAATTTCGTTTCATTATCTTCAAAAACAAAAAAGTTATAGCCGCGAGCCACCGTCCGCGGACACTCGGTATAGTAATATAATTTATAACGTATGTAAATCAATTTATAAAAGTTTATATGAAAGTGGTTATGCCTGGTTGAAACACATACAGTGTGTCCCACTTACCATGCTCACCATGAGTATCTTTTTAATATTAAGAGATACGAGGTCGGTTAAATGACACCAAATGTGGAGTTTATCAAGGCCAACTATAATATGAAAAAATATTTTGATAAAATCTATTCGTTTTTGTTTTATACGCAAATAACAGATTTTGATGATCATTTTCATGTCTCTTGCAAGTAAATTTTGACCCACTTTGGCGGTCCTCATAACTTGAAATTTGGCAGATGTTCGTAATTCCGGTGACGATGCACTATGGAATTTTATATTGAAATAAAAAATAAAAAATGGCGGCTCCTCCAATATGGCGGACGAGATTTGTGATTATGGTCCGATTCCATTTAAAATTGGTATGTGGGGGGTTTTGAGGTCGGAGATCATGATTTTTTTGTTAAAATTTATAAATTCAAGATGGCGACTTCAAAATTGTCCTTGTTTTTGTATAAATGACGATAACTCCGTTGTTATCAACAGAAAACTATTACTGTGACATATCATCTGTAAGAGAAAAAAAAGTTATTGATAACTAAGTCATAGTGAGCTATGACCTACATTTGAAAAATAAAGGTTGGTGCTGATATCTCAAATTCTAGAAGAGTTGGTATAAATTTCATATTTTTTTCGAAATCTCAATGAAAAACTGCCATGAGAATGTGAAAATCCTATTCGAATATTTTCATAAATAAAGAAGTTACGGAGGAGACATGAAAATGATCAAAATCTGTTTTTTGCGTATAAAACAAAAACGAATGGATTTTATTAAAATATTTTTTCACTATAGTTGGCCTTGATAAACTCCACATTTGGTGTCATTTAACCAACCTCGTATCTCTCACCATTGAAAAGATACCCATGGTGAGCATGGTAAGTGGGACACACTGTATATTCCTGAACTGAATAAAATACTCCATTAACTATAAGTTTTCGCACTTCCGATGTGAAATTAATTTAATTCTAGTTGGTTATTTATTGTATAATTTTACTGGCAAAACCAAGGAAATTTAAGCCACAGTTGAGAAACGATGAGGTTGTACATTGATATTGTAGTTTTGCCATAAGTTAGGCACATCAGTTCTATGAGACTGGTTGAGAATAGCTGAATTATTTTTAATATTCAACAGATAGTTATAAATAAATAGGGAAGGGAACGTTAAAAGCTCGAATTGTTTAAACAACTGGCGACGGGAAAACATCCTATATTCAAACATTCATGTTTCGTAAAATTTTTTTTTATGTATAAAAACTTCATTAGACCTAAAACTGTAACCCCAGGCTAAAATTCCATTATTCATGACCGAGCAAACTTATGAATACTACAGTTTCAAGAGATTGTGATCAATTCTAGATCGAAGTTGCCAGATTACAAAACAGTGTCTCGCTAAGCTTTTAGAGCGTTATCGACTTGATTCGTCTATGAAAGTTTAGAGTCTATCAATACCCCAAGAATTTTACAACTTGCTTTTGTTCAATAAATTCATAATTGCATTTTATCAGAAGACCTTTGTTCAAATCCTTCAATGAGAACTTGAATACCTCAGTCTAGCTTTTTCAAAATTCTCTTTACTTCCTTTTCAATCCAACATATCTCTTTAAAAAATACACAAATAAACTACTCAACACTAATTTCGTCGCACCCCATAATTTTGACCATTTTAAAATCTGAATAACTTTTTTCTGCATTGAACAATTTGAATTCTGTAAACATAAGGTTTTCCGCATAAAATCGCTACAGGGTATCATCTGAAACTGTGCAAAATTTCTGAATTTTCAAAAGGATCCCAAATGAAGAAAAATATTTTTTTTCAAATTTTACAGCAGTGGTATGAAGATAAACTCATTACCTCAAGACATTTTTCGAGTTGTCTTATTATCTCTTTTGTTTACAGGGTGATCTCAAAAAATTAACTTTTTGGTTTTGCAGTCATAACTTTTTTCCTCGTCAAACCGATTTTCAAAATCTCCGGCTCATTTTGAAGCTGAAACTTTAGATGAAGAGATATGAAGATCAGAATAGACTCAAGATGAAGATTGAAGATCAAGGGTTTCCTCAAAGGTGACCTAAATCTGAAACACCCTCAAAATCCGGTTGGGAGTAGAATTAAATGAAAATCAACTTGTTTTCGGAATGATCATCCATTCTGAATATTCCAGATCTTTCTTGCTGTCAGTAGTCAAGAATTGTGCATGAAAAAATTCAATTGTAACTGCAAGATTTTGAAAAAAAAAAAAAATCAACCCATTGTTCGCCTGAAATGCATGGCCCGTAACCAAAGTAACAAGAATCACAATCAATGACTGACAAGCTAGGTTAGACGTCAATTTTGTTTCGTTTGTAAAAAAAATTATCATATCGATGCCGCATCTAACGCCTGACCAGCTGGAACTAATTCCACGAATGACGGAACAAGGATTATCAACCCTCCAAATTGCCAATCTACTTGGAACAACAGTTAGATACGTCCAAAGGGCCCACGTCCGAGCTAACGCTGGGGATATTCAGTATCGACCTAGGGGACCAAGAAGGGTTACAAGAAGAAGAACAACTCCCGCTCAAGACCGCCTTATTGGAAGATTGGTACTGCGGACTCGGACTTCAACCGCTCCCAAAATTCGTCGTGAATTGATCGATGCTACGGAAATTCAGGTTTCAAGTCAGACAATCCGACACCGGATCCACGATATTGGATTACACGCAAGGAGACGAGCTGCCTGCCCCTTACTGAAACCTACATCGAGCAGCAAGACGATTATGGGGGGAAGAACATCAAAACTGGGGAATAGCAGAGTGGAATAGGTGTATGTTTACGGATGAGAGTAGGTTCAACTTGTTTCGAAAGGATGGTCGTGTGTTGGTTTGGAGAGGGAGGAATGAAAAGTTTTTGGAAGGAAATATGGAGGCGATGGTGGTTTTTGGAGGTGGAGGAGTGACTGTGTGGGGTGGAATATCGATGAATTGTAGGAGTGAATTAGTGATTCTGAGAGGAGAGGGTATGAACGGTGAGAGGTATAGAGATTTATGTATGAGAGAAATCGTGGTCCCTTACGCCGCAAATATCGGCAAAACTTTCTTCTCGTTGATGACAATGCGAGACCGCATAGGGCTCACATTGTCAACGAGTTTTTGAGGGATCACGGTATTCAGCGAATGAACTGGCCGCCTTTCTCTCCGGATATGAATCCGATGGAACATCTCTGGAGTCGTATGAAATTGAAATTGAAAGAAAGGGAAGGGCGAATGGAAAATTTGGATGACTTGGTGAATGCGGTAGAGCAAGAATGGACAGCTGTACCACAGGAGTTCATTGTTAGTCTGATAGACAGCATGCCAGAAAGGGTCAATGAAGTAATTGCCAAAAGTGGAGGGCCCACTAAATACTGAATATCATAAATATTTTTCAATTCTAATGTTATCCTAGTTATTTTCTCTTTGTTGTTGTTCAATAAAAACTCAATAAAACTTGTTTTCTTGTTCTTGCTTACTAACACGATTAATGTTTCACGATTGAGAAAAACCGCTATTGTGGAATGAGCCTCAGCTGGTCAGGCTTGTCAGTCACTGAATGTGATTCTTGTTACCTTGGTTACGGGCCGTGCATTGCAGGCGAACAATGGGTTGATTTTATTATTTTTTTTTTCAAAATCCTGCCGTTACAATTGGGTTTTTTCATGCACAATTCTTGACTACTGACAGCAAGAAAGATCTGGACGTATTCAGAATGGATGATCATTCCGAAAACAAGTTGATTTTCATTTAATTCTCCTCCCAACCGGATTTTGAGGGTGTTTCAGATTTAGGCCACCTTTGAGGAAACCCTTGATCTTCAATCTCCATCTTGAGTCTATTCTGATCTTCCTATCTCTTTATCTAAAGTTTCAGCTTCAAAATGAGACGGAGATTTTGAAAATCGGTTGACGAGGAAAAAAGTTACGACTGTAAGTTAATTTTTTAAGATCACCCTGTAAACAAAAGAGATAATAAGACAATTCGAAAAATATCTTGAGGTAATGAGTTCATTTTCATGCCACTGCTGTCAAATTTGAAAAAAACATTTTTTTTCTTCATTTGGGATCCTTTTGAAAATTCAGAAATTTTGCACAGTTTCAGATAATACCCTGTAGCGATTTTATGCAGAAAACCTTTTGTTTTGAAGAAGTACGAGATTATAGCTGAAGGACTGGGCTAGCGAACAGTACTTACAGAATTCAAATTGTTCAATGCAGAAAAAAGTTATTCAGATTTTAATATGGTCAAAATTATGGGGTGCGACGAAATTAGTGTTGAGTAGTTTATGTTCGACATAAGGTTCGTCAGACTAGTTATAAAACACTTATTTATATATAAATAAAAAAACGGTCACAGGTACAATATAACAACAAGATTACATATTATAAAATTGGTCTAGTGAATAATAAACTCTGGGTAACAGATAATTTTTCAATTCTTTATATCCGACGGTAGGTTATTGAATATTCTTATCGACATGGCATGGGGACCATCCATTGCGCTACAAAGGCGATACTGAGGGGTGCATAGTTTCTTCTTTCCACGAGTATTGTAGTTATGGATGTTCTCATTGGATTTGTAGTTGTTGATCCTACTTTTCACATATACCGAGCAGGATAAGATGTATACTGATGTTACTGTTGAAATATCATATTTAATGAAATGCCCTTTGCATGAGTACCTTCGGGGTACCCTTGTAATTTGGCGAATTATATTTATTTGTTTATTTAATTAATATATTAGACTGTTATATTGGCAATAGTACAAGTGTTGCTAAGATTTGTTATTGAATCACCAGATCTCTCAACATAAGTGTCATCTGCGTATAAAGATAAAAAGAAGTTCAGCGAGTTGAATTCTGTGGACCGTGGGGGCCAAGCAATTTGACCTGCTCTGCCAATCCACCGAACTGAACGCTAAACTGTTCCTGTTGTCGAGATTGTCTGAACCTGTGTAGACTTTCTAGTGCCCAAATGTGAACGTTATGGTAGTAGTAGTAGTAGTTCTTTGGGGAGGCCGTAACAGCAGCCAGGCAAGTTGGCCCTCATGGACCCTTTTTGCCATCCCCTGTTCTCCACTTTTCTACATTCATCCTCCTAGTCTTCCTTTTCGAACCTTTGTGACCTCCTGATGAAAGTGAGTATGTCCAACCACTCCAAGTCGATTAGTTCCCTTTGTTGGAGTTTCTCAACTCTGAAGGTTCGAAATCTTAGCCTCCCGTATGCCTCAAACTCGCCGAGGAAGTGAGATGAAGTTTCGTCGTCTTCTTCGCATTTGCGGCAAGTGGGGCTGTCTTCTATACATATTAGTGATAGGTGTCTGCCCAACTTGTTATGTCGCGTTAGTATTCCTATGAGGAGGCGTAGTGTTCGACGGTTTCTGCCTAAGAGCCAGTCCTTGACTTATTGGAGCCGGTCACGAAGTCTTTCTACTGCCTGCAGCCGGTGTTCCAAACTTCATTCAGCTCTTATTCTTCTTCGTCTGTAAAAAGGATACGAGAAAAAAAATCAGGATCCCTAGTAAACTTGCGCAGTATCCATCTGGAGAACTGTAAGCGCCGTGGAAATTTTTGAGGAAACAATCCTTGGACGCGCTGGATATGAAATGGGTATAGCATGTTTTTGTGTTAATCATTCCAGACAGTTGAAAGGGTAACATCCATATCCCGTGCTATTCGTCGAGTACTCATTCCAGGATTTTCGTCGATAACATTTAAAATCTGCCGTATTTCCGAAGGTGCTGATGGGAATTTATGAAAATTCTTTAGATGGGTAGCCGGCAATTAGGAAATCTTAGCGCGTACAACCTCTAAGTTTCGAGTCCATTTCCATCAACCAGACCATAAACAAAATGGATGTCTGTGAGATGTTCAAACGAATATGGTTCATTTTCCATTTAAAGGAAAAGAAATTAAAAAAATATATAAACAAATACTCGATGAGACATATACCATCTTTCAAATAATGTCCAATGCTTCAAAACAAACCTAAATGTCATAATAAAAACAGCACACTTATTCTTTTTTTATCGTTTTGTTGAAGAATTTTATTTGAACGTAGCGAATTACAAAAAAATTATTTAAAATTTGTTCTCGATAAATGTTGCAGATGCGTAAAAATCATAAAAAAGTATTATTATTATTGAACAAAGAATTCATTTCATGGTTTAGAATCCAGCAGCGGTGCACTTCAAAAAAGTTTATGTGCAGAAGAGGGGCTTACCCCTGAAAAATCGGAAAAACTGAAAGACCTATGAAGTAAAACATTTTTAAAAATCTTGAAATTGTAACGCTCTGTAGATCGGTAACGAAGCGTTTCCGGACACATGTTTATGAAAAAAAAAGTCTTATTTTGATCTGAAAAATAAAAGCGTAAGATCTTGATACTGAATTTTAGATAATTCCACTAAAATGTTTTCGGGTCCTGTATTTTCTATCGGTCCTAGTTCAAATTGAAAACTGCAAACTGCACTCAACAGTTTGTTTAATTTTTTGAGTAAATAAGTTGTTGATTAAATCAATTTTCAATAAAATGATTGTTTTCCATACAAAATAAAGGCAACATTCTGGACAGATTAGTATATTGATCTCAGTCAACAATAAAAATTTCAATTCATTATTTCTTTGTTATTATTGTTAATCAGGCCAAGCTGTAAACATAAACAGGCTCTTTTCACACATAACAAAAGACACAAACGGCATATACTACTTTGTATGAGATAGTTCGTAAATGAAAACCCCGGTTTTCGCCCCAGCAAAATCACTTTGTGGAATTTTTTAAACAAGAGAAAGTGGAAAAATCACACGTTTTTGTTTTTTTGCGAATATCTCAAAACATATTGGAGGAATCGTTTTACAGACACAAAAACTTTTGTAGAAAATTATAAAATCTACAAAATGGTTTTTTATACCACCGGATCGGTGCATTTTTCACTGAAAAAATACGGTAAAGCCTCGAAAAAGAGACCATTTTTAGAAAATTCATAATTTTTATAAATTTGAAGCTGGACAAACAATATTGCGGAAACAGACAATAACATGTGGTTGAACTGTGCGCAAGATGGTTTCTGTCCTGTGTAGTTTTTGTATAATCGCGTTATAAACAATTTAAGGGCAAATCTTTGTAAATGCGTCGATTTAAGGGAAATCATCTTATTAAAAATTCTGTAAACGGCATTGAGAAGTAGAAATCAATATCTACAATTTGTATATTTTGGATTTTCACCTGAAAGGTGGGAAATGTGTTGGAAATGTCACTGGAAGTTACTCAAAGTGTACCCGAAGTCGCCCGAACTCAACTCGAGTTAACTACAATGCGACCTCGGGTGACTTCGGACGCACTTTGAAGCGGTTTGATCAACTTTCAGTGACATTTTCAACACATTTCTCACATCTCAGGTGAAAATACAAATTGTAGATATTGATTTCTACTAGCAGATGCTGTTCACAGAATTTGAATACGACGATTTTCCTTAAATCGGCGCATCTTGCAACATTTGCCTTAAAATGTTCATTACGCGATTATGTAAAGACTACACGTCGAACAGAAAATATCTTGCGCACAGTTTTAAACCACATATTATTATCTATAAGTTTCCGCAATATTGTTTGTCCAGCTTCAGATTTATAAAAGTTATTTATTTTTGAAAAATGGTCTCTTTTTCGAGGTTTTCCCGTATCCTCTCAGTGGAAAATGCTCCGACTCGGTCGTATGAAACTCTATTTTGTAGGTTTCATAAATCTCTACAAAAGTTCCATTGACTGTAAAACGATTCTTGAATAATCTTTGAGATAATTCCAAAAAAACAAAAAAGTTGTAATTAAAACGAACTATCTCATAAAAATTAGTATAGGCCATTGCGTACTTTATTTTGTGGGGGAAAAACCTTTATATCTTGGTCTAAATGACCGTCTTTCTCACTGAATCTAGTATTCAACTTCATTCATGGAAGAAAATAATACACATGTTTACAATAATTTTTAGGTTGTTTCCATCATTGGAGTAGCGGGATCCTGTAGCAGAGAGGAGCTGACTCATCTGCTGATAAGACAAGTTATAGATGAGGGTCATTATTTTCGGATCGCCATGCCAAACTCCCAATACAGACTTGAACGGGAATTCATCGTCCTGGGTAAAACAGAAGACGGAATCGACTTGGCAGAAATTATTCGAAAATATATCAATCTTCGTCCTGCACAAACTGACAATCATCGATTTTTTGTGACATACAAATCTGGAAAATGTTTCAATCTACCTGTCGGTTTGAGATCAATAGGACTCATCCCCAAAAAAGTAGCATCGTTTCTTGGATTGCCAGATCCGGAAAGCTACACTGGTTTTCGATTTGGCAGATACAGCCGTGGTATCAAATAAACATTTCAACTTTGTTAATTATTACTTCAGATGAGCAAATAAGAATTAGAAGATTAAATAATATCCTTCGAAATTATGTATTACTCAACAAAAATTCCCCTACTCATGTGGAATGCCCTGTTGATAGGCTTCATCGTTTGTTGCATTATATTCACACTGTACCTACTCAGCTTTAGTTTACAAACATAAAGTTGTTGAATTGTATTGCATTATTCTTTAAATTCCTTCATAAATCGGTACTAGTGTTTTTAATAAGGTGGGTTGAACATCTATTCAATCAGCATTAGTTTAGAATGACTCTCTCGTACTATTGCTCTGGCTATTCCTGCGACGTTTATTCTCTTAATTAAATATTAACTCTCAAAGTCCCCTTTTCTTACTTCTTCACATTTAATTCATATCGCCGGTTGGCCGTTAGCGTGTGAATTCTGCTGGTGAAATAAGTAGTTTTGTTTTATTTTGTCCAAAATAATCTCATTAAACAAACAGAGTAACATTTTACTGGAGATTACCTCAGCTATACAACCCTCATATTATGTGTTCTCAGTTCTGATAATGATCTCACTTACCGAATAATATTTCTTGTCTTTCTTTAGGTGGGTAAAGGGCCGGTTCGAATAAACATACGCGAGGATATCCATACGCACTGGATGAATAATATGACTCTGATAATATTGGTTGCTTTGACTTGATTCAAATTTCTCTAGATTATAAAGAAACTCGATTGGCTTTGGTTGTTTTCAAATAATCAGAGGCGTTTGGCCTGTTTCGTTTAAAACATGCCTTGCCCAAATGTAGTTGTTATTTAGTGTGGCCTTACTTGAACGGGATCCAGAACCAGTGGCGCAACTGGTTACAAATCTACCTATATCATCAGTTGTTCAGGGTATACTTAAATATTAGTTGAAGCTTTGCTCTACAGTTAACCTGACTTTGTGGAGAGTGGCATAACTTTTTTTCGTCCTATGATCTCCTTCCACAAAACTAACAGAAACAATTATTCAAATGAAAAAACATTTTTAACACACCACGTTAAAATTTATAACACCATACTTGACCGTTGGCCCATGACACTTAAAGTGTCGATTATCTACGAAGGTATGCCCTCCAAGGGATATGAAGATTAAGTTGGATTATCGGGAAAAAAGTGGTTTGTTGATCGGTACCCGATCGCTCCCCGCCCTGTTCAATCACCTTCCGGTTGAAAACAATGTTGAAAATGTTATTATAGGAGCAACTCTACAAATGTATTGAAATAGTTGGGTCTATCTAAATTAACCGGGCTCTAGCCGATTTGCATACGTTGCTCCTCAAGGGCGGCATACGGACCGGAAGTTACGCTTATCGCCATTTCTCTCAGATTATTTATGAAGATATGCCTCTTGGTTAAACCATTCATTTTGACCCATCAATCAATGTTATAACATTTGCATATAATTTGGGTACGCGAATTCAGCCGTATGCGAATGCCAGGTGACGTCATTGACGTCAGGGAGGGGGGCAACCGGGAAGCATGGAGGTAAGTAACACGCGGTATCGCCAATCGGTATCGTTCGGCATCGCCTGATCCTAATATTTTTAAATTTCAAATGTAGCACGCGGGCCGGACGTCCGTTTGGCGCTATCGAGTGCTACTTATCGTATAACTTATAAAATTGTAGATGATTCTACACAATACATAATACGAGGAATAATTCTAGGAAATGGATGTATACTATTCAATGCTTATTTTTTACTTTATAAGAATTGATAAACGTTAAATAATAAAACTACTACATTTTTTATGTAGGTACCGTATTTGATGCACTTACCTACATTTCAATGCCTATAATCGCAGTTCATTATTTGCGGCTCAATTTATAAGAAAAGAGATACCTAAGTAATTGAACAGAAATGATACCATTTCTCAAACAACTTCAAAAAAGGAGGAGGTTCTCAATTTGTCTGTATGTACTTTTTTGTAGCTTCCAACGAATACAGAAAGTTTATGTAAAAATCCGTTTATGATAATATTACCTTAAAGACAGGATTGCCAATCTTTAACCCTACAATTTTGAACTGTCACTGTATATTAAAAAAAAACGAACTTTAAATAAAAGAAAACCCTGTACTCACTCCTGTAAATTCCTAGATAGGGATTTTTTTTTTCTCGAGAGATAATAAAAATTAGTGATAAACCTCATGATATCTTTTTGGTATCCAGTGTCACAATTTTCACTCGGGTTTGAAGGCCGCCGCTTTTTGGAATTTCTTCCTAACGTTTCGCTAGCGCTAGTGACTACCTTCTTCAGAGGCTTATACATCATGAATAATCTCAGCTGACTGGAGATTCCGTCTGCGAAGATTGTATTTGTTCTGATTTAGGTAGTCTTGTGCGTTGATTACTTTATCTGGATTTGGTACATTCTCACTAACCCTAATTGACCCCTTTCTACCTGTCAGCTTAATGTCGTTATGATATCCTTTGTTATTTCATAATTGCTTATTACCGTAACTGGGTTAAGCATATTTTCGATAACATTAATTGACATCTTTGTGGTATTTTTAATAGCCATACCTGAATATTTCGAATGTTTTCTTGCTATCGCTGTGGGCTGCACTGATATATCTTCTTTCCCCTTCTAGTTGTTGGTGGATGACTTATTTTCCATGTATTTAAAAGAAGTATGCAATAAACTCAATACTTGAGAGTTTTCCCGGAGGTTGTGTTGCAAAAAAATAGACTTTGTGGTTCTCTACATCACAATTGTATCTAAATAGATGATTTCGGGACTTTGTTACACCAATTTACCAACTCTGCATAATGGGCGTACACAATGCAACTAAACTACTTGCCAGTTGAAGTGGGACAGCCAATATATTGCTTAATTTTGACTAGCTATAACTTGGACATTTCTTGGCCGATGTTGGATTTTCAACTAAAGGTGGGAAGAGTCATCCTTGGTCTATGCGTCATTGGCGTCGATTTCCTTTCTTTACAATTCGTTCTCTTTGTACAGGGTGAGAATTTAGAGCCGGAAACATTTCAAATTTTTTATGAATAATTTGGGAAATGTGAGGGACCCTAGAATTTTTTTATGTTGGGTGAATTATTGGGCCGATACTTCGAGACATCTTTGAAATATTTTTGATAAATTGCGTTATGGAAATATCGCCATTTTCTGAAATTCTGTTTTTATTTAAGAATGTCGCCTTTTTTAGTTAAACAATAATAGCCACCATCTAAACTGCAACAAGGGATATTTCTACTGAAGGTAATTCACAACAGTGGCGCGCAAAAAGGGGTTCATGACATTTAGAAACGAAAATTCATTTTTATTGAAAAAAATTCAACAGTGTTATTGATCTTTACAGTTAAAATCTGTAAGAAGAGTTTTGCAAAGAGAAGCGCTTCAGTTTTTTAAATAAAGTTTTCTCATGTACGTAAACATATGGATCCTTTTTCGTACGCCGATGAATTCATTAAAAAGAAATTAATTCCATGTATGCACCTTTTAATAAATGAAAAAAAATTAAACTGGAATTTTGATTTGTCTCAATTACAGAATCCCATTTTGCACGCCTCTGAATTTGTCAGCATCATGCTGATTAAAGGTATGGTATTTAACTGTAAATATCAATAAAACTGTTGAATGTTTTCAATAAAAACGAATTTTCGTTTCCAAATATCATAACCCCATTTTTTGCGCGTCACTGGTGTTGATTATTTTCAGTAGAAATATCCCTTGTTGCAGTTTAGATGGTAGCTGTTATTGTTTAACTGAAAAGGCCTCATTTTAAAATAAAAAAGGAATTTCAATAAAAGGCGATATTTCCATAGCAACGCAATTTATCAAAAATATTTCAAAGGCGTCTCGAGGTATCGGCACAATAATTCACCCAAAATCTTAAAAAAATTCTAGTGTCCCTCACATTTCCCAAATATTTGGTTAAAAATTTGAAATGTTTCAGGATCTAAATTCTCACCCTGTACAAGGGGAACGAATTGAATAAAAAACCCGACGCCAATGACGCATACAACAAGAATGACGCTTTCCACCTTCGGTTGAAAATCCAACATCGGCCAAGAAATGTCCAAGTTATAGCTAGTCAAAAATAGACAATTTTTTGGCTGTCCTACTTCGTCTGGTAAGTATTTTATAAAATTATAAGGTTCTCCTAACTTTTTAATTTTTTTCTAAATAACAATAGCCATCTGGTAACTACGAAAAATCTATGATTAATAATCAGATAATACAATGATTTTTGGGAATTGCAGCGGGAAAGAGTCGAGCGCAAAGTAGCACTCGATATCGCCAGTCTATTGGCCAGCCCGCGTGTCACTTTAAAAAATACGAACTGGCTCCCGAATGGCGATACCGTGTGTTACTTACCTCCATGCTACCGGGAACCGATCCAACAAACCGCTTTTTTTCCTATAATCCAACTTAATCTTCATGTTCCTTGGAGGGCATACCTTCGTAGATAATCGACCTCCCTATGGACCGACGGTCTATACAGATTGTCCTGAAAATTTGAGATTGTGAATTATTAATTGCAATGAAAATACTTGTTACATTTGAAAAAAAAAATGTTGTAGAAGAGTTTTCTCAACGACAGCTACTTTCCTACATTCATATGCCGTGCAGTCAAATTGTTAGTGACTTAGGTGAACTATTATTTTAATTTTTTTCAACCTTTCTGGAATACTCCATTCGAGCTCTGTCTCCGCAGCTACCATATATCTGGAGGACACGCTGGTGACCTAATCAATAAATAGGATCTTCATTGAGAAGGTCATGAATGTCTTGAAGAAGTCAATGACTTTTTGTTAATAAAAGTTTTGTGACATTAAAACGAATGCAAAGAGATACGATGGGCTCAATGATGAAATAATAAAACCATGATGTCCTCAACCCAAATTTCATGTCTCATATGTGTAATGAACTAACTGCTCTAACACAGACCAAGTATAATCAATTCACTGATTTTTTATTTTTCAGAACAATTTTCGTGTTACCAATGCGGCAAAGGATATTCAAAACAGAACTCTCTTTACTATCACCAGTTGAGGTACTGCGGAAAGGTCGCTAAATATATCTGCACCTATGAAAATTGCACTTATAAAACACACATACCCTCAAATTTGAAACGACACTGTAATAATATCCATACCATACAATGTGGAAAGAAACCCAAATGTACCTTTTGAGTTGATTAATTTGAACTGTGAAATTTGTCAAAAATAAAGTTCTTAAAATATCTCTGAGCAACATTCGAAAATATTTATTTTGAAACGCATCATGGAATTGATGAAAGTAAGTGTATTTATATAAATCGGTTTATTAAGGACATTGATAATGAACTGAATGGAAAAATATTCATGAGAGGCACCTATTGGAATATTTGTTGGCCGAGCGATTTTTTAAACTGATGACGTAGAATTGGGATAATGACGTTTCGCACACAATGCATCACACCCACATTTCGTAGCGCCCTCAGGCTACAAACATAGACAAATGATGCGCTGTTGCCAAATGCTGTTCCGCCCTGCTCTACCCTGCCCTGCCCTGTTGATAATTTTGAATCTGATGTCACGCCACCGAAAAAATAAAGCTCATTGGGTAACATAATATCAAAAAAAGCTAAACCACTTGCTTCAATTTACAACTCCAAAATTACAATTCTCTACTAATGTCGAGTTCCGAGATATATCCCGTCCTAATCTTCGTTGGACACCCTGTATAAATCATTCATTGTATTTTGTGCTGCGATCGTAAAATTTTGTTCGTTTTCACGAATTATTATACAGTGTGACCCATTTGAGAAGGAAGCACCCCTATAAAACTTGCAGTTTTGAACCGATTGGAATGCTTATTTTTGTTAGGGAAATATTCAAAAAGTCTATTAGGACACCAAATTTCATGAATAAATCTCAATTTCCAGGGCCAACCAATGTTATTTTTCAAGGTCAAAAATCTAAAAAAATTACTAGCGATTTTTTTAGAAAAAATTTTACTACACCACTGGATTTGCGACATTTTCAAATGATTTACATGTAAATAACGTTGGAATGCGTCAATCAATGAAAAAGTTATAAGGGAATGAAATTTGAAAAATATGCCGTTTGATCAACGCACCAATTCTAGTTCATGAGTTTTATGAAAATTTTTCTAAAAAAATCGCTAGTAATTCTTTTAGATTTTTGACCTTGAAAAATAAGATTAGTTGGCCCTGGAAATTGAGATTATTCATTAAATTGGGTGTCCTAATAGACTTTCTGAATGTCTACCTAAAGAGTTTTACTTTACGCACTAGTAAATAAAAGTAAAACTTTACGCACTTCCAAGCGTGCGTAAAGTACGTACTTTAAAACGCACGGTAGTAGAAAAAATATATTAAGGATCTGTAATTGAAAAATTAACCACAATTCCTGGTTTTGAAATTTCGCAGATCCCCGGAACTCAATGCTAAATCATTGGGTGTCATATAAGGGTGTAATCTAACCTCTTGCACTCCCGTGAAGGAGGGGTGTATAAAGTCATGCTAGAACGAATGGCAGGTGTGAAAAATTCGAAAAAAAAAATAAAATTTTTAAAATTTTATGAAATGTGGGTCTCTATCTCTCTTGACCTCTGTGAACGTAATCTAAATTCGGTTCAACATTCATTGTCTTTTCTTCACCGGCAATTGCCTTTTCTGGTCTGGAAAGATGGCGCACAGAGTTTTCCAAAATTCGACCCACATTTCACAAAATTTTAAAACACTCAAAAAATTTTTCGCGTTTTTACACTTGCCATTCGTTCTTACATACCTTCATACACCCCTTCTTCACGGGTGTGCAAGAGGTTAGATTACACCCTGTATAGCTGGCAATATCACTAACTCTTATTCATCCATAATGCTCGGGATGATTTCGAAAATGTATTCTGTTGTGACAAAGAGCCCAGAAATAGTCCATTTATACGTCAGAATGTAACCAAGCTTCACTTTTCCATAGCTTACTATGATCAGCTAAAAAGTGAAAAATTGGGGAAAACATATCACTGAACTAACATCTAACTAACAGTTTAGTTTCCATTCTCAATTTGACGATTCTACAGTATGAAAATATTACTTCCTCCTAGCACCCCTTCTGAATTATGAGCAACCCCTCAGACATTTCAAATGAGAAGGTGGTTCGTGTGACACCTTGTTGGAAAGGGATTTTCATTCTTTGTTCAGCAATATTAAGTTATTCAAATTTGGTGCAATCATAACTGAGAAAATATATTTTTAAAATGTTAAACTTTTTTTTTTTGTTTTTTTTTTTTTATTAGTTAATCCGCATCGACCTCACATGGTCATTAGCGGTGGAACATAAGAAAAACGGTACAAAATCATCATATTGAATTAAATAAATTGATCTTTTTGATATATAGAATGACACTTGCGAGATCACCATTCAGAGTCAAAGATAAGTCACCGGTAAGTCTGAGGTTATTTCTTTCTTGTTCATAGTTTGGGCAGGCGAATATATGTTCCACTGATATTCTAGTATCGCAGTATTCACAGCTTTTCGGGGCCTCTCTTTTCATAATATGCTGGTGGGTAAGTTTGGTGTGTCCAATTCTCAGGCGGGTTAGGATAGTTTGATGTCTTCGACTGAGTCCAAAATAGTTTGGTTTTGCCATATTATTGTTTATTTTGAACAATTTGTTGTTAATTAGTGTCTGCCATCTCTCTTTCCATATTTTATTGGTGTGGGTTTTTATTTCATTGTATATGTCTTCATGTGGTGTTCTCTTGATTATTTTCGCCTCCGGATTTGCAAAAGTGTTGCGAGCCATAGAGTCGGCTCTTTCATTACCAGGAATACCAGTATGTGAAGGAACCCACACCAATATGTTTACCATCTTCATACAATTCACACAGGTTCGTCTTGATTTGTTGCAATAAGGGATGCTTAGGGTAAAGCTGTCGGGATCCTTCTATAGCACTCAAAGAGTCTGTAAAAATCACCGAATTGCCGTTCATCTGCTTTGCTTTTTGAATTGCCTGTGCTATTGCATGAACCTCTCCAGTGTAAACGCTACTATTTCCTGGTAATTTGTAGCATTCACTGCCCTGGTCACTAATCACTGCTGTTCCTACTCCTTCTTCGGATTTTGATGCGTCGGTGTATATGTGGTTGAAGTTGGAGTACTTGGATAAGATCATATTGAACGAATTCTGTATGAGCTTGGTAGGAGTATCATTTTTCAGAAATTTTAGGAGTTCTGTGTTGCAGGAGGGAATAGCTATTGTCCAAGGAGGAGGAAAATCCGAATTTATAGGATATGTGGAGTTTAGATCGATAGTACTCGACAATTTTTGGATCCGAGCTTGCAGGGAATTAGCTGTATCGGGATTTTGATGCATTTGAGTGGGTTGGTTAGGAAACATTCGTTTATGAGCAGGGTTGTTTTGGTTGGACGAGATTCTTGCAGCGTATGTGAGGCAGAGATATTGCCTTCTTACTTCCAGAGGAGGTTCTCCTGATTCGGTATACAGGCTGTCAACTGGACTAGTTCGATATGCGCCAAGGGCAGCTCTGATACCAGCATGATGAATACTGTCGAGTTGTTTGAGTATTGCTTTCCGAGCACTAGAGTATACCACCGATCCACAGTCCAGTTTTGATCTTATTGTTGTTCGGTATATGGACATGAGTGTTGTGTAATCTGCCCCCCAGGAGTTACTCGCTAATATTTTCATCAGGTTGAGACCATTTTGACATGATTGTTTCAAGTTCTTCACATGTCTTCCCCACTGAAGTCTTGTATCGAAGGTGAGACCAAGAAACTTTATATCTTTTACGAATTCCAGCTGATGGTTGTCCAGTGTTATGGTGGGGTATTGAATATTAGATGTTTTAGTGAAAAGCATGCATTTTGATTTTGAGGTGGAGAACTGGAATCCGTTTCGTTTGGACCAATGTTCGAGATTGTGGATGGCGGCTTGGATGAGTTTGGCTGACGAATATACATTTTTCCCACTAGTGTATAAGACCAGGTCATCTGCATAAAGGTTGGCTTTGAGTGGTGCTCTGATATCATCCACTATATTGTTAACGGCAACTAAGAAGAGAGTCACACTGAGGGACGATCCCTGTGGAGTGCCGTTCTCTTGTGTTTTTGTCCTCGATAATGCTCCATTGGCCCTTACTCTGAAGGATCTATTCGAAAGAAAGTTTTGTATGAAAGCCAGAAGGTTTCCTTTGATTCCCCACTGGAGTAATTGTTTGAGGACTTTGTATTTCCATACCCTGTCATATGCACGATCGATGTCAAAAAAAACTGCCATGAGTTTCTGTTTATTTACAAATGCTTTTTGGATGTCTGATTCTAAGTTGACGAGGTTGTCTAGGGTAGATCTATTTTTTCGAAATCCGCTTTGCTCTGGGATGATGAGGTCGTTCTTTTCCAGAAAATGAACAAGTCTTGTTAAACTTTGTTACTTTATACGTAGAATGAAGGAAATAATATAACATAATCTTCAGGGCGTATTTTTAAATTTATTTTACAATTAAATGTAATGTTCAAAATAATCACCTTTTTTAGGACCTCAGGAGTTATGTTGTTAATTTCTTTCGTTATTCTAAAGTTGTCTACTTGTCACATGCGGATTTCCTCAATCGCTAACAGTATTTCTTACTTTTGCTCCTTATCCAATTTAATATTTCGACCTGGTTTTTGAACAGTTTTTACAAGTCCAGTTTCACGGAATTTTGTTTCTATTTTGCTAACTGTGAGACGTGTTGAACAAGATATTAATTTTTGAACATTTAACAAAGTTTTTTTTTGAGTTTTTGCTTTATTACCGCATCCAATCATAATTGAAATGTCTATTTTTTGAGTTTCAGATAGTTAAATCAAATACAAACACAAATACTTTTCAATACCCTGACGTGTATCAGCAACTTATAAATATCAGTAGTCCGCTAGATTGACATTTCATTAATTATGTGGGTTTTGTGAATAATTTTTTGTTGTCCTACAACTTTTTCGTGGCGTTCAGCAAAACAGATAAGAAAATACCTGAATACTTCTTATGGGGTTATTTAAAAACAAATATTTATTTCAGTAGACCAGACAATATTACAGATTCAAAAGTTGGGACAACGGAAGAAATTAACAAATTAACCCCTGAGGTCAAACATAAAGTTGTACGAGAATTCGAAGATCGCCTTGCTTATTGTCAAGAAGTGAAGGTGGTCATTTTGAACATCTTATTTAATAGAGAAATACTTGCTTAATATTTTGTTACATTATTTCCTTCATTCCACATAAAATATAAAAATGTTACATTTTGTATATTTATTTTATCATTGTACGAGAAACTATCGTTTCCATAGTAACCTCTTCATTGGAAAATCGCTGTGAAAGTTTTTAATTATCTCTTATTCTTATGCAAGTGCATGCCCACTTATTCCAATGAATATGCAACTTTGAGAAAAATAAATGACAATTTTTCTGAATAATAAAATGTCCAGCTTCCCACTTCTTGGCTATAATTCGAAATATTTGGCTTGTCCGCGCACACTGATTTCTATAGTCATGTTCAATCTCATGTTCCTTCAATCTGAAACCTCCAAATTTCCATTCCATTCCGTACAAAAGGTACGGAGGGTTGGAGTGGGTTTTTGACTTGAACTGCATATCTAATATTACATTGTTTCAGTATAATAAACCTTTGAGTAATAAAACTTCCATTTATTATTATTTTATTGCCACCTCCACAATACTGTCCAATCCAGATTCGTTCTAGTTCGAAATTACACTTATTTCAATGTACAATGTGCTGAAACGGTAGTTTCAACCAGCTCATAATTATTATTCTCAGAGATTGTTTTCATTATTACATCTTCCTGTTTATCAATTCATCATCACTTGTGACTTCATGATGACCAAATGACTTTCGATTTCTGCCAGATATATTCATGCAATCAGCTCAACAAGTGCCTGCATAAGTGTTTGTATATTCTTCAGGTACACTTTTTACTATTCAAATCCAACATACCTATATTTTTTATTGACTTTTTTTCGAATGTCTAAAATCAGTAATTTACGATGTTTTTGATATTATCCTTCTATGAGGACTGGCAATTGAGAGCATCTTGGCAGTTAATGGTCTGAATAGTCTGAATAGTCTTCCTTTATCAAGATACCTATTTTGTCACAGATATTTTATTGATTTGGGATTCGGCCTGTCTTTTTGGTAAGAAAATTAAGGATTCAATATTGTGAGACTCATTTTCAAAGTGAAACATTATTTTAGCAACATGGTTCTTCAGAACATCTTTATTTTTCATTTCGGATAAAGGACCAGATGATCCCACACGAGACTCACCTCATTGTGAAGGTTTCTTCATCGTTCAGACTGTTCATAACGAAATGTACAAATATTCATACACTTACGGTGTTTTATTCGACCTATCACGGGCATTTGATTGCTTGAACCCAGAAATATTATGTAGAAACTGTTAGCAGCCGGAATCCGCTATCCCGTAAATGTGTGGATACTTTCTTACATTACCAATCGTATTTTTTTTTACTGCGTTGAAAATGCTTTTTTCTGACATTTTTTATAACAAACTTGGAACACCAAAAACTGTACCTAGTATTAGGACCCTTACTTTTTTTCTTTGCGTACGTTAACGACATGCCAGAGTATTTTAGCTTTTAACAAGATGTTTTCATTTATGCTGATGACACGGCAATGTTCATATCTACAGTCACCCGAGAAGCAATTCAAAAGGTTAGACAAATAATCGTTTCGTTCAATAAATGGTGTGATCGAAATGGGTTGGTCCAGAATCTAGAAAAAACAATAGTTGTTCAATTCTCATATGGCGGCAGTAGAATAAAACAAAGACCCATCGAAATAAAATTGGGAGTCAAAAATATATTAACAAAGTCATTGGGAAATACACGAATTCTGGAACAGTTTTTGACAGTCACGGTTATTTTAATTCGTTGAAGCACGACTGAAACCCGACAAAAATATTTGGAAAATCAGTTATCTACGTGTATATTACTGATTTTGTACTTGTAATGAAGAAACTGTAAGATTTTTTGGTTAAAATTTTTATTTTTGTCAAAAAAACAATGTGGTACATATTTGTATGGCACATTCATTCAGTTCTTATTTGTTTGCTTGTATTGCTACAAAAAAGTACATCTACGTCGGGTAGTTCTCATTGGTTGATTTCCAACATTCTGCGACCGGATTTCGTTGGCAACATGACGTTTATGTGTATTTATTGCAATCGTTACTGGGGATTGGGAGGACCGTTGCCTTTATCTGGATGCAGCATTGATACTGTCCGAAAGAAGGCCAGAAAAGAAAACGATTTGCCTACGAAGATTATTCGTCTTCTTTGGCAGTTTATGTTTGGGTGAAGTATGAAACTGTTTACTACGCAAATGACAATAAAAACAAAAAAAAGTATATGCCACCATTCGTGACTTATCATATAAACTATCAAATAGTTCGTCACGGGACATTCCCACCAATTTGAATTCGTTAATTCATTTCACATTTTAAAGAATAAAATGAAAATACAGTTGTAAACCCATGCTGGATGGTGGTACAAATGGGGTGATGTTGATTGACTAACACTTACCTCAGTAATCCTCAAAATATGCAAAATCTGAGGAAATGATCACGACACTGACATATGTAATGTAAACAACAACAGAGCTAATCTCGATTTGTTCAAAACTGAACACTGAATGAATAAATTCCACTATTTCCAGACCTTGGCGTCGTTCAAATAGGCCACGCCTGCCAGAGGTTATAAATTACATAGTGACAAACCAGATATGTCAGCGTAATTATTAGGGTCTGAATTCAAGAATGTGGTCTATGCGTACGATCGAGCATCGAAAGATGAAAATTAAGTGGTACAAATGTTGTACCGCCATGCCTCAAAGAGTTGAAGAACACTCAGAAAATATGTGCAAAAAATTAAACAAAGCATACTTTATGTTGCATTTCCTTAAAAACGTCATGTCAACAAAATCCCCAATTAATATTTATTATGATCAAGTTTACACTAAGGTCAGGTTCCGATATTACTGAACAGTAACTGAGGTCTCTCTCTTTCCCCATAGAAACTATAAGGGAAGAGATAGTCTACATTCACTGGGAAGGACTGTTCAGTAATATCGGAACCTGAGGTAAGTATACTGAGTCAAAACATTATCTTCTGGGGTCAAGCCTCAGAATGCTCTCGCATATTTACCAAGCGCATCCTCAGACTTATCTTATATAAATTCTTGTCGTTCATTTTTGGAAGAACAAATAAATTGCTAAAAAGCAGTGATATACTCGAAATGTCCTGAACTTACATCAACCACAGTGCAATCATACCAACTACAAGAAATCACCTATCTATGCTGGTTCCTTCATAAATCACCACCATGTTTAAAAAAAATTTCAAACAGATCTAAAGCGACATTTGGTTAACGTGTTCTATTCAATAGCTGATATATTGGATTTCTCTTGACTATGTGACGCACTTGCCAAATGAACCAATCAGGAGCTCTAGTCGAATTCGGATTATCGATAATACCGAACTTGACTCTTGACTCTGATTGGTCTGTCAAGTTCGGTGTTTTCAGCTTTATATATGTGACAGATAAACGTCAAATATAAGTAATGAAGCTATGCACGCATTTAAAAACGAGCAGATTTGGGATAAATCCTATCGAATTAATCAATGTTTCCTGATTATTGAACTTTATTTATTTCTCAAATTAACTCTTTTGCTAATATCGTCTAATTCTGCCAAATTTCAGATTGTTTACCTTTCACTTTGTTTGTAAAATAGTATATCAATATTCCAATCGTGATTGAGTCTGTCTTTTTTTTTAGAACTCAACTGAATTGTATCGAAAAAACACCACGAGTCCGAAAACACAACTCGTCCTGCGGACTCGTGGTGTTTTTTCAAATAAATTCAGTCTCGTTCAGAATTGAATTGACAGACTTACCGCGGAAATTCAATCACTTGTTGTATTACTGTTGAATATTTCATTTATATCAATTATCTTGTCATGTCATTGTCACGTTCACGTTATTTTCTGTTACATGTTGTATTGTACTACACTGATTTTATTTATTTATCAACTGACTTACCTTATTCATTCTTATAATGGCAAACAAAACTCAATAAAGATTATTATTATTATTATTATTAATATTTTTGTTCTCATTTGACACACATGTCACCTTAATGTGTGTTCGCATACGAGCCTTCAAAAGCTCTTTTCGTATTGCAAAAAATTCACGGTATGTGCCATTATTGACTCGTATTTGCGTTTTTATCTTCGCTATTCTGAAGCCTTTTCTATTCTAATTATTTTTCTTTTTCAGACATGTTATATTCATTAAGAACATCTCGCTCAGGTATCCACTGGGGCAATATATCCGGAAACAAGTACTCCGTGAAACCACCATGTCCTAAATCTTGCATTAGGAAATGCTCCCATTTCTTCAGTGAAGAAAAGAGAGATGAAATCAACAGAGAATACTGGTCTTTATCTCGAGATGAAAGAAGAATATTTTTACAAAATTACACTTCCAGGGAAGAGTGTAAAACCAGAAATCGCGCATCAGTTAATATCAGGAATCGAAGTGTAACATTGAACTATTTCTTTTTCAATGACGCAGGGGTGAAAGTGCGAGTGTGTAAAATTTTTTTTCTTTCCACTCTCGGTTATAAAAGTGTGAACAACTCTTCGTTGTATAGATGTTTTACTAAAGCTTGAAACTTTTTCATATTAACATTAATTTTATCGTATGGGACATGATCTGTATAACGTGTATTTTCATTTCGATTTTTTGAAGTATTTTTCAATTTATTATTTTTAACTACATTGTCGAAATATTTTCAACAAATGAATTTTTGCTATAAAATTGAACGTTTTCTTTTGATTCAGCTATTTCTGAAATGCATTTGTTTGATTTTGTATAAACAAGTTATATTAAAAAGAAGGATTTACATACCGGGTGTCAACGAATCTATTAGACAAGTCATAACTTCTAGACCATTAGTTGTATCAAAATGAGATTTGGTATAGTTAAATGGTATGTGAAGAGGAGAGTTTTAACATATTTTTCACTTTCCGGTCACTTCCGGTTTCACCGGAAATGTCTCCGGTTCTAAATTTTTAAATGGAACACTCTGTATATTGTAACATTTTTGGATTTCTGAGACAATTCTAGATGAGAATGTAACATTTTTGAAAGTTTTTATGCCTACTTAATTTTTTCGGAGTCACTTTTGAAATTACATCTAGGTGGCCATGATCGGAAGTAAACTAATCTAAGTACCTCAGGTGATATCAGAATATTACAATCGCGAGGTTTTAGTGACTATTACGATAGATATGAATGAGACAAGTTGGTAAAATTACATTTTCGTGTCTAACTATTATTTTTCAAATGGCGACCACTTTTTGACAAGCACTTTCCGAAAAAAGGATATTTTGACGAATCTAACGGTTCTAATTTATTGTAAGCTGTCCAACTGAGAGCAGGTGAGAATTGAAAAGCACAAGTTGAGTAGGCATATTTTGGTCAAATGATTTTGTACGGCACTCTGGCCACCTATAGATGCATAAAAAATAATGAGAAAACGCGTAGTGCCGTACAAAAATAGTGCGCCAGTAAGTCGGAATTTTTTTTTATTTTCCGGGTAATTTTTAGGGTAATTTGGGTCATCTGGTCGTGTCCATAATGTTGCAGTACCTCTTACAATCCATTATTCCACAACGCCGTTCAAAAAATCACGCGACAAGGGGAAAAGATCGAGGGTTGAAACCCCCTCTTTTCCGTAGTCCAGGGGGGTGATTTGAAAAAGTACGGCATCGGTTCCAAAACATAATGTAGCACTCAAAAGTACTATTAAAAATAATGCCGTCCAAAAATTATTGTTCATTTGAATGAATATCGATAATTATCTTAAGTTTATCTTATACTTTATTGAAAAAGGTGAAAAATCATTTGATTCTGTACGGCAAATTGTTTTTCAACATTACATTGCTAAAAACTATTGTTATCTAATAATGCCGTTCAAAAAAAACTGTTCTAAAAAAATTTATAGAGAAAAAGAAAACATGCAGGTGTTTCAATTATTTAAAAAGTTTAAAAAATTATAAATTAATGAAAAATATCCATTTTCTAGATAGTATTGTTGTTTTAAATAGTATTCGGGTAAATGAATCAGAAAAAAATTATGCCGTACATTTTCATGCAGACCATATTTTTTGCTGATGAAAAATGACACTACCTTTCCAGGGGTTCTTTATGGTCATCTGATACTGTACGGCATTAACATATTTTTGAAGAGAACAATTTATAATATGCATTAATAATTATGCCGTCTATCTGAAGTGAAACGGTATGTATATTGAATCCAAGAATTGAAAACTGTCAATCGCAGTATCAACAGTTTTGTATAATGGTCATCTGATACTGTACGGCATTAACATATTTTTGAAGAGAACAATTGATTATATGCATTAATCATTATGCCGTCTATCTGAAGTGCAACGGTATGTATATTATATCCAAGAAATGAAAACTGTCAAACGCAGTATCAACAGTTTTGTATACTTTTTGATGTTATATATAGTGTGGCTTTTTTTAGTCCCCCCCTCTGTTAACTTTTGAACGGTTCAACGTACAAACATGAAAGAAAAATCGTTTGGAGGGTTTCACCGATAGTACCTTTTGAAACAAAAAATATGGTGATTGCTCGACAGGGGGCGCGGAGGGGCACATCAACTCAAAATTTTTAAATGGCATGGGGGGTCAAGTGTCACATCGTTGAAAATAGAATTCAATTCTCTTCACAACCATCTAAATATTTTTTAATTTTGTTGAGAATTCTTTTTCCAACTTCGATTTTTATGCCTTTCGAAATTTTTTAATTGATGTGCCCCCAGCGCCATCTGTCGAGTAATTGCAATGTTTCTTCTCTTTAAGAGGAAATACCCTTCGAAATGTTTTTGTGGTTTCATTATTCCACAACAAACCGTTCAAATTTATCGAGGTATGAGTAGTTTTCAGATCCGCTTTTATATTTGATATTTCGAATTTTAATTGCAAAATAAATATCAACGAATTTCAAAAAAAATTAAATGCTTGTGAAGAGAATTAAATTCTCTTTTCAACGATGTGACACTTGACCCCCACTGCCATTTAAAATTTTTGAGTTGATGTGCCACCCCGCGCCCCCTGTAGTATCGGTGAAACCCTCCAAACAATTTTTTTTTAAAATCTGTAAGTCGAACCGTTCAAAAGTTAACAGGGGGGGGGGGCTAAAAAAAGCCGCACTGTATACTTTAAATATTGATATAATTTATTTAATCGTTCAAATAAGAAGTACTACAATTTTATATAATAATTTTATGTATTTTCAATGATATTTACAAAAAAGGTTTCATTTTGAAATTATTATTCATTATCTGAATCATCCACTGAGTCGTCATCGGAATCAACGTCCTCATCGACGGGTTTTCCTGAGCGCAACGGACAATGACAATAGTGAGATGCAGAAGAGAAGAGGGCTGAGGGAGTCTCCCTGAAATACGCCTCTTCTGAAGATTACCTTCTCTGTTTGGACTCTGACTTGACCAGATCTTATAGTGAAGCGAGTCCTCCAGAGCGGCATCAGTTGTTCAATGCATCTCGCTATTTGATCGGGTACCGCAAGGCATCTGAGCAAATGGATATGCAATGTTGTATCAAACTACAAATTTTAAATAATTATTGTTCTGGTCCGGTTAATGTTTTAACCGGTATCAAGCTGTTGATATCGAAAAAGATTGGACAATATTTTATTGATGAAAGTATTTGTATCATTTATAAATTTTTCCGACATATTTTACAACTTTTCTGTTCCCAATGCTCCTCCTGGGGGGGTACTGTCCCCCATTACCCCCCCCCCCCCTTATCGACGCTGGTGCATAAACTTATTGAGTGTATAATTTTCTTATATTTTCTCAATATATAATATCCATTTTGATAATTATTATAAGTAAATTATTATTATAAGAAATTTATAATAGGAAAAAGAAGAAAGAAAAGTGGTAAATAAAAATTAATAAACTAAATCGCTGTTTGTAGAAAGGAGTCATAACGGTTCTTGAAACTGTTCGTACTTGGTGCTGTCACGACCTCTGGAGGTAGAGTATTCCACTTCGTGAAGATTCTGTTTGAAAAGTATTTTTGACGTACAGTTGTTCGATAGGATTCTTGCCTTAACTTCAAAGGATGTCCACGCAACCTACTATCATCTTGTCGTAGAAATAAGCTAGCGAGATCTACAGAGAAGTCGTCGTGAAGTATTCGGTAGGTTAAAATCGCATCGCCTCTGGTACGTCTGTCACTCAGATAGGGTAGATAGAATCGACAACCAAGATAGCTAGGACAGCTTCTAACAGGTAGATGGTGCCACAACTACGACTAGCAGTTTCCTACAAGTAGTAATAATGGACTGATAGTACCAATGGAAACCAGTAGATGTAGTACGTGTATTGTTTTCGATTATTTAATCTGAGATTAGTAGCGTGGTAGAAGTGTGGTTTGGGTTACACAACTTACAATTTCAGATTCCTAACACCACCAAAAACTGCCAACTGCAATTACGACACTGTCACAGCTATTAGTAAGGTATTTTCAGTAAAAGTTTGGTACTTTAAACACTTTCACAGACTCACAACTACACAGCGATGTAAACACGTTCAAATTAATAAAACTATGCATGTCTCTAGCATAAAATTCTTGTTAATCACTGTCTTCAGTTCGATTCCTGCTCAAGGTTAATTTTTTAAGTTTCAGTCTAGATTATGTCAAATTAGTCTAAGGGTGGGTAGTACAAAACAAGTTCACCAACAGTTCAAGTAAACTCGCTTCAGTTGCTATGGATTAGTGCTCGATTACACTTTTCTTACTGGGTTAGAGCGCCCGAGTCGGCACTGTGTAGAAGAGAAACAGATATATAGATATAGATTGAAAATTAAGCGAGTGATAGTCAATTTTCTGAGACGCCTCGATAAAAGTTGTTTTGCGGTGTTCAACGTAACTCGCGACTCAATCATTTGAAACAGAAAAATCAAATTGATTTCATTAGAGGATATGTTTTTCGAGGTAATGTCGACGGATTTTTTTAATTTTTCGATTTTTGGTACCACTTTGAAGTTGAAATACCGATTTTCGCTGAAAAAAATCGGCCTATTTGTTATTGTAAGATCAATAATTATTAAAAAAGCTCTCCACAAAACCTGGGGAATCATCCAAGGAAGAACTGTGTAAAATTTAAAAGCGATTGTTTTGGTAGATTTTGAGATACCGTGAACACAGACTTTATAAATCACGAGTTACAGAAAAACGCTTTAAAGTTTTTGTCGTTCGAGCAGGTAGAGTAGACCGTTCTGGCTCCGATGCTCATAACTTCGTCAATTTTGCTCCGAATGACTTTAAATTTTGACACAATATTCTTCAAGAGTTATACATTCATTTAAAAAAATAAAAAGGAAATGAAATTTTTTTTGATATGAACTTTCAGATTTGTACGGCATTGACTTTTTATAGACGAATGCATTAAATTGAAATAAATTATCTGAATGCCGTACATATGGTACATTTCGTTACTTGAATTTTTCTGGAGTTTTTCCCCCTCTACTGACGTTTGAACTAAAAAAAATGTACGGCATGTTAAAAAATGTTATCTATGCATAAAATACTTTCAGAATAAATTAATTTTATGATGTGTCAATTCACCCCCCCCCCCCCCCCGGACTACGGAAAAGAGGGGGTTTCAACCCTCGATCTTTTCCCCTCATTGCATGATTTTTAGTACGGCGTTGCGGAATAATGGATTGTAAGAGGTACTGCAACAGTATGGACCTAATGCCGTACACGATCAAATGACCCAAATTACCCTAAAAATTAGTCGGAAAATAAAAAAATAAAAAATTCGACTTGCTGGCGCACTATTTTTGTACGGCACTACGCGTTTTCTCATCATATTTGATGCATCTATAGGTGGCCAGAGTGCCGTACAAAATCATTTGATCAAAATATGCCTACTCAATTTGTGCTTTTCAATTCTCACCTGCACTCAGTTGGACAGCTTACAAGTGACGGCATAGTGCTCAATCTCATTTTCTCATTCTGTCTTACTACATAGGTCCTCTGGTGGTTCAGATGATCCATCGATTTTTGACACGGGCCTGTAGTCTATCCCTTATTGGTCTAGGACGTATGCCTAGATAATACGCAGTTTCTTCCTTTCGCGCCGGTAATACCACTTTGGCATGGTAACCACGTATCCAAACAATATCATCTTGCTACTAATATGAATGTCAGTCTGACAGACTTCATGTAGATAAGGCATTCTCCATAACCATTGAAGAATTAGTGACAATGGAACATTTTTTACTTTGTTGGTTCGTGAAATTATCTCAATAAATACTACTCGTGCTCACACTACCATCGATAATTCTGTCAGAAATCTTAAACCCGATAAAATTGCTTTGAGGTAATACCTTTCGACCTAAAGGACTCGTGGTGTTACCAAGCAATTTGATCTCGTTGATTTCTGACATAATTGCTATCGATAGTATTGCGAGAATACGTAGTATTACCTCCGACATTTCTAGACATATTTCATGTGCAATGTCCCATACCCATCTTCCACTGTTTTAGAAATATTGATTGTTCTCAGATTCATTGCAAAAATTAACATTGAAAATAGAAAATCATTTGAAAACAAAAATTCCCTACTACACTCTCGAAAACTAATAAGTAATAGTTTTACTCCTTATTTCTTGATAATGTAAAAAAACAATAATATCAATGTTCAAAATGCTCGCTGCGAACGTCTTGGCAGCATCCTAATCTTAAAATTTCTTCTGACTTTCCTCAACATCGTGCACTCATCAGAAAACAAAACATGTTTTGATTGAATCACATTTTTAACATTTGTTCACAAAAATGAACTTCCATATCAAAATCGTCTTTCATGAGCTCTTGAGTTAGTATAATTTTATAGGGATTTACTATGTTTTTTTTTAATGTTCGAAAATTCGATGAATGGCTAACATCGAACATTGGGGCTACCATTCGACTAGACGTATATGGGTTTTCCTCAAACTCAAGCATAATATCCAATTTGATATTATTACTCATTGCATTGGCAGTTGCTTTTTTTATCTGCCTTACACGTCCAAGCTAGCGAAACTGCTTCTCTATTTTACTAGTTGCTCCGAGGGATATAGACGCGGCAAATTTGGAAATTTTTCATGAAATAATTTATGTCCATGTGTTATCTCCATAACCAATCATCTGTAGAATTTTTATTGAGTGCATTTCTGTTTAATGAACAATTTTTCTGATATGCAGTTAACGAAATTCGAACTACTCTTATAACACTAACAACTACTGTCATGCAGTCAGACAACAATTTGCCAAGGCCAGGCGTTTTAGAGTTTTATAGTTTTTTTTATTTCATAAAAAGGATCGCTGAGGTGGATCTGGCTTACTTTGTCATCATGGAGACCTAACTGGGAAATAAGTATTGAGAGTGTTATAGCGAATTTCTGTGATCAAATGATTTTCTATTTTCAATGTTAATTTTTGCAATAAATCTGAAATCACTTAATATGTCCGAAACAGTTGAAGATGGGTATAGGATATTGCACATAAAAATTAGGTAATATGTCTAGAATTGTCTGAAGACTCCAAAAAATGAATGAAATACAGAATACTGCATTTAAATCAATAAAGTGGGCATTGGCCGCTGTATAGAAAGTTTTAATTGCGTTACTAAAAATACCAATCGAACACGACCCCGTTTACTCAATATCAAATTTATTCCATTTGGCTTATACACACTGCATGTAGAATTTTGAAACAATTTTTTTCGTGTATAGCCTATTTACTTGACTTAAACATTCTTGGATTTCTTTAAACATGCCATTATTGTGAGTATGGCTGACAGTGAGTAGTGTTTTAAAAGTGTCTCCTGAAAATTCTGCATATTAGTGGTTGAAAGTGATCTGAAAATCACCAAATTTTCGGCAAGGGTGGAAGATGCATTAATGGCCAAGGTATGGGTGTTTTGAGCTGATGTTTCATTTGATTATTAAACCATTTCGCAAAGTTATTTCATAAATGAAAACACCATTTGGATTCCTACTCCATATAGTTTTAACCTTGAACATTTATACGCATGCTTGGGCTACCTACGATCGTATTGAAGTCTCTCCGGCGCCGGCGCGCGCATTCACTTATTTTACCACTTTTACGAGTCTGACAATTGAACGTCACCCGACAGCAGGCAGCTGGCAGAACAGCAGGAGTCAGTTATCTATCAACTCTGAAGATGAGAGTGCAGGAATATATTGCAGGAGCGTAGCGATAAAGGACAAATTTATTGCACTTGAGTCAATGTCACGTGACTTGAGGTCGAATAAAACCATGGATGAGAAAGCAATCAATCTCATCATTACAAGGGTATCGGAAGCTGTTACAATAAAACTCACAAAAAGTATCGATGATAAATAAATTTAGAGCAGTATTCTAAAAGAAATAATCTGTTATTGTCTGGCATCGGTCAAAACGAAGATTCATTCGACGGGATCACCAAATTTATAATTGATAAATTGAAAATCAATCAATTTGAATCAAAGTTTATAGAAAATTGCTATAGAATCGCGAAAGACTTGGTTCTGGTGAAGTTTAAGTCTTACGAAACGAAACAAAGGGTTTTTGCTGCCAAAAAACAACTGAAAGGCGCAGGTGTTGTAATCAAATGGGACCTTACAGCGTTGAGAGCAGCTGTAAAAAAGTATGGTAATAAAAATGTATGGACACTTGATGGAAAAATTAGGTGGAAATGTAATAATAGTGTTGTTAAACCTACCAACACCGACTTGTTAGAAATTATCAGTAGCATGGGAGACATGATTTTCATTAATTAGGAAGGGTTTTTCTTGTTATCTACTTATATGTTGGGTCATAATCGATATAAGTAAAGATTGTTTATTTTTCTGTTCTAAATAGAGCAATGACTTTTTTTATTTGACATTCACTTTATACTCTTCGGTACACAAAATGTAATTTTTTCCCGTATTATAACACATCTAAACTTTAGTACATATGTCGATGTTGATTTTACATAAAAAATTGGTGTATTATGGGCAAATTTAAATAAATATAAATTGTTGCAATTGCATTTGTTATCGGAATACTATGCAATTATTTATTATTTATGGTGCGATCTGAATGTATCACTTTTTATTTTCTCCTTTTCTATCATCTCTCTAGGAGAGCAGTAAGTAGGTATGTTGTTTTTTTGTACTCTATTTCAAGACAAGGTGTTAGATGTTTACATGGTCTTATACTCGTTTTAAGAGTTGATGGTATATTTTATTTATTATTTCCTCATTTCTTTCAATATGTCATGTTTTTTTTGGATCACTTTCATGTTTTTGTTCAGTTTCATTCATTCTCAGGGGCGACACTAAAAAACATAGCGACTTTATAAAATGAATATTGCACATTTGAATGTTCGATCAATATTTAAAGGATTTTCCTGTATTGCTAATATATGTATAATGTAGGTATTGAAACAAACGCAATATTCTTATCCATGTTATAATGAATAGTTATAATATTATCCTGTCATGATGTCGTTTGGCTGTGCCATTTCTTTAATTTAATTGCTTGCCACTAGGAGGTTAGGTGTAAGAGTAGCCCTAGGCTAAATCTCGCCTCCTTCTGGTCGAATAAAATGTATAACTGATTCCTGTAAATGTTATATGTTATCAAAAATAAAGACCATATTATTATTATTATTATTAATTAGACAAAATTGTTCGACCTACGGTCTTGCAGTTTCAAGTTGTCTTCGTTCATATCCAAAATGGTATAACATTATTTTTTGCAGGATCAGAGTAGCATGAGAATGATTCAAAAGAAAAACATGAATCGATGGAAATAAATTTAGAGAGTGGTTTCAAAATTTCTGGTGATTTAGAAAAAAATTTGTGTTATAAGAAAGTAAACAATCGACTTTTTCTTTGGATAATTTTTTTTGTAAAGCACCTAGAAATTCAATAAAGCAGTATTTATTATTTCAACTTCTTTTTTTAATTTTTGTTTTTTCCGTCATGCGGATGCACCCACACGAGGAACCTTCAGAAGTCTGCTGGATGATTAGGCGAGATAGGAATGACGAATGCCTCACGTTTGAACGTTCGATCCCAATTCAACTTGACAACTCGAATCGAAAGCTTCAAATGCTACCTAAACAGTTTAGTTGAAATATTCTTTGATTTACTTGGATCTACTAGAGTTTAAATTAATCCTTTAGTATTATATCTTGAATATAACTCATCTCAAAGTAGTAAAGTTTTCAGTTGTCATGGAATCTCCCACTGCCGTGGATCTCAGACCTCTGCTAAACTTGATCATTAAAACACAACGGGAGCATTCCTCCTACTTGGAGGAAATCAAACAAACTCTTGATGAAAAAGAGTTTGGAGGTGAAAGACCAAAGGGATCCTTCAATTATGATTTGCCATGTGTCAACTTGGAGAGCTTGGAAGGGCTAGAAACTTATATAAATTCACACAGCTCACAGTTTGTAAGTATAACTCGTCGATAACAAGTTAAATAATGTGGATGTTGTGTATATTAAAAAAATATATGTAAGCGGCAATTCAAACATGATTATTGAAAATCTGAAATGAATTGTGCTACCGTCGGCTTAGTTCAGCTTTTCATTTCACTAAGTGAGGAGATGATGGTTAGTTTAATGAATATAGAAATATCCTCGCATTTTCACCGATAGGGACTTCATTAGTCTTTCAGGCTGTCTCAATTTTCGAATTGAGACTATACCATCAGCAGAAAGTTCATTAGGTCACGCCCACTGAAAATCAATACATGCTGAAAGTATGATCTTCTGTAACTGACAACATCAAAAATCGTATTCTGGAGAGGATTACCAAGGATATCGACATATAAAATCGATGAATGTCTTGTCCTTTACTGGAAGTAATAATGATAAATGAATTGGTCGGTGAAAATAATAACTCATAATTTATACAACACCAGCATTTATTGCTATCCATTGTTTGGACATACTGTGTCATCTTCTGAGCGAGTTTTGAACTAACCTAGGTACATAATTAAATACTGAAAGTTACATAGGTAGGTACTAATAACACTAATAATTGTTGAATTATACAGGTCTATCTGATCATGCGAACTGATGAAATAGAAACAAATATTGCCCACGAGCAAAAAATAGAAAATTCATTGAAAAATTCTATTGATGAAATGGATTATGACGAAGCATATCTCAATAAGTATGATGAGGTTGAAGGTTCGAACTCTTCTGAGGAAGAGGGAGAACTCACACCTTTTGAAAGATTCTATAAACTATATTTTGGAAAACTAAAATTGTGGAGACTTCGCCAACGTAATTGAAGGAAGTTATATTAGCTCATTTTAAGCTAAAATTTTGAAGATTACCCGAGGATTATGAGGAACAACTGAATACACATAGTATACATGCATTTGATAAATATTATGAACAAGAATTACATCAAAACAACAGAACATCTTAGATATATGGTTAGAAACAAACTTAGAAAACGTAAATTATTCGAAAACTCTAGTAAAATTAACTGGCAATTCGAAGAATTAAATAAAGCGTTGTTCAGCATCGACAAAATATTACAAAGGAAAAGCATCAATATTCAGAGAATACTATGAAAAAGCGGTAGCTGCAAAGCTCGAACTACAGCATCAAGAAAGAGAAGGGCAAAAGCTACAACGATTGGCTGACAAAAGCAAAAATCTTCGGATGGAGAACACATACGAGTATTAAAACAACAAAAAAAGCCCAACAGGAAAATTGATTGAGCAAACCCGACATTCCAAACTGAAAATAACCCAGAATCAAATCCTGAACAGCTGTAAATCTTTATTTCCTCCAGGGAGTCTAGACTGCATTGAAACCAGAGGGAATTGGGATTCTTGAATAGAATATTGACTTATGGTAAAAATACCCTCAACTTGCTGCTAAATACCTAACAGATTTTTAAGTTAGGAAAAAATGCCAGAATTTTACTTGTTTCAAAAAGTCCACCCAAAGAAAAAAAATGAGGAAGTTTTTATATTATGTGGCGTACCCCCACACACATCAACAAGCATTACTCACAGAGAGCAGTACTAGGTTAACAACTAGTACACCAATTGGGGAGTGGATCTCCTCCTCCACTTTCTCAAATATTTAGGGAAATGTTTATATATTTTCGAAGCTGTAAAGGACCACGCAAACTCCTTATGGAATTTGGATCCCGGTGGATTTTTTTAATTTTTGGTATGATGGAGTCCATATAATTCTCAACCAATGTTACCATTGCGCCAACCCAAAAAAATCAACAGTTTTGCTGCTAGGGGGCGTTTAAATCACCCCCTGCGCAGATTAGACCATTTATATTTGAATCCGGTAACAATATTTTCACTTGTTCTATTGTTACTAATGTTACATAATATTGTGCTGTTTTTTTTATTCTTACACCCCCTTCTTCTCCCCAACGCCTATTACATAACGCAAACAAAATATTTCTTGAGTGCTTTTAATGTATCGTCGAATGTTTAAATATGCCTTCCTCCCGATAGACACAAAACGAAAAACTTTTGGTGGATTTTTCTGAATTTTCAATATGATGCAGTTCAAGTTATTTTGAATAGAAATTAATTGGGTAATAAACCCCAAAAATTGATAGTTTTGATGCTAGGTGGCTTTGAAATCATATGCAGGGTGTTTCTTAAGTACGTGTAGAAAATTCAGGAGCGTATTGCTGACATCAAAATAAGAAGAAAAGTTCCTATTAACATATGTCCACAAGTTATTCGTTTCTGAGTTACAGTGTGTCAAAGTTGAATTTTTATTTTTATTTTTTGTTAATAGTTTCAAAATAATTTTGATATTTTGGTAAAGTTTGGTATCTGGAAATATTTATTATTCAATTTGTGTAAAAAATATATTCTTGGTAGAGGTCACTCCGAGCCACTGTTTTCGAGCTATGACATTTTAAATAATCGATGCAAGTGATTTTGATTGACAAGATTTTTCAGTTCAAAATAAATTCATTTAGAAGTTAGTTTTTTTACAATTACCACAAAATTTGCTTTCGTCATTGAAAAATACCAAACTTTACTAAAATATCACAAATATTTTGGCATTTATTCACAAAAAACGAATATAATAATTAAACTTTGACACTCTGTATCTTAGAAACGAATAACTTGCGGATATGGGTTTATGGGAACTTTTTTTCTCATTTCGACGTCTGCAACATGCTCTTGAAGTTTTAACACGTACTTAAGAAACACCCTGTATATCATATATATTCATTATTATAGGAGGAAACAATATCTCTACGTATTTTAGTTTAGACTATGCTGAACAATTGTGTGATTTTTTATAAAAAAAATCTAAAACCTCCCACTTACACCATACCCCTGTTTTAAAACACGAAAAAAAAATCATTCTCGACTACTTGTAAATGCTTTATACAAAACAAATGTTTTAATCAGCTCAAATTGAGGAAATCGTACAGTTGTTCAGTTTCTCCTTTCCCTACCTTCAAAAAAATATTGGTGGATTTTGCTTACTTCTTAGTAGGGCGTAATTCATGTTTTTTGAATATCAAATAATTGGGCGAAAATCTTGAAAATAATAATGAAAATTAGACATCAACCATTTGAATTTGGATATTTATTTTGATATTTGATAAAGCATTCATAAGTAGTCGAAAATCAATTGATTTCTTGTTTTAAATTAGGTGTTAGGGTAACGGAGAGGTCTTAGATATTTTTTTATAAAAAATTACACAATTTTTCATTAAAATCTAAACTCAAATACGTCTATAATAATGAATAGTCTATTCTGAGCCAGGTATGATTTCAACTCCCCCTAGCATCAAAACTATCAATTTTGGGGAATTTCTATCAAAATAACTTGAACTGCATCATATTAAAGATTCAGAAAAATTCAACGAATTTTTTTCGTTTTGTGTCCTTCGAGGTGAGGGGGGAAGATCATCAAAAACTGATATTTTCTTTATTCATGCATATATAAACATTAGACGATAAAAGCAACATAAGTGCCCTTACTCTCACAACTCAAATATTTTTAACATTCACATTTGGTTAATTTGACAGTGACATGAAGTTGAATTGAAGAACAGCCCGGGAAAAACCGGTGAAAACTCTGCACTCTCGCTTCTACTCGAAAAGTTTTACTGAGGAATTCATTATCTAATGAAAGCTCTCTGATTAATACCAGTGCAACAAGAAACTGTGGGTAGACCCGTCATTCCAAAGAATGCCTAGGTCGTTTGAAACGAGTCGGGTCGTCAATAGTACAATCTACTGCGGCCCTGAGAAGCAAGTTTTCGTGAGCTTCCGCCCATTTGAATACCCTCTGAGTGTGCGCTCTTATCTCACTTTGGATAGTGACAAGACCCAAATCTTCTTGTATACGAACGTTACGCACATACCATGAAGCGTTCGTAGTCATTCTCAAAATTTTATTTTGTAGTCTTTCAATAACTAGAATACTTGACTGACTAGTATGGCCCCAGGCTGCTGAAGCATACATAATTACAGGTTTAAACACCATTTTGTAGATCATCAGTTTGTTCTTTAAAGACAGCTTCTGCATATTTTTTTATATGAATTTTTTTTATTTTATTATTTTATCAAAATTTCTGTTTTGACGTTTTCAACATAAGGAGTCCAGGTGAGCCGGCGATCCAGAATGATACTTGACTCGTGTGGACCAGTTGATCTCACTGCCTGCAACCCTAACGCTGCTGTGAGGCGGTCCTCTCCCCAGCGAAATCGCCTGAGTCTTGTTCGGAATCACCTTCACTTTCCACTTCAAATACCACCGCTGAAGCATGTCAATCGCATCTTGCAATAAAAGAAGACCGGATTGGTGGTTGAGTGTCGAAGAAAGCAAAGTAGTGTCATCAGCGAAAAGATAGACAAGAAGGGGGGTAAAACAGCACAATATTGTGCAACATAAGCAACAATGAAACAAATGAAAAAATTGTTACCGGATACAAAAATAAATAGTAGAATCTGCGCAAGGGGTAATTTTAACGCCCCCTAGCAGCAAAACTGTTGATTTTTTTGGGTTGGTGCAGTGTTATCATTGGTTGAGTATTACATTGACTACATCATACAAAAAATTGAAAAATATCCACCGGGACCCAAATTCCATAAGGAGTTTGCGAGGTCCTTTACTCAGAACTTAAAAATTGACTATTTTCGATTTGATTTGGTTGTTCAGTTGGTGAATGCACTCGACTAGACATTGAGGTGCCCCGGTTCGAGTCTCGGCTTGTCCATATTTTTATTTCAGTTTTTTCATTTTCAATTTTCATGCTGAATTGCCTCTAAAATATTTCTTTATATTGATTCACAGACTCTAAAGCCGATTCACTTCACTTTGTGTATAATATTGTTGTTTCTGTGTCAGCTTATTTCAATAGGTACATACATATATTTTAGGTGAAATTCCTGCAGAAAATCGGAGGAAATGATGGGAGAGATTACACGTTTAGGTGTTTGAGAACGGTTTATACAAATAGTCTGGGAGAGATCTGCTCTTGGACAGGACAGAAATCTAATTTCGCAATAAATAACTTGAAATCGACAGAGATGATTTTCGGTAAGTTCAGCAATCTTTGAGCGAATGAACATTCTTTTTGTTGTGTTACTTTTTTTTCGTATATTTTTCTGCAAATGGAAGAGAAACCAGTAAATGTTGAAATTCTAAAGTGATATATTTTTGAATAAAGTTAATATCACTTTCATCAATACTACACGTTTGCATGTCATGCAATTTTTTTATGAATTGTCGATTTGTTGCAGATGTTGTGAATGACATGTTCAGCATTACAAAAAAAGAATTCGAGTATTACACAAAGGAATGGTTTCGTCACTCCAAACAGAGGAAAGAAAGGGAAGAGAAAAGAAAATGAAGAGCAGGAGAAATCACTCAGTCTATTTGCAGAATGTGTTTTAAGTTTTATTTTGTCCTAGTGTCCTTTGTGATTACTATTTTTAGAATCCCGATTAAAATAAGTTTCAGCAATGTTTTTTTTAGTCCGTCTTCTGCACATTTTGAATTACAAAGTTTTAAAATAAATTGGTACATTCAATCACAGAAATGAGTGTAACTTAAATTAAATAGAGCAGCACAAAGCTTAAAATTGACCAAGAACATTATTTCACTTTTCCGGGATGGACATGGTTTTCCAATCACTCTACAGAATCAGAAGGTTAAATAATTCTCTACCAACTGCATAATAATAATAAAAATATTATCAGAAACTTTCTCCACGGCAAATATCAGCATAATCTCTAGGCATCAGAAGTGTCTGGAAAAAAATTAAGTAACCCCAGAACAGCATATGCCTCCCATTGACAGTCATATGCCTGAAATGACCTTTTACCAACAAACTATCTGACGCTGGGAAAACCCCCATTATAGATTGAGATTTCAAAGGCCTTTGCAAAGTTCGATAATAAGGTGATTGGACGGTAGTTTTTTATTTCATTTTAAATATTGATTCAAATATATATATATATATATATATATATATATATATATATATATATATATATATATATATATATATATATATATATATATATATATATATATATATATATATATATATATATATATATAAGTGAAAATAGAGTATATTTCGTTTTAATTCCGAGAGTTCTAACCTTTGACAGCTGTTTCGTGCTAACGCACTCATCAGAAAGGATTTATGGAGCTCTCGAAATCAAAACGAATCCACTCAAGAATTAATACCGTGAGGCAAGACAGAGTATAACAGGAAGTTATTCATGACATCTACAGTCACTAGTTGAAACTTAATTTGACACGAACCAAGGAATCCAAAAGTAGAAGTTTGTCCACAAATTGACAGGCAGCCAACAATTCGTTGTTCTGACCAACCCAAGGTTCAATCAAGTTTCTAATATGTTATGAGGAACGCAAGCAGAATCTAAGTGAAAATAGAGTATATTTCGTTTTAATTCCTAGAGTTCTAACCTTTGACAGCTGTTTCGTGCTAACGCACTCATCAGAAAGGATTTATGGAGCTCTCGAAATCAAACGAATCCACTCAAGAATTAATACCGTGAGGCAAGACAGAGTATAACAGGAAGTTATTCATGACACCTACAGTCACTAGTTGAAACTTAATTTGACACGAACCAAGGAATCCAAAAGTAGAGGTTTGTCCACAAATTGACAGGCAGCCAACAATTCGTTGTTCTGACCAACCCAAGGTTCAATCAAGTTTCTAATACGTTATGAGGAACGCAAGCAGAATCTAAGTAAAAATAGAGTATATTTTGTTTTAATTCCGAGAGTTCTAACCTTTGACAGCTGTTTCGTGCTAACGCACTCATCCTTTCTGATGAGTGCGTTAGCACGAAACAGCTGTCAAAGGTTAGAACTCTCGGAATTAAAACGAAATATACTCTATTTTCACTTAGATTCTGCTTGCGTTCCTCATAACGTATTAGAAACTTGATTGAACCTTGGGTTGGTCAGAACAACGAATTGTTGGCTGCCTGTCAATTTGTGGACAAACCTCTACTTTTGGATTCCTTGGTTCGTGTCAAATTAAGTTTCAACTAGTGACTGTAGATGTCATGAATAACTTCCTGTTATACTCTGTCTTGCCTCACGGTATTAATTCTTGAGTGTATTCGTTTTGATTTCGAGAGCTCCATAAATCCTTTCTGATGAGTGCGTTAGCACGAAACAGCTGTCAAAGGTTAGAACTCTCGGAATTAAAACGAAATATACTCTATTTTCACTTAGATTCTGCTTGCGTTCCTCATAACGTATTAGAAACTTGATTGAACCTTGGGTTGGTCAGAACAACGAATTGTTGGCTGCCTGTCAATTTGTGGACAAACCTCTACTTTTGGATTCCTTGGTTCGTGTCAAATTAAGTTCCAACTAGTGACTGTAGATGTCATGAATAACTTCCTATATATATATATATATATATATAGGGTGTTTCATAATAAATGCGCAGGACTTCAGCATGCGATAGCTCGTCCAAAAATATGAAAAAAAGTTTCTATTAACTTACCCTCCAAAATGCACCATTTTTGAGATACAGGGTGTTGAAATTTAAAAAAAAGAATCGTTTTTTGCGAATGTCTCTGGAAACGTTTATCGCACAGAAAACAGATTTCGTATGCATTTTCTACTCATAATAAGCTATGTTTTGTGCGAATTTTTTATTTTTTCAAATTCATAATTGGTGAAAATTTTGAAGGGGTAGTGGGTGTTTTTTGCTCCAACTTCTACGCCACTGGAAAAAGTACAGTTTTGAGCCTTCTGTATGAACCGCCAATGTTTTCTACACAAAAAGGGTATTCTTGGTCATAAGCTCTAAAGTTGACCGTTTTCAAGAAAAATCAACTTTCATGTTGTTTAAATAATGTTTTTTCCTCGAAAAATTGCTGCGTGCATTGAAGCTAACGGCGGACATTTCTAACAATTCAACTGAGTATGATTGTTATTGTTTTTTTTTTATTTTGCAATTAAGAAGTCAACGTTTGGTTTTGTTACTTGTTTTAACGTTTAAATAAATTTTGTATAATTAGGAAAAAAATTATTTAAAAAAATTTACCATGTTTTTCAACATGAAAGTTGATTTTTCTTGGAAACGGTCAACTTTAGAGCTTATGACCAAAAGTACCTTTTTTGTGTAGAAAGCTTTGGCGGTTCAAGTAGGCGGCTCAAATTCATACCTTTTCCAGTGGCGTAGAAGTTGGAGATAAAAACACCCACTACCCCTTCAAAATCTTCACCAATCATGAATTTTAAAAAATAAAAAATCTGCACAAAACATATCTTATTATGAGTAGAAAATGCATTGAAAATCTGTTTTTTGTGCGATGAACGGTTCCAGAGATATTCGCAAAAAACTATAATTTTTTTTTTTAATTTCAACACCCTGTATCTCGAAAATGTTAAATTTTAGAGGGTGAGTTAATAGAAACTTTTTTTCATATTTTTGAACGAGCTATCACATCCGGAAGTACTGCGCATTTATTATGAAACACCCTCTATATCATATATATCTAATATATATTAATATATAATATTAATTCAAATATTGGGCATATTTTTGAAGTTTTCCAAACATCGGGAAATGTACATGTACTTAATGCTCTATTAAAAATTATTTGGAGAGGCTTTGCAAAAACATAAGCACAATCTTTTACAAAAAAAGCTAGGGATATTATCATACCCACATGTATATTTGGATTTAAGTTTTTTCAGTGCAGTTTGAACTTCGTTTTCACTCAATTCCTCAAGTGATATAGTTGTTGAATTTGAGGGTAGCATAAACACTGCTGACTGCAAATGCATTTAAAAAACTTAAGGGATTTTTATATTCTGTCATCAACATAAAGTAGTCCGGGAATTCTAGAAGTCCCTTTTTTACTTTGAATGAATGACCAGAATTCAGAGGGATCGTATTTGATAGATTTCTCTGTTTTCTCTATATATTGCTCATAGGATTTTTTTTATATTAGTTTTGATAGATTTTTTCAGTGTAGCAAATTGTTCTTTTAAATTAATTGAGTCAGACGTCTTAATTTTTTTGAAAATTTTGTTCTTTGCATTAATTTCTTTCAGTCTCCTTACTAAACCAAGGTGGGTACTTTCTAACAAAATTGGGAGTTTTTGGTACATATAGGTCAAGTATAGTATAGTCAAGTATTTTGTAGAATTCGGACAGTGCTTCGTTGACATGAAAATATGTTTCCAGAAAGTCCCAATTCATATTGAGATGAGAGTATAGGAGGGAAAAATTATCTATTTTAAAATTGTATTATATTGTATTTCAAGATTGTTCATTAAAACTTCGTGATTAACTTCATTTTGCAACCATTCAATCTTTCTAGGGACGAATTCGGACAGTCGATAAGTTTTAAAACTGTAATTTCCCATTTAACAAAGCTTTTGAAACAAAGAGGGCTTTTCTGTTAATGATTTTGTTGCCCATCAAATTGATTTTCAGCATACTGAGAGAAGTTACTGAAATAGTAATCAGAATCAGAGTGGTTATTTCCTAGGAACATCTTCATAGATTGATTTTGTATTTGTTTCGAGTGTTATTACATATTGCATTATTTTAAATCAATTGATATTTTCCATTCAAGAATGTATTCAATTATTTGTATTCTACAACACGAGAAGCAAGTATTCCTGTTTACTGAATTCAACTGGGGGAGATCAGTTTCATACTCTACTACGACTGAGCTGAAAAGGAAAGGAATAAAACAAATCTATTTCATAAAGAGATAATCCGATTGATTCTACGTAATATTATATAAAATTTTATTTACAATATTTTGTTTACAAATTTAAAATAATACAAATTCGTGAACTAATAAAATTCTATATCTTGGAAAAACTTTCAATTTCAAGTTAATATTAGTATACCCCAGGTAGCACATCATATCGGCTAAATCTTGGTTCCATATTGGGCCAATATAGATATATTGTAAATGAAAAATCAATATTGGTCCAATATGGGTAAATATTCAAAAAACAATATTATATTAATAATATTAGTGGAATGAATATTGGTTCAACTAGTTTTGAATGTAGATTATCACATGAAATATTGGGTCAATATTGGTTGAATAATTCGTACCAATACCAATAATACAATATTGGTTATATATTGTTTTCCACATCTAGAATAAATATTGCAATCCAAATATTCCAGTCATATCGATAATAGGGAAAAAAACTATATTGAATTTCCAAGTTTGATTGCATATTGGTTGAATATCATTTCCACTTTATTCGACAAATTGTAATAACTCATATTGAGTCAATATTGGTTGAATGATATTTACCAATATCGATAAAACAATATTGTCTTCACATCGTTTTCAACATCTACAATAAATATTGCATTCCCAATATTCCCCTCATATCGATTCTAGGAATAAAAACTATATTGTCTCTCCCAATGTGATCACACATTGGTTGAATATCATTTCGCCAATATTCAACAAATCTTATTAATTAATATTGGTTCAATAATATTTATTGATATCGTTAAAACAATATTGTCTTCATATTGTTTCCTACATGTAGATTGAGATGAAATTTGAATATTGGCCGAATATTCAATGAAACATATTAGAATTACATTATGATCAAACCTGGATAAAAATCCGCTAGGTAGCTCTACATATAGAACGTCTTCTAAAACCTACGAAAATATATTAAATACTTTCCATAACTTGTTTTCAAGACAGCTCACTCAGTGGTTATGGCGATCAAAAGGCAGACTCTGGTGTTACCTTCATCAACTAAAAGACATTTTATAATTTACGAAGGTATATTGACATCCTCCAATATATTCAAATGATATTGTACCAATATCGATAAATATTTTGAGGCCATTATTGCTTCAAGAATATTTCACCAAATCTATTTTTGAAATATTTAAACAATATTCGACCAAGCGAAGTGGTCGAGGTGTTAGAGCGTTTGGCTTCCACCCAGACGGTCCGGGTTCGATCCCCGGTCGTGTATCACTGAGCTGAAGTGGTTCGGATTCCACTTTTATTTAAACTGTAGGTCCCGGATCTCCCTTGCTTGCTTGCTCTGCTTTTGAGGGGTTTTCGTAAAAACAAATTTTACAATTTTTTTTACAAATATCGCAAAATGTTCACATTTTACTTCTCGACAATATAAATTTTGAATATTGTGCCAATATTGTCAGAATATAGTACCAACGATATTGTACCAATCGCCGTATATTTTGAGGCCAATATTAGTTCGAGAATATTTCGCCAATATTATTCAAGTAATATTGGACCAATATCGCCGAATGTTCACATTTTTTTTCTCGCAAATATTGCATTTCAAATATTTCGCCAATATGTTCACAACATTGTACCAATATTTTACCAATATAGGTGTGCTACTTGGGACATGGTGTTTATTAAGTACTTGTTCAAACTCCAGAGAGGAAATCTTTGACTGATTTCAAGATAAAAAGTTCACGTGAACATGTATCCTCAAATGTTTCGTTTCGGAGATACAGGGTGTTGAAATTGAAATTTTATTTTCAATTATTTTGAATATCCTTTGCAAAAAATAAATCTTTCGCACAAAATTTGGTATTCGAGTTTTTTTCAAGGCGAAGAATCGAAATTTGGTATTGATTCTTATGTAGCACTTAGAGGGCGCTGCGTGAGCTATCATTATTCATTATAATTTTACTTTTTTATAGTAAACTTTCGAATTTTTTATATTTAAGTCTTATTCCTACACCTTTTCTAAACAGAAAAGGTTATGGGGTCATTTGGCGCCATATGAAGTTGCTCAGAACTTTACAAAAACTGAATATATGAAAGATCTCGCCTAAATAAATAACGTTTTTCACCTAAATTTATCTAAAAATGAATCATTTTCAAAATACATGTTGTTGAATTTTTAAAAAATATCGGGTTTTCAACATCTTGTATCTTGAGATTGAATAATTTCTCGATAAATCTTCATAGATAAAAAGTTGTTTATTTTAGCAAGATCTATCATACACCCAGTTTTTGTAAAGTTCTGAACAACTTCATCGGGCGATTAAGTGAACCCACTAGCATCCATGCAGAAATTTGCAAATTTCTCAAAAACGGTTGTCCTTAGCGTAGTTGAGCAAGTGTATCTTTTTTTCTTAGAAAAGGTGTAGAAATAAGATTTGACTATGGAAAATTCCAAAAATCTACTGTTAAAAAAATTAGGGCAAATTAAAATAAATTATGATAGCGTTCGCAGGGCCGTCTGATTAATACTGATTAAAAATTAATACTATGTTTTGATTTCTCACGTCAATAAATCCCGTTAAATTTTGTGCGAAAATTTAGTTTTTTGCAAAAGTTATACAAAATAATTGAAAATAAAATTTCTCCGAAACGAAACATTTGCGGACACATGTTTATGTGAACTTTTTATCTTAAAATTAGTCATAGATTCACCATTTGAAGTTTGTACAAGTACTCAATAAACACCCTGTATATTTGGAGTGGTGTGTAGTGATTCAATTTTCATTTCAGACTCCTACATCGACTCCATTGGATTCTATTGCTGTTCAACGTGTCACAAAAAGTACAGGAGAAAAAGTGGGGTTCGACAACATATAACATATGAGTGCAACAAAAAACCTCAATTCAAATGTGATATATGTTTTAAAAGCTTCAAACAGAAAACGAACCTGAAAGTGCATCTTGGAGTACATATACGAGAGAATATGTCATTCCTATAATGTGGTCTTTAAAAGAGTCTGTAGAAATGTTTACCTATATTCCCTTTTCATATGTGATTATCGTAGTGATAGAAAAGTAGTCATTTCAGATACTAGTAGTAAATAGCATCGATGACAATGTCCATGTTCATTACTATTTCACGAAATTTGTTAAATATTCATATTTTGCCTGATGCCAGGAAACCTTTGGCAAAACAATCTTTGGAAATACATATAAATAAAATGTATTAGTTTTTCAAAATGTTCGTCATTCAAGTGATGTATTCATGATGAACTATTTTTGATTGATTATTTTAATCAATAATTTTATATTTTTTTTTGGGAAATTCAACTTACGTCTTCCAAAGTATGCAAAAATACATGGTTATTCGGTCATATTTATCAATTTGAATATTAAATTTTCACTAATTACTATATCATGAGGAATGAAAAATATGCATATTTTGTCTGATACAAGGAGAACTTTGGAGTGACAATGTTTGGAAACATATGCAGGGTGGCCCATCGAAAACTTGACATCGGGGTTTTGGGTGGTAATATCGCAGATGTGGAAAAACCCCTCGGACGGGTAGATTTTAGATTCGAGGGGGACATTTTGTTCTCTTACATACACCACCGTCACTGCAACACTCGAGCTGTAGGACAAACAGATAGAGCATGCAGTTACTGTTTTTCACGTGTGTTCTACAAGTCAGTTTCATTCGTTTCATGCATTACCATATAGAATTGAATAATAATGACAGTTCGATGGAATAATATTACTCAATCGTTGCGTCAAATTTGACAATTTGTAAATTTACTTGTCACTGTATTTGTAGATATACTTTCACGCGGTTTGTGAGTTATTTGTTCTGAACATCTCTGGTATCATTAGAGAAATGTAATAGTGAATCTGATTTAGAAGATTTGTCTTGTACACCGCCAGACATTTTAAAATTAGCGGCTAGCGCTTACAAAAAATCTTCTACCTAACAAGTCAAAAGGTAAATATGATGCGGTGTACAAAAGTATGGATTGGCATTTGGCACAAAAAACATCGTGGTAAAACTTTACAATACCGACACAACCCCAATTTCAATGAAATTTGCACAGCATGTGTAAAACATGATAAAATTATTATACCTATCGAAATTTTTGCGCGGAAACCTCTATAAGGTACTTTTTTGATGAAAATATGGTCACTTCGTCACATCACTATACGCCATAAAAACAATAACATAAAATTACTGCTGATAGTGCTGACAGCCCCCATGCAAAGTATACCAAGTCCTTTTTTTGAATGGGTGCGTTTTTTTCGCTTCTTTCGGTAGCAACAGAATGACAACTGACAGCTCCAGAACCAATAATGAAACCGTTTCACGGAATGTTTGAAATACGATAAAATCACTGTAACAATCTAAATTTCAGCGCGGAAAAGTTTTTTATTAAAATTTTATTAATAAAACTTGTGATTTTCACGAAACTTGCACAGATTATGTAAAACATGATAAAATTGCTGTACCTACCAACTTTTTTTGGAGAAAATATTTCAAAGTGGTCACTTTACTAATATTCCCCAGAAGATGATTGATGGAGTTCTTCATAATGAAATAGTAGTAGAAAAGCGCACACTCGGCCGACATGTAGCAATTCCGCTTCGCTCGCGTAGTTCTTGCTATGGACCTTCACCAAGAAATAAGGGATGAACGTTCCCATGCGCGGAATTGCGAAATGTCGGCAGAGCGCGCTCGCTTCGCTCGCGTAGTTCTTGCTATGGACCTTCACCATCGTATCGTACGTCTAAACTAAAACTAAACAATGGTGTTATACAGTGGCAGAGAGGGTTGAGTTGATTGAACTGTATTATGAAAACAATAGATGTGCGAAAAGGGCTGCTGAACGGTTCAATCAACAATATGGCAGGACTGTGTCGCGGCAGTATGTGTCTGAATTAGTATCAAAGTTCCGAGAAACGGGATAGGTAGCGAATAAAAAACGGCAAATCGAACCGTCAGTAAGAAATGAGGCGACTACAGTGGCAATTTTGGGCCATGTTGAGGGTGACCATACGTTGAGTACAAGACAGCTAGCAACTGTTTCCGGTATCTCAAGAACTAGCATTCAGCGAATTTTAAAACTACATAAATTCCATCCTCACAAAATTAAATTAACACGAACTGATTGAAGATGATTTTGATCGGCGTTTACAATTTTGCGAGGTACTAAGTGAGCAGGCAATTGCAAATCCTCAGTGTCTGTTCAACATTTGTTTTAGTGATGGATGTTCTTTTTTAACTGGTATAGTTAATCGCCATAATTGTCGACACTGTGCTGATTCTAATCCCCATATATTTCATGAAGTACATACGCAATATCCCCAAAAATTAAACGTATGGGCTGGTATTTTTCGGGATCGTATCGTGGGCGCTTTCATCTTAGAAGGAAATCCATGGGAAATGTATCTGGAACTACTTGAAGACACAATTGAACCAATGTTAACGAACATTATTGAAAATTACCATAATTATCTGGAAGATCAGTTGATATTTTAACAAGATGGTGCTCCTCCACATTATGCTATGCCTATTCGGTGATATTTAGATCATCACTTCCCTGATCATTGGATTGGTAGGCGAGGTTATATTGAATGGCCCCCACTATCACCAGACCTGTCTCCCTTAGATTTCTTTCTGTGGGGTCATTTGAAAAGCAGAATTTATGCTTCACCACCAGCTTCACTAGCAGATTTACGGCAACGAATCACAGAAGAATGTCGCCAAATCACCTCAGACATGCTCCAAATGGTACGAGAACGTATTTAACAAAATCTGTATCATTGCATGGAAGTTGGAGGTGCGCATTTCGAGCATTTGTTAATATGAGAATAATGTGAGTGAATTTTACTCTTAACTTAATTATGGCTTATTTCCGTTTGAAAAACTGTCGACCGTTGTTTCTAGAATTGAACGGGCTTTCAAACGATGTGCCATACGACTCCTATTCCCTATTCAAATTTCAAGGATTGTTCACCCCACTGCTCGAGGGTTGACGTAACGGTGTTGCATGTAGGAGGGCACAATGTCCTCCTCGATACTAAAATCGGCCTGTCCGAGCGTTTTTCCAGATCTACGATATTAGTACCCAAAACCCCCAAGTTTTCGATGTTTTCGACTATATAAATAATACTTTTATATTCGATTCTCAAAATTTTCATCACCCACGATAGAATAATTTATATCGATTATTTTGTTCAATAACTGAACATATTTTTTTGCTCGGATAATGAATCGAATTGAATATTTTCATAACTACATTATGGAAAATGTAAATTATTCATCTCTTGCTTGATGCCAGGAAAACTTTGGAGAAACAGTGTTTGCATATTATTCATTAAATCAAATTCGATTTTCAAAATAATCATCACCCAGGAGATATATTCATGGTAATATAGTTTTATAAATGATTATTTTGATGTGTGGACACATTCTTTCAGGTATTCAACTTACGTCAGGAAATTGATGCAAAAATACATAGTTGGTCATAAAATGTATCGAATTGAATATTATATTTTCATTACTATATTAAGGAATATGTAAAATATTCATATTTTGCCTGATGTCAGAAAAACTTTGGAAAGACAATATTTGGAAACATTTATGAATGAAAAGTTTAAATTACATTTTTTAAATTATTATCACCAGTGAGATATATTCATGATAAAATGGTTTTATTGATTATTTTTATCAATGAGGGAACATTTTTTCAGGTATTCAAATTGAATCAGGAAAAGTATGAAACATTTTCATTACTATATTATGAGAAATAAAAAGTAATCATATTTTGTCTGTATTCGGAGAGGCAATGTTTGGAAACATATACAACTAATATGTTTACATTAGATTTTCAAAATTATCATCACCTAGAAGATATATCCAGGATGGAATAGTGTATATTGATTATTTTGATCAGTAAATGAACACATTTCTATTAATATTTAACTTACGTCAGGCAAAGTATGTAACAATACATAGTTATTTGGTCGTAAAATGGATAGAATGTCATTGCTATATTACGAAATGTGTAAAATATTTATATTTTGCCTGATGCCAGGAAAACTTTTGAGATACGATACTTGGAAACGCATATGAATAACATGTTATAATATTGATTATATTGACGAAGATGTACCCACGATTATTATTAAAAATGTGAAATTTTCCAATTTATCTTGATGTCAGCAAAATATTGGAAAGACAATATTTGAAAACGTATATAAAAAATATGTGTATATGCAATATTCAAAGTTATCATCATTCAATTGATTATTAATAACTATATAGTTTTTATAGTTCAATTTGATAAAAAATTCAAATGTGTTAAGGAGAACGTTTGACGAGAAATGGGTTAATTTTGATATATCATATAGTCATGTGGATCATCGATTTTCAAAGTAGGTACGTATCGGTTATGTTCATTAAACATAACTGTGGTATTAGATATTTAATTTAATAACAATCGGTTCATTTATACCTTGTTTCCTAGTTTTTACTTGTTCCTAAATTTCATCATCATAATCTGACACTAAAAAATCTTTCCTCAATTTAGTTACTAAACTATCCCAATCATTGACTTGAGAACGAATTTGTCTGAACCAAAATGTTGCTTTACTAGTGAATAAGTCACTAGCTGACTCAAAAAAAATCAACCTGACCAATATGTCTGGCTTGTTCCAATTCTTCTACCCGTTCAATAAATGATCATATATTTTTCGGTTCCCCATTAAATTGAATATTTAATTTATACACTGGAGAAGATTTGGGTGTACTCAGTATATTTCTACTAATATTTACTGCGTGTGAAGCATTTGCAGCATTAGAACCTGGGTGAAAAATTGTAGAGTTAACCAGAAGCTGTTCTTCTTGAATGTTTTTCATTAAGTTCTGCTTCTAATTTTAAAGCAGTAGCATAAGATTCATTTTTAAAATTCAAGACTTCAGGGTAATTTGGATCTTGAGCATTCAACTTAATTCTCTGAATTCTTAAGCATACATGATTTAAACGAGTAGTAGCTCTTTTTATAAACGGAATCAGTAGTAGGCCCTTCAAAACCTTGACCGAGTCTAAAGTGGCTTGAATTTCATCTTTTTCTATAACGAAGTCATAGTGAGGATCAAACAAAACATGTACATTATCACCAGCTTGTCGTTCTTTAGCAAGAAGTCTACCAAGAATTTTCCTTTTATCATCTTGATTACGATCTGAAATTACACCCTTAATTCTTAATTCATAATTTGTTTCAGCTTGTAGCAAATAATTAACTCTGAATGCTATATCCATAATGAATCAACACCGCAATATTTCAAAAACAACGCGAAAAATATCTGATGAAAACCATCATTTGACTTAAAATTGTAAAGTTGATTGTTTACGGGGTAATTTATAAGTGATATGCCCAGATTTCCTAATGATTTTTCAAAAACTAATTAGTTAATTAGGATTGTTATCCATCAGATTTTCCATCAATGGATTCGTCGTGAAAATTAGAATCTAAGAAATGCCTGTCTAAAAAGATGTTAACTGTGTGAAGTTTTTGTCTCTAAACTATGTGTCGTACTCAGAATCGTCCCTAGAATAAAAAAAATACTAATATACAGGGTTTTCCATTCGGAAATCTCGAGTTGAGGTAGTTTCCGGTGAAACCGGAAGTGATGGAGAAGTATGAAATATTGAAAAATTATCCAATTCTCGAATCCAATACCCGGTATGTTTGGTCATTAATATTGTACCAGTGCTAATAATCAATTAAATGCTGATGTCGTCGTATCGAAATAACAAATAACTTTTCTGTGTTGTATTGTACAAATTTAACACAGAACTGCCCACTCACGGGATGACATAACTCACCACTATTATTATTATTACTACTACTGATATTTTGTTTCCTTTTGGGGATTTGAGGTCCTAAACAAAAGAAAATTCGTTTTTTTAATGGGAAAGTTTCGTCAATTTTTGACATCTTCAGGGCAAGGTAAGATACAAAAAGGAGATGTTTTGAAAAAATTTATAAAACAGTGGAAAAACAAATGATAATGAACTAATCAATTTGCTACTACCTACTACTTTTGCAGAAGCAATTACTACTATGTTTTGATAGTAGATAAAATAACAGTATTTTCACTTACACTCACAAGGATCATCAATATTTAATCTGAAAAAATGTTTATGTGGTTTATTGAAGTACCCTTTTACAATTGACGATAAACACGTAAAAGATTCCTTTGAACTTTCTGAACAAATGAAAAATATTTCAGTTCCTAATGACCTCATTTCAGTTTCGTTAGATGTTACTTCACTTTTTGCAAATACAGGGTGTTTCAAATTCGATCCTCACCAATGGGATCCCGGACACCTTGAGAGATACGAAGACCGTTGAAATGGGGCAAAGTTGCACATTAACCTGACTAACAATATGCCGTTGAGAAAGTTCTGAAGTTCCGAGTATATCCGGAGATATCCGGAAAAAACAGAAATTTCGGAAAATGGTTTTTATGTTTTTCTGGCTTTATTTTTCGAAGGATTCGGAAATAAATTGCACTTCCACATTGCCACTTTTCCGTACTACAAAATAGTGTTTTCAGATTTTCTATCCGACGTTTCGTCTTCCGGTTACCATCATCAACTTTATTTTTTCTTATGGGCGCTACATTGGATTCTTCATGTTTTGAATAGAACCAGATTTAACCTTCTCAATGATGTATCATAATAATAAAAATAATTGTGATGTCTCTGGGTTTTGGAAGACAAGCAAGTTAAATAATACTCAAAACTATTGTATATTCACTTTATTGCTTGTACCGAGTTGTACGTTGTACGTGGTTCCACATAACTCCACCAACATACACTGATCATGTGTGGCTTCCTTCTTGATACTTCTCTAAGCACCGTTGCCACGTTTCCTACATCTACCTAAATATACTACACTCTTCCCCCTCATAAATAAGAGGACAACTTGATTTTGATTCAACGTTTACAAAATTTGCTATAGTGCTATACAAATACAACAATTTTGTATTACTATTTACTATTTACAATATCCTTATTTATATTACGTTCACTCCGCCTCAACAATACATTGTTTTGATCACTTAATTACTTTTTAGCGAGTGATTCTAACACAGTACTTGATTCTAAGTCCCTAATTTGTACAATCGTATTTCCATCTAAAATATTCTCCACAACTTCATTGTCACAAGACTCTGTCTGAACATTATTATCTATAGAGAAATTTTAATCTATAATTTGATTTATATGCCTACGCCAAGTTTTTCCTACATTAGGTATATGTATACACAAAGTAAGTTTTTGATCCAATTTTCCTTTTGATGATACCCTTAATCCAACTAGGTTTATTTTGGTCCCTATAATCTCTTACAGCTACAGTTTTGTTAATATTATACACTCAATTCCTCCTTCCTCTATAAATATCTATTTGTTTTTTTTGTTTTCTAACAACCCTATTCTGTACATCACTATCTAAACTATTTTTTCAATCTATATTTATATTATTTTTATGTACAAAGTCTAAAACTGATCTTACATTCAACATCAATTGAGCTAGGGATACCCATGTGAGGGGTTATCCTGTAGGAAAGTAAAAAATTATTCAAAAATAAATTCAAATTTTTCAAATTTCCTTGGTTCAAAACCTTAAACAAAGCTTTCTTAATGGTTTTTACAGAATTTTCAGCCTGTCCGTTCGACTCTGGGTGAAATGGAGGAATCTCTTTGAAAGTAATAGAATTTTTACTCAAAAAGGTCGGAAATTCATCTGATTTGAAATATTTTGCATTATCAGAAATTATTTGGTAAGCCCCATCGAGCAAAAATTTCTCTGAGATGACTGATAGTATTTGATGATGTAGTATTAGATGTTATTACAGCTTCAGGCCATTTACTGTATGCGTCAACTAATACTAAAATATAGTATTTTTGAAAAATAGGCCCTGCTAATCAATATGTACCCTGAACCAAGGTTTGCTTGGAAATTCCCAGGTTTGAAGTGGGGATTTTGCAGGAGAACTTTGGGTTTTTTACAACTTTTAATCAAATTCTCAATATCAGAATTCATATGTGGCCACCATACATAAGAACGAGCTAAGCTCTTACATTTAACCATACCTAAATGCGTTGCATGGAGGGTTCTCAAAAAACTACCCCTAAGAGAGGTTGGAATGACAGTCTTGTAACCCAGCATCAAACAACCATCATTAATTGAAAAACTATTCGTGAATTTAGCATATGGTTTTAAATGTGGCTTAATAGATTTTGGCCATCCCAGTCTTACATGCCCACAAACCTCCTGTAATTCTGAATCTTTCATTGTTTCATCCGCAATTTGTTTCCAATGTATGGGTAAATCATCATTTGATGCCATTAAATTCAAATAAGGATTAGAACAATCATTTTCATTTACTTTTTCATTTATTGGCAGTCTCGAAAAGAAATCTGCTTGATTATTTGTTGATTTTACATATTCAATCTCATAATTTTAATTTGCAAGAAACAAAGCCCACCGCTGCAGTATGTGTGCAGTCAATATGGGTAATCCCTTCTTATTTCCAAATATAGTTAGAAGACATTTAGCATCAGTTCAGATAATAAATTTCCTGCCATATAAATATTGGAAAAATTTCTTTACCCCTACTATTACTGCCAACCCTTTTTTTTCTACCTGTGAGTAGTTTTGCTGGCTGTTGGTCAGAGTTTGGGAAGTATATGCGTTCCTCGTTATCAGCTTAACAATGTGAAATCACTGCACCAATGCCGTAAAAAGAACTATCCACCGTTAAAATAACAGGTAGTTCTGAATCATAATGAACTAGTACTGGAGATGATGCCAAAACATTTTTTACTTTTTGAAATGCTTGTTCACATTTTTCACTCCAATAATATTCAACATTCTTCTTTAATAAATTATTCAGGGGCTGTAAAAGCATAGATGTATTTTTTATAAATTTACCATAAAAATTTACAAAACCTAAAAACGATTTCAGTTGAGTAACATTTTGGGGAACCGGAGCCTCCAATATTGCCTTCACCTTATCATTACATATATGTAAACCCTTTTCGTCAATCTTATACCCCAAATACGTTACCGATTTTTTGAAAAAATCACATTTGTTTATAGATACTGTTAATGATCTATCCTCCAGCCTTTTTAAGACTTCTTGCACCCTACCTACATGTTCCGAGCGATTACGCCCTAATACTAAAATATCATCGAGGAAACAAGCTATTCCTTCTATACCAGCTGAAGTTTTTTCCATTATTTCCTGGAAAATGGCAGGAGCGCTTGAAGTTCCAAAAGCTGACCGATTGTAAACAAATAAGCCTTTATGAGTACTTATTGTTGTTAGCAATCTAGACTCGGCATCAAGTTTAACTTGTTGATATGCATTTTACGAGTCAATCTTAGTGAACTCTGATCCCCCTCGTAACTTACTGAACAATTCCTCAATTCTTGGTAGTGGATATCTGTCTACATGTAAGACTGGGTTGAGCAATATTTTGAAATCCCCACATATTCTAATTCCTCTTCCGCTCTTTACTACTGGAACGATGGGAGATGCCCAATCGCTGTGTGATACTGGACTCACAATGCCTTCATTCACGCATTGCAAAAGTTAAAGGTCGATGCTTGAAGTATTTCGGCTGTGCTCCTTCTTTTATCGTCAAATGTATGGTGCCTCCATTGTAACAACCTAGAGAAGACGAAAACACATTAGGAAATTTTTTTACAACAACTTGCTCAAGGTATTACTGTCAAGTTCCTCTGAGTCACTCTCATTATCACATCATTATTAATTGAAAGCTGAAATAAATTGAAAAATTCTCGAACCAACAATGGTGGTCCCCCTTGGTCAACGACAAATAGCTTAATTGAATCAGTGATTTGTTGATAAGTAATATTCACACTTACATACCCCATTCGATGTTTCTGGAATTCTGGTCGCCGATGTTGCCATATTTTTGTTCCAACGTCCGCTACTTGCACTGCTTCCCGCTGATTTGCCGTAGTTGTCAAACCGCTGACGATTCCGATGTTGCTGATTCTGCCGACCCATGTGATGATAAAAAACTTCCTCTTTTACTCGCAGGATAGTTTTTATCTCCGGTTTTTCACTTTGGCAGCTAGCTACTTGAATGACCTTGTCGATTTCCTCCTCGAAAATTTTTTGCATTATGGATGGATTATCAAGTCCCATGATAAATTTATCGCGCAAAACCACAGTGAGTTCTGTTCCAAAACCACATTTTCCTGCTAAACACCTTACTCTTGCTGCCCACTGTTGTACCGTTTCGTCTCTACTTTTAATGGTATTATCAAATTTATATCTTGCCGCAAATTTACTGACTATTGACTTAAAATGTTTGTCACACAGTTGCACTAACTCGTCGTACTTTAGTTCTGGTTTCTTTGGAAGACATAGGCTATGAATCAACCTGTAGGCTTCTTCATCGCATGCATTCAGGAGAATAGCCCTCTTCGTATCATTTTCGGTCAACTTATTTGCCACGAAATACTGTCCTAATCGTGCTTTAAAGATGCTCCAGTCCGAATCTTGTAGGCAAAACTCTCGCATATTCCCGATCAAGGTGGACGATTTAATTTTTTGTTCTGTGGGTAAACTGGATGTAGGCTTTTTTTCCACGTTTCACAGTGGTGTTTGTAAGATTCCGCCACATTTTGAAAGCTTCCCGATCTTGGGGGTCTTTTGTGAATTTATATTTAGAAAGGGCCTTCTTTTTTTCATTGATCATTTTCTTTAACGCGTCAGAGATCTAGGGAGCCCTTGGCTTAGATATTCTGGCAGTTTTCATCGGTGCATGTTTATCAAATATATTTAAAATATTATTATTGAAAACCCCCAAACAGTCATTTACATCATCAAGAAGAAAAATTTCTTCCCAGTTCACTCTATATAGATCATTCAAAAAGTCATTGTTGTCGAAATTCTTGTAGTCACGAAAGGTATGCATGAATTGCTTTTCTTGTTCGACCGAACATGATAATTCACACGAAAACAATCGATGGTCTGATATTTCGCTTACGTCGTAAAGCTGAGTTTCATGAATTGACTCTGACTTACTTGTGACTACAACATCAATAAGAGTTTCGCTAAAATTCGTAACTCTGGTGGCTTCAGTAACTATTTGAGTTAGATTATAGGACTCAAGACTCAAGAACTTCACGACGCCAGTGTTCATTATGTTAAATTGATTCATGTTGAGGTCACCCAGAAATATTAAATCATCACTTTCTGGTAGCAAGGAAGAGATGGAATTTTCTAAAGCATTCAGCGAGTCATCAACATTGATTCTGGGTGGCCTGTATAAAACTCCAAAAACGTGACTCTTACCTCGCAATTTCAGTTTGATCCAAAGCTGCTCCAGAAAGTTATCATCTGGTTCATCTATCTCTAAAACTTTGTAGCTAACACTTTTCCTCACATATCAGCATACCCCTCCTCCTCTAGCTGTGCCCCCTGCTCTATCCTTCCTTATCAAATTATAGCCAGGTATCACGAAAATATCTGAGTTAATTCCACTATTCAGCCAGGTTTCAGAGAATGCCATCAAATGAAATTTCTCTGTCAATATCATGTCGGTTAATTCCTGAAAACCGGTAGATAGGGATCTGACATTGAGATGACCGAATTTGAAGTTCATTTTATTTTATTTATTTAAGAGAATGAAAATAGCCTTTAACAGTTTCTAACTCATTAACTACTCTTGAGGAATATAATAAGTAGTTACACATTGATAAATCAAAATAGGAAAAAAAAGCTATGTATCCACAGAACTGCAAAGATGCAGACTGCAAGGCACAGTTCAAAACAATGTCTTATTTTCTGGTTCTTGTTTGGATTCTTCTCTTCTTCTGTAGAGCATCAAAATATTATGCTTTTCCTCAGTCAGATCCACCTGCTTACTTATCAAATCTTCATATGATAGCTCTATATCACCAATTATCAATCGATTTTTCTTTATTTTGTCGTTGTGGTTGCATTCCCTAGCCTTCTTCAGATAACTTCTTAGGACGCCAAAAATGTCTCTATCTTCCTTGGACAGATCGTTGTTCATAAAAATATTCTCTCCCTTTAGCTTTCCGCAGTTTTTAAATATTTCTTGTTTTTTCAGGGCCGTTAGCAATTCAATTATAACGGGTCTTATAGCATTATCGGGATTACCAACTTTATAGATGTTATTAATGTCCCGTTCCTTATCTATTCGAATACCTAACAAGTTTTCAAGATTGTTCACAGCATCTGTAAGTAAATTTTCATCTACCTGTTCCAATCCGTGTATGACAATGTTATTACGTCTGTTTCGTTTCTCTAGCGAAGCGATTTTTTCAGTTAACACAGTATTTTTATCTTTAAGAATTGTAACCTCGGTATGTATGTTGGTGATTTGCTCTTCAAAATCAGCTTTGAATTGATCTAATTTGAGCTCAAGAGATCCATCTTCTGATATTCTGTTTCAGTAGTTCGTACGCAATTGTTTATTCGTAAGGTCATCAGCCATAGCTTGACGCCGTCTCTCCTTTGACTGAGGCCGAACTGCCGTAATAGTTATTCATGTCTCAAGGGCGTAAAGTAGGCCTTAAACGCATTTTACGCACGTGATACATACAAAATTTTATGCACTAGCGGTTTTTATAGCGCGAATCACAAATTCTGACTTGAATTGCAATGGTCTACACGTTTCACACGTTATGCATACAATAATTAAGGGTAACATAATATGAGGAATGTGAAACTATAGTAGCTGAGTGCTATATTGGACAATCTATTTCAAATAAATAGATCATCACCGATAAAAATGGCAACGATTATGAACAAATGTTAGAAAGAGTATTGCTCTATTGAACTGAAATGATTCTAATTCGTGTTAGGAATTGCATGAAATGATGTGTGAGTATAGGCAATTTGAGAATTTTGTCTACTTTACGGCCCGCCGGGCCATAATGCGCCCACGGGCGGTAAAGTGCCACTTTACGCCCGGCGAACCGGGCGGTAAAGTGTACTTTACCGCCCGCTAGTGCATAAAATAATTTTAATTTCCGTATCGACGTGTATGACTCGTGGTGCTCTTGGGCTGTTTCTGAATTTGATGAGGTGAGGGAAGCTTGTCACTAAGGTCGATTTCAATCTAGTGTATGAGCCGAACTACGTCGAAAAAAATTAATTCTCATTTTCTCGGAAACCACTTGGTGCACGAACTTTGTTTTTATTCACACAGGTCGACAGTTGGAACCCTAATCACTGATGCACAATTTTGTTCAAATCCACCGAGATTATCCCACACAAAATTCACTTTATTTGTAGTATAAACAAACGCGCTCTGACTGACTTAAAACTCATTCGTACATAAGTTATCATTCTCTTTCCAAAAATTGGAGATATTGAAAAAAATTCATTCCTATCATAATAGGCTTTGACTTTGATGTTTCTAAATTTGACTTTCAATTTGTTACACTCGATGACATCTTGTTATTGTACAAGTCATTGAATTTTTGGCGAAGAATGACTTTCACGACTGAAGAAAAAAGAGATATGATACAATTTAATTACAAATACGATAGAAACGGTGTTAGGAAATCGGAAATGTATTTGAACTTGTATCCCGAAAGACGACAACCACATCGAACTATGTTCACGTTATTGGATCAAAATCTCACGGAGTTTGGTTTATTTAAAAAGCCTAGGAAAAAATACGGAGACAGAATAGACCAGGAATCTAAAGAAAATTTGATATGTGAGGGATGAATGAAATTTATAATTTTCAGATAAACATGAACCCGGGAAAATCTATAAGTACGTCAAATTTCCTCCGATATGAATATTTGTCATACAAGTGCTTGGAGACATCTCAAAAAAGTGGTTTAAAATGTTACAAAATACACATAACTCAAAAGTTGCATCCATGTGATCCCGAAAGGCGATTAGAATTTTGTAATTGGCTGATAAAAAAACCTGATTTTCCTGTTTTCCTGGAAAATGTAATTTGGAAAGATGAAAGGTTTGGTGATAAATGGATAGGGAGTTATGGGCCGGTGAGGTGGCCAGCAAGGTCTCCAGACTTATATGTTATGAATCCATTCTTATGAGGTACACTGAAAAATAGAGTTATTGTCAGAGGGAATATCAAAATATTGGGGACCTTCAACACAGCATTGTGAGAGAGTTCGGAAGATTGAGGATGAGGGAAATTAATCGTGCAGTGAATAATATTCGCAGAAGGGCACAGTTGTGTTATCATGAACAAGGCCAGCATTTTGAGCATTTGCTGTGATTTACTTTTGTCTTCATATTTTAGTTAATTATAGTTATTTGTTCAAAGTTCTATTTTCATTGAAAAGGACACAATGTCTAATTCACCTCATACACACCTCATTTATCAAATTTTGATTGTTGATTCTGTCCCGTATTTTTTCATTGGCTCTTCAAATGAACCAAACTCGGTGAGATTTTGATCTAATAATCTAAACATAGTTCAATGTGGTTGTCGTCTTTTGGGATACAAGTTTAAATACATTTCCGGTGGCCTAACATACTGTTTCAGTTGTATTTGTAATAAATTTGTTTCAATTCAACCATCTTCGTATCTCTCATAGTTTCCGAGATCCCAATGGTGAGAATCGAATTTGAAACACCCTGTTTACCTACTGACCTTCTGATAAACATACAACAATAATGGTTTTTCATTGAAGAGCAAATACTGCTCAACCAAATGGTTTTCTTACAGTTAATCAATTTTTGTCTCGAGAGCAATTACTTTAATTTCAATGGAGTTTTTCATCAACAGATAACTGGTCTAGGAATGGGAAATTGTATCACTTCAATTTGCTCAGATTCAGTAATGCAAAATTTACGATAAAGTTGTCCACCCCAGCTTTTTTTCAGAGCTCAGACATACTAGAGATATGTTGATGATATTTATCCAGTGTACCCAATGGGAAAACAAGACGAATGGTTACGTGTTTTAAACTCATTTCATAGGACACCAAATAATGACCTACTGATAAATTGGTATCATACACCAACCCTCTCAGAAAGATACGTAAATTAGAATTACGATCATCCGTTCAGACAGAAATTGAATATTAAAAATAATTTGATGAATACAATGATAGGAATCTGTAGTATTGTATTCATCGAGGATAATTTCAAACAATCGAAACATCATTCAATAAAAAATAATTATCCAAACAGAATCATTAACAGAATTCAAAATAGATTTTCGAGAACAAATATTGGAAAATATAAAAACTTTCAAAATAACTTTTGTATTTGGTCTTTCGGAAAAATTATTACTTTTCTCGAAGCTCCTACTTCAAATATAAAGATAAAACCCCTTTTGTTACCAAAACATACTTCAGTGATTGTTTCTAGAAAAGCAGTGGTAGCAAATTGATTAGTTTATTATTATTTTTTTTTTCACTTTTTCATTAATTAAAAAAAAACATCTCCGTTTTGTATCTTCAATTTCCTGAAGATGTCGAAATAAATTGACGAAACGGTGGCCTAAAGGAATAGCGTTTTCTTCAATTCAATGAAATCCCCAAAAGAAAACAAAATCAGTCATCTTATCAAAAGCCGTAAAACTTACATATTATTAATATTATTCAATCATTAGCTGTTGATGTTTAACAAATTGATTTTTCAGATCAATACTTTGTTACTGACATAGGAATGTTTGGATGTTCAAGATGTAATTCACTCTATAAACACAAAGCAAATCTTGGTCGCCACATTCAGTGGGAGTGCGGGGGCGAACGAAAATTTGTTTGTCCAAATTGTAATTGTAAATTCAAGCAGAAGTCCCATATGCAGTATCACCAGAGATCCAGAAATTGCTATAGAAGACTAAATAATTCCTTGTAAATTTGGTTGGCAGAGAGAATGGCCCCAACCGGAAACCTCCAATCAGTATTCGATGTCTTGGGTTTCAGTACTCAGTTGAATATATTATAATATTAAGTTTATGTATACCGTGATATCAACCGACTTATTTTTTCCTTATATTGACGTTTGAAGTAATTTGAAATAAAACATATTGAAGACAAAATTTGTTTTTCTTTCCGTGTGCAATGAAACGACTGGTGTTTACAGTATTTGTCATCTTTCTTAGTCGTCAGGGTTCATTCTTTCATTCTTCGATTTCAAGTTCTTCAATTTTATTTGGTCCATTTAAAAGAATTATCCTGATAGATAATAAATAAACTTTCATATTTTAAACGAGCCACCCTGATTAATTTTTGAAACAATTTCTGGATGACCATTTTCCTGGTCGTTGGATTGGCAAAAGAAGTCCTACAGAATGGTCACCAAGGTCTCCAGATCTCACTCTTGTAGATTTCCTTCTATGGGGTTATTTGGAGTCTAAACTATACCAGATGGAATCAACAACATTCGAAGATTTGAGAGAGAATATCATGAGGCATTGCAGAGAAACCCCAGAGATTCTCATCCATGTAAAGGCGGCTATAGAAGATCGTTCATACCATTGTATGGAAGTTGGCGGAACAGTTTTTGAACATTTACCACAGAAATTTCTTTTTCTTCTCATTATCAAGTCATCAGATTTCGATTCAAGAATTTATTGCTTCCATATTTTGTCACTATAGCGAATATGTCAAAAAAAGCCTTTCTGTATATTATTTGTCAAATGTGTTTGCATTTTTCTTGCAAATTATTGTTTCAAAAGTTTTACAAGGTGGCTCGTTTTCAACTCAAATAATTTGTAGCTCCCGAACTATAAGCTTCAAACCATATGTATTATACTTTGTTGAAATCTGTTCATCATGAAGCATCTGCTAATGCAAGAAAATGAAGGGTGATCCATTTAAAAAAATTGGTTTAATGCTCTGGGGGTGCGAAAGGGAGTTACATCAATTGAGAATATGTCAAAATGTTTCTCCCTGTATACTATTGTTGACGAGTTTTTTTTCCTGAAAATCATCGTTACAAAAGTTTTTCAGGGTGGCTCGTTTTAAATGGAATGCACTGTATATTCATTATGTGCAAGGTGGTCTATTCAAAATATCTTCACAGTTAATAAATAATTTTCCAGTATAATTTAGGTGAAGCACATAAAATGTTCATACAGTGTCCACCAAAATGTTGGAACCATATGGGAAACTCTTTTATTGATAGTTTCTCAGAAAATTTCATTCTTCATAAAAGTTGGTGCATTCAATTAGACTAATCAGTTATTGCCAGTGGCGTGCGGCTAAGTGAGAAATGTTTCCGTAAAAAGTTGTTTGCAATGGAATGATGTTCTCAGTTATCCACTTTAGTCTACCAATTACTATTTTTAAATACTGCTTAATGAGTTGGCCTCAATTTTTAATGGGAATTATCCACAATAATTTTTGATTATTAAGTTACTGAATTAGCATAATTAATCTGTCGAAGCAATAACCTGATCCAACAAAATCTTGAATATGAGTAAAAAAGCAGTAATGGAAAGATAATGAAATAAAGACAGGATCATTAAAAAAAAAAAAATTAGTAATTGGTAGACTGAACTGAATAACTGAAAATATCATTCAATCGCAAACAACTTTTTCCACTAACATTTTTCGATATTTTGCATATTAATGTCACTTTACTCCATAGTGAATTTGGAATATCGGTTATTTCCCGCTAAGTCGCATGCCACTGGCAATAACCAATATGCGCGCACTTAGTCTAATTGAATGCACCAACTTTTATGAAGAGCGAAATTTTTTGAGAAACCATTAATAAAAAAGTTTTCTATATGGTTCCCACATTTTAGCGGACACTGTCTATGACGCTCAATACATACAGTGAGGACGTAAAAAGTCTCCCCCCCCACTTAACTTTTGAACGGAACAAGCTATCGAGATCGGGTAAAATTCAGGTAATAAAGGTACCACTTTTACTACTTTGTGGCATAAAAATGATTGTGGTCACGTGGCCTAATGTCAAAAGGGCACCATCAACTTTTTTTTTCAAATGTAAAAGTGAGTCACGTGGCTCATGGTTTTGAATGCCTTCCTATTCTCTATCCAACACTTCTTTGTTTGTGAAAATCGGCCAAGCCGTTTCAAACTGACAAGCGTTTGAAATTTGCTTCAAATATTTTACAAATAAATTAAAAACCTAAAAAACTTTTGATTTCAACAAAATTTCAAGTAACAATTGCAACTATTTCATCAAGTGCTCAAAATGTTCACCGTTCACTTCTTGACAGAAAAAAAGTCGGTTGTGGAATTCATTCGGAACGTTATTAAATGTTTCCAGGGTAATAGAGAGATATTGCAGTACTAAATAACGCCAGCCAGTAATGAAGTATACGTTATTTTGACATGTACGCGCGCGCACTATGAATCTGGAATAAGGACAACTATATTAAAATACTGCCTGCCTTTATTAGTGGACGTTTAATGGCGAGGATTAATATTCCTTTATCTTCATTTCGGGTGAGATCGTAAATTATCCTAACATGATCAGTGGATAAAACATGGCTCTGACTGATAAATATATTAGATTTTCAACAAGAGTCGACGTAGAAGTTCGTTTTGGCAATTCAGTCATCAAAATAATTCCTTCTAATTCTGAAATTGATTATGCAGAGAAAAAAATCCAAGAGACAAATTGATTTAGGTTAAGAATGCATCTGTCAATCATGAGTAAATAAGGGACGAGCAGATGAAATTTGCAATATCTCTGTTTTCAATCACAGAATAGTGTCAGTCACTATCGAAATAAAGTTGCCTTAAATACTGACTGGCGTTATTGCAATATCTCTCTAATACCGTAACACACATCTGTTTTTCGGTTCATAAGTTCCTGGAGTGGCTGCGTGACGTACACCTTAGGTTTTATGTACCCACACAGAAAAAAGTCCATAGGGGTCATATCAGATGACCTAGCTGGCCATTAAATGGGGCCACGTCGGCCTATCCACCGTCCCGGAATATTCTCGTTAAGCCATTCTCGGACAGGTCTGTAATAGTGAGGGGGTGCACCATCTTGTTGAAAGGAACATCCATGGTAAATTTATTTGGGTTTGCCTCAACTACTTCTTGAATACTGTGATGGATCTGATTTTGAAGCATATTTAAATACAGATGCCCAGTTAAATTTTCTGCTGTAAATATTGTACCTATGATATGGTCACCCAAAATTCGTTGATCTGCAACAATATTGGTTGACTCTGGTGCCGACATAACTAGTTTAAAGAGGTATGGCGGTTGGAAGTCATCAAACGTTGCTGAACAATAAGGTTGAGGTGGCAAATAAAATGTTCACAGTACAAAATATTCAATAAAATAACCTAGCACCCCGCATGTTGTCCAAAATGTTTCTCATAGTTCTAATAATTTTCCTCCAATTTTCAATAATTGTACTAGCTGTCAAGTAACTGTAAATAATTTCATAATGTATTGATGTTTTCTAAATATAAATTAATTCCTTATAAACAATGTGCATGTTTTCAATAATTTGTGTAGAACACAAACAACTGCAAGGAAATATAATTTCCTCACAGTAAGAAAATATTATTTCCTTAGAGTAGAACACTAGCAACTGTAAGGAACTATCATTTCCTTACAGTAAGGAAGTCTTGACTTTTTCGTTAAGAAATTTTGTCAGGAATGTCAAAATTTCCTAGCGATTTGCGGAAAAATTATAACCTAAGTAATCATTATATAAATCAAATTGCCCGAAGAAAGTAATTAGGAAGAGGCTCTTTTCACACGGAACAAAAGACGCAAACGGCCTATACTACTTTTCATAAAATAGTTCGTAAATGAAAACTCCGGTTTTCGCCCCATTAAATCGTTTTGTGGAATTATTGAAACAAGAAATAGTGAAAAAAATTACAGCTTTTTTGTTTTTTTGCGAAGATCTCAAAAAGTATTGGTGGTCTTTTTTTCGAGGTTTTCCCTGATTTTCTCAGTGGAAAATGCATCGATTCGGTAGTATGAAAATCCATTTTGTAGGTTTTATAAATCTCTACAAAAGTTCCATTGACTGTAAAACGATTCCTTGAATAATCTTTGAGATATTTCCAAAAAAACAAAAAAGTTCTAATTTTTTTCACTATTGCTTGTTTAAAAAATTCCACAAAGCGATTTTGCTGGGCCGAAAACTGGGGTTTTCTTTAACGAACTATCTTATAAAAATTTGCGTCTTTTAATTTTTGGGTGAAAAAACCTCTATAGCTTGGTCTAAATTGTCCTAGATCTGAAGGAAGTTATGACACTAATCGGACCCAAAGTCAATGAAACAAGATAACATTTCCACAAATTTTATGAAACTTGCGATTAGTACTTACTATTTATTTTAATTCCTTTTCGTTCAATCTTAAATACACTTTTTATTGATTAAGCTAGTGCAAGCCATATCAATTAACTATAACAATGACGGCTAGAAATCTCATTATATAATTACTTCATTGAGAAAACAATAATGGGAAATTTTTAAGATGCAGTGAATTTTACGGCTTATTCGTTTGATCTTCTCTGGAGTTTGAGTATGACCCTCTCAAAAAACATGCGGATTTACGTCTGACACACATTTTGTCTATTTACTGTTCCATTCAGAAAAAACGTACTTTCATCACTAAAACAAATAGAGTTAATGTAACCGGGATTTTGGGTTATGCGATCAGACATGATTTCACAAAACTGCATTCTTCATCTTCTGTTAATTGATGCAGAATTTTCAATTTATATGGGTGAAATTTGTGTTTTTAAGATATTTTTTCACAGTGGCTACCGTTTTCGTTGTTTGTTTCGGATTATTAACAACAGCTGCCAGAACGTCGATTTGCTGATCTTCTGAAATGGATTTTCTTGCCACATAATTTTTCCCTCGTTACGCAACCAGTTCTTTGAAATTTACTGACCAATTCCCTTAAGTAGGTCGAGATATTGGAATATTTGGGAAGCGCTCATTAAGTATTCTTTCTGCTTCATGGTAATTACGCCCAGCTTCAGCGTGAATTAGAATTGCTTCGGTTTTTTCTTCTGAAGCACGAGGACGTGGCATTTGAAAATTATAAAGAAATGCTGAAATCTATGAAAACTGTCAAAAGTATTGATATGATTAACGTCAATATTAGACTGAGATTGAAATGAAATGCTATTTGGAGTCTCCAGCAAAATAACTAAGGTATAAAAAACTGAAACAAAAACCACATTGTAAAATACCAATAATATGTGCAATATTGGCTTTTCGGCCAGAATCAGTAACGGAGTTAAAATTCTGCTACAATTATTAGTTAAAATAATTTATTTGTTGAATATTTGAAGCAAATTTCAAACGCTCGTCACTTTGAAACGAAACGGAATGGCCTATTTTCACAAATAAAGAAGTGTTGGATATAGAATCGGAAGACCTTCAAAACCAGGTGACCCCCCTTTACATTTGAAAAAAAAAGTTGATGGTGCCCTCTTGACACTAGGCCACGTGACCACAATCTTTTTTATGCCACAAAGTAGTAAAAGTGGTACCTTTTTACATGAATTTTACCTGATCTCGATAGCTTGTTCCGTTCAAAAGTTAAGGGGGGGGAGGACTTTTTACGTCCTCACTGTATATTTGAGTTGTCAGAGACTGGGCAATTTGATACTTTTGGTTCATCAATAAGAATTTTTATCGGAAAAGTAATTTTTGGAAAAATTATTATCTGACATCAAGAGATAAGCACATTTTTTAGTCAGATGACTGATGTCTGTCGTTTTATTCATACTGGTGCTGTTTTCAAAAGTATGTGCCTTTTTTAAAATTGATTTTTTGGTTGATAATGACTCTGTAGATAGAACTTTCACAGAATCATAGTTCATATGATGGTCAAACTTGTTAACATGTTCTGCCAAGGTAAATCTTCCTAGCAGGCTAATCAACAGGGCTATCAACCTCAACTTAAATTGCTCCACCGATAATTTTTTTTCAAATTGTAGAACACAGTGTGCACATTACTTCTGTGAAAAATTATCACCTCCAGGGGGGGGTGTACCCTCCCCACCAAAAAACGCGTTGAAATTAATTTTTGAGGTAATTTAGAAATATCTCAAAAAATTTATTTTAAATAAAAAAAATAAGATGATATTCAGAAAGAGCACAAATTTTTACAAAAAAACTGTCCCAACCAAAATTTTGAGAAATCGCACGGTATTCTTGAAAAAAATTGTTGAAGTTATATGCTTTTGCAATGGGGCAGATGTTGCACCGGCTCTCGCCAACGTGCATTTTTTCAACCAGCGCGTGAAGTAAAGTTCTATAACTCCTCACATAAATGTTCAATTCTGATAAATCTTACGTCATTTTGAAGATAAAGATCGCAGCTGTGTATTCTGATATTATTTATATTTATACGCGTAGTCGCCAGCTGCAAAATTGCAATGGAAAATCTTATAATATTAAAGTTCCTGACTTCGTGAAATAATGCTAATGATTACTGAAATAATGTCTTATCACTTGTGGCAAGCAAAATGAACAGTTGAGGAATACTTCATTGTCAAATTGCATAACGTTTAACCGGTCCAAATAATGTTGGTTTTTTAATACGAGTGTTTTCAATTCTTCTCACATTTTAGGTTACAAAATCTTGAGGGAGTTTAAATTCAAATGCTAATAACTCAGAGATAAAAGCACGTATCAACTTGAATGAAAAGCCAGTTTGCAGAAAAAACCCTGCTCTTATTGAAAATATTTATACAAATTTGGTTACTTGTACAAATTTTAAATGGAATCTAGTCAATCTTTTGAGTACTTAAAAAAGAGGTTACTCGGTATTTGATCGCATGATTGTGCTATGGAAAGAAAAATAAAATCAGTTCTTGATGGAATATGGAGATTAGAGACCGAGGAAGACAGTGCACCAAATGAAACTATCCCGAAGTGTACCTGCTTCCAACTCATTGATATTCTAAAACCTGAAAAATATCGGCTTGGGACCTTGTCAATGCGGCAGCTAGCTCGCTGCTGTATAGTATACAGCTGCGCGGTTCAGTCGGTGCGCAGAGGGCAGCAGTCAACGTTGCTCTATGTAAACGTCAGATAATATAAAAGTTCCTGTGCAGAAAACACTGGATACTGGGATAACATCGATAGTCGGAGACGAGGAAACATCTCTTAGTGCTTTGTAACTGTTATTAATTGAAAATGGTGAGTTTATTTTTGAAATATTTGTTTCATGTTCAACTCAGCTTTGTTTTAAAATATCGCAATGTCAGATATCTGTAGAAACTTGGCAGTGATTGTTCCGGATTGTGAAAATGAAGACGAGGAGACTGAAGATGAAGTAGATGATGAGTTGTATGAATGAATAAATATATTTTCCTATATATTTCTTGATGGTGATTACTTGTGGATTCATTTCTCCATACCCTTTCTCGATATCATTGAAAAACACTCTCATACTTCGTTAACTCCGGTCCGCGTTTGATTTATACAATAAGTTGATCTTCTCTCGAATTTGCGAATAATATTCATATCAATACTTCTCAACGATTATTTACCCACATTTATATCTAAGAGTAGTAGTTTGGGAGTGTTTTCAAATATTCTCCCCCTTCCCTCTCACCCCAATGTTTCCGCGATGCGGGGGATAGATATGCCTCGAATGCGGGGCGGGAAAATCGTTTCTACTAATTTATACCTATTATTTTTAGAAATTTTAGCTCAGTCTCATTACTCAGGACTGACAATTTTACATATTCATAGAAAAAACCCAAAAAAAACACGATTTCGGGAAGGGGTTTAATTGTTAAAAATAATTCGCTCCCATTATTAATACCGATTTTCACTCAAATTTATTGCCTAGGGCTGAAATGTCAAGAAAATACCTTCCAGAAAAAAGTTTTTACGATTTTGGGGGTGTTGCACCCCCCAGGGGGTGATAACTTTATTGCTAATTATTTAACCCTCCGACCGACCGAATTGCAAAAAAGAAATCGGAGGAGCAATTTAAGATGAACTTTTATGAGAAAAATTACTCTGTTTATTGGCCTATAGGTGTAATCTGCAGTCACTTATGTGTGTGAGACTAATGCAATGGACTGTACGTTCTAGAGAATAACCGCAAGAATGGTAAAATAGCCACTTACCATGAGTGTTTCTTGATATGGACTTTATTATGATCGCCAGATCGGAACTGTCTAGCTAGGACTTCAGTCTTCCTTCTTCTCTCAGCCAGAAAATGTTGGAGATTCCAATACGAACACTTTTACACACACAAGCAAAATTGAGTGAGGAGCTAGTAGAGCTACACAAGTACAAATATACAGGGTGTCAATTTGAAAACTTCCCACCCTTAATATCTTCCTTCCAGTAAACAATATGAGTAATCGAAAAAACAGGTCAATTTTATTGTCAAGGGGGACACTTTCACGGACTATTTGTAGCCCTCGTGGTTCAACCCCCTAAGAGGGGTAGATGTTACCCTTAGAATTTTAAATGGGAAGGGGGGTCAAGTGGCACATCATTTTGATGGGCGTTCAATTCTTGTTCCAATGGTACCCTGACTTATTATTTTGTGATGAGCATTTTCCGAAAAATTGCGTTCTAAACTAACAGAAGTAATTATTGGAACACCTATACTGAGATGCATTATTGTATTGACTCCCTTTAATAAAAATGGTTAGAAGAGTAGGTGGCACCGCTCCAACCCTTGAATGACAGGAATAAATTTATTACGCATGGGATTTTTTATTTGGTGGTTATTTTCCTTCTACACAATAAAATTTAATTTGCGAGAAAGACATTTCCAACATAAAATCTACTTACGCTTATCTTATTGGCTGTTCGAAATGTTGTCCATTTTGCTCTAAACAGTAATACAGTCTGTTTTCGAACTCCCCTCTAACATTACGGAAAACTTCACTTTTAAGTTCGTCAATATCAGAAGGTTGTGTTTTATAAACAACGGATTTAAGATGCCCCCAAAGAAAGAAATCTAAGGGTGTTAAATCCGGTGATCTCGGAGGCCATTCAACTGCTCCCCTTCTGCCAATCCATCTACCCGGAAATCTCTCGTTTAACCACTGTCGGACGGGAAGAAAATAATGAGGTGGAGCACCGTCCTGCTGGTAATGTAACAGATCCTCCTGCAAAAGTTCATTACCTTCTGCATCAATTTGAGTTTCTAGCTCGTGAGTTATAAGAGTATCGATAGTCTCTTCAAGCATATCAAGGTACAGATTGCCAGTCAAGTTTTCTTCCAGAAATAATGGACCAAGAATGGCATTTCCAAGAATACCAGCCCAAACATTAACTTTTTGTGGGTGTTGTGTATGCCCTTCCCGAAAAATATGTGGGTTTTCGTCACTCCAATAGCGACAATTTTGTCTATTAACATTGCCATTCAGAAAAAATGAACACTCATCGCTGAAACAGATGTTTAACAGAAGATTAGGGATGGTATTGACTCGATGAGACATGATTTCACAAAACTCTATTCTTCTATCATAATCATCCTCGTGGAGCTCTTGAAGAATCTGCATTTTATATGGATGAAATTTATGCATTTTCAATGCTTTTCTTATAGTCTCGCGTGACATTCCCGTCTGATCTGATACTGATCGTAAGGAGCTCGTGGGCTCTGCAGCAAATGTTCCCAAAACTTCAATTTGAGCTGCTTCATTTAGTACTCTGGGGTTATTTCTTTTTTTATTTGTCACTGAACCAGTTTCGTAAAACTTATTCACCAAATCAAGCACATACCGGTGACTTACATTACAATTTGGATGTCTTTCGTTAAAAAGACATGCCGCCCTTCGTGCGCACTTTCCAACTTCTCCATAAATTACAATCATTTCAATTCTGTCTTGAAGAATGTAAACCATTTTTACACTTTTATACACTTATTAAAGTAATTCCTAAACAGCCCAACAGGTACAACGGTATTCACAATACTACCACATAGTTCAAATTTGCTAACCAATTTTTTGCCGGAAAACAGAAACTTTTTACAGCAGAAGTAGCAAAAAAGGAAGGCTATCTGTACAATTTCTGCGATGACACTTAAAAATTCAGCATTTAATAAACACAACTTTACTACCATCTACGTTTTACTATTAGACTACTTTTTTATGTAAAGTGTTTGGAGCTAATGGCTAATGTTACCCCTAATAAAGGGTTGGAACGGTACCACCTAATATTCTAACCAGTTCTGGCCAAACCATGCATCTCAGTATAGGCGTTCTAATAATTACTTCTGTTAGTTTAGAACGCAATTTTTCGGAAAATGCTCATCAAAAAATAATAAGTCAGGGTACCATTGGAACAAGAATTGAACGCCCATCAAAATGATGTGCCACTTGACCCCCCTTCCCATTTAAAATTCTAAGGGTAACATCTACCCCTCCTAGGGGGTTGAACCACGAGGGCTACAAATAGTCCTTGAAAGTGTCCCCCTTGACAATAAAATCGACCTGTTTTTTCAATTACTCATATTGTTTAGGAAGATATTAAGGGTGGGAAGTTTTCAAATTGACACCCTGTATAATGATCAGTCCATTTATTTCCTACTACAAAAGTGCTTACTTTTGGTAGTTTTCTGTCTACCTCCAGAGGTGAGGATAGAACAGTGGCAGTACCATCCTTTAGTTAGATATATTATTATGGAATGAATTCAAGGTTGGTGAATAAACTCTTCAAAATGTTATTTAATAAGAACACATCAAGTATGACGCAACATTATGGAACCTAGTAATCTTGAAGTTTGACTGCCATAAATCATATTACAATTTTGACAAGGAATAGTATACACAACATTTACTTGGGAAGTTACAGATAATATCTTTGCTGTGGATTGTCTTGATTGTTAGAACTGTCTTGGTTGCTATTTTCATATTTGATTAGCAGTGGAATATTCTAGAAAGTCTGGGTGTTATTTCCTTGATGTAGGGTACGGTAGAATGGATACAGTGTACTGGAGAAATATAAGATGCATTGTTGTTAGTGATACTAGAAGGTATTTTGTCTGTAATTGCAGTTTCAAGTAAGTAGATGTATTAAAAAGATTATTTTTCACTAAACTGGAAGGAGACAAATTTTCTTAAAAAAAGGATCAAATATTTTTAAAGATTTTTCTTTTGAAAACTTATATTGAATTTATTTACTGTAACTCGTTAACTTATTCAATTAAAATCTTCTTGATGATAGTACATTAGGATCAAAAAAATCATTATTCTGATATTTGTTTCAACTATTCCAGAAGCAAGTTATATTTTTTTTATTTTTTTTTTATTTATTAAGCATCTACCACATAGGGTTACTAGCTGAGCTATAGTATACAGTAAGTAAATTTGACAATATTTGGAATTGATTTTATATTGAGTTCTGTAAATTAGTGTCCTTGAGGAATGCAAATAGATTTTCTTGATTACCTTCTTCACCAATTATCGATTTAAGATTTTCTGTTAAGAAGATGTTTGACTGTTGTAATCTGATCACATATGTAGCATATCGGTGGTTCTTCTCTTTTAAGGAGGTGGCTGTGTGTTATATGAGTGTGTCCTATTCTTAGTCGTGAGAGGATTGACTGTCTTTTGCGCTGATCTGTGGTATGTCTCCAAGGCATCACTGAACTTTTCACCTCCTTTAGTTTGGCATTTGACGTGCCCATTTGAATTGCCAATTGGATATTATTGCTCTTCTTATCAGTACTCTCAGGTTCGAGTGAGCAGTGTTGTGGTTATCTGCTGTTTTTGTGAGATTTGTGGCTTCTCTTGCTAGTTTATCGGCTTTTTCATTACCCTCTATTCCGATGTGTGATGGTGCCCAGAGGAATTGGATGTTGGTATTCTTTTGTTGTAGTTGGAATAGGTGTGATTTCATTTTTAACAGGACTGGATGACTGGTATATAGGATGGATAAAGATTTTAAGGCGCTAAGGGAGTCTGAGATTATGAGGGATTGAGGAAAACTTTGGTCATTTACGTATCGCAATGCTTCAAGAATCGCTGTGAGTTCTGCTGTGAATATGGAGGTTGATAGTGGGAGACTAAATTTGACTTCCCGTCCGGTCGAAGCGAATGCTGCGCCACTCCAGTTTCTGTACATGATGCGTCGGTGTATACTTTTTCGAAGTTTTGAAAGTGTTCCATTGTTTCTGTAAAGAGTTGTTTGAGAATTATGGGATGAATCTCTGATTTCTTTGTGATATTCAGTTGTAGATGTATTTCAGAAGTAGGGATACTCTACGGGGCGACAGAGTTCCATGTGTTTTGGGAAGTGTTAGGTCATGTTTCAAGAGAAGTTGGTTGAGGCGTTCATAAAAAGGTAGTCCAATTTTTTTCCTGTGGTTGAAAGTTGAATTTTGGTAAGACGTCATAGTTTCAGACTATTCGAAGCTAGAAAATTTGTTTTGTTCCATTCCGACTCTATCTCTTTGAAATGTGAATTTTTTCAATTTTTAATTATTCCCCTACTCTTAAAACAATTGACAGTTCGTATTTTACTACAAAAAATTATTTATTGCTACTGTAGATTGAACAAAGAATAAGTTCGTTCTTTGATGAATTCATTTGTTCAATTTTTGCTTTAATTCAGATGAATTTTTTTTTGGTCATTTACAAATTTTTAATTGAATATCTCAAAAACTGATTTGGAAATTTTTGCAAAATTTTACTCACACTATTCTGAAAATGTTGAATATTAGTTTGGTCAACTTTGTATGTTTCGTTTCTAAGATATGCATCTTTAAAAATTGTATATAATCTGAAAAAAATATTACTCTGTATCCAAATGAAAGGTAACATTGAACAATTGGAATCATCATAAAGCTACCTTACTTTCTGTTCAGTCAAAAGTTGCAATAAATAATTTTTTTTGTTTGAGAAATCGACCAGTCAATTGTTTTCAGAGTAGGATTGTAAATTTTAAAAATTCATATTTCAATCGGAGAGAGTCATCAAGAATCAAAACACATTTTTATCTCTTAGAATAGACTGAAACTATGAAGTCTAGTTCTAGTTCTGGAATAGTGCGCTAAAAAGAATCCCGAAAAGTTTTGTTTTGACTATGCCCCGTATAAACCCTGATGTTCCTACTATCATCACTATTTCGACCAACAAAACAGTTTCTTTCTTTGCCAATCCTACCCAAGTACGACGTTTTTACGAACTTTGACCGCTTATATCTGATAAACGACACATACAAAATCATTTAAATTCGCACATTTTTCTAACGACTCATCACGTTATAAATTTTACCGAGAGCCGAGTTCTCATTTGTTTTCGTGCGGGGTTCTTTGAATTAACGTTACAACTAATTATATTTATTGTAGTTATTTCATGTTGATGATGGGGAATTGTATTGTAATTAGTTGTATAATGAGGCCTATTTTGTTATATTTTGGGGTAACTAAAGATGGGATATTGATGTGTTTGTCAAATAAACAACTTTTGTCAGTGAACTTCCAAATTCTTATGAATAAAGGTGCATTTAGTCAACATTATTTTAAAGTTGTGCTTAAATATGTCAAAAACAAAAGTTGAATCTGTAACATCAAATGGCGCCATTTATACAACAATGTCAAGTTTATGCTAAAAACCTTTGATGTTACCGCTATGTTTATGTTAATGCTTATGCTAAAGTTGACTAAATCCACCCTAAGTGAAACTATTAATACTTACTACAAATATCAAATTTACTAACATTTGTTGTTTGTTTTAGAAGGTCTGCGATGCCCAAATTGCAACAAATCCTACGCACTAAAGCATTCTCTCTATTGTCACCAGAAGTACGATTGTGGAAAAGTGAAATCTTTCAGGTGCAAATTCTGTATTCATTCCAGTAAGAGACAAGGAGATCTCAAGAGACATGTTTTGATATTCCACACAGACAAAGTTTCTAAAAAATTGTAAACCATTGTAAATTTTCCGGAGTAAACCTAAATGTTAGTCCAGGGAAGATAGAAAAAAATAACTAAATTTGGCCGTCACACAGATTTCTGCATTGTGTTCAGGAAGGTCACAGCAAATGAGTCTATAGGGTGTGGTTTCTCGCTTTTTTGAAAAATGCTTTCTGGGCCGGAAAATGCATTTTCCAATTGCATCACTACTTGTACCATTACAGGAACGACTGGAAACTCGAAAAAATCGCTCGGAAATTGTTACTAGGAGGTTGTCGGGGCTGCCGAACTCGATTCTGGCATCAGAATCACCCGGGGGTGCACGAGGGTGGCTCTGTGAGGGTGCGCGGGGGGTGAATTGGGGGAGAAATGGCAGCGTACATGAAACTCGCTCCAAACTCGTTACTCGGGGGTTTTCGGGGATGCCAAATTCAATTCTGGCATTGGAATTCCTCGGGGGCGGTTCCCTGGGGGTTGCGGGGGTGGTCAATTGGGGGAGAAACGGCAGTGTTCATGAAAATCGATCCAAACTCGCTACTCGGGGGGTTTTTGGGGATGCAAAATTCAATTCTGGCATAGGAGTTACCCGGGGGTGCACGGGGGTGGCTCTGTGGGGATGCGCGGGGTGGAATTGGGAAGAAATGACAGCGTGCCTGAAAATCGATCCAAACTCGCTACTCGGGGGGTTTTCGGGGATGCCGAATTCAATTCTGGCATTGAAATTACCTGCATGCATCTCGGGTCACAACCTGGGGGACCTGGGGGACCCCAAAGGCCTTCGGGGATGTCCGATGCCTGAATTGAATTCGGCATCCCCGAAAACCCCCGAGTAGCGAGTTTGGATCGATTTTCATGCACGCTGCCATTTCTCCCCAATTCCACCCCCGCTTACCCCCACAGAGCCACCCCCGTGCACCCCCGGGTAATTCCAATGCCAGAATTGAATTTTACATCCCCAAAAACCCCCCGAGTAGCGAGTTTGGATCGATTTTCATGCACACTGCCGTTTCTCCCCCAATTGACCACCCCCGCAACCCCCAGGGAACCACCCCCGAGGAATTCCAATGCCAGAATTGAATTCGGCATCCCCGAAAACCCCCGAGTAACGAGTTTGGAGCGAGTTTCATGTACGCTGCCATTTCTCCCCAAATTCACCCCCCGCGTACATCCACAGAGCCACCCTCGTGCACCCCCGGGTGATTCTAATGCCAGAATCGAGTTCGGCAGCCCCGACAACCCTCGAGTAACAATTTCCGAGCGATTTTTCCGAGTTTCCAGTCGTTCCTGTAATGGTGCAAGTAGTGATGCAATTGGAAAATGCATTTTCCGGCACAGAAAGCATTTTTCAAAAAAGCGAGAAACCACACCCTATACACTCATTTGCTGTGACCTTCCTGAACACAATGCAGAAAACCGCATCTCGATATCTGTGTGACGGCCAAATTTAGTTATTCCGGCTGATTTTGATCTAAATGCCCTGGACTATGTGAACAGTATTGTATGTGTTTATGAATAGTGGATCCGATAGATATAGCACTTTTCAGTGAATCCTGAGATGGCATGCCTATGGACTCAATATAAAATTTTATAAATTATAAATTTGGAGAGTTCATCTTTCGTGGGAAGACTTTTGGTTTCGTCTTCTTCTTCAATTTTTCCTGTTCTGTTGCCAATATCTACCCTCATGAAATACCATTAAATTTAAGGTGCTTTCATCTGATAATATATCAGCGTTTACATAGGAAAACATCACTTCCCGGACACTTTTTCTTTGGGAAAGTAGCACTTCCCGGCCTAGTCCGGGAAGTAAGTACTTTCCGGACTAGGCCGGGAATTAATCAAATTTTGATACAAACAATAATATAAATAAGAATTAGAATGTTTCTGTTGGTACCTATCTTCTGTTCGAATTTCAATATATAATAGAAATAAGAACTGAAATGTTCGAAATATTCAAACTTTTAATCGTTTCATTCGGTTAACAGTCTCTTAGACTAAATGCGTCTCATTGATTTGTTATTCTACATGGTTGCCGAAAAAATAGTGTACGCAACACGTCCGAAAACAGTTTTTTTGGACTCGCACACTTCCAGGACTCGCTAACGCTCGTCCTAGAATTTGGTCAACTCGTCCAAAAAAACAGTATTTTCCGGACATGTTACGTAAATTACTATTCTCACCTATTAACAGGTCTAGTCACTATCTTTTAACGATATCGGTTGCAGTCATTATCAAGTGATAAGCCGTTAAATAACGACAAAATCACAGAATCGTATTCACTATCTGTTTCTTCATCGTTATTTAACGATATGTCGTTGTCAAAACAACGCTTAGCAGACGAAGCCTATATTTGGCTGTCGTAACTCTCAACGATAAAATAGATGTTTCAGCAAAAATATGGAAAATGGATCACTAAGAGCAGGGCGTATTGGTTGTAATCCTGGAAGAATTGCGAAGAAGGTATTATGATGATTTCTGAAGGTAAAAACGGATCACGTATCTGTTGTTTCGTAGAGAGTGGAATCGGAGATTCAATAGGTAGTTGAGGGATATCAGCGACTCTTTCGAGACTCCAGAAGGAAATATTCGTAAATAGGAGTTATTTAACGAAATGTGAGTCCACTTTGCAATGTCCCGTAGGAACACGAGTAAACAAAAAATTGTTAATTTCCTTTCTATAACAAATTGCACACTTCTCTTATAGCATGGCATTTTTTTGGCTATGGCAATTACCAGAAGTCTATGGCAAAATACAAATCATGTGCCATGTCCCAGCCTTCTGTAAGAAGGTATGTATTCACAAAGTATTAGATATATTAATCTGTGGAAGAAGTCCATTGTATCTCGAAGTGGAGTGGTGTGGATTTACGATGCAGAAAAACACAGTCATCTCCACAATTTCAATCTCAACCTTAAAGGTTATGCATCAGGTGGAACAGCGACAACTATCTGTCAGTTGAGCGGTATTATTTAGAGTAGGTAGTACATGTTTCGAACCTAAATAGGTTCATCTTCAGCTAATTTAAATTCTACAATAAAGGAAGAAATTATCACTAGAGGCAATCTAGTATAATATAGTAGGTATTACATGGAGAAGAAAAAATTGTTACATTAGATTATATGTAGAAAGAATAAAAAAGAGTAAAAAAGTGTATGTGTCACCACATTGTACCAATAAAGGTTTACATAGTGAACAACATACTTGTTTTTAATTTAATTTAACATGAGGAGGAAGTGGAGGCTTAGAGCCCATATGCCCCTTTTTAGGAGAAGGGGGAAGAAATGAAGGCTTCAACATGTGAACGAAAAGCTCTACAATATTTGGTAAGTGACTACTGACTGTTCGAGACTTCGAGTACTCAACACCAAAATGAGAAATGACAATGAAATTAACATGAGGAGGGGAGATCATCTGTCAATCAAACTTCAATTCGACATTGACATAGAACAACGAGTCGAGAACCAACATCACAGAACACAATGAGAGAAGAACAAACATCCATCATCGCAACCGCAATCTGAGTAGGTAGAACTCGTGTCATCTATCCATGACAATAACGTGTTACAAAAATCTTAAGATTAAAAAAACAATTTATATTTGTTTTATAGAGGATCAAGGTAGGAAACAGAGTATTTATTGAAAATTAAGAGAGTTATAGAACTTTTTGCAGTCAAACTGTACTTGTTCATTAAAGGCCGGTTTTTCAAGTTCCAGTTAAACTCCAGATTAATTAACTAATGGTTAGAATGTGATCCTCCCAACATCATTCAAAGGATGTCATTTACCATCTAAACTATCAGTTAGTTATCTGGAGGTTAACTCGAACATGAGAAACTGACCCTAGGAGAAATAACTTTGGGGTTATTAATGGCAGAGTTGATTTCAAAATTTTCAAAAAGATTAAGTAAAGTGCCTTTTTGACAAACATGTAAAATATCTAGATCGGTATCAATGTCAAATCTATGATTGTAATTAAGAATATGGTTTGCGAACGAACTTTTAGTGTTATATTCATCTATGTGTGGGTTTCTAGAGCTCTCAATTAGTTTAACGTGATCCAAAACTCTAGTTTTGATTTTCCTGCCACTTTATCCAATATCTCCGCTAGGAGAGGGGACAAATTGCTACACTAGCGGAGATTTTCATGGCTGATTTAGAACATAACCTCAAAATTCTCCCTCTATTCAACAAAATAATGTTTCGGCATAGATATGTTGATGAGGAAGTAAACCTTCTATTAAATTTCTTGAATTCCTTACACCCGTCTATACGATTTACAATGGAGTTAGCGATAGATAATTCTCTTCCTTTCCTAGATTTATCGATTAACATCAATGACTCTACACTTGAATTTTCAATTTACAGAAAACCCACTCACACAGATTCAGTAATCCTGTTTTCTTCTTGCCATCCTTATTCACACAAATTTGCAGCGTTTAATTCACTTTTTCACAGACTATTCAATATTCCAATGTCACCAGGAAATTTCAACAAAGAGTTGAACATTATAAGGCAAATAGGCCACAATAATGGTTATCCATCGTACTCAATTAATAGAATCTATCACAAACATATAACAAACATAGAACCAAATCTCTTAATCGCAGTTTAATCCCAGTTAAACATTCCAATAAATATTGCTGTATTCCTTACTTAGACAAAGTATCACTTGATATCTCAAATATTTTTAGACGGTTCGGTTCGGTCTCTTCCTACACTATGGATTCCATTTCAAAATTGTTAGTCAACACTGAAGATACAGTACCTTTTTCCCATAAATCAGGTGTTTATAGAATTTCTTGTTCACATCCAGATTGTCCTGATCAATATGTTAGACAAAGTGGCAGGAAAATTAAAACTAGAGTTTTGGAACACGATAAACTAATTGAGAGCTGTAGAAATCCACACATAGATAAATATAACACTAAAAGTTCGTTCGCAAACCATATTCTTAATTACAATCATAGATTTGATATTGATACCGATCTAGATATTTTACATGTTTGCCAAAAAGGCACTTTACTTAATCTTCTTGAAATTTTTGAAATCAACTCCGTCTTTAATAACCCCAAGGTTATTTCTCTTAATGAACAAGTACAGTTTAACTGCAAAAAGTTCTATAACTCTCTTAATTTTCAATAAATACTGTTTCCTACCTTGATCCTCTATAAAACAAATATATATTGTTTTTGTTAATCTTAAGATTTTTGTAACACGTTATTGGCATGGATAGATGACACGAGTTCTACCCACTCAGATTGCCGTTGCGATGATGGATGTTTGTTCTTCTCTCATTGTGTTATGTGATGTTGGTTATCGAGTCGTTGTTCTATGTCAATGTCGAATTGAAGTGAGACCGACTTATGATCTCCCCTCCTCATGTTATTTTCATTGTCATTTCTCATTTTGGTGTTGAGTACTCGAAGTCTCGAACAGTCAGTAGTCACTTACCAAATATTATAGACCTTTTTGTTTACATGTTGAAGCCTTCATTTCTTCCCCCTTCTCGTAAAAAGGTGCATATAGGCTCTAAGCCTCCACTTCCTCCTCATGTTAAATTAAACTAAAAAAAAGTATGTTGTTCAATATGTAAACCTTTATTGGTACAATGTGGTGACACATACACTTTTTTACTCTTTTTCACTCTTTCTACATATAATCTAACAATTTTTTCTTCTCCATGTACGTAAGTAATACCTACTATATTGTACTAGATTGCCTTTAGTGATTATTTCACTTATGCTAAAATAATGTGTTATGATTGGTTGAAATTTTTGTGTTGATAAATGAAAACATCATGTTTTCGATTTTGTAGTTCGGCTCTTGATTGGCTACTGGATATGTATATGATGTGTTTTCGATTTTGAAGTTCGATTCCTGATTGGTTATTATCAAAACAAAAACTTACCACTAGCAAGCTCCTATAATGACACAACACCAAACTTTGACCAAAACTAAATAAGCACTCACTATTTATTCATATCAACTTCACAATTTTCGACAAATTTTGCATACTCGTTGATTAATCAAATAACTAAATCAAAATGTTATCAAAACGTAACCTCGAGCGAGAAGCAGTAGACTAGACATGCAATGACGAAACTACGAATGACGCGCTCTGTCATTGGTAACTGAAATAGAGGGATGTTTGAAATATCAAGTAAATGTTTTGTTAGTTGCATAATTTCAGAACTAAATGCGGGATTAATGTTCCTAGTTAAATTGTATAATAAAAAATAAAAATGGTTTCGATTTTATTCATGAAATAATCTTAACAAATACAACTCGTGTTATCGGCGATTATCGTTAATTCCTTCTCGGTTTCGAATCAAATTATGTTGCTTTAGGCAACCACACTCGCGAAAGCGCTCGTGTGGTTGCCAAGCAACATCATTTGATTCTCAAATTCAAAGGAATTGCTATTTCGATAATCACCGATGCACTTGTGGTATTACCTACGATAATTTCTTCCTTTATTGTAGAATTTAAATTAGCTGAAGCTGAACCTATTTAGGTTCGAAACATGTACTACCTACTCTAAATAATACCGCTCAACTGACAGATAGTTGGCGCTGTTCCACCTGATGCATAACCTTTAAGGTTGAGATTAAAATTGTGGAGATGACTTTGTGTTTTTCTGCATCGTAAATCAGATATATGGTTTGATCATTTGGCCTTCAATCGTAAAATTCCCAACAGAGCTGTTCAGTTTGGATGTTAGAAGGTCCTAAGTTTCTTTGAGAATTTATGGTTTGCTTGGTTCATACTTATTTGTACAAAACCAGTAGTTTTTTTCCAATTAATCCAAATATACGGAAAATTCTTGCTTACAAAATAGTTCTACTGCGTCATTTTACAATTTCATAATAGTCACCAATTTCCATAGTTGATTCAGATTTCCATCAAATATTCAAATAAGTGACACTGACAGTTGCAAAATTTTGTTTTCATCCATCACAAAACATAAATGTACGTATACTACCAGTTCAGGTTTGTCGTTATTTATTTGGTAACGACTGAAGCCGTTACGACAGTGTTTACAGAATACGAATTTCTGAATTGTCTTTTAGATTTACGTAATCGTAAATTGAACTACAATCGTTGATCAACGACTCGTTGAATAACGACTTTTTAGAGAATAGACCTGTAGAGTCTCCATCCTCGATGAACAATCTCATGAAACTGCAACGAGATCTGCACACACTATTTTTACTGAACCAAATTATTTCATTAATTATTATTTTCAACACTTTTGTGGATTGCAATCTGTTCAAATACTTTTGAAATTGTTATTGATCAATATCTGGGCTAAAGGCCCAGGTAGAAGAGAAAATTTTACTCAACAAAACAAAGAAGTCGGCGAAAATCACTCATGATGACGAAAGAAAATAGAAACGTCGGAATAAAACAAGTGAAGGCGTAATTTACAAAAAATTTCATAAGTTTTTTTCCATAAATTCAATATTTCTATAAAAACGAAAAATAAGGGACTTCAAACAATTTTACCTTTTTTTTCGTAAAACCGAAATAACTCGAAAACGAAACGGGAAATCGAAGAAATTTAATGAACAATTTTACTGTCCTCAAACAGACCTACACAAAGTTCCCATACTTTATTTTATATCTTGAAAAGAAACGTATTTTTGTGGAAAAATTTTGTTTTTCCAATTTTGGTGTTTTTAGGTCGAGAGCTAGGTTCGATAAGGTTGATTTGGTGATAATTTTATGATTGCGATTCATTTCTTTTTTCAATAATTCATTAAATATAGGTGTTATACCATTAGCGTTGTAGTATTCACGTATCAGTCAGTAAGATTCTTAGGCTCTTCAACTTCCAAGCTTGATAAAAAAACTGCATCTTCTGAAATTTTAAAATCTGTCGCCGTCCTTGAGTTTTTGATGTTTGATACAAATTAAAAAATTTCTAGTTGATTTTTAAGATTGACACGTTTTGTAGATCTGCTCAAAAAAAAAGAAAGTGGCTATGCATTCCTTTGATATAACTTTTAGTTCTCGACTTTTTGTCATTTAAAAATCAGAAATATATGGACTTGAAAATTTTTCACAAGATGCCACGTAATGCTTATTTCTTAAATTTTTTTCTGAGTTGATTATTCGAGATATGGAAAAAGTCGATAGGATTTTTTGTGAACCCTCTCAAGGACTATCAGACTGCTTTCATCCATTTGCATTTTGTTTTGGTTTTCGAATTTTTGGCATTGAAAAAAACAATTTTTTTGTCAAGATATCAAAAAATTTCATCAGAACCCTTTAAAGAACTTTTTGAACTGTATTTTTTTTTATGTCACCTATCGTTTTAGAGTTTCTGATGTTTATAGAAAAAAATCGTATTTTCCAAGTATTTCCGTTATTTAAATGAGTTTGGAAAAAAATTAGTTCGTGTAGAGGTATGCAGTGAAAAAACAATTATAACTTTTTCATTAGATATATTTTCACCAGAGGAACATTGAGAATCTGTCTTGTTGCTATATGTTTGTCCTTGTTCTTATGGGTAGAAACTTATGGCAACATGTCTAAATTTGTTTGAAAGTGGTTGACATTGTTTCACTTTGAGTAAGGTTATTCTGGACTTTCATTGTCTAAAAAAGAGCAAAGAAAATTCAATTACCTGTAATTTTCTTCACGACGTTTCAACTGTTAAAATCTACAGTGTATCATACATACACTTGATAACGACTGTAGATTTTAACAGTTGAAACGTCGTGAATAAAATTGCAGATAATTGAATTTTCTTTGTTCTTTTTTAGACAATGAACGTCCAGAATAACCTTACTCATGTGTACATTTCTTGTTTCCACTAAAACAACTGAAATTGTCCATAGTCGCATATTGTTTCTTGAATACGCAACCAGTGTTTCCATCGAATGTTGGCAGTAAGCTAAAATATGAAACAAAATGATGTAGCGTAAGCAGCAGCATCGTTTCTAGTGACATCTTCAAGAAAGAACAGGGCAATTATGTTTTTCACCTTTCGTCACACTTCTTGAGAATATGTTCCAATATTTTTCTCAAATGCTGCCCAAGGATCATGATTTAAGTTCCTGCATTTATAATTTGTATGCCTTAAGTCCATAGAATCTCGTTAAGTCCATAATAACTTGAAGGGCATCATTAAAGTTAACTAGGGTATTAATGAAGGCGATTAAAGGCCGATTCTCACTAGGGCGGTGCCGAGCGGCGCGGTGCCGCGCGGCGCGGCACTGGACGAAGCAGTTTTTGTGCAGGCTATTCTCACCTGAGCGGCATTTTGTAGCAGCAGCGGTGTGCGAAATAGTAAAATCTATATAAGTAGGTAGGTATTTTGAGTTTTGTAAAAAAAGTGATATGAGTTTGGGAATCACAGAAGAGGATCCTACATCGTCATCATCAGACGATTTTGTTTTTGTAGCGGCAATATGTCATGAATACGAAAATAGACGAAAAAAGAAGCGACAATATTGTTCAGGATAATCATTCACTAATACAATTAATCTTTCTATTTTTTCCGCGTCCATATTTGTTTGGTGTCTCTCTGAAATTGTGTTAATTTCTACAAGTCGCAGCTTGCTTGTGACGCGACGTGATTCCCACTTGTCCGTCAACAGGCGGGAGGGAGCGTTTCAAAGCAGCAGTGCCGCGAGCCAATGCTCCCGGAGGCGTTAGAACTTTGCTGCCTACGAACGCGACGCTCTGCTCCGCGCCGCTCTGCTCAGGTGAGGACGGGATCACTCAATTACATGCAAAGAATTGCAAGCAACTTTTGCCGCGCCGCACAGCGCCGCGCCGCGCCGCTCGACACCGCTCTAGTGAGAATCGGCCTTAAATGATCTAGATATAACGCGTGAGCGAAGCGAGCGCGTTACTGTTCGAGATCATTAATCGCATTTTAATATAAGAGTTCATTACAATACTTTTCCGTCGACCTAATGATAGTATGAAAGAAAATAAAAAAAAAGCTGAGAAATGTTCGTGGTTCAGGACTCGAACCCCCGATCTATACACATCCGGATTGTCTTCGTTCACTCACATTTCACCTCTGCGCTACGGAGCCCATGTATAAAGTGTCGCGATTTGATGAGTTGAGTATTTCCTACATTTTCCAAAATTACTTGCTATACATAATAATGAAAATAATTAATTTTTCATAGATTTTTCTGCTTTTATCAGGCAATAAACTTAAAGCTGCCACTTTAGCGGTTTCCGCAATATCTGGCGGTGTCAAACGTGAAATTATCTTCAATATTCATTATTTAGATTGGAAAATTATGTGTCAAAATTTTACAGCGCATGTAAAATCTGAATCCGTTGATGTCTGGTTGCCATGCAACGCGCAAAATCATGCATTTACACTGAAAATGTCTGTGACAAGACTGCTTTCTCGATCCGTTTCCACTTCGATAGCAACACGGATTTGTTTACCTATGTCAACATTTATTGCCGAAACATATAGACCATTCCAACACAAGGGAAGTCATAAAAATCGACTCATGTGATATGGCGTTGGACAAAATGACTTCAACCTATTCCTTATCTCAGGTACATATTTGGCCTGGCTAGCTTTTTGATTTTCGGAGGCAAGGGAGTGAGTCACTCGATGATCCTCAAAAGGTCCAATTTGTGGCACAGGGAATAAGTTTCTTATTAATTATGGTGTTTATTGGACGCCATCTACAGTGTTAAATGATTTCAAGAACTTATTCTCAGGCCAATCCCTGTAGAAAGACCTTAACTATGCTGAAAGAAAGATTCAACCCCAACTTCAAACAAAAGACACATTAAAATATAAATATTTAATAATTTTAATGATTGTCTATTATAATAATAAAAGAATCATTTATACTTGATATTATGTAACCAAAAGAATGGGTTCTCCAAGTCGTAATTTAAGAAATTATAATAGTTTTTGTCTGACCGAATGCATTCAAACCTCACACAATTAGACATTTTACTAACGAATCACGACTTTGGTTTCGTTGCTCCCTTTTGGTCTCCATAAAATAATGTTTCCACGGAAATCTCTAGCGTTGGGTCTGCTGCAATATTCTCTTCGGCTTAACAAGACCATGACAGGCTTTACAATACCATTACAGGTTTTATCATACATCAAAGGCTTTACAGTACCATCACAGGCTTTACAATACCATCACAGGCTTTACAAGACCATCACCGGCTTTACAATACCATCGCAGGCTTTAAAATACCATGTGAGATTATAATACTTTTTTGAATTGGCCTTTAATTATCAATTGGCCGATTAGTCAGCAGTCTGTCTTATATTCTTCCAAACTATATCTTAAAGTCTTTCGTAAATTCCTGGCATAGCTATGGCAAAAAGAAAAGTAAAATTAAAGGCGTGCTTTTATAAAAAAATTTAAATAGTTAATTCTCGTGAAGCGAGTTACCTTTAATAGATCTCTACATAACAAGAATATTCACCTCTCATTTGTGTGGTCCAGCAATATTAGGTAGGTTGCCAACATTGAATAAACCCAAAATCATCCTCCAGTGAGTTTCAGCGTTACCAGGTCAGAAATGGACTAATGGTGTTTCAAACACTTCCGTCCTCTCCAAAATTGATTTAAATAAAAAAAACATTTCCTTTTCTCTTTCATTGTTGCCACAACTATCATACGCACGTCATTGAACTATATCAAAGAGAATAGCATTCCGCGATTTTAAAAACTACATAAAAACGATAACGAACATATTTCTCTCTTTCTCTTTTCCATGAAAGTAGAACTTTGTCTAAACAAATTCAATGCAGTGAGCGTACTTCAACAAAACGAATCGTAATAGGAAGAAGAACTATCATCTGAATGTAGTCACTCTTCTTTAACAAATCGATTCGAAATAGGAAGAAGAAGCGCTGTCATCTGAGTGACATTAACCATATTATCTGACTTGATAACCACACAATTATGGATTTTATTAAATCACCAGAGATATCCGTGGGAACCAAGAGCTGTGAAAACAATTATATTTCATGTGAGTATGGTAAGTATGTAGTAAACCTATTACATGTGGTGATCGAATGACAAATGTTTGGAAATTTCACCTTGTGACCTATTTATACGAGGAAAATAACTATGTACCATAGTCAACGTTACAAAGCATACACCACCTTCATACATCAGAAGCAATACCAACGTTGTTGAGAGGAAAAATCTGGACAAGCAATCGGGTAGAGTTTGGAATATACGGGGAGCAGAGCTGGGAAGTAATCAGTACAAATACTCGAATACTGTACTATTGCGTATATTTATGGTAATCTGTATCCGGTATCCAGTACATTTTCAATGAAGTACTCGGTACTGGTGCCCGTACTCATCGGGTAAAAGTATCCGATACCCACGCTTCTTATGCGAGTACATTTTCACGAGTACTTTATTTAACAACACGTCTGCGCTTGTCTGTCCAGTCCAGCAACCTCAAAACTCCAACGGCTTTATAAATAATCAGTCATCATAACCTTACGTTGAAGATGATGATTGGCGCTGCTGAAAAACTAACCACCCTTGATAATTGTGAATAATCGGGGGATATAGGAGGTTCAAGCGATACCACCACAGATAGATGACTCTTTTCATTTCATTGATCCAGAACCAGAACATCCTCCAAACAACTCATACAGGCACAGTTTCAATTCGCAAACGAGAAAGAAGCGCTAAAATATCCCAGAATAGAACTTGAACTGAACAAATTGCTTGTTGAGAAAAAGAACAGTTTGAGTTTCTTGAATGATTATCCTATTATTGAAAAAGTGTTTTGAAGGTACAATCCCTGCTTACATTCCTCTGCGCCAGTGGAGCAGTTGTTCTCATTTGCTACAATTGTTAAAAGGCCATGGCGAAATGCCCTCACCGATGACAACTTGACCAATTTGTTATTATGAGTGCAAACAGAATTAACCAGTGATGCAATTACTGAAAAATCATTTTGTTTTTATGTTTATTAATAAATACATTTCTGATGAACTGCTTTGTTAATTTTACCCTTTATGAAATGAAAACTACCAAATAGTTCAGAAATCTTCAGTTTGATAGTTTATAGTTCTTTATAGGGTGCAAAAAGAGGTAGAAGTATAATGAGAAAACTCATTGAGTAGATATATTTTGATTACTTTTGGAATTGCTACATACAACAACAACAAAAAGTACTCTTAGAATTCGAGTTCTGTAATCGAGAGCATGTGAAATGAATAAAATACACAGAGAAAAATGTATAGTGATATTAAACATAATTTCTGGTACTAAGTATATGTGACAGCAATAATAAATACTAACTTCAACCATACAATATTTCAACTTATTATCAGTATTTTACCACTTACAATCCAAGTCTTCAGGAGTACCAAAAAATATATTTATTTTTATCATAATTTCTTGAAGATACCAGTATGATCTCTAGATTTTTCTCAGTGTACTTGTTACTCTGTAGTCGTTCTTCAATTTTTGGAAGTACCCGGTACCCAGTACTCAAGTACAATTCATCAGGACCCGGCCCAGCTCTGACGGGGGACACCGAGGCAAGACATCAGTCCAAGCCTCTATATCCCAAGCCGAGGTAATGGCTATTTCTGTTTGCACGAGAAAGATTCTGAGGAGGGGCCCAAGAAACCAACCCATAGTCATTCTCTCTGACAGTCAGGCGCCAATAAAGATCCTGCAATCATGCATGTTTTCTTCCAAACTAGTTTGTGAGACTCGCAAAAACCTCAGCGATCTAGGAGCACAGAACAAGGTGAAACTTGTCTACGTACTAGGTCACAGGGGCATCCAGGGAAATGAGAGCGCAGATGCCCTAGGGCCGGTAGCTGGTCGCTGGTTCAAACCACAGCGACTACAGAATTTTTCTGCTGGCCCAAGAAAGTGGTATGGTAAGATACAATGGGCATCTATCTGCCTACGTGTCATCGGGTCAGCCTGGGTGGCTGGACTAGCCCACCACGCACGAGGTGTAGTGTTTAGTGGGTATACGTGAGGGGGATTCAATTCGGACTCAGAGGACTCCCACACTACCTTATGGGATGTGAGAAACAGTCCGGATAAGGTGCCCATAAAGGGTTTCAACCTTCTCGATCGAATAAAAAAAAAATCATCAATCCTCCTGGGAGAGCGCCTTTGTCAATACTCATGGAAAGATGATGCTGATGGGGCCAACCGATCAGCTCTCAAGACAGCTCCTTGAACTGAGCCGTAACTATCTTAGGAAGGTGGTAGGACTCCTAATAGGGTTTTGCAACCTGAGAAAACACCTGCACCAAGACTACAAACTATGTAGGTTCTGTAATGAGGAAGAAGCAGTGGCGGCGATAAGGGGTCCGCAGAGCCCGCCGTGCGGGGGGAGGGAGCGAAGGGGCTGCTCCCCTCTTTGCTTAAACTTCTAACTTTCTAATTGCTCCAAATGAAGGAATACATAACACATATTGATAACAAGAAAAGAGGCACCTGTACGTTTAATCAAAGGTCACCTGTACAGAGAATTCTGTAAACTTTGGTATTATCATCATTGCTTATTTAGCAGTGTTTATTCTAGATCTACTATGAAAGTTTACACACCAAATTCAGATTTTTCCGTCAGCAAAAAAGTGTGTTTGTTTTGTCTTCATCCGCCGATCCCACGAAGTAGTAGTACAAGAAATTAAAAGCAATTTATGGTAGACTTTGATGGCATATTGGAATGTTGACGCGGCGGCGGTTATGTAGGTACATAGATATACCAATGAAGTCCGCTCACTCTCCGATCGCAAAAAACGCGGCACTTTTCGACCACATCAAAGGAGTTGATGCTGAGTTAATGCTGACAAAGGGAAATCCGAAAACAGACAGATTTTTGCGATGGTAAGATTTTATATTCAAATCAAATTATGGCTTTTATATATTATTCAGAGTGGTATAAAACTATACCTCGAAATATCGCTAATTTCAAAGGAAAATGCACACTTCTTATAATAATTTTCCTTTGGAAAATCTTTTGACATAAATAATATATTATAATAAATGAGTATATTGTACGAAAGCGTAAAAGGGCCACAGGGAATTCATAAAAATTAATTCGCCTATAATTCCGACTTCGTTACTCGAAATTAGTATAATTCCGAGTTCACAACTCGGAATTAGTATAATTCCGACTTGAGAGCTCGTAGTTACTATAATTCCGACTTTACAACTTGGAATTAGTATAATACCTACTTTACAACTCGGAATTAGCCCAATTCCGAATTCACAACTCGGAATCAGCCTTATTCTGACTTTACAACTCGGAATTAGTATAATTCTGATTTTTCAACTTTACAATTTGGAATTAGCTTAATTTCGACTTCGCAACTAGGAATTAGTATAATTCCGACTTCACAACTCGGAATTAGTGTTATCATTGCGATTCTCGAGTTGGCATTGGAGTTATGTGAAAATATAAACTTGGACCGTCAAGCGAGAACTTTGAAGATTTAATACAGCTGATGGTTGGCTCAAAGATCTATGAAAAAATTAACCAATTTTAGATATACTATTGATGTGGTTGAACGCTATAGGCGATAACACTAAGATTTTTGGAAACTGTAGCTTGATGTACCAGTCCACCCGACATACTGCATATTTATTTTCTGACATCATCCACAAACCACAACACCAAGGAGTCCGCAAGGAGTTACTGAAGGGGTATCTGCTTTTTCTGCCTTTTTCAATTATGTATACACAGCACCGACAATGTTGCCAGCAATAACAAAACAGAAACCCTTTTAGCTGCGTTTTTATGCTGTGATTCTGCTTCCGGAATGATCATTCTTGTCGTTTTATTGAACAGTCATTTCCATTATGGCTGCTGTGATTGGTTCTAGAGCTGTCACTTGTCATTCTGTTGCTACCGAAGATAACGAAAAAAACGCACCTTTCAATGTTCAACGCGTTTCAACAGGAAGTTACTGCAACACAGCACGTTTTGTTGATGAAAAGTTTCAGAATTGTTGTTGAATTGTTGAAGAACATTGTGTTGATGTTCTGTTACTGTTTTGTTGGTTTCATGTGGACACAACATTAAGAGTTGAAACGCGAAAAGTTTGTTGCAACCAAAAACACAACACGTTTTGTTGAAGAAAAGTTTCAGATTTGTTGTTAAATTGTTGAAGAACATCGAGTTTATGTATTTTTTCTGTATTGTTGGTTCGACGTGTTTTTTTCCTTTTTTTAAATGTTAACGTGAACGCGAAAAGTTGCTGCAACCAAAAACACAACGCGTTTTGCTGATGAATAGTTCCATGTTTCTTTTTAAATTGTTGAAAAACATTGAGTTGATGTTTTGTTTCTGTATTGTTGGTTTGATGTGGACCAGGCATAAGAGTTGAACACGTGCTTTTTCCTTTTTTTTTTTGAAACGTTTCAATTAATAAAATAAAAATCTGTCACAATGACAAGATGAAACAATGTAATGATCAAATACAAGTTTTGCTAAATAGAAAAGTTGATAAGCATAAAATTAGCACTTTTCTTGCGATTTTGTCTCAATAAAGTATGCTCTTTTTCATTAAAAATACTTAACAATTGCGGAAAGTTATCCTTTCCCGCACGCTACTGCCGATGCCTAAACGACGCGAAGTTCAGGCAAGAAGTGGCAGTGCGGGAAAGATGCTTTCTAATAATATTGAGTAATAGTATACATATACACAAATACAAATGAACTGACTAGTTTGGACGTTAGGGATCAATGATTACACTAATTCCGAGTAGTACAGTCGGAATCATACTAATTCCGAGTTGTGAAGTCGGAATTATAATAATTCCGAGTTGTAAAGTCGGAATTATACGAATTTCGAGTTGTGAAGTCGAAATAAGGCTAATTCCGAGTTGTGAAGTCGGAATTATACTAATTCCGAGTTGTAAAGTCGGAATTATACTACTTTCGAGTTGTAACGTCGGAATTAGGCTAATTCCGAGTTGAGAAGTCGGAATTATATACAGGGTGGGGCACCGAAAACGAAACAGATCTAATATCTTCAAAACGCATGTGTTGTGAATAAAATGCAAAAACACGCCTATTTTTAATCCAAAGGGGACATCTTCCTATCATAACCTCAACTGTCATACCTCTCCTCCCACCCCGTGGGCACTATCACCCAAATAATTTGAATAGGGAAAGTAGTAAGTGTGACACATCATTAAAAACGTGATTTCATAAGGAATTCAGCCATATCAATTTTTGCCACCTAACTTATTATTTTGGCGCCCTCTTGCGGGAAAAATAACTGTTCCGTATTCTAAAATATAATACTGCATTCGTAAGCTATTTTGACATAACTTCGGCATTATGGAATTTTTCTAAGAGAAAAAACAAAATGGCGGCTCCAAAATGGCGGACACGATTTGCAATTATTATCAGATTCGATTCAAAATTGATATGTGGTGGTTTTCAAGGTCGGAAATTATAGTTTGTTCGTCAGTGCAAAAAAACAAGACGGTGGCTCGAAGATGGCGGACGAAATTTGTAATTCTGGTCCGATTCAAATCAAAATTAGTATGTGGGGATTTCCAGGGTGAAAAATTATGATATTTTTGTCAATGCAAAAAACAAGATGGTGGACGAAATCTGTAATTGTGGTTCGATTCGATTCAAAATTGGCATATGGGTGTTTTACAAGTTTTCAGTATGACTGAAAAGAATGAATTGAATTGTTATAAAAAAGTTTTTATGCAAATGCACTAAAAAGGAAATAATATTTTTTTTAGATGTGAGACGTAGGTTCTTCTGTGCGTAACAGATTCGAAAGCTTGCGGCGAGTACAAAATAGGTCATTTTGCGAGGTAAAGTTTTGATTCTGTTACGCATAGAATAACCTACGTCACACATCTAAAACAAATATTATTTCCTTTTTAGTGCATTTGTATAAAAGATTTTTTGTGTCAATTTAATTAATTAATTTTAGTCATACTGAAAACTTTTACAGCCTCCATATGCCAATTTTTAATAAAATCGAACCACAATTACAAATTTCGTCCACCATCTTGGTTTTTAGCATTGACAAAAATGATATAAATTTTCACCCTGAAAATCGCCACATACTGATTTTGAACCGAAACCAGAATTACAAATTCCGTCAGCCATCTTGGAGCCACCACCTTGTTTTTTTGCATTGACGAACAAATGATAATTTCCGACCTAAAAAACCACCACATATCAATTTTGAATCGAATCGGACCATAATTGCAAATCATGTCCGCCATTTTGAAGCCGCCATTTTGTTTTTTCTCTTAGAAAAATTCCATAATGCAGTATAACCGAAGTTATGTAAAAATGGCTTGCGAATGCAGTAGTATATTTTGGAATACGGAACAGTTATTTTTCCCGCAAAATGGCGCCAAAGTTAAAAGTTAGGTGGCAAAAATTGACATTGCTGAATTCCTAATGAAATTACTTTTTCAATGATGTGTCACACTTACTACTTTCCCTATTCAAATTGTTTGGGTGATAGTGCCCACGGGGTGAGGGGAGAGGTATGACAGTTGAGGTTATGATAGGAAGATGTCCACCTTGGTTTAAAAATCGACGTGTTTTTGCATTTCATTCACAACACATGCGTTTTGAAGATATTCGATCTGTTTCGTTTTCGGTGCCCCACTCTGTTTATTTCATTCTATGTGGCCCAACTACGCTTTCGTAATATTGTCCCATTATGTCTGGTATTTCCAGATTTTATATATGCTACATATATGAATATCCAAACAAAATTTGTCGGGGGGGGGGGGGGGCTGAATCCTTATCGCCTCCACTGGGAAGAAGAAACAGCCTCCCACATGCGAATGCGAAGTCCATGATCGCATGAGGATGGATATCTTCGTACATTGCAATGCAAAAGATTTCATTCCATCATCGTTCCATTGCTCTTCAAAAAAATCACAAGTGTGAATAATTATTAATGTCTGGTTTCGTGGTCGACGATTATCGTATTATTGATATCGATGATAACTTAGAAGTGAAGAGTCTATTTGGAAGAAGGTGTATCAGTTTTGTTTCATTTTGTTTTAGTAGATTTTTGTACACGATGACGTTGGTCAAATACGCTAGTGAGATTTTTGGGTGAGATCGACAATTATTTCCGGAAAGTCACTAATCTGCTTTCGTGTCCAAGGTGGAGGACAGTAGATTTTTCATGTCATATTACAACTAAGTATAGATTCATTACAGACTCCACTGCAAGAATCAAGCAAAATCTAGTGGGCGAGTACATTTGTCCTCTGTGTGGAAATACTTATAAACTCAAAACCTCAGTTTACACACACATGAGGAACGTTTGTGGAAAAGAACCGAAGCACCGTTGTGATACATGTGATTTTTCCTGTAACTTCGGACATGTATTGCGAAGGCACAGAACGTCTGCAGCCCACAAGAAGAAACTGCTTTTCAACTCTCCCGTGTGTATGAAGGAAAATATTAGAAGTATGGACAGTACACTATAAGTTTGAAGAGATGCAAACGTTTATATAATTAAATATAACTCTAGTTGGCAAGTTTATCATTGCGTTTCACCTTTTAATGTCAGCTATTCGGACTAATTTCAAAATTTGAGTCTCGCTGGTGGAAAAAATGGTTACCTATTTATCAGTCATGTGAGTTATGTATACAGTGTGACCCATTCAAGGTCGCCAATGTATTTTTTTTTTCATTTGTCCGATTTGAATGATTTTTTCCAGAGGAAAAAGCTTCAAAAGCTTTATTATACCACCATAACTTTGAAATAAAATGCGAAATGTCAAAGCATTCTTCGTTTTTTTTTCAGAGTCAATAGAGTACACCGAAAAAAGTGTTTTGTGATATTACAGTTGAAATCATGGGTTATTTGTGGCCCTTGAATTTCAGTGTAATTGATTACCCTTGTAGTTGTAAAATTTCACAAGAAAATTGAAAAATTACAATGAACGCTTCGGCAGGAGCAGACTCCAGAAAATTTGTGAAATTAATATAATTTGTATTTCTACGTTGTGAAATTACTTGAAACTTGTGAAATGACAATGTGAAAATCACAGTTCTAATAAAAGAGTATTGTGATTTCACAAGTAACTTTTACCATATGTTTGTGAATGTACCCACTGATTATACACACGTATTGTGAAATTAAATTGTGAAAATGGTTCAACTACAAGGGTAATCAATTAGAGTGAAAATCTAGTGCCACAAATAACCCATGAGTTCAACCGTAATTTCGCAAAAAAAAATTTTACGATCAATATTAGAAAATGAACATTCTTTTACCAATCAACGATAGGTCACTTTTGAATAAAATGAAAATTTTTCACCACCAGACTATGGTATGTGTGACTTATAGCTTTGGTAGCTTTTTGTTTTAATGTGATACTACCTTCTCAAACATTCAAAAACTGCGACAAGATTATTCCTGTGATAATTTATTTATTTATTTATTTATAGAAAACATACAGGATTAACCTAATTACATGTTTCCTAACTAAATACTAAGTGATTTTAACTAGAATCATGATGAACATAGATTAAAAAAGAAACAAAAATACATAGAGAATATAGAATATGATATATCAGAAACTATAATAAACAGAAAAGACAATAGTCAAATTGACTATTTTGAGTAAATTTACGACAACTACGAATATACTTCAGAGTGCAGGGATTTGTCGAAATGAGGAGTATATTACAAGGGTTTTATGTTCAACTAACAATTGGTATACCAGACAATTCATTTCTGAATCTTTGAAGGGAAATATCAAAAAAACCAAGTTTCATGCTTCCAGCATATTTATTGCAAAAAGAGAGTATGTCACCAATAAGAGTAGCTTCTTTCGTAGCTTCTTTGGTAATCCGAAATAATTAGCATGCAGTTCGTATTTTCTACGCGTCTGCTACGATACTAACAAATAGAACATGTAAACATCGTCAAATGACAGAATTGAGGATTCAATCATGACTTCGTCCTCAACACCTGAAGGTTTGTCGATAGAGGGCGCCAAATAATTAATTTATAATTTTTGTAGGATTTAGCAAGCTATATATAAAATATGATTATATTTTGTGAGGCACCCAACGAAATATATCTGATGTTCTGAGAATATTCAGTATATTTCCGTCGACTATATATTTAAACTGAATGAACTGAGTTTACCCATCTGAATCCAAGGAGAATTCGATTATAAGCACGGAGTTATTAAATTAGCACTTGATTCAGAAAACTAAGAGGAACGTTCATAATTTGTGCATGTCACAAATGTTTCTGCCTAAGAGTATTAATGATGGTATTTTTTGTAATGGTCCGTTTTTCCGAAGATTTAATTTTTCAGCAATAACTTGACAACGCCGCAAATATTTAAAAAAAGAATTATCTCCGTGTGTAAAATATTTTGTTCAGTTCGATGGTAAGAAAATTTACAGGGTGGTTCCTATAAAAAACTGATGCTTTGTGTTGCACTGCTTTGAAGAAACACTCTGTATCTTTTGAAATATTTTTATTATACGCAACAAAGTGAACCGTTTAACTTCCATCTGAAACATTTTTCACACTCCTCATGATAGGCGAAATACTGTACCTCCTCATACTAATGGGCCACCCTGTATATAATATGCACCCTTACTCATTTCAAACACTCTGTATTCATATCTTCATCAAATTTTGGTCGACCGACAAACCATTCTGAATTCTGATTGATCCTCAATGATAAACTCAATCAACTTATACCCTCGTAGGCAAATTCATTCACTGAAGAAAAGAGTATATTGTTGACAACCCTGTAGAAAAACAATGTTTTAGTCGGAATCGATCCAGTTACAACAAATCAAAAATCCATTCAGTTTCACCGAAAGACTTTTTTCCATAAAATCTGTGCGTGGTCCTTTGTACTATGGGCGTCTGATCGAAATTACATTTAATTACATTTTGATATTGAAATGAGTAATTGCAAAAGGCACAAACAATATTGTCTGCGGAAGAGCCGAAAATGTATGGACATGAAACTATACAGGGTGTTTCACGATGAGCGTTCGTTAGGAATATATGGAGAACGATTCAAAAAAAAACTTGATATTTTGTGGTAGTGGGTTTTACAAAATGGCCTTCTCAACTAAAATATTCTCAACTTCCGGTCTTTTTCCGTTATACCGGAAGTTGAGAGCAACTTCCTTATTTCAAACGGAACACCCTGTATTTTAGTATAACAATGCCTGTACCCAAATTTGTTAGTTTTCGAGATATCGATTTTTTTTCTGAAAAATTTGACAGTTACAGCATGTGGAACACCCTGTATATGGTGCTTCACACGAAACAATACGTTGACGAGACAGCGCACTCTTATTTTGACACTAGACTAATCAGGTGTCGAAAACAAAGGGAAATCGCTGTCAGGTCGTCGTACCGGGAAACCTCCTTCGAGCGGCTGAAGAAAGCTTCACTGATTTATTTATGGTTCGTCACAACACGTAGTATAGAATGCTTGATAATATGAGAGGAGAAAGAAAAGTCAAACATTGATATAACTAAGATTAATTTATTTAAAGATAAATCAAAAAACAACGATTTAAATTCTCGATGTGAAATCACAGGATTTCACTTTGTATATAGTAAGACCGTTAAATGTGTGAACAACATGCAAATCTCACTGCAAAGGTATACAGTGCATCAAAACAATATTTGTTTAAAATTATAAAATGAGTGAATGGTACACAAAACAACATCAAAAATAAAACATGAAACACTAGCCACTCTTACTGAATTTTATAACGAGAAAAAGAATGGCATAATTAATCTTAAAGTGAAACGTCTGGTGACAGATACTGTATTCTCGTTTTGTATCACCCGGTGCAGATCAAAAACAATTATTAAAAGAAAATGGTAAAAACGAATTTCTTACAAAAAGAGTCTACAGCAAAAGTCATTTTTAAAACGTCAGAATTATGCAAACTGAATCGATAGTAAAACAAAAACAAATATCTGAGACAAATATAAAAAGGAAACTTCAGTTCATTATATAGACCAAAATAGGTACAAACAGCTGTGACAAATATTTCTTCACGGGAATATATGGTCATTGACCTACTCACATAAGATAACCATCATCGAACGTAATGCACCAGATGTGAAAAGGGAACCGTCGCGTGTCCCCGGTTCAACACGATTTATGATCGGACGGCGCCTTCAGGTATTCCAGAGAGATTGTGACTTTTCACTGAAGGGCGTAGAAAAACTGTATTTAATATTGCGAACGTAGAACTTCACCTTTCTTTACTAAGGTACGAAGAGCACTTGTTTTGTTTTCGATATAAAAACTAGACGTTTATTCTTCGCAGGAATATATGGATTGTAAACTATATACTTGGGTACACAGATCCATACGGCCGTATTTACTTTACTTAAGATTGTTGCAGGCTCTGATTTGCCTCAACAATACGCCATTCCATAACGGCCTGTCTCAAACTACATATTGATATCAAAAACGTGTTTTCTTCTAGACACTACTAAACGAAAACTTGAATGGATGCTGCGAAAATGCTGAGTTGATACTCTCGATTCATTCCTACGACTAGGAAAAACCGGAACCGAGTTGCGAACTGACGTTTAAGATTCGCGAAACATTATATCTTTTGCCCGGAACTAACTAGATACCGAAGAATACTGAAAGGATACTGAAATGATACTGCCAGTGCATACGCTTACGGGTCATTTTATACACTCATGAAGCTATAAATTTTCATAAAATGAATAATAAACTAACACAAAAGTGACATTAATTACGGCTATTAATAACACTCTAATAGTCATTTTCACATATATCATAGAGTTAAATCGGTTTTCTGACATTCTTAACGGGTTATAATTTAAGATTTACCGACAGAAAATGTCAAAAACGCGTGTTGCAATTATATTTATTACACCTATAAATATATCCTCGTGATTTTTATAGTCTGTGAATTCCTAAGACAATAACAACTTTTGTCTTTGACCATATGTGCTCTCAATTATTTATTACACTAACACGTGCACACAAAAGATTTTAACATTCTTTTGGTAGGCATTTATTATTTTCAACATGTGGTCAAACTGAGCCACACATTGGATTTTCTCACGTACTTTCAAATTAAAACTGATTTTTATTAGAAATATCTTGATTTCGCGAATTCTTTTATTTTCTGAGGTGCAAACGTGCTTTGATCATTAGATCCGTTATCGGGGGCTTCGCTGGCCTCCACAAGCACCACTCCGAAAAAATCATAACTCATAGATAGTAACAGATGAAATTGTGACATTTCACAGAATCACACCTTAAGCATCAAGTCATGAACAGGTCCATCGAATTTTCAAAAATAATTTACAGGGTGGTCGAAATTTCCACCTAAAACATAACTCGAGAAAACTGATGAAACACGATTTTTTCAAATGGAAACCATACACTATTCTATTATTTTTGGATACTACGAAAAAAAGATATCAAATTCATGAAGAATGTCCTGGCAAGATATATCCGATTTTGGGAAATATTTGAAATGTAAATCATTCGAAGCAATACCAAGCCAAGAAAGCTTTGAAAGCAAATGAACTAATATTAACTCTGTCATTGGTAAAAGGTAACTCAACATGAAAATGGATGGATTGAAATAAAATACTATCAGAGAGATGAATTATATCTTTATTGATATCGAATACTGTAATTTTATTTTGTTTATATTTTTTAATGTTAGATTTTACTTTAATTTTAGAATTTAATTTAATTTCTTTAAATTTAAATAATGTTGTGGTTCATTTCAACATATGTTCAAAGACATTGCCGTTTTGTCCTAAACAAGAATATTTTCTTTTTTGCATACCACTATTTGTAGCTTTCTGTATGGAGTCAGGAATCAAATTATTGAAAGCTCTCAGAACCCTTCGTTTCATGTTTTCTTTATCACTCACAGGATCCGCATAAACATTTTCTTTGATATATCCCCAGATGAAGAAGTCCAGTGGCGCCAGGTCTGGAGAGCGAGGAGGAAATTTAAATGGCCCGTTGTAGCAAAGCTACTGATCTTCGAACATCCCATACAACAACCCAGCAACGGTAGCAGTGCTATGTGCAGGGGCTCCATTCATCTGATACCATAACTTGGAACGGTATTAACATGCCTTATGGATTCACCAACCACATTCCTAATTATATGCGAATATCTATCGCTATTCAAATTCACATCATAAAGATATAAACATAAAATTCGGTCTTCCTTTATAGCGCAAAAAACATTAAAACTCCATGAATCCTGGAAGTTGCGCTGGCAAACGAGCTTTGGATTTTCTACTGCCCAAAAAATGACTATTATGGCGGTTGTACATACCATTCTTGGCAAATTTGGCTTCATCTGTCCATATAATGTTCTTCATGAACCCAGGGTCCTCCTGTATCTTGATAAGAAACCATTCGCAGAATTCCACTCGTGCAGATAAGTCGTGAGGTTTCAGATTTTGAACCTGGTGACATTTAAAGGGACGCCACTTATGTTTGATTAAAATCCGGTTTATTGACGAACATGAAATTCTACAATTTCGATGTCCTCATTGTTTACGAGTGGTTTTTTTTTGTTAATGACAGACGAAAAAGATCCGAAATCACGGCAGTTTCATAGAAGTCTTCTCAGAATATTTTTATTGGGTCTGTGTAGATATTTGGAAATCTTTCTGGAAAAACAAGACAAGTTCTGTTCATTATCTTATTGCATTCGCCATAAATGATTATTAAATTTAGGAAATCTTCATTAGAATACCCCAAACGAGACATTTTGCACACAAATGGAAAACTACAAAATACACGTCAATTATATCGCATCAAATTTTGACATATTTGTTGTAACTTCATTTGTTTTCAAAGCTTGCTTGGTTTGGTATTGCTTCGAATGATTTACATTTCAAATATTTCCCTAAATCGGATATATCTTGCCAGGAGTGTATTTTAGGTATAGGACATTCTTCATGAACTTGATATCTTTTTTTTCATAGTATCCAAAAATAATAGAATAGTGTATGGTTTCCATTTGAAAGAATCGTGTTTCATCAGTTTTCTCGATGTTATGTTTTAGGTGGAAATTTCGACCACCCTGTAAATTATTTTCGAATATTCGATGGACCTGTTCATGACTTGATACCTCCGTATTTTTTCATTGGCTTTTCAAATGAACCAAACTCGGTGAGATTTTGATCTAGTAACTTGGAACATAGTTCAATGTGATTGTAGTCTTTAGGGATACAAATTTAAATACATTTCCGATTTCCTAACACTGTTTCAACGGTATTTGTATAATAAATTTGTATCATATCTCTTCATTCGTGAAAGCCATTTTTTGCCAAAAATTCATTGACTTGTACAATATCAAAATGTCATTGAGTGTAACAAGTTGAATGTCAAATTTATACATCAACATCAAAGTCAAAGCCTGTTATAATAAGAATAATTTTTTTTTTCAATATCTATTTTTTCGAAAAAGAATGATAAATTATGATACATCATGGAAAAGGTTAAATCTGGTTATATTGAAAACAGAAAGAATCCAATGTGGCGCCTATATGAAAAAATAAAGTTTATGATGGTGGCCGGAAGACGATACGTCGGATAGCAAATCTAAAAACACTATTATGTAGCAGGGAAATAGTGGCAATGTGGAAAAGCAATTCATTTTCGAAACCTTCGAAAAATAAAGCCATACAAAAATAAAAACCATTTTCCGATATTTCTGTGTTCTCCGGATATCTCCGGATATACGCGGAATTTAAGAACTTTCTCAACGGCATATTGTTAGTCAGGTAAATGAGCAACTTTGCTCCAATTTATCTCTCATAGTTTCCAAGATCCCAATGGTGAGGATCGAATTTGAAACATCCTGCATAAATATAAAATAATCGAATTGCATTATTATACAGTGCGCGCCAAAATTATGGAACAAATTCGATATTTCTCAATCCATGTACTTTTGACAGAAATCCTGAAATAGGTCGATTTTTATTTTAAAATGCTGATTTTTTATGTATATTCTAAAGAAGTTATGTCACTGGTTTGACGAGGTGAGGTAATCGGTAATTTTTTTAATTCGGAATAGATGTCTTGTGATACCTCATCTGAAAGTTATTTCAATACTGCAATCAGTGATAATAAATAATTGGATTTTTTTACTGGGTGAACAAAAATTTATATTTTATTTCAATAAGAGAATAACTTTATATCCAACAAAATAGAACAGTTGAATAAGATGTTCGAAATGCCATCCACCAGACTATTGACACTAAGCAAATCTACGGCACATTTCCCTTGCACATGGCGAATAACTTCAGGAGTAATTCTGTTAATTTCGATCCTAATTCGATTTTTCAAATCTTTTAGATTTTGCGGCCTATCTAGTAGTTCGATTTCAAATAACCCCACAAGAAAAAATCCTGGGGCGTTAGATCTGGAGATCTAGGGGGCCACTCTGTAAGTCCGCGTCTACGAATCCACCTTCTAGGAAAACAGTTATTCAAAAATTCGCGAACATCACGTGCATAGTCCGGGGGTGCACCATCTTGTTGTAACCAAATATTTTCAGTTGGTGAGTTACAATTGTTGACGTTTGGACAAATATCGGCAAGGCTAGGTTTACAAGTTCATTTCTCAAAAAATCCAAGTAACGCTCCGTGTGAGATTTCCTTCGAAAAAATACGGGCCAATAATCCTGTCGTTTATTATCCCTGCCCAAACATTGACTATCTGAGGGTGTTGAGTATGCCCATCCATCATCCAGTGAGGATTATCCGTACTCAAATATCTGCAATTCTGACGATTAACTGAACCATTTAGGCAAAACGTAGCCTCATCGAAAACAGAATTTGTTTTATAAAACCTGTACTGCGGTTACACAAATCTTGCATTATTTCACAGAACTCCACACGGCGATCGGAATCATCACCATTGAGTTGTTGATGTAGCTGTACTTTGTATGGATGGTACTTTTCTGCTTTTAGAATACGTAATACAGAACTTTGGGAAATGTCAAGGTCTGCTGCAATTTGTCCTGAAGTATTGTGAGGATTATTCTCTACACCGAATAGAACATCAAGTTTCACGTTTTCTTCTAATTTAGGACGTCCATGTGACATTCTTGTCAATGTAATATCACAATGTAATATTCTAACCAGTGTAATATTACAGTGTGATATTTTTATCAATGCATTGTTACAATATGATATTCTTATCAGGATGCAAATTCACAATACATAAGTGAATCAACAATAAACTTGATCTTACTCCTCAGGTCTTGTAATTTCAAAGAAAGGTGGGTAAATTAGTTGAATTTTCAAAATGTGAATTCACAAACTGGCCTGTAAAAACGCAAACAATTATGAACTTACAATAAGTTTGATGTTTCTTTGTGATTTTACATTTTGTCTGGCAATTTACAAGAAAAAAATGTTTTATCACTGATGTATATCGGGATTTCCCACAATATTTTTGAGGCAACACAATTTTTTTCACATGCTTTAAAAAATCACTTGTTAGTGTTGCATTTTTTTTTACAGTTATGGAACTGTAATCTTTCCAGTCAATATCTAAGCAAATTAATCTAAATATTTTTTTCAGTGTAGGTCATAGATGTTTTCAATGTTTCAGGAGCATCAAGATATCCATGTACTACGTGTAATAAATCTTATTCTATGAAAAATAATCTGAGAAGGCATGAAAGGGTGGAGTGTGGAAAAGATGGAACTTTCGTATGTCAAATTTGCGAAAAAAAGTTTCATTATTGGAGGAAGCTAGAAATGCACCTCCAGAAAAAACATAGCGTATTTTGAAAACCTAGTGGATTAACTCATCATCAATTCGTAGTTAAGAATATGTGTTTTAGAATTCTGACGTAAAAATCAGAATGAAATTGTTTTATATTTCTCAAACTTTCTGATGATGTGGTGCTTCTGGTTTTTCCATTTTTCCTAAAGCTGTGGGAGCAAATACGTAAGTCGCCCCAGTGCGCAAATATTATTATTTTGATTTTGAAATAAAGTTTGTAACTCATAGACAGAAAAACACCCATATTGTTTCTTTTTACACAGAAATGGTAAGTTGAAGCAATCAGTTCATCAAAACGCCCACCAGACAAATCAGTTATTCAATTGAAAGTTAATTTTGAAACATGCACAAATCCTTTGCTACTCTAGAAATTGATTTGAAGGGATAAATAAAGTTGATGAAAATAAATGTTTGTTCATATTCCATTTAATGAATTTAAATAGTTACTTTCCTTGAGAAATATTGAAACTCTTTATATATTTCGTTGTGTTACTTTGGTCAACAGTTCATGGTAGGATTAAAGATTATCCAAACCTGCTTCTCGAGCTATATAATTTTTCATTTCAGGCATATATAGTGTGCATGGAAATTATTTCAACAATATAGGCGCTTTAGCTAACTGTAAAATATTCGAAAAATATATTAGCTTTTTTATTTCAGGGGGATTTTCTTGTCCACAATGTAACCGACTGTATAAACAAAAAGGCTCTAGAAATCGACACCTGAGATATGAATGTGGAAAGGAACCTTCCGTGGAATGTCACTTTCGAGAATGCATGTTCAAAACCTATAGAAAATCTACCCTTGCAACTCATTATAAGTACAAACACAATCCCAGGAATTACTAGTGATATTTTTATTTGTTAATTATTTATTTTAAATATAAAAAAATCAGTGTATGCCAGTCATTCTCTTGCCCAAAAACCCAAAAAAATTTTCAGATCGTCTGCAAATAATAAGCATTCAGAGTATCTTAAAAATAATAGTGAATCATTTATGAAGAGTAAAAATAGGGGATGCCTCAAATTTAAACTTTGTGGAACCCCAGAGAACATTACAGCTCTATTCTGTAAATAGCTTTCAATCCGACAATCCATATTTACATTCCTTTCAAATCACTTTATTTCTTTTGAGACAATATACATTGTATAAGAAAGTCAGTCAGATGTGGATGCTTCCGCATGAAATCAATAAACATATAAACATAGATGAGTAAATTTAAAAAAATATACATAACAAAACACACTAAATATTGTATGGCGTCCTAAACACTTATATACCTACATATATATTATACAATTACAGACAGATATACCTATACACACATACGCGAAATCGGATAAAATCTTGACTCAGAACAAGATAATTTTATCCCTATGATAGGACTGGTACACATGAGAAACAGATATATTTATACAGGGTGAGTCAGGCTGAACGCCTCGGACTCTCGTTGCCATATGGTATTTTTTTCAGTAAACGGCCTGGGGGAGTACATGTATGTCGATCTGAAGCACATTTTAAAAATAATGATTTTTATACAATGTGTTTGAAATAAGCGTGACATATCAAAGTTATGTTTTTTTTTTTAATGGAACACGCTGTATTGTCTTACATTTTTTAATTCTTTGAGAAAATATAATCTGACTTTGCTAAAAATTCCCTATACCTAACTCTCTCCATTTATGAGATATTCAACTTTTTCTCCAAATGTAACGTTGTCAAAAAAATTCAATATCATTGTAATTATCCACTGCATGTGTACGAAATTTTTACCGCTCACTCTTATCCCTTTCAGCTAGTTACTGCAACTTCAGACGACGATCAACATTATACAGTGTATTTTATATTGTCAGGACCACTTACCGCATATTTGAACTCCAATAACTTTGTTATTTCGAATGGAACACCCTATATTTTTTTACGTAACAATATTCATCTTTCCATTCCCTTTCAAACCATATAATATTTCCCTATAGCTAAATGTGGTGCTTCAGATGTTATCGAAGCATTTTCAAAATCCGATGAACTTTTTGCATTGACATTATTTCATCAAGTAGGCTGATGCCATGGATACTTGCGTAGTGCGTTCAACTGTGTTTATTTGCGTTGTTCCAAGGGGGCTTCTGACAAATTGCGTTATATTTTGTCATAAGTTTGTGTTGAAATCGTTTTGTTCAAGAGTTCTCAAATTTGAGGAGTAAAATGAAAAGTTTCACACTTCAAGAAAGAATCAATATGATAATAACCATTGGAGAGTGTTACGAAAATTGCTTATTAGCGTCGAGGGTTTATGCACAAAAATACCCAGATCAAGAGCATCCTGATTCGAAAGATTATTAGCCAGATTTCGAGAAACAGGTAGCATCGAGTACACTGTTCGAGAGCTATCGAAACCAGTTACTGGGAATGAGGAACACAATTTCCAAGTTTCACAACATGTGATTGAAGATCCCAATACCAGTACCAGAGCCATTGCAAATGCCACAGGTATAAGTCAATCGAGCGTTAGCAGAATTATTAGAAAACACAAATATCATACTACATTCAGCTGCATCAATATTTGTATGGAAGGGACTTTGAACGCAGGATAGATTTCTGTTTATGGTATCTTGGACGAGTTGGCGAAGATATGAACTTTTTTGAGAATATTTTATTCACTGACGAATCAACATTCCATAACAATGGTCTGGTGAATCGACATAATTTTCATTATTATGACACCGCAAACAGACATTTATTTCGAACCGTCAATCGCCAGAACCGGTAGAGTGTTAACTCATTCGGTGGAATCATAGGAGACACCATAATTGGTCCTTAATTCTTTGACGGGCATCTGGATGGAAGGAAATTTTTAAGATTCATGAAAAGAGATTTTTGGAATCTTCTGAAAAATATTCCTTTGAATTTGAGAGAGAAGATGTGGCTACAATTAGATGGTGCTCCGGCACATTTCAAACGTGTTGTCAGGAACTATCTGGACAGAAAATTTCCAGGTCAATGGAAAGAGAGAGGTGGTCCTTATAACTGGCCAGCAAGATCCCCCGATCTTACACCTTTGGACTTTTTTATGGGGATATATCAAGAATATTGTTTACAGTACACCACCCACTACTCCTGATGATATGAAAGTGAGGATTAGAAATGGCTTCCAAACAGTAACTCCAAATATGTTGAACAATGTCAGAAGCTCATTCGAAAAAAGAATTAGATGCTGTATTGAAGTAGATGGTGGTCACGTCGAACATTCCTTATGATTTTTTAAATTTTCACTTAAACTTTAATTGCTAAATATTGTTTTTTTTTTAACCAGTAACCCCAAAATTAGTAAATATAGATGGACCGATATAACAAATGCTCCAAAGAAAATCAACTGTAAGTAGAGAGTGTTCAAATTCAATTTACTCAAGATCATGGAGAACTACTTTTTTCAGTATTTGACATCAGCCGGTTGATGGAATTTTATTATTTTGAAACTTATATTCGTTTACAAAAAGGCTTTGAAAACTCCTGAAGCACCATATGTAGGCATAGGGACATATTACATGGTTCGAAAGAAAATGAAACGGTGAATATTTTCACGTGGAAAAATACAGGGTGTTCCATTTGAAATAACAAAGTTATTGGAATTCAAATACGCGGTAAGTGTTCCTGACAATATAAAACACACTGTATAATATTGATCGTCGTCTGAAGTTGCAGTAACTAGCTGAAAGGGATAAGAGTGACCGGTAAAAATTTCGTACACATGCAGTGGATAATTGCAATGATATTGAATTTTTTTGACAACGTTACATTTTGAGAAAAAGTTGAATATCTCATATATGGAGAGAGTTAGGTATAAGGAAACTTCAGCAAAGGCAGCTTATATTTTCTCAAAGAATTAAGAAATGTAAGAAAATACAGGGTGTCCCATTGAAAAAACATAACTTTGATATGTCGGGCTTATTTCGAACACCTTGTATAAAAATCATTATTTTTCAAATGTGCTTCAGATCGACATACATGTACTCCCCCAGGTCGTTTACTGGAAAAAAATACCATATGGCCACGAGAGTCCGAGGCGTTCAGCCTGACTCACCCTGTTTATACAATAAATAAAATTTAGAATTAAAAGTATTCATTCAAAGAGTATAGACATTTTTCATTCAAATATTCTTTCAGTTGTTTTTTGAAGGTATTCTCATGTTTCAACATTTTGATAGAGATAGATAGATTATTGAAAATCTTTGGACCAATTCTAGATGGTGCTTTATAACAAACTTTGCTTTTTGATAATTTTAAACGTAAATCAATCTTACGATGGGTGTTGTATACGTGGAAGTCGGTATTTCTAAGGAACAAGTTCCTGTTTTTGAAAACAAACTTCAAATATATACAGACCTGTTGTACAAGTCAGAATATCAAGTCATTTGAATATTTCACGGCATGAATAGTCTCTCTTCACACCAGCAATAAATCTTATAATTTTTTTCTGGTAAACGAAGACATTATTCGATAGTGTACAGACAAATACCATACCTTAGTCGACTTTCTACTTGTGCATAGTAGACATTTAACAATTATTATTGTGTCAAAACAAGTTTGAGATTGCTGAACATGAAGTGAATTGATGAAAGTTTAGAAATCAGGAACTTACAATGTTCTTTCCAATCTAAATGTGAGTCAACGAATATTCCTAAGAATATACAACTGTTGTGTATTGACAAGGGTTTATTATTTGAAACTATCTGCAAGTTGTCTTTGATGGGAGTGAAATCTTATTAGGTTTGTTTTGTCTGCATTAAAATAAAAAGATATTTGGTTGAACCAGGAAACCAATAGAGGTAGAGTGGTTTCACAGGTTTCTTTTAGTTCTACTTGGTTTTTGCAGGACATCGTGGTCATCTGTATCGAATGCCTTTCGAAAGTCTCTCTCTCTCTCTCTTCAATTATTGTCCGTCGGCTTCCATTCGGCGCCATGAGGACATGCCACGCTGCGAGAAATCCGTTCCCATCCGGCCTCTAACCGGCGTAGACAGCGCAACTGTATCGGGGGGACGCAGTTGTCTTGCTCGAGGCAATACTGCATCCCGTATTAATTTACACTTTTTAATTTTTAACAAACACTATAATCTTGGGTCGATGAACGTCCTCAGACGGCAGACATTACACACATTAACCTGACTTCCAACACAAGGCCGCCGTCTGACCTCAACCACTGCCGGAAGTCGAATCACTTTCGAAAGTCTCTGTAAACAGTATTTAATTGACATTTTCGATTCATGGTTTCATGAGCACGGTTGGTAAAGGTTAACAAATTAGAAGTTATTGATTTATTTGCCATGAAACCATACTGTAGGGATGCTAACACATTTTTGACATACTTGTAGAGATTTAAATAAATAATTTGTTCGAACAGCTTCGCCGGAGCTCATATAGATGATATTGGTGTATAGTTCTCTAGATATAGGAGTGACTATGGCCGTTTTCCATGTTGATGGAAATATATTATGAGCAATTATTAAATCGAAGTTGTGAGTCAGGAGATGTCTCAATAAATCAGCACAAGCTTCAAGAATGTGCGGTGGGATGCCATCTGTCCCTGCTGCTTCTTAGGTTTTGATTTTTTTGTTGCATTGTTATAATCTCTTTCGGTAATGAAATTAATTCCAAATATGTCGACACTGAAAATATGATCTATCGCTAAATTCAGATCATATGACGCTTTTACTGGTGAATAGACTGACGGAAGGAATACGCAAGAGCACTCGAAATTTTTTTTTGATCAATATTGGTTTCATTATGAATGAAATTACTGATATTCGCATTATTATTTTTCTTATTATTCATGTGATTACAAAATGTATTCGTATCTATCGTCAAATCTTGTTCAATTTTCCTTATGTATTTTTTTCTTCCTGTTCAATCAGTGCTCTGACTTTTTTCCTTATTTGATACTATTTTCAATCTTCTGAGTCTATTTTTTTCTTTCAGCGGTTCTTTGATTTACTTTAGAAACCACATGGTAAAGTAATGAGATCCATTCCGTATAACAAATTAAGGAACACAATTTTGAATAATTTCGTTCCATACATGTGAATTATTAATATTATTGTAAGAGATAAAACTGTCATCATTGTGAATATGTACTCGTATTAATTTTATCAAAATGGGCATCGAATAGTCCGCCATTTTTTTTTGAAACGCCCACAAAGAGACGATACCCAATAATAATTAGTGTATTGAAAGTATACACGTATTTTTAGGATATGGTATTTCTTACTAGTGTACAAATCTAGGACATTATTTTTGTAGCTCTCACTTGGGTTATTTCTTCCTTGGTGGTGGCTTTCCCATGGTCTTCAGAAGTTATATGATTTTACTAGAGTCAGCAAATTTTTTTACTTATAATAAATCACCGGTTTCAGAAAATCCATTCCATTGTAAGAATTGCCTGAGGACGTACAAGTATACCTCTTCCTTGTATAACCACGTGAGATTCGAGTGTGGAAAAGAACCACAGTTCTCGTGCAAGTTTTGTTCATATAGAGCCAAAAGGAAGCACTGCCTGAAGGATCATCTCAAATTTGTCCATGGATTGGAAGATTCAGTCCCATTTATTTGAATCACTAACTTTTTCTTCACCTAAAAACGTTTAGTTTGAAACGAACCCATTATATCATAGTTCTTAATAAAGTAATTTTATCACATGCAGTTTGTTATATTATTACCAAATCGAATCCTACAAAAAATCGAAAAGAAAAGAGAGTTGCCATGACAAGAGTGGATCTTTGTCATATTCAAGTTTCCATGAAAGTACTTTGGTAATGTTCGAATAACAAAACGCATAAGGCTGAGCTCTCCGTTGAAAAAACGAGCTTTGAAAATACGTTTGGAAAGTCTGGCATGTTGACAAGAAAGGGGATCCAAGGAGGGCGCAAGTGTGAGAATCCCTTCCTACCCCTCTTGAGAGCAACATAAGCAAATCTTCTTCTAACGAGTCCCACGTCATCAACTCTTTTCGGTCAATCCAACTGATTATCTATGTATTTGTTATTGTAAATTAAATTTGAAATTACTTCAAGATTTATTCTCGCGACAAGCTTTTATATCATTTGAAATTTTATAATGTATCGAAATGATGGGTTCAATTTACTTTAAAAATTATTTTCTTCTTGTTAGTGCATTCAAATAAAAGCTTTTCTCTAAAAAGTTTTTTTGAGTTTATTTATTTATTTCTTTTTCAGTTTTCTTTGGATATGTTTGTTTGTCTACTCATTTCAATTAGGGCGTTTTAGTTGCACGGTCGCTTGCCTGTTAATTTACCGTTGGAAATTTCTTCCGAATTTCTACTCATTCTCTATCTAGCTTTCGGGTGGAGGAAGAGGGGTACATTTTTTTAAAACCATATTATTCCATGGTCAGATAATTTTCACCATTTTAACGGATTTTCTCGATTTCTATTTCGCGAGTAATCCTAATTTTTTTCATGACAGGAAGGGGGACCGAGCCACCTATCGTTTTTTTTTTCATTATTTTCCATATCCGAAACTGTTGACACATTTTCCGAATTTCTCTGCGTTTCCTATCTAGCTATTGAGGGGGGACAGGATGGGTGAAATTTCTTTAAACTATGATAATTGATAGTGAGATATTTTTCACTATTTTTACGGATGTTTCCGATTTTAATTTCATGAATTTTCCAACTTTTTTCGAGAACATGGGTGGGCGAGCCTCCCCCACCTGATTTTCTTGTCGCTGCCATTTTTGACGTCCAAATCCGTCGAGAAAATTTTCGACACCCTACGCGTTCTCTATCTAGCTTTCGGGGGCAGAGTGGGATAATTTTTTTTTAAACCATAATATTTGACGGTCAGATATTTTTCACCATTTTAACGAATTTTTCCCATTCCAATTTCGCGAATTTTCCATTTTTTTTCGAGAAAAGGGGCCCCACCCTCCCTCTCCTAATTTTTCGGTCTATTATTTTTGACGTATAAATCGGTGAAGAGGACTTCCGAAACCCTACGCTTTCTCTATCTAGCTTTCGGGGGGTAGAGGAGAAAAATTTCTTTTTTCAAACTATAATATTCGACTGTCAGATATTTTTTACTATTTTTACGAATTTTTTCGATTTTAATTTCGCGAGTTTTCCAATTTTTTTTCGAGGAAAGGGGGAGGGGCGAGCCCTCTACCTAATTTTTTTTGCTGTAATTTTTTTTGCTGTAAATCCTTCAAATGCTTATACTACCGAAACACTACGCGTTCTCTATCTAGCTTTCGGGGGGCAGATGAGGACAATTCTTTTTTTTAAACCATAATATTTGACGGTCGTATATCTTTCACTATTTTTAAGAATTTTTACGATTTCAATTCCGCGAGTTTTACTTTTTTTTTTCTTGGAAAAGGGGGGTGAGCCCTCTACCTAATTTTTTTTCTGTAATTTTTGACGTCCAAATCCTTCAAATATACTTCCGAAACCCTACGCGTTCTCTATCTAGCTTTCGAAGTGCAGAGGAGGAAAATTCCTTTCTTCAAACCATAATATTCGACGGTCGTATATCTTTTACTATTACCTATTTTTTTTTTCGCTGTGAATTTTGACGTCCAAATCTGTCAAGAAAACTTCCGAAAGGGGTGGACAATTTCTTCGACATTAATGTAATGTCATCGGAACTGAACCAACATGTAAAATTTCAATTCCATAGGAAAAGAGGAAGTGGTTTTAATTCAGCTTGCAACATTTGCACCCATCTAACACACACATGCAAACATTTTTAATTAAAACACATTGCCAGTAAACAGCCTTCGCACCTTTACTATTATTTACTGAAATAATCAAAAATCCGGCAACGCCGCTTGATTTTAATCGAATACGGGCGACAAGCCACGATGCGACAGCGTTTGTTTGTTCCTAATACAGCTTGCCTATTCGTTTTATGTAGTTTAATGATGTCTACCATAACAATTAACAATGCACGAATTTTGTTGTGGAAAACAAGTTTCAGTGTGTGTGAACAAAATGAAATGGATAGGTTTGGCTTCTATTGAAATGAGGAAATTTAACGAGCAAGTATTGAAATCTATTTAATTGGAATATTATGGTGTGGGCATACGGTTTGTCAGTAATACGATTTGTCAGTGAGAAATCGCAAATGCTTATTCCAACTCGATGTTCATTTATCTGTGAATAATCAAATATTATTGCAAAAGTAGATATTTGTCTGGCTAGATACCTACTACATATTATATTTCTAGGGCCAGGTATTCGAAACTCCATAGTGTATTTCTGATGATATGACTATTTCATTGAATTTATCTTTATAGGTTAGGAATAACTCGAATGTAAATTAGCGATGGGGATTTCGATCGGCCGGTAGTCATTCAATAAAAGCAGTGGTGGAGCATTACTTGAACATTTTGGTACTATCTGTATTTGCTTATTAGAAGTACCTAGGCATGCAAGTAGGAAGGTACTTGTTCCTTAATTGGAATTTTCAAATAGAGGCCTTACAAAAAAATATAAAATACGGTTTTGATAGTTTGTGAATTCACAAACCACACTGAGAAAAGTTCCTTTTTTGTCGCCCTTCTAAATTTCTACCTAAGTAGATAGGTATTTGTAGGATTTGTTCGAAAATGATGATTTATTTTCACGATCGACAAGGAAAAGTAGTATTTTTCATTGAAAGCTTTTATTTAACTTGATCTGTGTGTTTGTTGAGCGGTGTGAAGACAGCAGCCAAAAGTCAGCTGCCGATATTTCCGGAGTTACCCGAACTCCAGTGGCGTCGGGAGTATATTTTACAAGACTGTCAGTTGTATTTAATCGTCGGCAGCCTGGCTGCTGAGCAGCCAGTGCTCATTTAGGGTTTGTACCAGGTCTTTGCTTATACAGGGGCGATAAAAACATCATAGGCCATTGTGGTACTGATTCTATATCCCTCATAGACCAGAATTACTGGCACTCCCGTCAGATTTATACAGGGTCAAAAAAAAACAAAAATTTTCTCTGGAAAATTCATTTTATTGAAAACTCGCACTGCCATCAACTAGCCATAGGCATCATATAGGCCGATGTGGTACTGATTCTATATCCCCCATAGACCAGAATTACTTGCATTCCCGTCAGATTTATACAGGGCCAAAAAAACTTAAAATTTTCGCTGGAAAATAGTTTTTCTTGAAAACTCGCACATCCATCAACTAGCCATAGGCATCATAGGTTGCTGTGGTACTGATTCTATACCCCTCAAAGACCAGAATTACTTGCACCCCCGTCAGATTTATACAGGGCCAAAAAACTTCAAATTTTCTCTGGAAAATTCATTTTCTTGAAAACTCGCACATCCATCAACTAGCCATAGGCATCATAGGCCGCTGTGGCACTGATTCTATATCCCCCATGAATCAGAATTACCTGCACCACCGTCAGATCTATACTCCTCAAAGACCAGAATTACTTGCACCCCCGTCAGATTTATACAGGGCCAAAAAAACTTAAAATTTTCTCTGGAAACTCGCACATCCATGAACTAGCTTTAGACATCATAGGCCGCTGTGGCACTGATTCTATATCCCTCATAGATCAGAATTACCTGCACCACCGTCAGATTTATACCGGGCCAAAAAAACTTAAAATTTTCTCTGGAAAATTCATTTTCTTGGAAACTCGCACATCCATCAACTAGCCATAGGCATCATAGGCCGCTGTGGCACTGATTCTATATGCACCATAAATCAAAATTACCTGCATCACCGTCAGATTTATACAGGTCCAAAAAAACTTAAAATTTTCTCTGGAAAATTCATTTTCTTGAAAACTCGCACATCCATCAACTAGCCATAGGCATCATAGGCTGCTGTGGCACTGATTCTATATCTTCCAATAATCAAAATTACCTGCACCACCGTCAGATTTATACAGGGCAAAGAAAACTTAATTTTCTCTGGAAAATTCATTTTCTTGAAAACTCGCACATCCATCAACTAGCCATAGGCATCATAGGCCGCTGTGGCACTGATTCTATATCCTCCATAAATCAAAATTACCCGCACCGCCGTCAGATTTATACAGGGCCAAAAAAACTTAAAATTTTCTCTGGAAAATTCATTTTCTTGAAAACTCGCACATCCATCAACTATTCATAGGCATCATAGGTTGCTGTGGTACTGATTCTATACCACTCAAAGACCAGAATTACTTGCACCCCCGTCAGATTTAAACAGGGCCAAAAAAACTTAAAATTTTCTCTGGAAAATTAATTTTCTTGAAAACTCGCACATCCATCAACTAGCTTTAGACATCATAGGCCGCTGTGGCACTGATTCTATATCCCCCCATAAATCAGAATTACCTAGTTGATGGATGTGCGAGTTTTCTAGAAAATGAATTTTCCAGAGAAAATTTTAAGTTTTTTTGGCCCTGTATAAATCTGACGGGGGTGCAAGTAATTCTGGTATTTGAGGGGTATGGAATCAGTACCACAGCAACCTATAATGCCTATGGCTAGTTGATGGATGTGCGAGTTTTCAAGAAAATGAATTTTCCAGAGAAAATTTCAAGTTTTTTTGGCCCTGTATAAATCTGACGGTAGTGCAGGTAATTCTGGTTTAAGGGGGATATAGGATCAGTGCCACAGCGGCCTATGGCTAGTTGATGGATGTGCGAGTTTTCAAGAAAATGAATTTTCCAGACAAAATTTTAAGTTTTTTTTGCCCTGTATAAATCTGACGGTGGTGCAGGTAATTCTGATTCATGGAGGATATAGAATCAGTGCCACAGCGGCCTATGATGCCTAAAACTAATTGATGGGTGTGCGAGTTTTAAAAAAAATGAATTTTCCGGAGAAAATTTTAAGTTTTTTTGGCCCTGTATAAATCTGATGGTGGTGCAGGTAATTCTGATTTATGAGGGATATAGAATCAGTGCCACAGCGGCCTATGATGTCTAAAGCTAGTTGATGGATGTGCGAGTTTTCAAAAAAAGGAGTTTTCAAGAAAAAATTTTAAGTTTTTTTGGCTCTGTATAAATCTGACGGGTGTGCAAGTAATTCTGATCTTTGAGGGGTATAGAATCAGTACCACAGCAACCTATGATTCCTATGGCTAGTTGACGGATGTGCGAGTTTTCAAGAAAATGAATTTTCCAGAGAAAATTTTAAGTTTTTTGGCCCCTGTATAAATCTGACGGGGGTGCAAGTAATTCTGGTCTATGAGGGGTATAGAATCAGTACCACAGCAACCTATGATGCATGTGGCTAGTTGATGGCCGAGCGAGTTTTCAAGAAAATAAATTTTTCAGAGAAAATTTCAAGTTTTTTTGTCCCTGTATATATCTGACGGTGGTACAGGTAATTCTGATTTATGGGGGATATAAAATCAGTGCCACAGCTAGTTGATGGATGTGCGAGTTTTCAAGAAAATGAATTTTCCAGAGAAAATTTCAAGTTTTTTTGGCCCTGTATAAATCTGACGGTGGTGCAGGTAATTCTGGTTTAAGGGGGATATAGGATCAGTGCCACAGCGGCCCACGATGCCTATGGCTAGTTTATGGATGTGCGAGTTTTCAATAAAATGAATTTTTCAGAGAAAATTTCAAGTTTTTTTGGCTCTGTATATATCTGACGGGAGTGCAAGTAATTCTGGTCTATGGGAGATATACCACAACGGCCTATAATGTTTTTATCGCCCCTGTATAAGCAAAGACCCGGTACAAACCCTAAATGAGCGCTGGCTGCTCAGCAGCCAGGCTGCCGATGATTAAATACAACTGACAGTCTTGTAAAATATACCTACCCCCGACGCCACTGGAGATCGGGTAACTCCGGAAATATCGGCAGCTGACTTTTGGCTGCTGTCTTCACACCGCTTGTTTGTTGGATGGGAACAAATCCTGCAAGCTGAATTAGAACCACTTCCTCTTATCTTATGGAATTTAAATTTTACATTTCCGATGACAATACATGTCGAAGAAATTGTCCCCCCTGTCACTTTCGGGCTGCCATTTTTTCTATTTTTTCACCTAGTGTAATGAAACTTGGCAGAGTTATTATTCGAACTAAATGTCAATTGACTGGTGTAACGACAAATTTCTACAACTTCCAGTTTCCCTGGAAATGACTTTAACTAAAAATTTAAATGGGACACCCTGTGTATTGTTTGTTTTTAGGATTATTTAAATCATTCTACATCCGAATTCATATTTTTTAATTGGTTTTGACAAAAATTATATTTTTGAATCAAATTTTAATTTTCAATCTAGAGTGCCATGACCATCCTAAAATGTCTCTACTTAGACTCTCTATTTACAGAAAAATCTAAAAAGAATATCTTTGTTTGTTAGCCCAGAGAAAGGCTGTAAAATCGTTTGAATTGATTCAAAAAAATTAAATTATACAACTTTTCAGCCTTTCTCTAGGATAACGAACAGAGATAATAATCTTTTAAGATTTTTATGAAAATACAGAGTCGACGTAGAGAAATTCTAGGAGAGGCATGGCACTCTAGATTGAAAATTGATATTTGATTTAAAGATATGATATATGTCAAAATCAATTGGAAAATTATGAATTTGGATGTAGAATGGTTCAAATAATCTTAAAAACAAACGATATACAGGGTGTCCCATTTAAATTTCGAAAGTTAAGGTAATTTTCAGGGAAACGGGAAGTTGTAGAAATTTGTTACATCAGTCAAATGACATTCAGTTCGAATTTTAACTCAGCAAAGTTTCTTTTTACAGGGTGGAATAATGAAAAAATGGCAGCCTGAAAGTGATCTCGTTGTCACCCGGTATAGAGAACGCTTTGGGTTTCGGAAGTTTTCTTGACGGATTTGGAAGTCAAAAATTAAAGTGAAAAATAATTAGGTACGGAGGACTCGCTCTCCCCCCTTTTCTAGAGAAGAATTGGAAACGTCATGAAATTAAAATGGGAAAAATCCATAATAATATTGAAAAATATCTGAACGTGAATATTATGGTTTAAAAAAGAAATTGTCCCACCCTGCCCCCCGAAAGCTAGATAGAGAACGCGTAGGATTTCGGAAGTTTTCTTAACGGATTTGGACGTCAAAAATTACAGCGAAAAAATATTAGGTAGGGTGGGGCTCACCCCCACCACTTTCTCGCAAAAAATTGGAAAACTCGCGAAATTAAAATTGGAAGAATCCGTAAAAATTGTTAAAAATATCTGACAGTCGAATATTACGGTTTAAAAAAAAAATTGTCCCCTCTCTGCCCCCAAAAGTTAGATGGAGAACACGTAGGGTTTCGGAAGTTTTCGTGGCGGATTTGGACGTCAAAAATTACAGCAAAAAAAATACGTAGGGAGGGTGGGCTCGCCCCCTCCCCCTTTCTTGAAAAAAGTTGGTAAACTCGCGAAATTAAAATCGAAAAATTCCGTAAGAATAGTGAAAAGTATCTGACCGCTGAATTTTTGGTTTTGGCAAAATTTTACTCCTCATGTATCCCTCAAAAGCTAGATAGAGAACGTAAGGGAATTCGGAAAATGTTTCAACAGTTTCGGAAATAATGATGGAAAAAATCGACCGTGCAACTATGACGCATTAATTAAAATAAACAGACTGAGAAACATATCCACAGAAAACTAGCGAAGAAATAAATAAATAAACTTACAAAACTTTTTAGAGAAAAGCTTTCATTTAAAGGCACTGAATATAAGAAAATAAATTTTAAAGTGATTTAATCATTTAGTAACATTATAGATTTTTTTATTTTTCACTTGTCCATTACTACTTTATAATACCTTGGCAACGGTTGCTGTTAACAGACCTATAACGCCCGGGGCGTTATGGAGGGTATTATGAATCATAACGCCCGCTAAATGTTTTTTTCTGTAGTTCAATATATTAATTACTAAGAAAAGTTTTATTTATATACATAAAAAAGGACCGATTATTTTCTCTCAAATAGATATTACAATTTCCAAATGTTCCTGAAAAATTAGTACCAAGTTTGAAGTTCTGTAAGTTCCTGCAAGAATGCCATTAGGACAGTTTCATTTACGGTATTCACTCTGTTTCCATCTTTCCATTTAAAAAAATGGTCATACTCCTTCTCGTATAAGTATTTGGAATTCACCAGGCAGTACATTTCCTAACGCTTTTTCAGCTTTGAGCGTCACATTCTGTGGGATCTCCTTAATTATTATGACCACAACCGTTTTTAGTTTCCTCCACTAACAAGCTTGTCAATTCTTACAAAAATGCAGCGTCATTTTATTAAATAAACAACCCTCAGCAACCTCTTCAATGTTTCCATGGCAACTGCATAGAAGCTCACTTGTGCTCATTTGCCGACCAGAACGCAGTAAATACTATGAGAAGAAATTTATGAAGTAAACATCATCGTTTGATTTTTTTTTCGTGAAAAATAAAATCTTCTATGCACCACGAGCGTTACTAGATCCTAACGCCCATTGGGCAACATAATTCCCTCGGGCCACGGGAGAATGTTACCATCCGGGCGTTAGGATCTATATAGCGCACTTGGTACATAAATATCTAAAATGATATGAAAGCTTGTCGCGAGAATAAATATAATTTACACTAAGAAATACATAGATACTTTGCGAAAAGCTTTTACCATTTAAAATTTTATAATGTTACAAAAACAAAATGATGGGTTTAATTCGCTTTAGAATTTATTTTCTTCTGTTTAGTGTATTTAAATAAAAGGCGCTTCTCTAAAATGTTTTTTTATAGTTTAAATTTTAAATTTTGAGATTTGTCGTCAGACATAGGTATATTTATAGGCGATCTGGTGCCTAAAGACAATTTATTGATGTGAAGTTATCCACTGTTTTCAGTTTCCTAGCCACGCTTTCGTTGCTTTTTACGAGTCGCGAGATTTTGCGTGTGGCGTTGCCAAGTTTCCCAAATATCCTAGCCGTAATTTGATCTTATAGAATTGAAATATGATTTTTGTTGTTGTAATGTGAATTCTGCTAACGATTGGGTAGAAATTATTTGAAGTGTTCACATTAAGATAATTTTGGTAATCCATAGAATGCACCCACAGGGTCAAATCAATTTGGAGCGTCTCTAGGAAGACAGGAAGAGAAAACATAACTGAAATTTCTGACTTATTTTTGCCAATTTCTTGGTTAACACTGGACGACCGAAGACATATTTCATATTTCATAGAATGTCCCTATTGATTCGAATCAATTTGGAGTGGTATTGGCATTCTCAGTTAATATTTGACGAACCAAAAATTTGATTTCGCAGTAGAGTTGGAAACAAAAAATTGATCTGTGGCAAAAGGAGCATTCTACGGATTACCAGGATCATTTCAGTATTACCATTTTTTGGTTCGTCCAGTATTAACAGAGATATTGGCAGATGAAATCAGAAATTTCAGTTTTTTTCCTTCTCGTCTTTCGAGTGGCGCTTCAAATTGATTTGACTCTGTAGGTGCATTCTATGGACCAGTATTATTTCACAGTTAAGATTTTTTTGTCCAGTATTAATCAAGTTATTAGCAAAAGTCTGTGAAAAATTAAACATCCTGTCTCCCCTACGACGTTTCATATTGCATTGGAAATAAAAGTACATTCTTTAGGTTGTTCCAAATTTTTCTTCTTTTCTTCTTTTCTGGAAATCTCAAATAGGTGTCTTACAAAAAAAGACCTTCTAGTATCTGAATTCGAAAACCACACTGAGAAAAAATTATTTTTTAATGCATTGAAAAATTTCAGGTTAGTTGTAGGATTTGTTTTTATACCAGTACGGAAAATTAGGGTTTATTTCCACTAACGACAAGAAAACGTAGTTTTTTTATCTTGAATGGACCCTGCAAACTCCTTATGGAATTTGGGTCCCGGTGGAATTGCTTGAATTTTTGGTATGATGTAGTCCATGTAATTCTCAACCAATGTTACCATTCCGCAAAAAAATTCAACAGTTTTGCTGTTGAAATCACCTCTTGCGCAGATTAGACTATTTATTTTTGGATACGGTAACAATATTTTCACTTGTTTCATTGTTGCTAATGTTGCACAATATTGGGCTGTTTTATAAACAAAATTCTTAACCCCACTCTTCTTCCACCCAAATCCTATAACGAAACGCAAAAAAAAATTCTTGAGTGCCTTTGAATGTTTCGTCGAATGTTTAAATATGCCAGAATAAGGGAAATAGCAGTTTGTTATGATTATCCTGCCTCCACCCCAAAGGATACAACGAAAAAATTTTGGTGGATTTTTCTGAATTTTCAATATGATGCAGTTCAAGTCATTTTGGATAGAAATTAAGTGGGTAATAAACCCCAAAAATTGATAGTTTTGATGTTAGGTGGCTTTGAAATCATATATATATATATATATATATATATATATATATATATATATATATATATATATATATATATATATATAATATATATTCATTATTATAGGCGAAGACAATATCTCTACTTAGGTATTTCAGTTTAGATTATGATGGACAATTGTGTAATTTTTTATAAAAAAAATCTAAAACTTCCTCCTTACCCCTATTTCAAAACACGAAAAAAATTTATTCAGGCACCAACTCAAATTCAAATTGTTGATGTCTATAATGTTTATTTATTTTCAAGATTTTCACCCAATTAATTGATATTCAAATAACATGAACTACGCCCTACTAAGAAGTCAGCGAATTCCACCAATGTTTTTTTGGAGGGATGGAATTGTAAATTTAAACAACTGTACGATTTCCTTAAATTAAGCTGATCAAAGCATTTATTGTGTTAAAGCATTCACAAGAAATCGAGAATTATTCTTTTCGTGTTTGAAAATTGCACATTGGTTCAGCATAATCTGAACTAGAATACGTAGAGATATTGTTTCTACCTATAATAATGATCAAAACCATTCACTTTTGGGGTTTGTCACCTATTTAATTTCTATTCAAAATAAAATTAAAAATTCAGAAAAATCCACCAAAAACCAAAAAAGGGGGGATAATCATAAAAAACTGCTATTTTCCATATTCAGGCACAACTAAGCATTCGACGATACATTCGAAGGCACTCAAGAAATATTTTTTTTGCGTTTTGTAATAGAAGTTGGGAGAAGAAGAGGTGGAAAGGATTTTTTTATAAACAGCTCAATATTATGCAACATAAGCAACCATGAAACAAGTGAAAATATTGGTACTGGATTAGTCTAATCTGGGCAAGGGGTGATTTCAACGCAGCAAACCTGTTAATTTTTTTTTTGGGCTGGCGCTTGGTAACATTGGGACCCAAATTCCATAAGGAGTTTGCGGGGTCCTTTGAAAAATTGTTTTTTTTCTGTGAATCATCTGTAATCAGGCATAGGCATATTTATGGCGATCGGGTGCCCAAAGAATAGATTCTGAATTAAATTTGTTGTAGCAAGGGATTGCAATGATTATTTGAGTTTTAAGTATTGCATTTATTGATTTCCAATGCAAGTCGCCTAACTTGTTTCTTAATTTTTGAAATTTTCAAATAGGTTTCTTTAAAAAAACAAATAAAATATGGTTTCGATAGTATGTGAGTTCTCAAACCACACTAAGAAAAATTAATTTTTTGTTGCCTTGCAAAATTCTATTGAAGCCAGTTTGGAAAATGAAAGTATACCTACCTATTTTCACGAACGACAAGAAATGGTAATTTTGAGTTTTTAATATTGATTTTTCTTTCTGAAACTGTCTGCATAATCATCTGTCATCAGGCCTAGGTATATTTATGTGCGATCGGGAGCTCATATATTTGGCCCAAGAGTAGTTACTAAATTTATTTTGCTGCATATGCAATGATTATTCAAGTTCAAGGATTGTATTGATTTCCAATGTAAATCACAACCTATTGTTGTTTTCTGACAGATATTTCTCTCATATCAATCACATCGTGAGGGGTTATTGGTAAAATGGAGTATTTTGACAAACTTATGGCGTAAGTATAATTATTTCATTATTTCATCATAAAGTAAAGTGAGTGAAAGTGTACTTACTCTCTTATTTTTGTATTGTGGGTTTTAATCTTTTTTATCTAGAATTGGAAAGTTGAATCACTAATTTGCTCTTTTTTGATGTTTGTAATCCTTTTCCCTAATTAAAAATGTTAGTAATTGAATTTGCTATTAAATAGTAGGTATATTATATTTACCCCAGTAACAATTACCTAACTATGAGTGAGATAAGTGTAATCACGAAGACTGGGGTAAAATAATAGTTGAAAACTATATTGTACAGTTTCTAAGACAAACATGCGAATTGTATCAATTCCACAAAAAGCCTATAATTTTCGCATAAATTTTGATTTCTGATTAATTTTGGTTTTGTTTAAAATTTATTTTTTATACTTCATTACACTCACCCAAAATACTCTACCTATGTGAAAACAGCAACGAAATTTATCGGACCAAATCTCTGGAAATGCATGAACTACCAGTGGCATAACGATAAAATTTGAAGAAATATTCAAGGGGCTATTAATTACACCAATTATAAAAATGTTTTAGGGAGTATATGGGCCGTGCTGGTAGAACGTTAGCCTTTGGAGCTAAGGGTCGATGGTTCAAAGCCTAGCATGGTCAACGGTCTCGTGCATGGCATCACACGTTAAAAAGCAAGAGCTGCGTCCCTAGCTCACACAAGTCTCTCGAAGGTTGCGCGTAGGGGTGCAATCGGTTGATGGATATAATAATTTTAACAACATTTTTTTCATATTATTGACTTTTTGAATAACTTTACTAATCACTGAACCTTCATATTTGAAAACCCTACCTCAGACATGAAATTCTAAATTGGATATGTTGATGTTTGCATGAACAAATTCAACTAACAACAAATTGTATATACTGGTTGAAATTATTTGACTATGGTATACAGGGCTGTATTTTTAAGGCAATCATTTCCAAAATGAATTTTTAATTTGTGATTCTGTTGTAGCATAGAAGGATCCGGCAAATGATCGTATTGCAATAAATCTATTTCGCTTGTGAGGTGCATACTTTGAATATGAAATTTTCATAGAGTACTGCTTTCTAACATAAACAGATTTCAACGGTCTGATGTATATTTCTATTAACTGATTCTTTTAAATAATTATCGACTTGTCTTGGGATTCAGCGATGGGTTTTCTCGGTTTTTCGCGATTGACAACGAAAGTTGATCTCCTATCGGAAAAAGTCAGAGAGCAAAGTTGTGAAAAATAGAAAGATCTACATCTTTTCTATTAAACATTTTTCCAGATTACGTCAAATTTTCCGAAAAAATCGGAAATCCCGATTTTTCAGCTTTAAATTTTTTTTCTTACGAAATTTGGTTGAAATAGAACTCATTATGTTTCGAGTCAGTTGTAATTTTCTGTAGCGGAGTACCGATTTTTCATTTTTTTTTTCGACAAATTCTTAAAAAACGACCTCATTTTCAACTGAAAAGTTTCACCGATAAAGTTCGTCTTTTCAAGCTCGCCAGCAACCAGTTTCTTCGTTAAAGCGTCTACTTTTAGATTATGTAATAACACAGTAGCACTACTATGGAATTTTTTTCTAGAAAACGCGACAAAATAAAAAAACAGCTTTTCAAAAATCAATTTTTAAATTTTTGTTCTAAACTCATTTTATTTATTAAAATTATTGAAATCAACATTTGAAACCTTTCAAAAATGAAAATTTCTATAGCTACAAAAAATAAACAAGGACTTTAATGAGGATTTGATTATGACAGAAGGGCGAAAGTGGGTGAGCTTTTGGGGGTAAAAATGGTTTTTCTCGATTTGCAGCGAAAACCAGAAGGAGATGAAAGAAAAAGTTGTTGACAATTAAAAGATCTACAACTCTTGTATTTAAAATTTTTCCACATAACCTCAAATATACCGGAAAATTCGGAAAAACCGTTTTAATTGGTTTTTAATTTTTTTTTATGAAACTTTTATGTTTATCGCAAAATCTAGTGGAAATATACCTGTTCATGCTCTGAATTGGATGTTTTTTTTTGTAGCAAAATATTTTTTATTTTTCTCGAAATTGTAACAATTTTTAAATGTTTTGTCTTCTAAAGTTTTCAATTTTTATCGTTGTATCAAATGATGTCTCCCGAGTTGAATCAGACGGAAAATCTTTTTGATAATTGCGTAAATACAGGGTGTCCGGTAAACCTTGTACAATATTGGAACTGGTGATAGACCAGGTCATGACTATTCAGAATATCGGAATTTCACCTCAGTAAAAATCTCACCGTTTTCGAGGTAATGAGCATTTTTTTTATTTCGGCAAAATCACTACCTCATCTTGGATTTTTGAGTGCCCTGTCTACGAATTGGGACCAATTCGAATATCTTTGCTGCTGAAGATTACTGATGAGTGATGCTTCTAGATGTACAAAACAGTTTTTCAGAAATCGATACTATTTTTTCAAGAAATGAGGGTAAAATGCCAGATTTGATTTTCATCTATTTTTTTAACAACAGTTTGACATTATTGTTTGAAAAAAACATAACCAAGTGGAAGTGGATATTCATTACAAAAGAATGCCCATTTTGTTCAGACTCTACCATGGTATAAAACATACGATAATTATTTTTGGAAGGAGTAGAATTACGATTATATTAAAGTGTGATGTTATTCTGAGCTAAAATCAACTCCTTTAGACTTTGTCATTAATGTATTTTATTTTTATCCTATCAAGATGAAATGATTAAATAATCATGAGTAATAAGGAATCAACTGCTTAGAAGCATTCAATGAGATGTAAAGAAGTAAATACTAATTCAACGTTTTTTTGAATCAGCATACACTATAAACTACAATAACGATTATTCAACATCGCAGTAAATAATATTACAAAAATGTTATTTTCCATCCACTCGTACGCAGAGACGACATTTTTTCAAGAAGAACCTTTTCAAATGCGTTATAGGTTATAGCCCCCAGATCAGCGATTCTCTGAGCGACATGATGCAATCGGATATCGTTCTGCATAAAGCGCTGCTGCAGCAGTAGCACTACCTCCACATTCACCATAAATGTGGTGCATATGCACATATTCTCGGGGAGTATAACGTGTGTATGGCATGACAAAGAAATAAATACCAGTGAATGAAACAAGCGGAATAATTTCAAAAAACTACGATAGAAGTCACAAGTTGTTCAAACAAAATGTGACAGCCACCTACTAGATTTTTTCAATTCTATTTACAGAAGATCCGTTCATGCACAATGTTGTATTTTATTTTTTCAATATGGAACTATTGCTTCTACGGACACAACACAGAAAAGTTTTTGATTTTCGACAAGGATTCACCTCCTAAAAAAATTTGCACTTATTTGGTTACACCCTGTACATCTGTCGGTGTCTGAAACTTCGTTGGAATCTGGATGTTGGACAATTGCGACATTTATCACAAGAATTCGTATTGATCGGTGCCATGTCGGATAATCGACATTTCATTTCAATAATTTTATTAGGCTTAATTACGAAGAAAAGTTAATTTTATTGTCATACTATTTAATGCTACCAAGCAGTCTATTCTTTATTATTAATAATCATTTCCACATTTTATCTCGATTAGATCGAAATAAAATAATTTTTGCGCGTAAGTATAAAAGTTGATGGAAGCCTAGAATAAAACCAAGCCTAATTCAATGGAAATCACTACCTCCAGAAATAATTATAGTTTGTTTTATACCATGGTAGAGTCTGGACAAAATGAGCATTCTTTTGAAATGAATGTCCACTTCCAATTGGTTATGTTTCTGTCAGACAATAATGTCAAACTTTATTAAAAAAAATTGATGAAACTCAATTCTGTCATTTTACCCTCATTTCTTGAAAACAATTTTCAGTTTCTGAAAAACTGTTCCGTACGTCACTCATCTTCAGCAGCAAAGATATTTGAATTCATCTCAATTTGTATACATAGCACTCAAAAGTCCAAGGTTTACCGGACACCCTGTATATGAACAGTGCGTAAAACAATGCTTTACGCACAGTTTACTTTTTACCCACTTGTGCTGAAAAGTATCATTTCACGCACTATGCATGAACAGAAGTAAGTAATTTATAAATCGCTCTTTCCTATCGATTCGTAACAATCTTCATTAATGTACACTATACTTAATAATTATTTTATTTCAGATCAAAAATATTTTTGTGAGACTTGCGGAACTACTTACAAGTACCTTAAAAGGTTCCGTAGACATGCATTGGAATGTGGAAAAGACAAGCGATTCTCATGTTCGTGGTGTTCACATAAAACTCATCGAATCGAACATTTGAAATTACACATGTTTATGAAACATAGTTACCCGAAAGAGAATAATAAGTAGATCCCGAAAAATGGTCTCAGTTTAGTATACGTGAACAGAGAGAACCCTGATCCCAACGGATATTTGCCTCAAAATAACAATAATCAATGGTGGAGATGGATATAGAGTGTGGAAACCTATCATGGAATAAAATCCGTGTCTCCATAACAGAAATAAATTTTACAAAATAATCGGACATTATTTTTGAAAATGTATTTTTCACATACAATTTCTCAACCTCGTAACCTACAGATCATCCCCTTCAACAATTTGTATTGAAAAGAGGGTTGATTTGTAACTCGTTTGAAAGGTTTTTGAATTCTCAATACAACCATATATCCTTTTTTTATATATCTGATGTCTATTCGAAATTGAAGCATTTTGAGTACTACTAAAAAAATGTATTTCAAAAAATCTGTTTTTTCACAAAAATTGTATACCCTCTTAGTACTAACTCTCCCCTACAGATTTGCTTCTTGTGAAATGTTGATTGGCACAAAGGGTCTCGTTTTGCAGTACTTATTTTTCAAAGCTAAAAGCAAAAGAACCAGGCGGATTTAACTAGGGGTGTTTTCGAGTCACTTATTTCAAGAAATCTCTATCTGACATCGTATTTTCCAAGGCGTTCTTAATGCCATAGTTAAGACACTTTTTTTAAATGGGCGCCGTATTGGATACCATTTCAAGTTCTAGATCTTTCTTGAAATGACAAAAACAGGGTTTGTATAGGAATAGTCATAAAAATAAAATAAAAGGACGAAACAATTTTAAATCCCACTCGAATATTTTGAATGTAACTCACACACATTTTTGAATCACTAATTGATTTAAGTTGAGTCTAAAAAACTCATTGAGTGTATAAAACATTTCAAGAAAAAAGAAACTACCCAAACACCAAAACTACGTCACAATCACACTAAAAGCTTTACTGTAGTAAGCTTTTAGCTCCTGGAGATGCTAACTTTGTTGGCGAAACGTGCGTCGAGTGTGATTGTGATGTAGTTTTGGTGTTTGGGTATAGTTTTGTTGAATTGTATTCACATCAAAGGTTCCAAAATATTCATTTATTTGTATAAAACGTGTATGCAATAAAACAATTACAAGGTTTTCTTGAAGTCTGTCAGTTCTTTGAGAGATTTTATATGACTTGACAAATTATTGAAAAGTCTGGGACCCTTAAAATCTAGAGAATTTTGGGTTGCTTTGTTACTTGGCAGCAGAAGTATGTATGAATAGTTTTTCCTATGTATCGTTATTGTGAAGATCTTTGTTGAATTTGAAATCGCTATCATTCACAAGAATATAGAAATATAGATAGGTAATTCATAAATCCATAAAACTAATACACAACGTTCTTATTCCTATTTTGCACCAAAATTGTATAATGCACTTCCGTATGAATTGCAAACCCCATCAAATCCGCATCGTTTCAGGAAGGCTTTGAAGTCATTCATCAAGGAAGAGAGCCGCGAAAATATTGCAAAAATTATTACCAGACGAACCGATTAATAAAACCTTCCTTCATCTACATTATACTTAGAAATCACACTTCTACCATATACCTACTCAATAATATTATTAATATCATTATTTTATCCATTAATGTATTTTATTAACCTATTTGTATAATAGGTATTGTGTATTATAATAATAATAATAATAATTTATTGCAAAAAATACACATAAACAATGAGTTACATTGAGTTTAGTTTCAAAATTTCATCAAAAGGTATACCTATAATGTTCCTTTGCAACAAGCGAAAACCCAAAGAAACCATAGACGGTTGTATGTGTATTACTCTACCCTATAAGATGAAACTGTTTTAAATTTACCAAAATGCATTTAAATCACGAACAAGCACTGATGAGCTTCTATTCGTTTATTTGCTTTTATCTGTTTATGTAAAATTTTGTATTTATGTATATGTAAATAAACATTATTATTATATATGTATAGGCTGAAATTTGTAAAAAAGTTCTACATGAATATTTCTTTGGACCATTGAATATACAGCGTAAAATGGATTCTTGTACAATATGAAAACATTTTTGCTAATGGTTGAGTTGCCCCACAAGCAGTTCTGCTTTGGTTATTATGAAAACGTATCAGTTGAATTTTTGTTGTTAAGAAAAATTAGTCATGCTCATTGAAATACGAGGATCTTCACGTTAGAGTTTGAGAGCTTCTTCATTCTTCATTATCAGCGAACTGGTCGAGGTGTTAGAGCGTTTGGCTTCCACCCAGACGGTCCGGGTTCGATCCCCGGTCGTGTGTCACTGAGCTGAAGTGGTTCGGATTCCACTTTTATTTAAACTTTAGGTCCCGGATCTCCCTTGCTTGCACAAGCTCTGCTTTTGAGGGGTTTTCTCCGAAAACCTGGGAGTTTCGTAAAAACAAAAAAAAAATTCTTGAGAAATCAGCAGTGATATATCTGTATATGCAGCAAATGAATAGTATCTTTATCTATGTTAATATAAACAAGAAAGTAGACTGCCCCCGAATGGTTCCCCGAAGTACTCCAGACCAAACCTGACTCATTTCTGAAGTAGAGTTGGATGTTACAATATTCTGTTCGAATTTCAGAAAGACATGCTAATTTCTGTTCTTTACTATAAAATTTACAATATTGACTAATGCCAAATTACTGAGGGAATAACTGTTACTTATGACTATCTCCTAATGAGATCTACATAAAGTGGAATCTATCCGATAAAATTATATTATAAATACTCTGGCAAATGTATTGCAACACAACAAATTTTTGAAAATAATCAAAGTTGAACTTATAAAGATATAACTATAATGTAACAAAAAATATGTAGGTCTAAAGTTCAAAATAAATGTAATTCTGAAATGGACATGTACTCAAAAAGTTTTCACCTTCGCCTGATTCAAACGGGGAACCAACTGCAGACCGATTTTGGAATGTATGTTCCTCATCAGCAGCATAGGTTTTCACGGTTTTATACACACGTCCTAGGCGGTGCACAGACATATGAAACCGAAATGGCCGACTTCGAGTTTCCAAAAGGAACACCGTGTATGTTTGACTTTTTTTTTTCGAAAATCACACGGGACAGTGTTGCGAAATTTTTATTTTCTAGTTGAAAAAATTCGGATTCTCATTTTGTTTTTTAGCACAGGTGGCTTTGATCTGGTTAAAATCTGTTCTCTTGAGAGGCCATGAGCGCAATCATATTTGGGGCGCTTTTTACGATAAAAGAGTCAATTGATAACTCAAAAACAGTTCGTCTTATCGATTTCAAACAAGGACAGGATTCTAGAGGATGTTCGATTCTAGGTACGTGCTGTGATGGAAATTGAAATTTCAATCCACTTTTTCACAAAAAAAAATCTCAAAAATGTCCCAAAAATGTAGTTACTTTGAAGCATTAGATGAACAAATAATTTCAAAAAAACATTACAGCACGTACATAGATTACCGTTTTACCTTCTTTTTGATACCAAATCCATTTCGATTGGATAAAGATTTCTTCAAATCTTAATGGAAGAGAAATACCATTGCAGCTACCTCGATTATCTGTGAAAATCATCGTGAGGTGCTGCCGCAGACGTAGGTACATAGAATCGAACGTCGTCTAGAAGCCTGTCCTTGTTTGAAATCGATACGACGAACTGTTTTTGAGTTATCGACTCTTTTACCAAAAAAAACCGTCCCAAATGTGCCCGCGCTCATGGCCTCTCGAAGTTATTCGAGAGCTTTGCCGAAATTTAGCAGTAAAAACAAGGTAAGTTTCTTTTGTTCTATGATAACTGTATATCATCGGTTGCATTAACCCTCTTAATCACCGCGTACTCTCTTGACGACGCACATTTAGTTGGGTTGTCAAAACTCAAGAACTGTACTTCAATTTTACTATGTTTATTTCCATAAATCTAAAGGTGTATTTTCGTAGGTAATACCACAAGTGTATCGGTGATTATCGAAATAGCAATTCCTTTGAATTTGAGAATCAAATTATGTTGCTTTGATTCGAAACCGAGAAGGAATTAACGATAATCGCCGATAACACGAGTTGTATTTGTTTAGATTATTTCATGAATAAAATCGAAACCATTTTCATTTATTTACTATTCAATTTAACTAGGAACATTAATCCCGCATTTATTTCTGAAATTATGCAACTAACAAAACATTCACTTGATATCTATTTCAGTTACGAATGACAGAGCGCGTCATTCGTAGTTTCGTCATTGCATGTCTAGTCTACTGCTGAGGTTATGTTTTGATAACATTTTGATTTGGTGATTTGATTAATCAACGAGTATGCAAAATTTGTCGAAAATTGTGAAGTTGATATGAATTAATAGTGAGAGCTTATTTAGTTTTGGTCAAAGTTTGGTGTTGTGTCTTTATAGCAGCTTGCTATTGGTAAGTTTTTGTTTTGATAATAACCAATCAGGAATCGAACTACAAAATCGAAAACACATCATATACATATTCAGTAGCCAATCAAGAGCCGAACTACAAAATCGAGGAACATAATGTTTTCATTTATCAACACAAAAATTTCAACCAATCATAACACGCTATTTTAGCATAAGTGAAATAATCACTATTAGCACATAGATGGCGCTTGACATCATGGCTAATTTTAATCCAGTTCTGAAATATAACTGAGGTTTTTGTGAAGTTCTCTACTGTTTCTTTCAATCAATTCAGTCGCTCAATATTTTCGTTAGTAATATACAGAGTGTATCTTAAATACGTGTAGAAAATTCAGGAGCGTGTTGCTGAGATCAAAATAAGAAGAAAAGTTCTTATAAACATATGTCCGCAAGTTATTCGTTTCTGAGATACAGAGTGTCAAAGTTGAATTCATATTTTTATTTGTTTGTGAATAATTTCAAAATAAATTTGATATTTGGGTAAAGTTTGGTATCTGAGAATATTTATTAGTTAGTTGGTGTAAAAAATATATTCCTGGTAGATGTCACTGCAAGAAACTGTTTTCGAGTTATTGAGATTTGAAATAATCGATGCAAGAGATTTTGAATGACAAGATTTTTAAATTTAAAATTAATTCAATTAAAAACTAGTTGTTTCACAATTAACATAAAATTTTATTTTGTCATTGAAAGATCATCCCAGATACCAAACTTTACTCGAATATCACTAATATTTTGGAATTTATTCACAAAAACCAAATATAAGAATTAAATTTTGACACTCTGTATCTTAGAAACGAATAACTTGCGGGCATGTGTTTATGGGAACTTTTTTTCTTATTTCGACGTCAGCAACATGCTCCTTAAGTTTCTACACGTACTTAAGAAACACCGTGTATAATACAAAGACAGATGAAGTGTATGTATGTAGTATTTTTTCGAAATAGAGTAGACGTTAGTTTATAGGTGCACTTGAAATTTTATGTACACAAATGAAGACATTATTATTAAACATTCAAAACATATGAGAAATGGCAAATCACGCGTTGAGTAGGTACATTTGACGTAGTTGTAGTGTTTGGGATGTTATTCATTTTTGTATTGTTTTCTTTATATGGTTTCGTCATACCTACTGTTTCCTTTGGTGTATTGTAGGATGTTCCAACGTAATTTATATTGACCACTAAATATTATTTTGAATCAAGGACAGGAATTCAAGTAATCTATTGCATCAATCATTCACGGGGATCGCTCGAACGGAGAGCGTCGGGTCACCGATATCTGAAGCCAAGCAACGCTAGGCGAGGTTGGGCTTTGGATGGGTGACCAACGGACCTCCTTTCGAAATTCTCCTCGGATCGTGCTAGGAATCGCACGTAAGGAGGTAAGACATCGTTAATCCTTGGCTCGCACAAGTTTCGACTCTTGACGACTGCCGTTCGAGGGAGAACGACAGCTGGTCAACGGAAAAAACATTTTCAACAATTTTTTTTCCAATCCAATTTTAAGTTAACTCACAATTCAAAATAGTTTTCAGTTCACGCCCTTCTCCTGCTGTACCTGCATTTGAGAAGCTTCTTCAGGAAACATCAGCAGCACTTCCACAAAATCGAACACCAGAAACAATTCCCTCTTCAGTGTTCCAGCGGAACAGGACGATCATTAGTAAAAATCAAGCAAAAATTCTGATGGTTGCTTTTGAAAATGATAATTTTTTGACCAATGAAGCACAGAGACATTTGGAAAAATTGACTCAATTGCCTGGCACAGTGATAAGAATTTGGTTCAAAAATAGGAGACGGGAGAAGAAGTGCAGAGAAAAATTATCACAACAGGAAACATTGGAATGATTACTGAAATGAGATGTTCACTGAATAAGTATCATGTTGAGTCTGCTGTAACCAGAATAGTTAATGCAAAAAAGATTCTAATTCGTTATAGTTATGGATATCGAGTGTGATATACACTGAATATATTATACCTGTTTCGTGACATTTGAAACAAAAACGTGTTGAATATATTTTGAAGTAGGTGAAAAGTCGAGTTTTCTAAATTTAAGTAACAATGTGGTGTTCATTGTCAATTTATTTGTTGTGAACCATCTTCCAGCTTTTTCCAGAGTTACTTCCGCTGATTTGGATGAAGCCTGTAAGTATTTATCAGCATTGATAAGAGTAGTATAATCAGCGAAAAGTACGGTGATCACTTGGAGCATGTAATGATGAAGATAGTGTATATATAATATGAACAACAATGGCCCCAGAACTGAACCTTGGGGAACACCGTAATTATATTTTACTAGAGACAAGAATCGGTATTATGGATATGGGCCGGAAATTGTCTTCTGAACTTGAATCACCTGAACGCATCTGAACGCATCTGGAAAAATTTCATGCGAAAATGATGTTTGCAAGGGTCCGCAATTATATCAGCCATTTCTTTGTCGATGTATAAGTTTGAATCATGAATATCTGGACAGTATGAGTTTTTAAGGATTTTTTCGTTTTGATTATTTCTTGTGGTGTAACTGGAGCAAGAAAGAACGACAGGTTCATTTGGGTTTTTTAAGAAAACCAGTTGATTTGTGACTTATGTCAGGTAGACACGAAATCAATTTACTGGCTATGCTACAAAAGTAATTATTGAAAGAATCTCTCCAGAAGCGTTCATTGAGATACATCACAAATTATAAATTGGGAGAAATTTGCTCTGATTTATAGAAGTAATAATTTAAATTTTTGAACAATTTAAAATCGATCTACGAATTCTACTGTGATAACATGTAAATTCTAAATAATAGTCATTTCAATGTTTTGTTTGTGAAATTTTGTTTTTTGTATCTCTTTTATTTTTATAAGTATTTTATTATAGGGAAAAGGGATAATGGGGATCTTCAGTCAATTTGAAAAGCAAATTCTCTTATTCACAAAAAGCCAAGGTTTCGTGTCAACTCCGACACTTCTTCAATGCAACAAAAATATACAATATTCAACTATAACAATATTGGTATTAATATAAGTAATAACATGTAAAAAATTTAAGTAAAAGAAGGAAATATAATTATTAAAAAACTTTGGAAAATTGTTTATGATTGACATTTTTATCGAATTCATATTCAATTCAAGTTATTTTTCTTTTCAATGAAATTATCACAAGCAAATTCTTGGTACACCGATGGGAGCAACTATTTCTCCTATAATCGCTCAATATGAAATGGATGACCTCATTGATGAAATTCTTTCACAACTATGTTTTGAAATAACTTTTTTTTTAAAATTCTTTGAGGACATTTGTGCAATACCAGTAAATAAATCTGATGAAATATTGAACAAAGTTAATAGCTACAACCGAAATCTACAATTCACAATTGTATTTGAAATGAATAATAAATACCAGAATGGTCCGATAAAATGACAACTCTCTAATTACCGATTGGTATATAAAACCAACAAATTCAGGGAGCTATATAAACTACCATTGTTTTCACAACAAAAAAATGAAATTCAATCTTATTCTTTGTCTTAAAACTAGAATTGAAAAATAATTCCACCCTTCCCCAAAAACAAAAAAAAAATCAAAATATTAAAAGATAATATTGACGATAGTAATTTAAATATTGAGACAACTAATAATAGAGGCAATGAAAATATTACTTACGTATCAGTTCCAAATATTGATAATTTATCAACGGATATAATAAAATCGTTCAAAAACGAAACTAATAAAAAAATATCAAAACTATTGGAAGTTTGCATACGAAAGTTAAATATTCCACACCTTCTGTGAAAAATTCAATGTAGTCTATAACATACAATGTCATAAATGTGACACAGATTATGTTGGTACACGCTCCAGGATTTTAAACAGCCGAATCACATCTCATAGAAGTGATATAAAACTCAATTAAAAAGTCATGTGCATTAACACAACACGTCATCGAAACGGGCTACAAAATGTTGTTTGAAGAAACAAAAGTCTTGCACACAGAAAAGAACATTTCTAAAAGATTTTTTCTTGAAATATTAGAAATAAATGAACCTCAAAACAATATGAATAAAAAGACTGATATTGAGAATCTCAGTAATATTAGTTATCTTTCACATATGGACCAAACTCGATAGTTTTCAGTTTAATCTAATCTCCCAGTATATTATTTCTTACAAACTTCATAAAAATGTCAATCAAAAACAATTTTCCAAAAACCTTTTCAATGATTATATTTCCTACTTTTACTTAAAGTTTTTACATGTAACTACTTATATATTTTTTTTCCTTGGTGTTTTGGCATCGACTGCTAAGGTCATTAGCCATGTGTTCTGGATAGGCCTTGTTACTAACTCCATACGCCACTTTAGGAGCAGTACTGTTAATTTTTAACGCAACAGTGAATCGTGGAGGATTATTCCCAGCCGACACGAGCCTCAATCATTCAGACTTTCACATCTGGAAAATGAAAAAAGATCGCACAGTCTGGGAATCGAACCTGCAACCCCTCGGTTACCAGGCGAGCTAATCCCCGCCCTAACTACTTATATTAATACCAATAAAGTTATAGTTGAATATTGTATATTTTTAGTACCCTGAAGAAGTGTCGAAGTTGACACGAAAACTTGTTTTTTTGTAAATGAAAGATTTTGTCGTTTCAAATTGACTGAATATCCCCGTTATCCCTTTCCCCAATAACATTTTTTAGTCGTTAGTTGTTAGTTATCCAATTATTTTATTATATGTATGTTTATGTATGTATCTCATATTTTGTCAACAAGATCTATCATTTTCGACTATAAAGTATTTGACTTGACTTGAAATAGCAGCGTGTGTATTATTTTATATTTCCAAATGCATGTCCATAAGTTTATTCATGTGGTTTATTGAATAGAAGTCTTACGACAGCCAAAAATTAAAGAGTTCCTGTTTTCAGGATTCTTCAGGGCAGAGAAGCCAAGCATTTTTCCAACTGTAAGTATAACTGACCTCAATACTTCAATCTCGTATTTTTATACGATGCTTGTTCAAGGGATTGGAAGATTTACTGAAACAAAATGCAGATGGCCACATAGTGCTGCAGAAAAGATATAAACTGGATAATAGTTCAAGGCATAAACTTGTTAAAATTATTATTGACTACCTGATTGTCCAGGATAACCCTACATATAAGTAAGTATTTTTTTTTTAATTGATGTAGCCGGTACTTGATGAAAATCCATGTTAATATCTATAATGGAACTGTAACTGGAATGGTTTTCACTAAAAAGGTTAACAAATCCTCGACAGTTGTTTTTTAACATATGCTAACAAGTTATTTACCAAAAACCATTCTTTCGACCATGATTTCAAAATCCTTCATGTTCAAAACAAGTGCAAGAGGTTGAATCTGTTAGAATGTATGGAGATTAATGAATGGAAAAATTCTCAGAACCTTCTCAATGACCAACTCGAACTGAATCATTCACCACTACTTAATATGTTTTCCTGAAGAAACCAGATGAAAAATATAATCGGTATTATATTGGTACTTATCGGAGGTTTATGGCAGTGGCGTAGCTAACTTTCAGCGAGCCCCCCGCAGGAACCTGCTTGCGTCCACAAATTTTCATTAAACCCAAATTTATAAATTGACTGATGATTATATACAAGTAAAAGACGTTCAAAATCAGAAGGCTACGCAATTTTCAAACATGGACTGAGGTAGGTAGGCTTAATAGGCTAATGATGAAAAATGCAAAATATAAATTTAACTCTTTTATTTTCATATTACTTTTTGTCTTTATTGCTGTGGCTGAACAACAAAACCTAGACAGTTAGACCCCTTCTTTTCCTAATAGATACAAATTTAGCAATGATCTCTTCTAAGTCCAGACTCTCAATCACTTCAATACTTCATTTTCAATGCACAAAATACCCAAACCAGACAGCCGCAGCTGGGTCATGGTGTTTCTCAGATAGTTTTTTATTAATTTGAGCACCGAAAATGATCCTTCTGCCATGGCTGATGTGACTGGTAGAGTTAAACATAATATACCAGCCGTGCATAAGTTCGGTAGAATGCTGACTAATATATATGATGCTCGACGAAATGATATTTTGTCAAGTCTTGCAAGTTACGCATTTATCCGACTTTACGATGTTTTCAGAAATTATGATTTCTGTGGCAATTTCCCCATCTGAATCGTTATTACATTTTTCGGCAATCTTCTTAGCTGATAACACTAGCTCATCTATTTAAGATAGATTCCGGAGTTGAAAAATTAAAATGAGAATTGACTGTGTGCAATATTGAAAAAAGTACTAGAGACAGAAAACAAGTATTCATTTGAAGTAAACATTCATCGCCATAGCGTGATAGAATTGGCGGCAAAATAACGAGGGCGGGAGTTTTTGAAGCAGGGTATTTTCTTTTGGGCCTCATGCTCCCGGCCATAAGATTTTGCACACTTATAGATGTGCAATTATGGAAAAGAAACGTTTTCCCAACATTTCGACTTCCAAACCATTCAGGAACATCTTCAAATAAGTTCTTTCACATTGGAGTTCTGAAGGCAAAAAATTATTAAATATACATTCTGGCATCAGAGCTTATGTCGGGATCTTGGATTTCGAACTAGGCCATGTTGCCACTTTGTACTGATAAAACTTATTACATAAGATAACCAATTCTGGACGGAAACGCCCAAAGGACCCCGCACGGTTCTTATGGGAAATGGGTCCCAGTCGAATGTGCTGACATTATACTAAATTTTCAGCCAATTCGACTGGGACCCATTTTCCATAAGAACCGTGCGGGGTGGGGTGGGTCCTTTCTCTATCGAAAACACATACGCTCCTTTTAACGCAAAACAGAAATTTCTGGTTTCCTTGCGCCCCTGTCAAGCTTGCGCCGTATGCCCCCCAGCGCCGTGGAGGTTGCGTGGGTTGTTAGCTACGCCCCTGGTTTATGAGAGTCAGGTATACAACTGAACCCTAATCAATATACGATGAGTAAAAGAACACAGCAAATATGTATACAATACAATACTATCTTTTATTTCCTGAGACTATTACAAGCATGGAAATCGTCAAATTCGAAAGGTAAATTAATAAAATGGCAGCCTGAAATAATTTCAAGAAATTAAACTAAATTAACATATAAAATAGTATAGTGGTACTAGGGCTACTAGGGTAGCATCCTGAGCCGTATAAGGGGTTGCTTCCCTTATACAAAATGCGACTTGGGGGGTAGCTACTCAGGGTAGCTATATAAACTCAATAGTATCAAAGGAATATAAACGTTTATTGTACAACAACAGGGATACTGGGAAAAGTTATATACACAATTAAAATAAGGGACATTCAATAATAAAATATGGGATACAAATAAAACTCTTACCTAAAACCATCACTTAACCAGTACTTACAGCTAAGGCCAAAAGGGCCTAGCCTATAAGGCTAACAGAGCGCTAGGGCTCTCTCATCTACATGAGTCTATTACTCACTCTCTCCCTAATGCAAATCACCTTATATTTATATATAGATAGAAATGTTTTATTTTTATTTGGTGTGCACTGTCACGGTCATATAATTTGCTAGTCATCAAACCCGCAATTGTTAATGACCTGCGATCATGACCTAATCAATTAATAACAATAAACAATAGATCAGTGCACCAAAACGATTCAAATGGCATTGCTCGATATCACGACATTTGCCCACCTTCTAAAAAAGCTGGAACCCAGCTTTAAAATACAAACACAAACCTACGAAAACATTATACAAAGCAAGTGCCCTATTCTAATAATACATAAATCTACTACTGAAATGATTACAAAAAATATATTTTTCTGGGTCCTATTACGTGGTACACACACAGCGACGGGATCTGGTCCTGTTGACACCATAAGTTTCTTCAGCTCTGGCATTTCTACAGTATTCTGTATCCGGTAAAACAGCTCGAAATTGAACGGGACTGCATCGTTTGGCACCCTGGGTACTGGCTATCGACACGTATTCAGTGGCGGGACTGGCAGCTACGGTAGGCGTTACCAGCGCTATCACATTCTGGGACTGCAAGTATTCGGAATCACAGCATCTGGAACATCCTCCGGGGCAGTTTCAGGAATATCAACGGCAAATGTCTGGTGTCTCTTCTGGGCACCACTGGTTCAGGAAGCTGAGTCGGCTTGGAAGTTTTCGACCTGGATAATCTTCTGGAATCCTTGACAAACTCACGTTTCTCCATCCTCCATTTATGACTTCAGGAGGAAGCATCTGGATTACTCAGTTCATCCAGTGCTTCACTCCTTTGTACAGCCTCTCCATCTTGATTTGCTGTCGACCTTTGAAACCTTTCATTCCCGATACTTCCTGGAATTCTCACCGGACTCACGTTCAGAATCCTCATTCCACTTCTGGGGAAGGAAACATCTGGATTACTCAGTTCGTCCAGTGTTCCAACCCTTTTTGAACCATTTTGAATATCGCAGCTTCTCACTTTCAGTTATTGCCAGCCATGTTGGGTGTCCAAATTCTATTCTCGAAATGCCAGACTGGGTACTCGGTTGTCCTGATCTCTTCTCTCCAGGATTGTGTGTGTACCATAACCGAGAAACAAAACAAGATGCAAATAAATACATAACTATATCAAATAACTAATCAAAATCTAAACCATTACAACTATTACTATTTCCCATTTTTTTTTTCATAATTATATTTATTACGATTAGTTTTTTTTTTCAGCTTCTATGACTAATAGAAAAATTCAAAAAAATTTTTTTTTTGTTACTGGTTAATCCTTAATAATTCTACTCAAAAGAAAATTCAATACAAAATATTATATTCTATCTAACCAATAATTTTCAAACTTCAATTTAAATGACCAACCTTTTTTTTTTCTAATATTGAGATAAAAATGACCCGTTAAATATTTCTTATCGAATGAATATCTCCATAAACTTGAGCCATATAAAAACGCTTTATTGCCAAAAACTATCAGTTGAAAATTTGTAAGCAAACATTCGATTGTTTTCAAAACACACACTACCAATTATTCTCAAAGTTCGTTCCGAATTATCAACAAATATTCCACATCAACAGCAAAAGAAAACCGTTGAATATGTCTCATGACAGATCAATTGACTACTTACTGGCCATATAAATGCTAAATCGCAAAAGTGTTACTCGACTTTGTCTAGATAATTTGTATACCATTAGTTAATTGTTTTCATAACACAATTGTTCATCATATTCCATTCAATATTTTCAGTATTGCATTTTTCGATAACATTCCGAATGTATTTATACAAGAAACCGACAATGGGAGTTTTGAGTAATTCAACAAAAAAAAAATAATATCATTCGAGAAAATCGAGATGGCCAAATTATAATTTATCAATTTGGGAATATTAATCAAAACCGTTTTATTTCTTACGATAAAATCAACTGAATGTTGTATTGAATTTGAAGACAGAAAACGTTACATTGCAAAAGTATTGACTTCTGCTGGATAATTGGTAAACAAATTAGGTGTTTTCAAAACACGATTTTTTGTTATCATTCATTTCACTATTTACTATTCCAAACTTATGTTTGATTTCAGATATTTACGCTACTTGTAAATGAGAAATTGATTTCATATGATTCAGAAAAAATATCATTCGAGGTAATGGGGATGGCCAAATTACAATTTATCAATTTGTGAATGTTAGATATCAGTTCACGCCTCCTGATCACCATCTTGAGTGTAACACTGGTATGCCATCAATTTGGTTAGGACAGTCATACAAATCGTCAATCACATTATATGACAAATTTCAAATTAGCAATTTAGACCTCTTTATTACCTTTATGACACACATAATTTTTATCTATTAAATGTTCTGTTTTGCAGTTCAAGTACATACTTTAAATTTCGTATTCACACTCTTTACAATTCCTCATGACTCATTCATACAGAAACCTTTCTCCGTGCAACTATTTCTCATATATTTCTCAACTATTTCTCATATATCGACATCTCACATTATCGCAATTCATCCATTTTCTCGGCAACACATCGAGAAAAAACAACATCATTCACCAATGATTCTCTTAGAAACCCATCAATAGCATGTATATCACTATATACCATTTACCAAAAAATCTCAAAACTCTTGGCAACACTTCAAGAGTAAGATACTGCAGATAGACGCTCAATCCCACTTTGAGGATTTTCTCCCACGTCACTCCTGCAAACTCCTTCACAACAGCCTCTTCCGGCCGTCATTCAATTCTTCTATAACTCCGTTATAGACATAGGTAACCTATTACTCTATAAATATTCTCTTATCACGATATTCCATTGAAAAGTCGATCATACACCAACTGCACTAGATATTTCGAAGACGTCATGAGCATAATTCCAAGAGCATGCAAAGCAGAACATATTTTTCAAAAAAAAATCAAAAACATCAAAATATGTCATTTACAAGTGAAGCAATTCAAAATTCTATTTAAAAATTGTTGTCAAAAAACATTCTTCACATTAAGTGTATTTCAAAAATACCTTCAACCCTTTCATATAACTACTGTCAATCAAAACCATAGTGCACAACAATTGAGGCAAACTCCTCATCCTCAAAACTTTCAAGGAAGACTCAAAAAAAATCAAGGCAAATATGCAGCTTCCATATTTCATTCTTACTCAACATTCCTCAACATGCCCTATCATTCGGGCATTCGTCTACATTTTTCTCCACAGTTTTCTCAATAGAACTCGCATTTTTACAAAGTGACACATACTTCTCATGAAGGTATTTTTGAGATAAATTTTCTCACATTAATTCATACAATCATCGTTTTTTCTCCTTTTCATTCAAATAATCATCTCGCTTCTTTGCATTCTTTCATTTATATTCTCTCATTTTCTCATACTTGCAAAATCTATCATAGTCATAGTGTCCCTCTTGGTCCTTGTTGTTGTCGACGGTTCCTGCTATATACAAAAAAAATCATTTTCCATTATTAACAAACAAAATAAATTATTTCCAGTGGTTATTGTACCTTTGCACCGAAAAAACCATTTTTCAAATGCATCTTTCTTCAGGACGTATTACTCTAAAATTCTGTATAAAATCCTATTATAGTAAAAATTATTAAAAATATTGAAACCTTCTATTAAATAATATATAATACACGAAATAACCGAACATCCATAGTATACCTGAGTCGGGACAAACTCAGATAAACTCATTTTGATTTTTTCGGAATTGTATGCTCTTTTCTCAGTTCGGTATAAAATTCCTGTGCCAGGGAAAATTCATAAAACTAGCAAAAATTTTCTCATTTCTATAATATACAGAAAAAAATTACGAAAATTAGGCCTGAATACTCAAATTCATTTTGAATATTTGTCCAAATATTCATGACACTTCTTATTAGTAATACTACACAATACGAAGAAAAAATAAACCTTTGCTCTATAAGGACCAAAAAAATATTACTCCAGATTCACCCATTTCTATGTTCACATTTATATTTTCCTGGCTGAGAGGAAGATACTGTGAAACATTTTGTACAAAATTCTGAATAGGGTTAATCAAGACGAATCAACCTCCAGGACGAGCAAAGCTCATCCATCATAGTCCTTAGGCTATGGTTGGGGTGAAACGGGGCAGGGTGGGGTTAATTATGGAGAATTAACCCCCCAGGACGAGCAAGGTGCTTTCACCATAGTCCTGGACTATGGTTGGAGTAATTATGGGGGTGGGTGGGGTTAATTATGAAGAATCAACCTCCCCGGGACTAGCAAGGCGCCTCCACCATATGTCGCGGCTAGGGCTACTAGGGTAGCATCCTGAGCCGTATAAGGGGTTGTTTCCCTTATACTAAATGCGACTTGGGGTGTAGCTACAGATGGTAGCTATTGAAACTCAAGGGGTAGCAAAGGAATATAAAATTTTATTATAGAACAACAGGGATACTGGGGAAAGTTATATACACATTATAAAGTAAGGGACATTGAATAATATAATGGGGAACAAATAAAACTCTTACCTAAAACCATCACTTAACCAGTACTTACAGCTAAGGCCAAAAGGGCCTAGCCTATAAGGCTAACAGAGCGCTAGGGCTCTCTCATCTACAGGAGTCTATTACTCACTCTCTCCCTAATGCAAATCACCTTATATTTATATATAGATAGAAATGTTTTATTTTTATTTGGTGTGCACTGTCACGGTCATATAATTTGCTAGTCATCAAACCCGCAATTGTTAATGACCTGCGATCATGACCTAATCAATTAATAACAATAAACAATAGATCAGTGCACCAAAACGATTCAAATGGCATTGCTCGATATCACGACAATATAAGTAATAAAATAATATAAATAACAAAACAGTACACAAGCAAACATTCATGACGTAGTAGCGAAATCAGTTTATAAAAATTGATCAAGAGAATAAAAGGCATTTTTGTAGAGAAGATTTTCCACACAATTTTTGAAATTATTGAGATAAGTTTTTTCAATGGACATAGGAAGTAGTATTCTAGAATTTTATATAGATGATATGATAGGTAGGGAGTCGCCAGTGAAAAGATGCGCCGAGCAGCTATAGTCCTTCCGAGATCAGGAATGGAAGTACTCACGTTGAATATACCAAATCCAAAATATTTTTGATTTTGAGTAGGGCCCAGCTCGATTTTAGCTATCTGAGGGCCAAAGTAAAACTAATGAACTGAAAAGTAAGAATATAGGCTAATTTTTGACATGAGAAATTTTTGGAAAGAACTTCAAAAAAAAATCCATCCACGGCTCCAACCAAATTTACTTGTTTTGATAAAATTTATGAAATAGAGTTAATATGGTTATTCCAGGATGATTGTGAGTCTTTGTTCAACTCTAGGAAGTCAACTGATTTTTCTATACAATCGATTTTGTATTTGCTCTTACCAATATTCTGCAATCCAACTCTCTGAAAGACAAAATGATGGTATTCGTTTTATTCTCATTTAATACAAGGCCGTTTCTGGAGCAGTAGTTTTGCATATTAGCAACTGTATTTCATGCCTGATTAGACAATCTCTTACATGAAGCAGAACTGAATATGAACGACGTGTCATCCGCGAACTGTACGGTACATTTTGGTTGATTAATATTAGAGATGTCATTTACAAATAGAAGGTAGAGGGTAGGACCCAGGACATCACCTTGCGGGCCTCCTGTTATGATATTACGATTTTCAGATCCCAACTCGAACCTAACCTTAACGGATTGTGTCCTGCCAGTTTCAATCCATTTAAGACTATGACCAAGAACACCAAAGTCATGAAGTTTATCAAGGAGAAGTTGGTGATTGATGGTATCAAATGCACCTGACAAATCAAAAAGAATACTTAGTCTTTTCACCAGTATCAAATTTGGATAGAGAGAGAGAGAGTAGCATCTTGAGTTGATGAACCAGCCTGAAAGCTTTATTGACTCTTCTAGAGCAAATTATACTTTTTATAAAAGGATAAAAGTCTGTTGAGATAGGATTTTTCGAATAATTTAGAGAATGAAGAATGAATGAAATCCAGATTCTCTTCTCCACTGGAAGAAGTTGTACAGCAAAACAATTGTCGTGGTTTTGTAAACCTTTTTGGTGAAAATAATTCCAGTTATGGTTTAATCATAGATATTGAGTAAGTATCTGATTTCGACTGGAAAGAAATAGTTGACATACGTTTCCTGTTTGTTATTGAAACATTTTCTAGATTTCCTGCGGTGCTCCTTAACGCAGCCGAAGAAATAGTAAAATTTTTCCCTGCTGAAAGAATCGACTCGTATTTCATTCCATACTCAACACATAAGAATTCGACTGGAAAAAAATTGCCCACTCGAGGCAAGTTATATTCAAGATTTGTGAATGTGAAACGCAATCTGACTTTGAATAAGGCACGGAAGCTACCAGTTGGCGATAAACCAGGTATGTTTTATGCTTGTGTATACAGGGCGTGCAAAAATGAAGGGGACAAACTTCGTTGGTAGAATCCTCAGTTGATTTTTAGGCTCAAAGTTGCAAATCTAATATTTTTTTTGCCGAAGTCAATACAAAAATATATAGAGTACACACATTGTATAAAACTTATTGGACTTGTCATACTTAAAACCACAGACAAGAGAAACATACAGAGTACATAATATATTACAACAAAGTAGAAATACAAAATCATAAAGTATAAAAATATGAATTAATATAGTTTAAAATATTCAAAGGATTGAAATTTTTTTATCACAGGTGGTAAAATCAAGATCCTCTTGAGATGTTTAAGTTTTGAAATAAAAATTATTCTGTTGTGTGAAATGCCTTATTCTCTAGGTATCTAAAAAGAGTATTCTTGAAGCAATTGGGATTCATTAAATTGTAAGATGTACCAAAGAGACCCACGAATCGATTGACACATTTGATATCTTGATAAATATGACAGCTTTGACCAATCAATGGTGAATCTCGGGTACGGTTGATGTTATAACCAATATCTGGTGTTATAATCGTGAATAGATTTGTTGGCAACATAGCAACTTCTTGTTGTTTAATATTGATTGTGATGCGCATTAAATATGGGGAGGTACTGTAATGATTTGCAGCTGGAAAAATATCTGCTTATATTACGTCCTATGATCTACTCCAGTCATACATCTGATAATTCTCTTCTGCATTTTGACTATTTTGTTGATGTTGTTGAGTTGCCCCAAAATATCTAACCAAATCCTAGTAGAGACTGCTCAAGCCCACAATTGGCTAATTTCAGAGTCTCCAAATATGTTGTTTGTCTCAATTGCCTCATTATGTAACAAGTAGTGCTCAGTTAAAAATGTTGTTTCCATGTCATGTTTACAGTCTATATTAACTCCCAAAATTTCATTCTGTTCGCTTGCTCAATAGACTTGACTTTTACCAAATCACTGCAATCATTCTTTGTATTTTTTGTTGTGAATTTCATGAAAGAAGTTTTGGATACATTAACGAAAAATACATCATGAAGACACCATTTATGGAATAAGTTTGAAGCAGTATTTGCTATCAATACTGTATCTGTGATACTTCTTTCTGAGATGAGTATAATGTTTTCATCTGCATATGTAACAATTTTTTGTATATTGGGACAGGAATATGCCATATCATTCATCGTCGCTATACTTTCCTTGATGAGCACAACTTTTTTTCTGTCTCTCAAGTATGATAAAATCCAGTCATTTGAAACTCCTCTAACCCCTTATTCGATAGAGCTTTTCTAATAGAAGGTAATGATCAATTGTTTCTAATAAGATCAAAGTATAATACTAAGGGTTGTTTTCTAGAATTCAGTGATTCATAATAATTTGAACTCAATTCTGCTTTAGCCGTGGTTGTGGAGTTGTTATTTCTAAAACCGTTTTGATAGCTAAAAAAAACTTTTAAAAAACTTTTTAGATGAAAGCTTTTATTTAAATGCACTAAAAAGGCGAAAATAAATCTTAAAGTGAATGAAACCTATTATTTTGTTAAATTATAGAATTTTAAATTATATGAAAGTTTGTCGCGAGAAATATCTATGATTTTCTTATGATGAAATAAATGTAATATAACGTCGAATTTATTCTTGCTACAAGCTTTCATATCATTTAAAATTTTATAATGTAACAAAATATTGCGATTAATCAACTTTAAAATTTATTTTCTTCTTTTTTTGGTTCATTTAAATAAAAGCTTTTAAAAGTGTTTTATTTTTCTCTTTTTCAGATTTCTTTGGATATGTTTCTTAGTTCAATCAATGCGTCATTGTTGCACGGTTGCCTGTTAATTTGCTACAATCTACTTCTTCAAAGAAAAGACCTTCCAGTGACTTGACACTACTTTCACTATTTTTACGGATTTTTCCGATTTTGTTTTCGCAAGTTTTCGCAACTTTTTTGAAAAGAGGGGAGGCAGCGAGCCCTTTGGAACCTTTGGAAATTTTTCCAGATTTCTACGCGTTCTCTATCTAGCTTTCGAGAGGGGAAGAGGGGTAAATTTTTTGGCAAGCCACCTGATCGATTTTTTTTATCATTATTCTCCATGTCCTAAACTGTTGAAATATTTTCCAAATTCCATGGCGTTTTCCATCTAGCTGTTGTAGGGGGGGCAGAGGAAGTGAAATTTTTTTAAACCCTAATATTTGACGGTAGGATATTTTTTACTGTTTTTATGGATTTTTCTGATTTTAATTTTGCGAGTTTTCCAACTTTATTCTAGAAAATGGGGGGTAGCGCGAGCCCCCCCACCAAATTTATTTTTTCGCTGTAGTAGTTGACGTTCAAATCCATCAAGAAAACTTCTGAAACCATACGCGTTCTCTATCTAGCTTTCGGGGGGCAGGGGGAAGCAATTTTGTCGACATTGCTGTATTGTCATCGGAACTGAACCAACATGTAAAATTTCAATTTCATAGACTAAGACGAATTGGTGCAAATTCATCTTGCAATATTTGCACCCATCTAACACACACACAAACACACAGAGCAAGTTAAATAAAAGCTTTCAATAATAATAAAAAATAATTTTCTGTTAGTCGGTTGTTATAAGACGCGTCAACCTGTTTTGCAAAATGTACTGGAGAAAAACATTCCGATACTTTGTAATATCATCTCGAGAGCCTTCATTTTTGGAACTTGGATTTTTTCAAAATATCTAGGTAATGTCTAGTTATAAAACTTTCATTGATTATACAGAAAATTTCTCAGAAAGGTTCTAATCAAAACTATTTGTACTTTGGCCGATAGCCAGCCCTGCTGAGCAATGATACTAATAATAATACTACATCGGGAGGTGAAAAATTGGTCCCTTTTAGAGGCCTACTGAAACAGTACGTTGCTAATAAACGACCTGAATTTGGAATTAAATTGTTGTTCTGTAAAACGTATGTTTCAACTACTTTCAACACTCCAACTTGAGTAATTTTCATTTTATAGGAACTTTTAGTCTTAAAATCAAGTAAGGAGATGTTCCTCTTCATTTTGGAACAATCTGTATATATTGGAAGGTATCCACCCCGAAATTGTCTAGCAGTGTTTTAATTTTTTTGGGGGGTTTTCAGTAACTCAGAAAACTGCTTATTCGGACGGAGAGAAAGTAGCCTATAATTCACTTTTACAATCAGTTGGAGGTGCCTTTGAAGAGATACGGCGAAACTGGAGACTATCGTATAATTTCAGGAAAGGAAAATTTTCAGGCACCCCGCTGGAGTATTTCAATTCATTTCCTGCTTTAAGGATGCCAGTTGGTTATACTTTGGTGAGTATAAATCAGTCAGTGACAAATCGGAGTTCAAATAATTGTTTTACAGCTTACTGATGACTTCAACGTCATGTTTCCTGGTCTCAGAGGCATATCGTTACACAATATTTGGCCAAAAATAGGATCAGTTGTTGTCGAATTACTCAAGAGCAAGCAGACACAGCATCAAGATTTGCACTCTTCGTTCATAGACATGCATGTACAGTCAGTGAAGCTGTTGCCTTTTCTGTTTTTGCCAACACAAATAAGATTGAAAACCACTAAGAAAATTATTAAACTCTCCAGGATGGAAATGGCAGATAGATTTTTCCTACACGTATCTGTAAGTAAAATGGTTTAAGGTTAAGATTTATTGGGGATAGTTTAGCTATTGGCACAAGTTCCCGTGACTAGACTTCACACCTTATAATAACGCTCAAAATGAAAAACCCTCACACCATTGCTTTCCATGTTAATCAATCTCTCTTACATTCGACCAGTTCCCACTAAATGAAAAAAAAAATCTGCCTAGCAACTACAGACCTATCTATCTGCTATCTATCTTTGAACTCCGCATACTGTTTATGCTTGCTAATTAACATAAAGGACCCCGCACAAATCAAATGGAAAATGGATCCCTGTCGAATTGGCTGAAATTTGGAAATGTTGTAATTTATACCCTTCTGATCAAAAGTCTCCATTGGCCCGAGCCCTAAAAATGGACAGTTATTTAGATATCGAAAGTCAAAGTTGCAACCAGCGCAAATCTTCCAAGCGATCACAATTGATTTTGACCCTATTTAATGGGGATGACTTTGTTTCGTTTTGACAGGAATAATAACAATTTTTCAAAATCTTATGTTTTGAATATTCTTATACTCGCATTATTTTGAATAATATGGCTTTTAGAATTATTCTTATTTGTTACGGGTGTGATGGGCGATTTACTCCAAGACTCATGACCCGAATAGACGGAGAAGAAAATGCCGATAAATGTGAAATCGCCATACGCAGACGGGGTTGAATAGACCACCTCTTTATGTCATGCCTGATACAAGAATATGTGCTAACTGTAATCAGTCAATAAGAAATGAAATAATAGCTGTGGAACAAGATCCAGCTTGTTTGAGACTAAATGTATTATTGCAGTCCAGAAATAGTACTTTCCCCGATTAGGCATTAAATGGAAAATGCCGTCGCATGTTCATGCTGGTCAAAGACAATCATCTACAGAAGATGCAAATGACTCACGATTGGTTACAAAGAATAGATGGGTGATTGAAGCTAGAAATGGGCACATTAAATCTATTTTTAAATCCTTTGCCCATTTGATACAAATTCAACATGTTACAAATCTGAAGACGTTTACCAAATTGCCGGAGCCATTATAAATATCCCTTGCTTGTTATGGAAGGTACTGATGCTACAGCTGTTCTGAAGTTATTGGAAAGAGCCAGAGAACCAAATGTTCTTCAAGCTTTAGCTGAGGCAGAAAATCTAAATACAAGGAATGCTCAAAAGGTGGGCCCTGTTAGCTACTGATCAATTACTTGACTTTCCAATATCAACACTTGGGTATTTGAAAGAATTAACAGCTGGTACATACCGAATCAAATCAGCACCAGGCTATATACAAGATAAAATACAAAGAGAAGAAGTTTCAAGTTGAGAGATGAGAACAGATTGCCACGACCAGGACTGATTAGATTAAGGGTATATTCAAGAATCTGGCGCACGGACTGTTGGCTCTTGCGCACATGTTACCAGTGTCCTATGGTTTATGGTGTACGCACGTCATCAGGCTATTCGTTACCATTCGATTATCCTGATTCGAACATTGCTAGATGCCGGAAAAAGAGCACAACAAGAAAATCCAAACCCTGCAGCAATTCTTATTCAAATACAATTCTTGATTTCATAAAGAATGTATGAAAATAATGGGCCTCTTTTCCAAAACAGTTATTTCTCAACTACATTTGAAAGGTCCGGTGTGGTGCAATATACACAACACATTAGAAGACTGCGACGTCAACATGCCGAAGCGAAACATCCGTGCAAACTTTGCACATACGATCTCCACTAACTCCATCCCCACCTCAACAAAACCTTTCTCACCACTAACACCACCCTGCCCATATAAACAAAAATACACATGCAGTATGCACCGATGCACCACACATTAGCATGCAATCAACCAAAGTAAGAGATGCGGATTCTTAAGGCGGATTTACCGGATTCATAATGCGTAATTTTATCAAAATAGTTCAACTCAGGGATTTCTTTATAAATTGTGAAACGGGTAAGTCATTTCAATGATTCCGTGTATTGAACTTTTATGGATTAGGTATGCTTCAAAATTACGCATATGCACTAAATTATGCACTATGAATCCGGTAAATCCGCCTTTATACGATCGCGTGAGAGATCTGCACTACTCGCAACTTCTGACCTTCGATACCTAAAAAACTGTCAATTTTTAGGTCTCGGGCCCATGGAGACTCTTGATGAGAAAGGTATAAACTACAACATATCCAAATTTCAGCCAATTCGACAGGGATACATTTCCCTTTTGATATGTGCGGGGTCCTTTATTTATTTATTTTTTCATTGAGCTTCGACAAAATAGCATTACAGATCGTATTGAAAAATATTTCCATCTGTGCTCTGAGAGTATCTGTCAGGTGTAGATTTTTGGAGACACGGAGGTACGTCTCATCATAATAAGATAGGTAACTCATTATAATGTTTTACGGTATCACATTTTGTTTTTTGACGATTTCGTTTTCATTGGGTTGGAAATAACCCCAAAGGAAATATACCGGTAAACCATGTACCATACTATAGCTGGTGATAAACAAGTTCATAACCTCTCAGAAAACCACAACTTGACCTCTGCAGAAACCTGCGGATTCGAGATATTGGAATGTTTATGCTTTTTGGACTACCAAATTTTTGATTAGCTGTAAAAATTCTGGTTTCATACAACACCTCATTATATTTATCGCTCCAATTCAAGAAACACCTCGTATATCACTCTGATATACGACCCCAGCTAGACTAACATTCATTGATGAGGGTGATTTATTAGGACTAACTTAAATACAACAAATTTTCACCCCAAACGTTTTAACATTTCTAAATAGTTGTTTCCGTTTGTTGATTTAGTGTATTTTCAATAAATTTATGAAACATGATTATAAACTCAGAAAAAAAACTGACAAATGCAAAAACCATGCTTCTCTACTTAATTGTTACAATAAACCTTTATAAACAAAATAATTAAAATAGAGTTAAAATTATTCGTCATATAAAAAATAAAAGAGCAAAAACCTAAATTTTAATTAAAAATATAAAATTACTGCGCTATTGCAGAAACTGCATTGACGCGAATTGACAATACTGGACTCAGGACCGGTGCTGAACACATTCTCTAAAACTCGATATTTTGTGACACAAAATTCACAAAAATAACGAGTTTTTTTTCTTTTGCAATACAAACAGAACCCTCTTTTCTTGGGTGGATAGTCAGGTTTTTCTTCACTGTCGATTCCAGTATGTTTAGCTATTAATGATAATAGTAATATTTTTTTATCAATATATGTATCAGCATAACATTTTCATACTGGTAATTTTACATTTACAAACTGTAGATATCTACTTACATTCACACACATTCACACACACAGACATATTTATTTACTGACATATATAGATGTAGATATTATATCAAAATATAGGTATGAATATAAATAACAGTATAAACAAAGAAGAGTTAATTAATAATTTGTAAAAGTCGATGAATATCTGTTCTTGATTTTTGAAACATATGCTTTTTCATTTTTGAGATGAACACCTTGTGGGAATTTATCGACTTGATATCAGATGGCAACATATTATAAAGTTTTTTACCCATGTAAATGAAGCTTCTTTGCATTAATGTTTTATTTACTACAGGTAATGTTATTGAGGAGTGTTTGTATCTTGTGTTATATATATGTTCTATTGTTTGGCTCTTATTTCGATACTGCTGTGTTACCAGTGTTCTGTAATATATTTGCCTCAAGTCATGCATGCCACTCAAATTATATAATGATTCGGTTGAATATCGATAAGGTTTATCAAATATAATTTTGAGAATCCACTTCCATTCCGTAGATAATTTGAAGAACCCCCCCATGCAATGATTCCATACAATACTTTTCTCTCTGCCTCACTCTTGTTAAAATAAAGGAATTCTAATTTTTCTATGACAATAAGGTTAAAGATGCCACTTTAGCAGTTTCCGCAACAACTGGTGACATAAAGGAACCCGCACTTTTTATAGGTAAAATTTTTAGTATATTTGATGTACTGATTGAACGTGCAGAATCGCAAAGTTCGTTGATGGATAGATTTTGAAATACGCGTTCAAGTTAAAAATCGGTAATTTTTATTCAATTATTTTCTCGGTATTTGAAAGTGCCAACTTCAATTTTTTTCGTTCTTACCATCAACGTACCTTCATTTTACTGACTATGATTCAGTTGGCGCAGATTATATCATTATGTACAGAGTGAAAAATTAAAATATTATAAATTGTGAAAGGCTTTCGCGGCCATCGTCACTTACATGGTGGTTCTTCGTGTTGTAAGGCCGACGTGTGTTCAGAGAAGAACTCGACGTTTCGCCAACACGAGTGGTTAGCATTTTCAAGAGTTATTTTAAAAATTTTCGCTTTCTGTAGTCGCTGTCAAATGCTTGGCATTTGTTATACGTTGTCTCAATAAATACCTGTGATTTGACGTTCTTACATATGATTGGTCCATAGCGTTAGCAGACATCATAGAATCGTTCGTACCGTTATTTTGTGGGTAGGGAGCTAATTGATAATTTTTGAGAACTGGAAGCCAAACCTTGTTCAATTGTAGTCCTTCTTCGGTTCTGTTGAAGTTGCTGTGGTGTTTCTGGATTTCAATTGCTTCCCGGAAGAGTCTTGGGTAATACGCAGATGTTGAAGAGATGACTTTGGTTTCTTCAAATTTCACTCTATGGTTATCGTTGTTGAGAGTATGTTCTGCGACAGCGGATTTCTGTGTGTGCCCTAATCGACAGCAAGCCTTGTGCTCTTTGATTCTTGTTTTAACGGAGCGTTTCGTGGTTCCGATATAAACGCTGCCAAAGGAACATGGAATGCGATAAACCCCAGAAGAGCATAGTACGTCTCGTTTGTCCTTCGCTGATCTAAAGTGGTCTTTCAGTTTCTTTGAAGGTTTATAAACGGTTTTAATCTCATATTTTCTTAGAATACGGCCGATACGATCTGTAACTCTGGGAACATATGGTAAGAATGCTTTTCTTTTTTCGGTGTTGGTTTGACTACTACTTGGTTCACTGGATGGACAGTCATTTGGTCTACTACTGATTCTTCCGTCTCTGATTTCTCTTCTATTTTTCATACACCTCTCAATATCTCTTTCTTTGTATCCATTCGAAAGAAGAGCGTTTTTTAGATGTTTCAGTTCAGCTTCCAGGTATTCAGGTTCGCAAATTCTTCTAGCTCGATCAACTAATGTCTTGATTACACCTTGTTTTTGGCACGGATGATGGTTTGAGGTATTGTGGAGATATCGATCAGTGTGTGTTGGTTTTCTATATACCGTATGCCCCAGACGTCTTTCTTGTCGAGAAATGAGAACGTCTAAGAATGCCAGTTTCTTCTCATTTTCAATTTCCATGGTAAATTGAGTAATTTGTCGAAAACCGAAGTGCAGGCCATCAGGGAATTGAACTGAGATGAGAAAATTCTGATTCTACCGGCTGACAAAGGTAATGCAACCGTTGTCTTAAACAAAGAGGACTATTTGAAAAAGGTAGATGTTTTACTGGAACCTTTGATATACAAAGAACTGAAACGGGACCCAACACAAGCAACCGTCCAAATTGTAAATCGCTCTATCAAATCTTCTTCATTGGATGACAACACCAAAAAACGACTGTGTAGAAGTGAGGCTCTCATTCCTAGGCTGTATGGTCTACCAAAAATTCACAAAACCAACGTGCCGCTCCGACCAATAGTCAACACCATTGGATCACCAACCTATGAACTTGCGAAATATTTGTCCACACTACTACAGCCACACATTGGTAAGAGATTCCACACATTTCATCGAAAAGATCAAAGAGATTAACATTGATCCAAATGACGTTCTAGTCAGCTTTGATGTAGTATCCCTGTTCACAAAGGTCCCGTTAGATGAAGCCATGAGGGAAATTGAACTACTTTTCCCAAGTGATATATCCAATCTCTTCAAAATATGCTTAACATCTTCATATTTCATTTTCAATAACAAAATATATGAGCAATTAGATGGTGTTTCAATGGGAAGCCCTTTATGGAAAAACTAGAAGAAAAGGCAATTGAAACTGCAAATTTAAAACCCAAGGTATGGTTACGATATGTAGACGATACGTTTATAATTTGGAGCCATGGACCAGAAAAACTCAATGAATTCCTTAACCATATCAATGACATACACCCGAATATTCAATTTACCATGGAAATTGAAAATGAGAAGAAACTGGCATTCTTAGACGTTCTCATTTCTCGAAAAGAAAGACGTCTGGGGCATACGGTATATAGAAAACCAACACACACTGATCGATATCTCCACAATACCTCAAACCATCATCCGTGCCAAAAACAAGGTGTAATCAAGACATTAGTTGATCGAGCTAGAAGAATTTGCGAACCTGAATACCTGGAAGCTGAACTGAAACATCTAAAAAACGCTCTTCTTTCGAATGGATACAAAGAAAGAGATATTGAGAGGTGTATGAAAAATAGAAGAGAAATCAGAGACGGAAGAATCAATAGTAGACCAAATGACTGTCCATCCAGTGAACCAAGTAGTAGTCAAACCAACACCGAAAAAAGAAAAGCATTCTTACCATATGTTCCCAGAGTTACAGATCGTATCGGCCGTATTCTTAGAAAATATGAGATTAAAACAGTTTATAAACCTTCAAAGAAACTGAAAGACCACTTTAGATCAGCGAAGGACAAACGAGACGTACTCTCTTCTGGGGTTTATCGCATTCCATGTTCCTGTGGCAGCGTTTATATCGGAACCACGAAACGCTCCGTTAAAACAAGAATCAAAGAGCACAAGGCTTGCTGTCGGTTAGGGCACACACAGAAATCCGCTGTCGCAGAACATACTCTCAACAACGATAACCATAGAGTGAAATTTGAAGAAACCCAAGTCATCTCTTCAACATCTGCGTATTACCCAAGACTCTTCCGGGAAGCAATTGAAATCCAGAAACACCACAGCAACTTCAACAGAACCGAAGAAGGACTACAATTGAACAAGGTTTGGCTTCCAGTTCTCAAAAATTCTCAATTAGCTCCCTACCCACAAAATAACGGTACGAACGATTCTATGATGTCTGCTAACGCTATGGACCAATCAGATGTAAGAACGTCAAATCACAGGTATTTATTGAGACAACGTATAACAAATGTCAAGCATTTGACAGCGACTACTGAAAGCGAAAATTTTTAAAATAACTCTTGAAAATGCTAACCACTCGTGTTGGCGAAACGTCGAGTTCTTCTCTGAACACTCGTCGGCCTTAAAATATTATGTCTGAAAATTCGATGTAATAATGAAATATTAATAAAATTATTTTGGCGTGCAATATACTATTCTTATTTCATCATTAATCACAATTCATACATTTCGTACAGGGTGATTTGAAAAATTGTTGAAATATCTTGTCGGTTATTTCGTACTTATCCTGTATATTCAAGTGAATTATCAACCTCCGTAGATAGCTGATACCGTATAAACATGATTTCGTTACGATATATAGAGTGATCATGAAAATTTTCTATGATAAAAATTACAAATTATCAACGTTTCAGAAATCACCCTGTAATTCACGATCAACTCGGTGAAATTCCTTATCTATTATTTAGTATATTCATCCATCATTCTCTCCTCAACATAGTCCCAAAAATTCAGTTTCCTACCATGATTAGTTTCATAGTTATTAATTGAAAAACTTATTACCATTTTTCATGACGAGTACATTCTACTATTGACCAAGATTTTTCACAAAAAATAGTGGAACGTAGGAATGTGGAGATCAAAATAAATGTAAAAGAGGGTGAAGATTAGAGATAATAATCACATCAGATTTATGAATTTAATAATGTAAGGTAAGTGAATTTTGCTGGTTCAATCTTTGTCGGAATAAAAAACGAACTACCTGGGAAAAGTGAAAATGATTGATAGAACGCTTTTATTTCTAATATGAGAATTCGAATCTGGGCAGCGACGGTTTTTTTCCAATGCGTGTTCCACTCGGATAGAGGTTTCCATGATTTTTATATATGCTGGCTATCAATAGAAACATATAGACATCTATTATATTTCATTCATACGTAAAGGTAATAATAATTATAACTGATGGAACTAATTGATTTTTCTTTTTCGTTCTTGTTGTATTAGGACCGTAGCGCTGCAACGGGGAAGGTGGATTCGGTTAAGGCTGTTCCTTGTCACCTTCAGTGACTAGTGATGTCCCGTCCCGGGCCTCATACACGATTGGGCGAGTCCAACTATCCAAGCATTAGGAATTTTATCTGGCTCATGCCTGAGTAGTTAGTTGTAACTGATGTGTCGTATAATCAGTCAGTTCCTAAATCGTAGATGGAATTGGATGGACCGTCATTGGTCATCACCCTGCAAATAATGTTACATTTATTGTGATCTCCACATTCTCACTTTTCACTATTTGTGAAAAATCTTGGCCAGTAGTAGAATGTACAAGTTCCTTCAAGTTGTCATGCAAAATGGTAATAAGTTTCTCAATTAATAACTATAATCCTAGTAATAGTAGGAAACTGAATTTTTGGGACAGTGTTGAGGAGAGAATGATGAACATATTAAATAATAAAAAAGGAATTTCACCAAGTTCATCGTGAATTACAGGGTGATTTCTGAAACGTTTATATTTTGTCATTTTTATCATCGAAAATTTTCATGATCACCCTATATATTCCAACAAAATCATTCTTATACGTTATCAGCTATCTTCGGAGGATGATAATTCACTTGAATATAAAGGAAATGTACGAAAGAACCGGTCATATATTTCACCAATTTTTCAAATCTCCCTGTATGAAATTTATAAATTGTGATTAATGATGGAATAAGAATGGTATATTGCATGCGAAAATAATTTTATCAATATTTCATTATTACATCGAATTTGCAGACATTACTAAAATATTTTTATTTTTCACTCTGTACATAATGATATAATCTACACCATCTGAATGATATTCAGTAATATGAACGTATGTTGATGATAAGAACAAAAAAATGCAGTTGACACTTTCAAATCTCGAGAAAATAATTAAATAAAAATTACTAATTTTTATCTTGAATCTTCTTTGTCTTGAATCCTTTTGATCCTTGAATGTTTTATCTTGAATCATGATTTCAAAATCTCCATCAACGAAATTTGCGATTCCGCACGTTCAATCAGTACATTGGATACATTGGATAACCATTTTAGCGTACATAACATCTGAGTTCGTTTATGTTTGGTTGCATATGCAACATTGCAACATTAATGATGAATTGACCAGTAATAGGGTTCATTAATGGTCGATTTCATTTTGCATTGAAGAACATTAAACAGACTAGGTAGGCGGAAAATAAAATTACATTTGCGGTCGACGATGGTCTTTTGGGACAAACGTATGAAATCCAAACATACTCGTACAAGAAAAGATACAACTATCAAATAAAGTATAAATTGTACCGTTTCAATTATAGGTGCATAAGATGGCAGATCTAGATGAAATTTATTTGGAACATACCAAAGTTTATTGTATTTTACCGAGACTAATAGACCACTGTTGTGTATTGGAGTGATATGGAAATTTCACTGAAAATTTCACTCTACGCTTTTTTAGCCAATCAAAAAATTGGTTTTTGTTTAGTTGCCATGGCAACACAAAAAATTTCCGGAAAGGACCACGCACACATCTTATGGGAAAAAGTCTTTCGGTGAAAGTGGCTGGATATTTGAAATGTTGTAGCTGCAGGAATCCTTAGTAAAAGTCTCTATTGGCCCAACTCGATTGTATGACCAGATTCGGCGCTAGAGGGCGCCAAATCATTAATTTTGTGATTTTTGAGAAATTCAGCTAAATACAAAATATCAAAATCCCATTTATATTCAATACTGTGTGCGACTGGACAATCCTAAAATTCGTGTGAAATACTTTTCCATAATACAGAAATAAAACTCCTCTGTTTTTCTACAGGGTATAGTTCACAACATATTCAATTCTTCAGTGAATAAATTCGCCTACGAGGTTGTAAGTTGATTAAGTTTATCATTGAGGATCAATCAGAATGGTTTGTTGATCGGCTAAAATATAATGAAGCTATGAATACAGACTGCTTGAAACAAGGAAGGGTCCATAATATATACAGAGTGGCCCATTAATGTGAAGTACAGTATCTCGTGACAGTCTGACAGGTCTTCCAGCCGCTACATATAAATGAAGCGCTTCATTTTCCGCTAGATTTATTTGAAGCGGTTCAGAGGTCTGTAATTTGGACCATCTAGTAGACTTGTAAAGCGCTTTAATGCTTTATCCAGCAAAGCGTTTTGCCCTTTTCTCTGATAGACACATTGTGTCAACAAATACCATTCATGTCCCACTGATGTTATAATTTGTTTTGTTTCGAATAATCTCCAAGTCAGATGAAATTAGCATTAATTTGATTTATTTTGGTGTGAAATTTTCTTACCGAATCCTCCGCGTGCTTGAATTGAATGCAGGAGATTTATCTTGTGCACGAATTTTTTAAGAAAAAAATGCATGTAATCGAAAAATTTCCGGCAATAATTCAAGCACTTAGAGATTATAAGTGAATATTTTCAATTTCTTCAGTTGAATGGGTATACAATATTATTGTTTTTCCAGGACTATAATGAGCTTGAAGCAAAGCTTGCCGAGAGAAGAGAGCAACTCAAGGATTCTTCATCCCCTTTACACCCTTTTATGGTAGCAGTGGGCCAGTCATTCAACATTCAAGCCTACTTTGTGGTGATTGATACCCAAAAATACCTGGTCAATGATTGTCTGACTGCGATGGATCTGGCTTTTAAGATATTCCACGCTTTGAATATACCTTATCCAGACGAAACCAAGAAGATATGGCAAACGATAGATTATTTGGTTTACAAAGTATGCAAAATCGTTGATCCCGGTGCCAGTGTGGTTGTTGGCGAAATCGAGCAAAAATTGAAGGAGAATTGAAAACATTTTGCGACTAATATATTTATTTTAATTTTGTGTATTCCACGAGATGACTACATTCAAAACAGACATAATAGGCCAGGGTCGTTAATTCTTAAAACTAAAATAATTTAGAACAGGATGATACGCATTGGAAAAATAAGAAAATATAACAAAAATAAAAGAAAAAATAATTTATTGGCGACTTGAGATCGGGAAGTGGAGATTTTCATGGTGGAAAACGGTTAATCATGATTTCCCACAAACAATTTTTACTTCTTACGAAATTTGGTGAAAACCTACCTGTTCATGTCCCAGACATACTGTGATTTTTTTTACTCAAAATGTTTCCCCTTATTTTGATTTAAAATCGAAAAAGCACTCTAATTTTGTTTCGAAAATTCTCATGTCAAAATATCTGCTTTTTGAAAAAATCGGTGTGCTTTTTGTTTGTTGAAATCCCTACTTTCTGACGGTATTAAAGAATATATACATTACTATGGCAAATTTTCTCAGAAAATGCAAAAAAACGAAAAAGCTCGAATTCGACATTTTTAAAATCATTTTGAGCTATTCATTAAAAATTCACACTTTAATTACTCGAAAATTGTAAGTTTTCATGTAACATTGATGAATGAAATCCATGAAACAGTGAGATTGCAAAAAACATGCGAAAATACTCAACTTTCTAATTATCAAAGATACGATTTAAAGGGGACTTTATATTTATAAATATTTTATCTTCCAAATGTTCCCTATTCTAATAGTAAATCTTCGAAATCTTCAAGACCATCATCGTCTTCGTCTCCAATATTTTTTCCAATCTGCAATGGTTATTCATCCACAATTTCACTGAATCATTAACTACCTTGTAAGTTTTTTCTTCAATACAGGCACATTTTCCAGAACCATGACAATTTTAACATAAATTTGTGCATTTTATTCCTTGTTTTCGGCAGCTACATTTTGTACTGTTACATCCAGTTTCACAGCTTCAGCAAAATGGTTATGAGCAATGTTTCCGGAATTCATTCTTCAATTTGGGCATAATGCCACGTTGATGTTGCTTCCAGCCCCAATCTGTTTCTGTCACTTCGTTACCCAGCTAAGTTTGAAGCTGATAATATGCCCCGTAACAATGTTGTTCTGCTGCGCTTTCTGTTGGTGATAGATTTGCCATTATGAAAGATGATTCAATTCTTACAAATTGATATTTTCGAAATCTTAATTGATTCAGTGTTACCTATTTTTGCTACAACATAATCAACATATTAGGCCCGGAGCCTCCTAGCTCCTTCCCCACTTCTCTAAGAAATATCTTCTTATGGGCTAAAATTTTCCGTAGGCCATACATGTATATGAGTTATCTTAAAATAGCAATAAATAGGCACCTACCAAAATAGTTTAAAAATTATCCTACAACTTTCTCAAAATTTAAATGTCTTATAAAGTATTAGTTTTATTAACTTATTTGGTTGTTAATTATAGTAGTACGTTTCGATTTACAATTTTTAAGTCATGGAAACTTACATTTTTCTATTAATTAAAGCATGAATTTCAATAGATAACTCAAAATATCACATTAGAAAAAATTGTCGAATTCGAGTTTTTTCAATTTTTTGCATTTTCTGAGAAGATTTGCCATAGTAATGTATATTCTATTAATACTATCAGAAATTAGAGATTTCAACGAACAAAAAGCACAGCAATTATTTCAAAAAAGCAGATATTTTGACGTGAGAATTTCCGATTGAAAATTAGAATGCTTTTACGATATTAAATAAAAATAAGAGGAAACAATAAATATTTATAATCAAAGAAATCATAGTGTATTTGGGACATGAAAATAAGTTCTCACCAAATTTCGTAAGTCTTTTTTTTTGGATTTTTCACATAAATTTTGAAATTATGTGAAAAAAATTGACAGAAAAAAGTTGTATCTTTTTATTACCTATAACTTTGCCACTTAACTTTTTTCGATAGGACTCGTAGTTTTGCTGGAAATCGTGAAAAACCATTTTCCATCCTTAATTTCTCCCCTTCCCGACCTCAAATCACCCGTAAATTAGTTTGTCTTTTATTTTCGTTATATTTTCACACTTTTCTTATGGGTATCATTCTGTTCAAATTTTTTTTTCACTTTTTACCATTTTCAAAGGCTTCGGCCCTGGCCTATAATTATTATATATGTAAGGTTTGGCAAATTTGGTCTTGGCGTAGAGAAATACAGATCAAGAACTGATTGAGTATGCAAGAGAATATTGAAACCTTCCTATTTACATTCAAACTTTTATAATTCAACTGCGAAATGTTGCGCCTATCAAGCATCTTATTACTATAAAAAATAATGTTCCTCAACTAACCTATTCAAAAAGGTTATAATTTAAAATACTGTCATTGCGTGGTATTTCCCCACGTACTGAGTAATATCGCGCATGAGATGGGATAATTCTGCGCAAGGATTAAATGAAGTCTGAAAGCCCGAAATCTTAGTTGATTAAAAAAATTGGTTATTTTAAAAACAAATGAATTGTACATGAAGCAAATTCTTACAAGCACGAAAATTGTGTTGATTTCGAATTACAATTCAAACTCAACTCAATTTCTAATTACGACTCGAAATTGGCATAATTTCGGATTATAACTCTAAATTAATGTTAATTTCGTGTTATAACTCAAAATTATTGCTAATTCCGTGTTGCAGCTCGAAATTACCTCAATTTTGAGTTATAACACGGATTCGAAATTTAAAAAATTGCATGTTCCTCCTTCACTAATTTCGTAATTTGTAACTGGAGTTTAAACTCGAAATCAGCATAATTTTTAATCAAAATTCGAATTTAGTGTTAATTTCGTATTATAACTCGAAATTAGTGTTAATTTCGTGTTATAACGCAAAATTATTGTTAATTCCGTGTTGCAACTCGAAATTACCTCATTTTTGAGTTATATAACGGATTTAGATTATGATTCGAAAAAAATTACATGTTCCTCCTTCACTAATTTCGTAATTTGTAACTCGAGTTTCAACTCGAAATCAGCTTAATTTCTGATCATCATAATTCGAATTTAGTGTTAATTTCGTATTATAACTCGAAATTACTATTTATTTCGTGTTATAACTCAAAATGATTGTTAATTCCGTGTTAAAACTCAAAATTAACTCAATTTTGAGTTATAACACTGATTTAGAGTAAACTTCGAAAACTAAAAAAAATTGCATGTCCCTTATTCACTAATTTCGTAAGTTTTTACTCTAGTTTCAACTCGAAATCAGCCTAATTTCTAGTCATAATTCGAAATAAGTGTTAATTTCGTGTCATAACTCTAAATTATTGGTAATTTCGCGTTACAACTCAAAATTGCCTCAATTTTGAGTTATAACACTGATTCAGAGTATAATTCGAAATCTAAAGAAAATTATCTTCACTAATTTTGTAAGTTGTAACTCGAATTTCAACTCGAAATCAGCCTAATTTCCAGTTATAATTTGAAATTAATGGTAATTTCGTATTATAACTTGCTTAATTTCTAGTTATATCACGAAATAAAAGAAATGCATGTCCCTTTTTTGTAATTCGAAAATACCACTAATCTCGAGTTATAATTTTGATCAAAATTAGCGAAGTGAGGCATGCATTTTTTGTAAGTTTGAATTTTACTCTAAATCAGTGTTAATTTCGCGTTACAATTCGGAATTTGATTGTGAGTTACCACTCTAAATTAGCTCAATTGAGAGTTTTAAGTCAAATTTGGTAATAATTTTATGTTACAACTCAAAATTATCTTAATTTCAGGTTATAACTCAAAGTAATCACATGAAAGTTTAAAAAATGCCTTTCCTCTTTTCGCTAATTTCGTAAGTTGTAACTCAATACTACCACTGATTTCGAGTTACTTGAAATTAGACTAATTTCGAATTATGACTTGAATTCAGTATTAATTTCGTGTTACAACTCGAAATTAGTGCTCAACTCGAAATTAGTGCTAATTTCGTGTTACAACAGAACTTTGAATCAGCTTATTTCGTGTTACAACTTGTAGAAAGCTTAATTTCGAGTTATAATTCAATATAAGAGTTAATTTTGTGTTATAATTCGAAATCATTGGTCATTTCGTGTTACAACTTGACATTAGTTCAATTTCGAAATATAACAGAAAACAAAAAAAATACGTGTCCTTTCTTCGCCAATTCAAATCAGGCTTATTTCGAGTTACAACTCACGAAATTAACGAAGAAAGGACGTGCGTTTTTTTCTTTCTTTCGAGTAAAATCATTGTTAATTTCTTCAAGTTATAACTCGAAATTATAGCTAATTTTGTGATACAACGCCTAATTTATGGTTATAACTCGAAGAAACAAAATAACTTCACTTTTTTGCTGATTTCGTGAGTTCTAACCCGAAGTTGACACTTATTTCTTTTGGTCCTGACATGGTTATCATTCCGCGAGTTCGGTAAATGAAAATCTGACAACTCGATTCAATCTGTAGGCGTGGTTTCCCTATACTTGTAGTGGAAAATTGAGCAAACAGATTGAATCGAGCTGTCAGATCTGCATTTACCGAACGCGCCTAGTATATCTTTCATCTAAGATGAAATTGGCAATCATTTTCTTGAATAATAAATTCTTCGAGATTGTTTTTTTTTATAAAAATTAGTTCTCAATCATTTGAAGCTCAATTTTCTTATTTTCTTTTCTTATTTTAAATTCTGTAAGATTGTCTCTCACCTTATTCGACCAAAAACTTTCCGTGAAGTTGTCTCGCTTGAAATTGCAACTATGTTTTGTATTAACATAATCTTACTGGTATCGTGAAGGTGTCCGAGATATTTAAATTAGTTATAGATCTTGGGCTTCAACAGATATTTTTATAATTGAAATATGTTTCAGTCGGAGCTAAATCATATATAAATTAGTTCCTCCGAATTGGCATAATTATTTCCTCGAATTTTCGAGAATATTAGAACATTATGTGAGTGTTTCAATGCCTAACATACCTTGTATATTCATTACAGTTGTGGTTCCAATTTCATTAGTTGCATTATTTTTTTATAAAAGATATATTTCCTTCAAATAAATAGCACACAATATGGACCCTTTATGTAATGCGTTCATCATATTTCAATCTGAACATAATCTTTTGAAGTCCAGGATTCTCAAAACCGGCCTTGCTTTCTAGCGAGGCACTATTTCAAATACCTAGTTTGTTATAGTGCCATTTTTTTGGAATTTTCAAAGAGCTGATTTGCAATGGAAATGTACACAACAATATTATCAGAGAATAAAAATTATGTAACAATGTAGAATAAAATATAAATAAAATCTGTATTGCCTTTTTTTCATAATTTCCTATATAAATACTAATACTCTAAATTTATATACAAGACAGTCTTTTATGAGTTTATGAGAAAAAATTAAGTAAGACCATCGGTTCATCAAGTAGTAGTAGTTGTAGTTCTTGGGGAGGCCGCAGCCAGGCACATAGGCCCTCATGGACCTGTTTTGCCATCCCCTGTTCTCCACTTGTCTACATTCATCCTCCTTATCTTCCTTTTCGAACCTTTGTAAACTCCTAATGAAAATAATTTTTCTGGTTGGGGGATACCAGCTATCTGTTTGCTTAAGGATAAACTGGCTCTTCTTGTATCTCAAACTTCCCGAAAGATTCGGCCGTCTGCACCAGGAGACAATCTTGTGGCCAAAATATCTCCGTAACAGGTATCTACGAAGGTAGTTGTATTTTCAAAATGAATAATAAGCCCTGGGATTGAATCAACAGATTTAATAAATACAATAAAATTATGGAAAATATTCTAACGAGGAAACACCATTAACGTGAAAAACATCTGAAATATGAAATTAGCCCAATTTGTAAAGAGAAATAAATCCTAATGTAGATTTCATCGAAAGAGTTTATACACTCTCTATTTGCAAATAAGTGAAAATATCATCATTTTGTCAAATCACACCCTCTTATAATCGAAATCAAAGCTTGCTCTACTGTTATATGACTATTTCTTAAAGAATGCAACTCACCAACATGATTTTCCAATTGCCTCTGTCCATCAGTCCCCTTTCATAATTAAAATAATGATAGCAAATTCGTTTTTATCAGCCCTAGATATACTTTTAGAACACATTTGGCGATACAACTTGGGACCCCGTATTCTTATTTGAACTTTGCGCAGCGGTGGCCTTACTGCTAGAGCGTTCGCCTCTAGAGCATGGCATCACACGTTGAAAAGTAAGGGCTGCATCATCCCTAACTCGCACAAGTCTTGCGAATACTTCTGAGGGTTGCGCGTAGGAGTGCAATCGGTTGACGGAAATAACAACAACAAAAAAACTTTCATCGCTTTGAAATAGACTAGTCACGTTCAAAATTTACAATGAAACTATTTTTTTTATTATTAGTTTACCAAGAAGAATGCTTAAAAATCATACTGAAATTAGTCACGGTGATAAACCATCGGCCCTAAGTTTTTATTAGGACACTGGTTTAGAGTATGTGATGTCTTGTTTTACATCCTGTATACTTAATTTGTTTTTTATTACAGGAACAAATGATTTGTTTATGATATTGGTTCGAATGTCAGATTCAGTTGTTTACATTTTGCATTCGAATGCGCAAATAAATTGTATTTTGGAATAATCAATCAGACTAAACAGTGTACCGAGACCATCCTCCGATCCCGCAGCCCGCACTATCTCGAATCTCGTCCACAAATCTCTTCTATGAATTGATCAAGATACTTCCACATAATCAGACATTAGAACAACCATTCATTATTATAAAAAATGTATATTGTTTAGTTTAAATGAGTTGAGAGATACGAAATCCGACGATACCGAATTTGACTGCACTGCAGCAATCATTTGTGAAAATAAAATACTAGTAATATAAGTATGATTTCTCACACTTGGGTTCGCCGTAAACAGGGTACACTATAAAAACATAACAGTGTCTACTGTTACCACTTTGAAAATGAGTTGAGATAAGTTAGAAATCGTAGATTTTGAAAAATTCATTGAGTTTCGAGGTTGCAATTTATGAGAATAAAACTACATATTTGAGTTCAAATTCAATTTTGCTTCAATTAATTGTACAATGCTTCCATATCGTGACTGAAACGTGGCTGAACTCGTCGGTTAGATCCGAAGAACTATTTGACTGTCAAAAGTACAATGTCTTGAGAAGAGACAGGAACTACGACACGACCGGAAAAAAGGATGGTGGAGGTGTTCTTATTGCGGTTAGAACAGATCAGCTAGTATGGTCTTCTGCCGGCATCTGTGAGGACTTGTGGGTGACTATTAGGTTGAGTATTGCAAATTTAGAGTCACACTTGTTCAAAGTCAGTGATATTGTTCAGATCAATAAAAATGATGAAGTTATTGTGTTAGGGAACTATAATATACCTAAAATTGTCTGGTCACCAGACACCAATCACTTTGTGGCGACAGCTACGACTGATGGTTTTGGAGAAAGCCTGGTTGATTCATACAACTTTCTGAACTTCTATCAATACAATGGTATCCTCAATTCTAATGGTAAGTTGCTTAATCTTGTCTTCAGTTCCTTGAGAGAAATAGATGTTGTTAGACTGGTAGATTCATTTGTACCAGAGGATATTCACCATAAACCTATTGAAATTACATGCTCAGTCCCAATTACGGAAAATAACCTCAAACACAAGAAAACATATCGTAAAAGAAATTTCTTCAGAGCCGATTATTAAGTCATCAATAATGAAATCAGAAATATAGATTGGGACAATATATTAGCAAACTTATCCTGTGAAGCAGCTGTACAATTATTCTATAATACTGTTTATGGCATAATAAGTACACATATTCCTGAAAAAATATGTAATCACTGTTTTCCTCATTGGTTCTCGCTCAATACAAAAAAACTTATTAAGGAAAAAGGGAAAATACACAAGAAATGGAAAAAATTTGGAAATCAATTGGACTATCTTGCTTTCTCAGATTCTCGCAGAGGTTAAAATTGCAATACAAAGAGACTAAAGAGAATACGTTACGAAAACAGAGCAAGGCATGGCGGATAATATCAAAGTATTCTGGTCATTCGTAGCCAAGAAAAATAACAATAAGACAGTCCAAACATTTGTTGAGTTTAATGGCCAAAACATGTCTGATAATCTTGATATCTGCGAAGCTTTTTCTGAGTACTTCTTATCTGTTTTCGAGCCTTCTGACACGCCAGTCCTAGTAGAACATATAAATTCTCAAGTCTCAATATCACTGAATAATATATTGATGGACCTGATTATCAAGCAAATCAATATGCTAGACATAAAAAAGTTGCCGGACCAGATGGCCTTCCACCCATATTTATCAAGTCCTGTGTCGAGTCCATAGCTCAACCCCTTTTCATAATATTCAATAAATCTATTTCTGAAAGTATTTTTCCTAACGTCTGGCGCCAGGCGCAAGTCATACCAGTGTATAAAAGCGGAAAAAAAAACAGTAGAAAATTATCGTCCTATATCGATACTTGTACTGTTTCACACTGTATCATTTAGGAGCTGGTATAAGCGTGAAACATGTCGTGTTGAACTTTAATTGGTTGGATAAAAAAATCAGATTGACGACGAGAATCAACAAATAATATAGATTGAATTGTCAATAAATTATTTTTTCGGCAAACATCCGGGAAGTGTTCACTTCCCGGACACTTTTACTTTGGGAAAGTAACACTTCCCGGCCTAGTCCGGGAAGTACGTACTTCCCGGACTAGGCCGGGAAGTGCTCGAATTTTAATACAAATATTAATATAAATAAGAATTAGAACTTTTCTGTTGGTACCTATCTTCTGTTCGAATTTCAATATATAATTCAAATAAGAACTGAAATGTTCGAAATATTCAAATTTATAATTGTTTCATCCGGTTAACAGATGGGTGAAAGTCGACCTCTCTTCGTCTCTTAGACTAAATGCGTCTCATTGATTTGTTATTCTACATGATTGCCGAAAAAATAGTGCACGCAACACGTCCGAAAACAATTTTTTTGGACTCGTAGACTTCCAGGACTCGCTTACGCTCGTCCTAGAATTTGGTCTACTCGTCCAAAAAAACAATATTTTCCGGACTTGTTACGTAAATTACTATTATCTGTCAAGTTGTATAAACCAAATTATATTCAATTTACGTGATTGTGTACTATCACATTCATTCATTATCAGTCAATCACAAGCATCTCATCACTCAAGCATATCATCAAACTCCAAGCAACCAGTAGGTCAACTGAAAAGGCTCACGAGACTGAACAATGCTCTCTAATCCCGGTAAGTTATTATTATTTTTCAAAACAAAGCACTTAATCAGTGAGAATCAACATGGTTTCTTCCAAAATCGCTCAGTTGTTACTAACACATTCACACTGGAAATTGTTGATATCATAAGCGATAAAAAACTGGCAGATGCCGTGTATACCGACTTCTCTAAAGCATTTGATAAGGTACATCATTCATCACTCTTTGTCAAGCCGGAGAATATCGGTATACATGGTAATCTGCTTCAGTGGATCAAATCCTACATAAATAATGGATCCCAAGTTATTCAAATCAACAACATTTCATCATCCACCAAGGTCACCTCGGGAATTCTGCAAGGCTCCCATGTGGGTCCCTTACTATTTAATCTTTTTATATGCGTCATTGGTTCATGCTTCAAAAACTCATACTATTCTCTCCATGCTGACGACCTGAAAATATTTAGATCGATATCAACTACTTCAACAGGAAATAGATAATCTACATAATTACTGTGTTATGAATTATTTATCCATGAGCATAAAAAAATGTATACAAAGCAGTAAAATAACTTATCCAAAATGAAGGCTTATTCACTACACAGAACCTCTTTCACCAGTCTACTTGATGTAAAAGTCAGCGTGACGATAAAAGAGGGCAGAACGAGGTGTGATGTCATTAAAAATGCAAAAAAATTGGTGGTCTATACTGAGGATGCTTTGTATATCCATACCACTCCACTTCGAGATATAATGGACTTCTACCACAGATTAATAAAAAAAATTCATTATATTAGATTTTCCCGACCGCCTAATGAAATAACATTCTCTTACAGAATTGACAACATAATATTATCCAAAGTAGAAGTTATCATAGATCTGGTAGTGATGATTGACTCAAAACTCACTTTTGAAGCTCATATCGAGAAAACAGTTAAAAATGCTCTTAGGAACTTGGGATTTATTACAAGAATAACTAATCAGAAATGAAGATAGGCTCGTATTCTCTTTAAATTAACTCATGTACCAAATTCTGCAGTTCTCATACTCATAAATGTTTAAATTGTTCAGTTTCCATATGACTTTCGTTATTCACTTCCATTTCGAATGTATTATAATAATCAAATTAGCATATTACAATTCTTATTATTAAGTGCGTTATGGTAAATAATTTTTGTTTTCTTACCTTATTTTCGATGTGTAAAATATGTAGCCCTATAATTGGAATTTCAATACTCTGTAGGGTAACCTATGTAATAAATAAATTAAAAAAATAAATAAATATCACATTTGAAATTCGTATCATCAAGGAATCCTCTACACAGCAATAGCGTCCATCCTGCTCATTAGAGTACCAACTGAGCTGAAGCTGATACCGATAGTTAAAATGGTAAGAATCTAAAGAGTAAATGGTAAGTATTGGAGATGTTTTGATTTGAGAAAGACCATTTTCGTGCTAATCAAATAAAGTAATGTATTTTCAGTACAGTTATTATTGACGTGATAATACAGTTCACGTTATTTTTATCCTCAGTATAGACCACCAATTTATTTTTTTTGCATCTTCAATGACATCACGCCGCGTTCTACCCTCTTTTATGGTCACGCTGACTTTTACATCAAGTAGACTGGTGAAAGAGGTTCTGTGTAGTGAATAAGCCTTCATTTTGGATCAGTTATTTTGCTGATTCGTTTAATATTGAATACGTTTTTCATTTTGTATATGGAATAATTTAATATTGTCTTCGGGGCCAGGTAGCCGAGTGGTTAAAGCGACCTTGTTTCAATTACTTTGGCTGCCAGTCGGCGATGGTTCAAACTACGTCGAATGCAAAAAAATTTCTGATGGCCCAAGAAAGTGCTAGGAATCGCACGTAAAAAGGTAAGACCTCGTTAATCCTTGGCTTGCACAAGTTTCAACTTCTGAGGGCTGCCGTTCGTAAGAAAACGACAGCTGGTTAATGGAAAAAAAAAATTTTTCTAACAATTTTTGATGGTGTGCTATTTATCTAAAAAATTAATGATAAATACCTAATAGCATGTTTCCAACAACAACCAACTTTTTCAAAAAATTACTAATTTATTTTTTAATTTTATTCATGATATCAATCAGTTTATAACAATGTTTTCAGTTGAATCTTTAGTTTTACTTTTCGGAGTTTTTTTGCAGGTGTTGCTTCCGGATATTTTGAACCCATTTATTATGAGTCGATGAAAGTTCTCACTTACATTAACATTTTCAGATGGTCGAGCTAACATTGATCTGTCATTGTTATAAACAAAACTCTCCACGACTTTCGACTTATTGAAGAAGTAATTCTAAACGGAGATCATATGTTTCAGTTTCAAATATTAGATATAACAATGACTTCACTAAATTATTTTTCAGGCCACAACCGTTGTCAAAAATATACGTGTAAGAAGTGTGGAAAAACATACAAACATCACTCGACCCTTAGTCGTCATTTCCATGAAGAATGTGGAAAACCAAAGACTGTAGGGTGTCCCGTTTGTTATAAACTATTCAGCAGGAAAGATGCTGTGGCAACCCACATGAAGGGGGTTCATCCCAACTGGTAGAATATTCACTCACTTTTGACTTTCTTTGACATTTGATCTCAATATTTCGAAAACACTATTTCAATGATATCCTTCAACACATTTCGATAATTCAGTTGTCACGATAGACTATTAAAAAATGAATTCCAGCTGAAAAGCGCATTTTTTCTGAAGTATTTGAGAAATCTATAATGTAAGCAAGAGAACGGGGTTTTGGAAAATATATAAATAGTTACCAAAATGCATAGGTTAAGTTGTTATCTGTGTAGTTCACATCGGCAATCGATTAAATTATACATTAACCTCTCATAATTCTGAGAAAGTAACCAAACTCAATATTCCGGCAACGATAAAACTCATGTGCCATACTATACTTCGAGAGCAGATAATTATACGAAGGGTATTTCGTGATGAATCTTTTTACTTTCAGAAATGAAATTGAATGTCTGGGGTGCTATATAGGAGAATGATCGAACAGATTTGTTCATCTTTGGAATCACATAGTGGTTTCTTTGTCGGGCACCATAATTATGCGTAGGTAAACTAGCATGTTTTTTGATATTTCAATATAACATTCAAACAATATAGATGTCTCAAATCCAGTATCCCACATTTCTTATATAAAAAGATCTGTAGAATATCGGTGGGGTTTTCCCAGGATCAACTTCAGTAATCCACCCCAACCTACTAGGCCGCAACGCGAGTAACTTTTTACTATAGCAAATATATTATTTTTATTTGCTTGAATGTTGAAATTTTTTTGTAGTACCTGAATTGATAAAGGATGCTCTGTAGTTTCTTGATGACAAACATGCAAATACATATTTTTTTTTATATTTCCAGTTTGCGACTTAGAAATAAAAACTATAATATCACAATTAAAAAATAAGAAATCTAAAGATAATTATAACCTCAATTGCGAGGTTCTACAACTGGTCAACGACTTAATCGCTGAGCCCATTGCACATTCAATAAACATATGTATTGAGAAAGGGATTTATCCTCAAATATTTTTAATAGCACTAGTCACTCCCATACATAAGAAAAGTGAGTTTAACAGTACATACAGTTATAGGTCTATTTCTATCATACCTGTTATCTCAAAAATACTTGAAATTGTCCTAAAAAAACAGATTATTAGAATATTTTGAAAAAAATATTTTATTGATCAATGCTCAATTTGGGTGCAGACAGAGGAGATCTACCATCGATGCAATCTGCGAAATGTATAAAAATATCATAGAAGCTTTTAAGGAGCGTACATTGTGCTGTGCCAAATTTCACGATATATCCAAAGCGTTTGACACGGTGGACCATGATGTAGTACTACTGCTACGCTTCTTTATATAAAAAAAGAAGTATAATATTGTTCAGTCTACTCCACTGATTTAAATATAAGTTAGATAGTAAAAGCATAATATAGGTGTTTTACCCGTCAGCAAAGAGGAAACTTATTTAGGCGCTAATTCTAATGTCAAAATTATATCTATTTCACGCGTATTTTGAGTTGAAGTACGCACATTTTATGGAGCATGCTGATATCGTGAAATCGCCGTATTCTGTTTACGCATAAAAACAAAGTGACAGATCGGCGTCAAAAATTGGAACCGAATGTCAGTCTGACGTTCAGAAAACGAGTCGATCGCCAGCCGCTTTATAAACCGCAATACAGTCTGCACAAGAGTTGAAGAAGTTACCTACTCATTAATTCGTCTCTGAAAGGATTTGGTGAGTGCTATTTCAACTTCAACCGCTATTAATTACATCCGCATTTCGCTTCTATTCAACATTTGGTCCTATTCGAGCCAAGGATTATTCCAGTCGCGTTTTTTCAACCAAACTAAATAAGTTTCCTCAAGTGGTGATTTTTTCACAAGAAATCATTATTTGATATACCATACGTTCAATTTTCTATGAAATAATAAATCTTTTCATGAAAAATTTGAATAAGGCCATTCGATAAAGTATATTGAAGGTGTTTTTGCTGAAGCCTATCAAGCCTTCAGACAGTGTCCAACTGATTCGATTAAATCTAAAAATTTCTTGATCTGCTCATTGTTTATTCATAATGTCAAACGCAAATAAGTTAAAACAGTATAGGGCTCTTCGTCAAATAAGCGTTAGTCAAATAGAAGAAATCAAAGAACTTGCTGACAGAGCAAAAACTGAAGAATCAGAATGTATAATATTCAAAATGCGCTATCAAGGCCTTCAACAGTGTTGCGATGATTTCAAAAAAAATTATGTCAGTTTAGTATCTTTAGCTTCAGTTACTGATGAGGATTTAACCGATGATGAAATTGTTCGCAAAAACTTTGAATACGATTGTTCATATATCGATGCAATCAATTACACGCTATTCGATATCAAATCTGATCCAACTGTGGCCAGTTCATCAGCAAATTATTCTGGTAGTAACGTAAAATTACCCAAAATTGAAATCCCTAAATTTTCGGGAGATATAAAATCTTTCAAACCGTTTTTGGATATGTTTCAGAGCCTTATTCATGATAACGCAAACCTAACAAATATTGAAAAATTCAATTACCTTATTTCATCCCTACGTGGACCACCACTCACGTTGGTTCAAACAACTCCCATGTCTAGTGCCAACTATGACATCGCTTACGATGCGCTGTTACAGCTCTATACGACAATAAAAGATTAATCGCTTTTGCACATCTACAAGAAATCGATCATGCACCGATTGTCACTAATTCAAAAAATACGCGATCACTTCGATTACTTTTAGATACCTTTACGGAAAACTTAGCTGCCTTGCAAAATATGAAATTTCCGGTAACAGAGTGGGATTTTCTCTTATATTACTTATTTTCGAAGCATCTCGATCAAGAAACCGTTACTCGATTCGAATTAGAAAACCCTATCGCTAATGATGCTACACCAACATTTGAATCTTTAAAAAAATTGGTACTAGATCGATGCAACGCATTGGATGCAGTTGAATTTTCGATGCCGCAAAATACATTACTTTCAGGAAAAAATAAATATTTTCAAAATGCTTCGATAACAAAACCCAAACAAACTTCATCATATTTGTCAAATACCAATTCAAATAAGATTTCGAGTCCAAATCCATCTTGTATGTTTTGTAAACGGAATCATTCAATATACCGATGTTCCGAATACTTCAATAAACAGCCTCAAGAAAGATTAAATTTTGTCAAGCAAAAACAATTATGTTATAATTGCTTGAGTTCTCAGCATTCAACAAAAAATTGTCAATCGACGTCAACTTGCCGTTTTTGTGGAGGTTTGCATCATTCGACTATACATGTTAATAAAGTTTGGACGTCCAATAATGACTCACTTTCACACTATAACCTCAAAACCCCAAGAAAGTTTACAGGGTCCTTCCACTGCTCAAGATCAAAATACCTTTGTCGGTATCGTATCATCTTCCAGCAATGTTTTATTATTAACGGCCATTATTGAAGTATTAGATGCACGCAATAACTACGAGGGCTGTTTGGTAACTCCGTGACTATTTGAATAAAAAAAAAAAAAATTGGCAAATAAGCGTTTTATTTTTCAACATAATCTCCTTTTAGATCAATACATTTAGTCCAGCGTTTTTCCAGTTTTTTTATTCCTTCCAAATAATAGGTTTTCTCAAGGCCCTCAAAATAGGCGTTTGTTTCGGTTATAACCTCTTCATTCGACCCAAATCTCTTACCACCCAGCCATTTCTTCAGGTTTGGGAAAAGAAAATAGTCGCAAGGGGCTAAATCTGGAGAATATGCTGGATGGGGTAGTAGTTCGTAGCCCAATTTATGAATTTTTGCCATAGTGACTACACACGTGTGCACTCGTGCATTGTCTTGATGAAGCAGCACTTTTTTTTTCGCTAAATGTGGTCGTTTTTGCCTCAAATCAATATCGAATCTGTCTAAAAGCTCTGAATAATATTCGCCGTTGATCGTTCTACCCTTCTCTAAGTAATCTATATGAATGACACCGCGTGCATCCCAAAAAACTGTGGCCATAACCTTGTTGGCTGACAGACGCACCTTAGCCTTCTTTGGTGCACGTTCACCAGTTGACACCCACTGTTTTGATTGTTCCTTGGTCTCTGGGGTATTGTGATGGATCCATGTTTCGTCTACGGTTATATAACGGCGTAAAAACTCGCCCGGATTGCGATTGAACTTTGCCAAACACTCCTTTGAAGTGGTCACACGGTTGCGCTTGTGGTCGAGTGTGAGCAATCGCGGCACCCATCTCGCGGATAGCTTCTTCATGTTCAAATATTCATGTAAAATGTGATGTACTCGCTCAGTTGAGATGCCTACAGCCTCAGCTACCTCACGTACTTTTATTCTCCGATCGTCCAATATCATTCCATGGATTTTATCGACGATTTCTGGCGTGATGACCTCTTTTGGGCGACCTGAACGTACGGCGTCACTTGTGCTGGTACGACCACAACGGAACTCAGTAAACCACTTCTTAACCATTGAAATTGATGGTGCAGAGTTCCCATAGTATTTATCAAGTCTTTCCTTGGTTTCAGTTATGGTTTTTTTACGCAAAAAATAATGCTTAATCAACACACGAAATTCACTTTTTTCCATTTTTGTTAAAATTCACGAGGTTGTCTGCTTCTAATTGCTGTCAAACACAAACCAAATGTCGCAGCTTGCTCAAAATTTGACAGTAGTCTATTGAAAGATGGTGGTTGACAGCAGCAGTGTTGCATTTGAAGTTACTGTGCGGGAAATTTAAAAAGTCACGGACTTACCAAACAAGCCTCGTATAAAGGTTAGAGTTTTACTTGACAGTGGTTCGCAGACCAGTTATATTTCACAAAAGTGTTACCATAAACTAGGTTTAACTCGCTTCAATTTTTCCATGTCTATCCAAGGTTTCGGGTCAATGAATGAAATAACTTCTAGTGGCGGAGTAACCTGCACATTAAAACCTGTTGGCAAGAATAATCCAGAACTAACAGTTGATGCCATTATTCTTCCTAAGTTATGCGCTAACATGCCAAGTTCATCCCTTGATGTTTCAAATTGGTCACACATCAGAAATCTCAAACTAGCCGATGAAAATTTCCACAAATCAACATCTATTGATATGCTTCTTGGCGCTGAAGTTTTTCCCCATATCTTAGAACAGGGGCGTATTGTAGGAAATGATGATGAACCTGTAGCCATAAACACAATTTTCGGATATATACTTATGGGGAAGGTAGCGTTCAATAAACCAGAAGCATTTTCGAATAGTTCCGCATTTTTCAGTACTGTTCAAACTGACACTTTCGCTATAGACAATTTTCTAAAACGATTCTGGGAACTCGAAGAAATCCCAAAAATAAAGGCAATATCGCCTGAAGATGCTTTGTGTGATGAAATATATTCCAGTACACATTCTAGAAATGAAACTGGTCGTTATGTTGTCAATCTTCCATTCAAAAATTCAGAACCAATTTTCAATATCAAAGATACTCGTCCGCTCGCTTTACGCCGCTTTTATTCTATTGAAAGACGCCTTTTGCGTTCACCGGAATTACATAAATTATATTCTGACTTTCTACAAGAATATTTAGACTGTGGGTACATGGAAGAGGTAGATAATAATTGTTATGACACAGAACACTGCTTTTATCTTCCACACCACTGTGTATTAAAAAACAGTACAACAACTAAACTGCGCGTTGTTTTCGACGCTTCCGCAAAATCCACACAGGGTATTTCACTGAATGAAACCCTGTTAGTGGGTGAAAAATTACAAAAAGATATTTTCTTGGTTTTATTGGATTTTCGAATTTACCCTATAGTTTTTACGGCAGATATAAAGAAGATGTTCTTGCAAATTTTAGTTCATCCTAAACACCAAGACTATCAGCGAATATTATGGAGATTCTCCAGTAGTGAGAGTGTAAAAGACTATCGCTTAAAAACTGTAACTTTCGGTCTTTCTAGTAGTCCATATTTAGCCAATAAAACAATCCTTCAATTAGCTCACGATGAGAAAGAATATTTTCCATTGGCAGCTAGTGTCTTAGAAAACAGTGTATATATTGATGATATATGTACAGGGTGCTCGTCATTAGACGATGCAAAATTAATTCGAGATCAATTAATTGAAATTTGTAAAAGAGGAAATTTCGAACTACGCAAATGGACGAGCAATAATCAAGCATTTCTAGCTGATCTACCAGAATCTCACCTCTATAACAAATTAATTTCTTTTGATAAAGAAGTATCATCAGTTCTTAAAATTTTGGGCTTACAGTGGGAGCCATGTTCAGATATATTCACTTATAATATTGATTTATCAGTTAGTAGCTGCACAAAACGTCAAATATTATCTGATATCGCCCGCGTTTTTGATCCATTGGGTTTTTTAACTCCAGTCACTTTATTCGCTAAACTACTTATGCAGCACCTATGGAGTCTCGGAATTCAGTGGGATGAGGTTCCACCTAAGGAAATCATCAACAAATGGACTCAGTTCAGAACAGAATTTTCTTTATTAACAACTTTACAAATTCCTCGCCACATGTTACTGAACGATTTACAGTGTCAAGTACATGCATTTTGTGATGCCTCGAAAAGGGCTTACTCTTGCGTGATATATTTCAGAGTTCAGCAAAGTGAAGATTCATTCCAAACCTATTTCGTTTGTGGCAAATCTAAGGTTGCACCAATGAAAACAATATCTGTCGCCCGCCTTGAACTATGTGCTGCAGTTCTTCTTGCAAAGTTGCCTTCAACTGTTATGAAATCATTCGAAGATAAAATAAAGTTCCTTCAAACATACGTTTACACAGACAGTTCAATAACATTAAGTTGGATTCAGTCTTCACCACACAGATGGAAAACTTTCGTTAGTAATCGCGTAACATTCATTCAAAAAAGAATTCCTCCTTCTCTATGGCGACACGTATCGTCCAAAGACAATCCAGCTGATTGCGCATCACGTGGCTTACTCCCTTCAGAATTAATCAGAGATGTGATGTGGTTTTCGGGACCTCCGTGGTTGCAACTTAAGAAAGAGCTTTGGCCAACTTCATTTAAAACGGAAGAAGGTTTATCACCTGACGCACTCTCAGAAGAAATTAATTTAACGCTTTCCACTTTTCCGGTAGAAAATATTATCCATGACGTTCTGAATAAATATTCTTCCTTGTCGAAAATTAAAAGAATTTTGGCATTCATTCTTCGGTTTTCGTATAACTGCCGTAATCCTGAGAACAGAAGAAGCGGTAACTTGTCGCTCTCAGAGCTTCAGAATGCAATGATTTTAGCTGTGAAATGCACTCAGATTTCACACTTCCCTATCGATATTGAAAACTTGAAAAATGGAAGAAACGCATCAAAACCTTTAAGAAAACTCAATTCTTTCCTAGATGAAAGTGATGTTTTGCGAGTGGGTGGACGTATTCGAAATTCCTCCTTATCGTACAATAAGAAATTTCCTGCCCTATTACCTAGAAATTCTCGACTGACTGAATTGATCATTTCCAATTTTCATAAAATATATTATCATCCAGGTAGACAAACCCTACTGTTTTTAATAAATGAGCAGTTTTGGATCATGTCCCCCAAACGAGCTATTAATAAAATAATTTCAAATTGCAAAAACTGTTGGCGTTTGTCCCCTATATCTTATCAACCTCCAATGGCTGATCTTCCAAGTTTAAGAGTTTCGCAACTCAAAGCATTTTCTTGTGTTGGTCTAGATTACGCAGGCCCCTTTTCTATAACTATGGGTAAATTACGACGTGCTAAAACATACAAGGGATATATCTGTCTGTTTGTGTGTTTCGCAACCTTGAATTAGCATCAGATTTAACCAGTGAAGCTTTCATTGCTGCGCTCCGAAGATTTATCGCTCGTAGGGGGCGCTGTTCTACCATAACATCAGATTGCGGAACAAATTTTATCGGAGCAAACCGACAAATTTTAGAAATGGTGAAACAAGCAGCAGAAAGTCAATCAATAAACTTTAAATTCAATCCTGGTGGATCACCCCATTTTGCAGGTCTAGCCGAGGCAGGAGTGAAGTCTGTTAAGACTCATTTGTATCGCATTGTGGGTGAACAAATTATGACATATGAGGAGTTCTATACTCTTTTAACGCAAATTGAATCATTATTGAATTCTCGTCCTTTGTATCCACTTAGTTCGGATCCAAACGATTTTTCGGTGTTTACGCCAGGACATTTTCTGACGCTTGAGCCACTCAGTTCAATTCCTGAATGAATGACGTCACTAAAGCGCAAGAGAAATCAACTCAGCTAAACACCTACTTCACGAACAAAATCCCAAGTATTGAACTGAACTACTGACAGAAACAACTCGCTCAAATGTTCAATAAAACTACTGTCAGAAAATGATAACCTCACAAATCTCGTAGCAAATAATTACATTTTGAACGTTATTTCAAGATGAAAACATTATAAAGTGACGAAAAGATTTCAATTAAACAATAATAAGATGAAAACTAATATTATGAAATGATTAAAATGGAAAATGTCCAGAACATATACGCAATCGAAGGTACCAATAACAATAAACAGAAAGAGATTCAGTGGTCAAATTTATACCATAATAGGCGAATGTTCATCAAAATAAAATGTAGATGCGATAGCAAGGTTTCAGGATCTTACACAACATAAGGTAAGAAAGAGTCTTATCTTCAAACCGATGTTAAAATTTGATTTTGAACCGTAACACTACAAAAATTAGAACATGATGGGGGTAGAGAAACAGCCTTAAATCCATTCACATCCTAACATGTAGGCCGTCAGCAACGTGTTAACTCTAACGGTGATATATCAAAATCTCTGAAAGTCAATTATGGGGAACCACAGGGCCCAGTCCTTGGTCCTATATTATTTATCATATACATTAATGACATGTCTTTTAATCTAACGAATGCAGCTCCGATAATGCATGCTGATGACGCCACTTTTTTGTTGAGTGAGACAATGGCTTCCAATCTACTTTCAAGCGCTAATAAATCTGAAAGCTTACAATGTGGTCTAGAAGCAATTATCTCACCATAAACGACGATAAAACACAAAATGTAGACTTCTCAATTAAAAATAATAATGAAAATGATGAACCAATTAAGCTTCTTGGAGTGTATTTGGACTCGTCTTCAAATTAATTACTTCATATGCACAAATTATCGGATCCATGTCATTTACTCTCAGTAAATTTCCTCTCAGTAAATTTTCTCTCAGAAACTTTTCTCTCATAATTTCCTCTTGAACAAGTTGCTCTCGCACAAATTGCTCTCAACCAATTTGCTCTCATTCAATTTGCTCCTATGTTATTCGCTCTCACACAATTGAAATTTTCCCCCAAAGAGTTAGGTCTTATTCCATTTGTTCTCATGTTATTCGCACCAAAATAATCAATAATTCAATTAAATTCACCTCTTGGACTTTTAGTAAATTTCAGTGGCATTGTCAATACACTTCTTTCTCTTCAATATACTGTTTACTTCAAGGCATCTGTCCAAATGATTAAGTCCATTTTTTATGTATATTCAGACCAAGGTTTGTTCCTGTTTCGTTGTTTCGTACACTCAAAAATGTTCCTAAGATATTCTTGTTTCGCACATTGAATTAAGAACCCTTTTTCGACTTTTCCTTCCGTACACCGACCCATTTATACTTCTGACAATACATTTTGTAATGAGTAATTATTTAGGATGATCTAACCAGAACGAACTAACCTTCCGTAGACATTTGAGTTCGTGGAAATTTGCGTGGTCGATGTACGAAACGAGAATCCTAAAATTAATTTATTAATTCAGTGTACCAAACAAGAATATTTCAGGTAATATTTGAGGTGTACGAAATGCGAGTGTACGAAAGACGATACCACCCACACCAACAAGACCGTCTTTCAATTCGTCAGGTACAACCCACTGCATAAATAATTCCAAGAGACTGTGAGTAAGAGGAAATTACACGAGAGCAAATGATCTAGGAGGAAATTTCCGGAAGCAAATAACCGGAGAGTATATTGTCCAAGGCGATATTGGGATGACAAAATGATCCAGAGAATATTGTGCAAGAGTAAATGACCTGTTTCCAAATTATCGAAGCGCCTACCAACGTGTATACACGTAATAAGACAACTTAGCAACATATCTACAACAGATTGTTGAAGAGTAGCTTATTTTGCCATTTTTGCCAGTTAGGGGTTCATCTCTTCAACTAGATGTAATATTAACATTACACAAAAGTAGTCAGAATTATGGCACAGGCTAAATACGATGATCATTGCAAATCTCTTTTTCAATAACTCCATATATTAACTTTGCGATCTTGCTTCATATACGAATGTTTTTGTTGTGTAAAAAAATTGAAATGTGAAAATAAAGTGAGTACGCAGGAGGACATACACCACCATGATACTAGGACCAAAAAAAGACCCAAATATAGATTAAGCAAATCAAAAAACTCTTATCTACAGTGACCGCCAAAAAGTATGTACCATATGGGAAAAAAATTTATTATTGGAGTATTGGAAAAAATATTCTGGGGAAAAGTTTGTGCATGTCCGATAACCTAAAAATCGATTTTGACACATGTCACGTGATCGCTAGAATGGCGGCAAAATGAAAAATATTGCAATGCAAAGGCAAAAAAAGGGGTAAGATGGAAAGATATCAAAAAAAGTTATTTGAAAAAGTCACTTAGAATTCAATTTTATATACATGAACGAAGTTTCAAGAGATAATTCAAAAAAATTGAAAATAGCAATTTTTTAAAAATATTTTCCCATCTATTTAAAAATATTATTTTTTTTTCTTATGAATAGCTTGACTATACTGAAACATTTGCATTTTAATGATAATAACAAAACTTTCTCATTTTCTCCACTCTAGAGGGCACTAAATTAAAAAAATTGGTTTTTGCCAGAACCCTCGCTGTTACATTGGTTCTTATCTAACAGTTATATCAGAATTCCAAGACTATTGTGTTGATATGGCAATCTAGAAACACCATGTTTCCTGATTTTAATCAAGTTTCAATAATAATGCTGTATGAGCGTTTTACTTTGCACATAAACTTTAAGAATCTTTAATTTGACGCACTATTTTCAAGTTTATGTGCGAAGTGAAACGCTAATGCACGATTATCATCGGAACTTGATTATAATCTGGAAATTACCATGTTTTTGGAGTGTCATGTCATCACAATGGTCGTGGAATTCGGATATAACTGTTAGATACGAACCGATGTAACAGCAAGGGTTCTGACAAATTCCCATTTTTTCAATTTAGTGCCCTCTGGTGTGGAGGAAATGACAAAGTTTTGTCATTATCATTAAAATGCAAATGTTTCAGTATAGTCAAGCAATTCATAAGAAAAAAAAATAATATTTTTAAATAGATGGGAAAATATTTTTAAAAAATTGCTATTTTCAATTTTTTTTAATTATCTCTTGAATCTTCGTTTATGTGTATAAAATTGAATTCTAAGTGACTTTTTCAAATAACTTTTTTTGATATCTTGCCATCTTACCTCTTTTTTTGCCTTTGCATTACAATTTTTATCATTTTGCCGCCATTCTAGCGATCATGTGACATGTGTCAAAATCTATTTTTAGGTTATCGGACATGCACAAACTTTTCCCCAAAATATTTTTTCCAATACTCCAATAATGAAAATTTTTCCCATATGGTACATACTTTTTGGCGATCACTGTATATCTATCTATCTATGATTTTTTTTAATGCGTTACCAAATGAGTTTCAGAACTTAAAATTTAAATCAAGAATATTCTTTTACAAAATGCCTTTTACATATTTGAAGAATATTTTGATTATTTCGACTAATTGACTAAGTTGTCGCCTGCCCAATAATAACTATATTATGAACTGTTACATTTCTATATTTCAAGTTGTTTGTCTCTGTCTGTTTGTTTCAAGTCGTTTTACTGATCCTATTCCATTATACTTGTATTTTTTTAATTTTTTTTATGTTATATAGATTTGAACTTATACCATTTTTAACGTATACAAATATTACTCATGTATGTACTGCATGAATAAAATTCGATTCTATCATATTCTATACATGATGTTACCATATCATTTCAGATCACTAACAATCCTCATCCCTGAGTAGATTTTGTCTACTGGTAGTATGGAGAATATTTGATTTTATGAAGTAGCGATTTCAAGATGATCATAATCCGGTCTGCTCACATTATTGCAACTGATAGGTACCTAGGTAATTAGATGTTCGAGCCAGTTCTTTACTTGTTAAAAATCAACCTCTCTCAGTGTGTCCCAGTTTTCAGCATCGTACACTGTGTCATCGGAATATCCAAAATCATTTCATCACGGCATTTCAACGAAAACAATACGTCTGTATAAATATTGAATAAGAGTGCTCTTATAGCACTAACTTGAGGCACATCATATACATTAGATTTTTCCTGACTGAGAAGATCGTTCACCTTTACAATCTGCCATCTATTGATGATATACCTACCTTTCAAATAAATTCAGGTTTAGATTCCTCAAACCAACGTCCTCTGATGTTTGCAGAAGTAGGTCCTGACTCACAGTGTCGAATGCTTTCGATAGGTCTATGAAAATACACAGACAGGACCTGTTCTCATTCAAAGCATTATTCAGTTTCACAGTTAAAACCAAAGTGCTTCTCAGATGAAATTTTATACTTTTCAAGATGAGAAGTCAACCTATTCTTTATTAATTTCTAGAATATTTTTTATAGGTGCGTTAATAATGATTTGGGTCTATAATAATCTATGTTTGTTTTGTTTCTTTTTTACGAATTGGTATTACTTATAATAGAGTTTTTGAAGGCTGTTGGCCATATACCACTTTCCATGTATTCATTGATTTATTCATTATCTGGGGAATATTCCAAGATCTTCTGTCTGTGTAGGTGGTCTCCCATTCCCAGTCCTGACTGATTTAAGGTTGTTGGTAGGGAGCACTTGCAATGTTTTTCTTGTAGGAGATTTGCAGGGAGTCTCGCAGATCTTAGTAGAAGGGTGGATTATGAAATTCATTTCCATAATTCGGGAAAAATTTAATATAGAATGTATTTAAGGAAGGTATATTTGATGATCTCGATTCATAGGGACCTGTAAATATTATATTTATGGAATTGACTTACACTGAACTGTTTGGAAGCTTCGGTGTAGACGGTGTAGTAAAAAATTGTTTTATGGTGAAGGTATATATTATTTTAATCTGTTTTCATTTGTTTTTTGATATACTTTTCTATTTTTCCAAATACGCCCTTTCCCCGGAAAAAAATCCTAGTGATGGATGTCCTTGATTAAAATGAGTAAGTTGCTCCGGAAAATTTTCAGTTATCATTTTATAGTTTCAGGTCCTAATGTTCACAAATGTGACAAATGTGGAAAATCCTATAAACATCAGGCGAGTCTATGGAACCACAGGAAATATACATGCCGAGAAGGACCTTTATTTTACTGCAAATTCTGTTCTTTCTCTTCAAAGTATACACAAGGAATGCAACAGCACATTCTCTACAAACATCGCATGAAAGTGTCCAGAGGTGAACTAATGAAGGACAATATACGGGAATAGGAAATTTATTGTTACACATATATTATGACTATTTAAAATTACGTTTTTGTATTAATATACATTCTACTTTATTAAATCTTGTTATTCTTACAATTTCGAATAATTTTATGGAGATTGCTGATAGCTTAGTAGTATTTGTTCACGTATTCATATGAAAATACCAAATTTTTAAGATACATTTGTAGATATTCAGTTGAAATTTAGTAGGTATTTCATAATCATCAGCGCCAATATACAAAATTTGTACTGGTTTTGATCTATATCAGTCAAAATTCACTTTGAACATTGTCACATATGATGCTACATCTGTGACATTTTTAGCTGCCCGGTGCATTAAAACAGCTTTAAATTTCGAAAACATAGAAAGTAATTCAAAAACAGCACAAGTCAACTTGAGAGATTTTTATGTGGATGATTTACTGATTTTATGATTTGCTGAGTATTATAGCTCAGCAGGGATATTTCATTCATTTTTTCTTCGGCAATAGTCAATCTCAGAAAGTGGCAATCAAATACTCCTGAGATTCTTGAGGCTCTCCAATTACCCAATATATTTGGTACTATGATCAATCATAAATGTAATCCCAAGATGTTCGTATATTTTGTCTGATTCCACAATCACGTCTATCATGTGCCTAAATGATTTAATTTTTTCATTGTGTGCGTTTTTATTTATATCTACCTAGTGGACTAAGTTTATGTTTTTCTATTTTATTTATCATTATCCTATTTTGACAATTTTTTTATGAAATTTAAGGAGCAAACTAATAATCTGTGAACCGAAGCAGCAGTTTTTACCATGATATTATTCATGTCGTTTCTTCAAGTCACTGCTTTGAGAGTATACTATGTCATGTTCTCGACATGCCTCATCTAACCCATTATTTCTTCATCACCTCGAGTAAATCATTTTTGTGATTTTGTACGGGGTATGTGTATGTTGAATGGTTACTTATTTATCGCTTCATTCAATATTATGCAATATCTTGTTCTCGACATGCCTCATCTAATCCATTTTCCCCTGCCTTGAGCAACTCATTTTTGTAATTTTGTATCGAGACCACAAATCTTATAAACGGGTATGTGCATGTCGAATGGTAACTTATTCATCGCTTCATTCAACAGTTCGCAATATCTTGTTTTTGACATGCTTCATCCAATCCATTTTTTCTCTATCGCAACGATCAAGTGGTTTTTATAATTTCGTACCTCAAAACTCATAACCAGGTTTTTGCATGTCGAATAGTAACCTATCTTCAGCTACATTAAACATTTTTGCTAGTATTTATTCAATAGTTGAAGAGCAAATGAAAAAATTTATTCGTCAACACCTATTATATTTGGATTGAATATGTTCACGTCCATCAATGGTTTTTGAATATTTCCCAATTTTGCAGTTGAAACACATCAAATTGGTTACTTGTGTTTCCCCACCATCTTTTCGACATTTATACCTAATTGGTACAGGCATATCTTGAATATATTCAAAAGCTAAGTAGTCTCTTGAAATACAAACTTGCTCATTATAAATGCTCACTCCAGAACAAAATTTGAATGAATCAAAAGAACTATTGATCTGCAATAGAAAAATAAATATTTTGTATTGAACTAATTTGTAGAACGACGGGAGACTAAATGATCAAACATTTAATTGAATCATAAAAAAAATCCCATAGGCTAGGTCGATTTTATTTTTCAGTTGCGCATTTTTTGGACTACTCTGATTTTTGATAACGTTATCGCTGTTCGAGTTATGACGTCATTTCAATTTTTTTTTAAATGGCATCCTATTTTGATGATACTTTCAAAGAGAAAGCATTTTTCTGTGTACGAGTGTCATATTTTTTCTTATGTTGGATTACCTAATGTTGGAGAAATAAAATGTATGTCATTCATAATAATGTAATGTTAAGTCAGTTAACACGAACTTTTGACTTGAAGTATCTCCACAAAATAAAATCTAGTGGGGTTAGATCAGGAGATCTAGCTGACCACTCTAAAAATCCTCGTCTGCGGGTAGAGGACGGCTATTATTATCATTTGCCGTGGCGCTTCGGGAGGACTTTCTGATTTTTGGTGGTGTGTCCACTTTTAAGCTGCAGAAAAACCCGAAAAAACCTACAGACCCACCCCGGGTGGTCGGTTGCATACTTCGAGCAAACACCAGACGACGGGATTGGCATCTAGGCAACTCACATCACACTTGCTTCACAACAGAGTATGAAGTAGCCCATCGATACTTGAGAAAAATTCCCTCATACTCCGGATTTCGATCACAGACGAGAAGTTTCAGAGTGGTCAGCTAGATCTCCTGATCTAATCCCACTGGATTTTTTTTGTAGGGATACCTCAAGTCGAAAGTTTACGTTAATAGACCTAATTATGAATGAAATATATCTTATTTTTCGAAAATACGGTTATGTAACATAAGAAAAAATATGACATCCATACACAGAAAAATGCGTTATATCTGACGGTATTATCAAAATAGGGTGATGCCATTCAAAAAAAACGTCCTAACTCGAACAGCGATGACGTCATAAAAAATTTGTGTATACCAAAAAATGAGCACCTGAAAAAGAAAATCGACGTGTCTGAGCTTTTCTTCCCCAATGGCCGTATCGAGCTTTTAACGATTTGTTTCAACCTTACGTGCTCACTGTATACTCATTATGTGTTGTTGAAAAGTGTTATACATTTTTATACTATGTAATTCTCAATAAATTTTTTTGGATTTTGGATAGGCGTGTAAGAGATTTATATTCGTTTTCCATAAGAAAGAACAAGTGATAGAAACATGGAGGCCACACTAAACAAAGTGGTCGTGGTTTTAGAGCAGTTGGCTTCCACCAAGGCGGTCCGGGTTCGATACTCGGTCGCGTGTCACTGAGCTGAATGGTTCGGATCCCACTTTTATTTAAACTGTAGGTCCCAGATCCCCCTTGCTTACACAAGCTCTGCTTCTAAGGGGTTTTCTCCGAAAACCTGGGAGTTTCGTGAAAACAAATTTTCCAAAAATTTGTTTATATTGTTGTTTATATTGTTTCAAATATCCAAGTAAGTTTTGAATAACAATTTCCTATATGAACAATCATTAACACGTCGAGCTATGACCGCCTATAAAAGATAACTTAAGCTTCGATCAACATTTCCCTATAAAAAAATTCTGGAAAATGGTTACTTTCAATGTTCACCAGAGAAACAAATAATCGATCAATCTCAGATATTAACTATCTTACTTCTATATAAACAATGTCCAGAAAAAATGCAGAATTTTCCTGTCACGAAAACTGTGCTGCTCAAAAACGCAGCAGCACAGTTTGAGTGACTAGCACGGTGACAGTATTTTGAAAATTCTGCATTTTGAAGGGATATTCGATCAGACAATTTCAACAATGAATCGACGAAGATAACTTTGTCCTTTTTTGCCACAACTGTTCAATTTGCGTATTTGGTGTATTTCAGGCGTCAAACTGACACTTCTTTATTTACCGTGATTGTTGTAACTATAGAAATAGAACTTAGGAAACGTCGAAACCGATTTGAAAATAACACTAGCTGGTAGCAGTGTTTTCATAAAGTATTGTTGTCATTGGTTTAGATTGAGAAAATGGTGACATTTTATTGGTTTATATAATATGGGGGAAATTGTCGCGATAATACAAGTTGTCTTTGATTTGTGATTGGTCAGATTACGTGAATATCTTGAGAAGAGTCGAATAGTCACTGCAAGCAAATTCATTTCAAGAGAATGTATGTGAAGGAGCAAACATCTTGATCGGTTTGAAATGGAAGTATATTCATCGATGAGAAATAATTATTCTTTTCAGAAGATTATTCTATTCAAGAGTATTTATATTATTGATTGAAGATGTCCTTTTCTGTGTGTCAATTTTATTATATCGGTATGTAGAACGTCACTGAATTACCTTGAAATTTTCATCAACTACGTCTATTTTCTAATAATGGAAACAAACATGTACTATTTTTGTCGTTGAAGATAATTGAAGCGAGATACTTTTCTTCAATATTCTTATGGAGATGTCGATGCGTTGTAACTTATCATTGAATATCGTTATACTCTTACTGAATCTTTTTACACTTCCAGCTAGTTTTGTGTGCTTACAATGTGGCCGTTCTTATAGTAGAAGTTACAATTTAACGAGACACATCAAAATTGAATGCGGGAAGCAGCCATCTTTTCCGTGCCCCAAATGCAATGGGAGCTACAAATACGTTCATGTTCTGCGGAGACATATGAATCGGTATCATAAACAAAGTCTGAGGAAGAATTCAGTCGATAGTTCAGGAAGGCCAGGAATTTCCAATGAATATGATACTAGTGAATGATTGCCCAATTGACGAATGTATCTTTGAAGAAACCAATTATTGTATTTGTAATGACCTTGTAGCAGCATTTTTTTGAGAAAATAATATATACTCTTGAACACTACTGATGGTTTATAATTTTCATAATTACCTATATTGCCGCTTCTTTTGTTTGAACATAATGCCATTCGATTCAATTCTGTGGCTTGGTAAACAAATATCTATGTCAAAAATCCTAACTTCTCAGGAGCTACAATTTCATGTGCTCGAGGGATATATTATTTTTTACATACTTTTTGGAAATGCTTAGTTTCAACTGATACCTTTTTTTTCAAATACGTACCATTATATAGTATTTTTTTAGTAAACTCTTAGGTAATACAACACTTTCTGGTTATTTTTTCATTCTGATTTCAAAATAAAACAGGAACTGAATCGAAAAATGTGGATGGTTGAATGTAGAATTGAATTTTCTTTTCAGCGATGTGTCACTTGACCCCCCATGGCATTTGAAATTTTCAAATGCATGTGCTTCCTCGCACCCTCTGTCGAGCAATCTCAATGACATTTATATCAATAAGTAGTATGGGTGATACTATTTAAAACCGTCTTTGTCCCATGTTTGTTCCCAGGTAGCACACCGATGCCATTTTGACGTCAATGCAGAACATCTGAGATGACATTTTGACTTGAGATATGGCGTTAAAATGTCATATGTATTTATCGAATGTCACACCCGAATGACGTTACTTCAAGAGGCCATGGGCGCGATCATATTGGGGGTGCTTTTTAGGGTAAAAGAGTCAATTGATAACTGAAAAACGGTTCGCCGTGTAGATTCCAAAGAAGGACAGGGTTCTAGAAGACGTTCGATTCTGGGTACGTGCTGTAATGGAAATTGAAATTTCAATAAACGTTTTCAAAAAAAAATCTGAAAAATGTCCCAAAAATGCAGTTATTTTGAAGCAATTTTTTGGGTAGATGAACAAATAATTTCTAAAAACATTACAGCACGTACATAGATCAAGGTTTCACCTTTCTATCGATACCAAATTCATTCCGATTCGATGAAGATTGCTCAAATTTTAATGGAAGATAAATACCATTGCAGCTACCTAGAATATCTGTGAAAAGCATCGTGAGGTGCTGCTGCAGACGTAGGTACATAGAATCGAACGTCCTCTAGAAGCCTGTCCTTGTTTAAAATCGATACGATGAACCGTTTTTTGTTATCGACTCTTATACCAAAAAAACTGTTCTAAATATGATCGCGCTCATGGCCTCCTAATGGAACAGTCGTTACCGACCGATGATGAACCCTTTACTCCCATATACACCTACTACGTAGGCTTATTATGGCAAGTACCTGTCAGAAAACAACTACTCCCCTGGCTAAGACCACAACGGGTATTGAATTAAATCTAACAGATACTTGTGCAACGTTCCTCAAAGCATCAGAGGACACAAATCAAAACATATTTATGCTGGTTGGTCATAGAGGGCACTTGCATCTAGTTTAACCACGATATTGGAAATTAGGATAACCTGAACCTATATGTTCGGAGAACAATTATACAGAGAAATTGATAAAACAAGATACTGACTAGTTGAAAAATAACATGACAATAAGAGAAATTATTTAATAAACAACACCAATCTACACAGCTTTAGCAATTTTTAATAGCGTTAACTATCGAAACTTGAAAAAACCATGACAAGAGACTGGATGATTCCATGTTGACAATATATAACCTCAAATTCGAGAAACACATAATTCAATTGATACATGAAATATCTCACCAGTTTCACAAACATCCTTTTGGTAAAGGTGAAGAATATGGGTCCAGCTGGGATTTTGATAAAAATTTTACAGAGTATTTTAGTCCGTTGCTAAGCAACGAACTTTCCCGGACCGTTTTCGGACCTAAACGGTACGGGAATAGTATATTGTGCAACAAGTGCAGAAAAGTGCTAATTTCTCACGAGTTTGAAAAAGTTGCGGCACTAGCGCAAGCGATTGCTGCAATTCAAACGAGTGAGAAATTGCATTTCTGCTCGTGTTACACACTATACTTTTTCTACAACACCCTTTTTGCTAAAAATAATACTATACTATAAGACGGAATGAAATGTCAGTGACTCATTCTTATATTTTCCTCTTGAAGTTGAAGGAAGTAAATTCAATGACAATGAATTAACTTGTTCTCTTAGTTCTGGCGGAGTATTTTCAATTTCAGAACTGTCGCTATCCATTTTAGTTCAATCTCATTAAAAAATGACGGGACAAGAATATTTTACGAATATTTTATGCTTGACGTTTGATGACATTCAAGTGATTCGATAGATGTTGCTCCGTTGCCTAGCAATGGATAGTGTGTATGTGGGTATTTGAGACAGCAGTAGTGATGTCTATGATTTTTGTTCAGAATATTATGAATTTGTACGACAATTTCCCTCATATTATATAAACCAATAGACTTTGTCTATTCATTCTTGAAGTTGCCTGATCGAATATCCCTTCGAAATGCAGAATTTTCAAAATATATTTTGGCACAGAAATGTCACTTTGTGGCACAGAAATGTCTCTTTGCGGCACACTTATGTCAAATTTCAATTATTGTGAGAAATAATCATGTTTGCGAACGTAAAACTATGCAGAAAAGCATGTTTTGGAGTGTGGTTGTAGAAAAAGTACTTTTTCGGCAACCATCCGGGAAGTGTTCACATCCCGGACACTTTTTCTTTGGGAAAGTAGCACTTCCCGGCCTAGTCCGGGAAGTACGTACTTCTCGGACTAGGCCACGAAGAATATATAATACAAATAAGAACTAAAATGTTCGAAATATTCAAATTTGGAATCACAGCCAGGGTGGTTTACTCTTGATCATAATTCTATTTTTTGTTCTCCCCTGTACACCGTTATGAAATTTAGAAGTTTGATAACTTGAATATAAGTATTTCGTAATGCACCAATTTTTATTAGAAATAAAATTTTCTGACAAATCGATAATAAAAAAGTTTCCATCTGGTGCAAATTTTTGAAACTCACTGTAAATAGTCATGACCACCTTTTCATAGGCAACCCATTTTAGGCGTTTGCGTCTATTTATGTAACTGAAAAAAAAGTATGTATCATCCGGTTAACAGATGGGTGAAGGTCGACCTCTCTTCGTCTCTTAGACTTGTTTACATTTTATACAGTTATTGAATTCACGCAAACAATATGTAGAATTCCTTAGTTTTTGATTTCAGAAAAAATTGTATGTAGTAAAAGTAAAAGCACATTCCCAGACTTCAATGCTTGTTGGCCTCGGCTTCGCTTCGGCCAACAATTTACATTGTCGTCCGGGAATGTATTGCTTTTACTACTAGAGACACAATATACTATTTCTATTTTTCTTCTTGTTACAATGTGTGTGGGAACTTACTTTTGAGAGACACAATTACAAACCGTTGGACGGTGTATAGACGTATTTTTCATTTCAAACCCATACAAACACTACAAACACTTTTATCCAACCATATGTAGTACTTACTATTCATAGTACCTAATAAACTTCAAAAATTAAAAAATACGTAAATAGTTATTTATTGCATAAGTGTTTTAGATATCATTTTATTTGCGCAAGAATGTTTAAACGCGAGAGCGAAGCTCGAGCGTTTAAATTTCTTAAGTAAGTAAAGTGTGTCTTAAACTCGCATGCAATACAACGTTTTATTCACAATCACATTCATTTAGAATCAGAATCGCGGAAATTTTTCATCACAAAATGATTTGACGTTTTGCTCTGACAGCGGCTGTCACCTCCTCAAAAATCATTGAAATAACAAACAAAAATATCGGGAAGTGTTGAATGGTTGCTATGTATTTTCGATTGTTCATCGACTCCATTTGTAAAAATTTGTGAAGTTGGTGAAAATAAGTAAAATGTGATTGATATTCAAGATTGTATTTTTCATTATTCCACTAGTGGATAAAGTGGTACTTTATACGGTTCATAAGTGTGGATAAAACTTCAATTATAAGGTTTTTGTGGATAAAAGATTTTTATCCACAATCACCTTATAATTATACAATAATACATAAACAATCAGTTTATTTGAGAAATGTGAAATGACAGAACAGTTTTAAGTTTTAACACGAAGTTAGTAATGCCACGTTGACAATTCTATTACATGGAATAGTGACGGTTAAGTCTCGTTCATACCCTCGCGAATTTCGCAATTTTTCTGCGCGCGCGGATTTGCGAAATGTCGACCGAAAGCGAGCGCGGATTTGCCGAATTTCGGCCGAACGCGCTTGCTTCGCTCGCATGGTCTATTTTGTGTCATAGTTCTCGTTCAAAATTATATCATAGGTTTGTGTACGATGAATTGACAGAATTATTGACTAGTTAGGAAAGGCCGCGCGTTCGCATATAATAATAATAATAATAAATGGTCTTTATTCTTTCTGGCGGAGTTTAGCTGAGCTATTCTTCAGCTCAACCAGGATTCTTCCACTCAACCAATATGGTCTATTTTATATAATAGCTCCTATTTCGAATCGGATTGTAGATTGGGGAAGATGAATATGAAGTATGTGAACCTGTAATGAAAATGTGCGCATTCTTCACATATTCCAAACTCATCTTTTTTCAACTCAACACATTAATTTCCTATATATTTATTCGCTCGTTATATGCAATTTCCAGTAAGACATTTAAAAATTCGCCACAAATAATTTAATCCAAAGAAAAAATATTTTTCATTAAGATCCAGATAACTAGCGTTCATTGAAAATTTGTTGAAAATAGAGAAAAGTTATAAATTTTTTTATCTCTGTCATTGGTCACTATGATCAGAGTTCCAATCGACCAGATTTCATGTAGGCAATTTGCATGTGCTATTCAGAACGATAGTACACTGGATTTGTCTAATTTGGAATATTAATCCAAATTCGAATAGGTATTCTGTATACATAAGGTTAGGTTAGGTTGGGTTATAGTTGGATAATACTCAACGCATGTTCTAATTGGTCTATGCGGATCAGTCTGGTCGATTAGAACTTTTGCGGTATCAAGTCTAGTTCATTCCCCTAGCGAATTTCACAATTTCTCTGCGAATGAAATGGCTGACATGGTTCTGCGTCAATGATTGGTCCGGCATGACTGGCAGCCATTTTATTCGCAGAAAAATTGTGAAATTCGCGAGGGTACGAACAAGCCTTTAGACTATTAGAAATCTCTATTGGCAACGTTGCAGTTCCAATTTATTCACTTGTCAACAAATTGTAAATTAATTTGTGTGTGCATAATAAAACTAGTTTTTTTTAACCTTTTCCATACTATTCAAAGCTTATTCTGCTAATGAATTGATACTTATGTATATGTAGGAAGTGTTATCACTACAACACAGTTCATTTACATTGAAAAAATATGTAAAATAACCCATGCAACAAATTGTATTTGTTTGTCTTGAAAGTGAGTATCTACATATATTTTTTCAAAAATAAAATAGAAAAATGTGTTTCCGCGCCAAAATTTAATTTTTTTTATTAATTTTATCGTGTTTTAGAGCATCTGTAAATGTTTTATCAAAATCCCAGCTGGACCCATATTCTTTACCTTTTCCCAATTCTGTGCAGCTTCCACTTATCATTTACTCTTTCAACATCTGAGAGCAAAACTTTTTCTGGTCCTTAACTAGAGGCCAGAATAAATACTTCATTTTGCGTTGCGTCATCCGAGCATTCTTGACGACTGCTAGTAAGTAGTACTAGACATGATTTTTTGTGGAACTCCGTAACACTGAACTAAAAATCTCTTAACTACTTTTGCCCTTTATTCATCCGTCACGTTGATGGATGCGATTGACTTGACCGGTGGACATAGTATGCTGTCATTAATAAATGAGTTATTGGTCACATGAGCTTAGAGACCAATAATGACTTAGAATTGACGCCTTAAAGACCTCTTAGTGGTCAACTGTGCTACCTGGATCCGTAAAACCGTTCGAAAGCCACACAGAATGATATAAAAAGAAGTTCACAAACAAATCACAGACAGACCTTGGACGTTCTGTTATTTTATTCTATACCATGCAAACCCCCAATTTTCAATTGCAATTATCCGCTGGTATACAAGATATTTAAATTTAGAAAATATTCATTATCTCCAGTTTTGTTTATTTGCTGATTCTTTCAATGTTTCAGTGTATCTTGGCACCATGCAATGTCCAAAATGTAATAAAACTCTCAAAAACAGATGGTCACTGGATACGCACTTACGCCAGGCTTGCATAGAAGCCAGATATGTGTGTGAACTCTGTCAGAAGAAATTCAAAAGGAAGGACTACTTGAGGAGGCACGTAGAAGCATGTACCTACGGCAATGCAGAATTTTGAAATTTCTTGAGTTTTGGGAGATATGGATGAACATCTTGAAGTCACTGAAATATCAATTGATTTTCACATTTTTGTTTTCATATATTTGTATACAGGGAATTGATAACATTATTGAAGAATAAACTCAAGAACTATTTTTAGAAGGAGTTTGATTAAAAATTGTGAAAGTAGTCGTCACTAGTGTGGTGAAATAACCAACATGTTCTGTAGTTCAATCAAGAAACGATTTTTAGGCTGACTTCTGTGCGCTTTTTTTAAATATTGCTGTGTTCCAAGGTGTTCGGAGATTAATATACCAAAGATCCTGGAGGCTGCTAGTAGAGGTAACTACAGGATATAGCGAGATGTGTCTATTTTTCAAACCGCGAAATTTAGATGCTTTGTACAATTTGATTATAGAATAAAAGCATTTTGTTCGTTTTAACTGAATTATTACATTTCACATTTAATTCGTGTATTTCATTCTCATTAGATAATGTAGTTATCGCCAGAGGTAGGTAACATAAGAAAAAAGAAGGTAGTGAATTTTGTCTTAATTGATTATTTTTGAGATTACGCCAAAAAAAAGTATTTTCATTAAAAAAGGACACAACCATATTTTTGTATCTATTTTATTCATGACTACAAAATACAAATATATACAGAGTGGAGCACCGAAAACGAAACAGATCGAATATCTTCAAAACAAATTTGTTCTGAAAAAAATGCAAAAACACATCGATTTTTGATCCAAGCGGGACATCTTCCTATCATAACCTTAACTGGCATACCTCTTCCCCGACCCCTTGGTCACTATCACCCGAACAATTTGAATAGGTAAAGTAGTTAGTGTGACACACCATTAAAAAGGTAATATCGTAAGGAATTCAGCCATGTCAATTTTTGCTACCCAGCTTTTCATTTTGGCGCCCTCTTGCTGAAAAAACAGCCATTTCGTATTTCAAATTGTGATACTTCGTTTGCAAGCTAATTTGACATAAATTCGGCGACAATGCACTACGGAGTTTTTCTATGGGAAAAAACAAAATGGTGGCTCCAAAATGGCTGGCAATATTTGCAATTATGTTCCGATTCGATTCAAAATAGATATTTAGTGGTTTTCAGGGTCGGAAAATATGATTTGTTTGTCAATGCAAAAAAACAAGATGGTCGCTCCAATATAGCGGACGAAATTTGTAATCATGGTCCGATTCGAATCAGAACTATTATGTGGAAATTTTCAGGGTCGGAAATTATGATTTTTTTTCGATGCAAAAAACTCAACCTCAACTGTTATACCTCTATCCCCACCCCTTAGTCACTCATACAATTTGAATGGGGAAAGTACTAAGTGTGACACAGCATTGAATAGGTAATTCCATGAGGAATTCAGACATGTGAGTGTTCTCTACCAAACTTTTTATTTTGGCGCCCTCTTGCGGGAAAAACAACTGTTCCGTATTCCAACTTAGGTATGATATTTGATTCGAAAGCTAATGTGAATAATTCACGAAAACATAAGAAAAAATTGAAAAAACTAACATTGTATTAACTTACAAAGTGGAAAATGTTGCATAAATTGATTAAAAACAGCGTTTCGAAAATAACTTATACTCTTTTATGGTAGTTCATGACGAACACTTCGAGCATCTACTGCGAATTATTGCAGCTTGGATTGATTTGAATTTATGCACGACTTTTCAAGTTTTCAGTTAATGCAATGTCCAATTTTTTTATTTTTGAAAACTTTTATTCAACTTGCCCTGTTAGTATGTGAGGGACAAATCTTGCGGCTGACTTTTGGCCCACTTCTAGTTCTCCGATCAACATGAACTTTGGTAGGTGTTCATGATTGCGATGATAATGCATTACATAATTTTTGTTGAAAAAAAAAACAACAAAATGGCAGTTCCAGGATGGCGAATGAGATTTGTTAATATGGTCCGATTCGATTCAAAATTGAAATGTGGGTGTTTTAGGTGAAGATTTTCAGCATGACTGAAAAGAATTGAATAAAATTGATAAAAAAGCTTCTATACAAATGCAATGAAAAGAAAGAAAAATTATATGTTTTCTGTGTGAAACAGATTCGAAAGCTTGTCTCGAGTACAATAAAGGTATTTTTGCGCAGTAGAATTTTGATTCTGCTATGCACAGAATAATCTGTCACACATCTGAAAAAAAAATTATTTTCTTGCATAAAAGTTTTTTTTTATCAATTTAGTTAATTCATTTCATTTAAACAAGAAACTTGCAAAACCCCCATTTGCCAATTTTGAATCGAATCGAGGCACAATCAGAAATTTCGTCCAACATCTTGGTTCTTTGCATTTACAAAAATATCATAATTTTCGACCCTGAAAATCCCCACATACTAATTTTGATTCGAATCGGATCGTAACTACAAATTTCGTCCGCCATCTTGGAGCCACCATCTTGTTTTTTCTGCATTAACAAATAAATCATAATTTCCGACCCTGAAAATCAGCACATATCAATTTTTGATCAAATCAGACCCTAATTGTAGATCTTGTCCGCCATTTTGTAGCCGCCATTTTGTTTTTTCCATAGAAAAATTCCATAGTGCATTGTCACCGAATTTATGTCAATTAAGCTTGCAAATAGAGTATCATAATTTGGAATACGGAACAGTTGTTTTACCCGCAAGAGTGCGCCAAAAAAAAAAATTAGGTGACGAAAATTGACATGGCTGAATTCTTCATGAAATTACCTTTTTAATGATGTGTCACACTTACTACTTTTCCCTATTCAAATTGTTTAGGTGATAGTTACCAGGGGGTGGGGTAAGAGGTATGGCAGTTGAGGTTATGATAGAAAGATGTCCCCCTTGGATTGAAAATCGATGTGTTTTTGCATTTTTTCAAAACACATGCGTTTTGAAGATATTTGATCTGTTTCGTTTTCGGTGCCACACCCTGTATTTAATAATCGACTGTGACATCAAGAAGCAGAAGAAGCTCAAAACGGTAATATTCCTGTAGAGAAGGAGATATTTATGCCGATTGGCGTACCACCAGAGCTAGCACACTGAAAATTTTGAAACAAATAAGACCTACAAGCACTATAAGTATTATTTAGAAAATAAATTTATTGTAACTGATGCCAACTTTGACCAAATTTTACACTGGTTCAGATATGTTGACGATTGTTTGGTGTTTGTGAATGGTAATATTGACACTGCTCAAAATCTTTTATTCAAAATTAATCAAGTACACAAGTACACCCTGATATTAAATTTACACCTGAATTAGAATATGATAATGAACTAAAATTACTTGATCTTTCTATTCTTAAAAACAATAATACCCCAAATTTCAGTATTTACAGAAAACCCACACAAACCGACCATGTGATACCTAGTTTTTGTAATCATCCCCACCAGCATAAAATGGCTGCTTTCAATTGTTACATTCACAGACTCTTGAATATACTTCTTTCCACAGTTGTTTACCACAACGAATTGAATATCAATAAACAAATAGCTTTCAATATCAATTACAACCCAAATATTATTAACTCTTTAATACAAAAAATTAAGATTAAGAAAGAACATAACTTGGCTTATCGTAAAGTAGACTTTGTTGACAATTTTGTTTCACTTCCCTTCCTGAATGATAATATTTCTAACAAAATAGCTGGTTGCATCAAAGGTAATATCGAAAACATTAAAATTACATTCAAAACTAATTACAACTTAAGTAGATTTTAAGTCAATAAAAAAGACAAAATTGATAAACTTTCAAGAAGTGTCATTTATGAATTAAATTGTGAAGATTGTGATGCAGCATACATTGGCAGAACATGTAGACCTTTTAAAGTTCATATAAAAGAACACCAAAACCCAAACAAAGTATCTGATTTTGGTGAACATTTGAGTTTGAACAACCAAACAGAAACTCTCAAATTTTACAGGAGATCAGGTCCAAACATTATAACAGTTTAGATTTCCTTGATGATATACATATAAGTAAAGAAATACTCACCAATGACCTTTGTCTAAACACTCATGTAAATTTAAACAGATCTTATGTACTTCTTCATAGGCGTTTGAAATGATGATAATACTATCTTAATACCTATTTCGAATCAATTCTTTTTAGTTCAAACAATTTTCATTCATTCACTAATTCTTTCTCTATGATGATATCACTGGGTCACTTCGGAGGTTGAGTATGCCCTCTACCAACTCTGGATTGCAGGTATATATATATATATATATATATATATATATATATATATATATATATATACTGAGTGAAGTTCTCATTAGACTTCTCGGTTTCTTAGCATTCCATGGTTGATGTTGGACAGAGCCATAGAGAACCCTTCTTCTCCCCTTCCCCCTTTTTTTCATTATCTTGATTTCATTTTATCATGATTTCTAATTTTGATTATTCATTATTTTCCACCAGGTGCTCTCTTCTTTGATTCACCCGAAATGCAGCTTCTGGGACTGAGAAAGTTCTCATCAGACTTCTCCCATGACCTTGAGCTCAATTCTGGTGGCTCAAACAGTAGAAAACACTCAGAAAATCTTGATGGAGTTTTCTCTGGTAGCATACTTCTGAAAAACGAAAGGTTCCCATTAGACTGATCCTTTTCAGATCTATGTTCCGTTTTATACGCATGTCTCGATTATTTCAATTTCTATTAGAGTTCTTTGAATCTATGTCACATATGTCAATGGTCGATGGTCATTGTCAATAGTGTCATTGTCACACATTGTCAATTATAAACTTCACTTCCACTTCAACATTCAGACAGACATGATGTAGTAGCTCATATATGAATCCAGAATAATCCTTGAACAGGATGAACATTGTTCAATTTTATATTATGTAAAATTTTAAATTTCACTCTGTCCATGCACTTGATGTTTTCATACGGCTTCTTGTACACCTGACGAGTAAGTAACCTCACTCTTCTAAATTTTCCTAACGTACAATTTTTCAATTTATCAAATTCAATTTCAATTATTACTTACTTACAGGTACGCACTTATGATGACTCAACAGTCGAAAGCACTTTGCAACGATTTTTAAAATAAAAATATTTTGCATGAAATACAAATTTTCGTCCTTCAAGTTTAAGTATTACAAGCTATAATAGGTATACCTACTTTCAAACAAAAATTTACAAAGGACCCCGCAATTTTTATAGGGAAAATGGTTCACGGTGAAATTGTCGGAATTTTCAGTATGTTGTATTCGATGTACTGATTGAACGTGCAGAATCGCAAAGTTCGTTGATGCATATACTTTGAAAGTTAAAAATCAGTAATTTTTATTTAATTATTTTTTCGGGATTTGAAAGAGCCAACTGAATTTTTTTTTCGTTCTTATCAACAACGTACCTTCATATTACTAAATATCATTCAGATGGTGTAGATTATATCATTATGTACACAGTGAAAATTAAAAACATTTTAGTTATGTCTGAAAATTCGATGTAATAATGAAATATTGATAACATCATTTTGGCATGCAATATTCATACATTTCGTACAGGGTGTTTTGAAAAATTGGTGAAATATATGGCCGGTTTTTTCGTACATAACCTGTATATTCAAGTTAATTATTATCCTCCGAAAATAGCTGATACCGTATAAACATGATTTTGTTGGGATATATAGGGTGATCATAAAAATTTTCGATGATAAAAATGACAAAATATCAACGTTTCAGAAACTTTACGATTAACTCAGTGAAATTCCTTTATTATAATTTAATATATTCATCATTCTCTCCTCAACACTGTCCCAATAATTCAGTTTCCTACTATGACTATTTTCATAGTTATTCATTGAGAGACTTATTACCATTTGCATGACGAGTTGAAGGAACATGTTCACGCGTACATTCTACTAGTGGCCAAGATTTTTCACAAACGTTGAGACAGTGTTGAGGAGAGAAAGATGAATATATTGACTGATATAAAGGAATCTCACCGAGTTAATCGTGAATTACAGGGTGATTTCTGAAACGTTGATATTTTGTCATTTTTATCATCGAAAATTTTTATGATTACCCTATATATCCCAACGAAATAATCTTCGGAGGTTGATAATTCACTTGAATATACAGGATATGTACGAAAGAACCGGCCATATGTACGAAATGTATGAATTGTGATTAATGATGGAATAAAAATAATATATTGCATGCCAAAATAATTTTATCAATATTTCATTATTACATCGAATTGTCAGACATTATTAAAATGTTTTTATTTTTCACTCTGTACATAATGATATAATCTGCACCACCTGAATGATATTTAGTAACTCGAAGGTCCGTTGATGATAAGAACTAAAAAAAATGCAGTTGTCACTTTCACATCCCGAGAAACAATTAAATGAAAATTACTGATTTTTAACTTGAACGCCCTGTTTTTCAAAGTCTATCAATCAATGAACTTTGCGATTCTGCACGTTCAATCGGTACGTCAAATACTACAATATATTAAAAATTCAGACAACTTCACCGAGAACCATTTTACCCATAGAAAGTGCGGGGTCCTTTACTGCAATCTTTTTTATCAACATTATTACACATCATGCCAATAGATATAAATATGAATGAAAATGCTAACATAAACAAGGGTGAGTTAAATGATCATTTGTAGAAGTCTATGAATGTCAGTTCTTGACTTCTTGTACATTTACTTTTTAATTTTTGATATCAGATGTTATGAAGCATGTTATAATGCATCAGTGCACTGTGCCCCATTGATTAGTTTTTATACTGTTACTTTGATATTGTTGTATTCAATATTTTCACAAAAGGTTTTCCATTAAAAAAAAACTGTAAAGAGTTTTGGAAATGATTTTTTCAAATGCACCTGCTGTGGTGGTGCCTTGTGGGGTTACAAAAAGGCTGGTATGAGCTAATAATAAAAATGTAATAATATAAGTTTATCAAAAGAAAAAACACATGAAACCTATATCACAATGGAAAAAAACAATGAGGATGAGGTCAGTGAAGCTGTTTCGCTTGTTTCGTCTGAATCAATGGAATTGAATATGTGTAAATGTTATGATCGTGAAAGATACAGAATATAAATAAAATGTAGTATAGGTAAAAAACAAATTGGGTAAATTACAATAAGGGTAGTATATAAATATAGCAAGGACAGTGAAATAAATGTGTAAATTAAATTGAATACAACTATAAATTTGTGCATAAAACAGCAGAAGAATTCACAGACAGACAGACAGAGATGACAAACGTAAGTAATAACATTGTAGTAACTTTGACTATAAAATGAAAGAAATATAATGTCAGTTATATTTGATAGCAGAGTTTTAAACTGATATTGCTACAGACGATAGTTAGCAGAACAAAAGACGGAAATAGTAAAATTTAATCGAGTCATTGGTGAAGTTTATTGTACGGAGAAATAAGGCTTATTGTGGTGTCATTTTTATAAAAATTTTCTTGTAATTTCTGTTATACTGATTTGAAATAATCACAAATCCAGCGATGTTGTCAAATATCATTTGGAAAAATTGATTATATTTTTTTGGATTTTTGACTTAAAAAAAATAAATCCTCGACATTTCCAATTTCATTAAAAACTTACGGCGGTATAATAGACTGGGTCAGTCAGTATACATTAAATACATTTTTTAATATGTTTAGTATTTGTCTGATTAGAAATCGATGTTTTTGTATTTGTAGTGCAATCATACTGCTGACGATGATTTCAATTTTATTGTTTTGCAGGAAAATTCTCCTGCACAAAATGCGGAAAGGTGTATCAATCCAAAGCAGCATTGAGTACGCACTTCAAATTTTCTTGTGGAAACAAGAAAACATTCTTCTGTCAATTTTGTGACGCGTCGTACTTTTATCATCATCATTTGAAAAGACACATGAAAACCCATCTTTCTATTCCACAATGAAGCCCATAATAATAACATCAGCAGTAATGTTGAACACTTGTTTTGAATATTTCCCATACCTTCGAAGCCAAAACGGTGAAAATCCAAAAAATATGCAGAATTAATTACTATCAATGCTGCTGACAATTGTTTCAACATACAAAGTCATTCTCTTAGCGAGTTTTGAACTAGCTTTCCTCCGAAACATCTCAAATACTGGATAATTACAAGGTCAGGTATAAAAAATATTGTTGATATCTTGATAGATTTGGATTAATATTAATTTTTGAAGACATAATTTAAAAAAAAAATGGTAAAAAAATAAAACCCCATCATGACAAATCCAGATGTATTTTTCAAATTCTGAACAACGTTTCCAAATGAATCTTTACGATTTTCTCTAAAATGAGGGAACTTTACTCTCGGCTCAAAATCCAGTTTTCAATGCGCCTCGTATATTACGAATGTTTTGCTATATTTTGTTAGTGTGTGTTTAGATTCAGGAAATGCACAAACTTTTATCAGGAATAACTTTTTGTTGAAAACCCCATAATGAAGAAGTCCATATGATGCTCATTTTGGGAATGACTCTGTATAATAATAATATAAATACTTGTTGCACTACGGCAGGCACAATGCCAGAAACTGTGGCTAGAAATTGGGGATATTTTCATCCTGATTCATGTTGGAACGGGAGTTATTCAACATCTCAATCTTGAGATTGACAGGTTGTGTTTTAGAGACCTCCGAATTTTAATAATACTAAATTGACTTTATTCATAATAAAATCTAATCCAACGGCGAAGTGTCAGCAGACGCTGTTACTCAACTCGGATGTACCCAGAGAAAGAAACTCTGTATGCTTGAAGTCTGGCGAGCTATTGGGTCATTCCAGTCCCTATTCTATTTATTTCATGTCTTTTTTGCAAAACAGTTCAACTTTCATCACAGATTGTGTTTTCTCAACAGTTCAGTCAGAATTCAGTGCTGTATTATTTATGTAAGTTTACTTTTTGTATTTGTGAAGAATTTAATTAATGATTCTCCTGAATCGAATTATAATTTCTACTTGTCCGAATAGTTAACTAATTGGGGAACTTTTGTTTTTGCAGACATATACTCCAAAATCAGAGAACGTGGTACGAACTGGTACCACTGTACAAGATGCTCGAAGAAATATCTGCGTCTCAGTTCAATCTACAACCATCATAAATATGAATGCAACAAAAAAGCTCAGTTCAAGTGTGGCTTCTGTAAGAAGGAATTCAAACAGAAGGGAAACTTCAAAAAACATTTGGCCTATGTTCATATTATTAAAAAAGTTGAATCGATGTAGATATTGCAGAAATGAAAATATTTAACTGTCGAAATATTTGTATTTTCAGTGTAGTAGCGATGTCAAATAAGAAAAAAGTAGTCAAAAATCTCCATAAGTCTGGCATAGAACTGAAACATACAAGATAACTTTGTATGTTTGAAAATGTTGAAAGATACATATCTACAACAAACTTTGGTTATATAGCCTGTCAAAACTGGGCAAGGAATATTAAATTGGGCATATGTGTTTTATAAACGAATTGTAAATTGATAATAAAGTCATAAGGCAGTGTTGGGTATAAGGCCCACTTAACTTTTGCAATTTTTTTATCCTTTATATTTTATTCAAAAAAATCCGAAACTTGATCAGTTGATTGCTTGGCATGTTTACCGCTATGTTAACATCAATATTCGTCTCCTTCAATACCTCAGTAAACAAAATAAGACAAATTTCTAAGAACATTCCCCACCGTAAAAATCCTCAACATCTTCAGCCGTCAGTCCTATGCAAGTTTCGTGTAACCAAGTTCCACATTCTAGACAATTTCGCATGTTGGTAGGGCCTTATTACCGGGCGAGCACTTTTTCTTAAACATGCAATTTCTAGAAAAATTAACAATTCTTTTAATTTTTCTCTTAGTGCGAAATATAGTACCAATATTATGGTAACTGATGGAGAACTATTTGTTTCTTTAAGTAAAATAGGTTGAATTAAAAACGACGTTTCACCATCTTGCGAATTTATAATCTGTGCAGCCTAAAACTGCACATTCACCTAGTGTTGTTAATGGCAAAATGAAGTCAACGATCTTTTAATTAAGCTTTACCATTACGATGATGAAACTAACCATGTTGACAGATTTGAATAAATTTGCCAGTCTTCAAGGAAAATGACATTGGGCCTTATTTACCGCCGGGCCTTATTCCCCAACACTACCTTAATGACATTTATTTACCTTCAGTCATTCTTGAAATACCAACCTAAATATGTATCTCTTGATCAAAAACTTATAGTCGAAATATGTAAGATTATTGCTTCATGAGATTTCGAAATATTGTATTTAAATCCTAATTATTAGCTATATTGGAATATACAGGGTGGGGCACCGAAAACGAAAAAGATCGAATATCTTCAAAACGCACACAGAAAAAAATAATAAGCCTAATATCAATCACCTCTAGTGATTCATTCCTACAACGTATTTTTCATTATTAAAATGCCAAAAATTGATCAAAAATAATGAATTTTAGTTACTGGACAATCAATAATTTGGTTGGCATAATGAACTCTAGTCCATTATGATCATGTAGTTATATCAGAGAACTGATGAGAAAAGTTATCTATATTATGTTATATACATTAGAACAATGTATAAATTACATTAAATTAATGACTACAATTTGATCAATACTTGTGTGCACTTGATCATTACGGCGCATTGTGATAATGCCCATTTTAATAACGCTATGCCCAATAAGCATTACATCAATGTGTCAGCCTTATTGGTTAATCCATTAATGTTTCATTCCCAATGCATGAAAACATCGACCAATGTCTAGTTCGTTATAACAATACACTACGTCCTTCGCCTAAGGTATTTGGTCATTCCATTAATGTGTGAGAGCATTGAGATGATGGCCAAAAGGATTTTCGGTTGATACATTTTTCCCTGCACCACCGCCTCTAACGGCCAGACGGAAGAAGATTTGATTGTGTTCGAGTCGATTCTTGTGGTACCTAGCATAGCCTAAGTGTTTTTTTAGAAGATTGTTATGTAAGGTTAGTGTATCTGTTTTATTTTTATTTTGTTGCTGCTTTCTGTGCTGTATGAATGAAAGCTTTTGTGTAATCTAAAAATTATATCGGTGAGATTTTCAGATTTGGGTTAACCGTTAAGTTTATGTGAGCTGTGTAGAAACTATTTTTATGAATCTATTTCCAGCAAAAACACAATTTCATAATAATTGTTAGCTAGTTACAATGGACATTGCTTAAAGTTTTCGTCAGTTCCGGTAAAACGGAAAATTGTATGGAGCTGAGTCACTTGTGAAAAAATGCAGTTTTATGTCTCATATAGATCCTCCAAATTTTATTCCAATATCTTCAAAAATAAAAAAGTTGTACGAGCGAGCTAACTTCCGCGGACACCTGGTCTATTTTTCGTATGCACCGTGTGTAAAGATCATTACATTATTATTTACAAAAACAACGTTCTCATTAGAAAAGAAAAGTATTTTCTAAATGTCTGGAATTCCCTACTTTTTGTTCTGGACCGTAATACTCGTAATATTTACTTCTAGATGATCGAGATGCGGCAGTATTGTGGGCTTTGCACGTATATTTCGTGCCAACCAACAAAGTGGTGAAAAAAGACATAACTGGAAAATCTCAAACGACAAAATTCACCATCAGAGACTCACAGCAATTGTTCTCATACATTGCAAAAGCGCCACAAGAAAGAGAAGATGACTTCTTGAATTTAAAGAAGTCATCAATTCAACCCTTTGTTTTTGCAATTGGTAAGACATCACAATAATTGAAGAAGTGTAGCCGAGTGGTTTAAGCGACATGTTTCAATCACTTTGGCTGCCTGTCGGCGATGGTTCAAATCATGGCAACTGCAGAAATTTTTCTGATGGCCCGAGAAAGTGCTAGAAATCGCACGTAAAAAGGTAAGACTTCGTTAATCCTTGGCTCGAACAAGTTTCAACTTCTGAGGGCTGCCGTTCGTAAGGGGACGACAGCTGGTTAACGGAAAAAAATATTTTAACAATTTTAGCAACAATTTTTTTTAACTTTGACGGAATTAAATATAAATATATCAATGTTCAGAGAGCAGTTGATATTTGTTTGAAAATAATTTATGTTTTTTATTTAAGTTTTCCTTCAGAAAGTGTTATGTTTTGGTCATTTATTGAAAAATATTTTTTCAATCTCAATCCAGGGACTGTACATAGTAAAACGCATATCTTATGTAAATATTTGAAAAATAATAAATAAACGTTTTGAGATCAAGCCAATTGATCTTTCATTTCTGTTCGAACATATTTTTGGTATACCTAATACTCGTTTCGGAAGTGCACAATGCCATCATCTACAGTGTGGTAAATTAGAAAATTGAGAAATGTTCAAAATATGATGGAATTTCTATTCATGTTTGATTCAATACATAAGTTACATATACAGGGTGTAATCTAACCTCTTGCACTCCCGTGAAGGACGGAGGATGTTATATCGAACGGCAGGTGTGAAAACTGCGAAAAAAATTGTGTATATTTTATAATTTGTTGAAAAATTCGTCACCTGCAATTTGTTTTAACATGGCATCATACACCCGTCTTTCATGGGAGTGCAAGAGGTTAGATTACACCCTGTGTATAAAATATAAAACCCAAATTACATATTCTATCGAAATATGCAGCTTGTTGATATCAATGGAACCAGAAAAAAGATCGATCTGACGAAAAATATGATAGGTAAGTACATTGTATTATATCTGAAAAACCAAAGTAAGTGACCATTTCAGAAATCTAAAAGACCATTAAAAACCTTGAAATTAATATTCAAGTTATTTCAGCCATTTAATCTTCTTTCATATCTTCAAAAACAAAAAAGTTAAAAGGGGGTTCAATTTTAAAAGACAACTCTGTATCGCATACTTTTAGAATGATGTTTTTTTTTTATCATATTAATGTCTTCGAACATGGAACGAATGCGGTGGGTTCATTGAATGATGTTCAGAAAGACATTATGGGCATGGGTAAAATATGATGTTCAGGTGATTGAATCAATGTCCTGGATACATCAATGTAATGACTGCGATTGGTTGGTCGATGTAAAGAAAACATTAATATCATGATTGATATTTATGTACTCATGGGATTGGTACGATGAAAATGATGATCGACTCATACACAATGGTCATTAATATAATGTATTTCGTTTCGAAATTCAGGTGATGAAATTAATGCCTCTCAGGCAATCAGTAATGATACATTGAATCGATGAACTCGAGCATCGGTTGAAAATTAATGTCCAAATTTATTCCCGCGATGACTTTTTTGATTATATGTACGTACCTTTTTCGTTCTGTGCATGTGTTTTGGAAAATATGCAAAAACATATCGATTTTTAATCCAGGGGGGACATCTTCCTATCATAACCTCAACTGTCAATACCTATCCCCCCACCTCTTGGTCACCATCACCCAAACAATTTGAATAGGGAAAGTAGTAGGTGTGACTCATCATTAAAAAGGTAATTTCATAAGAAATTCAGCAATGTCAATTTTTGCTACCTAACTTCTTATTTTGGCGCCCTCTTGCGGGAAGAAAAACTGTTCCGGATTCCAAATTATGATAGTTCATTTGCAAGCTAATTTGATTTAAATCCGGTAACAATGCATTATAGAATTTTTGTAAGGGAAAAAACAAAATAGCGGCTCCAAAATGGCGGACAAGATTAGCAATTACGGTCCGATTCGATTCAAAATTGATATGTAGTGGTTTTCAGGGTCGGAAATTATGATTTGTTTGTCGATGCAAAAACACAAGATGGTGGCTCCAAGATGACGGATGAAATTTGTAATTATGGTCCGATTCGAATCAAAATTAGTATGTGGGGATATTCAGGGTTAGAAATTATAATTCTTTTGTTAATGCAAAAACCAAGATGGCAGACGAAATTTGTAATTGTCGTTCGAATCGATTCAAAATTGGCATATGAGGGTTTCGTAAGTTTCGAGTATGACTAAAATGAATTAATTAAATTGATGAGAAAAAGCTTTTATACAGATGCGCTAAAAAGGAAATAGTATTTTTGTTGGATGTGTGACGTAGGTTATTCTGTGCGTAACAGAATCAGAATTTTACCTCGCACAAATACCTATTTGAATCTGTTACGCACAGAATAACCTACGTCCCACATCTATAAAAAAGTATAAGAGTATAAGTTGGTCTCGAAACGCTGTCTGACGTTTTTTGAGCAATTTATGCAAACTTTTACAATTTGTTACTTCGTACAAGGTTAATCTTTTCAATTATTGTTATGTTTCCGTGAATTGTTCACATTAGGTTTCAAATCAAATTTCATTAGTTGGAAAATGAAACAGTTGTTTGTTCCGCAATTGGGCGCCAAAATGAAAAGTTAGGTAGCGAACACTTACATGTCTGAATTTCTTATGGAATTACCTTTTCAATGCTGTGTCACACTAAGTATTTTCCCCATTCAAAATGTATGAGTGACCAAGGGGTGGGGAGAGTGGTATGACAGTTGAGGTTATGATACGAAGATGTCCCTTTGGATTTAAAATCAATGTGTTTTTTAATTTTTTCCACAACACATGTATTTTGAAGAATTCGTTTTCGTTGCCGGGTCGAATCAAACCATAACTACAAATTTCGCCCGCCATCTTGTTTTTTGCATCAACAAAAAAATCATTAATTCCGAACCTGAAAATCCCCACATAAATTTTTTTATTCAAATCGGACCATAATTACAAATTTCATCCTCCATCTTGGAGCCACCATATTATTTTTTCGCATTGACAAACAAATCCTTATTTTCGACCCTGAAAACCACCATATTTCTATTTTGAATCGAATCGGACGATAATAGCAAATCTTGTCCTCCATTTTGGAGCCGCCATTTTGTTTTTTTCCAAAGTCCATAATGCATTGTCACTGAATTTATGTCAAAGTAGCTTGCAAATGAAGTATCAAAATTTGGAATACGGAACAGTTGTTTTTCCCGCAAGAGGGCGCCAAAATAAAAAGTCACGTAGTGAAAATTGACATGGCTGAATTTCTTATTAAATTATCTTTTAAATGATGTGTCACACTCACTACTTTCCCTATTCAAATTGTTTGGATGATAGTGATCAAGGGGTTGGGGGAGGAGTTGAGGTTATGATAAAAAGATGTCCCCCTTGGATTAAAAATCGACGTGTTTTTGCATTTTTTTCAAAACACATGTGTTTTGAAGATATTCGATCTGTTTCGTTTTCGGTGCCCCACCCTGTATAATAATATCAATAGAAAAGTTATTGGGTATAGTCCTCAAATTGTTGTGTAACCATAATCACGTGTTTCGAGCTTAAGCTCTCATAAGTACGGTAAAATCCAGATGTACAACACTTGGATGTGGAAATAGAAACAAAGGAAGCAAACCACACATTTGTGGCTTCTTCGGTTAGAAGACTTTGAGCTTTCAAGGCAACAACTAACGTCGCCACGGAGGCAGCTATAGCGAAAAATGATAGATAATAACATGTGGTTCAACTGTGCGCAAGACGGTTTCTGTACGATGTGTAGTTTTTGCACAATCGCGTTACAAAAAATTTTAGGGCAAATCTTTCTGAATGCGCCGATTTGAATTTCAACACATTTTCCACTTCTCAGGTGAAGATCCAACATAATCAAATTGTAGATATCGATCTTTACTTCCAGATGCTGTTTACAGAATTTGAATAAGATGATTTCCCTCCAATCGGCGCATTTAGAAAGATGTGCTCTTAAATTGTTCATGATGCGATTGTGCAAAAACTATACATCGGACAGAAAACATCTTGCGCACAGTTGAACCACATGTTATTATCTGTCAGTTTACGCAATATTGGTTGTCCAGAATCAGATTTATACAATTTAGTAATTTTTGAAAAATAGTCACTTTTTCGAGGTTTTCCCGGATTTTCTCAGTGGAAAATACACCGATCCGTTCGTATGAAAATACATTTTGTAGGTTTCATAAATCTATACATAAGTTTCGATGACTGTTAAACGATTCTTCGAATAATCTTTGAGATATTTCCAATAAACCAAAAAAGTTGTAATTTTTCTCACTATTGCTTGTTTAAAAAATTCCACTAAGCGATTTTGTTGGGGCGATAACTGGGGTTTTCATTAACAAACAATGTTATGAAAATTGGTATGGGCCATTTACGTCTTTTATTTTGTGTGGAAAAAACCTCTATAGCTTGGTCTATAACTACAGTATCTTCAGTCAATTTTCAGGTTGAGTGTAGCATACTACTGGTGAAAAAAGCAAAGAAGTATTCATAATTTCGAATCGCTTCTCGAATACTTCACAGGGTGTCCCTAAATGACGTGCGATTCATCTCGTCATTTCGAAGAAACAACCTAAAATGAACTATTGTTCGTAAGTTGACTTTTTGATAATGTGTCGAATTTTTAATTCTTGAAGTACTTTCAACATTATCTTCAATTTTCGTGAGGCCACTACTTGGTCTCACGAAGCCTACATGTGTTATACTTAGCCGCTCGTTTCTGGGCCCCTCTGTCGTTTTCAGATCAAACTGTGATGTAGGTCGTACAGGGCAGTTCGCCACACTCTCACTTAATATGTTCCTTAGTCGTTGAGGAATCAAATATGGTACTTGCATCATAAGCATTGGATGGGTTCGCGAAGGACCTCAGCAAAATCCTCCAATGTTAATTGTTTGTATATGTTTTAGTGGGGTCATCTAAAATCTCTGGTATAAAAAACTCTCATTTTCACATAACACAATTTAAGAGTACAAGTAGTTGTCTTGTATGAATCATAACTTCAAATAGTACAAAACATACCTTCATCAATGATTATAGTAATAATTGAATAAAATTTCCAAAAAAATGGTGGCGTTGTCAATGAATCAATCAAAGTGCACTTATTATCTGAAGAAAATCACATTCTTGTAGACAAAGCACAAAAAATAAATAGAAATCTACAGCATGAAATTTGACATCAAAACAGCCTGTACTATCACTAACATTTGGAAAATAGGTTTTTGGTAAGAAGAAGTGACACATACATTTTTAAAAAAGGACTGCACCAAATAAGGTTTGCCGTTAGAAATGTGAAAGTATAACATAAAAATCATAAATGAAATAAGTCATAATTACAAAAGTTTGATACAATTTTCAATACTTTAGTGGAATTAATCATCATAGAGTTCCTCTGTAGAGTGATGGCCGTTTTTTGTAGAATTTTGAATTTCACTGAATGAACAATTTCATAATTATTGCCTCGACAAAAAAGACAATTTCATGTACCATTCTCCAAAAACAAAATAATAATATCTCACAGGTCACCTGATCATATGAGTTTGAAAGTATTTTTTCTTCTTTTCATCTTCTCCTTCTCTTTCAACTGTTGTATATACTTCATATAATGACTGTACTAATACAATGTGAATTTTTCTAATGGAAATGAATACATGATGATGAGATAAGTATAGGTTTTCATGTCGAGTTGTTCAATTTCAAATGTTTTTTTCGATGTTGGTCACTCTGTATAATAATGGATATAATTTTTTTCTATCGCCTGTTTATGAATACGGATGCATCTCAGCACTTCTAATTAACTTTCAAATCTTGTCAATTTCGAGAAAAAATTAATGTATTTTCAATATGAGCAGTTTTACTTCCTTGAATAATTTACTTCAACGAATGAAATTTTTAATTTCGTCTATCATCATTATCGATTTTGGAAACTCTGTCAACGAGTTACTAGTTTATAAAATTTCATATTATTAACAGTACGTAACTCATGGTTATTGATTGGAGGGTTTTGATTACTAACTTTCATTAATTTATCCCCTTCATTCCTAGTAATTACTTGAACCATTGAGTTTTGGTGTTCACTGTTGTACATATGCGAATATTACTGACCCTCCAATTAAATAGATTTTTACTTCAAAAATGCATGGCAATCAAATAAATCATGATGTTTCTATGGAAAATACCATAACAATGCTAATTATTCCTATCAAACTTTGCTGAAAGCCATTTTGATAAGGTTTTGTGCCCTGTCCTTTCTAGTTCAAACTGTAGTATTCTACAACCATGTAGAAGCGGAACAAATTGAAAATAAAACCATGTATTACATGAAACTAAACATGGTTCTCAAAACGTACTAAAAAGTAAAAAATGGTGTCTCTGTCTTCGGTATTTTGTTAGCAAAATTGTAATCTGTGCAAATACGTTCATATCTACAGTTTCAATACTTGGCATGACATGGTCTGATGATGGACCTATGTGGAGAAAACATCGATAAGAGGTTGTTGGTTGTTGAAACATCTGTAGCAAATTTCTTCTTTTATTACTAGTTGAAGAATTAGTCACAATATTGTTAGTCTTATTCTGAATACCCTCATATTATACAGCTTGGCAAATTCAGCTCTGAATGTGAAATCGCCAAGCCTATCGATGCGCGGTAGCAGAAGAACTCAGTACAGTTCTCTACATTCATAGCTAGATTTGCCAAGCTGTGCTTTATTAAATCCTTGACAATGTAAAATATTATACTTCATGTGTTGTATTTTATTTTCTCATAATTTTTGATGATTTTTACTGAAATTACATATTTGTAGGATCATTGCTATAATTATGGAATATTCGATGAATAAATTGATTGATGTAGCTGTTACTATGTGGTAGGAAATCATCACAAAAAATGAGAAATAAAACCCTCTCTGTTTTTACACCACTTCTAGAAGTTGAATAAGAACAAAGAAAGTTTTATTTTTCAAAATATTCGATATTCAACAGTTTTTTTTATACCTATTTATTCAACAATAATTGTATTCTTCCATCGAATACTTGATAGTTACTCTTATTTGCATTTAATTCCGAACAAAATCCACAGTCATAATAATTGGAATGGCTTGGAATTGTAAGTACACGTAGATTGTAGATATAACTAAAAATTTCACTGCTTACTTTGCTTTTCTATTTCAGTTCCATTTTCTGACTATGGACTGGTGCATATAATTTTTGTGAAGAAAAAATTTACAGGCAAGAGCTTGATGGAAAATTTTGAGCAAAAAACCGTTTTCACCCCCTAAACTGCATTTCACCATTGTGGGTGTTTTCGTATTTAAATATTTTTTCCGCCTTCCTCTATCCAAAGTATACATTTCTTGGCCTCATTGCAGGAAGCAAAGTCGCACTTTTCCTCCCTATGAACTTATACCGCATTGGCGACCTAAACAATATTCTGTTTTAAGTATATAAGTATGAATTTTATCATTTATTTATAGAACACTCTGTATTGTGCAAGATGGTAGAAATAAGTGAATTCCTATTTTGATTTAACGATTTTTACATTGATAATTTGACATCAATTCATAGATTCATCCCGTTTTCGAATTTAGGACAGAAATATTATAGCATGCTATGGTAGATTGACAGATCAACAGTTTCAAAGTGTGTTATGCTATAATATATCTACAAAATATAAAATAATATTTAAAAAATGAGTGATTCAAGAGAATTTGAAGAAATAAATAATACACCACCGGATATTTTGGAACAAGTTAATGTTCGATCTCTATTACCCAAAAAATCTAAAGAAGCAATGGGCCGAAGAAAAGCATATTCGTACTTACCCAGATAATGTTATTTTTCCCGCTGCCGACACTGTAAATAGTCCATATATGCTTAGCAACAAAACAGGTAAATGGCCTATATCATTCGTTTACTAATTCATCTTGACAACGGAACTCAATAGTGTCATTTACATGCCTAGGGTAATAATGACTTTGACTTTGACAAGTAATACCTTCAGCTTCATATCAATTTTTAGGTTATGAGACCTTTTGAATATTATTGTTGTCTGCTTATTCGGTAACTTAGTTACACGCACAAGCCACTTAGAATGAAATAGCGAACGAATAATCATGAAGGAAGGGTAAGAAAACAAACTTCAATTCAGGCAAATTTTGAGAAATGTCAACAAGCAGCGGGAAAAACGTAATAAGTAACACGGAATGTATCGACTGTTATCATCCTCGGCAAGCGACAAGCCTCGGTTTTGCCTCGGCTCGTACTCGCTCACCTCGAATGTTAACACGTCTTTACATTCCTTGTTACTTAAATAACTATTGGGGTATTTTTCGCTATCAGCAATACATTAAACGTCTCTACATTGTGGTCCAAGTATTCGATGCTACGTACCATGCTTCAAATAAAAGAAAATGTAGATATTAAATACCCAAAATTAATTGCTTCCTTGAACAGTCAAAACCAGGGATATAAACCTAATGAGGCGAAAACCTTCTCAAGAGAGGAAGTAAACGAATTTTTACTAGAAGCCCCCGATGATAATTATTTATTAATGAAGGTAAGGTATTTTCAAAAAGTAAATTTATCAAGAAATTAATATAAGTTGAACGGCAAATATTATAAACAATACGCTATGTTCATGATTCCGCATAAGTTGCCTGTGAGTCCCCCCGTAGCGCAACGAGATGTTGCAACGCTCACTGTTCATGATAGGCTTGTAGGTGTTGGTTCGAATTCCGGCGGCGACAGCTTTTTTCTTTTTTTAAATTTCTTTTTTTTTGTTTTGTAGGTTCTCCTCAGTTTCGGAATTTCAGGAGCATGCAGATGTGACGAGCTTCATGAAATGGCCTCTACAGATATTGAAGATAAAGGTTCAGTTTTAATAGTAAATAAACCAGATTCTAAAACAAATATACAGAGAACATTTGTAATCAATGCTTCACTGGGGAATTGACATTTATAGAAAACATATATTACTACTCCTCAAAACAGATCAGACACGTTTATTTGTCTGCTATAGATCAGAAAAATGTATCAACCAAAATGTTGGAAAAAATACCATCACTAAAATTCCTAAAAAAATTGTAGAATTTCTAAAACTGCCTAATGATATAAATTATACCGGGTAAAGCTTCAAAAAAACCTTGGCAAGTGTACCTTCAAATTCTGGAGGAGACATTCTTACTTTAAAGCAACACAGGAAGTCTACGAATATCGCTGAAGGGTATGTGCAGTAATCTCTTGCAAAAAAACGAAAAATTTCGAACCAAATTATGGGAGTCACTGAAGTTAATGAAACTGATTGTAATCAGCCAAGTACAAGTTCTTCCCGGGGGATACCAGCTGTATAATAATGTCGTTAATGAAAATATCACGAAAACTGCGTTGGCTCCAGCTCTCAGTTCTAGTGGTATTCAAGTAACCACAGCTCAAAACATTAGTATAAATAATTACTCTACCACAAATTGAAAATATGTAGGGTGCAAGAATGAAAATAACTTGCCTATAAGTTATACTGTACCTACTTCTTAGTTTTAGTTCTTTAATAAATTTTGTTTGTTAGTTACATAAATAAATTATTAAAAATGACTTGATATTTGTGGGAGGCGAAAAAATCATATGTATAACATGAAAGTAAAGTGCCTTTTCCTTCCTTGAAACTTCATCTTCGAAAGAAAAAGTAGCACTTTCCTTCCTTGTTATACAAATAACAATTTTTCTTTAAAGTTGGATCCACAACAACATTTTCCACCTGGTCCTTGCCTGTTAATTTTTTCTTATTACATTCGTTTAAAATTCGTTTTGACACCAGCCTATTAGAGTTGTTTTGTCTATCCAATTTGTCACGATGACTGTATTTTCACTCGATGTATGTTTTCATTTATCTCATGTATTTCAGGTGATGTTTGCAGAGCATTTTCAAAATCGAAACTGAAACGAGTTACATGTCATCACTGTGGAAAAATGTACTCAGATTATTCCATCGATGATCATATGAAAGCGTGTCAAAATATACCAATATACAGGTGCATGGAAGAACTATGTAATATGCGCACCAGATGCTCATCAACTTGGTACAGGCACATGAGGAACACTCATAAGATCTCAAAGAAAGTGGACCTGAAACAAGAAATTTATAAATATAGGACTTCTTAATCAATGCTGAATTGTGCTTGTTTGGTAACTTTTGTTTTATAGGGTTACCTATTCGAATGGATTATTTATTAAATATTTCAGGAGAAATTACTTTTATTTTATTTTTTATCCATGGATAAATGTGTGTTGTGTGGTAATTGTTTTTTTAATAATATAATTATATAATTATATAATAATATAATGATATAATAATTAAAATTATAACTAATTTTAAAATGAAAACCCGCCTCCTCCACAGCCGGTTGGCAGGGGTTCGTCATTTCAATCTTGCCTGATACCATATTTTCACGGGACCGAAATTCTTCTGACTTTTTGGATTGAGAATTGTCTTTACTTTATTATAAGTAACATATGAGAAAGAATTGTAACTGGCAGGTTCTCAATATCTGAGAGGTTTTCTCTAGGTAAGGAAAATAAAAACAAAGTATATAATGATAATGAAATTTTAAATGCAAATAATTTAAGCAAGGAGAGCTGGAAAATTATTAATTAAACTAGAAATGTCATAAAAATTAAAAACACTACAGAACTATTAACAGAGATACAATCGTAGATAGGAAAAAGTGAAATCAGTTAATGTTTTAAAATTTATAAAATTAAATATTTGCTCAAGTAAAATAGAAGTATTAAAAAATTACATGTTAACAATAACAATTCAACAATTGGTAATTGTTGTTCTTTATTATCAATGATGTCTTCAGTCTTGGTGAATTCAAAAATACCTTACTTGATTACATTACAAGAAATAAATTCTATTCTATTAAAGAATTCTAGCTGTCATTTTATTATAGTTCTATTTAACTTGTGCAAATATTTAATTTTATAAATTTTGTAGTTTTACCTGATTTTATTATTGTGCTTACCCTATTTAATATCCACTTAACTTCGTTAAGTAGTTTTCAAGCGATAACTATAGATAAGTGTACTTGCTTTTTATTTTCTGACTAGTCTGATAAAGTTTCACATCTGTATTGTAAAAATATATAAAAAATGTATATAATGAATACATTTCTATGATAAGACATGATTTCATATAATATGATATAATATAATATAATATAATATAATATAATATAATATAATATAATATAATATAATATAATATAATATAATATAATATAATATAATATAATATAATATAATATAATATAATATAATATAATATAATATAATATAATATAATATAATATAATATAATATAATATAATATAATATAATATAATATAATATAATATAATATAATATAATATAATATAATATAATATAATATAATATAATATAATATAATATAATATAATATAACATAATTTTCCTGTGCTCTCAGTTTTTTTCGTGATATTCAATTTATAATTGTAGTTTTTCATCAAATACTTGGTATCTCATTTTAATTTATTTTCGAATGATATTCACAAACGTTGGATTTGGAATCGTTTAGTAATTACATAAGCCTTGATGATCGCTCTGGTAGAGCAATCATTTCTCATGCATAGGGTCGTGGGTTCGATTTCTAGCATGGTCATCTGTCTCGTGCATGGCAACACACGTCAAAAGGTTAAGGTTACGTCTTCCCTAGCTCGCACAAGTCTTTCGAAGACTTCTGAGGGTTGCGCGAAGGGCTGCAACAGATGGACGAAAATAACAATTTTTACAAAAAAACACATTTATGTCTTGTGAGAGCCTATATAGAGAACTTTGACTCAATAATTTTAAAAAATCACTGCCAAATTTTGCTACTCATTTTCTGTCATATTGTGGCGTTGCTGTGGGCGAGTGCGGACCTGTCGCCTTCACCTATGAACAAGCTTGAGATTTGAACGAATGTTCGAGAATCTTCGTCTTCTGGATTCCAGAAACTACGACATCTAGATGCGAATAGAGGCAGCTCGAGAACTTTCGTCTATATTTCCTTCGACTTTATATGCAGACCGAAGCAGAGTAGGAGACAGTTTTTAGTCAAACGGAGCGAGAGACAGAGCGCATCAGTTGAAATAAATAGTGCACTTTTGTGATGTAAATTTGAAGTAAGACTTTATGTTTGAAAATAAATTGTTTTAAGACCGTTTAGACAGCGAAAAATGACATGAAACTCAAAATGTCTCGGTCAAAAATGAACGAAAGTTCACAAAATTAAGGATATTTATTTGATTATATAGTTTGGAAGCAAAAATACATTTAATTCGTAAATGTTAGAATATGAGGAAAATATAGATGTTGATGTAGACGTATTCCCAAATATACTAGAAGGATATCCACATCTATATAATCTGAAGGACAAGAATTATAAAAATATATTCATGAAGGAAAACAGTGAATTGGTCATAATTTTGCCGGCGGCCACGGCTACGGCGTCGGAAGCGGCTGCGACACAATCTGTACATCCTGCTTTAATCTTTGATGACAAATTGCAAATTTATTTCTGTTTTTCTCATTTCCATGACAACGAAAGGTATACCGATGTCACATCACGAATTCAACCATTTTACATTTTTAGTACATATTAACATTTTTTGTAGTAATAATACCAGTATTTATGATTTCAAAGTGTACCAATAAAAAAAATAACGCAAAGTATTCGTGGATAACTTGTTTTTCAAACACTTGCTCTATTTCGAGCATTCCGGCTGCGCCGTCGTGCTCGAAATATTTACTATTGTAATCTTGTTTGTCGAAGAACAATGGTAGAAGTGAATGTCCTAATATCAGATATCTGTCAACTTCAAATCCATTATTTTGGATGAAAAATTCAAATGTACAACTCCTAATGAAAAGGATCATTATCCAACAAAAAATAATTTGACAGATTCACAAAAATATGGATCTACTCAATAGTAGTGGCCAAATAATCATGAACCTGTTCTACAAATTGTTTATCTGTAAAAAATCTCAACTAATCTTTCGGATAATGAGGTGTTCATTTCTAACGAATGATATATCAGTGTCAAAAACATGCCAGCCTAGAGCGGTTGCTAATAAAGGGATTCGTAGGTTCATGAGAAACATCGAAAACATACATTCTGTTTTTCATATTCTAAGCAAGATTTCATGGCTGCAGAAAATATTTTTCATTTTAAATGAAGAGGGGTTTTTTTGTATAAAGTGTATAACTTCTAAATATACAAAGCGCTTTCGACTTTCGTCATCTTCAGTGCTTCCTGAAAGTAAATACTCTGGTTGTGAGGGATTCTTGAAATTGAATTTATTGATTTGTAGGTTATGAAATTTGGAAAAATGTTTTAGAGTTAGATGAGTACTTACAAATCAGGTAACAGGAAGAATTACAATTTTTGAAGTCATCTTATATGTATTTTATAAAATGTCTGGCTTAATTCCAACGAAAATCATGTTAGAATTTGAAGGTCATGTGGGTATGTCAAGTATTTTGAAAGACAAAATTACTTCATCTGTCAAAGTCAAAGACTAAAATATAATACCAACTTGTTTTAGTAGTAAATTTGAAATGTTTGGTTATAAAAATGTAGACAACATAATTGAATTGAAGGTTTATTTTTGAAAAAAGTTGATCTGAAAGGAAGTACCCAGGTAGCACATCATATCGGCTGAGTCTTGCTTCCATATTGGGCCAATATAGATATATTGTAAATGAAAAATCAATATTGGTCCAATATGGGTGAATATTCAAAAGACGATATTATATTAATAATATTGGTGGAATATTGGTTGAACTAGTTTTGAATGTAGATTATCACACGAAATATTGGGTTAATATTGGTTAAATATTGTTTTCCACATCTAGAATAAATATTGCAATCCAAATATTATAGTCATACTGATTGTAGGGGAAAAAAACTATATTGTATTTCCAAGTTTGTTAGAATATTGGTTGAATATCAATTCCACTTTATTTGACAAATTGTTATAACTCATATTGAGTCAATATCGGTTGAAAGATATTTACCAATACCGATAAAACAATATTGTCTTCACATCGTTTTTAACATCTAGAATAAATATCACAATCCCAATATTCCCCTAATATCGATTCTAGGAATAAAAACTATATTGTATCTCCAAGTGTGATTACACATTGGTTGAATATCATTTCGCCAATATTCAACAAATCTTATTAATTAATATTGGGTCAATATTGGTTCAATGATATTTATCGATATCGTTAAAACAATATTGTCTTCATATTGTTTCCTACATCAAGATTGAGATGAAATTTGGATATTGGCCGAATATTCAATGAAACATATTGAAATTATATCATGATCAAACTTGGATAAAAATCCGCTTGGTGGCTCTACATATAGAACGTCTTCTAAAACCTACGAAAGTATATTAAATACTTCCCATAACTTGTTTTCAAGACAGCTCACTCAGTGGTTATGGCGATCAAAAGGCAGACTCTGGTGTCACCTTCATCAACTAAAAGACATTCAATAATTTACCAAGGTATATTGACATCCACCAATATATCTAAATGATATTGTACCAATATCGATAAATATTGTACCAATATCGATAAATATTTTGAGGCCTTTATTGCTTCAAGCATATTTCACTAAAACTATTTCTAAAATATTCAAACAATATTCGACCAATATCGCAAAATGTTCACATTTTACTTCTCGACAATATAACTTTTGAATATTGTTCCAATATTGTCAGAATATTGTATCAGCGATATTGTAGCAATATCGCCGAACATTTTGAGGCCAGTATTAGTTCAAGAATATTTCGCCAATATTATTCAAGTAATATTGGACCAATATCGCCGAATGTTCACATTTTTTTTTCTCGCCAATATTGCATTTCAAATATTTCACCAATATGTCAGCAATATTGTACCAATATAGGTGTGCTACTTGGGATATTCATTTAATTTTGATGAATAATTCTTTGGTGAAGTGGAACGAAATATCTGTACAAGTTCACTTGAGTGTTCAAGCAGAAATCATTATTTGAAAGTTCTTTTGAAATTTCCAGTTCTTCGAACAAATCCAGTCTCAAATAATTCTTATTGTCAATTTGATGTAAAATTTTTGAATTTCTATTAGGGCTAAAGTTATGATTATTAATTTTTAAATGGTTCCCAAATAACTATGTCGTGGCGTGGCGCAGTGGTTAGAGCGTCCGACTTTGGGTCGAAAGGTCCGGAGTTCAAGCCCCGGTTGCGGCTGGGATTTTTTAATTTAATTTGACCGATTAAATTATTCTAATCTTGTGGCTGGACTGGGGTGAGTCCTGCACGATTTACTGTTGCGTTCCAATTAACAGTGCTGCTCCTAAGGTGGCGTATGGAGTTAGTAACAGGGCCTATCCAGAACACGTGGCTAATGACCATAGCAGGCGATGCCAAGACACCAAAAAAAAAAAAAATAATCACAACTTTAGCCCTAATAGAAAATCAAAAATTTTACACCAAATTGACAATTAGAATTATTTGAGACTGGATTTCGAAGAACTGGAAATTTCAAAAGAACTTTCAAATAATGATTTCTGCTTGAACACTCAAGTGAACTTGTACAGAGATTTCCTTCCACTTCACCAAAGAATTATTCATCAAAATGAAATCAATACTTCCTTTCAGATCAACTTCTTTCAAAATTAAACCTTCAATTCAATTATGTTGTTCTTCCTGTTACCTGGCTTGTAAGTACTCATCTAACTTTAAAACATTTTTCCAAATTTCATAACCTACAAATCGATAAATTCAATTTCAAGAATCCCTCACAACCAGAGTATTTACTTTCAGGAAGCATTGAAGATGACGAAACTCGAAAGCGCTTTGCATATTTAGAAATTATACAAATTATTTATTATTATAGAAATTAAACAAAAAAACTCCACTTCATTTATTCTTCGCAAGTGTATTCAGCTTCCCAAATCAATTTTCATTTTAGCAAAATTAAAGTCAAAAAATATTCATATAGACAGTTTATTGATTTAAATAGACCATAATCAAATCGTATGATTAGTTTCGGAGAAACAGGCTCATTTTAAAAGTAGTTACAAAAACAGAAAATTAAGGAAATTTATCACAAATTGAGACTATTGCTAGTTTATTCTCGTGATTTGACTTGAGTATGTCCTGCCTTTGGAAACGCAACACCATTATGATCATCAACAGTATTAAGTTTACCAGGGTCATCACAACGTACCCAAAATATACTATTTCAAAATTGTTCAATTCACTTATGAGAATTGCGAATTTTTCTAGTTTTTTTTTAGTTTCAAGATTTTTTGGATGAGTAATGTTGACCTTTTAGAAAAGTGATACAATTATAAAACAAACAGTATTTCACCATACCATAGTAATAAAAAAGTAGATACTCAAATATATCATGTTCCGAGGTTATTCACTTCATTCTTTGAATAGCAACCTTGAAGAACCAGATGTTTTCAACTTTCAACGTTAATATATGAGAAACCTTAGCTAAACTTATATTTGCAAAATACAAGGGCTCTATAAAAAGTACCAATACATATTTATCTGATTACTTGATGTGCATGTAATAATACTTGAGACTCACGAACAGAATACAAGGGCTCTATAAAAAGTACCAATACATATTTATCTGATTACTTGATGTGCATGTAATAATACTTGAGACTCACGAACAGCGACATCTTGATCGCTTTCCAAAGTATTGCTAGATGGAAATTTTATATTTTCCATACTATACCGACTGTAACTAAGGTACCAAATGGCACTTGCCACATGGCAGCACATTCTCACCACCCTGGCACCCGACCGACATGTGCAGTAATGCCCTGTTATTTCGTTCGCATACATATCAAATCTCACGTACAAATGATATTTAGTATTATTTCTAGTACTGGAAAATCTGTGAATCTAACCAGTTCCGTATATATATCAATGCATTTTATTCCATCCTGGTCCATTTTATCCTGTTTATGATGGAGACAGCCGCAATACTGAAAAACTTCAGAAGTTAGATTTCTAAGGGCATCGAATTCAAGTCTTAGAAAATCAATCTGAAGCCCAATGAGGTATTGCCAAATTCCGCGACGTCTGATCAAACTATTTTGTTTACGTAGTTTTTAACGTGGTTTTCTTCCAAAGCCTTTCGACGCATCTCGTTAGCTAACTCGACTGATGTATGGTACCCTGCATTATGATAGGTTCGTGATATTTATTCATCATGGCACAACCTACTTCAAAAATGTCTTTTAAATGATGAATTCGAGAATTCGGGACGTATTATTACATGCACATCAAGGAGTCAGATACATGAGTAGAGTTACTTTCTGTTGGGTCCTTGTATTTCAGAAATATAAGTTTAGCTTTTGCACATATTAACGATGAATGTTGAAAACATCTGGTTCTTGAAGGTTGCTATTTAAAGACTGAAATAAACAACTTCAGAATAGGATATAATTGAGTACTTTTTCGAATTTTCCGTGTGTATCCGCGTGTATTATAACAGTGTTGCTTTTCCAAACGGTCAACATTACTCATCCAAAAAATCTTGAAATCAAACTAGAACTAATCTCAATTCTGATAAGTAAAGTAAATAACGTCGAAATAGTATATTTTGAGTACGTTTGAGATAACCCTGGAAAACTTCATACACTTTTGGATCGTAACAATGTTGCGTTTCTAAAGTAAGGACATATTTATGCCAAATCACGGGAATAAACCAGAAAGAGTCACAATTTGTGATGTTTTACCTTATTTATCTGTTTTTGTAACTATTTTTCAAAATCACCTTGTTTCTCCGATAATAATCATACGTTTTGATTACGGCCTTTTAAAGTGTTACCGACACATCATGATCTTCAACATACCAGAGTTTAATTGAATTTCGCAATCAACCAAAACCTCATGTATTCCGTGCGGGGCTTTAGATGTATTTCAGATCAATCACTCAAAACTACTGAGTCTTTTGGAAGGCTATGGTTTGAGAGGAAACTCATTTGGGAAGCATTCGTCTGACAGCTGCCTCAGTCAATAGGGATATACACTTGTAATTTTTTTCCAAATATTTACATGTAAAACTGCGTGTAAAAAGACTTTTAATTTTTTTTTCGCACAAATTCCATAAAACGAAACTGTTTATATACATTTTGTCGATATCCCGTTTTGATTTCGAATTTTAGGTATTTTTTAAATATAGTCATTTCAAAATAAAAATTTCGAGATATGGAAAAATCCAATGAAAACTTTCTGTAGATCTTATCAAAAACTGATCATTTACAAATTTCCTATATCTATTGTCGTTTTCGAGTTTTTGTTTTTTTTAGACAAATAACGTCAGATATGTCCAAGTCCATATTTCTAATGTTTTTCAAGACATAAAAAAACTTTGTGAAAACTTTATAGAACTCTTTGAGGAAAACAAAATTGTTGATATACAACTTTCCGATATCTCGTTTAGTTTTCGAGATTTTGGCGATTTTTTAAAAAAAGTGCAAGTCTCCACTTTTCAACTTTTTGTTGGAAATTTATAGTTTTTCATAAAAACGCCTTCGTGGCAGACTATTACTTTTGTGCTTGCTGTTATAAAAACAATCATTCCAATTATTTTCATCGTTACGTGTATAATTTTTCCAAAATATTTTTTTGCACATAGGTACGTATGTGGATGGCAGACAAGTTTTAATGTGGAATCCATTTGGCAGACGATCTTTTCTAAGCTTACTACGTTTTAACTGATACGTACAATAAGTATCGAGTATGTCGCGGGGATTCGATGGCAGACGTGTATATTATACTATTGTACGTTACTGTCCTTAACTCCTGGACCATAATGATAGCAGTGCAATGTACCAAGAAATCTCTTTGATAACTCCTCATTAAGAAAATAAATTGAACAAAGGCGAATTATTGGGATCACGTTGTTCGTTAAGTGAAAATATTGAATTTTTCAGTTTATTTATTTTTAGGAATTCTAAGTAATTACTTGGTACCTTTAATCTACATGCATACAGAATTTCGAAGTTTCCATCAAAGTTATTATCTTCTTCTGAGATACGATTGGCATGTGTTGAATTTACTTTCTTTTTTTACATAACACATACGATATTCATATTTTCGGCTTTTGAATCATATACCTGTCTGACCTACATATACTACATACTACAAAATCCATAATTCAATTTATACAGGGTGTTAGTGTATAAATGCGACACATTTCAGAGGATGATCCTGTATGAAAAAATAATGACATTTTGCTTTATAACTTTTGTCCGCTAATGCTTCGTTTTCCGAGATACGGGGTGTTGAAGTTTTAATTAAAAACTGACTATTTATTTATTGCTCTGAAACTGGTCGAGATATGCAAATGAATTTTGGTCGGTTTTAAGAGGTGGTTATTGCGCATTTTCTGAAATGCAATTAAGAATTTTATGATCATCATTGGCGCGCATACGGGTAAAGATCTCAATTTTTTTTAAGAAAAAAAATCTCAATTAAAAAAAATGGTACGCCACCGAGATATTTCAAACTAATAATCAATGGCTAATGATCATAGCAGTCGATGCCAAATCATCAAAGAAAAAAAAACAATCAATTTTGGATTCTTCGTTCAATTAGTGACAAAGAATCTACTCTGCCTTTTTATGTGTGGGGCGCCGTTTTTATGCAAAAAATAAAACATCTTAACGGGTATTTTTCATTTCTTCAACACATTATCTAGTAGCGACGCTAGTAGGCTACTGTCAACATTCTTAAATACGAATATTTCAACGAAATGTCAAATTAGCGTTTCATCATTTATAAGGTTTCAGTTTGATATAGAATTAATATTAATAAGTAATTAAATTTTCCTTTATCGAAAAGAATGGAAAATTATACAAATGCGGAACTGTCAGGCATGCATTTTGTCTATGGTCGACGTAATAGAAATGGTCGGCAAGCCCGACGATTGTATGCTAAGTTGTATCCAGGACGTAGGGTACCCCATCACACAATATTTGTCTTCTTCACCAACGTTTGCGCGAAAATGGTACATTTAAGAAACAAACGGCTGACTGCGGGCGCCTTCGAGAAGTACGAATTGTGCAGTGTGCAACTAGAAGAAGCAGTTCTCGAATTAATTGCGGAGTCACCTGAAACAAGTACTCGAAAAATTGCCAATATATTGAATGTAAGCAACTTCACTGTATTTGAAATTCTTTAAGAACAGCACTTGTATCCACTGCATATTCAACGTGTGCAAGCTCTACTACCTAGAGACTTTCTTCCGCGCTTAGTTTTTTGCCATTGGATTCTTCATCAAATCGCTCAAATTCCTAATTTTTTGAATGGCGTTTTGTTTACTGACGAAGCTAATTTTGGACGACAGTGTATACGAAATTTCCATAACAATCATTTCTGGGCTGAGGGAAATCCACATGGAATCTTCGAAGCTCATTTTCAGTATCAGTTTTCAGTAAATGTATGGCTTGGGGTAATTGATGATCATTTAGTTGGTCCACATTTCCTCGCACAACGACTAACAGGCGACTCTTACCTTCATTTCCTACAGGAAGAGTTACCTGTTCTTGAAGAAATCCCACTACAGCTGAGACAACACTTATTGTTCATGCATGATGGTGCACCAGCCCATTTAATCACTTAGATACAGTATTTCCAAATCATTGGATAGGTATGGGAGGTACGGAACATTGGCCTGCTCGATCGCCGGATTCAAATCCTCTAGATTTTTGCATTTGGGGTTTTTTTAAGTCGTTAGTTTATTCCACTTCCATCGAAAATGTTGAAGACCTGAGGAATCGAATTATAGCCGGCTGTGAGACAGTAGGAAATACACTAGGAATATTTGCGCGAATACGACAATCAATGAGGCGAAGAGTTGACTCTTGTATCACGTCTGAGGGAGGTCATTTTGAAAATGTGTTGTAGCTTTGCGCCTATTTATTTATCAGTTTTTTTTTCTGTTATTGATCTGGTTTAATGTTATTGTATTAGATAGTTCTTGGTGAAGTATTAAAGAAATGAAAAATACGCGCTAAGATGTTTTATTTTTTTGCATAAAAACGGCGCCCCACACAAAAAAAGGCAATAAAGATTTTTTGTCACAAACTAAACTAAGAATCTAATAATGATTGTTACTTTGAAATATCTCAGTGGCGTACCATTTTTTCTTAAAAGAAATTGAGACCATTTCCCGTATGCGCGCCAATGATGAACATAAAATTCTTTATTGTATGTCAAAAGATGCGCAATAACTATCTCTTGAAACCCACCAAATTTAAGTTGCATATCTCTACCGGTTTCAGAGCAATAAATAAATAGTCAGTTTAAAAAAAAAAAAACTTTAACACCCAGTATCTCGGAATACTAAGCATTTGCGGACAAACGCTATATGACAAACTGTCATAATTTTTTCATGCAAAATCACCTCCTGAAGTTTGTCGCACTTATTCACTAACACCCAATATCCTCCTGATATTTCCGCTTTTTGTGTCTTATCTTTATTTTTTTATATACCTTCGTTTATGTAAAAATCAAGTTGATTCTTTTGTAACTAGTCCTGTATTTGTTAGAGTTCTGTAATTACTCTCATCGTTCCTAATAGTGTGGTAAACTTCTTGTACAGCCTTCTTATACAGTTTTTCATTAGCATCACATTGAAATGGACATACCAAATTCCACCCTCGTAGTCCGTCCCCTCCATTATGGGACACCCTGAATATCGGAAGCAAAGTACAAAGACTCTAACATTAGTTAATTTCAGTAAAAAATCATTGGTGCCCGGATTGTGGAAATTCTTACAAGTACGCACGAGGGCTCCGTAGACACAAAAAGGAATGTGGACGAGACAAGCAATTCTCATGTTCGTTTTGTTCACACAAAGCTCATCGCAAGGATAATTTGAATATGCACATGTTTCTGAAACATAACTATCCTGATTTGAGGAGGTAGAAGTCGGATTGAATTTGAGTTAAATCATTAGTACAAGTACGGTACTTTCAAATGTTTAACTTCACGAAAAGATAACTTGTAACTCTTGCAGGAGAACAGTTAAAGATACTAGTACGTCACAAATTTCGTGTGGTTGATATTATTTGTATTGTATATGTTCAGAAATATTAATAAAAAGAGTTTGAACGAATGAGACAATTTTATTTTGTAAGCAATCATTTTTTCTGACTGAAAATATAAACATGCAAGCTTTAAAAGCTTCAAGTGGTATAATGAAATAAACGTAAAAATTGTACTTGAAAGCAGGCCTTCATTAATGAACGTTTGAACTGAAAAGTAAAATAGCATAATGTAATAATTTTTAAGATTTCGTGAAAATCAAATTTCAATACCTTTCATTAAAAGAAAAATCAAAATAAACATTATGCATGGCATCACACGTTAAAAGGTAAGGGCTGTGTATTTCCTAGCTCGCATAAGTCTTTCGAAGACTTCTGAGGGTTGCACGAAGGGGTACAACAGGTTGAAGGAAATAACAATTTCCTTATTTTTTTTCAACAAATAAATATTTGAAATTATTAAAATATCTGATATACAGGGTGTCCCGTAAATAATAGATAATATTTCAACTGCAAATAGGGGACAGTATGACCGTTCAGAAAATGTATTTTAGTGTTATAGAAAGTCACTCGATTTTCGAGTTACTTGGAATTTTATGAATTAAAAAAAATTGGTACCCCTTTTACTTTTTTGCGCGCCACTGCCACAAAAAAACGAAATATTGTCAGTATTAATTTTTATGATATTCTTGATCAAGTGTACTATCAGACTGGTATTGGTACTATGAGAAAAAACATATTCAATTTAGAATTCGTGTTTTGCAAGAGTTTTTTTGCCAAAGTTTGAGCTTCTGTTGATTGAAAAATGTAGGGCGACCTGAGTGGCCAACTTCCCTAAAAATTCCCTATTGAATGTAGATTTCAAAATGGTATAACGCATACTACTTTGGTCTCCACAAAAAATGATATTCCGATGCAAATAGGGAAGGAGCTATGTTTACGGAATTACAATTCCAATACAAATAAGCTGACTTTAAAAATTTGATGACAGTACGTCTATACAAATAAAAATGGTGTATTCTTCTGATCTTGAAACTTCTACTCGAGTCTTCCTCAATGCAGTAATGTTCCAATAACCATTTATTCGATATGATTTGTGTGGGTTTCAATGTGAATCTTGGTATGTTATAAAATAAAAATTAAATATTTGTTGATTTATTATAGAATTGTCGAATTGTCGCCGCCCACTCTGATATAGGCTCGACATCTCCGTATGAGTGATCTTTTCAGCACCCGCGAATATATTTTCTCACTAATTTCTCGAGAGGCTTCTTGTATGCGACCATGCAACTGTTGTAAGGAAGTGATGGGCCTACTGTAGACCTTCTCCTTTAAATAGCCCCAGTAAAAAAAGTCAAGTGGATTCAAGTCCGGTGATCGCGGAGGCCACGAAATAGGTCCACGCAGCGGCCAATCCATCTATTCGGATAGGTTTGGTTCAAGTACCTTCGTACTTGTGTCGCATAGTATGCCGGGCAACCGACGTTCTGCAGCCACATTGTTCTTCGCAGTTGCAAAGTTATGTCTTCTAATAAATTGGGTAATTCGTTCTGTAGGAATTCCAAATAATTTTGACCATTGAAAGTGTCTGGCAGTTCGTACGGTCCGATCACTTCTCCATTTAGAATCCCCGTCAAAATACTCACTTTGAATTGGTATTGCGATCTGTCCTCTCGCATCAAGTGGGGATTTTCCACCGCCCAGCTGTGTAAATTATGGAGGTTTAAGTAACCGTCTCTGCGACACGATGATTCATCACTCCAGAGAATTCTATTGAAAAAACCTGTATCTTTTCTAATTTTACTCAACATTCTACTGCAAAAAACTACTCTCACAGGATAATCCCTGGGCAGCAGACTTTGCACGCGTGTTACGTGGAAAGGATGAAATTGGTATTTTTTAAAGACAGTTGTCTTCCAAATTCCAGTGCGTTGTGCTATAGCACGTGCAGATGAAGATGAGGCTGCTTCAAATTCATCAAGAACAATGTCATCTTAATCATGTTCACACACTCAATCGAGATTGCTCAGCCAACTACGCGATATATCGATGTCTCACTCTTCTTCACACGAGCCATCTCTTTTTTAATCGCACAAGGACGAGGAAAACTCAGGTGGAAGTCAGAAGAAGACATTATATTTATTTGTATCGACGCACTGTCAACATAATTCAGCTTATTTGTATTGGAATTGTAATTCCGTAAACATAGCTCCTTCTCTATTTGCATCGGAATATAATTTTTTTTGGAGAACAAAGTAGTATACGTTATACCATTTCAAAATCTACATTCAATAGGGAATTTTTAGGAAAGTTGGCCACTCACGTCGCACTACATTTTTCAATCCACAGAAACTGAAACTATGTCAAAAAACTCTAGCAAAACACGAATTCGAAATTAAATATTTTTTTTCTCATAGTACCACAGTAATTAATTCAAAATTTCAATACCAGTCTGATAGTACACTTGATCAAGTATATTATAAAAAAAAACACTGAGAATATTTCTTTTGGCAGTAACGAGCAAAAAAGTAAAAAGGGTCCAATTTTTTTAAATTCATTAAAGTCCAAATAACTCGAAAATCGTAGGATTTTCTATAACACAAAAATATATTTTCTGAACAGTCTTACTTTCTCCTATTCGCAGTTGGAATGTTATCCATTATTTACGGGACACCCTGTATAGAACACCCAGTAACATATTCGGTGGAACACAGATGCTAAATGTTGAATGATAACTGAGAAAATTATTATTATTCTATTCGAAACCATAACCAAGAATGCAAATGTCAAACTATGAAAATATCTCTATATATCATAGAAACATCCGTTAGTTTATTAAACAATAGATGTTTGTTGATTGAAAACAAAAGACATACGTTGTCATTAGCTTGTTGAAGATAGACGCGGAATAATATCTAAAAGCACCGGTTGTGTTACCTATTTAGATTTCGAAAATTCATAAAAAATAAAGAAGTGAAATAATTATCAACCAAAAAACCCACTTCTTAACCTATGAACTGATATGAAATTTCTACCTGTTGAGTAATTTAGTGAAGTGAAAGTGAAGAAATACAAGAAATCTGTCAGCGATGTCCATCTAGGAATTTCATCCAGAACCCGTACTTTCTTCAAGTGTTGCCAAACAAACACTTCCTGGACTACAGAAAGAGTATTTTTTATCACATAAATTACCATGAATGTTCCATTCCAAAGCTTTTATAATCCTTTGAAAATTTTCACCAAAAAATTGTTAGACTCACGTAAAGATGAATTACGTTGACTAACATACCTGCACTGTCAACTGTCATATGACTCACGAATGACATAGATCCTCACGGGATGCGGTGGAGGTCCTTGTGATGATTTGATCATCACTTTTAATCATCCTGTGACATTCAAGAAAATTACTCAAACTCAAACAATTAATCAACGACTGTAAATTAATTTTTTTAAACAAATTTTTCAGTACTAAAAATACCACACTTTCATGTTGGAAGTCGCAATTAAATTATATACGGTACAGCTGAACACTCATAAACAAGAACTCTTCCTATTATTTCGGTGTGATTAATTCTAATAATAGCCCATTCAATTTGACAGCCTAATAATTCAATGCGAACAAGGGGGATATAAGCAGGTGTACGTCGCTAAAAGTTTTGCATAAAAACGCGATCTCCCGGTTGACAAAGTCATTTCTGTTTTGTTCGTCATTGTGAAGGTCTTCATGAATAAGTGGAATCGTCAGTCTTGAAAATGTAGTGAAAGTGTTGCATGAAGTTTAAGTTTCGAGGTTTATTTCTAAACCGAGATGATGTACCCTCGTAAACTAAGTCGTTTGTGTCAAAAGTGGTTAAATAATATGGATGGATGAAACGTAGCTCGATAAGGATAATAATAATAATGAATCAAATTTTCTAGAAATACTGAATGGTGTACCACAAGGCTCAATTTTGGGACCTTTATTATTCGTCATTTATACCTCACAGTTTCCTCTCTGCCTCCGCCACACTAATATACACAGTTATGCTGACGACACCCAAATTTATATGGAATTTGAAGAAAAACATCTATACGAAGCCTGTCAACTTATCAATGAAGATCTCAATTCGCTTGTCGAACTTTCGAAGAAATATTACCTCTCAGTGAATATAGCCAAATCTTCTGTAATGCTATTTGGTCTTACCGTCACCAGGAAGCGTTGTTTGAAGGAAGTTCAAATATTTCTCGAAAATTCGCTCCTACCTTGTGTTGATCAAACAAAAAACCTGGGCTTGATAATTGATTATTCACTCAAATTCACCTCTCACACCTCGCCGATTCTAAAGCGTGGATATTCCAATCTCAAAGCAATAAATTCCAACCGAGGTATTCTGAATTTGAAAACAAAAAAAAATCTCTGTGAAGCTGTCGTTCTGTCACATGCGAACTATGCTGATGTGGTGTATGGGCCTAATTTAACACAAAAGGACAGAAAAAGACTACAGCTTTTACAAAATTCATGTCTAAGGCTAATCACAGGAACGCGCCGACGTGAGCATGTCTCACATCATCTGAAAGAAGTCGGATGGTTGAACATGGAAACGAAGCGTGTGTTCCATGCTTGCACGTTATTTTATAAAATAATAACTTCAAATAAATCAACGTACCTCTACCAAAAAATAAGATTTCGCACAGACGTACACAATCTGAACCTTAGGTTCAGAAATCAGCTCACACCTTCCCAACATTGAACTTCGCACTTTCGTGGCTCTTATTTCATTACCTGGCTTTACAATAGGCTCCCGAATACTCTCAAGGGTTTGGACCCCATCAAATTCAAATACACCTTGAGGAATATTTTACTAACTAATAAAATACCTACTCTATTCTCTCCTTTCAGGTGTCAACCATTTCTACAAAATGGCTGCTCCCTTTGAGTTTTGATCTGCAAAAGTGATTCATAATATTTGTATAAGGTACTGTTTGCATCTTTGATTGTTTCTATATTTTTCATTCTGTTTTCTCTCCCACTCACTTATTATCTATATGTATATATCTATTTATTCTGTGTACATATGCACTATATACAGTGAGTCTGCTTAAGTAGGCTACATATGGGAAACTTTTTTATTATTGATTTTACGAAAAAAAGTGATTCGTCATAAAAAGTTTTGCATGGACTAAAACTCATGATGCAACCATCAGATATTGAATTTTATCAATCTTATACGAGATATGTCAAAAGATATAAATTTTACCCAAGAGTAAAGTAACTTTATATTTCACAATATCGAAAATTGTTATTTTGAAAAGTTGTTCGGAATTGAAAGCTATGTTTCAATATGCAATTACATTCTCCCAATTGGAAAAATATTTTTTTTTAAATTATCAATATTACATTTATCATTTTTATTTATTACAAACATGTTAACCTTTCCGTTCTGTTTAGAAATTAATGAGCAAATTTTCATGAAACAAAATTCATTAAAAATCTAATGAACATTGAACATTTGATAACTTTTCAATTAATAGAAAAATTTGTAAAAAAAAATATTTTTCCAATTAGAAGGATGTAATTGCATATTGAAACAAGTTTTTAATTCCAACAAACTTTTTATACTGAAAATTTTCGATATTGTGAAATATAAAGTTACTTTAGTCTTGAGAAAATTTCATATTTTTTGACATACCTCGTATAAGATTATTGAAATTTGATATCTGATGATTGCATCTTGGGTTTTAGACTATGCAAGACTTTTTATGAAGAATAACTTTTTTTCGTAAAATCAATAATAAAAAAGTTTCCCATATGTAGTCAACTTAAGCAGACTCACTGTATGTGTGTTTAAACATTTTTTTTTTGTTGGATGGAAGAGCAAGATCTGGCTGAGTCACCTGTGACCCAGTCAGAAATTGAATCCCGCCAATTGATAGGACTGATGATTTTCTCATTATTTTGTATTTTATTGTTAATTCTTACCTATCAATAAATTCGATTATTATTATTAATATAGCTTGAAAACATCAAAGATGAAACTCTTGTGTCGTGGTTCTATTTTTAATCAAATAAGTTTGACCGCAAATAACCTGAATTTATAGTAAATGCAAGTGTCGGTGACTTAAAATACCCCTTGTGAAGATGTTGGGTCTATTTAGTGAAATAGATCCTCACGTGTCGCAATACTGCCTTTAACTTATCCTACTGAATACTCACAATAACACAACGGATTGAATTAAATACTTGATTCGTTACCAAAATGATTTCAGAAATAAGAAACCTACATATTTTGAGACATCCGACTGGAAACATCAGAAAAAAACGAAAAATGTGCGTATCATGCTATAAATATCTAAGACAAACTCTTTCAAGACGTGAAGCTGCAAGCAAAGTAAAGAGGGTCACATCATACTGTGAAAATTGCTTTGGAGAGCCCGGATATTGCGTACCCTGCTTCAATGACGTCCATGAGATTGGCTAGTTGGGACTTCTCAAAAAATTATTTGAATTTATTTATTTTTTCATTAAATTCTTCATAATTCATATTGATTTATTTTTTCATCCAATTCTTCACAATTTATTAAAGGACCCCGCACTAATCTTATGGAAAACCGGTTTCGGTGAAAATCGCTGAAATTTCAATATGATGTAGCCCATGCCATCCTGAACAAAAGTTACCATTGCGCCAACTCTCTGAATGCCCGCGTTTGGATTCTACAGGGGGTCAAAGTTCGATATTTTGACGATTTTTCAAAAAATCCGGAATTTCATTTTCATTGTATCGATCTGAATTTTTATAATGAAATAGTCCACAATATGTGCATCAAAAAGTTCAAATGACAAAAGTTTCTAGAATCAAAACTGGCGGGTATACAGAGGGTTGAACTTTGTTTTTGGTAATTTTTATCGAACTTTTTTTGAGAAAATATTCGTTTTCCTGCAGATCCATGTGCAATTGATGATACTTACAGTACATAAGAGGGCGATCATATTTTGCATTTGAACTAACTATCCAACTTTAAATATTTTAAAGATACGGGGCGATCAAAAATATATTTTCAATTTCGGAAAAATGTATCCCTTTGTATAGTCAGCTTTCACCAATATATTTAGCTGATGTTTTGAAAGTATGTAGCTAACATACATACAAATGTGTCACCGTCTGTGCTCATTAATCTGAATCCAAATAAAGTTGCGGCGATGGTCCAAAAAATATGGAGAAGGGATGTTTCGGAATAATTTTGAAATGATTTCTAAAATCGTCCGTGAATTTTTTTTATTTTCTGATATAATGTAGATGAGTCATTTTTGATCAAAAAATTCTACAGTGCCTACCACGCGAATGCCACGGTTTGAGTTATACAGGGGTTTGAAGTATAGTATTTCCTTGATTTCTCGAATAATCAATAATTTCTTTGTAACGGAAAATAACATTGTTTCCTAGACAAACTTCGAAACATTTCAATGACCAAATTATCTGAAATGAGAATTTATGAATATACAAAGGTTGGTCCAAAAAAAAAAATTTTTTTCAAAAATATAAGTATCCGTTTACTATTCATATTTTTTATATATTCAGAAACTCTATTAGGACCAGGACCACTTTGTCTCCACCCGATGTTTTAGGAAAATCCAGTATGAAAACAATATATTCTCGAGAAAGATCGTGTGCGGAAAAACAAGTAGAGAGAAATGAGATGATTTGGTTTATATTCAGGTCTTCGCAACTGCCATTGTCTTCAAAAAATTGTGACCGCAACTGACAGATATATGAAATATGAATTAAAGTAAGTACATAACATGAATTCAGCACGATTCCAAGCATATGGGCTGATTCAGAGAAAACAGAAATGATGATAGTACCACAACAGCTACTGAACTGAGTCGAATCAATTCAGCAAGTACATTTTTTCCATGAAGACAGCCTTTCGGACGATTCATATTTCGTTTTCCGAAACGAGTTATACCGGTTTCGGGGTTTTGCCCCTCATCAGTGTAGGGTAGGTCTTATATAGATATCACTGAATAGAGCATGCGACATTCTTAAATAATTGGAAAAATCTTCCATTACAATGATTGAATCTGCAGTTAATTCAATTGCAATGAAGAATGAGGATGCAAGTGATTTCTATCGCAATAAAGAATTAGACTTCAGACGAAATGTCATGCATCCAAATTGACCACCTACATACCGGTCTTGGGTTTTTTGAGGTGTTATTCAAATAAATTGTGAGGAGTTTATTCACCGGCATGACTGTCATCGTTTCACTACCCAACTATTTCAAGCGCACCATCAGGAACCATTTGTTGTGGTCTATTTGCCGCGTCCATTACTGAGTTTAGTAGGGAACTTGAGGGGTATCGACTGTTGGGGTCATGTCGAGCATGACCAAGATACCATAGAACACTGGCAACATGCGCACATGTTCCTAAAGTTCTGGCGCCGGTTTTACAAGTACAAAAATATCCTAATATGGGCTCGTTTGGTTCATCAGGTTCTTCTCCATCATTATATTTGATCCACAGTTGATATTTTGTGGCATTTCTGAACCTCGAAAAAACCCTGACTCTCATGAATCCAGGTTCCTCTTCGAAAATATCGACCTGAAACTCTTCATTTTCTTCCCTTTGCAATTTATCCTGTATATACGAAGGTGAAAGTTTAACTTGGTATATACCTACGGTCAAATCTCTTAGATATTCTATCGTAAGGCGAGGAAAGTTTGGAATCAGGTTTCCATTCATACGGACCCATTGACCATTTCTCAGATGAAGATTGTCCACTTCCACTCGAGCCTGGACGACATTTACCTCCTGTGATTTTCGTAACAATTCTTGTGCCAGCTGAGCATTGGCACCTCTCATTGAGACTGGGGGGTGGAAGCTGTTGATGAGTGCACCAGCGATTTGATATAGATCGCTAAGATTGTGTACGTGTGGCATTTCGATAGTTTTATCAAAAAACTTAAACATGCTTTTCAAATGTCCATTTCTTGCTTCAACTATCCATCTAGTTTTCGTCACTAATCGAGATTTATTTGCTTCCTCAGTGGAAAGCTGTTGTTGCCCTCGTGGAACAATCGCGGGCATTTCATATTGTATGCCAAGATTATTCAGTAAGGGTATGGCATCTCGATAACCCCGATCCACAACAAAAATGTCACCTTCATTAAACCATCCCCTCATGTCTTCTAAGTTTCTTTCAAACTGATTCTCCAAAATTCTTGCGTCATTGTTGCGAGCGTCTGAGAAATAAGGTCCTTGAATACTCAGTATATATCCATCCGGGGCCACAATCAAAACTGGTTTCACCAGATGATGTCCCTTGTACCGGCAGAAAGATTGGCGCAATATCCTGAAATTACAACTTTTATTTATGGCGGCGTATGATCCGTCGATGTAAACGATGGCCTTCGGGTTGTCTGGGGTCGGGTTATATAAAATATTGGAAAACTCACTCACATGCCTTCTAATATACACATTCCTATCGATGGCTGCAAAGCCGATATTCGATGGAACGAATCTTTGCATCAAAGACTGTCTTACTTTAGAAATTGCTAAGCTGGTGGCTTGCCTAGAGGGATAATGGAATATTACCTTCAAGAAATCATCCGACAGACCCTGACGCAATTTACAGAGGAATGTCATAAGGTCTTTTTTCGTTATATATCTATAACCATGTTCCTGCGGAACCATATCACAGAACATAAAAAGACTACGAAATTGTTCTTTGGTTATAGGAGATATTGCCTGAAACTCATCCTCACTGAAATTGTTCTCATCTTCATAGCTGGAGTGTTCAATAGCCACAAAACGAAGCCCTTGAAGGAAAATGGATAGTTGCTGTCCCTTTATCACATAAGGTCTATTTACAAACTGGATTCCTGGTAATAGAAATGGCAAAATGAAACCGTTATCATCGAGATGATGTCTGCACGCCTTCACGTTATCCGGGATGAATATATTTCGATGAACAAAAACATTGGCCCTGCATTTATTGGATAGAGTTTGCTGATCAGCGGCGGCATTGCAGATGAAGCATGTATGGCTCGATGTTTGTGTCAAAACATTAAGTCTTATACAAGTTGGATCAATCGTCAAGTCCCTTATTTCATTCATAATAGATCGATTACAGTTTAAACATATTCTTGTTTCTTCTCCTATGATGAGAGGGGGACCACCTCGTGCATCCCGCCTAGAAATAGCTATTTGACACTTTTCCAAATGTTCTTCTCCATGAATAAGATGTGACATTCGAGCTGGTCTTGATCGGGTATCGCATACAAAGCAATTTACTTGATTTTGATAGGCCATGATGACCTGGGAATATTCCAATATGAGATACAATTGAATATAATGATTATCTCACCTTATTTAACTTCGAAGAGCAGAAAATAAAAGAAAACAGGTAATTGATGACCAAAACATCAACCGATTCTCTAATTATTAGAAAATACTAACATTTCATCTACGTTCAACACATCAAAATATGTTTGCTATCAAAAACATCCATAACTCTGACAGCAATCGAATGACATTCCAAGGACTGCTCTATTTTGGATATGGAATAATACAGTTACTTGCACAGAAAAGTAGTAGGTACAAGTCTTGGAAACGAAAATGTTGTTATTTTAGTACAGTAAATTGTGTTAATCTGATCTTTTAAAATTGTCTTTGGCTTTTTAAAAACGTTAAAGAGGCACAAAAATAATATGGCATTTATAAATTTTAGCAAGTCATTTCGTAAAGAATAAACAACACTACTTGACGGAAGACCATTAATTAATAATGAAAAATGGATTATATAATCCAATCTTCCGCATACAACCTATACTATAGGTAATTCGTCGGCAAGTATACAACAGAAAACAGTACAGCAGTAGTTGTTTTCTGTTGTATACTTGCCGACGAATTACCTATAGTATAGGTTGTATGCGGAAGATTGGATTATATAATCCATTTTTCATTATTAAGCAAGTCATGTTTACACTGCTGAAATTAAGTGTACTACTTTTCTATGAAAGCAACTGTACACAATTCGGGAATATATAAAACCTGAACTACCTGAACTTGAAACTAGTATATCAAAAGACATCATTTGAAAAATAAAATAGTTCTGGGATTGCAGGGAGATGTACGCCCCTTCTACTTGGAAAACTATGCAGTAACTTGGCCATGCTTGGCATGGCACTTTACTGGCAGACACATTCGAAGCATTCCGAAAATTGTTTTCATCCTGTATTTTCCTGGAACATAAAATGAAAATGATGGTCCTTATAGAATTTGTATTATATTTTCATACACCGTATGAAACATGAATCGTATTCGTATGCTCATGCATATGTCCGAAAATATATTTACATAATGAGACTGACTTGCAACCTTTGTATATTCATGAATTCTCATTTCAGATAATTTGGGCATTGAAATGTTTCGAAGTTTGTCTAGGAAACAATGTTATTTTCCGTTACAAAGAAATTATTGATTATTCGAGAAATCAAGGAAATACTATACTTCAAACCCCTGTATAACTCAAACCGTGGCATTCGCGTGGTAGGCACTGTAGAACTTTTTGATCAAGAATGACTCATCTACATTATATCAGAAAATAAAAAAAATTCACCGACGATTTTAGAAATCATTTCAAAATTATTCCGAAACATCCCTTCTCCATATTTTTTGGACCATCGCCGCAACTTTATTTGGATTCAGATTAATGAGCACAGACGGTGACACATTTGTATGTATGTTAGCTACATACTTTCAAAACATCAGCTAAATATATTGGTGAAAGCTGACTATACAAAGGGATACATTTTTCCGAAATTGAAAATATATTTTTGATCGCCCCGTATCTTTCAAATATTTAAAGTTGGATGGTTAGTTCAAATGCAAAATATGATCGCCCTCTTATGTACTGTAAGTATCATCAATTGCACATGGATCTGCAGGAAAACGAATATTTTCTCAAAAAAAGTTCGATAAAAATTACCAAAAACAAAGTTCAACCCTCTGTATACCCGCCAGTTTTGATTCTAGAAACTTTTGTCATTTGAACTTTTTGATGCACATATTGTGGACTATTTCATTATAAAAATTCAGATCGATACAATGAAAATGAAATTCCGGATTTTTTGAAAAATCGTCAAAATATCGAACTTTGACCCCCTGTAGAATCCAAACGCGGGCATTCAGAGAGTTGGCGCAATGGTAACTTTTGTTCAGGATGGCATGGGCTACATCATATTGAAATTTCAGCGATTTTCACCGAAACCGGTTTTCCATAAGATTAGTGCGGGGTCCTTTGTTGATACTCGATATTCCAGCTTTAATTTAATTTAATAATGATGGAATATATATATATATATATAAGTTCTATTTCAGATATGGATCTATCAATGGTATCTACTTCACCTTTTCAGTTTACCTAAAGTTGGCAGTTTACAATACTATATTCTCGCCTCACTTTTAATGCATGGTACTGAGCAGTTGGAGATCTGACAGGCCAGCTTTTGTATACAGTGCAGGTTTTTATACCCCCCACCCTGTTACCTTTTCAACGGAGGGAAAGCAATTTGAACATCAGTTGAATTTTTCTGGAATTATTATGTTGTTCCAGTTTAGTTCAGAGTAAAATATTTTTTGGTGATTTGGTTTGTATTGTCTGCGGTTATACAGTAACCCACAACTATATAACACTGAACAGGAATTACAGTTATAAGTGGTAGACCAATTAAACTCCTGTTATGCTTTTTATTTTGACAGATTCATATGCAATGAAATTGCTGATTTCCATCATTATTCAAGAAAAACCATAAGTGTGCTATCCCGCTGAATTTGGAATTTGATGCAGAATACAAAAAATCATGGAAAAATGTAGGATGCTATTTTAAGAAAATGGCGTCAGTGTGGCGACGCCGACGTTCTAACGGATAACGTCTTGTGATGTATCTCTTCGTACACAACAGGGCCCTTTGACATCGAAATCATCTGCTTTCACGAAATATGGATATCCTCTTTCATTTTCCAGATATTTGCCAGCAAAGTTTTATATGGAAAACCCTGTATATTTAAAAATAATTTTTACATAGAATTCATTCGGCTGTCAACTTCCACGTTTTCACGCTAGCCCAACTTCGAAATTTCAAACTGCAACAACGAAAATGTTGTACTCATCAAGTAAAAGTTGATCATAATTATTTTCCAATGTATACGAAACGTCTGTTTTGAGTAGAATTCAATTGAAGTCGATAATAATACGAAACGAATTCTCACAATAATGTTAAGAACATAAGGGAATGCTATGAAATTGATTAGCTGTCAAGTCTCTCCACATACTTGACCATCAACTATACTGGGTATGCGCGAAAATTTGCTCGTTCCTATTACTTTTTCGTTTTTGAAGATATTGAAACGAAACTTGTAATATTTGTATACGACATTGAACTGAATTTTTTGATAAGTGTGTCATCTTCAGGTAACATCCGGTTTCATAAGTTACTGCCTTTACAAGAATGTTGTTTCGGAAAAATGAATAAATTTTTTCCGTAACTAATCCTACTTATATACAGGCCGTTTCTTTTATCATGTGGTAACATTGCTATATTCCAAACCGTAACAGATACGAAGACGATTAAATGGGAGAAAAGGTAACTATTATGGAGAACAGTACAATGGCCGAAGAAGATTTACAGGGAGTCTCGCCCTTCCCGAGTTATACAGGGAAAAATAAAAATGCTGTTATTTGTTTTTTACGAATAGAATTGTTATTTCTGAAAATATAAAAAAATGGAAAAGGAAAGTTTTAATGTATTCTAAATGTACTATAAAAATGTAACAATGAATCTTTGATAAAACGTTTCGTGTCAACACGGCCACCATCAACATTTCTTTTCAAATACGGACCTGTCTGTTTTAGTACAAATATTGATAAAGCGATAAAATCACAATTCAGTGGTACATCACACTTGATATTTTCATAACGTTTCATTTAAAATAACTAATATCATCAGTGACAACAATTTTTAATTACGGTCCTGTCGTTAGGTCGTTTATGGATTCCACAAAACCTAACTCTCCGATATAAAAATTATCAGTGACGCTTTGAATAAATGTATCTATTAAAATTATGTTTACACTATAATAAAAGATATCTGTAGTTTCAGAGACGAACGATAGCAATTTACCTCGGAAATAAACTTACTTAAGAGTAGAAGAAATCAAACAAACAGAAAACAATTTATTTCATATTGAATTTTTGAGTGAAAATAAAACCAATACAGAAAATGAATTCTTCATGATAACCTACATTAAATGCTCGAATTGCCGACCTCTTTGTTGAATGCACATAAGTTGTCTGTCCATACAATTTCTGTGGCAATTTTCTAGCATGATGGGTGTAATGCTATTACATGCATCTCTTATTTTTTGTTTGAGATGGTCGATATCTGTACTAGTTGTCGAAAAAATTTTATCCTTTATGTATCCCTAGAATTTTGATTCGTCCGTCCATATTATTTTATTACAAATATTTCCAACTTCCCTATTTCTACGTCTCAACCACATCGCAAATCGTACTCTCCTTCCGTAATCCCTTTCATTGAGGTGATGAACTTGGCGTATCTTGTAGCATTTGTATTTGTTCTTTTTCAAAATATTTCTGGTAGATTTTACAGAAATCCCTAGTTCGTGGGCAATTTCTCGTAAAGAACAATCTTGATTAGAAATATTTTTGTAACTGACGAATCCTAAATTGAAAAAAAATATTTTCATCACTTTGTTAATCTTTATGAAGTAATATTTGCTTACCTAAAACATTTATTTGGTTCCGCATACTTCCAGTAACAACACATTTTCTAGTTTTATTTCTATCAAATGCACCACAGTCTCTCAAATTTCTTTCTAATCGTCTAAACATTTGAATGTTTGGAATACGACGATTTGGGTATAGCTCACCATACATATTTTTTGCCAAAAGAGGATTTCTATTTGATTTTGCATAAGCAAATAGCATATCAGTCCTTTCGTCATTTGAATACATCTTTGATATGACTGAGTGTATAAACGACTGACAGTTCTTAACACGCCGTATCAACAACTCATTTATTTTTTCTGCCATAGAAACCAAGCAAAGCCTACTTGTTTAAAAATGGTAAATGAAGTGAGATGCTATTTAATTGTACCATATCACACAATAGTCGTATTTTGACCAAAAACTAATATTTTCGTTACTTCCAGGATTGAGAATTATAGAAATATTCAGTATGATAATTGATTCAGAAGAAATCAGCCTTGAAACAAGGATTTCTGTAATACAAAAATGCCCAAGAAGGAAAAATACGAATGTTCGTTGTGTTGGGGTATCTTCTTATCGAAATTATCGGGCGAAGTCTGAAGTATGCCAATAGTTAAATAGGTTTTGAAGAAATCAAAATAATTTACAAAAGAACTAACGACAGGACCGTAATTAAAAATTGTTGTCACTGAGGATGCTAGTTATTTTAAATGAAACGTTATAAAAATATCAAGTGTGATATACCACTGAATTGTGATTTTATCGCTTTATCAATATTTGTACTAAAATAGACAGGTCCGTATTTGAAAAAGAAATGTTGATGGTGGCCGTGTTGACACGAAACGTTTAATCAAAGATTCATGGTTACATTTTTATAGTATATTTAGAAAACATTAAAACTTTCCTTATACATTTTTTTATATTTTCAGAAATAACAGTTCTATTCGTAAAAAACAAATAACAGCATTTTTGGTTTTCCCTGTATAACTCGGGAAGGGCGAGACTCCCTGTAAATTTCCTTTGACCATTGTACTGTTCTCCACAATAGTTACCTATTCTCCCATTTAATCGTCTTTGTATCTGTTACGGTTTAGAATATAGCAATGTTACCACATGATAAAAGAAACGGCCTGTATACTCACAATATCTCAACGAAATCAAATCAATCAAGTTTATTATGTTCCATAACACTCAGTGTAGTTGATAATAAACAATTGGTATGAAAACAATACATATAAATATGGTATATAAATATCAAAATTTTGGGCTCCATAAGAAGAGGGGTGACCTAGGCACTAGTGCCTGTTTTGCCAACTATATCCTCTGATAAAGCCAAAAAGTACTTATTGATAAAAACACAAATATTTCCAGCGATAACAATACTTATAATAGAAAAGGAGTGTCAAGATGAGGGTATTGAGCTAAATAAAGAAATAAATTCTAGGTTAAGACAAAAGATCAAATGATTATTCAGTAAGAAATCGAGAAAAAAAATTGTGATGGGGTAGATAACAAAATGTTGGTAAGTAAGAAAGGTATGTTTGTATTGTCAGAGTTGGAAATTTAAAATTTTGTGATGTTTTTCAGAACTATATTTTTTATTTCAGTTTTGGGGTGATTTAATTTGTTTGATATACAGGGTGGGTCACGGTCGATGGTACCTTAGACGTTTACGAAGAACGGGACATAGAATCATTCTGAAAATTTGGTTTCTAAAGTAATTGCTCTTGGTCTATCGATCTAAAATATTTTCAGCAATGCAGCTTTGCGGCTTATACCAGAAAGTAGCAGCATATTACCGCATTTTTGGACTTGTCATTCTTTTCTGATTATTTCTGCCTCATACTCCCCTGTACCTATCTCTAACGGTTTTTGATATATTAGTTATTTTCCATATTTTTTATCCAAAACATAGCTCGAATTGAATGTTTATTTCTGCGGTATTTGGATTTTTAGGAAGTTGCAATTTTGTCTTTAGTTCATAAAGATCATGTACATTGATTCTGTATAGAGAAGTTTGTTCTGCGTTATACAGGGTCGTTCAAAATTCATGATCTTACTGCTAGATACAAAAAGGGTTGAAAATGCGTTTTTTCAAACGGAACATCCTGTATATTATGAAAAATCCTGAAAGATGACTACATTTCCTTCGAATTGATATATCATGTTCATATACCTAAATAGTCAGAATTCCGAGATAATAGCAATTTTCACTTGTAATCTTGAATTATTGCCGGAAATTTTTCGAGTACATGAATTTTCTTTGAAAATTCATGTACGAGATAAATTTACGGCAAATAATTGAAGCACGAGGGGGATTCGGTAAGAAAATTTCACACCGAGAAATGAAAATCATCCAACAATTCATAAAAAATAACTAATGATGGTTTCACCTGAACTATTTATAACCACTGAAATATTGATATGTAAAATACTTAACAACATTCTCATAAAAAAATGTGTTTAAATTTGAAACAAAAGAAATGAAAAACGTATGTTCCTATCGTGGATTGAACCATCGACCTAGCGACTCATAGGCCGCATTAATCGTGGAGAAAATATTTTCAGACACATTCCAAATATCTAGTAAATGCATAAATTATCTTCTTTCATATGAAAACTAGACCTCCATTTGTATATTAAATCAAAATATCAACTTGTCACATGTCCAATGTCACATGTCACATGTCACATGTCAAACATTTATTGATGAAAATTTTGTCAAGTATTTTACATATCAATATTTCAGTGGTTATAAATAGTTCAGGTGAAACCGTCGTTAGTTATTTCTTATGAATTGTTGGATGATTTTCATTTCTCGGTGTGAAATTTTCTTACCGAATCCCCCTCGTGCTTGAATTAATTTCCGGCAATAATTCAAGCACTTGGGAGATCACAAGTGAAAATTGCTATTTTCTCGGAATTCTGGCTAGTTAGGTATAGGAACATGATATATCAGTTCGAAGGGAATTTAGTCACCTTTCAGGATATTTCATAATATACAGGATGTTCCATGTAAAAAAACGCACTTTCCACCCTTTTCGTATCTAGCAGAGAGATCATGAATTTTGAACGACCCTGTATAACGCAGAACAAACTTCTCTAAACAGAATCAATGTACATGATCCTGATGAACTAATCACAAAATTGCAACTTCCTAAGAATTCAAATACCGCAGAAATAAACATTCAATTCGAGCTATGTTTTGGATAAAAAATATGGAAAATAACCAATATCTCAAAAACCGTTAGAGATAGGTATAGGGAAGTATGGGGCAGAAATAATCAGAAAGGAATGACAAGTTCAAAAATGCGGTAATATACAGGGTGACCCATTTGAAATAACAAAGATGCTGTTACTTTCTGGTATATGCGGCAATACTGCATTGCTGAAAATATTTTAGATCGATAGACCAAGAGCAACCACTTGAGAAACCAAATTTTCAGAATGATCCTATTTCCCGTTCTCCGTAAACGTCTAAGGTACCATCGACCGTGACCCACCCTGTATATGGCAATAGGTTGCATAGCTTTGATCCGAAATAGAAAAATTATTTCTGTGTTAATGATTTATCGAAAAAATTAATATCACATTCCAATTATTGTGTTCGAATATTTTTTCAAAAATTATTCTCTTTGAAGATACTCTCGGAGGTAGCATTGGTTGGTAACCGTAGATTTATCTAACTGTGAATGATTCAGTTTCTTTGTAAAGAAATTGAGTTGGAAATCGCCTATTTATATGGAGTATGATTTTTGAAAGTGTGATTTGGGTGATTCATAAATTTTGTTAAGTTGTAAATATTCCTCCCCAGATAGTTATACAGCATCTGAAAGTTGATTTGGCTAGTGAATCAGATTATCAGATTTTCTCGAGATAAAATTTCCCTGAAGTTGTGAAATTGATTCATTAATATCCAAGAACGTTTGACAAGATAGGTGATATGATCATTCCATCCAGTGTGTTGATCAATCAAGTCACCTAAATATTTCATCACTGCAGTTTTCTGTTGTATGGAGCAATTGCAATCGTTGTCGTTATCAAACTGGGGATTTTGTAATTTGATTTTCATTTTGGGTTGGTCTGTGATAGTCGGGGAGAATGTGATATATTATATTTTGTCAATATTTAAACTGAGTAGATTATAGTTCAACCACATTTCAATTATTTTTTTCTGGTCTCTGTTTTTGAGCAAACTTTTCTAACTTTTCCCAGTAATGACAAGAGCAGTATCATCAGCATATCGAACCACTCGACCTTCCATATTTTGTATTCTATTCTATTGTATACTATTCAAATATATCAATATTGGTCCCAGTACTGTTCCTTGTGGCACTCCTTTCTTTACTTTTTACTTAGAACTCAAATCATTTCCGATTTCGGCTTTGTATTCTATTTGACAGATAGTCTTTGAAATAAATTAAATACTTGATTCGTTACCATACTAGTTTCAGAAATGAGAAATCTTCATGTTCTGAGACATCCGACTGGAATAAACAGAAAAATACGAAAAATGTGCGTATCCTGCTATAAACATTTGAGACAAACTCTCCCAAGGCGTGAAGCTACCAGCAAAGTGAAGAGGGTCACATCGTACTGTGAAAATTGTTATGGAGAGCCTGGATATTGCGTACCCTGTTTCAATAACGCCCATGGAATTGGCAAGTCGAGACTGCCTCATGCTACAAGAAATGTAGGAACTTCACCACACAAATAGTTGAATTGATTTTTCGTCTTTTTTTTCAGCTAGAATTTAATTGTTACCAATAGAATATTCAATAAACCAACGACCGAGTATCATTTATCATCAGAAATGTATCCGTAATCTTGGCGATCGCTACTCCTATTCGATTTGTTGGAAATAAGATCGAGAACACCAAGGCTGAAGGTTCCTCTATTCATCAGCTTAAATTTCTGAATGGACCTTTAGATTTACGAAAATAAATTGCAATACTCGTTTAAATAGATAGTTTTTAGTCTGAAACGTCCATTTACCAAAGAGTTTTACTATATTTTTTTCATTTTGAAAAAATATCACATTTGAAAGTGTGGCGCTGACGTCACGTTCATCGGGAACACCCCCCACCATAATCCACGTTACGAAACAGGCAAAACCGTTTTCCTTAAAAATATAGCTTCTAGCTTGATAAGGTATTGAGAAATAACTAAAACTTTGCCACTTCATCAACTCAGAGACAAAAATCCACATATAACCTATTTTTATTGTATCTATAGCTCTCAATTTTTTTGAACGGGCCTTCCTTTTGATGAAAAACGAGCATTGGCAATACCGCAAATCGTAATAACGTGCGCTCATTATTCATCGGGTGGAATCAAATCAGATAAAGCAATATCTAGGATTTCATTGTGACTTTCATCTCTTTGAATTTGGTTTTTCTAGTACATTTTTCTGAATCTTTATTAGTACCTACAATTTTTCGATAGTCCAAGGTCTTTTGCAATGACTAACTTTTAAATCTTTCTTTGAACTCTGCTTTGAATACAATAATAACATAACGTAAAGTACTCACGTGGTAATGTTCTTCACAATAACATATATTTCTGCCTTTTACACGGAGTTTATTCACTGCTTCGAAACATATTTTACGATGTGCTTCATTTTTAGGTGCATAAAAAAATTGTTTATTAGAATTTTCACTGGTGTTCAGACAACCAGGTACAAAACACCTTTTCGACATGTTCACAGTTATTGCAGGGATACAGATATAGGAATGGAAAAAAAATGTAGAATACAAACAAGAAAAACTTTCAAAACCGCATTAACCACAAATAAGAAATCACGTAGGGCCTGTTCGTGTGCAGCACAGATGTTTGATGGAACTGCTTTACTTGTATCCAATTTTAATGTAGGCAAACGAGTTAAACAGGGACAAACCAATGTTAAAAATATTTTACTATTTCTCTCTCTAGATCTCTAAATATTAGTTGTTCAAACATTTACTTCATTTTTTTTCTGTTTTTTTCTACATTTTACCCCATTGTATAATATATTATCATTTTCTGTAAAGATATCTAAATATATGTCATTGAAATATTTCGTGTATTTTCTAATTTATTATTTTAGTTTTATCAATTTTTTAAATTCGAATATTGTAACTGATAAACTCTAAAACACGGTTATACAAAAGTTTAAATGAATGAACTTCAAATACAAAACTGAAGAATTAACGAATATCAGTACAAACCGGATAAGAAATGGATGATTTTAATAAAATTGAGAAATAAGTATGTTCAAAAATTACTTTTTAGAGAAAATATTTCAATTTAATGTAGTAAAAAGAAGAAAATGAATTTTAAATTGAATTAAAACCATTATTTTGTTAAATTATAACATTCTTAAAAAAGCTTGTCGCGAGAAGTATCCATGCATTTCTTTTTGTAAATCAAATTTAAAATTACCCCAAGATTTATTATCGCGACAAGCTTTTATATCTTTTAAAATTTTATAATTTAACAAAATCATAGGTTTAATTCACTTTGAAATATATTTTCTTCTTTTTGGTGCATTTAAATAAAAGCCTTTCTCTAAAAAGTTTTTCTTAAGTTTGTTTATTTATTCCTTTTTCAGTTTTCTTTGAATGTTTCTTAGTCTGTTCGTTCCAATTCATACGTCATTGTTGCATGGTCGCTTGCCTGTTATTTCACTACAATGTAGTTATTCAGTGCGGAGACCTTCCACTGACTTGACCTATTTCACTACTTTCACTATTTTTACGGATTTTTTCGATTTTATTTTCGCTAGTATTTGCAACTTTTTTGAAAAGAGGAGATGTAGCAAGCCCACCGGCAGACCTATGTTTTGTCATAATTTTCCATGTATGAAACCGTTGTAAATTTTGGAGAATTTCTACGCGTTCTCTATCTAGCTTTCGAGGGGAGCAGAGGGTACATTTTTTTGAACCCGTATTATTCAAGGTCAGATAATTTTCACTATTTTTTCGTTTTTTTTTTCGATTTCTATTTTGCGAGTTTTCCTAATCTTTTTCATGACTAGAAAGGGGGCGAGCCCCCAATCGATTTCTTTCATCATAATTCTCCATGTCGTAACTGGGGGACAGGGGGTGAAATTAAAAAATTGAACCATAATATTCGACGGTCACATATTTTTCACTATTTTTGCGGTATTTTCCAATTTGAATTTATCGAGTTTTACAACTTTTTTCGAGAAAGGGCAAGCCCTCCTACCTAATTTTTTTTCGCTGTAAATTTTGACATCCAAATCTGTCAAGAAAACTTCCGAAGACCTACGCGTTCTCTCTCCCAGGTAGCACATCATATCGGCTGAATCTTGGTTCCATATTGGGCCAATACAGATATATTGTAAATAAAAAAATAATATTGGGCCAATATGGGTAAATATTCAAAAAGCAATATTATAATAATAATATAGTTGGAATATTGGTTGAACCTGTGTCGAATGTATATTGTCGCATGTAACATTGGGTCAATATTGGTTGAATAATTTCTACCAATATCGATAATACAATTTTGTCTATATATTGTTTTCCACATCTAGAATAAATATTGCAATTTCAATATTCCAGTCATATCGATTCTAGGGATTAAAAACGATACTGTTTTTCCAAGTTTGATAGCACATTGGTTGAATATCATTTCAACTTTATGTAACAAATTCTAAAAACTCATATTGGGTCGATATTGGTTCAATGATATTTACCAATATCTATAAAACAATATGGTTTTCAACATCCAGAATGAATATTGCAATCCCAATATTCCTCTCATATCGATTCTAGGAATAAAAACTATATTATATATCCAAGTGTGATTACACATTGGTTGAATATTATTTCGCTAATGTTTAACAAATCTTCTTAATTAATATTGGGTCAATATTGGTTCAATAATATTTACCGATGTCGTTAGAACAATATTATCTCCATATTGTTTCCTATACATCTAGATTGAGATTAATTTTGAATATTGAATAAATATTCAACGAAACATATTAAAATTATATCAGGATCAAACCTGGATAGAAACCCGCTAGGTGGCTCTACATATAGAACGTCTTCTGAAACCTACGAAAGTATGTTAAATACTTCCCATAACTTGTTTTCAAGAAAGCTTACTCATTGGTTATGGCGATCAAAAGGCAGACTCTGGTGTCACTTTGATCAACTAAAGGACATTCAATAATTTACTAAGGTGTATTCACCTCCACCAATATATCCAAATGATATTGTACCAATATCGATGTACGTATTGAATCAATTTTCAATTGAAAATGTTTCTCTTTACAATATGAATCCCTTCCAAGAGAGGTTATCTTGTACGATGGAAAATAGCGACTAAATTCCAACTTTCAGTCGCAGATGATTCCACAACTGACTTTAAGAACATCTTGTTCATATTTTCAATAAAATCAACATGCCATACCCATGATAAGTTTTATGTATGAAAAATATTTTCAAAGTTTCACCGCACAAGAAATAGTCCAACAATTCCTTCATTACAGTGTGAAATTGCTTCTGAAGAGTGTGTTTTCGAATTCTTCCGACCTCCCTGATGATCTTAGAAAATGTATTGGAGGCCTAGCGAAAGTGATGCAATTCACGCATCAATGAAATGAGCGATTTTCTGTGAGTGATACTTCTGAATAACATTCTCCCTTATCTCATTTATAGATAAGAATCTCCAATGGAAACTGGACATTTAATAAATAATCAACTATCTGAATGAAAATGCAAATTTTAACTTTCAGATTTTTTCTCTCAAATTAAATAGGGTCTTTCTCAAAATCTATCAGATGTAGTTCAATGTCCAGAGTGGCTTTAGCCGGGGAAGTAGTTGTTTTCTGTTAGATATTACAAAAATGTAACTTCAATTTTATCGTAGGGTTTTTTCCATTTCCAGAGGAGTCATGTATTGAATCAATTTTCAATTGAAAATGTTTCTCTTTACAACATTGTCAGAATATTGTACCAGAGATATTGCACCAATATCGCCGAATATTTTGTGGCCAATATTGCTTCGAGAATATTTCGCCAATATAGTTCAAGTAATATTGGACCAATATCACCGAATGTTCACATTTTTTTTTCTCGCCAATATTGCATTTCAAATATTTCGCCAATATGTTCACAATATTGTACCAATATTTTACCATTATACGTGTGCTACTTGGGCTCTACTTTTTGAGGGGCAAGTGGAGACAATTTCTTCGTCAATAATGTGTTTTCATCGGAACTGAACCAAAACAACAACATGTCTTTATTTACGGCTTATTTTCACCACAAGTTGAAAAGTGAGGGTTTTGTATTATATTTCCGAACGGACTTTACCTGAAATATTTTATTCTTTGAGGGAAGTTGCACGAATAATATCAGATGTAACTCAATGTCCATAAGGGAACAGTGTGTTGCTGCTTGGTCTGCTATTATTTCTAATCTTTTGTAGTGCCCCGACTATTATTGATTGTGTGTAATTGTATTTGGTCATTGATTCATTTCGGATGAATAGGTTTATACCTACTCCTTCTATGAAGTCTAGAAAAACTTATGGTGACCTTGTTGAAATGTTTTTTTTTCCTATAAATACACTTTTATTTTACTGAAAAACAGTTCAAAATTTGTTCTTTCTGATGTCATCCTGCTGCAACCTTACGAGCAACACTCAGAAGTATTCAGGAGACTTTTGCAAGCTAAGGAAAACGGGAGTGTTACCTCTAACCATGCGACCATAAACACGACTTTGCTTTTCTTTCCTGATCTAACTTTTTCCTGTGATAGGTTAAAATCATATTATAGGCCTTATGCTATCTTTTCGGAAATGGTCTAGTTCAATTGTATAACTCAGTTTCATTAGTGACGATACGATACGAGACGAGATGATACGATACGAATATTTTGATTGCCCAAAATGTACATGCATGAATAAATTAAATTGTAAGTTTCTAATGGTTTCTACAAATATCAGAAAATTTTCTTTGCGATAGCAGTCCCAGATCACTCTAACTGACAGTATTCAGTTAGACAAAGCTATTTCATTTGTTCTAGAATGTTTCCATTCCTTCAAATAGTTTGTTTCATATGACGTATTTTGAGATTCACAAAAACGACCTGAAGAGTTTTAAGCAATAATATATCTACATGCAATTGGTATTGTTCCATTAACAAGATACCTATTTTATTACATCTTGAATTATTTCATTCAATAAAATTTTCCATAGGCAAGAATTTTCGACCCGAAGATCAACAATTTTTCAGCTGTGTGAGATGTGGAAAAATATACAAGAATCGATCAACCCTAAGCCGCCATATCCATCACGAATGTGGAAGATCTCCAGAGTATGCTTGCAGAGAGTGTAATAAAAAATTTCGTAGGAAAGACGGTCTGAAAATGCACCAGTTGATGGTACATAATCAGAAACGAGGACACAGAGTTACTCTGTGAACTAAGTCGATCTATATTTTGTTGACCTCTTTGCTACCACCAATTCATAGGGGTGGCCCAGGGTTGAACCGCCAAATGTTAAGGATCGGTTTTTTAGGTAAAAATTAGATTGTTTTTCCTATACGCATGCTTCGTTTTCATTGGCCTGCTCGCTCTCCTGACTTAGCCCTGTGGAACTTTTTTGTTTAATGACAACCGAACTTTATTCTGAGTCCATCAATGACGAAGGTTCTCTCCGGAAAATTATTCAATCAGCACGTGAGAACACACTAGCAGAGTGCAGTACTGCTGTAGAAAATGTCGTCTTTAGGTGCACTGAAAAAGATGGTGGTCATTCTGAGCAGTTTTGTACATGTTTTAAAAGTACCGTTTTTCTATTAAAATAATAGTTCTTAATGCAAAAAATGCAAAAAGTAAGTGTTTATTGCACTCGACGTGAAATTGTTAACACAACACTTTGAGTGCAATAAACAATTTTTTTCTACACTCATGCAAAAAGCAAAACTTTATTGAACTATATTCAGTGGAAAAAAAGTTCTTTATTCCACTAGTGCAATAAAGTTTTTATTGCACTCATCTGTCATTCTACTTCAACGTGCTGTCATCATGACAAACATAAACGTTTAAACCTACTACATATTTAGCAGATATTCTGTGAGATTGGCAATAGGTACTTCACTACGAAATATTCATATTGAAAATTGCACCAATTGTTCATTCACTTTCAACATTGAGGGTAAAAATAAAGTTGGATTTAAATTGTTCGTAACGTATTAGTTCCTGTTTCAATGCAAATCGATATAATTAATAAAGTATTCAAGTTGCGCTTTTCATTTTCCTACACCTAGTGCCGCACCTCAATGAATCATTTTTTTTTTTGCATGAACGTAGAAAAAATGTTGTATGCAACTCGTGCAAAAATTGTTTATTGCACTCGACGTGTTGTCCAACTCGGCCTAACGGCCTCGTCGGACAGTTTCACGTCGAGTGCAATAAACATTCACTTTTTGCACTTGTTGCATAAATAACTATTGCACGAGTTGCATATCATACTTTTTCTACGTTTGTGAAAATAACACAAACTGTTTCATTTAGCTGGTACTAAAGTGGGATGAAGACATTCTTTGTTCAAATCTAGCTGTTAGAAGTAATAATAATATTCAAAGAAGCAAATTTTATTCTTATTAAATTGCATTTTCTAGTAATGGTGTAATCCCAGTATGTAATAAATATGATTGACAAAAATATAAAATAAGCAACTGTTTAAAACGCAATACAATCTCATAGAAAATGGGCTAAATATGGCGTCGATTTGACTTTTATGTTTGTCCTGATGACAGAACGCTGTAGCAGATTGACAGATGAGTGCAATAAGGAGTTTATTGCACTCAGTGCAATAAAGAACCAGTTTTCCACTGAATACAGTTCAATAAAATTTTGTTTTTTGCATGAACGTAGAAAAAATAAATAAGCGACTCTGCACCATCCTTATGGGAAATGGCTTTTGGTTGAACTCCCTAAATTTTGCTGTAAAATTATTTCTCCATCTGACTCGAATTCGATTCCAAACAATGGAGAATTAGCCGCAACCTTGAGAGGTTTATTGCTTATGATACGTTTTAATTTTCTCTAGTTTCTTTGGTAACAGGGCTTTCAAATAAAATACATTTCATTCACCATGTAGGTATACCGGGTGGCTACGCATGTATTGCCTACGGAAAACCTCAGTGAGGTAGGCTTGTTAAATTTGGAGCTAGAATTTGAGCATTTTGACATGACAAAGTTGACTCTGGTCTAACCGGAAGTAACAACTTTCCTATTTTAAATGGCAACCCTATTTGTTTTTCCTCTCACGTTATTCAGCATTCAATTCCCGTTCTAATGACATATTACAAGTTGGTATCTAACTAGAAACTGGATCACAAAAAAATTATGTAAATTTACTAAGTAGGCCGTGGAAGCTAAATGAACTTTATTGTCATTCGTCAGCGCTATAAAACGCCACCAAAGGAAAAAAAATGGAAAAATTGGGAATTACTCAATACTCTGTCGGTCCAAAACTTAAAAATGGGAACATACAACTTTTTTTGCCTGGATTATTAAGCATAACCATTGCTTTCCAATGATATAATAGATAGTAATATTTTAAAATGTCCTATTATTGATTTTTTCCCAATTTCTCCTATCTTTTTTGTCGGCTTTCCATAAAGCTGACGAATGAAAATAAAATATTTCAATAGTAGCAATTGTTATCAGTGATGAATGGATTCCATGCCCAATTTTTCAATTTTTGGTTTTCATTTTGCTTCCCTGGCCTACTCAGTGGATTTCAATAATTATTATTTTCTGATCTAGTTTCTATTCAAATACTAACTTGTGCGTTTCGTCAATGCTCGGAATTGTTGAATATTATGAACAGAAAGCTCTACTTTTTATCTTTGATACCCTGTGTTTAGGAAACTAGTATGCCAATTTTCGGTGCCCATTGACAATTTTGCCAAAGAAGTTAAAATCTACAACATATCAAAAAAATCCAAAAACGAAGTGACAAAGATACGGAAAAAAATTAAAAGACAAAAGAATTGTATTTTTAATTACATAATGTAAAAAAATAAACAAACAAACAAAATTGGTGTACAATGATTGTCCGAATGTAAATTAGATTTACCTCTGGGAGGCCTCTGTAATAAGTAATGTTATTCTGAATATATGACTCCTTATTACTACAAATGAGCATGTTAAGTTTTTTCAAAATCAACCAAAAGGTATTTGAGTAGTTAATGGAAATCTGACACCCTTTTGCTCTAATGCGAAGCAAGTTAGGGCACGTATTTTTAGAAAATACAGTATTACTTTCACCTAAAAAACCTAAACTAAACGTTTTGCGGTTTAACCATGGGTCACCCTGTGAATAGCGACCGTGTTGCCATGTAGCATTGACATCTTCATCGAATGACTACAGTAAACCTACCACTGATGAAAAATTGTTGTGTTGCATTTTTATCTTTTATAGTTTTATTATTACACCTATGACACAAGTGTATTGATAAATAATGTGAAATATATGTATTTCATATAAGATGTATCCTTCGATTCTGAGATTGTACACGTACTATATTTCCCTAAATCTAGCGGGCCTCTCAAATAAAATAGCAAATAATACCAGTCTTCAAAAAGGGGGACCTACTACTTATAGAAAACTATAGACCTATTTCCCTCCCTGTTTCTCTTAAGCTATTGAAATTGCCGTATATAATCAACTTGATGATATACTACTGTCGGAGGTTAGGGGTGACAGGTGAGTTTTTGTAATGATTTGACGGACACAGCATCTAATGAGGAACGATAACGATATATTTCCACTTGTTACATAAACACTTAACGATTAAAGTAAATACATTTGCTAAATACTGACTATCGAATTCGACCAGATAATGCTAGTCGAGGTGCTCGGAAAACGGAGAACATGCCGGATTGAGGACTCAAGAACAACTCTATATTTTTTCTCATCATTCAAACTCCGTCCTTTCATTGCCGGCCAGAAATAAGAGAAAACCCCGTCATTGCAAATTTCCAGTGTCCGTCCGGCTTACGGAAGGGTCATAAAACTAATTGCTTATTGGCAGTCGCATCGTAGGTAATCTGATTACCAGAAATTTAACAGTGGCATTCCCAGTTATTTCCCCATAATAAATATTAATAGTCGAACAAAGGACCCATTTCTATTATCTTTGAATTTAAGAAAGAAAAGAAATGAATATGAAATATTTAGAAAAAGATTATTTTCTTTGCAAAATAAAAATAATATCGTAGTTTTATTGTTGGTAAAACCCCTACAGTACCCCCTCGCCAGTGGTGAACGATATAAGACTAAAAGTTGATAAAAAAAAATTGACACTAAAAAAACTTGAACAAATCTGAATATCATTACTAACTAAGCATATTCACGAAATCTGAGAATCTTGCGCAGAATAAAAAATAAGGTATTGGTAATAATTCATTTGGAGCCTGCCTGGTAGGGTTCAGTGAGTCGAACACGAAGACCGGAGTGCGTAGGATTAATTAGCAATAAAAAATTTAAATCTGCGAATTTTGCGCGGAATAAAAATGAGGTGCTAGTATTGCAAAATAATTCAATTAAAGTCGGCCTGGTAGGGTTCAGTGAGTCGAACACGAAGACCGAAGTGCGTAGAATTAATTGGCAATAAAAATGAAAATCTACGAATTTTGCGCAGAGGTGCTGCAAAATAATTCAATAGAAGCATGCCTGGTAGGGTTCAGTGAGTCGAACACGAAGACCAGGGTGCTTAGAATTGAATCGCAATAAAAATGAAAATCTGCGAATTTTGAGCAGAATAAAATATTAGGTGCAGCAAAATAATTCAAGAGAAGCCTGCCTGGTAGGGCTCAGTGAGTCGAGCACGAAGACCAGGGTGCTTAGAATTAAATCGCAATAAAAATGGAAATCTCTGAATTTTGCGCAGAATAAAATATAAGGTGCTAGTACTGCAAATTATTTCATCTTGAGGTTATTCTATGTAATCAGCAAAATGAAAGAATTGAATTGCAATAAAAATGAATTGATTACATCCTGCTTGACAGCGACGTCCTGAACGCGTCGTGAAGGCAGGTGGTGCTGCTGATGCAGGTGATGCTGCTGATGCATGTGGTGCTGCTGGAGCAGCTGGTGATGCTGCTGGAGCAGCTGGTGATGCTGCTGGAGCAGCTGGTGATGCTGGTGCAGGTGGTGCAGGTGGTGCAGGTGGTGCAGGTGGTGCAGGTAGTGCAGGTGGTGCAGGTGGTGCAGGTGATGCTGCTGGTGCAGGTGGCGCTGCTGATGCATGAGGTGCTGCTGGAGCAGCTGGTGATGCTGGTGCAGGTGATGCTGCTGGTGCAGGTGATGCTGCTGGTGCAGGTGGTGCTGCTTGTGCTATTGTTGCTGCTGGTGGAGTTGGTGCTGCCGGTGGAGTTGGTGCTGCTGTTGCTGATGGTGCTGCTGATAAATGCTAGTCGAGGTGCTCGGAAAACGGAGAACATGCCGGATTGAGAACTCAAGAACAACTCTATATTTTTTCTCATCATTCAAACTCCGTCCTTTCATTGCCGGCCAGAAATAAGAGAAAACCCCGTCATTGCAAATTTCCAGTGTCCGTCCGGCTTACGGAAGGGTCATAAAACTAATTGCTTATTGGCAGTCACATCGTAGGTAATCTGATTACCAGAAATTTAACAGTGGCATTCCCAGTTATTTCCCCATAATAAATATTAATAGTCGGACAAAGGACCCATTTCTATTATCTTTGAATTTAAGAAAGAAAAGAAATGAATTTGAAATATTTAGAAAAAGATTATTTACTTTGCAAAATAAAAATAATATCGGAGTTTTATTGTTGGTAAAACCCCTACAGTACCCCCTTGCCAGTGGTGAACGATATAAGACTAAAAGTTGATAAAAAAAAAAATTACACTAAAAAAACTTGAACAAATCTGAATATCATTACTAACTAAGCATATTCACGAAATCTGAGAATCTTGCGCAGAATAAAAAATAAGGTATTGGTAATAATTCATTTGGAGCCTGCCTGGTAGGGTTCAGTGAGTCGAACACGAAGACCGGAGTGCGTAGGATTAATTAGCAATAAAAAATTTAAATCTGCGAATTTTGCGCGGAATAAAAATGAGGTGCTAGTATTGCAAAATAATTCAATTAAAGTCGGCCTGGTAGGGTTCAGTGAGTCGAACACGAAGACCGAAGTGCGTAGAATTAATTGGCAATAAAAATGAAAATCTACGAATTTTGCGCAGAGGTGCTGCAAAATAATTCAATAGAAGCATGCCTGGTAGGGTTCAGTGAGTCGAACACGAAGACCAGGGTGCTTAGAATTGAATCGCAATAAAAATGAAAATCTGCGAATTTTGCGCAGAATGAAATATTAGGTGCAGCAAAATAATTCAATAGAAGCCTGCCTGGTAGGGCTCAGTGAGTCGAGCACGAAGACCAGGGTGCTTAGAATTAAATCGCAATAAAAATGGAAATCTGCGAATTTTGCGCAGAATAAAATATAAGGTGCTAGTACTGCAAATTATTTCATCTTGAGGTTATTCTATGTAATCAGCAAAATGAAAGAATTGAATTGCAATAAAAATGAATTGATTACATCCTGCTTGACAGCGACGTCCTGAACGCGTCGTGAAGGCAGGTGGTGCTGCTGGTGCAGGTGATGCTGCTGATGCATGTGGTGCTGCTGGAGCAGCTGGTGATGCTGCTGGAGCAGCTAGTGATGCTGGTGCAGGTGGTGCAGGTGGTGCAGGTGGTGCAGGTGGTGCAGGTAGTGCAGGTGGTGCAGGTGGTGCAGGTGATGCTGCTGGTGCAGGTGGCGCTTCTGATGCATGTGGTGCTGCTGGAGCAGCTGGTGATGCTGGTGCAGGTGATGTTGCTGGTGCAGGTGATGCTGCTGGTGCAGGTGGTGCTGCTTGTGCTATTGTTGCTGCTGGTGGAGTTGGTGCTGCCGGTGGAGTTGGTGCTGCTGTTGCTGATGGTGCTGCTGATAAATGCTAGTCGAGGTGCTCGGAAAACAGAGAACATGCCGGATTGAGAACTCAAGAACAACTCTATATTTTTTCTCATCATTCAAACTCCGTCCTTTCATTGCCGGTCAGAAATAAGGGAAAACCCCGTCATTGCAAATTTCCAGTGTCCGTCCGGCTTACGGAAGGGTCATAAAACTAATTGCTTATTGGCAGTCTCATCGTAGGTAATCTGATTGCCAGAAATTTAACAGTGGCATTCCCAGTTATTTCCCCATAATAAATATTAATAGTCGGACAAAGGACCCATTTCTATTATCTTTGAATTTAAGAAAGAAAAGAAATGAATATGAAATATTTAGAAAAAGATTATTTTCTTTGCAAAATAAAAATAATGTCGGAGTTTTATTGTTGGTAAAACCCCTACACTACCTTAATGAAAACAAAATAAATAGATACACCTTGTCAATACGGATTTCGTCAAAATTTATCAATTGAAACCGCATCGATAGATCTATTACAATACGTAAACGAAAATATTGATCAAATTAAATATGTTGTAGATTCATTCTCATCTAGGGCTTTCGATGCCATAGAATTTCTGGGCATAATATTGGAAGCGATGGGTATACACGGTCCCATAAAAGTATAGTTGATTTCTTGTCTCTGAAAGAACGATCTAAGTTAAAATTGATAACTACTGTAATGTGTTCGCCCTTATGTTGGGTACACCAATGGAGAAATTCTAGGTCCGTTATTGTTCCTGCTACACATCAACGATCTACCTCAATCAATGCACGATAGCAGAGTATCAATTTATGCCGATGACACCACGATAATTGTTTCTTCTGTGAATCTGCAAGAACTTTAGGCAAAGGTTCTATCTGTAATAGAAAATTTTATTTCGTGGTTCGAACATAATCACCTTATCAATAATTTGAAAAGAACGGTATGGGTAGAACTTCCGGATGATTGTGTAATCCTGGTCGGACCTTTTTTGTGAATGAACAAGTTGAAAGATGTGAGTACATTTTTCAGTTGTACTGTTAAAAGTGAATCTTCGTCATCAAACCTACTTAAAAGTAGCTCTTATTTTCCTAGAAAAAAAATTATATCTACCATTAGCGCTTGGTGATTTGTATATGCACGAGGTGAATGAGTAAGTAATTAATTTGAAAATGCAAGTAAAAATTCGAATTGTTTCTCCACAATCATGTCATAGTACTTATGTATATCAATTAGTTCGAGCTAAGATGCTATGGATGCTTGGATGAAAATCAATGCACTTCCACAACTAAATTCATTTCTACTAAAAACAAAAAACAGAAATCGAGAGAGAAAACCAGATATGACGAACGAGGGGTTTACTCAACAGGACCATTGATAGCAATCTGTTTCGAAAAATAGTGAAATAATGAACAGTGACAAAAAACAATGACACTTGGGAATATTTGACAGCATGAAAGTAATATCAACAATGTTTCAAGACAACATGAATGCCCATATTATTCCTATAGATTACCTACTGAATTAATTCAATTTTTTCCAAATAACTCTCTGCTTATCAACTTCAGCGAGGAAGGTCAAATATACTTTTCTCGTAAAAATATTATCATGAATCGAAATACATAATAAAATATAGGGTGTTCCATTTTCAAAATTATTATTCAATATTTTGAGAACGTGACCGCCTTCACTAGCATACGAAAGCGTAGAAGGGCCACAACAAATTTTATTTTCGTTTCGAAATAAATTCCGACTTGCAATTCGGAATTCTGACTTTCAACTCGGAATTCCGACTTGGAACTCGGAATTCCGACATGCAACTCGAAATTCCGAGATGCCCCAAGTAGCACACCTATATTGGTAAAATATTGGTACAATATTGTGAACATATTGGCGAAATATTTGAAATGAAATATTGACGAGAAAAAAAATGTGAACATTCGGCGATATTGGTCCAATATTACTTGAATAATATTGGCGAAATATTCTCGAACTAATATTGTTCTCAAAATATTCGGCGATATTGGTACAATATCGCTGATAAAATATTCTGACAATATTGCCACAATTTTCAATGGTTATATTGTCGAGAAGTATAATGTGAACATTTTGCGATATTGGTCGAATATTGTTTAAATATTTCACAAATAGTTTTGGTGAAATATTTTCGAAGCGATAATGGCTTCAAAATATTTATCGATATTGGTACAATATCACTTGGTTATATTGGAGGATGTCAATATACCTTGTTAAATTATTAAATGTCTTTTAGTTGATGAAGGTGACACCAGAGCCTGCCTTTTGATCGCCATAACCACTGAGTGAGCTGTCTTGAAAACCAGTTAAGGGAAGTATTTAATATACTTTCGTAGGGTTTAGAAGACGGTCTATATGTAGAGCCATCTAGCGGATTTTTGTCTAGGTTTGATCATGATATAATTTTAATATGTTTCTTTGAATATTCGGCCAATATTCAAATTTCATCTCAATCTAGATGTAGGAAACAATATGAAGACAATATTGTTTTAACGATATCGATAAATATTATTGAACCAATATTGACCCATTGATAATTAATAAGATTTGTTGAATATTGGCGAAATGATATTTAACCAATGTGTAATCACACTTGGAGATACAATACAGGGTGTTTCATAATAAATGCGCAGGACTTTCGGATGTGATAGCTCGTTCAAAAATATGAAAAATAAGTTTCTATTAACTTACCCTGTAAAATTCAACATTTTCGAGATACAGGGTGTTGAAATTTAAAAAAAATTATAGTTTTTTGCAAATATCAAAAATATGAAAAATAAGTTTCTATTAACTTACCCTGTAAAATTCAACATTTTCGAGATACAGGGTGTTGAAATTTAAAAAAAATTATAGTTTTTTGCGAATATCACTGGAACTGTTTATCGCACAAAGAATAGATTTTGAATGCATTTTCTACTCGTAATAAGCTATGTTTTCTGCAGAATTTTTATTTTTAAAAATTCATAATTGGTGAAGATTTTGAAGGGGTAGTTGGTGTTTTTTCTCCAACTTCTACGCCACTGGAAAAAGTATGATTTTGAGTCACTTACTTGGACCGCCAATGTTCTACATAAAAAAGGTACTCCTGGTCATAAGCTCTAAAGTTGACCGTTTTCAAGAAAAATCAACTTTCATGTTGAAAGACATGGTAAATTTTTTTAAATAATTTTTTCCTAATTATACAAAATTTATTTAAACGTTAAAACAAGTAACAAAACCAAACGTTGACTTCTTAATTGCAAAATAAAAAAAAACAATAACAATCATACTCAGTTGAATTGTTGGAAATGTCCGCCGTTAGCTTCAATGCACGCAGCAATTTTTCGAGGAAAAAACATTATTTAAACAACATGAAGGTTGATTTTTCTTGAAAACGGTCAACTTTAGATCTTATGACCAAGAATACCCTTTTTGTGTAGAAAATATTGGCGGTTCATATAGGAGGCTCAAAACTGTACTTTTTCCAGTGGCGTAGAAGTTGGAGAAAAAAACTCACCAATTATGAATTTGAAAAAATAAAAAATCCGCACAAAACATAGCTTATTATTAGTAGAAAATGCCTACGGAATCTGTTTTCTGTCAGATAAACGGTTTCAGAGATATTCGCAAAAATCGATTATTATTTTTAAATTTCAACACCCTGTATCTCGAAAATGGTGTATTTTACAGGGTAAATTAAAAAAAAACTTTTTTCCATATTTTTGGACGAGCTATCACATCCTGAAGTCCTGCGCATTTATTATGAAACACCCTGTATAGATTTTATTCCTAGAATCGATATGAGGGGAATATTGGGATTGCAATATTTATTCTAGACGTTGAAAACGATGTGAAGACAATATTGTTATATCGATATTGGTAAATATCATTCAACCAATATTGACTCAATATGAGTTATTACAATTTGTCAAATAAAGTGGAAATGATATTCAACCAATTTGCTATCAAACTTGGAAATAAAACATGGTTATTTTTTCCTATAATCGGTATGACTGGAATATTTGGATTGCAATATTTATTCTAGATGTGGAAAACAATATATAACCAATATTGTATTGTCGATATTGGTAGAAATTATTCAACCAATATTGACCCAATATTTCATGTGGTAATCTACATTCAAAACTAGATCAACCAATATTCCACCAATATTATTAATATAATATTGTTTTTTGAATATTCACCCATATTGTACCAATATTGATTTTTCATTTACAATATATCTATATTGGACCAATATGGAACCAAGATTCAGCCAATATTATGTGCTACCAGGGGCAAGTCAGAGTTCCGAGTTGCAAGTCGGAATTCCGAGATGCAAGTCGGAATTTATTTCGAAATGAAAATAAAATTTGTTGTGGCCCTTCTACGCTTTCGTACTAGCATGCACATTCAACTGAATTCGTATCGTCAGTTATAGAGCTGTTTGCAATGATGCTTACGTTATCTGGAACAGCCTGTATACAGACTATTTGTTTCAATTCAGGAATTCGTATGAATTCGGACTGGGAAACTGTTTATATTCCATTTTTTACAATGAATTGATATTACTGCAAATATCATTCTAACATAAATTGTACAGTTCCAGGAAAAATTTGCAATAAATGTGGAAAAGTTTTCAAGCAACGTTTCAACATGCTGATTCACCTGAAAGAGTGCGGAGAGATTCCCAAAATTAAATGCCCATACTGTTCGCACAAAACTCATAGATTGCCAAACATGAGAGTTCATGTAAGAAGTCGACACCACATGCCTGTGGATTTCTAAATATTTTTCAACGTTGAAATCTTAGAGTGGTGTAATTGTGAAAATTTTTCTCAATACCTTGTTGTGTTAATCATAATTTATAAACGAACATGAATGTACCTAGCAAAAATCAAAGATATATATTTTTACTACAATGTTTAATCCATTTAGAAACGAAAGATATTAAATGAAACATAACAATGTTACAATTTGAAATTGTTAAGCGTATTTACAGTTTCCAGAAACAAGTTCAAGTTTCAGCTTTGGGACTCATGTTAAAAAAATTAAAAATTCAAAAAATTTCAATATAACATTCGTTGACAAACAACCACAACAACACTGTTAGTTATTTCACTGAAACGGATGCTTTGTGTTCTGTGATCTAAATATGTACTATAAATATTATGATTATGGTGAAACGACACTTGGAAACAAAATTCATTGATTTTATATTTCATATTACATATTTGGCCAGGCTGTAGATAAAAAAGGCTCTTCACACACAAAATAAAAGTCGCAAATGACCTATACTACTTTTTTCAAGAAAGTTCGTGAGTGAAAACCTCGGTTTTCGCCTTAGTAAAATCTCTATGTGGAATTTTTTAAACAAGAAATAGTGAAAAAAATTACAACTTTTTTGTTTTTTTGCGAGTATCTCAAAAAGTATTGGAGGAAATTTATAAAACCTACAAAATGGTTTTTCGAACGCCCAGATCGGTGCATTATTCACTGAGAAAATCCGGGAAAACTTCGAAATAGATACAATTTTTCAAAAATTCATAATTTTTATAAGTTTGAAGCTGGACAAACAATATTGCGTAAACTGATAGATAACACGTAGTTCAACTGTACGCAAGATGGTTTCTGTCCGATGTGTAGTTTTGCAAAATCGTGTTATAACCAATTTGAGGGCAAATCTTCTATCTAAATGCGCCGATTTAAGGGAAATCATCTTATACAAATTTTGTAATATGGCATTTGGAAGAAGAGATCAATATCTACAATTGTATATTTGGGATCTTCACCTGAGAGGTGGGAAGTATATTTAGAGCATTTAGTATAGTTTACTGTTGTACTTAATTTTTGGGTGACCATTAGTGGTGGATTCAAAATTTCAAATTTAAACTGCTTGGATGATTTACATTTTAGTGGTTACAGCTGAATGAAAATTTTAAGATTTCAATTTTTTTTGAATGATCAGTTAGGAAAAATAATCCGTAATATTTTTTCTTGATCTAAAATAGAAACAATACAGAGCAAGGTTTTCTTGATATCATATACTTTTAAATGTCAACGCATATTTTGACTATTTTTAGAATCACGAAAAGTGTATTGAATGAAATTCTGTGAAATCCTAAGGAATTCTTAAAGCATAAAAAAATCTTGAAAGCTATACAAAATCAAAAGACAATTTTCCAACGTATTAAACACACGAATTTTCCAAATTTTCAAGAATTTTTGAATAATTCAAATCAACATGGAATAACTTATTGAATGAAGTTCTTTTACATGTTATGATAAGCTCAAATTGAAATTTGTTCATTCGTCCCAGTTTTTATAATATTTATAATGTTTCAAATTTTGATTGCATCATTTTTCGAAGGTTGATCTGTATAAAACAGTTCTAATACTAGTATTACATAACTGTCTGACTGCTTTTGATAGACTGTAAGAAAGTTTTCATTTTATTATTTCAATATAATATTGCTATACGTAAAATTAAAAAACTAGGATTGTTCATCAACGAAAGACAAAAACTGCAGTTCTTGAAATCAACAGAAGTACGAAAATGTTTATTGCAGTGTATGAAATGAATACATTATGTATAGTGGAGGAGCACTATACTCTCATCTAGGAATCAGTCAAGACTACTCTTATTTTGATGTTATTTGTTTAATGTTGGTAATGAATAATACTTCATTCTTCATAGTTTACAAATTGACGCTCGTTTTTTTTATTCCATTTTTTCATTCTTGAATGTTTGGCAAGTTTTAAAACGGATAGAGTTCAGCTAGAAGGTACCAGACGCCAGCTCGTCAAATTTGAGATGAGGATACCATACGAATCCAAAATATGGAACCTACTTCATGTAAAAATATTCAACTGGTTCATTGAACGTGGTAAAATCTTTTGATGAAAGTGCCAAGAGCCATTTCCATAATTATTTTACAATTTTTGAAAATGATTTGACTTCATCAAATCATTATTCAATACCATAATTTGCATGGCGCTTGGTACCTAAACGCTATCCAAACAATTGTATGTAGTATTCACATTATATTCATGTTATGAGGATTACTGATATTCGAGTTATGTTTGTTTCCAATTTGGCATCTGTTCTGATTTTTTCTTTTCATTAAAAATTGTAATATCTTGTGGAACTCTAAATGCTTGAAAGTGCACCCGGAGTCGACTGAACTCAACTCGAGTTAACTTCAGTGCGACTTCGGGTGACTTCGGACGCAATTTGAAGCGTTTTCATCAACTTTCAGTGACATTTTCAACACATTTCCCACCTCTCAGGTAAAAATCAAAAATATACAAATTGTAGATATTGATCTCTACTTCCAGATTCTGGTTATAGAATTTAAATACGACAATTTCCCTTAAATAGGCGCATCTTGCGAGATGTGCCCTTAAATTGTTTATACCGCTATTGTGCAAAAACTACACATCGGAGAGAAAACTTCTTGCGCACAATTGAATCACATATTATTATATATCAGTTTCCGTAATATTGTATGTCCAGCTTCAGATTTATATAAATTAAATATATTTGAAAAATGGTTTAGAGGTTTTTCCGGATTTTCTCAGTGGAAAATGCACCGATCTGGGCGTTCAAAAAACCATTTTTTAGGATTTATAAATCTCTGCAAAAGTTCCAATGCCTCTAAAACGATTCCTTGAATATTCTTAGAGATATTTCCACAAAACAAAAAAAGTTATAATTTATTTTTCACTATTGCTTGTTTACAAAAATACACATAGTGATTTTGCTGCAGCAAAAACTGGGATTTTCATTAACGAACTATCTTATGAAAATTAGTATAGGCCATTTGCGTCTTTTATTTATAGATTAAAGATTCATAGTAATTGTTTTCTGAAATCAGGTGGGTGATTTATTGTAAAACTGCTGAACAATTATATGTGCGATAGTTTCCAATGTGTCATTCTGGATAACCGGATATCAAACTATCTCACCACAAAGAACGCTGTTCCACAAGTCTCCACTCTTGGCCCTCTCTTGTAATATTTAATTCACAGATTCTAGAATGCTTGCAACACACACTTATCCACAGCTACGTGGATGACACCTTAATTCTTAGTCATTTTGACGAAGAATCTGTCAGCGTAGCCTGTCAACAAATCAATGAAACCCTGAAAGCTCCAATAGCGATTTAAAAAAGAAATTCTTACAGTCAACCCTCTGAAGTCATATGTCATGCTTTTCGGTAGAGCAGCCTTGAGAACACGTCGCAATGAATACATAAATATTTCCCTTGATAATCCGCGACTGCCCTTCACAGATGATACAAATAATCTTGGCCTAGACGCACATTCTCAAACGTGGATATTAGGCTACTGCCAAAACGAATTCTTAACTCTTAAAATAAGAAAAAAAAAGTAACAGGCAAGGACCAGGTGGAATGTTGGGAGGGGATTTGACTTTAAGGAAAAAAAATTAAACACGAAAACACTCAAAATGGTGAAATGGGGATGCAGTTTAGGGGTTGAAAAAGGTCTTTTGGTATTTGCGGAAAATGTTCGATGGCAAAGTTGTAGATAATAAAGTAATAAAACACTTTTGTGTTGAACACTTTTCGATATAACCTCAAATTATCCGTCAAAATGGAAAAAACTGATTTTTCAGTATATACTTTTCTCTGTCGAATAAACGATTTAATTTCCAAGTTTTCGAGTTATGTATATTTTTCGAAAAAACTACCCTTATCTTCCACGAACAATTATTCTGGTGTTTTTTGTATTTCGAAGTGATCGTTTTGATTATTGACTGGAAATGAAGTGATTCAAGCTATCCTTGAAATGAAATATTCCGCTTGAACTGACATGAATAATATAAGTAGCAACATTGTGAAAGAATTGGCAGATATTTAGTTCGCCCACTAACATTTTAGTCTTCGTGAGTACCAACACATGAAGAAAAAAATGTATACGTGAAGTTAAGTTTTAAAGTTCAAGAAAGGTGACGTTGCCAAAATCGACAATTAACGTCCAATTTCAATGTGACATATTTCTCAAACAATTTTGAAATAATTTTAAAATCTAGACTCATGATGTATATATTAATAATAATATATTCATTGATCAATGCCGACTTGGCTTCAGAAAAAAATGCAATACATCTCTGGCAGTTTTCAGGATAGTGAGTGATATTTATAGTGGAAGGTCTGGATAGTGAAAAAGGTGTATCAGTTACATTATGTGATCTCTCCAATGACTTCGACTGTGTCTCTCATGAAATACTGGTCGAAAAGCTGACGTTTTTAGGAATCAGGGGTTTACAGCTTGATTTCTTCAGATCACATTTGAGTAATCGAAAACAATGTGTGAACATTGATAATCCATCATCTGATTATAGACTAAGTCATATATGGAGTACCGCAAGCCTTATGTGAATGACTTGTTTCCCAATGTGCATCCCAAGACTTGTGTTGCTTTTGCGGATGTCACAACTTTGGTTGATGCTAGCACCAATATAGAATATTTGAAGATACACAGTCTCATATCTACAACTCGAGTAAGAAATTGGTTTACTTTCAATAATCTGAAACTTAATAAAGATGAATATCAGAACCTCATCATCTCAATGAACAATAACATTTCTCAAGGTCATAGTGTAAAACTGCTTGTATTAGTCATCGATGATGAGCTAAATTGGTCCTGTCATTTCAAACAACTATGCGGAAAACCTCAAGCTCTATATATGTGCTACGAAATTTGAGTAAACAATTATCAATAGAAACTATGGGATCATGTTATTTCGCTTTGTTTCATTTCCATCTCAGTTACAGTTACAGTACGTTGTGGGGTAACTCTTGTCAGGCTAACAACATTTTCCGTTTGCAAAAACGTTAATTGCTAAATTTGAAAATATTTTCTGTAACTGTAACACGGTTATTCAAAAAAACTGGAACATTCTACAGTTTTAAATTTCATATATTTTTATGTATTTTCTCACTTTATATTGTGTAAACTTTTAATGTACATATCTGCAAATGGGAAGCACATTGTACTAAGTCCATTTTTTATGTTTTCCCAGGAAAACCAAATATCAATAATAATAAGATTATAATAACAAAGGGCTAAGGACATTTTCTATTTTTTCAATGTCAACTTAGTATTGAGTAAATAAAAATGTCGATCGAAAAACCGCGATTGAAAGTACATGCGATTAAAGTCAAATTAACCTGAAATGGACTTGCGATTTGCAGATATTTACTGTAGTATAATATTGACTTACCAAAAACAATAATTTTTGTATCTAGGTTCAAAAGATTCTATTCTATTTGATTCTAACGTACCAAAATCTGGACATCTAGCGCACCTATTAAGACAGATAACTAAACAAATTCTAATGTTAAAAAAGTACAAAATGAAATTAACCTAAGAAATCTTTTCCAAAATAAGCCTCCACTTATAAACTATAGGATTCAAAAGTAAAATATAATATTTAGTGAATGAAAAATCAAGAAATTTTGAAAATTCGATTTTGGTTCTTACAAGCTTGAGGAAAAGCGGCATTACACTTGAAATAAAATCTCAATCTTTCAAGAATATTTTTGTATTTTCCAAATATCTTTAATTTTCTTTCGCTGCGACTCTTAATTCGCGTTGAATCAAGACACCGGGTCACTATAACCATCAATTTGTTGTTTCAGGAAAAACATGTACTAAATGTGGAAAAGCTTTCAAGAAACGATGCAATATGTTGATACATTTAAGAGAATGCGGAGAGATTCCCAAAATAAAATGTGCGTACTGTCCATACAAGTCGCACAGAAGACCAAACATGAGAAGACATGTCAGAACTCTACACAAAATACTTGTGAACATTTAGACTACGATTACATTGCAATATTCTTTGTCTCAAAAATGTGTTTCAAGTTTCAAGTTGGTAATAAAAATTTTCATTTCAAATGTATAGAAATCCTCCCCTCGAAATGTGAACATGCATCAAAGTGGTTTTGGGCTATTGATTTCGATACAATCCTTTTCTCAAAATTATACAGAATGTTTAAAAATCATTGTTGCTTCTTTATAATTTCGAAAAAGGATAACTTTGTTTGAAAGTGGTTGACAATGTATTAGTGATAGGAGAATTCCTCTGGACTTCCATTGTCTAGAAACAAAGAAAATAAATTCTTTGCACATGTTTTGAGTAACGACGTTTCAACAGTTAACATCTACTGTTGTTATCTAAATGTACATATTGAAAAGGTAATTATGATCTTCGTGGGGTCTCTCTCTGGTCATCAATGTTAATTAATGTGATAGCGTGCCCGTTCCAAACTAATGAAATTCATTTCTGAATTTTTTAGTTACGACATTTTTCTGGCGGGTGTTATTATTGATGACTGGTTTCGACACAGAGTTTCATTGAAATCTCAATCGACCTAGCTGATTGATAAGTGGCTTCCACACATTCCGAATCTCTATGCACGGCTGACTGATCACTGACCACTGATCACGTCATTAATCAGGACATAAGCCGCCCCTATAAAATTTCTCTTTTATCAATTGTTCTTTGAGGATAACTTCGGCTCCCGACCATGCGATGGTATACTTATTAGTCCATACGTGATCTGCTATTCCCGACTTGTTTCTTCTCGCAGAGTATTTTTCTTGTGTTCACCAATTCCTACATTTAGTGGTCTCTTAGTTTCTCCAACATAATCCATCTCACATTCACACGAAACACGGTTATGCAGTTCTAGGAGTCACTTTTCTCGTTGGGTGGTCTCGTTTTTGTGAGTTGGCTACGAATGGTATTACTTGATAAAGCATGTTCGGATGTTGTACCTCGATTGCCAATTCGCCCCATCCTATCCGATAAACCTCTCACATAGGGAATACTGTTTGGTTCATGGACGTATAATATCGTATAAATACAGATGGACTCAGCATTGCCATACCTACAATACGGAGTGATTTGAAGTCGCTCTGATTGTAGGCGCACGGGCTGCGGAAAAGAGAGAAGGTAACGATATACTGTGACCTTCCCACAACCGACAGGAGCGCACGCATTTGCTAAAAATAGGGTTCAATCACAAGATAAAATGATGAATTTGAAATTATGATGAAAATATCAACGAAAGTGATAGAATGGGCATCCGATGGGACTTCGTGAGATAGAAAAACTCATTTGACATACCTGATGTCATAAAATACTTCATTGACTCGGATAGTATCGATCGTTAGAAAATTAGATTCACAAATTTTTCAAAAAAAAAATAGGACTTTTAAAACTTTCATTTTCAATTATGGAAAGCTGGAGAAAAAAGAATAAAAAATGCATTTACTGAAGAATGGTAATTTATATATTCAATAAGTACATATTAAAATAAATGAATATTGTGAAGAATAAATATTCCAACGAAATTTTCAGCGCATATTATTCAAATTCAGAAATACGAAAGTTAAATGTATTTACGACAATATGCAAACAAAATTCACCATACAGATAATCGAACTTACATTTATTTCTAGAAGATATCAAAAATCAAGTACTTACAGTTTCACAAAAACAACAATAAAATGAAATTGAAGAATTTGTTTTCTATTCTGAAATTATTTGCTAATTTTTCGAGTTCCTTCCTCGAGCAATGATAACCGCCTGTTATACTCAATATCAGAGTCCTTATTCAATTATGTCTCCCGAATTCACTAATCTGTCCCTCAGCTCATTCAAAGGGCTGCTGCAGTGCTCTAATTTATCTCCCAATAATATAATATATATGTTCGATGGACTTCTCGAGGGCAAAATCATTGTAACAAGATCGACCAGAAATACTGGCGTACCGTGTGGTCTCGTATGGTCGTGCAATCATGTGAATTCTTCACCAATGAATGGGGCAATAGAACAGACAACATGGGGTTCAGGCATTTCAGATACATACTGTTGTCAAATTCGCTTAACAAATAACTACCAGTTTCATACGTGCCTCCTAATTCATACCACTCCATATCATTACCGATCCTCCGCCAAAAGCAATAAGTTACAGAGTATTACATTGATTGTAGCGTTCTCCTAAACATCTGTAGACCCGCATTCGTATGGTATTGGTCATGGAACAGAATATTGACTCATCAGTGAAGAGCACTCGACATTATAGAGCTTCCCGCCAATGAGGATGTGCACGAGCAAACTCAAGCCGTGATCTGCAATGTTCTGCAGTCAATGACCCTGTTGCTGCCCTGCATAGCATCAAGTTGTGTTTTCTTTAATGTTGCTTGAAGATATCTTCACTAGATTAGATTAGCTTAGATTCATTTGTGGCTTCCGAGCTGAAAGCTTTCACACTGCGTCCATTTCAGACATATTGTGTGTGCCATTCGAAATCGTTTACAGCCCTTGCAGTGACAAAGTACGTGTACTGATGTAAAGCAGCATTTGAAAATTCTCATCATTAATATTATTATCACATTAATATCATGGAATTCTTGTATTGTCGTTAGTACTTGATGTGTGTGCCAAATTTAAAATTATTCAGACGATTGGAAGTGGGTGAAAATTGAGTTTAGAAATTCTCATTATTATTATTATCAATAAAACATTAATGTAATAAAATTCTCATATCATCGTCGGTCCTTGGTATGTATGCCAAGTTTTAAAATTTTCGGATGATTTGAAGTGGGTGGATATTGAATTAAAAAATTCACGTCATTTTCATTATTATCATTATCATTAGATTTTTATAATTAAGTCCTTGTATTGCCATCGGTTTATGTGTGAACAATTTCTGATTATACGGACGAATGAAATCGAATTCGAAAATTCTCATTATTATTATCATTATTAGGTACATTATTATTATAAAATTCTTGTTATTGTCGTTGGTTCTGAAAATTTTTGAAAATTTTTAGATTATTCGGAGGATTAGAAAAGGGTGAAAATTGCATTTGAAATTCCAATTATTATTATTATCATTATTATTATTACATTAATAGTAGGAAATTCCTGTATTATTGTTGGTCCTTGATATGTAGCCAAATTTCAGATTATGATAATTGGAAGTGGGTGAAAATAGAATTTAAAAATTCACATCATCATTATTATTATTAGTGGAATCAAGTTTCTTCGGGAAAGACGCCTACATGGATGAACTTAAAAACTAAAACCTCATCTGAATAAAAATTCTGTCCTGTTCTTTCTCCTAAAATTAATGTTTTAATCAGTTCAGTTTCTGATGCAGTCATGGTGCCTGAAGAAGATGATTCTATCACTTTTCTGGTTCATCTGGTTCATCAGTGGCCATCTGATTTTCTGATCAGTCGTTTCAGAATCTATTTTGCTCCTGAGAGTTCAAGATAAAAGATATTTCATTATATTCAGCACTAAAAGTGTGTACCCCTATAACCTATAGTTTTTCAACCCAGAAAATATGAAATTGACCTAAATAATATTGTTTGTCAGATCGTCAGTATTTTAAAGCCAAACAACCTGAAGTGGATGAAAACTGAGTTGCAAAATTTGACTTAACAATTTTTACCATTCTCAATTTGTCCTCCCCTCTTCAGTGGGTTACTTGAGTTATCAACAATTTCCTCAAAATCTGTACCTGGGGCTATTTCAGTGGAATCAGTTGACGATTTTCTTGTCCAATCAGAAAATCTGTAATATATTGTTTTTTTTATACAAATAGTTGTTATTATTTGAAATAACTCATAGAAAATAACAATTCTGACTGCTGATAATAATTACCCTGAAGTTGAAGCAGTTGAATTTCTTGGGATATACCATTCATCATAAAAATTTAGGAAGAGTCCCTTTCTTCAAAGATATTTTTCCAGTTGGTTTAATCTCGAATGCTGCGTCTCTGAAATGAATGGAACAAATCCTAGCAGTCTTTGGAACACATTCAGTTGAACATTTCATCCCCAACTCTTTCAACCAAGCCGCTTTCACTGTGACATCAGCTGGAAACCTAAAGATGAATCAAAGTTTTAATAGACATTTCTTGGACTTTTTGGCAACCTTTTTGTTTAAATGCATCATCCAAAGAACTAATGAAGTATTAAATGTTTCGTGAGGTATCTATTACATTATCTCCACATGTAAAGGTTTGAATACACGTATTTATTTCATTTTGTTCGACGAAAACAGATTGACACCCACTGTAACGCCTATGGTACTTACGAATGGAATCTGATATTCGGGTTCGAGCACATGGATTGTATGATAACCAAACAAGATTGCACCATTATGAGTCTCTTACTATTGTACTGTATATATCACGAATGCGTTCAAAAACCACTATTTCAGCAATAATCCCACAAAAAATCAATGACAGAACATGACAGAACTGTCAGAAGTTTACTGCTATATTTTTGTCGAAGTACCCATTCCGTCGCAGATCTTTCTTGGTGTTATTCAATTCGTTGGTCCGACTCACATCGGTGTTACAGAGACTGTAGGCCCGGACAACCAACGAGCGGATAATTCCTCTCTTCGTCGCTCCATAATGGTTCGACTCAAAATTCAGGTATTGTCTGGTTCCAGTTAGTTTTCTGTACACTGACAGTTGAAACTTACCATTCGTTCATGACTCAAAACACGTGCAAATAATTTATTTTCTTTGTTTCTAGACAATGGAAGCCCAGAAGAGTTTTACTAAGAAATTACATTGTCATTTCAAATAGACTCTCTGTATTTTTTTGGGCTGTGTGAGAGAAAATTCAATTGCCTTTCAGGTCATATTGGGGTTCCCTATATAAAAGTTTTTCAGATATTGGTTTGTTGAAATAATAGTTCTTATTTCAATGCATTCTTTGAATCAAGATAGCTTAGACACGACATTTATTCAATTTGTTCAAAGAATTCTCATTGACAGTTGTACGTTATTCAAAAAAGTTAAACTGAAAATGAAAACATATCCCATTCAAGAGTAGATAGATATGATTTTAGCAATTGGGGAGTTTGAAAAGAATTGCCTTTTGGCAACGAGGGGGAATTTCCAAAATATCCAGACAGGAATCATTCAAACATGTTGGCATTAAAACGACTTCTACATGCTGTATTTCATTGAACTCGAAGTGTAGCTTATGGAAAATGAAATAGACCAAAACATATTGAAAGTGAAGAGAAAGAATTTCCTTTTATGGGATCTATCATAGAAAACCTTTATACGAGTCGGCATAATATTGAGAAAAATACAGCAGACGGAGCATTTCTAGGGTGATAAAAAAATACAAATTCCATCCGTACCGTATCCAAATGCACCTGGAATTATATGATATAAACTTCCATCGATGAATCAAGTTTTGTCTATAGGTTCTGGACAAGTTTAGTGAGGATGAACATTTATTTGATTCCGTTTTGTTTTCTGATGAATCTACTTTTCATAACAATGGATTAGTAAACAGACACAACTTCCATTATTATAGTGATGTGAATCCTCATTTTTTCACACTCTAGATCACCAGAATGGATGGTCTGTTTACCTGTGGGAGGAATTATAGGTACGCAAGTTATAGGACCATACTTTTCTGATGGACACATGAATGGCGATTTTTTTTTACAATTTTTACAAAATGATCTGCCTGAGCTTCTGGAGAATGTGCCACTAAATATCAAACAACGACTGTGGTTACAATTGGATGGAGCTCCGGCACATTTCAAATATAAAATTTTTATGGTGCTTATACCGCTTTTCTATGAGTATTTACCATCATACCGTCATATTTTTGTATTTATAATCATGAATTTTAGGTCCCTGAAGAAGTCTCAAAAATCACTTTTGAAAAAAATGCAAAAACACGTCAAACTGTTTTTTTTATTCCGTATCTTTTGACATAAGTTACAAAAATAACACGTCAAAGTTGGTTTAATGGACTGTTTAGTTAATTGAAAAGTTATTATGAAACTTACGATTATTTCGTTTTTTATTCATTTTCTCGTTTTTTTTCTTATGTGAGCCCTACTACAACTATTTTTCCCTTGTGTAAAAACACAAGCTCTATCACATAATGTAATAAAAATCTTAGCTTCCCATTAAAAAAATTTGTTGATGACGTCATAACTTTGACAACTTTGACGTGTTATTTTTGTAACTTATGTCAAAAGATGCGGAATACAAAAAACAGTTTGACGTGTTTTTGCATTTTTTTCAAAAGTGTTCGTTGTACGTTTTATGAATTTTGTGCATTACTTTATCATACCCCTATATTATGTTTTGATATATTTTGAGTATGTAGCGTTGTATGAATGGAAAATTTGCTTTCATTCAATTTTTTTTATTCTCCATTTATTAAGGCCTTCAACTACTGAGGTCATGTGGCCTGTTCACGTAAATTACATTTCTAAATTTTAAAAAATATGTCTAGTTCTTGCATGCAGATCACAATTTTTTTCAACATATCCGTATTGTCTGCTAAACAGGATTCTACATTGTGTGGTATATCTAATCTCTGCCTTAGTTCCACCAGTTCTTCACAGCACAGTATATGTTGTACCGTCTTTCTTCTTCCACATAGTTCGCATCTGTGTTGTCTTTCGCTACTAAGCATAAAACTGTTAGTGAGCCACGTATGTCCAATTCGTAGTCGAGTTATTATCACATGTTCCCTTCTGGACAAGTTATATAAAAATTTCCATGGTTTGACTGACGGCTTTACTTTTCTGAGTTTTGATTCAGACCCAGCCCAATCTGCTTCCCATTTCTGATGTACCATATGTTTGAAGTAAATTTTTACGTCATCTGGCCTTACTGAGATATTACTAAGTTGTTCTAGTCTTGTCGCTGCCTTTGCTGTCTGGTCCACTAATTCGTTCCTGGGAATGCCAATATGTCTTTGGATCCACAGGAATTTTGGTGATTTTCTTTCATTTGTTAGCCATGCAATACGAGAGAGTATTATTTTAATCAGAGGGTCTTTGTTCTTTAAGTCCTACAGGGAGGGTAATGAGTCAGTGCAGATAAGGTATTAATTTCTGGGCAGAAACTCTAGATACCACAAAGCCTGCAAAATATCATATAGTTCTGACGTGAATTCAGAAGCCTCTTTTGGCAACCTCCAGGAATGGGTGAATCCTTGGTGTGCCAGTGCCGCCTCCGATCCTGTCTCAGTTCTTGATCCATCTGTATAAATTATTTGTCCCTCCGAATAGGTGTCCTTCATTCTATAGAATTCTCTCAATATGATATCTGGGCAGGTTTTCTCTTTGTTAAACTCAATTATTATTGATGTTTATATTTCACTTTGTCGATAAGAATAATCATTCTTCAGACAATAAGGTAATTTTGATTTTTTGATTTGATAGTATTGGTCTTGTCAAAAATCCGTGCAATGTAAAATTAACACAGTCACGGCAAGAATTCCTAAGGATTTCTGCAGCACGATAAAAACCATATTAATGTGAAAGAGCCTTCTGAATCCACTATTTCTACAGTTGAGCACTTGAACAGGGAAAAAATCATCCATGTCAACTCATCGATGATGAGATGAAATAAGATTTCAATATAAATTTTTGTAGGTTGACTTTCTCAAACTTTTGAATGTTAATTATGTAAATATTGGCCATAGCCCTTGTAATAAACACATAAACCCGGTTGCTTTCAAATACATACTCGTTAGATATTATTATTATTAATGAAATAAATTACGTTGTTTTTAGGAATAAGGCACTATTGTAAATGTGGCAGAAACTATATTTCTTCAGATAACCTCAAAAGGCATAAAAAAGAATGTGGTTTTGAAGAGAAATTTCACTGCAAGCGGTGTACTTACAAAACTCACAGATCTGATAGTCTGAAAAGGCATAATATGACAGTACACGTAAAGAAAGAGAAGATGTGATTTTACCAGAGGATATTAACCGGTGTTACATTGTACAAATAATGAGATTGAACGACTTGGATGACTTGTCTATTTGTATAAAAGCAATACTTGAATAAAACCTATATTTTATCTCAGTTATCGATCAGTTTTAATATTGTCATCTGTTGGGAAATATTACAAGATCTAGCTGTTGACTCAGAATAAGCATTCCTTTAGTTTTTTGGGATTTTCATCTTCCACATCATAGAAGAATGCGATATAAACAGAGTGTTCTGAAAGGTGAAGCACACTTTTCAATGTGTAGTACTCGTCAGAAAGAGCGATTCGACTAAAAATCGCTTCTACAAATTCAGCGAAATAACGTAAATAAAAGTAATTAAAAATTTTGGGTGCTTCTGAAAAATTTGAAAACGGTCCTGGTCAGCGCTCGTTTTGAATGAATCAGCCCTTTGCTGTATCACTTCCGTTATGTTTACCGGTCAGATGTTTTCTGACCGCTAAACATAACGGAAGTGATACAGCATAGGGCTGATTGTCAAATTACAGATTTCGATACAAGCCGTAACTAGTTACATTGAGCTGAAGTGGTGTTGTAATGATATGATCAACTGTTTTTCTCGATTGGTAAAGTACTTTAATTATTGCACATGATTACCCATAACAGTGAAGAACTCATGGACATGCTTTCAATTTTCGGGGAGTGGAAGAGGTTGCGGACATAGAACAAATACCGCTTGTTATTTGTGGTGGATATTGAAGAAGAAATCCGAAAAATTGTCAAAGATGATGCATCAAAAAGCACCAGATCATTTGGAGAAGCCCAAAATGATTCATGGAGCGCTCTGAGACAGAAACAATTGCATCCATTACATTATCTTCAACCCTTTCAAACTCAAGATCGTTACGAAAGAGTTAAGTTTTGTCACTGACTTCTATCTACAGAAAGATGACAATACTCGTGATTAAAAATTGGATATCCTGGGAGAACTTTCAATATGGGTTCATTTTCAATCGATGAGTGGAAGAGGGCTGTAACCCCGGTGAGTTCAGGAAATCAATAGTTACACCACTGTTGAAGAAAGGGAATTCATCTATCATCACAAACTATGGCCCGATCTCTCTTCTCACTCATCTCTCGAAAACATTTGAAAAAAGGCTTGTTACTTTTCTCAACTAATATAAAATTACTTCCAATATTCAATACGGATTCAGAGAACATGTTTCAACTGAAGATGCCGTTCTATGTCTGATTTTAAAAATTTCTGAAGCTTCAGATGGAAGTAAACCGTTCTTCTGTATATTCATAGATCTATTACAAACTTTCGATACCTTCTTCTTCAGTCTTTGGAAGATATTGAACTGATACTGTCCGTGACTTATTCAACAGGAAGATGTCAGACAGTAAGTATGGATGATTTACTGAGTACTGAGATGGTGATTGACTGATGAGTTGATTAATAACAACGGAATTTGCAGATGATACAGCTGGTAACTGGAACTCGTTGAAAGCTAAAGTTGAAACAGAGTTTCCTCTTATTAGATAGGAAGCTATACACTGTCAACATCGATAAATCCCAGGATATGTCATTTTTTTGTAACACAGCTGGAATACCTCTATTCGATCGCCTAATAGTCAGAACTGAAACACCCTTCTATATTCTTTCTGAGAATAATCATTGAGTGTACAGTCAATAGACTGAGGACCATTTTAAATAAATTCAGGAAGCTCCAAGCTACCACTGAAGCAGCTGAAAACTTTGTATTATGTTCTAGTGGAAAGTCATTTGCGTTATGAAATAGTGGTGTGGAAAGGAGCTTCGAGTACTCACATTCATCCTATTGAAGTCATGCAAAGGCACTTTTTCAAACTGATATTCTCTAAAAACAGTAGATATTCTTCGAATATTCTCTACTCTGTAACGAAGTTACTGAATTAATCGTTTCTTGAGTTTACCAACATTATTAAGATCCATTTATATCATTTCATAATTATTATTAGCCCCCTATTGTCATATCGTCCAAAGTCAGTCAGAGCGCGACGGTAGAAATCTCCATTTACCAGACCGATAGATTCGAATTACAAATTGTACGTTATCGGTGGGTGTAACGTACCGCCGATGGATGGCACAACGCACACAGCATTGGATTTCGTACAGAAACTGTTTTGATATACCCCAGAAGCCGTTCAGTCAGGAGTTCACTTCAGTGCACGATTCTCTTGGCGATCAGTCGAGAAAAAGCAAAAGCCAGAGGTGAGAGCTGCTGCAGTGTAGGCCTGGAGATAAACCAGGACATCTGACAAAGGTTGGTGAGCATTAGTAAAAAGGGTGAGCAGTTCTCAGATCAGCCGCCTAAAAGGGTGCGAAGCCCATAAAATCTGTCGATTGAGCCGTTGCTTTGGCACGCTCCATTACCAGACTTGTAGAATTTAGTTGGGTTGTTTGTAATTCCGTTTGAAAGCTGTCAATTGGGCCGTTGCTGTGGCACGCTCCATTCACAGTCTTATAAAGCTTCAAGTCCGAAAGCTGTGATAAAGGTTGGTGAGCATTAGTAAAAAGGGTGAGCAGTTCTCAGATCAGCCGCCTAAAAGGGTGCGAAGCCCATAAAATCTGTCGATTGAGCCGTTGCTTTGGTACGCTCCATTACCAGACTTGTAGAATTTAGTTGGGTTGTTTGTAATTCCGTTTGAAAGCTGTCAATTGGGCCGTTGCTGTGGCACGCTCCATTCACAGTCTTATAAAGCTTCAAGTCCGAAAGCTGTCGATTGAGCTGTTGTTTTGGCACGCTCCATGGACAGACTTATATAATTTAGTTGGTTTATTTGTAATTCCGTTTGAAAGCTGTCAATTGGGCCGTTGCTGTGGCACGCTCCATTTACAGTATTATAAAGTTTCAAGTCCGAAAGCTGTCGATTGAGCTGTTGATGTGGCACGCTCCATCGGTCGAATTTAGTCAATTTCATTGTGATTCCGTCTGAAAGCTGTCAATTGAGTCGTTGCTTTGGCACGCTCCAGTGATAACTCTTTAAAGCTCAGACATTTTCTGAGTGTGTAGAACAAAGCTTCGATCAGGACCCAGAACCGCGAAATCCGTCCGAACCTGAGATCTGTCACCTTAAGACCGGTAGAGTTTTGGCTGAACTTTGAGCTTGCGTTTGCATTTCAATTGGTTTGAGAATTTCCCTCCCCGCTTTTTGTTGTTGCCTAGTACTGCTTAACCCCGTTATTATTATTTTGTTGCTTCTGCCTGAGTATTATTATCATTATAAATTATATAATATTGTATTATATTTTGTGTATTACTCTTTGTGTATTTTGAGAGATTGGTGAAGACTTAGAATTTAAATAAAATATATCAATAATTGCTTTTGAGTAGTCCATCAAATCGCAGCAGGTACCCAGGATTCGAACCCAGGATAGGCAATTAAAGCCTGCCTTCCTGGCCACAGAGTTGTAGTCAATACCACCGTGACCCCTGGTGTATTATTTTCTTCACTGAAACTGCCCGGAGGAATTGGCCTTCCCACATAAAACAGAGGTGGCGCCCGAGGATTCCGAAACCTGGACTCGGCTGTCAAAGTGACGCAGAACTACGAAACAGCGTTACAACTCCGATACTCAAATTCTGGATGTAAAAAAATTGTATTGTTTATGCTCTAGTACTAAATATCATGTAAACAATCACTACTTCATTTTCATCAAGAGAACACCCACTAGAAAGATCATTATGTTACACTCCTAATGCTCAAGGTCGCTGCTCAAAGATCATAAACTTACTTTGCTCCTAAACCGTTTAAAAATTTACCTGAAATGATAAAATCGATAACAGCTGTCAGTCATATTTTACTTGATGGATTATCAATAATTTATGTATATTAAACTATCGATTTCTCATATTTTAATTATTTGATTGTCAATTTTTAGGTTTTTTCTCACCTTTTTTTCATTTAGACTGTTCGTTCAAATTTTATAATTATTTTTCGCTACTTTTCCTTTAGGAATATCCCAGTCAGGCCCTGTCCACGTAGCTCCGACATATCTTGAGGTCACGCTGGTGTCCTTTACCACAATAACAATTCCCTACGTCCGTAGAGTTAGTGACTATTGTGTCCGGGAGTCGTATGCTCTGAGCAGACGGAGTGAACCGAAGGATGACATCTTTGAATAGCGTTTTACTAAAAGGTGCCAAGCGCCAGTTGGTCAAATTTGCGATATAAGTATACAATACGACTCCAAAAGCTTGAACCTACATTATGTTGAAAGAACCAAGTGATTTATTGAAACTGCCAAGCGCTATTTTAATGATTATTGTTTAATTTTTGAAAATGATTTGACTCTAACAAGTCATTACTCAAACAATAATTTGGCGCTTGATACTTTTTTGTTAAACGCTATCCCTGAATTCGTGCGGCTTAGATTTTTGCCATACCACGGCAAGCCGGTATTATCTTTAAATTCGAAGGCAGTGTATCCATCATTCCACCAACGACTTTTGTGATCAGAACCACCATTTCAATAGAATGGTTTGGGTAGAGCCTGCGGAGTTCAAAGAGTAGATGTTAATATTTGTCCGTTTTTCATCTTCTTTTGGAACGAAATTCGTTTTGCCCTGAGCGGAAAACTCCATGACAAAAATCAACCTACTTTGGTGGTCGAGGACGACAACATTAGGCTTTCTGGCTTGTATTTGCCTGAGGATGGGGAATGAGCAGTTCCAATAGATTCGTCACTTATCTTTCTCCACAACGGACTCAATGTCCTCCGGTGCATAAGGCAACACCGGTGTCTCATCTATACCGAACGAGTGTCGTAGATGGTGGTACAATACTCGTAGCGCCGCGTTATGCCTTTGGATATAGGCTGAGTCCGCGTAAGCTGTGCATGCTGATAGCAAATGCATTATGATCTCAGGTGCCCCATGACACGCCCTGCACCTGGTGTCAGAGACCTCTATACCCATCACGCGACTACGGTAGACTAGGGTGTTAAAGACACCATCCTGGCAGACGAGTATGAATCCCTTGGTCTCCGATTTCAGCTGCTTGACCTGAGGAAGGCAAAGGTCAAACTTTTGGATATGCCAAAGTCTTCGATGTTGTTGAAAAATACCCCATGCATTGGCTGATCCGTATGGTGCTGAAGGAGAACCTAAGTCTCCGCCTTTTTACTGAACGGGTTCCAACTTGGTGACAGGGTTTGGATCATTGGATCAGCCTGTTCAGTGCTGAATACGAGACCAAGTTCATCCGTTACACAGGTTGCTCCTTCAAAAAGAAATGCTCCAATCCCTGCTTCTTCATGGTCGGTCGCGGACCATACAGAGCAAGGGATCTGAACTTCTGATGACTTTACAGGCTCCATCCAGTACCATTCTGTTATGCAGACAGTAGATACAAACTAAAAAGTCCACAGCTCCTTCGTTGACTGGGGAAGTATAACCGTGCAATAGACGATTTAGGGTGCAAGCCTCTAGGAAGATGCATCATTTTGCGAGTTTTAAAGTCGAGTTTGTCGCAGCTCTTCTTGAGTCCATTTCATCACCCCAAAAGAGTAGAGTAGGATCGGAACTGCAAGCATATTATTTGCAGCAAATATGTTCTTCCCCCACAGTTCTGATGACCAGATCTGTCGGAGTTTATGCTGATACTTACCGCAGAGAAAGTTTCACCAACAAACAATTAAAATTGTTGTAAAATGACGCTATTTAAAAAAATTATGACAATCTTTTTGACAACTAAAAACAATAAACAATGGTTGCCATGTATTCGAAAACAAACAAATGGTTTTCAACTTTGTGATTGTAATTCTGAATTTTTGATATTTTTTGGTTATTCTTTTGGCGGTCTTTTGATAGTCTTTGTAGCAAAAATATTGTGTTACGGTCTTGTTGAAAGTGCTTTCATTTTGTTCGAAAGATTGCGCCACTCTAAACTTTCCTTCCCGAATGTCAGTTACTCCAATGAATCTTCTAGACTTTTTGAACTTCTTTAAAACAGTTTCTTTTTCATTTCAGATCCTTTGAAGCCATATAAATGCAAAGTGTGCAAGAGAAAGTATACAATGAAAGGGTCATACAAGTATCATATCACCTACGGATGTGACAAGCCTCCACAGTTCAAGTGTCACCACTGCGGTAAAGCTTTCAAACATCGGATGAGTTTGAAAGATCATGTGCTGGTTCTACATGGAGAACTTTTGGGACGAAAGGAATCCAATAAAATGTGAATATTAAGACAGTGCTGATATGTCGAATTGGTATTTAGTGCAGGAGCCTTGTATACAAAATCGGGGTGTGCTGGACTCAATTTCAAAGTTGAAGAAAATTTGAGGGATTGTTGTGGGATGGTAGAAGGTGTGTTTGCCGAGATTTTTCACTCTGCGCTCTTTATGGAGGGAAGGGGAAGCGTGATTTTTCGGACTATTTTTGGTTTTATGCTCGTATCTTCTAAACTATATGGTTTGCCAAAAACTTGGAAAAATCACGTGAAAGAGCATAAAATTTCCTTCAGAATTCATTGGCCAAATGTAGTTTTTGACACAAAAATAACCACGCAGTCAAAAAAAGGTCAACATTCTCATAACGAGAGAAAATGCAGAAAATTGTTTTAGGCTAATAAAATTATATTTTCACACATATCTATGTATTAAAACACATATTATGCGTACCCCCCCTACTCTATCTATCCTTTTCTGTTATATCCAGATGCCTCTCTTCATAATTGTGAACTTGACGGGATTTGGGACAGGTATTCGTCTCGACCCGTCGCACTTCTACCTCTTTGGGCTCTTGATCGGGCTTTCTGTCAATGTCTCTCCTTCCAGCAGTTCCAGCTATTCAGTTTCGTTATATTGCTTAAACGTTAGAGAGCTGCCTTTATGATTTACTGACAGGTAAGGCAATCGTCTGCTGGGAATGAAATATTATTCTTGGTGTTTCCTCAGGTCGCCTGGATGTAGTTGTTGAATTTCTTCAGGTCAAGGTCAAGCAGGAGGGGACGTTTGAAAACCGGTCAGTTTGTGACCGTTTGCTGATTTCACATTTCGTTAGATATGGTGCTGTACATACCTTCTGCCAAGTTTGACTCGCGAACGAGGTCAGGATCCAGAGTTATGCCAATAAAACCAAAATCACGGTTTTTTCGGAATGACTTTGTATCTTGAATTCGATCGCGGGTTAAACTTGGCAGAAGGTATGTACAGCAACATATCTACCAAAATATGAAACCAGCAAACTGTCACAAACTGTCTGGTTTTCAAACACCCCCCATCTCCTTGACCTCGACCTGGAGAAATTTGACAAATACTTCCAGGCGACTTGGGGCAACACCAGCAGACTGTTTCCTTACCTGTCAGTAAATCATATAGGCAGCTCTTGGTGACGTGCTAATGAATATAACGAGTTTTAGATAATATTCCAAGTAAGCAGAAGATGAAAGAATAGCTTTTGTCTGATTTCCACTGAGTCTTAGTGAAAATGAGACTAAAATTATTCTTTCATCTTCCACTTACACATACATTTCCACAAAATAAAAAGATCATCAATCACGTGGTTTTTCCGGATTTTCGCTAAACCACATACTTCAGAATATATTGGCAAAAAAAAACAAAATACAATCCCCCCCCACCCATCGTAAAGAGTGCAGAGTTATCGTGTTCAAAAACTCAGCAAACACACTCTCTACTATCCCAAACAATCTCTCAAACTTTCGTTAACTTTGGAGTTAAGTCCAAGTAGAATGTTTATGGCTACTGGACTAATTAGTTTTTAGTCATATACTTCGTTGATTTTGAACAGCATGCAACCATTTCTATCTCTAAAGTAATATATTTTGAAAACATTTGCTCAAATCTTCAACTGATGGATGATAATGAGAAAATTTCACATTATACTAACTGCAAGATTTGTTTTCCAGTGGAATCGGGTGCAATCGTTAGATTATTTTAAAAGATATTATATTGTCAGTAACATTCTGGTTTTATTTTTACTGAATAATAAACACCTTTTATTCCGGTGGGAGAGACTTAAGCCCCTGAACATGTAAGGGCCAATTTATGCAACAAATCGTTATCATAGTCATAATCACTATCACAGTCCTAGTCTCAGTCGTTGTCTTAGGAAATTTTTATATTTATGTTTCACAGTCATCAGTTCGAAAATAAAAAGTTGAAAGATAACCATAGAAATATATATTATATACTTACTCTAGAATGCTAATCCCCATATCAAAAGTGTTGTAAAAAGTTCAGGCTAGTCCGCAATGCGCAAGCGTGTCATTAGTGATTTTTGTAACAGGCCCGGTTTTAGTATAATATTATGGTTCTTGTGGAGATTAACAAACGTTAATTCTGAATCTCGGAGAATAAGGTTGGAAACCTCATTGTGCTTATACCTGTTATCTGTATTTAGCCGATTTTAATACATATTTTCACATATTTATGATCCCGAATATTCAGCAAAAGCCATCAGAAAGTAGAGTACGGTTATTATTATTATTTACCGCTCTGAAGCGACCGATTTTTGTTATCACACTTTTCAGCTGTAGCATTGTTTATATAGAAGATAGTTAGTCAACCTTATGGGATTATAATTGGATTAAAATGGATGCGACATGTAGATGGCGATAGTGAGCTCGCATCCAAGTCATGTCGTAACTTCAGTGATCTGGCCTCCAAGTCATGTCGTAACTTGATTGAAACAATGGGACAGCATTCAAATCAGGGTTTTTTGAAGGAACCTGCATTAAAATGACGTCAAATATTCATGTTTGTAACTAATCACGCTAGATGAAACTCGCGTTTGCGTCCAACACCAATTACACAGGCATTGACAACTATCTTACTTCTATATAAACAATGGCTGTAGTTAACCAACAAAAACCTACGGAACCACCCCAAATCGTCTGTGCGAATTTCAAGGAAGCACTGGATTGGAAAATAAATTGAAAGTACAAAAAACTATGAAAATTTATTTCAGCTAATATCATGAATAATTTCAACTCAAATTAGATTTATAAAATTGGATGCTTGGAAGCTCGAGTTTTTTTTTCTAGAACGATTCATTTCAAAATACGCAACTGCATTCAATTTGAATCATTTGAAGAGATTAACATGCTATTTCTACGAGTATTTCTGGTTGTATTACCTTAGTGCAATTTCCACAATGGGGTTGCATGAAAAAGTGAGGCCAGAAGCATTTTCTTTACCATCAAAGAAATTATTGACATTAATTTTCTAACGCGATTCTGTGTATGTTTAGGGTAAAGGTAAGCTTATCGGGCTCATTCTCAAAACAAAAAGAAATGTGGTGTTACTTACGTAGTTTTATCCCCTGAACATGAATCCGAAATAATTTCGTGGGGGTCTCTTATACTTTTCGAGTTATGACGTTTTGAATCGTGAAAATCGACCATTTTCAAACACGATTTTTTTGGTAAAAAATCGAAGAAAATGCCTCCTTCTTTTCATTGGCACTTTTTTGAGACCGTAATCAACTCATATTTCACAATTACAAGCTCTAAAACCAAACGTTTTATACAAAAAATCAACCTTATTATTAAGTATACATAACCCTTCCCACATCTCTAGAACGGACGCCAATGAAGAGTTAGGTTAAGAATAGTGTAATATAAGAAGGTTAATTTTTTCCGTAAAACGTTTGGTTTTAGTGCTTGCAATTGTGAAATAAGAGTTGATTAAGGAACGAAAAAAGTGTCGGGAAAAAGAAGGAGGTATTTTCTGCGATTTTTACTGAAAAAATCGTGTTTGAAAATGGACGATTTTCAAGATTCAAAAGGTCATAACTCGAAAAGTATACCCCACGAAATTCTTTCGGATTCGTGTTCATGAGATAAAACTACGTAAGTAACACCACTTTTCTTTTTGTTTCGAGAATGAGCCCGATAAGCTTACCTTTACCATGTTTAGTACTTTTTGTAGGAATCTAGAACTCATAATATAAGCGATGTAGTAGAAAGTTGTATCATTAGCCATGCATGCTTACGCAGACACAGTCTTGGTACTGCACTAGGTTTCAAATTATTCTATTGTCGTTTTCACATGAATCTTCATGAGGAAAATGTATGCCACAAATTACAATTTTCTCAAACAAATTTTCTGCTGGGGTCTCTTCTTAAAAACAATAACCAAAAATCATGCCCTTTTTGTCAAGCTAAAATAATATTTAAGCAATTTTGAGCAAAGCAAATAGGTACATAAAAAATTACATTATCTACCAAAAATGTTTATTTTTAGGAAGAAACGGCTTTTATTTTAAATTGTTTTTGAAGGAACCAGATTAATGCAAATTCACGAAAGATGAAAGAATAACCAATGACAACAAACACCACACAAAACGAAAAGAGAAAATTTGAAATTTAAAAAACCGACTCTGTCTCTGACAAGAGTGACAGATCTCAGTGACAAGTCTTCCTGTTGATGAAAAAGCACTGTTGCACGGTCATTATAATTACAGTAGCATAGGGTACATTATTGTTTTAACTAAATTTCTTTCGTTCCTAAAATTCGGAGTAATCTATCTCTGAAAGGTTCTTTTCCGTTTTAAAAAGTCCTAAATGAGCTGTCAAATTTCTCTGTTTCAAATGACATGTGTTTTATTGCCTCATAACAAAAAACTCTGAATTGGAACACCAAATTATTTTCAAACTTGGCAACGATCTACCCAAACTACACTGATGACGCGCATGCGCACATCGCATACGCGGCATGCTTTTCGCCGTGAAAATTGGCGGGATTAGCATTCTATAGTAAGTATATAATATATATTTCTATGCAGATAACAACACTGTCATTAGTGTCTTTTTATCCCAAAGGAGGAGATATTTTTCGATAATTTCAATAAGAGTACCCTCTTCCTGGCTCGTTTTTTTTCCGAAACACAATAGGCAATTACAAATAACAAGGATATTTATTTCATTTGTGAAATAGGTATCGACGCGCATGCGTGTTGTGCATGTCATCCTAAAAATTGGAAATTGTCAACTCTGAAGGTCAAATTCTTATGATTATGACTTAGACTAAAACTAAAGAAACTGTATGAAAGCCCCTACTGAAATGTACAGTATTAATTTGATTTTATGATTAGCGGTTCGATGCATGAACGTGTGTTCCATGTGTCGACCATTGAAGCTCATGCTAGCATATGACCTGGTTCGATTCTGGAGCATGAGAGAATTTTACCCAAATGCATCGGTATCGAAAGGTGACCGCATTCGTTGTTGTGAAGCAAGTGCAATGTGAGTTGCCTAGATGCCAATTCCGACGTCTGGTGTTTGCTGGAAGTGTGCATCGACCACCCGGGGTGGTGCTGTAGTTTTTCCGGGTTTTCCTGCAGCTGAAAACTGAATACGCCACCAAAAATCAGTTAGTTGCCTCGGACCGCCACGGCAAATATAAATAACGATAGCCGTCCTCTACCCGCACAGGCTATGCCCTTGGGTAACACTCTTCGAGAGTTTGTGAGGGAGTATTATTATTATTATTGTTCTTCAAGTACTAAAAACATCGATTTATAATTAGAACCATACTAAACATAGTGAAAATTTTGATTTTATATACCGGGTGTACGCAGAAAGTGGCTCGCCAAAACAACTTTTATGGTTTTTAATTTAATTGAATTAAATTTGGAGGATATGTAAAGACATTAAACTGCATTTTTCAGCTTCAGCTTCATGCAACTTTAGGTTTTACCGGACAAGACACAAACTTTCGATATTTGAATGGGACAACCAGTATATTTTCACTTATTTTGTCTCAAAATGATATACTGCACACAACCACGTATCACTCGTCACTTTTTGTTTTTATTTTGATATTTACTTTTTATTTTAGAAGGCTTTGGTTACAGATAATTTTTTTGTAACCCGACGAGCCAACATTTGAATAAAATAGTAATTTCAATTTAAAAATAAATCTTTACCTGGCACATGCATTTTCACCCAAAATAGTAAAAGTTGTATTTTTTCCAAAATTTCAGGTATAAAATTAATGATATAGCCCTCTAGATTGAAAAATACGTTTCAAAATAAAAATAAAAATGGAACACAAAATAACAAGTTACACATGATTGTATTCAGACTGTCATATGGAGACAAAATAAATGAAAATGTATGAGGTGTTCTATTTAAAAATCTAAAGTTTATGTCACCGAAAGTAAAATAAAGCTGAGTAACGTGTCAAAAAATGCAGTTTTATTTCGTTTTCAGATCTTTCCAATTTTATTTTATTATATTCAAAAACAAAAAAGTTAAAGGGGCTAGCCACAATCCGCGGATACCCGGTATTTTTGTGGATTTGTTCAAGCGGAAAAAGAGCTGAGGGCGAGTTAAGGTAAGTGCTTCATTTATTGGTCCATATCAATACATTTACATTAGTTGAATCGATTAGCATTTTTAACAATAATTATTTTTTATCTTCTTTTCTGAATTTGTGGTATGAAATAGTTATTCTCAAATTTTCTGGATTTTCACGATATATGCGCGGTTTTATGAAGCTAAAACTTCTTTCTCCTCCCTTTTTTCATATCTTGCACTAAAAGTGTATCAATAGTTTCCAATTAACTCTTTTGTATGTTGAATCCATAGAATTCTATATAAATATAGTTGAATGAATGATGGTTTATTTAGAGAATAACTCGACGTTTCGCCAACACGAGTGGTTGGCATTTTCAAGAGAAATGTTTACAGTTTCGATCACTGAACACTACTTGTTTGGTATGCGTTGTCTCAGCCAGTATTTATGGGTCGACGTACTCGTACCTGCGTCCGGTGCCATCGTCCCCGCGTCGGGTACCCCCTCGGATTCATTAATTTCCCGGTATGGTGTTATTACCGTTTTCTTGAGAACAGGTAGCCATGCTTTGTTCAATTGTAACCCTTCTTCAATTCTGTTGAAATTGTTGGGATGTTTTTTGATTTCGATTGCTTCTCGGAAGAGTCTTGGATAATATGCATGTGTTGTGGCAATTACTTGGGTTTCTTCGAACTTCACTCTGTGATTGTTATTGTTAAGCGCATGTTCTTCAAAGAAACTGAAGGATCACTTGAGATCGGCGAAGGATAAACGTGATGCACTAAGCTCATCTGGGGTGTACCGCATTCCATGCACCTGTGGCAACGTTTATATCGGAACCACGAAGCGTTCCACAAATACCAGAATAAAGGAACACAAGGCCAATTGCCGGTTAGGACACTCAGAAAAATCCGTTGTCGCAGAACATGCGCTCAACAATAACAATCACAGAGTGAAGTTCGAAGAAACCCAAGTAATTGCCACAACACATGCATATTATCCAAGACTCTTCCGAGAAGCAATCGAAATCAAAAAACATCCCAACAATTTCAACAGAATTGAAGAAGGGTTACAATTGAACAAAGCATGGCTACCTGTTCTCAAGAAAACGGTAATAACACCATACCGGGAAATTAATGAATCCGAGGGGGTACCCGACGCAGGGACGATGGCACCGGACGCAGGTACGAGTACGTCGACCCATAAATACTGGCTGAGACAACGCATACCAAACAAGTAGTGTTCAGTGATCGAAACTGTAAACATTTCTCTTGAAAATGACAACCACTCGTGTTGGCGAAACGTCGAGTTTTTCTCTAAATAAACGTCGGCCTAAAAACCCGAAAAACCATCATTCATTCAACGATGGCCGCGAAAGCCTTTCACAATGAATATAGTTGTCTTAGATCTGAAATCCCAGATTCTCCATGAACTGGGGTGAGTTCTTTTGTAGAATTTGTTGACAAAATCGTGAAACCACTTCCTCCCAGAAAGTAAGATCTAATTCTTTTTTTTTGTGCACATGGTTGAACTATTGATTAATCTATTGGCTTCAGGCAACATATTATAGAGACGTGGTCTAAGGTGATTTGAACACCGTTGCCCTGTTGTTTTTTCCGATCTTGAAAGCCTAACCTTTTCATTCCTGGTGTCGCACCATTTCAGTAGGGATTCTGTTTTTTTTACATTAAGCAACAAATTGAGGCAGTACAGCTGTTTTTTTATATCGCACACTTTGGCATCTTTTACTAAACTGTAACTTGGAAAAGTTGAGACACTTCCGTAAATTATTTTAAGAATCTATTTCGGCATAACATCCAACCTCTTCGAAAAATAGTCAGTCACTCCCCCTCATCTTATGATTTCGTAAGACAATTGTGATTGAACAAATGCATAATGTAAAACTTTAAGATGGTTTATGTCTAAAAAATCTTTCGAATATTTTTCAATTTGACTAAGAGGCCCCTCAACTTCCTGACAATATGTTTTGCAGGTAAGTTATTAGAGTACGAAGTGAAAGGTATGTACTTCGTCTTATTTAAGTTGAGGGTGAGTTTGTTATACCTGAATCATCTTTCTGTTTAAACAAAGTCAGTTTCTGCTTTCACTTTCAAGTTTGCCCATGTATCAGATTCGTATCAGATTCGCAGTATCATCAGCAAAACTGAAAATATGTTTCTCTATTTTCAGGCGAAGAAGGCTATTCAAGTAAATTATAAATAAAAGTGGGCCTAGGACTGTGTTGAGGGTTGCCATAAGTAACAATCATTGGTTCACAGGTAGTTCCATTTATGTCGACCATTTGTTTCCGATCCAATAATACCCGATCCAATAATAGATTTGATGGACCTTTCCTTTCATTCCATAATTTTTCAGTTTTATCAATAGATTTCCATGACAAACGCTATCAACGAGACAAGCGAAATAACTAAATTGAGTTGATTTTGAAGATTTATTAAAACGATCTAACAGTAGCATCCAAAATTTTACGAAGTCTCATACAAGTTGCGCTTCACCTAAGGAACCTGCAATTTAGTGTCAGATTTCATTCTGTGCATTGTTATCCAAAACTGTATATAGGATCGCTTCTTGAAAGCTCCTCTAGCTTCTCCAATATGTCCCGAAAATTTCAGATACTTATCTTGCTGCAGGCATAAGCTGTGCTCGTACGCTTGGTGGCATGGAAAAGTCACGACATTGTTTTCATACTTTGTCACAATTCCAAGTTCGAAGTAAAAACTTTCAGCGATGGAAGGATTGCCTATATGATAAACTGATATTCGCATCACACCTTTCGGATCTACTTCCCAACTGCACCGAAATAATGTAGAGAAAGCGCTAATTATAATGTGTCTGAGTTGTAGTGTAGGAAACTGTCTTGTAAGCAGTTCAAGAGTCCTGGTTTCATGAAAATAATCCTCATGTTCAATCTTACAATGTGCTGCTACTTCTAACAACTTTCCTTTCCATTGGCAACCGTGGAATTTAAGAGGACATTTCATTGATAGGCACGATAACTCATGTGTTGCTAGTTCCGCTGGTGTCCCGGTATACCCACAACCTGAAAATGTATAAAGAATGAATAGTTAAAAAATTTGAATCAATTGAAAAAGTTGTACAAATACATGTATGTAATTGACCATACCTGAATTTTTGAACAGTGAGTCCCATATACCTACCATACATAAGGTAGGGGCTCACTAAGCTCAGCCTGGCTGGTGCGACAGGTATATGAACGTTTATGACTATAACAGTAGTGGTAGGCCTGTTCAATAACTTTCAAAATTTTATAATTTTTGGAACCTTCAAAACCGTCTGCCACGATGTTAGGCGCGCGATAATGGTCTGCTATTGTTATTTTTCAATGATAACAATATTTTATTTTGAAATTTCCAAATGGCAGACGTGGATAAATACATTATGGTATGTCAAATTTTGATACCTGTCGCACCTGAGCACCAGCCGCGTTGGGACTAACTAAGCAAATATTCAGGCCTGGTCAATTACATACAAGTAACTGACCACTGGATCCCAGAATATAGTATCAGTTATCGAAAAAAGTCTAACTCACCGGCTCCATCATCTCTGTATCTGCAAGGAAATACTAACAAGGCATGCACCCTTTCCAACGCTAGGCAGCGATCATCAGACTTATCGTCCCGACAAACGGCACAACTCTCAATCTTAGTGAAGCACATGTAACAAAACAAATGTCCTTGAACACATTGTCGTATAGGCGAGGCCATATAAGAGACACACACGGGACATTCAAATTCTGCTAGTAGGGCTTCTCCCATCTTTAATGTTCTGAAATTCAAACTACTACTGAAACAAAACTGACAAAATGAAATGAGGAAGGCCTTCTTTTCTGACAGTATGAACTGATTTATGCACTTCTTTTTTCTTAAACTTGTACCTTCATTTTCATCAACCTCTTTCACCAAGATGTTGAAACTATGTATTTTCTTTGTTCCCATTAATGCACTCAAATAAACGTTTATCTCTCTTTCCCTATACTATATATCATGACTATTAAATCACACAGGTGCAAATCTTTGCTTAAGATCAATGAATATAATATTTGGACCCTTACTTCTACTTTTGTACGTAAGAGATTAGCGCCCACTTCCAGAGTTGCCAAAGAACGTAAGTGTAGATTTTAACACTGCATCTATAAAAATACCAAGATATTTAGTGATCCTTGCTCGTTAAGTAGTTCTTTTAGTTTAACAGACTTTTATTCAGAAAAGCATAATTTTGGTTTTAACATATTTGAAGTGGTAACAACAGCATCGTCAGCGAACGCTGCTACATAATGATAAGGTGAATCCTTCACGATGCTGTAAAAATGAAAATAAGAGGAGTCCTAGTATGCTTCCCTGAGGGGCGCCGCTAGTAATTGAAATGAAACTTGAATAAACCGAAATATCATTAGTTTGGAAGCTGGTTTTTTGTTCTCTCTTGGGTAAGATAAGATTTAAATCAAGCGAATGCTAAACCACGCATGCCGCATTTGTAAAAGTTATCTAGTTATGTAGTTTATGATCACATCAAACGCTTTTCTTTTATCAAAAAGAGTGTATGGGCAGTTCAAAATTCGACATAAAGTGAGAATTTAAAGATGTTATAGCATCTTGGGTGGAGCGACCAGATTGGTAACTGCTGAAAAACATCTCTACTTAAGAACGATTCAAGTCGTATATAAAAGCATTTTTCGAAAATATTGATAAAAGAGATATTCCGCGGTAATTAGACATCATGCGTTCATCACCTTTTTTATGTATCGGAATATCAATCGATTTTTTTTAAAGCGGTTGGAGACGACCCCATTTGAAAAGGCAAACTGGAACATACTTTACTAGAGAACATGAAATTGCGTCAACACCTGCGCTGAGTTTTTTTTTTGCTAATTGATAAGATTTTTTCACGAATTTCATTTGTCTCAAAAGGGAGCAAAAATTCAATATAGTTTTATTGTGAGCAAGTTTGTTGTTAATAGGCAGTGAACCATTCTTAGTTATTATTTTATTTATGGATTCAACAAAAGAAGTATTTTTTTTTTTTTTTTTTTTTTTTTTTTCCTTGGTGTTTTGGCATCGACTGCTATGGTCATTAGCCATGTGTTCTTGATAGGCCTTGTTACTAACTCCATACGCCACTTTAGGAGCAGCACTGTTAATTTTTAACGCAACAGTGAATCGTGGAGGATTATTCCCAGCCGACACGAGCCTCAGTCATTCAGACTTTCACATCTGAAAATGAAAAAAGATCGCACCGTCTGGGAATCGAACCTGCAATCTCTCGATTACCAGGCGAGCGCTTAACCACTGCGCTAATCCCCGCCCTAAAAAGAAGTATTATTTAGCAGGTTAGTCTGGCATCTAGAAAAAACCTGATACGGCGGCATTAGATTAGAATATATCGAATGAAAATTGGGAGCCAAAAAATATATTAAGGAAGTCATTGGGAAATACAAGATCTCATGAAACAACGAATGTAACCTTAATTTTAAGGAACAATCAAACAATATCTGAAATAAATAAACAAAGCATAATTTATGTTGCATTCTCACTCTCGAAACCATATGGAAGAACAGGGTCGTAATCCAATCTTCGGTTGGATTATGACACTGAATATGGTTTCATTCAATAAGTACGAATGGATAACATGGTGACATAATATAATGTAATATGCTTATTGAATAATTTCATTATTATTATTATTCTCTTAAAAATTTATTGTCAATAAAATTGAAATTTATTATGTTCAAGTTTACTCTATACTAAGTCAAGACATAATCTGGGTTCAAGCCTCAGAATGTTCTCGCATATTTACCAAGCGAAAGTGCATACATCTTTAATATGTACTACAGAGACAGCTATCGCAATGAATTCAAAAACGACAATACAAAAATGCATCCAAAAATTGAGCTCATTGCTCATATAGAACATTCGCATTGTTGCATATAAAATATTGAAGATGACAGAAAATTGAAAAACATTTGACTAGATGAAATTGCAATATTAATTAAATTCATTCTTCTAATATGGAGGTATATTGCAAAAATTATATTAAGTACTAGAATTAATTCACCATTTATTAAAACGTAAGGATGATTCAAATTCACTTACCTAAATTCAAGATGAACAAACGAAGCTAACCACTGAGCTTTCAAAATCACTTGGTTTGAAATATCTACTGGTTCTATTCTTGAATATTATCACCACACGAATTGAAAAGGGTATAATGTAATTGCTGCCTACAGTATATATTCGTTATTGCCCTAATCAAAGCAATCAACTAATCATTAGTGGCAGTTTTTATATCAAATAAGGAACCTGTACCTGCTTTCTTGATGATCCACAGGTAAATCAGGAAAACTAAATGTACATTTTCAGAGGTAATGTAATGAGTGGAACGATTTATACCGATAAGTTTTTGGAAAAATCAATCGATTGTGTAAACCACAATCTACGTCTCGATAAACTCTCATGATATAGTGTGACTACTTCAGGGAGGTCATCGAAAACTTGAGAGGGTGGTTTGGCGTTAATATATCGCAAATGTGAAAAAACGCGCAGATAGGGCGATTTCAGTTTCGTTTCGAGGGGTACATTTTGCTGGCCTACCTGCAACAGCGTCACTTCAACCTTCGAGCAGTGGGTGAACAACCCCTAAAATTAGAATAAGGAATAGGGGTCGATTGGTACATCGTTTGAAAGTCCGTTCAATTCTCTAAACAGCGGTGTAAAGTTTTTTTAGTGCAGATGAATTGTGATTTTTTGTTTCAATAGACCTGTGTGATATTTCAGAGCTACAAATTGTTGTACCTCTCTGAACAACTCATCTGTTGCAATATACCATTCATTCATTTGCTACGATACTGTAAATGTTTTTGCCCAGTTTCTTCTCTGTACCAATAAAAATACTCTAACACATTAGAACAAACACTACTACAAGTAATTGCTATTCGTGTGTGGTAATTGTACTAAAATATAATTGAAACAATGGTGTATACAGTTGCAGAGAGAGTTGAGTTGATGGAACTGTATTATGAAAACAATAGATGTGTGGAAAGAGCTGCTGAACAGTTCAATCAACAACCTGAAATGAAATCGGTAGCAAATAAAAAACGGCAGATCCAACCGCCGGGCCAGAAGGAAAGGCAACAATAGTGACAATTTTGAGCTATGCTGCGCTTGACTATATGATGAGTACAAGACAGCCAGCAACTGTTCCGGGTGTCTCACCAACTAGCATTCAGCTTATTTTGTAACTCCACAAATGTCATCTTTACAGAATTAAATTAACGCAAGAATTCGATAAAGGTGATGTTAATTTAGAATTCTGTGAGGTAGTAAGTCAGCAGAAGATTGCAATTCAACCCCTTCACAGTTGAAATTTCTTAGAGAATCAATAGCATCAAATATATCTCTGATTATAATGGGATTGAAATAGAAAGTATTTCATACATACACCATTGTATAATTATTAGACCGTTGGCCCATGATTCGATTACCTACGAAGGGATACCCTTCAAGGGATATGAAGATTGACTTGGATTATCGAGAAAATAGTGTTTTATTGGATCGGTACCCGGTCGCCCTCCTCCCTGTTCAATTAACTTTTGATTGAAAGCAATGTTGAAAATGTTGTTAATGTTGTTATAGAAACAGCTGTACAATTGCATTAGTTGCAATACTCGGGTCTAGCTAAATTAACCGGATTTTAGCCGATTTGCATACGTCTAGGTCGGACCCCAAGAGCGGCATACAGACCGGAAGTTACCCTTTACCGACAGTTCCCTCAGATTATTAACGAAGGAATGCCCTTTGGTCAAACCCTTCATTTTGATCCATCATTCAATGTTATAACATTTGCATGCAATTTGGTTGTGCGAATTTAGCCGTATTCGAAGGAAAGTTGACGTCATTGACGTCAGGGAGAGGGGCGACAGGGTACCGATCCAACAAACCACTTTTTTCTCGACAATCAAACTTATTCTTCATGGTTTTGAAGGGTATACCTTCGTAGATAATCGACCCCTAGTGTTATGGGCTAACAGTCTATATTTACATTTTTATATTCAAAACTTTTTTGATAGAATTACCTCTTTGTATTGTTAATTTCGGCTATATAATTGTTCTTTGCAGTCTTATAGTAAAAGTTATCATCAGGATTTGAGGAATGACTGGTTAACCACAATAGATTTCCGAGGTCGTTGCCCATCAGAATAAGATCTGAAGCAATCCTGGAGTTTTTGATCACATTATTAGCTATTGTTACACTAGGACATCAACGTAGTACAGGTAATCTAGATAAGTTGGATTGAAATGCATTTCCATAGCTGAATTAATTATTATATCATTCGTGTTTCATTTGCAATACTCATATATTAACTCGAACTGAGTTTTAACGTCTACGTCATGAACTAGATAGTCTCTCAATTGTAGTTCCACTACGGATACATCCCATGATGTGTTCTTTAAGAAATAATCAAATTTTGTTTTCGTCGTTTTTATGGTTTTGTATGTAAATAGCGTAATTTCAATTTCCAATACAATGGAACTGTTACTTATGAATCGTATTCAAACAACCGTTATGGCCGAATGAAGGTTTATACAAATAGGACAGTTTCGAAAAAAGTATTAGTATTAAAAATTGAATTTATAAAATACAGATTCTGTTTACAATGAGCTTGAAATCGAAGATGCAACTAATTTACACGACTGCGCTCTATCCTCTTTATTGGAATTGCTGTCGTTCTCTTGATTGATTTCAACTCCAAAAAGCCGACTCATAGCAACGCTGATGGGCAAATTTGAATTGGCTAACTTTTGCTTCCACAATAGCAGCGCATATTCTGCCATAAATTCGTAGTACTTGTCTACGCTGGACACTCGGACTCGCTGTTTCGGCCCTGTAGCCTTCTTCATACCCTTTGACTTTTGAATTGATATTTTTGGACGTTTTATTTGTATACTGCAGTCTTCCGCTCCATTCCTAGAGTGTGAAATGATCCTCCGTGGCTCGGATGGTTCCTTCAAAAATTCGTCGGCGTTGAAGCTCAACGTGTGTTGACTGATCCTGTCTTCGGATTTGCACCAACTTCTGAGGGTGGACTCTGGAATATTAGTGGTTCTTGCCACTGACGCTTTGGATTCTCCAGCTTTTACCTGCCATATGGCCTTCAGTTTTTCGTTGATGGAACGAGAGACTTTCACACGTTTCCTAATCGAGAGCGTGTTGTTGTTTTCATTTGCTAGGTTTTTTCTTTTGCTACAGTCTATGGGTGTATCTTGTTTAATTCTCAGATGGTCGGAAGGTTCTGCCGAAAACTTGTATTCTGTGGGGATATACCTTATGGCCTGCTGAACTATATTTTCTTCTGATTTGCACCAACCTCTTAGGGTGGACTCTGGAATATTTGTGTAACTTGCCACGGACGATTTAGATTCTCCTGCCTCCACCGAGTCCACCACCCTCTGTATAACCCCTAACTTCTTGTTGCCGGTACGAGTCACCCAAACACATTCGCCACTGGAAAACATTTTACAACTTTTGTTTGGATATGCGTTTGAAGTTCAGGGTACAGGTACTAGGTTATCAATACATTACTTATCCTCAGGTGACGGGTTTATAAATACCCCTTCACTCGTGGCAGAATTCATTATCTTTTGTAATTAGTGACATCGGTGAGGTAATTTTCGGAAGGTACTGAATGTTATTTTTATAAAGGACCGTCCTGCTAACGAAGTAATTGTGTACACATTTGAATTCAAAGGGTTTTATTAGGTACTAGGTTATCAATACATTACTTATCCTCAGGTGACGGGTTTATAAATACCCCTTCACTCGTGGCAGAATTCATTATCTTTTGTAATTAGTGACATCGGTGAGGTAATTTTCGGAAGGTACTGAATGTTATTTTTATAAAGGACCGTCCTGCTAACGAAGTAATTGTGTACACATTTGAATTCAAAGGGTTTTATTAATTTTGGTCAATGTCATTGTTTATGTTAGTATATAGAAAATTTGTTCGTCAATAATAGTTTAATGGTGGTTGCATATATTTATCCAGAACTGCCCTCACGTATTTGTACTGTCTTGGATATTCCTTGATTTCCAATGTTTCATTGAAGTTTAGGTAACGAAGGTTTTCACCCTCTGTCGTAGGCCATCTCATATTATCCAGAAGGGTGTCATTTTCTGGTGTTGGATTTCTGAAATACGTTATTTTGTGATTAGTATGAAACTTTGCAGATGTATAACCGCTGAGTTATGTTGTGAAAATCGAAAAGTTCAATCGAACATGGAATTAAATATGCCCGTTCATTCTCATTAAATAAATCCAGAAACAAACCTCGCACTGAGAAAAATCTAGAGAACATACTGGTATCTTCAAGAAATTATGATGAAAATAACAATATTTTTTTGTTAACCCTGGAGACTTGGATTATGAGTAGTAAAATACTGATGAGAAGTTGAAATATTTCATTGTTAGATAGATAGATAAGCGTTATTGTCTAAAATACACATTTTGTCGACAAAGTACAATTAATTTCGTTTATACATTTGTGGTATATGGTTAAGGTTGGTATATATTATTGCTGTAATATGTAGTTCCAGAAATCATTTTAAATATCACCATACATTTTTCTCTACTGACTCTAAAGTTCTATAATTTAGAAATCCAATCCGAGAAGTATTTAGTTGCTATGTCTGGATACACGGGCAGCAAAATTGTATTTGCTGATTGAATATTCTTTAAAAGAACGCTTATGGTGTACTTTCGTGGTTGAGATCTTAATCAGTCCATGAGAACATGCAGTGGTCGGTATCGGGAAGTCGGCCAGTACGGCCACCCTTAAAAGAGGGTCACTAATACGAACGTAATGCCGATGGTGTGTTTAACTGTTTCGCCGTGTGTTGTTTTCATATGTGTTTTGAACATTTTTCCTGATGAAACAATAATCAAAAACTGCAGTAGTCTTATTATGAATACGGAATGTACAACCGTCTCACAGTAAGTAGTTCCATAATATTTGAGACTTTTTTCCTTGTTCAGAAGCAATAATAATACGGATAATAAATACTTTCGTTTTATATTTTGAGACTCGTGACTACTCTGTTTAAATTTGAGGATAGTTTGAATGAGAATATAGTTTGTTTACTTGCATTACCGAGTGTGTTTGAAAGGTGAATCTAGGGCTAACAAGGGCGATTTTGTGAGTCAAGGTTCCAAATCATTATCAGAGAGATCTGATGGACAAAAACAATTGGAGATCGGTGTTGGTGAGTTGCCTGTTTTTATATTCCGTCATATAACATAAGACAATTTTATTCGACAAACTGATATTGTCGTTTAATTGCAAATATGGGGTGGTTATTATTTTGAAGTCCAACTACCTTCCAAGGTCCCCAACACAGAGATATTTAATTCGCAAAATCGTCTCCTTGTGCCCGTCCGAATCTTCTAGCAATTTTTGCGTCATACATAAAAATGTATAAATTAACACATATTCAAATACCTGATCTGTTCATTATTTTTTTATATATCTTTTTTGTCATTTTAAAAAATTTGGGAGGTAATGCAAATCCAGCCAGTTCCTTACCTAATAGACCGAGATCCCACGCCTATTTTCAAAATTGATTAATAACAGGCTGAATCTTCCTGAGTACCTTCATTTTGCCGAGACGCCCAACTTTTTCCTGTACGAAAATTCTCGATAGTGGTAGCTAATGAAATGCGCAGGCGTCAATCATGTCGATTTGGTGAGTGAAAAAAATTCATTAATAACAGTTAGTTTTTCAGTTGAACCTCAAGATAATTCGATAAAGTACTCGAAAATACTTTTGTCCTACAAAATGGATGGTAGGACTGAAGAGTCCCCCACTCCCAACATGTACCAATGACGTGGTCATAAAAAATCATTAATAACCAGCGGGTTTTTTAACCGTTGCTTGGTTAATATTTGTATAATTGAATGGTCATATTGTCATACAAATTGAATTGTAGGTGTTCCCAGTCCTACGCTCCGAATATGTCAATTCCATGGTAAAAAAATTTATTAATAACTGTAGGACAATAAGAACACATGAAAGGTAAGTGTATCCTTCACCTAAATAACACAGTGTCCTACAAAAAAACAGGTATGTATCGCTAGTCCTACAAAAATTATTCAAAATAACGAATTATTCTGAAATTGTGGTTTAGCTCATTTAATGTAATTTTATTCGAGAAGTAATGTTAATTTCAATGTATAATTGTTTGTTCAATTCAAAAATATCATAATTTACGTGAAAAGTTTATGAAATTAGTGGAAAATTTAGTTTAGCTTTCATAATTTTTATAAACATATTGAAAATAACAATAACAAAGTAAAAACGTTGAAATAATCAATCTGACCTCCGGGGCCCGGGGCTTAAATGAAGTCGCATGCGCTTATATACATGCAGGGTAACCCGGAAAAACCTTCAACACCACATCGTCATATGAAGAGCAGAAATTTCAAAAAGAGGTTAGACGAATTGTGAAATTCTGCTCTACGGTAAAATAGGATGTATGGTATATCCAGAGGCCTCAAAAAGTCCAGTTCAAAAGAGATATTATATTTTACGGGGGTCAAGTGGCCAAGTAGTTAAAATACCGATCTTTTTTTCACTCTGATAGTCGGTCGTGAATTCGAAGCCTAGCGACTGCTTATATTTCTCTGATGGCCCGATAAAGTGGAAAAGCACGTAAAAAGTGAGAATTCGTTAATCCTTGCCTCTCACAAGTTTCGTCTTTTGAGGGCTGTCCTTCGTAAGGGAACGACATCTGGTTAACGGAAAAATTAATTTTAAACAACAATGTATTCAGCTATCATCAAAGGACTCCGCACACTTTTAATGAAAAAAAGTCTTACTCTGAAAATGCCTGAATTTTTGGTATTTTGTAGCTGAAGCTATTCTGAGTAAAAGTCTCCATTGGCTCTACTCGATCGTATTACCAGATTCGGTGCTAGAGGGCGACACATCATCAATTTTGAGATTTTTGGAGTAATTTGAATGCATAAAAAAATATCAATATACCATTCATATCCAATATTGAACTAGTGAGCGAATGGTCATTACTGACATTTGTGAGAAATATGTTTCATAATACAGAAAAAAACAAACTGTTTTTCTACAAGGTAGTCAATAATATAATCAATTCTTCTGTGTATGAATAGCATTTGTAAAATAAAAATGATAATCTAATTGATATTCATCTATTCCTTTGAACAGTGTCTTGTCATGCTATGAAATGCAACACCTTTTGTGAAATATAATTTCTCATTCGAATGGAGGGACTTACGAGCTACAAATTAGATTTAATGTGTTTATTTCTAAAAAATCGATTTCGATCATAATATCATATCAAAATTGAGGATAAATGTGCCTAATTACAAAATATTTTGATTTTTCATTTCAGAATGTATGATCGAAATATCTGTAGGCTTGTTAAGCCCGTTTCTTACGGTCAAATAGATTGATTTTACTGCCTTAAAATGAAGTTAATTCAATTGGTTTGTTTCATGATGAGCCATGAGCTTCAGATTTGGGTAAAACTAATGGTTTACCATACAATTTTGCGCTCACCAAATCAACGTGACTTTTGCCTTCGCAGTTCATTAGCTACTAATATCAAGAATTTTCGTGGAATTGACAATTTCGGAGCGTAGGACTGAGAACACCTACCATTCAATTTGTAGGACACTATGACCATTCAATTATACAAATATTAACAAAACTATGGTAAAAAAATCCGCTTGTTGTTAATGAATTTTTATGACCACGTCATTGGTACATGTTGGGAGTGGGGGACTTTTCAGTCCTACCATCCATTTTGTAGGACAAAACTATTTTTGAGTACTTTATCGAATTATCTTGAGGTTCAACTGAAAAACTAACTGTTATTAATGAATTTTTTCCACTCACCAAATCGACATAATTGACGCCTGCGCATTTCATTAGCTACCACTATCGAGAATTTTCGTAGAGGAAAAAGTTGGGCGTCTCGGCAAAATGAAGCTACTCAGGAAGATTCAGCCTGTTATTAATCAATTTTGAAAATAGGCGTGGGATCCCGTTCTATAACTCATATTCATTTTAGTATTCATAAAGTCTCAGCCTTGTGTCCCACACTTCAGTCGAATTAGCTGAAGTGCATTCTGATAGTATCATAAATACGCGTGTTTAGTACTCACAGATATTTGACGAAGTTGGTCCACATTTTAACGAAACGATGTAGTGTGAGGCCATCCTTCTCGGGGAATTTGCTGAGGTTTGAATTGGTGCCATCATCCCACATATAATGTAAATCTTCAGCGTGTGCAACCCGTCCAGCTCCTATGAAAACGTGTTATGAATAATTATTAAAGTAGTACTTCCCTCAGATGATTTTCTTACGAAAAAGTTGATGTCGAGGTATGATATAAATGAAATAATAGATTACACTCCTCCAAAGTTTGAAATATTTTTTGTATACAGTTTTTGACATTTGTAATGAGAAAGACTTTTTCCTATTCCCCTTAACTGCAAGGGATGATTTGTTAGGTCATTTTAAGAATAAAAGTTTCTATGAACATATATCCGGAGTTGCTGCGTTTCTGAGATAAAGGGCGTTAAAATATAAAAAAAAAACGGTAATTACAAAATATCATGAATATCCTATAACCGATTTGGTTGAAATTTTGTAAGTTTATTTGAACTAATAAGGAGCTCATTTAGCCCTAACTAGTTTGAAATTATTAGAGCCAGGGGCGTCTAAGTACTTTTTTCATATCTAGCTTTGTTTTCAAGAAAAAACAAAATAAAAACTAAAAACAATATTAACAATTGTGATATTACAGTTAATGAGCAAAATGCCCACCTAATAAAATAGACGACCACATTCGATTTGCCATTGGCTGTCTGATACGTTCAAAAATTCCTGAATTAGTCCTTATGCAATTGTCAATTATTCGATTCCTTAAGTCATTCACATCAATTAATATACAGTGTTCAAAACAAAATAAAAATAATAAAAATACAGATGGAACATTTAATAAAACTAAGAATGATCTGGAAGCGGCGATTTAGTGCGTTCCTTCTCGTAGAAAAGAACGTAGGTATCTCCACTCATCAGGGATCTAGTTGAAACTGTGGTCACACGTGAATCATTATATTCATGCCACGTGTTCGCATACGGATGTCTACACAGACTATATCGACAAGGAGTTACGTTTTCTGTTGTATAATTACTCATATCCAATCCCTCTAAAGGAAAATCAATGATAAGATTCAGTTTTTCTTGGAATCTTTCTGTTGGAGAAAACCGTTTTAAATGGATTACTAAAATTTTAGGGAATTTATGAATTGATAGGGATTTCATGCACTTCCTTCTCTCTTTGCACTTCGCACATGTTGGCTTCTCGTCACCATCCAAAGTTTCTTCCCTTTTGAATGAATCCAAACATTGTGACAAATTTAGTTGGTCTGCTCTTCGTGGTATTGAAAGGGAAAGATCCCAATACGGATCGAAAGAGACTGAACAGTGACCACAATAAGTACATTTCAATGTAGATTTTAACTGGCCAACGAAGTTGTCTACAATTTTGGAATTGTTCGTCCTTAAGTATCTTGGCCATAAAAAACATAGTCGTGCAAATTTCGCAATTTTTCAGCGAACAAACTGGCTGTCAGACATGCCGCAATAAAGTTAAAATTTTTTATCTTTTTGAGAATTCGCACAAATCACGGAGCAAAATTTTAAATCAGATTATTCTGTTCTGTACCTTCACTATCTTGGCCATTTTCATTCAACTACCTTGAAATATATCTTTAGACAAAGCTGTTTATGTTTAGTTTTTATCACAAAACAATTTTAATTGAATTTATAAGATTTTGTAAATTAATTATGGAAGATCTTTTCAAATTATATGAAATTATTTACTGTAGTTTTTGTAAAATATTCCATGATGAAAATGTTCAGGGAGATCATTATTATTGTCGGGAGATACGGATCTATCATCCCAATAGATTTTGGGTGACCTGCTTCAGTTCGACGAACTGTTGTCCACAAATATTTTTATTGATATCGCTTCTGCAATGATCTGTTAACATCTATATGCAGACCATGTACCTAGCAGGTGGCCAAAGAACTCCTTAGCATCTTGCAGGGCCTCTCAAATAAAGAGGGTTGCAGAACTTTGGATCTGACTTTTTAAGGACACTGTTTAGATTCTTGATACTAGTTATACTTGTAAAATGTGTTTCTTATTAAATTTGTTATTGAAGGTACTTATCTTCTGGAGACAACATGCCAAATTGAAAAATCCTCCTTATTACAAATTATAATTGAAACAAGTAGGTAATGTCATTTGGGAAACAGTGAGTGAGCCTGTGAGCAATTCTCCTTTAGAGCAAATTACCTTCATTTGCAACTGATATTTCAGAAAAAGGAGAATAAAAACAAACAATAATGTCTAACCTCAAATACCAAAAAATGGCATTTACCGCAATTTTTTCGCCGTACGAGTATGAACGTCCATGCGGCGATTTTTTTGCGATTTGCGAATCGCAGAAAAATTGCGAATATTCGCGAGGGTATGTACGATCCTTGACTCTTGAGCCTTCTCACTGTCACTCAATCTCTCATCTAACTCTCTCATTATGAGTAGCGGCATTTCCGTTACTCTATTGACGTCTTCATGTAGACCCTCTAACAGGAATCGTAAGAACTCTTGAGCATTTTCTTGGGCTAAACCGATGAAACGAGGAGCGATTCTTTGGACTTGACTTTTCAAGGAGACTGTATTAACAACTCTACCAGACGAATCATCTGACCAAAATTCCTTGATCACCTGGGCAAATGCTTCGATTAAAGCTCCTTCCCTAGATGTGTGGGTGTTTATATCCCTTGTGTGGGCGTCTCTATTCAAATACTCCAATAACCATCTAGTGTTCGATAAACACTGGATAATACTGTTCATAAAACAAGTATTACCAATATTGGTCAACCCAATGAGACCAGATGATTGGACACATCTAGTACAGGAGTTTTATAAACAAGAGCCTTCAGATGACCCTATGAATAGAAATAAAGAGGATTCATATCAGGACTGCGAGCTGGCAAATGTTGAGTTCCTGCACGTCCACGCGATTAGGGTAGACGGTGTCGTGATGCTGACGAGCAAGAACATTAAAATAAGCTGGAGCCCCGTTGTTCATAAACCTCATGTTGCCTCTTACAGGTATTATCTTATCTTCAAGGTCAAAAATCTAAAAGAATTACTAGCGATTTTTTAAGAAAATATCTGACTACACCACTGGATTTGTGACATTTTCAACTGGTTAACATGTAACATGCGATTGCGTAAATCGATAAAATAGTTATTAAGGAATGAAATTTGAAGAATATGCCGTTTAATCAACCCACCAATTCAAGTTCAGGAATATTATGAACATTCTGAATACACCACTGGATTCAGGATGTCTTGAAATATTTCTGATCACAGTTTCATCGAAATCTGTTCAGTAATAAAAAAGTTATAAGGGAATAAAATTTGAAAAATATGTTGTTCAATGGAATTTTAGCAACGTTCTTACTACACCACTGGATTAGGGGCAATATTCAACAAAATATTATTCAAATAAATTTATTCATGAAGCATTTATGGAAGAATCAATTTTCTTTCTTGTGTATGTCGTACCATATCAATCAATCAGTGTATCACAACAAACATTAGTGTCAATAATTTCAAATAAATCTACAAAAAAATAACTGTAAGTACATTTTTCCTATTGCTACAAACTAGCGGAAAACAATCTTTTATTTACAAAGTAAAAAGAGAAACCAAGAAGATACCGAAATGCAAATAAATGAGTGCAATTCATATTCTGGTGGCCTCCAATAAACTTCCATTCACTTCAATACATTTATCATATCGCTTACTAATATTTTTAAAAGTATTCCTCAATTGTTGTGGAGTAATTGCATCGCAAGCTTGCTGAATTCTGGTGCACATTTCCACTCGATTCCTTGGTCATGATTTGTAAACCTTTTGTGTAACATAACCCCAAAGAAAAAAATCGAGTGAAGTAAATTCAGGCGATCTTGGTGGCCTTCCTATCCAACGATTAGGGTAATTTTGATTCAGCCAACTCTTCACAATTCCCGCATTATGTATAGATCAACTATCTAACTGAAAATATAAATTTCTTGTTTCTGCAAGGGGAAGTTCATCTATTGCGTCCGAAAATTCAGTCCTCAAAAATTGTATGAAAATTGCGGCATTCATGTCATGGTCCAATTATCCTTTCATTCAGTATTCCACACCAAACGTTCACTTTTTCTGAAAACTGCCTTATACAGTTTATCACCCAGTTAGGATTTTCAGTGGCCCAATAGCGAATATTTTGTGAGGAAACCCATTTGTTGTGAAAGTAGCTTCAGCACAAAAAAAAATTTTCTTTAAAAAATGCCTATTATTAAGACGCTCGCCCTGGGCCCATAAGCAGAATTCGAAACGTTTTTCTTGATCACCTAGTTCCAGAGTATGTAAAATTTTTGGTTTAAATTTCCTCTTTTTATTTTTTCTCAGACATCGCCTAACATTCTCCCTAGGTGAGTTTAAATCTAATCTGGCAACCCTCAATCTACTATTTGGATTATTTCTGAAATAATCAATATAGTCTGGTTATTTTTGTTCCTTCTTCGTATATTGTTCTTTAAAATATATGTGGTCCAGTCCGATTGAAAACTTGGTTTATTTAATGTATCGTGCTGTTATTTATGACTGGACGATTTGGGTGACTTTCATTGAATTTTCTAGTTACTTCTCTTTCACTCCGGTAATTATCACCGGAAAGACGTATAATTTCGATTTTTTTCTTGAATTGATAATTGAGCCATTATCTGTTTTTATTTAGGAAAATAAATTATTCAGTTCACTGATGGTGCGTAACAAAATGACAATTCATGCACAAATAAATAGATGAGAAACTTGTTTATTTCATTAATGCATTCTGAATAACAGGCAGTTGAAATTGCAACTCCCATTTTTTGCTATTGAACTAAAGGAAGAAATCACAGCTGATGTTACGTACTGGAATGATAGTAATTATTATCCATAGCATATTTTTTCTGTTATAATTTCTATTGGGGGTACATTAGACTTGTCTTATACTGTTGAAATTGTTTTCATGAAGATTAACCAGGAGTTCTCTCCTAATTGTAGTTGTTTATGTATCCACTCCACTTCGAGAAATACCTATAAACTATTTTTACCATCATGATTTTCAGATGTTATTATGGTACGACATTGCAATAATCACCCCAATTATTTTTTCAATAATTGACAATGGTGTAGTAAAACGTTGTTAAAATTCCATTTTACAATATATTTTTCAAATATTTTTCCCTTATAACTTTTTTATTACTGAACAGATTTCGATGAAACTGTGACCAGTATTATTTCAAAACATCCTGAATCAAGTGGTGTATTCACAATTTTCATAAAATTGATGAACTTGAATTGGTGGGTTGATTAAACGAAATATTTTTCAAATTTCATTCCGTCATAACTTTTTTATTGATTGACGCTCCAACGTTATTTACATATAATCATTTGGAAATGACGCGAATCCAGTGGTGTAGTCAGATTTTTTCTAAAAAAATCGCTAGAGATTTTTTTATATTTTTGACCTTGAAAAATAAGATTAGTTGGCCCTGGAAATTGAGATTTATTCATGAAATTTGGTGTCCAAATAGACTTTTTGAATATCTACCTAACGAAAAAAATCATTTCAATCGGTTGAAAAATGTAAGTTTTATAAGGGTGCTTCCATCTTAAATGGGTCTCACCGTAGATATCGAAAAAATCCGCGAAAATAGTGAAAGTTATCTTTCCATTGAATAATACGGATTCAAAAAAATTAACCCCTCTCTCCCTCTCGAAAGCATGATAGAGAACGCATGAAAAATTTCAAGTAGTAAATTAACAGGAGAGCGAACGTGCAATAATGACGCAATAATTGGAATGAAGAGACTGAGAAACATGTCCAAAGAAAACTAAAAATGAAATAAATAAATAAACGTTAAAAATACTTTTTAGAGAAAAGCTTTCATTTAAATGCACTAAAAAGAAGAAAATTTATTTCAAAGCGAATTTAAGCCATCATTTTGTTACATTATAAAACTTCAAATGAAATAAAAGCTTGTCGCGAGAATAAATCTTGAGGTAATTTTAAATTCAATTTACAATAAGAAATACATAGATACTTCTCGCGACAAGCTTTAAGATCATTTAAAATTTTATAATGTAACAAAACGATTTGTTTAATTCACTTTAAAATTTATTTTTTACTTTTCAGTTCATTTGGATAAAAGCTTTTTTTTAAAAACTAATTTTCTCAAGTTCATTTATTTTTTTGAACATTACTTGCTTAGATCAGCTTCACTGACACAAATGAACAAACCTTTAGTGAACTCTTATCTGTTTCCTTTCTCACTGATTTTTTGTTTACTACTTTCTGCTTATTTCCCAAGTTGGGATTTTGGAATATTCGGTTTTTTCAATAATTGTTGTTTTTCCTATCCTCCAAAACAATTCATTATTGTGCTTGATGTACGTTTCACTAACAAAGTTGAGGGATTTCGTGATATCCCGAACGATGAAATACTTGTACCAACTAAATACGTGATTTCAAAAGCATTTAATGATTATATAAAGTTAAAACGTCAAAACTTTTTCATCTGTCAATAAACAATTCTCGAAACTAGGTAAAACCTTAGCAACCATACACAAACAAATACTGTGATTTCGTCCATGGAAAGTATGATATCTGCGTATGAATACGTATGATCCGACAAAAGTAAATATCGTCGGTAGTGATGATCGACACCATACTGCTCTTTTCAACATTTATTCAGGTAAACATTGCTCATTTTTGATTACCTTAGAAATGAAAAATCACCTACTGAGTTGGAAAATAATTCATTACTTTTGATGAAACTAGGTATTGATTCAATTATCGTTTGGCTGGCACCAACAATAGGATTTCAAAATATAAAATAACAAAATAAACGAAAAAAAAAATTCGAAATAAGGTGTTGTTGACTATTGAAGTTGAAAATGAAAAATAATATTTAATGTATGAAAAATGAAAAAACCCAACATGTACCCTACCTTACTGGATACATACACACAAGTCACGAAAGCTATTTAAAATTTTCAATAATTTATTGATTTCAATAAGTTTATTTTCATGTTTTATTGCAGTAGTTTTCCACATACGAAACTAGTGGTCATGGGGAGGGGGCTTCTTGGAAATCAAGTTATTAGTCAGTCCGATGATTTTTATAATTTTTTACGAATTTTTTCGATGTTATTTCCGTGAGTTTCTGCAACTTTTTTCGAGAAGGAGTGGGGCCGATCTCCCCGACCGGCATTTTTTTGACGTTATTTATTTCGACGTCCGAAACATCGGAAAATATTCCGAATTCCTATGCGTTCTCTATCTAGCATGCAAGGGCAAGGGGCTAAATGTGAGCAAGTGTCTGTCAGAGAATGCAAAGTTCAAATTTACCTGGAATGATATCTGGTGGTCCTTGCCCCAAGTCTCCGTAGTAAGAAAATTGATAGAAATAAATTGGCACTTGAGAAGATGAGAGTTCGGCTTGTTTAAAAACATGAGTTATTATCCTATCATCGCTGCTCCACTGCAAAATAAATATTGTTAGAACGTTTTTCTTCTTAGTGACGAAAATGTTGGTAACCAAGAGAGATCAGCATAATGAATTTTCTATTGAGGTTGCATGATAAATGTTTGACGTATAGTCAATTATCAAGGATAAGTCATCGATGACTGAAGCTTACCCTACAATAGGCACCAATATCTTTCTCAAAAGAATCTTTTGTGTAAACTTCTTTGAGAAGTTGACCTGCGATACTTCTATTTTCGGGGGACATGTTCATCAAAGCCGGAATAAGTTGCCCTGGATCATTATCAAGGGAAGCCAATACATTCATATCCGGATCTGAAATAAAATAAGTATTTTGTAAAAAAAATAAGGCAAACAGTATTCCAGGCAGGCTTTTCTAATTCGAGGCCAGTCTGTATACTAGTATTGATTTTCCAAACAGTATTATCATCTTGGATTGTATCTTGGCACTGTAAACCTCTCTTATGATCTACTTTTATCCAACGGGAAAATTTCTAGAGTACAATCAGTCCATCTTATGACTTGCCCTCCCAGGTGTTCTCTTTAATTATTTATTTATGCTTCGTACATAGTAAAAAAATTGATCTATTTTGTGTATCATAGAGGGATTGTTCAAGAGTTGTCAAAATGATATAATGAAAAACCAGTCAAAATTGTTGATCTCTTTAAAGAGTGCATTGTCGACAGTAAATACAAGATTTATAAAATTCTGAAACGTGGTCCTTGAGCTGAAGAAGTACTAAGGTGAAAATACAAAATAGGGACTGAAGAAAATCTTGATTCGAAAATATTTTCGAAGAAGTGATGACATCCTTGACAAAGAATGTCAGAAGAAATGAGTAGGTCTGTGAGAAAAAATACAATTTTGGATCCAAACATTATATGGCCAAATACTGTATTGACTACTGAAAACTATAAAGTGATACTGTACCGTCAGTGATGATAGATCATCATGCTCCACACAGCTTCAGTGGGAATGAAATCTCTAAATATGCAGCAGATACATCAGCCAAACAGGTTTCCGTGTTGAGTTTGACAGGATATTCCAAGAAGGAGGACACTGTGAGAACTCTACAAACGAAGAAAAGATTGCAGGTTTCCTCAAGATTATCCAAAGATGAGTGAAGAAGAAAATGTTGAAGTTATTTGCAGAAAGGGAGAACGTAGATTTGTTGAAAAATAAGCAAGACATAGAGTCTCAGCTGAAAATAATAGAATTGGAGAAAGAAGACACTGAATATGACACTGAAAGAGATTCTACAGCGGATGAAAGTGATATATGAGAATCTGCAAGAAAAATTCGAATATATTCAAAACTGGTTAACTCAAAATCAGTTGAAAATTCCATCCGTGAACTAGTACAGTTTGGAGATAATCGAAAAAGAGAAGAAAACATCTTGAATAGGCTTTGCCAAGTGACAAGAAAGCAGGAAAGAGTGTTCCATTATTTATCACAAAATTCAACACATGTGTGCAGGTTTGCCAATATTATCAAAACAAGAAAATGCTCAAATTACAGAAGTGCCTACAAGGAGAAGCTTTATATAGTGTACTATGAATGATGCTCCAACCAAAAAATGTTGTCGATAGACATGGCTGCGGTGGTAAGTATATCCATTTACTGAAAAATAGAAATACGACTTTTAAGCCTAATAGGGCGTGTAAAATTTACCTTCTGTTTCCCTGTTGATTCATTCCCATTTACTCGTGTCAGGGATGTTTTATTCTACTTCTTTTCAACGTGATCAAGGAAATAATAGTTCAATTAGTAGGTTATATATTCGTTTTAACTAGAATGGAAAACTATGCAGTTGAACAGCTGTTTAAATACTTACATATGCCTGACCACAACCATTCTTCTGAGTTGAATCCCATCAAAACAGGTACTTTTCTGAATTGTCCATTTATGAGTGACTGAAGAGGGGCATGAGCAAAATCTCCTTCTTTTTCTATCACTGTGCCACTTGCTTCGCTGCAAGCCTACAAAAAGATATCTATCGAGTCCAGATCATATTTATAAGAAATATGGTATGGTGCTATTTCTATACATCTTCGAATCTCAAGAAGATTACCTGTACGCTTCAGATCACAGAAGATCATTCATAGAGAGAGAGAGAGAGAGAGAGAGAGAGAGAGAGAGAGAGAGAGAGAGAGAGAGAATAATTCAATGTCAAGACAATGATCTTGTTGATATAGTTTCGCTTGACCTATTAAGCCCCTTTGAACATAGGAAAATGTCTGAAAATATTGTATTTAAAATAATGAAGTTTGACCTAATCTATAAGGTTAGTATGTATAAAAACATATAAGTCGTACAAACTACACGTAAAATAAACAAGTTTGACTTAACGTATATAGTCAATTCACCTAAATCAATATAAAACATATAGGTCGGACAAACAGGCATTCAAAATAAAATTCAAAATCAAGGTGAGATTCCACCAGAGAAAAATAAACAGTGCTGGGTCCTGATAAATTCAGGTTATTTGCGACTACTCTCACTGCATAACAACTAGAGGGCACTTTGTTATTCAAGGCACGAACAGGTTTTCAAGTTCTAATTTACGATCGATAAGCACTCTTGAAAATTTTAAACTGATTTTTCTTCAATGATATTTATCATTCCCACTCGGATTATTGTCAAGCTCACATCTGAAAGTTACTATTATACAAACATAAACTCATTTAACTATCCCATCACACCCAGAACCAATAATACATTTTTTCAAAGCTTTAGACTCATAACTTATGATGAATTAAAAAGCATAATATTTTCAATGCCCAACAAGGGAAGCACCGATGACATTAATACGGTTTCCATAAAAAATTCCTTTGCTACTATTAAAGAACCGTTGCTGAACCTCATTAATACATCACTAGAGACGAGCACATTTCCCAATGAAAATTTCAACTATCATCCCAATACCAAAAATTGCAAACGCGAACAACGCTTCTCATTTGAGGCCAGTCAATATGCAAAGTTCTATTGAAAAAATCCTTGAAAAAACAGTAAATGAGCAAATAGTAAGCCCTGTAGAGGAAAATAAACTTGTTAACAATGTTCAGTCAGGTTTTCGAAGTAAGCATAGCTGTGAAACAGCCTTCCAATGTGTTTTGGATGACTAAAAAAAAAGTCTAGGAGAAAATCAAATGATAGGTGCGGTTTTCTTGGCCTTCAAAGAGCGTTCGAAACTGTAGATCGAGATAGGTTGATTAAAAAATTAAGAAGTATTGGTATCGAGGGTAAGGCACTGCAATGGCTAGTTAATTATCTGGATAATAGAAAACGGAAACTAAGGTTCAATAATGAACTATCTGAGGAAATAGAAAATGGGTATGGGGTTCCAGGGAAGTGTTCTTTGGCCTTTATTGTTCTTGATATATATTGATGATATTGTTGAAGCAGCAGGAAATTGTAAAATCCATTTGTTTGCTCATGACATTTTAATTAATTTCTTTACATCAGACCCAGTGCTTTTAGTACAAGCTCTTAACAATTCGATATATCAAATACAAAAACGGTGCTGTGGATACCTGCTAAAAATTAATGGTAATAAAACTTAAATCATGCTCATTGCTAATGAAAGAAATTATAACAATTTTCTCATAAATAATATGGACATAAAAATTGGTAATGAAATAATCGAGCGGGTAAAAAAATTCAAATAACTTGGTATTATAGTTGATTATAGACTAACTTTCAAAGAACATGCAAAGAACTCTTTAATAAAAACAATATCTTTTAAAGTAAATTATCTATAGGTATAGATTTTCAAGATATCTCAATCAATGGACCAAAAGGATTATATACAACACTATTATACTTCCCCATTTCACTTACTGCTCAACTATTTTTTATTTACTAAATCAAAATGACATATATAGATTTCAAAAATTGCAAAACCGATCAATGCGCACAATTCTCTTGTGCAATCGACGTACTCCTATTACATCAATGTAGAGCAGACTACAGTGGTTATCAGTAAACGAATTTTTATTGTTTCAGGCACTGATTTTTGTATTTAAAATAAGAAATGGAAGTGTACCAGACTACTTGAAAGATAAATTAAACTATAATTTTGAATTTCACCAATATGAAACGAGAGCTAGAAAGAGATTACCACATTCCTCAATTTCACAAAAGATTTATTCAAAACTCCATTTATATCAAAGGCTTAAGAGCATTCAATGAGTTACCATCTAAAATAAAAATTGCACACTCTCTCAATTCTTTCAAAATGACTCTTGGGAGGAAGCAATCCCTAATATACTTTGTAAAATAATTTTAATTTTATATCTTTATACACAACAGCAATATTTTTAATATACAGGGTGTTTCATGATAAATGCGCAGGACTTCAGGATGTGATAGCTCGTCCAAAAATATGAAAAAAAGTTTCTATCAACTTAACCTCTAAAATGCACCATTTTCGAGATTCAGGGTGTTGAAATTTAAAAAAAATAATAGTTTTTTGCGAATATCTCTGGAACCGTTTATCGCACAGAAAAAATATTTCGTAGGCATTTTCTACTCATAACAAGCTATGTTTTGTGCGGATTTTTTATTTTTTCAAATTCATAATTGGTGAAAATTTTGAAGGGGTAGTGGGTGTTTTTTTCTCCAACTTCTACGCCACTGAAAAAGTACAATTTTGAGCCTCCTATATGAACAGCCAATATTTTCTACACTACTCTAAAGTTGACCGTTTTCAAGAAAAATCAACTTTCATGTTGTTTAAATAATGTTTTTTCCTCGAAAAAATGCTGCGTGCATTGAAGCTAACGGCGAACATTTCCAACAATCTAACTGAGTATGATTGTTATTGTTTTTTTTTTTTTTTTGCAATTAAGAAGTCAACGTTTGGTTTTGTTACTTGTTTTAACATTTAAATAAATTTTGTATAATTAGGAAAAAAATTATTTAAAAAAATTTACCATGTTTTTCAACATGAAACGGTCAACTTTGGAGCTGATGACCAAGAGTACCTTTTTTGTGTAGAAAACATTGGCGGTTCAAGTGGGTTGCTCAAAATCATACTTTTTCCAGTCGCGTAGAAGTTGGAGAAAAAAACACCCACTACCCCTTCAAAATCTTCACCAATTATGAATTTAAAGAAATAAAAAATCTGCACAAAACATAGCTTATTATGAGTAGAAAATGCATTCATAATTTGTTCTTTGTGCGATAAACGGTTCCAGAGACATTCGCAAAAAACTAGATATTTTTTTTAAATTTCAACACCCTGTATTTCGAAAATGTTGAATTTTAGAGGGTAAGTTAATAGAAACTTTTTTTCATATTTTTGAACGAGCTATCACATGCGGAAGTCTTGCGCATTTATTATGAAACACCCTGTATATATTTATATTTTTAACAACTGTGCATTGTTGATAAGATGTAATAGTGCTGTTTCAACATATTTTTATTTTGTATGTATGATGTATTAGTTCTGAAACTAAATAAACGGATATTTATTATATATTAGTTTCCGAGGTATTTGGAATAATACGGTATAAATCCACCAACTCCTCATTTTCTTTATATCACTAGATATGATTCTAGTTGAATCATTTGCATTGTCAGAGTGACAAAAAATGGTAGTATCATGCACAAAGAGTGTGAATTTTCTTGTTTTGATGTGAATGAGGAATAATATTTGCCCTAGTATTCAACCCTGAGGCACACCACTTTATAAATGGAAGATATTATATGATATATTAAATCATTCAATTCTATTTTATTTCCTAGATTTCTAGAGTAGCAGCTCAAAAATTGAAATAAAAACATCTCTGAAGTAGGTTGTCAGGAAGTCTGAACAGTATGCAGATGTATTCATAAACGAAAAATGGTTTCTGAAACCAGAGAAATGAAAATGGAAAATGGAATTTCTGGAATAACCGTTCCTCTTGCAACTCTTGTTATTGGTTCCTGCTTATTCCAAATTCCTGAAGAAGCTTTTCCTGTTCTTCATGTTATTGGTTTCGTTTGGACCAAAATTACTTGGAGATTTTTCAAATAATAATGGTTTATTATTCTCGAAACCATAGTGGCCTCAAAACTTTAGGCGATAATGGTACATTATTAAATGGATATACTGGTAGAATATTGGAGTAGATTAAATTTAAAATGTGAACAGAATGTTCATAAATTCAGATGTGGAATCATCCGCGACTGAAAGACAAACTTTAGTCGCTACTTTCCATCGTTCAAGATAACGTCTTGGAAGGTATTCATGTTGAATAGGGAAACATTCTCAATTGAAATTCAACAAACATGACTCCTTTGATCTGATGTGAGGTGTTCGTAACACTTGTGATGAATACAAGCTTATATGATTTCGTCGATATCAAGTGATTTTTTCACATTCTCAACGTGTATTCACATATAAAACTCTATACTATACACAAAAGGGGAATATCAACTATATGATTCATTTCATGAGTATTGAAATAATAGAAAGGAGAAAAATATTTGAGAGACTGAAAAGTCTTGATTGAAAACCAAGGATTATTGAGGAATAATAATACTCACCGCAAGATAATCTGCTGCAGAAGCTTCCTGCAATATACTGAGTAGGTCAGTGGAATCATTGGATACGAAGTTTTTATTCAAAGTACGTGCACAATTGAATAAAGTGTCTCTTGCACTCAGTTGTACAAGTCCACCAAGAGGTGAACCGCTCTGCATAATTGCAGCTCGGAAGAGTTCTGCAAAAAATAAGAACAACTTAACTTGCCATTCATAATGCGATAACTCGAAAACACGAAAATAAAAAGGAAGGAAGCTTGTATTTTGATCTATCAAAGGCCTTTGACATGGTCAGTCACACTATTTTATTCGATAAACTAGATGAATATGCGCAAGAGGCAATGCACACGATCACATAAAATCATATTTGTCTGGAAGATACCAAATCGTAGACATTTCTCAAATTTACCAACATACTTATTCTGATAGAAATCTCATCACCCAAGGAGTTCTACAGGGGTCTATCCTGGGACCAATATTTTTTCTGATATATGTGAATGACCTTCCACAGTCACTTGGTGCAGGTCTCGTCTGTCAATTCGCAGATGATACGTCGTTAACAGTGTCCGGGTCTGATTCAGGGGTTCTCTCCGGAGGGCTATCTGAGGTAGCGGAAGAAATGTTCAACTGGTGTGCTGAGAATGAATTGAAATTTAACACAAACAAAACAGGACTCATCTCTTTCAGAATATCTCAAAGTAAACAAGAATCAATTCATGTCAGATTTGACCATAAATCTATTCCAGTAATAAACGATATCAAATATTTGGGGGGTCACAGTCGACAGCAGTATCAGATGGGACACACACGTGAATAAACTGAACTCAAGACTTTGTTCTGCATCAGGAGTAATTCGAGCAACAAGGGATCAAGTCTCGTTAAATAGCTTAAAGTTATATTACTGTGCCCATATTCAATCTATTATTCAATATAGCATAATATTTTGGGGTTCATCTACTTTGGCAAACAAAATATTCAAAACTCAAATGTACATAATTCGCTCTTTGTCAAAATTACCTTATGGATCAACTTGGAGACCATACTCTGAAGAAATGGCTGTAATAACTGTACCTTCCTTATACTTCCTTCAATTAATAACTTTTGCAACGAAATGGCAATAAATACTAGAGGAAGAACCGACCTGAGTATATCAAATCACACAACCTCATTTTATGAGAAAGGACCCCACTATAAAGCCATTAAGGCATATCATTCATTCCCAATTGAAATAAAAAATTCAGACTCCTAACAACAGAATACCTGAAAAGAAAAAATTAGGACATTTTCAACAGTTGGTGATGAGTCTTGATGTAGTTGTTTCATGAACTTCCGAAATACTTGTATCATAATATAATGTAAACTTTTCTCTCAACTTGCTATGTATATTTTTTATTTATTCAATGAATTATATTGTAACCTTTGTCTGTACATATTCTTCAATGTATTGTTTTATAACCCCTGACGTGATATATCCTCAGTTGATTTTATGGCAATAAAGAAAATTATTATTATTATCTATTTGGGATAAGTGAACAACCAGAAATAAAAATCATAAAGCAACAAATAACCATGCTGTAATCTACATAGTTGATATAAAATCATCATGATCAGGAGTAAAATAGATCAAAATCAGGTTGAACCCAAAAGAGATAAAAAATATGCTAGTAGGGAAGACTCTCTGAAAACATACAGAATGATTTTTAAAAATGTCACATAAAAGCTTCAATTACTAGAGACAGTACTTGAGGGAACATGCTATTCAACGCAAAACTCAAGAAGGATAGCACAGTAAATAAAGCTCAAAAAATGGCAAAACTTCGCAATTTTTTCGTCCTTCATCGAATTGCATAAAAATTTGGAATAACGCTTATCTTACCCTCTTACCCTTACTTCAAATTCTATATTATGCCAATTGAAGCTGTTTATTTTTGGTGGTGAAAACTACCCCTAATTGTCAAAACTTATAAAATAACATTTTAAAGCTTAAGACGAGTAACATTTAGTTTGGATTGATGATTGTTTTATGCTTTGGAACACAATTTCAAAATATTTCAACCCTTGAAAATCAACCCTTGTTAGAGCTTAATGTGAAAAAAAAATACCCTCAAAAAAATATTTATCACAGTGTTTCAATTTAATAATGTTGCTTAAAATGTGTACCAATTTCATGTTATGACTTTTCAACACTCCTAAATCAACCACTATTGTATCTTGAAAACTGAAGATTTACCCTAAAAAAAACTAATGGCTTGACAGAGTTATTTTAATTAAAAATGTTACTGTCTACCAATTACATTATTTTGCAAATCTTCAACTCGCAAAAACCACAATTTTAGAATACACTGGCGAAAAATCAACGAGATATACTCTCACAGACGTAAACACATGAGCAGATGTTGCTCCACCTGTATTTTGGACATGCACGATAATGAACACCTGCCATTACTCTGATAACTCTCTTTTGAAGAATAAATGCTTTATGGGAGTGGCTCGAGTCGCTCCAAAAAAGACTTCCATGAGATAGATAACTATGGAATAAATTAAGTTTGAGTTCATTACAATTAAACTAGGTTTTGGCTATATCTATCGTCTCATCTGATAACGTAGACAGATTTCCAACATTATCACTTTAACAAATGAAGGTTGTACCGTCTGCAAAAAAAACACTCCGTTGGTAGAATTTGAAAATATAAATAATTTTATGTAGAGACCCAGAACCGAGCCTTGAGTAACACCCTGCTTAACGGCCTTACTATTCGATAAATCTCTGTTCGATCTGACTTCTTGAAATTGTTCACTCAGGTAATATTCTAAGAAATTCAGAGCCCCTGATGCCATAGCTCTGTAGTTTTTCCAAGATAATGTCATGCGAGACACAATCGAATGCCTTCGAAAAATCATACAGCTCAAGTTGTGAGTGTTTACCTTCCTTAAAGCCCTCGACTATGTCTGATTCTACTTGGAGAAGAGAGTTCATTGTGTACATCTGTTTTCTAAAACCATATTGACCTGGACAAAATAGAAAGTTTGTTTCCATGAAGTTATTAATGAATAGACCAGTGCTGAAGCATTTTTGAGATAAAAAAATTATTATCAGCATGAGACCTACTGATAGTGGAGCAAAATATTGTTCGAATGACGAGAAAAGTAAATTGGAGTCGAAAAAATGGAGAAGGGTGGAACGGGGTGAACTTTAAGGGTGGAAAGCGATATTTCACGATTTTTCGAGAATTGCAACGAAAGTTGACCTCCTATTGTAGAAATTTAAGAGGCAAAGGTGTTGATAATGATAAGATCTGGATTATTTGTATTCAACATTTTTTCACATAATCTCAAAATCCTCGGGAAAATCGAAAAAACCATTTTTTCAGTCATTAATTTTTTTTCGCTTAAAAATTAAAAAAAAATTTGTTGGCAATCAAAAGATCTACAACTTTTGTACCAAAGATTTTTCCACATAACCCCAAATTTTCAAAAATCGGTTTTTCGCCATTTTTACGGTCAATTTGGGGTTATGTCGAAAACTGTTTGATACAAAAGTTGTTTTTTTTTATTATCCACAACTTTCTTATCGAACATTTTCCGCTTAGTAGTCACGTTTCTCCGCAAATCTCAAAAAACCGTTTTCAACCCCTAAACTGCATCCCAATTTCACCACTTTGAGTGTTTTCCTGTTTAAATATTTTTTTCGTCGAAGTTGGAACCTCTACAACATTCTCCACCTAGTTCTTGCCTGTTACTTCATTTCTTATATTGGGCGTCTAAAATTCGTTTTGCTAACTACTTAGGAGCCGCCCCCTTTCTGAATACTTTAAAGAGGTTTGAGAAAAATAAATATTTCTCTGCAAAAAAGAACATCTAATTCAGAAAATAAAAAAGTATATTTCCACTAGATTTTGCGACAAACCCACAATTTTCATACAAAAAAAAAAGTTTTCTGATTTTTCCGGAAAATTTGAGATTATGTGAAAAAATCTTGGAAACAGAAGTTGTAGATCTTTTTATTGCCAACTACTTCTTCCTCAATTTTTTTTTGTAGTAGGTTCACCTCCTTTCGCCCTTCTATCACAATCAAATCCTATGCCCTTGTTTATTTTTTGTACCTGTTGAGGTAACATGAAATTAAAACTGAAATTTTTATTCTCGAAAGGTTTCGACTATTAATTTCAATAATTTTAATAAATAAATATGAATTAAGAACAAAAATTAAAAAACTTGATTTTTGAAAATCTGTTTTTTAATTTTTTCGCGTTTTCGGGAAAAAATTTCCGCAGTAGTACTAATCTTTTATTACATAATCTGAAAGTAGACGCTTTAACGAAAAAACTGGCTGCTGGCGAACTTGAAGAGTCGAATTATATTGAAACTTTTCAGTTGAAACTGAGGTAGTTTTTTCGGAATTTGTCGAAAAAAAAAATGAAAAATCTGTATTCCGCTACAAAAACATTACAGCTCACTTGAGACTTGTTAAGTTATATTTCCACCAAACTTCGTGTAAAAAAAAAACATTTTTGCGCGAGAAAAAAAAATAAAAAAAACTGAAAACTTGGTTTTTCTGATTTTCCCGGAAAATTTGAGGTTATGTGGAAAAATGTTAGATACAAAAGTTGTAGATATTTTTATGTCAAAAACTTTGCAATCAAACTTTTTTTCGATAGGTCAACTTTTGTTGTCAACCGCTATAATAAATTGGTGAATTTTTAAAAATATTTTTATTTATCAAACCAATGCTTTCAACAACTTTCCAAAAACTGACAATCCTTATTGATTTTCACATAGCTAAGTAATCGTTTTTCATTATATTTTTTCCACCCAGTAAATAAAACGCTCTTACAAAAAACAAACATCAAACAAGGCTAAAAAAACATACGTCATCAAATGTCAAATGAGACATTGAAAGTAATGGAAATTCAATTAAGAACAAAATCTTCAAAGCGTTTGGGAAACTTCTTGTGTCTTCTCTCTAATTTGCTGTCCAATTTATCGTTTTGATGCTGCACATGCACCGTCTCTTCTGATCCCGCCAAAGTTCTTCTTGATGGCAGCGCTTGTAAGTGTAGGCGATTTCGTCTAACAACATTTTCATTTTCTGTTCTCACATGAAATGATCGAGGATGTTCTGACTTGCCTGTACAACACCCTCTCTCTGCATGTTAACAATCCATACTCTATCTCCTTCGTTCAGTTCTTTATTTTCTCTAGTTCTATGTCTCTCATCAAAGTTTCTTTTTTGGTTTTCTTTTTCTCGTAACATTTTCTTTTTGATTTCTTGATGATTCGGTAAAGTGGGGATCAGTTTCAATAGTGGTAGTCGATATTTCAGATTTCTACCTTACAACATTTGAGCAGGGGACGCCCCGCACCGTAGCTCTGTATTTCGGTAAGAAAGTAAAGTATCCTCATTTTTTTCTAGGATTCGTTTCAGAAGCTTGACGGCACATTCAACTTGACCATTGGATTGTGGATATTCGGGACTTGATGAGCATCATTTGAATCCATATTCTTTGGAAAACTGTTTGAAGTAATAACTAGTGAATTGACTTGCATTGTCGGATCTCACAACATCGGGAATGCCATGACGAGAAAATATTTCTCTCAAAGTACTTATGACCGAAGATGAATTTATGTGTTTCAATTTTTTTCACTTCTGGAAACTTTGAATAGTAATCTGGTACTACTAAATAGATAACTCCTTTATATTGAGCAACGTCTAGGCCCAACACTGACCATGGTCTTGATGGTATTTCTGAGGATATCAAGGGATCTATATTTGGAGAACGATTCTTCAAACATTTCGCAGGATTCTATAGCGTCTTTAATATGTTCGGAAATTCTAGGCCAACATATTGTGGCTCTTGACCTTGCCAAACACCTAGTCAGTCCAAAATGACCGTCGTGCAACCTTCTCAAACACAATTTTTTTATTGAGGTTGGAATAACGATCCGATCATTATAACAAAGGATACCGTTATTCAAATTTAGCTCATTTCGGTATTTGTAGTACTCCTGTAAAACATCAGTGAGTTTTCGTTTATCAGGCCAGTTATTCATAATGAACTGTTTCATTCTTTGTATTGGTTCATCTTCGTTCTGTTTCACTATCACCATTTCCAGTTGAAGTCCAGTATCCGAAACTTCTGATATTATTGCGTTTATATAAACGTTGTTATCTTGCTTGAGAATTATATCCTCATCAGATGATCCCTCTTGAATTGGAGCTCTGGATAAGGCATCAGGAACATAAAATGTCTTTCCAGGAACATATTTAATTGACATGTTGAATTTTGAAAGTCTCATTCTGAAACGTTGCAGTCTATTAGACAGTTTGTTTATTTCCTTGGTTGTCAATATGACTGTTAGTGGTTTATGATCTGTTAGGATCTCAAACTCTGATCCAAGCAGGTACTGTTCAAGTCTTTCACACGCCCAAACTATCGCTAAGGATTCTTTTTCAATTTGCGCGTAACGTTTTTCGGCCTCACTTAAATGTTTTTGAACAGAAATAAATAGGTTTTCAACACCCATCATTTTGCAATTGCTCCAAAACTGCACCAACACCGTACTGTGACGTATCTGCAGACACACGTGATGATTTGCTGGTTGAAAATTTTGCCAATACAGGAAATTACACTATATCGGTTTTTCAGACCACATGAATTGTCTATTGTCTCTCAATAATTGTCGTATAGATTCAGTCTTTTCGGAAAATTTTTTCACAAATTTTGACACATAATTGACAAGTCCCAAAAACTTTCTAACATCCGTTTTATTTTGAGGAACTGGATATTCTTTTATGGCTTGAACACTTCGCGGATCAACCTTTATACCTTCTCCTACAATATATCCCAAATATGATGTTTCTTATTTGAGAAATTCGCATTTCTTCAAATTCAGTTTTAGTCCATTTGCAGTTAAAGATTTCAGTATTATTTCCAAATTCGAGTTATGTTCTTCAATATTTCTCCCGAAAACCAATATGTCATCAGCATGAACAACGACACCACAAATTTTTAATTTGTCTATCATAGTGGAAACTGTCCTCTGGAATATTTCTGGAGCACTGGTGATCCCGAAAGGAACCCGTTTATAGAAGTACCATCCAAAAGGTGTTATGAAAGTCGTGTATTTTCTCGATTTTTCGTCCAATCTGAGTTGCCAAATTCCACAGGAAAAATCTAGTTTTGAAAATACTTTCGCATCACATAACTTTGCCAAAGTTTCTTTCACTGAAGGTAACTGGAATCTTTCTCGCATTACAAACTTATTCAGTTCTGTGTAATCACTACAAATGCGAACCGCTCCATCTTTTTTTGGTACAACTACCATCGGCGCACACCATTCTGTGGCTTCTTCAATTTTTTTTATAACGCCATCATCTTCCATCCGTTTTAGTTCATTCCTCACTTTTTCCAAAAGGGGAAAAGGCACTCTTCTTGGTGTGTTGATGGCAAATGGTATGTAATATTCGGAAAGTCTTATTGCGTATTTGAAATCTTTCATTTTTCCAAGACCAACGTTGAATAACTCTGGAAATTTTCTATAATATTTCTCCTAAACATCTCTGAAGAAATACCTGAACGGTTTTCTATTTCACGAATTCCTTGTACTTCCTCAGCTACATACAACTTGTTATTTTTCCACTGAACAACTTTCAACATTTCAAGATTTGGGCGACCCAATAAATTTTCAGTTGTGTCAATCACATAACAACTTAAATTGATAATTTTTCCTTTCCACTGAACAGGAATATTCATTTGACCCAAGATTTTGAGTATATTGCTTTGTCCACTGCCGGGACCAACCAATGTGGCATTCGTTTTCTTCAAAGGAAATTCATTTTTTAAGTGGTTTTCGTAGTCTAAACTGGAAATGATTGTTTCATCTGCGCCTGTGTCAATTTTGAATCTCAGGTTTCGCTTCTGGAAGTTTCCTATGACAAGATTTATCATCCATGGGTTTTATTAGAGATAGAATTGATATTCTTTATTTCTCCCAGGTACCCATATTCGCTATTTTCGTCAGAATCATTTGAACTTGTATTGGAATGATTTTCACTGATTTCTGTTGACTTTAGTTGATCGACAATAGGAAGCAAAATGTCCAGGCAAATGACATCGATGGCATCTCACACGATTTGTTGGGCATTTAAATTTTCCGTGTCCTCGTCTGTTGCCGCATCTCATACATCCGGAAAATTTTGCTATTCGTTTGTCACTTTTATCACGTTCATATTTGTCATCATATTTATTAGTTCCTCTTCTGTGGTCATCATATTTATTAGTTTCTCTTCTGTGGAAATTTTCAATTTTTCCAAATTTTTCAGATTTTTGTCTCAATTCCATGTTCTCCTGTTTAACTCTTTCTGATTGAATAATTCTTTGGATAGCCTTATCCAATGTGAGTGTGCCATCCATTTGAACTTTTTCGCTCAACTTTTCATCTCGTATTCCTACTACCAAACGTTCTCGGGTTAATTCTTCTTCTAAGATTTTGTAATCGCATGCTTTCGCTAGACTAATTATTGCACTTATGTATTCTTCAGCGCCTTCTCCGTCTTTTTGTTCGCGTAAATAAAATTTTGCTCTGGCATATATCAAATTCCTGGATCCCATAAAATAATTATTGAAGAAATCCTTTATTTCCTTGTAACTACTGAAATCTTCTTCTTGTTTTTTCAAAGTGTCCAATAATCTTGTAACCTTTGGACCCATGTAAAGAAGTAAGTTGTTGATTTGCGATTTTTCGCTTGCACATTTAATTTTTGTTGCAATACGGTATCTCTCAAAATGGATAATCCACCATTGCCAATCATCTTTTTCGAATTAAAATATTTCGGGAGTTGGTACAGAATTTTCTACTGTCTGAAATTGTTGTTGGCTCAGTTTTTGACGTAATTCTTTGATTTGATCTTGCAATATAGACTCTTGTTCTGAATTCATATTAGATCTCCAGTTTTTCACCTGACACTATGTAATAAATTGGTGAATTTTTAAAAAGATCTTTATTTATCAAACCAATGCTTTCAACAACTTTCCAAAAACTAACTGACAATCCTTATTGATTTTCCCACAGCTAACTAATCGTTGTTAACCTCATCCAGCCCTTATACTACAACCGCGAAAAATCGCTTTCTTTCAACCCCTAAACGTTCACCCCGTTCCATTTTTTCGACTTCAATTTATTTTTCCCTTCATTCGATCAATAATCTGCTCTGGTCTATAAGTTGTTTTTTGATTTTATTGGAATGATAGATATTGGATGAAAGTTATTGACATCGTCAGTGCTTCCTTTCTTCAATACAGGTATAACAACAGAAAGCTAGAGGTTGGGAAACGATGTCTGCCAGTGATTCGATAATTTTTCTACAATTGTTAAGTATCAGTTACGTTACAATTTTTTGAGACCAAAAGTAACATCATATTTATAATCTGGAGTAATAGGATTTAGCACTAACAAGTGTACCAAATTACTTCTAATAAAACAGCATAAAAGCCATTGTAGAAATACTTGCCTTTTTCTTTGTTTGCTTGTCCCAGTATATGTAATCCTACAGACCAAGACCCTGCACTTTCACCAACAAGGGTAACTTGGTCGGCATCTCCAGAGAATAGATTAATGTTCTCGTTGACCCACTCAATGGCGAGTTTTTGGTCCTTGAGTCCAATATTAGCCGGAATAGTATCGTCTTCAGTTGTAGCAAATCCTACAAAAAATCCCAGATGATATTGAAACGGAAAAATATTTTCTCTTTACCAAACGGCCCCAATCGGTAATTGAATGTTACAACAACTACCCCATGATCCATGATGTACTTCGGTCCGTAATATTCATATGTACTTGACTCTGCTGTATAACCTCCACCATGGATCCAAAGAAGAACTGGGAGTTTGCTAGAATTACTATTAGGTTTCTGGAAATGAGAAGAATAAAATTGTCAGAGACTTCCGGAAATGTTTCAGAAAACGTAAGAAAATGAGAGAGCTACTAATTTGAGCTGTGGGACAAAAAAACGATGGATATAAAAGCGACGGACAAAATAGCTAGGCCGAAACAGCTACAGGACAAAATAGCGATAGATAAAACAGCGACAAAATGGAAATGCTCTCAGTTCGCACACACTGAATTATTTCATTTCCCTCTTGAACGAATATTTCTCGAAGTCTGTATAGCTTCAGGAAGAGTATTAAATAATTTGCAACCATATAAAAAAGTCCAATTCGAAATAGACTTGACGAATGTTTGGATGAAAGCATTCTGTTCTTCATGTGGGTTTCATAAGTATTGTCTAATATTTCAGATTCAGAATAAGATTCACAAAAATTGAAAGGCTCTTTAAGTGTTCTCTTCATGATTGGAATGGTATGATTCCTGACAATAAGAACGGCCCTTTTTGTAATATAAAAATTCTATGAGCGTCTGTGTAATTCCCCCAGTGTATTATTATACTATACTTTAAGTTTCAATAGAAAGAACCAACCAAAATATAAATGTAAGATATTGCTACATTGCTACGTTGTTGAGATGATATACGTGAGAATGACCAGTTCTGAAAGTATTTAATACAGATTTGTTCTCATTGAGGCACAACACATTCACTCATATTATGTGACACGTCATCAGCTTGGGTTATAACATGTTATCGGACACGAAGAGAAAATTTGTATCATCAGGATTAGCTAATAAGAGTCGAGTAGTAGCATGCCTCATCTGTTCCAGTAAATCATTGATGTAAGTGAGGATCAGAGTGGGGCCCAATATGGATCTTCGTGCTACACCAACACTAACTGTTATCGAATCAGTGATGAACCATTACATTCGACTGGTCGGTATTTATTCCCAAGATCAGAATCAAACCACTGAAGAGCAAGCCTGCTAACAAAATATATCTGCAGTTTGTATAGGAGAACTTCATGATTCACGCAATCAACCGCTTAGGAGAAATCAACAAACAATCCTGCAATTTTTTTCTCGTCCAACGTCCTAACAAACTCACATAATCAATCAATCAATCAATCATTTATTCGTTTCTAAAAAACTATAGTTATTATAACAAAGGGTTTGGTTGTTACAATTTATCGAATGCTTATTTCTAGTAAATGCATTTTTAAAGAATGATGTAGATTAGTGACAATAATAATAACAGCATGAGCAAGTGCCATTCACAGGACAATGTAATTACAAAAAAAATTGATCAGTCTGAATATAACTGAAGAAAATATTTCGAAAGAACAGCAAACTGTTGATTCTACTATACTAACTACTAAAAGAGATTTATAACATAAGTTAGGTATCAGTATTGTTTGTACGTATAGACAAATAATGAGCAAATATATTAGGGGAAAGAAGAAAAGAGAAAAAGAAGAAACGAAAACATGAAGTTCACTTCCAAAGATTTAACAATTTTGTTTTTCGGTTTCTTTGGTACCTTCCGGTTACTGAGTGAAACAAGTTCGTAAAAATGCATGACTTCATTCGTTCAATATAAAAGACCTCAATTTCAAAATGTTCCTTAGATGATAAAATATTGATTTTGACGTAGTGGGCGTAATATTGTTGAGTGCCTCTACGAAATGTTCGGGACTGATGAGGAAATCAAGGTTCGTTGGTCTCATTGAAGTGTTAATTGGGCAATCAAATAAAATATAGAAAATTATTTCGGGGCAGGCGCTATTACATGTCGTGCAAATTTCTTGTGGGTTTATTTTGTATGAGTAGCCTCTAAAGTTAAATTTGATACTGTAATAATTGTTCAAACGAAGCTGGGGTAGTATTCGGGTTATATGAAGAGGTAAGTTGAGGTTTAGATGCTTCTGGCTACCAGGTATTATGGTTACATGCGTATAAAACGTCAAGTAAGTATATCGTTCATGCAAAGTAAGAGCTTCTTGTACCAGTTTGTTTCTGAACGTCTCTAGAAGTGATTTTCATTCTATTTTTGAGTAGAGTTCCATCAACTGGTCCCCAGTTTTCATTGTAACCAGCATAGATGAGATATTCTTTTAACTGGCTCATCCAGTTATATTTTGGATCGTTGTTCTGTAAAGCTATAAGGCGTAGTAAAGAGATTTTTGGAAGATGAATTTCATTCATTTGTGATTGGCAATTTGTTCCGTATTGCCTTCTTCATATAACAAATAAATTAAATTCTGCTTGAGTTCCATTACACCCACCAACATAATATGATTATGTGTACTACATTCAATATTTTATTTTTCACTAGTGCACCAGTGTGAAATGAAACATTTCGCACTAGTGTTTTCTGTATAGGATCTATTTTATGTAATTTTTCATTTCGCACTAGTGCTAAATAAAATATTCCGCACTAGTGTGAAATACATAATATTCTGTGTTAGTTTACAGTGCGAAACGATACGTTTTTCGAGATGATCGTCGAAAATTATAATCAATACGTTCCAATCAGGTTCACGAGAAGAACAAAATAAACAAGAAACGAACAAAACAGGTCTACAAGAAACAAAAATGTGTTCACAAAAAAATTAAAATATCTGGTAAAATTTTTTCCAACTTAGGTATTACTTCAAGCAAACATTAGTAAAATTGTTGATTATTCCTCACCACAGGCGTGTAGACATTGATATACAAGCAATCTTCGCTGATTTCTAGGTTGCTATATTTGGAAACCGATTGATAACAGATTTTGGTGTTCTTCGTGGTATCCAGTACTCCTTCCCATGAATCGACTTTTTTTGGAAGCTGAAATGAACTCAGTATTACTTTCAGATCTCAGTCGTATCAAGAAAGCAACTCAGTTTGACTTGTACTGAACAGGTTGAGATTTTCAAAGTACGTTTCTCTAGACGATTATGATACTGGTTTTATTATCTACTTTTGAAAACAGACATAGAAGTGCAATTGGCCAGTATGAACAACAGATTTGTCGCAAAACTTTATACCTTTATGGAGAGCCTTCATAAACTAGCATAATTTCAACGTGTTATAATTGTAATGTTACTGCCTTAATTATGAATAGTATTTCGAATTGTACTTGATTTGTTCCTATCAGAAGTATTCTTTATGATATGTAAAATAAATCTGCAAATTTAAATATTCCAGGATCATGAAGAAAACCATCAAGCCCCCAGTATCCAAACCTGTCAAAATAAAATGTTTTCAAGGTAAGTTGCGGGGGGGAAACCGCTGGGGAATTTAGGTTACAAGCCTTGGGTATTAGTGGTTCTACTTGGGTATTAGTGGGGAATTAGAGGAATTAGTTTAAAGTGGGGATTAGTAAGGAATTAGCGGTATTACTCCAGTAATACAATGGCGTTACAGGAATTATTTCGTTAAAAGGACCAAAAATAAGGACCATGGAATGAGATATTCCGTATCAGAGAACATCGGTGTTGAAATCGCAATTTTGTTGAATGAAAAAAAAGGTCTCCAACACAATACTTAACGAAAAAAAACAAAAATTCGGAATTCTATTGCTTTTATTCCGTGGGTATTACGGGAATTGAGAATCAGTGGCATTTGTTCGGGGTATTCCTCGGGAGTTACTTGGGTATTAGAGAAATTACTTAGCATTTTTGGGAATTAGTGCACACAATTTCCTCAGCGATTTCCCCCTCGGTATATTGTTGGCTGACTCTGCCAAGTAATGATGAGATTAAAAAAATTGCATATAATGGAAATAAAGTGTAAATTTTCAAATACCCTGAAAATTACATTGACCTTTTTCTTTCACTTACTTGTAATCTGTTTTCTCCTACAGGAGGTGCAGCGTAAGGAATTTCTTGAAAGGCATAGTAATCTCCACCATTCTCACTCTTCAGAATATGACCACGAATTTTACCTTCCTTGAGTTGAACCAGAGTATCCTCATTCAGTTCCTGTAATGTTCAATTTGGTATTAGTAAAAAAGATAGAGTCAGCTTCAGGCACGCTATTTAGTATAAATGAACAAAATTAAATACTTGTATCAACTTTGATTTTCACGCAAAAAATCTAAAAGATTGGCAAACGCAATGAAACTTTCCTATGTCATAAGCCTCGCCGAAACTTTGCCACCTCCGCCTATGACGGCAACACATTTTTTTTTTGTTAATTTTACACAAAAAAATTTGGTATGCAACCTGAATTTATTATGGAGATAATGCATAAGTTTGTCGAATTGGTAGGGAACGTAGGGAGAAATTTCCCAGAAAACATATTAAATTTTCCACAACACAGATTTCGGGAACTTCGTCAAATTTGAAAAGAATGAAATAATTTTTTTTTATTTGACAAAGGTTCCGAAATCTGTGTTGATGGTAAAATTAATGTTTCCTATCCCAGGTGATAAGTTTCCGATATCTGTGTGATGGTAATATTTATTCTATCCCACGTTTTCGATCGACTCAAAAAACATTTGCATTATTTGAGCAATAGTCTCTTTCATTTTAGACGTCTCATTGTAGTCAACCTTCAATTTTATTTTCACTTATTTTATCAATACAAATAAATCCACTCAAATATAACCGGAGTCTAGCGGTTTGTTAAACCATAGTAATGTTGTGATTTAGCGAGTTGTGATTACATTTTTTCATAGGATTATTTACGCAAAATTAGTAGTAAGAAGTAAATTTGATCGACTCTCACCTCAGTCTTTACGAAATATGCAATACTTAATAACAACAGAAAACAACTTTTCGAAAATAATATCGCCATGTTGCCAAACAAAATCTGAATGAAGTCACTCTTCATGAATTTTTATTTTTATACGTATTTATACTTTATCGCGATCTACTCGAATTCTATTTAAATAGATACACACCAAGTACATCATTCCATTTTCATATTTCCTTGGACTTATTGAGATACTCAGTAGGGGAGAGCAGATAATCAAATTCGTTCGAAAATTGGGAGTTTTTGAAATTTTCCATATTTATTAGATAATTAAAGTAATAAGTAAGATAAGTAAGATAAGTTTAAAGTTAAATATTGAGTTCATCCAAGTGTTCATAAACACGTAGGGAACCACCCAACTCAACTTTGAGACAACTTGAAAAACTGGTGAACGGTACATACCAAAGTTTTTCTGAAACTCAGATTCAGCTATAGGCTGAAATCCTAGTCGAAATCGTAAGTTATATAACCATTTTCGTGAATTCACACTTGTTTGTTATTCGATATCGAGTATTATTCTAGAAATTTACAATCTTTCAAGTTCAATGGAATGTTATCTCCTGATAATAATTGAGATCCCTTATCTTTCCAAGAATTTTATGTATATAAATAGAATATTTTACAGGGAGAATTTCAGTCACTACGGCTCTGATTGAGTTCTGTTTTGACAAAAGAACGATTACTTGCCCCAGTTACCCTGTCATTTTTGTTTCAAAACCTGAGAGAATTCATCAAAATCATAAGTAATAATAATACTAATAAAACAAAATCAGAAAATACAAATACATGATCCAAACATATTCATAACGTACGTTAGTGTAGTAAGTGGTATATTAGTGCAACTAAACCATAAATAGTTCGCAAAAAACTTCACAAAATTTGTATCATCATTAAAAAGGTGGTCGATCCCTCACATAAAGATCAATGGGGTGTCTACTCAGGTGACTCTTTTACACTTCAGCGACCAGGCATCATACCAACAATGCTTCATATGGATACAGACTTGCTTTTCAGAAAACTTTTTTTTCACTAACAAGAATTTCATAATGCATTGTCATCAGAGTTAGGAACACCTGCCAAATTTCAATTTGATTAGACAACTAGAAATGGGTCAAGTAGTAGTAGTAGTAGTAGTTCTTGGGGAGGCCGCTGCCGCTGCCGCAGCCAGGCAAGTAGGCCCTCATGGCCTTTTTTTGCCATCCCCTGTTCTCCACTCATCTACATCCGTCCTCCAAATCTTCCTTTTCGATCCTTTGTAACCTCCTAATGAAGGTCAGTATGCCCGACCACTCCAAGTCGATTAGTTCCTCTTGTTGGAGTCTCTCAACTGCGAAGGTTTCAAATCTTAGTCTCCCATACGCCTCACACTTGCCTAGGGCTTCAGGAGACCAAGAGACTAGTCTTGGTCTTGTGTCTTAGTCATAATACAAGACCAAGACCAAGAATTAATAAATCTTCTCAAGACCAAGATCAAGACTTGACTTTCGAGACCAAGACCAAGAATCTCTCCCAAGAGTCTTGGCCTCGAAAGAAAAATAACGAACTTGAATCTACTCAATATCAAGAAAATTCTGATGGAAAATGTTACGGCATTTTATTTCAATTATTTATTTTTTATATGGTGGGTTTTTAATTTTTTTTCAGTCAAAATAAAAAATACATTTTTCAAATTCAGTATTGCAGTTTAACAGTTTACAACAAATAGGTGTATGTGTAAGGTCTCAGCGGTTAAATATTTCATTAATATTCTTCAACTATCTAACTGTTTTTGAAATAATGACAGGTAAAAAGTGTGATTTTGCAATTTTTGTCAGCCTATTACTGCAGCCTTATCAATTCACCCTGTATTTTGATCCAAGACCAAGACTATCAAGACCAAGACTATCAAGACCAAGTCCAAGACTGAGCCAGTGTCGTCTTGGTCTTTAAACATCAATACCAATATCAAGACCAAGCCCACATTTATTTTTCGAGACCAAGACTAATCAGTCTTTTGGTCTTGGTCTCGCGAAGCCCTACACTCGCCGAGGAAGTGCGACGAAGTTTCTTCGTCCTCTTCGCATTGTCGGCAAGTGGGGCTGACTTTTATACCTATAAGTATATGCCTAACTTGTTATGTCCTGTTAGTGTTCCTATAGGCAGGAGTAGTGCTTGGCGGTTTTTGCCTAAGAGCCATGCCGTTTTGACTTACTGGAGCCGGCCACAAAGTCTTTCCACTGCCTACAGACGATATTATCCCTTCAAAGGTTTTTCAGCTCTTTTTCCGCTCACTTGTCGAGGGCTGAAGACATTTGGCTATTTGCGATGCCCGCAGAACGGCGTTACAGATCTGGATCTGGCAGAAATGGGTAAAAAAATTATACCTTTTTCTTCATTAAATACACAAAGTAATCAAATTCCTCCAAGAGTTAGAACAATAGTAAAATTGGCAACAAAGATTGGTATACGATTATTCCAACGTGCAAAACCACCTACAGCAAGTCGATTTTCTGACTCAGATCAGTTTTCCCGGCGTTTTCTTCAAGCCAATACCTGTACCCATATAAAAACTCCCTATTAATCATTTGTAATTGCAGCCTCCTTTTAGTAAGGCTAGAATACCAAACTATTCATTAACAATTAAAAACCAGATTAAATCAATTTGGACCAGAAGAAATAAGGGAACTTTCTTAAGATCCCGACATCTACTTCAAAAACTACCCAGAGCTCTCCATCACAACAAATTATTCCATTTGAAAATTATGATTCGAAGAAATAAAAGTTCACTGCATCTATTGACCGTTGTGAAAATTTCTGCTACTTGAAAAATTCAACTGACAATACTAAAGAAGCTCAACCACATTATGTGCTTCAATTGGTTTTGATCACTATACCAGCTTAGCAGCTCTTCTATGTTCAGATAAACCTCTTATTGGCATACCCTATGGGGATTAGTCTCACATTTCAAAGACGTGTTGTCACCTCATATATCTACAGTTTTAAGCCAACATTGTTTACTTAATTGACTCAGCAGTCAGAACAATCAATTTCAAAGTGCACCCGAAGTCGCCCGAACTAAACTCCAGTCAACTTCAATGCGAGTTCGGGTGACTTCGGACGCACTTTCAAGCGTTTTGATGAACTTTCAGTGATATTTTCATTACAGTTTCCACCTCGCAGGTGAAAATACAATATATATATATAAATTGTAGATATTGACCTCTACTTCCAGATGCTGTTTACAGAATTTGAATACGACAATTTCCCTTAAATTGGCGCATCTTGCAAGATGTGCCCTTAAATTGTTTATAACGCGATTGTGCAAAAACTACACATCGGACAGAAAATCTTGCTTACACACATATTACCACATATTATTATCTATCAATTTCCGCAATATTGTTTGTCCAACTTCAGATTTGTAATAATTATAAATTTTTGAAAAATGCTTTTTGAGGTTTCCTGGATTTTCTCAGTGGAAAATGCACCGATCCGGTCGTATGAAAATCCATTTTGTAGGTTTTATAAATCTCTACAAAAGCTACACAGACTGTAAAACGATTCCTTTAGATTAACTATAAGATATTTTCAAAAAACCAAAAAAGTTTTGATTTTTTTCACTATTGCATGTTTAAAAAATTCCACAAAGCGATTTTGCTGGGCGAAAGCTGGGGTTTTCATTAAGGATCCATCTTGTAAAAATTAGTAAAGGCCGTTTGCATTTTTTATATTGTGGGGGAAAAACCTCTATTAGACCAATCAAATTACCATAATTTAAGGAATTAATTTTCAGCAAGCTGGAAATAATTTTAATATCTTCATTCAGTCTTAAATGCGTGTAATCTAAATTTCCACCATCCCAGGAGGTGAGCTTAGCTCTTGATAGCCAAAAAACCATTACATTTTTCACTTCTTTTAGTTTTTTGCTTCTGGCTGGAAAACGGTGCGTCAGACGAAAAATGTCATTTCATTTGATAATGCAGAGGACTAAATTTTGTGTAGAATAACATCTGGAAACGTCAAATTCCGTTTCGTGGCATAGCCGAAATCGAATGTTAAAATCGAAGAAAATCTCGTAGTTCGGTGCAAACTCAAATTTGGCGGCTTTCCAAGACGACACATATCTCGAAAACAGATTAAAAAAACCCATTGCATAAAAGTTGTAGAGTTTAAAATTTCACGTTGAACAGATACAGTAAAATTCCAATTATCCCAACTCCAACTATCCGAATCGCATTCGACTCCGAAAAACACGCTCAGACCGTTCAAATCATCAGATGCACGCAATAAATAAACAGTGGCAAGCACAACCATCGTTTTTGACGGTTATCCTGATGCGGCATCAGTAAAGAGTACTAAATGAGAGGAGCGGCTATGCCGTGAAAGCAAACACTCTTCTGCAAATGTAGTGTTCACTGAAAAGATTAATGCAACCATGCCGAAATAACAATTTTTCTCCAACGACAATAACAAAGAACGGCTTATTTCCATGATTCGTAAGAAATTGGTACAGCATAGATTTGAAGTAAGGCAAAGTGTTGAGGATGCTGACACCCTTATTATCAACATTACCATTGACTTGACCGGTAACTTTACGACGGTCATCTTAATCGGGGAGGACCCATATTTATTGATCCTTTCAACCGTCAAAGCACCAAAATCATCACCATCACCATCATCATCTCCTGTTCCTACTTGCAGTCAGTGGTGATACAACCTCTGCATTCTATAACCAAGGGAAGTTGAATTTTGTCAAGCTTCTTGGAAAACAACACGACAGTACGTAACAAGAGACTGTCAAGGTTTTTATCATGAAGATGCAGGTCCTGAGGTTCTCATTTTAGTAGGTCAACTGTTCTTGGCAGCCCTCTATTGTTGGTCCTAGATGGTAGCAGAGCGTGATTTCGATCCACGGACTTCTGGTTGTAGAGTTTACGAGAGAAAAAAATTAAATTGCAAACTCAGCGAAGTATATTTGATAACTGGTACAAATCATCTATTGACAACTCATATCATTCTAATAATCTTAGTAACAGCATTCTCCTCTCAGTGCAACCCTCTTTTCTTTAAAGTTATATAAAAAGGAGCAATGCAGACGGCAGCTCTTCGTCGGTAGGCACTATGGGTTCCTTTATACTTTATAACAGAATTATATCATTGAACAGTAACAGAATGGTCACAAAAATAAGAGGGGGCGCCACAGCAACTTTCAATATGTCTATGTCAAAGAGTACTTACTTGGGAAGTTGAACCGAATAACGATAATTAGATGTTATACCCAAAACTATAAGAGACCTCACCATACGACGTTGTCAAGTTGGAGAGTATTGATCAATAAATAAATAAAACATAAATAAAGACACAAACATTTAATATGAATAAATTTCAAAAATGAAACTGTGATTCTAATGATATTCAATATCTGTTGCATATGAGGTTGAATTCATTACATGTGAGATTTTATTATTATTTTCCCAGCGCATAGTACTATGTGGTGGTTTACAGATAATCGTTGAAAGATATATACTTCGTCAGGAGGATATAGAAAATTGTAAGTGAAACCTGTTCCTCTGGTACCAACGTGAAGATTTTGGACTAAGATCCTACGCCAACCAGAACTGGAGTGATGAGGGAAGGGAGTCTACAAAGACTATCAATGAAGAAGGCTTCGTCTTATCTGACAGCAATCAGCATTTTATCAGGCGAAACCAGGCATTCTACACTTCAGCAAATCAGCTATACAAGAGCCATAATTCCATAATTATCCTCAACAGGAAGACGTAAGACTTAACCAAAGCTTGTGAGATACCCAACTAGGCAAGGAAACGTGACAATTCCCTGGGTTAAATTCCTCCGGGTACTACAACAACCCTTCTGTGAAGGGTTTTATCTTGTAGAAAAAAATGTCGGCGTTGTACAAAGTTTTCAAACGCTTAATTCTCCATGATAGGCATCTATCAAAAGCCAGGACTTTGGAGTTGATAGTGAGATAAGTAGAATGGAATATCTACAAAGGATCACTTCACAAATTCAGGATTCGTCAGCCGAACAAAACCAGGAACCCTTGTATGGCTAGACACCTGTAGCTTCCACCAATTCTACTATCTGACTCTCCTCTCTCAGTCGGAAACGAAATCCACCTTGAAGATTTTTTCCATCCAGAAAGTTATGTTACCAACATTCAGATATTTCGATATTTGCATGTTCCATGCTTAACCGACCAATCTGACCAGCATAAAAATAATTATGTGCTTGGTTGTCTCTGATCAGACACCCCAAAAGCTAAGTTGGCTACACTGATATTTTAAACATGACACAGTTGACAGCTGACAGTTGAAATATCATCGGACAGCAGACAAATAAAAATAAAAGTAAACACGAAAGCAATCAAAACATTCACTTTATAATCACTTTAAACCCTAAAAATTAAAACAGAGACAATAATTCGAAGACACTTATGAACCTTCTCAATAACCAGAACTCAGACATACAGATGAAACACTCACGAAAATTCGTTCGAAGACAACAAAGAGTAGGAAATATTTTTTTTTGAAGAAATTCTTATTCACCTTCAATCATTCTATTCAGGTGAAGGGGACCTCGATATGCAACCGCGCCTTTAGAGCTTCTCAGATGAAGGGCCATCGACATCAAAGAAAATGCGAACATGAATGCTGCCACATTTTGTGCTGCATGCCTATTTATTAAATATTGATTTATTCCATGTTTACATTTATATTTCATCACTAAACTGTTCATGAATAAAGTGTTTTTGTTACTTCATTGCACCTAAACAATTAAGAACTATGATTAATTTACTTATTATTAAATTAATAATAATAATACTTATTAAAGATTTTAACTGTAATACAGAACTTTGATAAAGTTAATGATGATTTTTATTTGTATTACTCGAATCTCTACTCAGGTTGTGCATGTTCTTTTAACATTGCAAAGCAATAAGAAGTGTTGTTTAAGTACAAATGACTTAAAGTGGCTTCAACGTCGATAAAAACGATTTGGATTTAGAATTTTAAATGACAATTTAAAAACTAAAGTATGTGTGTAACAAGAAATTTTAAAAAGTGCAAAAATTCGGCAGGATTTTTGGCTACCTGGGATGGTGCTATCTCAGATTATACGCTTTTAGGACGAAATAGAGGTAATAAACCGATTTCCAGCTTGTTGGAAATTAATAAGATAAAATAAATAGTTATGTAATAGTTTTACACAAAAATTAACTTTTTTTACATTCGGTGATCAACTCTGGCTAAAAAGTTTTTCATACCTTGTTGTCGTAAGATCAATACTTTTCAAACACGGACATTTTATAAAAGTTAACTAACGATTTTCGAAATATCATAACTTGAAACCTCCACAAAAATTTGTGAAACATCGAGTAAATTTCCAGAAAATAAATAAGTACTGTGGCCTGTTTTTTCCTAGTGATTATCTCAAAGAGATCTGGAAACGAAATGACGCTCTTAGTCAATATCTGTTCAAATAGAAGTCAAGTGGATTGGGTTGAGTATAAAACATTGATAAACGACTTCTACCCATTAATCATTTGACAACATGGCAATTATGGTTATGAAAAATAGTTTTTTGTTCTTATTGAGTCTTCCATATTTCGTGATAACTGCGGTGAGTAGGAACAAATTCAACGTTATGCGACAAATTTGTTCTTTTAGCAAGCTTTTACAATCTCTAAACAAAATCGAATACTTGAATGAAAATTGATTTTTTTGGGAATATTTTTACAGTTACTTGTCGACAGTAAGTTCTTTCATTTGAGGAGTAGGAAAATTTTGTGGTAAACCAAGTCTATTGTCAATAATATCGAGAGTGTAAGATTTACACTACGTCTTATCTTTATTCAAAATTCAACGTCCCTTGAACTAAATGCAATTCAATTTATAACGACTAGACTGATGCCAATAATTTCTGTGAAAAAGGGTAAGTGGCAAGGGCCAGGTGAAAAATGTCGTTGAGGTTCCAACGTTTAGGAAAAAAAATATTTGAACACGAAAACACTCAAAATGGTGAAATGGGGATGCAGTTTAGGGGTTGAGAACATTTTTAAAATGTTCAATAAAAAAGTTTTTCAGAAAATGTTCAGTTGAAAAAAAATCCAATATATTGGATATTTCATTGCAAATAATTTAATTTTCTTTGTTTGACCCCTAGACGCTCTGGTAATTATTCGATTTTGTTAATGATATTAAATAATAAAAATGAAAAGGAAAATAAAAGTTAGATAAAATGCTAAAATAACAGATTCTACAGGTCTTTCTGATACGAAACTGAACATTACAGAAACTGAATGACGGTACTTTAGTTGAACTCAAGGATGGAACAATTCGTGGACATGTTCTGAAAAGTGAAAATGGCGAAGATTACTACGCCTTTCAAGAAATTCCTTACGCTGCACCGCCACTAGGAGAAAACAGATTACAAGTAAGTGGGAAAATATATATCAGTGTGGTTTTCGGGATTCTTTCTCAGTATTACTCCTGAACTTTACTTTCTTCGTTGGACTATGTAATCAATTTGTAAAAAGGCTTTGACTTTCGCTTCAAAGTATGAAGCAGGATTTATAGATTGAGTCGCAGCCGCAGTCGTTGTAGTTGACGTTGCCGTACGAAGATAAATGTGCCGTTGCTCATGTACACGTTTAAAGAACCGCTGCCGTTGCAGTTGATGTTGTCGCTGCCGCCAGTAGTTAACCAACTTTTATCTTGGAAGGCAGCGGCAGCGAAAAATTATGTGAAACTCAAAATGTCCTCGTCACATAATTTAGGTTATGTATTTGTTTATATAGTTTGATAGCAAAAATTAATTTTATCCAGGAGAAAACAGATTACAAGTAAGTGGGAAAATATATATCAGTGTGGTTTTCAGGATTCGTTGGTGACTTCTAGTTCTCAGTATTACTCCTGAACTTTCCTTTCTTCGTTGGACTATGTAATCAAGTTGTAAAAAGGCTTTGACTTCCGCTTCAAAGTATGAAGCAGGATTTATAGATTGAGTCGCAGCCGCAGTCGTTGCAGTTGACGTTGCCGTACGAAGATAAATGCGCCGTTGCTCATGTATACGTTTATAGATCCGCTGCCGTTGCAGTTGATGTTGTCGCTGCCACCAGTAATAAATCAACTATTCTTCTGGACTTCCATTGTCTAGAAACAAAGAAAATTAATAGATTGATTGACTTACCTGTAAGGAGAATCAATCATAATTTGTCGAGCTCATCCTCCGGTATGATTCTCACTTGGTAGTATCGCGTTAGTCATACTTCTTCGTACATTTTACAGATAACAGAGAAAAAAACTCTGTTATGCGCGCCCTGACTCAGATATTCATTCCGTTATTGGAACGAAGTAATAGATCGCTGATGGGGTAGCGTGGGGGGCGGGCCGAATCATACCGGAGGATGAGCTCGACAAATTAGGAATGATTCTTCTTACAGGCAAGTCAATCCATCTATTAATTTGACTTCGCTCATCCTCCGATATGATTCTCTCTTGGTAGCTGTTTAAAGAATCAAGCGATCTATTTGCTCATATAATGGTTCAATTCAAAAACATTACCCAAATAATCAATTTTATTGTTGGGGCTACACATAAATCAGGTTTTTCTTCGAAATATGGAAATATAAAAAATGGATGAAGTTTGTTTAACTCGGAAGATTTAATTTTATCGGCACTCTTATTTCTATACGATTTTCTTCAAATACAAAATTATTTATTGAAATTTTTGTAATTGTTTGAACCTTATGACCTGTAGTTGAGGCCAAGAGTGTTGCTACTTTTTTGGTAAACTGTTCGATATTTGTTTTTTAGGGGATACAATTTTGCTAATGTATGCAGTACAGGCTGAGGATCCCATGTATCGTTGTATTTTGGACTAGCAGGCTTAAGGTTAAACATGCCTTTGAGAATACGTCTTAATATTTTCCCGTCTTGTTCTTCAATATCGAACAGCAGTAATAAGGCCGATTTATGAATATTGATCGTAGAATATGACGTTTCCTGATAATAATTCAGTTAAATAATCTACGAGTAAATTCAAGTTATAATCTACAGGACTAACACGTTTCCTAAGACAGAATTTCCACCATCTAGCATAACAATAATCATAATTCTTCAACGTTCCATCAGATAGAAAAGCAATCAAAATTGGAATAGCCGATTTCGGAACATTCCTTCTTACAAAAGCTGCCTCTAAAATCTCCCTACTACCAGGGTAATAGTTTTGTATAGGGGGTGTGATTCCCTGAAAGGAGAAGAAAGCAAGTATTTGTCAGGATATATAATCAGGGGTTCTTCATTCAGAAGGTTTTTGAACAAAGGGTACCACGGTTGTGAAGGCTAATATGGTACGACTATAATACGCGGAGCCTCATCGTTCACGACTTTGTTAAGTACCCTAGTAATCAATGAAAATGGTGGAAAAGCGTAAAAATAATACTGGCTCCAGTTGACCGTGAAGGCGTCAACAAATGTGGAGCCTGGGTCTGGTTTCCAAGAGGTATGGACCTTGCATTTCTTATTTTTATGAGAAGCAAAAGAAATCAATATGCGGTGAGCCAAATTCCATAGTAATTTCTTCAAAGGAATTCTGATTTAACTCATATTCAGTTTCTATGGAAACGGATCGCGATTCTGCGTCCTCCTCATAGTTTGCGGCGGATGCAATATACGAGGCGAACACGTAATTATTTTTAGTCTCACACCATTTCCAAATTTGATTTGACAAATCATCCAGATTTTTGAATTGAGTGCTGCCCATTTCATTAACGCAGGAAATTGCGCTGATGTTGTCAATGCGTAATAATATGCTCGAATCTGTGAGGTCCTTAGCAAAAGACTTCAGTGCACTTTGTTCTTCTGACCAAAAACTCTTAATCTTCATGCCATTTGAAACTCCCCCCCAACCTGTTTTCGAGGCATCCGAATATATTTCAACTTTGAACTTGTCCAGTTTCAAATGTTCATATGAAGTCAAAATATTATCCGACCACCACTGTAAATCACAGTGAATATTAGGCGGAACTAACATTTTCGCGTCGAAGTTACCACCTTCATTTTAGATCTTTCGAATTTTTTCATATGGGCATAGCCATACCAAACTGCTGGGCATGCAGCTATTACACTACCAATAAGTTGGGCAAAAGTTCTAATTCTACAATACTTTTTTCTAACAAGACTATCACACTGTTTTTTGATTTTATGTTTCTTCTCTGATGATTAGGTTTTTTCACTAAAAAGTAGTGAGAAATAAAGTCTTCTCGTTCATGTTCACAAGGAGATATGGCTCCTTTTGTCAATAAATCGTTGATTTATAGTTCAAATTTATGTTTCTCTCTTTGTTTTATATTAACCTAGGGCAACTTTCTTTGAACTGGAATTCTATCGAAGTGAATCTTAATTCCACTAATATAGTTCAGGATGGTTACATTTGAAGTAATCACCTTCCACTGACTGACTAACTTTTTCAGTCTTCCGGCATATTGGCTTACTGCGGTTAATGTCGACGACGTGCCGGCACCCGGTATTCCTGGTTCCTGTATTGTCGCCGTTCCGATTTCATTGGGTCTTGTTTGTATTCCCTCATCCATTGTTTTTTGTATCCTTTCTTTATTTTGGAGGTGTTGAAGGCTTGAAGTTGAAGTTGAAGTCGCCCTCCAGGTACCTTTTGAAGTGGAAGGTTGAGAATTGTACACTTTCAATTCATTGCTTGCCTTCTTTAGTGCCTGAGTAGCTTTAACACTGTCAGTGAAATCTTTTTCAAAGAGGTACTCAGTTATTTCCGCTTTTGCTGCAATCTGTTTCGCTTGGAAATTCAAATGCGGGTTGGCCACGTATCTTCGATGTGAAGATATGGCATTATGCAGGTTTGCAAAAATTTGCGCTGCATCTGCTATTGCCGGCAAAGCCCCGTTCACTTCATCGTTATTTGAAGTTAACATTTCACATATTTGCCCACCTAAGGCAGACTAACCATAAACCAACTGCTCCTGCAGGGTTTGAAGAAACTGATCTTGTCGATTCAATTGTTCCGACAAGCAAGCTTGAATCTCCTCGCTCATTGTTGGGGGCATAAAGCCTGACAATTTTGAGGTATGGGACATATTTCAAGCAATTCCGTTTCATTTTCCTTGTTCAGACCCTTGCGCAATATGTGAGTCCACCTTAGGACTATCTCCTTACGGAGATTCATTGGGGTCAACCCCAAGAGCCGATATCAAATTAGGATCGATTGGAGCAGGTCGTACTTCCGGAATAATCAGAGGTGTAGCACGGGAACGACCTGAGTCAGTTTGTTCTAAAAAAGAACATCCGCCCTATTATTTCTGAAGATCCACTTAAAACAAATATGTCACATGACAATATTTTACTTGTTAGAGTTAATCGACCACCTGATCGCTAACCCATGCTAGCGAGCGTTTGTTTGAAAGACCCTGTAAATGGCTACAAGCATTTACACAAACTGAAAAACAGGCTCAACCATCTTATATGGATAATATAATATGTCACATGACAATATTGCACTTGCTAGACTTATTCCACCTCATGTTGGGTAAACACATGTTTACCTGGGTCTCAAAAGCGAGTCACCTGACCGCTGAACTGTGCTAGGAAGTGAAATTTCTGGGTTTTCTTCTGCAATCTCCTATATTTTTCGTACTTTTCCTCTCTCCCACCTTTATTGTTGTTTCGTCTTTTGGGCATTTTCACAAAGGCACACACACTTTTTCACGACGTGAGGTACAATAAAGGAATTAATATCTGAGTCAGGGCGCGCATAACAGAGTTTTTTCCTCTGTTAAATGTACCGAGAATTATGACTAACGCGATACTACCAAGTGAGAATCATACCGGAGGATGAGCGAAGACAAATAAATTCTTTGCATGTGTTTGAGTCGCGACGTTTCAACAGTTAACATCTACTGTCGTTATCAAGTGTGTGAATGCGACAAGATATCTACGATACTTATTATATAGCCTGCAACTGATGTACCTGCTATAACGGTAATTATGATCTTCGTGGGGTCTCTCTCAGGTCATCAATGTTAATTAATGTGTTACAAAGACCTTTTTTGGTGAGTGTTGTTATTGATGACCGATTTTGAAAGGTCTCGACACAGAGTTTTTATTGAAATCTCAATCGATCTAGCTGAGTGATAAGTGGCTTCCACACATTCCAAATCTGAAAATGAGTAGGAAAAAATGCAAAACAGTTGGCACTCAATGAACACAAAATAAAACTATAAATTGGTAATAATTTTTCCAGTGGCTACGGTAACGGCTACGGCAGCGGAAGCGGCTGCGATACAATCTATAAATCCTGCTTTTAAATTCGAATAAATCCCAATTGACAAGCTAATTTGATATTTTATGACATTCTTCGTAGTCCTGATGACTCCACGTCAAGTTTTATAAATATATCACTAAGCATAAAAATAAATGCAAGTATGATCTAACATGCCGGGTTTTCCAACGGGTCTACGACTAAAAATATCATATGCCCAAAAGTATCCTGTTAAAAATATCCTACCAATAATCCCCCTTCCAATAATATCCTCAGACAATAATAACCTTATTATCCCGTCCAATTATTAGTCTGATCTAACCTGGACGAACTAACCTGGATCGCAAGTTAGGAGCTTGGAAGTTTGAGGGTGGTATTTTATTACTCTGATCTTCCCTGAACGACCTCACCTAGCTCGCATATTGGAAGTTTACCATTGGTCAGGAAGTTATTGTCTTAGGATATTATTGGACGGGGGATTTGCGGCAGGATATTTTTTACAGGATATTTTGGGACGGGTTATTTAGTCGTGCTACCTCTTCCAACATTTGAAAAGTAAATGCACTACAAAAAATCAGTAAGTCGCACCGAAACGCAACACAATTGATAGGAATCACTAGGAGTCGCACGTAAAAAAGTAAGACCTCGTTAATCCTTGGCTCGCACAAGTTTCGACTTTTGAGGGCTGCCGTTCGTAAGGGGACGACAGCTGGTTAACGGAAAAAAACAACAACATCAACAATGATAGCCGTCCTCTAGTCGCTTAGGCCATGCCTTTTGGTACACTCTGCATGTATACAGGGCGTCCCTCCGAGAACTGCATCGATCAATATATAGAAAACCATAGGTGAGCCAAATTTGAAAATTTGGTAGTTCACTATTGTTGATAAGTGCTATCTGGCTGAAATATTTTGAAGATTCCGGCATTTACGGTTGTACCGGAAGTGGACCCAACTTCGTTATTTTAAATGGGACTTCCTGTATTTTATCAAAGTTTCAGATTTTACGCATAATTTTGAACATGTTTCATGTATAATGTCCTATATCCAAGTCTAACCGTTTTCGAAATATTTCAAATTTTAAGTTGAAAATTGCGTTTGCAAACCGAAAAATATTTTTTTTTTTATTTCTGGACATGACCATTTATTTTCGATTGTGTATCGATTTATTCGTAGGAGAGGACCCAGTTCAGTAGAATTTCGATATCAATTCGATTGGAGTTATACAGGACGTTCACCAGAAAATGATACAGATCCGGTTGAAAAAATTATTGTAAGTTAATTTTTTCAAATGGAAACTCTCCAATTTTATATTCTCATTCGATTCAGCATCGAAAATGTAGCTGACTTTGAATAAGGTTATCTATGCCTACACTCAACAGTTTTCGAAATATTGGCGAATTAACATGTCTCAGTTCCAGAAAATCTCGTAATCTTGAGTTTACTTATTCTTAGTTGGCCATGGCGCCCGCAGTTGCGTTGGAAACCAGCAACTGCCACGAAAATATGTCATTGTAATCCATCTTGACAGCTCGTTTGAATTATTCAAATGAAGATTACTCAAATCTATTTATTATTTACGGCGAATGTAATAGGGTTATCTCAATAACATGTGATATATTTGCTATTCGGTATCCGCAGAAGCAGAAGCCCTCACAAAACACTGTTAAACGAATAATAGAAAACTTCAAAAACTTTGGATCCGTCAAAGCAAGAGTGCAGAGAAACAAGCCAATTGTTGATGATGAAGATATTGAAATTACCATTTTGGAATATTTTGCTGCATATCCAACAATATCTTTGAGACAAGTCGCAAGAGAATCAGGATTGTCAAAAAATTCAGTACACAGAATACAGCGCAAACATAAATTTCACCCATATAAGTTCTCCATAGTTCAGCACCTGGAAGAAACAGATTTTCCACGAAGAGTGAGATTTTTTGAATTCGTTTTAACTTGGTCGCAAAGGAACGAATTATTTTTGGATAATATTATATGGACAGAAGCTAAATATACAAAGAATGGTGTCTTCAATCGACATAATTGCATGTATTCAGGGAACTGAATTTTCAAGAGTCTTGGCAGTTCAATGTTTATTGTGCGATGAGAAGTGATAGCGTCGTGGCACTGCATTTTTATGAAGAAAACTTAAATGGTAATTAAAAAATAGGGTAAAGGTAAGCTTATCGGTCTTCTGCGTTTTCAAACACGAATTATTCAGTCAAAAATCACTCAAAGTATACACATAACCAACAAATCTGGATATTTTTATCATTTTATATGTAGTGGGTTAATAACTGCGCGCGCTAACTATTCAAATTTGATTCTGGGCAGATAACTTCCACTTCATTACTATGTTCAATTGTTTAAATTTCGCCATTTTGGTGTTTTATTTAACGGAAATATCATAAAATGAAAATGTTAAAATTCTACGAATTTCTAATTTAGATGAACAGTAGATTGGCACTTATTAATTTTTTAATTAAATTTGGAGTGTTTTTGGGTTCAGTGCAAAGGAAATACATCTGGACAAAGATAAATTGTTGTATCGATGTCAATGAATAGTTAGCGCGCGCAGTTACCAACCCACTACATATAAAATGATGAAAATATCCAGATTTGTTGGTTATGTGTTGTCCTAAAGAAGGGTGGATTTTTTGATAAAAAAGTAATGTTTTTAATGCTTGTAATTGTAAAATATGGATTGATTAGTGTGTAAAGAAATGTCCTATCAAAAGAAGGAAATACTTTGAGTGAATTTTGACTGAAAAATTCGTGTTTGAAACGGTCAATTTTCAATGTTTGAGGAGCCATATCTCGTGTTCGGAAGACAAAACTACGTAAGTAACATCACTTTTAGTTTTAATTGCGCAGAAGCCCGATATGCTTACCTTTATCAAAAACAGATGTCAATTTCGAAACAAGAATAGGATGAGATGTACCTTTTTTGCAGGTGAAAATGAGTAAATGAACACTTTACCAGTTGCTAATTATAGAAACCTATTTTATCAACATGACGGGGCACCTCCACATAATGGTCACTAAGTCAATACTCGTTTACAAGAATTGTTTCATGACCAGTGGATAGCCAGCAAGGGACCATTTCTTTGGCCGCCGCACTCTCCAGATTTATCAGTGCTCGATTTTTTCATTGGGGGTACAATTAAAAATCAAGTCTATAAAACTCAATTGACTACCATGGAAGATAGTATGCAGCAAGTGAAAATTCATTTGAGAATCTCAGTCCCGATTCAATACGAAAAGCGACACATCAAGAATTATTAGTGAGATGTGAAATATGTTTGGAGGTTGAAGGGCGCCAACTCGAACATTTACTGACCAAATAATTTTTCTATACCTCTCAATATCGTTATTTGTTCTCTTTCAATTCGAATTGTTTTAGAATTTCTGTATTTACATTTGTGTATTTTCAGAGATGTAATGTTTTTGAAGTTTTCTATAATTCGTTTAACAATGTTTTGTGAGGGCTTCTGCTTCTGCGGATACCGAATAGCAAATATATCACATGTTCTTGAGATAACTTTATTACATTCGCCATAAATAATAAATAGATTTAAGTAATCTTCATTCGAATAATTCAAACGAGCCGGCATGATTGATTACAATTACATTTTCGTGGCAGTTGATTTTTTCCAACGCAACTGCGGGCGCCATGGCCAACTAAGAATAAGTAAACTCAAGGATACGAGATTTTCTGGAACTGAGACATGTTAATTAGCCAAAATTTCGAAAACTGTTGAGTGTAGGCATAGATAACCCCATTCAAAGTTAGCTTTCTTTTCGATGCCGATTCGGATAAGAATATAAAATTGGTGGGTTTTTATTGAAAAAATGGACTTTCTGGTGAACGCCCTGGATAACTCTAATCGAATTGATATCGAAATTATACTGAACTGGGTCCTCTCCTACGAATAAATCGATACACAATCGAAAATAAATGATCATGTCCAGAAATAAAAAAAAATATTTTTCGATCTGCAATTTTCAACTTAAATTTTGAAATATTTCGAAAACGGTTAGACTTGGGTATAGGATATTATACATGAAACATGTTCAGAATTATGCGTAAAATCTAAAACTTTGATAAAATACAGAGTGTCCCATTTAAAATAACGAAGTTGGGGTCCACTTCCGGTACAACCGGAAGTACCACAATCTTCAAAATATTGGTAGCACGTATTAACAATAGTGAACTCCCAAATTTTCAAATTCGGCCCACATATGGTTTTCTATATATTGATCGATGCAGTTCCTGGAGGGACCCCTTGTATAGGTGGGAGTTTTAATATTATTACTATTATTCGACTTTCCATATAATTCCGAGTTTATCATTGTTATCAATACTTGAAATTTTGTATCCCACAATAAGAGTGATCCACTTTTCATCCACTTCCGAATATTACATTGAAAACCCAGTATTGCATTCCATTTTTGTGAAAGTTATTTGTATTCATCAGTAGAATCCAAAAATGAACTAGTGGATGTTTTATTTGGAATTAGAAAGTTGATATGTCTGTGTGATTGAAAAACATATTATTCCGATGTCTTTTTTTATAACCAATTCGGTAACAAATACAAAATATTCATTTCAGCTGCCTAAAAAAGTTAGTTCCTGGGAAGGAGTACTGGATACCACGAAGAACAAGAAAATTTGTTACCAATCGGATTCCAAATATAAAGACCTCGAAATCAGCGAAGATTGCTTATTCATCAATGTCTACACGCCAGTGGTGAGTAACAACCAAAATTTTTACAAATTCGTTTTTGAAGTTGACAAAAATGTTTATTTTTATCGAAAAGTGTTTTATAAAAAGATTGACAAAATGAATTTATTTAAAATACAAGGTGTATACTAAATGATGTCATTAATTTCAGGTTTTCATATTTTATGAAGTAAATTTCATATAAACTTTTGTTCTAACTTGCTTCGCTTCTGAGAAACGGGGTGTCAAAGTTTCATTAAAAAATCAGCATTTTATCAATTAGTCAAAAGTCTTTTTGACGATTTTGATGAATCCTGGTGTGTTTATTAGCAGTAGCAAGGGGCAGATGGTTACCTGACTGATATTTATAGTAAAAATCATTGTACTCCACTGTTTTTCTCTAAGTTTCATATTTTTCCAGAAAAAATAGTCAAAATTTCAACTTTCTCATAATGCCGTGAATTTGAAATAGCTAAACTTTGTCAAATCAAAGTCAGTGGTGTAGGAATGGTGCTTACGCACCATCAAAAAGTTATGTGAATGATCTTTTTTTCAGATACTCCATATTTTCTTGACATTCTATTTAATTCCATGCACAAATGTATTGTTAAGTTTTGATAGAAATAGTTGACAATAATTGGCCCAGGAACACAACAAACAACCAGTACTTCAACGACGAAACCAATAAAGGAGTTCAGGAAGAAATTAATTAATTAAGGAAATCTATGGATTGATAAAGTGTTACTATTTCAAATCCACGGCATCATGTGAGAGTTGTATTTTTAAATTTTTAATCTTATAAAAATATGAAACTCAGAGAAAAACAGTGGCGTACAATGATTTTTACCATAATTATTAATCAGGTGGCCCTTCGCTACGTATTATTTGAAATCTAACATAAAAAAAAACAATCCCCTTGTAGCTGCTGATAAACGCATCAGGTTTCATGAAAATCCGCAAAAAGACTATTGAGTAATTATTAAATAACCGAATTTTTATTGTTACTTTTACACTCCGTCACTTGAAAACAAAGTTATGACACACGTTTACATGAATGTTTTTCATAAAATATGACAAGGAATCACCACCTGAAATTAATGACATCATTTAGTATACACGCTGTATACAGGGTGATTATTAAGTATTTGTTCAAACTTCGAATGGCAAATATTTGACTAATTTCAAGATAGAAAATTCATATGAACATTTTTGAGGAGAAAAATCTAAATGTGGTATTAATTTTTATGTAGCACTTAGAGCATATAACTTTTTTCACAGTGAACATTTGGAATTTTTTATATTCAAATGTAATTCCTACACGTTTTTCAACAAAAAGGGTACACTTAGTCAATAACGCTAGGGACAAACAGTTTTGAGAAATTGGCAAATTTCTTCATCGATGCAGGTTATGGGGTCACTTGGGGTCATCGATGCAAAAACGGTCGCCTCTAGTGTTGTGGAGCAAGCATAACTCTTTTGCTTAATAAAGTTGTAGTAATATGATTTGAATACAAAAAATACCAAAAGTTCACTGTCAAAAAATTACTGCAAATTGCCCTCTAGTGCTTCATAAAAATTAATAACAAATTTTGATTTCTCACAACAAAGAAACCCCGTTCACGAAATTTTGTGAGAAAAAAATATTTTTTACAAAAGATATTCAAAATAATTGAAAATAAAATTTCAACTTCAACACCCTGTATCTCCGAAACAAAACATTTTCTGACAAAAGTTCATATGAAGTTTTATCTTGAAATGAGTAAAAGATTCAACCTTTGAAGTTTGAACAAGTACTTAATAAACTCCATGTGTATCTTTTCACATTTGTAACATGATTTAACAAATATTGGTATTAGTTTTTTTCGAATGTATACACGAAAGTACTTCATCAGCATATTCCAGAGCTTGATATTATAATATACTTATATAATATTCCAATGTATACTCATTTTCTAACATTCACGGATTCATTCCATTCAGTGTCATCTCCAAAGTGGGCACCATATGGGAAACTTCTTTATTAAGGGATTTAACCTCAGAGAGGTTTGTGTCCCCTAAATCTAAACTCGCACCAACATAATTTAGCAAAACATGATGAACGTAATATACGAGGCGCATTTGAAAACTGGATTTTGAGTCGAAATTAAAGAACCTTTATTTTGGAAAAGTTAATTAGAAAAGTTGTTCATCTTTCAAAAATTACATCGAGAATCGAAGTCACGTCCATCTGAGTGGGGTATTACTTTTTTACCAATTTTTCAAAAATGAAGTCTTCGAAAAATAAAATTAGCTTTATTATAAAAGCGTGTAATAATATAAATTTCCTAACTATTATGTTAACTACGGTCAACTTGTTTTCTTTATTTAAGTAAAATAAACTTCAACATTTTTGGTGCAAATTTCTTTTTATTTTTTATTAACACCTAAAATCACTCAAAATAATACGTTATGAAAATAATGTTCAATAACTGTAGTATACTCATATTGTACCCGTACTGTATAAACAAATGTAAGATGCTTGTCTACGAGTGGTTGCCAAGGCAGGAGTAACAATTAGATTTTGTTAAAGTAACGTTTTGTAGTTTTCTTTCCTAGATATATTTGCTAGTAGGGAAAAGTGGAATACAGTTTCCAAAGTAAAAACACTACAAGTGGCGACGAGATTGTGCGGAAAGTGCAAATTGCAGTTTTCGTAAGTGATACCACGCGAAATAGTTTGTATATTCAATTTCAAAAATATGACAGATCACATCGGTCATTTACGAGAATTTGATCCGTCAGTGACAGATTGGTCAATATTCAAGAGACGCATTGATAATTATTTTGTGGCAAACGACATCAAAGACGATTCACGTAAAGCCGCAATATTACTGAATGTTCTCAATGAAGAGGCGTATAAACTTGCACACAATTTGTGCATGCCTGACGAACCAAAGTCAAAGAAATACCCTGAGCTGATAACTTTACTGACAGAACATTTCAAACCAAGTTTGAGTGTTTTCGCTGCACGTTATAAATTTTACATGTCGCGGGAAATGGTTAATGAATCGGCAAGAGAATGGTCTGCACGTTTGAAAAATGTAGCAGCCTTATGCGAATTCGAAAACGATCAGTTGGAAATGGTTTTAAGAGATTTTTTCATCATGGGTTATGATAAAGGAACAGTACAAGACCGTCTTTTTGAAGAAAAGAAGACAATAACTTTCAAAGGTATTGTGGAAATTGCTACAGCTAAATCTGCAGCCAATCTTTCTCCTGTTTCTGTAAACTCAGGAACAATTATGAAGAGAGAACAAGATATGTATTATGTCAAAACCAAAAATGACAAAAGGCAACAAAAATCGTCTGGAGGAGAACATTCATTGTCGTCGGGGAGACAGCAGTCATCATCGGCGGGAGGACAGCAGTCGTCGCAGTCAACGTCTAGAGGGCAACAGAATTCGTCAACTGGGAAGACAAAATGTACAGTGTGTGGAAGGAATAACCACCCAGCAGATAAGTGTTCTTTTCGCGAATGTTTTTGCCATATTTGTGACAGAAAGGGCCATTTAGCTCCAATGTGTTCACAGAAACGAAATAAAATTAAGAGGAATTTCAATAATACTCATAATCAGAACTATTTAGAGTCAGAATTTTCACTATATAATTTGCAATCAAGAGTTGATCCAATTTTGATGAACTTAAAACTTGATGAAGTTCCTTTTACTTTCAACCTCGATACCGGGTCCAGTTTCACAGTAGTATCCAGACAATTTTATGATGAATTTTTTAAAGATAAGGTTTTATATGAAACTGACAAAATTTTCAATTTATACAATGGAGATACAATTTTTCCAGAAGGTTATATTATTTGTGATGTAAATTTTCAAGGAAAAACTGTTCCCATAAATATTTATGTTATACAGGGCGCATCTGGTCCACCTTTGTTGGGACGTGATATTTTCAATATTTTTCAGCTTAACATTGCAAATAATTTTCATATTGGTTTATCTGATGATTTGAATTTTTTACTGAAGAAATTCAGTTCAGTATTTGAGCCTGGCCTTGGTACTTTTAATAAAGGTGTTATATCCATAAATTTGAAAAATGAATCTGTCACTCCAAAATTTATCCGATCTCGACCTCTTCCATTTGCCATGAGGGAGAAGGTTGAAAGGGAGTTAGAGCGATTGAAAGGTTTAGGTGTTATCGAACCTGTAGATTACAGTCCTTGGGGAACACCGATTGTTCCAGTTTTGAAAAAAAAACGGATCTGTCAGAATATGCGGTGACTTCAAGGTAACCCTCAACCCTTTCATAGAAGTAGATCAATATCCCCTTCCTCGGATCGAAGAATTATTTGTTAAATTACAGGGTGGCGTTCATTTTAGCAAAATAGATTTGGCAAATGCGTATACTCAAGTGTGCCTCGATGAAAAATCTAAAAATTTGGTAACTTTATCAACTCATAAGGGGTTATTTCGTTATAATAGGACACCTTTTGGAATTTCTAGTATACCAGCTAAATTTCAAAAATTGATGGAATCACTTTTGGAAGGTTTACCAGGAGTAGTGGATTTTTTGGACTATATTTTGATAAGCGGTTGTGATCGCGAAGAACATTTATCCCGATTGAATTAAGTTCTGACCAAATTGAAAGATTCTGGTTTGAAAATATCTCTGGATAAATGTCAATTTTTCAAAGAAAAAGTTGAATACTTAGGTTTTATCATTGATCGGGAGGGATTACATACCGCAGAAGAAAAAATTTCGGCTATCAATGATGCCCCCACTCCGGATTCTGTTTCTCAACTTAAATCTTGGTTGGGTCTTATCAATTATTATGGTAAGTTTCTACCTAATTTGTTAACAATTCTTCATCCTTTATATAATTTGTTGAAATCAAACGTAGAGTGGTTCTGGTCATCAGAATGTGACCAAGCTTTCACAATGACAAAGGAAATGTTGACTTCCTCTAAAGTTTTGGTGCATTATAACCCGAAATTACCATTGAAGTTGACAACTGATGCATCTAGCTATGGGGTGGGGGGTATATTAACTCATGTTATGCCCGATGGCACTCAAAAACCAATTTCTTATGCATCGCGTACTCTAACAGCGGCAGAAAAAAATTACTCTCAGATAGAGAAGGAGGGATTAGCTATCATTTTCAGTTTGTGCAAATTCAATCAGTATCTTTATGGGAGAGAATTCATATTGGAAACAGATCATAAGCCACTCCTCACTATTTTTCACCCTGAAAAGGTATACCTCAATTCTCTGCTGATCGTCTTCGCCGCTGGGCAGTTATTCTATCCAATTACAACTATAAAATAGAATTTGTTAGGTCAGATAAAAATATAGCTGATTGTTTATCGAGATCACCAGAAATAAAGGACGAAAATAGTTGGGAAAATGTAGATATTGATTATATCAATTTCTTTTCCAATAATGAGCATTTTCCAATGCATTTCCAGGAAATCAAACAGGCTACTGAACATGACGAGATAATATCAAAGGTCATGGAATATCTACAGTTTGAGTGGCCCAAAGTAATAACTCAAGATTTTCAGCCTTACCATAGGTTGAAAAATGAATTGAGCATTGATTGTAATTGTTTATTATGGAACAATAGACTGATTATTCCATCCAAATTGAGGGACTCAGTACTACGAGAACTCCATTTATCTCATATGGGGGTAGTCAAGATGAAAAGTTTGGCTCGGTCGTATTTCTGGTGGCCTGGTTTGGACAAAAATATAGAGGAAATTTGTAAGAGTTGTGAAAATTGTTTAATGAAAAAAAAAAAACACCGAACAAGGCAATACTTACCAAGTGGCCTTGGCCTGGTGAACCGTGGTCTCGTATTCATCTTGATTTCATGGGTCCATTTTTGAACAAACAATTTTTAATTTTGGTTGATGCTCATACAAAATGGATTGAGGTTTTTCCAATGAGCTCAATCACCTCTAAATCAACAATAGAAATTCTACGAACAACTTTTGCACGATATGGACTTCCAAGAAAAATAGTCACGGATAATGCTTCAACTTTTACTTCGAACGAATTTCAAATGTTTTTGAATAAAAATAATATTGAACATGTTACCTCGCCCCCCTTTCAACCATCTTCCAATGGAGCGGCTGAAAATACGGTTAAAACTGTAAAAAACGCTTTAAAAAATGGGTTTGAAAAAAATGAAAGTGTTGATTTGAACAGAATATTAAATTGTTTTCTATTTGACTACAGAAATACCAAACATTCTATTACTGGCTGCAGTCCAGCTGATTTAATGTTTGGTCGTAAACTGCGTACAAGATTCGATGTTCTTTTACCAGAAAAATCAATAGAGAATCAAAATTTGAAAAATCATGTCAAAACAAAATTTGAAAAACAAAAATTGTATCATAGAGGATCTAGATTTATAGAGTTTGAGGAAGGTGATATAGTTACAGTTAAAAACTATCAAAATGTAAGAAATCCTACTTGGATAAAGGGGATAATACTGGAGAGATTAGGAAAATCTATTTATAATGTAAAAATTCCCGAATTTGATGTTGTATGGAAACGGCATCTGAATCAAATTAAAAAACATAATTTCAGAGAAGCTTCACTTCCTTGCAACATGGAAACAGTTGAAATTGATTCAGATCCTACCCTGCTTCAAAGTTATAATGAAAGTGCTAATAATGAAGTAGTCAGTGGATCTTTACCAACAAGGGTTCAACCGAAACGGAATATCAAACCGATTGAACGACTGACTTATACTTGAATAATTTTTTTATTTAAAGGGGGAGATATTGTAGTATACTCATATTGTACCCGTACTGTATAAACAAATGTAAGATGCTTGTCTACGAGTGGTTGCCAAGGCAGGAGTAACAATTAGATTTTGTTAAAGTAAAGTTTTGTAGTTTTCTTTCCTAGATATATTTGCTAGTAGGGAAAAGTGGAATACAGTTTCCAAAGTAAAAACACTACAATAATAGAATCGAGTAATAAAATATCAAAATGAAATGAATATCTTGGCACAAATTGATTTCATTCATTTTTGGAGGTTTTCATATCCAAAATTAATCGCGCGTTGGGTTAGAATACAAACGAATAGTTGATATATTTCTTAATTGATGTAGCCGATACAAGTATGAAAATCCACGGTAATATCTATGATGAAACTATAACTGGAATAATAAAATCAATTCAATAATAGTTTCATTATTGATATGAATAGTTCATATGTATGGTTGCCAAATAAGTATACCTGTCACTATTCTACATCGCAGTATGATGTCTATCCCGCAACGGGCACAGTTCAGTTCTTCATACATCTTTGACTGCATTCGTAATGTGCTAGGTTTTTATGGCCCTCACACAATTAGTATTCACAGTTTTTAATAGTTCTGTCCTAAAAGGACGATATTCGTAAACTCAGTTCTTCAATGAATCCCAAAAGAAGAAATCCATTGGAGTCAAGTCTGGAGAGCGTGCTGGTATGAGATACTGTGACGAATGTCCAATCTATTTTCCATTGAATGTTTCATTTAAAAATTGTCGTATTGTTGCACTGCATTGAATAGTCGCTTCATATAACTGATACCAATTCTTTATTTCTGGCATTCAATTTAAAATTGGTAATATTGTTGTAAAAATTTCAAATATAGGTTGGCAGTAAGGCTTTCATCGTAGAAAAAGGGGCTAGTCACAGTATTATTTAAAAACTAGTTTTTTTCCATTTCCAGAGGATTAAAATTGAGAATGTTTCCCTTTTCACCATGAGGGCCAGTTTTTCAGGTTCCAGTTAAACTTCAGATAACTAACTAATAGTTTAGATGGTGATTGACATTCTTTGAATGACGTTTGAAAGATCACACTCTAGCCATTAGTTGGGTAATCTCGAGTTTAACTGGTATCTGAAAAACTGGACCTGAATCCCTTCCAAGAGAGGTTATCTTGAACGATGGAAAATAGCTACTAAAGTTTGTCTTTCAGTCGCAGATGATTCCTCATCTGATTTTATGAACATCCTATTCATATTTTCAATGAAATTAACATACGTTTGTATTCAGAGCCAATTTATAACAATTTTTTTAGGTATGAAGACCTCCACAAAATAAATGAAATCGATTTATGCTGAGATATTCATTTTATTTTGATGTTTTATCACTCGATTCTATTTGATTATTTCTTACAATACTGTATTATGTTGAGCAATTTCAGATGTTAACAGAAAAGGAATTTGCACCAAGAATGTATAAGTTTATTTTACTTAAAATTTTTTTTACCGTAGTAATGGTTGAGCAATATGTATCATTACACTCTTTTATTTTTATAATAAATCGTTGTATACAGGATATCGTTTATTCGTCGTTATAAGCAAATTTTATTTTTTAAAGACTCCATTTAAAAAAAATTGGTAAGAAAGTAAATCCTCGCCTTTATCATAAATAACTTTTTGTTGAAAAACCCGTAATAAAGAAGTTTCCCATATGGTGCGTACATTAGGGATGACATACAGTATATCGAACATATCGACATCCTTTTCAAACTTGTGTTATGGAAAACCTGCTCAATGCTCTGAGGATAATTACGAGGATATATTGACAAATTCTTAGCCTACTATAGAACCAAACAAATTCAATGTCAAAATATTTTATTACTCAACATATTCTCCTCTTAATTAGATACATTCATTACAGCAAACCTGCAACGTCTCTAGACCTTTCAACAAAAATTTTTCCTTTTGCTCTGCAAACCAGACCTCCATAGCTTTTATTACCTCCTCGTTGGAAGAAAATTTACGACCTTCCAAACTTTTTTTCAATTGAGGAAAGAGATGATAGACGGACGGAGCCAAATCTGGTGAATAAGGGGGGTGTTCTAGTAATTCAAACCCTATATCACGAATTTTTTGCATGGCAACATGAGATTTATGTGCAGGGGCGTTGTCTTGCAAAAACAAAACACCTTTGGATAGCTTTCCGCGTCTTTTCTCTTTAATTTTTTCCCGTAGAGTGGTCAGTAATGTCGAATAGTAATCTCCAGTTATTGTTCTACCCTTATCCAAAAAATCAATCATGATTACTCCATGGCAATCCCAAAAAACTGAAGCAACAACTTTTCCAGCAGATTTTTGGACACGAAACTTCTTAGGTCTTGGAGAACCGAAGTGTCGCCATTCCATCGATTGTTGCTTTGTTTCTGGATCGTAGAAATGTACCCAAGTCTCATCCATAGTAACAATTCAGTTTGAGAAGTCTACATCGTTTTCAAATCGAGCACAGATCGAACGCGATGCTAATACCCTTGCACGCTTTTGGTCAACATTCAAACATTTGGGGATCCATTTTGCAGCAATTTTTCTCATGTTCAAATTGACGTGAACTATATGATGAACACGTTCGTATGAAATATCCAGTGCTTCAGATATCGTTTTAGCCCAATTCGACGGTCTGTTAAAATCATGTCATGAACTGCATCGATATTTTCGGGGACTGACACAGAAACTGGCCTTCCCGATCGGTCATCATCTTCAATGGAAAATTTACCTCTTTTGAAGCTTGCAGTCCAATTTTTCACGGTCGCATACGAAGGAAATTGATCACCAAGGGTATTAAGCATATCTTCGTAAATCTGCTTACCTCTTAACCCTTTTAAATACAGGTACTTGATGATGACTCGATACTCCAATTTTTCGATTTTCTTAATTTCGGTGGACAAATTTTTTCTAGTAATTTATTGTGTAAATCTGGTCCACTTTTTTGACGTCATACTTCAGACTGACACTTCTAATAAGTTATTGTTCGTTGCTATGGTAACGCAATATTCTGTGTATGCAGGGAACTGATCTAGGCTAACTAGATATCAATACATCCTCGTAATCCTATTATTTTACGATTTGCAAAGAATATTTTTGTCAATCATTGTTGGTTGAATTCGATAATCCTCCTATTCTTCTCATTTCCAGAAACCCAAAAGTAATCATAGCAAGCTCCCAGTTATGGTATGGATACATGGTGGAGGTTTTGGTATTGGCAATGGTGCATTTCAAAAATATGGACCAAAGTATTTCATGGAGCAGGGAGTAGTTCTAGTAACATTCAATTACCGAGTGGGGGCGTTTGGTAATGAGAAAATACCTACGTTTCTATTGCAAATTTACCTGGATATTTTTAGGATTCGCAACAACTGAAGATGATGCAATTCCGTCTAACATTGGCCTCAAAGACCAAATATTCGCCTTCGAATGGGTCAAGGACAACATCCATTCTTTCGCTGGAGATGCCGACAAAGTTACAATATTTGGTCAAAGTGCTGGATCGGCTGCTGTAGGTTTTCACTTATTGGGGCGAAAGACCAAAGGAAGAGGTAGGTATTCCATTCTAAACTCTAAACTCTCCGAACAACTCAATAACCACATGCCTTCCCTAGATTCGAAGTTGTCGATTATACTGTATTTTTATAAATAATACTGCCTTATGACTACGAGTATATAATCATGGAGGCGTACAGAAAAAAGTCCAAGTAAAGTCAATGTTCTCAGATTTTTCATTCTGGTGAATTGTTGATTATATAATATCTAACAAAATACTGCAATTTGGACACAACCAAAAGTGAAACAGAGTTAATCTGAGAGAATGTGAGTGAAGTTTTTTTCTCTATCCTAGCAGGATGAGCATTCTTATACTTCTACTTCTAATACACAATGCCTTCAGTATCATCTCTTGGGATGATATCTACTCTGCAAAAAAGAAATTCATCAACATAATCATTAATGTGCCAGAAGCATGCAAAACCAAACAGTAGATTTGCAGGAAAAACACTAAAATAGCAACACGAGTAAAAATGGTTTACTGAACTTTATCAACAAACAAACAACATGTTTGGCCGTTTGCAAAATCACCGATATGATAATAATCTGAAGGAAACTAACTTTAATGATCCTCAAAGCATAATTCAACTTTAATGAAAAAGAAATTGATGAAACCAAAGTAATTCAAAACTTATTTGGGACCTCATACAACAAATATCCAAGACAAAAAATGTATAAATAAGATTAAATATACCACAATTAATGAACTTTTAGGCAATAAAATACATATTACAAACGCATTCAAAATAGAATTTGCAAAATTCCTGTAAAGTTCTTGCTGGCCAAGATCAAGAACAACGCAAATTACGAAATTAGAAAAAATTAATTCAAAATCATTCCATTTCAAAAAATTTGACCAGATGGAAAAAAAACACAATTTTTGAGCTAAAAAATAATACGGCAGTAGGTTGTGGCGATTTAAAAGGCGAAAATATGAAACTAGTATCAGTTCACATTCTAGATCCCCTTACCCATATTCTCTCAAACGATGTGTGGCAATAGTTATTATCCTAACAAGTGCGCAAAGCGTTACTTTTCCGCACGCAAGGAGTTTTTGCGTGCGGACAAGGCACTTTGCGCACCTGTTTTTCTTACGAGCTTCATATCAGGTAACAATGTAAATTAAAAAATCAAAACTTATTGAATAATTTTCAGTTAATTTTCATAGAAAGAAATATGCAACGAACAATAACGTAACAATAAAAAATAATAATAGAAAATTAAATCATTACGCCTGTGTTCAAGAAAGGAGATACGTCTATTATCACAAATTATCGCCCTATCTCTCTACTTACTAATGTCTCGGAAATATTTGAAGAGATTATCAAAAATGGCTCATTTCTTTCCTCAATAAATATTAATCAATCTCCAATAGTCAATAAGGAATTAGAGAAAAAATCTCTGCTCAAGAAACTGTTCTCACCCTGACTTCAGTCATCATCTTCTCCTCCATTCTTTGGAAGAAACTGGAATACGGGGCAACATATTGAATCGAAAGTAACTTAACAGGAAGTAGCCAGGCCGAAAGTATTCATGATTTGCCAAGCAGTGATCGACTGTGAAGTACCTCAAGAATCCGTGCTAGGACCGACACTATTCAATATATACATCAATGGACTTTTTTCATCAAGATGATACTCATATTTTAAAAAGCAGAGATAACTGAAATTTCCTGAAAATTAAAGTTGAAACGTAGATCCTACTTATCAAATGTTGGCTGGATAGGAACTTGATAACGGTTAATATTGATACAACGCATTACCTACCATTCAGTTGAAATGCAGCAGGAAAAACCCCATAAGATGATCTGATAATGGAAAATGATTCACCTGTCCATATTCTCCTTCATTCGGATCGCTATCCTTAGCTCGTGATGTTGAAGGCATCCTCCATGACCTTCGAGCTAACACACAGTAGTGCGATAGGTCTGTAGTTGCTAGGTGGGGTTTTTTCCTTTTTTTTGGGACTGGTTGTGTACTCTTGCAATTTTCCAGTTGGAGAGAAAGTTGCTTTGATAGGAGCATTTGAAATCAAAATGGGTAAAAAATGACAAAACAAAGAAAATTTCCACAAACGTTATATTTTAATGCTCAATGAAACTATGAAAATTTGCTCCATGATTATGGGAATGATGCAAAAGTTTTTTGAGTTGTTCGCGACCGTAGGGAGTCATTTCCGAGAAAACATATAAAATTTACCACCACCACAGATTTGGGGAACTTTTTTCTTAATAATTTCTAGTGATGAACGAAATTATTTGTTATTATTATTTGCAGAACTCTTTCGCGCTGCGATTATGCAAAGCGCTTCGCCGCTTTCTGATCGTTCTGATGTAAACGCAAGAGAGAATTTATTCAACTGTGGGCGAACTTTGAATAAACATTTCAAATCAAATGACTCTAGAGAACTACTCAGAGTATTGCAGAAAGCTTCTGCAGCAGATTATTTTGCGGTAAGTAGATTTTCAGTTGTTTTTCAAAAAATTATGCTTTTTTTTCTAATTTGGTGATCACTTTAATTTGTTTCTCGAATCATTTTCAGTTCTTTACAGAGTTGAGTGAGCATTGTTCATTTCAAAAAGATTTTAGTTTCTTTTCATAATGGGTAAACGCTTTCAGTTCCTATTTTATCAATTTTCAGTTTTTTCCAAGTTAGGTGAATAATTTTTTTCAAAATATTTTTGGTTCCTTTAGAAGTTTTTTCCAAGTTTGGTGAACATTTGTTTGTTCCTAGTTTGGTGATCACTTTTGTATTTTTTGCTAAAAAAGTTTTCAGATTTCTTTTAATGCAGGTTGAACATTTTTATTTCTAAAAAAATTTTAAATGCGCCGTACCGTGCCGTACTGTGCCGTACTGTTAGTTTTTTCCAAGTTGGTAGTACACTTATTCTTCCAAAAGAAAAATTCTGGTTTTTTCCAAGATTGTTGAGGAAGGTGGAAACTGCACTGAGAAACAAAGAAGTCTTGCTGGGTGCATTCCTTGAAATCGAGGGAGCATTCAACAACACATCTCTAAACTCAATCTCAAGGGCGTCGAGACGAAAAGGCATCGATAAGACCTGCTGCAAGTGGATAGACTGCATGCTAAGGGAAATAATCATCTACTCCTCTCTAGTGGGAGAAACACTGGTGGCCAAGGTCACCAGGGGCTGTCCGCAAGGGGGAGTCCTGTCCCCACTGCTGTGGAACCTGGTGGTGGAGGACCTGCTAATTACACTCGAGAGGAGTGGACACAAAACACTTGGGTACGCAGATGATATAGTCATTACGGTACAAGGTAAATTCAATAACATGGTTAGGGAAAGAATGCAAATGGCCCTAAATCTATTGAGTACATGGATAGATAAGGAATTCCTAACCATTAGTCCCTCCAAATCAACCATTGTAGAGTATACCCGAAGGAGGAAATTAGATAGCTTAGGACCTCTGACCCTCCAAGGTGCCCTCATACAGCTGTCAGGGGAAGCCAAATATCTCGGGGTGATTTTAGAATCGAAGCTCACATGGAACCAACAGCTGGCAAAAGTAAAGAAGAAAGCCGAGGTGACGTTGCTAATAGTCAGACGGGCACATGGAAAAACATGGGGGCTAAATCCCAAAATGATGTATTGGATATACAACATTGTTGTGAAACCCATGACCACATATGCATCTTTGGTATGTTGGACAAAGACAACACAAAAAATAGCCGCGGCTGAGTTAGCATCACGGAAGCTATGAAAACAACACCAACATTAGCCATGGAAGCACTGTTGGACCTCCCACCGATTGATATAAAAATTATGGGAGAGACAAGAATGGGACTTCTAAGGCAACAAAAATCGAGCAGTAGATCGGATCACAACAAGATAAAGGATATAATGGAAGGCAACATTCTTGAAAAGGAACCAACGGACCACATGACTCCTAGTTCTTCAACATTAACTTCGAGGTTATCATACAAGATCGAAGGGAATAGTCAGATGACAACATCAGGGGCAAACCTGGAGAGAGGATCTGGTATACGGACGGATCCGAAACCAGCGAAGAAACTGGTGCTGGAATATACAGTGAGGGGAGAAACTCCCAAATAAGCGTCTCACTAGGAACAAACACCTCCGTATTCCAGGCAGAGATGTACGATGTCTTGCAATGCGCAAGAGAAATCATTATGAGGGAAAAGCGTAATGCAAGGATCACAATATGCTCAGACAGCTAGGCGTCACTGAAGGCTCTTATGAACCCGAAGGTTACATCAAGACTAGTATGGGAATGCCGAGAAGAACTCAGTGTCCTCTCAGAACAGAACAAAACAACTTTGATTTAGGTTTCAGGACACTGTGGCATAGAAGGCAATGAAAAGCTGATGAACTAGCCAGAAGCGGTTCATCAACTCCATATATTGGCCCAGAACCCGCACTCGGGATTACTAATCCGACATTCGAGGATGCATTCGGGACTGGATCAAACGAAAACAAAGGGAAATGTGGAATGAAGCCCCTCTAATGCACCACGGGAATCCATACATTAAAGAACCGTCAAAACACAAAACTGAAGAACTACTCAAGCTGAGCAGGAATCATGTTAGAACGATAACGGGCCTTCTCACTGGTTACAGCCTAATGAGAAAACACCTGCACAAAATGGGGCTGTACAACGGAGAACTTTTCATGCAGACAATGTGGTAAAAGGAAAGAAACAGCCAAACACGTACTGTCAGAATGCGAGGAATTAGACCGCAAGAGACAGGCAATATTCGGGAAACCCAGAAGAATACAACAGTCGACCGGTGAAGAACCTGTATAGACTGGTACAGAGGACTAGAGTTACGGGGTGGGTGCTGTGAAACCAATTGGAATGCACAAAAAGCTCAAGAGGCTAAGGTGCAGCTGGTGACAGGAACATCATCCGAAGGGAAAAAAAATTGTTGAACGCTTTTTTTTTATTTCCAGTTCATTTCCGAGACTGGTGAAATATTTTTTAAATTTTCATTTATTTTTTCAAGGGTGATCACTTTAATTTTTTCTCAAGAAATTTTCAACTTTCTTCAAGTTTGGTGAAAATACATATATTATATTCTTCAATTTTCTCAACTTCTCAACTTTAATATTTTTTGTCAAAAAAAAATCCACTTGGTGAATTTTCAAATGAGCGTCTTAAAAAAAACTGCTTTTTTTCAAGTTGAGTGAATTTTTCGTTACAAGTATGAGTTTTTTCCCAGATGTGTAAACGTTTATTTTTTTCTTCTCAAAAAATGTTCAGTTCTTTTTCCAAGTTGCATGCACACTTTTTTCCAGGTTGAAAATTTTTTGTTATTTTGTTCAAGTTGAGTGATGATTTTTATCAAATAATTATCAATGTTTTCGAAGTTTTTTGGTGGAAGTTTGGTGGAGTTGGGTGATCACTCTAATATTTTTTGATAAAAAATTCCAGTTTCAGTTCCAAGTTAGTTGAACAGTTTGTTTTTCAAAAATTTTTAATTTTTTTCCAAGTCGGATGTGAACCCAATTTTTTCAAAAACTTCCACCAAAGTTTTCCCTATGGTGAATGACCATATTTTGTGTATTTGTAATAAAAATCTTATAGGCTTGCGGACGTGTAAGTAGTATAGTTCTAGAAAAAGAAGGGGATTTCGCTCATCCTTATGTTCAGTCACTCATGGATGGAGATTACAGTAGAGTGCCAGTTATGATGGGATTCACTTCAGAAGAGGCATTGAACTCAGCTCATTGTAAGTATTGGAATCATTGTTCAACTTCATAGGAACACCGTTTTATTTTTATTGAAACTGGCTTTGCTAATGATCTAACTTTTATTTCATTCAAGATCAGGAAGAGCAGTCAGAAAATTACAATTCAATCGTTCGCTAGCTATCGCGACATGTATTTTTCTGATGGTGTTGAACCTTGCCACTGGCGCAAAAGATTCAACGTAGTATTGTTTTACCATCTGTGAACATCCCTTTATGACTTATCTGGCTTTGACTTTCTCTACGCTAGGGATAGTAACGCTCCAGACAAGAAATAATTTGACGCTTCAAACTGTATTTTTTAGTTAAGTATTGTTAGTCTTCATTCTATGAACATACTGTATAGTTCGTCTCCAAATGAAATTGTGATTTGAAAAGTAATTTTTTGTACGATCGTGCTCAAACTAAGGTTTTGCGTACTGTTGACAATGATACTTTCAGCACAAGTGCGTAAAAATTACCAATGTGTGTAAAAACTTCAGGCATTCTTATAAAATACAGTATCTTGCGTCAAATTTTAATCGAAAGTCATCATTTGGTAATACGCCGAAAAACTTCGTGAGATGAAACATTCACAATATTCTACAATTTTCCATCATAATAACTGTCGTACAAAACATTTGCTGCTCCTAATTCATCAAAATTCTTGCCTACATAATAAGTACTACTTTACAAACTTTGCGTAAAAGTTATTGTCATCGTCGCTGAAATCTAGCTCACGAACCTACTACTTCCCTGAAACATAACAAACAACTTCTCGAATTAAAACCGATCTGATAAATTTGATCTTTCCACTCGTAAATTTTTGCTGCGGACCCATTTCCACTCATAAGCAATAACATACAAATGAAATGAAAATATTCATCTCAATATTGTCTTCAGCTTTTAGAAGTAATTCCTCTCGTCAGTGGAATCTGAATACGGTCCCATTTCCACTCATAAGTAATAATTTACAATTAACTTGAAGATACTCCAAGACATCTCGATATTGTCTTCAGCTTTTGAAGTAGTTTCTCTCGTCGGCGGTGTATTTCTCACGAACCTGAACAAGACTTATTCAATTGAAACCAATCTGAGGAATCTTCCAACCTATGTAAAATTTTATATCTGATTGGTTTTCTCTGTTATTGTTCCACGAGGAATGGAATCGCGCTCAATACAAAAATGTCCATGGAACTGTTCCTTGATGCACACCACAAAAACGGATCTGTAATATATAGAAAACTGCCCATAGAGCTGAACCTTGAGGCATACCACAATTTGCCTACGTAATTGTTCCTTGAGGAATACTAGAATAATTCGCGTCTAACTCAAATTATTCACGAAACTGTTCCTTGAGGCTTACCACAGAAACTGAAATAATTTGTAGTATAGTGAAAAATGTCCAGAGAACTGGTTCTTGAGGTATACTACAAAAACTGAAATTAAATTAAAAGCTTCAGACTTGTGTGGAACCCTGATAAAAATATTTTAGGCCAATAAATAAAGCTTTTTTTCCAAAAATACTAGTAGAAAAGCGACTATGCCATCACATGATAGAAAGTCCGTAGTAATTTTCTGTTATGTTTTAATTTTTTTGCACAATCGTACAGCATTCCCGGATGCTCCAGTGATAGTCCGATTTCAATTTCTGAAACAGATTTTGAAAGTAGAAGTATAGTACCACAAAACGTATATTCTCATTTTGCGCAAACATAACTGAAAATGGCCGACCCGGTGGAAGCGGTCGAGCGGGAAATGAGAAGTGTATTATCACGTAATCCGTTCATTAGAAGAATTCCCCTCATCTCCTGTACTCTCCTACCACTCAGCAGCTAACGCTGTTTTCAGTCATGTTTGCAAGCATTTTTCACCTATTTCGCACCATTGTAGCGCAAAATGAGAATATACCTTTCGAGGGACTGTACTTCTACTTCCATAATCTGTTTGAGAAATTGAAATCGGGCTATTACTAGAGCATCCAGGCACGCTTCAAGATAGTGTAATGAAAAATTCAAATTGCAATTGTGTCAAAACTTACGATCCGACAGAGCCTTTTTTGTGCACACTCAAAGTACACATCATCAAATAATTTCATAAGAAAGGCAAATCCTACCTGTTGAGAAATGGCGGAGTTATGAATTTTTCAAAGAATCGTAAAATTTTCTGGATTCTTTCAGTTTTTCTCCGTTACTAATGATCCGACCGGGTCCTAAACATCTCATTTTGTTTGTATTTCAATTATCTACAATTATATTCATTGGAGCAATCAGATTACTCTATTGGTTTTCATTTTATAAGCAAAAAAGTAAAGAAAAACACGTTTTTTGTTATTTAAATGTTTATAAGAACGTGTCGAAATCATAACAGAATGATACCTGTCATGTAATGGCATAGTCGGTTTCCTACTAGTATTTTTGTTAAAAAATCACTCATTTTATGCTCTATTGATTGGTGTATTTGGAAATGTATACTCAACGTAACCTAGAATCAGATTTTAGGTGGGCTAGAATCATTGTTGGGCCACTATTGATGATTTTACATGGGCCAGAATCGACGGTGGTCCAGAAACGTACGTGGACTCGTAGGTGTGCTACTCTACTCTCAAGATAAGGAAATGAATTTCAAATAAAAAAAATTATTACACTAAGTGGCAAGTGATACATGGTTGTTTTCAAATTGTCATAAGAACACAAAATATGTAAAAATATACTGTGTCTCATTCAAAAATTGAAAGATCATGTCACTTCCGGTGAAACCGAAAGTTGTATCACTTGTCAAAAATGCAAGTTTCATGACGTATACAGATACTCCAAATTCAATTCAATCTTTTTTTAAGGCAAAAAAGTTATAAGGGAGAGCCACCTTCCGCGGACACCCGGTGTGTTATTTTTCCATTTCCAATTTTAAGTTTATGACTGAATGTTTCAAGAACATATTCGATTTTTGGTAATTATCCTGGATTTTCAAGGAGAACATCCAATTAAAATATATTATATTGTTATTGATAAAAATTACTCAATTCATTCATTGGAAGGTAAATTCTAGGATAATATGTTGAGTATAATTCGAGAAGTCTTCCTGTTAAGAGGAATTGAGTCAAATTTATCATATTTGCAGTTTTTCAAAAAGATAATATGTTTTATTTCAGCAGCGAGTGTAAGTACATTGGTTTCACTTGACAAGGACCCATCAAAACTTGTTTCCGCATCAATAAATATGTCTCCTGAAAATAGAACTATCGCAGGAAAACTCCTCAAGAAAATTTATACAAAATCTTCTTTCGAGAAGGATATCGGTGCTTATATTAGGGTGAGTTTCATATACTGATACTAATAATAATTCATTAGTCATTCTTATGAATTGGCTATTTCCATAATTTTCTATGGTGTTATCTGAAAAAGCTTCTTCCATTTCTCATATTCTGTTTTTCAATTATATTTTTTGGTTCGGAAAAGCCCACAAAGAAATCTTGAAATTTACTTGTAACGTCAATTGGGCTATTTTCTCTCCCTTCTGCATATAGGTCTATATACTCATCTTTCTCTTCCGTCGTAAATAATATTCAGTTGATTTATATTATTTGAAAGAATAAAATAAATGATTAAAATGTCAGGGAATACTATACAGCGAAGTGGTCGAGGTGTTTGGCTTCCACCCAGACGGTCCGGGCTCGATCCCCGGTCGTGTGTCACTGAGCTGAAGTGGTTCGGATTCCACTTTTATTTAAACTGTAGGTCCCGGATTTTTTTTTAATTTTTTAAACAAAGTAAACTCATATTTTGACGGAGAACACAACCCAATTATGAGCTTCAATATCACTTTCAGTGTTACTCTGGCAGTGATTTCTAAATGGAATTTCTTCACTAGTGATAATTTTGAATTATTTCTATACAAGATAACTTAATTGTCACAATTATTTTCAATTGTAAGAACTTTTTTTTAATAATTCAAAATAATTATCAGGGGTTGACACACTCATTGATGGATGGAATAAAATTATTTTCATTGACACGACTTTCGAATTACTTCGCAATTTTTGTTTTTCAGTGGAACAGCGATGATAGGATAGTTCCAATTTGTAAATACGCCGAACTCACATGTTCTGAAGTGCCAAGTTTTCTCTACCAATTTTCTTATCTTGGCAAATCGGGACGAGGACCAACACATATTATTCCAGGTAACCTCAACATCTCAACCCCTCACTAATATAATTATATAATATATATATTATATAATATAATTATGTCATTAAATTACGAAAATTTCCCACTTATGTTCATTACAAAAAAATCGTCAAACGATAATTTGCAAGATCCGATCAAATTCAGTACTGAATACACAAAATACTGTGATACTGAAATTCTAAGGACTCTTTATAAGAGAAAATTAATTATGGGCAAGACATATGTGAAATTACGGTGGCAGATTTCACCATTAGTTGGAATAATTGTAGAAATTAGAAATTGGCTGTCTTTCAAATATCTAAAATCCACACTTTTTTCATTAACAGATTCTAAATTTCAATATTTGATATTGGTTCACTTTATTATCAGAAACCAGCTGTAAAGTTTCACAAACCAGGAAAGCTACTACATAGACATTCTCTACACGAGTTGAAAATATGCTCATTCATTCATTCATGTTAAGAATAACATAAAACATTCCATTTCAATTTTCAGAATGAATAATGACCAACAGAATCACTTTACCAGACAAGCCCAAAATTTATACGTTAACAAAATTAAAACAAATATTGGAGAGAAATATTTTGATAGTGTGAAATTCTACAAATGAACTTCCAAATTATTCAAAAAAGTATGGTGAATTGCTATTCAAAAATGATCTAATAAAGAATTACTTATTCCACTGAATCCATTCCAATTCTGATTTCATGATTTTCTGTATAATTTGTAATGGTGTATTTACCTTTGGGTTAATTTTATTATGTGGCATTTTTTCCCTCTCATAAACTTTATGTTCCTTGGGAAATAAGTTGAATTAATATATTAATAATAAAATAATGATTACTAACACTTTATTCAGAAATATAAAATAATTTCTATGGCTTTCCAATTAGTGGTACATTTTCATGTCAAATAGTTCCAACGAAACGAACTGAAATGATTAATTCCTTTCTTTGTGTGCCTTGCTTTAAGACGTATGTCGTTTTTCTGGCCGATCACTGCTTGTTCATAAAATTTTGACTTTTATGAAGTTTTCGAGCTCTGTTTTTTTTTTAATTAATCATCAGATATAGTAATTTGAAACCATGTATTGTTCAACGGCATATCTATAAGATGATATCTGAAGGATATCATGGTAGTGAAATGACAGTAAATTTGAATCACACCAATTTTCAACTATGTTCAGATCAAATCATATCATTTCATCAAATTCCTTTGTGTTCTTATGGAGCCAAAATATAGAGCTGTCTGCAGCAAAATCAGTAAATGTACCTGCAATATGTATATTTAATATGTCATTAATATACAATTAAATTTAAATTGGTTCAAATATGGAACCCTGAAAAATTCCACAATGAATACTCTTTATTTCCGAATATGATGAATTTTTACTATCTGGTTTCATTCAGTTGAATGAGAATTCAAATAATTGAGAATGATTCCTCGGAATCCATATTTTTGAAGCATAAGTAAAAGTGTTTTATGATTCACACAGTCAAAAGCTTAAAAAAATAACGAAATACAGCAGCTGCTACTTCCCCATCATTAATTTCTGAATATACTTCATATAAAAGAGATAGGATTCCTTCTCTTTTGTTTTTGTTTTTCTGAAAACCGAATTGCTGGTTGTTCAGAAGATTATGGGAGGTCAAATATTCGGATGATCTCGAAAGAATCAGTTTTTCAATAATTTTTGCTAAAATTGGTATTAGTTGAGTAGGGTGAAAGGTAGATGGATCGTCGATAACACCACCTTCATATAGGAGTAATAAGAGACGTTTTTAGAAAAGACTGAAAATTGCCATTATAAAATGAATCATTTATCAAAACAACAACAATACTTAAATCAGATCCATGAAGATTTTGAAAATATTTTGAAGAAATTTCATCTAAACCACTTGTTTTTTCATTTTTGATATTCATGATGGAAACAAATTTTAAGGAACCGGGCAGGTGGGGCACGGTGGGGATTTACATTTCATGTGGGATGACTCCAATTCAGACCGAAGCAATTTCTCTGAGGATGATCTACTCACATCAAAACGTCTTATCAAGATGTGGACCAACTTCGTCAAATATCTGTGAGTATTAAACACGAACATATTGCATACTATCGAAACCTATGAATCATGAGAATACTTCTCATGATTTCAATTTTAATTGCAGGGTTTACATAAATGAATCAAAAATACTTTTCAACCCAGCAGAAGTCGAGTAATCTTGTATCATATTCTGATTTGTGATTTCGCGTTTTTTGAGAGGAAAACTCTGTAAGTTTATCACAGGAGTGAACTTGAGTATTGTAATGAAAATAGTCCTAACAGTTTCAAAATTATTTATTTTTACTCATAAAATATAACTATGCACTCATATTCACAAACTGAATATTTTTTACTCTTACCTTTACATAAAATCACACTGTCTTTGTTGAACTGTGAACTTTGAACTGTGTATCTGCTCTCTTTGGTTACGGCTCTATATTCATATGATAATAATAATGTTTATTTTCATCAATTTTGTATATGGATACATTTTAGACTAAGATCACAAAATAAACAATGAAGACAGCCGCTAAAGCAGACAACTACTTGTTTGCGGTTATATTAACAAATTGAATTAATTTGTAGAGACTTAACGTAATATAAAATAAAAGTAGGATATTATGAAAACGTGTACATTTAACTGGACAGATAAGGAGGCAAATTTTTAGGACTGATATACTATTTCTCTTTTATTAATAGTGTTTATTGATAGTCAGTCGAATGATTTAGGTAGAGTGAGTATACATATATATTTTATAAGAGATAATACACGTTCTTAAAATCAATAAGGCTATGAATGTAAATCCAGGATTTAGTTATAATCCAATTTTTGGATTGTTTCTTGAATAGTGATAAGGAGTTTATTTTTTTTAAGTAACAAGGCAAAATATTATAAACTCGAGGAGCAAGGAAAAAGTAAATTCTTTGAGTAATAGTTTTGGAAACTTGTGGAACTCAAGAAGTACTATTTCTATTTCTAGTGGAATATTCATGTTGGGGACTCACCAACTCATATCTGTGCTTATGTTGATTAACCAATAGGGAATGCCAAAAGAGCTGCCTGATATCAAAGATCTTACACTGATTGTACAGGGATTCTGTTGAGTACCTGAAATCTTTGTTCAAAATGATTTTGAGTATCCAGTTTTGGGTCACCTCTAATCTCTTCAAGTTATTGTTTGTGGCTCCGCCCCATCCAAGGATACCATAAGATGTGGTACAACAAGTGCAATGTAAACAATTTTCACTTGATCAACTTTAAAAATTTGTTTAAGATATTTGAATGTCCATAACAATGATCCGATTTTTTTTGACACATAGGAGACATGCATACTCCATTTCAAGTGAGAGTCTAGGTATATTCCCAGATATTTCATTTGTTTCACACTTTGGATTTGAAATCGATCACACGAACAGCTATTATTAGTTATTGTTAGATTATCAAATGGTGGCAAATTTGAAGTAAGACAAGTGAAGGGCATATAGTAGGTTTTGGATATATTTACTGTCAGAATTTTTCTCATTTCTCTCTCCGCTGTTTCTTTCAGTGCTTCCCAAGTGTTTCCAGTGAAAATAAGTGCAGAATCATCTGCAAAACTAACTATATCCACACAAATTTGAGTGTTGAATAGATCATTGATGTAAATTATGAACAATATTGGCACCAAGATTGTATCCTGAGGAACTCCATATTTGAGAACTCGTTTTTCGCTCAATTTTCCGTTTGATGTAACTCTCTGACTTCGATTTGTAAGGTAGAATTTCATAAGCTCATATGGAGTTCCTCTGAAACCAATGCTTTCTAGAACCCTCAATAACTGCTCATGGTCTACAGTATCAAATGCTTTTTGTAGGTCGATAAATACTGCCAAGGTTGGCTCTCCGATATCCAATGAGTTATGAATTTTAGTTGTTAGGTATACTATAGCGTCTTGTGTGGACATTTTTTCCCTGAAACCAAATTGCTTTGGCGACAAAATATTATATTTATTCAAGTAACTAATAATTCTTATTTTTAATATTTTCTCAAAATGTTGGTTATCAAAGAAATTGGTCTATAGTTCGTCATTTCCTCTTTACTCTTTTGTTTATGGATCGCAGTTATCACTGACAATTTTAAAGCTGACGGGAAAACTCCTTTCAGTAAGCATTGATTGATCAGGTATGCCAAAGGAACATATAGGAGCCAATTTCTTTCAATGTTTCAGAATTTATTCCACCATATCCAGGGGCTTTTTTATTTTTAAGTTCCTCAATGATTTTTTCAACCTCTCTTTCATCAGTGGGTTCGAAAAATACTGAGTTCTGAATGTGTTGCCAATTTTTCATTTCAGTTTTGTTTTTATTGCAGTTTTTGATTTTTTTTGCTAGCGTTTCTCCTATGTCTGTAAAGAAATAATTGAATTTGTTTGAAATTGGTTGGTCAACGGTGAGGGTGCCTTCATTTTCTATATCTATTTCTTTGATATCTGTTTTTTCATTAGTTTTTCAGATGTCATTTTCACAGGTACATTTATCCATGTAGATTCCTTCTGGAGCTTCAAATTTGGTCGTTCGATGTTCGCCAGCTCAATTCTAGATGGCTCTTGACATTTCGACTTACTTGTATTCCACGAGTTGATGAGGTCAGCAGGTCTGGCTCAGCTCGTTACAGTATGAACTATAAGGTGTTTGTCGAAGTGGAAAATGACAAAAAAATAACTAGCAAGCTTCTCGCAAGGCGAAATATGATATGAATGTAGAAATATCTGATGAGGAACAGCTGCTTCTCTGAACAATGCCAATGCCACGATGGACATTATATAACATATGGGAACTTTCGCAATGTACCACAAGTTAGATACAGATGTTTTTAAACAATTTTTGAACTGTCAAATGTTATACTACCATCTCCGACCATGTAGACGAGGCATCTGATAAGAGGCTAATTTAGCCCTAACTATATTGAAATTATTAGGGCCAGTGGCGTCCCAGTGGGCAACACAGCCAACAATATTGTAAAAAAAATGTATGCCACTGACTTTTTCTTCGTAGATTTTTATTTTTTTAAATTAGGCAAATGAAAATACAACTTTTTATTTTCTCGTATTTCATTCATATCTAGCTTCTCTATTGCACTTTATTGCATATCATGAACACCTGCATTGGAGACCAGCTGACATTGATAGTAGGTTTTTTCCTAGTATGTTATTAGGCTGCTATAAGAGTTAGCAAAACATAGTTCAGACATCATTCAGATATCTAGCTTTCTGTCATTCAGTCTTACTACACTCAGCAGCTCGAGTTATACAGTTCTACGCTACAGTCCTACACTTCATATCTACGATCAGCTCTACGCTCAGTTCTTCGTGACATTATTATCAAAGCAGTATAATTCAGAGTTGTCAATTAGCAGCGATTCCATCATGAATAATTTTACATTAGCATGGCGGCGGACGGAGACGGGTCGTCTTCAAACGCCGAGCTAAAAATGGAATGCAAATACTGTAACAAACCGGTATTTTATGCGGTAAAGTGCAAAAAGTGTGATCACAACTTCCACCCTCGATGCATGGTTCAAGCCGAGCAAGCAAAAAGTGCATTATGCCGACATGAAGTACACGATGAAACATTAGAAAGTGAACATGAAGACAGTGAAGAAAGTAAAAAAAATGGACCTGACAAATCAATAGAAAGGTATGTGGCAGGAAACAAACTTCTTCGCAAACTAGTTGAAGAGTTAGAATCAAATTGTGAAATTCTAAGTGAAAACTGTAGTTTATTGAAGGAGAAGATATCATTCATCGCCGAAAAACAAGCAAATTCCACAAAAAATCAAAGAGACAACAAAAACCCAAATATTGACAAAAGTCGATCACCTTGTCCACCATCAACTTCATCCAAACAAAGACACATACAAACAGTAAACGGCTGTGATCATAGTGACAAACAAGCCTACCTTCGGCGAGGTTTCCAAATCCACGCTCCAGGACACAAGGCTAGAAAACTCTCCACAACTCATGACTAATAATAATTCAAGACAAAAGAATATTACCACCAAGGAAGTCAACGCCGCGATTTCAGCTGCACAATCAGCAAACAAATTGAAGGAGCTACAAGACCTGGGAAACGAGAACGGAGACAACTGGAATTTAGTGAAATCAAAAAGATTGCCTTGGAAAAACAGACGATTTGTAATAGGTCGTAATGAAAATGACACTGGCATCAGTACGATCGCCAAATACATATCTCTCCACGTCACGAGACTTCACGCGACAACAAAGCCTGATGATCTGAAGAAAACTTTGATCAAAGATTTTCCTGAAGTTTCCTGTGAAAATCACACGTCCAAATTCCCCGATCTCTATGCATCCATAAAGGTGACGATTAAACAAGAAAACTTCAAGAATGCTTGGAGACGCGAAATATGGCCTAGCGGATCTCTAGTATCCTGTTTTTTTAGCGAAAAAGAGGACGATGCCACACACACAAGAAGAGGCAGGTCCACAACCTATCCAGAACAACTAAAAACGTCAGAAAACAATTTCAAAATATTTCATGTAAATATTCAGTGTCTTGCAGATAAGGTAAACGAACTATGTACTTTCACTGACAATTCTGATTTTGATATTATTTGTCTGCTCTGACAGACAAACAGGCAAACAACTAATAATTTGTCCACTATAAATATAAGTAATTTTTATCTGGCCGCACAATTTTGTCGAACACAACGACAACATGGAGGTGTTGCGATCTACTGTAGAAAAAATCTGAATTCGAGAAACTTGAATCTGAGCAAATTTAGTGAAGAAATACAATCTGAATTCAGTGGCATTCACCTGCAATCCTTAGATATTCTGGTAATAACAGTCTATAGGTCTTGTACAGGAGATGTTAACCTATTCATTAATAATCTAGAAAATTTAATATCCACTTACCTCAAGCAGAATAAAAAAATTGTCTTAGTTGGGGATTTTAACATAAATTTCATTTCAAACTCATTACCTCTCTTCAATCTGAAAAATATGCTACTATCTTTTGGATTGGAAATAATGATATCAGATTACACAAGAGTCTCTGCATTATCTGCAACATGTATTGACAATATAATTTCAAATCTGGATATACACACCAGCAAAGCTGGAATCTTAGATCCATGCCTGTCCGATCATAAGGGACAATTTTTATCCATTTCTACCAATAAACCTGCAGATCAGGAAATTGATGATATGCCTAGAATTTGCTACACAAAAAAAGGATTTGAGAAATTCAAAATATCTCTCTCTCATGTAGATTGGGGTATCCTTGATTCACCTGATCAGAATGTTAACAATACGTGTAATTATTTCATCAGTACTCTACAAGAGACCCTGAATCAATCATTTCCTGTAAAGAAAAAAAATGAGAAGCGACTATAAAACCAAAATAACCTGGTACAATGATGAACTCAAAAAAATGAGAAATAACCTGGAAGCTGTCAAAATTATATCTGAGGTGTCTGGATGCAAAAAAGATATTGAAATTTATAAACATCTGAAGAAAACTTATCACTTTGAACTATTGAAACAAAAAAAACGAGCTTATGACGAATACATAATAAACTCCGCCAATAAGTCGGAAGCTTGCTGGAATATAATCAACTCGGAGAGAAATTCAATAAATAAAAGTTTTTCCATGAATTCTCAGAAAATAAATTTAACGACTTTTTCTGTACCATAGCTGAAAAAACAATTAAATCTCTTCCACAACTGGATGCGCGGATGGAGAAAAAAATTTCAAAAAATTCCCTTCTCCTGTTGAGACCTTCTTTTTAGAACCTGTCTGCCAATATGAAGTTCATAGTGCTATAAATAAATTGAAAAATTCTAGCTCTCGAGATATCCATGACATGAACAGCCACTTAATAAAAGAAATAGCCGATCAAATCGTCATGCCCTTAACCAACTTAATAAATTAGATTTTCAGCAAAGGAATCTTTCCAAATATTCTCAAGATTTCCAGAGTTATACCCATTTTTAAAAAGGGTGACAAATCATCCTTAGACAATTATCGTCCGATCAGTATAATCTCTATAAATTGGAAAAATTGTGGAAATGATTCTTTATTCTTATTTTGAAAATAGGTTTTACTTCAGCGAATCACAATTCGGTTTTCGCAAGGAAAAATCTACCACTCGAGCAGTTTTCCATATAGTGACTGACATAGTCAAGGGCCTTGATCAGGGCAAACACACGTCATTAACACTATGTGACCTGACCAAGGCTTTCGACTGTGTATCACATGCATTACTTATAGACAAATTGAGTCATTACGGAATGAGAGGCACCATTTTGGACCTCATTAGTTCTTACCTGAACGATAGATATCAGTGTGTCGATTTGAATAACAGGAAATCAGATCTCAAACAAATTGAACATGGTGTACCTCAAGGCTCTATACTTGGACCATTTCTGTTCCTAGTATACATAAACGACTTATGTCAGTCTATTGCACCGATAAAATGAGTCCTATTTGCTGATGACACCACCCTCATATACTCGGATAAGTCATATGATGCTTTACCTAAAGCTGCCGAACGCGACAAGAACATGGCAAAAAGCTGTTTTACGAGAAACAAATTTAAATTAAATGAAAACAAAACTCAGAATTTGATCGTCTCCTCAAATCCTCTTTATCAAAAAGGACAAAATATTTCACTACTGGGTATTAAAATCGATTAAATTGGTCCAGCCACGTAGATTATATGCTCAGCAAGTTATCAAGTGTCTCATTTATATTGAGGCAACTCAAACCTGTCACAAACATGAATGTACTCAAAATCACATACTTCTCTCTATTTCACTCTGTCATATCCTATGGCATTCTTCTTTGGGGTAAAAATGCAATAAGGGTTTTCAGATCACAGAAAAGGGCAATAACACACAAAGGCAGAAGGACCTCGGTCGATAGTCATTTGAATTGAATGTAATTCTGATTCAATAAACACCATTTATTATTATTTTAACACACTAATTCTTTCCAGAAATCCAACACCAGAAAATGATCCCCTCCTGAATGGTATTGTGTGGCCCACGACAGAGAGTGAGAGCCTTCGTTACCTAAACTTCAACAATACTTTGGAAATTATGGAACATCCAAGGCAATACAGAGACGTGAAGAGAGTTCTGGACCATTATATGCAACCACCATTCATATATTACTGATCTAGTTTTGTAAATTTCAGCATTGTGATTGATTTTTACCAAAATTGATTATAAAGTCATAATATTATACTTCGTTGTTTTATTTTTGGTTTCCTAATCATTGAAATTTTATTCTTTATTCAATACTTTACATATGATGACATGATCCATCCCTGAAGATAGGAGACATTTGAAATGTAGGAAGGAACTGGTAAAACAATAGGGAAAAAAGAATTAGAAAATAGTTTAATGTGCAATAATTTTATAAAAACCCGAGATCGCGAAGCTGTCGACGTTCTTTATTTTAAAACTATTATTGTGCATGAAACTATTTCCAAAAAGTAAAATCATGCAAAAACTGTTTTAAAATTGTAAATGTATACGTGAGTGGTATACGGCTAGATTATTTCCTGAATAACTTTGATTAAAGACAACAAATATTGTATAAATATAAATAAATATGTATTGATAAAAATAATCATAATAATCTAACTTTATTCACTCAAAAAATTGAAACAAATACAAAATACAAATACATGGGCGACGAAAGTGAATAAAGATGTTTTTCTACATTCATGCAAAAAGCAAAACTTTATTGAACTATATTCAGTGGAAAAAGAAGTTCTTTATTGCACTAGTGCAATAAAGTTATTATTGCACTAATCTGTCATTCTACTTCAACGTGCTGTCTTCATGACAAACATAAACGTTTAAACCTACTACATATTTAACAGATATTCTGTGAGATTGGCAGTAGGTACTTCACAACGAAATATTCATATTGAAAATGGCACCAATTGTTCATTCACTTTCAACACTGAGGGTAAAAATAAAGTTTGAGTTAAATTGTTCGTAACGTATTAGTTCCTGTTTCAATGCAAATCGATATTAATAATAAAGTATTCAAGTTGCGCTTTTCATTTTCCTACACCTAGTGCCGCACCTCAATAAATCATTTTTTGCTTTTTGCATGAACGTAGAAAAAATGTTGTATGCGACTCGTGCAAAAATTGTTTATTGCACTCGACGTGTTGTCCAACTCGGCCTAACGGCCTCGTCGGACAATTTCACGTCGAGTGCAATAAACATTCACTTTTTGCACTTGTTGCATAAATAACTATTAGCGATAAGTGCCCAGCACTTATTTCGCGAAGAAGATATCTTGTGTGAAAAAAACTATTGAATATTAAAACTACAATGTAGAATATAAATTATTAAATGTAAAAGTTAAAATGTTAAAGTTGATTGTATATAAGATGTGAAAATAAAATGAAGAGTGTAAAATGTGAAATGTAACAGTTAAAATATAAATTGATGAAGTTGAAATATAAAATGTAAAATATAAAATAAAAATTTTTAATTGTAAGACATAAAATGTAAAATCTAAACTGTAAAAAGCAAAATGTAAAAAATGGAATGAATAAACAATAACAATACAATAGAAACGAACAATACAAAAATACAATAAACGATGAACAATAGACGATGAACAATAAACGTCGTAAATAATGCTAACTTGAGTATTAAAAAAAAAATATGAATACAACTCAATTCAATGAGGCTCACTTAACTATATGTATGATTGTGTGAAACTTATCTGCTAATGTCCTTATTTATAACGAAGTGACATCTACTATACAATTTGGATTAAATGCGGGATATTCTATTAAATTATGAACAAAAATTTTAGGACGGGCCAATATAACAGTGTTTCCCGCTTTTCATGAATACACCCTAATATCTCAGTTATTAATAATACGATTTTCTTGAAATTTTGGTGGTGATTATATGTTAGGTAAATAAAGTATTTGGCATAGTGAACATTTTCATCGACCATTGGCGTGCGGTGATGGGGGGTGAAAAAAAGCAGATTTTTGGGAAAATTATATTAGGGCTCATTTTAGATAACTTTTTTCATCAGATTAAGAATCAGCATCCCCAAGAACCCCTCAATACATATTTTCGAAATCTCAAGAACTGATTTGACCAGAAAAAGAATTAAACTAACTTTTTTCATGAATACACCCGAATAGCTGTTATTATAAATGTGATTTTCTTTTAGTTTTGGTGGTGATTGTATGTTAGAAAAATTAAGTATTTGCCATAGTGAACATATGCATTTACCATTGGCGTCTGGTGTTGGGGCGAGGAAAAAGGCGTTTCTTGAGAAAAGGATATTAGGGCTTATTTTAGACAACTTTTCTTATCAGATTCAGTATGAGTATCCCCAAAAACCCTATAATTCATATTTTCAAAATCTCAAGAGCTGATTTGAACAGAAAAAAAATTAAATTAACTTTTTTCATCAATACACCCGAATATCTGTTATTATAAATGCGCTTTTCTTGAGTTTTTGTGGTGATTGTATGTTAGGAAATTTAAGGATTTGGCATAGTGAACATATGCATTTACCATTTGCGTGCGGTGTTGGAGGGAGAAAAAAGGCGTTTTTGAGAAAAGGATTTTAGGGCTTATTTTAGACAACTGTTTTTATAAGATCTAGAATCAGCATCCTCAAAAACCCCTCAATTCATATTTTCGAAATCTCAAGAGCTGATTTGAGCAGAAAAAAAATTGTTTATTTCCATCTTTGTAGTTCAAATACCCTGATCCTATTGAATATCAAACACATCCGTTTCGTTATATTCAGTATCCTTTGCAACTGCCCTTATACTACAATTTGAGTATTTTCGAAGATACGCGCTCTTTGTTACCGTTGGCTTGCCGATTTGTGTTTTTAAGTAAATTAATGAAAATAGTGCTTTGAAACAAAAGTTTTTGTTTGACATTCGGTAATCAGTACGAATTGTCAAAAAGTCAAGCAGTGTTAATAAGATGGCACACAACCGAAGATTAGTTCTTACAATTGGAGAAAAAGTAGAGATTATCTGCTTATTTGGTGATAATGAAAGATCTACGCGTCAGGTTGCTGGAATATTCAATGGAAGGCATCATTATCGAGAACCAATTTCTCACGACACCGTTGCCAAAATCAACAGATTGTTCGCAAGGACTGGAGCGGTTTTCAAGACATGACCGGGGAAGTACAATTTAAATCAGAGACACTATCCAGACGAGGAACGTATCTTAGCAGAATTTCGAAACAACCCAAATGGTACTGTAAGGGCAGTTGCGAGGACACTGAATTTAACGAAAAACAAAGTATGGAGATGTTTGAAACGCAATAGGATTAGGGCATTTAAACCAAAATTTCTACATACTCTGTTGAATGGTGATTTTGAACGACGGTTTGAATTTTGCTTATGGTTGCAGGGTAACTATCTTAACGACAGACTTTTTCTGAAAAACATGATGTTTACGGACGAGGCAACGTTTACAACAAACGGTGTGGTATCTAGTCAAAATTGTATTGTAATCCGAATTGGGTAATTCATTGTAAAAACCAGTACAGTGAAAAAGTTAACGTGTGGTGTGGCATATTTAACGAACAAATTGTTGGTCCCTTTTTCCTGGATAACCTGACTGGACAAAATTTTCTATATTTTTTACAAAATGATCTATATGATTTTCTCATGGAATTGCCATTAGCACAGATGCAAAACTTAATCTTTCAATTAGATGGTGCCCCCGCACATAATTCGCTGATAGTTCGGAACTTTTTAAATGTAATTTTCCCTATGAAATGGATAGGTAGAAATTCTCCTTTCGAACTATGGCCCCCTAGATCACCAGATATTACCCCTTGTGACTTATTTCTGTGGGGGCATTTGAAAAATAAAGTGTATGCTACTCGGCCTCGTAATAGAGAGGAACTTTGCTTTGCAATTAGGCAAGCGTGTCAGGAAATAACTACCCAAAAAAAGTGAATGGACGTTTGAGAAGAATTGTTGAAAAGTGTATTGTTTCTGAAGGTAGTTATGTTGAAAACACAAGAATCTGAAATAATGTAATTTGTAATTTTATTACCACATCAGTTACAAATAAAGAACTTATTAATAATATACTTTAATTTTTTTTGCTCAAATCAGCTCTTGAGATTTTGAAGATATAAATGAAAGGGTTTTTTGGGATGCTCATTTTGAATCTGATAAGAAAAGTTGTATAAAATAAGCCCTAAAATCCTTTTCTCAAAAAACGCCTTTTTTGTCCCCCCAACAGCGCACGCCAATGGTGAATGAATATGTTCACTATGCCAAATACTTCATTTTTCTATTTCACAATAACCACCAAAATCTCAAGAAAATCGCCTTTATAATAACAGATATTCGGACGTATTCATGAAAAAAGTGAATTTAATTTTTTTTCTGCTCAAATTAGCTCTTGAGATTTCGAAAATATGAATTAAGGGGTCTTTGGGGAAGCTTATTCTGAATCTGATAAAAAAAGTTATCTAAAATGAGCCCTAATATCATTTTCTCAAAAAAAACAGCTTTTTTCACCCCCCACTCCGTACGCCAATGGTCGATGAATATGTTAACTATGCCAAATACTTTATTTTCCTAACATAATAACTGAGATATTAGGGTGTATTCATGAAAAGCGGGACACACTGTATATGTTCTCAATTTTTTTTAAATGTGTTTCCAATCTGGGTTTTCACTTCATTCGGAAGATTATTAAAAATTTTCGGGGCCAAGAACTCGTTAGATCTTTGACCGATTGATTTTGACATAAACGGGATGGGTTGTAGATTTTTTTACGTGTGTTGTGTTCATGTATCCGTTTTTCAATTTTACTCGCCGCATGATCAAATGCTCCAGTTTCTTTATAGGTGCGATCAGTTGCGTAATCTCTGTTTTATGTATAGCATTAGTTCCAAGAATCTACGTTGTAAAATTTCTAGAGGGGTTATATGTTTTTTGAGTGCTACTCCCCAAGCCAGTATTCCATATTTCAAATGACTCTCAACGAGTGCGAATTAAACAATTTTAAGCTGTTTCTCAGGAAATAGGCCAAATAGAAATTTTATTGTAGGTATATTGAATATGAATATTCCATCTCAAATGGTCATCAATGAAGACTCCTAAGTATTTTACAGTTTTTGCTGGTAGTATACGATGAATCGTTCCACGCTCATGTATATCTATGGAGTTGAATTTTGGTTGGTTAGATTCATAGCAGTTAAATGGGAGGTATTGAGTTTTTTCCAAGTTCATAGTTAGTAATTTTTGATCAAACCAATGTTTGATATGAGACATATCATTTTCTACATGGATCTGCAGTTCGTTCCAGCTAGCCGCTTTATATAAAATAGCCGTATCATCTTCAAAACCTATGATTTCGCTGATACTTTCTATATTGTACAAGTTATTGGTATGTATAGGAAATAGAATTGGCCCCAGGACCGTGCCCTGGGGAACCCCATATTCTATAGGTAACTTATTGCCGCACACATTCCCAACTCTTACAGTTTGAGTTCTGGTCGAGATATAACTTTTAAATAACTGAAGGGGTTATCCTCTTATTCTAATGTCTTCCAAGGATTCTAGAAGTAGAGGATGACTCACGGTGTCAAATGCCTTAATCCTAAACTCAGTATTTCTGGGCGTCCCAACAATAAGCATTGAAATAGTCTTCATGGCAAAGTTTGCTTATATATGTTTCATATTCTGACGTATTTTCGTAGTCTTATGTCAAAATATTTGTATAAGAATACTGCCATTTGCTATTTCAACTGTAGGAAAAACCTGGAAAAATCCACAGTATATAGTCTTCACGAACTCAATTGAGACAGCACACAACCAAGAGATGGTACACAAATTGCCGCTAATAATTTGCATAGGCATGAATTACAACTTATTCTCTATCCGCTCCTCGTCTCAACCCGATTGGCAGTCCTCGTGGAAATGAAATATTTTGTCACATAAAAGAGGGGGGGGGCAAAATGACATAAGAAAGCCTTTGGATGGCCGGCGCTGTCAAATTTCAATTGGTCAGAGACCAAACTTCTTTGACCTGCCGCTTTCGAATTCCAATCAGTTTTTATATGCTAGGAGCTTTATTCACTAGACAGTGCGGTGCAGCTAGGCTCAGGCACATATTTACATATATTATTTAGTTTTCTTAATTAGATTATCTGTGCGGTATGGCAGTCTGGAGATCTTTCGATGTTAACGTCGTTGAAACAGAAGATTTTGATACTAATTCAGAACCACTCCAAGTGGAAGTTAATTCAGAACCGCTCCAACTGGGAGCTAATCTAGAGACGCAACATATGGAATTATTCAATTCTAAGGGTTATTTTGAATAGGTATTCGTGTTTGAACTATGAAAATAGTAGTGGTTCTTCAGACATTAAATTGTAAAAAGAGTATGTGAATTAACCAAGATTAGCAGAGCTACTGTATAGAGTAATTCAAGCCGAACACGTTGGAGCGGCTCTGAATTAGCATAAACATCTTCTCCAAGGTCTCCAGAATGCTATACCGAACACATAATTGCTGTACCGCACTGTCTGGTAAATGAATCTCCCAAATAAAAACTAATTCAATTTCAGTGGCATGTCAAAGACTTTCTTTCGGTCTCTGACCAATTAGAATTCGACAGCGGCCAATCGAAGGCGTTCGGTTTTCATTTCGTCCTCCCTCTTCATGTGACAGAAGATGTGTTATCTACGTGGACTGATAAAATCGTCTTCGAAGTCTATTTTGTTGTATCTTCAAAAGTCATTGAGATGTTGGCGATAAAAGACTGGAGAATGTGAAAGAATGTATTTATTTTCAATAAACATATTCATGTAGCTGATTATCAAAGATATCGAAAGAATTTTTCAAGTGCTGATATGTAAGATAATTCAGTTTTTGATTAAATTGTTTCTGTTATCAAATACCGCATCTTTAAAGGTTTAGAAGTTACAGCTGAGAATGTGTGAATAAATTAAATGGAAGTTCTCAACTCCTATAGCATACCATGATAAAAAATTCTATGAAAAATGATAATCTGAGGAAAGATTATTTGAAGTTTTTTATATTATTTTCCACATAGGACATAATAGACCGTTAGATAATGAAAGATTTTGCTGACTGATTTCCTCTTTTTGGGATTTCAACCACTGAAAATTATATCAGTATTGAGCTCAAAAAATTAAAATGAAGCGATTGGACGAGTGCTAGGCATATGGAAGATTCATTTTCCTCTTGCAGAAAAATTGTATTTTTTTTTTAATCTCTCGTTTATGGCATTTCACCAGAATAACAATCTTATAGTGAAAAACCAAAGCAGTAAGGTTTGGACGTACTGAAAGAGTCCTGAAAAAAAATACTCGGTTGCTGATTCATTTTCTCGCAATAATGTTATATCCTCAATCAAAAGCTTAAGAACCTATGTGTGGAAAATAGTGGGTTCAGGATTCGATGGTCGAATCTGTATTTGGAGTTTCGTATCCAATTCAATGCAAATCCTATGAGATCCAACAGTAGGAACATTATGAAACCAAATAGGATATTCTAAACTAAATATTTCTAGGAATATCACCAAAATATTTGAATGGATTATTATTATCATATTACGCCAGGATATTTCAAAATATTACACAAAGATCACTATCACACAAGAACAACGAAATGGAACATTCTAGGAAAACCTTTCGAAAATAATACTGAACTATTCGAATAGATTATTATCATAGTACTCCATTAGATTTTCAAAACATATAAGAAGAATCATAATGTACAATATATATATATATATATATATATATATATATATATATATATATATATATATAAATGTATTCGCTGATAAACCGTTTTCGTTTCTTGTTGAATAAACTGCATAAATGGTTGTTTCACGAGTCGTGAGTACAAAGCTCTGAATTCTGAATGTATGGAATGAATGTATCTCCAACCGTAGACTCTGAGTGCTTCATCCTCTACTCGGAAGATGGTGCGGCATAGAAGTTCCATAGCGAGGGATCAGAGTACTCAAATACCAGCCACAGTATGATGCGCATTGTGATATTACCTACAAGGAACAGATGGTGTCAAAGCTAGATATCTCAAATTTCAAATTGCATGACCTCATAGAAACGTGTAGCTTTCTTCCAAAAAATCGCTGATAAAAACGTATAATAGTTATGTCTGAAAACACATTCAAATGTCATAGATTCACGTTAGGAAATGCTATTAGAAATCAGAGGAACGTGTATCTGTAGACTGTAATGTCTTTCAAATACTTATGAATATCGAATATGGCTCTATACGAATTTGGGGTTTCACTATCCAACTTGGATCTCATAAATTATCTTATTAATTTTTTTATCAGTATCTATGAGACATTTTTGGCAGGGAAACCAACGATCAAATGTTTTGTCACATACTACGCATGTGCAAGTTAAAAAATTAAGTATTTCTTTGAACAGTGCCATTCGTTAGAGGAAATGTAATGCAGTATCAATTATAATGAAAATGTATGAAATCCGCCTTCAGTCAATGAGAAATTATCGATGTAGAATATTATAGACAGTGCTATTGCTATTATCGTGACTATATCGTTTTTTACGTATGAACATTGCAAAGAGTGAAGTGAAGATCAGCTCTTCAACATAAATCAGTTGGCCGAATAATAGCCAGGGAGTTAATAACATAAATTTCCAGGTCATTTTCGCAAGCTTCACATTTTTTGTATGAGTTATGTGTAATATACAGTGTGCCCAAGATGAGGATCTTGGTAACCGAGATATTAGGTCAAATGGGCGAAAAAATGTGCAAGGGGTCAATAAATAGATGTTGAGAAATCCCAAAAATGTTGTCTACTTCCGGAGATATTCGGAAAAAACCGAAATTTGGCAATTTGGTTTTTATATTTTTCTGAAGTTATTTGATGATTTTCGAAAAAACTATAGGCATTTTCTCATTGCCACTATTTTACCTGTACAAAATGGCATTCACAAAATCTCCGTACACCGTTTCGTTTGGGAGAAACCACCATCAACTTTTTTTTAAATTGCACGAAAAAAATGTAGGACATAACATTTTTTATTGCGAATGCAACGATGTACAGCACAATATGTTTTCCTATGTTTCATTAAGAAAAAATGCTTCTGAATAGTTTTTCAACATAATCTGATATTTAACTTACAGAAACATAAATATTAAGAACTAAGAAGGCAAGAATTATTGCTAAAGATTGTAAAAAAGTAACTGCTATGGCATATGTTCGAACAGATCACTTTCAGCTTGTAGACATAAAAGTATGCCCGTCTCACTGTGGAATCTCTAACGCTATTCAACATTTCAGGGGTAATTCTATCAAATGCTGATCGTACTGAGCGAAGTAAGTATTTCTCGTTTTCAAAACTATCTTTGTATACCTCATTTTTGATATGGCACAATAAAAAAAAAGTCAAAAGGTGTTAGGTCTGTTGACCTTGCTGGCCAGGGTGTATCACTATGAGTGCCAATCCATTTTCTTGGGAACCGCACACACAGGTATTGGCGAACAGCCATGGCATTATGAGCTGGTGCACCATCTTGTTGAAACCAGCAAATATGCACAGCGTCCGATGGCAAATTATCCAATATGTTCCAGATCTTGTCGTTGAGCAGTTAAAGACGTCTGGTAGATGAATGGAACCTTTATGCCAAAAATTCCACACGGAATATTGAATCCGAATCGATGTTGATATCTGGATGAGCTCTTCACACATGGATTTTGATGTGACCAATAGTGTGTGTTGCGCCTATTGAAAATACTGTTTTTGGTAACCTTAGTTTCATCCGACCAGATCACTTTGAAAGGAAATTTTGCATCGCCATCACTCATTATTGTATACCACTCCTAAAAATGTCTACGCCACTCGTCATCTCTTGGTCTTAAGCCTTGAAAAATTCGAAATATATATGGCTTCAATTTATTTTTTCTTAAAATAAATTGAGCTGTTGATTTAGGTACTGATCTGATCTGGTCTTCAATATTTCTAGATGAATTTCTGGGTTTTCAGTGACTGATTGTAAAACTAGGTATTCTCTTTTTGAGCAGACGGTTTTTGTCGGGATATGTTTTTTAAATTAACCATAATTTTTTGAATTATGTACTAAACGCCTGAAAATAAACTTACCAGGTTGTTTTCGCTCTGGCTATTTGTTCGGCTTCTACACAATTTCTTTAGCATAAAATGTAGCAGGACAGCATATCAAACTTTTCTTCGTTTGTAAAATTACCTGCCTCTATTTCAATGTAGAAGGAACGAAGGCACTAACAACACTGAAATACTGATTTAAGACGAAAATTATTTATGCCAACTGACAGCTATATATGATACTTTTAAGCTAATGCCTATATTCAAAACTGAAATAAGCAGTTTTACTGAATAAAAACAGAAAAACATGTTGTAAAGAGAAACATTCTCAATTGAAAATTGAACCAATACGTGACTCCTCTGAAATGGAAAATAACCTACGAATGTTTCTCTTTACAACATGAATCCCTTCCAAGAGAGGTTATCTTGTACGATGGAAAATAGCGACTAAATTCCAACTCTCAGTCGCAGATGATTCCACAACTGACTTTATGAACATCCTGTTCATATTTTTAATAAAATCAATAGAAAAACATATTGTGCCATACGTCGTTGCATTTGAAATAAAAAATGCTATGTCCTACAGCGTGTACATTTTTTTCGCGCCATATAAAAAACGAAGTTGATGACGCCATTTTGTAGAGATGAAGAAGTGGTAATGAGAAACTGCTTTTGGTTTTTTCGAAACTTTTCAAATAACTTCAGAAAAAAATAAAAACCAAATCGCAAATTTTCGGATTTTTCCGAATATCTCCGGAAGTGAACAATGTTTTAATTGCGCAACATTTGATCTACTGTGTGACCGAGATCCCCATGCTGTCCATCCTTTCCTTGGTTACGGGAGGGTACCAAGTCCTCAATTCATTTTTTTTTTCAAGATATGAAAAAATTTCATAAGAACTTTTTGTTGCCAATATTGCAATTTTTTTTTTAGAGATACGGAAAAATTTCATTTACATTTTTTTGTAAATCTGGAGTACAATTGAATTGTTCATATACATTTTGTCGATATCCCGTTTCGATTTTGAGTTTTCGATGTTTTTCAAAAGTAGCCATTTAAAAAAAAAATTACAGACATGAACTAATGTCATTAAAAGTTCCTGTAGATCTTATCAAGAACTATAAAACTGATTAAATACAATTTTCCTATATCTCTTGTCGTTTTCTAGTTTTTGGTGTTTTTAGACAAAAAACGTGAAATATGAAATATGAAAACCGTCGTGGTAACAGCAATACGTTGTATGTCAATTTTGTCATTTTTGCGAAAGTCTGTGAAATACGTCATATCACTGTTACCAAATCGCGTTAGTTAAAATAACAAGATGCTTGGTCGGTTCGCGGTTGGTTGATTGATTGTATAACTCATTTCAGATTTTGATTACATATTTTCAAAAATTCAGAAATCAAGCTCATTACGTTTCAACTGATACGTACAATGAGTTTCGCGTATGCGGCTATACATTTTTTGTTGGTTTTTTGCTACAATTTTACCCCTCCTATAACCCCCTGTCGCGGAGATGCAGTGACAGACTTGTATATTACTATTGTACGTTACACACATAACACACACACAAAAATAAGGGTTGCGGAAATGGTGTAATGAAATCTGTCCTTAACTTCTGGACCGTAAGGACTCCCCGAAGACGGACTGGAATGCAAAATATTAGATAAGATCTGGGCTCGGTTCATTTTGGTGATGTTTTTTATTCATACCCCATTCGTCATACAGTACATGTGTCTCTCAGTTCTGAGTTATCAACCCTTGGTTCCTTCAAAGGCTTAAAAAAAACCACAGATTTTAAAAACTCCAAAATAATTATTCTCCACTCAATCACCTTCAAGATATCATTCTTCCATATTTTCTTGAACAAATTATTCTTGTAAATTAGTCAGATTCATTATAGATTTTTTTTTTGACGCAGCAATTTTCTATAAAATTAAATATTATGCTCTGTTTTTCCCTACTGATTGTCTAAAAGAGATTTGGAAACAAAAGACGCTCTTAGTCGATATCTGATCGAAAAGAATTCAAGTAGATCATGATAAAGTATGAATATAAAAAGGAAGTTTATTTGATTTCTTTTCAAGATTATATTTTGCAACATGACGATGCCAGTGGTGAAAAGTTATTTTCTGTTGTTATTGAGTCTTCCATATTTCGTAATAACTGCGGTAAGTACTGAAAAATTTATACAACAAGCAATATAGCATAAAATGAGTGAGATTTTAACAAAAATAATAGTAGGAAACCGACTATGCCATCACATGAAAGACAGTCCGCAGTTATATTCTGTTATGTTTTCGACTCGCAACTGTTATTTATTGATTTGCTGTAAACATTTAAATAACAAAGAACGTGTTTTTTAATTGTTTTGCTTATAAAATGAAAACTGAAAGGGCAAAATGGGATGTTTTACGACCCGGTCAGATCATTAGTAACTGAGAAAAACTGGAAAAACCGTAAAATTTTACGATTTCTTGAAAAATTGCGCCATTTTTTGAATTCACGTGGCTGTTACTTGATGAAAATTCATAGTGTATGACACCAAGGTAAACACGTTAAAATTTCCTAAGATTGATTGTCTACGCGACATGTTTCGATACATAGTATCTTACTCAAGCGAATGTTATACATTAAATTATTCTACGTTGAATATTATTCAAATACCCTTCGTAACAATTGAGGCAATTACGAGCTACTTATAATAAAAATAAAAATTGACAATACAATGTAGGTACCTGTAAATCTCAAAACATAGCTATTACTTGATCAATTGAAAAGGTTTAATAAAGGGGAACTATTAAGGTCCAACTGATCATTCAATAAACAATTCGAATTTTTCATTTTAATAATTTCCAAGAATTCTAAATAATTAAATTAATTAATAGTTCCCCTTTATTAAACCTTTTTCAATTAATTTAGTAGTAGTTATGTTTTGGGATTAGGGTAGCTCCTGATTACCTCAATTGTTAAGAAAGGTATTTAAGAATAATTTAATGTATAACATTCGCTTGAGAAAGATACTGTGTATCGAAACATGTCGCGTAGACAATGAATCTGTGGAAATTCAAACGTGTTTACCTCAGTGTCATACTCCGCCATTTTTCAGGAAATAGGATTGGAATTTTTCATGAAAGTATTGAATCATGTGTATTTTACGTGTGCACAAAACTGGCGCTGTCGGGTCATTAGTTTTGACACAATTTAAATTTTATTTTGCACTATCTTGCAGCGTGCCTGGTTGCTCTAGTGATATCCCGATTTCAATTTGTCAAACAGATTATGGAAGTAGAAAAATAGTACTTACTACAAAATGTATATTCCCATTTTGCGTTAAAATGGTGCGAAATGGGTGAAAAATGCACGCAAACATGAGTGAAAACGTCCGAACTGGTGGAAGTGGTCAAGTGGTAGGATAGAGCTGAAGATGAGGGGAAGCGTATCATTACGTAACCCGTTCATTAGAAGAATTCTCCTCATCTTCCGGACTCTCCTTCCACTCGGCAGCTAACGTGGGCTCGGCCGTTTTCCGGAAGATGAGGAGAATTCTTCTAATGAACGGGTTACGTGATGAAACGCTTCCCCTCATCTTCAGCTCTATCCTACCACTCGACCGCTTCCACCAGCTTGGACGTTTTCGCACCGTTTTAGCGCAAAATGAGAATATACGATGTGTAGTACTATACATCTTCTTCCATAATCTGTTTGAGAAATCGGAATCGGGCTATCGAGCATCCTGCAAGATCAACATAAAATTCAAATTGCAATTGTGCCAAAACTAACGATTCGACATCGCCAGTTTTGTGCACACTTAAAGTATACATGATTCGATACTTTCGTGAGAAATTCCAATCCTACATCTTGAAAAATGGCGGAGTGGAGAATTTTTCAAAATATCGCAAAATTTTACGGTTTTTTACGGTTACTAATGACCTGACCGGGTCGTAAAACATCCCATTCTGTTCGTATTTCAGTTATCTACAATTCTTTTTTTTTGAAACAACCAGTTTTCATTTTATAAGCAAAACAACTTTAAAAACACGTTTTTTTGTTATTTGTATGTTTATAACAAATAATAAATGACAGTTGCGAGTCGAGAACATAACAGAATATAACTACAGCCTGTTTTCTTGTAATGGCACAGTCAGTTTTCTACTAGTATTTTTGTTAGGAAAAAATGCTCTATTGATTGGCCTATTAACATTATTCCATGAATTTTGCATTAAAACCGTATGAACAAATTTTATTATAACTGGGTAGGTGAAAAAAGTTTCAGTCTAATTCCAACAAAAATAATCTTTTACCACACCCGTACTATAATAATAAACTTTTATGCCCATAATCCGTTTCATAATGAGATTCATTATGATACAGGTTTTTCATAACGTTGCAGATTTTTAATAAAAAGAAACCTATACTTTTTCATTAGTATTAATAAATTGGGTAATTTAGGAAAGCAAATAGCAACATATTTAAGTCGGCCTGATCCGAATGTATACACCGGGCATTGTTTTCGAAGGACATCTGCAACCGTATTATAGTTGATGCCGGTGGTGATATTACTGCATTGAAACGTCATGGTGGCTGGAAATCCAATTCAGTGGCGTAATGCTACACTGAAAATTCGGTTCAGAATAAAAACAGCATTTTCAATACAATATTGAACTCTATTGGGACCAGCAATAATGAAATAAATGTGAATGTTCCTTCCACTTTCAGATTAGTGGGACCTGGAATAAACTTTTGAAACTGCACAATAAATAATAATAATATTTTTAAGAAATCGGATTAATTACAATTAAGTTTTCCTATTTCCATGGTAATACCCGAGGTGATACCATTAATTACCATTGTGCAGAATTCATTGTGTTATTGTGTTCAATACAAATATAAATATAATATTTATAGTTCTTCATTATTTATCGAGTGCAGAAAAAATAGCGTATGCAACTCTCGTGTAATGATTATTAATTCACTCGCATAAACCATACGAAACTCGCGTTCGGCTCGTTTCGTATGCCGGTTAATGCTCGTGCATTAATAACAATCATTACATGATAATAATCTATTATTGTAGATACAAAGTAGTCGGAAGTCTTGCGTTAAGGACTTCTTTTGAACTTCAGCAAAATGGGGGGTTGATCACAAGTTGATCTAAAGAAAAGCAAAAAGGGTTACGATTGAATTAAAAATAACAGTAGTACGTTATGTAGTCTACCATTTCATGGTCGAAAACTAACATTAAGAAAGAAAAAATATATTGTGATTAGTATTAACTGGACTTACTTTCAAGTATTAGTTGAAATATTCCCATAGAAAAGCAATTTATGTTCAAGTATTCAATTTTGAATATTGAAACAGCTAAAAGACTGTACTTTTTTTAATACGAAACTAAACATTACAGAAACTGCATGACGGTACTTTAATTGAAATCAAGGATGGAAAAATTCGAGGCCATGTTCTAGAAAGTGAAAATGGCAGAGATTACTACGCCTTTCAAGAAATTCCTTACGCTGCACCCCCAGTAGGAGAAAACAGATTACAAGTAAGTGAGAAAAAATATGTCAATGTGGTTGTCAGTCTGTAGAACTCGTGAAATTTTGAAATTTAGGTTCTTTATTGGACTATCTAATAAAATTTTACCTTGAAAGGTTTTGACTTTCGCTTCAAAGAACAAATAATTTAAATAAATCTTACGTGCAAATCCAATTTCACAAACCATAAAAATAATGACCCATCTTAAACGTTATGGAGAACTGATATATGTGGGAACTGCCTCAATTTTGGATATTGCTCAGGGAAAGTCTTCCTGTTCAAAAGTTACCATTGCGCTAAAGTCCAATATTCAATAGTTTTGTAGATATTGACCATACTAATACTGGAAAATAAATACTGAAAAATCCATAGTTTATTGATGTTGAGTGTCGAATTGTTGTTTTTTCCTTTTTGAATGAGGAAATGGGCTACGATGAGGCGAAAGGCTGCACGTCTCACTACGATGCTAGCTGATTCACTAATATATATATATATATATATATATATCTCATTCAAAACTTACTAGAAAATGCCCACGTATACAACACTGTATGTTTTGTTGGTGAACCCTTGTTTATTTTTCTGATTGAAACATTCATAGCCATACAGTTGTATAACGAAAAGTATCTTGTGGGTACGCACGAAACAGCTGTCAAAGGTTGGAACTCTCGGAATCAACTCGAAAAGTACTCTCTTTCCACTTAGATTCTGTTTGAGTTCCTCACAACGTACCAATAAACTTGATTGAAACTTGGGTTGGACAGAACAAAAAAATAGTTGGCAGCCTGTCAATGAGTATAGTAGATAGTCATGTAACTTTGGTTTCTTTGTTTCCATAAATCCTTTCTGATGAGTGGGTAACCATGAAACAGCTGTCAAAGTTTGGAATTCACGGAATCAAATCAAAATATACTATCTTTTCACTTACACTTGTAGTTATTTGTGTCTCGGTGGAAAATAAACGTTATCATTATAATATAGACGAACTTGTGTGATAGCACAGCAGCCCATTTCATCGTTTGAAAAGGTCTCGTGATAAACAAAAATGCGACATTACTGAATACCAATATCTCCGAAATTATTGCCTATTGGACTTTAGCGCAATGTTGACTTTTAATCAGGGATCTGAACGTGACTACTGTGGATCAAGGTTTTTGTTGACACTATCCTTGCAAGCCATTATGAATCCCTTGGTCTCCAACTTCAACCCACTTCACCTGAGGAATGTAAAAGTCACATCTTTTGAGGAGCCAAATGTTCTTGAAATAGACCCCTTGCATTGCATTTGATATAAGGTTTTTGCTGAACAGATTTCAACTTGGTGACATAGTTTGGGTTATAGCCCGTTCAATGTCGAATACGAAACCAAGTTCATCGACTGCATAAGCGCTGCCCTAAAAAGAATCAACATCTGCTTTTTCATGGTCGCGGAACATGCATGTATGCATCTCTTGACGACCCTACAGAGTTCTTCTAGTACAGTTCAAGTGAATGATATAATGCAACCCATCTTCAACAAGTTTCCCTTTAAAAATATAGTACGGAGGCTAGTGCATTTCTATTCAATGCGAAACGGCAACTACCAACGGCAGATTTTTTTTTTTCAAAAAACTGGGTCAACAATAATGTGGTAGAAACTTACTCAGAATCACAAACTATCATTCAACGGTAGTAAAAAAAACTCAAATAATCAAACGGTAGTAACTTAGCAAAAGGCTAAAAGATACTCAGAGACATACATACAATCAAATCATGGTGCGATGCGAATCTACTCTCGTTTAATATAAGAAAAACAAATATAGTAGCTTTCAAATGTATTCTTGATGATATGCATCTAGAAAATGAGATGATTGAAAATAAAGATTGCTCAAAATTTTTGGGTCTTTTCATTGACAGAAAATTGAAGTTTGAAGGACACGTCAAACAACTGAAGAGTAAAATCTCCTCAGGGTGCTATGCAATGAGAGTTATTTCAAGGGAGCTTGGTACTGTCACAGCCATGACCGCATATTATGCATTAATAGAATCTCAACTGAGATATGCTATACCTTTCTAGGGAGTGTGTAACTCCAGTCTTCTGGATTCAGTACTCAAATTGCAGAAGAGAGCCATTAGATATATATTCAAATTAGGACCTCGCAATTCATGTAGGCAATTATTTTTAGAGAAAAAGATATTGACAGTAGTGGGTCTCTTCGTTATGGAAATTGTATGTCTTATACACAAACATATTTCAAGATTTGAAAATATTTCATCGTCTCATAATACTCGCCAAAAATCTAAAAAGTATTTAAAATTACCCTTACCTTCCTCATCCTTAGTAAAGGACTCCATTTGCTACAACGGCGTCAAGATGTATAATCACTTACCGTCTCATTCTAGAGAGAGCCACGATAGTATTGAAAGCTTTAGAAAATATATTAAAAAACTACTCGCGAGCAGACCCTATTATAGTTTACAAGAATTTTACAATGACAACTTTTAATGAAAAATGTGAACTGTATTTCTCATTTGTGATTTTTATTGTTGAGGCATAATTTGTTTACTCATTTTTATTTTATTTTATTATTACGTCGACAATTTGACAAAATGTTCAAATAATATTTTTTATATTGATACTTTGATTTTATTCATTTATTTATGTGTAACTATATATGTTTGTATGTGTGTATATGTATATATGTTTGTGTATACATATATATATATATATATATATATATATATATATATATATTTGTTACTGTGCGTTCGTATTTTTGTATTGTTTATCTTAAAGAGCGATAGCTGAGAAAATATGAAAAATTGACTAAATGTTCAAATAACATTTCATACGTACAATTATTTTATTTATATTTTATATTTTACATATTGTGTGTATCTCATCTTTGGAATACCTTTGTACTGTTTATCTTTTACTTTGTCAACAAAAACTGGATTTTTTCGACAATAAAGTATATTTTTATTTGATTTGATTTGATTTGATTTGGCTAAAGACAAAAAACCACACGAAATCAAAATGCTAGAGGCAGAAGACCAAACACGAAAAGACTCACCGGAGAGTAAAATTCAAAAGAGCGATTTCACGTATTTTTTATCTACCGGATCCCGATAGGTTGCAGTCATATTTGTTTCTTACAGGACAAATTTACTAACGCCCTGCAACCACCCAGACAGATGTAAAGAAAACTTTTAGTTAGAGCATGGAGCAAAATTCTAGATACAGTATTTCTTAATTGTTGCTTCACTATTGTAACAACCTCAATAACGACTATAAAATTTTCATTTCAGTTACCTAAAAAAGTAAGTTCCTGGAAAGGTGTACTGAATGCTACGAAGAATACGAAAATTTGTTATCAAGGTGTTTCCCAGTATAAGGACCTTGAAATCAGTGAAGATTGCTTGTATATCAATGTCTACACGCCAGTGGTGAGTAACAGTCAAAATTTTCAACACTTTAATTCCTCAGTTTGACAAAATTTTTACAAAAAAATTACAGAAAAAAATTAAATTGTGTGGTGCAAATATACTTCTTAAAGTCTAAGATCCTGTGACCGGCACCTGTATGTGGCTAGTGATCAGGTGGGACAGGTATTAAAATTTTACTAATTATAAATGTATTTGACCACGTCTGCCATTTGGAAATTTTGAAATTCATCATTATCATTGAAAAATAGAAATGGCAGACCATTACCGCGCGTCTAATATCGTTGCAGACGGTATTGAAGATGCCAAAAATTCTTTAAATTCTTTCAATTATTTTGGAAAAACTGAATTTTTTGAAGTTCTATTAAGATTTCTTGAGATGATTTAGATATATTTGACTTTGAACAGTTCCAATACGTTTCGGATGCTTTTCGGTCACCATTGTTGCTTTTTCAATAGATTGTAACCAAATATTTAACATCTATGATCGAAAATAAGATGTGAAGAGGATTTTTAAAGGGTTCCTGCTCTAAGTAGGAAAGTTTCAGAAGTAAGTAGTGAAGAGTCTGAAATGAAAAAAACCTCTGAAGAACTGCTGAAATCCCAATTGAAACCAGTAACTATTAACAAAAACGTGAATGAAATTATTTCGCCACAAACTCAGGAATCCATTATGGTCGGAATGGAGGAGAGCAGATTGAGGTCAAATGAAACTTGCCTGAACCTACTGCATCCATAATGAAGGGAAAAAGAAACAACAATAAAAAATGTTCAAGAGGAGATGTCAGGATCACTCAATACTCTGAGGACATAATAATATAACGATTGTTAAACAATATATTTGTCACTTATTGATGGATAAAGTCGATGACTATTTCATTTTTCTTATTTACAGAATCCCACTAGTAAATCCAGGAAGCTCCCAGTTTTGGTTTGGATACATGGCGGGGCTTATGCAATTGGGAGTGGAGCATTTGAAAAATATGGGCCAAAGTATATCATTGATCATGGAGTAGTTGTAGTAACATTCAATTACCGATTGGGGCCGTTTGGTAATGAGAGTGTATTTGTGTTTTGCAAAATCACCAGCATATTTTTTATTTAGGATTCGTTACAACTGAAGACGATGCAATTCCGGCTAACATTGGCCTAAAAGACCAAAAATTTGCTCTTGAATGGGTCCATGAGAATATCCATCATTTCGCTGGAGATGCCGATCAAGTTACCATCGTTGGTCAAAGTGCTGGATCAGATTCTGTAGGTTTACACGTATTGGGGAGAAAAAACAATGGAAGAGGTGACTATTCAATTCAAGAAGATGCTATATTTTGATGATATTCTTATCCGTGATACTTTATTCCGTAGAAAATATCTCATTTCAGTACAATGAACTCACTTTTCAGTTACTCATACCACTCACTATAATTTTGGTGTTATTTACGGTTTAACTTTCATAAGATAAAAATAAGTATAGTATGCATTCTTCTCTGGTTTCTGTCAAACGGTTTCCCCATGCAGTCTGGTCATGGCTTGGGCGTGGCTACAAAGCCGGCTTTCGGGAATTTTTTTACGGTTACAATAGTATAATTTACGTGTTCTGAGGATTTGGTAAACAAACATTTCATCTGTATTTTTTTAGTTCAAAACTGTCAGTTATATTAGATAATGTTTTGATGAATGATTTCTAGAAATAAATAACATCATTTAATAATATTTTTTGTAGAACTCTTCCGCGCTGCAATTATGCAAAGCGGTGCTCCGCTTATGGGAATGGGAGTTAGTCAGACTGCAAAAGATAACTTATTCAATTGTGGACGTATTTTGGATAAACATTTCGTATCAAATGATTCTAGAGACCTTCTCAGAGTATTGCAGGAAGCTTCTGCAGCAGAATATTTTGCGGTGAGTAATATTGTTATAGTGTTTTGTTTAAACATCAGGTCTCTCAGATTCTCAGTTCCCTCAAATATTGAACCTGGTATCACTGATTCGTAATGAAAATTCCTATTAACTAAATGAGTATATACTCTTTTTCTTTTGTTATAGACGAATCTGTGTCTGTTCCATATCTGATTACATTTACTTAGTTACTTGCTTTTCTTACTTACTAATTGGGGCTAGGTAGCCGAGTGGTTAAAATGACATATTTCACTTTGGCTGCCAGTCGGCGGTGGTTCAAACCATGGCGACTGTAGAAATTTTTCTGATGGCCCGAGAAAGTGCTAGGAATCGCACTTAAAAGGGTAAGACCTCGTTAATCCTTGGCTCGCACAAGTTTCGACTTCTGAGGGCTGCCGTTCTTAAGGGGACGACAGCTGGTTAACGAAAAAAAAAAAAACAAAACAAACTCTGAGATCCACTTGATTGAAAGTACACCACATTTGTTTTTACTGTGTAAGAATGTGAGCATATTTTTTTTAGTAGCATCTGTTCTCCAAGAAATCTGATCTGCTACCTGTGTAAAAAGTTTTCATCTCAGATAACTTTCTATTTTGTATATAACAGTAGCATCATAATTTTGTTTGCTCGCTGTACCACATTACCGAATAAAAGTTATTCAAGTTGGTAGTTGATTCATTTTACTGGCTTGCTGAAACCTATTCCAGAAAAAAATTTCCTGGGCTGCTACTTGAGAAATCCAGGATATAATGTAGAATATAATATCAAGATTTGCGGCATTCAGACAGATTTTAAAATTCCAGAAAAAAAGATTCTCCTCGAGCAGGATACGAACCCACGACCTCTAGATTGCCGGTACAGTGCTCTACCAACTGAGCTACCGAGAAGACATGCGTTTCATCTGCAAATCGGTTTACCGCGTTTTCCTAGAATTTTGGTGTTAGTAATGTCTCCTACAAACTACGGCGTTTGTAGGTGTTGAAAAGTTAGATGTTAATGAGGAACTCATTCGCTTTCAATGATCATGAGTTCCCCACTAACATCTAACTTTCCAACACCTACAAACGCCGTAGTTTGTAGGTGACCACCAAAATTTTAGGAAAAAGCAGATGAAACGCATGTCTTCTCGGTAGCTCAGTAGTTATTAGAGCACTGTACCGGTAATCTAGAGGTCATGGGTTCGAATCCTGCTCGGGAAGAATCTTTTTTCTGGGGTTTTGAAATCTGTCTGAATGCCGCAAACCTATTCACAGACATAAACTCCCTATTCATAGAATATGAGAGTCTTTAACAAAAAAACAGAAATAAACTGTGATCCGAATCGTACTTTGTGTTTGGAAGTTGTTTAGAATTTTGAATGACCATACTGTTTGGGTTCAAAAGTTGTGTGGAATTTTGAACGACCATATTCTATTTATGTTCTGAACTTGATATTTATCTATTTGTAGGCTTGCAACGGTGCAACTAGCAAAGTTTTAGAAAAAAAGGGGGATTTTAGTCATCCTCCTTTTCAGTCACTCAAAGATGGACAACTCAGTAGAGTACCAATTTTGATGGGATTCGCTTCAGAAGAGTCCTTGATGTCAGCTCTTTGTAAGTATTGATGGTTCTACTTCACAGGAATATTGTTTGGTATATAATTCAGTCTGACTCTGCTAATAATTTAACTATAGTTTAATTAAAACACGCCATTCAAGAAAGAAATGAGAAGGCTCTACTCCAGTTTCCAAATGCAAAAAGCGCATTCACCATGTCATTGCGAAAATAAGAAGTATGATTCTGAGTATTGGCCTTCGAGCAAAAAGTCCTCATTGTTGTAGAAACCTTAGTTGTGACAGTCGTTTTGAAACACATTCTTCAATATTGATTATTTCTTCACAATTGTGAATTTATTCATCTTCTGCCAAGTTGCACAACTATGAACATCCTTCAACTCCTGAACAAAAGTACTTGGTACATTGGCACGAGGAGAACTTGAAAAGAAATTGAAGATGCGATAACATAAGAAAAGCTAAGCACTTTAACATTTGAATATAGTTGCTAAGACTCTAGAAGACTTCTCATTTCCACAATCTGTAAATGTTATGGTCTGCTTTTCAACGCCAAGTTTGTATTTTTATCGGAGAGGATGGCTCGAACGGAGATCGCCGGGTCACCGATATCTGAAGTCAAGCAACGGATCTCCTTTCGACATTCTCCTCGGAACGTGCTAGGAATCGCAAGTGAAAAAGTGAGACCTTGTTAATTCTTGGCTCACACAAGTTTCGGCTTCTGAGGGCTGCCGTTCGTAAGGGGACGACCGCTGGTTACCGGAAAAAACAATTTTAAACAAAACAACAATTTGATTGATGTCTGGAGGTACCTAATTCAAAAGTGCTACTATCGTTTCACCAAATGTTTTAAGAGCATATTCGATTTCTGGTGATTACTCTGTATGTTCGAAGAGAAAATCGTCTAAAATGATTGTATTGATAGAAACTGCACAAAATGAATAGAAAAATCTGGGAAATCTCAATTTGCTGAGGATAATATGTGGAGTACAATTTGAAATGCCTTCCTGGTATGAGGAATGGAGTCCCATTTATTACAAGTATATGCAATTTTTTCAAATAGTTCATATATTTCATTTCAGCACCGAATGTAAGTACATTGGTTTCACTTGACAATGATCCAGCAAAACTTGTTCCTGCTTCAATAAATATGTCCCCTGAAAACAGAAGTATCGCAGGACAACTACTCAAGGAGATTTATACAAAAGATTCCTTCGAGAAGGATATTGGTGCTTATTGTAGGGTAAGCTTGATATACTAATAATTGACAATATTCCACGGGCTATCGGTGATCGTTTTTTTGCTGTCAGGTTGGTTATGAAATCTGTTTTTAAATGTTTGAAATACTGAATTGATAAACTGACATATATCAACACTGTCAAGTGTCAAATTCAATTTGAATTTATTGAACAGAAACTTGCAAAACCAATGAGCCTGTAGCAAATGTTGCATTCCATTTCACTGGAATGTGCACGAATAAACAAAAAAATATGTACTTCACAGATTCTCGCAAACTAAAAACTTGTGCAAAAATGGTTGTTCCATTTCAATCTTCCCACCGACGACCTAGAATTTTTTATCGTAACACAATTTTTGGAGATTATTTCAAGGAAAGAGAAGATTGAAGAAGCCGAAGACACCGTTCATGTCAAAACTCTGTGACATTGTTGAGTTTTATTCTCGATGTTTAAATTCGAAAATTATCTGAAAATGATCCCAATACTTCAACCAAAGAAAGTAAAAGAATAACTGACATTGATGATTCTGTTTCTTGTAACTCTGAAGTTGGTAAGATTTGATTCTGTAACTCTGAGTAAACTAAATTTGAGGCATTTTCTGTTAGGAACTGAAAAAAGTAGTAATATTGGTTATGTAGACGAAGATACGCCATATCACACCGAACCCATTGAGGCTGAGTGAAGCACACAACATAGAGAATAAAACAAAAACCCAGTGTGATTCTCAAATTTGGAGAAGAAAACGAATGACTAGAATTACATTTTCCAAATTTGGATCCATAATTAAACACAAGGTGCCAGTCAATGAAAATTTTCTATCGCAAATCTAAATGACAAATAACAGCCGCCATGATAGCTGGGTTACATAATGAGGACGCTGCAGCAGCTAATTATGAAACAGAATACAGGTTTCACATGTTTGTTATGTTGACTTGTTATTACCCCAGGAATCCTTTTCTTGGCAACGTCCCCCGACAGAGTCGTTTTTAATACCATTGCCAATATTTAACATTTGTTTGAAATGAAAATATTTGTATCTAGAGGATATAAAAAAACATACACTGTAAAACAATGTGTAGAACATGGGTATTTCTTGACAACAGAAAGGGAGTGTTAACTTAAAAAAACAATAATTTTCAAAGGCTAGAGCAGTTAGCTCTAACGGGACTACATTGTTGGTACTTTCATAAATCATGACTGTGATCTATAAGTGAGAAAATATGTGAACTCAGGGCAATGCATAAATGTATCGGTGTTTCTCTAAACCGAGGATATCTGATTCGATCAATTTTTCATTATATTTTAAATTTCAGTTTCAGAAATGCCAAGCCAAATATTCGTTGAAGTTGACAGATGACAATTACAGTTCACAGTGTTTCCAACATTTGAAAACAAAATATATTACCAACATGAGAGCGGAAAAATGATCACCTACAGCCTGTGGAATATTGTCAATTCTAATCTTAACTCATCAGTCATCCATCAGTCTTTGTAGTTTGACTATACATCAAACAATTATCAGCTAGCTCACAACCTTAATACCAGTGTATCGATCTCTGTCACTGATTTCCAAAATAATTTTGTTCCCTAAGGAAAATCCAGAATTCTTTCTATACAGAATAACTTGTCCACCTGAGTTGTATTCAACTCGTAAAATATTTTATGTGAAAAGTTCGTTTTCTATTAAGAAACCTGCAACGTTGTAATATAGAATTTCATTTCCTAGGGAATATTTTTGTCGAAGCGTTCATTTCCTACCACTTTCAGAAGCTACTAGACTGTCATTACATTAACGAATTTCATGACGATAAGTAATATCAGATCGAATAAATTCTGTTAATATCAGCATGATAATCATTTTCTACATTCCGTAGTTTTCATGATGATTATTTATGATACAAGATCAGAAAGTAGGACTCTTTTGCATGAGCGTAATAAATGTTTCAATGACTGTTATTGCATATTATAGCAATTCTTGAATGTTTAATTTTATGAAGTTTTCAATTTTCGTCGTATTATCAAATCATAACTTCCGGCTCTGATACACATTACTGTATTTTTCAAGGAATCGCTAACGTGTGAACAGTGCCTAAAACATTTCTTTACGCTCAGTTGATTTTTTGCACTGTGAACCGTGCGTAAAACCTTAGTTTTTGCACTGTGGGAGGAAAAATTCATTTCAAAACATAAAGAACATTAACAAAATGAGTAGCGATAGTGAAAGTGATATTCAAAACTTGACACCTCCTGATATTAAATTGTAGCAGTTTAAGTTAGAAATTGGCTGGTTCTGATAACTCAGGATTGTCATGCGGAAGATTCGAATTCAAATTCTGATCATGTTTATTCTTTTTAATAAATTGATTAGTGCTTTATTTTTATTTATTTTAATATTTGTATTTTTAATGACGGAAATGATGGAAATAGTCATATAAAAAAACTGATTTCGAAATTGAATCAAATATTCGTGGAAAAACTATGGTGTACAATGGGCATGGAATTACTCATTTCCTAGTAGTAGGTATACGGAGTTTTTTAACCAATTCAAATGAAGTATTAGGAGATGACACACTGATGAATGGATGACATAAAATGATTTTTATGGATCGCCCTCTAAACGTATTTCGATTTACCTGGAGATTTTCATTTTCAGTGGAGCAGCGATGGCATGATAACTCCAGATTGTAAATACGCCGAACTCGCTTCTTCTCATGTCCCAGTTTTCTTCTACCAATTTTCTTACTACGGCGAATTAGGACAAGGACCAACAGTTGTTATTCCAGGTGAACTTCAACATTGCAACTGACCTTTTATACAGGATTATTACATAATATCTATGTCTTTTCAATCAGATATAATATTCTCCTTCGATTCAACTTGAACAACAAGAAGATAAACTGAAATCAAAATCCATTTAGCTTTTCAAATACAAATACTTAAATTCTTAGACAATACATGCATGGAAATCGTCAGTTATGATGATAAAATAGGACTTACATAAAAAATGTAGTAAAACATGACACTAATTCGTAATAGCAGAACATGTGTTGTAAGCTAAGTCTAATTGTTTATACAGGGCAATTCAAATTCGACCCCCACCATTGGGATCTCCTAACTTACAGGTGATACGTCGAAGCTTATATTGGGGCAAAGTTGCGTATTCTGGTGCTTAACAAAATACTGTTTTGAAACTTGGAAAATTCCGAGTATTTCCGGAAATATCGGGAAAAAACTGAAAATCGGAATTTTCGTTTATATTTTTTTCTATCGTTATTTGACAACATAGCTCAAAACATTTTCATTGATACTTTTTTTCAGCTACACATTTTCATGTTCAGATTTACTATCCGACGTCTCGTCTTCTGGCATTCATCATCAACTTTTTTTTCTGTTATGGGCGCCATATTGTTTTTTTAAACAGAAAAATAGTGATTCTCATTCTGATTTCAATGATGTATAATTTGTTATGATTTGCACTTCTGAAACCACAGATATTAAAAAAAAACAACTTCATCTGAGATGGTCATGACTCCATCGAAAAATTTTGTTTAATAAACACTAGTTGTCAGAACTCATTAAACATCATGAGTTTGCACAAATACTTCAGTCAAAATGTACTCATTCTCAAATGAAGAAAAACGAGATATGTTGAAACTTTATTAAAAATTTGATAGGAATAGTACGAAAACAGCACAAATTTACTTTGAATTTTATCCGGAAAGACAACAGCCGGATAGAACATTATTCGGAATTTTGGACAAACACTTGGCTGAGTACGGTGCGTTTCAAAAACCAAGAATAAAATATGGAAGCAGAATGGAACAAAATATTAGACGTAACTTATTAGCCGAGGTAAAATAATTGTTCATTTCATATTCGAAGAAGTATAATTATTTTTGGTACTTTTTTAGACAATTGCAGATCCTTCCAAATCAACACATCAAGTCTCGGCAGAAATGGATGTGCCACAGACGAGCGTTTGGAGGAAATTCAAAAAAAGTGATTTGAAATGTTATAAGATACATATTTCACAAAAATTACATCCAGGTGATCCTGAGAGAAGGATGGAATTTTGTGGCTGGCTCTCGAATAGGGTAGACCCTACAAACTTCTTGAAAAACATTATTTGGACCGACGAAAGTACTTTTTCGAACTGTGGTGTTTTTAATAGAAATAATGAGCAGATTTGGAGTGAAAATATTCCACGACACTTCAGAGAAGTCAAGTTCGGTTTCGTTTGAATGTGGAATTTATGACGACCGAATACTTGGACCTCATTTCTTCTCTAATACTTGAACGGGGAAACCTATCTTCGGTTCTTAAGAAACGAATTCGAAGAATATATGGATACGTTGCCCCTTGTTAATTATAACAGCTGCTGGTTTCAGCATGACGGGGCTCCTCCACGCAATGGAAGAGCAGTTTGCGAATATTTACACCAAAGATTTCCTAAAAGGTGGTTAGGAAATTCTGGACCAGTGAGGTGGCCGGCTAGGTCAACTGACCTCACAGTTTTGGATACTTTCTTGTGGGGCACTTTAAAGAACAGAATCTAGGAGAGCAAGAATATGACACAGTAGATGAACTTAGAGACAATATCATCACGCAAATCAGGTCTATCAGAAGAAGGGATATTGTTAGGGCTGTTCTTAATTTGAGACGACCGAGCTCGGTTATGTATTCAAGAGGAAGGCCATCATTTCGAACACTTGTTGTAATACTTTTTGTGCATTTTTTACAAGCTCATGATTTCATTCTTGTTTTTTTAAACGCACCGTACTCAGCCAAGAGTTTGCCCAAAATTCCGAATAATGTTCTATCCGGCTGTTGTCTTTCCGGATATAATTCAAAATAAATATGTGCTGTTTTCGTACTATTCCTATCAAATTTATAATTAAGTTTCAACATATCTCGTTTTTCTTCATTTGAGAATGAGAACATTTCGATTGGAGTATTTGTGCAAACTTATGATGTTTAATGAGTTCTGACAACTAGTGTCTATTAAACAAAATTTTTCTTTGGGGTCATGACCATCTCAGATGAAGCTGTTTTTTTTAAATATCTGTGGCTTCAGAAGTGCAAATCATAACAAATTATACACCAACGTGTAGCTGAAAAAAAGTATCAATAAAAATGTACCTTTGGTTTTGAGCTATGTTGTCAAATAACGATAGAAAAAAATAAAAACGAAAATTCCGATTTTCAGTTTTTTCCCGATATTTCCGGAAATACTCGGAATTTTCCAAGTTTCAAATCAGTATTCTATTAAGCACCAGAATAAGCTACGTTGCCCCAACTTAAGCTTCGACGTATCTCCTGTACTTTAGGAGATCCCAGTGGTGGGGGTCGAATTTGAATTGCCCTGTATAGCTACCTTAAGTGGGTTGGTATTAATGGTATTATTTATTTGCTATTTTGTGTTTCATGATTGACATTAGTTCTATGACAGCAGTTAATTGGTGAACACGTTAATGAAAATTTCGAATTTGAATGGAATTCGAGGGATAATTACAAGATATTAAATTAGGCTGTGAAGAGAAAAATAGTCAACTGAATTAAAATTTCATTGAGATAAGAAACTAACAATTCATAACAAATTTTAAGGAGCTGGCCGAGTAGCACACGCTGAAGATTTACATTATATGTGGGATGACGGTTCCAATTCAGACCTAAGCAAATTTCCTGAGGAAGACCGACTCACACTGCACCGATTTGTCAAGATGTGGACCAACTTCGTAAAATATCTGTGAGTATTTGGCACTATTTATTTTGGATCTATCCTTGGATAAGGGGGTTATTTCGAAATATTACCAAAAAGCAGCATACGGAAGGAACTTGTAAATAGTGACATAGGTTTTTTTCCATTTTGTTTGTTCATATAATAATATTTATACCGGTCGTATTTTTCATGTCGTATCACTATTGGCATCTCGAAAACGGTAAATGATACGAAGTTGGTTAAATTAGACAAAAGTTACGGCCTGTATAATACAAGGAAACAGAAAGTAACTCAATAGTTAAATATAACATTTCTAAAAAAGGAATAACATGAAACAGTCAGACAATTACGTGAAACTGGATGGTAATTCGGAAGTACTGATTTTGATTTTCAAGTGAAGTCTCTCAAAAAATTGAATAAGCAAATTTCAAGGATAACTGTGTTTTCCTTGAAATGGTCGTTATGGGGAGTAATTATCCATATCATCCTTGAACGAATCACAGGGTTATCAACTGTTGCCCAACCCCCGCCTACAAAAAAGCGATAAGAGAAATTTAATAATTATTTGTCCATATGCTCTAACCCCATGGTTTGACAAAAGTAACAGTTGTCAATGAAATATTTCAACTATATGGCTATATTATTATGAACTACAGCAATAAGGTCTTAGGACGTGAACTACAGCAGTAAAGTTTTAAACTATTTAGTACGTAATCTGCACACTTTCCATACATCAGATAGTATCGCGTATGAAGTAGTCGAAAGTTCAAACTGTTAGCTTACCTAACAGTGTTCAAATATGAGTATTAAATATAAACACTTGAAAAGTAGTATCTAGTAGTGCGACATAAGTGCAGAATGAAAAACATAACCAAAAATTCTAAAAGATATACGATAAGGGATGAATATAAAAATATCTGACAGGAAACCACTACTACTCTGGCTGATTCTATGGCGGACACTGAATAACATATGACAACTTTTATAATGTACCCAAGGAAGATCCAGGTACTTCTTTCAATCTAGAAGGAGGACTTTTGTTCAACCTGCAGACCGGTTTCGGTATACTTGCCTCTGTTTAATGCAGAAGGTCGTCATTCTCTGGAGGGCACATGATTCCCGGATCCAGTAACTGCACATCCCTTATAGAATGGTGCCTATAATTTTTGTGAAAAGGAGAAAAGTAACAGGCAAGGACTAGGTGGAAAATATTTTTGTGGTTCCAACTCTGAGGAAAAGAAAGTAAACACGAAAACACTCAAAATGGTGAAATGGGAATGCAGTTTAGGGTTTGAAAACGGATTTTTTGCGAATTGAAATTGATGATTTTTGTATGCAACACTTCTCGACCTAACCTCAAATTTACCGTCAAAATGGCAAAAAACCGATTTTTCAGTAGGTATTTGATTATATTCTCGCGTATAATTATTTTAATGTAGATGCAAATTTGTAGAGATATGTCTCTTTTGGTGTCGAATAAGCATGATTTTTTTGCCATTCACAAGACGGCTAGTTTTCAAGTTGGGTGAATTTTTCGAAAAAAATACCCTTATCTTCCACGAACAATTGTCTTGGTTAAGGTTTCTCTGGACTTTCATTGTCTAAGAAAGAACAAAGAAAATTTAATCTCCTGCAATTCTAATTCTATTCACGACGTTTCAACTATTGAAATCTACAGTCGTTATTAAGTGTATAAATGCGACACTCAAGGATACTTCTTATATATGATATGGCTGATTCTGTGTCATTAGCCTAGGGGTAATTTGCCTGTGTTCAGGTAAGATTGTTAATTACAGTGCCGGGTCCCTCCGGTACAGCATTGGTAATTCTTATTGCAATTTCAATTGATCCATGCCACTAATTAAGGGTTTCCACACATTACGGATTTCTGTGCTTGCTTGACTGAAGACATTGTTGTTCATAATGTGAAAGTCTTTAAACTTCCGTCTATACCAGCCCTCTTCTTTATGGATGACTTCGGCTTCAGTCCATTTAATATTGTGTTGGATCATCCACGTCTAGACATGATCCGCTATCCCTGACTTTGATGTTTCTTCTCGTTGAGTGTTTCTCGTGTTTTCAGCGAGTCTAAAACGCTAAGCAGTCTCTTAGTTTCTCTAAGATGAGCTTCACCGCATTCACAAGGGACGCGGTAGATACGGAATTTTCTCAATAGTTTCAATGATTTTCAATAGTTGTAAAATAGAACAAAAAGGATATTTAATAAATTAATTTTGTACTGTAATTATTTATTTGGATATTTCATTATAAATAATTGAATAAAAATTTATTTTTGTTATAAAAAATTATGAGGAAAGTCGAAAATCATTGAAAATATTCAGAGAGACTTTTTATCAATTTTGAGCGGTTAAACGATCAATAAACCACCAAGTTACATGGACGATTTGAAAGCAGACATTTCAACAATTAAAATGATTCCTTAAGTATAGACCTTCGATATACAAAAAAACACACAAGACAATTGTTCATGGAAGATAAGGTATAAGGGATAAGGGAAAAATGTACCTTGCTCGAAAACTGAATTGCGAAAAAATCGTTCTCATTCGACACCAGAAAAGACATATTCTAACCAGTTTTCATGTAAATTGAATCATTTATACGCGAGAAAAAAATTAAATACTTAAAAATCGGTTTTTCGCCATTTTGACGGTTAATTTGAGGTTATATCGAAAAGTGTTGAACACAAAAGTTTTCGATTTTTTTTATTATCCACAACTGAACATTTTCTGCTAAGAGGACACTTTTTGCCGCAAATCACAAAAATCCGTTTTCAACCCCTAAACTGCATCCCCATTTCCCCAATTCCCAACACATAGTAACGGATACATCCATCAATTTATCAATAATACTTTATTTGCTCAAGTAACGTGTGATTTTTATGCATCGTCAGCATCATGAATCATTACATAAGCTGGGATTCATTCAGAGATTGGTTCCATTAGAAATACCAACATTTTTCCATACCGTAGTCAATTGAGATTTTTTTTTGATATAAATTTTCCTTTCTTCTTTCTTTTTCTCCATCTGCAAAATTTTACATAGTTAACATACTCGTTCTTTTCAGAAATCCAACACCCGAAAATGATCCCCTTCTGGATGGTTTGAAATGGCCCACGACAGATAGTGAAAGTCTTCGTTACCTAAACTTCAATGATACTTTGGAAATTTTGGAATATCCAAGGCAATACAGAGACGTGAGGAAAGTTCTGGACTATTATATGCAACCACCATTTATTTATTACTGACCTAGTTTTATCGGAATTGATTATACATACATTATATATTTCGTTGTTTTCATTCCTGTTTCCTCATTGAAATTTTATTCTTTAGTCATCACAAAAATACCTCAAAATAACTTTTATTTTTTTACCAGTCCAGTGACATGTGTCAAAATCAATTTGTAGGTTATCAGACATGCACAATCGATCACCCAAAGGTTTGTCATCAATACTTTAATATTAATTTTTTTCCTCTATGTCACATACTCCTTGGCGGACACTGTATATAAATTGGTATGATATGAGTTGTATAATGAAAATAATAATATCTATTTCCTTTCATTTTCAATCACCTACAAAACAATAAAAAAACAATAAATTCGTCATAATGTAGGAATAAGAATGAAAAACCTAATATTTTCTCATTTCTGTAGCTTCTTATTCATAATCATTAATTGAAAATCGGACTTTAATATGAAAAGTAAAAAAAAAATCAAAATTCGAAGTTTGCGTTGAAATTCGGTATGTAGGGTCAAAATCGATTTCTAAGCAACTTTTTAGAATAACTTTTTTCGGTATCTCCAACGCGACGCAAAATATCGAGAATTTGCCCTTTTCGCGGGATCGCAGTAGGCTTGGTTTAAGGCTGTCACTCGGGCTGAGTTTTGCGAAAAGTGCGGCCCATGAAGGTATACGTCTGTACCGAAAATAAAATCTCTGCTTTCAAAAATGACTAAAATACAGGGGTGTCTTCATCTTGAGTGCGTCACACTGTAGAATCAATCAATTAATACTTTCACCTGTGTTTTTATTAATTACAATACTTGTTGTTGAGTAGAGTTTTCCAAACCCTATACCTTTGTAAAGAAGCATATTCCTATTGAACGAGAGAGTCAAAATGAATCTACCATTATGATTCAAGGAAATTATCAACAAAATTAGAAATTAAAAAATTATTAGCAAAATTCTAGTCAGATTAAAGAATTAACTTATTAACATACAGTATACAGAAATTTGAACACTTCATGAATTTGAAGTATGACAGTAGTATGAAAAATTCGAAATTTGAATTTACTGAAAACATACAACATGAAAAGCAAGAAAATTGAAAAAAAGGTTAGTGAATACCCTAATATAGCAAGCGAAATAAAATCTTTTTACAATAACTTTCCATATCCAAATTTCTATCCAAGATATAATCACTCCACAATGCTTTTGTTTCCAACTGATGGAAGTGAAATTATTGAAATAATCTACACCTTAAAAACATGTACTGCTCTGAAGGTTTATTGACCAAAGACATATTTGAGTTTAAAAATATTCTGGCTGAACCCTTAACAAAGTTAATCAATAAATATTTTACCTTGGGTGTTTTTCCACTTTAATTGAAACATGCTTTACTAAAAGCTAAATACAAAAATGGAGATGCTGAAGATCCAACAAATTATAGACCAATAGTCGTATTGAGCAGCTATTTTAAATGAAAAAAAAAATCCATTGTTGATTTTATTAACAGAAAATACTGCTTTGAAAGTAATCAGTTTGGTTTCTAAGATATTACAAGTAGTACAAGCAATTTTAAATATACATGATAGAGGAAACTATGTGGAAGCTGTTTTCATTGATAGAAGGCATTTGATACAGTTGATCACAAAAAACTTGGAAACAATGGGATTCAGAGGTACAATGAAACATCTTTTGGGATCCTATCTCGAAAATAGGACATTCAGTACCAAATGTAATAACTTTAAGTCTATCAATAAATAAGGGCGTTCCACAGAGACCTGTTTTGAGACCCATCTGGTATTCATTATATATTCAAAATATTCCTTAAATTGGGTTAGCTGGTATATTTACCCTATATGCAGAAGATATAGTAGTTTTATATAAAAACAAAAACTCTCTCATTCCAAAAACATTATTGATGAAGACTTCAGAAATGACTTTATTGTAACCTTTTATCGGCAAATGTTGATAGAACTGAGTATCTGATAAACAAACAGAATACTTTCCTCAACTCCAATATCAATAATAAAATATTGAACAGAACTGAAAAATTAAAGCATCTCGGTATTTGGATCGATGAAAAATTGACATGGCAAAAAAATAACTACAAAAATATCTCCAATCATTGATGCTTTGAGAAGACACCCAAAAAAAAACAATCTTAACTTGTGCAATATTATTCTTTATTCTTTACATTAATGATTAGTGGTTTTGAACGATATGTCTCAAAAGCCATCAGTGAGATATTATGCGTAAAAAATTACCAAGAGAAACATTCTGTGAGTTGCAATGTTTGTGTATAAAAAAGGATTACATAGTGATAGAACATAGTGATAGAACATAGTGATAGAACAGGTGTATGCGGTAAGTAAACCTTAAAGTCATTAGCAACCAATTCAAACAAAAACTACAGAATATTCCTAACGATACATTCACACGCACTGGGATATGAGAAACTTCTTCCAACAAATTTATTTTTCATTTCGTCATATGCTAACACTTTCATCCTGGTGAATTTCTGCTTGCATTCTTTCACAAAATTGAGTGGGGACCAGCCAGTAGAGCAGGTTGATTCCTCCTGATTGCGACTGAAACAAAATATAGTACGAATATATTTAGGCTGGTGCCAAAACGAATCCTAAACGCTTATAATAAGAAAAAAGTAACAGGCAAGGACCACGTGGAGAATGTTGTTGAGGTTCCAACTTTGAGGGAAAAAAATTAAACACGAAATCAAAAAATGGTGAAATAGGGATGCAGTTAACGGATTCTTGGGATTTGCGGCGAAACGTGACCTCCTAGCAAAAACTGATGTAGGTAATGAAGTAATCGAACACTTTTCGACATAACCTCAGATTATCCGTCAAAATGGTGAATACCCGATTTTTCAGTATTTTATTTTTTATCTCGAGTCAATTAGCAAATATACATGGAAATTTTTTGAAATATGTCTTTTTTGATGTCAAATAAGCATTTCGCAATTTGGAAGTCTACTAGTTTTCGAGTTATACATATATTTTTCTAAAAAAAAAACTTATCTTGCACGAACAATTGTTCTGGTGTTTTTTATATCTCTAAGATGTATATGACATGGTCGTTTATTGATCACTAAACCGTTTAAAATTGAGAAATACCGACAAGTCTCGCTGAATCATGATTTTCTCAATATTTTCAATAGTTGTAGGAACAGGTTGTTGGGTTTCCAATTTTAAGGAAAAAAAATTATTTGAAAACGAAAACACTCAAAATGGTGAAATGGGGATGCAGTTTAATGATTGAAAACGTATTTTTGCGATTTGCGGTGAAACGTGACCTCTTAGCGGAATATGATCTATGAAAAAGTTGTAGATAATAAAAAAATCGAAAACTTCTTTATTCAACACCATTTGACATAACCTCAAATTAACCGTCAAAATGTCAAAAAACGATTTTTCGGTATTTTTTTCTCCCGTAGTCAGATGAAAATTTGTAAATATATGTATTTTCTGTGTCGACTGAGCATGATTTTTTCGCAAAAAAGACTTCTAGTATTAAAGTACCCTTGATATTTTTTTGTATTTTGAAGCCATCTGTTCCCCGTCCAAACCATTACACACTTCGTTGCTTGGTAAACTCTGGTTCACGCGATAAAGCGGTTTCTAGGCCGCTCCACCTAGCGAGCAGAGGAAGAACACTCCGAATCTCCGGGTTGAGAGATTTATGTGAAGAAAACAGAATTCTTTGAGAGATCGTTTAATAACGAACAGTCGTTGCCGACCGATGATGAACCCTTTACTCCCATATCCACCTACTAAGTAGGCTTATTAAGGCAAGTACCTGACAGATGAGCATGTTTTTCCTTTTCTACAACTATTGAAAATAATTGGAAATATTCAGAAAATCATGATTCAGAAAGAATCTCAATTTTAAGTGGTTTAACGATCAATAAACCACCAAGTTACATAGACCATTTGAAAGTAGACATTTCAACACTTGAAATGATGATTTATAGACCTTCGAAATACAAAAAACACCAGAACAAGTGGAAGATAAGGGTATTTTTTCAAAATATGTACCTAACTCGAAAACAAGTCTTCTTTCGAATTGCGAAAAAATCACTCTCATTCGACATCAAGGAGCATTTAACAATGCACTACCTCACTCCCTATATGAGGCAACTGTCTCTAGAGGGATTGAACCGATACTATGTGACTGGATAAGAACTATGCTTCACAACAGAACTATAACGACCTCTCTACAGGGGGAAAGTGTCAGCTTCAAGCCAGCCAGGGGCTGTCCCCAGGGGGGTCCTCTCCCCACTGTTATGGTCACTGCTGGTGGATGATCTGCTGGCCATTCTCTCGCTTTGGGAGGTTGATCTGCAAGCATATGCTGACGATCTGGTCCTAGTAATAAACGATAAATCCGAAGAGATGATCTCCTACGTCCTTCAGGATATATTGGATATCATATATAAATGGTGTGAGAGGGAGGACATGTCCATTAACCCCCACAAAATGGTCATAGTACCATTCACCAGGAAAAGGAAGCTGGACCATTTAATACCTCCTTCCATCAATGGTGTAACAATTCCTTTTGCGAGTGAAGCAAAATATCTGGGAATAACCCTGGATACAAAACTTAATTGGAACTCGCACTTGGAAAAGATTATCCGGAAGGCAAGCCTTTCATTATGGACATGCCGCAGAATATGTGGCAAAACATTGGGCATGTCACCAAAACACGTATACTGGTTGTACGTGACCGTCATACGTCCAATGATAACGTATGGCTCTATAGTCTGGTGGAGCAAGGGACATAAAAAAATGGCCATTGCTAAACTCAACGGACTACAGAGACAAGCGTGCCTGGCGATTACGGAAGCATTCGCTCCACGCCAACGGCAGCAATGGAATTCCTCCTTGGATTACTTCCTCTCCACATAGTTCTGGAGAGAGAGGCAAGTTGGGCAACATACAGACTTTATCAAGCGGCCATTAGTCTACCGCAGGCATGTGTCATGAGAGGCAGCGGCATGCTGGAGGGCATAATAGCTCACAACATTCTAGAAATGCCCTCAGACATCATGCCTAAAACTATCAACCTGCACATGTCCTACACTGTGGTCTTTCCCGATAGAGAATACTGGGTCCGGAATGAAACCAACCTATGTAGGGCAAATGAACGTTGGTTCACCGATGGTTCCAAAACTCAGGAAGGCGTCGGAGCCGGAATATATGGGATGAACCCAGTAGTGAAACGCTCGTTCAGTATGGGCAAACTAGCTACGATATTTCAGGCAGAGGTATATACCATTGAAATGTGTGCCAGGGAGCTGGAAAATCGACACCACACACGAAAAACAATAAAAATATTTTCAAATAGTCAAGCAGCACTTAAAGCGCTAGAATCCAACTGCTTTAAATCTAGAGCAGTATGGAACTGCAGAGACACCTTAAACCGACTGGCGCAACGCAACAACGTTAGCCTAGTCTGGATACCAGGTCACACAGGCCTAGAAGGAAACGAAATAGCGGACGCCCTAGCAAAAGGGGGGGCCGAAACAAACGTTCACTGGACCAGAACCGGTAATCGATTTAGCATATAGCACTGCCAAGAATGTCATAACAGCTTGGGCAGACAATAAAAGACTCGAGTACTGGCGTAGTCTACCGGGCCTAGCCCATTCCAAAGCATTTATTGCTTGTACAAGGAAAAAACAGGACTGACAAACTGCTAGAACTCAGCAGAGCGCATCTCAGAGTTATAGTAGGTTTGCTTACTGGCCACTGCAAACTCAAACATCACATGCATAAAATCGGACTTGCACAAGATGCAGAGTGCCGGCTATGCATGGAGAATGATGAAACGGCTGAACACATTCTGTGTACATGCCCTGCAGCAGCCAGAACCAGATTCTCAATATTTGGCGATACGACAGTAAGGCCAGAATACCTGTTAAATTGTTCTCCCAATGCATTCCTCAATTTCGTCAAGAGATTGGATATGCTGGGAGAAATATAACCATAGGGTGAGCCACAATAGGCCATTACGGGCCTGATACGGGCCCACTCACGTTCAAACCTAACCTAACCTACATAGACCATTTGAAAGTAGACATTTCAACACTTGAAATGATGATTTATAGACCTTCGAAATACAAAAAACACCAGAACAAGTCTGGAAGATAAGGGTATTTTTTCGAAATATGTACCTAACTCGAAAACAAGTCTTCTTTCGAATTGCGAAAAAATCACTCTCATTCGACACCAAAAAGGATATATTTCTACAAATTTTCATAAAAATTAAATCGCGAGAAAAACATTAAATAAGTACTGGAAAATTGGTTTTTCGCCATTTTGACAGTTAATTAGAGGTTATGTCAAAAAGTGTTGAATACAAAAGATTTTTTTTTATATCTACTACTTTTTTTCAGACATTTTCCGCTGAGAGGTCACGTTTCGGCTCAAATCGCAAAAAACCGTTTTCAACCCTTAAACTGCATCCTCATTTCAACATTATGAGTGTTTTCGTGTTTAAATATTTTTCTTCCTCAAAGTAGCTGTTACTTTTTTCTTTTTTACAAAAATTATAGGCACCAGTGAGGGCTCGGAAGTTGAAGGGCTCGAATTTTGAAGAGGGGGGAGGGGTATATACTAATAAAAATTCTGGGAGCGAAACTACCAGAAAATTTTGGGTTGGGGGAAGGAGAGAAAATAATCATAAATCCGAGGAAGAAGCGCCCGGTGAATTTTGGGGTGGGGGGTAGGGTGGTGAATAAACAAAAATTTTGGCGAAGTAGGTAAATAATCCAAAATCAATCGCGAAGCATACGAAAAATTTTGTAAAGGAGCGGAAAATAATCAAAAATCCGGATACAAAGCGACCGGAAAAATTTGGGGGGCAAAGGGGGGGTAATTGATGAAAAATTCGAACTATAAAATCGTTCCTTTAAAATTTCTCAATATCTCATTTCGTTTTTTGAGTTTTTGGTGATTTTAGAGAAAATTCAATATTTTCAACTTTTGTCCACTTTTTAATCGAGTTGGAGAAAAACGGTTTAGAAATATCGATATGGCTTGTTAAGACGTTTACGAAGCAATTTCAAGATTTTTATTCATCTCATTAGTAAATATCTCTACCTTTGAAGACTGCCAAAAAAGATGTGTGGGTGAATTGTAGAATATTGACCGTTTCCGAGATATATTGTATTTTCCAAAATTCAAATTTCAATTTTCAGATTTTTCAAGTTTTCCCGGTTTTTCGATAATTTTCGTGAAATCTAGTTCACTAAAACTTATAAATTATCTATCTTTTATAAAATATATGTAGTACTTTGAGACAATCTTATTCTGCTATGATCCACGAATAGCTCTATATTTCTTACACACCAGAAGCAGATGATGTTTAATAATCTCAAAAAATGTTGGTGAATATACAGGACCGCATTCTTGTAATGAATACGTTCAAAATTTTAAGTTCCTATGATCCATTTTAATTTCACTGACTACTTGCATAAAATGTATTTCTCAAACCATTCCATTCTTAAATCGTACAACACAATGATTTTATTTAGATAATGTATGGTCGGATAACGTCAAAAGTCACGATCAATATGATTGACATGAATTCTATGACCTTCTATGTGTTTAAGAGGCCATTAGCGCGATAATATTTGTGGCGCTTTTAAGTACAAAAGGATCAATTGATTACTCAAAAACGGTCAGTCGTATCGATTTCAGAGACAGGATTCTAGAGGATGTTTGATTATAGGTACTAGCTGCAAAGGAATTTGAAATTTCAGTACACTTTTTCACAAAAAAAAATCTCAAAAATGTCCCAAAAATACAGTTACTTTGAAGCAATTTCTTGGTTAAATAAACAAATAATTTCTACATAACATAATAGCATGTACATAGATCAACGTTTCACCTTCCTTTTGATACCAAATCCATTTCGATTAGATAAAGATTGCATCAAATTTTAATGGAAAAGAAATACCATTGCAGCTACCTCGATTATCTCTGAAAAGCATATTGAGGTGCTACCGCAGGCGTAGGTATATAGAATAGAACGTCTTATGGATGTCTGTCCTTGTTTGAAATCGATACGACGCGACGAACCGTTTTCGCGTTATCTTTTATCAAAAAAACCGTCCAAAATATGATCGCGCTCATGGCCTCTCAACCACAATGAACTGACCACTGAAATGAAATTATAATATGATGAATTATAATTTCATTTCAGTGGAACTGACACATTATCTGTATACTCTGCCTGTTTCGGAAATAAAAAAATATGTTTTACCTACTGTATATATGATAGATTAGGTAAAAAAAGTAACGATAAACAATGGACCTTTACATTTGCGGAAAATAAATTACAAAACTCGTTTAAATCGATAGTTGTTAGTCTGAAAAGTCCATTTAACAAAAAGTTTCATTATTTTTCTTTCATTTTAAAAAAATATCACATTTGAAAGTGTGCCGCTGACGTCACGTTCATCGGAAATATCTCCCACCACAATCCACGTTCCGAAACAGGCAATACCGTTTTTCTTAAAAGTATAACTTCTAGCATGATATAAGCCGTTGAGAAATAATCAATACATTGTCACTTGATCAACTCACAGATAAAAATCCACATATTAGCTATTTTTTATTGTATTTGTAACTTTCAAATTTTCTGAACGGACCATCCTTTTGATGAAGAACGAGCATTGACAACACAGCAAATCGTAATGACAGTTCTCAATTGTCAAAAGTTATATGGAGATGTGAGGTTAATGTTTATTTTATTTACATTCAACAATCAACATTCATTTTGATAGTTCAAGGTCTTTTTTGCAATGACTAATATTTTAAATCTTTCCTTGAACTCTGCTTTGAATACAATAATAACGTAACGAAAAGTACTCACTTGGAAATGTTCTTCACAAAAACATATATTTCAATTTTCTCACAGCACACAAATATTTTTAAGAAAATTTCACACCTCGCTTTTTTAGCCGATAAAAAAATTGGTTTTTGTTTTACGGAAATTTTCATCCTCCAGAGTACTCTGGACGAAATTAATAAGTGGAAAATTTTCTGTCAAATATTTGACATGTGATAGTTGACATTTTGCTTTTATGTACGAATGGATTTTTTTTCATAATGAAAGGAGATAATACTTCATAATTATATATTTACTAGATATTTCGAATGTGTCTAAAAATACTTTGAGAACTCCTTGCATTTCAACAATGAATAGGTCCATCGATAAAAAAAATTCATCAATCAAAAGTCTACCTATTCTTGACTACATGAATTTTATATTTGAAACAATTTTCATTCAACTTATCTTTTCGTTAAAACTCGGTTGAAATTTCCAGTCGCTTTCTTTGTACTACGCTGATTGATTTCTCATTTTTGTTCAAGAATTTCTATTATGGGACTTATTTTTGTTGTTTTTCCATTATTTCTTATCTAATTATAAAGTATTCTCCGCAATATTATTCTTCTGAAACCTTGGAAACACTTTACAACAATACGAACTAGGAAACTGAGCCTGATTGGTTAGTTGCTGTCAATGGGTGCGTCTAACAGCATGCAACCACTGCAGTCGCTTTTACTCTTCACGGGATAGACGGCTGACAAGTCTTTCAGCCGCTAGAGATAAATAAAGCGATTTATTTTCCGATGAATTTATTTGAAGCAGTTCAGTGGTCTGTAATTTGGACCGTCTAGTAGACTTGTAAAGCGCTTTTATGCTCTATCCAGCAAAGCGCTTTCCGCTTTTTTCTGATGGACATATTTTCAACACACCGCCACAATACGAATGCGTATCTGTCATTGTGTCAACAAAAGCCATTCATGGCCCACTGATGTTATAACTTGTTTTGTCTTGAATAATCTCCAAGTCAGCTGAAATTAGCATTAGTTAAATTTATTTCCGTGTGGAATTTTCTTTCCTGAATTCCCGCGTGCTTGAATTAATTGCAGGAAATTTTTCGAGTACATGAATATTTTGAAAATTACCAGAGTCGCACAGCAGTAATGATTCAAGCACTTGGAAGATTATAAGTGAAAATTCAAAGACAGGCATTAGTCCATCAGATATTCGAAGTGACATACATTGTTTTCAAAACACAACTGTCACCTGTCATTCCAACTTGACTGCTTGGAGACTGACACTCAATGCGTATTCTGTTCTTGAGGTCCTTGATATTTGCTCTAACGTAAATACATTATTTTAGACAGGACCAGAAAAAAAGTTCAGTGGAGTAAGATCTGGCGACCTAGCAGGCCATTCAACCCACTACTAGACGTAATTATGATGAAAATGTATGTTTTATGTTATTGAACACAGAAAGACATCCCCTATCAAAATCAACAATTGAAAATAGGACAACTACTTCTGAAAAACAGAAAAGCTGGCATACGAGTCTTTGACAGGTGACAAGATATGATTGGAATCATTAATTTAATTGCTTTCAAGGAACCATTCAAAAAATGTATGAGGTACGCTTTGGTTTTTCTCATCGAATAAGAAAGTTACAGAATCATCCGGTTCAGGAATTTTTTTTCATTTGTTTTACTCACCTACAGACATTCAAAATTATCTCGGTCTGTTTGTAGTACTTGGTAGTAACAATGAAATACTTCTTCTCCCCTTCTATGAATGAGAGTGGCTTCACTTTCATGTTCACTACCGAATTGCACATCTTGCACGATCCCTCGGTCTTTCCAAATGTTTCTAGATGTTCTATCCGACCGACTGTTTCTAGAAGGCTCGTATCCACTAACATTTTCTTATTGATTTTATCGATAGGATAAGAACGATTGTTCCAGCAAATATTTGCGAAACATCCTTGTTTCAGGGCTACTTTTTCTACTGGAAAGTGGTTCTTCTGAAAATGAAAGTCAGTATTTATACAGTCTGATGTAGTCATATTTATTTTGATGTGCGATGACTGGTCAACAGATTATAAAATCAGGTTTTCTTTCTTTCAGTTTCAGGGCTTATACTGGCCGGAAAAAAATTAAATAATTGAGAGTTTTCAACGAAAATTAACATTTTGAAAATTCAATAAAAATTATCCAGACACGCTCAGTGGGATTTTTTTTTTCAAATTATGAAAACAATCTTATTCGAAATATGAATAATAATATATCGAAAAGTAAATTCAGTGCCTATTGATTGTTGACTAGTTTTTTGGGGGATTTTAACCTTACACAGTATAAAAATTAATAATATATAAATATATATATATATATATATATTTATATAAATAAGGATGGATTTAGCGAGGGGCAATATATGAAAATATAAGTAAAAAAGTTTTTGGGTATAACACTCAAAAAGTTGTGTAACCGTAGACACGTGTTTCGAGCTTAAGCTCTCTTCAGTACGGTAAAATCAAGTGCGAAGATGTACAACACTTGGATGTAAAAATAGAAACAAAGGAAGTCATCAACAGGAAGCCAACCACACATTTGTGGCATCGGTTAGAAGACCTTGCAACAACTAACGTCGCCACGGAGGTAGCTATAGCTACCAGCGTGACAATCCTACCCAGGAAGATACAAATAAAGATGGATTTAGCGAGGGGCAATATATGAAAATATAAGTAAAAAAGTTAAAAAGCTCGAAACACGTGTCTACTATTGCACAACTTTTTGAGGTTTATACCCAATAACTTTTTTACTTATATTTTCATATATTGCCCCTCGCTAAATCCATCTTTATTTGTATCTTCCTGGGTAGGATTGTCACGCTGGTAGCTATAGCTACCTCCGTGGCGACGTTAGTTGTTGCCTTGTGAGTACAAGGTCTTCTAACCGATGCCACAAATGTGTGGTTGCTTCCTGTTGTTGACTTCCTTTGTTTCTATTTTTACATCCAAGTGTTGTAAATCTTCGCATTTGATTTTACCGTACTGAAGAGAGCTTAAGCTCGAAACACGTGTCTACGGTTGCACAACTTTTTGAGGGTTATACCCAATAACTTTTTTACTTATATTTTCATATATTTTTATATAAATATATATATACATATATATATATATATATATATATATATACCGGGTGTCAACGAATCTATTAGACAAGTCATAACTTCTAGACCATTAGGTGTATCAAAATGAGATTTGATATAGGTAAATGGTATGTGAAGAGGAGAGTTTTCACATATTTTACACTTTCCGGTCACTTCCGGTTTCACCGGAAACGGCTCCGGTTCTAAATTTTTATATGGAACACCCTGTATATTGTAACATTTTTTTGATTTCTGAGATAATTCTAGATCAGAATGTGACATTTTCGAAAGATTTTATGCCTACTTAATTTTTTCGGAGTCACTTTTGAAATTACATCTAGGTGGCCATGATCGGAAATAAACTAATCTAAGGACCTCAGGTGATATCAGAATATTACAATCGCGAAGTTTTAGTGGCTAGTATGATAGATATGAATAAGACAAGTTGGCAAAATTACATTTTTGTGTCTATTATTTTTCAAATGGCGACCATTTTTTGACAAGCACTTTCCGAAAAAAGGATATTTTGACGAATCTAATGATACTAATTTATTTGCGATTGGATCTACAAATTTAACAAAATTAACAATAATTTCAGCGATGCACTTACATTTTTTTCAATATCCTAATTTCTTAAAATTTTCACTATAGTAAAGGACCCCGCAAACTCCTTATGGAATTTGGGTCCCAGTGGATTTTTTTGAATTTTTGGTATGATGTAGTCCATGTAATTCTTAACCAATGTTACCATTGCGCCAACATAAAAAAATGAGCAGTTTTGCAGCTAGGGGGCGTTGAAATCACCCCTTGCGCAGATTAGACTATTTATTTTTGAGCCCGGTAACAATATTTTCACTTGTTTCATTATTGCTAATGTTGCACAATATTGTGCTGTTTTATAAAAAAAATTCTTACCCCCTCTCCTTTTTCCCCAACTCCTATTACGTAACGCAAAGAAAATATTTCTCGAGTTCCTTCAAATGTATCGTCGAATGTTTAAATATGCCTAAATAAAGAAAATAGCAGTTTTTTATGATTATTCCCCACCCCCCAAATGACACAAAACGAATAAAGTTCGGTGGATTTTTCTGAATTTTTGATATGATGCAGTTCAAGTTATTTTGAATAGAAATAAGTCGGGTGACAAACCCCAAAAATGAACAGTTTTGATGCTACGGGGCGTTGAAATCATACCTTGCTCAGAATAGACTATTCATTATTATAGGCGGAAACAATATCTCTACGTATTTTTGTTTTAATTTATGCCGAACAATTGTGTAAACTTTCATAAATTGAAAATCTCCTATTTCAAAACACGAAAAAAAATAATTCAGGCACCACCTCAAATTCAATATTTTTCTGAAGGGAGGGAAAGGTATTATTAAACAACTGTACGATTTCCTCAATTTGAGCTGATTAAAACATTTATTTTGATAAAGCATTTACAAGTAGTCGGGAATAAATTTTTTCGTGTTTTAAATTAAGGGTAGGGGGTAAGGGGGAGGTTTTAGATTTTCATTTCATGAAAAATTACAGAATTGATCAACATAATCTAAACTAAAATACGTAGAGCTATTATTTCCGCCTATAATAATGAATAGTCCATTCTGAGCAAAATATGATTTCAACGCCCCCTAGCTCCAAAACTATACATTTTTGAAGTTTGTCACCCAATTTATTTCTATTCAAAATAACTTGAACTGCATCATATCAAAAATTCAGAAAAATCCACCGACATTTTTTCGTTTTGTGTCATTTGGGGGGGTGGGGGGATAATCATAAAAAACTGCTATTTCTTTTATTTAGGATTATTCAAACATTCGACGACACATTTGAAGGCACTCGAGAAATATTTTTTTTGCGTTCCGTAATAGGAGTTGGGGGAAAAAGGGGAGGGGGTAATAATTTTTTTATAAAACAGTACAATATTGTGCAACATTAGCAACAATGAAAAAAGAAAATATTGTTACCGGGTTCAAAAATAAATAATCTAATCTGCGCAAGGGGTGATTTCAAGCCCCCCTAGCAGCAAATCTGTTCATTTTTTTGGGTTGGCGCAATGGTAACATTGGTTGAAAATTACATGGACTACATCATACCAAAAATTCAAAAAAATCCACCTGTACCCAAATTCCATAAGGAGTTTGCGGGGTCCTTTTCAAAGTGCATTCCTCCTTGTTGAAGACACATTTCAGCTCGTTCAATTGTTTCTCTCAACACGTTTCGTAACATTTGTGGCGTTATACTTCTAAACCCCTCTTATTGGCTATTCTACATTATATGGGCTTATCGGAACATGCAATAAAGTTATTTGAGAATTATCTATTGGGTCGGAAACAAAAAGTTTGTATTGACAATACTTACTCTACAACTTTAAACATCAGATCAGGTATGCCACAAGGTTCAATTCTTGGCCCACTTCTGTTTAACTTGTACACCTCTACCATTCTGAAATCACTTAAACACTGCTCAATTCACTGCTACGCAGATGATACGCAAATTTATTACAATTTTGAATCAATTAATGATGAAGCAGCAAATGCGTTGATAAATGAAGACCTGAATAACTTCATTGAAACAGCCTCATCTCATTGTCTGCAGATCAACACAAGTAAATCAAATGTAATGATATTTGACTCAAGAAATAATAGAGTACGTGATGAAATAGACATTACTATAAATAATGAGGTATTAACAGTAGTGAATCAAACAAAGAATCTGGGAGTTATATTAGATACTGAATTAAGGTTTGAAATGCATGTGAATAAACTTGTGCAAAGAGCATACTTAGCACTGAAGACTATGCACGGTGCTAGGCATGTTCTGACTCCTTATATCAAATTATTATTGTGTGAGTCGATTATATTATCGATATTTAATTTTGCTGACTCACTATATGGCCCCAATCTCACGCAACAGTGGATTAAAAAAATCCAAAATTCTTGTTTAAGATTTGTATATGGTATTCGTAGACGTGAAAGAATATCTCATAAACAGGTTGAAGCAAATTGGCTTAATATGGATAGACGAAGATTGTTACATGCTGCTTGCCTATTTCATAAACTTGTATTAACTAAAAAACCAAGTTATCTTTATCGTAAGTTAACATTTCGCACGGATGTCCATAATCTAAACATAAGGTACTTTAACACCACCAAAATTCAGAACGGAATACTTCAAGCGTTCATTTTCTTTTCAAATATGCAAAACATATAATTCCCTTCCACTGGACATAAAAAAACTAACAATAACGAATTTCAAAATGAAGTTAAAAAACCATCTTTTCAATGAACAATAATATATTTTCATGAATAGAAAAGGTGATGGTGATCCTCACATTCATAATTTAGACAATGTTCCATATGAACACTAAAGACATTTATTCCATAGCAGGGTATGTTTTAGGGTTGAGTGGAAGAGCAGCCTAAGGGAGTACTCTATTCCCTTAGATTGAATTCCGCCCTGTTCTTCTGATAATAAAAAATGTATATTATGTTTCTGTAAATGTTCCATTTTGAAGAAATAAAGGCGATTATTATTATTATTATTATTATTATTATTATTATTATTATTATTATTATTATTATTATTATTATTATTATTATTATTATTATTATTATTATTATTATTATTATTATTATTATTATTATTATTATTATTATTATTATTATTATTATTATTATTATTATTATTATTATTATTATTATTATTATTATTATTATTATTATTATTATTATTATTATTTATTTTTTTTATTTTTTTTTTTTCTCCTTAGGAGTGTACCAGTCAGGCCCTGTCTCCGGTGCTCCGACCCATCCGGAGGGCGCGCTGGTGTCGTTAACCCCAATAACCACTCCCTACATCCGTAGGGTGAGTGATTATTGGGTCCGAGAATCGTGTGCCCTGAGTAGACGAAGCGAACCAAGTATAACGGCCTTCTGCATTCTTGATGCTGAGATTTCTGCCATATTACGGCAAGCAGGTATTATTTTCAAATTGGAGAGCAGTGTGTCCATCATTCCACCAAGGACTCCTATGATCAGAACCACCATTTTGACAGAATGGTCCGGATATAACCTGCGGAGTTCAAAGAGAAGATCTCGATATTTAGTCCGTTTTTCCTCCTCTTTTCGAACGATATTAATTTCGCCTGGAGCGGAAAACTCCATGACGAATATCGTTCTACTTTGGTGGTCGAGGAGGACAACATCAGGCTTATTGGCTTGTATTTGCCTGAGGGTGGGGAATGAGTAGTTCCAATAGATTCGGCATCTCTCATTCTCCACCACGGACTCAATATCCCCCGGAGCATAAGGCAACACCGGTGTCTCGTCTATACCGTACGAGTGTCGTAGGTGGTAGTACAACACTCGTAGCGCCGCGTTATGCCTGTGGATATAGGCTGAGACCGCATAAGATGGGCATGCTGATAGCAAATGCATTACGGTCTCAGGTGCCCCACGACATGCCCTGCATCGGGTGTCAGGGACGTCTATACCCATCACGCGACTACGGTAGACAAGGGTGTTGAAGACACCATCCTGGCAGGCCATTATGAATCCCTCGGTCTCCGACTTTAGCTCACTCGACCTGAGGAAGGCAAAGGTCAAGCTTTTGGATAAGCCAAGGTCTTCGATGTTATGAAAGAAGACACCATGCATTGGCTTATCCATATGTAGCTGTAGCAGGACCTCTGTCTCCGCAGCTTTTATCTGAGCTTTTTGCTGAACGGGTCCCAACTCGGTGACAGAGTTTGGGTTAGCCCGTTCAGTGTCGAAAACGAGACCGAGTTCATCGGCCGCACGGGTAGCTGCCTTAAAAAGGAATGCTCCAATCCCTGCTTTCTCATGGTCGCGGACCATGCAGAGAAGGGGATCTGAACTCCTGATGACTTTACAGGCCCCATCCAGAACCATTCTGTTATGCAGACACTCCAAACTCAAAAGTCCACGGCCTCCCCGTTGTCTGGAAAAGTATAACCGTGGAACGGACGATTTAGGATGCAAGCTCCTATTGAGATGCATCATTTTGCGAGTCTTAACGTCAAGTTGTCGCAGCTCTTCCTTAGTCCACTTCATCACTCCGAAAGAGTAAAGAAGGATCGGAACGGCAAGCATATTAGTTGCAGCAACTTTGTTCTTCCCCGACAGTTCTGATGACCAGATCTGTCGGAGTTTATGCTGATACTTGCCGCGGAGAGAGTTTTTAACTGCAAATACCTCTTGGGAGCGGCGTTGTTCCACCCCAAGGTAGGTATAAGTCTCTCCGGCATCCAGATGATGTAGGATGCTTCCGTCTACGAGCTGGACATCCTCTCCGTATTCCTCGCATCGTCCTCTTTTGAGATGAACCGTGGCACATTTGTCGATCCCAAATTCCATACCGATAGCATGCGTATATTCTTCCACCACCCTAAGGGACTGATGTAGGTCCCTTTCTCCAGAGGCATACAATTTGAGGTCATCCATGTAAAATAGATGGGTGACATTATGCCTCCGGTTGCTGGGGGTGCCGCAGTTGTACCCACGGGTATTCCTGAGCGCAACGGACAATGGCAATAGTGAGATGCAGAAGAGAAGAGGGCTAAGGGAGTCTCCCTGAAACACACCTCTTCTAATGATGACCTGCTCTGTTTGGACTATGTCTCTACCAGATCTTATGGTGAAGCGAGTCCTCCAGAGCGGCATCAGTTGTCCAATGCATCCCACTATTTGACCGGGTACCTCAAGGCATCTGAGCAAATGCATGATTAACTCATGTGATGTTGTATCAAATGCCTTGCGGTAATCGATCCAGGCCATCGAAAGGTTACGCTTATACTGCACGGAGTCCTGCGTGATACATCTATCGATGAGCAGGTTCTCCTTGCACCCGGCGACCCCTTTCTTTGACCCTCTTTGCTCATTTATCCGTTCATACACCGGATCAACTGCGGAGAGAATGTGCGTGTATAAGATGCGCGTAAACACCTTATAACACGCATTCAAGCATGTTATCGGCCTGCAATTCTTTGGATCAGACAAATCTCCGTTTTTGGGGATGAGCACGGTTCGCCCCTCGACAAACCACTCTGGAATCTGCTGCTCCCCATCTAGCCATGAGTTGAAAACTCTGGCCAGATGGCGGTGGGTTGTTGGAAACTTTTTCCACCAATAGTTATTCAACCCATCAGGGCCTGGAGCAGCGAAATTCTTAGAGCCTTTTAGGGCCCCTCGTACTTCTTCCGTGGTTATCGGAATGCGCAGATCATTGAGCTCAGGCTGCCGAAGCCTCCTGCAAAATGCTTCGAACTGCGCTAGGGCTGGAGTATCTACATTGAGTGGTTGCGGATACTCATAGATATTCTTCCAGAATGTTTCCACCCGATCTGCAGCCGGCGGGTTATCGACAACACGTGGAGGCTCTTGGAATAAGCGAGAAGGTTTATCGCGGAACTTTATGTTTTCCGCGATACCTCTCGCCCGCCTCACTAGTGACTTCTTTGCAGCCACTAGCATTCGTATCCTATCAAGGCAGTGCTGTTTGATGGTGAACAGCACACCTTGATTTAATGTGTGGTGAGCTCGTCTCAGTTTTGCGGCAATTCGCCGCACTGCGGGCGTGAAAGGCCTATTGGCCGCCACGAAGTCCACCACACACTGGATACGAGACGCGTGTTGTCTCGCCGACTTGATCTTGGCTTCCATCTTGTGTACACGTCGTTCATGCCTCCCTAACAGAGCGGTGGTGTCCCTCCTCTCCGTTTGGGATAGAGCATGAGCGGCGTCGTACACGACAGAATTGATCTGCCAGATGTCAGCCTCTTCTGGAAGAAAATCGCCAATTTCCACATCCACCCGTGCCAGTTCTTGCGGCTTCAGGGGCTTCATATTGTGAAGCGCCCTGCGGGTTCTGATATCCTCCATCAGTGGAACAATGCGATTCTCCTCCACAGCCAAACCGACACGTGGCATATCTGCCACTTCGATAACTGGCTGAGGAGGAGCTCTAACGTAGCCTCGAGCCCGAAGATGGGATACATAATCCCTGAGATTTTGTGCGGAAAACGCTGCATTATTATTATTATTATTATTATTTTTATTATTATTATTATTATTATTATTATTATTATTATTATTATTATTATTATTATTATTATTATTATTATTATTATTATTATTATTATTATTATTATTATTATTATTATTATTATTATTATTATTATTATTATTATTATTATTATTATTATTATTATTATTATTATTATTATTATTATTATTATTATTATTATTATTATTATTATTATTATTATTATTATTATTATTATTATTATTATTATTATTATTATTATTAAATGCCTGTAGAATCCTTTCTTCTAAGATTTCGAGAGTGGCTGGGGCTGTTGAATAGTAGACCCTTTCTTTAACATATCCCCAAATGAAGAATTCTAGCACAGTCAGATCCAGTGAGCGGGCAGGCCACCGTACTGGACCATTGGTTGCAATAACTTGATTATTAAAATGCTCTATTAAGTAATCAAGAACTTATCTGGTATTATGAGGGGGTGCTCCATCTTGTTGGAAGTAAATTTGCCGTAAAACTGCTAAAGGTAGATTATTAAGATAATCCTCGATTTCATTTTGAAGAAAACCTAAGTACCTAGCCCCTGTTAACTGACCTTGAAATAATATTGGTCCAATTATTCTGTTTCCAACGATACCAGCCCAGACATTGACGCCAAACCTTTCTTGAAAATTGCCCTCTCTCATAGCATGTTGATTTTGTTGGGCCCAGTACCGAGAATTTTGCTTATTAAACAAGCCATTATTTGTAAATCGTGATTCGTCGGAAAATAGAATAAAGTTGATGAAATTTGGGTTAACTCAATGATTTTGAAGCAACCAATCACAAAACACTACTCGTCTATCGCCATCGTCAGCATACAAATATTTACTGATATTTAAATGCTCGATATCCGTGCTTTTTCAATATTTTTCTTGCTGATTCGGGACTTATCTGCATTTCTCGGCTAATTTCTCTTAAAGATACCGTTTTGTCAACCTCAACCATAGCAAGAATGTTAATCTCAGTCTCCCCATTTATGATAAACCTCTGTTTTGCTTCTCGATTTCCCTCTTGCCTAAAACGATTCCCAACATAGGTACGGAAAATACTGATGGGATGGATGTTGCCGATTGGAATATCTCTGAGCATACAACTCAGCAGCATTCCTTGAATTTCTGTGACATTCTCCAAACAAAACATATCCACTTTTTCACTTTGAGTATACATTATTTTGTCGGACTATTGAACTAAAATTTAACGAAAATCAAGAAAATTTTACCTTCTGCTCTTAAAGCTCATGTCACTGTCATAACCTAAGTGAGTGTTTTGTTCTCCAAAGAAGACTTGATCGAAATAACTGCAAAATATTATGCCTATCCTCGGCACACTTGACAAAAGTAAATAAATTATTATGAAGTATTTTCCTCAGTAATATTTAATTTATGTTCTTATTTGTAATCCAACGCAAATAAACTAGTATCGTTAGATTCGTCAAAATATCATTTTTTCGGAAAGTGCTTACAAAAGTAAATGAATTATTATCCATGGTACATTTGACAAAAGTAAATAAATTATTATGAAGTATTTTCCTTAGTAATATTTAGTTTATGTTCTTATTTGTAGTCCAATCGCAAATAAATTAGTATCGTTAGATTCGTCAAAATATCCTTTTTTCGGAAAGTGCTTGTCAAAAAATGGTCGCCATTTGAAAAATAATAGTTAGACACGAAAATGTAATTTTGCCAACTTGTCTTATTCATATCTATCATTCTAGTCACTAAAACTTCGCGATTGTAATATTCTGATATCACCTGAGGTCCTTAGATTAATTTACTTCCGATCATGGCCACCTAGATGTAATTTCAAAAGTGACTCCAAAAAAATTAAGTAGACATAAAAACTTTCGAAAATGTCACTTTCTGATCTAGAATTGTCTCAGAAATCAAAATATGTTACAATATACAGGGTGTTCCATTTAAAAATTTGGAACCGGAGCCATTTCCGGTGAAGCCGGAAGTGACCGGAAAGTGAATAATATGTGAAAACTCTCCTCTTCACATACCATTTACCTATACCAAATCTCATTTTGATACACCTAATGGTCTAGAAGTTATGACTTTTTAGAGAAAATATTTTATTCAAAAGAAAAAAAAAATTTTAAAGTGAATTAAACCCATCATTTTGTTACATTATTAAATTTTAAATAAATTAAAAACTTGTCGCGAGAATGAATGTATGTATGTATTTCTTATTGTAAATTAAATTTAAAATCACACCAAGATTTATTCTCGCGTCAAGCTTTTATGTCATTTAAAATATCATAATGTAACAAAGATGGGTTCAATCGTCAGTAACGAAATTAATAAACTGTTTTCAAGACAACAGTCTTCTAAACTCAGTAACTGATCGGGGCAAATTGATTATTTCCCCTCTACACTTGTACAGATTTCTTTGAATTCATATTTTTTCATTTTCAGACAGTGGAAGGTTAAAATTCTCAAAAAGGTATGTCAAGAAACGATTATCCTCTACAAAAACAAACTTTCATTCAATGATTATTCTTCATTGTAGCAAAAACATGAAAGAGGTTCTGAAGTGATTTGAAGTGTATGACTGATGACGAAGTGATTGCACAAATAATGAAATTTACAGGGTATTTCGTACTCGATGGCCAATTAGACATTTCTGGACATCTGGGAGATAAATACTTGAAATTTTGTATGAGACACTGCGAAAAAAAAGCCGATTGCAGTGTTGCCACTTCTACTTGTAAGTCAAATGAACTTTCCAATTTCAAGTGTAACACCCTGTATTTTATTCTGTTCTTGAAGTCTACTGACAAATAACTTTCGCAAAAACGGGATGAGAATGTTTTGAAATTCGAAAGTTCGAAAGTTACAAGCATATTTGGAAACACTGCAACCGCGCGTGAAAAAAATTCTGAGAGCTAGATCGCAATCTCTTATCCTGGTATATAAAATTTCATGTGTTCATCTATATATTTTCCTGATGAGTTTAGAATACTCTGTATGTATGTATAATTCTTTGTTCAATCAGTACGTCATCTTTATCAGACATACACTTCAAGACACTATGGATCCTCCTCCATGTTTTTGCTTCAATTTGATCACATTGACCACGAAGAATAAACAGTTTATTACATTATTTTCTAAACAAGTTTTTGTTAATGAACGTGCAAACCTTTTTTTTATTGATGCCTCAATTGTCGAATTTTCATAATTACATGTTTTATAAAATTTCATAGCTACCTAATACAAAAATGGCAAAATAATTCATTTTTAAAAAAACTTGATTTAATTTCGAAAACTTGAGTAGTCAGGTATAGGAATCTATCGGTAAAATAAAAAAACTTAAACGATACATCCTGTATAATGGAGAACGATTTGTTGCTTCTTTTCACATACCGTCAGATGCTAACAATCTGTGAGGCACAGATCCGACCTGTTCTAGATTTGTTTCTCTGTTTTTGGAGCCAGCTCCTGAACATACACTATTTAATTCAGATTCTATACAAAAAAAAAAAATTTGTCTCGTCAGTGATATCTTGGTTTGGAAAACTGTCACGATTTTCTTTCAACATTACCCTTTTATGATAAAAAGCTAGATGCTGAAGATGTGGTTCATTAAAATTAATCGACGTTTAATGTTTTCACTTTAAACTATTCGAAACGGATAGTAAAAAATTAATATGAAAGGTTAGTCAACACTTTAAGCAGGATATGACATTTATTTGGATGTTCTACTACGTACTATTTCATGTCACTATTGGAAATTCAAGAAAATAGGCGTGGCTCTGCCGTGTGCTTCGATAAAATGTTGATTGCATATGCATGGTTTCTTAGACGTCTGTAATTAACTAGTACATTCAGCCTGCCCTAAAAATTTAGGAAAAATCGTGATTTGCAATCCCCAGGAAAAAAAATTGCTTTTCATACCTTTTTTCTGCATTGAATTTAGAAATCTAAATGGAGTTCTCCAGATATGACTTCGATAAGTATTATTCATCTTTGTACTTACAAATTCAAATTGAATGAAACTTACCCCATTTGTAATTGAAATCATCACTGAAAACACAAAACCTAACAACATTTCATTCATCTTGTCTCTGTATAGCTGCAGGCGTTTATAGTTCAGTTGTCTGGATGAACAAAATGGCTACTCGTTACGTGCGATAGCCGATAGGGAAAACCGCAGTATCCTGAAATCCGTCGAATTGACGATAAACTGAACCTATACTCTCACGAATACCTAGTGTAATTAAACTGATTATTCAGTATATTGAATGATCTATGTTAAGTGCCAGTCAGCAACTGTTTTGATCTTTGAACTGAAAGAAATAAATAAACTTAAAAAAAACTTTTTAGAGAAAAGCTTGTATTTAAATGCACTTAAAAGAATAAAATCAATTTTTTCTACATTCATGCAAAAAGCAAAACTTTATTGAACTATATTCAGTGGAAAAAGAAGTTCTTTATTGCACTAGTGCAATAAAGTTTTTATTGCACTCATCTGTCATTCTACTTCAACGTGCTGTCATCATGACAAACATAAACGTTTAAACCTACTACATATTTAGCAGATATTCTGTGAGATTGGCAATAGGTACTTCACTACGAAATATTCATATTGAAAATTGCACCAATTGTTCATTCACTTTCAACATTGAGGGAATAAAGTTTGAGTTAAATTGTTCGTAACGTATTAGTTCCTGTTTCAATGCAAATCGATATTAATAATAAAGTATTCAAGTTGCGCTTTTCATTTTCCTACACCTAGTGCCGCACCTCAATAAATCATTTTTTGCTTTTTGCATGAACGTAGAAAAAATGTTGGATGCAACTCGTGCAAAAATTGTTTATTGCACTCGACGTGTTGTCAATTTCACGTCGAGTGCAATAAACATTCACTTTTTGCACTTGTTGCATAAATAACTATTAAAGTATCATTTTGATACATTATGAAATTTTAAATGATATAAAATCTTGTGCGAGAAGTATCTATACAGTATGCCCAAGATAAGGATGAACAGCATGGGGATCTCGGTAACCGTAAGAGTTATACAGTAGGTCAAATGGAAAAAAAGTTGCGCAATTAAGGGGTCAATGAATAGATGTTGAGAAATCTCGAAAATGTTGTTTACTTCTAGAGATATTCGGAAAAAACCAAAATTTGAAGATTTGGTTTTTATTTTTTTCTTAGGTTATTTGAAAAGTTTAGAAAAAACCAAAGGCACTTTCTCATTGCCTTCTTTTTACCTCTACAAAATGGCGTACAGAAAATCTTCGTACAACGTTTCGTTTGGAAGAAACCATCAACAACTTGGCAACAACATAGCATTTTTTATTGCGAATGCAACGACGTACGACACAATATGTTTTTCTATATTTTTATTCAGAAAAATATGCTTAAGAATAGTTTTTCAATTAATCTAATATTCATCTAACAGAAACTAAAAAGATAAGAAAGGAGAAGGAAGGAATTATTATTAAAGATTGTAGTAGTACTAGTTCTTTTGGGAGCCCGCAACCGCAGCCAGGCAAGTAGGCCCTCATGGACCCTTTCTGTCATCCCCTATTCTCCACTTATCCACATTCATCCTCTTAGTCTTTCTTTTCGAACCTTTGTGACGTCCCAATGAAGGTCAGTATGTCCGACCACTTCAAGTTGATTAGTTTCTCTTGTTGGAGTTTCTCGACTCCGAAGGTTTCAAATCTTAGCCTCCCGTACACCTCACACTCGCCGAGGAAGTGGGATGAAGTTTCTTCGTCTTCTTCGCATTTGCGGCAAGTGGGGTTGTCTTTCATACCTATAAGTGATAGGTGTCCGCCTTACTTGTTGTGTCCTGTTAGTATTCCTATGAGGAGGAGTAGTGCTTGGCGGTTTCTGCCTAAGAGCCATATCGTCCTTAACTTACTGGAGCCGGCCACGAAGTCTTTCGACTGCCTACAGCCGGTGTTATCCCACCAAAGTTTATTCAGCTCTTCTTCCGTCCACTCGTCGAGGGCTGACGAGGTTTGGCTTCTTGCGATGCCTAGTACAGGCTCCGGCCTACAGAACGGCGCTGTGGATCCGGATCTGGCATGTCCGTCTATCACCTCGTTTCCGCGCCTCTGTGACTCGGGACCCATACCAGCTGAACTTCCTTCGTTTCAGCTAGCTTCTCGAGCGCATCTCCGCATTCCTGTACCAGCGCTGAGCTTGGTTTGGGATGGCAGATGGCTCTGAGCACTGCCTGACTATCTGAACAAATATAAATTCTCTGTTCGGACCCTTCTTTCACCTCTTGCCTCGTAGCTACGGATAGGATAGCGAACACTTCAGCTTGAAAAACTGTTGTATATACCCAAAGCGTAGCTCTCTCGTACCTCTCTTCCCTCCAGGTAGATTCCAGCGCCCGAAGCCCGTTTCTCAGTCAGACGCGAACCGTCCGTATAACATATTAGGCTTCCAGTGCTGGACTCCACCGTGTTTCCTTCCCATTGTTCTCTGCTCGGAATGGTGAGAGTAAACTCTCTATTCCATCGCAGTCTGTCTTCGGGATCGGGATCTCCTGCTTTGCCCACTTCGCGATTTCCGCATGACCTATCATCGCTCCTTCGTTTACCTAGACTCCCGAGTCCCGCATCCTCAAATTGGCTGCCATTGCTTCCTTCTTGATCCAGACTGGGAGCGGTGGCAGCCTCAGCAGTACCTCCAACACTACGGTTGGAGTCGTTCTCATTGCGCCCGTTATTACCAAACAGGCCAACTTTTGGACCTTGCTTTTTTGCGTTTTTGGCCTATTGTCCTGCTCTGTGCGCCTTGCCACCACACGGCGTCAAAGAGTAAGTACTATCGCATATGGTCAAACCTCCAGTTTGTATGCTCGTCTCACTGTGGAATCTATAATACGATTCAACATTTCTGGGATAACTCTATCAAATGCTGATCGTACTAAGCGAAGTGTTCCTCGTTTTCAAAATTTTCTTTGTATGTTTCATATGGCACCACAAGAAAAGTCTAAAGGTGTTAGGTTTGGTGAACTTGCTGACCAGGGTGTAACACTGTAAGTGACAATCCCATATTTGGGAACCGCTCACATAGGTATTGGCAAACAGCTATGGCATTATGAGCTGGTGCACCATCTTGTTGAAACCAGCAATCATGCAAATTATCCACTGCATCTTCCAGACCTTGTATCGTTGAGCACTTAAATACGTCTAGTAGATGAATGGACCTACAACCTTTGTGCCAAAAATCACATGTGGATTTTGTTGTGACCAATAGTGTGTGTTGCGTCTGTTGAAAATACCGTTATTGGTAACCATAGTTTCATCCGACCAGGAAAGGAAAATTTGCTTCGTCATCACACATTCTTGTATACCACTCGCAAAAATGTCTATAAGCCGCTCGTCATCACCTGTTCTTAAGCCTTGACAAATTCGAAATTTAAGAGGATTGAATTTATTTTTTCTTTAAATAAATTGAGCTGTTGATTTAGGTACCCCAGTCTGGTCTTCAATTTCTCTAGTTGAACTTTCTGGGTTTTCAATGACTGGTTGTAAAACTAGGTATTATTTCTCTTCAAAAGACGGGATAGCACCACAGGTTTTTCAAATGAACCATAGTTTTTAAAATTATTTACCTAACGCCCGAAAATAGATTTTCCAGGTTGTTTTCGTTCCGGGTATTTGTTCGAATACATGTGTTCGGCGTCTGCACAATTTCTTTGGCATAAAATGTAGCAGGACAGCATATCAAACTTGTCTTCGTTTGTAGAAATACCTCCCTCCATTTTAATGTAGAAGAAACAAGGCCATAACAACGATTACAACAACAATGAAATACTTACTCATTCAAGACGAAAATTATTTATGGAAACTGACAGCTATGTATGTTGCCATGGATTGTTTCTAAGCCCCCTATGTTCAAAATTGTAATAAGCGTTCTTTCTGAATAAAAACATAGGAAAACTTATTGTGCCGTACGTCGTTATATTTGCAATAGAAACTGCTATGACCTACAGGGTGTACATTTTTTTCGTGCCATAAAAAAAACAAAATTGATGATGATTTCTTCCAACCGAAACGTTGTACAGAGATTTTGTGAACGCCATTACGTAGAGGTAAAAAAGTGGCAATGAGAAAGTGCTTTTGGTTTTTTCAAAACTTACTAATAAATTCAGAAAAAAATGATAATCAAATCGCCAAATTTCGTTTTTTTTTCGAATATCTCCGGAAACAAACAACATTTCTGGAATTTTTCAACGTTTATTTATGAACCCCTTAATCGCGTAACCTTATGCCCAGTGACGTACTGTGTAACTCTTACGGTTACCGAGATCCCCATGCTGTTCATCCTTATCTTGGACACACTGTATATTTCTTATTGTAAATTAAATTCAAATTTCATAATGTAACAAAATGATGGGTTCCATTCACTTTAAAATTTATTTTTTCCTTTTTAGTGCATTTAAATAAAAGCTTTTTTCTAAAAAGTTTTTTAAAAGTTTATTTACTCATTTCTTTTTTAGTTTTCTTTGGATATGTTTCAGTGTGTTCATTTCAATTAATGCGTCATTGTTGCTCAGTTAATTGCCTGTTAATTTACTACAATCTAGTTCTTCAATGAGAAAACCTTTCAGTGAGTTGACCCTACTTAAAGCCACATATGCTTGGCCAGCAACGAAGAGCTTTTTGGGCCTAGATAGACAACAGCATGGTCAACAGTACTATCCTGCATTTTGTGTACGCTGCAAGCCCAGCATATCATAATTGGCATTTTTCGTTCAGCAGTACCGTGACCATGAGAGTTTTCGCTACTTTAGGGGGTTCTGAGCACCCAGAACAATATTTTCTTTCGTCATAATTTCTGTCGTCCAAAACAATCAGGAAATTCTCCAATTTTCTACGCATTCTCAATCTAGATAGGGGGGCAACATTTTTCAAAACCATATTAGTCGATGGTTAGATACTTTTCGCCATTTTTATGGATTTTTCGGATTTTTTTTTCTCAACTTTTTTTAAAAGTTGAGAGTGAGCCTACCGGTAGAGATATTTTTTGTCGTAATTTTTCATGTATTCAATTCAAATTCAAAATTAATTTATTAAATTAAATTCATTACATATTGAAAGCAAGTACGCGTACAGAGTATAAATAAAATAACACATAATAAAATACTATAATTTTCCCACCTAAAGGATAGGGGAAAACAGGGAGTCTCGACCATGCGGGGTTTGGATGGGTTCTTGCCTGCCCTTCCGAAGAATCGGCGGGCGGGCGAACCAACCGTGGGACGGACCTCTCATCCAAAGGGATGTTGGGGTCCACCTCTGCAATGTTAGCAGATACCCTTATCTATATGCGCCTGTGTCTAAGGTGATTTAAGACCTTCCCCACCTCCTTTAAATTATGTGGGGGAACTTGCAATTTATAAAATTTAGGTCATCAGGATTTTAGTGTTTTGGATGCTAGTTTTCATGCGTTAGAGGTTTCCTAGAAAAATTGACGAAAAAACTGGGTCTCAGCCTTGAGGTGCCTAAGGCAATGGACTTGGTCTATTATGGGATTTCATGAAAAATATCCATGGCCTGATAAATGAGTCCTCCATGTTTTTTGTAGTTCTCATTATTATGAGCTCTAATGCTGGTCATGATTCTGGTCGAGGGGCTTCCCAAGATGAAATATCTGTAAAATTTCTCTGATAAGTTTTTAATATAGTCGGCGATTGTTTTTATCTCGTCCAGCTCACGTAGCGTATCTAGCCGAATGTATCTATCACTATCTGTGACGATACGGAGTACCTTGTTCTGCATCCTTTCCAATCTCAGCATCTGAGTTTTGCGGAGGCTACAGAACACGGGACAGGCGTAAGTCATCGTTGGTCTGATTATTTGTTTATATATTAATACTTTATTCTCCATCGACAGCTTGGAGCTCCTGGCGATCAGAGGGTAGGTAGGTCCTTTTGACCGCCGCCGACGCTCGCTGGATCGCCAAGCTGACGTGTGAATTCATGTATGAAACCGTTGGATATTTCCGAGATTGGAGGGGGAAGAGAGGTGAATTTTTTTGAAACAGTACTATTCAATGGTCAGATGATTTTCACTATTTTTACGAATATTTTCGATTTCTATTTCACGAGTTTGTCTAATTTTTTTTGCTCTAATTTTTGACATCAGAATTCGTTAAGGAAACTTCCGAAACCCTACGCGTTCTCTATCTAGCTTTCGGGGGGCAGGGTGGACAATTTCTTCGACATTAATGTATTGTCATCGGAACTGAACCAACATGTTGAATTTCAATTCCATGGGATGAGAGAAAGTTGTTTTAATTCAGATTCGTATCCATCTAACAAACACACACACAGAGCAAGTAAAATAATAGTAAATTGTGCAACGATCATGTAATGATGGTTATCAATACACAAGCATCAACCGGGATACGAAACGAGCCAAAGGCGAGCTTCGTATGGTTTATGCGAAATTGTAATTAATGGTATCACCTCGGGTATTACCATGGATATAGGAAAACCATAAACATTCTATTTATATTGATATTGAACATAATAATTGTAATTAGTCCGATTTCTTAAAAATATTAAGTTTATTCATTGTGCAGGTTCAAAAGTTTATTCGAGGTCCCACTGATCTGGAAGTGGAAGGAATATTTACATTTATTTCATAATTGCTAGTCTCAATAGAGTGTTTTGTATTGGAAATTAGGCCAAGCAAAAGAGATATTGTCCGTGACAAAAATACTACCTGGAAGCGGCATGTGCCATCTCATGCAGTACAAACCGTAGTTTATTCCCACCATGTCCTCAACTCGAAAATGCCATTTTTTAATTTGTTATAAACAATAAACAACAAAAAATCGCGTTTTTTTAGTTTTTTCTTTGTAAAATGGAAACTATTGAAGCAGTGTTAATGGTGTAAAAGGATGAACTGTAGAGAATTGAATTCCAAAGAGAATGACTTAACAAACGATCCGATCGGATTATCAGAACCGGAGAAAAGCGGGAATAACCGGAAAATTATGTTTTTTTATTTTTTCATTCATAACTCTGCCATTTTTTAATATTAAGAGCTGAAACTCTGCATAATAGTAGCTACTGACGTGCACTTTATATGTGCAAAACCTGGATTCTGTCGGATTGATAGTTTTCGCACAAACCTGATTTGAATTTTTTTTGAAAATATTTTCGCGGAGAGCTGGATGCGTTTGAGGTCGTCCGATCGAAATTTAAAACATAGATTTGGAAAGTAGACGGAAACAGTAACAAAACGTCTATTCTGATTTTTCGATAAAACGCGTTTGAGTGTGTTAAAAACTAGTGAGAACATGAGGGAAAACGGTCGACCGCGCGAGTGCAATCGAGTGGTGGGGGACTGGGCGAATCGAGGAGAAACGTATAGGCGCGCGCTGCGGACGCCAGCGGTCCTCAGCTCACTAACCGCCGAGAGATCGTAGCTTCAAGCATTTATAGCTGTACGCGTCGTTTTTGGTACACAAATTCATTTCTTGTGAAATTTACCATTTTTAGTAATTGACAATTCATATATCTGTGTAAGATTTTGTATTACGTATTACCAGTGTCATGGAGACGACCGACGAGTCGAATACATTAGAAGCATCAACATCTGCCGCTGCTAGGTAAATATTCCAAGATTTCTCATTAGAAAATACAGGTTTATTTATGAGAGTTGTATTTTTCATAAATGTGTTTTTATTCAGGCATGATGAAAGCAGTATAGTTGCAGAACATACAACAGAATCATCAACATCTGCCGCTGTTAGGTAAATATAATTTCAAAATTTGTCGTTAGAATATATGTTTATTTATCTGAGATGTATTTTTGATGAATGTGTTTTTATTCAGGCATGATAACGCATCAGAAAAAGAAGATGACGAGTTGTGGGAAGACGTAAATAATACGTGTTTGCTTTGCGGGGATCCCGTGGAAGTATCAAAGTCCTGGCTTGTCAAAGAACGAGGCATTAGCAGTCTTATACAAGCAAGTTTGAAAAGGAAAGATGACAAACATCTTGAATTACAAAAATTGAAGGAGGTTACTATACACAGAACCTGTCAAACTATGTATACTAGGGAGTCGAATATTAAATCAGCGTTGAAAAAAGCGTCAGAAAGCTGCTATCTATTCATATATTTTATTTATATAAAGATATGTAGCAAAAACATAGAATACCTGCTTATTCTTTCATCACTGATGAAATCTGAGTCAGGAATCGAATTCCTCAGGTTCAGATACACCGAAATAAAAAAAAAAAACCAATCAAATAGCTGCAGTACATGCCGAGATAAACAAATGCAGAGAATTATAAGTTGCGCTCAGCGCGCGCCTATTAATAGAACGTTTCTCCTCGAATCGCACAGTCCCCTACCACTCGATCGCTCACGCACGGTCGACCGTTTTCCCTCATGTTCTCACTAGTTTTTAACACACTTAAACGCGTTTTATCGAAAAATCAGAATAGACGTTTTGTTACTGTTTACGTCAACTTTCCAAATCCATGTTTTAAATTTCAATCGGACGACCTCAAACGCATCCAGCTCTCCGCGAATATATTTCAAAAAAAAATTCAAATGCGGATTTTGCGAAAACTATTGATCCGACTGAATCCACATATGAAGTGCACGTCAATAGCTACTACCGTGCAAAGTTTCAGCTCTTAATAATGAAAAATAGCAGAGTTATGAATTTAAAAAAATAAAAAATAAAAATCCGGTATTTTCCGCTTTTCTCCGGTTCTAACTATCTGATCGTAACGTTTGATCCGTCATTCTCTTTGGAATTTAATTTTCTACAGTTCATCCTTAACACTGCTTCAATAGTTTCCATTTTACAATGGAAAAACTAAAAAAAAAACGCTATTTTTTGTTATTTATTGTTTATAACAAATTAAAAAATGGCATTTTCGAGTTGAGGACATGGTGGAAATAAACTACAGACTGTACTGCACGGGATGGCACAGGCGGCTTCCAGGTAGTATTTTTGTCCAAAAAGCAATTATTTGTGGCTCTATTGCTTGGCCTAAATACTGATTTTATTCTGTACCGAATTTTCAATGTAGCCTTCCGCCACTGAATTGTAATTTCAGCCACCATGACGTTTCATATCACCACCGGTATCAACTAATAGTGTTGCAGATGTCTTTCGAAAACAATGCCCTGTATATAAGTTCTGATCTGGCAGATTTCAATATGTTGCTATTTACTTTCCTTAATTACCAAATTAATTAATACCAATGAAAAATTATGGGTTTCTGTTGATTAAAAATCTGTATCATAATGAAAAATCTGTATCATAATGGATCTCATTATGAAACGGATTATGTATACGGGTGTTGAAAAAAGCTTTCAAAAAATGTATATGGTCCTCAAATGATTCATTACGTATCAGTGTGAAAATTAAATCAAAATATGAGTAGAAGGCGAAGTTTAATTTATTTAAGATCAATGAATTGTTATACCGCATCCAACTCGCCCCAAGGAACCAACGCAAGGTTGTTCACGTGGAGATGTATGACAAACTAGTTCTTGTAGAAAACTTTGCTAAGAATCTAACAGATATAATTCAACGATCGTAAAGGGCAGCAGTTGATTTCTACTTGAGACTTGCCAATGATTATACCCATTGTATAGGTTGAAGTGGAAGACTGGATTATTATTCAATCCATTTTTCATTACTAGATTAATATTTTTTCATGGAACTTTTTTCGTTGTCCAGAAATAATTTACATTTTTGTTGTCACATAATCCTACCATGCAACTAAATCGGTTTCACAAGATTTTCCCTTCAAGATTTGGAAATAATTCAGCCCAGATACCAAATAAATGAACTATATCACTTGTAACATTTCCTGTATATTTTGTACGGCCGTTTTTTTATTGTGTTGTTAAAAAGAACCAACTAAAAACTATGTGTTGGTTCCCAGTTTTATTCAGTTTTGTACGTCCATTTTGTGTTGTGTGTATTGTGAATTGTTAAACAAAGATTATTCATTTGATTACGGTTTTCGTTCTTTTATCAAAAGGTGAGTAATGTGTGATCGTTTTTTCTCACAGTGGCATACTTTTTGATCAGTGTGGATCAGTTGTTTATGTACATATTTGTGGATGATTTTCTATGACTGCTGTGAAAGTATAAACAACAAAAAATAACCTTTAAATGAAACCTACTAATAGAGTTGAAATGTTTTTTTTGTTTCGCTCAATTGAATACACAAACTGGCATTCTTGAGGATATCAGGGCTCGACTCCGATTTCAAACATGAACATTTATATTTCTGATAGGTCAAGCATTTAAAATCAAAAATGGGGATAAAATAGCAAAACAATTCAAACTTTCACAAAAGTTATTTTTTCAGCGCTTAATGAAACTATAAAAATTTGCCCCTCGTAAGGTCGGCAACATTGTTAAAAATGTAAATTATAAACAATTTTAGTTATTTTGTAGAGCAAAAATGCAAAAGAGTGGCAAAAACGAATTCAAAGAAAAATCGTCCATTATTTTTCCCAATTTTGATACCATTTACAAATTTAGCATCAGCGTGAATAATAATAATAATAATCCTTCCTCATAAAAACTAGTAGAGTGTACCCTAAGTCATAGCCTGTGCGGGTAGAGAACTTTGACTTCGAGTTTTTCTAAAAAAGATGCATCCTATCGAACATTATAATTTTTGAGAACAAAAAAGTAAAAGACAAGGAACAGGTGGCAAATGTTGTTGAACTTCAAGGGTAAAAATATTTGAGCACGAAACCACACAAATGGGTTTATGAGTTGAAAACGGTTTTTTGCGATTTTCGGTGAAACGTGACCTTTTAGCGAAAAAAGTTCAACGGCAAAGTTGTAGATAATAAAAAACTAAAAAACTTTTGTATTGTACACTTTTCGATTTACCCAACCTCAAATTAACCGTCAAAATAGTGAAAACCCGATTTTTTAGTATTTAATTTTTTTATCGCGTTTGAATTATTCAATTCATATGAAAATTTTTAAGCATATCTATGTCTTTTTTGGTGTCGAATGGGTAGAATTTTTTCGTAATTCAAAAGACCACTAGTTTTCGAGTTAGGTACACTTTCCGATAAAAATACCCTTATCTTCCACGAACGATTGTTCTGGTGTTTTTTTGTATTTCTATTTTGAAGGTCTATAAGTGATGATTTTGATTACTGAAATGTCTACTTTCGAATGGTCTATATTACTTGGTGGTTTATTGACGTAAGACCGCTAAAAATCGAGAAAAACCGACAACAAGCCTCTGTTAATCATGATTCTCTCAATATTTTCAATGATTTTCAATAGTTGTAGAAAAGAATTAAAATGATATTATTAATTTTGTGGTGTGATTATGTATCCCAGTATTTTATTATGAATAATTTAATAGACTTAAACTTCTCTTTGTTATAAAAATAACGAAGAAAGTCAAATATAATTGAAAATATTCAGAAAATCATGATTCAGAGAGACTATTTTCTCAATTTTAGGCGGTTTAACGATCAATAAACCAACTAGTTACATAGAACATTTCAAAGTAGACATTTCAACAATTGAAATGGTCACTTATAGACCTTCGACATACACAAAAAAATATCAAGACAATTGTGTTTTTTTTTTTCGAAAAATATTCCTAACTCGAAAACTAGTGGTCTCCTAAATTACGGAAAAATCATGCTAATTTCACACCAAAAAAGACATATTCACATGTAAATTAAATGGTTTATTCGAGAGAAAAAAATGAAATACTGAAAAATCAGTTTTTTGCCATTTTGACGGATAATTTGGATAAAGTGGTCGATACAAAAGTTTTTGATAACTCTATTATCTACAACTTCGCCATCGAACATTTTCCGGTAGGAGGTCACGTTTCGCCACAAATCTCAAAATACCGTTTCCAACCCTCAAACTGAATCCCCATTTCACCATTTTGAGTGTTTTCGTGTTCAATTTATTTTTTCTCAAAGCCAACATTATCCACGTGGTCCTTGCCTGTTACTTTTCTTCTTATTTTAAGCTTTTAGAATTCGTTTTGGCACCAGCCTATATATGCCATTTTCATGTGAATTATAATTTTTAGTGATATGTAGTTACTGAATATCACTCACCATAATTACAAAAAAGTGGATCTAAGAAGTGAATGACAAATATTGAAAATAATTTTTTTTTTTATTTGAAACCCCATTTTTTTGTCATTATTCAATTCTATTATAGAAATGAGCCTTAGTTTTACCATTCACTCTCCATGCCCAAAACCCTTAATTTGGGAAATATTGCATAATATTACCTAATTCTGCATACTAACAGAAATTTTAATTTTTCTAGAAAACTGTGAATAGCCACCAACAATTGAATTCAGATTGTTCCTTATTACCTGCATCTCCTGAAAAAGTACAATATGGCTTGTGTTGAGTACCTATAATCAAGATTTCTTCAATAATTCATTAGTGATTTATGGCGAGTGTATTAGCTTTCTCATTAGAACACGTGATACTTTTTCTTCAAGTTATCCAGGAAAATCAAAACCATCCCGAGACATCATTAATATTTCTCATTCACTTTCTCGACTCACTTTTTTGCGCACTTTTGTTACTTTTTCTAGAAAAATTTCGAATAACCCAAAAACGGTTCATTTTGGGTGAAGGGTATAATACAAAAATTTTAATCAGTATCATGAGAGAAATTTGATAATTGTGAAATATATGGTATTCTATCAAAAATAAAAAAGTTGGCGTCATTCTCAGAAAACTCGGAAGTTTCATAATAATCAATCATAATCAATCAATGGTCGTAAAAGGTAGTAGATGTTTTCTGATACATGATTGGAGGAATAAAACCTTTTATCATCATTGGATAATGTGATCTTTCGTCAAAAAGTGTCGTTCACTCCATTTCGAATTTCTTCAAATCATTTCAATATCTTTTTCTTTTACAGGTTTCATACTTCCACGGCAGACAGTCTTCATACTTCCACGGCAGACAGTCTCAGATCCAACCCAGATCTTTTCATTTGAAACACACTCAACGAGTCCTGCCAATCTACTGCAATGTCCTCAACCTCGAATTCTAATGAACAGAAGTCTAAAATAGGTAATGAATAAAGGTTTCCTCGTGTTTATCTTCAAGACATTATTCATAGCAACTCCCATCTCCGACATTCAGAAAAATGTCTGCAGTCGCCATGGTTTGAACCATCGCCAGCTGGCCATAGTGATTGAAATAATGTCGCTTTAACCATTCGGCTACCTGACCCCGTAGGAGGTATTTTTGCATTTCCTTTCCATAATAGAAATAACACATTTTGTCTAACTCAAACCATGGAATATCCTATAAAGGACATTGAGAGTATGTATCCATCATCAGAATCAATGAATAACATATGGGGGAGGGTGAGGTACAATGGAATACAAAAGTTGGTTTTGTCTATAGCTCCTCACCTGAATTTTTTTAATTTTTTCCTGTCACCTAAAGATCTAAGCTATATAAAAAAATGCCATCAACCGCTATTATACAAAGCATATATGACCGTGAACGACCATTTTCCAAAAAAATTATTTTGTGTCATTGTGCCCCATGCTTCTCCTAAATCTCCTAAAACAGGAATTCTGAGAAATGGTCGGCACAACAGCAAAAATCTCCGTATCTATGGCCATGTTGTTGTTCTTGTCTCCATATTCAACGTCTTCTTCGTCGTCCTCTGACGAATAAACTGGAGCTTGTTCGCTAGATTTTTTTTCTTCGATTTCGGTTGATTTACGAACACCTTCCTTTTGACTGACAGTAATCCGGATGTTGGAATCGGCTTCTTCTTCTCTGAAATGGCTTTCATTTCTAAAGTGCTCGTGGCTATCATCCCAAGAAGCAAAATAATTGCCGTATGAAACTAAAATATTTTATAAGTATCTTATAATGCCGAATTAACCAGTATTTTATCACTTAGTCAGTTTGACTGCGACATTTTTGTGTCTGTTAAAAAAAATATTTTCATAACATTGTCGTATAATTATTTATACAACTTGGAGCTTGGTTTTAGCATAAAATAGTTTTTTTCTCCAAATGACATTAAAAGCGGCCTTTTAATGACACTTGGCAGGCTTAGAAGTTGTACTTTTAATGCCTAGGCAGAAAAAGTCCACTTTTACTGCCTAGGCAGAAAAAGTTCGTTGCTAGGCAACCTTCCAAGTAATAATTTAAATCAAACTGGTTATTAATATTGACAATGACATTAAGAAAACTCAAAATGATGCTGATGATAATAAACTGGTTTTATTGCATTAAAACTACAAACTACAACACGAAATTTTTATTTATTAGATATATATATATATATATATATATATATATATATATATATATGGTGAATTGTGAACAATTATTTAATACAATTGAACTCTGTCCACTTCCCTCCTTTCCAGTAAAATTAACAACTTTAGTATCCACACTTGATACTCCGGAAACGCCAGATTCCACATCTCGCGCCTGGTCTCTTATCTCAGGTGGTGTTAATTGCATCAATTTTATTCATCCTCACTTTGCAGTAAATCCATTTCTAACATGACAACTTTTCAAAATTGACAATGACAAAGTAAACAGTAAACAAACATATTCAACAAACGTCATCAGCGGTAAACATAGTAACGCAGGGCGCCTTTGATAAAATAATTTAGTTATTTGGATATTGATAATGAAACGCAATTTAAATATGAAAAAGTCGATTTTGCGTGGAATTGGAACAAATTTGAATAAAAATTATGTTTCACACGGCAGAAAAGCAGATTTAATGCCTTGGCTGGTTTCATAGCCTCGCTACGCTCGGCTATGAAACACCAGCCGCGGCATTAAATCTTGTGCTTTTATGCCTAGTAAAACAAATAACTATTTTCCGTCTACCTCGTTTAACATATCTGTTCAATGTTCTTCAATACATATGAAATCGTTCATTAATAGTGGTCTTCATGTATGATTTGTTTTCAATGCAGATGTCGAGAAATCGTCCATTAATGACCCCTATTAATGAACGATTTGTCATTAATTGTCGATTTCTCTACGAATGCATAGTTGCATAGGCAACCAAACATAAACGAATTCAGATGTTATGGACGATTGACGATTAATTTATGTTGCCTGAAGTTGCGGAAACGGCTAAAGTAGCATCTTTAACTTTATTGCCAGAAAAAAAATTAGAACTTCCTTATATCAACAAGAGTGAAGTAGACGGAAAAACATTGTAATCAACTCCCCTATTAAAATTTGATTAATGATCTCGAAAATTACCGCGCTCGCCTTCATTAATACACTAGTTGATTAAATAACTATAAAACACAGTATAAGACCGCTTCAAGACCGTTTGAAAAGAGTGTTTTAACTGCGTTATGTCAACGTTATATCAACGTTATTCGATATATTTATAGTGAGTTGCGTCACTAAAGAAAAAATACTTAGTACAAAACCTAACTTTTGTTTTTCTGGAGGACGCTGACTAGATGTCATTCTCATAAACCATTTTCTTATAAACCATTTTCTTCTATTCAAATAAAAATTATCATTTTCTAAGTCCTTGAGTTAAATAATATGGATTTATCACCCTGGAAATAAATAAAAAGGAGTAGCTGTTCCAAAAGAAATGTAAATAAAAAGTATCTGCAGATTTTCGATAATAATAGTTTTGGTGAACTCAGTGATCTAATAGCGGTAAGTTTTCGGAGCATTGTCTCAAACCGATTTAGAACTTGTTAATAGGAACAGCTTTACATGTTTATTTCCTTTCATAGAATCTACTTGCGCAGTCAAATATCTAACTTATTTTATTTTATTACTTTCATCTTTTCGAACGATGGCACCAATAGGGAATATGCATAATTTTTTTTTATTTGTTTAATCAATCTTTTACTTCGTTACAACATAGTAAAAAATATAAATACGGTTGAAAGTCTTGGAAATAATTTTTAAAATAATATATAAAATACCGATTGAATTTGACCTATTTGAACGCCTCCATTTTCGCGCGCTGTGGATGACGTCATATGGCGCTATCAGTGTTGTTCTTCTTCAGTGTCGTTCGTTGAGACGTACTCTGATTGCTCTACTTGCTTGAAGTTGATATTTTATAAAAGAGTAAGACAAATGCAGTACAAGTGTTAGAGAGAGATGAACATAAGTGAAAGTGATCTCGATCAACCAGAGCAGTCTTCAATGAAGAAGCCTTTCTATAGTTATGGCAATTGACACTATTGACAGTTATTAATTAGGTTAGGGATTAGCAGTTTTAATCGCTATTACGATAATGGATTATGCTAAAAAACCATTTTATAGGTATTGTCTAGTACCGGAATGCCAAAACACAATTATAACTACACCAAGTAAAGTATATTTTTCTGTTCCAAGAGATGCGAAAATACGTAAACAATGGTGTAAGGTTATGAGAAGAGGCGAAGTATCTCCAATATAACATTTTTATATTGTTATGAAGATCATTTCAATGTGAGTACATTGTATTTCGATAGTTAACATGAAGTGAATTGATCAGAAGTAAGTTTTGTATGCATAAATGTTTTGTATATACCTGCCTCACCTAAATTACAAAAGGAAAACTATCATTTGATAAACTATTACTACTTATCAGTTCGGGTATTGTCGGATTGTGCTTTGACTAAACCACTTTCAGTCATTGCTCTTGATAATTTACAATTGTCACTAGACCAAAATCGCACTAGTAATGGAAAATACTACAAATATAAAAATAAAAACAAATTTTCTATGAAAGACGACTAGCACAGTATGAATATCAACACAGATGAATTTCATAACGTGCCATGTGACGTCATTCTTCGTTTCGACCAATGGTAATGCGTTTCGCAAATTTGAATTCCGCGCGCTTATTATGCACTTTTTGATTAAAGTTTTATGGAGTTAAATACAAACTAAATGATAAAATAATGGTTTAGGTGTAATTTCAAGACAATAAAGTATTGAAGGTAAAAAAATCAAGTAAATTTGAATCACTTGCATATTCCCTATTGAGTATTGAGTGAAGTTATTATTTCTCTACGTTATATCAACATTATTCGATATACCGGGTGGCTACGGAAGTATTGCCTACGGAATATCTGTTATTGTATGAAGTAGGTTTGTGAAATTTGAAGCGTCGATATAATGACATAAGAGCTAGAATTTGAGCAAATTGACATGTCGAAGTTAACTTCCGATCTGTCCGGAAGTAAAATCAACTTTCTTATTTTAAATGGAAACTCTATTTTTTTTCCGCTTTATTCAGCATTCAATTCCCTTTCTAATGACATATCACAAGTTGGTATCTAACCAGAAACTAGATCAGAAAAAAATTATTATTGAAATTCACCGAGTAGGCCGTGGAAGCAAAATTAAAGCCAAAAATTGAAAAGTTGGCTATGGAAACCATACGTCACTCGATAACAGTTGCTACTATTGTGATATTTTATTTTCATTCGTCGGCGTTATAAAAAGCCGCCAAAAAAAATATTGGAAAAATTGGGAAAAAAACAATACTCTGTAGGTCCATAACTTAAATAGGAACATACAACTTTTTTTTGCCTGTACTATTCAGCATAACCAATCCTTTCTAATGATATAATAGAAAGTAATTTTTTGAAATGAAATACCAAAAAATCTAATTATTATTCTTCAAATAACGAAAAAACAGATTTATCGAAAAAAAATTCAAATTAATAGGATTAAAGATAAAATAAATTCAAAACAAATGTTCGAAATGCATTCCCTCAGCGTAAATACACTTATTGACTCTGGTGATATTTTCATGTAAAACGTTTCTCAACATTTGGGGCGTGATATCTTGGAAAGCTCTACGAATTTTTACTTCTAGCTCATGTAGAGTTGTAGGCTGTGTGGAATACACCCTATTTTTAAGATGCCCCCATAGAAAAAAGTCGCACGGAGTAAGATCAGGTGACCTTGGTGGCCACCTGACTGGACCATGAGTTGTTATAAGTCTCTCTTGAAAGCGATTTTGAAGATAATTTCTCGCTATTCTTGAATTATGCGGAGGGGCGCCATCTTGCTGGAAGTACATTCTCTCAGTTATTTCCGCTGATAGGTTGTTAATGAATTCCGAAATTTCATTCGTTGAAAAATTAAAATATCTCTCTCCGGTTAGTTGGCCTTGAAAAAGAATGGGTCCAACAATATGAGTTCCAACTATTCCTGCCCAAACATTCACACCAAATCTCTCCCGGAAGCCGCCTTGTCGAAACCGGTGCTCGTTTGCTATCGCCCAGTACCTGGAACAAAAGACCGTTCACACTTTTAGCACTTTACACTTCGACTATCGACAATAATCCAAATAAAGTACAGTACCTACCTTGTATTATTCCTGTTAAATAATCCATTGTTGGTAAATCTTGACACGTCCGTAAACAAGATATAATAGTTAAATAGGTGATTCTCAGCATTTTGTCGAAGAAACCAATTACAATATTCCAGGCGCCTTTCACCGTCATTTTCATACAAATGTTGATGCAACTGATACTTGAAGGATTTCAATCGATGTTTTTTCAAAATTTTCTTAGCAGAGTCCTTACTTATAGCTAATTCGGCGCCAATCTGCCTTGAGGAAATTGTGCTATCATATTGTACTAGAGCTAATACATTAATTTCAGTTTCCTCATTAATAACAAATGCTTCTTGGTCTTCGTGAACATCAGGCTCAGTTCTTAATTTTTCTTCAAGCCATTGGAAATACCTTCTTGACGGTTGCTGCCTCCCTGGATATCGCTCTAAATACAAGCATGTCAATTTGTTCGGTTCGTGAATAACGGGGCATTTTTTGAATATTCCACTAACTGATTTCGATTTCCAAACCCTTTTAAAATGGCTGAATCAAAAACACTACTTCGAACGTCAAAATAATATGGATAGCAGCGTTCGTGACAGCTCTCATTTCTTTTTTGTTTCATTCCAAAATACATCTTAATCAGCCTACTTGTTAATATTTTGGTTCGAATGATTATTGCAATGGAATGATTATTCTGAATAGCACAAACATCGTCCATAGGTAGATATTAGAATATCTATGGACGATGGCACAGACCAAGTACGTTTATGTTCCTATTTAACCTAGAAATTACAGGATATAATTTATCATTCCACATTATTTTTAATTTTATTTTTGCGTATGGCGATAATCTGTTTTGTCATTTCAAGAATAATAATTGGATTTTTCGGTATCTCAGTTCAAAAAATTATTTTCTATTATATCATTAGAAAGGAATGGTTATGCTGAATAGTACAGGCAAGAAAAAGTTGTATGTTCCTATTTAAGTTATTGTTTTTTCCCCATTTTTTCCAATATTTTTTTTGGCGGCTTTTTATAACGCCAACGAATGAAAATAAAATATCACAGTAGTAGCAACTGTTATCAAGTGACGTATGGTTTCCATAGTCAACTTTTTAATTTTTGGCTTTCATTTTGCTTCCACGGCCTACTCGGTGAATTTCAATAATAATTTTTTTCTGATCTAGTTTCTGGTTAGATACCAACTTGTGATATGTCATTAGAAAGGGAATTGAATGGTGAATAAAGCGAAAAGAAAAAAAAATAGGGTTTCCATTTAAAATAAGAAAGTTTATGTTACTTCCGGTCAGACCGGAAGTTAACTTCGACATGTCAATATTCTCAAATTCTAGCTCTTATGTCATTATATCGACGCTCCAAATTTCACAAACCTACTTCATACAATAACTGAGATATTCCGTAGGCAATACTTCCGTAGCCACCCGGTATTTATAGTAAGTTGCGTCGCAAAAAAGTATACATTGTACAAAACTTAACTGATAGACCATTTTTTATATTTGTATAGCTATTCCTGAAATGGTTTAAATAGTTCTATAGGATCCCCAACAAATATACAGGGTGTTCCAAACTCGATGGCCTATTAGACGTTTCTGGGAAACGGAAAGTAAGATTATTTTGAAAATTTGGTTTCTTTGATAATCAGTTCTGCTCTATCGATCTAAAATATTTTTGGTGCTGCAGCGTTGCCGCTTCTATCGGAAAGTAGCAACAACTATGATATTTCAATCAAAATATCCTGTATATTATTGCATTTTTCGCTCTGCTATTACTTATTGATCATTTTTATATAAGACTTCCCTAAAACAATAAATTCCTTATTTTTTGTGCGAAACATATCTTCAATTAAACGTTTATTACTGCAATATTTGAATACGTTGACAGCTAAAATTTTGGATGTAACTTGAAAGTGTCCTGTGTATTAGTTATGACAAAGGGAATTCGTTCTTCATCATACAGGGTCGTTGAAAATTTATGATTTTACCGATAGATACAAAAGTGGTGAAAAGTGCATTTTTACAAATGGAACACGGGTGTATATCATCAAATATCCTGAAAGAAAATTGAATTTTCTTTCAAATAATGTATTATGTTCCTTTATGTTCCCAAAATAAAAGCAAGTTTTCTATAAAAATTGGATTATTTTGTCATATTTTGTATCGGGTAGATATGAAATGTCATGGAACATGTCATTATGAAAATTCGAAAGTTAGTACATTAATAATAAAACATTTGCACGTTCATTAGCGTTAATTTGATTAGAAAAGAATCAAAATGGAAGACAATAATTATTCAAATGTAAATCTGATTAATTTTTGTCGAATTTATCCCATATTTCTGTTTAGTGGATATTGATATTTTGTATTTTTTCAAAACAGTCTTCTCCAGAACTAATATCGCATTACCTGAAAAATATAGTGACTTGAAATTTTTATTCAGATTTGTACAAAGTAAGCTTGATTCGGTTTTTCATCTCTATGATAATTTTATCTCCCATTCAGGGTATTTGAAAAACGTATGTCCTTAAGCAGAACTCAATTTTATTTCAATCAATACATTTTCTTCTATTAATTCGTGCTGAAAAACGTGTGTCCTTAAGCAGAACTCAATTTTATTTCAATCAATACATTTTCTTCTATTAATTCGTGCTAAATTTGGATGAAGGTCATTGAATTTTCGGCACGTTCTGAAAACATTTCTTTGGCACTCACCATGAATATAAAATAAATTTTAAAATCAAAATTTTCACATTGAATCAAATTAAACATCACTTCAAAAACATGAATTAGCGATTAATAGGACCTTCATTTGTTTATTTACTTCTCAACAGACAAACGTTTTTCTGATACCCTGAATGGGAGATAAAATTATCATGGAGATGAAAAACCGAACCAAGCATACTTTGTTCAAATCTGAATTAAAATTTTGTGAAAAAAATATAAAATATAAATATCTGAGGAATAGTTAGAAATATGGGACAAATTCGACAAAAATTAATCAGATTTTCATTTGAATAATTTAGTCTCCAATTTTGATTCTTTTCTAATTAAATTAAATTTAATGTAAGAGCAAACGTTATTTTATTAATGTACTAATTTTCGAATTTTATATATTAGAAAATATATTAAAAATGGGTTGTCTAAAAAAATCCAAGACATAATATTTCTAATTGTTTTTTGGAAAACGATTTTCCATAAAATTTTGCAACACCAAGATAATTAGAAAATTGTATACTGGACATGAAACATGTAAGGTAAAACACCCAGTGACCGTCATGGGACCAGTATTCGTCACTGCCTTCAATTATAAGCAAATATTAAGGTTTGTGGTCACGAAAATTGTTAAGTTGAACAAAATAAAATTTCTAGTTATATTTGTGGATATTGAATTGGTATTATATACACTCCAACGCAACTATATTCCAGTACAGTAACAGTTAACTTTAGTGCTTCAGTGATCTACGCAGTTTTTGACAGTTCATTAGCTTGTAGTCAAGGTGAGTACAATTTTCTTAGTTATATAAAACCATTTTCTTTGAGGTATACGGTAATTATTACTATACAGCTAGCTTATAACATCTTAAATTATGATTTAAAACTGAAAATATGAACTTATAACTCAGCTCAATCTATATTTATGGGATGAGGAACACTCGTGCACCAGAAATAGTACTAAGCTCAATATTCGTCATAGCTGGTTCATTTACCAATGCCATATTATTCGATTTTCAGCCTTACTTTACATCATAAAGCCTTAACAGGATGAATCTATTCCTTTTATATTAAAGTACTAAGGTTCCAGTAACCGTCATAGATTTATGTTTGATTTTGAACTTTAGCATGCGTTTGAAAACTACGCCTAATACTCGCGCACAGTCTTGACGATAACTGGATTTCAATTTTTTTGCAGATGTCTCGTAATATGATATGAAAAATGCAATAAAAGCTGTAAAAAACAGCGGAATGGGCTTCCGAGGTCCTGCCACAAAATTTATGAGATGAATGTAAGGGGAAAACCCCACTAGCTAGCAAAATGGGCCCACCTACCATACTAGAAGGGGGTGAAGAGAATAATCTAGTGAAATGGATTTTATTCCAGAACGCCATTTGAAAATATTTTTTTCTGGCCGGAAATATCACCAAAAATACCAAAAAAGGTAGTAGAGAAAATTCCATCAGTAGCCACAAGCTAAAAATGCAAAGAATATTACAAGAAAAAAGAAGAAAAATGTTCCAGAAACAAAATGAACAAGAAGAGAGGAAACGGAAAAGATCAGAGCAACGAAATGAGAAGAAAGCCAAGAGCTAGAGAAACTAAAAGAACACAAAAGGATGAAAGCGACTGGCATTGTGTTATTTTCGAGGAAAACACTATTGAAAATATGATTTGTTGCATGAAGTGCAAGCAATGGATGCGCAATAGATGTGCAAATGTGTCCGACAAACAAAAGTAATTTTCCTGCGGTTCCTGCGTTGCCCAAAAAGAAAAATAAGTTTTTTTTTAGATTATTGTATATTTTTAGTGACTAGTTACTAGAGTTTTTTCATTAATAAATATTTTTTAATTTGTTAGTGATTATTCATTCCCCCAGAGGGATTGTGACGAACTCTGGTGCTACATACTGACGACCACTGGATTTACAGCATTTCTGGCATGACGAACACTGGTAAACTGGTTTCTATTTAATTGAAATACGAATTAAAATTACTTAAACTGTAGGAAGCATAAAACCAATGTAACATCACGGTCTCTTCACATTCGAAGGGCAACAAAACAAAAAATTCAAAGCTTTTCTTAACTAAGACTATTTTTCACATGCGAATTTCTATAGCGTTATACCTTAAAAGGTTACGAAAACTGCTGCCTTCACCTTAGAATGTGCAGACATATGGTTGTCTATCATTTACCTGGACGAATTACTGGGTTGACAGGTATAAACAGGTATGTCGATACCAGTTACTTTCACTTGATGTGATAATAGAAAAAAAATTATATCAGCATAAGCGCTGTTTTATTGTGAACACGTTGATATAGGGTTGTCTGCGGAAAAGTTGGTCCTGATAAAGGTTTGCGAATTTTAAAGCTTTAAATTTCAACGCCGATGGAAATGAGTGACAGAGAGATCCGAGGTAAGTATACGTGTAATAATAAAGGACCGAACATCTCAGCCGTGTCTGATGGGACCCTGAATGTAAGAAAGTGCGCAGCTGGGTACCTAAACTATGGAGAGGTACCCCTACTACCCTCCATATCGTAAACAGTACGGCGTTATTCTGGAGTAGCTGATAATTTATAATATTATATTGCATCGAAAACACTTGTTACTCTGTACTGCTGTGATAAAAAATGTTAAAAAGTGTTTCTTGTGTGGCTCGGGCGATTCTTTAAGTGATTTTACTGATTAAACTTTCAAAAATTGTTCGTTACAGCTAGCTTTTCGCAAAAAAAATGAAATTTAAATATGATAAAGCTGAACTAACTGAAGCAGCACTCGATTTTGTTGGTTACCATACCACGTGTTACAAAAAAGTAACTGTTTTAGGAAATAAATACAATGAAAATTCTAAAAAATGTCTTACAGAGTATTCAGTAATTACATAATATATGATTCTTTCAGTTATCATCTAATAGACTTCGAAATAGCACAATTTTAACGTTCGTTGAATTCGTTTTTATCAAACAAATAATTTGAAAAATAATTTTTCTGAAGGACCTCTCGCCTGTTTTTCTTTTATTTTTCTGTTTCCACCCTACGGTTTCATTTTTTTTTTTTTATTTTCCTGAGGAAAATAAGACAAAAACAATTCATTGATGAGAATAAAGCTTTTCATAACAATCAAATTTCAAACATTAACATTAAATTTCTTCTATTATCACATCAAGTGAAAGTAACTGGTATCGACATACCTGTTTATACCTGGCAACCCAGTAGTTCGTCCAGGTAAATAATAGACAACCCTATGTCTGAACATTCTACATGTTTCATACTTCAGTCCAGTATACAATTTTCTTATTATCTTGATATTGCAAAATTCTATAAAAAATTGTTTAAAAAATTATTCAAAATATTCTGTCCAGAATTTTTTTACACAACTCATTTTCAATTATAAAATTAGTTTGATTCTATTATCAGCACGGTGAAGGTCGATTTAGGTTCGGACTTAGACTATGACATGTTCCATGATATTTCATATCTAGCCAATACAAAATATGGCAAAATAATCCAATTTTTATAGAAAACTTGCTTTTATTTCGGAATCCTGACTCCTTAGTTGAAGGAACAAGATACATCATTTGAAAGGAAATTCAATTATCTTTCAGGATATTTGGTAATTTACAGGGTGTTCCAATTGAAAAAATGCACCTTTCGACATTTTTGTCTATCGGTAAAATCACAAATTTTCAACGACCCTGCATAATGAAGAACGAATTCCCCTAGTAATGACTAATACACAGGACATTGTCAAACTACATCCAAAATTTCAGCTTTCTACGTATGTTTAGCACAAAAAATAAGGAAATTATATATTTTCTCAAAAACTACTGGAGATAGGTATAGGGAAGTTCTAAATGAAAATATTCAAAAACCAATAGCAAAGCGAAAAATGCAATAATATACAAGGCATTCCATTTAAATTATCAAAGTTGTTGCTCCTTTTCGATAGAAGTGGCAACGCCGCAGCAACGAAAACTCCTGGAATTCTTTCCAGGTTACCCTTTTTTTTAATCAAATGACCATTATGCTGTATTAGGTGTTACAGGATATTTGTAGTTTCATTAGATATTTTGTATAGCAGTTTATAAAACTCTTACAAAACAGATTTTGCTACTTGGGATGGCGAGAGTTGAATTTGAAATACCCTGAAGAATAATCACTAGTTTGCTACATACTTTATGACGAACACTGCAAATTTTCTCTTCCATCCACAGATCACGACGTCAAACTTCAAATGTTTAGTAACAATACTCCGGAATGTCAATCTATTGCTATACTCAAGGTGAGCTGTAACGATTTAACTTCGGACAAGACCTCTGAAAATAGTAACCATTCATCCGAGTTATCATTAGAATATGTGAGTTCCTCTCCTTTTAGCGAAAATGAACCTCAAAAAGTGGATAATGCTGTGGGTAAGTTGGACAGAACCACTGGGAAAAATGACAAGTTTCCAAAAACATCAGTGGAAGAAAAAGAAATTGAAGTAGGAGAGGATCATACAGAAAATGGCACGGATACTCTGAAATCTGATGTTGGTGAGCAGAAAGTTGTAGAAACATCGGCGTCGGCTACTATTGAAAAAAATAATGGGGAGAAGAAACCTGCTACAAGTTGTCCAGTCACCCCTGACGGCATACATAAATGTTTACATGAAAATTGTAATTATATTACAGACGAAAGGAAAAAACTCTTCGGGCATTTGCTTGCTCATGAGTGATTCATTCCATACTGATTTTCTTGTAACAAAAAAAGCTTTAATACATGCAATTAGTTGCTATGTGAATAAATTTTCTACAATAATCAAAATCATTTTTCCAAATTACTTATAATAATTGCCAAATAAAAATTGTAATTTTTCCGTCATTTATGTTTCAGTGAATTTGCATTACAAACAGATTTAAAGCTGGAATTTTTCAACCTCAGACAAAATTGTTTCAAATTATCAACATTTCTTTTCCAATAAACATATCGCTGTGCTAGAACAATACTAGGACGACTTGAAAAATGATCCTTTTAAAGAAATCTGGTACAAAATAATGCTGAGAAAATGCTCTTTCTGGTGCTATAGTAAGATATATTACATTCAAAAGTTTGAGTATGAGATAACCGATAAGTATTTTTTACTATTTATGGTTTAATAGTGAGATATTTTGAAAAGTTTGTTTTTTTTCGTTCGATATGCGACTCATATACTTATGTTTTTTTTTGGTGAAATAGTAGGACATTTTGAGTTGTCTTACTTTTCCCCAGATATAAGTATATTTTCTATAAGATATCTTCATCTTTGAAGTTATCCTAGTATTGCATCATCGAATATGCCTCAGTATTTCACTACGAAATAACAATATTCAATCTAATATGACTGCTTTTTTGAAATATCTTTGTATTGCGCCACGTTGATATTCAATACCCTAAAATTGGAGATGTCTTTGTATTGAACCAAATGAATGTTGTAACAAAAGTATTGTTTTTCACCGTAGAGGTTTCAAATATAATTTATTATAAAGATATTTTCGATGCAGAATCTTTCAAAAAAATTATGGTCACTCAAAAAAATAACGAAGAAAATAATAGACCTATTGCAGCGTAAATCAATAGGCCAAAAATATTGTATAAAAAACCAAGATTTTTTGAGCTTACTCAAATATATCCCAGTAGAACATCATGATTTCTTAAAAAATTTGAAAGCCTTTAAAAATGGCAAAAGAGAGTGAGTAACCTTCAAGTAATTAATACTCTCGTTTTTATACTTTCCTTCCTTAAAGTACCTATTTGTATGCCAAGGAATAGTACTTAATAGTTAGTTTTGTTTATTGTGAAGATTTTATATTCGTTTTCGTTATTTGTAAAAATAAATGTTTTTTCTTCCTATAGCTATTTTCATTAACTCGACATTCGGAGGACAACTCTAGAAAAGAAATCAAATTTTCCTCAACAATTCATGCAATACCAGGTTATTCTCAAAACTGAGAAATGTTAGGTTTACTGATGTTTAAAACAATATAGAACAATATAAGGACTTATTCAACTTTGTGTAATTGATGACTTGTTTATTTTGTGGAAATTCATGATCACTTTAATGAAACGAAAGAAACACACTTTTGTCTTATTTCCACTAGTTTTTTATTTTCACGACCGGTTTCGGGTTTTATCCCATTATCAAGTATAAAAACTAACTAATACAATTGAACTCTAAAACATCGTTATATAGGGAGTTTGCAGGTAAACTGGATGGAGAGGTAATTGAATGAAATTAAATGATCAGGGGTGAAACGATATAATAATAATAATAATAATTTTATTCACAAAAAGATTGGTACAGAGATGTATTTGACAAATACAACATGGTTGTGAATAAAGAATATACCACGAAGCAGTAGACACTGCTTGTTTGTGGACGTATTCAACAGTGGTTTATATAAAAAAACTATGCTAGATTAAGTAACTTAATAATATATAAAATAAATTATTTAAGAAATATCGATATGTACATTGATATAAGAATTTCAGGATGTAAAAGTTGCTATTACAGTGAAGTGAAAGAAAATTAAAATTCTACACTATTCTTATGTAGGGTCTACTAATATTGGTTGTAAAAATAACTTATGTGAATGTCTCAAAGAGAGAGGTATATTAAAAATGTAACAATACAACATGTAAATCACACAAAAGTGCACAAAAGTGCGTAGAATTGAGAAGAAAAACTGGGAGTTAACAAAATGTAAGATGAAAGGAGTGAAAATGTAAAATAAAAAAACAAAAAAATATGTAAGGGTGAAGGACTGTACAAATGTAAAATTGGTGGAGTGTTAAAAACGTTAGAATTCTTGATTGTCTAAAAGTAAAAAATGTGTTGTAGATGTTGATATGATGTTCACAAGTGAGAGTTTTTATTATAAAATGTAGAATATAAAGATGTACCTATGGTCAGTATAGAGATGTAGAGTTTGAATGTTGAAAAGTTTGAAAGTATAATAAGGTAGAATTATGGGAATATCCTTTTATTTATTTTATGTATCAATGAGTTCATGAATTATTTGCCTAGGATTTTCGAGTACAAATTTTTTTTATTTGTGATTGGAATTTTTTCCTTTGTTTCTCGTTTTTCAGACTCTCTGATAATGCATTGAAAACCTTCGGTCCTAAATAACTATATATCGCATATCGATTTGTGAACGAAAGTGATTTGGTAGAGGTTACGTCCTCTGGTATTCTGCTGATGAGTTTTCCTAATCTGTTCTTGTTTATTTATAAACTGATTTGTTGCTAGGCTCACGAAGTATATTTGCTTTATGTCCATTATTTTGGTTTCTAGATAAAGAAGTTCTGTGGGATAACGTGTTTGCTTTTTATATATTATTTTCATTATTCTTTTCTGAATAACTTCGATTTTTTTCAAGTGAACATTCGTTCCTGCTCCCCAACCGATAATTCCATATTTTAAGTGTGGTTCGAAGAGCGTATAGTACAGCATTTTAATTGGTTTTCTTCGAGTATTCCTGAAACTTGCTTCATCTCATACGCCACGCATCTTAGTTTCTTGAGGAGAAAGTTAATTTGTTGGTCCCATTTCAGGTGACTGTCTATTTTTATCCCTAAATATTTCATGGACTTCGAGCAATTTATTTGAAAATTATCTTGCATACTGATTTTACTGTAGTTGGGAAGGTGAGAACTACAACTGCAGAAAGGCACATAGAACGTTTTCTGTATATTAATTGATAATAGTTTATTATCAAACCATCTTTTGATGAGAGGGAGATCAGATTCTACTTTCATTTTTAATTGCGACCATGATTCTTCTTCATATAGGATGACCGTGTCATCAGCGAAACTTATGATGTTTCCTTCCGATTCCACCAAGAATAAGTTGTTTAGGTATATTGTGAAGAGAACTGGCCCCAACACCGTTCCTTGTGGTACTCCACATTCTACAATTTTTTTGCTGCTGTACGAGTTTTGTATTTTTACTTGCTGTGTTCTGTTCGTAAGGTATGATTCGAAGAGTGATTGTGCCATACCTCTAACACCTATGCTTTCGAGAGAATCTAGTAGGATCTGATGGTTTACGGTATCAAAAGCCATTGTCAAGTCCAGGAATACTCCAATATATGGTTTTTTATTATCAACTGCCTTATATATCTTTTTGGTTAGGTGAAGAATGGCATCTTGTGTTGATTTTCCTTCTTGAAATCCATACTGTGAGTTTGATATGACTGCACACTTCTTTAAAAAGTTGGTTAACCTATTTATAATGATTTTTTCTAAAATTTTACTGAAGCTAGAAATCAATGCAATTGGACAGTAATTTTTTTCTTTCTGTACGTTCTCCATTCTTAAATATAAGTATAACAGTTGAATTTTTGAAAAGTGTGGGAAACTGTCCTGATCTCAGTAAGTTATTTATAATGTGTGTGAGTGGCTTTATGATTTGTGGTATGATAGCTTTTATTAATCCTGATTTTATGCCTCCAGGGCCTGGAGATTTGTTTTTTTAAGTCCCAGTATTGTGTTTATAACTTCTATTACTTCAGCTGGAAACAGGAAAATTGAATTTTGATTTATGATTTTTTTTTCAATTTTTATCTAGTTTGCTAACTTTCGACAATTTTTTGCCCATATTTACGAAAAAATCATTAAAAGTTTCCGCAATATTCTCAGGTATATAAATTCAATGGAAATTACCTGGGTTGTCAAAATTATAAATTCAAAAGTGGAGACCTACATAAAACGGGTTTTTAATAGATTTATTAATTTCCACGGATTCCAACAGATTCATTTTCTTCTATATTTGGGTATAGTATACTCATAACACTTTTATGAGTAATAAAGGGAAGAAAATGAATATGTTGGAAGCCATGGAAATCAATAAATCAATTAATAACCGGAAATATAGAACCCTCAACGAGCAACTCGATTTATGTAGGTCTCCACTTTTGAATTTATAATTTTGACAACCCAGGTAATTTCCATAACCTCCAGTATTTAATTTATATCGTTTCACCCCTGTTCATTTAATTTCATTTAATTACCTCTCCATCCAGTTTACCTGCAAACTTCCTATATAACTAGGTTTTAGAGTTCAATTGTATTAGTTAGTTTTTATACCTGATAATGGGATAAAACCCGAAACCGGTCGTGAAAATAAAAAACTAGTGGAAATAAGACAAAAGTGTGTTTCTTTCGTTTCATTAAAGTGACTTATTCAACAAAAGTAGGAATAACTTATACCAAAAACAAAAAAAATAATTTCAATACTGGGATAACTTCGACCAAAAACCGTGAAATACATATTTTTTCTAGTGTGAAACAGAACATCTTACAAAAAAAAAATAAAAAACAAAATTGTTACTTTATAACAATGATGATATTATATCATTAGGTTTCCATATACCTTGAACACCATAAACTAACATTGTCAGTTCTAGAAATGTGAATATCAGCTAAAATTATAAACTTTAAAACTCAATTTTCTCGAAACTATGCTTTTCAAGTTGACCTAGTATTGTTCCAGCACAGCGATATGTCCTTAATCAAGACTTCAAAGCGTTAAAGTTTCAAGATTTTTTTCCCCCATATCTCTTTCAATTTTAGAGATATTGAGTTCAAATTTGCAACGTAGGTTACATTTCAGAATGTGCATCATCCAGCATGCCGAGTGATTGTGAGAATCTACACAGAGATATCTTATTAGGGGTCTAGCCCTTTTTCGCCCTATATACTTTTTTGTAGGCGCTATTGAAATACGAAATGAATTATTCATTTCTTTTATAAACATTTCGTCTTTTGTAATTTTTGCGCAACTACGACCGATATTTAATTAAAAATTTTAACAAAAGGTGGAAACCTGTTATCTACGAAAGCGTAGAAGGGCCACAATGAATAAATAAATTATTTCGTCTAATTCCGACTTCGAAACTCGAAATTAGTATAATTCCGACTTCACAACTCGGAATTAGTATAATTCCGACCTCACAACTCAGAATTAGCCTAATTCCGACTTCACAACTCAGAATTAGCCTAATTCTGACTTTGCAACTCGGAATTAGTATAATTCTGACTTTACAACTGGGAATTAGTATAATTCTGACTTTACAACTCGGAATTAGCCTAATTCCGACTTCACAACTCAGAATTAGCCTAATTCTGACTTTGCAACTCGGAATAAGTATAATTCTGACTTCGCAACTCGGAATTAGTATAATTCCGACTTCACAACTCGGAATTAGTGTAATCATTACGATTCCACGAGTTGGCTGGAGTAATGTGAAAATGTAAACTTGAACCGTCCAGCGAGAACTTTGAAGATTTAATATAGCTGATGGTTGACCCTAAGATCTATCAAAGAATATAGCAATTTTAGATATGCCATGTGGTTGAATGCTTGGCGGTACCACTAAGATTTTTTTTGTACGATGGAAAATAGTGACTAAATTCCAACTTTCAGTCGTAGATGATTCCACATCTGACTTTATGAACATTCTGTTCATATTTTCAATGAAATCAACATACCATATCCATGACAGGTTTTATGTCAGAAAGATATTCTGAAAGTTTCACTGCACAAGAAATAGTCCAACAATTCCTCATTGAAATTGCTTCCGAAGAGTATGTTTTCCAATTCTTCCGACCTCCCTGATGATCTTAGAATAGTGAAATAGATTTTTTGTCGACCAAAATGTATTGGAGGCCTAGCGAAAGAGATGCAGTTCACGCATCAATGGAATGAGCGATTTTCTGTAAATGATACTTCTGAATAACATTCTCTCTTACCTGATTCATAAATAAGAATCTGGAAACTGGACATTTGATAAATAATCAACTATCTGAATGAAAATGCAAATTTTCACTTTCAGATTATTTCTCTCAAGTTATATAGGGTCTTTCTCAATATCTATCAGATGTAGTTCAGTGTCCAGCGTGGCTTTAGCCGGGGAAGTAGTTGTTTTCTGTTAGATATTACAAAAAAGTAACTTCAATTTTATCGTAGGGTTTTTCCATTTCCAGAGGAGTCATGTATTGATTCAATTTTCAATCGAGAATGTTTCTCTTTAAAAGTTGAAAACGTGTTTTTGTCCTTTTTTTAATGGAAACGAGAACGCAAAAAGTTTGTTGCATCCAAAAGCACAACACGTTTTGTTGAAGAAAAATTTCAGATATGTTGTTAAATTGTTGAAAAACATTGAGATGATGTTTTGTTTCTGTTATTTTGGTTTGATGTGGATCCAGCATGTTTTTTTTATTTTTTTAATGGAAACGCATCAATTTATAAAAGAAAAATCTGTCAGATTAGCAAGATGAAATAATGTAATGATCAATAATAAATGTGTTGCTAAGTAGAAAAGTTGCAAAGCATAAAACTAGTACTTTTCTTACGATTTTCTCTAAATAAAGTATACTCTTTTCCATTAAAAATACTTAACAAGTGCGGAAAGTTATACTTTCCCACACGCTCCTGCCGAGGTGGCGTGCGGGAAAGATACGTTCTAATAATTTTGAGTAATAACTATATACACAAATGCACATGAATTGACGAGTTTGGACATTAGGGATCAATGTTTAAACACTTTAATTTCAATGGAATCGCAATGATTACACTAATTCCGAGTTTTAAAATCGGAATTATACTAATTCCGAGTTGTGAAGTCAGAATTATACTAATTCCGAGTTGTAAAGTCGGAATTAGTATAATTCCGAGTTGTGAAGTCGGAATTATACTAATTCCGAGTTGTGAAGTCAGAATTATACTAATTCCGAGTTGTAAAGTCGGAATTAGTATAATTCCGAGTTGTGAAGTCGGAATTATACTAATTCCGAGTTGTAAAGTCAGAATTATACTAATTCCGAGTTTTAAATTCGGAATTATACTAATTCCGAGTTGTGAAGTCAGAATTATACTAATTCCGAGTTGTAAAGTCGGAATTGGTATAATTCCGAGTTGTGAAGTCGGAATTATACTAATTCCGAGTTGTAAAGTCAGAATTATACTAATTCCGAGTTTTAAAGTCGGAATTATACTAATTTCGAGTTGTGAAGTCAGAATTATACTAATTACGAGTTGTAAAGTCGGAATTAGTATAATTCCGAGTTGTGAAGTCGGAATTATACTAATTCCGAGTTGTAAAGTCAGAGTTATACTAATTCCGATTTGTAAAGTCGGAATTAGTATAATTCCGAGTTGTGAAGTCGGAATTATATATTTTTTATTTCATGTGGCCCCTCTACGCTTTCATAGTTATCACATTAAAAACAAAAATATATTTTTTTTTTGTTTTGATTGAAAATGTGCATGATAGCAGATTGATAATTGAGGTCTGCTTACTTTGCAGCGCAGTTGCTGGGATGCAATAAGAAGTTACAGCTATTTTTTTTCAAGCTAAATGTATATGATTGTGCCATTTCAAGATTTCAGCCATTTTCAAGCTCAATAAGGTTGTCTGTCTCCTTCTGTTGTTGAAGTGATCCATCCACAGATTTCACCAGCAAACGGTGATGAAAATTAGTCTGTGGATGATTGAAACGTAAAAGCTCAGTTTTGACCATTTTTGAGCTTTCCAAATTTCTTCAGATGCTTCATCATCTTCTGAGCCTGTTTTTTCGGTTATTAACAATGATGTGTCATCAGCATACATTACGAAGTGATCGCTATAGAAGTCTTTGACATATTATGTTATATACAAGAGTGGACCCATTATTGAACCTTGCGGTAGGCCTATTCAATGAATACTTTAATGAATACGCATTCATACAACTCGAATATAAAGTCTCTTTTTTGCACCTGCGAGGATTTATGAGTCGCCTACGGCTCGTTATGAAAACTACCCGCGCGTTCAAAAAATAGTTGCTTTACATTCTTGTTGTATACATACTATTCTTTGATAACTTCTGAAGTGAATACTGCAAATCGAAGAGGTGTCATATATGAGTCAGTTGTTTTGCTACAAGGTCAGGAACGGACTGCCCCCGATGGTCCACACTCCGAAACTTCGAAATGACTGAGATCTTTCAATATTTTTCAAAAAACAAGGTTTCCTGGACAATTTTCTGGTATGGAAGTATTAGTGTACAGTCGATCGGAGCAACAATTTATCCAATCCTCATGACATTTTATAGATTTGGTTTTCGAATTCGTAGTAGTTTTAGAAGTAATGAGTATTTTGTTCAGTTTTTTATTCATTTATCTCACAGTAGCTCTTAAAATTCCATCACACTGTATAATATCCATTCCTAATGAAATTTTTTCAATTCTCCAAACTCGTAGAAGTTATGGAAATAATGAAAATTCTATTCAGTTATCTCATTATAATAATATCAATAATATTTATTACTTGAATACTAAATGATATAGGTCATGTTCCGATATTCCTGAACAGTACTACCTAGTAATTTTGGTCTTTCCGATTTTACTGAAATTGACTGGTACACATTTCGCGCCAATTTTCATGGGACCTTGGTAGAGACTAGAAATTTACTGGTTGCTACTGTTACAGAAATGGTCGTGTAGTCCCAGTATCCCCTCCCCGAATTAATAATGAGTTAGGTTAGGATATGTTATTTAATATTTATTCAATTTATTGATAGCAACATCATTACAATTAGCTCATCTGAAAAGACAGCAGAGAGAATGTATCAAGTGGTATTAGAAAACTTGCTAGTAGAAGTTGATGCCGGAACCGCCGCTAATTTACTAGCGTTGTTCTCTCTCGCCTCTCGTCCTTGTAGATGTATGAAAATAAATTTTTCAGATCGAAATCATGCTAGGCGATATTTGCAGCCTTTAAAGACAATTCGACAATGAATTCAAAACATCAGAACAAGAAAATAAATCCGCAGGTCATTATAACAAAGAAAAAATACCTAGCTTATAATCATAGCTCGGCTAGAGCTTGAGGTACTTCAGCTATCCGATGATTCAGAATCATCACCTGATATTTTCTCTATTATTACTTGATTAATTGCAACCATCAATCAGTATCACATAATAGTAATGATATAATTTTGAACTAGAAACGTTTCCGCCTTACATTTGACAGTCTGACTTTCCCAATCGTTCTGAAATTATATGTCAGTTTCAGGTTACTGTCACTGTTAGGCGTTCCGAAATTACCTACTGTGGCCAGTACTGTTCAGTAATATCGGATCATGAGCATAGGAATCGTCAAGAGATTGAATAAAGTATACTACAGAACACATACACAAAATAGAATATTTACCTACCTGAAAATTTTGTTGTTTCCGATGGTGTCCGATGGTATTATTAATTATAACGGCAATAGGTGATTTTCCTAACAAAGAACTGAATTAGTACAGTATTCCTGCATTCACCATGAGCCTGTTGTTTTGACACCATGTGGTATATCTTTCACCTATTATGTTTAATTCGGATTGAAGCTCTTCAAGGTTGTCTGCTTCAGCCGAAAGTGTAATTCAGTAAAAATATTGAAGGCCCCAAAACCGATCCTTGTGGTACATCAAATCTACGTCGAATAATTCTAAATCAGTATCATTCCAATTAACAAATATTCCTTTATTCCATGAGGGACATAATCCATTCAAGAAAATTTTCACGAATTACTAGTGCACACAATTTATCAACGAGTATATCAATGTCAAAAGAGTCTTTGGTTGAATCGAAAAAAAACCATTATTTCGCTCATCAATACCAATACAGACATTTTCTAGGAACGCTGCAGCAACACTTTCTAGCGACTTACCAGGAAAAAACAGTGTTGACGTCAGCTGATAATATTATTCCGCACTAAGAACGGATAATGTTCATTGTAGACACATTTTTCCACCATTTTGGCTCGCACAGTACGCTTTAGTAATGCTTTTTCTTATGGACTAATCACCCAATTGCTCACCTCGAACATTTGACTTTTCTTAAAATTCCATCACACTGTATAATGATATAATCAGATTTCGCTAAAAACAGACCTCTTGTTTATTCTGTTTCTACATAAATACCCGCTCTTTGAACAGTTTATTCTGCACATTTCCTATTTCAAAAAAGAACTCAGGGTTCCTTAGAAATTTGGCAACACTGCCCTTGAATTCTGTTCTATCTCAACTTCGACAGTCACCACATCAGAAACTATGGACAGGAAAGTGTGGATATCTTCACACTAATGTTAATTTTTTTCCTTCACAGATCACGACACTGAACAAAACCTACAAGAATCTGGTACAAATCCATGTATGAAAACTTTCAAACCAGAAAAGTGCGAAGGAGGAGATGGTTCAGAAAACTTGTTGGGCATGAATAATAAAAAAAGTGAGGGAGAAAACGGAACTGTCGAGACCCACAACATTTCTAGATCTAGTTCAGAATTATATGGAGATACTGTGATCTCCCAGACTCATGAAAGCTCAGAAACATCTCTGGAATGGAGTCCTCTTAATAGTGACGACGAAGAAGAAAATTTTGGGCTGCACATCTTCATCAAATCCAGTACAAAATCATGTATAAGGACACTGCTATGTGAGGATGATGAAAAAGAGGAATATGCAGAAGGATTGTTGACCAGGAAATTCGAGGGTAGCAACGATAAACAAAAATTCATCGGGAATGGCATTCACAGAACCAGCACTAGAGCTTGTATAAAAACTCTAATATCTGAAAATATTAGAATAAATTACCACTCAGAAAAATGTACTGTCAGAAATAATGGGAGAAGTGATGATGGAAAAGAAACTATTGGTACACAAAACATTCGAACAACTAGTACAGATCCATATATGAAAAATACTGAACCAGAAGACTATGAGCAATGTCTGTTCAGGAAATATGAAGAACATAATGAAGGCGTAGAAACTATTAATAAACACAACATTTCTGGAACTAGTGCGGAGTCGTGTAAAGAAAATCTGAAACCTGAGGACAAAGAAAAAGATAATTACTCAGCAAATTATATAGAACTGGGTAGCAAACAGAGTGATAGTGGAAAACCCAAAATTGGAGAAAACGATGTAGAACAGTGTAACAAAGCTTTGAATCCCAAAAATTATGAAGATTTATCAGAAAAATTATTGGCCGAGAGTTATAAAAACAGTGAAGATGAAAAGGAAGCAATTGAAAGGCTCCTTAATGAAATGCCGTTCACATGCTTGGACTCCTATAGTGAACGAGAGTTTTATGGAACCAGTACAAAACAATGTATTCAAACTCTGGAACCTGAGCGGGAAATTCGGAAACCCGATATTAAAGCTCCAGAATCCAAGGGTGAAACTCTTAAAACAGAAGTTGAAACTGTGAAACCTGATTCTGACAAATTCAAGACTGTTATTGAAAGATGGTACGCTGGAAGGTCTGCAAATAGGAGTGAAGAGGACAAAGAGAATGTTGAGTTGTTGTGGATCGAGAGGCCTGACGGTTTTTTAAAATGTTTAGTTGATAATTGTAGTTACATTTCGAAGAAAAGAGACGATCTCATCGCGCATGTGCAAGAGCATGATTCAATTAAAAATTGTACACTCAGTTGAAAGAATCTTTTTCAATATTCTGATATTCTGAAATAGTTAATGATATTACCTCGAAATGTACTGATATTTTATTGCGATGTTAACTTTTCGTAATTATTTTTCAGTAAATTATTTCAAATTTTATACCTTCTCATGTTTAATTGCTTTTTAGTAAATAGTACCAGCACTAAAAATATCAGGGCGCGTCAAAATTTCACAAATCACAACAAAATATTCCACTACAAACAAAAAATCATTCGTTAGGATAAATGCCATAACAAAAGAAATACAAATATACAGTGCCGCCATAAAGAAGATACGTAACATATGGGAAAAAAGTATATTATTGAGGTATTGGAAAAAAAACTCTAGGTGGCCGATTGTGCATGTTTGACAACCTGAAAATCGATTCTGACACATGTCACGTGACCATTGGAAATGCGGTAAATTGAAAAAGGTTCTATTAACCTTTTCACTGCGGACCAAAATTACAGCCATTATAGCATGTGCGTAGCAGTTTTGTTTTCACATTTTCTTCCCCGTGAAAGCCGCACATGTGCGTGCTCCGCACGTAGTGGGGGCCTGATTCAACGCGCATGTGCGTCTTTCGCATAGAAAGGGTTAAGAGGCAAAAAGTGGGGTAAGATGACAAGATATCGAAAAAAGTTATTCGAAAAAGTTGCTCAGAATTTTATTTCGTATTGATATGCGGTTCCAAGCATTGAAACAAGAAAATTGAAAATCTCAATTTTTTTGGAATATTTACCGATCTCTTCACAAATATCTAAGTTTATTTTTCAGAATATTTTCATAGCAGTGACACAATCTTATTTATAATGACAGAACTTCCCTGTTTGAGGAGCAAATGAGCAGATGATGATGAAGTGAAAAATTGGTTTTTGCTAGGACCCTTGCTGTTACATTGGTTCACATCTAATAGTTAGGGAGGCGAGGTAGCTAAATGGCGTAATTCAACGGCGCCGTCGAGACCTATCACAATCGAAAGATAAAATAATTTCGAAAAGAAAAGCTCGTATGGTAAAAACCATTTTAGCGGTGGGTTTCGCGTGTACGGTTTTTCAAAAATGTTAAAAAAACCGTTACTTGGGCATTCTCGAGCGCGTCAGATATTCATACTATATACGTATGCCCCAAGTGCCTCTGATAACAACGGTATACTAATCTGCCGGTTTGCGTGGTGGGGGTAGGCATATAAAGTAGTCAAAAATGCAAAAAAAAAAATTTACCCGAGCGCGTCAGATTTTCGGAAGGGGTGTTAAGTAGGCCCCAAGGAATCTCCCTTTAAAAAAACTGACGATTTCGGCGTGACCATAAGTTACAATGAATTTTTGAAAATGCAAAAAAAAAAGTTTTTTTGAAATACTCGAGCGCGTCAGATTTTCATAGGGGAGGTTTATCTCGGTATCCTGAAAGCATATTTTCTTAATCTGACAAAAATGTTGGAGGGTTCTCTTAATCTGACCGGAAAGGTTTTTTGGTTTCTTTTTTTCTTTTCTTTCTCCTTGATAAAACGGGGAATTTAAGAATGACAAAGCGATAGTTATAACCAACGTAAATGAAGATGAAATGTAGTACGAATTGTGTTATTTATTGTTTAAAAAAATGAAATTATATAAAAATTGTATAATAATTATGTATGACTTTTGTATACAGATACGCGTAACTTTTTCCGAGTCCACGAAAATTGTCGAGAAGCTTTAGAAAAAAAAAATTTTTTGAGATATAATAAAAGTCACATAATTTAATCATCGTTATTTCATATCCATTTTTTTTAACTCCCTCAGTTTTCGAGATATACTCAAAAAACCGGGAGTTTGAGTTTTTATGATGCTTCAAGTCAAAAAGTTTTAGTTTTGGACAAAAATGTAAAGAGACCTTTTTTGTGTAAAATAAAATTACCTTTTTTGTTTATTTAAACTTTTTTTTTGGAAAATGTATCGTTCGCGACTTATATGCCGCAACGCGTTTTTCGGAAGACGAAATGGCTCCTCCACACTTCTGGTCACGCGGAAACCGGCAGATTTTGTATTTTTAGTAAGTTTTAGATTATATTCTTCAAAAAAAAAAAAAAAAAAAACGCGCTCGAGAATGCCGGATTAACGTTTTTTTTTTTACAAGTTCGCGACCCTATAACTCGGTGGCATCAATCACTTATCGTCAGATTAGTTAAATTTAGTCTTAAAACACTAAAATCAACCCCCAATATCTTAATCTGACGCGCTCGAGTATTTCAGACTATCGATTTTTTTTTACTAATCTGATCGTCTATCCTAGGCGCGCGTCACTACATATAGAGCTAAATACTTTACAAGGCTGTTCTATTAGGTCCAAGGTATCTCTCATATCTTAAACTGCCACGCTCGAGTATTACCGAAAATTCCCCTATTCGCCTCCCTAACTATAACAGTTATATCAGAATTCCAATACTAATGAGATAATATGGTAATCTTGAAACACCGTGTTTTCCTGATAATAATTAGGTTTCGATGATAATCGTGCATGAGCGTTTCACTTCTCACATAAACTTGAAAGTAGTGCGTCAAATCGGAGAGGTTTAAGCTTTCGAATTTATGTACAAAGTGAAACGCTCATGCACGGTCATCATTGAAACTTGATTATAATCAGGACAACACGATGTTTTTAATTGCCATTGCAACCCTCTTTTCTTTAAAGTTAAATAAAAAGGAGCAATTCAGACGGCAGCTCTTCGTCGGTAGGCACTATGGGTTCGTTTTGTTCTATAATAGAATTATATCATTGAACAGTAACAGAATGGCCACAAAAATAAGAGGGGGCGCCACAGCAACTTTTAGTATGTCTGTGTGAAAGAGTTACTTGGAAAGTTGAGTGACCGAATAACGACAATTAGATGTTATACCCAAAACTATAAGAGACTTTACCATACGATGTTGTCAAGTTAAAGAGTGTTAATTAATAAATAAATGAAACATAAATAAACACACAAACATTTAATATGAATTAATCTTCACTGTAACAGTAACAGTAAGAGTTTCTCAAAAATAAGACTTTGATTCTAATAATATTCAATATAGGTTGAATTCATTATATTTTATTAGGAAATCAATTTTTCCAGCGCATAGTACTATGTGGTGGTTTACAGATCGTCGTTGAAAGATATAAACTTCAACCGGAGATAATATCAATATTGAATAATAATAAATAATTGAAATTAAAATGGAAAGTGAAACCTGTTCCTCTGGTGGCACCAACGTGAAGATTTTTGGACTAGATCCTAGGCCAACCAGGACTGGAGTGATGATGGAAGGGAGTCTACAATTCTACAAAGACTTTCAACGAAAAAGGCATATTTGACAGCAATTCATCAGTTCATCGGGCGAAACAAGGCATTCTATACTTCAGGCAATTGAGCTATACTGGAGCCATAATACCATAAATATCCAACAGATACAACAAAACATATCACACTTCTCTAGTAAGCAGAAATACAAGCACTAGTCGGAAAACCAAACAGGACCACCACGTTTGCAGTTTCAATGAGAACAAGTCAAAAATAGAATAGTTATGATTTATTCTGATGGTGCATCCAGAACTTAATAATTCTCCTTGTAGTGACAACTTGTCAAATGTGAATTGATCATTAAAAGTGGTTTTTGAATGTAAATTAGCATGGGAAGGTTGATAAGGTTTCTATAAATGACGTTAGACGACCAATTATGAACATATATGTATGTTGTGTGAAGTCTACCTTGCCCTAAAAATTAACAAAATAAAGTAGCGAAAATTTACATGCTACACCATATAAACACAATAATTGCGGAATTCCGATATAATTGTCAGATATGAAACAATGGAGCAGCGAGGATCAGGACAAATCCACTGTTTTCAATTTAATGCCATCTGTTGTGGGAAAAACAAATATTCCACTATAGTCAAGCTATTCAGAAAAGAAAACTTTGATATTTGCAAAGAGATCGGAAAACATTTCAAAAAAAATAATATTGTCAATTTTCCGGAATTTATGCTTGAAACTCTTTATATAGAGTATAATAATAAATTCTGAGCGAGGATTTTGCATTTCAGGCGTTCAGATTCGATATTGAAGGAAATAGAATTTTAGAAAATTTTCATTATTCATTACTTGAAAAATCGCAAACGTATTTCGACGAACTGATTCCGAATATCACTTCAAAATTTTCATATGACGGAGGAGTAGCCAAAAAATAAATTTCTCTGTCGAAAAAATGCACCTATCCACAAAATCAACATTTTCTGAGTGAACTGGCGGTTATTTCAAAGAACAAGTACATTTTGGGATACATTTCTAATATATTCAATTTATTTCGATGAGCTGATACCGAATGACACCTATCATATTTTATTCGATGAAGGGGTAACCAAAAATGCCCAATTTTTTCGTCAAAAAATGCACAGAATCAGCATTTTCTAAGTGAAGTGGCGTTCGAATTGAAAAAGTAAGTACATTTTCTGATTCGAAAGGAAATTTTATATCCAATCAAGTAATACTCGCGAAGATTTTGCATTTCTAATATATTCACAGGCGATCCAAGTCAAGTAATGCCATATTCGATATTGAAGGAAATCGAATTTTCGAACATTTTTATTTTCATTATTCGAGAAATCGTAAAACTTCCTAAAATTCATTTCAACGAGCTGATTCCGAATATCACCTTAAAAATTTTATTCGATGAAGGGGTACCTAACCAAGAATGCTCAATTTTTTTGAAAAAAAAATGCACCTATCCACATAATCAACATTTTCTAAGTGAATTGGCATTCGAATTAAAAATATAAGTACATTGTCTGATTCAGAAGGAAATTTTATATCCAGTTAGGTAATTCTCGCGAGAATTTTGCATTTCTAATATATTCACAGGCGATCAAAGTCAGGTAGTGCCATATTCGATATTGAAGGAAATAGAATGTTCTACAATTTTTATTTTTCATCATTCGAAAAATCTAAAATTGTCATCAAACGTTTTTCGACGAGCTGATTCCGAATGTCATCTCAAAAATTTTATTCCACAAAGGGGTGACCAAAGAAGCTCAAGTTTTTGTCGAAAAAATGCACCTATCCACAAAATCAACATTTATAAGTGAGTTGGCGTTCAAATTCGAAAAACAAGTAAGTTTTTCAAATAACTTTTCAAATAATTATTTACTTCCCATTTCCCCCCTTCACCGCCCCCTCACCCCCGAGTTTTACCGGGCGCTATGTTAGCAAGTTTCGTAAAAATATCAATAGTGAAACTTTTGAATATTTCCGAAGTAAAGCTGCAAAAGAGTTTCGCATAGAGATTGTTCATATTGACAGGTATTTGGAAGTACAATTTTTACAATAATGCTTTATTTTGTATTCACTGTGAACATCAGAAGGGTCTTACAGAGGATCATTAATAATTCTGAATAGTACATTCACAAGCACTTTCATATGGAATCTCTTTACCCATAAATTCATTTTCCATTTCATTATATACCAAAACATTCATCGTGGTATATTTCTGTATGCACTCCTGTCGGTAGTTTTGTGGTGTGGCTCCGGCAAAACATCTTGATACATTCTGGTTGGGACTGTAACAAGAATAAGGGTGAGATCAATAAATTTCAATTTTCATTTTCTACAGTGTATTGTAGATATACAGTATCCGTCAAAAAGTATGTACCATATGGAAAAAAAGACTATTGGAAAAAAATTTCTGGGGAATTCTGATATAACTGTTTGATACGAACCAATGTAATAGCGAGGGTTCTGGCAAGAACCATATTTTTCAATTTAGTGCCATCTGGTGTGGATAAAATGAAATCAAATTACAAATGTTCCACTATAGTCAAGCCATTCAGAAAAAAGAACTTTGATTTTTGTAAAGAGATCGGAAAATATTGAAAAAAAAATGCAATTTGAAATTTTCACGATTTATTGCTTGAAACTTTGTAGGTGAGTTTGGAATAGAATTCCAAGCAACTTTTTCAATTATTTTTTTCTCTTGCCATCTTACTCTACTTTTACTTTTGTTATTTCTTTCCAATTTGCCACCATACTAGTGGTCACGTGACATGTGTCAAAATCGGACATGTTATCGGACATGCACAAACTTTTCCTCAGAAATGTTTTTCCAATACACTAACAATAAACTTTTTTCCCATATGGTACAAACTTTTTGGCGGTCACTGTATGTGACATAAATGGAATCGCTGTATTAGAACAGCATAATTCAAATGAAGAATTTGAAAAATGTATTGCAATTCAATACAGATACAGAACTTTAAAAATCCTGGCCATTTCATTGCTCTATTCCGAACCATAAGAGATGAGAATAAAATTAAATGGACAAAACGGTGACTATTTTGAAGAGCATTGCATCGGTAGAAAAAAATCTAGAGGGACTCTCGCCCTTCTCGAGTTATACAAGGGAAAACTTAAAAATGCTATTTTTGATTTTTTCGCTTAGAATTATTATTTTAAAAAAATGAAAAACTGGAAAAGGAAATTTTTTGTATATCAAATTCGGTATAATCGTGAATTCATAAATCTTTGGTGCGCCGTTTCGTGTCTTGACGGCCACCATCAAGTTATATATATATTTTACGGCCCATCATCAGTGACAATATACAGGGTGTTTCATATTAAATGCGCAGGTCTTCCGGATGTGATAGCTCATTCAAAAATATGGAAAAAGGTTTCTATTAACTTACTCTCTAAAATTCAACATTTTCGAGATACAGGGTACTGAAATTAAAAAAAAAAAATTATAGTTTTTTGCGAATATCACTGGAACTTTATCGCACAAAAAACAGATTTTGAATGCATTTTCTACTCATAATAAGCTATGTTTTGTGCAGATTTTTTATTTTTTTAAATTCATGATTGGTGAAGATTTTGAAGGGGTAGTGGGTGTTTTTTTCTCCAACTTCTACGCCACTGGAAAAAGTATGATTTTGAGACGCCTACTTGAACCGCCAAAGGTACTCTTGATCATAAGCTCTAAAGTTGACCGTTTTCAAGAAAAATCAACTTTCGTGTTGAAAAACATGTTAAATTTTTTTAAATAATTTTTTTCCTAATTATACAAAATTTATTTAAACGTTAGAACAAGTAACAAAATCAAACGTTGACTTCTTAATTGCAAAATAAAAAAAAAACAATAACACTCATACTCAGTTGAATTGTTGGAAATGTCCGCCGTTAGCTTCAATGCACGCAGCCATTTTTCTAGGAAAAAACATTATTTAAACAACGTGAAAGTTGATTTTTCTTGAAAACGGTCAACTTTAGAGCTTATGACCAAGAATACCTTTTTTGTGTAGAAAACATTGACGGTTTATACAGTAGGCTCAAAACTGTACTTTTTCCAGTGGCGTAGAAGTTGGAGAAAAAAACACCCACTACCCCTTCAAAATTTTCACCAACTATGAATTTGAAAAAATAACAATCCACACAAAACATAGCTAATTATGAGTAGAAAATGACTACAAAATCAGTTTTCTGTGCGATAAACGGTTCCAGAGATATTCGCAAAAAACGATTATTTTTTTTAAATTTCAACACCCTGTATCACGAAAATGGTGCAAGCTAATAGAAACTTTTTCCATGTTTTTGGACGAGCTATCACATCCTGAAGTCCTGCGCATTTATTATGAAACACCCTGTATTTCAATTACGTTCCTTCGTACTTCTTTTGTAAATACGTTTCGATATCAACTATATCTACTCACTTACACGTCGGCTTTATCTGAACGCAAAGCGCTGATTATTTTATTTTTTCTACTAATTTCAACTTTCTTTCGATTCTATCACTGTTAATTTGTTTCACTTTGTAGGCGTCTCATTTGTCAACAAACAACTGAAGACAAAATTACACAATGGTTTTGTGAAACTGTCGAACGAAGAAGTTCTTAAGAAGATAGTTTAATATTGAGAGTAATTATTGGCAGGTGTAATACTTTTATAATAAGAATAAATGTTGACAAAGTGATATATGACCTGATAGTAGAATTTGTTATAAGAAACGGAATATGTATCTAAGTTCTACAGTTAAAAATTTCAATATAATTAACGTTATGTGTGTGGCTAAAGGTTAAGACCAAAGCCAAAAAAAAAAAAGAATAAATGTTAAAACTGAAATTCAGGGTTGCCCGTCGAAAATCGTTGTCCTACATTTTGGAGCACTTCTGGGGTGATTTGACAAAATTATTTGTGATTCGTTGCCGTTAACCTTAGAGCGGAGAAGATGGAGTGAGTAGCATATATTATTCTGCTTTTTAAATGAACCCATAGAAAAAATCTAGGGTGGCAGGTCTGGTGATCATGAGGGCCGTTCAGTGACTCGGGATTTGTTCATCTAAATACTGCTGGTCAGGCCAAAAATTGTGCGGAGGAGCGCCATCTAGTTGAAATATAAGCTGATCCTAAGATAATTTTTGTAATTTTCAATAATGTTCGATAACATAGGTTCAATTGTGTTTTCAAGCAGTTCCAGGTACATTTCTTTTGTTAGATTGCCTTCCAAAAATGCTACCGATCTCGTTTCTCGGAATTTTGCAAACAATTCAGACACGTAGGTACTGCCGCGACACAGACCTTCCAGGTTGTTGATTGAACCGTTCCGCATTTCTTTTCACAAATTTATTGTTTTCTTAATACAGTTCAATCAACTTAACTCTCTGTGCAAGTGTGTACACCATTGCTGCTTTCTGGTTTACAAGTACAATACCATACACAAATGGAAATTACTTGTAGTAATCAACTGAGACACAAATGTTCTATGTGTTTGTTCCATTGTATTGAAGCATTTTCATTGGTAAAGGAAAACTGAGCAAAAACATTCCTGTCCAGTCCAGTTCAGTGACTTACAATTCGTAGCTGAAACAAAAAAATTCAAAACATTCCATGACCAAAACTGTACACTGTTGTTTAAGGAATTGAACGGGCTCTCAAACGATGTGCCACTCGACACCTATTCCCTATTAAAATTTTAGGGGTTGTTCACTCCACTGCTCGAAGGTTGAAGGGACGGTGCTGCAGGTAGGACACCAAAATGTCCGAGCATTTTATCACATCTACGATATATTTACTCAAAACCCCTATGACAAGTTTTCGATGGGCCACCTTGTATATACAGGGTGTCCGGTAAACCTTGTACAATATTGAAACTGGTGTTAGACCAGGTCATGACTGTTCAGAATATCACCGTTTTCGAGATAATGGATATTTTAGGAATTTCTGGAAAATCGCTCTCCCACCTTGGATTTTTGAGTGCTATGTATACAAATTGAGACGAATTCAAATATCTTTGTTGCTGAATATTACTAATGAGTGATGCTTTTACACGTAATAAACAGTTTTTCAGAAAGTGAAAATTGTTTTCAAGAAATGGGTAAAATGACAGATTTGAGTTTCACCAATTTTTTTAACAACAGTATGACATTATTGTCTGAAAGAAACATAACCAATTGGAAGTGGACATTCATTTCAAAAGTATGCTCATTTGGTCCAGACTCTACCATGGTATAAAACAAACTATAATTATTTTTGGAGGTAGTGATTTCCATTGAATTAGGCTTGGTTTTATTCTAGGCTTCCATCAACTTTTATACTTACGCGCAAAAATTATTTTATTTCGATTTAATCAAGATAAAATGTGGAAATGATTATTAATAATGAAGAATAGACTGCTTGGTAGCATTAGATAGTATGTCAATAATGTATGCATGTAATTAAACCTAATGAAATTATCGAAATGAAATGTCGATTATCCGACATGGCACCGATTAATACGAATTCTTATGATAAATGTCGCAATTGTCCAACATCCAGATTCCAACGAAGTTTCAGAGACCGACAGATATACAGGGTGTAACCAAATAAGTGCAAATTTTTTTAGGATGTGAATCCTTTTCGAAAATTAAAATCTTTTCTAATTTCTGTGTTGTGTCCGTAGAAGCAATAGTTCCCTATTGACAAAATAAAATACAACACTGTGCATGAACGGATCTTCTGTAACTAGAATTGAAAATATCTAGTAGGTGGCTGTCACATTTTGTTTGAACAACTTGTGACTTCTATCGTAGTTTTTTGAAATTATTTCGCTTGTTTCCTTCACTGGTATTTATTCCTTTGTCATGCCGTACACACGTTGTACTCCCCGATAATATGCGCATATGCACTACAATTATGGTAAATGTGAAGGTAGTGCTACTGCTGCAGCAGCGCTTTATGCAGAACGATATCCGATTGCACAATGCCGCTCAGAGAATCGCTGATCTGGGGGCTATAACCTATAACGCATTTGAAGAGGTTCTTCTTGAAAAAATGTCGTCTCTGCGTACGAGTGGATGGAAAATAACATTTTTGTAATATTATTCAGTGCGATGTTGAATAATCGTTACTGTGATTTATAGTGTATGCTGATTCAAAAAAACGTTGAATTATTATTTACTTCTTTACATCTCATTGAATGTTTCTAAGCAGTCGATTCGTTATTACTCTTGATTATTTAATTATTTCATCTTGATAGGATAAAAATAAAAGACATCACTGACAAAGTCTAATGGAGCTGATTTTAGCTCAGAATAACATCACACTCTAATATAATCCAAAATCTACTCCTTCCAAAAATAATTATTGTATGTTTTATATCATAGTAGAATCTGAACAAAATGGGTATTATTTTGTAATGAATATACACTTCCACTCGGTTATGGTTTTTTCAAACAATAATGTCAAACTGTTGTTAAAACAATTGGTGAAACTCAAATCTGGCATTTTACCCTCATTTCTTGAAAAAATTGTATTGATTTCTGAAAAACTGTTTTGTGCATCTAGAAGCATCACTGATCAGTAATCTTCAGCAGCAAAGATATTCGAATTGATCCCAGTTCGTAGACAGGGCACTCAAAAATCCAAGATGAGGTTGTGATTTTCCCGAATTTTAAAAAATGCACATTATCTCGAATACAGTGAGATTTTTACTAAGGTGAAATTCCGATATTCTGAATAGTCATGACCTGGTCTATCACCAGTTCCAATATTGTATAAGGTTTACCGGACACCCTGTATAAATCCTTCATTTGGTTAATATTCAAATTTTGAAATTTTTATCACTCAATACAACTTACATCTGGCAAAATATACAAAAATACATGATTTGGTCATGATATTGATTATATTGACAGAGATGTATTCACGATTATATTGAAAAAAATGTTAAATTTTCATATTTGAGGAAATCTGCGAATTATTGGAGAGACAATATTTGAAAAAGTTAATAAGAAATATGTGTGTAAGGAATCTTAAAGTTATCATCATTCAATTGATATATTCGTGATGAAGTTTGTATCGTTCAATTTGATCAAAAATTCAATATAATTGAAATGTGTTAAGGTAAGTACAGACCGGCCGCATGCCGGATACGTGTTGTCAACATAACAACATGTATTCCATCAACTCGCAACAAGTAGATAGATACCTACTTGACAACATAGTGTCGATGTTGGGTAGCAAAATTTCAAAGAGTTTTGTTGCGTGTTGAATGAATCCTTGTTTTGAATTTGAAATGAATAAAATCGCTCAGTCTGGACGGTGTTGATAACAAGTGATGTTCAATCAGAGTGGAGAGGTTTTTTTCGCTGCTTAACTTTGTGACATAGGAAAGTGTAGTCGTTGTTATCTCTTCATCCAACATGATATAGGCCAAAAAGAGCAAGTGGTAGAACTGGTTAAAAATTTTCGTTACAATTTGGTTTACTTACTGGAAATCTGTTATGAAAAAAAATTGAACAAGGCGATTCTATGCCATCAGACGATTCTAATGGTACCGTTTTTGTTTTACGGAAACGCTCTGTTGCCAAGTTGGTCACTTCGGATTACTGGAAATCTGATATGGAGATAAATCGAAGTGGGTATTATACTATTCAAGCAGGTGGTTCCGCTATGACATTTTGACTTGAGGTAATACGCTGTTGCCAAGTTAGTGGAGCAGGAAATCATTAAAAAGAGCATTATACAAATTTTGATTGGAGAATATAGTTATAAATCTTCAGCCAATACTGATAGTACCTACCATTATTGTTTTGTGGAAATGAGTTGTTGCCAAGTTGATCACTTCGGATTTATTGGAAATATGATACGAACATAGATTGAAGTGGACATTATTCTTTTCAATCAGGTAGTTCTTGCTATGGCCTTGCAGAAATAAGCTGTTGTCAAGTTATGGATGCGAGTAATCATTCAGAGAAGCTTTATACAAATTTACAGTTGGTAGTATTAATATAAATCATTAGCCGATTATAATAATGCCATTTTTGTTTTGATGAAATGCCCTGTTGCCAAGGTAGTAACTTCGGATTGCCGGATACCAGGATATGTGGACAATATCCTATTCAATCAAATGATTTGACAATTTGACTTTGCGGAAATGCGTTGATGCCAAGTTGTGGACACGGGAAATCATTCAGAAAAGTTTCATAGACATTTTGGACACAACCTAATCTAATCTAACTACCTAGAAATCCAAGTTGCTGGTAATTCGATAAATAATTAGTATGAAACGGTAAAATCACAGAAGATGCTCGCTTTGCCCGCATTTTAAAAATGAACCTATCAGATTTCCAAAAGTATTTTCAGGAAATTATTCGTACAATTTAATTAAATGAATATTTATATTGATATTCTTCTACCAACATTTCCACAATTATTTTTTTATAATTTCCAGCATCCACAACTTGGCAACATTGGCACGTTTCGGCAAGGTTCTAATTTCATAGCGCAATTCATCTGATTGATCCTCAAATCAGATTTCCAGTAATCCAAAGAGAACAAAACTTGGCAATGGCGCATTTCTGCAATACAAAAATAGTACCATTATCCATAATCAGGACGTTCAATTATCAGTTTTCCAGTAATCCAAAGTGACCAACTTGGCAACAGGGCATTTCCGCATTGCAATTGGCTGAGGGCCCACAAACGCGATGTTGATTTTTTTCTTATATCAGATTTCCAATAAACCAAAGTTCAGCCAAATGCTTGTCCCATTTTTTGAAAATTGTCGATGCCACCATCATCTTCTTCGTATCTGGGCATGCGAACTCATAATAAAAGCACCAGCAGTAAACCGGTCCGTTTCTAAGTCTACGATGCGTTTAGTTAACATTTTCGCGTCGGCAAGCTCAAACCGGCTTTGATTCCCTGAGTGCTGCGCTAATAGACGTCATCCGCAGTGCTCTTGCGCACAGTACCGCAAGCGTTAGTGCAACGGTCATATAACCATAAAAATAAATCAGGACTGCTATACCAACTGTTAATAAAGAGTGTATGACCTTCGTCCAAGTAGGGCTGAAGCTGTGTAACAACTACATCTCCAGATTTTCCGAAACGCGATTGCGCAGTTTCTGTGGTTGCTCCAGTATATATGATAAAATCTAATATATATTCCATATGCTTTTCAGATACTACTAAACGTAGCCCTTATGTCCCGGCACTATTCACCCAAAATAATTGAGTTTTAGTTCACAAATATGACTTGATTTATGTAGGCCGCGATATCATTCTTTTCAGTCTTCAAGCGCTACTAAACGTACAAACCACTCGCCCACTGCTTCAAAACCTGCCTCTGACTAGCTCAAACACGTCAAAAATAGTGAATAATAAACTGACATTCTTTATACACAAATATGCGACCACAGCAGCAAAACGGCTAGATCTTTCGCGAAAATGCGTCATCCGCAGAGGTGACACGAAAATGAAATGACGCATTTATGCGCCATCCGCAGCGAAAAGGTTAATTTCGTCTGGACGCGCTACACTGTAGACCACATGTATCCAGCTACAAGTTGTTGTGTTCAACAAATATGTTGCCAACATCCGTCAACCAAATGTTGCCAATAGTTGGCAACATTTTGTTGTCTGGTTTGTACATACCTTAAGCGAACTTCTAAAGTGAAATGGTTTAATTTTGAAATATCATATTATAGTCATGACTATTATCGATATTTGAATTACGTATTGGTTTAGTTCATTCAACATAATGCTTGAGACATATGATGATAACCATTATAAGACTTATAAATGTAAAGTTGCATTTTTACCGGGGAGTGATATTGTGTAATTCCATTTCTTCGGTTCTACGTACCTGCAAACATTCAGAATAATCTCAGTCTGCGTATAATTCTTAGCGTGAACGAGAAAGTATTTTTTTGCTCCGTCTACATACGACAGTGGCCTAATTTTGATTCCGATTAAAGTGTTGCACATCCTGCAGGTTTCCATGCGCTCCACAGATGTGTCCATCCATTCCTCCACAAGACCGACAGTTTTCAATAAGTTCGTATCAGCCGAAATTAACTCATTCATTTTTTTCGCAGGATATGATCCAGGTGTCCAACTGAATTTTCCATAACTTCCACTCTTCAAGGCTTCTTCTTCAGCATCTAGATAGTCGAACTGAAAGCAAAATAAATAGGTACCTATTATAGCATTCCCAGAATATCATGTTATAATAATAATAACTTTATTCACAATATACAGATTGGGGCACAAAAAATACATAAAAACATAAACAAATATGACACATACAATGAAAAAATACTAATGTACAGAGAGATGAAATCTTAGACAAATATGGATGATCACAATTTTCACTAGTGATTGAAGGCCGTCGTTTTTCGAAATTTCTTCAAAACGTTTCGCTAGCGCGAGTGACTAGCTTCTTCAGAGGCTTATACATCATGAATAATCTCAGATGACTGGAGATTTGGTACATTCTCACTAACCTTAATTGACTCCTTTCTGCCTGTCGTCTTAATGTCGTTGATATCCTTTGTTATTTCAGAATTGCTTATTACCTTAACTGGGTTAGGCATATTTTCGATAACATTAATTGACACCTTTTTGCCTGCTGTCTTAATGTGGAAGTTTTCTTTTGTTATTTTGGAATTTCTAAGAATGGGATTCCATATTCGGTTGAGGTTCACAGCTTCTTCTTTTCTGTTGAAATTCTCCGTGTGTTTGCGTACAAGTCGTCTATGGTATCCCTGGTTAGGGGCCAGGAGTTATACGTCCTCAAACAGAATTATGTGATTTCCTTCACTGAGCGCGTATTCTGCCACTTCCGATTGGCCTAATCTGCAGTTCCTCGGATATTCCTTCAGCCTTGTTCCCATGGATCTTTTTGTGGTTGCGATGTAACCTTTCCGCAAGTGCATGGTATGCGATATACCCCCGCTGCAGATAGTGGGTCTCTTTTGTCTTTTGCCGACCTAAGGATTTGTTGTATTTTCTTGGTGGGTTTGAAAACTGTTTTTATGTTGTGTTGCCCCAAGAGTTTTAGAATTCTGTCTGTGAACTCAGGAATTTATGGAAGATACGCACGTGCAACTATCTGAACCTCCTTCCTACTTCGTCTCGTGGAAGTCCTCGGTTTCATGGCCCTGTTGATTTCGGGTGCAATATATCCGTTCGATTTCGAAGTTGCTTGGAGATGTTCTAGTTCATCCTCTAGATGCTCAGGTTCACATATTCTCCGAGCACGTTCCGCTAGTGTGGAAATAATCTCTCGCTTCTGACTAGGATGGTGGTTTGATAGAGCATGCAGATACCTATCCGTATGCGTAGGTGTTAGGAATTCTTTGCGTCACATCTTTCGATGAGTACATCTAGAAATGCTATCCGCTGTTCCGTAAAACTTCTTACCCCCAACCAATGATACCATAGCCGACTTGTACGGGAGGCAATAGAGATCCACAAACAGAGAATTTCAACAGAAAAGAAGAACCGAATATGGAATCCCATTCTTAAAAATTTCAAAATAACAAAAGAAAACTACGACATTAAGAAAGCAGGCAAAAAGGTGTCAATTGATGTTATCGAAAATATGCCTAGCCCAGTTACGGTAATAAGCAATTCTGAAATAACAAAGGATATCAACGACATTAGCCGGCAGGTAGGTCAATTAGTGTTAGTGTTAGTGAGAATGTACCAAATCCAGATACGGTAATTGACGCACAAGACTACCTGAGTCAGAATAAATACAATCTCCGCAGACGGAATCTCCAGTCATCTGATATTATTCATGAAGAAGCTAGCTCGTGTTAGCGAAATGTTAGTACGAAATTCCAAAATCGACGGCCTTCAACCCGAGTGAAAATTGTGACAATGGAAACTTTGGCCGCGAAAGCCGTAACCATTTTGTTAAATATTGCTGCATTGAATACAGTAAAAAAATTAAGAAAAGTTGATTAAATACTACTGAACAGAGAAATATATAAAGTATTGGAAAAATATGAATAAAGATTAATAGAAATAGATAAAACAGTAGGCGATGGCCCATAAATGTCTACGTAAGGTTAGTTAGTTCTGGTTAAATCATACTATGAAATTATTCCTCACAAAATATATTTTCACAAGAAAAATGGTGCAAAACCTAAACCTACGTTAAGTTCATTCTGGTTAGATCATACCATAAAATGTATCGGTGTACGAAGGGAGAAGTCGAAAATGGGTTGATTAATTCAATGTACGAAACAAGACCAAACTAGCCACAAGGAATAAATATACAGACTCTGGTAAATATACAGACACTGTTTTATGGCCACTATCAAAATGAAATTCAGATATCGGGTGCACCCTCTATTGACAGAAAAAAATCTGATTCAAAGCACGAAAATTTAGTGGGCTATTGAAATACTGAAATATGATTTTTTTTATATATTCACCGTTTTTTTATCTAGATCAAATTTTGAACATATTGAGCTCGTTTTTTATTCAATTTCTTTGATTTTATTTTCTAAATCCATTCTTTTTTTCGTTGGTGATTTTTTTAACGAGTAATCCATGCATATTTGTATAGCAGAATATACCGGGTGTCAACGAATCCATTAGACAAGTCATAGCTTCTAGAATATTGAGAATATCAAAATGACATTTGGTATAGGTGAATCGTATATAAAGAAGAGAGTTTTCGCATGTTTTCACTCTCCAGTCAATTCCGGTTTCACCAGATATGGCTCCGGTTTTAAATTTTTGAAGTGAACACCCTGTAAATCGTAACATTTTTGTATTTCTGAGACAATTCTGGATCAGAATGTGACATTTTCCAAATTTAAAAGGACCTCAGGTGATATCAGAAAATTACAATCACAAAGTTTTAGTGACAAGTATGATAGGAATTATACAAGTTGGCAAAATTACATTTTCGTGTCTAATTATTATTTTTCAAATGGCGACCATTTTTTGAGAATCCCTTCGACGAATCAAACGAGTATCATTTGCGATTGGATTGAAAATTAGAACATACCTTACTCAGCAAAATAGTGGATAATACTTTATCATACTTTTGTCTAGTGTGCAAAGGATAATAATTTATTCGCTTTTGTAAGCACCTTCCGAAAACAGGATTTTTTGACGAATCTAACGATACTAATTTTTTTGCGATTGGATTGAAACCTTTAACAACATTAGCTAATAATTTCAGCGATGCAATTAAATTATTTCAAAAGTCCAATATTCTAATTTCCTAAAAATTCCACTGCAGTAATTTTCAAAGTGCATTCCTCCTTGTTCAAGACATATTTCAGTAACTTCAATTGTTTCTCTCAACACGTTTACTAACATTCGAGGAGTTATACTTCTGAATTCTTCAAAGATTTTAAGAGTGGCCGGGCCTGTTGAATAGTAGACCCTTCATTTAACATATCCCCAAATAAAGAAATCGAGCGCAGTGAGATCCGGTGAGCGGGCAGGCCACCGTATTGGATCATTGGTTGCAATAACTTGATTATTAAAATGCTCTATTGAGTAATTAGAAAATTTTATGGTATTATGAGGGGGTGCTCCATCTTGTTGGAAGTAAATTTGCCGTAAAACTGCTAAAGCTAGATTATTAAGATGATCCTCTATTCCATTTTGAAAAAAACCTAAGTTTAAGTAACTCCTGTTAATTAACCTTGAAACAAAATTGGCCCAATTATTATGTTTTCAACGATACCAGCACAGACATTAATGCCAAACCTTCCTCCTCAAAAATTGCCCTCTCTCATTGCATGTTGATTTTGTTGTGCCCATTACCGACTATTTTGATTCGTCGGAAAATAGAATAAAGTTGATAGAATTTGGGATAACTCTATGATTTCAAAGCAGCCAATCACAAAACACCACCCATCTATCGCCATCGTCACATTACAAATGTTGATGTAGCTGATATTTTAAATTGTTGTTAAAATTGTTAATTCCGTCAACCGATTGCACCCCTACGTGCAACCCTCAGAAGTCTTCGAGAGACCTATGTGAGCTAGGGAAGACGCAGCCCTTACCTTTCAACGTGTGATGCCATGCACGAGACTGGTGAATCGGTGGATCGAACCCACGACCCCACGCATGCGAGGCGAACGTACTACCAGCCGACCACCACGGCTCGATATCTGTGCTTTTTCAGCATTTTTTAATTTGGAGTCTATGAAACCCAAATGCGTATCGAAATGGCTTCTATTTCGATACGTATTTTAAATATTTTCGAGGTTGGCAACAATGGTAACATCAACTGTCACATGAAGGTCACACAAGAGGGATGGGATTTTCAGATATTAAACAAATAAGAAGGATCACCTTCGTATGTTATGGTGTTATTTGTTGCCTTGGATGGTGCAGTTATTATACACTTTAATTGTTACATGACTAGTTTCTTGGGCGTTTATAATTGAATCAGCTGATGTGGTTTGGACTGGTTTTACAAAATTATGCTCAGTGGTCTGATTGTTTGAAAAGTTATTTTGACTGCAGTGGGAGTGTGGTGAGGCATCGGAAACTTCGAAATCGTGAAATTCCTTTTCGTAAACTGAACGAGATTTTTTGGGCAACAAATCAGGAGGGGTGCAACTTGAGTTTTGTTCATTAGTCATTTTCAAAAGGTAATTTACTGATATTTGCATTCAAAATTTGAGTAATTCATGTGAACAAGTGAATTACCTGACAGCATCCTTCAAATTTTAAATATTTTATCAATGGTACCAACCCGATATTTCTGATATTATTTAATTATATTAAATCCAATTTTTTCCAATAAAAAAAACTATAAAAATACGACAAATAGTAAAAATGGTATATGAAACACTCCTCGCTTCGCTCGTCGTACTCCAAACAACTCGTGCGACAAAATTGTGTTTTATGAAACTTGTATCATAATATACTATTTTCTTGCTGATTCGTGACTCTCTTCTTATCGATTAATTTACAAAGGGGCGTATATCGGAAAAAGGGGTAAATAGTTTTTTTTTTGGTAATAAGTTGCGCCGAAGCTGATTTATTTGCTCTTAAAGTATATGAGTTCCTGCTAGTTCAGATGTTATTTCGTTTTTAAGTTAAATAGGTACGCCTATTTTTTGAGGTGGGTACCATGCTCACCGGCTTATTCCTTAGTTATATTATGATGCATATTCGCCCTATTCCGAAATTTGCAGGCTCCACGTTGCAGATTTTCAGTTCTCTGGTTAACTAGATAGTGCTCATGTCGGCTCATGAGAAAAACTCAAATTTTCTGAATTTGGATGTCTTAGTGGAGTGGAATAATGATGAAAAAAATGTGGTGGTTTCCAGTGAACTTGTTTGTGTGAGAAAAGGTGGAATTACACAGAGTGGAGCGAAAGTTGAGATGCTATATCTTGGCAGCTGGTATTATGGCAAAGTTATTGCTATCGAAGAACTTGGAGATCCTTCAGATTCTGAACTTGATAACGTACCTTTATCTTCCTCCAGAGCCTCGAGATTTTGACAGATTTTTATAATTCAGGAAAGAAACCTCTGAAACAGCATTACGTGTTTGTTTGTGTTTTTCTTCATAATCTGATTGGGTTTAGATGAATATGTATGATAAATCACATTCACTAAAATTTATATATCGTATTTTTTCAAATTACCCCTACCAGAATAAAATGTTAGTTACTATCTTACCAGCATTGGATTAAATATCCTATATTCCGAATACTCACAAACATTCAATGAAATGGACCGTCTTTTCTTGCGATAGTGACGACATGAAAAACTTATGAATCTTAAATTGCATCTCCTCAGCAATTGCTCAAATCCATATACGCCACTTAGTTATCGACGACGCTCTGTTCGGCCTCTCGACCTCCTTGCCTAAAACGATTCTCAACATACGGAAAATACTGATGGGCTGGATGTTGCCGATTGGGATATCTCTGAGCATACAACTCAGCAGCAGTCCTTGAATTTCTATGACATTCTCCCAATATTAATAACATATCCATTTTTTCAGATTGAGTATACACATTATTTTGACGAAAAAATAAACTGAAATTTTAGGAAAATTAGGAAACTTTTATTGTCTGCTCATAAAGCTGATGTCACTGACATTACCTGAGAAGTGTTTTGTTTTTCAAAGAAGACTTGATAAAAATAATTGCAAAATATTATACATCATTCCCTTTCATGGCACACTTGACAAAAGTAAATAAAGTATTATCCAGTACTTTCCTTAGTAATATTTATTTCATGATCTTATTTTTAATCCAATCGCAAATAAATTAGTATCGTTAAATACGTCAAAACATACTTCATTCGGAAAGTGCTTGTCAAAAAATGGTCGCCATTTGAAAAATAATAATTAGACATGAAAATATAATTTTGCCAACTTGTCTCATTCCTATATGTCAGACTAGTCACTAAAACTCAGCAATTTTCTGACATCACCTGAAGTCCTTAGATTAGTTTACGTCCGATCATGGCCACCTGAATGTGATATTAAAAGTGACTCTAAAAAATCAAGTATGCGTAAAAACTTTTTAAAATGTCACATTCTGATCCAGAATTGTCTCAGAAATCCCAAAATGTTACAATGTACAGGGTGCTCCATTCAAAAATTAAAAAACGGAGCCGTTTCCGGTGAGAACGAAATGACAGGAAAGTGAAAAATATGCGAAAACTCTCCTTTTTATATACGATTCACCTGTACCAAATCTCATTTTGATATACCTAATATTCTAGAAGTTATGACTTGTCTAATAGATTCGTTGACACCCATTATAGTTATCTAAGTCTCTCAAGAATAACTTGAATTTACTGAATCACAATCACTTATCAGCTTTATTTTTACATTTTCGACTTATTTATATAATTTTTTAACTGAAATGCGAATAACTACAATAATAACCAAGCATTTCATTTAGAAATATTGAAATTAAGCTTCATAAAAATTCACCATTAGAACCTATCAATCTTGTGCTGAAATGGCGGGAATCCGTGTGTGATATATTAATTCGTGCCATGATTTTCATTAATGTTTTCTAATATAATACAAGTACTATGTGATCTTCATATATGGAGGTACTTTCGGTACTGTATATAGATATTTTGTTCGTCTCTCTGGATTGCTCACAAATGATACAAAAACGGAACATGATCAAATTATTATTGTACAAACTACACAGGAGACGATTCGATATTCACAAATTTTATTTAATCATGACAAGACATGTTTCGCCTGCACACTAGCTTCTTCATTGTCTGATTAAGTAAAGTTTGTGGAGATCGAATCGTTTTCAGTGTACTTTGTACAATTACTATGGAAATCAAGTAAATGCCGACTCAATCAGAATTTTTTTATTATTATTGGATGAATGTCTGAGAAAATATACAGCAAAATGAAGAAACACATTAATAATAGTCATCAATATAGGGAAATTGCACTATGAAATTCAGATTCCGTCATGATCATTCACTTTTGAATTGTATTCAAAGTTTGTTGAAATTCCATAAAATTGACAACAGTCATCAATCACCATATCCCTGGAATATTGACAAGACTAAAATTCTATAAGAGCGCCCATCTCTGGAACCGACTAAAGAAGCAGACCACCATTTCAGTAGTTTATTTATCTTCTGAAAAATCTAAACAAAATCGAATCACTCGACACACCAGGGTTTTTAGGCATCTAAGTTTTGATTCTAACGATAAGTACTATTATGTGATCCAGGAAAGAAAATATTAGAATACTGTGTAGTCATGACATGAAATCATATCTTGCAGAATTGCAGAATTTTTATTATCATTAGTATTTTTCTCACTAGGCTCAACGTAGTCGATTCATACTAGAAAAAAAACTCACCCCATTGATAATGGAAAACAACGTCGAAAACACAGAAAATAATATCAAAACCTTTCCCATGTCTGTAATTGTAGAGCAAACGTTAAGTTCACTTCTGAATAAAGAATGATAATTTGCATTTTTTTTATACCAACACGAAGTATTCGCGATAAGTGGAAACCACAGTTTCCTAAAATATATTGCAATAACCATTAATGAAATACCAAATAATATAATTTTATACACAGATTCATTACAAAGTAAATAAAACGAATCAATCATTGGTCGATCTTTAGGTAGATACAAAATTTACGAATTGACTAAATTCCTCGAATGACGTAAACCCTAATCTTTAAAATATATTCCATATAAACCCATTATGATCTCCAACGTGTTTTTCATTTTATGGAAATACCGATGAAAGTGACTCATAAAAGATTTCCAATTGCATGTTCCACATCCCAGACGAGATTGCGGGAAACAAAAATACTCGCATTATTGGGTTGAATCAGAAGTTTCATTAATATTAAAAAGAAATTGCATTTAAAACATATCAATGAAGTATCCAAATCTCTTCAACTGTTATTTTGAAATATTAATGAAAATAATTTAGTTTATTGGTTTCCAATTTCCAAATGAAAGTTTATCAACCCATGAAGTAAACCTGAACTGCATCAGAATCAAAAACAAACAATCATCTAGCTTTGATGAAGTTCCATTATTTCTCAACGAGAAATCTCTTCCCTCCATTAGACAATATTGAAGCCGGCAAAGTCGTCCGAATTTTTCAAAAACCGGTTTCCAGAATCTGGAAAAATATAGGCCGATTCCAATTACAAAGTCCGGGCTTTTCCAATACATTTGAACACTCAAATTCACAAATAGATAGATAGATTTATTTTTCGTAATCTCAAACTGTTATTTTGATTTACCGGTATTCAGAAGACAATTGAAAAGTTAATGTTAACAGTCTCCGTCCGTTAAGATTTTTTAACGGCCGGCTGCCGTTAAGAAATCACTTGTTCAAATATTTTTTTCAAAATTATTCTGCTTACAATAACAATAATTATAATAATACTAACTATTTATTTATGGCTAATGACCACAGCAGTCGATGCCAAAAACACCAAGGAAAAAAAATACTATTTATAAATTTGAAAAGTAATTTGACAATTGCTATTATTTGAAATTTCTAATCCATCGATGAGAGATTCCAACTATTGCAACAGTATTTGAAGTTGTTGTCGGTATGGCCTCATTACTATGAAATAGTTGTCTCGTTATCTTCATTCTCTTTGAAACTGAATTTTCAATATACGACTCCGCCACCGCAGAGGAGTTCCAACCTCCAAGTTCTTTTACCGATAGTAGATCGCTACCATTTTCTACAAGCGTAGTACCTGAGGATCTACGAAACGAGTGCCCTGTGTAGAGCTCCAATAGTATGAATGTTCACCACTAGTTTTACACATTTACCATTCCCATAACCAATGAAGAATCGCCGATTTTCCAAATTTGAAGGACGCAAAACTGCATAATTTTTTTATAAACCATAGGCATCAAAATAAAGTACTTCTTTGGGAATGAGAAATACTGTTTTTAGTATACCTCAATTCAACCGAAACTCTTATACTGGTGCTTTCAAACTCATCCACAGTCAGCTTAGCAAGTATCTCATGTCTACAGGCGCCAAAAATACCACACATTAATTCAACCTTTTCAAGTATGATCATTTGCCTCTAAAAAAACTTAGTTACTTCTTCTTCAGACAAAATTTTTGCTTTCTATGGTGTATATCGATCAGACTTTCGTTTCAAGAACAAAAATAATTTTTCAAATCTGAAAATTCCATATCTGTAGGTAATACTCTAATATGGGGTACGATTTAAAATTACCAACCTTGAAATGTCAATGTTGCCATGAAATTTCAAATCAAGTTTCAACATTGATATCTTGGTCCACATCGAGTTAGGAGAATAAACCTCTGATTTTCCTTTCGTACAGGCTAATAACACACCTTCATTAACCACCGTTACATTCTTGCTTTTACACCACTCTTCAAAATTTTCATAATCTTTTTGATATCGCTATTGAGTTATTTTCGGAAGTGAATCAACACTCGCTGCACATGATTCTCCCAATATTTCTGAAAAAATTTGATTTTGTTCCTCAATTTCTTCAATTTCATCCATGGTCGTTGTTAAAGCGAACTCGCGAACACAAAAAACTGATGTTGTTTATAATATTGTTGTGTTAAGCTGTTCGATGACAACACGATGTTGGGATTTTTCTGTGGAATTACGAGGTACGTGGTTTGTTCTTTCCTCGGAATCAAAATGCAATCTTCCAGCGGTATTACGAAAAGTCTCGAACGATACACGGCCGATACGGAAATAACGGAGTCGGTTGTTATAATCCTCGGCTGCGCCTCGGATTACAATATTCAACCTAATATGTTACTTGCTACATATCGGCCTTGTAACGTTAATAACCATACAACGTATACAACTACAATTATTGTTTGCTGCAACTCAGAAAAATTAAGTATAAAATTATGTAATCAGCAAGAAGATTCCTCCGACAAGGTAGACAGATTCAACAATACAAGAATCAATCAATACGAAGTATGAAAAGTACTATTGGCCGTTTGCATCTTTTATTTTGTGTGAAAAGATCCTCTTATTTTTATACAGGGTGTCCGGTAAACCTTGTACAATATTGGAACTGGTGATAGACCAGGTCATGACTATTCAGAATCTCGGAATTTCACCTCAGTAAAAATCTCACCGCTTTCGAGGTAATGAGCATTTTTTGAATTTCGGCAAAATCACTATCTCATCTTGGATTTTTGAGTGCCCTGTCTACGAATTGGGACCAATTCGAATATCTTTGCTGCTGAAGATTACTGATGAGTGATGCTTCTATATGTACAAAACAGTTTTTCAGAAAACGATACAATTTTTTTAAGAAATGGTAAAATGCCAGATTTGATGTTTTAAAGAGAAACACTCTCAATTGAAAATTGAATCAATACATGACTCCTCTGGAAATGGAAAAACCCTACGATAAAATTGAAGTTGATTTTTTGTAATATCTAACAGAAAACAACTACTTCCCCAGCAAAAGCGATTTTCTGTGAGTGATACTTTTGAATAACATTCTCCCTTATCTCATTCATAGATATAAGAATCTCCAATGGAAACTGGACATTTAATAAATATCAACCATCTGAATGAAAATGCAAATTTTCACTTTCAGATTTTTTCTCTCAAGTTATATAGGGTCTTTCTCAATATCTATCAGATGTAGTTCAATGTCCAGCGTTGCTTTTGCCGGGGAAGTAGTTGTTTTCTGATATTACAAAAAAGTAACTTCAATTTTATCGTAGGGATTTCCCATTTCCAGAGGAGTCATGTATTGATTCAATTTTCAATTGAGAATGTTTCTATTTGAAACATGAATCCCTTCCAAGAGAGGTTATCTTGTACGATGGAAAACAGCGACTAAATTCCAACTTTCAGTCGCAGATGATTCCACAACTGACTTTATGAACATCCTGTTCATATTTTCAATGAAATCGCCAGATTTGAGTTTCACCAATTTTTTAACAACAGTTTTACATTATTGTTCTAAAAAAACATAACCAAGTGGAAGTGGATATTCAAAAGAATGCCCATTTTGTCCAGACTCTACCATGGTATAAAACATACGATAATTATTTTTGGAAGGAGTAGAATTTCGATTATATTAGAGTGTGATGTTATTCTGAGCTAAAATCAACTCCATTAGACTTTGTCAGTATCAAGATGAAATGATTACATAATTATTAGTAATAACGAATCAACTGCTTAGAAGCATTCAGTGAGATGTAGAGAAGTAAATACTAATTCAAGGTTTTTTAAAATCAACATTCACTATAAACCGCAATAAGGATTATTCAACATCGCAGTGAATAATATTACAGAAATGTTATTTTTCATCCACTCGTACGCAAAGTCGACATTTTTCAAGAACAACCTTTTCAAAATGCGTTATAGGTTATAGCCCCCAAATCAACCACTCTCTGAGCGGCATTGTGCAATCGGATATCGCGCATAAAGCGCTGCTGCAGCAGTAGCACTACCTCCACATACACCATAAATGTAGTGCATATGCACATATTCTCGGGGAGTATAACGTGTGTACGGCATGACAAAGAAATAAATACCACTGAATGAAACAAGCGGAATAATTTCAAAAACTACGACAGAAGTCACAACTATTGCTTCTACGGACACAACACAGGAGTTAGAAAAGTTTTTAATTTTCGACATGGATTCACCTCCTAAAAAATTTTGCACTTATTTGGTTACACCCTGTATATCTGTCGGTCTCTGAAACTTCGTTGGAATCTGGATGTTGGATAATTGCGACATTTATCACAAGAACTCGTATTAATCGGTGCCATGTCCGATAATCGACATTTCGATAATTTCATTAGGCTTAATTACATGAAAAGTTAATTTTATTGACATTCTATTTAATGCTACCAAGCTGCCTATTCTTTATTATTATTAATCATTTTCACATTTTATCTTGATAAAATCGAAATAAAATAATTTTTGGGCGTAAGTATAAAAGTTGATGGAAGCCTAGAATAAAACCACGCCTAATTCAATGGAAATCAATTCCTCCAAAAATAATTATAGTTTGTTTTATACCATGGTAGAGTCTGGACAAAATGAGCATTCTTCTGAAATGAATATCTACTTCTACTTGGTTATGTTTTTTCAAACAATAATGTCAAACTGTTGTAAAAAAAATTGGTGCAACTCAAATCTGTCATTTTACCCTGATTTCTTGAATAGAATTTTCACTTCGTGAAAAACTGTTTTATACGTCTAAAAGCATCACTCTAAAGGCATCACTCAGTAATCTTCAGCAGCAAAGATATTTGAATTCGTCTCAATTTGTATACATGGCACTCAAAAATCCAAGGTTAGGTGGCGATATTCCAGAAATTCTTAAAATGCCCATTATCTCGAAATCGGTGATATTTTTACTGAGGTGAAATTCCAATATTCTGAATAGTTATGACTTGGTCTATCACCAGTTCCAATATTGTACAAGGTTTACCGGACACACTGTATACAGCTTGGCCTAGGTATATCGGTTACATTTCAAAATAATTCGTATAACACGGTGCTGTAGTTTGTACAATAATTGTGATATTCTGTTTTGATTAATAAATACAGCAAAGTTGCACAATAATCAAAATTTGGACGAATTATACAGTTATATATGTAGTAATTTTGGCATAAATACTTAAACATTTGAAAATTCTATGGAAGAAAATAAGTTTTCTAGATATTTATTCGGTTACAAAATATTTAATCATGTTTATCTGAAGATAAAGAGTTGTCAACAATAAATACCAAATATTTGATTTCTTGTACTACTTCAATCGGTTCTCAATTAATATGAATATTAATCAAATCCAAGTCAAAATGCAAAAGTTTGTATCTAGATGTACAGATCGACAAGCGTAAGGATGCCTCTGAGATGCGCAAACGACAGAAAGCGTGAGTAGATGTGCGACAAAGATCTACTGCGCAACCAATTCTAGGAGGCATCCTTACGCTTGACGATCAGTAATGTGATGTGACCATCGCTTTGGTTTCATTTGCGTTCAGTTTCAATTTATTAACTTTTAAAAAGTCTTGGATATGCGCGAGTGAGTTATTTGCGTTGTTAATGCAAGCTTTTGAACTATTGTCGGAATAAAGTAATAGAATATCGTCTACAAATAAACGGAGTGAGTGGGCTCCTGGAACATGATACATGTCATTTAAAGTATAATAAAAGCGGCCCATACACGCTTTCTTGAGGGACTCTTATATTGTTTGACAATTTTTCAGATATAGAGCATAATTGATTTTAGTCAACTGTAAACGATTACTCATGTCATTTTCAAACCAACTGAGAACCGTGACATACTATCTAAACTTATTCGACAATATATCCCAGTCAGAAGCTCTCTTGAGATCAAGAAACACTGCAACAGTAAAGTTGTTTTCATCTATAGCTTTTTTCAGCTTGTAACTGTATGCTGCAGTGATGTTTCAGAATAACCTTTACGGAAGCCTTACTGAAGACCGAACAAAACATTATTGGCATTGAAATATTCCCCAGTTTGTTCATTTACTGCAATCTCAAGAATGCTTTCAAGTGTTGGTGGAGTGTTCATCGGCCTGAAATTAACAGAGTCTATTGTGTTATTCAGGTGTTATAATATTTTTGCTTCATGTCATTTATGTATAGCAATGTCCTAATCTTCTATGATATGAATCTCCAATGGAAACTGGACATAATAAATATTCAACTATCTGAATGAAAATGCAAATTTTCACTTTCATATTTTTGTCTCAATTTATATAGGGCCTCTTCACAATATCTATCATTTGTAGTTCAATGCCCAGCGTAGCTTTTGCCGGGGAAGTAGTTGTTTTCTGTTAGATATTACAAAAAGTAATTTCAATTTATCGTAGATTTTTTCCATTTCCAAAGGAGTCTGGTTTTGGTTCAATTTTCAATTGAGAATGTTTCTCTTTACAACTTCTATGCCAGGTTGCTACACTATATCATTGGCATTAAGTATCAGAACAGATTTCTTGGAAAAAGTGTTTCTTATTATGGAAATGACCCAACCAACTATTTTATTATCCATTCACAAAACAATGTCATTCTTATCTCATTCATATAGGTATCCCTTCTGATTCTGTTTTCTGTTGTTATTGTATTGTGGTCGGTTTTTTGATAGGTGCTCAAAGTATTGGGTCAATCGGATACACGGAAACATACATGGAAAATGGATTACAAATTTTGAAGCGTAGAGACGGACAAATAATGTGTTTCCTTTTTACCACGCACTTTTTTAATACTTATGCCTTCATGCACGTTTAATATTTTCGATACTCTGAAATGAATACGAACTCAGTTTGAAAACCGAATTATACCGAAACGTTTATATTTCCGACTATCAGCCACAGTGGTCATTCATGGGTTACGTAGACAATAATTCCAGTATCTACTTTCTAGCACATTTTTTTGTATACTTAAGGTAATGATAATATAATGTTGTTTATATGATTACGGCACTATAAAAGCATCCATGCCCTGTTCCAACTAAATTAGTTTCACCTAATATTTTGACTGATCTTTGTGAATGCTAATACTCAAAATTGTGATATTTTGACTGGTAAAGATCATTGTAATTGCTAATTGATCATTGAAGATATAACTGGCGCAGTCGCTGTAGGATCCAAAAGGCGAATTTCCTGAAGAAATTGCAAGTTCGTCGCTGATTTCAATCACTTGTCTGGATAAAAAGACGGAGGACGAAAAACTTCAAGTAAGTGTTGAGTTCCTTATATTTTCTATCCCTAGAATGTTAGTGATTTCTAAATATTCTAACTTGTGAAAATTTTACGAAGGATAATTTTTTTTTTCGCTTCAATACTCTCAAAAATTTTTGGTGAAGCAGATGACTTCTTATTATGTCGACCCGATTTACTTGGCCGGTTGGCCCCAAGTTAAACAATCCTTGAGGAATGAATTCGGTGACAAAGTTGATCGCCATGTGCTTCAGCAACAATTTATTTTCCTAACCAAAAACAAAAATGAAAATGTAATGGACTTTCTGACTTCAACCTAGATGCTAACACAAAACTTCCCCTCATAAAACAAAACGAAGCCTCAGCCGTCACTGGTTCTCCTAACCACGTTTTAGTGATAAAAGCCCCTAAAGTAATTGAAGAAGCTACATCTTTTGTTTTAAATCATTCCTTAATAGAACAACAACTCTCATTAAGACAACCTATGTTTAACACTAAAACAACACCCAAACTTCCTTCACATTTTCATAGACAACAATGATCACGTAATTTCGCATTCAATCAAAATTTGCAACAAAACTATACGGTACTTCCAACCAATTAACCAAACACAAAATCTATATTCCATTCGTTGCTGGTGTCTGAATGCATCGATGATCTGCATAGGCTATCTGCCGCCAATAAAGTAAAGCTACTTTGGGTCCCTGGTCATACCGGAGTACCTGGAAATGAACAGTCCGATTATTTGGCCAGACCAGGTGCGAAAAGCCCAACGATTGGTCCAAAACCTATCCTAGGAAGGAAGGAAGGAAATCCCGCAAATAAAATTCCAGGATACATGGAAAGATGCACCGGACATGAGGCATTCGAAACTCCACATCGGAGGCCCTTCTACTGGGAGGACCAAGACTCTGCTTAAACTGAGCAGAAAGTAAATCAGATTAGTGACAGGGCACCTGACGAGACACTGCTATCTCAACAAGCACCTCAACATTTTAGGTATCACGGATGATACCGAATGCAGGTGGTGCTTGGAGGATAAGAAGTCAGCCAACCACATCCTCGCGGAATGCGGCAGTGGCAGCAATACGGGAAGCATGCCTCGGGAGCATCGTACTGAACCCGGTGAGTGTGAGGGAGGTAACGGTTAGAAGGCTAGCCTCTTTCGCTCGCGAAATAGACTACCTTCAAAACTGAACCATTTCCCAGCAGTGGTGGGTGCATTACGGGCCCGATTGAGAGGCACATGCTTATGGCTCCGTCCGCCCACATACCTTATATTCTATGTATATGTATATTCCAGACCCTTCTCAAACAACAATTCACAAGAAAGATACTCCCATCCACAGTCATTCCCAAGTCAACCCATTATTTATTCATTTATTTATTTACGGGCAAGCCCAATTAAAGTATAAATCACAATTTTAAATTATAATTAACATAAAATGCAATGTAAGGCTGAAATGCAAATTACAATTAGGAATAAGTTCTAAAAGGGTTGATTTACAATTTAAAAACGACAAGAAACAATAAGCGTCAATAAAAAGTATTAAAACATTACAACATTGAAACATTATCAGTATTCCGTAATTGAGTTTCAATGTGACGCAAGGTGTTAAACACCTCGAGATCATTGTTACTATTGGCTAATCGTAAAGTTCTTGGAATGCAGCTGTTGGATGAGTGGATCTTAACTATAAAATGGTACGTAAAATGTGTGTTGCTGTCGAGTTGAGCGGTTTTGAACATGGAGATTGATTTTTTCTAGGAGCTCAGCGCAACTGCATTTTCCGTTAATGATATTGAAAAGTAGTGTCAGGTCTCTCTGTTTCCGTCTAGTTTCCAAAGAAGACATATTCATTTATAAATCCAAGACCCATGCAAATAAATTACCCAATGGCATATTACCGTTAGATTCCGTTATTTACATTTAGAGCTGCGGTCAATAAAGAGTCACATTCTAAGAACAAATTTTACTGCCGCTTGTTTCGCGGCAAATCATGAGAGATATAAATATTTTGTTGAAAATAAAAATTTACTGAAACTTGCACAAGAAGAGACTTGGCTCGAAGTATACACTGCTGATAATACCGATAATGCAACAAATATATTAGTGAGTAAAATTGAGAATATGATAAGAAGGAGTACCAAAAAAGTAAAAATTAAAAGAAAAAAAATCAAAAGAAATCCTTGGATGACAAATGGTCTCTTGAAAGCAACCGAAAAAAAAAAAATATTATACAAAAATATGAAAACTGTTCCGAGTCTAGAAAACAAAATGAAGTATAATCAATATAAGAATATTTTCGGAAAACTTATAGAAAAAGCGAAAGCAGACTATTACCAAAAAGAATTGAACAATAACAAAATGGATGCATCGAAATTATGGAAATCAATAAATCAACTGACAAATAAAAACACACAAAACAAAACTATTGCAGAAATAAAGCTGAGCAATGGACATATAACAAATAATAAAAAAGAAATTGCTGGAGCCTTTAATGATTTTTTTATATCAGTGGGAGAAAAGTTGGCAAATAACATAAAAAAAAGTAAGAAATCTTTCTCTAAAACGGAACTAAACTTAATAAATTCATTATTTTTGCAAGATGTAACTGAAGTTGAAATATATAATATAACTGTCTCACTAAAGAAGAAAAAGTCACCAGGGTTGGATAATCTGAGGTCGGAACATCTGAAAATGATTATTAATGAAATAACTGCTCCAATAACATATCTAATTAATAAATCTTTCGAAGAAGGGTATTATCCAACAGCATTTAAAAAGTCGGTTATCACCCCAATTCACAAAAATGGATATAAGTTGAATGTGGCCAACTATCGCCCTATTTCGTTGATATCAACGCTAGCCAAGATTTATGAAAAAGCCATAAAAAAAAGGATAGTGGAATTTTTTGACAAAAACACAGTTCTTTCCCACAAACAATATGGATTCAGACAAGGAAAATCCACACAAGATGCACTATCAGCGGTGCTTAGCGAAATAGTTACCAATATTGACAAAAAAACACCGACCCTTTGTATTTTCGTTGATCTAGCAAAGGCGTTCGATACGGTTAGCCATAGTCAGCTTCTCGAAGTTTTGGAAAGATATGGTATTAGAGGAACACCACATTTACTATTCAAAAGCTATCTTGAGAATAGACAGCAATGCGTCAAAATTGGAGATAACATCAGTGAATTCAAAACAATAAAATATGGCGTTCCACAGGGAACCGTACTAGGACCCATACTCTTCAGCCTTTATCTTAATGATCTATTCAAAACAGGGTTTCAAGGCGATATAGTGAGTTTCGCAGATGATACAGCTGTGATATATAAAGCTGATACATGGCAAAATTTGAAAACAATTGCAGAAAATGACTTTTCAAAAATCATAGAATGGTTCGATAGCCGGCTACTCACGATAAATATAAACAAGACTCACTATATTCCCTTCACTTCCTATACAAAGTACCTACCTAATTTCAAAACATTAACGATACCGAAGGAAAATGAACAACCGATCACTATATCTTCGGTAACGAACATAAAGTATCTTGGTGTATACGTAGACGCTAACCTGAAATGGGATGTCCATATTAATTTCATAATTAAAAAATTGAGAACGATACTGTATAAAATAAAATTCCTTACTTCAATCTTTAACACCGAACAACTACGTACAATATACTATTCATTAATAGAAAGTCATTTAACCTACGGTATTATAGCTTGGGGTGCAGCCTTGAGAACTCACATATCAGGACTTGAAACAGTTCAAAAACATATATTGAAAACCATTTACAGAAAACCCAAAAAGTATTCAACAGAAGAACTTTTCAAACTTTCAAAAATGTTTGATATACGACAGCTCTATTTTCTGAAGGTTACCATATATCAGCACTTACGAAAATGTGAATTGTTACCGATAGAGCATCACCACAATACCAGATATAGGCACGCAGAAAATTACATTATCGTCAAACCTGAGAAAGATATTATGCAGAGAGCATACCTATATCTTGGACCGAAAATTTTCAACTCCCTTCCACCAACACTCAAACAAATAACACCACAAATCCAGTTCAAAAGAGAATTGAAGAATTATATAAAAAACACCCCAAGAATTGAAATCCACCGACTTGTTGAAAATATTCCATAGAAATACCATTTAAGACGTATATCCATTCATTAAATTGTATATAATTTGTCTCCAAACCACTTTAACCATTTTGATAGTCATTTAAAGGCAATTATGCAGGTTTGTAATTTTTATTAGCATAATGTAACCAAAGTAATATGGTACTATTATTGATTTTACTCATTTTATAGTTTTATAGTTATACATTTATTAATTATGTTAGTACATATTTGTATTTTTCTATATAATCTCTGTATCATCATCATTTAAGAAGATGTACTATGTTTTTATGTTAGCTTTAGGCTATTAGTCCTAATTCACAATCTCGTATTCCCTACGCACAGACTCGATCTTCTGTAGGGTTACCCATTTATTCCTCATAAAACTTGTATTATTGTATCATATGTATATTCAAGAGGTGAATAAATTTATTTATTATTATTATTAATATATACATTGTATATAAGCAGATAATTCGGCAAAAACTTAGCTTCGTCGACTTTTGGGTTGACTGGCAACTATTTTCCGCGAAACACGCGACAATAAAAATTTTGTTAAGAATGTGATCGCAGCTCTAAATGTAAATAACGAAGTCTAGCCGTAATATGTCATTGGTCAAAACAATTACTTTAAAAATGCGGGTCTTCGAAATTTCATAATCGAAGAACTAACTAATTTCGAAACAAACGATCAATACAACTCTGCAAATTACGCAACTCATGACGACTTTCACTTATGTGAAATCCAACCTGTTAATGAAACCTATTATCACACCGACGAAGCTAATGATCAACAACTTAAATCTAACTACCAAAATTTTCACGAAGACAATTACCTAATCGACACATCACAGACCTAAATAACATTTTTCTACTTTCATGCAAAAAGAAACTTCATTGAATTGTATTTATTGAAAAAACTGGTTCTCTGAGTGCAATAAAGTCTTTTTCGGTAACCATCTGGGAAGTGTTCATTTCTCGGACACTTTTTCTTTGGGAAAGTAGCACTTCCCGGCCTAGTCCGAATTTTAATATAAATATTAATTTAAATAAGAATTAGAATATTTCTGATGGTACCTATCTTCTGTTCGAATTTCAATATGTAATACAAATAAGAACTGAAATGTTCGAAATATTCAAATTTGGAATCACAGCCAGGGTAGTTCACTCTTCATCAAAATTCCATTTTTTGTTCCCTCCTGTACACCGTTTGGAAATTTAGAATTCTGATAACTCGAATGCAAGTATCCTGTAATGCACCAATTTTTATGATGAATAAAATTTTCTGACAAATCGATAATAAAAAAAATTTCCATATGGTGAAAACTTTTGAAACTCACTATATATAGTCCCTTAGACTAAATGCGTCTGATTGATTTGTTATTCTACATGGTTGCCAAAAAAATAGTGTACGCAACACGTGTAAAAACAGTTTTTTTAGACTCGCAGATTTCCAGGACTCGCCAACGCTCGTCCTAGAATTTGGTCTACTCATCTAAAAAACAGTATTTTCTGGACTTGTTACGTAAATTACTATTATAAATGTTAAATTTGTTTCTTTGAATATTATTATATTACTTTTAGCAGCTAGATTTAGTACACTTTAGTACCACCTAAATGAAACAGTTTTTGGTATTTGCACAAACGTAGAAAAAATATGGTATACAACTCGAGCAAAAATTGTTTATTGACGTGTTGTCCAACTCGGCCTGACGGCCTAGTCGAAAAATTTTACGTCGAGTGCAATAAACACTTACCTTTTGCACTTGCTGCATGAATAACTATTTTCTACGTTCATGCAAAAACAAAACTTTATTGAACTGTATTTAGTGGAGAAACTGCTTCTGCAATAAAGTCTATTGCACTCATCTGCCATTCTGCTACAGCGTTCTGTCATCATGACAAACATAACAGTCAAATCGATGCCATATTTAGCCCATTTTCTATGAGAGTGGATTACGTTTAAAACAGTTGCATATTTTATATTATTGTCTTATTAATTACATACTGGGATTACAACATTACTAGAAAAAGCAAGATTTTAACAAAGAATGTCTTCCTTGCACTTTAGTACCACCTAAATGAAACAGTTCCCCGCTAATCCCCGCTAAAGAGATCCAACAGAGCATCTTAAACCAAAACACCATACCGCTACCTATCAGACATGTTCATTGCTAAAAATGACATATTCGGTCCAGTATGGCGGCCACTTGGCGACGCCCCAGCGGTATGGCGTTTCGAAATCTTTGTTCTACAGTTCATTGTTAACAAGGACCACGAAACAACAGCGTGGGGCCCATGATCCATGTCCACAGTGAAAAAATTACACGTTTCGGTAAGTATGGTGGGCCTGAAGTGACGCCATATTAGTATGGCATATTGAGTTCGCGGACTTTGGCGACCTCCTTGACGACATAAAACAAGAATCAAAGTGGGGCCTATGATCCATGGGCATGGATATTAATTACACGATTGAAAATTCACCCCCCCTAAAAGCTACACTTCAGAGGTGCCATACCAGGATTTCACATTGGGGAATAATGTTGTCTATCAGCCCCCAGAGTCTCAGCGTGGGGCCTATGATACATGCAAAACCCCTCTCGCCTCCCGGTCTAACATTTTTTCCCCTGTAGTTCACAATTCTAATTAATAATGATAATCATAAGCATGGATAGCATGTAGTTGACAATCTGGGGCCACCTTTAGGCTTGTGGCGGGCGTGGCCGTAACAGATTGATACTAGTTATATAATAATAATGGAAAGAAAAATAGGTCAACTGGTTATATTCTTCTGTCAACTCTACTTTTCAAAACAGCATAGAATGAGTGGGAGAAGCAGAAAAAGAAAGACATAGAGAGAGTAGACAATTTGGCTTTATAATTTTCAAAAATGTCCTGTTATTGATCACACCTAATGATTTCTGACGAAACCTTTCATTTCTTTCTTTAATTTACTATAACTACTAATATTCTTTATATGAAGTGGTAGCTGATTGTATAATTTAGGTTTAGGTCCAAAGTGAGTTACGAATTTTTGATTATGACTCAACCTGTAGCGTGGTATCGCAATTACCCGAGCAATTACCTGATTGGAAGTCATTCGGGTATTATATTTATGCGAAATGATATTGATGGGGTTACTACAAATCCATAGTAAACATTGATAAGCATATACTTTTCTAGCTTTGAACAAACCACTTTGTTCTTATGGTAACTCTGTAGAATATCTCCTATCATTCTTCAAAATAATTTCGATTATTGTGTTTTGTATAACCTCCAAATTATGTAGGGATATTTTGAATAACCCACCCCATACAATAATGCAGTAACGATTTATAGACAACACCAAGGCACTGTATACCAATAGTATGACATCTCTACTTATAATATTTCTTAGTTGATAAATTTACGAATCAGTGTGCGAAGAATTTTCACCGTATAACCTGTGTGATCATTCTAGCGTAGAAATTGGTCAATCCTGACACCCAAATATGTCATATATAGAGTTAATTTCACTTATTTGACAACATGAACAATTTTAGTTTTCTGTACATGTAGATTTGTGGATCGTTATGAGTTTCTCATCAGGTTGGTCTTTTCTTGTTGACGAGAAAGCTATAAATTTAGTCTTGTCTATGTTGAGACTCAATAGATTGTTGCTAGCCAGTTAAGAATATTCATTCCATTTTTTGCGTGTTCTTATGCTTCATTCCACGTTTGACCCAAAAATACCACAGTCGAATCAACGGCGTAAGATATCAATTTTCCTGCGAAATTGCTGATATTAAAAATGTCATTTACATGGAGTAAATATAAAATAGGATCCATTATTGTCCCCTGAGGTACACCCATAGAAACGAGTAGTGGATTGCTATATGATCGTTGATTTTTACTATCTGAATTCTGTTAGATGAGTAATCTTTGAAAATTTCGAGTTTCAATTAGGTAATTATTGTCCTCGTGGAAATTTTGTTCGTTAGATTCAAGTTATTGATAATTAACTTCGTGAGTGTGATGATAGATGTCATTAACAGGTTGATTTCCACATAAGTGAAAGTCGTTATGAGTTGCGTAATCTGCATAGTTGTATACATAATTTTTTTCCAAATGAGTTAGTTCATATGACATGGAATTTCGAGGACCTGCATTTTTGAAGTAATTGATTTGTCGAGGGAGTTCTGAAAGTAGTTGACATTGGTTCTGGTCCACCTTGTGAATTTTTTGGGGCGAATACGTTTTTGGTTTGCACAAAGAGAAGGGTCTGATATATACATTTGGTGATAATAGGTTGGAAGTAACGTTGATAGTTTTGTTGCGAATTTTGATTGAAATAAGAAATTAGGTGATAATTGTTGTCCATGAAAATGAGGAGGAGGTTTGCGTGTTGTTTCAGTGTATTACATAGGTTATCTTAGTGAGAGTTGTTGTTCTATTAAGGAATGATTCAAAACAAAACATGTTGCTCCTTCGATATCTTTGGGGCTTCGATCATTAAAAGAGTTCCTAATTCTGCACTACAGTTGGTTAGTAGAACAGTGAAGGCTGTGTCTTCGTATTGTTTCATGGAAGAAAGTTTTGAGTTGGCATCAAGGTAGGTGTCAGAATTAGTTTTTAGATTCAGACGCATTTTAACTACTTTTAATTTATCTATAATTTCATTTTTGTTTTTGGTTAGGAAAATGAATTGTTGCTGAAGCACATGGCGATCAACTTTGTCACCGAATTTATTCCTCAACGCCTGTTCAACTTAGGGCCAAGTATCTAAATCGGGTCGACATAATAAGAAGTCACCTGCTTCACCAATAATGTTTGAGCATATTGAAGTGAAAACAAATTCACTTAGACTATTATCGTTTGTTCGTCAATATCTATCATGTTTATCTGTTTCATTTGAAAAAGTATCTAATAGTTCATAACGTTTTCTGAAGACTTATTTCGTAAGGTTTTGGGTTTTGCTCAAGTTTTCAATGGGATAAAAATCCAATTTAATATAACTGATATATTAAAATGAGTTGAGTTCACTTTCTACTGGTGCAAAATAAATTTTCACAAGTTAGAATATTCAGAATTCATTAAAATTTCAGGAATAGGAAATATAAGGAAGTCAACACTCACTTGAAGTTTTTAAGAGTCCTTGGTCCTTTTGTTCAGACAAGTTAATGAAATCAGCGACGAAGTTGCAATTTCTTCAGGAAATTTGCCTTCTGGATCGTACAACGACTGCGCCAATTATATATCTTCGCCGAAGGTTTTTGTTTTTAAAAAACAAATTTTTACAAAAGTTCCATTGACTGTAGAACGAAAAAACCAAAAAAGCTGTAATTTTTTTCACTATTGTTTGTTTGAAAAATTCCACAAAGCGATTTGGCTGTGACGAAGACTGCTGTTCTCATCAACGAACTATTTTATAAAAATTTGTATTGGTCTTTTATGTCTTCTATTTTGTGGGAAAAAACCTCTATAGCTTGGTCTAAGTTTAGTCTTCCTATTACCAATTTAAATTTTTTAAGGATCCTGACTTTCTTTAATTTTTTTTCCGTTACTCTTTTCATATTCATTGTTTTGTTAGATCAGTTGCTTTGACAGATAATTTACTCTAATTTAGTAATATACTGCTCAAAAATTATTGTCGATAATTCTCATTAAAAATTGAGGCTGACTCATTAGGCAGTTATTAAAATCAGTATTTGGTAAACTAAACTGGATAATTGGGAAAATCATTCAAAAGCAAACAACTTTCAAGAATATTTTTTGATATTTTGCATAGTAATATCACTTTACTTTTTGGTGAATTTAGAATATTAATCGATTCCCACTTAGCTGCAAGCCACTGGTAATAACGACTATCCGCATATATATAGTCTAATTGAATGCACCAACTTTTATGAAGTATGAAATTTTCTGAGAAGCTATTAATAAAAAAGCTGGTTCCAAGTGTTTGGCGGACTCTGTATAATTCATGATAAATAATTCATCAATATACTCTGTGAAAAACTCAAGAAACACTGATTACTTATTTTCTAGATAGTGCTAAGTTTGCTGGGACCAAATCAGTGATAGAATTCGTTTCGTTCAACTCTGATCAAATGGCATTATCACCTATTTTCTCAGATAAGGTGTTAGTTTTACTAACAAGCATTTTATCTGTTATATCTGGATTTGAGACAGTATCAGTAAGTAGAAATTATCATATCAACCGTATTACTTTTGGCAGGTAATTTTATCATTCCATCAAAGTCAACAAAAAATCTCCTAATAACTTTTGTACTACACCAATCGATAGAGCATAAAATGATTTTATAACAAAACTACTAGTAGAAAACCAAATATGCCATCACATGAAAGACACTCTGTAGTTATATTCTGTTATGTTTTCGACTCGCAATAACAGTCACTTATTAATTTGTAATAAACATTTAAATACAAAAAATCGTGTTTATCTCTATTGTTTTGCCAGGTAGCCGAGTAAGGGCCAGGTAATGGCACATAAAAAGGTAAGCCCTCGTTAATCCTTGGCTCGCACAAGTTTCGACTTCTGAGGGCTGTCGTTCGTAAGGAGACGACAGCTGGTTAACGGAAAAAAACATTTTTTTTGTTTAGAAAATGAAAACTAATAATGCATTCTAGTTGCTCCAATGAGAATTGAAATAAGAACAAAATATTTTGCGAATTTTTTTAAAGTTCTTAACTCTGCTATTTTTTCAAGAAGTATTGATGGCATTTCTCATGAAAGAATTAAATCATGTGTACTCTATGTGTGCACAAAACAGGCGCTGTCGGATCATTAGTATTGTCACAATTGCAATTTGAATTTTTCTCACACAGCATGCCTGGATGCTCTGTAATAGTCCGATTTCAATTTCTCAGATTTTGAAAGTAGAAGTATAGTACCACAAAATGTATATTCTAATTTTACGCAAAAATGCTGCAAAATGGGCGAAGAAGGAGAGAGCGGGAGATGAGGGGAAGCGTATTATCACGTAACCTGTTCATTAGAAGAATTCCCCTCATCTCCCGGTCTCTCCTACCACTCGACTGCTTACGCGGGCTCTGCAGTTTTAGTCATGTTTGCAAGCAGTTTTTGTGCAAACATGTACACATGATTCAATACTTTCATGAGAATGGCCAACCCTACTTCTTGAAAAATGTTGGAATTAGGAATTTTTGAAAAATTTGCAATATTTTCCGGTTCTTCTCCGTTACTAATGATGCCCTCGAGTTGTATAATACATCATTTGGTTCATGAGTATTTAATTTTCTAAATCTTTCCTCATTGGAGCAACCAGATTGCTCTGATAATTTTCATTTTGAAAGAAAAACAAAAAAGACATTTTTTGCATTTTAATATTTATAACAAATTAATAAATGACAGTTGCGAGTCGAAAACATAACAGAATATAACAATACGGACTGTCTTTCGTGTGATGGCACTGTCGGTTTACTTCTAGTATTTTTGTAACGAAAAAAATCTCTATTGATTGGCCTATATAAAAAATAATGAGAATCGAGAAAAGCAGGACAATAATCTAAAGAATTACTCACTCTATTGAATCTATTGCTATTCTGATTTCATGATTTTCTTTAATAATTTTCAATGTAACATTTACCTTCATGCTACTTGCATTATGTGGAAATTGTTTTCCCTCTCATAAACTGTATGTTTTTTGAGAAATAAATTGAATTGAATTGAAATACACATTCAACAACCCTAAAAGTGCTGACTTGGTATAATCTTATATTTTCTTCAGTAAATGTTTATATTTGTATTCACAAAATGATCAATGAAGTCAGTTGGATAAACCTTTGCAGAATAAATAAATCTATGAGTTGGGTAGGGGTGATTAAGGGTATAGGCTTTCATTATTTGTCTGCAGAAGGAAAATGAATGATGAAAACTCAAATAAGTGATCTAGAAAAATGTGTAGAAGAATCTATATTCCAAACAGACGTTCCAAGAGATATTTTTAATTGCAGAGCTATGAGAAGGAATTCGAAATCGAAAAGTCAAACAATGTTAAGCTGAATTTGGACATTCTATTCGGAGGAAACCAAAATGATTGCCAAAATGACCAGTAAGTATTTTATTGCATTTCTACCTTCTCATTATTTTGGATATTCCCATTATATTTCTGATATTTTCTATAATATTTTAATTTATATTTCACACCTCTACTTTATAACCAATATGATGCCTCTATTTTGACTCGTTACCATGAGATCCAGAACATTCTCCGGAAATTGTTTGAGGCGACGTTGTATTTGGGTGAAATTTTTTTGAAAGTAGGGAAGGTAAACATATACAGGGCATTCCTACGAAAACTTGAGTCAGAAACGGACGTGTAATCAAAATTTTCAAAAAACACATCCCTTTTAATTTCTAGGCTGACTAATTTTGATATGAAAATCATACCCAAAACTTCACCCCTTGTGGTCAGCAGCTACCCCACTTTTTCTTTTCAATATAAGTGGGGGTCGAGTTATGCATCATTTGACAAGTTTTTCATCCCTCTATTACCTCTATATTTTTTTTCGAAATTGGTTCATTCGTTATTGAGAAATTAAATGTTGAACGTTTTATTTGAGAAAAAAACAGAAAATTCGCTGTCGTTTCTTTTATTGAGGAAACCAACAAAAAACAAAATAAACAAAAAAATTGCTCAAAATGACCTCCACCTAGTTCCATAATAATACAGTCGACTTTCGACAACTTTCCTTACATTATTCAAAATGTCCGCGTTCAGCAATCGGCAATACCGAACTCTTCTAGATTCGTAGAATTTACTCAATTATTAGCAAACGTCTTGAAATGGACGACACTATTATAGTCCGGGAGCCAGTGACAGATTTCCATGACCAAGTTCCTCTCAAGCGAAAATTAGTGGAATGCATCAGAGAGTTATATTATAAAGCTTCGTGAACGTCAGCTGCTGTTCCGTGGGGGGGATGAGCGGTGGTAGCCTACCACGCACAAAGAAAAAGAAATGTATTCAATTTTGTTTTCCTACCTGAAAACATTTTAAATTATCGCTAAAGCAATATCTTGAAGAAAGAAAAAAACAGCTGATTATAGCATGGTGTATTATACTACAGCTAGTTGGTCGAACACAAAAAATTGTACCTTCTATGATTTCCTCTCAAATAAAATTTTACCTTATATTCGGATTGCGTCAATTTAACATGTTTCCGGGAAGGAGGACATAATTGAATATATTTTTTTTCTTCGTGCGTCGTAGAAAGCTACTGTATTGATCACCCCCCCCCCCCCTCCACCAACGGAATCGCAGCTGACGTTCACGAATCTTTATAATACGACTCTCTGATGCATTCCACTAAATATCGCTTGAAAGGAAATGACTGACCAAATTTTTACCGGGCTCCTGGACTATTAGTTTTTCCTGCACTGTTAGTTTTTGTCACATTTTCACGAATTATTATTTATTCACCGTTGTTCACTGTGTTCCAACATGGTTTTTTCTACTGAAGAAAGAATAGAAATTGTTGCAACTTATCATCGAAATGATAAATAAGATGAAGCTGCTGCAAGAATTTATAACACGAATCATCCAGACCACAACGTGAGCCGTCAATACGTTCAACAGTTAATGGATACATTTCGAACTACAGATTCTGTTCACAACAGAAAACATGAAGATCGTCCTGACAGAAATGACCCTGTTGAAGTTGCAGTTTTAGGACATGAACAAATGGATAATCGACAATCAGGCAAGTAGCCAGTCTGGTGTATCAGCGTATCGGCTACTAGTGTTTTTTAGATTTTGAAAGCACACAAATTTCATCCTTTCAATATAAAACTAGTTCAGGAATCAAACGAAGATGATCCTGATCGTCGACTTCAGTTTTGTGAGGACTTCAGCGAGAAATTGACCAATAACCCAAACCTATTAAACAACACATGTTTTTCAGACAAAAGTACTTTTATGTTGACTGGTGAAGTAAATAGACATGATTATTGTCGTTACTGGAGCGACGTGAATCCTCATTTGGTGATGGAAACATATTCACAAACTCAACAAAAATTTATTGAAGGTAATCTCAATGGAGACACATACTCAAATCAATCACAAGAATGTGTAGATCCTATGATTACACACATTATAGAAAATGATGAGAATTCACTAGAAAACAAAATAACGTTCCAGCAAGATAGTGCACCCCCATATTTCGATGTTCGGGTGAGACAGTTTTTGGATGAACGTTTTTCATTGCGTTGGATCGGCAGAAGGGGTACAGTTGAGTGGCCAGTTGGGAACACCTGATCTCACACCGTTGTAGTTCTTTCTTTGGAGACACCTGAAGTCGAAAGTTTGGTCTACTAAGGTGAGGTTAGGTATGAACGTAAGTGGGCCCGTATCAAGCCATCCACTGCGGTCAATGGCCTATTGTGGCTTACCCAATGGTTATATTTCTCCCAGTCTAACCAATCTCATAATGAAATTGGGAGAACAATTCACCAGGTTTTCCGGCCTTACTGTCGTATCGCCAAATATTGAAAATCTGATTCTAGCCGCTGCATGGCATGTACAGAATGTGTTTAGCCGTTTCATCATCCTCCATGCATAGCCGACACTCTGCATCTTGTGCAAGTCCGATTTTATGCATGTAATGTTTGTGTTTGCATTGACCATTGAGCAAACCTAGTATAACTCTGAGATGCGCTCTACTGAGTTCTAGAAGTTTATCAGAGTCCTGTTTTTCCTTGTGCAAGCAATAAATGCTTTGGAGTGGGCTAGGCCCGGTAGACTACGCCAGTACTCGAGTCTTTTTTGTCTGTCCAAGCTGTTATGACATTCCTGGCAGTGCTATATGCTAAACCGATTACCGATTCTGGTCCAGTGAACGTTGTTTCGGCCTCCCCTTTTGCTAGGGCGCCCACTATTCCGTTTCTTTATAGGCCTGTGTGACCTGGTATCCAGACTAGGGTTGCGCTAGTCGGTTCAAGGTGTCTCTGCAGTTCCAAACTGCTCTAGATTCAAAGCAGTTGGATTCAAGCGCTTTCACTGCTTGACTCTCTGAAAATATTTTCACTGTTTGGCGTGTGTGGTGTCGATTTTCCAGCTCCCTTGCACACATTTCAATCGCATATACCTTTGCCTGAAATATCTTAGCTAGTTTACCCATACTGAATGAGCGTTTCACTTCTGGGTTCATCCCATATATTCCAGCTCCGACGCCTTCCAAAGTTTTGGGACCGTCGGTGAATCAACGTTTATTAGCCCTATAGTCTGCTAAGACTACGAATCTAGAATTGCTGCGACAGAGAATTGTTCGGGAATGCCGATTGCTGACCCCGGACATCTTGAATAATGTAATGAAAGTCGACGGTATCATTGTATGGAACTAGGTGGACGTCATTTTGAGCAATTCATCCGTTGATTTTGTTTCCATCGTTATTGTTGTTGATTTCCTCAATAAAAGAAATGACAGCGAATTTTCTGTTTTTTCTTAAATAAAACGTTCAACATTCAATTTCTCAATAACATATTCACCAATTTCGAAAAAATTCACAGATGTGATATTGGGACAAACGACCTTTCAAATTGTATCATTCGACCCCTCATGCCATTGAAGAAAAGAGAGGTGGTAGCTGCTGACCGCAGGGGGGAAAAGTTTCGGGTATGATTTTCATACCAGAATTGGTCCCCCTAGAAATAAAAATTGACGTGTTCTTGAAAATTTTCGATTACTCGTCCGTTTCTGACGTACAAAGAATCAAGTTTTTGTATGATCTACACATTGCCATCTTATCTAATTTTTACACAACCACTAAATAATGTACTTGTCAATAATGGGACATTTCTAGGAATTAACATTTTTTTGTTTGTTTCCCTATAACGTTGAATTTAACACTAAACACAAATCACACTATTTGTTGAAGGAACGTAACGAATATTTGAAATGTATGATTTACATACATAATAGACCGTCAGATAGTGACATATTCAGGTGCCCCAGTTTCGCATACAAGCCTCGAATAGGGCTTCGAGTAGCTTCTGAGGAGAACATATGGAAGAATCAAAAAAGAAATTCCGTTGAATATTCTGACTACAAAATCTACCTAGTCATTCTCGCCACTCGAACTATTATATGTTTCGGTCTAGGTAGGTTTTCATAGTTCGATGGGCTTGTGTGGGAAAATCTGTTAAAATCTTGATTTTTCCCTACAAGATTACGCCCTCATTTCAACACTTTAGCCACATGCTACACTCAAGCCTTTGGTATTCCGAAGCCAGGTTCTATTGATCAATGGTTAGGTAAACAAGGCTCGCTTGAAAATATGGGCTACATACTCCTTTTCTTTGGAAAATCTGGAAAATCGAATTTTCTATATGTTCTCCCCAGGAGCCACTCGTAGATTTCCCCTCCATTTTACTCAACATCGGTGTACTTTTCTTTACAAATCTCTACAAAAGTTCTGACTGTAAAACGATTCCTTGAATTATCTCCGAAATATATCCAAAAAACAAAAAAATTTGTGTTTTTTTTCACTAATGCTTGTTTAAAAATTCAACAAAGCGATTTTCCTTGGGCAAAATTATGGTTTTCATTAACGATCTATCCTATAAAAATTAGTTTAGACTTTTTGTGTCTTTTATTTTGTGGAGGAAAAACATCTACACTTGGTCTAGAAGGTGACGTAATTATAAGATGTCTGTCTGTGCTTCGAGACTTTTATCTAATATATTGAAACAATGGTGTTCAAATTTCTTCAATCTATTCGAGAATTCGAACAAAGTTTGAAATTTTTTCCCGGGGAGTATCAATTAAATGGCATGAATAAAATTGACAAATTCGAAGTACCTTTCTTCTCCAAATATTTCCACCAAGTGAAAAGTGTTAGACAAACATCTGACAAGAAAAACTTTTTATCTGGTAAAGTCGCTTTTTATGTTTGTGAGGATGAAATCCAAGAAAATAATAATATTGTAGAAAGTTATGCAGTCGATTTTTGTTTCAGGGCACCCAATTCAAAGTGGATAGAGCAGTATTGCATATCCAAAGTTGGAATTACCAGATCTCAATTTCCATGTCGTAAAACATTGGAGCAAAAACACAAGGATTTACCTAGGAATTGCCAAGAAGTCCAAGCACTATGTAGGTCTTTTTTTATTGATTGATTTGTTAATCCTTGTGTGTGAGATGTTCGTTTGTCTACTCTCCACGCATTGAAGACGACAAAAATAAATTGAAACATACCAATGTAAGATTAACAGTAAATCAAGTTAATCATAGCCATTCAATAAGGCAAGCTAATGATCTCTCATTGAGGTTAAAACAGATATTGGCAAAAGATATTTCATCATAATGGCATAATTCACTATAATAATTTACCCAAGTTTCGCAAACTCACAAAAAGTATGACATCTTTCAAAATGAAATTGAACAAATATTTATTAACGTAATAATATTCTTTAAATATTCATATATCTCATTCATTTTATTAACATATTATTGTTTCTTGGGAATAATAAATGTTGTTATTATTACTATTATTATTATTAATAATACAATAATAATATTATGGAATTAACATTACTTACATAAAATGGAAAAAATATGTTGTTATGCTTATTAGTGTAATCAGGAGAGAGTAACAATAAAACCTTGAAAATAATTGTGGATCTGGTTGAATGACTAGGATAAGAGTAAAATTTATGAGATATATGTATATAAAACAAAGTAGATAAAAACATATGAAGATTATGAAGAGTAATACAGTGAGGTGGCATAGTATGTATATATACAGTGTGTCCAACTATGAGCAGCCACATCCTCATATTTCATTGAGATTAAAATAATTTGAGTTTTTTTTTCAAATTATTGTACTCAGGAATACCTACCTTTATGTTGAAGAAACATTCCTATATCCATTTTCCACTGCTAACTATGACAAATTGAAAAGTCAAAAAGTGGGGAAAACATATTAGGGATTTCTTCATCATAAAATTAATATCAAATTCTGTTTCAGGGTACCCTTAAACCCCCAGATCTCAATGCTTGAATCAATTGATCATACATGGTGTCATTTGTTGCTGGCAGTATGATTAACTCTTTTTTATCAGTATTTGCTCAATTTTCAGAATTTCTTCACTTTCCACAAAAATATTCAATCAGTACTGCGAAAACAAATACTTCTTTTCCATGGCAAACTGTGACCACTTGGATAGTGAAAAATTGGTAAAAAATATATTAAGGATCTTTTAATGAAAAATTAAGCCCAACTCCAAGTTTTGGAAAGTCACAGAACTCAATGCTGAATCATTGAAATAAACAGAGTGTCATATTTACCTGACAATATCACAAACTCTTATTCATCCATAATGCTTGGGATGATTTCAAGTCTTCTGTTGTGACAAAGAGCCCAAAAATATTCTATTAATACTGCAGAATGTAAACAAGCATCACTTTTCGGTGAAAATTGGGGAAAATATATCGTTGAACTAACATCAAAAATGGGTTCAAAACACTCTAGAACTATTAAATCTTATTCCCTGAGTCATCTTCAGATACCAATGTTATAAATTGATGTGAATTTGTAGATATAATTTCAAAATAAGTCAATTTGGGAATTAAACTTTTGCCATATATAGATGACACCCTATATATTTCTCAGGAATTGAGATCTGGGGGTTTCAGAGTGTTCTGTTCAAGAATCATGATGTTTGTTCAGTGATAAAAGAATACGTAATATTGTACAAGGAAAACATTCACAATTGAAAATTGAACCAAATATGACTCCAATGGAAACTGGACATTTAAGAAATAATCAACTATCAGAATGAAAATGCAAATTTTCACTTTCAGATTTTTTCTTTCAAGTTAGATTTTTTCACAATATCTTTCAGATGTAGTTCAATGTCCAGCGTGGCTACTGCCAGGGAAGTAGTTGTTTTCTGCTACATATTACGAAAAATAGCTTCGTTTCATTTCAACTATCTGAATGAAATTGCAAATTTTCACTTTCATATTTTTCTCTCAAGTTATGTAGGTCTTTTCATAATATCTATCAGATGTAGTTCAATGTCCAGCATGGCTTTAGCCAGGGAAGTGGTTGTTTCCTGTTAGATATTACAAAATTGTAACTTCAATTTATCGCAGGTTTTTTCCATTACCAGAGGAGTCATATTTGGTTCAATTTTGAAGTCGGCTACTTTTCATTAGAAGTGGCAACGCCGCAGCGCTGAAAATATTTTAGAGCAGACCTAATTATCCACAAAAACAAATTTTCAAAATAATCCCACGTCCCTTTTTCCAGAAACGTCTAATAGGCCATCGACCCTTTATAGAATGACAAAGAAATAATCACCAATTCATTAATACGATCCAGAATGTTCGTTTTCTGGAGTTTTTCATACAAATTTCAAAATGTAGATGTCGTGGTGATCGCGAATTCAAAAGTTTCTAGTGTAAAAACTACATTGAAACAAGCAATATTTTTTAAAACTTTATTTTCAAGGTCACAATACTTCTGGCTTATACGAAATTCAGCCCGACAAAACCAAGAACTCTTTCATGGTATTGTGCGATATGGACATACAAGGAGGAGGCTGGACCCACATACATAAAAGATTTGATGGTTCTGTCGATTTCAACCTGGGTTGGAGAGAGTACAAGTTTGGATTTGGAGATTTGAATGAAGAATTCTGGATAGGACTAGAGAATATGCATTTGTTAACAGGTAAAACTCTCAGACATATAAACTTTTAAACCTCTTTCAAAGTTATATTCCAAGCGTGACGAGGGTTTCACCCAAGGAGACTTAACGTTATTTGACAAGGAGAGGCTAATCCTCATAAGACAATGGGGACACTGATAGACAGAGATGAAAAAACATTTGTGACGAAATGTGACGTAGTTGGACATGTTTCTTGGGTCGAGTTCGACTCTGTTCTCATGTCCAAGTACGTCACTATGACGCGTCGATGATACAAGATTCTGATTGGCTGGAGCTTATTAAACCCTCCTGTTAGTTTACTCTCTTTGGGTTTCACCCTGTCATTTCTAGGAATACGTTTGTTTCCGTTCATTATTTTGTTCTTTTCGTCTTCCGTTCATAGCACAATGATTATCGTATTAGGGATCCTTTCTAAATAAATCATGAAGTATTTCCAATTCGTACAGTGAAACAAATGAATTATACTTCTTGTTGAAAATTGTTAAATTGGATGGATTTCTGGCAAGTATGAAACAGCCGTGGTCGTAGAGGATCTAGCTGTATTCTGTTGGATTGTTGCCGACCAAAAAATAGCAATTGAATATGGTTGTTAGAAAAATGCAACACTGCTCTGTAGCACGTGTCAGTGTCAGTAACTTTTATAGTCCCAACGATCAGATTGCTTGAAAGTTATTGAAAACTGATAAATTGTTAACGAATTGGCTCCAACCAATTTAGTTCACAAGGAACGGTTCATTAAAACCATTTGAAAAAAGAACCAATGCAGCGATGCTGGGCAAAAAAAGGTGAAAATGGAAAATGGAATGTTATATGATTATCGTTCTTGATTCATGTAAATGTGCAGAACTTCAGGAAAAAATAATGAATTTTGACGCAAATGGAATCGGGCCAAACTAGAAAGAAAGGTAAAATATACTACGAAAACCAAAAAAGTAATCACACATTTTCTCTAACCATTTTGATCAGAAAATCATTCCAATTCCACGTCTAATCTTTTCCAAAATTCCCATATCAGTAGGTATATTCTGTCGACAATATAGGCAGGGAGACTGCCCAATTTTCCGATTCTCAGTTTCAATTTTCTATATTCCTGGTCTATTTATTTCGGGATATACTTCTCGCAGTGAACTCTATACGAACTGGAACGGGCATACAATGGTATAAAAGTGAAGCCTGTTCCTGAGTATGCAAACAGGATTATGTTGGTATTTCTGTCTCTGTCTAACGCATTAATGCTAATGACAAATTCAAAGAAAGGCAGGAAAATTAGGAAATTTACTTGCAAAAGAAATCAAATTTGTTCTATATTTTTGTGAGACACGGAAGGCCCGTTCCAGTTCTTATAGAGTTCACTGATTTCTCGTGCTCCTCACGAGCTGCAGAGCGTTGTTGCCATAGCTTTCGACGTGGTCATTTTTATGCTCTCATCGATCAAAACATTGCTGACTTTGGGAGCTTGTTTGGGGTACCAATCCAGAGATCATGCGCTGGCTGTACACGGCAGTAGTAAGACCAAAGATCCATTATGGATCAGCCGTATGGTGGCCAGGCGCACAGGGCAGCACAATAGGCCGAAAACTCAGCAAGGTTCAGAGGCTGGCCTGTTTGGTAATAACGGGCGCAATGAGAACGACGACTCCAACCGCAGTGTTGGAGGTACTTCTGAGGCTGCCACCGCTTCCAGTCTGGATCAAGAAGGAGGCAATGGCAGCCCATTTGAGGAGGCGGGACTATGGAGTCTGGGTGAACGAAAGAGCGAAGTGGGCGGAACAGGAGATCCCGATCTCTGCCCTCAGAGTGAAAAGCGCACAAGACAGACTGCGATGGAACAGAGAGTTTACTCTTACTTTTCCGAGCAGAAAACAATGGGAAGGAAACACGGTGGAGTTCAGCACAGGAGGCCTAATATGTTATATGGACGGTTCGCGTCTGACTGACAAACAGGCATCGGGTGCCGGAATCTACCTGGAGGGAAGAGAAGTACGAGAGAGCTACGCTTTGGGCAGATATACAAAATTTTTTGAGCTGAAGTGTTCGCCATCCTATCCGCAGCTACGTGGCAAGAGGTGAAAGAAGGGTCCGAACAGAGAATTTATATCTGTTCGGATAGTCATGCAGCGCTCAGAGCTATCTGCTATCCTAAACCAAGCTCAGCGCTTGTACAGGAATGCGGAGATGCGCTCGAAAAGCTAGCTGAAATGAAGGAAGTTCAGCTGGTATGGGTCTCGGGTAACAGTGGGGTGCGCGGAAACGAGGTGGCAGACGGACTTGCCAGATCCGGATCCGCAACGTCGTTCTGTGGGCCGGAGCCTGTACTAGGCATCGCAAGAAGCCAAATCTCTTCAGCCCTCGACGAGTGGGCAGAAAAAGAGCTGAATAAACTTTGGAGAGATAACACCGGCTGCAGGCAGTCGAAAGACTTCGTGGCCGGCTCCAATAAGTCAAGGACGACATGGCTCTTAGGCAGAAACCGCCAAGCACTACGCCTCCTTATAGGAATACTAACAGGACATAATAAGTTAGGCAGACACCTATCACTTATAGGTATAGAAGACAACCCCACTTGCCACAAATACGAAGAAACTTCATCTCCCTTCCTCGGCGAGTGTGAGGCATACTTGGCATACTTGGGAGCTTGTAATTCGATAATTAGATGGACGAATTTTTCCAGATTTGGTTATTAGCATTGTTATCGAGTTTATTGACATGTGTTAGTTTTTCATCAAATTTGTAAGACGCGTTTCTTCTGTACAGCGTGTTATTTGAAACAATGATTGCATTAGACCTATAGTGCTATGATTCAAAAGTCTGCTGGGGAGCAACTTCGAGTACAATTATCTCCGATTATGAATGGAAGGAAATTCTTTGAAGAATTCTGCTGATGTAGCCACTATCGAGAAATGGCAAACCAAATTTTCATTGAATTTGTAAGAAAACTGCTCTAGCGTTCCAAATACCTCAACATTTCGGTAGTAGTTTTAAGAGGCCATGAGCGCGATCATATTTGAGATGTTTTTTTTTTTGTAAAAGAGTCGATAACTCAGAAACGGTTCGTCGTATCGATTTCAAACAAGGCCAGGCTTCTAGAGAACGTTCGGTTCTATGAATTTATTTGTAATCTCGAAATTAATGATATAGAAACAATAGAACTAGAAACAAAGTTTACTGATATATTTCAGAATAATAAGCAAATGTTTTCCATTTTCCATAATAATATCCGAAGCATAACTATGAACTTTGATGAACTTTGGTGATTCTTTCGATTAAACATGATATACTGAATAACATGCAATATGGATTTCGGCAGGGTAGATCCTCGGAAGTACGTACGAGTGCTGGGGCGTTTATCCTTCCGGGCCTCAACCTTAGGGGGTGCATGGTGGTGGTATGGATTTCGGCAGGGTAGATCCTCGGAAGATGCCATAATAGCTCTTATGGAAAAAATAAATAGTAGCATGGACCACAAAAAACCTGAACTTTGTGTTTTTATCGACTTGCAAAGGCTTTCGATACAGTGTGTCATGAATCTTTGCTAGGAAAACTTGAGAAAATTGGTATGAAAGTACTTGCCCAGGATCTTTTCCGAAATTATCTCTACGGTAAAAAACAAAAAGTGAATATTGATGGTATGTTGAGTAAGGAGAGAACTGTGACATACGGTGTCCCTCAAGGTACAGTTATGGGGCCAATTCTCTTTACCATACACATAAATGATCTGCTGACTTTGTCTCCCGATAACATCATCTCCTACGCAGATGACACCGCGATATTTATTGAAGGTGGAACATGGATGGAGGTAGAACAAAGAGCGGAAAAACTCATGAAAAAAATTAAAATATGGTTTGAGTTGATTCTCTTAACTCTCAATTTGGAAAAAACTAAATTCCTCCCTTTCGTTTCATATAAATGTCACCTACCAAATTTTTCACATATTACTTTTGACAATGAACAAATAGAAGGACCTACAGATATAAAATATTTGGGCATTTATATTGATATTTTTCTAAAATGGGATATACGTATAGAGAAAACTACGAAAAAATTCAGGAGCTTGATATATAAATTCAAAATCTTAAGGAGTTTCATGCAAGTTGAATATCTCAAAACAGTTTACTTCTCACAAGAATCTATCCTATGTTATGGTCTACTAGCGTGGGGTGGGGCAAGAAAAACTCACTTAAGTATACACAACATCACACAAAAAAGGATTATGTGAACAAAAATTTTAAATACTCTAGTGAACAATTATACAACGAAGCTCAATTACTCAACATCAGACAACTTTTTTGTAAGGAGATTCTTCTACATTACTTCAAGAATAAAAACTTTCCTAAAACCTTAGATCACCCGTATGAGACTAGACAAAAACTGAAGAAACAATGCAAAATAGATAAAACCAACAAAGCTTGTGGACAAAGATATTTCAAATACACTGGGCAGAAGCTATTGAACATGTTACCTGAACTTTTGAAAGAACCTATGAGTTACTATGCCTTCAAGAATAAAATATCTACCTTCAGGAAAACAAAATTATTGTCAGCACCTTGTTTGACAGCTAGAACAACTCCTATCTTTTTCAAGTATTTTATTGTGTTATGTTTCACACCCTATTTTTATGTAATATATAATAATCCTAATCTCTTAATTTATAATAATAGCGTGCCTGTATATTATGTATACTAACATTTATTTACTTACATTTATTTATATTATTAGCTGTGGTACTGTGAATGTGTATTCATGGACATCTTCAGGTATGACCTCTAAGGAGTATACTTATAATAAATACCATGATACTATTCGAGCAATGTTTATGTATTTTCATATAATGTGACCGCCTGTAGACAAGCCGCTAGCTTAAATGGGATTCCTGTCATATTATTGATCTACACCTATATTCATTATACTCATACTAAAACTCACAAAATAATGAAACAATTCACAATGTAGAATATGATTCCATGTTACTCACCATGGCCCTACATCTACATCTAGATTAATCTTAATATGATATTTTACATTTCAAATACAAAATTCTATATACATATACCTACACCATGGACATTCTATGACTTTTTGTTCTCTTGTTTTGAGTCAAGGATTTGATGGAAGTAGTGCCATTGAAAGTAACCATTTGCATTCGATCTGATAAATATGATTTGAACCATGATAAAATGTTTCCCCTAAACCCATAAATTTCGGGCTTCTGCAGCAATATATTGTGATTTACACACTCAAAAGCCTTTGTCATGTCGCGAAACACAGCCTCCGCAACTTCTGCATTGTTCAGTTGAAGATAGAGTTACTCGAGAAAAGAGAACATTGCATCGTTTGTGCTTCTTGAAGTTCCAAAGCCAAATTGTTCGGGATGTAGAATTTTATTTTTGTCCTCTTAACATTTGAGTCGTAGTGTTCAAAACTTCTAGGCCCTTCAACTGTTGAGTTTTTCGCGAGTCCACGCCCTCACTTGTGAACTCTTTTGCTTATTTTATATTACCATTGCAGGTACCAGCAGAAACGAATTGTTGGTGGAATTAGTTGACAGAGAAAACGGATATGCGTATGCACGTTATGATGACTTCCGCATCGGATCTGAACCGAACGGATATCCTTTGGAACGTGTGTCGGGTTACAGTGGAAATGCAGGGGATTCCATGCAGCATCACCTTGGGATGAAATTCACTACAAAGGATATCGATCAAGATAATTATAAAGATAATAGCTGTGCTGAATATTCTAGTGAGTATTTTTTCACTCCATATATTCTATCTCAGTAAGAAAATATTAGTTTCGCATTTCCTACTTGAGAAATCTGTTATAACATTTTCGAATGAAATAGCTTTATTATCTTTTCGATTGACAATTTCATTTTGTTCATGACATGAGTAACTCACTGACATTTTTCATAAACTTCTTTTAAATACATACAGGATGTTACAGTCTACACTACTGTAAAAAAAAAAAAAAAAACTCTTCTAACTACAAACATAATCTTGCAACCGGACGTTCGATTGTCGAACTCTTTGAGACCTACGGGGTGCAGTCTGTGATTGTGGTTCTTGATGAACCAGTTCAGCTGAATCAGAATGTTCGGAGCTGTGCGGTTCCTCAGGCTGTATTATTTCTTGTTCTTCTGGATTATGTCAATGATGTTGTGGAGGTGACTGGACAAATGGTACAGAATGTTGTTGAGGTTGATCAAAAGATGACTGATTGTCTTCAATGGTCATGGATGGATCATTTGAAGAAGTAGCTATTTTTCTAGGGACTAGAGTTTTTCTTATTTGATCGATATGGCGTTTCAGGGAATAACCATCATCAAGTTGTACTTGATAATGAAGTAATCCATACTTTTTTGTTATAGACTCAAATTTCCAAAGACATTCATTTGCTTCATAATATCTCACTTGAACCCTATCTCCTACGCCTGAGCTTCTTTTTCCTGATGGAAAATCTTCTGATTTCACGTGTTAGGGTGGACGTATTGCATCTAATTTAATTCTTTAGAGACAATTCGGCTGGTGATTTCCGCAAGCTAAAGGAGTGGCTCGATATTTCAGAAGAATTCTTTGAATTTTTTTATTCTTTGGAGTATGATCTTTGAACATTCCTTTCAGCAAAACCATTAGTTGCTGGGTTAGCATGTTACCTTTTGGATAGAAAAAATTCTCAAGTTTTTTAACTTACGTATTGTAATCAAATTCATTGGGTTTGCTAGGTGCTACAAGTGATGATAAGGTTGAAAATGTTGACGAACCAATTGAATTCAATAACAGTTCAGCAGCGATTTTTTGTTGTCCGATAGATTTATGATTGTAAGGTAGTTTTCAAATGTTTCTTTATATGTACGGAAACTTTCCTTTTGTTGATTGAAATTTTCAAATGTAGGTACACATGCTGTATTGCCAATAGTTGAACTGAGTTTTAGTTGATCAAAAATAGCTTGATTTTGCTGTAGAACAAGATTACTTGAAGCTTGCATGGCTTCCATGACATAGCTGTTTAAACACCTCTGCATTTATATTACTCCTTTCGGTCGTGATTTTTCCTGATGGTTTTGATTTTTTGATACTAACTACCTGTTCAGGTTTCCAAATTTACGTTCGGCGCCAATTTGTTATTACTTTTTCAAATTAAACTACTTTATCATCTTTTCGATTGACAATAATTGTATTTCGTTCTTGACTTAAGTAACTGTCCACTGATATTTTTCAAAAACTTCTTTCAAATACATACAGGATATTAAAATATCTCTTGATTTACATACTTTGTTCATGAGACCGGACAAATTATTCTTCAGGGGTAGCACGAGTACAAATCCCGTCCTAAAATATCATGTAACAATAATATCCTGACCAATAATAACCTTCCAACTTGCGAGCTAGGTTAGTTCGTTCAGGTTAGATCAGACTAATAGATAATTGGACGGGATAATTTTGCATAAGATTATTACTGGTCGAGGATATTATTGAAAGAGGGATTATCGGTAAGAAATTTTTGACAGGATATTAGATATGATCTGAAGCTCAGTCGATAAATGTCAATATCATATTCATTGAAGATTAATATATTATTATCATTAGGCCAATCAATAGAGCATTATTCCCAACAAAAATACTAGTAGAAAATCGACTGTACCGTCTATTGATTTGTTATAAACATTTAAATAACAAAAAACGTGTTTTTTAAATGGTTTTGCTTATAAAATGAAGAATAATGAAGCAATCTAGTTACTTCAATGGAAATAATTGCAGATAATTGAAATACGAACAAAATGAAATATTTTACAACCCGATCGGATAATTAGTAACGGAGGAAAACTGGAAAAACCAGATTTTACGATTTTTGTGTGTCCATAACTATTTTTCAAGAAATATGGTTGGCCCTTCTCATGAAAGTATTGATTCATGTGTACTTTGTGTTTGCACAAAACAGGCTCTGGCGGATCATTAGCTTTGGCACAATTGCAATTTGAATTTTTTTTTTGCAGCGTGCCGTATGCTCAAGTGATCGACAGATACCTATTCATCTAACATATTTTGAAAGTAGAGGTAGACTACCATAGTAGATATATTCTCATTCTGCGCTAAAATGCTGCGAAATGGGTGAAAAATGCTTGCAAACATGACTGAAAACGGCCGAGCGCTGGTGAAAGCGGTCGAGTGGTAGGAGAGAGCGGGAAAAGAGAGGAAGCGTATTATCACGTAACCCGTTCATTAACCTTCATCGGTTTGATATCACCGCGTCGGCCGCGTGTTGCCTCTCACTCAGGACACTGCGTTAGAATTTCCCTCATGTCCCGGACTCTCCTACTACTTGGCAGCTGACGCAGGCTCGGCAGTTTTCAGTCATGTTTGCATTAATTTTTCACCCATTTCGCACCATTGTAGCGCAAAATGAGAATATACATTTTGTAGTACTATACTTCTACTTTCATAATTTGTTTGAGAAATTGATATCTGGCTATCACTAGAGCATCCAGGCACGCTGCAAGAAAAATTTTAATTGCAATTGTGCCAAAACTAACAATCCGACAGTGCCTGTTTTGTGCACACATAAAGTACACAGGATTCAACACTTCCATGAGGAAGGCCAACCGTACTTCTTGAAAAATGGCGGAGTCATGAATTTTTCAAAAAAATCATGAAATTTTTCGGTTTTTCAATTTTTTTTTTATTTCTTTTATCTACAATTATTCTGGTGTAATCAGATTACTCTATTAGTTTGTATTTTATGAGCAAAACCTCCGAGCAATAAAAGATATAGATGTGCCATTTCTATATGCACAACACTCGTTGTTATGAAAGCTGCATATCACTATTCTTTGTGATAGTTTGTGGGTGAGGGGTAACCTCCGAGTTTGGAGGGGGAGATTTATTATTGTTATGATATTCGGATGCAAGCTTAGAACCAGTGGCGGCGTGCTGAGTCATTTTGTTCATGTTATATTTTCATCTATAGACGACCACATGCCTGGTTGGAAAGCAGTTGTGACAATAAGGTCATAAATACTACAAAAATAAATGAAAGTGCTGTAGTAAAAAACTCAAAATATTCAAATTGTTGAATCACATCAGTAAACTATACTATACACTATATATACATGCTAAACATGCATTATATATAATACACATAAGAATTAACACATAAACCATAATATACATAAGAGATTACATTCAAATTTATGTTGAAAGTGTATCATCCTAAGTGAAGTAAAAATAGCTGTTGAACTCTTTTTCTCATGTTTTTCTGAATTTAGATTATTGGTATCCTGAGGCAGATAATTAAAAAGTGTTTAGAGTTGTCAAAATGTCTTAACTTGTGTAGAGTTAGGCTCAGTGAGCGATCGATATTACAAGTCTGTCTGGTAGAAAAACGAAAAATTCTCATGTAGTTACTATTTTACTCCTATTTCTTAAACATTAGACAATTTCTAGTATAAATTTTGAGGTGGGAGTAATTATATTTTATAAGTTGAATAGGGACCGACATGTATCTCTGAAGACATCTCTGCAGACATACCAAACAACATCTCTATCTTGATGTAGTATTGATTTGCTCACAGGGTGGAGCGATGAATTGTAAATCGCCTATCCAGCTTGAAATAAACTAAAATTATGAATTGTATTCTTCTATTCCTTTACTGAAGTAGTCTAATTTGTTGTATCTGACGGATTATAGTTCTCGTTGCTACTTTTGAACACTTTCTCCTGGTATCATCTGTGTCCATATCATCGATTTCACAATCACTAATTTCTCTAAAATAGCATACATAGCAAACACACACACACATAACTGCCAAGTTATTATATTGTTATAGTTGCAGAACAGTGGAGTAAATTCAAACTAAAAGAATATCAATGAACTATGTATTAGATACTCGAAAGACATTCCAACAAGACTTCACAATCTTTATGAATAACTGGGAAAAATGTTATCAGTAGAATAGCTCCAATAACATATCGATGGCTTGCATTTCTCTTTTAGGCCGTATATCCTTAATAGTAACCAGCAAATTGTTTTATACAGATTTGAAAGCCTATACCCATTTGAAATTCCTCAGAAAATTTTATTATTCAAAAAAAATTCCTGAATCTGCCCAAACTCGAAATTCACTATCCAAACTGTGCTCATTTCCATTTGTCTAAGAGGGGCATGAAAAGTTAGAAGTACAATACACAAAAAAGTCTTTGAAGAAGTGACTTATATATGTATTTGAAACAAAGTTTTATATAGGGAATCGTAGCCTTCTATGATAGAGTAAGTTGCAATTTTGGAGTCCATCACTTTTCATTTACGGATTAAAGCAATTCAATGAGGAATCTCCAGGAATTGGGAGTATGGGCTCTCTCAAAAGATTAAAAATAATACTCAACCCATTGATAAGATTTTAAACTAACTCATTTATTGCCACTAAAAAGGTCGATACGGAATGCCAATCAAATATGGTTTATGCCATGATAACCTTGCTGCGACGACCATGGTCTGATTTGACAAGACGATAAATAAGTCGGAAACGGACGTAAACAAACATGATCGCCGAGTTAAGAGTGAATATAATACGGAAATCCAACCTGATCAACGAGTACAAACGGAAATATCCGACAATGCCCTTCTTTCATCATGACTCGGGCATTGATGTTTGTAAACAACGTTGGGTATGTTGCTTTCAAGAAAGAGATAAAAAGCCCTCTCCATATTTTTATACACTATAACTACGGACTGTCTTTCCTGTGAGGGCATAGTCGGTTTCCTACTAGTATTTTTGTTAAAAACTCACCTATTTTATGCTCTATTGAGTGAATAGGATAGGGCATATCTACACAAGAGCGCTTTCTGCATATAAATAGACCTATATTTACTTGTGACAAAAATATTCCTACTTAGTACCCAGAGTAAAAAAATCACTAAAACTTCAAATTGAATTGGAAGTTCCTGAAATTTGGTATGGGGTTAGTTCAATGATAAACGAACAGGTATCCAATGAGTTTCGGGCCGTGCTTTGTGGAAATCTAAAGAAAATCCGGTTCAAAAATTTTCCGACGCTTTTCCGGTCGTAACTCGGAAAAAACTAAAAAAATATCTAGAGACCAAAAATTAAGCTAGGAAAAATGGAAACAAAAATACTCATCCACACTTTTTCCAAAAAACCTCACGTTTGATCGAAAAATTAAAGAGAAGGAAAAAATCATCCTCTCGACTTATGATCGACAATCCCAAGGTAAAAGATGAAAAATTATTTCGAAAATGTATTTTTTTCTTCACATTTTCATGTTTTCAAAAGAAAATACACAAGAGATATATTTTGGTTTACATTGAGAAACTCTATAGATTTATTTCAAATTATCAGATTAGTACTTGTCTCGGATTGGATTGCACAAGGAGTTGAATTGAACTCATAAAGACTTCCGAAGTAATCTGCAAAGAGATTACATTGTAAAATGTTTGTTTTCTTATTTGCAAGAAATGACCAAAAACATTTAGAATTTACCTCTCTGCGCAGATCGGAAAATTGATTGTAGTCCGGAATATTATTATATATTTTTCACTTTTTTCGCCGGAATTTATCTTTCCTCTTCAATACAGAAACTGAGGTTGGGGAAATGTTTTTTATTATTTATAGTTTTACGGGCACTTGAGTTTGACTGATCTCGTCAGTCACTCTGTAAAAGTTATCAACGCACACATTTGAAGAATACAATGCCAATCACAACAACGTTTAATATTTGACTCCTTCGAACAAATAGGCAATTGTCTCTTTGAAGTAGCAATTGCTAATGTTTTGAAGAATATTTTGTAGTTGGCTACGCCTTCATAGATATCTGATGAATGTTTATTATTACTCTTTTTTCAGGTGGTGCATACTGGTACAACAATTGCTTCGCAAGCAATCTCAATGGAGAGTTAGTCAATCATGAAGTACGTCCTGCTAAAGAGAGACATGGTATGACTTGGGATACTTACAAAGGCAGAAGTTATGTACTAGCCAAAGCTCGAATGCTAATCAGACCATATTCTTGCTTATAGATCGAAAAGGCTTCTGAAACAAGCATGACTTTGTAATTTGGGTTTTTCATTTCATTTTATGGACGCTGATGATAATGTATAATAATAAATATGTTTCATTTTCATTTTGAATTACCTATATTTTTTAAATTTCAATATTAAAAGGTGAAATAACCGAAAAACTGCGTTTCACTTGCCAAAATTTGACGTTCCTTCAGATAATCATGGAAGATGTCATTACTCATCTCCTCCCTATATTCTGTTTGGAAAATAGGGGAATATAGATTGAAGCTCAAATAATTGCTTGTTTATAGGTCAGCCTCTGTTAGTTCTGATTATGATTACTCTGATGAGTCCATTGTTACGTAAAATATCATAATATCATTTCTCTTGCAACAACTCTTCTCTTTTTCATGAACAGGGTGTCCCGTATAGACCACGTCAAATTTAAGGAGGATGTAGATCAAATAATACCCTATCTCCTTTGAAAAAATCCCCAATATAAAAGTCTAACCGTTTTCGAGATATTTGATTTTTCATGATTACATTGCATCTTTGCCTCTCCCAGTAATTTTTTCTGAGGGAGTGGAATTATTTCACACTTTTTTCATTGATTTTTCAGGAAAATATTGCTGAAGGATTATTCTAAAGTCTACACAAAAACATTTTCCGAACATTTTAGAGGGGATCTGCTAGAAATGTTTTTTTTGGAAAGTTTTTGTATTAGATTTTATTGTTCATGAAGTTTAGCCCATCGTAGTGATACCAACATGTACTGGGCTACTGCTGCACATTACCTCAATAATTTGCCTATTTTGTGGTGATTCCAAAATTATTATTTTTATCCAAAACGGCACGTTTCTGACAACATATAGTTGGTAAATTATTTTAAGAAATCTTCGATTTTTCATTACCTACTGAACAATTTCAATTTTTCAAGTGAGAAAATGTTTCTTTCACTTTTATTTACTTAGAGCAAAATTATTCATTACTTGCGAGGAGCTGCTCTCCACCGACTATTGTAGGATCATTTGTTAAAGAACAGAGATTACCCAGAAAGAGCTCAATTTTGCAGGCAATAGTTGCAAAAAAAAATTATGCAGATCCAGATTTTTTCAATAAGATCATTGGAAACGACGAGTCTTCCTGTACCAAGGTTGGGTACAGGTATCTGCACAATTTGCATAGCTGGCATATTTCATTAATTCACATGCACGAGAAGAGAGATCACAATATCGATTTAAGTCAATCTATGGACGGGAATATTATTTTAATGGTGCAGTTTAGGGCCCGTTTGAACTGCCGCCCTCACTGAACGCCAACAATTATTTGGGATTTATAACCAACCACTGCGGCGTATACTCTGTGGTTTCAACACGATGTATGCCCAGCACATTACGGTCACCAAGTAACAGCACATTTAAATCGAACTTATCCCCACCGGTGGATCGGAAGAGGTGGTGAAATTTTGTGGCCCCCTCGTTCACCTGACCTAAACCCTCTGGATTTTTTTCATTGGGGTTTCCCACAATACAAAGTTTATTCAAACCCATATGCGATGAAGTCAAATCCACGGAGCGCATTCAAGTTGCTGCAGCGGAAATATCAGACATACATTTGAGGACAGTGAAAAGATCTTTTCTCAGTCGATGCAGGGCCTCTATACGCAAAGGAGGTCGCCATTTTGAACATGTCCCATAGATTGTAAAAGATCTTCTGGTCGTTAAAAATATAAGTACCCCAAATAACAGCAGCCAAATTATACGTACCCTCTGGATGTAAATAGCCATATCTTTTTTTTTTGTAATACCTAATCACTTGTGTTAAACCATTTTGGAATCACCATGAAATAGGCAATTCAATGATGTAATGTGCAGCAGTAGCCCAGTACTTTTTTGTTTCACTACGATGGGATAAGCTTTATGAACAAAAAAACTAGTTAAACTTCGCAAAAAAAACATTTTTAACAGCCCCTCTGTACAATGTTCGGAGTATGTTTTCAATGCAGACGTTAGAATAATCTTTCATCGATATTTTACAAAAAGAATTAAATAGAACACTGTAAAGACTGCAAAGAGGGGCGAGAATTCATCGTTTTTATAAAAAACAAATATCTCGAAAACGGCAAGACTTTCATAATAGGTATTTTTTCATAGCAGGTATTGTATACTTTGAACTACATTCTCCTTGAGTTTGACGGGATACCCTGTATAAGGCCGACCACTCACGTACAGTTCTGTCAGTTTTAGCTGTGCAGTTATAACTGTCAGTTAAAACTGCACGTGTGTGGCTATTTTAGTCACAGTGCAACTCCAATTTTTCAACTGTACAGTTTAACTGAGAGAAATGAAATTACTCATATTTTCAACTGAAATGACAAACTGAACTGCGTGTGTGTGGCGGTTTGAACTGGCATTTTCCATACTTCAGTTTAGTTTGTGTCGACAGCCTGTCTATAGAGTGAGCATTAACATGTCGCGTAAACAAAACCAAGTTATTGTTGACTTTACCGAGCTATATAGATCGGAACCTTGCTTATGGCAAGTTAAATCTGCCGATTACCATGATCGTGCAAAAAAGGATGCAGCGTACAATAAGTAGAAATACAAAAATTGAAAAATTGTTTTTTCAGTTAACGGCAGCCCTCAGAAGTCGAAACTTGTGCGAGCCTAGGATTACGAGGTCATTACGTGCAATTCCTAGTACTTTCTCGGGCCATCAGAAAATCTTCTGCATCCGCTAGGGTTTGAACCTTCGACTGGCAGACAGAGTGATTGGAAACATCGACGCTTTTACCACTCGGCTACCTGGCAGAGAAGTTGGAGAAATTGTAGCCTGGTGCCACAAAAAAACTATTGTAGAAGAAATAAACAGGTTGAGGTCAGCTTTTCGCAAAGAGCGAAAGAAAGTTGAGGCATCAAAGAAGTCTGGAACATCCGCAGACAGCATTTACAAGCCGGTACTTCAATACTATGACCTCTTTGATTGAACTGCACAATTGAACTGTAAGTACGCCTGTGTACATCTCAGTTCACAGTTAAAACTGTCGGTTTTAACCAAGGAGACTAAAATTTAACAAGGAGAGTTTAATCCCCATAAGACAATGGGGACACTAGTAGAAAGAGGTGAAAGAACATTTGTGACGAAATGTGACGTAGTTGGCTTAAGATCAAGGACCCGCATGTGACACAGGGTTCAAATTCTTGAAAATGCTAAGACACGGATCAAAATGCATGTATAATTGAACGTTTCACTCAAATATTTTGCTAATTCACAGAATTCCGGTCCAAGGCAGAAAATATATTCTTTAAATATTCCCACTGATTAAGCTAATAACCCGAGATGCAGCTGCCATTTGGAGTGAATTATTTTAAGAAATATGAGATTTGTGGCTAGTGTTTATTTCGTGTTGCTAATAAACGAATTGAACATCAGTTTCCATGGTAGCGGTGGGTGTAGCGGCGGCAGCCACCCACACACGTACAATTATATTAAAAAAAAAAAACAAATATTAGGAAAGATGAGACTTGATTTGCAGGTTCATTACTATGTAAATAAACGAAAAAAAGTAATCAGCTGACTGTTTGGTGGAGGGTTGTACCTCAGCTTCACGTTTAAACATGCGAAAACTATGCGTTGAGAAAATGAATACTAAGAAAGCTGAAATTTGGGGAAGTGATAGTCGACTTTAACAGTTTTACGAAAGAAATAGTCCGCTGAGTTTTCCGCGGTGGAAAAGTGCTCAGCTGACCACTGGAAGATACGGCGTATCGCTATGCGCGTGGACGCGTAGCATTCTTCACTGCATCAGCTGAGCACTTTTCCACTGCGAAAAGCTCAGCGGATAATTTTTTTAGAGTAACTGTTACAGATAACTATTAGTTTAAGAAGTTTCAGCTTTCTTGGTTTCCGATAACTAGTGATTTTTATTAATTAAACAGTGCGTAATATGCGCTAAGTTTATGCATCGTCAGACGAAATATCCAAAATAAACATTTCGTAGAACTGGAAATTCTGAAGTATATGGTGGAAATTTTGGAGCGGTGGGGGGAAAAAGGAGGGAGGGGGGAATTCCGTATCTCCGTTCCTTAAGACTTATTTGAGAACTTTTTTTGCAGTTATAGAGGGGAGGCGTTCCGATTTTGAGAATTTACCCCTTCCCCCCCCCCACTACCCCCCGAAAGCTACATGGCAAATGGGCGGAAATTTCGGAAAAAACCGGTGGCAACGTACGCAGAAAATGTTTGCATAAAAATTGAAGAAGCCAAACTTTGAAATTGTTTTATTCACGATGTTATTTTGTTCACCTTATATATGTTGTGGATATAGGAATTCAACTTTTTATGTATTGTATTGACACTGTCATTAAAAAGGTTTTTCTCAAAGTTTCTATTCAGTTCTTGGGCTTGAATTCATCGTTTCTCACGTTGTTTCAATTGGTTATGGGCCCAGATCATTGCTGAGAAAGTAGAAATGGAAGGAGACACAGTCAGAATAGAAAAACTACGAAATGTCAGAAATTGGGCGGAATGGAAATTCCAGATTAAGGTGATCCTGAAAGCTTCAGATATCTTCGAGGTCGTAACAGGAGAAATCCAGAAACCTGTAAACGAAAACAGAGGAGGAGCTTCAGAGCAGCAGGAGAGAGAACGGCACCAGAGAGAACTGACAAAATGGAACAAATCAGATTCCAAAGCACAGAAAGTTATAGTTACATCGATTGAAAAACAAGTATTACAACACATCATGTGCTGCGAAACATCCAAAGACATGTGGGACAAGTTACACAGAGTATTTGAACAAAAATCCGAAGCTAGTCTGCATTTGGTTCAGAAGCAATTCTACAGTTATTCAAAATCTGAAGAAGACGATATGGCCACACACATATCTAAGTTAGAATCGCTCGGAGATCAATTAAAACATCTGGGAGAACCTGTACCTGAATCCATGATGATGACAAAAGTATTGATGACCCTACCAGCAGAGTACAATCATTTCTATAGCGCTTGGGATTCGACACCTGAGGAACAGCGGAATATAAACAATTTAACATCAAGATTGTTGTTGGAAGAGTCGAGGATTTCGATGCAGTCTTCAAAAGAAGAGAAATCAGCATTGGTTATGAGAAAATACAAAAGTAAATCTCATCAGTTTTCATCTAAGAAAGATTTCGACAACAAATCTCAAAGCAGACCAAAACCTGGAAAATGTTTTTACTGTGGCAAATACGGCCATTGGAAAATAGATTGTTTGTTCAGGAAAAGATCTGATAAAAGAGTGAATGCAGCTGAATTACAAGATAACCCAGATCTTGATGCATTTGTTGGTGAACTGTTGGCAGTTGCTCAGAATTTTTAGAATTCGGATTATTGGTTCCTGGATTCTGGAGCTAGCGACCATATGTCAGGAATGTTCAAGTGGTTCGACGATTATAAAAGTTTTGATCGACCCGAACATGTGAGAATAGGAAATGGTGATTATATCGAAGCAAAAGGCAGAGGAAACATCCATATTTTAAGTCTTGTGAATGGCAAGTGGGAAAGGAAATTATTGGCTGATGTTTTGTTCGTGCCGAATATCAAAATAAATTTATTTTCAACCGGAGCAGCATTGGATAAAGGTCTAACGATGTCATCTGATCAAAATGAATGTCATTTATTGAAAAATAATGAATGTCGCAGTTGGAATACGTCATTCGAAATTATATCGCATGTTATTCAAAGTTGAGATACCCATTGGAAATGCAAATTTGGCAGCAAATATCGCAGTCGAAGATACCCTACGGTTATGGCATGAAAGGTTAGCCCATCAAAATATAAGATTGGTGATGGATTTCCTAAGAGCAAAGAATATAAAGTTCGTCAATTCTGGTGAATTCTTTTGTGAGGCTTGCATGTGGGGGAACAACATCGAATGCCATTTTCAAGTAGTAAATCAAAGACCAATCATCCTGGTGAGCTGATACATACTGATCTTTGTGGCCCCATGCAGAATCGATCAATTGGTGATTCTCGATATGTCCTCTTATTCAAGGATGACTACTCGCATTTTCGAAAGGTGTATTTCATCAAAGATAAATATGAAGTTCAAGAAAAACTCAAAAATTTTCTCAATTACACCAATAATCAGATCGGACTGTCAGTGAAGAAAATACGATCAGACAATGGATCAGAATTCATCAATAGCGGAGTCAGGAAAATTCTTGATGAAAATGGTATCCAACATCAGAAGACAGTACCTTATACTCCTGAGCAGAATGGATCTGCAGAGCGGGAATTACGAACAATAATCGAGGCTGCACGAACAATGATACATGCCAAAAGTTTGGGGCTAGAGTTATGGGCTGAAGCCGTCAATACGGCTGTCTATGTCTTGAATAGAACCGGGAGAAGTACTTTCAAAGACAAGACACCATTTGAAATGTGGTTTGGAGAGAAAGCAAATACAGAACACCTAAAAATTTTTGGATCTGAAGTATTCAGTCATATCCCAAAACAAAAACGCCAGAAGTTGGATCCAAAAAGTAAAAAGGGCATTTTTGTTGGTTACTCAGATGATATAAAGGGATATAGAATCTGGTACCCCGAAGAAAATAAAGTCGAAGTGAGCAGAGACGTAATTTTCAACAAGGAAATCAACCATTCAGAGGCCAAGAATGAAGACAATCAGATAAATCCAATTGAATACCCGGAATCAGTAGAAACACTAGAAAACAGAAGAGAGAAAGAGCCAAAGCATGAATGTTCACAAGAAAGTGGAGAAAATCAGCCTATCAGAGATTCTAAAGATGTCATACCAGGAAATGACATTTTTGAAAATGATGACAGTACAATAATAATTCCCAATGCTGATCGCATAAAGTATCAACTTCGAGATAGATCCTGCCTTGTTCCTCCATCAAAGTACTGTGATTATTTCATGGCAATGTCTATGGTTGCTAAAGATTGTGAACCCAGGAATCTGGAAGAAGCTTTGAACTCAGAAATGAGCAGTCAATGGAGAAATGGAATGGATGAAGAAATGAATTCACTTTTGCAGAATGAAACGTGGAAGCTAACACATTTACCCGAGAATCGACAGGCTATTGATAATAAATGGGTATATCAGATAAAGAGAAGGCCAGACGGGACTGTGGAAAGATTCAAAGCACGACTGGTCATAAAGGGGTATTCACAAAAATATGGTATATACTATGAAGAAACCTTTAGTCCGGTGGTTAGATTCGACACAATAAGAATGATTTTAGCAATTGCTGTAGCTGATGGAATGAAGATGAAACAGTTTGATGTTAAAACTGCCTTCTTGTATGGTAATTTAGAAGAGGACATATATATGGTACAGCCGAAAGGTTATGAAGATGGTTCCAATCGAGTTTGCAAGCTTCTCAAAAGTTTATATGGTTTGAAACAGGCCCCTCGAGTGTGGAATGAAAAATTTACCAACTTTTTATTTGCATTCGACTTCAAAGTAACTAAAGCAGATCCATGTGCTTTTGTGAGAAGGAAAGAGAAAAGGCTTGTCTTTTCAGCGTTATATATGGACGATGGAATGATTGCTGCTTCAGAAGAGTCTGAAATTGATTTACTCCTGTCATATTTGACAGAACATTTTTCAATAAAAGTTTATGATTTGAAATACTTTATTGGTCTTGAGCTGAACTACAACAACGATGGTTCTGTACTCCTCAATCAAACTGGCTATACGATGAGAATTTTGGAAAAATTTGGAATGGAGAATTCTAAAGCGGTTGGTGTACCAGTGTGTCACGTCTCAATTTTTAATTCGAGTGAAAGTGAAGAGAAATTTCCATACCGAGAAGCAGTAGGAAGCTTGATTTATTTAGCTGTTGCAACGAGACCAGACATATCGTACGCAGTGAATTCAGCTAGTCAATTTATGGAAAACCCCTCTAGAACTCACTGGATTTCAGTGAAAAGAATTATGAGGTATCTGAAAGGGACAACTGAAAAAGGAATTTTGTATCTTAAAAATGCAAATATCAGTTTGAGGGGATACAGTGATGCTGACTATGCAGCGGACAATATAACTCGCCGATCCATTTCCGGTTATGTTTTTTACCTCGATAATGGACCAATCAGCTGGGGTTCTCAGAAACAGAAATCAGTATCACTTTCAACAACGGAATCTGAGTACGTTGCAGCTTGCCTAGCAGTCAAGGAGCTCGTATGGTTGAAGCTGTTATTAGAGGAACTTATTGGAAAAATGAGTAATATTCCAATATTATTCATGGACAACCAGAGTGCTATCAGATTAGTAAAGAATCCAGAATTTCACAAGAGAAGTAACCATATAGATGTTAGATTCCACTTCATCAGGGAAAAGTTTCAAGAGAAAATGTTTTTACTGGAATATATTCAAACAGAAAATCAAATTGCTGACATTTTTACAAAACCCTTGACAAAATCTAAATTTGAATACCTACGCAGTCTACTAGGTGTTACTTGAAAAGAAGTTCTCCAATACCAATTACAAGTTTGAGGGGGGGTGAAGAAGCAAACTTTGAAATTGTTTTATTCACAATGTTATTTTGTTCACCTTATAGGAATTCAACTTTTTATGTATTGTATTGACACTGTCATTAAAAAGGTTTTTCTCAAAGTTTCTATTCAGTTCTTGGGCTTGAATTCATCGTTTCTCACGTTGTTTCAATTAAAATAGATGCCAAGGAGGGGGCCGCTAGCCCCCCTGAAAAATCAAAAAAATTAGAAAAAAATATTAAAAAAAAAAACAAAAAAATATGGTATCGTTTTTGACTTTTTTTCTCGAGGAGGGGAAAGGAATGGCAAAAAATGTTTGGGTTCAAGGATGTAAATTAAATTTTTCTAAATGAACCGTACTACAAAATTTCAGTTTTCTTAGTTTTGGTCATAAACAATGGCAGCTGGCTCCCGGTCTGTAACTTGGTTATCGAAATGCGCATCTAGGAGTTGTGTTAGAGGAAAAAATATAATAATTCAAAATGAATAATTTGTTTTTATTGACAACCTTTTTTATGCATCCATCAAACACCTTGACAACAAACTTTTCAATATTGTTCATTTCACTGCATTCTTGAATCATTATATGCTACAGGAGTAAAAATACTTGTGTGGTGAGAGGAAATTACTATTTTTTATCGTTGAATGATACCACGTCATGCAGTATCTCATTTCCGTTCGAATAATACTGTCAAGTCTTCATCAACAATATAACAGCTTCGAAATGAATAATAGTTAATAATAATAAAAGTTTTATCGTCATGCATTTCCTATGATAATTTCACTCGTCGTATAAAACCCTCTTTTTCTGCAATATTAGGACCATATAAGGGACCAATAAGGGACGTATGCCTCGATAATACGCAGTTACTTCCTTTCGAGCCGATATTACCAATTTGTCATGGCAACCACGTATCCAAACAACAACGGAGAATATGATATCATCTTGCTACTAATGTCAGTCTGACAGACTTCAAGTATATTAGGCATTGTCTATAACTATTGAAGAATTCACGACAATGGAACTTTTTTTACTTTGTTGGTTTGTGAAATTATCTAAATAAATACTACTATCGATAATTCTATCAGATATTTTAAACTCGATCAAATTGCTTTGAAGTAACACAACTCGTCCTAAAGGACTCGTGGTGTTACCAATCAATATGATCTCGTTGATTTCTGATAAAATTACTATCGATAGTATTGCGAGCACTCGTGGTATTACCCCCGATAATTTCACTCGCCTTATGAAACCCTGCCTTCCTGCAATATTAGGACCAATAAGGAAAATACGCAGTTCCTTTCGAGCCGGTAATACCACTTTGTCATGGCAACCACTTATTCAAACAACAACGGAGAATATATTATCATCTTGCTACCAATATGAATGTCAGTCTGATAGACTCCAAGTCAATCAGGCATTACCTATAACTATTGAAGAATTCACAATGGAACTTTTTTTACTTTGTTGATTCGTGAAATTATCTCAATTTAATACTACTCGTGCTCACAATACTATCGATAATTCTGTCAGAAATCTCAAACTCGATCAAATTGCTTTGAGGTAACACCACTCGTCATAAAGGACTCGTGGTGTTACCATGCAATTTAATGTCGTTGATTTCTGACAGAATTACTATCGATAGTATTGCGAGCACTCGTGGTATTACCGATGACATATTACCATGGACGTATAATATCGTATAAATACAGACATATTACCGTTAGACTCCGTTATTTACATTTCTAGCTGCGGTCAAGACAAAGTCACATTCTAAGCACAATATTTACTGTTCGCGGAAATTATCTGCTTATATACATTGTATATAAGCAGATAATTCAGCAGAAACTTGGCTTTGCCGACTTTTGGTTTGATTGGCAACTATTTTCCGCAAAACAAGCTGCAATAAAAATTGTGCTTAGAATGTGACCGCAGCTTGAAATGTTAATAACGAAGTCCTTCCGTAATATGTCATTGGGTATTACCTCCGAAACATCAGCAACGTCATATACCTACGCATACTGATAATACAAATACAGGGTGTTCCGTAAAGACCACGTCAAACTCAAAGAGAATATAGATCAAATAATACCCTACCTGCTATGAAAAATTATCCGCTATGAAAGTCTTGCCACTTTCGAGATATTTGGTTTTTTATAAAAACAACGAATTTTCGCTTCTCTTAGCAGTTTTATCTGTGCAGGTGGAACAATTTTACAGCGGTCTAATTTATTTTTTCAGTAAAATAATGATAAAGGATTATTCTAACGTCTGCGTTGAAAAAATACAACAAACATTTTACAGAGAAATTGTTTTTTTGAGAAGTTTAGGTAGTGGATTTTTTTGTTCATCAAGTTTATCCCATCGTGGTGAAACGAAAATGCACTGGGCTCCTGCTGCACATTACATCAATAAATTGCATATTTTATGGTGATTTTAAAATGGTATTACGATTTGTTATCACAAAAAAAAAAGATTTGGTTGTTTTTATCCAGAGGCTACGTTTCTGACAGTATAATTTGGCGGTTGTTATTTAGGGTACCTAATCATATTTTTAATTACATAAAGATCTTTAAAAATAATTATAGGAAATGTACAAGATGGCAACCTCCTTCGCGTATACGGGCCTTGCATCGACTGAGAAAAGAACTTTTCACTGCCCTCAAATGTATGTCTGATATTTCCGCTGCAGCAACTCGAATGCGTTCCTTCAATTCGGCTTCATCGTGTATGGGTTTTGAATACACTTCGTCCTTCAGGGAACCCCAATGATAAAATTCCAGAGGATCTAGGTCAGGGTTCCAAAAAATTTCACAACCTCTTCCGATCTACTGGTGGGAATGACTGGAATGAGTTCGATTTGAATGTGCTGTTATTGCCGATCGTAATGTGCTGGGCATCCATCGCATTGAAACCACAGAGTACGCCGAAGCGCCAGTGGCACATCTTCCAATAGAATTGACAGCTGGTCGGTTGAAAATCCTAAATAATTGTTGGCGTTCAGTGAGGGCGGCAGTTCAAACGGGCCCAAAATGGCACCATTAAATATTCCCGTCCATAGATTGACTTATGGTGGATTTATGCAGCAATCATAAGTCATAAGTCTTAAGTCATAAGGAAGAATATTCGTCAATGATTGGTTGGAATATACGGACCAACCAATCATTGACGATTATTCTTCCTTATGACTTAAGACTTATGACTTATGATTGCTGCATAAATCCACCATTAAATTGATATTGTGATCAATCTTCTCTCTTCACGTGTCAGCTATGCCAATTTCTGAGATTCATGTTCCCATCCCTGGTACAGGAAGACTCATTGCTTCAATTGGTTTTATTAAAAAAATCTGGATCTGCATGATGTTATCGCAACATTTGCCGGCAAAATTGTGCTCGTGCTGGGTAATCTCTGTTCCTTGATAAATGACCCTACAATAGTCGGTGGAAAGCAGCTCCTCGTAATGAATAATTTTGTAACATTGTCTCACTTAGAAGATTCATTGTTCACTAGGTGATGCAAAATCGAAGATTTCTTAAAAAAATTTACCAACCGTATTTTGTGAGAAACGTACCCTTTTGGATAAAAATAGTCATATCTTATTATTTAAATTTTATAACAACACAGATAAAAAGGATTCCTTGATTTGAAAGAATTTGAACTTGCCTCAAGGGCGCCCAGCATTTGATATGGACGAAATGCATGGATATTTTGAACCAAAATCTGAATTTCTTTGAGGTAAACGCATCATTTTCTTTAGCACAAAGTTATATAAATGTCAGGCAAGAAACCTTAGTTTTGTCATAATATAAATTGATTTTGTCTCAAAATCATTATTTTTCCAAATTGTGAAAAGCTTTGAGGGAAATGCCATCTTTTTTCTAGCTCAAAGTCATGTGAACTCAAAGCAAAAGAGCCTAAGTTTTCGATCAAATTCATTAGGAGATTGATTGAAAATTACGTGCTTTAAAATAATAGACATGATGTCATTGTCTTGAAATAAAAGGCTTCTGATATAAAAACAACAAATGCTTCATTTAAAATCTTAGGTTTATGTTGAATTCTTGTTTTGAAACCTTGCGTCCTCAAGTGAAAAATTTACTCTTTTTTAAAAAGATCCAAAACGGTCTTGTGACAAAATGTGTATGGTCTAGGCCAAATTTCCTGAGGATCTTTTTAAAAGATGATAATAGTTCATGTGACAATTTGGAAAGTTTTGAAGCAACAAACTTGCATTGGTTAAAATCAAATTCAAAATTGAAATTTAAATATTCATAAAAATAGGGATATTAAGAAAAACAAATATTCATGAAAACGTATTTATTTAAATAATAACACATAACACGTTACTTTGGTTACTGAACACAAATCAGGGAAAAATTGGTATTGCTGGTAAATAAGGAACAAAACAAAACTAACTCTAGGCGGTACCAACAAAATCATAAAACTCGTAAAGGAAGTAAAACAAATAAATTTCTACCTACATTGACGAATTTTCATATTATAGCTTAACATTGTAATATTATAGAGTGTGGACGTAAATAGTTCCCCCCTGTTAACTTTTGAACGGTCCGACGTACACACATGGGACAAAAACAGTTTTGAATAGTATCACCGATACCACTTTTTTTTTAAACCGGTTTCACTCATCATACCTATTTACAACACAAATCTTGCCGGCAAACACCATTTATCAACATCAACTCATCGACATTCGACATAAAAAAATACAATGGCAGAATGGTGCTAACTAGTGACCAGTGAACTGATACGCTGACACCTGCACCCTGCACCTGCGCCCGCGCAGCGGGCGCAGGTCGTTGCGACTTGCTCAAATTCAAATGGGTATCGGCAAACTTCGGGTAGACCGGTAGACCCGAGCTCATGCATGGCGAAGATAGCTGAGGTAGATTATGTCAACCAAACACATTTGGACCTTGTATCAAGTGGTTATGGTTTTGAGACAAGAGTCAACCAAGCAGGACTGGAGACAAAGTTAATAATGTTCTCTCAAAAGCATTTGAAACCAAAAGAATAGAAAATTGATTACAAAAGCAACAATGATATTCATTCAAGAGCAAAATATTTGGGACGAAGACAATTTCTTTGTTAGAAGAGAAAATAATCCAAAAGGATGATTCTTTTGTCTCTAATCGGGTATTTTTATCTGTGAAATCACTTGTGTTACACAATTTTGAAATCACCACAAAATAGGCAATTTATTGTATGTAATGTGCAGCAGTAGTCCAGTAGAATAATCCTTCAGCAATATTTTACTGATTAAAGTTAATTGAAAAAGTGCGAAACTATACCACTCGAACAGAAAAAACTACTGAGAGAGACCAAAAGTCTATGTTTTTATAAAAAAAAAATCTCGAAAACGGTAAGACTCTTATATTGGGGATTTTTTATAGCAGATAGGTATTCTTTGATCTACATTCTCCTTAAGTTTGACCAGGTCTTTACGGGATACCCTGTATATTAATATAAACAATTACTTAACAGTTACAGGATACACTGATGTGACTGAATCACGAAATATTTACAAATATAAAAATAAATAGACACTCATCACATTTTAAAGGTATTGAAAAATTCGTCAAGTGAATTATTAGCTGTCAGTGTTTCTTTGAAAATATTCATAGAAATGATTTCTATAAAATGTGGGGGCCACGCATTTTATATTTTATACAATTATAGTACATACACCCTCCTCAAATAGACTTGTTTTATGTAGTGGAATGCGTAAATCTGAACTTGGTTTTGATACCATATTGCCGATTTGTTGATTATTTGCAGGAAAAATTTGCCAGTACTTTTTAGCAAAAATTGTACTGTTATATATGTAGGCACAATGAACGTCACAAATCCCAAGTTGATGTACAACTGTTTGCAAGGGTGTCTTTATAACGTTAAGTATAAGTAGCTCCTATGAATTTGTACAGAAGCAAAATAAAATATTTCAATATTGTGAATACTTATTTCGTCACTGAGGTATCAAATGAGACAACAAGCTGACGACAATTCAATCATAATTGTTGTTAGAGGAGTTTGTTTCATCCGTTCGGGATATGTGTATATCATGTTGGCCTTCCCTTACACAACTCACTTTTTCAATACTTATATTGAGATGCGCCCAAAGCATAAATAACACGAGAGAAATGGTATATTAAAGTATAAGTGGATAAAAAGGTCTTTCCAACTCGCGCGATTTTTCGAGCACGACGGCGCAGCCGGAGTGCTCGAAATAGAGAAAGTGTTTGAAAGACCAGTTATCCACGAATACTTTACACTATTTTTTTTTATTGTTGCAATTCAAAATCATAAATACTGGTACTATTACTACAAAAAATGTTAATATGTAGTACTAATAATATAAAATTCGTGATATCAAATAGATTAAACGTTATCTGACCAGGAAAGTTTAATCCCCATAAAACAATGGTGACACTAATAGCATTGTTTTAATAGAAATAAGATACTTAGCCAACCTTATGGGAATAAAATTGGATTCAAATGAATGAGACATGTAGATGGCGACAGTGATCTGGCATCCAAGTCATGTCGTAACTTCAGTGATCTGGCCTTCAGGTCATGTCGTAACTTGATTGAAACAATAGTACAGCATAGAAATCGGGTTTTTTTGAAGAACCCTGCATAAAAATGACGTCAAATATTCATGTTTGTAACTAATCACGCTAGATGACACTCGCGTTTGGATCAAATGCCTTATTCACAGACATTGACTAACTATCTCACTCCTATTCTAACAATGCTAATAGAGAGAGATGAAAGAATATTTGTGACGTAGTTGGACATACCATGACTGCCATTCTTTATAGACGGTGGCGGACTAGCGCACTCCGCACTCTTGAGAAAAGGAGAGTTACAGGTGACAGTTTTGTTGCTTGGTTAGAGTTCGACTCTGTACTCATGTCCAAGTATATGAGGTATTGCATTTATGAAATAGGTATCGCATTAATCTACTACAAATATTTTTCAACAAGAAGAATTGTTCGGTCTCCAATGATGTATATTTTCGAACCACTCTGTATAAAAAAATAATGTCAGGTAACTTCGATCGAAGTTGAAGAAGTTCATCCAGGCTAAATTGAATCTTTATAATTATCATCAAAGAACTCACACTGGTTGGTTTACAATCTATCGAATTGGATTTTTCTTTGTTCACCCTGTTATAGAGTACAAAACGAAAAAGAATAATGCATACGAGTTAAAGGTGACATTTTACCATCATTGTAGCATGGTATTCCCATAATAAAAGTCGTTTTGTCCATTCAGAAAATTTTCCTTTTATCTTTGACACCCAGTATCTCGAAAACTAGTAGAACGATTTTTTCGTGCCCATGCACGGGTAGGGGAAAAAATTGTACGAATTATGGTATTGTCACCGGTTCTTGATACGTGTGCAAAATGTGGGCTCAATTGGATACAAGGATACGTAGAAAATGGATTATAAAGGACCCCGCACCAAATACATGGAAAAATGGCTTTCAGCCAATTTTGATAATTTTTTGAGATATTGCAGTACAAGTCACTAGAAGTTACATATGCAAGTTTAAATCTCTATGTTCAGTTTCGGAGATATGAATTTTTGAATATCATAAATATTACTGTTTCACCAAAACACAGTAATGTTCACTTATCGAAAACTACTACTTTTCAGATGATTAGTAACGAAATAATAGCAACGCCGGTTTGAAGAAAGTCAAATGAGATCAGTCAGTCGGTCGTTGAGATAGAAGAAACCACCTATTATAAAGGATTGGTCAAAAAAGCGACAATTTAGCATATTTTGACAATCTTTATAATCGGTCCTATTAGTAAAACTGATCATTTTTCATTGGGAAAATCAGTATTGGGATCTTTCCTTATGGCAGAAAGATTTTCTCTAAAAGTTTCGAGTTTTTTACAACTCACTTTTTTTTCAAATGTTTGTTTTTTATACTACATGTTTTTAATAAACAAAACAGTCTTTTCGAGTCAATAAATCCACTTTGGATCCAAAACTACTTGAGGAAGACTCATAGTAATTGCTTATTATGATAAGCTTCAAAAAGTTACGATCACATTTTATACGGGGGCGTTTACAAATATTAGTTGGAAACGGTTTTGTACGTAATGTATTCAGGGTCATTCAAAAGTACTTTGACAAACACCACGAGGTGATTCCTCACAATATTCCAAAATGAATTGTCCACTCAAATATATATCCGGAAACGCTTCGTTTCCAAGTTATAGGGTGTTAAAGTTTTACTTTTATTGTCGTTATTTTTGAATAACTTTAGAAATACTTACCTTAAATGAACGAAAATTGCCATTGAGAGGTTTTCTGAGGTGTCGAATTCGAACCTGACGTTATTATCGCTCTTACTCGCAGAGGGCGCCACCTATACGTTCTTATCTTTTATGAAGATTCGCAACATTTTGAGCGTACTTCTATCAAATTTTTCAGCGAAAAAATCGATTCCTCTATCATATCTATGTAAAAATTCCACCATTGTGAGAAGTCGCTATAAGCAATCGTTTTCTAGATATTTGGAATTGAAAATTTCAATTTGATCATTTGATAATCGATGCATGTTGAAGATTACCATTATTTTGTATATTCAAAGGGTACAAGCTCTATTGCCACGAGACTTTCCCCAACGCCTTACTATGTGTCAGTGGTTTTTGAGAAAATTGGCAGGAAATCCTCAATGTTTGAAATATGTACTCTTCACGAACGAGGCAAACTTCTTCCAGAATGCTATCACATAGCAAGCATGTTTGGGCTCTGGAAAATCGGCAGGAAGTCAGTGAAAGACATTATCAGTATTAATTTTCTTTAAATTCATGGGCGGCACTAATTGATAGGTCCTTCCTTTCTCCGCTCTGACTGAATGATGCAACTGAATGCATATATCTTCAACAATTCATTTGTATACAATTTAGGTTCGTTTATCTTATTATATTCTTCATTTTCAAAATTTCTTGAAATAAAATGTTGATATTTCTTGCAAATTTCATCAAAACAACTACTGATTTTTTCCCCTTCATACAAAATTAAACTATTCCGCTCAAGGATGTCATACAGGGACGTACCCAAAAGTAATAACCTCTTCAAACGAGTAAAAAGCAATTGAATAGGTGGCGCTCCCTACAAAAAAACAAAACTACTTACTTAAACGTCAAATACATTTCCCAAGCAATCTTGTGGGAAAATAATCGAGTCAAGTCCAAATATCTAGAAAACGGTTGCTTATAAAGACTTCTAACAAGGGTAGTTTTTTACGTAGATATGATAGAGGAAACGATTTTTTGCTGGAAAATGCGCTAGAAATCCACTCAAAGAAGTTATGAATCTTCAAAAAAGAAAAAGACGTGTAGGTGGCGCCCCCTACAAGTAAGAGCAAAAATAACGTCAGGTTCAAATTCGACCACTCAAAAAACCTCTCAATACCAATTTTCGTTCATTTAAGGTCAGTATTTCGGAAGTTATTTAAAAAAAACTGAAACTTCAACACCTTGTATCTTGGAAACGAAGCGTTTCCAGGAATATATTTATTCAGACAATTCATATTAGAATAAAGTGAGGAATCACATCCTGAAGTTTGTCAAAGTACTTTTGAATCACCCTGTATATGTTTGTTAATAATTATTGAATGGATCTGAAAATTTAAATCATAGATTTCCTATCCTAATATTATCCAATCTTATTTCTTTTAAGAAAATTCTATAAGTCTTTCTCGAGTAATTTTTGCTCCTAATTGGATTTATTGACTCAAAAAGGCTGTTTTGTGTGGCTATTGTTGGAAACATGCAATAAACAAGAAACATTTGAAAAAAAATTTTTGTGTTGTAAAATAGTCGAAACTTTCAGAGAAAATCTTTTTGTCATAAGAAAAGAATCCCAATAGGGATTTTCCTAATGAAAATTGCTCAGTCTCACTAATGGGATCGATGATAAAGATTGGCAGAATGTGCTAAATTGTCGCTATTTTTGACCCACCCTGTATAATATGGGGCTTCTTTTATCATAACGACCGACTCACTGACATGTCATTTGACTTTGTCCAAACCAGCAATGCTATCATTTTGTTACTAATCGTCTCAAAAGTAATAATTTTGGATAAGTGAACCTTACTATGTTTTGGCAAAACAGCAATTTTTATGATTTTCAAAAATTCATATCGTCGAAACTGGACATAGAAGCTAATTCAAACTTGCATGTGTAACTTCTAGTGACTTGTAATACAATATCCCAGAAAATTATCAAAATTGGCTGAAAGCAATTTTCCCATGTATTTTGTGCAGGGTCCTTTTTAAACACAAAGACAAAGATACGAGAAGAGCAAGTTGCAAAAAACCTTGTAATAAAAATGGAATAATGGGCGTTTTTGGTGACGCCAAATAATGTATTTCCCTTTTACCACACACTTTTTTAATACTTATGTCTCATGCAACTTCAATATTTCCGATATTCTGAAATAATTATGAGCTCAGTTCAAGAACCGAATTGTTTATCAAAAGGGAAAACGTTTATAATTCCAACAATCAGCCACAATGGTCATTCATGATAAATTATTCATCAGTATCCTCTGATTGTGAACTATTATTGTCCAACCACAAAGGAGAGTCAGTGGAAAAACACAAGATTATCAACCACAAGAGAGATGGATTTCTTATTTTCTACTTAGGGTTAAATTTGCTGGAACCAAATCAGTGCTGGAATTCGTTTCACTCAACTCTGATCAGATGGCATATTCAGCTATTTTCTCAAATAAACTGTTCGTTTTACTAACAAGTAGTTTATTCGTTGTATCTGGATTTGGGACAGCCGTAAGTAGAAATTATCATTTTAATCGTATTTCTTTTGACAGGTAATTTTATTATTCCAACCAAAAAAAAATTTAAAAAAAATCTTCAAATAACTTATCTTGAAAACCGTTGACATTTTCAATAATGAAACTAATCACTCTTTTATATAGAAAATATTGAGAATCAAGAAAAACAGGACAAAATCTATATAAATCCAGTATCGTATAAGTTTGGGAGGGGTGATTTAAGGGCTAATATTTGTAGAAAAATCTATATTTCAAAAAGATGTGCCAAGAAATATTTTTAATTGCAGAGCTATGGAAAAGAATACGAAAACGAAAATTCAAACAATATTAAGCTGAATTTGGACATTCAATTTGGAGGACACCAAAATGATGACCAAAATGACCAGTAAGTATTTCACTGAATTTCTACCTTCTAATCATTTTCGATATTCCCATATTTTACACCTCTACTTTATAACCAATAGATGCACTTATTTTGACTCTTTACCATGGAATCCTATACGGAAGCGTAGAAGGGCCACAAGGAATAAAAAAATTATTTCGCCCAATTCCGACTTCGCTACTCGAAATTAGTATAATTCCGACTTCACAGCTCGGAATTAGTATGATTCCGACTTAAAAACTCGGAATTAGCCTAATTCTGACTTCGAAACTCGGAATTAGTATAAATCTGACATCACAACTCGGAATAAGTATAATTCTGACTTCACAACTCGGAATTAGTATAATTCTGACTTTACATCTCGGAATTAGCCTAATTCCGACTTCGCAACACGGAATTGGCATAATTCCGACTTCACAACTCGGAATTAGTGTATTCATTGCAATTTCACAAGTTGGCATTGAACTTATGAGAAAATGTAAACTTGAACCGTCCAGCGAAAACTTTGAAGATTTAATAGGGTGGGCCATGAGATCTTCGAAAATTTTTTTAATATGATATTAATGTGGTTGAACACTTGGCGGTAACACTGAGATTTTTGGAAACTGTAGATTCTAATCATAGCTTGTTGTATCAGTCCACCCAACATACTGTATATTTATTTTCTGACATCATCCACAACACGTTTAAGAGTCCGCAGAGACCGCCATGCATTTGATATACTGGATGTGTTTCTGTTTCTTCTTTGTTCTTCAATCATGTACACACAGCACCGACAATGTTGTCAGCAATGACGACAAAACAGAAACCCTTTGATGTTTCACGCTTTTCAACAGGACCGCAAAAAGTTGCTAAAAAACAACACGTTTTGTTGATGAAAAGTTTCAGATTTATTGTTAAATTGTTGAAAAACATTGAATTGATGTTTTGTTTCTGTATTGTTGGTTTGATGTGGACCCGGCATAGAGCTGAATACGCATTTCTTTTTTCTAATAGATATGTATCAATTATTAAAATTAAAATCTGTCAGAATGGCAAGATGAAATAATGTAATGAATAATAAAAGTTTTGCTAGGTGGAAAAATAGATGTAATGATCAATAATAAACGTGTTGCTCAGTAGAGAGGTTGCTAACCATAAAATTTTCTTACGATTTTCTCTCTATAAAGAGTATGCTCTTTTCCATTAAAAATAACTTACAAGTGCGGAAAGTTCTACTTTCCCGCACGCTAATGCTGATGAAGCATCAGATTTCTTGCAAGATGTGGCTTGCGGAAAAAATAATATTAAGTAATAACTATACACATGAAATGTCGAGTTTGGACTTCATGACTAAATGTTTATACTTTTACTATAATGATAATGGAATCGCAATTATTACACTAATTCCGAGTTATAAAGTCGGAATTATACTAATTCCAAGTTGCGAAGTCGCAATTACAATAATTCCGAGTTGTAAAGTCGGAATTATATATTTTTTATTTTATGTGGCCCTTCTACGCCCTTCGAGTTGCGAAGTCGAAATTAGGCTAATTCCGAGTTGTGAAGTCGGCATTATACTAATTCCGCTTTATAAAGTCTAAATTATACTAATTCCGAGTTGTAAAGTATTTTTTATTTTATGTGGCACTTCTACGCTTTCGTAGGATCCAGAACAATTTCTGGAAATTTTTTCGATGCCAGGTGATAATGAGGTGGAAATTTTTTGACAGTTGGGAAGGTAAAGAAAGAATTGAAGTTGTTAATGTTCAAAAATATCACGAGTGAAACTAGCGAAGTTTCAAAGTCACTGCATGGCAAAAGTTCAATATTCAATTCGTTAACGTATCTGTAAGTACAATATTTGTTTTGGTTTCAATCTCAAACCTCATTATCCGATGATTGCAAATTCACTTCCCGAGAGAATTAATTAGGCCAATGTTTTCTCGTCAAACAGAGTGTTTTTTTACCGCAGTGTTTCAAACTGGAGCCTTTTATATCCGTGAATGCAGAGGATTAAAAATCCACACAGAAAATGTTTGCTTATTTACTTGCTCAGGTACTGAAGCTATCAATTCAGACGTAACTTTTCTCATTATTTTGGAAATAATATCTCTGTTGAGCTGAACATAATTCAGTAAACCTGCGGTACACGATCCGTAGTTTGAAGATACCGAATGTCAAGAGCTGTCAGTCAACTTAGAAATGATAGTCTTTCTTTTCATTCATTTGTTGTTGTTTTCATTTTGACAAGTAGTGAGATATAAAAAAGAAGGATGTGTTGTTCGTTTTGAACTTCGAAATTTCTCTTTAACGGATAAAACAACAAAAGTTGAGGAGCCAATTTTACCTTATGTGAAAGAGCGCTTTCAATTATTGAAAGAAGTTGTATTTGATCTACTTACTGCCATCTCACATAATTTCTTCACAACCACTAGTATATTGAAGTATAAGTGGATATAACGGTATTTCGAACACGCGCGATTTTTCGATGCTCGAAATAGAGCAAGTGTTTGAAAGACCAGTTATCCACGAATACCTTACGTGTTATTTTTTATTGGAACACTTAGAAATCTCATAAAAAAGAATATGACAAGTTCATCAAATGGATGGAGACGGTAACCGGATATAAATGAACAAGTTGTGCTGTCTTGCATTTGCAGTAATATTCTATTTGACGGTATAAGGTACTCCTGTCAAATAAATAATCAAAGAATTGTCATTGATATTACTAGTTGTGTTACTAGTTTTTCTGAGTACAGGTCGTATAATATAACTATAGCTTTTATTTTCAGCAAACATATGAGGGTATTGTTTTTTTATGTATATATAGCGTTCCTGGCACTAGCGTTCCCGAGTGCAGAGCTGATAATATAACTATACCTTTATTTTCAGAAAATATTTGAGGGTACTGTTTCATAAAGCGTTCCTGCATAAGTGCCTGTGTACGAATTCCGCACAGGTGATATTGACCCATTTTTATTCAGAGATTATTTTTATATAGGGTTTAGCATTGTACGCGTTATTTAGTTATTTACTAAGTATAAATCACGGTACGCGATTTTTTTTTTCTTAGGAAGTAATTTCACTTTTGACATTCACCTAATATCCTACAATTTACGTCCGAGGACTCGCAGACAAACAAAAGTTCAACCAACTTCATGAGTACTTCACCCCGCTGAAAATTTCACGAGTTGTATATCCAACCAAGCTCTTGATTGTTCTGTTTGAGAAACATCCGGTCTTACAGCCCATCCTAACTGCTCCTATAAGTGGTACATTTTCTGTTGAAAGTAATTTTTCTTTTGGCTCTAGGTTGGAGAGCCCCTCAATCAATAGAAACCCAAGGATTTCACCAGGCGTGGCCGTCAAGGAAGGCCCACGCATTTTTCCCAAAGCTCAAAAGTGGTTGTTGAATCGCGTCGCGTCGAAAATAACGCCACAGAATCTAGTTACCACCTGGATTCTCAAAAAGTGGTTCATTTAAATTTATTTGCATCTCCTTGGTTAAACCATATGGATGATGTGAATATGGATGAAAGTCACGTTGTGGGCTGTCCTGATGGAGACAATGATGATGAATCTCGTAACAATTTTTCTATTGATCAGAATACAAGGCGTGATCTGAGTCTGAGAAAAATTACATCTGAAAATTTTGATAACAAGCCTTTGAGGGCCTCACCTATTTTTTGAGTTTCGGCGGTCAACCCGCTAGGGAATTTCAAACCCCGAAAAATACCGGCACTCCACGCCGAATTTTGAAAGCATTCCAGAATTAAGAACGTAATACGTTACGTTCAGGGACCTCCAGTCCACTCAATATTTCTGCAGACTTGCAAATAGATTCAAGAATGAACGAAGCGAGAATGTTTGAACAAAACCGCCCCTGCACTCCTGACAATATTTCCATAATATCGGGTCTCATTGTCTCTCGAGCTAGAACCGGGAATAGCCTAGTTCTTGCACGAGGAAACGTTTATCAAACGGCCCGCACGAATAGTGAAATCCCTGCTATTCGGCAAGTGATGTCTGAGGAGGAGAAAGAGGAATGGAAGTGGTTTGTTGAATTCAAACAAATGAGAAAAGCAAACTCAAATAGAGCTTCCATACTCCCCTCCTCTTCAGGCTAATGCCTATTTTCCCAGACGTGACCCATATTTTTCAAGACAAAACTTTTTTGTTTGTGAGGATGAAATCCAAGAAAATACTGATATGGTTACCTTTTGTAGAAGTTCCCAAAAGTTATGCTTTCAATTCCTGTTTCAGGCCATCCAATTCAAGCTGGATAGAGCAGTATTGCATATCCAAAGTTGGAATTACCAGATCAAAATTTCCCTGTCGAAGGACGTTGGAGCAAAAACACAAGGACCTACCAAGGAATTGCCAAGAAGTAAAATCACGTGGTAGGTAATTATTATTTCGAGAAATTCATTTGATGTTCTCTTCGAATATTGAAAAAATAGTTGTTCGTGTATTGAGACCCTAAAATTGGTTGTACCATAGAGAAAGTACATTATATGGTTTTTTCTTGAGTAAGCTAAAAGTGTTGAATGTTTTAGATTCATATTACACTTTGTGTTCGAATCTAGGTGTTTTCCTATACCGGGTGTTTCACAGTGGATGGTACATTGGAAGTATCTGGAGAACAAAACTACAGATCATTTCGAAAATTTGTGGGCGTGGATAATCAAACATGCTCAATCCGTCTAAAACATGCTCATCAATACAGTGTTGCCGCTTGCATCGGAAAGTGGTAGCTACTATGTTATTTCAAATAGAATCCCCGTAAATTACATAATTTTTGGAATCCTCATAACTCTTTTGGGTAATTTCTTATACCTGCCTGTAACGGTTTTCGAGATAAAAATTATTTTGTCCAATTTTTGTGCAAAACCTGACAATAGAAAAATAACAATTTTTTCCCAACGCAAATTTACAAAATATTGCAGGTTGGGTCATAGCTGCATGAGACCATTTTAGTATTCTGTCGATGAACTGGAGCTCAGTTTCAGCATACAGGAAGGCTTAGAAGTGAGTTCCCTCCGGGAACTCATGAAAATGACTCAAACTCAGTTTTTTCGAATGGAACACCCTGTATATTATCACTTATTTTGGAGGCTGAACCAATACCCAATTTAATTGTGTCTACTGTCCCTACACCTATCTCGTACAATTTGTTAGTTGTGATCATTTATGTTATGAAATATTGGATAGAGATTTAGATAGTAGGCAATGTACTTCATTCTGACAGAGAACTGACATGTAATTCCTTCATTGTCATCCTGAATTCAAGTTGCATAGGTGTGGCAGAAAATAATTACTCAAATGTGGTATTGATGGATTTATTCATCATTTATTTTATGGTCAATGTAACAAGAATGTCAGCATAAACTGCAGATAGTTTAATGTAGAGTATGCTGATTTATCTCGAATGAATTTGAGAAAATTCATTAGATTGAAGAGAAATTTGGAAATGTTTGGATCTTCTTTGAAAGGAACAAGAAACTTGCCTAGGTGTGGCAGAAAATAATTACTCAAATGTGGTATTGATGGATTTATTCATCATTTATTTTATGGTCAATGTAACAAGAATGTCAGCATAAACTGCAGATAGTTTAATGTAGAGTATGCTGATTTATCTCGAATGAATTTGAGAAAATTCATTAGATTGAAGAGAAATTTGGAAATGTTTGGATCTTCTTTGAAAGGAACAAGAAACTTGCCTAGACCTTTGACGGGTAATGGGGACATCGTAATTAATGTTTTGACATACTTTCACGGGAATTCTCAAGCTTTCGTTCGTAGTGCATCTCACGAATTAAGTGTTAAACTTTCATTAGTTCGTAGGATTGCATGAATACAAATTTCATAATGTTCAATCTCTCAAGCATCAACACTCTCAACAAAGGATCGAACTATGTGAAATGTTGATTGTTCGTACACAAGTGGACGAAGATACGGACTGTTGAATAAAAATATTCGAGTGTTTCAACAGTTTTTCAACATAAGGAACTTCATTACTGGGCAACCAACATCCCGCATTTCACAAGAGAAATGGAATTTCAAGACAAATTTAGTTTCAACGTATTCTGTATAATTATAGACAATCATTTGCGCTTTTTGATTTGTCATGAAAACCTTGAGTCTCGAAAATATTTGAATATCTTGAGGACAACGGTTGGGGATTCCAACGAAGAACTGACACTAGAACAATATCGAACATGTTGGTATCAACTTGATGGAGCTCCTGCTGATTGCACTGCAAAAGTCGGGTTGGAATTGGACCGGATATTTAATGATCGATGGATCATACGTTTGGGTCCATGGAACTGGCCTCCTAAATCCCCTGATCTCACATCCCTATACTTTTACTTGTGAGGCACTATCGATCAAAGAGTCTACAGAACACCGGTCTGCAAGAGGGAAGAATTAGAACATCAAGTGACCCGATCACTAGTTCACACGGTTTTGATGTTTTCATATATCATTTCTTATTAAGAAGACATTTAATAGCAGAAATAGCATTGGGAACATCGAGAATATTGAAAATGATCAATTGGAATCGTAGAGCAAGCAATAATACACAAAAATCCTCATACTTTTTTCATTATAAACCATTTTTATGGTTATTATGGTTCGTGGGTTATAGCAATTTGAGAAAAACTCAATAATTATTTTTTCATGGTACTAACTCTTCCCCACCACCTTCATGGTTGAAGGTAGATAGATAGTAATGCTATTCCCATATCAAAAAGTTTTGATGCTTCCTTAATTCGTGAGAAGATTAGATTTTTCCTTTTCTCTAACTTACTTTATGTTATGAAGTTTAATTTTTTATAAAGTCTTCTACTCAAAAGTTTCAAGTGTAATAATTACTTTGGAACAAACAAGATATTTATAAAACTTTTTCTCCAAGGTAACAATACTTCTGGCTTATATGAAGTCCAACCCGACAAAAACAAGAACTCTTTCATGGTGCTGTGCGATATGGATATAAAAGGAGGAGGCTGGACCCACATACATAAAAGATTTGATGGTTCAGTTGATTTCAACCTGGGTTGGAGAGAGTACAAGTTTGGATTTGGAGATTTGAATGAAGAATTTTGGATCGGACTGGAAAATATGCATTTGTTAACAGGTGAAGTAAAATTCTCAGACATATAAACTTTTATTCGTGTTTTACATAACAATTGAGAACGTCTTTTAAAGTTGAATTCCAAGCGTCATTCATGTGTTTATATCTCAAGACCAATGAATTTACTCGAATGAATGCTTTCAAAATATTTTGAACGTGACTTTGCTTGAAAAATAATTGAATAGAATGAAATAATTCACTAAAAACCCGAGACCACTAAGTGGTCGATGGCTTTTAATTCGAATTTATTGTACATGAAACTATTTGCCAAAAAGCAAAATCATGTAAAATATATTTTGAGAGTTTAATCCATTTGCACCAAATACATGGAAAAATGGCTTTCAGCCAATTCCGATATTTTTTTGGGATATTGTAGAACAAGTCACTAGAATTACTTACATTTCGGACGTCCATCATCTTAATGGTTGAAAGAGATAGTAATCTTTCAACCATTAAGATGATGGACGTCCGAAATATAAGTAATCAAGTTACTACATCTTCTAAAACATTCAAACAAAAGTCACCAGAAGTTACACTTCCAAATTTAAATTGGTTTCTATGTCCAGTTTCGGAGATATGAATTTTTGAAAATCACAAAGATTGCTGTTTTACCAAAACATAACGGTTCACTTATCAGTATTACTTTTTAGATGATTGGTAACGACATAATAGCATTGCTGGTTTAAAGAAAGTCAGATGACATGTCAGTCAGTCGATGTCTGAGAAGGAGAATTCTACAGGGCGGGTAAAAAATAGAGACAATTTAGCATATTTTGTCAATCTTCATTATCGGTTCCATTAGTGAGACTGATGGCCGATTTCACCAACTGATTCCTAAAGTTAGGAAATACCTAAATCGGATTTAGGAATACCCAACTGCAATTTGCGTTTCAACACATGTTAGGTAATGCTTAAGAGTCATAGGAAATACCTACGTTAGGTATTTCCTAACACTTTTGAGTATTACTTAACGCTTGGCAAAACGCAAATTGCACTTGGGCATTCCTAATTTCGATTTAGGAATTTCCTAACTTTAGGAATTAATTGGTGAAATCGGCCATGAGTATTTTTCATTAGGAAAATCCCCATTGGGATTCTTTTCTTATGACAAAAAGATTTTCTCTGAAAGTTTCGACTTTTTTACAATACAGTAATTTTTTTCAAATGTTTGTTTTTAATACTACTGTTTTTAACAATAGCCACAGAAAACATCTTTTTGAGTCAATAAATCTGCTTCGGAGCCAAAACTACGTTTTTCCGACAGTTTGGTCCGGCAGTTCGTAATTTCGTACTTGACAAAACTCCATAAATTGTCTCCATATTGACGCTTTAGTGCTGTTTTGTTATTTGTTGAGTCGAAACGTCACCAAAACGACTCATGTATGTATCAGTATCAAGCAATGACATATTACCGTTAGACTCTGTTATTTACAATTTGAACTGCGGTCAACACAGAGTCACATTCTTAGAACAGTGTCCGGTAAACCTTGTACAATATTGAAACTGGTGATAGACCAGGTCGTGACTGTTCAGAATATCGGAATTTCACCTCTGTAAAAATATCACCGTTTTCGAGATAATGGGCATTTTAAGAATTTCTGGAAAATCGCTACCTAACCTTGGATTTTTGAGTGCCATGTATACAAATTGAGATAAATTCAAATATCTTTGCTGCTGAAGATTACTGATGAGAGAAGCTTTTAGACTCACAGAACAGTTCTTCAGAAAGTGAAAGAAAAACTTCAAAAAATGAGGGTAATATGACAGATTTGAGTTTCATCAATTTTTTTAAAGAAAGTTTGACATTATTGTCTGAAAAAAGCATGACCAAATGGAAGTGTACATTCATTTCAAAATAATGCTCATTTTGTCCAGACTCTACCATGGTATAAAACAAACTATAATTATTTTTGGAGGAAGTGAATTCCATTGAATTAGGCGTGGTTTTATTCTAGGCATCCATCAACTTCCATACTTACGCCCAAAAACTATTTTATTTCGATTTTATCAAGATAAAATGTGGAAATGATTATCAATAATAAAGAACAGACTGCTTAGTAGCATTAAATAGTATGTCAATAAAATTAACTTTTCATGTAAATAAGCCTAATAAAATTATCGAAATGAAATGTCGATTATCCGACATGGCACCGATTAATACGAATTCTTGTGATAAAAGTCGCAATTGTCTAACATCCAGATTTCAACAAAGTTTCAGAGACCGACAGATATACAGGGTGTAACCAAATGAGTGCAACATTTTTTAGGACAACTCCTGTATTTTGACAAAAAAATGAAATACAGATCTTTTGTAAGTAGAATTGAAAAAATCCTTCAGGGGGTTGTCACATTTTATTTGAACAACTTGTGACTTCTGTCGTAGTTTTTTGAAATTATTCCGCTTGTTTCATTCAGTGGTATTTATTTCTTTGTCATGCCGTACACACGTTATACTCCCCGAGAATATGCGCATATGCACTACATTTATGGTGAATGTGGACGTAGCGGTACTGCTGCAGCAGCGCTTTATGCAAAACAATATCAGATTGCATAATGCTGCTCAGAGAATCGCTGTTTTGGGGGCTATAACCTATAACGCATTTGAAAAGGTTCTTCTTGAAAAAATGTCGTTTCTGCGTACGAGTGGATGGAAAATAACATTTTCATAAAGTTTTTCAGTGCGATGTTGAATAATCGTTATTGTGGTTTATAGTGTGTATGTTGATTAAAAAAACCTTGAATTAGTATTTACTTCTTTACATCTCTTTGAATGCTTCTAAGCAGTTGATTCGTTATTACTCATTATTATTTAATCATTTCATCTTGATAGGATGAAAGTAAAAGACGTAACTGACAGAGTCTAATGGAGTTGATTTTAGCTCAGAATAACATCACACTCTAATATTATCGAAATTCTACTCCTTCCAACAATATTTATCGTATGTTTCATACCATGGTAGAGTCTGGACCTGATGGGCATTCTTTTGTAATGAATATCCACTTCCACTTGGTTATGTTTTTTTTTTTAATAATGTCAAAGTTTTGTTTAAAAAATTGGTGAAACTCAAATCTGGCATTTTACTCTCATTTCTTGAAAAATTATATCGTTTTCTGAAAATCTGTTTCGTACATCTGGAAGCATCACTCATCCGTAATCTTCAACAGCGAAGATATTTGAATTGGTCCCAATTTGTAGACATGGCACTCAAAAATCCAAGATGAGGTAATGATTTTCCAGAAATTTATAAAATGCTCATTATCTCGAAAACGGTGAGATTTTTACTAAGGTGAAACTCCGATATTTTGAACAGTCATGACCTGGTCTATCACCAGTTTCAATATTGTACAAGGTTTACCGGACACCCTGTATAGATTGTATATGAGCAGAGAATTCAGTAGAAACTCAGCTTTGCCTACTTTTGGGTTGACTGCCAACTATTTTCCACGAAACAAGCGGCAATAAAAATTGTGCTCAGAATGTGACTCTCGAAATGTAAATAATGGGGTCTAGCCGTAAAATGTCATTGCTATCATTCATACAAAATATTTAATAACTATAACTGATCAAGCAGTCATTGAAGTGAAGTAAGCAAATACTAGATATAGTCTGATTATGAGGAACATATGTTTTTATCGGTGTACCTTTTTCTATCGCTGTTAAAATAACCAAACTGTTTTAATTGGATGACAGATTTTATAAGGAGTTAATTTATACCTTATATCGGATTTATTCAAAAACTAGTGGTGTCTGATTGAACTATTTCATGATGAGGGATATAATGCAATGTAGAAGTTTCAGAAAATACTGGTACTAGACCAAACTATAGAGATTTTTCCCCCACAAAATAAAAGACGCAAATGGCCTATACAAATTTTTATAAGATAGTTCGTTAATGGAATCCTCAATTTTTGCCCCAGCAAAATTGCTTTGTGGAATTTTTTAACAAGCAATAGTGATAAAAATTACAACGTATTTGGTTTTTTGGAAGTTATCTCAAAGTGATTCAAGGAATCGTTATACAGTCAATAAAACTTTTGTAGAGATTTATAAAACCTACAAATTGGATCTTCATACGACCGGATCGGTGCATTTTCCACTGAGAAAATCTGGGAAAACCTCGAAAAAGAGACCATTTTTCAAAAATTTATAATTTTTATAAATCTGAATATAGACAAACAATATTGCGGAGACTGATAGATATGTGGTTCAACTGTGTGTACGATGTGTAGTTTTTGCCCAATCGTTTTATAAACAATTCGAGGGCACATCTTGCACGATGCGCCTATTTAAGGGAAATCGTCGAATTAAAATTCTGTAAACGGCATCTGGAAGTAGAGAGCAATATCTACAATATTTTTATTTTGGATCTTCACCTGAGAGGTGAGAAATGTGTTGAAAGTTGATCAAACCGCTTCAAAGTCGCATAAAGTCGCACTGAAGTTAACTCGAGTTGAGTTGGAGCGACTTCGGGTACACTTTGAAGAATTTAGAGTAACTTCCAGTGACATTTTCAACACATTTCCCACGTCTCTGGTGAAAACCCAAAATAATACAAATTGTTGATATTGTTCTCTACTTCCCAATGCCGTTTACAGAATTTGAAAAAGATGATTTCCCGTCAAATCGGCGCATTTAAAAAGATTTGCTCTAAAATTGTTTATAAGTAGGAGTTGACTAGATTCGTCTAGTCATGACGAGACTTCGCCCATTTGTCCTCTGTATTTTTTTTGACAAATAAAGACAAATAATTATTATTATAAGGCGATTGCGCAAAAACTACACATCGAAGAGAAACCATCTTGCGCACAGTTAAACCACATGTTATTATCTATCAGTTTCCGCAATATTGTTTGTCCAGAATCAGAGTTATAAAAATTATGATTTTTTGAAAAATGGTCTCTTTTTTGAGGTTTTCCCGGATTTTGTCAGTGAAAAATGCACCGATCTGCAGTGGAACAACGTGAAATCGACACGACTTCCTTCTCCTTTCGTCTCACGACTTCTCGCATACGACATCGTAGGCGAGAGGTGGAGAAACGTAAGGAGGAGGAAGTAGTGTCGATTGCTCGTGGTTCAACTGCTGGTCGTATAAAAAAACATATCGTAGGTATTATAGTTCTACAAAAGTTTTTCTGACTGTAAACGATTCCTCCAATAATTTTTGAGATATTCGCAGAAAAACAAATAAGTATACACAAATTAGCGATTTTTCTGGAGTAGTATAGGTCGTTTGCATCTTTCATTTTGTGTGAAAAGAGACTCTTATTTTTATAAATAGAAAAGTTATTTTGTATAGCCCTCAAATTGTTGTGCAACCGTAGACACGTGTTTCGAGCTTAAGCTCTCATCAGTACGGTAAAATCAAGTGCGAAGATGTACAACACTTGGATGTAGGAATACAAACAAAGGAAGTCAACAATTTGAGGGCTATACCCAATAACTTTTCTATTTATATTTTTATATATTGCCCCTCGACAAATCCATCCTGATTTTCTTATTTTTATATACAGCTTGGCCTATAGTGTTTGTTGGTTGTGGAGAATCTCAGTGATCAAATTTGACTCCGAGCAATAAAAGATATAGAGGTGCCATTTCTATATAAACAACACACGTTGTTATGAAAGCTGCATATTATCACTATCCTTTGTGATAGTTTGTGGGTGAGGAGGAGATTTGTTATTGTTATGACATTCGGATGTAAGATTAGAACCAGTGGCGGCGTGCTGATGCATTTTTTTCATATTATATTTTTATCTCTAGACGACAACATGCCTGGATGGAAAGCACGTGTGTTGTCAAGATGTCAATAAAAATACTGTATTGTGCGAAAAATTTGATTCTTGCTGACAAAACATACAATAAGGTCATAAATACTGAAAAAATAAATGAAAGTGTTGAAGTAAAAAAGTAAATATATTCAAATTGTTGAATCACATCAATAAACTATACACTATATACATATGATATACATGCATTATAATACACATAAGAATTTACACATAAACTGTAATACGCATAATAATTTACACATAAACAGATTACATTCAAATTTATTTATCATTGAAATACTCATCCAAAGTGTAGTAAAAGCCTCAATAGCTCTTTATCACTTTTTTTCTTATGTTTTTTTCTGAATTTTGGTTATTGTTATCCTGGGGCAGATAATCAAAAAGTGTTTTAGAGTTGTCAAAAAGTAAGGTCTCTACTTATGTAGAGTTTGGCTCAGGGAGCGATCGATATTACAAGTCTGCTTGGTAGGAAATCGAGAATTTCTCACGTAGTTATTATTTTACTTCTGTTTCTTGAACATCAAACAGATGAGATTCATTAAAGTTTATGAGTTCGATAGGGGTCGACATGTATCTCTGAAGACATCTCTGCTGACATACCAAACAACAGCTCTATTTTGATGTAGTCTTGATTTGCTCACAGGGTGGAGCGATGACTTGCTTATTGTAAATCGTCTGTCCAGCTTGAAACATATTAAAATTTTGGATTGTATTCTTCTATTCTTTTGCTGGAGTAGTCTAATTTTTGGTATCTGAGACGGATTATAGTTCTCGTTGCTACTTTTGAACACTTTCTCTTGGTATCATCTGTGTACATATCATCGGTTTCACAATCACGAATTCCTTTAAAATAGCATACATTTCAAACACAATAAACACATAACTGCCAAGTTACTATAATGTTATAGTTGCAGAACAGTGAAGTAAATTCTATGTCCAACAAATTCAAAGTAAAAAAAATCACAAAACTACCTATCATCGTTGATTCTGCAATACGACCTCTGTCCAGAAACATTCGTTTTGCAGAAGACTGTATACAATAACTACTAATGACCATAGCAGTCTATGCCAAAACACCAAAGAAAAAAAATGACTACTACAAAAGAATTTCTACCGGTCATTGTTTTGGAATTCAAAGTATAAAATAATCGCGCGTAGAAATTTTTATGTAGTACCTATTATCATTTTACAGTCTCCTGCGAAATAAATGTAGCTCGTATTGTAGTATCAACGTAGTATCAACGACGCTATGTTTTAAGTACCCGAAAGACATTCCAACAAGACAGAAGAGTTGATGATAAGTATAAAATCGACAAAGTCAAAGTACCCTTCTCTCCAAAGAGAATTGAGTTTTCTTATTTACATTTTAGTGTACCTACACTGCAACAAGATTTTTCCTAATTATTGATAGGTAATCGATTTTAAGGTCGACTTAAACAGTAACAATGTTTTCTACAGCTATTTCAACAAATAGTGTATTTTTGTCTCAAAATCGGGATTATGCTATGATTACCATGCTGCGACGCCCATGGTTTGATTCGACAAGACGATGAATAAGTCGTAAACGGACGTAAACAAACATGACCGCCAAGTTAAGAGTGAATATAACATGGAATTCCAACCTGGTCCCCGAGTCCAAACGGATTTATCCGACAATCCCCATTTTTAACATGATTCGGGCTGAAATGTTTATAAACAACGTTGGGTATTTTGCTTTCAAGGAAGAGATAGAGACGCCTTCTCTATATCTTTTATTGCTCGGATGTATCAGACTCTTGTAAACTTGGTTGTTTTATTCTATATTTCCATTGCAGGCATTACCAGAAACGAATTATTGGTGGAATTAGTTGACAGAGAAAACGGATATGCGTTTGCACGTTATGATGACTTCCGCATCGGATCTGAACCAAACGGATATCCTTTGGAACGTGTGTCGGGTTTCAGTGGAGATGCAGGGGATTCCTTGAAGTATCACCTAGGAATGAAATTCACCACGAAGGATATCGATCAAGATAATTATGAAAATCATAGTTGTTCTGAATTTGCTGGTAAATATTTTTTCACTCCATATTTTCTATCTCATTGAGTAAATATTGAATTCCAATCTCCTAAAAAAGATATCACTAGACTTTTTTATAGAGTAATTACTCATACAATGTGAATTACTTATCGGATTCTGCTACTTCAGGGCATCAGTTGAGTTTATTTTTTCAAAGAACCACGCACGCCTCTTATGGGAAAAAGTATTTCGGTGAAAATGGCTGGATTTTTGATATATTGTAGCTGGAGCCGTTCTGGATAAAAGTTTTCATTGGCCCAACTCGATCGTATGACTGGATTCGGCGCTAGAGGGCGCAAAATCATAAATTCTGTGATTTTTGGAGAAATTAAGCTAACTGAAAAAATATCAGTATCTCATTTATAATCAATATTGTGTGAGACTGGACATTCCTAAAATTCGCGAGAGATATTTTTCCATAATACGGAATCAAAAAACGCTATTGTTTTCTACAGAGTATAGTCAACAAGATACTCAACTCTTCAGTGAATGAATTCGCCTAAAAGGTTATAAGTTGATTGATTTTATCATGCAGGATCAATCAGAATGGTTTGTTGATCAAATGTTGATCAACCAAATTATAATGAAGCTATGAATACAGAGTCTTGAAAAAGGGAAGGGTCCATATTATACAGCGTGTCACACGGTCGATGGTAGGTTAGACGTTTATGGTAAACGCAAAGCAGGATTTCCCTGAAAATTTCAAATCTTACATTTTGTTACCTGATCTATCGACCTTAAATATTTTCAGCTTTGCGGCGTTGCCACGTCTATCAAAAAAAACTAGCAACTTTATTTTTTTAAATAGAACACCCCGTATATTAACTCATTTTTTGAATCGCTCTTTCATTATAATACATTTTTGTTAATAATGTCATATACCTATCTTTATCTGTTTTCGAAATAAAAAATAATTTGTGTTAAATATGGTCCAAAACATAGCCCTAATTGAACTTTAGTACATCAGTACTCTCAATTCATGAAAAGTTGATATTTTGATTAGGGGTTGGACAAATTCGAAGTATTTACTTAACACCAAGAAATCGACTCCATATCATACAGGGCGTGCTAAAATTACTGTTATTTCCATAATGCATAAAAGTGGTCAAAAGTTCATTTTTTCAAATGAAACCCCCTGTATATTACTCGATAAATTGAAAGATGATGAAAAATGCTTCAAGATGATATATCATGTCCCTATACCTAAATCATCAACTTTTCTTAATAAAATTGCTTTTTAAGAATTTGGTTTTAGGTAACAGTGGATTTGTCAAGCTTATAACAGTTTGGTAACTTTTATAAGTAATTTACGAATAGTTATCGACGGTGTTTCAAATTATCTTCCAAAGTGAATGCAAATATCGATTATACAAACAAAGTTCTTATGAAATTATTTATTATACACGGACAGTGTGATCAAATCATTGCCAGAACTTGCAGAAATTTCAACCAAATGTATCCTGAATTAATACCAATGAACGAGAGGAAGTATGTAAGATTACAAAATAATTTTCTTAACTATGGCTGAAAGTTTCCAGGGAACAACTGTCCAAAAACCAGGTATTTCTAGGTAAAAAGTACGATTTTCTGGAATATAACATGTGAAAGTACCTACAGAAAAAAACAGAATTAGGAGGATTAAAAATAACAAAATTGTAAACAAAATATCACATATTTACAATAAATGCTGGAAATGTTGTCAATTACATTCTAAACATTTTAAAATATTCTTTTGTACGCGACTTGTCGTTGCTTTTTCAATTTCATGGGGATCTAGATCTTCAATACACCGCACTATTCGCCGTCGCAGTTCTTCTTTGGTAGGCACTGGAGTACTGTACACCCCTTCTTTTAAAACACCCAATAAAAAAAAGTCAAGTGGCGTGAGATCGGGTGATCTCGGTGGCCAATCCCACGGCCCTAAACGCCTAAACCAACGATCGTCAAACATTTGTTGAAGTTTCCTGGAAACTTCCTGAGTGCAGTTGAAACCACGAATTTCTATATTCCTCTAAAGGCAAGTTTTCAAGGAAATCGGTAACAGTCGTCCTTAAAATATGAAGATATCTCTCTGCATTCAGTGTGTCTTCATAAATAAAAAAGCTAATTTTATTTTTCTTCAAAATACAAAACACATTCAGGGAAAATTTTTCTTGAAAACCCATTTCTTTTGTCACATGAGGATTATGATCAGCCCAAAAATGTTTATTCCTTCTATTAAAAATGCCATCCCTCGTAAATTTTGATTCGTCGCTCCAAATTATTTTTGACAAAAATTCCCGATCTTCCTGTATATGTATTAGAAGGGATTCGCAAAAATGCACTCTGCGTTCAAAGTCTTCTACTTTGAGAGCTTGAACTTTGGTAAATTTATACGGATGCATTTCATGATTTTCCAAAATTCGTTGTACTGAAGCATGTGATACACCCAAATCTTTTTCTGCACTGCGAACGGAAGCTTCTGGATATGCAAGACGTTAACAGTATTTTCCTCATTTAAAGTAACAGGTTTTGGTAATGTTGAAGGCGCTTTTAACTTTGAGCCATAGTTAAGGAAATTATTTTGTAATCTTACAAACTTCCTCTCGTTCATTGGTGTTAATTCAGGATACATTTGGTTGAATTTTCTGCAAGTTCTGGCAATGATTTGATCACACTGCCCGTGTATAATAAATAATTTCATAAGAACTTCGTTTGAATAGTCAATAGCATTCATTTTTGGCGATTTTTTAAAACACCGTCAATAACCATTAGTTAATTACTTATAAAAGTCACCAAGCTGTCATAAGCTTGATACTTCCACGGCCACCTAAAATCAAATTCTTTAAATATTTTATACAACTGTCCGAACTGTCATTAAAAATCTCTTTAATAGAAACAATCAGAACATCTACTTAGAAAGAATTATTTAGAAAAGTTCACACATGTATTTGGCAGTTTGTGCAATTGGTAATATTTATTCCCTGTGAAGTAACTGACGATTCAAAATGGCGAGAACCGAATAGCTGCGTGTTAACTGAGCTCCCCAAAATTAGTATAAATAACGGTGTTTCAATCAATAAAACAATTTCTAAATTGTCAGTGAGTGAAAAAATCAATAGCCTTGTCTCAAGCAGTGAAAAAATAAGCAAATATGGTTTTGACACGCGAAATAAGAGATGAAATAGAAACAGCAGTTGGCCATGCCATTAACAAGTGTATAAAAAGCGACTCTTTCATTAAAACTATAGTGAACAATGTGACCGAAGCCGTCGCAAAAACTCTGGAGAAGAAATTATCACAGTTGGAAGTGACAGTGGCGGAGCTTCTGAATAAATTTACTGAACTGAAATCGGATTGTGAAAACAAAGTGAAAACTCTTGAATATAAAATAAATGAAACAAACGTGGAAAAGGAGAAGATCGAAGAAACTATGGAGAAAATTGACCAAGAAAACAGAAAGGCCAATCTTAGAATATTTAGTTTTAAAGAAAAATACCAAGAAAATACAAGAGAGGAAATAATAAATTTTCTCAACTCCAAGATGTCCTTGAATTTAAGAAACGAAGAAATCGAACTGTGCTACCGGGTTGGTAAACGAAGTGATACAAAAAATAGAGGAATCTTCCTCAAACTGAAAAATCTCGACGCAAAAGAAGGAATTTATTCAAGAAAAAAATTACTCAAGGGAACAGGTGTTTTAATAAGAGAAGATCTCACTACTATGAGGGTTCAAATGCTGAATAAATGTATCGAAAAATTTGGATTAAAAAACGTATGGACTGGAAATGGAAAAATTTATCTTCAAGCAAATAATCAAGTGTCCATTATAAAAAATAAAACAGACTATATACGCATTATTGGCAAAGAAGACACCTAAATTATATAAATTATTTACTTAATTTCTTTTTTTTTTCTCTAATCTCAAACTTAAATTTGAATTTCATTATAAACTATTATCATTACTATTACTGTCTTTATTATTAATTACACTCATTCGATTTCATTTCTTTTCAAAATTCGTTTCAAAAATTTTTATATTACACCGTATCATAAAAATAACTTAATCGTTAAGGGGTATCTCAGTGCCCCAATCAGTTATACTTAAATGTTAGATCTTTTGGATGTACTAGATGAAAACATACAAATTGACACAAAAATACTAGATAATTTTCAACAATATGTACAAGGTAGAACCGGCGGAAGCAAAAGAGGTATCGGTATCGCCCACTTCAATATACGAAGTTTACAGAAACATCACAATGAATTACTAATACATATCCAAATGGCAGAAGATCTCCTAGACGTAATCATTCTATCGGAAACAAGAAAGATTGAAAACGTAAGTGATTTTTCTATTCCAAACTATAATATACATTATAATGAATCAACAGTCAATAAATGTGATGGAGTAGTTGTATATACAAAAAGTAGCCTTTCTGCTATTGTCGAAATTTCACCAATAAACGAAACCAAATTTCTCAGGATAACTTTCACAAATAAACTCTTACATTCACACAATACAATAGGTATAACAGCTTTTTACAGGTCACCGGCAACAAATGTTCAAAGTTACATAACTGATCTAGAAATATATTTGGAAAACTTGAAAAAGCAAAATTTAGAAATATACGCGGGAGATATAAATATAAACTTACTTCAAACGGAACAACCTGATACAAACAGATATTTTAATGTTTTGAACTTGAAGGGTTTCATATCATATATTAACAAACCAACTAGAGTCACACAGAATTCTGAATCTGCTATTGATCATATCTTTATAAGAAAAGAAAAATGTTTAGAAAATAAAATCCAAATCGACCCTTACATCATTAATACTGACATAACAGATCATTTCACGCCAATCATTTCAATCTCACTTTCCGACCATGAAAGTCATTCATCCAAAGCTGAAAGAGACCAAATAATGAAAAAAATTAATTATAAAAAATTGAATGAATTTTTGAGTAAAGAAAATTGGAGGGAGGTATTATCAAGTGAACAAGTGCAAGAATCATACAATCTCTTTATAGATAAACTGAATAACTACATAAGTAACGCGACTACCACAAACATTTTTCAACCAAAAAAAAATAATAAAATAAAACCGTGGATTACATCGGGTCTGATTACCTCTATTAATGAAAGAGATAAACTCAAAAAGAAGCTGCTAAAAAATCACAATATTCAACTAGAAAATCAGTATAGAGAGTACAGAAATAAACTAAATCGTCTAATCAAAAAAACAAAAATCGACTATTATCAAAATAAAATAAAGGATGCAAGGGAAAATTATAAAAAAATCTGGAAAATAATTAACGACATATCAGGAAAAAAATCTACTAAAAACATAGAAGACATCATAATTAGAAATGAAAAAACTGAGCCAATAATTGACAATAAGAAAAAAGCAGATACTTTCAATGAATTCTTTATTAATTTAGGATTGAAAATGGCAGAAAATATAGAGGAAACTAACATACCTGAACATTTTTTGAATGAAACTCCAAACAATTCATCAATCTTTTTAAATCCAACCACATCTAACGAGATTACAATCCTCATATCTAATCTAAAAAACCACTGCTCTCCTGGACCTGACAAAATTAGTTCAGTGACAATAAAAAATATTCATGTACACATAATTCAACCTCTAGTTCATATTATCAACTTATGTTTTGCATTTGGGGAAATCCCAAATCAGTGGAAACAATCTATTGTCACTCCAATTTTCAAAGCTGGCGATTCCTGTCAGTTAACGAATTATAGACCGATATCAGTTATAAATAACTTTGCTAAATTATTCGAACAGGCTCTGAAAAATAGAATGCTTGGATTTTTTGATATCCACAATATCATAAATGAGAGACAGTATGGTTTCATAAAAAAATCGAACACAGAAAACGCAGTTATTGATTTCCTGGAACATACAGTGAAAGCCATGGATGACTCAACGAAATGCCTTGCGATTTTCCTTGATCTCGCTAAGGCTTTCGATACGGTTTCTCACAACAAACTGCTTGATAAACTTATAAAATATGGCATACGTGGCACAGCCCTTAATCTCTTAAAGAATTACTTATCTGAGAGATACCAAGTAGTGAAAATTGGAAAGGAAATTAGCTCAGAGTCGAAGGTTGAAATAGGAGTACCACAAGGAACAGTGTTAGGTCCGATACTGTTCCTTGTATACATAAATAGTATCTCTCATATAAGTGAATTTATGGGACATCTGATATGTTATGCAGATGACACAGCTCTAGTCTTCACAGGTAGGGATTGGGAAGATGTTAATTACAAAGCTGAGTCGGGACTGAAAAAAATATTACTATGGTTGAACCACAACTCACTAAGCTTGAATATCAAAAAAACTAAGTATATAACCTTCTCCCCAACAATAATTGATCAACCCACCCGATTTATTCTTAAAATACACTCGCCAACCTGTGATGTTGAGACATGTCGCTGCCCGAGCTTAGAAAAAACATCTTCAATTAAATATTTAGGTGTAATAATAGACCAACATATACGCTCGTCTGAACACATATCTCATGTGACAAGAAGAATAAGAGCACTATCTCATAAATTTTATATTCTACGAGACATCCTTTCGAGAAAAAATTTGATTATCTTGTACAATAGTCTTGCTGAATCAATTGTCAGATACTGCATAGTCGCATGGGGAGGCGCTTTCATTACCACACTACAGTTATTACAGACAGCACAAAATATATTAATTAAGATTATACTAAAAAAAGACAGACTATTTTCTACCCACCTACTCTATAAAGATACTGACCTGCTTAATATAAAAACACTATTTATTTACCAATCATTACAACGAATGCACAGTACGCAAAATAAATATACGGTGAAAAAAAACAGGAAGACCAGATCGACTCTAAACAACAACATTCAAGTTCATTCATTCAAAAAATCTGTAACCCAAAGATCATTTATGTATTTTGGTCCAAAATTCTTCAATCTTATCCCATCTGACCTTAGACATATAAAAAACCACAAGATCTTCAAAAAGTTAGTAAAAAAATTCATAATAGAAAACCTTGAAAAATTTTGTTAGATTCAAAACCAGAGAAAGAAACAGTTAATCTATTGACTCCATGATGTATCTAAGACGCATAAACTGATTACCAAACCACTGTTGTTCCGTCGGTCCTTCCTCATTGCTACAATGAACCTTCATTTTATTTATTTTTAGTATCATACGCTCGCCCTTACTACACACGCAATGCAAATTCGAAAGCATATGTAAAGGGTTGGAAAAGCAATACAGGCATATTTGCCTAGGCAATTTCCGACCCTGAACCAGATGCTGCTATAATACCAGAAATCGAAATATCATGTATATTGTAAATTTTGTAACATGAATTTTTGTATAAATTGTAAAATTTGTAACTAGAATGGCAATAAATTGAAAATTGAAATTGAAGTACCTACTATTCAATTCAACTGTAGAAAGTCCTTTATGAATAACCAATAATAACATTTAAATAAACATGTGCGCTGGTGTATGTAGTTGAAGCATCTGCCTTGTAATCCAAAGATCGTGTGTTCGAATCCCATGGACCTCATTCATTTTTTTGTTTTTTTTTTTATTACTAGCTGTAACTGTTGTACACAAAAATGTGTATGATACATGAATTTGCTCCACTCGCTGACGTTCGTTTCGCAATATTCCCCACTCACAAAATAAAATGCCACTTCCATCACTTGTAGGTATCATAAATAACAATTTTTCCACAAAAACGGCTTTATTAAGAAAAGTTGATGATTTAGGTATAGGGACATGATATATCATCTTGAAGCATTTTTCATCATCTTTCAATTTATCGAGTGATATACAGGGGGTTTCATTTGAAAAAATGAACTTTTGACCACTTTTATGCATTATGGAAATAACAGTAATTTTAGCACGCCCTGTATGATTTGGAGTCGATTTCTTGGTGTTAAGTAAATACTTCGAATTTGTCCAACCTATAATCAAAATATCAACTTTTCTTGAATTGAGAGTACTGATGTACTAAAGTTCAATTAGGGCAATGTTTTGGACCATATTTAACACAAATTATTTTTTATTTCGAAAACAGATAGAGATAGGTATAGGACATTATTAACAAAAAAGTATTATAATGAAAGAGCGATTCAAAAAATTAGTTAATATACGGAGTGTTCTATTTAAAAAAATAAAGTTGCTAGTTTTTTTTGATAGACGTGGCAGCGCCGCAAAGCTGAAAATATTTTAGATCGATAGATCAGGAAACAAAATGTAAGATATGAAATTTTCAGGGAAATCCTGCTTTGCGTTTACCATAAACGTCTGACCTACCATCGACCGTGAGACACGCTGTATACAGGGTGGCCCATTAGTGTGAGGAAGTACAGCATCTCGCCTATCATGAGGAGTATGAAAAAATGTTTCAGATGAAAGTTACACGGTTTACTCTATTGATTGTTATAGAAATATTTCGAAATATACAGAGTGTTTCTTTAGAGCGGGGCAACACAAAGCATCAATTATTTAAACGAACCGCCCTGTTAATTTTCTCACCATTGAACTGAGCAAAAATTTATCGCTGATAGAAAGAAAATCTTCGGAAAAACAGACCATCACAAATACCATCATAAATACGTCATGAATAAAATTATGAACAATATATGAACAATATATGTTCCTCTAGGTTTTTAATCAAGGGCTAGTTAATAACTCCTTGCCTATTATTGAATTCTTGAATTCAGATGGGTATACTTAGTTCATTCAGTTCAAATATATAGTCGACGGAAATATTCTCGAAATCCCCAGAATATAAAATATATTTTTTTGAGTGACTCACAAAATACAATTATATTTTATATCTTGCTAAATCCCACAAAAACACAAAATTAACTAATTGGCGCCGTCCATCTCCGAACCTTCATGTATGACGACGTAGTTAGAAGTCAATAGATGACCAGCACTCTGTTGAGGACGAAGCCATTATTGAATCTTCGAGAAGAGTAATTAACAATAATAATATTATTATTAATAATAATTCATTCACCTTTTGATTCACAATAAATATAGGTAACATACAAAAGTATGGAAGGAAATAAATTGTTGACCCTACAATAGATAAAATCTGTACGTAGGGCATGACGGTTAATTCAGATTACTTAAAGTGATTACACATTTATACAAACAGTTAATCAAGGACAGTACACAGAAGTTCATTATATAAGTACAGTATAAAGGTAAGAAAATAACAGTAAAAATCTAAAATAGTGAATGAAATATAGCGTATATACTCAAAACTAAATAAAAAGTCGAATCACATAATAAAGTAACCATTCAAAATTACAACTTGCAATCTAAAATATTAAAAAATTAAAAGTTAAAGCTAAAATAGGATTTGAAATCATATAATAAAATAATAAGAAAGGGTTACATGTAGTATAAAACAGTAAAAATAAAATGTGTGAAATTTTCATATTCAATTTTTATAATACTATACCACGCGTGGGATTTTCATAGCCTAAATGTACGTGAATAAAATAAAAATAAAAAAAGATAACATGTAGTATAAAATGGTAAAAATAAAATGTGTTAAATTTTCCTATCCAATTGTTAAAACACGTAAGAAAACCCACAAAAGCCGAAGCCGCGCGTAGGATTTTCCTAGCCTAAATGTACGTGAATAAAATAACAATAAAAAAGATAACATGTAGTATAAAATGGTGAAGATAAAATGTGTGAAATTTTCCTATTCAATTGTTATAACACCATACAATTTAGCGAAAGAAAACCCACAAACACCGAAGCCGCGCGTAAATGTGCGTAAATTATTGAAACTAAATCTTCTTTGTGTATAATCTCTACTTGAATGGAATCAAAGATACATACAAATCTCGAAGTATAGATTAAGAATGAGGCAACAGGACATTCAAGAATAAAATTAATTATACCGACAGATAATCATCTTGTAGGTGAAGTGAATGGATAAAAATATATACATAAATATAATAAAGAACTTACCAACTTACTGAAACAAGAACATTTTGAAATGAAATAAAATTTTCTGAATAAATACGGTCGGCAATTGTCAGGTCAAAGTGACTATTGTCAATTCAAATTGTCACTTTAAAGTGGCAAAAATATTTTGATGTTGGCAAGCGTTCATAGATTTCTGATGAATATTTAATTGTTTCTCTTTCTTCTAGGTGGTGCATACTGGTACAACAATTGCTTCGCGAGCAATCTCAATGGAGAATTGATCAATCATGAAATACGTCCTTCCAAAGAGAGACAGGGTATGTCTTGGGATTCTTACAAAAGCAGAAGCTATGTACTTGCAAAAGCTCGAATGCTAATCAGACCACATTCTTGCCAATAGATGGAACAGGCTTGATGAAACAAACATACCTAATTTCGTAATTTTGCTCGAAATTTTTGAGTTTCTCATTTTATTTTATCGTTATTGGTGATAATGTATAATAATAAATATGCTTCATTTATACTCTGATATTGACGTCTTTTATTGAAATTTCAATATTAAAAGAAGAAATAATCGAAGAACTGCTTTTCATTTCCCAAAATTTGACGTTTATTCAAAAAATTATTCAACTGAAGATGATCATTTCTGAGCACGAAAACATATTTTCAATAGAATTATGCTGACGCAACTTTTTTGACAAGTTATTGCCAAAGCTGCTTCAAACAGGTGACCCGCAAGGTAGTGTCCTGAGTCCTACCCTCTTCCATCTATTTGTAAATGACATCTCTCTATATATTTTTTTTCTTTGGTGTTTTGGCATGGACTGCTATAGTCATTAGCCATGTGTTCTAGATAGGCCTTGTTACTAACTCCATACACCTCAGGAGCAGCACTGTTAATTATTAACGCAACAGTGAATCGTGGAGGATTTTTCCCAGCCGACACAAGCCTCAATCTTTCAGACTTTCACATCTGAAAATGGAAAATGCCCCCACCGGCTGGGAACCGAACCTGTGACCTCTCGGTCACCATGCGGGGCTTAACCACTGCGCTAATCCCAGCCCATCTGTAATATTAATCAACCAACTTGTACAGTACAGTTTGCGGATGACACTTCCTTTATATTCAGTTCTGTTTTATGCAGAAAATACAGTTGCTAATATGCAAAACTACTGCTTCATAAACGGCCTTGTATTAAATAACAATAAAATTAATACCATTTTTTCATAGAATTGGATTGCATTATATTAGTAGGAGCAAATAAAAAATCGATTGTACAGAAAAAAATCTTTCCTAGGGTTGAACATAGACTCACAATAATCCTGGAATGACCATAATGAATCTATATCAAAAAAAAGTCATCCAAACATTGTTTTGTTTTCTGGAATCTTTGAAAGTTTGTCCCTATTAATATTTCAATAAGCTATTATTTACTATGCCTTAATTATTACTTAGTTTGCTCTGTAACTTCGATAGATTGAATGATTTGTTGATTTTCAAAAAAATATATATATTGAGGACAAAAAAAAAGGCGATTCTTGCAAGCAATTATTTACTGAATTGAAAATTTTAACTGTGATACATTTTGAATTGTGTTACTTATATAAAACAACATTGCCACATGTTTCAGGAAAGGGGCACCACCCGTCTTAACTCAGGCTACACTCTAAGACAAAATTTTTATTTATAAGACTTTATAATGAATTTGCTATATCATTTAAAAAAATTCTTATCCCTATGATTTCAAAAATATCCTGAAAAATCTTCTGCAAAAATGCCTCTTATTCTCTTGATGAATTTTCACAAACTGATTTGGCTACTACATCATTGTGTACTGTTTTGTTATTTATATTGTTTTATTGCTTGTATCATATAATTCCCTTTTACCACTACTATTATTGTATTCTTATATGTTAATTTAATTTCATGACCCGATTTTATACTGCCATTTTCTTTCTTTACTTTTTTTATTTGACAATTTCCATGATTGTAACATTCTTAGGAAATAAAATTCAATAACATCTCCCCTCCTAGTCTAGGGGTCAAATACAGGGTGATTCAAAAGTACTTTGACAAACTTCAAGAGGTGATTCCTCACAAAATTCTAATATGAATTGTCCAAATAAATATATGTCCGGAAACGCTTCGTTTCCAAGATATAGGGTGTTGAATTATTATTTTTATTTTCGTTTGTTTCAGATAACTTTTGAAATACTGAACTTAATTAAACGAAACTTGGTAATAAGAGGTTTTTGAGGTGTCGAATTCGAACCTGATGTTATTATTGCTCGTACTCGTAGGGGGCGCCACCAACACGTCTTTTTCTTTTTTGAAGATTCATAACTTTTTTGAGTGTTCTAGCACATTTTTCAGTAAAAAAATCGATTCCTCTATCATATCTACGTAAAAAAGCTACCCTTGTTACAAGTCGCTGTAAGCAACCGTTTTCTAGATATTAGGACTTGAAAATTTCACGTGGATTATTTGATAATCTATGCATGTAATAATTATTACCTTTATTTTGCATTTGCATTTATATTAATTTGACGTTTAAGTAAGCAGTTTTGGTTTTTTTGTAGGGGGCGCCACTTATTCTATTACTTTTTACTCGCTTGAAGAGGTCATTACTGTTGGGTACGTTCCTTTATGACATTCTTAAGCGAAAAAGTAATTTAATAATAATAATTCAATAGTAATAAATAATAGTAATAAAAATTGCAAGAAATGTCAACATTTTATTTCAGGAAATTTTGAATATGTAGAATAAACTAAAATAAACGAAACTAAATTGTATTCAAATAAATTGTTGAAAGTGTCCACCTTCAGCGAAGATACAGGCAGTCAGTCGTCTAGTCATTGAATCTCGTACCCGCTCAAAAATTATTGGTGTGTTCCTTATTGTTTCACATGCGTCTACTATTCGGTTTCTAAGATCTTCCTCGTTCACTACTGGAGTTTTATAAACTAGTGACTCCAAATGTCCCCAAAACTAAAAATCTATCGGGTTTAGATCTGGGGACCTTGGTGCCCACGGCTGGTTAGGTTCTTCTACACCCCTACCGATCCATCGATTTGGATAGACTGTGTTAAGGAATTCCCTGGCTACAACACTAAAATGGACCGGAGCCCCATCATGCAAAAACCACATGCGGATACGAATTTCTAATGGTACATTCTCAAGTAGTCCCGGCAACTGTCACAAAATATGTATTACCAAAACTACTTACTTAAACGTCAAATTCTTTTCCAAATCATTCTTGTGAAAAATGCAAAATATTGGTAATAACTTCAACATGCATCGATTATCAAATAATTGACTTGAAATTTTCAAGTCCAAATATTTAGAAAACGGTTGCTCACAACGACTTTCAACAGGGGTAGCTTTTTTACGTAGATATGATAGAGGAATCGATTTTTTACTGAAAAATGTGCTAGAAGTACGCTCAAAAAAGTTATGAATCTTCAAAAAAGAAAAAGACGTGTAGGTGGCGCCCCCTACGAGTACGAGCAATAATAACATCAGGTTAGAATTCGACACCTCAAAAACCTCTTATTACCAAGTTTCGTTTGATTAAGTTCAGTATTTCAAGAGTTATTTGAAAAAAACCAAAATAAAAATAAAACTTCATCACCCTTTATCTTGGAAACGACATATATTTATTTGGGCAATTCATATTAGAATATTGTGAGGAATCACCTCCTGAAGTTTGTCAAAGTACTTTTGAATCACCCTGTATATTGTGGAGACGGCTAACTTAGTTTCTTTAATAACATATCTCCCTTTTTTATTCAATGTAGCCGATACTTGATGAAAATACTTGTTATCGTTTATAATTTCATTTTTGTGTTGATTTTCACAAATTTTTGGTTCACAACATAGCAACAATTGAAGTTTTGTAAACCATACATTTGTGAAAATCAACATTGAAGTTTTATTATGAACGGTATACAAATATCTACTTTTCTATATTATCATCAACATGTTTTTAAAACAATGAGTTACACAATAATTACCTATGTACTATTGCACAATTGAGGTGAAATAAGATGTGGACCATTAAGTTTTTTTTCATGATCATGACAACTTAATGATTCTGTTTTATCAGTTCAGATAGACACAGGTTACTCGACGTGGCCGGTGACTCAGCGGGTGAAGCTTCCGCTAGCATCTGACCCGGTTCGATTCCGGAATATGCGATAATTTTTCTCAAGCGCATCGGTATCGATAGGCGACCGCATTCCATGTTGTGAAGCAAGTGCACCCGGGGTGGTGCTGTAGGTTTTCCGGGTTTTCCTACAGCTGAAAAGTTAATACGCTACCCGGAGCGCCACGGCGAATAATAGTTATAACTTTCCTCTACCCACACAGGCTGTGCCTTTGGGTACACTCTTCGAAAGTTTATGAGGAAATTTTATTATTGTTTGAATCATATTTCGAAAAATGCTTCATTTAAAAATACATCGGCTTTTGCGACACGTATTTGTTTGAAATCTGATAGTGTGCGGTATCAAATTAATCGTAATAAAATGCTCTTCTTTCCTAATGCGGTGAGCCACGATGTTTCCATTTGAGAAAAGATAGTAATATATTTAAAAATTCAATTCTCAGCAGATACACATCGACAAAAAACAGTAAAGCTGTAATCTTCCAAAAATTTTTATACCAAAATAGTGATTTTAACGTATCTATGGCCCTCTAGATTGAAAATTAAATTTCAAAATTGAAAATAATTCTGGTTAGAAACACTAGCAACCCTGCTAAAAATATCACATGAAATCTCATGAAAAAATATAGACGAATCATGAGAATTTATAAGGATCTACGTGAAAATTCTGTAACCTACACGTACGCTATCCCTGGCACATACACTTTTTGGAAGGATGTATGAGGATTTATATATAAGTAGGTGTAATTTATAAGCATACCTGAATACTTGTCATACGATTTTGTATCAGGCAGTGGTTGTTGGAGGAGACTATAAGATTCGATGAGGTATTCCAATTTCAATCACAACGATATTATACAGGGTGTCAATTTGAAAACTTCCCACCCTTAATATCTTCCTTCCAGTAAACAATATGAGTAATCGAAAAAACAGGTCAATTTTATTGTCAAGGGGGACACTTTCACGAACTATTTGTAGCCCTCGTGGTTCAACCCCCTAGGAGGGGTAGATGTTACCCTTAGAATTTTAAATGGGAAGGGAGGTCAAGTGGCACATCATTTTGATGGGCGTTCAATTCTTGTTCCAATGGTACCCTGACTTATTATTTTGTGATGAGCATTTTCTGAAAAATTGCGTTCTAAACTAACAGAAGTAATTATTAGAACGCCTATACTGAGATGCATTATTGTATTGACTCCCTTTAATAAAAATGGTTAGAAGAGTAGGTGGCACCGCTCCAACCCTTGAATGACAGGAATAAATTTATTACGCATGGGATTTTTTATTTGGTGGTTATTTTCCTTCCACACAATAAAATTTAATTTGCGAGAAAGACATTTCCAACATAAAATCTACTTACGCTTATCTTATTAGCTGTTCGAAATGTTGTCCATTTTGCTCTGAACAGTAATACAGTCTGTTTTCGAACTCCCCTCTAACATTACGGAAAACTTCACTAGGAATTGACCGGCATGCTGCTGTAATTCGTCTTTTAAGTTCGTCAATATCAGAAGGTTGTGTTTTATAAACAACGGATTTAAGATGCCCCCAAAGAAAAAAATCTAAGGGTGTTAAATCCGGTGATCTCGGAGGCCATTCAACTGCTCCCCTTCTGCCAATCCATCTACCCGGAAATCTCTCGTTTAAACACTGTCGGACGGGAAGAAAATAATGAGGTGGAGCACCGTCCTGCTGGAAATGTAACAGATCTTCCTGCAAAAGTTCATTACCTTCTGCATCAATTTGAGTTTCTAGCTCGTGAGTTATAAGAGGATCGATAGTCTCTTCAAGCATATCAAGGTACAGATTGCCAGTCAAGTTTTCTTCCAGAAATAATGGACCAAGAATGGCATTTCCAAGAATACCAGCCCAAACATTAACTTTTTGTGGGTGTTGTGTATGCCCTTCCCGTAAAATATGTGGGTTTTCGTCACTCCAATAGCGACAATTTTGTCTATTAACATTGCAATTCAGAAAAAATGAACACTCATCGCTGAAATAGATGTTTAACAGAAGATTAGGGATGGTATTGACTCGATGAGACATGATTTCACAAAACTCTATTCTTCTATCATAATCATCCTCGTGGAGCTCTTGAAGAATCTGCATTTTATATGGATGAAATTTATGCATTTTCAATGCTTTTCTTATAGTCTCGCGTGACATTCCCGTCTGTTCTGATACTGATCGTAAGGAGCTCGTGGGCTCTGCAGCAAATGTTCCCAAAACTTCAATTTGAGCTGCTTCATTTAGTACTCTGGGGTTATTTCTTTTTTTATTTGTCACTGAACCAGTTTCGTAAAACTTATTCACCAAATCAAGCACATACCGGTGACTTACATTACAATTTGGATGTCTTTCGTTAAAAAGACATGCCGCCCTTCGTGCGCACTTTCCAACTTCGCCATAAATTACAATCATTTCAATTCTGTCTTGAAGAATGTAAACCATTTTTACACTTTTATACACTTATTAAAGTAATTCCTAAACAGCCCAACAGGTACAACGGTATTCACAATACTACCACATAGTTCAAATTTGCTAACCAATTTTTTGCCGGAAAACAGAAACTTTTTACAGCAGAAGTAGCAAAAAAGAAGGCTATCTGTACAATTTCTGCGATGACACTTAAAAATTCAGCATTTAATAAACACAACTTTACTACCATCTACGTTTTACTATTAGACTACTTTTTTATGTAAAGTGTTTGGAGCTAATGGCTAATGTTACCCCTAATAAAGGGTTGGGACGGTACCACCTAATATTCTAACCAGTTCTGGCCAAACCACGCATCTCAGTATAGGCGTTCTAATAATTACTTCTGTTAGTTTAGAACGCAATTTTTCAGAAAATGCTCATCAAAAAATAATAAGTCAGGGTACCATTGGAACAAGAATTGAACGCCCATCAAAATGATGTGCCACTTGACCCCCCTTCCCATTTAAAATTCTAAGGGTAACATCTACCCCTCCTAGGGGGTTGAACCACGAGGGCTACAAATAGTCCTTGAAAGTGTCCCCCTTGACAATAAAATTGACCTGTTTTTTTGATTACTCATATTGTTTACTGGAAGGAAGATATTAAGGGTGGGAAGTTTTCAAATTGACACCCTGTATATATTCACAATTACTAATCTTATTGGGTATCGTATAAAGAAAGTGAATTCAGTATTCGATGATCTGTATCAGAAATTCAGTATCCAATTTAATGGTTTAGATCAGGAATTCCTTATCTAAATTTATGCGATTCCTATAAGTTTTCATACAGCTCAAAATCACTGAGAATTCACAAGTGTCAATAAGAAAACAAGGATACAGGGTATAATGGTAGATTTATGCAGCAGTCACAGGTCATAAGTCATTAGGAAGAATATTCGCCAATGATTTGTTGGAATAAACGTTCAACCAATCATTGACGAATATTCTTCCTTATGACTTAAAACTTATGACTTATAACTGCTGCCTAAATCCACCATAAGAGTTTGTTTTAGGCAGTGGTGACGCAAAGAGACTAGATGAGGTATTCCAATTTCAATCACAATAATGTTTTATCCTCATTCAAAAGTTTGAGAACCTATGAGTGGAAATACACAATTTTCAATCTCATTCGGTATTGTATAAAAAAGTGGGTTCAGGACTTGATGGTCCAATCTGTATTTGGAATTCCGTATCCGATTTTATGCGAATCGTATGAGATTTCAAAAGATCCAACAGTAGGAACATTACGGAACCAAATATAAACAACAAACAAACAAAATATTCCTAACAATATTACCGAAATATTTGAATAGATTATTATTATCATATCAAGCCAGAAAACTTCAAAAATATTTAAGGTGGATCACATTAAGCAAGGTCAACGAAATGCAACATTCCAGGAAAATCTCTAGAATATTGCTGAAATATTCGAATGGATTATTATTATCATATTACTCCAGATGTTCAAAACATATCATAATAATCATAATGTACTCAAGGTTATTTCATCAACACTTACAAATAATGATATATTTTTCAAAATGACTTTTATTGCAAATGATCAATTTTTTTATATCATAATCGGATCACTCATCATTTCTCTCGTATTTCAAATGTATTCGCTAATAAACAGTTTTCGTTCATTTTCGAATGAACATGCATGGTTCTTTTACAAGTCGTGAGCTCTGAATGTCTGAAATGAATAAATCTCTAACTGGCTACTCGGAGAGCTTCTTCCTCTACTCGCAAGATGGTGCGGCCTAGACCACGTTTCATAGAGCGGGATCAGAGTAAAAAAATAGCCAGCCTGTCAACAAATGCGTGCACTCGGATAGTAGGAAGTTAGGACGCATTGCCTCTTCCGGCTAGCTCAGTACCACCTATCCGAAGTACAGCATCGTCGCAAAATCTCAGCAACTCCGGAGCTCTTCATTTATTTGGAAAACCAGCAGGAACGTGTCTGACATACGAATTCTTTTTGGATTTGTTGGTGTTGCCAACCAACGAGGTTCCATTAATTCGCATGCCAGGCCGAAGATCGCTAAAAACCAGAAATTCTATTTACACTTGACTCTACTATACACTACTGAGCCATCCAGAAGTGAGGGCTTCTCTCCTGGGAATTGTCCGAGCCCTCGGGCGGCTCCTGGATGACTAAAGATTTCAGCCAAATAAGCCTTTATTTATACACTGGCCGAACATTTTAGTCGGCCAATGGTATAACAATTTACTGGTAGGCGGAGCCTATTAGAGCTCTCGCCTCCAGATATACTCTCCGAGTATTTTTCCAAACTTCACAACTCTAGTATTTCTGGCACATCATGACAAGCCATGGTAGGATGAGAGTTGTGATAATACGGACGAGGAACAGACGGTGTTAAAATTATCTGCACAGATCTACCCGATCTACCTCCTTATCGTTTCTGTTAGAAATGAATGTTCAATTCTGTAATTTTACACATTCTTTTCTATTTTGAAAATGACTTTATTATTTCTGTATGTGCATATAAAAAAATCCAATGGATTACTTATTTATTCAATCTTCATATGGTACGTGCCAGGAAAAATGTCGCAGACCTCGCAGGATATCAATGATTTTTTTATTAGTTGATCAAGTGACTAAAATCATACGTTCTCATTTATTTTCAAACTGCAGGACCTCATAGAAACATGTAGCATCCATCCCAGTAATCGCTGATAGAAACGGATGACAGTTATGTCTGAAAACACATTAGAAATTAAAGAAATATGTATCTGTAATATTTTTTAAATACTGATGAATATCGAATATGGCTCTATACGGATTTGCGGATTCACTCTTCAACTTGGATCTCATAAATTCTCTTACACATTCTTGTCAGTCTCTATGAGACATTTTTGTCATGTGGAAACACAACACTTGTAAAAAATGCAGTTCTATGTCGTATACAGATCATTCAAATTTCATTTCATTATCTTCGAAAACGAAAAAGGTTGTAGGTGCGAGCCACCTTTTGCGGGCACCCAGTATACCTACTTTTCCTCGGTTATTTCGATGTTCACTTGGGAAACAGGAAAACAACACGATACATATATCAGCCTCAATGGTAGTCACAAACATATTTGATAAGTTTTTAGCATTCTGTTATTGTGAACTTTCATCAATAATACACAATGTAGTATCAGAGGAAAAACAAAATTATCAACCACAAGAGGCATTGATTAGATTTATAAATTTCCACTTAGTGCTAAGCTACATACCAGTATTTGAAACTTTTTGATGCAGCATTGATCAAATGGCATTTTCAAATATTGTTAAACTTTTCATTCTGCTCACGAGTAGCGAAATTCTAGTGTTTGGATTTGAATCAGTAGCGGTAAGTTAAAAATATCAATGTTCGCACCATCGGAACCAAAATTAGTATTTCACTCTCTGATCTCAGGGAGAGAAAATATGATTCCTTTTCATTCTGAAGTAATTACAGCATTTGTGGGCTTGAAATTTTATTTTTATGACCGATTGGCTCGGAGTAAAATTAAAAAAAAAAAGTTCAATATTCATTCTGACATATGCACCAATTCATGAACACAGAAAACTAGACCAATGCCATAACTAGTAGTAGCAAAAAAATAATCGTAGAAAAACGATTGCCTATAATATACTATTGCTTACTCTCTCACTATCAAGAAACGGTGGTAGTATTAGTTTCTAGTGTGTTGAAGCGAATTGCGCCATTCAGATGATTTTTTTTATTTCTACAAGATTTCGAAAATCACTAAATTTTCAAATGATGTATCATATGCCCCTACTTCCAATTTTAAAATTAAAATTTGGTGGTAGTTACTGTAACTCGAATGGGGTTGAAAGTAGGGATGAATTTTCATCATTGCAGGTGCAGGTGTCATTTCAAAATATGAAATTGATGTGTTTTGTGATTTTTCCACACTATACAGGGTGTCCCGTACATATTAGAAAACATTTCAACTGCATGTAGGGACAGTAAACCACTCGAATAATAATGAGTAATAATAATAGTATACTTTAATCAACAATAAAAACCAAGTGTGTAAATGTATTCACACACGACAGTAAATGTTAACTGTTAAAGTTTCGTAACTCAAAACACATGCAAAGAATTTATTCTCTTTGTATCTAGACAATGGAAGTCCAGAAGAATTCTACTGTTACTAATACATTGTTAACCACTTTCAAACAAACTAAGAAATTAGTTTCATCGGTAAAACAAACCTTATTTACATTTGGAATATCTTTAACGAAAGTTATGAGGTCGTTAGCAAATATTATATTTGTAAAAAAAAACTATAAAATTTGTTTGTATATAAAAGAGGTCCAAGAATAGACCCCTGAGGCACCAAGAAAAGACCCCTGAGGCACCAAGAAAAGACCCCTGAGGTACCCCTTGACTAACGCTACTGGTTTGACTGAAACTTACTTATTTGCACCACTTGCTTAGGATTTGTGAGATGGAAATCTAGTGGTGTGTCTCTAACGCCATATAATAAATGCTTACTGGAACATTACTGCACTGGGGAAGAGGTAGAGGTTTCAAGTTCAGAAGGAGACACTATTTTTATTTTCATCGACGTCCTGTCAAAAAAATTTCTAATTCAGCTCATTTGTATTGGAATTCTAATTCCTTAAACATAGCTCTTCCCAATTTTCATCAGAATATCATTTTTTGTGGATAACAAAGTAACATCCTAGTACCATTTCAAAATCTACATTCAATAAGGAATTTTCAGGCCACTTTTCAATTTTCAATCCGCGAAAGCTCAAACTTTGGCAGAAAAAACTCTGGAAAAACACGAATTCGATGTTAATTTTTTTTCATCGTAGTAGCACAGTAAATCCTTTTAAATTTCAATACGAGTCTGATAGTTCACTTGATCATGAATATTGGAAAAAAATGATGAGAACATTCCTTTTTTTGTGGCAGTCGCGCACAAAAAAGTAAAAAGGGTACCTACCAATTTTTTTCAAATTCATAAAAGTCCAAATAACTCGAAATTCATAGGACTTTCTATGACACTGAATTGCATTTTGTGGATGGTCTTATTGTCTCTAATTCGCAGTTGAAATGTTATCCATCATTTACGAGACACCCTGTACAAAAAGAAATGGAAAGCACATCATGGTTAACTTAGTGACATATTTTATCTGTATGTTAGATAGACCTGGATAAAGAGAAAATTGACCATGGGACGTCTTCATTTAAAAAAATTACTTACTTGTGAACAAATTTCATATTACCTAAGTATATGTTCATAATTTCAGAAGTACGGAAACGATTTTGATAATGGAATTCAAGCGAATATTCACATGAATTTGGACTTTCTTTTTGGAGAAAACCAAAATAACAAGTAAGTTATTGAATTTATATCTACCTATTTTAGTTGCATGAACCCAATATTTTTCGAAAATATACTGTAAACCAGGATTACTATTTGAGTGAGAATATAGATTTGTGTCCATCATTTTCCTTATACTGGGTGTTAAAAAAACCTAGACAATAGTTTGTTTGAATTAAAAATGTCCTTAGTAACCATAGGGTTTTCGTGACTGAACAAAATTTTGTAAAAGTTGAGAAACTTGTAACTTAGTTCTATTTTAATATATGCTACCTACGAAATAAATGTTGAATTTTATAGAATAAAAGATTTTTGGATACTCTAGAACCAGTTTTGTTGGCTGTTGAGTTTTTTCTCATTTTTTATTTCACTGAAACATGATGTTTTAAATTTCAACTATGTTTTTTTGTACATTGAAGTTATTGAATGACGGCATTATTGAAGTCATGGAATGATTGTTTGACACTTTCTTTATAGTATAAGTTGGAAGCATTTACTGAAATGAGAGATTATTAAATTTCTCAACTTATGACGTTTCATAAAAAAACCACATGTGAAGAAAAAGCTTTGAAATAATTAGAAATATTATGACAAACTACATATTCAGAATAAACGGCAACCAAACTGATGGAATAGTGAATTCTGATTGATAGTTTGATTTTGTGGAGGCAATTCTTAACTGATTTTTCTGGGATTTTAATCTTCCACTAATACCAACTACTAGATTGAATCCACACCATCTTATTGATGTAATAATCAACAGTATAATGTTTCACTACGTCTAACAAACATTTGTCACAAATCCCCTCTAAATTTTTGGGAGTATCTTTTCAATGAAGATAGAATAATCAAAACTTAACGGAATACAGAGTCAAGCGTGCCTGGCGATTACTGGAACCATTCACTCCACTCCAACGGCAGCAATGGAAGCCCTCCTTGAATTACTTCCTCTCCACATAGCTCTGGAGAGAGAGGCAAGATGGGCAACATACAGACTCTACCAAGTGGCCATTAGTGTACCGCAGGCATGTGTCATGATACGCAGCAGCTTGCTGGAGGGCATAATAGCTCACAGTATTCTGGGATTATCCTCAGACATCATGCCTAAAACTATCGACCTTCACACGTCCAACACTATGTCTTTTCTGAAAGAGAAGGCTGGGTCCGGAATGAAACTGACCTATGCAGGGCAAATGAACGTTGGTTTACCGATAGTTCCAAAAGTCTGGAACGCGTCGGAGCCGGAATATATGAGATGAACCCAGTATTGAAACACACATTCAGTATGAGTCAACTAGCTACGATATTCCAGGCAGAGGTATATGCCCTTGACATGTGTTCAAGGCAGCTGGAAAATCGACACCACACACGAAAAACAATGGAAAAATTTTCAGGTAGTCAAGCAGCACTGAAAGCATTTGAATCCAACTGCTTTAAATCTAGTGCAGTAAGGAACTGCGAAGACACCTTAAACCGACTAGCACAACGCAACACCTTTACCCTAGTCTAGATACCATATAGAGAAACAAAATTGGATTGTCTATGGGATACCAGGTCACATGGGCCGAGAAGAAAAAACGAAATAGCGGACGCCCTAGCAAAAGGGGGGACCGAAACAACATTCACTGGACCAGAACCGGTAATCGGTTTCGCATATAGCACTGCCAAGAATGTCATAACAGCCTGGGCAGACAATAAAAGACTCAAGTATTGGCGTAGTCTACCGGGCCTAGCCCATTCTAAAGCATGTATCACTTGTACGAGGAAAAAACAGGACTCTGACAATCCGCTAGAACTCAGTAGAGCACATCTCAGAGTTATAGTAGGTTTGCTTACTGGCCACTACAAACTCAAATATCACATTCATAAAATCGGACTTGCACAAGATGCAGAGTGCCGGCTATGCATGGAGGATGATGAAACGGCTAAACATATTCTGTGTACATGCTCTGCAGCGGCCAGAACCATATTATTAATACGACAGTAAGTCCAGAAAACCTGGAAAATTGTTTTACCAATGCATTCCTCAATTTCGTTAGGAAATTGGATATACTGGGAGAAAAATAACCATAGGCCATTGGCTGCCGTGGAGGGTCTGATACTCACTCACGTTCAAACCTAAATCTAAACCTAGAACAATCAATCAACAAAATTTTACTAAAAAATTTTATTACAAAAGTGTAAAATTGTACCAATTGTATAGAAAAAAACACTGACAGGGGCAAAAATTCAATATTTTTATAATAAAGAAAATGTCGCGAAGAGGAAAAGACATTTATATTGTGAGTTTTTCATGTATTAGGTAAGGTATCATTTATTTTGGTCTACTTTCTCCTTATATTTGACGTGGTCTTCAGGCGGGGCACCCGCTAGACATAAGTTAACTATTACAAGTTTGAACAAATATTGAGGTGAATGGAAAATGACTGCGATACAAGAAATAATTATATTATTATCTTCTTTCAATCTCTATTATGGAAACCCACAGCATTTCAATTCCTTGCAGTATGCTATTTAAAACCTTCAGAATGGAATAAAATAGAATAAAAGTTTATTTTCTATAAAGAGTACATAAAATAAAATATAAATGCAATACAATGTTGAAAATAAACAATATCCTTTCGTGTAGTAATAAGTACACTGGAGTTTTATTGCTAATATATCAACCCACTATTTGAACCACCTCGACACGTATTTCAGTCACACTAATATTCCTCCAGTTGCTTCCTTCTTTCTTGTTCGCATATTTTGCTTTCTGCGGTATGCTATTTCAATTATACGTGAACCCAATGAAAATCAAAATAAGTTTTTTCGTTTGGCAGTTTCGAGTTTCCGTGAGTTATGCTTTAATTTTACATTTCAGGTCTTCTAGTTCAAGTTGGGTACATCAGTACTGTCTTCCCAAAGTCGGAGTTACCAGATTACAATTTCCATGTGATTTGAAATTGGAACAAACACAGAAGGATTTACCTAGTAACTGTCAAGAAGTACAATCACGCGGTATTGATTTTTTCGATAATTTTTCAATATACGTACTTCGGAAAAAAAAATTGTTATTCGTGTACTGTGAGTGCAAAGTTGGCCTTTTCCGAAGACGAAAACCCCACTCAATCATGAGGTAGCGTAGCGCGAGTATTTTTTATGACAAGCGATTGCCTTTTGCGCTCAGAATATACAAAAAAATCTGCAGCTCAGATTTTAAAAAAGTATTTCCAATTCTAATAGTAATATGTTTCACTATTATAAATTACTGTTTTTCAGAAGTAGCGGAATCCGGCTATTTTTAGTGACTCCACAGAAAATGACAAGTGAATAACTTTTGTCAACTTCAATGTATTTTCGGTTCAGTACAAAAATACTTTTATGTACAGTTGCCATGGAAACTCTAAATAGCGTACTTCTGTTATGAAATACTATGAAATATTACGGTCATAGTAGTGTGGTTGGCAAAAAGAAAATTTTCAATGTTACAGCGTATAAACTGTTATAATTGTTCGAAATATGGCCACATACCATTTCATGATATATAATACTTAAAACCATTCAAATGGAATGAAATAGTTGAGCTGGATCAGCTCCTGGACCACTGAAATGCCCAATATCCAAGTATTCATGCAAAAAACTTCGGAAGAAGATTTATATTTGTAAATGATGAGTGGTCAATCCTATGGAAAAATTTGCTGTTCAACCGCTCAATAGTTACAACCCCTGAAAGTATGGATTAAAATTGATTTTTAATTTTTTCCTCAAATCTGAGTTAACGCAGAAACTAAAATTTTTGGAGATTACATGCACTCGTCAAGTAGATAGGCGTATTTTTTTCAGTAATACAAGGTGTTGAAATTAACAACCCTTATTATATTTTATTTCAGAACTTATTTATAAGGTTTTGTGAATTTAAAACATTATTCAGAATAACGTACGAGGTATTGATATCTAGTTAGCCTAGACCAGATCCCTACATCAACAAAATATTGCGTTACCATAGCAACGAACAATAACTTATTAGAAGTGTCAGTGTAAAGTTTGACGTCAAAAAAGTAAACCAGAGTTACGCAATAAATTAAAAGAAAAAATAAGTCCACCGAAATTGTGAAAATCGAAAAATTGGAGTATCGAGCCATCATCAAGTACTTGTATTTAAAATGGTTAAGAGGTAAGCAGATTTACGAAGATATGCTTAATACCCTTGCTGCCCAAGTAACAATTTCAGTTTTGTGATAGCCCTTAGAAGGTTCTGAAGACCATAACAATCACAGCATCGATAAAACTGTTTTGCTGTTACGACATCCATAAAACCTCTTTAAAGCTGCTATAAATCTACGAGGGCCCACTCCTATGAAGGTTCTCAGGGCTATTTTGAAATGCAAGCATAAAACCTGCTTGCTTTATTCGCAGGATTCTTAATAACCTCCTGAGGATCATTATAAAACCAAATCATGGGGCTGTTATAAACCTATTTGTCATTAAAAAAATCTATTTGGCATCAAAATATCTTTTTTTGAATAAAATTGGGTTAGAAAATATTCCATAAATAACTACAGCCAAAACGGACTTAAATTAATCTAATTCTTCAGTTGCGAAAAATAGGGTGACTATTTTACAAGCAAAAATATAATGATGGCGTCCTGGCAGTGATATATGAAGAATTTATAGGTATTCAACAACGTAAAATGACGAATATCATCTGCGAATGAATTTTTTTTGACAAAATGACATCAGTTAGGTGGTAAATCTGCAACGCGCCCCAATAACAACGCGAAATTAAGAAAATAAACAAAATACCACATAAAATTAAAAAAATATTTTGACTCATATCTTTCCCGGAATGATTTGTACTATATCTAAATACAAATGAATACCAATAATAGTGTATTTCCTTTCCGTCATACACACCAAATTGCAAGAAACATGAATTGAAATTAGGCTCTCTTTAGTTGTTCCCTCTGGTTGTAATAAAATATGGCTACCCTACCTTTATTCTAATTAGCTGCACATATTGCCGTCATAAAGTCGTTTCTCCTCAAAATATACCATTTTAAAATTACTTTATCCTAAAAAAGTACGTTTGGTATTATTTAATCCAATTTCCAAAATATTTCATCTGTCAATTGTCAATCCCGCCTGACATTCGTCTTTTCGTGATTGACGAGGTCAGTTTACTCAGTGTCTATACTACCGTGATAACTATTTGGTGTCTAAGTCTTGTGAAACGTTTAATTACTATTTATTTTTTCCAGTTATCTTTACCCAATGTGATTTATTTATTACCGGTTAGGGGGACCTACTAGCATTTAAGTAGAAATAGTTTTATGCTTTGATTTTATAGCGGTTCTCGAGAGTACATCTCAAAAGCTTAATAAAACCTCATCGTTAGTTTTATTACAGAACCATTGCATGGACTTGAGGAGTGCTATAAAACCATCACAAAAAGATTTATCGTGTATGTGTATAAGCCATTGTAAAACCAACATAAAAACAAATATACTAAATTGCTGAATGGTTTTATCTTATAGCCTTCAGGACTGTTTTGAAACTGATTCATAAATCTGTTTGCTCTGGTAGCATATTAGGAATAATATGCGACCGTGAAAAATTGGACTGCAAGCTTCAAAAGAGATGAATTTTCCATTGAAGATGATGACCGATCGGGAAGGCCAGTTTCTGTGTCAGTCCCCGAAAATATCGATGCAGTTCATGACATGATTTTAACAGACCGTCGAATTGGGCTAAAACGGATATCCGAAGCACTGAATATTTCATACGAACGCGTTCATCATATAGTTCACGTCAATTTGGACATGAGAAAAATTGCTGCAAAATGGATCCCCAAATGTTTGAATGTTGACCAAAAGCGTGCAAGGGTAGTAGCATGGCGTTCGATCTGTGCTCGATTTGAAAACGATGTAGACTTCTTAAACCGAATTGTTATTATGGATGAAACTTGGGTACATTTCTACGATCCAGAAACAAAGCAACAATCGTTGGAATGGCGACACTCCGGTTCTCCACGACCTAAGAAGTTTCGTGTCCAAAAATCTGCTGGAAAAGTTGTTGCTTCAGTTTTTTGGGATTGCCATGGAGTAATCATGATTGATTTTTTGGATAAGGGTAGAACAATAACTGGAGATTACTATTCGACATTACTGACTACTCTACGGGAAAAAATTAAAGAGAAAAGACGCGTAAAGCTATCCAAAGGTGTTTTGTTTTTGCAGGACAACGCCCCTGCACACAAATCTCATGTTGCCATGCAAAAAATTCGTGATTTATGGTTTGAATTACTAGAACACCCCCTTATTCACCAGATTTGGCTCCGTCCGACTATCATCTCTTTCCTCAACTAAAAAAATGTTTAAATGGTCGTAAATTTTCTTCCAACGAGGAGGTAATAAAAGCTGTGGAGGTCTGGTTTGCAGAGCAAAAAGAAAAAAAATTTTTTGAAATGTCAAGAGACGTTGTAGGTTTGCTGTAATAAATGTATCCAAGAGGAGAATATGTTGAGTAATAAAATATTTTGACATTGAAATTTTGTTTGGTTCTGTAGTCGGCTAAGAATTTTTCAATACATCCTCGTATTTCTTAACCTTTTCATGTCATAATTTTTTCCATAGAACTATAAGATATCGAACAAAAAAATTACTCGGATTTTAGGAAAATAATTAAAACTCAATTTCAGTTGTGTCCTATCAAAAGAAACTTAATTATTTTTGTTCGGCTGATGCGTCATATATACGAATGTTAGGTGCCTATCTCATTCACATTCTTGAATATTTTTTTGTCAACTATTTTAATTCAGAAGTTCCAAGTTTTTTCAGACCAAACTATAATTTTCAACATTTTCTCCAAGGTCATAATACTTCTGGATTATATGAAATCCATCCCGACAAAAGCAAGAACTCCTTCATGGTTCTCTGTGATATGGAAATAAAAGGGGGTGGCTGGACCCATATACACAAGAGATTCGATGGATCAGTAGATTTTAAACAGCTCTGGAGAGAGTACAAATTTGGATTTGGCGATTTGAATGGTGAATTTTGGATTGGATTAGAAAACATGCATTCGTTGACAGGTAATGTGAAATCCCCGTTTATTCGAATTAATAATCAATCCGGTATCACAGATCTTGTGTTTTTTTTTTCAAAAGTAAGATGGAAATTTTATGTTGGAGGAGTTTGCAATATTCTATAGATATCAGCAATGAAAGATGTATGCATGTTATAAAATATGAGTTATTTCGATCTAGGATACTATGTATTGATTTGTGGATTTCACTGTCATTGTCAGTTGACATAAGTTGATTGTCTAATAAAGTCAAGGTTTTTCTCCACAATTTAATCAACTCTTTTGATATTAATGATGTTCCTCGTATATGGTGGCATACCGAATATTGCGAAAATTTTATCACCATTGTCATATCACTGCATGGAAAAGCAAACGGGAATCTGGAATATTTATCTATGACAGTTAGAATGTACCGATTATTTGATGAGGTTGGTAAAGGACTTTAGAAATCCAGATTGTGTCTTTCGAGAGTTGACGTTGCTTTTATAAGAGTGCTTTGGTTCTTGACGAATCTTGGTTTCAATTCAATTTGTGATAGAGCAAATCGAGGTCTTATCTTCCACTAAACCATTGATGATTTTCGAATGAGCAGGCTATTATCAAAGTTAGTTCTTGCTTGACGTTACCATGGACCTATAAAGTATTGTACTGGACCTAGCTGTTTACATCTTGGTCTGAAGTCGTGAATGGTCACAATCTGTGGTCGTGATATTGAGTTGGGCGTTGTCACATCTCGTGGGTGATAAGTCTTTATCATAGACAAAATTGTGTCACTATACGTATTCCATTGGATAACAATAGTAGAATGAAGGATGGTGATTGTGATATTATCATGCAACTTGAACCTGTATTACTTACAAGTTTCAAAATCCGCAAACTATCGAAAAAAATCATTACTTGCGTCTTCAAATGGTTGTGTAGAGTTTAATGAGTTGTTTGTCAACGCTGTTGAATATCAATGTTTATTTTTTCCACAAAGTAAACTTCTGACAGTTCTGACATATTCTGTTATTGCTTTCTTGTGAGATTATAGTTGAAATAGTGTTTTTGGAACTCATATGTGTTATATAGTGGCAGTATAATAGACATAGACTCATAATGGTATAATCTTGTTGGGTTTGCAAACAACCCATGTGTTCGAACCCGAGTATCAGATTTTATTCGTAAGTACCATAGGCGTTACAGTGGGTATCAATCTGTATTCGCCGAATGAAATGAAATTAATACGTGTACTCAAACTTTTATATGTTGAGATAATGAAATAGACACCTCACGAAACATTTACTACTTCATTAGGTCTTTGGATGATGCATTTAAAAAAAAGGTTACCAAAAAGTCTGAGAAATGTCTATCAAAATTTAGATTTATCTTTAGATTTCCAGCTAATGTCACAGAAAAAGCGGCTTTGTTGAAAAAGTTGGGAATGAAATGTTCAACTAAATGTGTTCCAAAGTCTGCTAGGAGTTGCTGCGAATATTCATTCTTCACAATATTCATTTATTATAGTATCTGTATAAGAACATTGAATATATAAATTACCATGTTTTAGTCATTACTTTTCTCATTCTTTTTTTTCCATTAAAACCGAATGTCTTAAAAGTACAATTTTTATTTTATTTTGCAAACTTTGTGAACCTAATTTTCTAAGATCGATACTATCTCAGACAATGAAGTATTGCATGACATCAGGTATGTCTATCTCACGAAGTCCCATCGGATGTATATTCTAACACTTTCGTTGATATTTTCATCATTTTTTCAAATTCAGCATTTTTTTCTTGTGATTGAACCCTATTTTTATCAAATGCGTGCACTGCTCTCGGTTGTGGAAAGGTTCCAGTATATCGCTACCTACTTCTCTTCCCCGCTGCCCGCGCCCCAACAAAATGAGGTACTTCAATACAATCAGTGTTTTAGGTATGGCAATGCTGAGTACATCTGTATTTGTACGATATTATACGTCCATGGACGTTAAAGTATGGTGCCAAAACGAATTCTGAACGTTTAAAATAAGAAAAAAAGTTACAGAAGAAGACCAGGTGGGGATTGTTGTCAAGGGAAAAAAATAAACACAAAAAAATACAAAATGATGAAATGGGGATCCAGTTTAGGAGTTGAAAACAGTTTTTTGAGATTTGAAGTGAAACGAGACGTATTAGCGAAGAATGTTCGATAGAAAAGTTGTAGATGATAGAGTAATCGAAAACTTTTTCATTGATCATCTCAAATTGTCCGTTAAAATGGTGAAAAACCAATTTTTCAGTGTTTAATTTTTTCTCTCGAATAAATTATTCAATTTACATGAAAATTTGTAGAAACAAGTCTTTTTTTGGTGTCGAATGAGCATGGTTTTTTAGCAATTCAGAAGACGACTAGTTTTCGAGTTATGTATATTTTTCGAAAAAAAATACCCATATCTTCCACGAACAATTGTTCTGTTTTTCTGTGTATTTCGAAGGTCTTTAAGTGATCATTTTAATTGTTGAAATATCTACTTTGAAATGGTGGTTTATTGCTCGTTAAACCGCTTAAAATTGAGAAAAACCGTCTCACTGAATCATGATTTTCTCAATATTTTCAATACTTGTAGAAAAAAAGTAACAGGCAAGGACCAGGTGGAGAATGATGTTGAGCTTCCAACTTGAGGGAAAAAAATAATTCAAATACGAAAACACTCAAAATGGTGAAATGGGGATGCAGTTTAGGGGTTAAAACGTTTTTTTGCGATTTGCGGCGAAACGTAGCAAAACATGTTCGACGAAAAAGTTTTAGATTATAAAAAAGTCGAAAACATCTTTCTTCAACACTTTTTGACATTAGTTTCAGTATTTTTTTTTCTCAAATGATTTAGTTCAGATGAAAATTTGTAGATGTATATCTTTTTTTGTGTCGAATGAGCTTGTTTTTTCGGCTGAGAGACTTCTAGTCTTCGATCTATTCACATTTTTCGAACAAAATACCATTATATTTGATATTTTTTGTATTTCGAAGGTCTATAAGTGACCATTCCAATCGCTGAAATGTCTACTTTGGAATGGTCAATGTTACTAGGTGGTTTATTGATCGTTAAACCGATTGAAATTGAGAAAAAAGTCTCTCTGAATCGTGATTTTCTCAATATTTTCAATTATTTTCGACTTTCTTCATTATTTTTACAACAAAATGGGGTTATATCAAATTATTTATATTAAAATATTGGAATACATAATTACATTACAATATTAATTCTATAATCATTTTTATTATTTTCTACAACTATAGAATATCATTGAAAATATTGAGAAAATCATGATTCAGAGAGACTTTTAACTTTTACCGATAAATAAACCACCAAGGTATGTAGACCATTTGAAAGTTGAATTAGAATGATTACTCAGACCTTCTAAATACAAAAAACACCAGAACAATTGTTCGTGGAAGATAATTAATGGTTTTATACGCGATAAAAAAATTAAATACTGAAAAATCGGGTTTTCGCCATTTTGACATTTAAATTGAAGTTATTTCGAAAAGTGTTGAAAACAAATGGTTTATTCTTTTATTATGTACATTTTTTTATAGAACATTTTCCGCTAAGAGGTCACGTTCTGCCGCAAATCGCAAAAAACCGTTTTCAACCCCTAAACTGCATCCCCGTTTCACCATTTTGAGTTTTCTAGTTTAAATATTTTTTTCCCAAAGTTGGAACTTCAAAAACATTTTCCAGCTGGTCCTTGTCTGTTACTTTTTTTTTCATAAAAATTAAAGGCAACAGTCTATTATGAATGCTCTTATTTTAGTCTTCAGCGAAATCCATGAAATTTTTGAGTAGCAGTTTCCGCTGATTAATGACTAAATTCATCAAATACATATTGTTTTGTTGCTGAAAAATCGAAACCAGTGGAAAGTGAATGAGAATGGGTTTGCCCAAACGATATCATCTTCTTCAGCATAGAAGTCACACCTGTTTTTTCAACGAACTGAACTTGTCTCCTACAGAAAAATGTGAAAGCAATACTTTCATTCAATGTATAGAACTATCAGAAGTTTAAGAACCACATCTTGATTATTGGATGTGGATGTGGAATGTGGAATATGGATTCCATTAGCATTTTTTAATATAGGTGAACCATAAGGTTTATAAGTATTCACATGTGAACAAACAACAGAATGAACAACTGAACTGTTTCATCGAAAATATTGAACTTTTCGCTAGTGTCTTCGAGAAGCATTTTTCTATTTGTTTGAGAAACATTTTTAACTCCGTATTTCGAGTCCAATTGATTTAAAAAATTTGAGATCTTTGTAGTCAATGTATGTCTTTGCTTTTCAATATACAATAATGGATTGTTCTCTTTTTTGGAAAATACCTTATTTTTTGGAATATCCAATGGAACAATTTGTTTTCCAAAAAATATTCGCCGCTTCTGCTGGTAACAATTGTTGTTAAAATTGTTTTTTTCGTTAACCAGCTGTCGTCCCCCTTACGCCCTTAGAAGTCGAAATTTGTGCGACCCAAGGATTAACGGGGAAAAATTTCTGCCGGCGCCATAGTTTGAACCATCCGACTGGCAGCAGTAGTGATTCAAACAATGTCGCTTTAACCACTCGGCTACCTGGCCCACCACAATTCTGGCCCACCAGAATCCTGGCTCACCACAATCGTTATTTCAACTTTCAATTCAATTCCAATATGATTACTATCGATTCTTCACTTCCGAAATCAATTAGATTATTCTTGTGATCTAATATGCGTATAGTAATGTTTTACTTCAAGTTTGGGAACAACTACGTACTAGTTTTATTGTTATTGCCAATTAAATGAAAAAAATCGGTTCAGCTTATGTTGGGAATTTCTATAAACAAGTATATCCAGCGATATCTCTAAGGTCCCAACAGCATTCCAGAAGATCAAGAAATGTACCATCATCATTTCGTACTTATTTTAGTAAGAATTAACACTACCGTGCATGTTATCAGGTATTGCTTTCAATCGGAGTTGGATCTGAAAACCATCTGATTGGCAGTACACCAAAATATTATTACTCTGAATGCGATAATTTCAGTAGGGACCAGAATTGTTCTAAAAAATGCCCAGTTCTTGGGAAACGGGAATCAATAAAACCAAAAATAAACTAATCAAAAACTAAAAGTTTTGTTCTCCAATCTGGTTGGTCAATTTATCACTTAGTGTCTTAATTATCAAATTATGGAAGTTAAACTTACCTACTTGTTTTTTTACAGGTGTCAGCAAAAGTGAATTACTGGTAGAATTAGTTGACCGAGAGAACAAATATGCCTTTGCACAATATAAGGAATTCCGAATCGGATCTGAACCAGATGGATATCCATTGGAACTTTTATCAGGTTACAGTGGTGATGCGGGAGATTCCCTAAGCTGGCACTTAGGGATGAAATTCACTACCAAGGATGTCGATCAGGATAAATACAGTGATGATAATTGTGCTAATTTCAGTGGTGAGTACTTTTCTACTTCATGGTACCTCATTAGGAGTGACAACTAATGTATTTTGAAACTCTAACATTCGGAATTCGTGGATTTTTGCTATTCACATTTACAAATTTTCCCCAAATACTGTTGAGCGGACCTGTCCATAGCTCAGCATATTTTATGGCCGCCTCCAGATGGTCTCATCCTAAGCCATGGTGAAAAAGTGCCACTGCCATTGATTTGAATGAGGTGCGATAAAAAACTCCTTCGATAATCCTGGTTCGATGGTACGTTTTCCACTCTTGACGCTAGCTGAGCTGAGGTTTGCATTCATGTACCGGCATCGTCTTGAATAAGATTGGGTCTGAATGCTTTAGTCTTAGAGTAGTCCGTCCTAGGTTTCAGTATGAAGACCAATTCCACTTGTCTTCACGCGTAGAATATAATGAAAATGGGTATTTCGAGACTTGTTCCTAGTAATTCACAGGGCACCGTGATGAAGAATTTTTGTACCATTCTGAAGTAACGCTGGTATCATTCCATCGGGTACAAGTACCTTGAAGACATCAGAAGAGTTTTTTGCCGAATGCCCAGAGCGTTTCGCCTTGATAAACTCTACATTTGGTCATTTAACCGACTTCGAATCTCTCACCGTTAAAAAGATACCCATGGCCAGCAAGCTAACAGCTATTTTCACCGGTTCAACTTAAGGTTGCCTTATGACTTAAGTGGACCTCACATTACGATTTTGGTTTGCACCGCTATCTGAGGACAACATAAGCCTTAGTCAAGATAAGCCTCAGATTTTCCAGGATTAGGTTCCACTCTCCGAGCAATAAAAGATATAGAGATGGCTTTTCTGTCTCTTTCTTGGAAGCAACATACCCGAAGTTGTTTACAAACATCTCAGCCCGAATCATGTTAAAAAGGGCATTGTTGGATATATCCGTTTGCATTCGGTGATCAGGTCGGAATTCGGTATTATATTCACTCTTAACTTGGCGATCATGTTTGTTTACGTCCGTTTACGACTTATTTGTCGTCTTGTCAAATCAAACCTTGGGCGTAGCAGCATGGTATTCATGGCATAAACCATATTTGATATTTTATTAATGTTAAATAAGTTGATTTTTATTGAATTTGCTCATTTTCATCACGATTTTGAGACAAAAATACACTATTTGTTGAAATAGCTGTAAAACAACTATGTTACTATGTAAATCGACTAAACGATTACCTAAAAAGTAAGTGAGTAAGTAAGTAAACAAACTCAACTCTTCATTAACCAAATTCAAATCATAAGCCACTAGCTATATCTAAAGGGCACTGGAATGTTTTGTTGACATACAGGGATTATCACGTAGGTAATCCGTTCATCAGAAGTTGTCGATGTTCCCATTTGAATAAAATTTTATATACATGGAATATCACATATATCAATATGAATAATCGATCTGGAATGTTGTCAGTGACGTATCACTTCCTAATTTCGGAAGATACCTCATTGAATTTCTTCAATCCTTTTGGGAGATGCAAGAAGTTAAATAATAACTACATAAGAAATTATCGATTTTTTAAAGACAGACTTGTAAAATCGATCGCTCCCTAAGCCTAAATCCACACAAGTCAAGAAATAACTTTTTGACCACTCTAAAAAATTTAAATTCATCTGCCTCAGGATATCAATAATCTGAATTCAGAAAGAAAAAAACACCAGAAAAAGAGTTAAAGAGCTACTAGCTTACTACACTTTGGATGCGTATTTTAATGATACACTTTCATCATAAATTTGAATGTAATCTCTTATGTGTATTATAGATTATGGGTAAATTCTCATGTGTATCATAATTGATATATATGGTATAAATGTATAGTATAGTTTACTAATGTGATTCAAAGATTTGAATACTTTCATTTATTTTTTCAGTATTTATGGCCTTATTCCATGCTTTATCAGCAATAATCTAATTCTTCGCACAATACATTATTTTTGATTGACTGAACCATCAAAAGTAAGTGTTCCTTGCTTTGAAGCGATTTAGTTTCTATTGCCACACAGCAATAATCACTACTACCTTTCTGCATTCACAATTGACGAATTTTTAGAAGATCGTTGAAAAAATAGTGTATGCCATGGTAGTACACGTGGCGTTTTAAAAATTCTCATGTCATTTACATTTGTCACTTATTTTTGTTTCTATTCATCGTAATAAAATATTTTAGTCTCTACTGACAACACTCGTAGAGTGTACTCAAAGGCATAACCTGTGAGGGTTCATGGCGGCTATTATTTGCCGTGGCGCTCCGGGGCGACTTAGAAATTATTGGTAGCGCATTCACTTTTTAACTTAGGAAAACCTACAGCACTTCCGCCAAGCATTAGACGTCAGGATTGACATCTTGACAGCACAAGTGCTTTCTAACCAGGCATATGGTCACCTATCGATGCCAATACATATGCAAAGAAATTTCTCTGCACCGACCGTGTTTACTTATACATATTTTCAATTAAAAATGAAACATGAGAAAATGTATTAGCACGCCACTGGTTCTACGCTTACGTCTGAATATCATAACAATAACAAATCTCCCCCTCCGAACTCGGAGTTTTACACCTCACCCACAAACCGTAACAGAGGATAGTTTTATGGAGCTTTCATAACAAATGTGTGTTGTGATTATAGAAATGGCATCTCTGTCTTTTATTGCTCGGAGGTTCCACTTAACAATTTAACCTCACTTTTTTTACACGAAATATTTTCCTATTTCCTTGATGTTTTAATTTTTTCGATCACTTTTTTTGATTTTGCTGATGTGATTGTATTTTTGTGGGTATCTAATTGTATCACGTTTGAAACAAAATATCAGGAACAATACTAGATGACGACGACCTAGAATTTGAATGAATTTTTTTTTGTGCCTAGACAGGTGTACGTCAGGGGACACCATTTGCTTGTTTGACGAACTCACATTTTTCCCACGATTTAGTGCGACCAAACCGACTGCTCTCTTTATACTATAAACCTGATTGAGGCTGAAATTGAATATCCCTATGATGTGAAAGAATAAAAATAATTTTCAGATTCAACACTGTACCTATATCCTAATACAAAAAGGATACGTTCCGTAAATGTAAAAGGTTATTCAGGTCAACAATTTAGCGAACCGTAAACGTCAAAACTCCGAAAAGTGGATATGAGTTTGGTATCTTTCGGTTAACCAGACCAATATACGGAACCTATCCAAAATGTCTATTGTTATACTTTTAATTTATATTACTTAACAAACTCAAAAATAATCTGTTTTTGTATTCGAGGAACGGAATGGCGAGTCATTTCAGTTTTTCTTATTCATTACTATTATTCATATTAGGTCGGTCAGGATAAGGGTGGCTCATAACCTACAAACTACACATTTTAGCGAATGTGTACGCAGCTCTCTGGGCGGTAGAGACAAATTTTCCAAATCACATGCCATTCTACTGCCAGCCTGTCAAATTAGACACAACTGAAAACTTTGCGCTGTTTACCGTCTCGTCGTTGGTTACGTGATCATTTTTGCGCTGCTGCCAAATATTTCTAATACTCAGCTAAAGGTGGGATTTCCTAGCGATGTCCAGCGTTCGCGGCCCGCCGCGACGTCTGGCCGTTAGTGACACATACAACGAATTTTCAATGCAACTGTTTTGTTTGAAGCGGCGCGATTCATCGTCTCAGCGGCTGGCCGTCCGCGGCCTCGTCCCGACTGCTCAAAAACATGTCAAGACGCGAACGCCGACACCAACAGTAACATTATTTCAATGTGAAATAAGCGTGTCACAGAAATTTACCGATACAGACGACGAAATTTTGATTAATCAAGTATGTGAATATCCCTGCCTTCATGACCATTCACACAAAGACTTCAAAGATTGTCAAATTCGGGAAAATATGTGGAATGAAATTTGCACAGTTTTAGCCATGGGCTGCGAGTATTAGATAAAAAATTCTTTGTTTTTTTTTTTACTTGGTTCAGTAAATATCATTAATAGAATTGAGTTTTGTGAATAGTAGGGAGGCATGAAGTCAATTAGTTTCTTTGTGTTCCCCCCAATATTTTTATCGATAAGTTAGATAATTGTCAGTTTATTCAGATAATTATTGTCGGTTCAGTATAGTCGTCATCATTCTCTTCTCTCAGTAAGTCTCGTTCATGCCCTCGCGAATTTCGCAATTTTTGCGAATAAAATGGCTATGGACATGGTTCTGCATCAACGATTGGTCCAGCATGACTGGCAGCCATTTTATTCGCAGAGAAATTGCGAAATTCGAGAAGGTATACAATACTGTAACATTAGTGCTGCTAGAACATTCCCATTCATTAGGACAACAAGCAATTTTCACTTTTAAACTGCAGTCAACCAGAACACAAAACGCACTGGGGGTATAATTTCATAACAAAGACGCGGACGCCAGACGTTTCAAGCAAATCCAACAATCGTCGCGGCCAGCCGTTACTGCTGAACGTCGATGCGGGCCGCGAACGCTAGACGTCGCTAGGAAATCCCACCTTAAGGTTCAGGCCAGCAGTCAATAGTGCAAACCATCTTTACCAAGGACCTTAAGCTGATCCTCCACTTAGCTAAATTTATTAAGGAGAACCGATGCAAATAGCTGTGGAACAAAATGTATTGTAGTATATAGTTTGTATATCACCCTACCTTGTTTAGGTTTTCGATCTGCTCCCCTTCCTCCATGCAGCCAGGGCTCTTGCAAGACGGCCAGATCTAGTCCTTTTTTGTCGATAATTGTGCTGATTTCAGTGGTGGGTATTTTTCTACTTCATTAGGAGTGACAACGAATGTATTTTGAAACTCTTCACATTACTCCTTGGTCACTCATACAATTTGAATAGGGAAAATACTGAGTGTGCATTGAAAAGGTAATTCCATAAGGAATTCAGACATGTGAGTGTTCGCTACCTAACTTTTCATTTTGCCAAACAACTGTTTCATATTCCAACTAATGAAATTTGATTTGAAAGCTAATATGAACAATTCATGAAAACATAAAAATTGAAAAAATTAACATTGTACGAACTTACAAATTGTAAAATGTTGCATAAATTGCTCAAAAAACGTCAGACAGCGTTTCGAAACTAACTTAAACTCATGTATGGCAGTTCATGGCGAACACTTTGAGCATTAACTGTGAATTAATGTAGTTTGGAATAATTGGATTTGAATTTATGCAAGGTTTTCCAATTTTTTAAGTTTATGCAATGTCCAATTTTTTTTCCGATCAACTTGAACTTTGGTAGGTGTTCATAATTGCGATGAAAATGTATTACGGAATTCTTATTGAAAAAAAAAACAACAAAATGGCAACTCCAGTATAGCAGATGATATTTGTACGAATGCAATGAAGACAAAAATTTTTTTTTTAGATGTGGGACGTAGGTTATTGTATGCGTAACAAATTCAAAAACTTGCAGCTAGTACCAAATAGGTATTTGTGCGAGGTAAAATTCTGATTCTGTTACGCACAGAATAACCTGCGTCACACATCTAACAAAAATGTTTCTTTTTTAGCGTATCTGTATAAAAGCTTTTTCTTATCAATTTAATTCATTCATTTCCGTCATACTCGAAACTTTTGAAACCCCCATATGCCAATTTTGAATCGATTCAAATCACAATTACAAATTTTGTCCGCCATCTTGGTTTTTTGCATTCACAAAAGGATCATAATTTGTGACCCTGAAAATCCCCACATACTAATTTTGATTCGAATCGGACCATAATTACAAATTTCATCTGCCATCTTGGAGCCACCATCTTGTTTTTTTGCATCGACAAACAAATCTCAATTTTCTACCCTGAAAACCACCACATATCAATTTTGAATCGAATCGGACCGTAATTGCTTATCTTGCCCACCATTTTGGAGCCGTCATTTTGTTTTTTCCCTTAGAAAAATTCTATAATGCATTGTCACCGAATTTATATCAAATTAGTTTGAAAATAAACCTTCATAATATGGAATCCGGAACCATTTTTTTTACCCGCAAGAGAGCGCCAAAATAAGAAGTTAGGTAGCAAAAATTGACATTGCTGAATTCCTTATGGAATTACCTTTTTACTGATGTATCACACCTACTACTTTTCCTATTCAAATTGTTTGAGTGATGGTTGACCAAGGGGTGGGGGGATAGGTATGACAATTAAGGTTATGATAGGAAGATGTCCCCTTTGGATTAAAAATCGATGTGTTTTTGCATTTTTTCCAAAACACATGCGCTTTGAAGATATTCGATCTGTTTCGTCTTCGGTGCCCCACCCTGTATATGAAGTCAAGTAGCGGTTTTCTGATAGGTTATAAACTTGTTTATCACCAGATACAGTATCATTAATTTTTTACCGGACAACCTGTATATCAATTCAATATATTGTGTTTCAGTTCAAATCTCATGTATTGTTAGTCGAGTGCTTCAAACATTATTTTTATTACTTTATATTACTACATTCACTTCATTGGTTCTGGTTCTTTGTTTATTTAATACCAGTATTTTTTTTAGGTGGTGCGTATTGGTACAATAATTGTTATGCGAGCAATCTCAATGGAGACTTGATCAATCATGAAGTACGTCCTTCTAGAGAAAGGCAAGGAATGAGCTGGGATAGTTTCAGACGTGTTAGTTATGTGCTTGCGAAAGCTCGAATGCTCATAAGACCGTTGTCTTCCAATTAGACTGAACAGGCTCCATCAACCAAAACTATGTGATTTCTATGATTTAATGTCAAGTCTGAGGATACTGAATACATAAAAATTAATAAATTACATAAACAGTGTCCTGACTATTGTTGATATTCAGTGTATATTATTGTTTTTCGCCTTGCTACATACTGAAAAAACAAAATAGCAAGAAATTCCTTTTTGATCTGTCCATATCGTCTAATGAATAAAATTAATTAGTCAGATACTCTTTCAAAGTTTGTTTGTAAATACTCATAGTATTGATTTCTTTAAAATGTGGAGGCAACACTTTATATATTTTAATGCACTAGCGGGCGGTGAAGTGCACTTTACCGCCCGCGGTCCCATTATGGCCGGCGGGCCATAAAGTTGGAAATGTTTTCAAATTGCCCATATTCACACATCAATTCGTGCAAGACTCACCACAAAATAAATTTAGTTCAATGAAGAAATACTAATCAAAAAACATTTATTCACAATCTAAATTCTTTAGGCCATAAGCCAGAGTATTAAAATTTTGAATCAACAATGAAGTTGGTACAGTCACTAATGTTCAGGGTGAGATATTCCATGTTTCCTTATAAATAATGATTCCTCATTGAAAGCTGCTTCACAGCATCCTCCTAGCTGTTAAAATGATTATCTGGTTTCGTTCCAGCAACATCGCTTGCGATATATAAATTACAAATTTTTCATTGCTGTTGATTATTGAAGTTATACATGACGTATGAAACGTGTAGCTCATTGAAATTTAAGCAAGAATTTGTGATTCGCACTTAACCACTAGTGCATGAAATTTTGGATGTATCACGTGCTTAAAATGCGTTTAGAGCCTTCAGCGAGTAATGGCCCTCGGCTAATGCCATCGGGCCATTATTCACGCCGCAGGCCAAGACGCCTACTTTACGCCCTTGACACATAAATAACTATTATACATTTGTAGGGCGAATAGACAGATATACTTGCTTTAGGTAGTGTAGTGGGTAAATGTTCACATCCTCTTGTTACCACATTGCGGATTGGTTGATAATTCACAGGTGATGTTTGCAAACATGTTGCAAACAATGTTATATACAGTGCCCGTCTAAAGTCCGTTCCCCACTACTAATTTTTGAACCACCTAGTATATCGCAAGGATCACGCACAAACCTTATGGGAAATGGCTTTCGGTGAATTCTGCTGATTTTTTGATATGATGAACTTTTCAATGTCCTGATCAAAAGTCTCCACGGGCACAACGAAAAATAATGGACAATTTTTGAGAAAAAAATTGCCCAAAATTGTAGCATGCACTTTAGCAATTCTTTCATGGGTATTGTGTCTTAACAGCACCGTTTGTCAATCATTTCAGTTTATACAGGGTGACGCATAAAGGCATAATGCGAGGAATGAAAAAAATATTTTCATAACATTATGAAAACAATAGATTGTGAGAAAATGAGTGAATGGATATGGTTATAAAGAAGACGATTCAATTGAGATATAGGGGCTGAGTCAATTGTATTACAGATGGAAGTTGAAATGGGCTTATGGATAAGGTTACAACACTATAAATATGTACGAAAAAACGTGTCGCAAGATTCATTGAAGAATTACATTGGTGAGACGCACTTTTCAACCTCCTGATCGAATGTCTCGATGGACATAATGGAAAATAATGGACAGTATTCGAGAAAAAACGGCTCACAGTCAGCAATGTTTCATTATTCTTATTCTTTCAATCATCCTATCATTCCTTTATGGAATATTGTGTCTGACATAATCCTATCATTAATTTTTATTCATCGCATAATTGAACCAACCATTTCATAATCGCATTCCTATATTATTGTCATATCTACTTCATCTGCTACTGAACTAATATTTCAACCGGTATCATGTTTTTCTGATAAAGTTACCAGTAGTCTATTGGTTGTCATGACGACATATCATCAGTAATGTCTGTACTCATTCAATGTAGGTATACAATGGCGAATAAAAGATTTTTCCACAGTTTGATTCTTTTGCCTGTTTATCTGATATTCCATACCTCTCTGATGGCTTTTATTCAAAATCAAAGACATTGTTTCATATGCAACAATATTTTCCATATACAACGAATGTCAAAATTAGATGATGTGAACAACGTAGAAAAACGGACGATTGCTATTCAACAAAGGGAATAATCAGGACTACCAGATATTTCCATTTTCAACTTCACAAGACTGTGCCTCAATTGTAATAGAGCAGTAATGGAAGAGATAACCGATTGGGAAGACGACTGAATGTTTCTTAAGCTAAATATTCTGAAACAAACTTCAAGCGAATCGTGCGTAGTATGTAATGCTATACCCAATCTGAATCGGTTAACTCGAAGTGCCGAGTCAACATTTTTGTTCAGAAAAACATGTGTATCAGAGATAAGCTATTTCTTGCTTACATCACTGGAATGAGAACGTTTTTTTCCTGAGACAAATCCTTCCTTGGCTACAGTTCAATTTTCCATGAAGTAGAATCAAAAGAAGGAATTTGGTGGCTTTCTTGTTTATTTGTGACAGGTTCTAGTTTTCATTTCCTCATTCGCTATTTTTCCGACTCTGAGCCATTTTTCCTCAAAGACTGTCAATTATTTTCAGTTGTGTCCATCGAGACATTCGATCAGGACGTTGAAAAGTACATCTCATCAATGTTATTCTTCAATAAATCTTGCGACACATTTTTTCGTACAAATTCTGTAATACAATTGACATCCAATATTGACCCCTGTATCACATCCTATATATCAATTGAATCGTCTTCTAAATAACCATACCTATATCCATTGACTAACTTTCTCACAATCTATTGTTTTCATGATGTTCTAAAAATAATTTTTTCATTCCTCGCATTATATCTTTATGCGTCACCCTGTATAGACTGCAATTATTGGCAAAGGGTGCTGTAAAGACACAAGACATCTGAAAGAATGCTACCAAAAATGCTACAATTTTCAAGAGGCATGAAGTTACAAAATAACACGGTCTATTTCTTCCGTTTTACTACCAAATTCCCGATTTTGCCTACTTTGAGCAATTTTTTTCACAAAAACTGTCCAATATTTTTCGTTGTGCCAATGGAGACTATTGATCAGGACATTGAAAAGTTCATCATACCAAAAAATTAGCAGAATTCACCGAAAGCCATTTCCCATAAGGTTCGTGGTCCTTTGGAGTGCTTAAATAGGAGATCAAAACCCACTTTTCATGAAAAAATCAGAGCAACAAGTTTTAAATTGGCGGCTTTTCAGAATTTCTTTTTTTATGTGACTATACACTGTACTCCTAATTTCAATTGTTTTCGAATTATCAACGTTTGAAAAGTGATATTTTGATCATTTCAACCCAACTGAAAACACTAAATGTTGCTTTCAATCCAGTTTGCATTGGAAAAAAATCGTTGTTGCGGTAACATCTTCTCTACTGTCGAACTGAACTGCTGTCAAATAGTCCGTTGAGCGCCTAAATAATTTTTTGAAAAGAGTGATAATGGCTCGCAGTTTAGACGGTAAATTTGAAGCAGTTTCGATATTTGGAGAAGAAATTTTCATCCAGCAGCCCTTGTGTTTGATGATAGATTATCCGAAAATCCTATTTCGAGGTCATATTTGCGCAAACTTTTAAATAAGCTCCAAGCAACTGGTACGCTGAAAGATGTTCCAAGATCAGAAAGACCGTATCTTTCAGAATAAAAAAATGTAGAATTTGCTCTTGAAATAGTAAACAATTCGACTCAGTCAAAAAGTGTCGAAAGAGTCCTAAAAAAATAAAAGTTTCATCCCTATGAAATGAAAATCCCTCATACTCTCACGGATGATGCTCCAGACCAGAGTTTTGAATTTCGTGATTGGATAACAAGAACAAATGAAGGAGAACGGGGCTTCCTGAAACGTTTATGTTTCTTAGACGGATGCACCTTTTTTCTTCATGGCAAAGTCAATAAACATAATGTACGATACTGGAGCGATACTAATCCGCATATTTTCAGACAGGGAGATAACCAGTTTCCTGAAAAAGGGAATGTTTGGGAGGTGATTTTGGGAAATCGTGTTGTTGGATCGATTTTCATCAGAGGCAATCTTACAGGAGTTCTTTACAAAAATCTTTCAGAAATTGAAATTGAAAGGAAGAGTTTTAAAATCTTGAAATCATATTTCAGCAGGATGGGGCACCTCCCCATTTCGATCGCATGGCTAGAGAGTTTCTCGATACAAACTTTCCTGGGCGATGGATAGGTCGCAGGGGAAGTACAAAATGGCCACCAAGATCTCCGGATCTTTCACATCTAGATTTTTTCCTTTGGGGGCATCTGAAGTCAAAAATCTACCATGCCAAACAATAGAAGAGTTGGAACGAAGAATAATAGATACATGTGAAGAAATAGATTAACAGACTTTCATCAACGTGAGAAGCTATTCGTAATAGGGCACTTTACTGTCAAGATTTAGGATGGGGCCACTTTGAATACCTTACGAAATAATGATTGGGGTTAAATAAAACTGTTATTCAAAAATGAATTATAATTTTAAGCCAACTAATTTGTTTTGATTGTGAATTTACAAAACATATTCGTTGGCGGTAAGCGGTTGGCCGGTAAGCGGAACTGTTTATCCTTAATAAACTTTCTTCACTCCTCTTTTTAGTCGAATTAATAAAGAGATGTTAGTATTCAATAACAACGTTTAGTTAACAAAATGTTTTTTCTACTACCTCACTAGAAAACTTTATTTTCGACCCCTAAAGAAGGGAAGAAAATGTTACTTTTCCTCCCGCCGGGAGGAAAATAGTACTTTTCCTCCTGACGGAAGGAAAATAGTACTTTTCCTCTCGATTTATCAGGAAGAAGATGCATTGAAATCAATTTTGCCTCTTCAGCGAGATCTTTTGGCAGGTCGTCTTCGCTAGAACTCATTTTCAAAACTAAGAAGCAACTTAAAAGGGTAAACAACGTGACAGCTTATGACAACTGTTATGTTTGTATTACCAAACAACGCTATAGCAACAAATCGTTGTCAACACGATGACGTCGACGCAACGCTTACTTAATATTTTGTCATATAGCCGCATTATATAGTTCCACAACTTTCTGCAGTTGTTCTTATAAGTATGCACGCATTATAATTTTGAGGACGTTATAAAAATGACGACCTTAAAGGTAGTAGAAAAAACTATATACATACCTCAGGAGGAAAATGCTTTTCCTCCCGCGGATATTAATGCCATCCGCTTCGCGTCGGGCATCAAACTATCCGCGGGAGAAAAAGCATGATTTTCCTCCCTTGGTATGTAAATAGCTATTACCGGAAGTGACCGAAATCCATACTTCATTTTAAACCGGAATGTCACTTTTCAAACGTTAATATTTCGAAAACAATTGAATTTAGTAGTGAAGTGTATCAGAGAAAATTGTTGGGAATTGTGAGCAGATTTCGAAAATGGAATGATATTTCTTTTTACAAAAAAATATTGAAGATGACGCTCAGTCAGAATTTTAAAACTTTTAGCTGTGATTTTTTCATGAACAGGTAGGTTACCTATCTCCTATTTGAGCCCTCAAAATTTAGTTGCGATATACCAGGTGGTTTAAACATTAGTAGGGGGAACTTACTTTAGATGGGCACTGCATGTAGGCACAATGAACAGTCATAAGTTGAGAGATGTCTGATACCAGATGATCACGCTCAATCACAACAAGCTGACGACAATTTACTCATTATTGTTTTCGCCTGATCAATCCCATGGAGATCATCACCCCTAAAAATTTAGAGGAGTCTGTTACATCCATTTGGAAGTTGTGTACGTTATTATCAAGTTGGTCTTCCCTAATAGACTGGTGCCTATAATTTTTGTGACAGAAAAAAGCAACAGGCAAGGACCAGGTGGGAAAAGTTGTTGAGGTTTCAACTTTGAAGGAAAAATAAAATTAATCACGAAACCACACAAAATGGTGAAATGGGGATGCAGTTTAGGGGTTGAAAACGGTTTTTTGTGATTTTCAGTAGTAATACCACAAGTGATTGAATTTTCGCGATAAGTCTGTCGATTCATTTCAGAACGAAACAGAATTGCTTCGAGTGGTGTTTTCAGACAGACTTATGAGATTTGAATCACGAGTGGAATTTTATTAGACTATTTCACGAAGCATTAAAAGTATTATTATAAACATGAACAATAAATTCATCATAACCATAATCAATCAACTATAATCAGAAAAAATGTGTTATAACTATCAATAATTTATTATATAGTTACGATGCGACTCATTTTGACGTTTTTGCCTACAATTATGATCTGTCAAAATGTCAAACTTTGCTTTGTCATCTATGGTTACATCGTTGAAAGCACCAACGCTGACAGACCAATCAGAATTGAGAGACAGCTGGTGTTTTCGCGATAATACAAGTTGTCTTTGATTTGTGATTGGTCAGATTACGTGAATATCTTGAGAAGAGTGGAATAGTCAGCAAAACGTGGCCTCTTAGCGAAAAATGTTCAATGGCGTAGTTGTAGATAAAAATAAGTCAAAAAATTCTGCATTCAACACTTTTCAACATAACCTCAAATTAACCGTCAAAATGGCGAAAAACCGATTTTTCAGTATTTAATTTATTTCTCGCGTATAGGCAAATGTTTTAATTCACATGAAAATTTGTAAACATATGTCTTTTCTTGGTGTCAAATGAGCATGGGTTTTTCGCAATTCAAGAGACAAGTAGTTTTCGAATTATGTACATTTTTCGAAAAAAATACCCTTATTTTCCGCGAACAATTGTTCTGGTGTTTTTTTTGTATTTCGAAGGTCAATAAGTAATCATTTTAATTGTTGAAATGTCTTCTTACAAATGGTCTATGTGACTTGTGGGTTTATTGATCGTTAAACCGCTTGAAAATGATAAAATAAAAACCGAAAACAAGTCTCTCTTAATCATGATTTTCTCAATATTTTCAATGATTTTCAATAGCTGTAGAAAAAAAGTAAGTAAGACAAGAACCAGGTGGAAAATGTTGATGAGGTTGCAACCTTCAGGAAAAAAATATTTGAACACGACAACAATCAAAATGGTGAATTAGGAATGCAGTTAGGGGTTGAAAATGTTTTTTTGCGTTTGCGGCGAAACCTGACCTCCTAGCGAAATTTGTTCGAAGGAAAAGTTATAGATAATAAGAAAATCAAAAACTTTTTCATTCAACACTTTTTGACATAACCTCAAATTATTCGTCAAAATGAAAAAAAACAGATTTTTCAGTATTAATTTTTTTTATCGCGTATAAATGATTTAGTTCAGATGAATGTAGATATGCCGTTTTTGTGATAGATAAGCATGATATTTTTGCAAATCAGAAGACTACGAGTTTTAGAGTTATTCACATTTTTCGAAAAAATACCCTTATCTTCCATGAACAATTGTCTTAATATTCTTTTGTATCTCTAAGGTCTATAAGTGATCATTTCAATTGTTGGAATGTCTACTTCCAAATGGTTTATGTGACTTGGGGGTTTATGGGTCGTTAAACTACTTAAAATTGAGAAAAATGTCTTTCTGAATCATGATTTTCTCAATATTTTCAATGATTTTCGACTTTCTTCGTTATTTTTATAACAAAAAGTAGTTTGTATCAAATTCCTTGCATTAAATTATTTGGATACATAATGAACATAATTACACTACAAAATTAATTTATTAATATCATTTCTATTCTTTTTAACAACTATTGAAAATCATTGAAAATATTGAGAAAATTATGATTTAAAGATACTCGTCTTCGGTTTTTCTCAATTTTAAGCGGTTTATCGGTCAGTAAACCACAAAGTTACACAAATCTTTGTAGAGTAGATATTTCAACAATGATCACTTATACACCTTCGAAATACAAAAAAAAAACACCAGAACAATTGTTCGTGGAAGTTAAGCTGCAAATCGCAAAAAACCGTTTTCAACCCCTAAATTTCATCCCCATTTCGCCATTTTGAGTGTTTTTGGGTTTAATTTAATTTTTTCTTCAAGGTTGGAACCTCAATCACATTTTCCACCTGGTCCTTGCCTGTTACTTTTTTTTCTTATTTTAAGCGTTCAAAATTCGTTTTGGCACCAGCCTATAAACAACTAACTTTTTCAATATTCATATTTAGATGCGCTTATAATTCTCCGAAGATCCAAAATAAATATGGGCTCAGTAAATTACCGATTTATGTATAAAAAAACGAAGACGATCATAAGGCGGGTTCTTCCAACTATCAGCCACAAAGGTCAATCACGATAAGTACCATTTATCAGCATCCTATATATGAAGTAAATCAATCCAGTGAGAGAAATTGTTTCATGCAACTCTGATCAAATGGCATTATCAACTATTTTCGTTCTACTTACGAGTAGCGTATTTGTCGTATTTGGTTTTGAGACTCTAGCAGTAAGTACAAAATTTGTCTTTTATCTTATTAGCCCTGAAAGTACTTTCATCATTCCAGTCAAGAAAATATTGAGCTATATTAAGTTAATCAGAGCTGCACCCTGAATGAAGTATCAATCAGGAACTGACAGATGAGAATTCCCCCAAATAGTTTGAATATTTCTGAGTTTTTGTTAAAATGGTAGACATTTTTAGATATTGCTCTTAAGTTAATATCAGATGGGGTAGGTAAATAAGTTTTTGACCCAATTAAGTTAGGTGAATGTATATATTATAGAAAATGTGTAATTTCCAGCGGTGCAATTTGGTCTGCAATGACCGCTAGAACTGTGCTGCTGCTTCATCTACTACAGGAGCCACTTGTACTGCTCCAATTCTTTTTATTTCTCTCTGAAAATTCAGTGATTAATTGATGTTTTCATTTTGAATTTCAGTTCGAATTGGTACATGTAAGTTGTACAGTAGGTAAATACTACACGAACAATCCGAAATTATGGTCCCTTTATCAATGGCTTCCTCCCTTTTGGCATCCTCTAGGCCCTCTTCTATGAAGCCATCATCAAACATATTATCCTGGTATTCTGAAAACATTATTATATTATTCAATTTGATTTGATACCCAGGTACAAATAATATGTTTTTTTTTTTATTTTTTGTGTTATTTCTAATTTTGAGATTTCGGAAATGAATCGCAAATAATTGCAGGAAACCTATACTTATCAAAACAAATTTCAGTCACAATCTTACGAGTTATCACTTACATTTTCATGTACAACATTTGATTCCTTCTTCTCTCATTCAAAATATCTCATAAAATTCGCAATTGCTTCCAATCTCGTGGTACGTTTGAGAAACTATAATTATGCACTGAGCATACACAATAAAACATTTTTTGTCTATTTTACACGATAATTATACAGTGTGTCAATTTGAAAACGTACCACCCCGAATATTTCAGCCCCCACAGAAAATCTAAAAATATGCAAATTTATTTTTATGGGGGACATTTTGTAGGATAGTTTTCATTCAAATTACGTCAACCCTGAAGCGGGGGTGGAAACAACCTCCTAAATTCTTAAATGGAAAGGGGGTCGAGATACCTCATTTTTCAATGCCGTTCAATTTCCTTTTCAAAAATACTACATACTTGATATTTCTTTCGAGTACCTTTGGAGCTAGCAGGTGTAAACTCTAAAAATGTTTAGGTAACACGTATTTGCAATCAAACTAAATAAAATAACAAAAAGAATTTTATTTCATAAAATTTTCGAAATTTCGACCATTACTTTGTGAACAGTAATAAAGTAAACTCTTCTATGGAAAACTTCTACCTGAATTTCTCTATTCACAGCTTCTATTCTTCTCTCTCTTCAAATCTTCCAAATCTCGAGGTTATATTTTGCTTACAACCGATTTTAGATGCACATATCGGAAGAAATCTAGAGGCTCTAAGTCGGGTGATTGTGGTGGCCAACAACAGTAATCATAGCGAGTTAGAGGAAACATTCGAATTTTTTCCACACCCTGCCCTGGTCAAGTTTGAAGTCATTATTTATGAAGATTGGCAGTGACGATAGTGAACTATTTGAGCACTGGCTAACAAGACTCACACTATGTGATTTCATCAATCTCTTGTGAGCGAAGGGCACTCATTCGCAGCTTTGAGACCATATTTAGTTCTATTTGAGTTCATTATTTTTTCTTTATATGAAGCTATTTCACGTTTTTAAATATTTTTTTTTGTACATACTAAGTAGTTTCATAAGAACTCGGAATATTCTTGATTTCCAATCGTCATGTAATTTTTTTTGGTTTAATATCTTATTCAAAAGTCACTGAAGTTTCCAAATTTACATTATTGCGTTAAATCATTTGTACAAAAAAAGTCGTTAGAGAAAACACGAAGAAATAAAACCGATGACAGTTTCATCGAGGTAATTTTACTCTTGAATTGATTCTCTTCGACCAATCCATTTACCAAGAAATTCATCATTGAGCCACTGTCCAACAAGATGGAGATCCACCATCTTGTTGGAAGTAATTATGATTTTCTTGCAAAATCAAACTACCATCCAAATGTTTTGGATTTTCCAAAGAATATGTTAAAAACGGGTCAGTAATTATTGTGCAAAATATTCTGATTGGCATTCGTCAGATCCGCCATTGTTTCACAATATTCAATCCTGTTGAAATAATTGTTGAAAAGCTGCCGTAGAACCTACAATTTAAAGGGGTTGAATTTATTCTGTTGTGTAAGACATTCCTACTTCAGATGCCACATGTGAAGTGGTCATTTCTGCAAGTTGTACAAAAAGTAATTAACTTTACACATTGATGTTTTTCACATTGACATAACAACAACAAAATATGACATTTCAGTCCTCGGTGTCAAAAATTTGTTTTTGTAATTTCGTTTCAATATGGCGACTTTTTGTTTACAATTCGAATGTCAAAATGACGGTCATATTTGCACAAGTGCGAATATGAGAGTTCATATTCACACTAGTGTGAATATGGAAATCAGTTTTGATGTTCATTTGGAAGTATGAATGGGATGCCCATAATTTCAGTAAATTCAGTCAACTCAGTAGATTAATTCTTTATTCGATTATCAACAATATAGGTAAATGCCTCCTCCGCGGCAGCTTCAATATTACTTAGCACATTATTTTCTGTATCAGAATCACTCATTTTCGTTTGAATTTAATCAGACAGTCCGTCAGGTAATTCAATATGTTTGTATCTATCCATGACAACTGTCAACTGACGGCTATATATCCGGCAGTGTCTCCGCTACCGACTTCCCGGCAACCGAATCGCAACCATCATTCTAGACTCGTGCTATGTAAAGTACTAAGCAATATTAAAATAGTTATTGACCGATGCCCGTATTCAGTGTAATCCATGATTGTATATGAATAAATATTCCAACGAAATTACAAAAAGCCATGTATATAACACATTGCAAAATAGCGGGTTTTTTGCACACGAAGTGTTGGACCACTCGCTACGCTCGTGTTCCAATGTTCACGTCTGATGCAAAAAACACGCTCATTTTGCAACTTGTTATATAAATAGCTATTTGTGAAATGGTGTTCACACTTATTATCAATTATGGGAAAAGTCGAAAATGCGCTAGAAGAACGGCAGCAATGTTCAATGAACGATATCCGAATAATAATTTAAATAAATCATAGATATGCCTTGGAATTGGTGGCTAAGTTTAATGAAACAGGAATCGACGCATTTTGGATGAAGCTGCACAAATAGATGTTTTAGGCTCATTCGCTGCAGAACCGACCACTTCACTTCGTAGTATGGCATACGAAATAGGAATGTCTCACGAAACAGTAAGGAAAGCACTTAAATTACATAAATTCCACCCATACAAAATGAAGATTCTCCAGCAACTTCTTGACGATGATTTCGACAGAAGGATTGAATTTTGTGAAACAATGACGGATCTGATAAATGTCAACCAGAATATTTTGCAAAATATCACCTTTACTGATGAGTGTAAATTTTTTTTTTAAATGGGCATGTTAACAAACAAAATTGCCGATACTGAAGCGATGAAAATCCGCGTCTTTTTCGGGAAGGTCACACACAGTATCCAGAGAAATTGAACGTTTGGGCTGTTATTCTGGGAAATGCTATTATTGGGCCTTTATTCATTCAGGAAAATCTAACTGGTGAGCTCTATTTGAATCTGCTTGAAGAAATAGACCCGCTTATAACATCAACTTTGGAAAATCAACTAGATGCGGCTAGTAATATGGTTTTGGAAGAGAATCTTATTTACTTCCAGCAAGACGGAGCTCCACCACACCACTTTCTTCCAGTTAGACAGTGGCTAAATGATAGATTTCCTGGTAGATGGATTGGTCGAAGAGGAGCAATTGAATGGCCACCAAGATCACCCGACTTGGTGCATCTAGATTTCTTCTTATGGGGCCATCTGAAATCGACTGTTTATAAAACACAACCTTGAGATTTGGAAGATTTGAAGAGAAGGATAAAAGCTGCTTGTAGAGAAATTCAGGTAGCAGTTTCTCGGAAAGTTAGAGAAGAGTTTGAGAGCAGACTGTATTACTGCTTACAAAATAATGGACAACATTTTGAACATTTGATAAATTAAAGGTCTTTTTGTTATTTTGTTTATGTTTGATTGCAAAACACTGTTTCCCAAACATTTTTAGAGTTTCCACCTGATTTCTTTAAAAGTACTGGATAGAAATATCATGTATGTAGTATTTTTGAATAGTTAATTGAACGGTCTTCAAAATGAGGTATCAATCGACCCCCCTTTCTATTTAAGATTTTAGGGATTGTTTCCACCCGCGCTTCAGGGTTGACGTAATTTGAATGAAAACTATCCTACAAAATGTCCCCCATAAAAATAAATTTGACGTGTTTTTGCATTGTTTTAGATTTTCTGCGGGTGCTGAAATATTCGTGGAGGTACGTTTTCAAATTGACACACTGTATATTTGTTGACTGGTTTCGGTCATTATACCATTTTTAAGTTTCAAGTATTATTGTGTATCCTCAGTGAACATGAATTTCCACAAAATAAACAAGTCGTCAATCAAAGAAGTATTAATATGCACTTTGTATTCTTATCCATATCTCTCTTTTCTTCTTGATGGATATGCTGTCCGATCTTTTGCATTCTATAATGTTTTCGTATCTTTAGAGAAAGTAAAAAGAAAGATAGTTTCCTATGCATCGAAATAATTCTACTGAAAACTGTACTTACTTTTCAAGATAAAAATTTGTTTTACTGGAAATCTGTTATGAAAAATAAATTGAACGTCGTGAATGTGGCTCGGCCAATTGTATAAGTACCATTTTTGTTTTGCGGAAATGCCCTGTTGCCAAGTTTTGGTCACTTGGGATTACTGGAAATCTGATATGGAAAAAATAATTGAACGTTGCCGTTTTGTGTCATCAGGCGATTCTAATAATACCATTTTTGTTTTGCGGAAATGCTCTGTTGCCAAGTTGGTCACTTCGGATTACTGGAAATCTGATATGGAGATGGGCCGAAGTGAACATCATTCTATTCAATCAGGTGGTTCCTGCTATGACATTTTGACTTTGTGGAAATGCGCTGATGTCAAGTCATGGATGCGGGAAATTATTCAGAGAAGCTTTATAGAAATTTTCAATGGAAAGTATTAATATAAATTTTCATCCGATTCCAATGGTATCATTTTTGTTTTGAGGAAATGCCCTGTTATAAATCACCAGAAGAAAGAGACACGCCGAAGGCGTGTCTCTTCCCACGTTTACGGCCATGGACCGAATTTCTAAACGTTAAAAAGGGACACAACATAACCTAGTCGAACTAACCGAAGATGCTGGTGATTCGATCTCTGATTGGTATGAAAAGGCAGATGTTCGCTGCGCTCGCATTTTGTAAATTACCAACAGAAAAAGACACGCTGTACCTTTCGTTTCCATGGAAATGATGTTGATGTCGAACTCCTGACCATTTATAGACCGTGAGCTGTAAGTGGTATGATAATTTGTGACATTGTGACTGAGAATCCAGAACTTGAGCATTTCAACGTTGTTTCGCATCATTCAGTTATTTCAAGAATTTCTAACGTATATCATTTGAACTTAAAGTAAGATAAACTAAATGAAATAAAAATGGATTTTTTGACCATGCGTCATCATATTTCCAAAAGTATTTTCAAAAAATTGATAATGAAAATTAATAACGGTGCATATTTATTTTATAATAATATTATTCTTTGAGCAAAATTTCCTTAAATATTTTTTTAATGATTTTTTCAAGGTTCAAATTTCATTGCTCAATCATTTAATTGAATGTAATTGTATGGTATCTACTCAGAACTATCCTAATATCACGTTTCCAGTTATCCAAAGAGACCAAAACTTGGCAAAGTCGCATTTTCGCAGAACAAAAATGGTACTATTACAATTGGCTGAGGGCCCACAATCGCTACGTTCAATTATTTTTTCCACATCAGATTTCCAGTAATCTCAAGTGACCAAAACTTGGCAACTGCGCATTTCTGCAAAACAAAAATAGTACTTACCATTAGAATAGATTGAGGGTCTATAATGGAGACTTTCAACTGTTTTTTCCATATCAGATTTCCAGTAATCCGAAGAGGTCATCTTGACAACAGGGCATTTCCGCAAAACCAAAATGGTACCATAACGATTGGCTAAGGGTCCACAATCCCGACGTTGATTTGTTTTTTCTATATCAGATTTCCAGTAAATCAAAGTTCAGCCCTAGAGGTCTCCATGTTGTCTGCTTTCATTTACCTGAGACGAATAAAATAGTTGAATAAAACAATACAAATGACACAGCTTTCAAATAAAAACGCAATTCAACCTAACCTATAAATGACCAAATTATCGTATGAAACCAAGAAGACTAAAAACAAGGAGTGTTTGATTCCCATAAGACAATGGGGACACTAGTAGAAAGAGATGAAATAACATTTGTGACGAAATGTGACGTAGTTATACATGCCATGGCCGCCGTTCTCTATAGACAGTGACGGACTAGCTCTTGGTATATGAGAGTTACTGCTGACAGTTTTGTTGCTTGGTTCGAGTTCGACTCTGTACTCATACCCAAGTACGTCACTATGACGCGTTGATGATACAAGTTTCTGATTGGCTAGAGCTTATTAAACCCTCCTTGTTTTTAGTCTTCTTGGTATGAAACGAGAAAACTAGTGCTGCTGCCACATCTTTTCCGTAATTAGTAAATTAAACTTTTGAATACTTGGAGCATGTTTTATGCAGCTCGTCTGATATTTAACATTTCATCAAATTTGATGTGACATTAGTTAATCATGTGAATAATTTTTCTTCGTGCAACCGGCCCTATGAATGATGAAATTTCTAGTAAATCATCAAGGAGGGTCAACATTTGACGAAAAATTATCCATATTTTGACCAACTGTTCCAAGAGATATTTTTAATTTCAGAGCTATGACATTCAATTTGGAGGACACGGAAATGTCAAGTAAGTATTTCTCTGAATTTCTGCTTTCTTACTTTTGTCCTATTTGTTATAAAATGTGTGTGATTGGACGTGCAGGACCTCAACATTGGCCAGCTTGCAGTCCTGATATTGATCCTTTAGATTTCTGTTTATGGGGTCATCTTGTTTATAAGACTCCTGGACACCAATTATCGAGTTCAGGAGAACGGAACGCTCCCATCACATTCCCAGTCACATCGCCTACAATGTTCTCGCGCTAGAAATCGGTATTTTCGTACGCATGTGATCACAGCCTCTCGAAAGAACCGTTGACACAACGTTGCCAGACGATTTTTGGTAGAAGCCTGTTAGGGGCGAAATTTAGGAAAGGAGAGCAGTGAATGTGCAATGATGTGACGCCTCTAACATACCCAGCAGCTTAGTAGGCGTGGATTCGACAATAAAAATTGATTTCGATAAGATTGAAATATGGGGTTAATTTTCCGGAGCGCCACGGATTTATCGCTAGTGAAAAATCTGAAACCACCCTGATGGAATGGGACAACCCACTGCACTAATATTACTAAAATATTAAACAATAGATACCTGTAAATGGTATAATAATAATATATAAATATGTTGAGGTTTTGTCTTCCCTTACGCTTAGATAAGTTGGACCAGAATAAAAGAAATAGTCATGTCCCTTACTAATAAAATATATTGATCGTTACACACCCTGTATGTGCACAGTTCAGCTCACCATACAAAAGAAAATGAAATTAATGTAAAAATCAACCACCAAGATGAATTCAAGTGAATGCTGTGATTAAGAGTATGGTATTGTTTGAATATATCAATATGAAACCTCCAGTGAGGGCTATGCCTGTGACGTCACGATGATAGCTTACAGTTATTGATACTTACGCCTTAGGGGCAGTCTTATTCTAAACTTATCTGATACTATGTAGATATTCTCAAGCATGCCAGTTCACCAATTATTGTGGTTGTAGTTCATCAGTGCCTTGGTGTATACAGGTGCACAGTGGGTACGACACAATCAATCAAAGTATATGTACAGCTGGGGCGAATAGCGAAGGAATGCTGAAGAACAGATATACAGCGGGACAACCACAGTTGAGCAGGAACAATCACAGCAGTGGAATAGTGGAACAATCGTGTAGCAACGAAACAGTGGAACAATCACATTAATGGAACTCCAATAAACGGTAGCAGAGTAGTAGCAATAAACCGTAGTGGAGCACTACCAGCGGCGAAGAGGTGACAGTAGCAAAGTAGTAGCAGAGTGGTAGTCGCAGAGGAGCAGTAGCAGAGTGGTAACAAAGAAGTAGCACCCTCTATCAAGTGGGAGGGTTTTGATAACAGCTTTGATGGTCTGTTTGCTGCCTGATAGCGAGTTTCTCGTTCCAGTGGTTTTACCCAATGATGAAGTGACTTCTAACCTGAAAAATCCACAAAGCGGACGGAGATTTTTCAAAAATATATAGCGTCAAAATTCGCAAACAATATGAGAAACTCTCCTGATATGAATTTTCCCAAGATCCATCAACGATTATCAAACTTTAATTGGAAATCTTCAAAATAGGTCAGTCACTCATCAATATCAAAAAAATCACCGGAAGATATGTCTCAGACGTCAAAGTCAAAACTGTCAATATCTGACAAGGCGCTTTCTTGTTCGTGAGTGTTCGGTGGGAACAGTCCAGGAACTAACTCGAGCTACTAGGAGCTATGAAAAGAACACAAAAGATTCAGTGTTGCCAACTGAACCAAGACGAATACGCCAGCTTCTCAATCTCAGAACCAAACACAAACAAACAAACAAAAGGTCAAGTATTCGAATGTGAAATAGGTACCTCAATGACACAAGATAGAGATAGAGTAGGAATGTTACGGTTTTGTGTTCTAAGTACAAAACAATAGACTAACCATAAGTATGTTTACAAAACAACGCTGTCATACCGCAAAATAGAACAACTGATAACTGTCAATAGCTTTAGGCCGGTTCATGTCCGCTCGAACTAGTACAGCAAAGGTAAGTACTAACATTCGGAACAAGCTATACATGACAACGATCAAGTTGTCATTTTGATACAGTGGCGTACAGAGTGGAAAGTGTATATCAATGACAGATAATTTCTGATGTTATTGTATTAAAACAGAAAGGGTTTTCTAGTGCAAAATAAACCCGTAACAAGCCTTAGATTTTCAGTGGTTGAAGGAAGAAGAGTTACAAAATGACTTGTTTTGTAAATTAAATCAAATAATTATGTGTTGTGTATTATATTATTATCCACTGAGCTGAACTCTAGCTTCTTGAATAATACTAATTTCATAAAAAACCGTATCTTCATAGGTACCTTCTGCGCAAATTTTCTAACTCTTGAAGATTGTTTGGAAGTTCTATCCAGCTATTTGAAATTTATAGTTGTTTTGCATCTGTTACTTCTAAAATGCAGCGGAAGTGCTTGATTGACTTATACCAGAATTTTTTATCATATTTCTGATAACTTCCTAAAGCATAAAATCTCAAAGTTACATGCACCTCCAACAACAAAGTTATTTAAAACTTATTTATATTACTTTTCGGTGTTTACAGATATAGAGTAACCATTTCCATCAAGAAGCCAGTGAGGTTTTTAATTAGTCTAACATTTTTAGGGGCGGACGCTCTGCTTGCCCCTCTGCTTCTGAAAAAGAAACAGAATCGGTTAATAATGTCAGGAATTGTTGAGACTCACAGCGCAAAACAGATTAAAGGCCTTCCGCGCTAATGTTACTTTGGATCAAAATCTTACCTTGGAGATTGTTGAGAACAACTTCAAATACTCCACCTGTTCCTTCTAAAGGATCCATTAATAGACGAAAAACCAACAGCCGTATGCATAGTTAACCGCCAGCGACTCGCCAGAGTTTCGCCGTTCCCTACACAAGGATTATAATTCACAGTCAAGCTCCAAAGAAGTGACAACTACGCGAATAAGTCACATTTTGGCGAAATGCTTGCGATGTACCACTTTTTTGGAGCTCGACTGTGCATTATAGTTTTTGTGTAGCGAGCGGCGAAACTCTGGCGAGTCGCTGGAATTGACTATGCATACGGCTATAAGAGCACTGAACAGTAAACACCAAATGCTGTTTCAAAATCAAGTATTAAATGCCAAATATCAAGGTCAAAATTAAACGTCAGTTGGTCATTCTCAGGAGAATCAAGCGATCTCCCACAAAATAGCAGGAGAATCACGTTCCCCAGCTTCAACGCGAAGTGATGAGTTTCTGAAGAACTGTGTCTACTTTTCTCAGGAGAACTATGTTCTCCGGTTTCGAGAATAGACCCCCTAGTGGACACTTTGCTCATTTACCGTAATATCGCAATTGTTAGTGTTTTTATTTTTTGTTATAATATTTTTTTTGTTTTTCTCTAAAACGAAGCTAGACATGAAAGAAATACAAGAAATCAAAAATTTGTATTTTCAGTTGCTGAATCTGAAAAAATGAAAATCTACCGAAAAAAATCAGAGGGGTACTTTTTTTACAATATTGTTGGCTGTGGTGTCCACTGAGACGCCACTGGCCCTAATGATTTCAATCTGGTGAGGGCTAAATGAGCGCCTCATTAGTTCAAAAGAATGTACCAAACTTCAACCAAATCGGTTATAGGATATTCATGATATTTTATAATTACCTATTTTCTAAATTTCAACGACCTGTATCCCAGAAACGAAGCAACTCCGGACCTAACAAAAATGACCCTCTGCAATTAGGAACCGTAGTTAGGAAACACCCTTTGGCCATATATTTTTACACCTTTTCCACATTGACCAGGAGAAATTTGACAACTTCATCCAGGCGAGTTGGGGCAACACCAAGAATAATATTTCATGCCCAGCAGACGGATTCCTTACCTGTCAGTAAATCATATAGGCAGCTCTCTAACTATTAGGACAACACACAGAAGTCTTCAAAAAAATCTTAAAAATTGTTAAAAGTAATTTTTCTGTTTCAGGTCACCTTCTTCGAGCTGGACAGAGCAGTATTGCATATCCAAAGTTGGAATTAGCAGATCTCAATTTCCATGTCGTAAGACATTGGAGCAGAAACACAAGAATTTGCCTAGAAATTGCCAAGAAGTAAAAACGCGCGGTAATTATTGTTCCGTGATATTATTTGATTTTCGCCCTGAATATGAAAAAAAAAATAGTTGCTCGTTTATTGAGAGTCTTAATTAACTTTTTGCCACAGAAAAAGTTAATAATAAGTATCATTTTGTTTCATAATCTTGAGTAAGCTAAAAGTGATAAATGATTTTATATTTATTTGTTTTCGAATTTTCTTTTTGTTCATCACTTCATCTCTGAGTTTATAAAAGTTTTAGAAAATTGAAATATAATTTTGCCTTGTTTTAATCATCACAAAAAATATAGGACTGCTTCTTCAAGGTCACAATACAATACAGCTAACCGAACAGTATTTTCTTACATCGTCTGTTCAAAAGTTTCAAGTGTAATAATTGGTTTGGAACAAAAATTTATTTTTATAATTCAACTTTTTCTTCAAGGTCACAATACTTCTGGTTTATATGAAGTGCAACCTGATAAAAACAAAAACTCTTTCATGGTACTGTGCGATATGGAAATAAAAGGAGGAGGCTGGACCCATATACATAAAAGATTCGATGGTTCAGTTGATTTTAACCTGCGTTGGAGAGAGTACAAGTTCGGATTTGGAGATTTTAATGAAGAATTCTGGATCGGATTAGAAAATATGCATTTATTGACAGGTGAAGTATGATCCTCAGACATACGAACTTTTATTCAGTTCATATCATAAACCAACAGAGAAATGAATAAATTTCTGGAAATAAGGTCCCTTGGGCTTTGCCTAAAGTTTAACTAGAGTAATCTAAAACTTTCTCTTCGCCATCCTGTTCTTACGATAAAACAGATCCAATGCTTTGCTGAAACTTATCAGTCCAAAATTAAAGTTATTTTCTCTCGTGAATTAGATAAATCAGGTTTAGTTGTTAAAGTCTTCTTTAATTCAGTGAATGACTGTTGGCAATGAGAACTCCATTCAAACTGAATGTTGTTGAGTGGCTTGTCGATTTTTCAAAATTTCAAAAATTAGGTGGAGAAGGACAGGAGAGAATGGGAAGAGGAAAGGGTGATCTTTCCCCCAGAAAGCCTGGTCTGTTTTATAGACGGGTCCAAACTGGAGGAAGGACAAGCCGGAGTAGGAGTTTACTTGGAAAACGGAGAGAAAAGAGCCTATGCGCTAGGTTCTCTGACAACAGTTTTTCAAGCAGAGGTGTATGCCATCCTTGAGGCAACCAGAATGGAAGAGGTTAGGTCGGGCACAGAGAGACATGTATATGTCTGTCAGGCCGCCATCAGAGCTCTGTATGCAACCAGAACCAGATGGAAACTGGTTCAGGAGCGCAGAGATGCCGTGGAGTCTTGCGACTGAAAAGAAAATAACGCTGATGTGGGTCCCGGGCCATGCAAGGATTGAAGGCAACGAGCAGGCGGACCAGCTAGCCAAGCAAGGAGCTGGGCAACCCTACTACGGGCACGAACCCGCACTCGGCATAAAAAGGAGATAAGTAACAACGGCACTGCATGTTTGGGCAGTTGATATATTAGGAAAAGAGTGGAGAGGGATAGACGGATGCAGGCAGTCAAAGCAGATGATATCGGGGCCCGACAGGGCAAGGACGGCCAAGGTACTGAAGTTAAGCTGCAACGAACTCCGACTCTTGGTGGGAGTTCTAACCGACCACTGCGGCCTCAGGATGCACCTGGCTCTAATCAGAGTTGAGGCTGACCCAATTTGCGCGGAATGTGGTGAGGAGGAGGACTCCTTCCACTTCCTGTGCGAATGTGGTATTTATGGCAGGCTCAGACAAAACGTCTTCGGAGCTGCCACTATTGAGGAGGAGAAATTGCACTCATTGCAATGGAAGGACATTTCTACTTTCGTAAGAAGGTCGACGAGGTTCGAGGAGGTATCCACCATGGAGGAGTGAAGATGCCGGGAATTGCTAACTGGGGCATAATCGCTGACGCTTGCGTCTCCCAGCCATTACTATTACCATTACCATTCTACTGAGCTATTCAGTGTTGCCACAGGTATCCACAATGCTGAAGACATCTTCCTGATATTCAATTCATGAAATCTTCCAGAAATATAGATCACTCTAGATAGAGTCTCTTGTGATTTGGTTCTGATTTATTCGCAGAAAATAGTCATAATGAAAATGATCACAATACGAATGTGTACTTTGAAGTTTCAGAAAAAATTACTGCCGTTTGTTGGTTGCGGATAATCTCAGCTATGAAGTTTGACAAGTCTCAGGAACGTGTCTTAAACTCTGTTATTTTATTTTATATTACCGTTGCAGGTACCAGCAGAAATGAATTATTGGTGGAATTAGTTGACAGAGAAAACGGATATGCGTTTGCACGTTATGATGACTTCCGCATCGGATCTGAACCAGATGGATATCCTTTGCAACGAGTCTCGGGTTTCAGTGGAGATGCAGGGGATTCCTTGACGTATCACCTAGGAATGAAATTCACTACGAAGGATGTCGATCAAGACGATTATGATGAAGGAAATTGTGCTGATTTTGCTAGTGAGTAGTTTTTCACTTCATATCGTTATATCCTGCTTAGGGGATCAATAAATGTTTGTAATGTTCATGAAATCAAAAATCATGTATTCGAATTCCACCACTTCATTCCTCCAACTTTTAGTACATTTTCCATTCCCAATACAAGTTATCGCATTTTTTGTGAGTGTAAAATATTTTCAAGGGTAAGGAATCAACCAATGTACTGCTTCGAAGTACTTGATGATGAAATCACAAAGAAGTGGATACGGACCACTGCTGGTGTTGGTCAGTCAGTACTCGCAGAGCACAGATCTTTTTGGAATTGGGAGTGCTGAGCAATCTTGAATGCACCATGTACACATCTAATCGGTGTATTGATAACGCCCATTCTATAGAGGTGTTCACATAGTTTTCAACAAGTCGGGACGTTTGTAACAGAATGCAATTATTTCGTGTTTTTTTCTCATTCATAGAGTGAGAATTCGAGCAGTTGCTCTAGTAATATCTGTTACCAATGTTACTATTATACTGAATTGGAAGATTTGGCCAGTAACCCCTTCAGACAACGGGTCAGCATTGCAATTCCTCTTATGCTGCACTTTTTTGATAATCTCAGATTGAGGATGCCTACAAAGGCTAGGTGGAATTCTTGTACTGGACTAAAGTAAGGAATGATCTGTTGAAGGTTAGTGTAACTGTCTGCTGTCCATGGTTATGGCCAAATTTCTTTCAAATACATTTGTGCTGGTTTCATATTTTGTCACTGTGAATACAGTTATGAGTTCTAATCAAAATACACTCACATGCCGTCCCACAGTCCTTGTCATACTGAATACAAGTTAGTATAATTCCACATCCTGGCCTACTTTAGTTCTGAAATCTGTCACTGGTATCTTCTGCATATTTTGAGAACAAATTGCGATGTTTTTGAGTTCATGTTCATCTGTAGCTCTGGAGGAGCTTCCAGCGCTTTCTGTTACAGGCGCAACCTCGGTTTACCGAATCATACATAAGATCTTATGCTAAATGAGCAAATCCGCATATTCCACTATCACTTATAGATCCAGCATCACATTCTTTTCTCCATTTGACAAACTCCTCTTAGCTCTTTTATATCGGGACATCCCTCATGAGAACCTGTTATTGTGCCTGAAACTTTGAAAACGATTCATTCTGGCAACTCGTGAAGATAAATAATTGCTTATAAAGAGATTTGGTGGAAAAAAATTGCTGTGATCAGACATCGGACGAATATTTAATTATTGGGTGGTAACCGTCCTCCACTATTTTGTTCGATACCGGTCCGACCGGTTACTACTACGGAAAAGGTCCGACTCTTCAATTGTGATTGGTCACTGTAATGGCGGGAAGTTCAAATGACAAGACAACAAGAAAGCTGAGATGAAAATGCCCAAATTACTAGCTAACTTAACCTGACCTAACTAACCTTACGTAACCAAAATAACCATACAAATTTGTTATGATATTGACTATTTATCAAGAAATTATACTGTACTCCATAGATAAAAGTTTGAGAAGTTTAAATGACAAGACAAGGAGAAGGCGAACTAAGTTGAAAATGCGTAAATTACTAGCTAACCTAAGCTGATCTAGCTAGCCTTATGTAAACAGAATCACCAAGCAAAATTGTTTTGATATAGGCTATTTCATCCAAAGTTAAGCTTTACTCCATAGGTAAATACTTGAAGAATCCGACCGTTCCCCTCAAGTAACAATTTAAATGTAATTCGGATTTATCCAAGTTTTATGAAGGTATTATGAAGGTCAGGTTAATGGCTGATATGATTTATGCAGGTCAAAAATTAATCCTAATATACGCTCCTAAAGCAAATAGATTTATGAATCGGTTTCAAATCATTCCTGAAATCTGTAAGATGAAACCATTTAGCATTTAAGTATATTCGTTTTTATGAAGGTTTTACAATGGCTGTATACTCGTACACGATAAATCGTTTTGGTCTTTAAATAATCCATATAGAAACTTAGTTTTATAATGATTTTATGGCACTCCTCGAGTCTATGCCATGGTTCTTTGATAAAACTTACTATGAGGTTTTATTAAGGTTGTGAGATATACTTCCGAGATTAGCTATAAAATTAAAGCATAAAACTAATTTTACTCAAATGCCAGTAGCTCCACCTAACCGATAATAAATAAATCAAAATACTGTTCATGAGATCATGAGATCATTAAAATATTCAAATGATTTTTCTAGGACTATCATAAAACTGAACGAAAGTGATGAAATGTCAAAAGTCAAAATTATAACTGGCAATTACAAATAGTATTCAAACGTTTCATAACAGCTTAGATATTAACAGGTCTATTCTCTAAAAAGTCGTTATTTAACGAGTCGTTGATCAACGATTGTAGTTCAATTTACGATTACGTCGTTACAGCTCCAGTCGTTACCAAATGAATAACGACAAATCTGAATTTTTGAGAACGGTGGTACTAGCAAATTCATGTTTTATAATTGAGTGATAGATGAATACAAAACTTTTAAACCGTCTGTGTCAGTTATTTGATTATTTGATAGAAATTTGAATCAACTATGGAAATCGGTGGATATTATGATATTGTGAAAAAAAAAATCATCGGCAAAAAAATCCGTATAATTGGTTGAATTGGATAAAAACTAGTGGTTTCCTACAAATAAGTGTGAACCAAGTAAAGCAAAAATTCTCAAAGAAGCTTGGGACCTCCTTACAGACAAACTGAACAGCTCCATTGAAAATTTTATATAAATGTAGGTACCTAATGATCAACCAATATTTCTGATACTTCGTGAATACACCTGCTCACGGAAGACACGATTTTTCTTTTGCCATAGACTTCTGGTAATTGCCATGGGCAAAGAAATGCAATGCTAAAAGAAAACTGTGCAATTGATTATTGAGTGAAAATTTACAATTTTTTGTTTTCTTGTGTTCCTGCAGAACATTGCAGTGATCACTCATTTCGTTAAATAACACCCAAGCCAGTTCTCTGGTTATTATAAAATATTTCCAAAAATTTTCCTTTTGAGTATCGAAAGAGTTGCTGATGTCCCTCAACTACAAATTGAATCTCCGATTCCACTCTCTACGGAATAACAGATACGTGATCCGATTTACCTCAAAAAATCATCATAATACCTTCTTCGCAGTTCTTCCAGGATTACAACCAATATGTCCTGCTCGAACTGATTAATTTCTATTTGATTACTATTTAAATTTTGCGAAGGACGAGTGAAAATAATTTTTTCGCTGAACACAGCTATTATCGTTGACAGTTACGACAGCCAAATAGGTGTCTTCTCCTCAGCGATGTTTTCGTACGATATATCGTTGAATAGCGATGAAGAAACAGATAGTGATTACGATTCTGTGATTTTATCGTTATTTACGCGCCTATTCTCTAAAGAGTCGTTATTTAACGAGTCGTTCATTAACGATTGTAGTTCAATATACGATTACTACAATCTAAACGACAATTCAGAAACTCGTATTGTGTAAAGACTGTCGTTACGGCTTCAAATAAATAACGACAAACCTGAATTTTTGAAACGGTTAGTACACGTAAATTCATGTTTTGTGATAGATGAAACCTAAATTTTGATGGAAATCTGAATCAACTACTAATTGAAATTGGTGAATATTATGAAATTGTAAAAAGAAACCGTTGTAAAACTATTATATAGGCATCAATTTTTCTTATATTTGGATGAATTTAAAAAAAAACACTCAGTTCGTACAAGTAAGGATGAACCAAGCAAACCAGAAATTCTCTCAAAGAAACTTTGGACCTCCTAACTGCCAAACTGAACAGCTCTGTTGGGAATTTTATGATTCAGGGCCAAATGATCAAACAATATTTCTGATACTTCGTGCAATATTCGTGAATACACCTGCTTACAGAAGACTGTGACATGGCACAAGATTTATCTTTTGCCATAGACTTCTAGTAATTGTCATGAGTGAAGGTTTTTGACTATTTGATGGAAATGTGAATAAACTAAAGAAATTGAGGTGTGTATTACGAATTTGTGAAAAAAAAAGTAGTTGAACTATTATATAAGTACGCAACTATTTTCCATATATTATTTGGATGAATTGGAAAAAAACTATTGATTCCGTACAAATAAGTATGAACCATGTAAACAAAAATTCTCAAAGAAGCTTGGGACCTCCTTACAGCCTAACCGAACAGGTCTGTTGGAAATTTTATGTAAATATATGTTCAAATGATCAACCAATATTTCTGATACTTCGTGAATACACCTGCTTACAGAAGACTGGGACATGACATCTGGTAATTGCCATGGGCAAAGAAATGCAATGCTAAAAGAAAACTGTGTAATTGGTTTTCGAAAGGCTATTTAAAATTTTTGTTTACTTGTATGACAGGAGGTATCCTCATGTTCCTGCGGGACATTGCAAAATGATCGCTCATTTTGTTAAATAACTCCTAATTCAGTTATCTGGTTATTATAAAAAAAAATTCCACCATCTACGAAACAACAGATAAAGTATCCGATTTACTTCAACAAATTTGTTAAATCATCATAATACCTCTTCGCAGTTCTGCTCGAACTGATCCATTTCTATTTTAACCCGGCATTACCCAGGTGAAAAAATTTTACATAGCAACCCAGGTTAGGTCTGAGGAACCCCATAATAAATAATAAGGATAAAAAAACGAAGTTAAAAGAAAAAATTAAAATGATAAATTAATATCCTCTGAAGTGTATTAGAACATGAAAAATTAAAAACGAGATATAAGAACAATGTATTAAACATAAACATTAAAAAATTCACATTCATTCATTTTTGATGAACAAAAAACACATAATGATTGAAAAATAGATAAAAATAGAAAATCCAAATAAAAATGTTTCTTGACAAAAAAAGTTAATTCTCCGGGTGTTAAACGAACAAAATAAATCAAAATATTTCGTCCTTTTATCAATAGGATCATTTTACGTATTGAAGTCGGCACAATTTTCGCAGTATTTTGTCACATGATCCAAACATATAAATAATCCGCAAATTTTACAACGGTATTTCGTTTTTCTATCTCGACTTCTCGGACACGTTTGACATCGTCCTTTTCCTCCATTATATTCCTGTGGTTGCGGTTCTACGGGTTTTCCAAGAATATGATGTATTGTATTCCGTAAGAGCTTAGGCAAGTGCAGATTATTTTTCCTTGCTTCAATTGTAGGTTTGACTAGAGCAAAACCTAGTTGTTCCAAAAAAATACGCATTTTCAGAGTATAATCCTTGGTGTTATATTTATATATAATTTGGCTGTTAATCCCAGCTGTATCCAGAAGAGTATAAAAAATTCTTAATGGCCATCTCCTGCAGTTTCTAGCGACGGAATAAGAACCAGACAATTCATCGACGGTGTGTACACCGCCTTTGGTCATATTATAAAAGCTTATAATTTCTGGAAGCATTTTTTCTTTGTTGGAACTATCTATGGAATCGTCATATGATGTAACGATGAAAGCAATATAACATATTTGTTTTTTGCAGGCACGTATGACAACAAAGTAATATATTTTTGGAAACCAAACATTGATGAGTCGGTTTTACTGATTTTTATATTTTCAAATTCCAGTGGAATCATCGCTTTACCTCTTTTTCCCTTTTTAACAGTGCCGACAGCAGTGAGACTGTGATTGGCGAAAAGAATATCGCCCACGAAAAGATTCCAGTTTTTCATCTAAAGTCACGTGTTGCCCCGGCGAGTAAACTTCTTGACAATTTGATAAAAAAATTTCAAAAACAGACCTAACGGGAGCAAGTTTGTCTATTTGCAATCTCAAGGGTCTGTTTTCACAATTATCAAATCTTAGACATAGTAATAGGAAAGAGAGCCTATTGAAAGACATCACAACACGAAATATATCCATTTCAGTACCATTTGACTTCCACATGTCGCGAAAATGACGATGTGAACTTCTAAAAACACCGGCTAGATATAAAATGCCAAGTAAGGCCTTTATTTCAATCACGTTTGTTTCACTGCAATTTTGTTTATCTTTATACACGTACTGATTTTTTTTAATCATCAAGTTTGTGCACTGTGCAATATCAGTGAGCATGTTTTCATCAAAAAAGAGTTGCCAGCATTCTAATGGTGTTTTTGCAGAACGAGCACATTGTTTAGGTCCAGGTAATTTCGTAATTATATTCTCAGCTCTTGTTCTTACTCGGTTTGTACTACAATGTTTGTACCATTTCGTCACTTTATTTCTGCCTAAATAATAATTATTGTGTGTGAAATGTTGCTCATCACCCTCCTGAATGAGATTCGTAAAGTCTATGTCTTCTTCAGATTCACTTATTTGAGAACTGAACTCAACATGATCCAAATCATCATCGTCACTCTCTGACCCGCCTAAAACATCCTCGTCGCTTTCAACCTCATCCCATATCTTCAAAAGCCGCTGCTGCTCTCTTTCGTAGTCCCCCATGACTGAAAAATATATAGTTATTTATAATTACTGAAAATTACATTAATTTATATAATTTACACTTACATTTTCATACTATTAACAGTTACTTTATAACCCAGGTGGTGTCTGACAGACCCCAGAGCACTTTAAGAACATCTAACTTCTCCAAACTTCACAGTACCACAGAAAACACACACACATGTGTGTGTTTTCTGTGCACAGTACTACTAAACGGTTGAGCAGAACTTTAGATCGATGTTATTGACGAAGCTATGGACTTCCGGCAATGGTGGAGGACAGACGGCGTCCTTAGTTGGAAGTCAAGTAAATGTGTGTGAATGTTAAAATTTGTTGAAAATTAGCAGTATTGTGCATCGTTTATAAGTGTTAAGTGAATTTGTCTACTTCTCTAGCTTCCTACGCCGGTATACAGGCCGGATGACAACGGATTTGTCAGAGCTAGGGGCATACTGCTATTGAAAACTACTTAATTTTATAATATGGGATGCAGTATTGCATAGAGCAAGACACCTGCGTTCCAGATAACTGGAAGCTGGATATATGTCGAAAAGACGAAGTCCAATTAATTTAGATTAGAATAGAATAGACGAAGCTATAGGCAACCACATATACGTCGAAGCAATATTAGCAATCATTCAGTCAGTTTCAATTTGCGTGGGGTTTGTTGGACCCCACCAGGGTGATGCCGAGTACTATTCAATTTTGCAAGGGGAGAGTGAGAATTAGTTTTTTGCTGAACACAGCTATTATCGTTGACAGTTATACGACAGCCAAATAGGTGTCGTCCTCTCAGCGATATTTTGGTAACGATTTATCGTTAATAACGATGGAGAAACAGATAGTGAATACGATTATGTTATTTTATCGTTATTCAACGGCTTATCGCTTGACAACGTCTGCTAAAGATATCGTCAAAAGATAGTGAATAGACCTGTTAACGGCTTATTGCTAGGTAACGACTGGTAGCGATATCGTTGAAAGTTAGTAAATAGACCTGTAAGTACTGATTACGGGATTATAGACGAGTACCATCCTGGATCGCGTCCTTCACGATATGACGAATGTCTGGCAGGATTGACATGATTCTCGATTTGAGGATTTATTTGATGGTTAAGAGAAAATGTTCTGGAAATTGGATTAAATTAAACTAAACATACTTTTTAGGAGAAAATGGAGGTTATTAAGAATCCTGCGAATAACGCAAGAAGATTCAATGTTTGCATTTTAAAATGGCCCTGAGAACTTTGATGGGCGAAAAAAGGCAACCGCTAGATGTCGCTGAATATACCAAGATGTCTACCGATGAGGGTGAACAACAAACTTTATAGCACAGAGAAATGTAACAAAAGTGTGTTTTTATAAGAGCTTTCTGATGAAATTTTAAAATTTAATGGATTTTGTAGAATTGAGACTATTGTTGATTGCAGTTATTAGTATTTTGAAGATAATCCTTGGATTATTCAGTTATATGAGGTATAGAATTACGAGATTCTATTTGTGTTGATGAAATTACTTCTTAATTTTTTTGGTAAAAATGCCAATAGTACAAGTGGGCCTTGTCCTCTTCATCATTTTCAATCTCAATTTATCCTTCACTTCGGCATGTTTCTCGATTCTTTCCCATTGAGTGTTCTTTTTTCAACTTAAAATTTCATATATAACTCCAATCGCATTTTTATGAATGAATTGCTTGAATGAGCAAAGTAAATTTTTCAAAGAACAAGGCGAACAAATAGTTATTCGCAAAATCAGCTCTATTGAAAATTAGTAATTAAGGTTTTTGTATCGTACGTGAAACTTAAAATCAACTTTAAATAGGTCCAAATACATTATTCAAATAAGAAATATCTTAAACCTATTTTTACACTCTATTTTTTGACTACATATTCTCTGACTTCTGTTAGTTAAGCTTTGGACTGTGTCTTTCGATATTCCGATAATGGAACCTTTTGACTCGGAATAACTCCTTTTTAAAGTTTTCTTCCAACTGTTAGAGGTGTATTTAGCTGTAACAGGTCATCATTATTGAGTTGAGATATTGAAAATAAAACGATTTTCCAATCTTGAGCACCGTCTCCATTTGACACACAGCTTTCTATCCCTAAGAGAACATTCATGAAGACTGATATCTGAAGTGCATAAGAGGAATACTTAAGAATAGAATAAAATTTCCGCAATTTGGTAGATACGGTTTTATGAATATTTTGCATGATTATATTCACCAATACCAAATAGACAAACACTACAGTTTACAAATGGTCTATTCTGAGCACTTTTAGGTGTTATCTGATCATAAAAACTTGAAAATTAAGAAATGAAAACTAGTCATTTTACACGGCAATGGACTACTGTTTGTTGTTCACCCCCACAGTAGTTGCTCTAGTGATTGTTAGATGGCGTACTCTTCGATTTTTCAGCCTATAGACATTGTCTATAGACAATGCTATAGAAGTGGCCCCTCGTAGATTTATAGCTTTATGAAGGTTCCATGGATGTTTTTACATCAAAACCATTTTATCGTAGCCTAGTAGTACGACCGGTTACTACTAGGCCCCAAGCAACAATTCTAGTTATATGGTAGCCCTCAGAAGGTTCTGTAGACCATAACGATACGATAAAATGGTTTTGCTGTAACAATATCCATAAAACCATAAAGCTACTATAAATCTACGAGGAGCCGGTATCGAAAAAACCGGTCACTAGTAACTTTCTAGTAATTTCTCTTCTTTCTAGGTGGTGCATTCTGGCACAACAATTGCTTCTCGAGCAATCTCAATGGAGAATTAATCAATCATGAAGTACGGCCTTCCAGGGAAAGACAGGGTATGTCCTGGGATTCTTACAAATACAAAAGTTATGTTCTTGCCAAAGCTCGAATGCTTATCAGACCATTTTCTTCCTGATAGATTGAAAAGGATTCATGAAACAAACATAACTTTGCAATTTTCTTGAAAATTGTTGAAGTTATTATTTCTCGTTTTATTTTTTTATCGACGTTGACGATAGTGTATAATTAACATTAACACTTTGATATTGAATTATATTTTTAAAGTACCGATATTATAAGGTGAAAGAATTAACAACTGCTTTTCAATTCCCAAAATTTGAAGTTCTTTCAAAAAGTATGGAAGATGCCATCAGTAGCCCACAATATACGAAAGAGGAAAACGTAGACAATTGTTAATAAACAACAAGAAAATTGGGATTTTTTAACTTTAAAATCCATTTTAGAGCTGCGTGGTCAGTCCTCACCAGGAATCTTTTCCCAAATACGTATTTGTAAAAGTGCTCATCTACTCCTTTGACAGCCTGAACAGCTCATGCCTGGTGACACAGTCTTGCTGAAGTAACCATAATAAGGACGCTATCAACATTATATAGTAACAGTAGTTTTTCGACGATTATACCTAGAAGCAAACGGTACACAATGCGGATGCAGATCTATGGATCAAGTGTCTAATATACACTACATTCCGTTCAAAGCGAGCTACCCTGAATAACTTTTGGAACAATGATTTTCAGAGAAAAATACGTTAACAATACACATTTTGACATATTCACATTTGATGTAACTTTTCCTATCGCACCCCCAGATCATGTCATAATTTTTTTATGGTCACCCTATATTTTTTGTATCATCAGATGCTTTATTATGAGCAGATTTCAAAAAAGTATAATACCCAATATACAGTATTATGATAAAGTAATGCACAAAATTCATAAAACGTACAACGATCACTTTTGAAAAAAATGCAAAAACACGTCAAACTGTTTTTTTTTATTCTGCATCTTTTGACATAAAATACAAAAATAACACGTCAAAGTTGGTTTAATGGACTGTATAGTTAATTGAAAAGTTATTATGAAACTTACGTTTATTTCGTTTTTTATTCATTTTCTCGTTTTTTTTCTTATGTGAGCCCTACTACAACTATTTTTCCCTTGTGTAAAAACACAAGCTCTATCACATAATGTAATAAAAATCTTAGCTTCCCATTAAAAAAATGTGTTGATGACGTCATAACTTTGACAACTTTGACGTTTTATTTTTGTAACTTATGTCAAAAGATGCGGAATAAAAAAAACAGTTTGATGTGATTTTGCATTTTTTTCAAAAGTGATCGTTGTACGTTTTATGAATTTTGTGCATTACTTTATCATAACCCTATATAGTCTGCAGCTTATACAGTTCGGCAGCTACAAATTATTTCGGTATAATTTTTGAAACAATAATTTGCAGGAAAAATGAAAACATATTTGACAAATCATAAACATTTTGAGGCAACTGTAGTCATCAAAATCTGATGACTAGACATTGGGAAGAAAAAAAATTCTATCGTAAATGTTCAAAAGCTTTTCTGCCAACTTCCATACAATGGCACAAACGAGTTTCCATTGCCGCCCTTACATGGTTGAGAACTTTGGTAGTTATTTCTCTGCAATGCAACATGATATTGTCTCTCAAATTTTCTAATGTTGTTGATTATATCTCGCACACTTTAGACTTTGAATGAGCCTATAGAGAGAAATATTGAGGTGTGAGATCCGGAGACCTTGGTGGCCATTCTGTAGGACCTCTTCTGCCAATTCAGTGACCAGGAAAACGGTCATCCAAAAATTGTCGCACTCGAGCTGCATAATGAGGAGTTGCACCATCCTGCTGAACAACTATTTCGTTTCGAATAAATCCAAATCGTCCCCAATTGCCCTATTGATGTACGGTATTATTCGAATCTCCAAAATATCCAAATTATCATCGATAAATTAACTCCTGTATAAAATGTGTAATTTAGAGATGATTGTATTGTCATTTTGACAGCGATAAAAAAGGTGCATCGTTTTTTATCACCGATAAAAACGCCTGTTCCTCTTTAGCGTCCACATCTAGTATGCTTACGTCACTTTAATGTCTGCCCTGTCAGTTATTTAAGTATTGTTGATAGTTGACACTGAAACATTACAACATGAGTCGTTTTGGGGAAGTTTCGACTCAACAAATAACAAGAAGTATAGAAAAAGCAATCCCGCAATCTACAAAAAATACTAAGGGGTCAATATGGAGACAATTTATATTCGGTCGTTAATTTATCTTGCCAAAAAATACTCGAGCTTTTCTTTTAAGGATACATTTCTTTTTAACTCAAAATTTTTCCATCAGTTATTTTGCTCGAAAAACTGACTGTCTGTTTTTCTCGTAAAATTACTGATTGGCAAAATTATTTCGTTACAAAAAGAAATTTATCCGATAAAAAAAAAAGCTCTTGTGTTTTTAGTGTTGATAAAAAATGGCCCTACGATATAGTCAGCCATTCAGTTTTTGAGGTCGTTGGGTATGAACTTGACGGTATAAATGAGGATTCGTTTCACTCAAATATCGACAATTTTTCCGATTCACCATCACATTCAAACTGAACGTTCATTTATCAGAAGAACAAATTTTATTAAACAAATTCTGATGCAAGTTGTTCCGTTCCGTGAGGATTTCACAAAAACTGCGTCTATCAAAATCATCTTCTTCCAATTCATGTACTAGTCTAATCTTATATGAATGAAATTTGTACCTTTAAAGGATCCTGAAAACATTTGTTCAAGTAATTCCTGATTCTTGAGAGAAGAGATTGTGTATTTTCCATTAGTCCAACATGACCTATCTTTGACAAAATATATTGCTGTATCAGCAAAAATAGTAAATAAACCTGAAATTTGGATATGCAATAGGTCATTAATATACAATGAAAATAAAAATTTGCTGAAGTATGGAACCTTGAGGAAGTCCATAATTAATACTCTTCAATTTCGAATATGAAGAATTTCTCACTATCTGATTGTATTATCCGAGGGGGAAACATCTCGCTAAAATGTGTACGAGATTTAAAATATTGAAAAGACTAAAAGGCTCAAACTGATGACTGAAAGACTCAAACTGATGACTGAAAGACTCAAGCCGATGACTGAAAGACTCAAACCGATGACTGAAGCGGAGATTTAATGACTGAAAATTGACTCAAGTGACTCAAAATTTCTAGTTGTACGAGATTTAAAGGAGATGTTTCCCCCTCGGTATTATCTTGAATAGGAATTGAACCAATTGAGAGTGATTTCTCGGAATCTATATTTTTGTATAGCTTATTTCTATACTAACAAATGATCCCGCACGGTTCTTATGAAAAATGGGTCCCAGTCGAATTGGCTGAAAATTTACTATAATGTAGTTTATAATGTCCTGATCAAATGTCTTTTCGGGCACAACGAGATCTGATTAACAGTTTTTGAAAAACAGGGTGTCAAATGTTAGTCATGCAGAGGCAGGGTTGCTACTTACCTTTAGAAAATAAATAATATGGCGATTATTTTGTTACAATAAGTTGAGGATAATGATTGCAAACATAATATTGTCAAGACGAGTTATAATGAAAAATTTTAAGACTCCTCATGCAGGGTTATTAATAATTACCTAATTTTTATGTAATTCTTTGAACAAAATCAGTCGAACGAAAAAGCTCGTAGGATTACAGAATAAGTATAAATATCATTCCATTTTGATATTGAGTGATCTGAGATTACTATTATACAGGGTCACCCAAAATTTTCTTTTTTAGTTGTATTTATTTAATTTTTTTAGGAACAAATGTACACAAATTAAACATAAAGTAGAAAATTAAATATAATATGATCAATATTTGGTGGCTCCTGTCTATTTGTTGCATCTTGTATGGATCCTATAGTCAACGGCATGAAGATGCAGCTATCACATGGGAGACTACTGCATTAAAAATCTTTTTTACTTGTTCATACTATGTCCGTTAAGATATTTTTATTACGATTAGGTACAAATTCCATTGGTTGATGGCTTGCATATCACAAAAAGAATACGACATGAGCTTTATGTGGAAAGTATCAACACTTCCGAGCACCACATTTACAAGTGGAGTAATATCGTTCTATGGCATTTTCTTTTTCTTTTGGCATTTATATGTGTATAAACATTCAAATTCATTGTCACTCAAACTACTCTTGTGGTATATTCACGTCATATTTTTTGCTATATCTTTGTAAGAATGACAAGATTTCTGATCTTATGATCGGTTAATTTTGTTATCCAATATAATTATCACCTAATGGAAGGTTCTAAAATATATCCTTGCCTATCTTAATGGTGTGCACATGATTTAATCCTTTCGGAAATATATCCCTATATTCGACAGATAACGAAGATCTTCGCCGATACAAGCCATGTGAGTCACGAATTATTTGCTCCATCTAGTAAAGCATTTACTCTTGTAGCAATGCTCGTCCCAATTCTGTTTTCCCGAGCGTTTTAGGTGATGTAACAGTTTCAAAATTAATATTTTAAACTTCAAGAGTTTGTTTCAGTTAATTGCCATAATTCTAACTCAGCGTAAGTGTACAGGGTGTTGTGGTATAATAAATATATTCTATTTTTCTTCTAATTGTGAATCCCCCTATAGGTGTAATCCGTATACATACTTAATTCAAATATATTGAGTTTGGAGTTGAATATGTTATAATTATTTGATTTAACTCTTTTTTGATAACTTTGATTATAGCTGATAATAAAGCCGGTCGTCACATTTAATGAATAACCCTGTATATTACAACGAATCAATGTTTCATACAAAAAATGAAAATATGAAGCGCAAGGTGTTACTAGGTACGGTGTTACTACATGCGACTAAATCAAAGACACCCTATAATAGTATCCTCAGATCACCCAATAGCAAAATCAAATGATATTTACTCATTCTGCAAATCTACGAGCTTTTGCGTTTGACTGATTTTGTTCGAAAAATTACATAAATATTATGTTTTTATTAATTACCCTGTATACGGAGTCTTGAAACTTTTCATTATAGCTCGTATCGACAATGTTATGATTGTAATCATTATCCTCAAATAACAAACAAATTATCCTTAAATTTTTGTAACAAAATAATCGCCAAATGTAAGTAACAACCGTGCCTCGACATGTTTCTGTATCTCAGAAACTATCCATTAGATCCAGTTGTGCCCATGGAGACATTTGATCAGAACATCATAAACTATTTCTATCCTTTATTGCCTGATCCAGTTGATCCAACTATACCACATTCTTCTTCATGGTTTCAACAGGATGCGGCACTACCGCATTTTTGAGTTCCTGTAAGAGAGTATTTAAATACAATATTCCCCAATGAATGGATGGGTCGAAGAGGTGCGTTGAAATGGCCGACAAGATGGCCTGACCTCAAGCTATTAGATTTTTTCTTACGGGGTCGTCTCCCGAGTTCAAATCTCATCCCCGACAAGTTTTTTTTTGAAAAAATATTTTCCGAAATAGTTTTATTCCTAAAAAATATTTGGAAAATATTTTTAACTTATGAGATGGCTGACTCAGATTTGACGCGTCTGGTTAGGTTTTGAAAAAAAAATTAAAAATAGTTGGAGACGAGATTTGAACTCGGAACTGCGGGGTGGAAGCCAGTGACACTGTCAACAAACCCACCAGGTTCTCCAAATATTCATCTGTAGACTGGGGATTCAACTAAAGTACGTAATGTTTTTACGTACCTTGGTATCTGAAAAATGGTCGTCTGGTCAAGCTAGCATGTAGGCATGCGATCATAGTACATACTAACACTACTCAAACGTACACATTTCGTTCGTTCAAAAATAAGTGACGTCTGGCGGCTCTGGGATCTTGTTCTATGAGGTCGATTCCTCCACAGATTTCATAATAGGATGGGTTGTTGTCAAGAAGTAGAAGGAGCATCTTATTGATTAATGTATCAAAATAAAGTTATTTTTGTCTCAATATTTTCATTTAATGCATAAATAAGGAGAGAAAAAATTAAATAATATGCAATCTCAACCGTTTTCACATAATTTGCTTTTAAAAAAATGCCATACTCCCTACACGTTCAGAACAATAATTATTGCATTTTTATCGGAGATGATATTGGAGTTGGACCATTCTCTCATAATCAGTATCTCGATGATTCCTCAGTATCCCCTGATTGTATACTTTTATTAATACACGCGGAAGTGTCGAATGATAAAACAAGTTTATCAACCACAAGAGCATCATTTAGAATTACAAATTTATTCACACGACCAAGTCAATTGAAACCAGTATTCATAATTGCTTCATGCAACTCTGATCAGATGGCATTATTGAATATAATTGAGGTTTTTATATTCCTTACGAGTAGTGTTAGTCTTGTGTTTGGACTTGAACCCGTGGCAGTAAGTTCAATTCTCTTATTTTTCCAACGTGTGAACTGTAATCAATATTTCATTCTTCGACACCAAGGATGAAACCCCTTCTAGGATACCATGATGGGGATTGAAAATGAAAAGCCAATTGTGAAAACATTTTACAAGCAGAATTTATAATTTCAGAGCTACGGGAAAGATTTTGAAAATGGAAATCGAAAGAATATTCAGATGAGTTTAGATATTCTATTTGGAGGGGACCAAAAGGACAAGTGAGTTATGTAACTTCCTATTTCTTGCATATTCTAGTTATCTTCTGGTAATCTACTATAAACCGTGATTAATATTTGGTTAGGTATATTTTACTAATGATGTTCAAGAATCCATACAACAAAAACTATTTTTTATCGAATATACAGGTTGTCATTTAGTATTGAATTTATGAAGATCAATTACAACTAAAGTTATTTCTTGATACCTACCTTAGAAATAAACCAAAAAAAAAACTAAAATTAAAGGTTGCAATGTATTTAACCATTCACACGAAATAGAAAATGTTAAACAGACATAAGGCAAAAACAGTGAATTTACCTATAGTTGGGCAAACTTCACTGTTAGGCATATTTCAGTCTCCGAACTAACACTTCACAGACTATGAGTTATGCTTTTCTGTTTCAGATCATCTGATTTAAGCCAAGTAGACCAGTATTGCCTTTCCAAAGTTGGTATTAGCAGACTAGACTTCCCATGTCAATTAATGTTGGAGCAAAAACACAAGGATTTACCTAAAAACTGTCAAGAAGTCCAAGCACGAGGTAATTTCTTCTGGTGATATTTATTACATCGAATATTACTGTCACTTATAAAGAATTTTATAAGAGGAATGCAATAATATAAAAATCATCACTGATGAAGGCGTTAACATCGTCATTATATGCTTTGCTCTCGAAATAGAAACAGTATATTTGCTAAAACATATCATAAGGGTAAAATTAGCACAAAAATATATACCGGTTGAGAACGATATCACTAGCACCCATATTTTTTTTCAGTTTTTAATGTTTTTCTCTCGCAAAAATATTTTTTTTTCACGAAATTTGATGAAAATATAACTTATTATATTTCGAGTGTGCTGTAATTTTTTTGTAACGAAAAACAGATTTTAATTTTTTTTCGACAAATTCCAAAAAACGACCTCATTTACAACTAAAAAGTTTCACCGGAAAAGTTCGTCTTTTGAAGCTCGTCAGCCGCCTTTTTTCCATTGAAGCGTCTACTTTCAGATTATGTAATGAAAGAGTAGCACTACGATGAAATTTTTTTACAGATAACGCGAAAAAATTGAAAAACAGATTTTCAATAATCAATTTCTTTAATTTTTGTCCTTAACTCATATTTATTTATCAAAATTATTGAAATGAACAGTTGAAACCTTTCAAGAATATCAATTTCATGTTACCTCAATAAGCACAAAGAATAAACAAGGACATTATTGAGGATTTGATTGTGATAGAAGGGCGAAAGGAGGTGAACTTTTGGGTGTAACAACGTCTAATAGGCCATCGAGTTTGGGACACCCTGTATATTATTGCATTTTCAGAATCCTGAGATAATTATGAATACATTAAAACTATTATATTAGTGAAATTATATAAATAATTTCTGAAGTTGGCCATGGGAAAACAAAAAATGTTTGACAAATATGTCAAAAGAATGTCGTAGGAACACGAAAGAAGTAGGCGAATCGGTGTCCTGAAAGAAACATCACTGCAGACAATATTTCTCATTTTTAGAGAGGAAAGTACCCCGCACGATTACATAATAAAATGGGAAATTGGCTCTCTGTTATACAGTATGACCCATTTAAGATGGAAGTACCCTTATAAAACGTACATTTTTCAACTGATTGGAATGATTTTTTTTTCAGTAGGTGAACATTCAGAAAGTCTATCAGGACACCAAATTTCATGAATATATGTCAATTTCCAGGGCCAACTAATCTTATTTTTTAAGGTAAAAATTTAAAAAAATTACTATCGGTTTTTTTAAAAAAATCTGACTACGCCACTGGATTTGTGACATCTTCAAATGGTTAGCAAGAGAATAACGTTGAAATGAGTAGAATAATAAAGAAGTTATGAAGGAATGAAATTTGAAAAATGTGCCGTTTAATCAACCCACCAATTCAAGTTCATAAATTTTATGAAAATTCTGAATACACCACGATTCAGGATGTCTTGAAATAGTACTGATCACAGTTTCATCGAAATCTAGGTAATAAAAAAGTTATAAAGGAATAAAATTTGAAAAATATGTTGATCAATGGAATTTTAGCAACGTTCTAACTACACCACTGGATTAGGGGCAATATTCAACAAATTATTATTGAAATAAATTTAATCATGAATCAGTTATGGAAGAATCAATTTCCTTTCCTATGTATGTCGAACCATATCAATCAATCAGTTTATCACAACAAACTTTAGTGTCAATAATTTCAAATGAATCTCCAAAAAAATAACTGTAAGTAGATACATTTTTCTAATTGCTACAAACTAGCGGAAAACAATCTTTTTCTGAAATCGTTCAAGAATGCCCACTTTTTCGGAGCAACTTCAGTCCTCAAAATACGCTAATCTAGTATTTTAGTCCGTTGCTAAGCAACGAACTTTCCTGGACCGTTTTCGGACCTAAACGGTACGGGAATAGTAATTTACGTAACCAGTCCGGAAAATACTGTTTTTTTTTTGGACGAGTAGACCAAATTCTAGGACGAGCGTTAGCGTTAGCGTTAGCGAAAACTGTTTTCGGACGTGTTGCGTACTCTATTTTTTCGGCAATCATGTAGAATAACAAATCAATGAGATACATTTAGTCTAAGAGACGAAGAGAGGTCGACTTTCACCCATCTTTTAGCCGGATGAAACGATTCCAAATTTGAATATTTCGAACATTTCAGTTCTTATTTGTATTATATATTGAAATTCGAACAGAAGATAGGTACCAACAGAAACATTGTAATTCTTATTTATGTTAATATTTGTATTAAAATTCCCGGCCTAGTCCGGGAAGTACGTACTTCCCGGACTTGGCCGGGAAGTGCTACTTTCCCAAAGAAAAGGTGTCCGGGAAGTGAACACTTCCAGGATGGTTGCCGAAAAAGTACTTTCCCGTATCGAAAATGATTCACGCAAACAATATGTAGAATTAGTTAGTTTTTGATAATGCTGATTACGATTTCAGAAAAAAACAGTATGTGTACCTCGTAGTAAAAGCTTTTGCTTTACTACTACACAATATACTATTCATTCAAATTCAATGTAAAATCAGTAACCTAGAAGATACCGAATTGAAAAATATATGAGTGCAATTCATATTCTTCATCCAATTCCATATCATATCGCTTACGAATATTTTTTAAAGTATTCCACAATTGTTGTGGAGTAATTGCATCGCAAGCTTGCTGAATTCTGGTGTACAGTTCCACTCGATTCCTTGGTCGTGATTTGTAAACCTTTTGTGTAACATAACCCCAAAGGAAAAAATCGAGTGAAGTAAGGTCAGGCGATCTTGGTGGCCATCCAATTAATGTACTCCCCTTTCCTATCCAACGATTAGGGTAATTTTGATTCAGCCAACTCTTCACAATTCCCGCATTATGTATGGAACAACCATCTAACTGAAAATATAAATTTCTTGTTTCTGCAAGGGGAAGTTCATCTATTGCGTCCGAAAATTCATTCCTTAAAAATTGTAGGAATATTGCGGCATTCACGTTCACTTTTTCTGAATACTTCCTTTCACAGTTTATCACTCAGTTAATATTTTGAGTTGCCCAATAGCGAATATTTTGTGATAAAATCACTCCATTTGTTGTGAAACTAGCATCATCACTAAATACAATTTTCTTTTAAAAATGCCTGTTATTAAAATACTCGCCCTGGGCCCATAAGCAGAATTTCAAACGTTTTTCTTGATCACCTATAGTTCCAGAGTATGTAAAAACTTTGGTTTGAATGGCCTCAATTTATTTTTTCTGAGACATCGCCCAACATTCTCCCTAGATAAAAGTTTAAATCTAAGCTGGCAACCCTCAAACTACTATTTGGATTATTTCTGAAGCAATCTAATATAGTCTGGTTATTTTCGTTCCTTCTTCGTATATTGTTCTTTAAAATATATGTGGTTACTGCTCCAGTCCGATTGAAAACTTGGTTTATTTTATGTACCGTGCTGTTATTTATGGCTGGACGATTTGGGTGTCTTTCATTGAATATTCTAGTTGCTTCTCGTTCACTCCAGTAATCATCACCGGAAAGACATATAATTTCGATTTTTTCTTGAAATAACAATTGAGCCATTATCTGTTTTTATTTTGGAACATAAATTATTCAGTTCACTAATGGTGTGTAACCAAATGACAATTCATGCACAAATGAATAGATGAGAAACTGTGAGTCACAGCTAACTTGTTTATTTCATTAATGCATTCTGAATAAAGGTATGTTCATGCTTGTACGAATTTCGGAAAATGTATGCGAATAAAATGGTGGCTGAAAAAATCGCAATGAAGTTGAAATATTTGAACTTTTTTTGCAAATTCATATCAAATTACGAGACCACAGAATGCGTAAAATGTGTTTGTGTTATTATTTTATTAACGTCAAATCCTCAAAATTAAATACACATGCAGGTGAACAATCATATCATTTCATAATTCTTCAGTTCTCATTAAAAAAAAAAACAATAGGAAAGTTCGTTGATGTGGTTTTTATTCGCATCATAGGATATATAGATTATTTGGAGAAATCACAGCTGATGTTACCTACTGGAATGATAATTATTATTATGCATTGCATATTTTTTTCGTTATAATTTCTGTTGAGTGTTCAGATTTCATGTTAATTTATTATCATTCTGTAAAGGTGCGTACTCACTAAGCGAACGAAGGCCGAACGAACAGCGAACTCCGAACAACGAAGGTTCGGAGTTCGTTCGGCAGCAATTTGTCGATTTCGTTTCGATGAAGCAAACTCCGCACCGAATACAGTGTTTAAAAAGTTCGCTGTTTGCTGGGCATTCGGCACCGACTCCATTTGTTGCAAAAATGTGTGACGAAATTATTGCAGCGTCGTCTTTCATAGTTATTGCGGGATTACTGAGAACCAGCGAAAAACAAAAAAGGAAACGAAGATATTGGATGTCAAAACTCTATCAAAGTCGGAATCAATATAGGGGATTGGACCTTTTAACTGATTTAAGGAATGATTTAGGGCAGTTCAGTAATTTTTGTAGAATATCCCCCGCGGATTTTGAATTTTTACATGAAAAAATAAGTGAAAAAATTTGTAAAAAGTCAACAAATTTTCGAGAAGCAATTCCACCTAAGGAAAGACTGGCGCTAACTCTCCGATTTTTGGCAACTGGAGATTCTTATACAAGTCTTATGTACCTTATGATTCCATAACAATTCTTCCCTTCTATAGGCTTCAATCAAATCCAAAGTAATTTCGTCTCTCCACTCCACTTTGTCTTGACCTGACATGTTTGAAGTTGTTTAAAAAACATCTGAACATTTCAACGCAAATTCGACGTTCGGTTCGAAATGACACTAGAAATAGCGAATCCCGTCCACACCGAACAGCGAATCTCTTTGATGTACCGCTCTTCCACCGAACGACGGCGAAGGCGAACCGAACGTAAAAATGCCATTCGATTCGCATTCGCTTTAACGTATACATTGACCGAATTCAAATTCGGAGTTCGGAGTTCGCTGTTCGTTCGGCCTTCGTTCGCTCAGTGAGTACCCGCCTTAAGAGTCTCTTAGGAATGGTTTCCATGGCAACTGTAAATAGAACAACGACAGTCAAATATAATTTGTACAATTGTCAAATAAAGAAGTGCTGAAGAAGCAAGTTTACAAAAGAAGTAAGTTAGCAGGTGTAATATATGGTATTTCAATCAATTACATTTACATCTGAAATATGACAGTGTTTTCATCGGCACAATAAAGACACAAGTTTTCTACATTGAGAGTACATTAGACTTGTCTTATACTGTTGAAATTGTTTTCATGAAGATTAACCAGGAGTTCTCTACTAATTGTACTTGTTTATGTATACACTCCACTACGAGAAATACCTATGGACTATTTTTACCATCATGATTTTCAGATGTTATAATTGTACGACATTGCAATAATCACCCCAATAATTTTTTCAATAATCAACAATGGTGCAGTAAGAACGTTTTTGAAATTCTATTTTACAATATATTTTTCAAATTTCATTTCCTTATAACTTTTTTATTACTGAACAGATTTCGATGAAACTGTGACCAGTAATACTTCAAGACATCCTGAATACAGTGGTATATTCAGAATTTTCATAAAAGTCATGAACTTGAATTGGTGGGTTGATTAAACGACATATTTTTCAAATTTCATTGTTTTTCTAAAAAATCGCTGGTAATTTTTTTAGATTTTTGACCTTAAAAAATAAGATTAGTTGGCCCTGGAAATTGAGATTTATTTATGAAACTTGGTGTCCTAATAGACTTTTTGAATATCTACCTAACAAAAAAAATTATTCCAATCGGTTGCAAAATGTAAGTTTTGTAAGAGGGATTCCATCTTAAATGTGAGTTTAACTGATTTTGTATGTGTCGTTTCTGAGATATAAGCAGCCAAAGTTCGTAAAAACGTAGCTGGGTGGGATCGGCAGAGAAAATAAAACATTTTGTTAGTCGAAATAAGACAAATTTGGGATGAAAATGTATTTATCGGAACTCGTCAACATGTCCAATTTATTATAATCCTATCAGAACAAATAATAATTTTTTAAATTGAAAGTTTTCTTCAAGGTCATAATGCTTCTGGCTTATATGAAATCCAGCCCAACAGAAACAAGCACTCCTTCATAGTGCTCTGTGATATGAAAATAAAAGGTGGTGGCTGGACCCACATACATAAGAGATTCGATGGATCTGTGGATTTCAACCTGCGATGGAGAGAGTACAAATTTGGATTTGGCGATCTGACTGGCGAATTTTGGATCGGACTAGAAAATATGCATTTATTGACAGGTATGGTGAAATCACAAACATTTAGGTTCTCTCTCAGTTCTCTCAGTTCTAATTCCATGACTTCGACTTTTGCATAATAGAATATTGTGCAACTACGAAGATATATTGAAAAATTCTTAGCCTAATATATAACCAAACAAAATTTCAATGTTAAAATATTTTATTACTCAACATATTCTCCTCTTAATTGGATACATTTATTACAGCGAACCTGCAACGTCTCTAGACCTTACAAAAAAATGTTTCTTCTTGCTCTGCAAACCAGACCTCCACAGCTTTTATTGCCTCCTCTTTGGAAGAAAATTTACGACCTTTTAAACTTTTTTTCAGTTGAGGAAAGAGATGACACTCGGACGGAGCCAAATCTGGTGAATAAGGGGGGTGTTCTAGTAATTCAAGCCCTAAATCACGAATTTTTGCATGGCAACATGAGATTTGTATGCAGGAGCGTTGTCCTGCAAAAACAAAACACATTTGGATAGCTTTCCGCGTCTTTTCTCTTTAATTTTTTCCCGTAGAGTGGTCAGTAATGTTGGATACTAATCTCCAGTTATTGTTCTACCCTTATCCATAAAATCAATCATGATTACCCCATGGCAATCCCAAAAAACTGAAGCAAGAACTTTTCCAGTAGATTTTTGGACACGAAACTTCTTAGGTCTTGGAGAACCGGAATGTCGCCATTCCATCGATTGTTGCTTTGTTTCTGGATCGTGGAAATGTACCCAAGTCTCATTCATAGTAACAATTCGGTTTAAAAAGTCTACATCGTTTTCAAATCGAGCACAGATCGAACAGGATGCTACTACCCTTGCACGCTTTTGGTCAACATTCAAACATTTGGGGATCCATTTTGCAGCAATTTTTCTCATGTCCAAATTGACGTGAACTATATGATGAACGCGTTCGTATGAAATATTCAGTGCTTCAGATATCCGTTTTAGCCCAATTCGACGGTCTGTTAAAATCATGTCATGAACTGCATCATTTTTCGGGGACTGACACAGAAACTGGCCTTCCCGATCGGTCATCTTCAATGGAAAATTTACCTCTTTTGAAGCTTGCAGTCCAATTTTTCACGGTCGCGTACGAAGGACATTGATCACTATGGGTAATAAGCATATCTTCGTAAATCTGCCTACAGTTATTGTTCGTTGCTATGGTAATGCAATATTTTGTTTATGCAGGTAACTGGTCTAGGCTAACTAAATATCAATACATCCTCGTAGTGTGGAAAATAGGATATTTCAATCACTTGCGTATGGCTCGTGGTTTATCATGTAGTCACACAAGTATAAAATATCCAGTTTCCACATGTGTTCTAGTCTAAAATTTTTTACTGTTCTTCCGTTAATATCGTCACCTGTAGGGTAGAGAATCGATAAGAATCATCAACACCAAAAACTGAAACTGTTTTTTTTAGTTGATTTATCCGGTACTTGATGAAGATCCTTGTCTATAATGAAACTATAACTGAAATGATTTTCACTAAAGAGGTTTACAAAACCACGACAATCGTTTCGCTGAACAACAGCTTCTTCAAGTGGGAAAGAAAATATAGTCTTGGTCTTGATACGAGACCACGACCAAGACCAAGATTCGACTTTCGATAACAAGACCAAGACTCTCTCCCAAGAGTCTTGGACTTGGTCTCAAAAAATAATGAACTTAAATCTACTCAATATTAATAAAAATCTGAAGGAAAATGTTATGGCATTTTATTTCAATTATTTATTTTTCATATGGTAGATTTTTTATTTTTGTTCACTCAAAATCGAGAACACATTTTTCAAATTCAGTATTGCAGTTTTACAGTTTACTACAAATAGGTATGTTGTCGCAGATGTCCATACCTCCTACTATTGAAGATAGAAAAAAAATTGATACAAAAGTTATTTGGTTTGAATTTGAAATTTTTGGAAATATTTTTGATACTGCATTGCTGTCACTTCCACCTAAACTTGGCAACGACTTTTTATTTTAAATAAATCATCCTGAATATTGACGCATACCGATTTGAATTTCAGGTTAAATATTTTAATTACATTCTATACCTATCTTAAACTGTTTTTGAAATAATGACAGTTGAAACGTGAGATTTTGCAAATTCAAATTTCTAGAAGCATTTTGATCCAAGACGAAGACTATAAAGACCAACACCAAGACTAAGACTATCAAGACCAAGTCCAAGACGGATCCAGTCTCGTCTTGGTCTTTAAACATCAAGACCAATACCAAGACCAAGACTATATTTATTTTTCAAGACCAAGACCAAGACTGATCAGTCTTGTTCTTGGTCTCGCGAAGCCCTAGACTGTTGCCTAAAATGCTAATCGTCAATTGATTAGGGTTCAGTTGTAAACCTGACTCCTGACTACTTCTCTGACAGTATTTTTTGTAACATCCCCATCGGTTAAAATTATAGAAAAACTTACTAAAATGTAAAATGTAAAAATAAATAAATAAATAAATAAATGTAAAATGTAAAAAAGTTATTGCAACTTCAAATCAACATTCAGTGTGAAAAATTTTGATAAAGGACCCCGCAAACACCTTATGGGATTTGGGTCCCGGTTGATTTCTTTGAATTTTTAGTATGATGTAGTCCATGTTATTCCCAACGAATGTTACCATTGCGCCAACTCAAAAAAATGAACAGTTTTGCTGCTAGGGGGCGTTGAAATCACCCCTAGCGTAGATTAGACTATTTATTTTTGAATCCGGTAACAATATGTTCACTTGTTTCATTGTTGCTAACGTTGCACAACATTGTGCTGTTTTATAAAAAAAATGTTACCCCCCTCTTTCTTCCCCCCAACTCCTATTACGTAACGAAAAAGAAAATATTTCTTGGGTGCTTTTAAATGTATCGTCGAACGTTTAAATATGCCTTAATACGGGAAATAGCAGTTTTGTATGATTATCCCCCCTCCCCACAAGACACAAAATGAAAAAATTTCGGTGGATTTTTCTGAATTTTTAATATGATGTAGTTCAAGTTATTTTGAATCGAAAATAATTGGGTGACAAACCCCGAAAATGAATAGTTTTGATGCTAGGGGGCGTTGAACTCTCATTTTGCTCAGAATAGACTATTTATTAATATAGGCTGAAACAATTTCTCTACGTATTGTAGTTTAGATTATGATGAACAATTGTGTGATTTCTTTTTAAAAAAAATCTGAAACCTCCCCCTTACCCCCAACCCCTATTTTAAAACACAAAAAAAATTATTCTCGACTACTTGTAAATGCTTTATCAAAATAAATGTTTTATCAAAATAAATGTTTTAATCAGTTCAAATGAAGGAAATCGTACAGTTGTTTAATTTAATCTCTCCCATCTTCCTTTGAATCCACCAATATTTTTTTGAATGGAGGAAAAGGTGAAATTGAACCACTGTACAGTTTCCCTAATTTTAGCTGATTTAAACATTTATTTTGATAAAGCATTTACAATAAATATCGTGTTTTAAAATAGGGGTTGGGGGTAAGGGGAAGGTTTCAGATTTTTTTTTAAAAAAGAAATCACACAATTGTTTAGCATAATCGAAAATAATTGGGTGACAAACCCCGAAAATGAATAGTTTTGATGCTAGGGGGCGTTGAAATCTCATTTTGCTCAGAATAGACTATTTATTAATATAGGCTGAAACAATTTCTCTACGTATTGTAGTTTAGATTATGCTGAACAATCGTGTGATTTCTTATTAAAAAAAAAATCTGAAACCTCCCCCTTACCCCCAACCCCTATTTTAAAACACGATATTTATTGTAAATGCTTTATCAAAAGAAATGTTTAAATCAGCTAAAATTAGAGAAACTGTACAGTGGTTCAATTTCACATTTTCCTCCATTCAAAAAAATATTGGTGGATTCAAAGGAAGAGGGGAGAGATTAAATTAAACTGTACGATTTCCTTCATTTGAACTGATTAAGACATTTATTTTGATAAAACATTTATTTTGATAAAGCATTTACAAGTAGTCGAGAATAATTTTTTTTTGTGTTTTAAAATAGGGGTTGGGGGTAAGGGGGAGGTTTCAGATTTTTTTTTATAAGAAATCACACAATTGTTCAGCGTAATCTAAACTACAATACGTAAAGAAATTGTTTCAGCCTATATTAATAAATAGTCTATTCTGAGCAAAATGAGATTTCAACGCCCCCTAGCATCAAAACTATTCATTTTCGGGGTTTGTCACCCAATTATTTTCGATTCAAAATAACTTGAACTACATCATATTAAAAATTCAGAAAAATCCACTGAATTTTTTTCATTTTGTGTCTTTCGGGGGGTGGGGGGATAATCATACAAAACTGCTATTTCCCTTATTAAGGCATATTTAAACGTTCGACGATATATTTAAAAGCACCCAAGAAATATTTTCTTTTTCGTTACGTAATAGGAGTTGGGGGGAAGAAGGAGGGGGGTAACATTTTTTTTAAAAAACAGCACAATATTGTGCAACGTTAGCAACAATGAAACAAGTGAACATATTGTTACCGGATTCAAAAATAAATAGTCTAATCTGCGCTAGGGGTGATTTCAACGCCCCCTAGCAGCAAAACTGTTCATTTTTTTGAGTTGGCGCAATGGTAACATTGGTTGAGAATAACATGGACTACATCATACCAAAAATTCAAAAAAATCCACCGAGACCCAAATCCCGTAAGGTGTTTGCGGGATCCTTTATTGATAATATTAAAAATATGAAATTACCGAATATCACCAAGTTGATTTAATTTGACGTACAAAACTTGTTTTCTGATCCCTCCCAAGGATAAAACATTATCAGTAGAAATATTATCAGATATAAATCATGTAAACCTTGTCACAGGAGATACTGGATGATTCTTTGAGTCAACATTATTTCCAGTTCAACAATAAATTTCTTTCGTCTAATAAAGGATTGAATATGGGTAGTCCTTCAAGCCCTTTATTGGCTGAAATTTTCCTGGATGATTGAGAAACTCAAATAAAATGGAATGAAATGTTCAAAAACTTCATATATTGCTGTTGTTATCTTGATTATATTTTGGTAGGTTTCACAGAAACAAATAGACAATTCTTAGAATTCATTAATTCTCTTCACCCTTCAATTAATTTCACAGTAGAATCAGAAAGGGATGACTCGATCAATTTCTTGGACTTAACAATAACTAAAGTAAATAATAAACATGAATTTTCTAGTTTTCACGATCCGTCTCCTACAGATATCACAATTGGCAATAGCTCATCACACACATATCAACATAAGGTGGCAGCTTACAATAGTACGATACATAAATTATTCAACATTCCTCTCAATATAACAAATTTTAATGAAGAATAATTATAAATTATCAAACAAATTGCAGTCAACAATGGTTATGAATTATGTTGGATAGATAAATTTCTAACCTGCCTAAGAAGTGATATAAGAAAGCAAAATAAGAAGTTTTTCCTCCTCTAAGAGACCACCAAAACAATTATTACTTATATCGGTGAACCAAGCAATAAAATAGGAATTTTTTCAAAAAAGCATTGTTTTAATATTGCTTTCAAGACAGACAATACTTTGGGCAAACATATTGAAAATACCAAAGATAAAGTGATGAACTAAGAAAAGTGTGGAGTCTGTAAATTAACTTCTGTTAGTTGTCCCAAGTTTCATCTTGGTCAATCTGGTAGAACCTTCAAAAAGCGTCTAACCGAACATAGAAACAGCTTTGTAAACGGAAAAACAAATTCAACACATGCTACCCATTTATTAACCGAAAGCCATACTTTCGACCATGATCTCAACGAGTTTTTGGACTGGAAAGCTCACCTGTTTGTAAATTTACGTTTTGTGTTGAAAATAAATCAGTTGCTAAATTTGTATCTGCTAAGGTGGACTCAAGGCTGAGGTATGGTGTATATGTCTGGGGCGACTCTGCAATGACCAAAAACGTATTCACTGCACAGAAACGTATTGTTGCGTCTTTATATTTGAGATGTGTGTATTTGTATTCCAGAAAAAAAAAATTCTCACTGAATAGTAATTCCCATAATGTCAATACAAGAAATAGAGCTTTGTTCCATATCCCTTACACCAGATTCAAAATATTTTCCAAACTATCTTGGACTGAAAATTTTCAATCATTCACCTGACACAATCACAATTAAAAAATGTTGTTATACAGGCAGGGGCGTTTTAAGGATTACAGACGCCTGAGGCTAAAAATTAATCGGAGCCTGTAGCCAGTGAAATTTTTGTCTCACAAAATAGTCATGTTCAATCCATGTTCGAAAATCTATCAGTTTGAATTAAAAAAATATCCAATATGAGTAAAAAGGCATGAAAGAATACTAGGTTAACACAAGCAAATGCAATGTATCTTATTAATACTTATAAATAGAATCAGAAAAAATATGTTCATAGATAATATAATACAAAATGAATATCAAAAACATACATATAAAATAATCCCAAACAAAACAATAAAAAATTGAGTTGGCGAAAGTAAACATACATAACATATAAACAGGTACATACAGAACAAAACAAAAATAACAGAATAAATTAACAAATCCTTTGGTTAGTAGCATTTTGGCAACAAAGCAATACAGGTACATGCAGAACAGGAAAAAATAACGAAGGAAATCAAACGAATTCTTTGGTTAGTAGCACTGGGTAGGTATTTATTGTTATTTAATTCAAAAAGTCATTTTTCTTGACTTACTCGCAGCGAACTTCACAATAATAATATCTGATTGTCGGGGCGTGGCGCAGTAGTTTGAGCGTCCGACTCTGAGTCGAAAGGTCCGGAGTTCGAGCCCCAGTTGCGGCTGGGATTTTAAATTTAATTATACCGATTGAATTATTAGAATCTCGTGGCTCGACTGGGGTGAGTCCTGCACGATTCACTGTTGCGTTCCAATCAACAGTGCTGCTCCTAAGGTGGCGTATGGAGTTAGTAACAAGGCCTACCCATAACACATGGCTAATGACCATATCAGTCGATGCCAAAACACCAAAAGAAAAAAAAATAATATCAGAAAAATCGATTTTATCTAAAATCTCTGAATCAATTGAGAACAGACAGAGATTGCTATTTTTGGATTCTTCTAATGAGCTCCTCAAATAGTTTTTCACCCTTTTTAATTGAAAGTTGAAAGCTTGTTCTGTGTGTGTATTAGATGGGTACAAATGTTGCAAGCTGAATTAGAACCACTTCCTCTCATCCTATGGAATTGAAATTTTTCATGTTGGTTCAGTTCCGATGACAATACATTAATAACGACGAAATTGTCCCCCCTGCCCAGATAGAGAACGCGTAGGGTTTCGAAAGTTTTCTTCACGGATTTGGACGTCAAAAATTACAGCGAAAATTACTCGAAAAAAATCGGAAAATTCCGTAAAAATAGTGAAAAATATCTGACCGTCAAATATTCTGATTTAAAAATATTTCATCCTCCCTGTCCCCTCCCAAAAGCTAGATAGAGAACGCGAAGGAATTCGTAAAATGTTTCAACAGTTTCGGAAATGGAAAATAATGATGACTAAAATCGATCCTGACACGAAAAAAATTAAGAAGACTCGCGAAAATATCCGTAAAAATAGTGAAAATTATCTGACCATTCAATGATACTGATTCAAAAAAATGTACTCCTCTTCCCCCCTCGAAATCTAGAACGCGTAGAAATTCGAAAAAATTTCCAACGGTTTCATACATAGAAAATGACCACAAAAAATATGACTGTGGTGGCTCGGTCCCTCCCCTCTTTTCAAGAGAACTTACGAAAACAAAATCGGAAAAAATCCGTAAAAATTGTGAATAATATCTAACCATTGAATAATATAGTTTTGAACAATTTTACCCACCTATCTGGATTGGGAATGCATACAAAATTCGGACGATGAAAATTAGGACAAAAGAAAATATTGTTTGTTGCCAATTATATTATGCTGGGCTTGCACAGTACACAAAATTCAGGGTAGTACTGTTGACTATGCCGTTGTTTATCTAGACCCAAAGCTCTCCGCTGCTGGCCAAGCATGTGTGGCTTTGAGTAGGGTCAAGTCTTTGGAAGGTTTCCTCATTGAAGAACTAGATTGTAGTAAATTATCAGGCAAGCAGCCGTGCAACAATGACGCATTAATTGAAATGAACAGACTAAGAAACATATCCAAATAAAACTAAAAAATAAGTAAATAAAATTTTAAAAAAAAGTTTTAGAGAAAAGCTTTTATTTAAATGCACTAAAAGAAGAAAATTTATTTCAAAGTGAATTAACCCATAATTTTTTTACATTATAAAATTTTAAATGATATAAAAGCTTGTCGCAAGAATAAATCTTGAGATAATTTTAAATTCAGATCACAATGAGCAATACATATAGATACTTCTCGCGACAAGCTTTTATATCATTTATAATTTTATAATGTAACAAAATGATGAATTAAATTCACGTTAAAATTCATTTTCTTTTTAATGCATTTAAATTAAACCTTTCCTCTAAAAAGTTTCTTCAAATTTATTTATTCCAGTTGAAAACGACCTTTCACCTAAACAGTTTGTTGCAGGAATACATAAAAAAGTTCTCAAAGCCACATCAATATTTGGAAAAGTTGATGTGATTTATATTTCTCTTATGAATCTGAGTGATTGCTCAGTAAACGAATACGACTGTTGAATCCTCCGATTTCGTTTCCAGCGCTGCCACCTTTTGATTTTTTCCTAGGATCTGCTGGCGCCCCTAAAATTTGCGGCGCCTGAGGCTTTAGCCTAATCAGCCTTATGGATAAAACGCCTCTGTATACAGGTTGTCCCAAACTCGATGACCTATTAGACGTTTCTGGAAAAAGGGACGTAGGATAGATTTGAAATTTTAGTTTCTGCTCTATCGATCCAAAATATTTTCAGCGCTGCGTTGTTGCAGCCTCTATCGAAAAGTAGCAACAGCTTTGATATTTTAAATGTATTATTGCATTTTTTGCTTTGCTAATGCTTTTTAATCATTTTCATATAATACTTCCCTATACCTATCTCCAGTGGTTTTCGAGAAAATCGTTAATTTCCTTATTTTTTGTGCGAAACATGGCTTCGATTAAACGTTTATTACTGCAGTATTTGAATACGTAGAATGCTGAAATTTTGGATGTAGTTTGACAATATCCTGTCCAAAGGAGTCATGTTTTGGTTCAATTTTCAATTGAGAATGTTTCTTTATAACATGAATCCCTTCCAAGAGAGGTTATCTTGTACGATGGAAAATAGCGGCAAAAGTTTATCTTTCTGTCGCAGATTATTCAACAACTGACTTTATGAACATATTGTTCATATTTTCAATAAAATCAACCTGTGTTTTAGTTATGACTAAGGGAATTCGTTCTTCGTTATACAGGGACGTTGAAATTTTGTGATTTCACCGATAGGTACAAAAGTGATGAAAAGTGCATTTTTTCAAATGAAACACCCTATATATATATATATTTATATATATATATATATATATATATATATATATATATATATATATATATATATATATATATATATATATAAGTAGAAAAGTTATTGGGTATAACCCTCAAAATATTCTGCAACCGTAGACACGTGTTTCGAGCTTAAGCTCTCATCAGTACGGTAAAATCAAGTGCGAAGATGTACAACACTTGGATGTGAAAATAAAAACAAAGGAAGTCATCAACAGGAAGCCAACCACACATTTGTGGCTTCGGCTAGAAGACCTTGTGCTTACAAGGCAACAACTAACGTCGCCACGGAGGCAGCTATAGCACAAGGTCTTCTAGCCGAAGCCACAAATGTGTGGTTGGCTTCCTGTTGATGACTTCCTTTGTTTTTATTTTTACATCCAAGTGTTGTACATCTTCGCACTTGATTTTACCGTACTGATGAGAGCTTAAGCTCGAAACACGTGTCTACGGTTGCAGAATATTTTGAGGGTTATACCCAATAACTTTTCTACTTATATTTTCATATATTGCCCCTCGCTAAATCCATCCTTATTTATATATATATATATATATACATATATATATATATATATATATATATTATGGGATATCCTAAAAGACAATTGTATTCCTTTCAAATGATGAATCATGTTCCTATATCTAAAGAGTCAGGTTTCCGAAATAAAAGCAAGTTTTCTATAAAAATTGGGTTTTTTTGCCATATTTTGTATTGGGTAGATATGAAACATGTCATTACGAAAATTCGAAAATTAGTACATCAATAATAAAAAGTTTGCGCGTTCAGTAAACTTGACTAGATAGGAATCAAAATGGAATGAAATAATAATTTGAATGAAAATCTGAATAATTTTTGTCGAATTTGTCTTGCAAAACTAATATTGCATGAACTAAGAAACACAGTTACTTGAGATTTCAATACAGATTTGAACAAAGTATGCTTGGTTCGGTTTTACATCTCCATGATATTTCCCATTCAGGGTATCTGTGAAAAATCATGATTGACCTTAAGCAGAACTCAATTTTTTCCAATCAATGAACGAATGAAGGTCAGATTAATCGATAATTCATATTTTCGAAGTGCTGTTAAATTTGACCTAATGTGAAAATTTAGAAGAGTTAGATCTGGGAATCGCGGTGGCCAAGCGTCTTATCCACCGATCTTCAAGGGTTGTAGTCAGTTCTCTGCTCACTTCTTTACTACAGTGGGGGAGGCACCGTCCAACTGATGTCTGATACCAACAACTTCGATATAAATGAAGCAGCAAATTGCAAAAAGTTCCTAACTGTTCACATATTATTCAAATATTCTCCATATAATTTTTTGAAGGAAATTTGGAACTTCATAAGTCCATGTTGAAATCCATTAACAGAAATCAACACATTTTGAATGATCACCTATTGGCGCCTCAACATTCCCAAACATAGCATAATTCCGTTCGATTCTTCAGAATATTTTTTCATTAATTTTGAAGTAAGTTCATTGAATTTCCTGCGTGTTCTGGAAATCATGTTTTTGCACTAACAGTGAATATAAAACAGATTCAAAAGATCTTCATTTCCCATTATAACCCATCATAACCCATTATAACTCATCATTTTCAATTCCCAGCACAACGATTCGAAATAGGTAATATTTCCCAATTGAAATAATCAGTAGTATGCCGTGTCCAGAAAAGAGAAAAGCAATCTGTTAGTATGACAAACAGTGAATTTAACTGAGTTTCTTTCAGAAATGAGTAGGTATAAAATATAATTTATCTTCCAGGTCTCCAAAAAAGCTGTTGAGTTTGTAATACCCTGTATATTAACAATTATTTGTACAACCTTCTGCATGTTCTTTCTATAATATATCACTTTGACCATGAATAATAAACAATTTCATCAAAAGTACATTTGAATAGTTATTGTGTAATCAATGTACTAATTTTAAAATTTTCGTAATGACATGTTCCATGACATTTCATATTTACCCAATACTAAATATGGCAAAATAGTCTAATTTTTATAAAAAACTTGCTTTCATTTCGGAAACCTGACTCTTTAGGTATAGGAATATGATCGATCATTTGAAAGGAAATTCAATTGTCTTTCACGATATCTGATAATATACAGGGGTTTCATTTAAAAAAATGCACTTTGTACTACTTTTGTATCTATCAGTGGAATCACAAATTTTCAACGACCCTGTAAAATGAAGAACAAATTCACCTAGTCACAACTGATACACACGACATTGTCAAACTACTTCCAAAATTTCAGCATTCTACGTATTCAAATACTGCAGTAATCAACATTTAATCCAGGCTATGATTCGCACAAAAAATAAGGAAATTAATGATTTTCTCGAAAACCACTGGAGATAGGTATAGGGAAGTATCACATAAAAATAATCTAAAAGCAAAGCGAAAAAAGCAATAATAAACAGGATATTCTTGTTCATTGTCCATTGAAACCGCCTGTATCGAAGCCAATGGTGTCTTAAGCCAATGGTATCTTCAGCCAACCGAGCGTGGATATTCAAAACGTATGGAGACCGCTAATGGACCGTTTTGGAGGGAGAAAACGCGCGAAAAACTTGCCCACCACAAGACCGCGCGTAATAGACGAGGGAAGTGATGACGTCACGAATGTCATTCTTGTCAAAAACCGATTCCAAAACAAACCTCCGTCGAATTTAAATCAGCTTGTCCGATAAATCGGATTGTTTCCGTTAAGGTTTTTCAACTTCTTTGCCTGAGAAAACAAAATCCAAACAATCAAACACAAACTAATAAGCAAAGCAGCAAATCATCAACAGAGAATGTCACCTGAAATTCTTTGATTGGAATCAGTTTTTGACAAGTATGACATTTGTGACGACACACTTTCCTCGTCTATTACAACGTAATTACACCATACCTGCAGACCTATAAAACATCGTGTAGATTCTTAATTTGTCAGTATTCACCTGGAGACGATTGCCGATTCAAGCAATTGAAACGTAGTGAAAAATTAGAAGAAGTAGAAATCTTTCAACCGTTAAGACGATGGAAGTCCGAAATGCAAGTAACCACACTAAAACTATTGTTCCTTCAACCCGGTTGATTTTTTTATTACTTAGGTATAAAATTAAAGAATTTTTCACAGAACTCGATTCGAGTAAATTTCATTATAATGTATCGTTTTTGCAGATGTCAACAGAAATGAATTACTGGTAGAATTAGTCGACAGAGATAATGGATATGCCTTCGCACAATATGAAGAATTTCGAATCGGATCTGAACCAGACGGATATCCCCTGGAACGTTTGTCTCGTTACAGTGGAGATGCGGGAGATTCTCTAAGTTGGCATCTAGGGATGAAGTTCACTACCAAAGACGTCGATCAGGATTTATATGACGAAAATAATTGTGCTAATTTTAGTAGTAGGTATTTATTTCTACTCCACAGTACCGCACTTAAATTTATTAAATAAGCATGTTCTATGTTAGGAATCGCTTGATTATTGTCTGTATGTAACTGTAGCAGCTGAACTCTTTCAGTACACCACTGCTAGTGGATGTCGTTTCAAAAAGATTACACCTGGTCAAGGCATTTTTTGAACGGAATAAACCAAATGAAGATAATTGCTTCGCATACCCAAAAGAAATTCAATTTCTATAATAGTTGACGAATTGCTTGTAGTGAGACGATCTTTCACAATAGACATTGTTTGGCATAACTTTCGGGTATTGGAAGCATGAACTCATTATCTGAAGAGAGATTTCAATTTTTCATGATGGACCTTTTTGTTAAACCTGCGAGAACAAAGGAATAAGAATAGCACAGATTGTTACGGTTTCTCCGAACTTAAAATACGGGAATACGTAATCGATGAAACAACGGAATCGCATCGATATGTCATTCCATAATATATTTGTTAATAGATCGTTGTAAGATTATGCAAATTATTGATATTTTGAGAGTAAAGAGGCAGTTAGTGACATCGCACGAGCAAGAGAATGTTTTGGCAGTTTTTGTGATCGTTTCTGCCAATAAAGATAAATCCACATTCCTGTTTGTTAATAGAACAAGAAATGTACTTGATCAGAGAGGACCTACATAGAAAAGGATTTTCTGAGCCCCTCGTGAGAGAAGTGCTTAAAAAATGTGTGAAAGAGAAAGGACCCCGCAAACTCCTTATGGAATTTAGGTCCCAGTGGATTTTTTAAATTTTTGGTGTGATGTAGTCCATGTAATTCTCAACCAATGTTGCCATTGCGCCAACCAAAAAAAATGAACAGTTTTGCTGCTAGAGGGCGTTGAAATCACCCCTTGCGAAGATTAGACTATTTATTTTTGAACCCGGTAACAATATTGTGCTGTTTTATAAAAAAAATTCTTACCCCCTCCCCTTTTACCCCCAACTCCTACTACGAAAGACAAAAAAAATATTTCTCGAGTGCCTTCAAATGTATCGTCAAATGTTCAAATATGCCTAAATGACGGAAATAGCAGTTTTTTATGATTATCCCCCCACCCCCCAAATGACACAAAACGAAAAAAATTCGGTGGATTTTTCTGAATTTTTGATAAGATGCAGTTCAAGTTATTTTGAATAGAAATAAAGAACCCCAAAAATTAATAGTTTTATGCTAGGGGGCGTCGAAATCAAACCTTATTCAGAATAGACTATTTATTCATTATTATAGGCGGAAACAATATCTCTAAGTAAACAGGAAAAAATTTAAATCAGGCACCACTTCAAATTCAAATTGTGGATGTCTAATTTTTATTTATTTTCAAGATATTCGCCCAATTCATTGATATTCAAAAAACATGAACTATGCCCTACTAGGAAGTCAGCGAACTCCACCAATATTTTCCTGAAAGGGAAAGGTGAAATTAAAAACTGTAGGATTTCCTCAATTTGAGCTGATTAAAACCTTCATTTTGATAAAGCATTTACAAGTAGTGGGAAATTAATTTTTTTCGTGTTTTAAAAATATGGGTAGGTGGTAAGGGGGAAGTTTTAGATTTTCCATATATAAAAAATTACACAATTGATCAGCATACAGTGCGGCTTTTAATAGTCCCCCCCTGTTAACTTTTGAACGGTTCGACATAGAAACATGAAAAAAAACAGGTTTCGAGTGTTTCACCATTACTACTTTTTGAAATAAAAAAATAGTGTTTTCACGATAGGGGGCGCAGGGGGGCCCATCAACTCAAAATTTTTAAATGGCATGTGGGGTGAAGTGTCACATCGTTGAAAAGAGAATTCAATTCTCTTTACAACCATCCAAATATTTTTGAATTTCGGTAATATTTTTTTGTAATTCAAAATCGAAATATCAAATATAAATGCGGATCTGAATACTACTCATACCTCGATAAATTTGAACGGTTTGTTGTGGAATAATGAAACCAAAAACATTTCGAATGATATTACCGATACTACTTTTTGAGAGAAGAAACATTGCAATTACTCGACAGATGGTGCTGGGGGCACATTAATTTAAAAATTTCGAAAGGTGTAAAAATCGAAATTGGGAAAAAAATTATAAACAAAATTCAAAAATATTTAGATGGTTGTAAAGAGAATTGAATTCTCTCTTCAACGATGTGACACTTGACCCCACATGCCATTTAAAAATTTTAAGTTGATGGGCCCCCTGCGCCCCCTATAGTGCAATCACAATTTTTTCATTTCAAAAAGTAGTATTGGTGAAACCCTCGAAACGGTTTTTTATGTTTCTACGTAAAACCGTTCAAAAGTTAACAGGGGGGGGGGGCTATTAATAGCCGCACTGTATATTAAACTAAAATACGTAAAGCTATTATTTCCGCCTATAATAATGAATAGTCTATCCTGAGCAAGGTATGATTTCAACGCCCCCTAGCATCAAAACTATTAATTTTTGGGGTTTGTCACTCAATTCATTTCTTTTCAAAATAACTTGAACTGCATCATATCAAAAATTCAGAAAAATCCACCGAAATTTTTTCGTTTTGTATCATTTGAGGGGTGGGGGGATAATCATAAAAAATTGATATCTCCCTCATTTAGACATATTTGAACATTCGACGATACATTTGAAGGCACTCGAGAAATATTTTTTTTGCCTCTGGTAATAGTAGTTGGGGGAAAAAGAGGAGGGGGTAAGAATTTTTTTTATAAAACAGCACAATATTGCGCAACAATGAAATGAGTGAAAATATTGTTACTGGGTTCAAAAATAAATAGTCCAATCTGCGCAAGAGGTGAATTCAACGTCCCCTAGCAGCAAAACTGTTAATTTTTTCGGGTTGGTGCAACATTGGTTGAGAATTACATGGACTATATCATACCAAAAATTCAAAAAAATCCACTGGGACCCAAATTCCATAAGGCGTTTGCGGGGTCCTTTATCAGCAATAATTAATAGACTGGTGCCTATAATTTTTGTAAAAAAGGAAAAGAATCATAGGAAAGGTGGAAAATGTTGTTGAAATGGTGAAATGTGGATGCAGTGTAGGGGTTGAAAATGGTTATTTGCGATTTGCAGCCAAACGTGACCTTCTAGCGGAATATTTTCATTAAAGAAGTTGTGAATTATGAAAAAGTTGTGAATAATAAAAAAGTCGAAATGTTTGTATCCAACACATTTTGACATAACCTCAAATTAACGTCAAAATGGCGAAAAACCGATTTTTCTGTATTTTTAATTTAACTCCACCAAGTTACATGGACAATTTTAAAGTGGCATTTCAAAATTTGAAATAATCACTTATAGACTTTCGAAATCCAAAACAATATCAAGACAATTGTTCGTGGAAGATGAGGGTATTTTTTTCGGAAAATGTACATTACTCGAATACTAGTCGTCGTCTGAAATGCGGAGGAATCATACTCATTCGTCACTAAAAAACACATTTTTACAAATTTTCATGTAAAATAAAACATTTTAACGCGAGAAAAAAATCAAATACTGAAAATTTGGATTTTCGACATTTTGACGGTTAATTTAAGATTGTATCAAAAAGTGTTGAATATAAGTTTTCGATTCCTGTATTATCAACAACTTTTCTATTGAACAACAACACCTCAACAACATTCTCCACCTGGTCCTTGCCTGTTATTTTTTCCTATCTTTATCGTTTAAATTTCGTTTTGGCACCAGCCTATAACTTTTAACGAACATAATGCCACCAAAGTCTACATCGTATCTGACATTTCACTGACTGACAATACCTAATATCTAATGTATGTAAACAATATACATGACCGGCCCCTTTCAGAGAAAAACATTAAAAATCAAATAATGAAACTAAGATATTGAACAAATTCAATTTTAGTGATTGTTTAACATGAAGACCACTAAGAGTCACTCTTGGGGACTTATCACTTGTGCAAAAATAGAACGTGGATAATACTGAACTTTCGTGATTCTTGTTAGTCCTACGTCCGCAAGATAGTCTTTGATTCGAGGTTATGGGACTTGATTTGTAAGTTCCATGTTGAGGATCAATATCAGGTTCAGGTGGTAGCAATCGTAGTGGTCTGAAATTCTATGTATTGGATGTAAATTAATTTGAATAATCTGTTTGCGATTTTTAACAAAATAGAAAGAGACAAAATTGATTTGTCGCTCTTTTTTGCGATACCCTGTAGACTTCCTCTTGTAGTCTCGATCGATATACATAGATTGAAGTATGAATAATTCGTTTGGCTCCTAAACATAGGCCTGATTTCTTTTAACATATGATTATTATCTTTATAGGTGGTGCATATTGGTACAACAATTGCTTCGCGAGCAATCTTAATGGGGAACTGATCAATCATGAAGTACTGCCTGCCAGGGAGAGACAAGGAATGATATGGGATTCTTTCAAAAGAAGAAGTTACGTACTTGCGAAAGCTAGGATGCTCGTCAGACCGTTTGCTTCCAAATAAATCGAACAGGCTCATTGAATCGATACAATATTAATTCTTTGTTGAACTCTCAAGTTTGAGATTAATATATGATAACAATGAATATGATACATTAACAATTCAGTATTGTTACTGCCCTATCAATAAAAGCATTAATTAACCAACCTTCAGTTGCTCTTTACTATCCAAATTGTCGTTCATTCAACAAAATATTGAAATGTCGTCAAATCCTTCGAATATCTTTCACAGAAAAAATCATCAAGAGACAAAACAAGAAAATATGAAATGAACATAAAGATATACAATTGCCCCGACCACGAAAGAAACAGCACGATGGCAAGTCTAGTATTAGCAACTTCTTTATGAGTCTCCAGTCTAGAAGCTATGATTTCTACTTCTCTATTGACATATCCAACTTCCACCTTCCCTTCTAGGAATATTCAATGTATAAAATATTGAAAGATATAAATACAGTTCAATCAACAGATTACTAAAATTATGAAACACAAGATAAAACTAAAACTAAGTAAATATGAACACAAAGTTGTGATCAAGTTCCTTTCATCTCGTAGAAGACAGCATTGGCATCACTGCTCACGAGGGATTTAGATGAAATTGGGAACAAATTTGAATCATTATACACATGCCACGTGCTCGCATAGGGATGTTTACAGTAGGCTATGTAGTGCCCGCTACAGGTAGTCCCACTATGATTAAAGCACACAGACTATAACGACAAGGAGCTACGTTGTCTGCTGCATAATTACTCATGTCCAATCCCTCTAAAGGAAAGTCAATGTTGGCATTCAGTTTTCCTCGAAATCTGTCTGTTAGAGAAAAACGTTTCAATTGGAATACTAAAATTTTCTGGAATTTTTAAAATGACAAAGATTTCATGCACTTCCTTCTATTCTTGCACTTCGCACATGTCGGCTTCTCGCCACCATCCAAAGTTTCTTCCTTTCTGAATGAATCCAAACATTGTGACAGTCCTGATTGGTCTGTTCTTCGAGGTATTGGTAAGGAAAGGTCCCAGAACGGATCGAAGGAGATTTAACAGTGACCACAATAAGTACATTTGAATGTAGATTTCAACAGACCAATGAAGGTGTCTACAATTTTGGAATTGTCCATTCAGGAAATATCTGGACCATGACTCATCAGCCTTCTCCTTGTCGCTTAATTTATCATCTATCTTAGTCATAATGGGTTTTGGCTTCTTCGTTACTCTATTCACGTCTTCATGTGAACCCTCTAAAATGCATCTTGAACACTCCTGAGCATCTTCCTGGGCATCTTCCTGGGCATAACCGATGAAACGAGGAGCCAATCTTTGGATCTGATTTTTCAAGGAGACAGTATTCACATCTCGATCTGACGAATCTTCTGACCAAAGTTCCTTGATCACCTTGGCAAATGCTGTGATTGAATGTTGACTGAAGATGAGATTGGGCGACAGTATCCACACAAGTGAAGTCCCATATAAGTGGTTTTCCTTTGCTCCATGGAATGAGAGACATTACGTCACGACGTTTTCCGTCATCTCGAGAGATTCCCGAAGGTTCCAAAATACAAGAAATCTCAGATGTTGCTAATGCTCGTTTGATCAGATCATTATCGGCTGCGTGTCGGGAGAAACGACCGGAACTGAATTTGCGACTCAACCCATGATAACCTTTTTCATCAACAGCAACTCCACATTTACACCTATGTTCCACGCAAATATCACTGCCCAAACGAAGTCCAACAGAGATCCTGAAAGATTCGTTGTCCAACAAAGTCCCCAGAAATGCAACGGGAAGTGCATTCAGGCAAGCACCAGATTCCTTTTCAATCACATCACTGCTTTGAGACGAGCCTTTTCAGTCAAGGAATTTGCAGCCGAATTGGGCAGCTTGCGATAAGAAATCTCGAGCAAGGGGAAGTCCCAGGATTTTTGAGAAACAAAATTATCAACATTATCAACAAAATTATCAACACCTGAATGTAAACAGGTGTTGATAATTTTGTTTCTGAACACCTTATATTCTCACATTCATTATAATATGAATCAAATACACTGGAGAAATAGTCGGGCAAGATTGAATAGAGGCTTATCAGAAATTTTTAGTGGTTATACCAAGAAACCGTTTTGTTTGTACCAGGTAAAGATAAAAAATATAGTGCTTTTAATTATTTAATTTTATTTCAAAAAAATACTAATATACAATTAATACAGACAATTGATAAATCAATTGAACAAAAAGTTATTCTTGTGGATTGAATTCAAATAGTTGGACTTGATATTAAAATAAAGTGTTGGGTGAAAAAGAAATAATGAATTATGGATAAATGAAGTCATTTTAGAATTAACAAAGAAAATACTTTTTGATTTTGTTCTTAAAAAATTTACGTCTTATTTATTTCATTCGAGAGTGAACTGTATATCACTAAATCATGAATTATTTTGATTACTTCTGAAATTGCCTATGCTAAAGAGTTTGCTTTTCTGATTTCGAGTTCAGAATGTTATTTGCTTCAATAAAATTTAAAGGACAGGGCACAAAACCTTATAAAATGGCTTTCAACAAAATTTGATAATTTTTTGATATTTTGTTCGGTTCAACACCCTACACAATTTTGACAAGTTGTGAGAGGATCGTATTATTAGGAGAACCGCTAGAGGGCAGCAAAGTTGAATAATCGAAAATGCATTTTTATGATATTTTCCATAGAAAAATCATTATTTTTTCGAATACCATGCTTCTTGGAGCAGACATCTTTTCAAATCAAGGGTAAGTAATATTATCAGGTGTACAGTGTACACCGAAACTAGATGGTTGAAGGAACGAGTGGGGTGAAATGATAAAAGTTAGTAATCAAAACCCTGTAATCAATAACAATGAGTTACCTACTACTGCTGATATCATAAAATTCAATATACTGGTAACTCATTCACAAAGTTTTCAAAGCACATCGCTAAGAATAATAATGGAAAATCGAGAATTCATTTTCGTTGAAATAAGTTATTCAAGGAAGTGAAACTGCTCATTTCAAAAATTTCTTCTCGAAATTGACAATATTTGAAAATCATTAGAAGTGTTGGGATGCACTCTTATCCATACACAGGTGATACAAAAAAGTTATGTCCATTATGATACAGGGTGACCAACATTGAAAATAAGATTTGATATTGAAAAACTCGACATGAAAACCTATACTTTTCTCATCATCATGTATTCATGTCCATTAGAAAAATTTTCAATGTATTGGTACAGTCATTTTATGAAGTATATACAACAGTTGAAAGAGAAGAAAAGACTATTTACAGTTCAAAGGTTTAACACGGTGCTTAACCTTCTACAGTACATGAATAAAATTTATTGATTTTATTAAACACTTTTCAGTTAGATATGTTTTCAGTTTGGCTTTAAAATCAGTCAATGACCAACTACTCAGTTCTTACGTATAGTTTAGCAACTTATTAAATACTTTCAAACTCATATGATCAGGTGACCTGTAAGATATTTTGTTTTTGGAGAATGTTACATGAAAATTTCCTTTTTGTCAAGTGCAATAATTATGAATTTGTCGTTCTTTGAAATTTTTTGCCTGTTTTGAAAAACATAAATACATAACTCATACACAAATAGGCATGTTTATTTATTTATTTTATTTATTCAGTCATTTATTCAGTCTTCTTAAGTACATATACATGATATACAAATTTAAAATAAAATAAAATATAATAATGATGATAATGGTAAATGAAACATTGGTAGTACCTAAGACAGCTGAAAAGGGTTATAGTTAGTTCCATTGTATCAGATACAATGAATCCAATGTTCCCTATAACCCTTAAAAAAATACACACACATCATATACATATACATCGCATATAATAATATAATATAATTAAATCATATCAAAATGAATGAGACACTTGCTCCAAAGCAGTGAAGAACAAACAAAAAAATAAGAAACAAAGTAAAGTTGAGAAACCAGATGAACATTTTTTTAATTCATTACCACACATATGTTTACACATTGAAATTAATTATGATTTCATTCTTCATTAATATCTGTTTCACACTATCTTTGAATTTTTTGGGGTTCATTTCTAGGAAATCGGACGGTAAGCCATTTAACAATTTGCAAATCGTATAGGAAAAAGATCGCTGGTATAAAGAACTGGTGTGACGAGGTAGAGAGAGGTTATTCTTCCTTCTAATATTTATGTTGTGAATATCAGACCTGAAGGTAATTCTACGTGCTAAATAGATGGGTTTTTGGTTTCTAAGGATTTTATGAAATAAACAAGCAGAATGTAGATACCTCCTTTTGATAATCTCCAGCCAGCCTAACCCAGAGAGTTTGTTGTACACTGAGTATCTCCTGCCAATACTATAAATGAACCTGACACATCTATTCTGAATAGTTTGCAGCCGTCGGCGATTATCATTTGTGAGACATGGTCCGTATAAAACATCAGCGTAATTCAAATGGGAGATAACCAGGCTCTCGCACAAGATAATTTTTGCTCTCTGGTCCAGAATATGACGATTATTGAAAAGAAGTTTCAGTTTGAAAGAGGCATTTTCGACTATATAATTCACCTGCTTGACAAATCTCATATCTGTGTCAAAAAATACTCCTAGATTTTTTGCTGTCACGACAAGGTCTATTGATTGGCCATTAATACTGATGTCAACAAGATTTTTGCACCTCATTCTAGCAGGTTTACTCCCAAATAGCATTATTTGTGACTTGGTAGGATTTAGGGACAAGCAGTACTTTTTTGACAGTCTGAACAAGTTGTCTAGGTCAGAGTTTAACATATTGTTGGCTAAGCCAATATCCGATTCTTTGAACGAAATATAAACCTGTGTGTCGTCGGCGTAAAAATGACTCTTACTGTGAATGAAACACTTCACGAAAGATGAAACGTAAATTGAGAAAAGAAGTGGTCACAATATGCAGCCCTGCGGGACACCGTTGGGAACTTGTAATATTGATGACCTTTTTTCTCTGTGACTCACATACTGTCGCCTGCCAACTACATAGCTCTCCATAAGTTCGACCGATTTCTTACTAAATGCAATGTTATTCAGTGTTGCCAGCAGTAACCGATGATTTATTCTGTCAAATGCCTTAGAGTAATCTAATAAGACTAAGGTGGTCAACAAATTTTTATCAGTTGCGGACAGAATATCATCCGTCACTGCTAATAATGCTGTCGTGCAGCTATGTGACGTTCTGAAGCCAGACTGACCAGAGTGACTCTCTGGTATTCGAATTTTCTAGCAGCTTTTCTTCCAAATTCCTCGAACTTTCTTGAAATTCTTCTTTCAAACTATTCGAACTTTTTAGAAGTGTTGCTTGAAGTTGTTCCTTCAGAGTAATAGAATTTTCTAGAAGCTTCTTTTGAAGTTCTTCATTCAAGGTATTCGAATTTTCTAGCAGGTTTTCTTCCAGATTTTTCGAGTTTTCTTGAAGTTCTTCCTTCAAACTCACTTCCAGTCCGTCGAGTTTACTCATTATGGAACCCAAATCAATTCCAGAAACTTGGAATAAAAATGTTTCTGGGTCCTCGCCCTCCTGGATTAATCCCTCAGAAAGTCTTGCCTGAAGCAAGGCCTTTTTACCACTTGTGTCAAGTTCCCTCTCCTCCAGTTCTTGCTTCAATTCCGCAACCATCAAATCGACCAGGTGAACTTTCCTCGAACACATTTTGTCTTAGTCTATGTCTCACCGTCTATTTCACGGGAAACCAGTCTATTATTATTATTGTCTATTTCACACAGTCTATTTCATGGACCACCAGTCTATTATTATTATTTTCACACGCGAGAGGTGTATCAGTTTATACTCCGTTAATGCACACAACTGTCAATTTCACGCAAATATGTTCATCAGTCACTGTCTATTTTTCGCGAAAACAATTGTCCGAAATACACAAACTGTCTACTTACACAAACACTCTGTATTCAAAAATCCCACTTCTGACACCACTATAGTATATTTAAACAAATTCACTCTAAAATAATTTATTTAACGAAATACAATGATTCAATAACTTCAACACAATACTCTAATTTATATAACAATCACTGAACTATTTATATTCGACTTGCACTTCACTGACTGTCCCAACTCTGCTGCGTGGTTCTTTTTATATTCACCGTTCATTTCTCCTGAAATTTCGAGTAAGCGTTCGAATCGTCCAGATTCTTCTCGGTGCATAGCGCCTCGAAAGTCATTCGCGCTCACGCACGGTCTACGTGAGCGATCAGGCCCGGCATCGACCGCAGCTTCGTCACAATACTTATTTGGTCCCTGATGTATCTAATAAGACAACAAGCTGACGAAAATTCAATCATAATTGCACCTGATCCATCCAACGAAGATCTTCATCTATCATCACCCCTTAAAATTTGGAGTAGTTTGTTTCATCCATTCGAGAGTTGTGTATATCAATATCATGTTGGTCTTCCCTTTTACAACTCACTTTTTCAATACTTATATTTAGATGCGCTTTTGAAGCATAAATAACACAAAAGATTTTTTTTTTAATAACAAACAATCTCAACCTACTGTTTTCACTGAATTTGCTTCTCGAATTACGCAATACTTCGTGTAAGATCACGACAATTATTGAATTTTTATCGGAGAGGATATTGGAGTGGGACCATTCTCTCATAATCACCATCTATATGATTCTTCAGTATCCAAAAGTTATGTTCTCATCGTGGATTGAACCATCGACCTAGCGACTCATAGGCCGCAACACTACCGCTGAGCTACGGGACTTGTGATAAAACCTTGTGACAAATGGTGTATTGAACTTCTTCTGAAATATGATTTCAGAATTGACAATTTCTGCAATAATCGTGGAGAAAAAATTTTCACACACATTCCAAATATCTAGTAAATACATAATTATCTCCTTTCATATGAAAACTAGACATCCGTTTGTACATTAAAGCAAAATATCAACTTGTCACATGTCACATGTTTGACAGAAAAATTTCCGCTTATTAATTTCGCCCAGGTTACCCAGGGGGATAAAAATTTCCGGAAATTTTTAAGGTTGACATGGTATCTAAACAAGAACGAATTTTTAGATTGTCTACAAAAATAATTGAAATGGAGGGAAATAACTATTCAAACGAAGTTCTGATGAAATTGTTTATTCTTCATGGAAGATGTGAGGGAATTATAGCAAGAACGTGCAGAGAATCAATGAAACGTACCCTGATTTATAACCAATGAACAAAAGGAAGTTTGTACGATTACAACATAATTTCATTAATTATATGTACTTTGGAAGAACGAGCACTGAATTATCTAATTCGGACCTGTATCTTACGAGAATCGCCAAGTTTGTATTTATTCTATCGGGAGAACACGCACTGCCATCTGACGATATACGTTTCTTATTTAGGAGGCTAAAGAATCTTAACTCAGATGTGTCAAATGATAAAACAAGTTTATCAACCGCATGGGCATCATTAAGAATTACAAATTTATTCACACGAGCGAGTCTATCGAAACCAGTATTCATAATTGTTTCATGCAACTCTGATCAGATGGAATTATTGAATATAATTGAGTTTTTTATATTGCTTACGAGTAGTGTTATTCTTGTGTTTGGACTTGAACCCGTGGCAGTAAGTTCAATTTTCTTATTTTTTCAACGTGTGAACTGTAATCAATATTTCATTCTTCCATACCAAGGATGAAACCCCTTCTAGGATGCCATGATGGGGATTGAAAGTAAAAAGCCAATTGTGAAAACATTTTACAAGCAGAATTTATAATTTCAGAGCTACGGAAAAGATTTTGAAAATGGAAATCGGCAGAATATTCAGATGAGTTTAGATATTCTATTTGGAGGGGACCAAAACGACAAGTGAGTTATTCCTATTTCTATCATATTTTAATTATCTTTTGGTAATCTACTATAAACCGTGATTATTATTTGGTTAGGAATGTTTAACTAATTATATTCTGTTGTATTCAAGAATCCATACAACAAAAACTATTTTTTATCGAATACACAGGTTGTCATTTAGTATATTGAATTTATGAAGATCAATTACAACTAAAGTTATTTCTTGATACCTACCTCAGAAATAAATCAGAAAAAAACTGAAATTAAAGGTTGCATTGTATTTAACCATTCACACGAAAAAGAAAATGTAAAACAGACATAAGGCAAAAATAGTGAACTTATCTAGTTGGGGAAAATTCACTGTTAGGCATATTTCAGTCTCCAAACTAACACTTCACAGACTATGAGTTATGCTTTTCTGTTTCAGATCATCTGATTTAAGCCCAGTAGACCAGTATTGCTTTTCCAAAGTTGGTATTAGCAGACTAGGCTTCCCATGTCAATTAATACTGGAGCAAAAACACAAGGATTTACCTAGAAACTGTCGAGAAGTCCAAGCACGAGGTAATTTCTTCTGGTGATATTTATTACATCGAATATTACTATCATTTATGAAGAATTTCATAAGAGGAGTGCAATTATATATAAATCAGGTGAAGGCGTTAACATCGTCATTATATGCTTTGCTCTCGAAATAGAAACAGTATATTTGCTGAAACATATTAGGGTAAAATTAGCACAAAAATATATACCGGTTAAGAACGATATCACTAGCACCCATATTTTTTTCAGTTTTTTATTTTTTCTCTGGCAAAAATTTATTTTTTTCCACGAAATTTGGTGAAAATATAACTTATTATATTTCGAGTGAGCTATAATTTTTTGTTGCGAAAAACAGATTTTTACTTTTCATTTCGACAAATTCCGAAAAAACGATCTCATTTACAACTAAAAAGTTTCACCGGAAAAGTTCGTCTTTGGAAGCTCGTAAGCCGCCTTTTTTCCATTATGTAATGAAAGAGTAGCACTGCGATGAAAAAATCTTACAGAAAACGCGAAAAAATTTAAAAACAGATTTTTAATAATCAATTTCTTTAATTTTTGTCCTAAACTCATATTTATTTATTAAAATTATTGAAATTAACAGTTGAAATCTTTCAAGAATATCAATTTCATTTTACCTTAATATGTATTAAGGATTTGATTGTGGTAGAAGGGCGAAAGAAAGTGAACATTTGGGTTAACAATGGTTTCTTACGATTTGCTCTGAAAATTAACCTCCTACATAAAAAGTTGAAAAAAAGGTATTGGCAATAAGAAGATCTATAACTTTTGTATCCAACATTTTTCCACATAACCTTAAATTTTCCGGAAAAATCGGAAAAACCGTTTTAATTTTTTTTTTGTCTTAAAATTGTATGTTTGTCGCAAAATTTAGTTGATTTTTTTTGCAGCGAAATATTTATTTTTCTCGGACCACTTTGAATTACTGGGAGAGGGGGCGGCTCCTAGTAACTACTTCCCTGAAATGAAATCTTATAAGGTGTGAAAATCGGAGCCGAGCGAGCAGAGCTCGATTGTACCACGTGATCATAGAGCTAATCAAGCAAAAAGTAATTAACGAACGATATTTTACCAGATGTATAAGATCTGTCACCTATCACATCACACGATTTTCGTTATTGCAGTAGAATGTAAATTCAAAAAATATGAAGCACAATCTCAATGAAGAATTTATTGTACCTAATGTACTGATCGACAAGCGTAAGGATGCCTCCGAGAATTGGTTGCGCAGTAGACAAAACCCTGGAGTGGGGCAGGAGCACAATCGCTCTGCCTTATTCAAGCAGTTAACGTCGTGAGTGTACAGTTAGTAAACAGTTGTCGATCTTTGTCGCACATCTACTCACGCTTTCTATCGTTTGTGCATCTCAGAGGCATCCTTACGCTTGTCGATCTGTAATTGAAAATCAGAAACTACGTTCTACATTTACTACAATGAAATTTGAGGTCATGTTGAAAAAATTTGTTTTTCAAGTTGTCAAAACGATACTGGGCACAGTTAATATGGACGTCAAATGTCAGGTTTTGACGTCTACAACGGTTTTTTCAGACTACCAGTTTAGTCGGGAGTGAGACCTATTCTTGATTTTTTAATATATAAGGTGTCCCAAACTCGATGGCATATTAGACGTTTCTGGAAAAATGGATGAGGGATTATTTTAAAAATTTGGTTTCTTGGATAATCAGTTCTGCTTTATCGATTCAAAATATTTTGAGCACTGCGGCGTTGCCCTTTCTATCGAAAAGTAGCAATAACTCTGATATTTCAAATGGAATAACCTGTATATTATTTTACTATTGTTTTAGATTATTTTTATTTGATATTTCCCTATAACTGTCTCCAATGATTTTCGACAAAATCAATAATTTCCTTATTATGTACACGAAACAAAGCTTCAATTAAATGTTTATCACTGCAGTATTTGGATACGTAGGAAGCTGAAGTTTTGGATGTAGTTTTACAATGTCCTGTGTATTAGTTATGGCTGGAAGAATTCGTTCTTCATTATACAAGGTCGTTTGTGATTTCACCGATAGACATAAAAGTAATGAAAAGTGCATTTTTTCAAATAGAACACTCTGTATGTTATCTAATATCCTAAAATGAATTGAATTTTCTTTCAAATTATGTATCATGTTCCTATGCCTAATGAGTCAGGTTTCCGAAATAAAAGCAAGTCTTCTATAAAAATTGGATTTTTTGCCATGTTTGGTATTGGGTAGATATGAAATGTCATGGAACATGTCATTACAAAAATTTGAAAATTATTGCATTAATAATAAAACGTTTGCGAGTTCATTATAGTAAATTTTATTAGAAAATAATAAAAATTTGTCCCATATTTGCATCTGTTTATTGTATATTGATATTTTGTATTTTTTTCACAACAGTCGTTTCCAAGGTTAATATTGCATGAACTGAAAAATACGGTGTTTACGATGCAGAAAAACTCAAAGTCATCTCCACAAATCTTAATCTCAACCTTAAAAATTATGCATCAGGTTGAACAGCAACAACTACATGTCAGTTGAGCGGTATTATTTAGAGTAGGTAGTACATGTTTCGAACCTGAATAGGTTCATCTTCAGCTAAATTAAATTACGGAGAAGAAAAATTGTTATATTAAATTGTATGTAGAAAAAGTAAAAAAGTGTATGTGTCACCACATTGTACCAATAAAGGTTTACATAGTGAACAACATACTTGTTTTAATTTAATTTAACATCAACAATTAAAACAAGTATGTTGTTCATTATGTAAACCTGTATTGGTACAATGTGGTGACACACACACTTTTTTCCTCTTTTTTACTCTTTCTACATATAATTTAATATAACAATTTTTTCTTCTCCATAATATAAATTAGCTGAAGATGAACCTATTTAGGTTCGAAACATGTACTACCTACTCTAAATAATACCGCCCAACTGACAGATAGTTGTTGCTGTTCCACCTGATGCATAAATTTTAAGGTTGAGGATTTCTATATCGTAAATCCACACCACTCCACTTCGAGATACAATGGACTTCTACCACAGCTTAAAATACGGTGATTTGAAATTTTGATTCAGATTTGAACAAAGTGTGCTTGGTTCGGTTTTAAATCTCCATAAAAACGTATGTCTGTTAAGAAATCATGATTCACCTCAATTTTATTTCAATCAATAAACAAATGAAGGTTATATTAATCGCTGAATTCAGAAGAGTTAGATCTATGGATCACGGTGGCCAAGCGTCTTATCCATCGATCTTCAAAGGTTGTAGTCAGTTCTCTGCTCACTTCTTGTCTACAGTGAGGAGGGGGGTACCGTCCAACTGATACCAACAACTTCGATATATATGGAGCGTCATATTGCCAAAGTCCCTAACTGTTATTCTCTTATTATTCAAAAAAATTCCATAAAATTTTCCGAAGGAAAGAACCCCGCACCATTCTTATGGGAAATGGGTCCCGGTGAAATTCGATGAATTTTTGATATGATGTAGTTCAATTCAATCTGATCAAAAGTGTCCATGGGACCAACTCAATCCTATGGCTAGTTTACGAGATACAGGGCGTCAAAGTTGGTAAGTGGCCATTTCTTTAAAGTAGTATTGCTTTCAGGAAAACATCTAAAATAAAAATGAATTTCGCGACAGATATTGCTTACCCATACAACAATACTTCTAGACTGGTTTTTGATAAAAAATATCGTTGGATACAGGGTGAGTCCAGCATTTTTCAAAATGAAATTTTCAATCAACCCTACGAAGTGAATATGTGACCAAACCAAGTATCACACTGATATGCTCATCATTTGAATATATCAAAATTGATAAATTCAACATTTTATACAGGGTGAGTCAAGATGTGACAGTTTTTATGGTGACATTTTGTATATCTTTATTTTATATTTTGAGCTTTAGAGATAGTTGACCACAACCATTCAACATATTTCTTGCACAAAATTGATATACAGTATGAGACAAACACTAGGTGATGACAAAAATTGCGAAAAGGAGATTTTTTATAACTCATCCTGTAATTGATTTGCTGAATTTTTGATATGATGAAGTTCAAGTCAAGCTGATCAATAGTGTTCATGGGCCCAACCTTGAAAAATAAACAGTTTTTTCTCTACAAGGTGTTGAAGGGTACCGTTTCAAACACTTTGATCTATATTTGTCGATTCGTTTCATTTATATTAAAATATTTTTACATTTTTCATTTCCAGCTTCTCACAAAAAGAAAATTCCTGTTACGTCCAGGGAACATCGTGTAAAGAAAAAAAATCTTATTTATTTTTAATTTTGGAACATTTCAATTCTCAGGGAACAAATATCTCGGTAAAGAATTCGAATGCTGGGTTGTTCAGTTCAAAAACAAATAAAATATAGGAGAGAGCGAGAGGAAAAGAGAAGAGAAAGAGAGAGATAGGTGAGAGGGTGGGGTGGTACTGTAGGTCTTCAAACTTCCAACAATGTGGTAGGAAAAGTGTATTTTTCATGTTATCGCAACGAAACTATCGATAGACGACCACATGCCTCGTTGGAAATCAAGTGTATTGTGAATTGTCTAGATGCCAATTCCGTGTAGTGCTAGCTTGAAGTGCACACGGACCACCCGAGGTGGAGCTGTAGGTTTTCCGGGTTTTCCTTCAGCTGAAAAGTGAATAAGCCACCAAGAATCAGTAAGTCGTCCCGGAGCGCCACGGCTAAAATAATAATAATAACCGTCCTCTGCCCGATCAGGGTACGCTCTACGAGTGTTCATGAGGGAGTATTATTATTAATAATAATATTAGCAACGTCCGGGGAAATAGCCATAGAATAGTAATAATAGAAAAAACCAACAATACGAGAATAACTTCTGACAACTTTTTTTCAATTGATAATGATTGAAGGGTCAGTCGGTAAGTAAGTATAATTATCACAGAATATTATTTTAGATGGATCAGTTCAATAATGGTGTCTGGTTTTCGTCGTTATTTCAACATTGGTCATTGAAAATGATTCACCCTGTATATAATGAACATCCTTTACCAAACTCTTGAAGTGAGATTTGAAAACAAAAAATATGATTATGAGCTCGGTGGAATATGTGGATAACTGATTTAGTCTTATCCATGAACCTTCAACACCTGGTAGAGAAAAAACTGTTTATTTTTCAAGATTGGGCCCATGAACACTATTGATCAGCTTGACTTGAACTTCATCATATCAAAAATTCAGCAAATCAATTACAGGATGACTTATAAAAAAATCTCCTTTTCGCAATTTTTGTCATCACCTAGTGTTATATCAATTTTGTTCAAGAAATATGATGAATGGTTGTGGTCAAGTATCCCTAAAGCTCAACATGTAAAATATAGATATACAAAATGTCACCATAAAAACTGTCACATCTTGACTCACCCTGTATAAAATGTTGAATTTATCAATTTTGACATATTCAAATGATGAGCATATCAGTGTGATACTTGGTTTGGTCACATATTCACTTCGTAGGGTTTATTGAAAATTTCATTTTGAATAATGCTGGACTCACCCTGTATCCAACAATATTTTTTATCAAAAACCAGTCTAGAAGTATTGCTGTATGGGTAAGCAATATCTGTCGCGAAATACATTTTTATTTTAGATGTTTCCCTGAAAGCAATACTACTTTGAAGAAATGGCCACTTACCAACTTTGACGCCCTGTATCTCGAAAACTAGCCATAGGATTGAGTTGGGCCTATGGACACTTTTGATCAGCTTGACTTGAACTACATCATATCAAAAATTCATCGAATTTCACTGGGACCCATTTTCCTTAAGAATGGTGCGGGGTTCTTTGGAACTTCATAAGTCCATGTGAAATCCATTCACAGAAATCAACACATTTTGAAGGATCACTTCTTGGCGCCTCATCATTCCCAAACACAGCAAAATTCAGTTCGATTCTTCTGAATAATTTTTTTCTATCCATCTGTGGTAAGGTCATTGAATTTCCTGCGTGTTCTTGAAATCATGTTTTGCACTAACAGTGAATATAAAACAGATTCGAAATATCTGCGTTTCAATATGCATTATAATCCATCATTTTCAATTCCCAGTATAACGATTCGAAATAGGTAAAATTTCCCAATTGAAATAATTTGTAGTATGCCATGACCAGAACGGAGCAAAACAAGCTGTCAGTTTGTCAAACAGTGGATTTAATTGAGTTTCTGTCAGAAAGAAGTATAAAAATTATTTGTTTTCCAGGTCTCCAAAAAACTATTGAGTTTGTAATATCCTGTATATTAATCATTCTTTGTACAACCTTTTGCATGTTCCTGCTTCAATTCATCACATTGACCATGAAGAATAAACAATTTCAACAAAACTTCATTTGAATATTATTATTTTGATTCTTTTCTAATCAAATTCACGTTTATGAACGCGAAAACGTTCTATTATCAATGTACTAGTTTTCAAATTTTCATAATGACATGTTCCATGACATTTCTTATCTACCCAATAAAAAATATGGCAAAATAATCCATATTTTATAGAAAACTTGCTTTTATTTCGAAAACCTGACTCTTTAGATATAGGAACATGATACATCATTTGAAAGGAATACAATTGTCTTTTAGGATATCTCATAATATATATATATATATATATATATATAGGGTGTTTCATTTGAAAAAATGCACTTTTTGCCACTTTTGTATCTATCGGTGAAATCACAAATTTTCAACGACCCTGTATAATGAAGAACGAATTCCCTTAGTCATAACTAATACACAGGATATCGTCAATCTATATAAAAAATTTCAGCTTTCTACGTATCCAAATACTGCAGTAATAAACACCTAATTGAAGCTATGTTTCTCACAAAAAATAAAAAAACTAATGATTTTCTCGAAAATCACTGGAGATAGGTATGGGGAAGTATTTTATGAATATAATCTGAAAGAAACAGCAAAGCGAAAAGTGCAAAAATATACAGGGTATTCTATTTGAAATATGATGCTTTCTGATATAAGCGGCAACACTGCAATGCTGGAAATATTTTATATCGATAGAGCAGAAGTGATTAGTCAAGAAACCAAATTTTCAAAATAATCCTACTTCCTTTTTTCCAGAAACGCCTAATAGTCCATCGAATTTGGGATACCCTGTATATTATTGCATTTTCAGAATCCTGAGAAAATTCTGAATAAACTAAAACTATTTAAGTGGTTTTCGTTTTCTATTACGTTAGTGAAATTATATAAATAATTTGTAAACTTGACCATGGGAAAACAAAAAATGTTTGAAATATCAAAAGAATGTCGTGAGAACACAAAAGCAGGTAAACATCAGTAGACGCATCGGTATCCTGAAAGAAACATCCCTGCAGACCTCGCATATATGGGAAATTGGCTCTCTGTTATACAGTGTGTCAATTTGAAAACGTACCACCCCGAATATTTTAGCCCCCGCAGAAAACCTAAAAATATGCAAAAACACGTCAAATATATCTTTATCGGGGACATTTTGTAGGATAGTTTTCATTCAAATTACGTCAACCCTGAAGCGGAGGTGGAAACAACCCCTAAAATCTTAAATGGAAAGGGGGTCGAGTGATACCTCATTTTCAAGACCGTTCAATTTCCTTTTCAAAAATACTACATACTTGATATTTCTTTCGAGTACCTTTGTGCAGGTGTAAACTCTAAAAATGTTTAGGTAACACGTATTTGCAATCAAACTAAATAAAATAGCGAAAAGACTTCTATTTCATAAAATTTTCGAAATTTCGACCATTTCTTTGTGAACAGTAATAGTAAACTCTTCTTTAACGCTATGAAAAACTTCTACCTGAATTTCTCTTTTCACGACTTCTATTCTTCTCTCTCTTCAAATCTTCCAAAACTCGTGGTTATATTTTGCTTACGACCGATTGTAGATGCACCTATCGGAAGAAATCTAGAGGCTCTAAGTCGGGTGATTGTGGTGGCCAACAACAGTAATCATAGCGTGTTACTTTCGAATTTTTTCCACACCCTGCTCTGGTCAAGTTTGAAGTCATTATTTATGAAGATTGGCAGTGACGATAGTGAACTATTTGAGCACTGGCTACCAAGACTCACACTATGTGATTTCATCAATCTCTTGTTTCACAATATTCAATCCTGCTGAAATCATTGTCGAAAAGCTGCCGTAGAACCTACAATTTATAGGGGTTGAATTTATTCTGTTGTGTAAGACATTCCTATTTCAGGTGCCACAAGTGAAGTGGTCCTTTCTGCAAGTTTTACAAATAGTAATTAACTTTTCACATTGATGTTTTGAAATGACGTTTTTCACATTGACATAACAACAACAAAATATGACATTTCAGTCCTCAGTGTCAAAAATTTGTTTTGTAAAATGGTGTTCACACTGAAATGATTATCATTTATGGGGAAAGTCGAAGATGCGCTAGAAGAACGGCAGCAATGTTCTATGAACAATATCCTAATAATAATTTAAATCATAAATATGTCTTGTTGGAATTGGTGGCTAAGTTTAATGAAACTGGTTCCGTTGCTAATAAAAAAAAAGGAATCGACGCATTTTGGATGAAGCTGCACAAATAGAAGTTTTAGGCTCATTCGCTGCAGAACCGACCACTTCACTTCGTAGTATGGCACACGAAATAGGAATGTCTCACGAAACAGTAAGGAAAGCACTTAAATTACACAAATTCCACCCATACAAAATGAAGATTCTCCAGCAACTTTTTGACGATGATTTCGACAGACGGATTGAATTTTGTGATACAATGACGGATCTGATAAATGTCAACCAGAATATTTTGCAAAATATCACATTTACTGATGAGTGTACATTTTTTTAAATGGGCATGTTAACAAACAACATTGCCGATACTGGAACGATGGAAATCCGCATCTTTTTCGGGAAGGTCACACACTGTATCCAGATAAATTGAACGTTCTGGGCTGATATTCTGGGAAATGCTATTATTGGACCTTTATTCATTCAGGAAAATCTAACTGGTGAGCTCTATTTAAATCTGCTTGAAGAAATAGACCTGCTAATAACATCAACTTTGGAAAATCAACTAGATGCGACTGGTAATATGGTTTTGGAAGAAAATGTTATTTACTTTCAGCAATACGGAGCTCCACCACACTACTTTCTTCCAGTTAGACAGTGGCTAAATGATAGATTTCCTGGTAGATGGATTGGTCGAAGAGGAGAGATTGAATGGCCACCAAGATCACCCAACTTGGCGCCTCTAGATTTCTTCTTATGGGGCCATCTGAAATCGGTTGTTTATAAAACACAACCATGAGATTTGGAAGATTTGAAGAGAAGGATAAAAGCTGCGTGTAGAGAAATTCAGGTAGAAGTTTTTCGGAAAGTCAGGGAAGAGTTTAAGAGCAGACTGTATTACTGTTTACAAAATAATGCACAACATTTTGATAAAATAAAGGTCTTTTTGTTATTTTGTATGTTTGATTGCAAAACACTGTTTCCTAAACCTTTTTAGAGTTTCCACCTGATTTCTCCAAAAGTGCTGGATAGAAATATCAAGTATGTAGTATTTTTGAACAGGTAATTGAACGGTCTTCAAAATGAGGTATCACTCGACCCCCTTTCTTTTTAAGATTTTAGGGGTTGTTTCCACCCCCACTTCAGGGTTGACGTAATTTGAATGAAAACTATTCTACAAAATGTCTGCCATAAAAATAAATTTGATGTGTTTTTGCATATTTTTAGATTTTCTGCGGGGGCTGAATTATTCGTGGTGGTACGTTTTCAAATTGACACACTGTATGTTACATGTTATAGTGAGATGAGTCGTTAGAAAAACCTGTGAGTTTGTACGTGTCGTTCCTGAAATATGAACTGGCAAAGTTTGTAAAAACGTAGCTGGGTAAGATTGGCAAAGAAAAAAAAAACATTTTGTTAGTCGAAATAAGACAAATTCGGGATGAAAATGTATAGGCCAATCAATAGAGCAAAAATACTAGTAGAAAACCGACTGTGGTATCACATGGAAGACATCTCGTTGTTATATTCTGTTGTTTTCGACTGTCATTTATTAATTTGTTATAAACATTTAAATAACAAAAAACGTGTTTTTCAGAAAAGAATTGTAGATAATCCAAATACAAACAAAATGGAATGTTCTACGACCCGATCGGATCATTAGTAACGGAGGAAAACTGGAAAAACCGGAAAATTTTACGATTTTTTAAAAAATTCATAACTCCGCCATTTTTCAAGAAATAGGGTTGGCCCTTCTTATGAAAGTATTGAATCATGTGTACTTTATGTGTGCATAAAATAGGCTCTGACGGATTATTAGTTTTGGCACAATTGCAATTTGAATTTTTTTTGCACCATCTTGCAGCGTGCCTGGATGCTCTAGTGAAAGTCCGATTTCAATTCCTAAAACAGATTTTGAAAGTAGAAGTACAGTTCCGCAAAATGTATATTCTCATTTTGCGCTAAAATGCTGCGAAATAGGTGAAAAATGCTTGCAAACATGACTCAAAACGGCTGAGCTGATAGAAACGGTCGAGTGGAAGGAGTGAGCGGGAGATGAGGGGAAGCGTATTATCACGTAACCCTTTCATTAGAAGAATTCCCCTCTCTCCTACCACTCGACAGCTAAGGCGGGCTCGGTCGTTTTCAGTCATGTTTGCATGCATTTTTCACCCATTTCGCACCATTGTAACGCAAAATGAGAATATACGTTTTGTAGTAGACTTCTACTTTCATAACCTGTTTGAGAAATTGAAATGGGGCTATCACTAGAGCATCCAGTGTTAAGAAAGACACGACTCCTGGCCTAACATAATCCTGGACTATCATCCTGTGAAGTGTCAGTGCGACAGTCAGTCTCCAGGGACGAAAAAAAACTAATTGAGAGAGAATCAATAACTTGTAATTTTGAAGTTGAAATAAAAACTGTTTCTATCTATTTTTGAAATAGAATCTGCATTTTTCAAATAAATAATCCGACGCCTTGGTCCTTCTGAGTAGGATACTTCCAGAAAAAGTGTAACTTTGCTACCATACGAGACTTTTCCTGTGAAAAACCAGTCCTGAAAGCAGTTCGTCGAAGAACAAGTCTGAAATCAGCTGAAAGAAGTGGGTGAGACTTTTCCTATCCTATCCAAACCTTCATTATCCATTCCCTCTCCATGGATGATAGTCCAGGATTATATTAGGCCAGGTGTCGTGTCTTTCTTAACATCCAGGCACGCTGGAAGATAGTGCAAAAAAAAATTGTAATTGTGCCAAAACTAACGATCCTACATTGCCTGTTTTGTGCACACATAAAGTACACATGATTCAATACTTTCAGGAGAAGGCCAATCCTACTTATTGAAAAATGGCGGAGTTATGAATTTTTTAAAAATTGCTAAATTTTCTGGTTTTTCCAGTTTTTCTCCGTTGCTAATGATCCGACCGGGTAATAAAACATTCAATTTTATTTGTATTTCAATTATCTACAATTCTTTCCATTAGAGCAACCAAATTGCTGTATTAGTTGTCATAATAAATGACAGTTGCGAGTCGAAAACACAACAGAATTTAACTACGGACTGTCCTCCATGTGATGGCATAGTCCGTTTCCTACTAGTATTTTTGTTAAAAACTCACGCTATTTGTGCTCTATTGCTTGGTGTAGTATTTAACATGTCCAATAATAATTTTTTAAATTGAGGGTTTCCTTCAAGGTCATAATGGTTCTGGCTTATATGAAATCCAGCCCAACAGAAACAAGCACTCATTCATAGTGCTCTGTGACATGGACATAAAAGGTGGCGGCTGGACCCACATACATAAGAGATTCGACGGATCAGTGGATTTTAACCTGCGATGGAGAGAGTACAAATTTGGATTTGGCGATTTGAATGGTGAATTTTGGATCGGATTAGAAAATATGCATTTATTGACAGGTATGGTGAAATTCTCTCTCAGTTCTAATCAGTTATAATTCCATGACTTCGACTTTTGCATAATAGATTATTGTGCAACTAGTGTGGAAAATAGCATATTTCAATCACTCGCGTATGGCTCTTGGTTTATCATCTAGTCACACAAGTATAAAATATCCAGTTTCCACATGTGTTCTAGTCTATAATTTTTCACTGTTCTTCCGTTAATATCGTCACCTGTAGGGTAGAGATTCAATAAGAATCATCAACATCAATAACTAAAACTGTTTATTGTTTTCTATAACTGAAATGATTTTTACTAAAGAGGTTTACAAAGCCACGACAATTTTTTCGCTGTACAACAGCTTCTTCAATTGGAGAAGATAATCTAAATTACATCTTTGCTGTGATCCCTTGGTCTTGATACCAGATCATGACCAAGACTTGACTTTCGTGAAAATATTTCCAGTTATAGTATCAATATAGATATATATATATAGAAATTTGGTTGTTATTTTGATTACTGGTACGCGGTCGAGTATCAGATTAATAGTAGTACACCAAGCAATAGAGCATAAAATAAGCATGTTTTTAACAAAAATACTAGTAGGAAACCGACTATGCCATCACATAAAAAACAGTCCGTAGTTATATTCTGTTATGTTTTCGACTCGCAACTGTTTTTCAAATTGTTCTGCTTATAAAATAAAAACTAATAGAACAATCTGGTTGTTCCAATGAAAATAATTGTAGATAATTGAAATACGAACAAAATGGGATGTTTTACGACATGGTCAGATCATTGGTAGCGGAGAAAAACAAATTTTTTGACAAATTCATAACTCCGCCATTTTTTAAGAAGTAGGATTGGCCTTTCTCATGAAAGTGTTGAATCATGTGTACTTTATGTGCGTACAAAACAGGCCATGTAGGATCGTTAGTTTTGGCACAATTGCAATTTAATTTTTTTTTACACCATCTTGCAGCGTGCGTACAAATCGTATATTCTCATTTTGCGCTAAAATGGTGCGAAATGGGTGAAAAATGCTTACAAACATGACTGAAAACAGCCCAGCCCGCGTTAGCTGCGGAGTGGTAGGAGTGTTCGGGAGATGAGGGAATTCTTCTTATGAACAGGTTACGTGATAATACGCTTCCCCTCATCTCCCGCTCACTCCAGCCACTCGACCGCTTCCACCAGCTCGGCCGTTTTCAGTCATGTTTGCAAGCATTTTTCACCCATTTCGCAGCATTTTAGAGCAAAATAAAAATATACGTTTTGTGGTACTGTACTTCTACTTTCAAAATATGTTTTAGAAATTGAAATCAGACTATCACTAGAGCATCCAGGCACGCTGCAAGATATTGCAAAAAAATTCAAATCGCAATGGACTTTTACATTTATGAAAAATGAATTGCTAAACTCTTTTATATCGATAGATTCTAGTCTGAAACGTCCATTTAACAAAGATTTCCACTATATTTTTTTTCATTTTGAAAGAATATCTCATTTGAAAGTGTGCCGCTGACGTCACGTTCATCGAAAACAACCCCCACCATAATCCATGTTCCGAACATTCAATACCGTTCTCCTCAAAGATATAGATTCTAATTTGGTATAAGCCATTGAGAAATTATTGAAACTTCGTCACTTGATCAACGCATAGAAAAAATCCACATATCAGCTACTTTTTATTGTAATAAATTGATGGATGTAGCCGTTACTACGTGGTAGGAAATCATCACGAAAAATGAGAAATAAAAACATAGAAAGTTTCATTTCTCATTTTTCGTGACTTTTTATTGTATTTGTAACTTTCAAATTTCCTGAACGGACCATCATTTCGATGAAGAATGAGCATTGACAACACCGCAAATCATTATGACAGTTCTCATGCAACAAAAGTGATCTCGAGATTTGAGGTTAATGTTTTTTTCCTTTACATTCCACATTTAACTGATACATTCATTTATACTGTAGCGAGGTGTTATTATGACCGATCTGGTGTGAAGTTATTTGTGTATTAAATGGACGATGTTATGCAACAATGAGTCAAGCCACATTTTTTAAAAAATTGAGCTATCACAGTCATTGGAATCGCCAAAGTGTTATTCTACAATGAGCAAAAATGATTCAACCCGCAATTGTAAGGGGACTCCATCCACTGACGATAGTATTAAGCCACATTCCATCATTCCATGATCTGTTAAACTATTTTGATATTTTTTACGAAACCAGCTAACTGTGACTTGACCCATTATTGCATAAAATCATCCAAATATGGAAAGGCTTCATGAAGGGAAGTTCGGATAATTTACCGAGGGTAGATTATGAGATGACTGACTCTTTCTATTTAACAAATATGAATTAATTTTTTGCAATGACTAAAATTTAAAATCGTTCTTTGAACGCTGCTTGAATACAGTAATATTCAGTTGGAAAAGTTCTTCACAAAAACATAATTATATTAACGCTTTTTACACAAGGTTTATTCATTGCTTCGCACCACATTTTACAATGCGCTTCATATGTATTTAGGAGCATAAAAAATTGTTTATTAGAATATTCACTGGTGTTTAGACAACCAGGTACGAAACACCTTTTCGACGTGTTCACAGATATTGCAGGGATAGAGATACAGGAATTGGGACAAAAAATTTAGAGCACAAACAACAAAAACATTTCAAGACTTTGAAAACCGCATTAACCTCATGAAAGAAATCAAGTAGGGCCTGTTCATTTGCAGCATACATATTTGATGGAACTGCTCTACTTGTATTGAATATTAAAGTAGGCAAACGAATTAAACAGAGACAAACGATTCTTACTGATGCTCCGTGAAACATACGAACAAACCCTTCTGGTATCAAATGACAACTGTCATATGACACATTTTAATCAAATGAGAATTTGAGATTCCACGGTGCACAAATTTTACAACGTTGCCAAGTCTAGTTTTGATGAACGTGACGTCACGAAACCATCACTTTTCTTCAGATTATAGAGAAACTAGCGGTCAGAGTATACACTTTCAAATTACAGTGTTCTCTCATATGTCTTGAAAAGGTCCATTGTGCCAAAACTATTAATACGTCAGAGCCTGTTTTATGCACACATAAAGTGCACATGATTCAATACTTTCATAAAAAGGGTCGACCCTATTTCTTGAAAAATAGTGGAGTTATAAATTTTTAAAAAAATCTGACTGTCTTTCATGTGATGGCACAGTCATTTTTCGTCTAGTATTTTTGTTAGGAAAAACTGCTCTATTGATTAGCTTATAGATAGATTATACCACGAGTCAATAATGATAGCTATTATTCTCGAAGTAAATTTACGAACAGAGCCGCGCTAGCGTGAAGGAGTAATATTCCCAGAGACTTTATCAACGACCAATGTAATGAAAAAAAATCCCATTTCTTCGCTTTAGATCCTTCAGATTTTCTCTCAAGAAAGTACGCAGTTTACTATATTTTTCTATATTCACATTGTGATTTATCACTAAAACAGATTTCAACATTGACTACAATGAAGAATATTTATATTTTTCCCCCAATTCGGCAAAAACATGCCAATAATACGTTTTCCGAAAACGAAGTTATCTTTTTCTGAATTCTCCAGTCCATAAAGCTTCTGTATGCTTTGTCGTATTCACGTTTTGACTTTTGTGGTATAAATGCAGAAGTTGTTGCTTCTGCTCGTTGTATAACATCTGTTGGTGTATAGGAAAATTCTTCTTCCATATCACTTTCCATCACATTTCCTACACTCTCCGTCATCGAATCACAAATGAACACGCTTTTGACAATTATTTATTGACACTGACAGTTTGCGTCAAACAATTGTCACGGCTGTTTTCAGTAGTAATACTATAATAATAGTGAATTTTCGCGATAAGTCTGTCGATTCATTTCTGAACGAAACTGAATTGCTTCGAGAAAACCCCACGAGTCCGCAGGACGAGTTCAGATATAAAAGACAGACCTATGAGATAAATTTAATCGCAAGCGGAATTTTATTAGACTATTTTACGAAGCATTAAAAGTATTATTATAAAAATGAACAATCAATTCATCATAAACATAATCAATCAACTATAATCACAAAAAATTTATTAACTATCAATAATTCATTAAATAGTTACGTTGCGACTCATTTTGAAGTTTTTGCCTACAATTATGATCTGTCAAAATATCAAACTTTGCTTTGTCATTTATGGTTACATCGTTGAAAACACCAACGCTGACAGATCAATCAGAATAGACGAGGAGTCCAAACAAAGAATTTTAGGTGACTTTCTCTGTTGATGATTTGCTGCTTTGTGTATTAGTTTGTGTTTGGTTGTTTAGATTTTGATTTCTCAAGCGAAAGAAGTTGAAAAATCTTTACGGAAACAATCCGACAAGCTGATTTAAATTTGACGGATGTTTGTTTGGAATCAGTTTTTGACAAGAATGACATTTGTGACGTCATCACTTTCCTCGTCTATTGAGAGACAGCTGGTGTTTTCGCGATAATACGAGTTGTCTTTGATTTGTGATTGGTCAGATTACGTGAATATCTTGAGTAGAGTGAAATAGCCACAGACTTTTCGTTTCAAATACGATAATTTATTCATCCGCGAGGGAATAATGATTCATTATTCCCGCGCGGGAATAATGAATAACTTTATATTGTAAATGTCACATCTATAATGCGTATATTATATAAGGAATCTCACAGAACTCGATTCGAGCATATTTCATTATAATATATCGTTTTTGCAGATGTCAACAGAAATGAATTACTGGTAGAATTAGTTGACAGAGATAATAGATATGCCTTCGCGCAATATGAAGAATTTCGAATCGGATCTGAACCAGACGGATATCCCCTGGAACGTTTGGCGCGTTACAGTGGAGATGCGGGAGATTCTCTGAGTGTGCATCGAGGGATGAAGTTCACAACCAAGGACGTCGATCAGGATTTATATGCCGAAGATAATTGTGCTAATTTTAGTAGTAGGTATTTTTTTTTCTACCCCACAGTACCTCACTTAAATTTATTGAATAAGCATGTTCTATGTTAGGAATCGCTTGTTTATTGTCTGTATAAACCGCAAATCCGCCCGCGCGGATTTGCGAAATGTCGGACGAGCGCGCGCATTCCCATCATACACCAAGCAATAGAGCATAAAAAGAGTGAGTTTTTAACAAAAATACTAGTAGGAAACCGACTATGCCATCACATGAAAGACTTTCCGTAGTCATATTGTGTTATGTTTTCGACTCGCAAATGTCATTTATTAATTTGTTATAAACATTTAAATAACAAAAAACGTGTTTTTTTTTCACTGTTTTGCTTCAATGAGAAGAATTGTAGATAATTGAAATACGAATAAAATGAGATATTTCACAACCCTGTCGGATAATTAGTAACGGAGAAAAACTGAAAAAACCGAAAAAATTTGCGATTTTTTTTAAAAGTATTGAATCATGTGAACTTTGTGTGTTCACAAAACTGGCGCTGTCAGATCGTTAGTTTTGGCACAATTGCAATTTAACATTTTTGTGCCTGGATGCTCTAGTGATAGCCCGATTTCAATTTCTCAAACAGATTATGAAAGTAGAAGTATAGTACTACGAAACGTATATTCTCATTTTGTGCTACAATCTTGCGAAATGGGTGAAAAATGCATGCAAACATGACTGAAAACGGCCGAGCTCGCGTTAGCTGCCGAGTAGAAGGAGAGTCCGGGAGATGAGGGGTATTCTTCTAATGAACGGGTTACGTGATGAAACGCTTCCCCTCATCTCCCGATAACTCCTACCACTCGACCGCCTACCAACTCGGCCGTTTTCAGTCATGCTTGCAAGCATTTTTCACCCATTTCGCAGCATTTTAGAACAAAATGAGAATATACGTTTTGTGGTACTGTACTTCTACTTTCAAAATCTGTTTTAGAAATTGAAATCGGACTATCACTAGAGCATCCAGGCACGCTGCAAGGTAGTGCAAAAAAAATTTAATTTGCAATTGTACCAAAACTAATGATCCGTCAGAGCCTGTTTTGTGCTCACACAAAGTACACATGATTCAATACTATCGTAAGAGGGGCCAACCCTATTTCTTGAAAAATGTCGTAGATACGAATTAAATAAAATCGTTAAATTTTTCGGTTTTTCCGATTTTCCTCCGTTACTAATGATCCGACAGGGTCGTAAAAAACACCAGTTTGTTCGTATTTCAATATCCTACTATTCTTTTCATTGCTGCAACCAAATTGCTCTATTAGTTTTCATTTCATAAGCCAAACAATTTAAAAAAACACGGTTTTTGTTATTTAAATGTTTATAACAAATTAATAAATGACAGTTGCGAGTCGAAAACATAACAGAATATAAGTACGTTCTGTTTTCCATGTGATGGTACAGTCGGTTTTTTATTAGTATTTTTGTTAGGAAAAAATGCTCTATTGATTGGCCTATCACTACTTTGTCGATTTCTGTCAACTTTGAGTAGAAATTTCCATCCCTTATTTGTCAGTGAACAAGACCAGAAATCGACAAAGTAGTGATGAAAATGCGCGCTCTCGCTTCGCTCGCGTATTTCTGGTCTTGTTCACTGACAAATAAGGGATGAAAATTTCTACTCAAAGTTGACAGAAATCGACAAAGTAGTGTTCACTGACAAATAAGGGATGAAAATTTCTATGGGAAGTGCTGGGAATGCGCGCGCTCGTGTCTTTCTCGCAGATATATTCACCAAGAAGTAAGAGATAAGTTACAAAAGTAGTAATAGAAATGCGCGTGCTAGCTTCGCTTGCGTATTTCTTGATGAATATCTTCACTAAGAATGGTTCACTCTTCGAATCTTTATGAGGAACTTTTATTATTATTATTGATGAAAAAATTGCCAGTCTCTAGCACGCCGATACTTCTGAAAACTATTCACTACAAACATTTCGTAGAAAAAAAATCTTGGTATTAATATTTTGAATGCACAAAAGATATTTTTGAATAGACAGAGCATGTAGCAAGCATTTTTTGCGAACAAATAATTACTTAAACGTGTCGGATCACAAACATTCATTGTTGGTATGTGCGCATGCGCAAATAGATAGAAAAGACGCAACCTAACCGTATTGTATAGTCGGGTGAGCTCGGTTAGGTTTGCATAAGATCGGATCTGTCGGGTTAATTTATAGTCATTAAAGTAGGTTATTTTATGTGAAAAGTGTTCTTTATTTTTTTTATGTCCATCTGTATTCATATTTGTTTGCGCACATTTTCGTGATCTGTCTCGTCCTTTGAATTTTGCTACTCATTTAGAAACAGTGGTTAGGTTGGGTTAGGTTAGGTTAGGTTAGTGGTTATATCAACTCATTTTTAATACTCATTCACTGAAATATTAATGTGATACGTGAATTGACTATTTCTGGAATCACATTGGCAATGTCTCAAAATTAGCTTCGCCCTTCCGTCATTTACATTGTTACCAACCTGACATATAACATGACAGATATTCGCTAAACAAAACAGCATGAATTTGTTGATTTTGTTATCTCTAAAAAGGCTAGAATTTGTTGATAAAAAACTGTTTTCAATGAAAAAAAAGTATAGAACTGGTGAATTAGGGTGTGTATGTTGTGCTGGTGAAAATAAGGAGGCATTTGAGTGTGTTTTTCAAAGAAGAAACGTGTGCTAAAAAAATTACTTGAGACCGCTAAAAATTTCATTTGGATTTTTTGTTCAGGAGGTCAAACCAATGACATATTACGGATAGACTCCGTTATTAATAGCTGCGGTCATTATAGAGTCACATTCTAAGCACACTTTTACTGCCGCTTATTTCGCGGCAATTATCTGCTTATACAGTGCGGCTTTTAATAGTCCCCCCTGTTAACTTTTGAACGGTTTGACGTAGAAACATGAAAAAAGACCATTTCGAGGGTTTTACCAATACTACTTTTTGAAATAAAAAAAATAGTGATTGCACGATAGGGGGCGCAGGGGCGCCCATCAATTAAAAATTTTTAAATGGCATGTGGGGTCAAGTGTCACATCGTTGAAAAGAGAATTCAATTCTCTTTACGAACATCTAAATATTTTTTCATGTTTCTACGTCGAACCGTTCAAAAGTTAACAGGGGGGGACTATTAAAAGCCGCACTGTATACATTGTAAATGAGAGAGTTTAAAAATGATCTAATTTCGCAAAGTTTTCAACTACAGCTTATGATTGGAATTTAAAACTCTATTTCATCTATGAATTCAGAAGCATCTAGGTCATCTTCATACTTCCAAACATCTAAATCTGCAGCATATCTTTTCAAGTCTTCTATTGTGGCCTTTGAGAAACTAAAAATCATTACTCAGGCTTCTTTTAAATTGGCCAATCGTGATTTGAACTGTGTTATCTTTTGAGTTGCAGTGTTTTAATGAAATTAACGGATGAAGATTTATATATTTAATTACTGACACAATACAATATTAACATCAACTTGACATCTATCTGAATACAGGGAGTTATATAATAATGAATTAATATAAGTACTCAGAGTTTGTATCTTCATTTCCAATACTCCCCTTCAAACTTGAGTTTCTATATTGACATTTTCCTTCGAAATTATTGACGACTTTTTCTTCAGGCCTAAGGCTTGTATACAGAAATCGTGTTTTATCTTCGGCAGTGACTTTGTTAAAACATCTGCTACCATTTTCGTTGTTGGCAAATATTCAATTTCTATGCACTTCTGATTTACAGTTTCTCTAATGAAGTGGTGCCTGATATCAATTTGTTTCGAACGGGCATGAAACACTGGATTTTTTGTCATCTCGTTCGCTCCTTGATTATCATTAAAAATCGTGAGACAAGTTGGTTCTGCTGAATACATTTCTGCAAGAAACTTTCTCAGGAATATCCCTTCTTTAGCTGCTTCTGTCAGGCTCATATATTCAGCTTCCATGGTCGATAATGCCACAGTATTCTGTTTCTTGGCCTGCCAACTGATGGCTGCGCCTCCAAGTTTGAAAATATATCCTGAGTATGATTTGCGATCAAGGACATTACTTCCCCAGTCTGCATCAGCAAATCCTTTCATTTCTTCATTCGTTTTACTATAAATAAGTTCAAGATCTGCCGTTCCTCTCAAATATCTCAGAAGTCTCTTTGCTGCTTTCCAATGGACTTCTGAATAACATGTATTGAACTGACTCAGATAGTTCACAGCAAATGTGATATCTGGTCGGGTTCCTAGTGACAAATACATCAATTTGCCAATTAATGACCGATATGGATATTTATTTGAATCATCATCAATACAGTCATTTTTCATCAACTTCACTCCAGGTTCTAAAGGTGTTGATACTGGATTGCAATGTTCCATTCCAAAATCGTTCAATATATCATAGATATATTTTGTTTGGGATAATCCAATGTTGTTCATTTCTGCTGAATAGTTGAATTCTATTCCTAGACAATAATGTAAACAGCCGAAATCTTTGGTTTTGAAATTTCTCATCAATTCGGATTTGATTTCTGCTAGCCATTCTTGATTCTGAGATGCTAAAATCAAATCATCGACGTATACTGCGAGAAGTAAGCTACCAGATCCTCTTTCAGCATGATAAACACATGGATCCGAGTGACATGGACTCATTCCCGCCAATATAAGTTTTTCATGCAGTTTTCGATACCACTGTCTACCTGACTGACGCAAACCATAGATTGACTTCTGTAGTGCACAAACTTTATTTCCAGCTTTCAATTGATCAAGCATTCTTTGTGCTTTTGCAGAAACTCTATCATTTTCACATAGAATGATATCCTGGAGAATTTGCTATCATTGTTCTCACTGAACTAATGCGAACGACTGGTGCGAATGTTTCGTGAAAGTCTATCCCTGGACATTGAGAGTATCCTTTGGCGACTAACCGGGCCTAGCGTTTTTCCAAACTGCCGTCTGCTTTATACTTATTCACAAGTACTATGCGACAACCAACGATATGTCTGCCTATAGGAGGATCAACTAGTATCCAGGTCTCGTTTTCTAACAAAGAAACGAATTCTCTTCTGATACTTCCTCTCCATTCTCCAGAATTCTCGCCAAATAATGCATCCTTCAGTGAAATTTCAACGTTTTCCGCAAATTCCTCAAATTCTTCATTAGCTGAATTTTCTACATGAGAACTTTGTGTGTTTTCTCTGTTCCCTGTTGTTTTTGTAAGGTACAGTTTCTTTGGTCTTCCTACTTTTCCAGTTCTTAGTATTCTTGGTCTTCCTCTATATCTGTCTTCTTCATTCATGCTTTCATCAATTTCTTGAGATAATTTCCTTTCGATATGATTTTCATCTGGTATATCTCTTTCGTTTTGGATTTCTTCTGTTATTTCTCTTTCGTTTTGGATTTCTTCTGGTATTGCCCTTTCGTTTTGGACTTCTTCTAGATCTTCTTCATTTGGTGGACTATATCTGTCGTTTAGAAAATATTCAGTATGGTTTTCTTTTTGAATGAGTGTGACATCTAAATCAATAATATCAGAAATATCTTTTGACATACTCTCTTTGTATTCTTCAGAAAACTCTTGCACAATTTTCAAATCTCGAGTGATATGCACCTTCTTTTCGTCAGTCAACCATACTCGGTATCCTTTGGATTCCTCTGAATATCCAAGGAAAATACATTTTTGAGTTCTGGGTTGGAATTTCGACTTCTGACATTTATTCAGGACATATCCTCGACTACCAAATGTCTTGAAATGTTCAACTTCAGGTTGCTTTCTAGTCCATAAGACGAAAGGTATTTCACCACCAATACTTCTCGAGGGACATCGGTTCCTTATATAACAGGATGTTGAAATTGCCTCTGCCCAAAAGTGTGTCGGTAAATTGGACTCGATCAGCATGCACCTGGCCATATCCAAAAATACACGATTACGCCTCTCAGCAGTTCCATTCTGTTGGGGTGTATGGGCTACTGTCAATCTCCTCCAGATACCAAATTTTTCTAGATAACTGTCAAATTCTCTGCTGCAATATTCGCCCCCGTTGTCACTTTGAAGATATTTTATACGCTGACTTTTCTGGGTTTCTGCCATATTCTTAAAGTTCTTGAAAGCTTCCAGTGCATCGCTTTTCTTCTTCAAAAATCTTACTTCGCACCATTTTGTACAGTCATCGATAAAGGTTATGAAATATTTTGATTTTCCAAGGGATTCTGATTTCATTGGTCCACAAATATCTGAATGGATTATTTCTAATACTGAAGAATTTCTCTCAGAATGTTTTGGAAAAGAATTTTGGGTCATTTTTCCTTGAATGCAAATGTCACAAGATCCTAATTTTTGATTTGTAATAAAATCGTTTATCCCTGGTATTTTATTATGTTTCAAAAAATTATTCAAATCTTGTTCATTCAAATGTCCAAATCTCCTGTGCCACAATTTCAGTAAAGATTGTGAATCGTTCACAGCTTCACAAGCACGTTCTCCAAATTCTCTGACAAAATATAATCCATTTGATTTGTCTGCAATCATCTTGATATTACCCTGTTGATCTAATATCATTGCATTTTCTTTCGTAAAAACATCGTAACCATGATTTGTTATTTTTGAAACTGACATTAAATTATTCCTCAAATCTGGTACGTAGAACGTTTCACACAAGTTCAATATTCTTTCGTCATCAACTGTCAGTCTCAAATTACCTTTAGCTTCAATGGCAGTTGACGATTTATTTGCCAAATTAACTTCGTGGTTCTTTAGTGGCTCCAGAAAATCGAATTCATCCTTTTCGTGGCACATATGTGACGTGCAGCCACTGTCTAAGCACCATTTCCTTTCAGTTTCAATATGACTACTAGAGAAAGCGGTATGAAAACTGATTTCTTCAGACTGGGCTACATTCTCTAATTTTTTGTATTTCATTGGACATCCTATTGATTTATGTCCAAAGTTCTTACAGCGATGACATTTGAAACGGAAATGTTCAGAACTTGAACTTTCAGAACCTGAATTCTTAGTTTTATTGTCAAATATTTTTCTATTGAACTTGTTATTCTTTTTATTTACAATGAATGCACTGGATGTTTCACCTTCTCCCTTCTTTCTTCTGGCTTCAGTTTCTTCTATAACTTTTATCTTGAGGATTTCTGGTTTTGGAAGTTCATCTCGTGACTCTATAGCACACCTGAAGTTTTCATAGTCGTCTGGTAAACTATAAAGCATCATGATCGTTAGTAAGTCGTCATTGATTTCCACTTCCATGTCCTTCAACTTATCAACGACGTCAAAAAATCTTGCCATGTATTCACGAACATCTTCATCACTTCTCATTTTCTGTTGAGTAAGTTGTTTCAAAAGTGTTGCCCTCCTAGCTGGACCTTTTGACTGATAAATTGATTCTAATTTGACCCAAACCTCATTTGATGTCTTACAACTCTTTATTTGCTTGAGTTCTGAAGGATTTATTGCTAGTATCAGATCTGATTTTGCCTTTTTGTCAGCAGTATCCCCTGCAATTGCTTCATTTGCATTTTCCGGGCGTTTCTTCAGACCATTCACATAATCCCAACAATCATTCTTGATCAATACGGCTTCTATTTGTAATTTCCATGTATCATAATTATTTTTACCTAAGGCTTCAATTCTAATGGCAGCAACTGCGCTCATCTTGAAATCTTTTCCAGCTTTTCCAATATAAAATCTATCCTACTTATTGCCCTTTATGTACTTTCTGGGCCCGTAACCTTTTGAGTTGCAGTGTTTTAATGAAACTAACGGATGAAGATTTATATATTTAATTACTGACACAATACAATATTAACATCAACTTGACATCTATCTGAATACAGGGAGTTATATAATAATGAATTAATATAAGTACTCAGAGTTTGTATCTTCATTTCCAATATTATCATGTTTTCAAATATGCAACAACACAATTTCTTCAATTTTGAGTTTTCATCCATATCACCAAGACCATCAATACAATGTTCTCCAGGCATTCTTTCCACTTGTCTTTTCCTTTTTTTTAGGAAGAGCTGGATAAATGTTCAACTCCGCACAAATTGATCTTGATTTATTCAATACCTTATCAAAGAATTTATCTCAAAATCCTATATTTCATTTGTTAAACCTTCTATCATTCAATCATCTAAAAGTTGATCTTGCAAAAAAATTATAGTCTTTGAGCATGACCAAAAAATTCATTTATTTTGGGGTCTACCAAGATTTCTTCTACAACATGCCACGTATCTGATTTCTTGCAAACTTTGCTCTGTGTGAATTATCTGGAGTGCCATCAAAAATTACTGAAAAATATTTGGATTCTGTAATATTGATAACGATAGTTTGTTTTACTTTTGTAGCAGTTAGTTTGATGGGTTCGTTCTGGATCGCCGGTGAAAAATAGGTACCTTCATTTTTTTATGCGATTCCACATGCTGTGCAATTATTTTATCGTGATGGCTAATTATGAAATTCAAGAAACCTCCGCAATTTGGGTCTCCTATTTTAGTTGTACTGCCTCTTAAAGCGTCATTGTTTCTATCAAAATGCATTATGGCATCTAATATCTCTTTCAGAATATGTTTCGATTTATTTGTTAATGATTCAATTGTCTTCTGTAATTCGTCATCAATATTGAAATGACTTTCGAATGTCTTCCACTCCAAATGATTATTTTTGTGTTCTGACCAATTCTCATCTCGTGAAATACGTGGGTTCAGGTGCTTCCAATCAGAAAACCCATTTTTCGCCAAACAAATTACAATGAAAACAAAACTGAGATTCCGTTTTTCAATTTCCATCGATGTTTTCTCCATTATACAGACTTTTTGAGATCCATTTCCTGTCAAATCGTCGGTGTTCAGTTGCAGGCTTCATATCATTTCACAATCATTTTCACATTACATTTTTTATTTCCTATGAACTCGGATCATCATAATCTACTACATCCACGTCAGCTGAAAAATCGGTCACAGTCAAATCCGATAATTTTGATTGCTTGGTGATTGCCGCAATAACAATGTTATTTCCTGAGTCAATTCTATCAATTCTGATTTAAATATTGCCGCCATTCTGCGTATTCATTGAAACTTTAAGTTCGATTTTTGGCGCCCCCTGCGGGCTAGCGCCGAGGCCAAAGTTTCTCTTGCTCTGCCATAGTTACGGCACTGTTTAGAAGTTCCATGTTGAGGATCGATATCAGGTTCTGGTGGTAGCAATCGTTGTGGTCTGTAATTCTATGTATTGGATGTAAATTACTTTGAATAATCTGTTTACAATTGTTCAGATCCGTACCTATGTTGAAAGTGCCGTCATTGATCTTTCACTTTTGACAATAGCAACAAGACTGAATTTTGTTTAACATCTCAATTTTCTTTCTGTTCATAATTAACCATTTTATTGTAAAATAAAGAAGCTAGAGATATCAATTACAGTCCACGTCTCTTTAATCATTAATTCATTGCAAGTCATTACATGGTCCTTCAAGCCGAATAAGAAAAGGAGAAATATCCGCCAGTAGCCCAAAATAGCATTTTTTCGTAGAAATACCGCTTCGCCAAGAAAATCACAGTATTCAGAAGTGATATAAGGGTGAGTTTCCTTTATTCCAAATATCCTTCCACATCCTCAATACGACTTCAATTACTTCTATTCAATTACTTCTAAAACTAATAAAAATCATTCATTTATTCCATTATGTCTCTTGAAATACTGAAAAAATAAAGAGAATCAGTCAAGCAAAAACTTTCCTTATTTGAGAAATACATGTGCAATGTAAAGAAAATTCTAGTTGACAGTGGAGGCTTGTTCAGTGATATTAAATACATCGAGATTGAACAACGCATAGGTCGAGCAGGGCAATATTTCGATCAAATTCAAAGTCAAATAGAATGTTCAACAGTAGAAAACGAAAACCTTGATATCGAATATTCAGAACGCGAAGAATTTGAAAACAGATTTCATGGTGGCATATCAGACGCCAAAGCATTTCTCTTTTCACTTTCCGGTTCAATTTCGACAAATACACAATCTAACAGTGACCCACCACAAATTCATTCTGAAGGAGTAAAACTCCCGACTATTCAATTACCTAAGTTCGATGGGCCCTATGATCAATGGATGGAATTTCGCGACGTTTTTGTATCGTTAATTCATACAAACAAGCAAATAAACAATATTCAAAAATTTTACTATCTCAGGGCTTCACGAACAGGAGGAGCATCACAAATTATTAAATCTATGGAATTCACTGATGCAAATTACATTGTTGCGTGGGACATTTTGTACGAGCGATTCGAAAACAAGAGGCTTTTAGTGCAAAATCACGTAAAGGCTATCTTTAATTTGAATCAAATAATTCGTGAATCTTCTATTCAACTTCGAAATACAAAGGATGAATTGATCAAACATTTACGGAGCCTAGAACAATTAGGTGAACCTACTGACAAGTGGGACACGTTGTTGATTCATATCGTGACGAACAAGCTCGATATAAGTACCAAAAAAGAATGGGAAAAAGACAAATCAAATAATGAGGTACCAAAGTTACAAGAATTAACAGACTTTTTGAAAAACAGAGCCGACTTGCTCGAAACGATTGAGTCATCAAACGAATCCCCTGACAAGCGATTTCAAAAGCGTGATTGCGCTAAAATTTCTAAAAGAAATTTACACATTCAACATTCGTCAAATTCATCAACTCAATACACCTGTGCTCACTGCAAAAAAGAACACAGCATTTATTACTGTCCAGAATTCTTGCGTCTTCCGATAAAAGAGCGAATTCAAAAAACAGAGGAGTTAAAACTCTGCGACAACTGCCTTAAAAGTAATCATATAGTGAAGGATTGTCGGTTCAGAGGTTGTAAGTATTGTACAAAAAAACATAATATTCTCCTTCATGAAGAAATCCTTGCAACACATAACGCGCATGCAAAAATTAGCAACGTCGAAACTGGTACAGTTGGTACGTCGGAGTCGGATGAACACCGAACGGATACCACTTCAATATGTACGGTGGCAAAGGAAGTGGAAACCAATAGCGTGCTTCTTTCTACTGCCTCCGTGTTTGTTAGTAATAGCGAGGGAATCAAAAACACAGCTCGAGTTCTTTTAGATTCGGGCTCAATGTCAAGTTTTATCACCAAAGATTTGAGTGGTAGGCTAAAGTTGCGAAAAATAAAAACAAACTTAGCCGTTTCCTGATTGAATAATTCTCTTTCATATGTTGAACATAAATGCAACCTACGTTTACAATCGATTAATGATTCGTTCTCATGCAACATTATGTGTTTCATTATTGAAAATATAACGGACACGTTACCCGCATATAACATAAACAAAAATGTTCTTAACATCCCGATGAATGTTCAATTAGCGGATTCAAACTTCCACGTCACAAGAAAAATTGTTATATTAATCGGATCTGATTATTTTTGGCAATTATTAGGTAATAAACATATTAACCTAGGACCACAAAGGCCTATTTTACAAAAGACTAAATTTGGTTGGGTCGTCGCTGGACCAATGAATGTTTCAATCAATCGTATAACTTGTAATTTCAATAAAAATATTGATATTGAGAATCAATTGACTAAGTTCTGGGAAGTCGAAGAGATTGGTTGTGCAAAAAGAGCCACGTCCAGTGAAGAAACTTTATGTGAACAACACTTCACGAACACGGTTCGTCGCGATGAGAGCGGCAGATTTATAGTATTGCCGCTGGTAAAGGACGACGTCATAAAATTGGGTGAATCTCGCCATCTCGCAATAAAACGATTTTACCAGTTGGAAAAAAGACTCAATTCTAATGAAAAACTCAAAAAATTATGCACGGACTTTTTAACGGAATATAAGGCGTTGGGCCATATGTCTGAACAATCCGAATTTAACACTGATGAGGTTGAAAATTATATGCCGCATCACGGAGTGTTACGCGAAAACAGCATCACGACAAAATTGCGTGTCGTTTTTAACGCGTCTACGCCCACGACCACAGGTCTTAATGACCTACAAATGAAAGGTCCGATAATACAGGACGGTTTATTATCAATCATTCTTAGATTCAGAATTCATGCAATTATCATCACAAGTGACGTAAAAATGATGTACAGGCAAGTTGTGATCGAACCAAATCAAAGAAGTTTACAAAAAATAGTATGGAGGTCAAACCCAACCGATCCTTTATTGACTTATCGTAGGTAATACCACAAGTGTATCTGTGATTATCGATATAGCAATTCCTTTGAATTTGATAATCAAATTATGTTGCTTGGCAACCACACGAGCACTCGCGCGAGTGTGGTTGCCTAAAGCAATATAATTTGATTCGAAACCGAGAAGGAATTAACGATAATCGACGATAACACGAGTTGTATTTGTTAAGATTTACTATTCAATCTAACTAGGAACAATAATCCCGCATTTAGTTCTGAAATTATGCAACTAACAAAACATTTACTAACAAACATCCCGCTATTTCAGCTACCAATCACACATCGCGTCATTCGTAGTTTCGTCGTTGCATTTCTGCTGCTTAAGGTTATGTTTTGAAAACATTTTGGTTTAGTGATTTGATTAATCAACGAGTATGCAAAATTTGTCGAAAATTGTGAAGTTGATATGAATCAAATGTGAGTGCTTATTTGGTTTTGGTCAAAGTTTGGTGTTGTGTCATTATAGCAGCTTGCTAGTGGTAAGTTTTTGTTTCGATAATAACCAATCAGGAATCGAACTACAAAATCGAAAACACATCATATACATATCCAGTAGCCAATCAAGAGCCGAACTACAAAATCGAAAACATGATGTTTTCATTTATCAACAACATATTTCAACCAATCATAACACGCTATTTTAGCATAAGTGAAATAATCGGATAAATCGATTGGTGTACGGTATGACAGCAGCCTCGTATTTAGCGATACGTTGTCTGCATGAACTCGCTGATATTCACGAGAAATCACAACCAGAAATTTCTCATATCATCAAAAATGATATGTATGTAGATGATTTGGTCACCGGTGCCGATACGTTTGAAAAGGCACAATATATTTGTGAAAACGTAAATGAGATCCTTCTTGGTGGAGGATTTGAACTGAGAAAATGGCGTTCCAACATGCGTTCAGTTATCGAGGATTTTTCTAGTCAAAATTCTACTGAACCATTAGAGTTTCTCCCGGAAAATATTCAGCAGTGTAAAACTTTTGGTTTGTCATGGATTAGTGGCACTGATGAATGTTATCAACTATAATGAAAATGAGAAAAATCCAAAATTAACCAAGCGAATAATTCTTTCCCAAATCCCAACCATTTTTGACCCATGGGCTAAGCGCGTGCATAATCGTGGCAAAAATCATTTTGCAAAAATTGTGGGAGACACGTTAAACGTGGGACGAAGAAGTGCCCCGAACTATTCGCGAAAAATGGCATGAATTTGAAATCGATTTGCTAAGTTTAAAAACTCTAAGAATAAATCGAAGAGTTGTATGTAATGAATACGTTGGCTTAGAATTGCATGGATTTAGTGACGCGAGTCAAGACGCGTATGGGGTTTGCGTTTATGTGAAATCCTTTAATCGCAATAATGAGGTTGAGGTTACTTTGTTATTTGCAAAATCTAAGGTAGCCCCTCTTTCAAAATTGAACATTCCACGCTTAGAGCTATGCTCAGCATTGCTTTTAGCACGGCTTGTATCAAAAGTAGTAACTTCGATAAACGTGAAATTCAATAATATCTATTGTTGGTCAGATTCGACAATTGTCTTGGGATGGCTTAAAACTTCTCCGAGCTTATTGAAACCATTTGTAGACAATCGCGTCGCCGAAATACAGAGATTGACAAAATCATATGTCTGGAGACATGTCACTACCAATGACAACCCCGCGGACCTGGTATCTAGGGGAATAAATCCAAAAAATATATTTATAGTGGCACGTACCGACGTGGCTCCATCGAGAGAAGCCTCATTGGCCGTATTTGACCTTGTCAAAAGAAAATCTGCCGGAAATGCGTAATGTTACATTATACTTACTGCCTTGAACATGCAAACCTTTCCCTTTAATCCATTTTCGAATTTGTCTAGAATTAAAAGGTGTATGGTATACGTTTCTAGGTTTATAAAAATTTGTAGAGCATCTAAAAGGGATCGAAATGTTGGTAACCCTACAATTATTGAAGTTGACGAATCATTTCTTCTGCTCATAAAATTATCTCAAATGGAATCATTTGCCTTCGATTATAGTAGGCTAAATAAAAATAAAGCATCAAAACCAGATATTGAGTTTAAATCCATTTATGGACCAAACTGGTCTTATCAGAGTGGGGGGAAGATTAACCTATTCAAACTTCGCTTATAATAAAAAACATCCAATGATATTGAGTTCGAAACATAATTTAACAAGGCTTATTTTTGAAGATAAACACAAGTAACTCCTTCATGGAGGTCCACAATTGTTATTGTCTAATATTCGCGAAACATTTTGGCCTATTTCCGGTAGAAACCTCTCAAAAAAGATAGTACGATCCTGCTTAAGGTGTTCCAATCACAATAGACAAACTGTTCAGCCCATTATGGGAAATTTGCCAATATCCAGATTGGAACCCTCTCCTCCTTTTAGTGAAGTCGGTGTTGATTATGCCAGACCGTTCATTATAAAAGATAGACGAGGAAGAGGATCTAAAACCTCGAAAGCTTGGATATGTGTATTTGTATGTTTCGTGACCCGTGCTATGCACATTGATTTAGTATCTGCATTATCAACAGAAGACTTCATGCAGGTATTGAGACGGTTTGTTTCCCGTAGGGGCAAACCATCCGATATATTTTCTGACAATGAAACCAATTTTGTGGGTTCCAGTAATGAGCTACAAGTTTTAAATAATTTCCTTATAGAAAATTCTGTTCATATCACTGATCAAGCCCTCACTATGAGCATCAACTGGCCCTTCATACCGGCTAATTCCCCCCACTTTGGAGGTATATGGGAAGCCGGAGTGAAGAGTGTAAAACATCACCTCAAGAAAGATTTAGGAAATATCCTCTTACTTACGAGGATTTTCGAACCCCCCCCTTATACAAATTGAAGTCGTATTAAACTCCCGTCCTCTGAGTCCTATTTCCTCTGAACCTGATGATTTGACACCCCTCACCCCTGCTCACTTCTTAATCGGGAGGTCCATGCAAGGCGTGCCAGATCCACTTCTTCACAAGATCCCAGAGAGCAGGCTCTCTCACTTTCAACATCTTCAAAGGGTTCAACAACATTTTTGGGAAAGATGAAGCCGCGAATACATAAGTGAACTTCAGCAGCGCTCCAAATGGAAGCAGAGACAGGGTGATTTGAAATCTGGGCAACTCGTCCTAGTCAAGGAAAATGATCTGCCTGTTATGAAATGGCGCCTAGGCAGAGTTGTTGAGCTTATCCCAGGAAAGGATGGTCACTGATCTTTCACTTTTGACAATAGCAACAAGACTGAATTTTGTTTAACATCTCAATTTTCTTTCTGTTCATAATTAAACATTTTATTGTAAAATGAAGACGCTAGAGATATCAATTACAGTCCACGTCTCTTTAATCATTAATTCATTACAAGTATTACAATAATTTTTAACAAAATAAAAAGGGACAAATTTGATTTGTCGCTCTTTTTTGCGATACCCTGTAGACTTCCTCTTGCAGTCTCGATCGATATACATATATTGGAGTATGAATAATTCGTTTGGCTCATAAACATAGGCCTGATTTCTTCTAACATATGATTATTATGTTTATAGGTGGTGCATATTGGTACAACAAATGCTTCGCGAGCAATCTTAATGGAGAACTGATCAATCATGAAGTACTGCCTGCCAGGGAGAGACATGGAATGATATGGGATTCTTTCAGAAGAAGGAGTTACGTACTTGCGAAAGCTAGGATGCTCGTCAGACCGTTTGCTTCCAATTAAATCGAACAGGCTCATTGAATTGATACAATATTATTTCTTTGTTGAACTCTCAAGTTTGAGATTAATATATGATAACAATGGATATGATACATTAAACAATTCAGTATTGTTACTACCATATTATTAAAAGAGAAACTAACTAACCTTCAGTTGCTCTTCGTCGTCAAATCCTTCGAAAATCTTTCACAAACAGAATCATCAAGAGACAGAACAAGAAAATATGGAATGAACATAAAGGTATACAATTGCCACCACGAAAGAAACAGCACGATGACAAGTCAGATTACTAAAAATATGAAACATAAGATAAAACTAAAACTAAGTAAATATGAACACGAAGTTGTGACCAAGTTCCTTCCGGCTCATAGAAGAGAACATATGCATCTCTGCTCACGAGGGATTTAGATGAAATTGGGGACAAATTTGATTCATTATACACATGCCACGTGCTCGCATACGGATGTTTACAGTAGGCTTTGTAGTGCCCGATACAGGTAGTCCCACTATGATTAAACAAAGGATACAGAGTATAACGACAAGGAGCCACGTTGTCTGCTGCATAATTACTCATGTCCAATCCCTCTAAAGGAAAGTCGATGTTGGCATTCAGTTTTCCTCGAAATCTGTCTGTTAGAGAAAAACGTTTCAATTGGAATACTAAAATTTTTGGGAATTTTTGACAAAGATTTCATGCACTTCCTTCTCTTCTTGCACTTCGCACATGTCGGCTTCCCGTCACCATCCAAAGTTTCTTCCTGTCTGAATGAATCCAAACATTGTGATAGTCCTAGTTGCCATGTTCTTCGAGGTATTGGTAAGGAAAGGTTCCAGAACGGATCGAAGGAGATTGAACAGTGACCACAATAAGTACATTTTAATGTAGATATCAACAGTCCAACGAAGGTATCTAAAATTTTGGAATTGTCCATCCTTAAATATCTGGACCATGACTCATCAGCCTTCTCCTTGTCACTTAATTTATCATCTATCTTAGTCATAATGGGTTTTGGCTTCTCCGTTACTCTATTCACGTCTTCATGTAAACCCTCTAAAAGGCATCTTAAAACTCCTGAACATCTTCCAGGGCATAACCGATGAAACGAGGAGCCAATCTTTGGATCTGATTTTTCAGGGAGAGAGTATTCACAACTCGATCTGACAAATGCTGTGATTAAAGCTTCCTTTCTAGATATGCTAGTGTTTAAATCCCTTGTGTAGGCGTCTCTATTCAAATACTCCAATAACCATCTTGTGTTCGATAGACATTGAATAACACAGTTCATGTAGCAAGTGTTACCAATATTTTTCAACCCTTTAAGACCGAGAGATTTGAAAGTACTATGTACTACGGGCCTGATGGTGTTTGAGCTGCCTTTATCGTTTGTTTGAGTTTCATTGTTGAGGTGAAATTCAGCAGATTTTTGAGGTCAAAAGAAAATTTCATCCAAATGTTGGGAAGAGGCAATAGTACCGAGTACAGAAGCAGCGTTTCCTCTCTGGATAGCAATGCTTATTCGTTCTAAAAAAAAGTTTTAGCTCTAGGATCGCCTGTTACCTTGATGAGTTTCTGGCCGATGTTCAATATGAACTCAGAAGCGTAACGACCAAAGGAACCGAATGATTCAATGGCTAGCGGATAAAAAATGTACTGGTCTTTCAGAGTGGAGTTCTTTCGCAATTGTATGATTTCATCAGAATCGGCAGCTCCCCCACTTTGCAGGATGTTGACTGAAGATGAAATTGGGCGACAGTATCCACACAAGTAAAGTCCCATATAAGTGGTTTTCCTTTGCTCCATGGAATGAGAGACATTCCGTCAGGACGTTTTCCGTCATCTCGAGAGATTCCCGAAGGTTCCAGAATACAAGCAGCCGTATGCATAGTCAATTCCAGCGACTCGCCAGAGTTTCACCGCTCGCTACACAAGAACTATAATGCACATTCGAGCTCCAAAAAAGTGGTACATCGCCAGTGTTTTGCCAAAATGTGACTTATCGCGTAGTTGTCACTTTTTTGGAGCTCGATTCCTTGTCCAGCGAACGGCGAAACTCTGGCGAGTCGCAGGCGATTGACTATGCATACGGCTGATTGAATCTCAGATGTTGCTAATGCTCGTTTGATCAGATCATTGACGGCTGCGTGTCGGGAGAAACGATCGGAACTGAATTTGCAACTCAACCCATGATAATATTTTTCATCAACAGCAACTCCACATTTACACCTATGTTCAACGCAAATTTCACTGCCCAAACGAGGTCCAATCGAGATCCTGAAAGATTCGTTGTCCAACAAAGTTCCCAGAAATGCAACGGGAAGTGCATTTAGCCAAGCACCAGATTCCTTTGTAATCACTGCTTTGAGACGAGCCTTTTTAGTCAAGGAGTTTGCAGCCGAATTGAGCAGCTTGCGATAAGAAATCTCGAGCAAGGATTTTTGAGAACGTTTACATTCAGGTGTTGATAATTTTGTTTCTGAACACCATATAACCTCGCACATTCATTATAATATGAATCAAATACACTAGAGAAATAGTCGGGCAAAATTGAACAGAGGATTATGCCAAGAAACAGTTTTGTTTGTACCAGATAAAGATGAAAAATGTATTACTTTCAATTATTCAATTATATTTCAAAAAAATACTAATAAGAAATTAATACAGACAATTAATGAATCAATTGAACAAAAAGTTATCCTTGTGGATTGAATTCAAATAGTTGATAGTGAAATAAAGTGTTGGGTGAAAAAGAAATAATGAATTATGGATAAATGAAGTCATTTTAGAATTAACAAAGAAAATACTTTTTGATTTTGTTCTTAAAAATTTAAGTCTTTTTTATTTCATTCGAGAGTGAATTGTATATCACTAAATCATGAAATATTTTGATTACTTCTGAAATTGCCTATGCTAAAGAGTTTGCTTTTCTGATTTCGTGTTCAGAATGTTATTTGCTTCAATAAAATTTAAAGGACAGGGCACAAAACCTTAAAAAATGGCTTTCAGCAAAATTTGATAACTTCTTGATATTTTGTTCAGTTCAACACCCTACACAATTTTAACAAGTTGTGAGAGGATCGTATGATTAGGAAAACTGCTAGAGTGCAGCAAAGTTGAATAATCGAAAATGCATTGAAATGCATAGAAAAATCATTATTTATTAGATTGCCATGCTTTTTGAAGCAGAAATCTTTTCAAATCAAGGGTCAGTAATATTTTCAGGTGTACAGTGTACATTGAAACTCAATGGTTGAAGTAATTACAAGGAACGAGTGGGGTGAAATAATAAAAGTTAGTAATCAAAACCCTGTAATCAATAAGTTACGTACTGTTGATAACATAAAACTCAATATACTGGTAACTCATTCACAGAGTTTTCAAATCACATCGCTAATAATAATAATGGAAAATCGAGAATTCATTTTCGTTGAAGTAAGTTATTCAAGGAAGTGAAACTGCTCATTTTGAAAATTTCTTCTCGAAATTGACAAGATTTTAAAGTCTTTAGAAGTGTTGGGATGCACTCGTATCCATACACAGGCGATACAAAAAAGTTATGTCCATTATGATACAGGGTGACCAACAGTGAAAATAACATTTGATATTGAAAAACTCGACATGAAAACCTATACTTTTCTTATCATCATGTATTATTCATTTCCATTAGAAACATTCTCAATGTATTGGTACAGTCATTTTATGAAGTACATACAACAGTTGAAAGGGAAGAAAAGAAGAGAAGACTATTTACAGTCCAAAGGTTTAACACAGTGCTCCACCTTCTACAGTACATGAATAAAATTTATTAATTTTATTAAACACTTTTCAGTTAGATATGTTTTCAATTTAAAATCAGTCAATGACTAACTACTCAGTTCTTACGTAAGATCTTTTATTTTTGGAGAATGATACATGAAATTTCCCTTTTTGTCGAGTGCAATAATTATGAAATTGTTTGTTCTTTGAAATTTTTTGCATATTTTGAAAAATATAAATACATAACTCATATACAATAAATACGTGACACTCTACGCGATACTTTTGCAATGCATCTAATATTGCTTTTCTCCATAAGGATAGCTCACATCGACAAGATTTTTATACCGAAAAACTGCTATTCCATTTGAGTATAGGATTATAGGAGTCTATTATTTGAACTGTTTGATAATCACCATATAGTTGCCTTTTGTTTTAATTTTTATACAGAAGCCGTAAGGCAAACTATGGTTTTCATTTATGATGGTGTACCTACATTATGAAATAGAGTCTAAGTTAATCACATTCAAATTAGAGTTAAGTCTATCAACCACTACAGTATTTTTGAAATATAACGATTTACTACTATCTACCGTTTTATCCCATTATCACATTAGTTAGTTATTATCAAACGACTAATTTTAGGAGAAATTTGGTGAATAAGTAGAGATTTTACTATCAGGCAAAATTATTATATATTCAAGTATTAAATTAAAGCAAATCTGTTTGTTGTTCACAAAGATCGAATACCTATGGTCCATTAATAAGATTAGAGAAGCGTTATCTTGTACCTGCAATTTTATGATAGTAAATTATAATTTTTGGTACCTGCTCAGAATATGAGTTATAGTTTTATTGTGAGTATGAAATCAGATGTGGATTCATCTACGACTGAAAGACAAATTTTATTTGCTATTTTTCATCGTTCAAGGTTACCTCTTGGAAGGTTTTCATGTTGAAAAGAGAAACATTCTCAATTGAAAATTGAAACAGACATGACTCATCTTTCTTCCATTTCCCATTATGTCAGTTTTAATATATTATGGTTATTTCAATACAATATAAAAGTTTTATGCAATCACTGTGAGATACGGACATATTTAAAAATAAAATGCCTGTCAGGCTAACCTGATTGTTAGATGAAAATGTGTTTTTTGACTTCCTGTTAGGATTACCAATAGAATAAATATGTATTTAGTTAAATGAGCAGATGCTTCAAGTGACTGTTTGCGTCTTTCACGAAAGGATTTGAAGAATGTGACACATCTTAAATTTAAGATTGTTTTCATCAGTTCGATATAAAATAAGTAAAATAACGATAAATGAACATGAACGTGATTGGTATATATTCTGAAACCGATTATGACGCTAATGAAGATTTGGAGGATTTTGTGCATAAAATGTTTCGCTTACCTAATAATAAGACAACGTCCTGATAACATCAATTTCTGTAATGATGATTTCAAAATTAGGTTCCGATTGTCTAAGAAATGTTTTAATATGATTTTGGGAAGATTACAACACATCTTAAGGTTTCCCATTGAGAGGTAATAACTCTGAAGAATGCAAAAACCTGTGTTTTTGTTTACCACACAAGTATTTTCACTCCTATTTTCGCATTTCGATTACCACGTTATCTTCATCAGCAGTACTAAACTAACAGTAAATAACCAACCACTCGTAATTATTACAAATAATTAATTACCATGAATTATTATCAATTTGGTACGTGAGTGTGCTCAAATCTGATTGATGTGGAGATCTATTTCCTAAAAATATAATTTTTAAATCAGCGAGACAAGCCGGAATATGCTCATAGAAATACTTATATTATTCAGGGTGTTTCTTAAGTACGTGTAGAAAATTCAAGAGCGTGTTGCTGACATCAAAATAAGAAGAAAAGTTCCTGTAAAAATATGTCCGCAAGTTATTCGTTTCTGAAATACAGAGTGTCAAAGTTGAATTCTGATTTTTATTTTTTATGAATAATTTCAAAATAAATTTGATATTTGGGTGAAGTTTGGTATCTGGGAATATTTATTATCTAGTTTGTGTAAAAAATATATTCTTGAAGAGGCCACTGCGAGCAACTGTTTTCGAGTTATTGAGATTTGAAATAATCGATGCAAGTGATTTTGAATGACAAAATTTTTTAATTAAAAATAAATTCAATTGGAAATTACATTTTTCACAATTAACATAAAATTTGATTTTGTCATGGAAAAAATCATCCCAGATACCAAACTTTACTCGAATATCACAAATATTTTGGAATTTATTCACAAACAACAAATATAAGAACTGAACTTTGACACTCTGTATCTTAGAAACGAATAACTTGAGGACATGTGTTTATGGAAACTTTTTTTTCTTATTTTGACGTCAGCAACATGCTCCTGAAGTTTCTCCACGTACTCAAGAAACACCCTGTATAATTACTCTAGAATGCTAATCCCGCCAATTTTCACGGCGAAAAGCATGCCGCGTATGCGACCAGTTTACGATGTGCGCATGCTCGTTATCAGTGTAGTTTGGGTAGATCGTTGCCAAGTTTGAAAATAATTTGGTGGTCCAATTCAGTTTTTTGTTGAGGCATAAAACACATGCAATTTGAAAGAGAGAAATTTGACAGCGCATTCAGGACTTTTTAAACCCGAAAAGAACCTTATAGAGAGAGATTACTCCGAATTTTAGGCGCGAAAGAAACTCATTTAATACAATAATGTACCCTAGCTACTGTAATTATAATGACCGTGCAACAGTGCTTTTTCATCAACAGGAAGACTTGTCACTAAGATCTGTCACTCTTGTCAGAGATCAGATACGGTTTATAGAATTTCAGATTTTCTCTTGTCGTTTTGTGCGGTGTTTGTTGTCGTTGGTTATCCTTTCATCATTCGTGAATTTGCATTAATCGTGTTCCTTTAAAGATAATTTCTAATAAGCCTTTTCTTCCTACAAATAAACAATGAACTGTTTAGTGTTGTGTAAAGGAAAAATACCTGAAATTAATCATTTTTGGTAGATAATGAAATTTTTTATGTACCTACTCAAATGCTTTGCTCAAAATAGCTTAAATATTATTTAACTTTGACAAAAAATGCATGATTTTTAGTTATTGTTTTTAAGAAGAGACCCCAACAGAACATATGAGTGAAAAATTTGTAATTTGTGGGTGACATTTTCTTCATCAAGATTCATGTGAAAATGGCAATAGAATAATTGGAAACCTAGTGTAGTACCAATACTGTATCTGCGTAAGCGAGTGATACAACTTTCTGCCATACCGCTTTTATATTATGAGTTCTAGGTTCCTACAAAAAGTACTAAGTATACACAGAATCGCCTCAGAAAATTATTGTCAATATGGAAGTGCTGTTCTTTGATGGTAAGGAAAATGCTTCTGGCCTTACAAATTGCACTAACCAGAAATACTCGTAGAAATAGCATGTTAATCTCTTCAAATGATTTAAATGCAGCTGCTTATTTTGGCATGCATCGTTCTAGAAAAAAAACCTCGAGCTTCCAAGAATCCAATTTGAGTTGAAATTATTCATGATATTAGCTGCAATAAATTTTCATAGTTTTTTGTACTTTCAATTTATATTCCAATCCAGTGCTTCCTTGAAATTCGTACCGACGATTTGGGATGGTTCCGTAGGTTTTTGTTGGTTAACTACAGCTGAAAAGGGAATGTGATACCAAAAATCAGTCGCTTCAGAGCGATAAATGATATTAATAACCATACTCTACCTTCTGGTGGCCTTTGCTGAATATTTGGTATCATAAATATGTGAAAATATGTATTCAAATCGGCTAAATACAAATAACAGGTATAAGTACAATGAGAATTCCAACCTTATTCTCCGAGATTCAGAATTAACATTTAATAATCTTCACAAGTACCATAATATTTTACTAAAGCCGGGCCTGTTACAAAAATCACTAATGACGCGCATGCTCATTGCAGACTAGCCTGAACTTTTTATATCAGTTAGAAAAAAATCTTCCGCAAACTGTATCGTTGGACGATGTACTCCTGCCATGGACCTAATGATGGGAAAAAAAATAAAAAGTGACTGAAATAATAAAAGCTGTGTTGTAAATAGGATACTTATTACGAATTTAGGATAATTTTTGATTGAAGAAAGGCCTTTTTGGATAAATAATGGCAAAAACTTTGATTTTATGACGTATAATGACAACGTCAGAAAAAGTACAAAATCTGTTTATATAAATGTTCATAACAACGAAATCATATTTTTTAATATAAAGGATGATCAAAAAAAACCAATAGACTATACCCAACATACTCCCACCTTTGCAATATCATATACACAAATGCTTAGGACTGAAATCGCTGTGGAATTCTAACTGTGCGTCCGGATCTGGTTACTGTCGCCTCCTTGGATGACTGTCCATGCTGATTTTCTTCTTTCTTCTTCTTCTTCTTCTTCTTCTTCTTCTTCTTCTTTTTCTTTGGAGAGGAATCTTGATCAGAATCTAACATCTGTGACGTTTGGCTTTTATCAGGATCATTTGGACATTGGTTGGGATCAGTTCTTGAAAAAGGCGAAGAGGAATCTCGACAGTCGGCTGCTGAAATTTCCAATTGATATAAGCGCTGGAGAGGACGAATCAATTCCCCAGCGCCAGCTACTTTGATTCGAGCTACCCTTTCAACTTTATCTCTTCCTTGATAAATTTCTAAAACTCTTGCTATTGGCCAATTTATTCTCTTCACATTGTCTACTCCCATAAGTACGATATCTCCAACTTGAATTTTATCAATTTTTTTTCTCTTTCCAAAATGTACTAAACCTCCAAGATATTCTTTTCTGAACCTCTATCGTAGATTTTCCCTGATATTTTGCAAGTAACGGTGCCTTCTAATCTGGTATTTTCTATCTACCATATCAAGATCAGGTACTTCATTACCTGAAATATTCTGTAGAAAATGCGATGGTGTTAGTGGTATGAGATCGTCATTTTCTGAAATATATGTCAATGGTCTGCAATTTATTATTGATTCACAATCACATAATATAGTGACAAGTTCTTCATAATCAATACAGGTTTTACCCTAATTTTGTCTCAAAAGCTCCTTAATTATCCTTACAATCCTCTCCCACCATCCTCCCCACCAGGGTGCTGTGGGAACATTGAAGATCCACTTGATTCTGTGAACAGTAGAATATTTCTTTCTCTCATCCCAATCTACTTTATTCAGAAAATTGTTAGTACCCACGAAACATGTTCCATAAGCAATTAAATTTTGGTCAACCTTTTCTATAGCCCCTGTGAATAATTGTCCAATTAAATCTGCTCCAAGTAAAAGTTCAATTTCATATATTCTGTTACCTGAAATTCAATACATTGCGTGTTCTGTAACCTTGGTACGTAATTACAAATTTTAGTCTGATCTATTACAATTGCATTGAATTGAAAAGAACTATCCAAACTTTGAACTGATATATCATAAATACCATGTATATACGGTAATGACTCTGAACCACCAAAAACGTCTGGTATAATTTTTTCCTCGACAATTTTTGCATAACACAGTTCTTTAGCACAATCTGTTAATAAGTACGACCTTTGAGAAGCGGAATCTAACAATGCTCTCACAATTTCAGTTTTATCATTATTAACAAGACGAACAAGGATAGTTTGCACTGTTACTTGTGAATACATTTCCAACATATTCAGATACCGATTTGTTATCATTACTATTATCTTTTTTCTCAACCTTTCTTTTCGTATTTAAATCGGGACAAATGATAGGATAATGCTTCTTACTACATATGAGACATTTGATAAAATTTCTACACCTGTTGATGAGGTTTTAAACAACCGAAACAACAATTTTTCTTCAAAATCAAGTTCTTTTTCTCTTCAAATGTGAGTTTTTGGGCTGCGATCAATCTTGACTCACGTGAGCCTTGTTACAGAGTTGTGGCTGCAGTGTATAGTTTGTGTTCTTTCACCTTACTTGTGCTGTACATTGCTCCTTTCTCATTTTCGGCCTCTTTTCCTAGTCTGAAACTTCTCTAGGCTTCTCTTCCTGGTCCAAACCTCCTCTGGGCTTCTTTTCCTGGTCCAAAACTCGTCCGTGCCAAGTTGATACGATCCTCACTCTCCACTTCTGCTCTCAAGAAATCTAGTAACATATTCAAATAATTAGTGGGTTGCTTTTCTGTGGTATTACTTTCCCTAGACTCATCGAAATGTGTTTTAACAATTGAACTCCTATATCTCTCCCATACTTTGAGTACTTCTTCTGGAAGAGCCGATTCGGCTAAAGGGTAAAGCATTGCTGCATACTTATCGCTTGTTACACCTAAAGATTCTAGAGCTCTGAGTTGGGTCTCTGACCTATCAAATAAAGTTGATAATGACACACCTGACTTATTTTTCATCGATTGCTTCAAGACTAAGTTCAGAAGTTCTCTTACATAGACTTCTATCAAGAATTCATCTCGTGCGAATCTATTTTTCAGCTGTATGATGGCCTTTTCATAATTTTCTCCAGATGGCGGAAAACTTTCAACCAACGTTCGTGCTGCACTTCCGACTACAGTTGATTGCACTAAGTATTGGAACTTATCTTCTCCTGATCTTCATCAATTTTCCTGAACTGACCCCAAAAACCAATCCAGTTTTTAACGTCTCCATCAAACTTCTTCAACTCTAATTGTGGTAGTTTGAATTTCCTCTTTGTGTTGACTCCTGAAGAACTGGCAGTCGAAACGGCGGCTGTTTTTGACTCATTCAGGAAATAATAGCATTTGGATTTGTAGTGAATGAGTTTATCTCTGAAAGCCTCAACGGTGTCACACTCTTCTTCGAATTCATCGTCTGGAACGTCGACAGAAAACATTGCATCGTGTACCTTTTCGTCTAGTGTAAAAAGTCGATCTCCCTTGTCCTCTAGCTTATTCAAATTAGTTGTGATATCTTCTTTTCCAGCGTGTTTGTCTTTCAATAACGAATTCAACTCTTCACAAGTCTTATTGAAGTTTCGTCTGAGCTGGTCTCTTTCTTTCTTCAGTTTATTGAAATTATCCATCTCTTGTCCTGTCACGGTCACCAGATGTTGTAAATAGGATACTTATTATGAATTTAGGATAATTTCTGATTGAAGAAAGGCCTTTTTGGATAAATAATGGCAAAAACTTTGATTTTATGAAGTATAATGACAACGTCAGAAAAAGTACAAAATCTGTTTATATAAATGTTCATAACAACGAAATCATATTTTTCAATATAAAGGATGATCAAAAAAACCAATAGACTATACCCAACAAGCTGATTATTTTTCTAGCGGTAGTTTATTTATTAAGAAGGCTAAAAAACGTATGCTGCTAGCTATTTGTCACAACCTGGACTCGGCAGGAAGTTCTGCTGTTGTTGTTGGACAAGTGATACACAGTATATGAACAAATGTGAAGGCATCAAAACATAAATTTTTCATTTATTTTTTCTCATTTTTTTGATGAATTATTTTACAAAAGCATAAAAATATTGATAGGAATAAATATAGTTACGAGTATGGAAATATTGATTCAAACAATTGACAAATAGGAATCATTATTGAAATATCAAGTCACGCTAATCTTCTTCGTCAGAATGCTCCTATCGCTTGTCTGGTTGCTGGTCATTTTCTCGGAATCATCTACTTCCTCGGCATTATCATCTTGGAAGTTAGAGTTTGTTAAGAATACCAAATGATATGCTGTGTAAAGTGAGGTAAATGGGATATTATTTCATTACCAGATTGATTGATTCGAAAAGGATCCGCGATAACGACTTCGCCGACTAAAGTTGGTAATTGATCGCCTTGAAACCATCAAAATTTCATCTTCTCTTCTATTTCTTGCCATCCTCAATCACATGGAGACAGCAAGGTTGGATGTTGAGAATGTGCGTTGGACCATACTGGAGATATAAGCGGATCTGAGAGATTGTTGTCGCAGCTTCGATTTGCACGATGGCTAAATAGATCCGTCAAAGTTCTTCGTTTTCAATTTGAACTGCTCCTCAATATCGTTGCATTGAAATAGCCAATCGGGCCCACAGACCTCATAAAAGAAGTAGATATAACATGGCCGATATTCCAATGATTACAAAATAGCCCCGCTCCCATGGCTGACATTTGTTTCCACTTTTAAGTTGGTACATCTGATTGTCAGTTGTCTATACGTTTCTAATTAGAGGAATAAAGCGAGACAAGAGATGCATTCATTATTTGACATAAAACTGTGTTAAAACTGATTGATGTTTGAGAGTCCAGGGCAGGTTTTCCATTTTTTTTTCATTTATTTGCAAGGCAATTGAGTATATCGATTTTTCTAGAGATTTGCCCTTCTACGAAATTTCCTTGCGGGTGAAATTGAAATAAGACCTGAAATAGAATTTCAGTTGAATGAATATTTATAAAAAATTGAAGGTGCATTTAGTCAACATCATTTTAAAATTATTGTGCTTAAATATAATTTGTTAAAAACGAAAGTTGAATCTGTTAGGTATATCAAATGGCACCGTTTATTCAACAATGATAAAAACCTTTGATGTTACTGTTATGTTTATGATAATGCTTGTGCTGAAGTTGACTAAATCCAACCTTACATCTTTGGTGTTGTACTTTTCTCCAACGTTACTATGAATTATGAACCTTTGTAATGTTAAGTGTAAGATTTAGATGTGTTTTTGTGTAGGTCCACTTCACACATTCAAGTATAGATTCAACTCGTTTTTTTTTGAAAACGTCTTAGGTCTTAGACTCCAATGATTATCTCTATATTGCAAATCTTTATGTCAAAGGGCCGGTAAAGTAAATTGTAACAAGAGGCAAACCAACTGTTATAGCATAGATTCCCTCATCAACTTGACTTACCTTTTCAAACTTTCTCAACAAACAGTTGTAACTGCTCATGTTCCCCATATACCAAAGTGGAGTAAAAGTTACACTTTAACTCAAGCTGGCTGATAGTAGAATATGTAACCATAGTAATTACCATGTTCCTAGATTCATTCTTGCTTAATTAAATTGACTTGCATTCAAATTGATGTTTTTGCTGATATGACAAAAATCGTACATGGACACTATTTATTTTTAACAGAATATACATAAAAAATCTTCAAAGTACATATTCTAATATATAAGAAGTAGAAGTTCCTAGAATATGTATCCTAAATTACCACACATCACTGTTTTCTTTTTTTATGGGTATTTTCATTCCTCTGGCATCAATATATTTTGTGAAATCCAAAATATCGAAGAGTTGATAAACAATTTTTATGAATTGTACCGTTTGCTGGACATTTTCAAATGCTTCGTGACTTGAGTGATGAAAGAAAGCATCAGCAATACTTGAGCTGATCTTTTTAGCATGCTGATCACATACTAGCTCCTTTTTATGCACATTTCATCAAACATCAAAGCACATAATGAAGTCTTTTTACACCTCTTTTTGAAATACTGTGATCTGTTTTTGATGGATTCAATACTTTTTTCTGTAAAACCGGGACTGCAGTCAATTTTGGACAATCAGATTGTGGCAGATGCAGGAAGAGCAAGATTGTAAATTTTCCATACATAGGTATTTGTAAGCTTTGCTACTTTAAAACTGTAATGTCCTAGCAAAGCTTCGAACTACAGCTGGGAATTTTTGTTTTCTTCTTTTTTTCTTTCCTCTTGATTGAGAATTTGTGATCATTCTTCTTACGAATACAGGAACACCACTGTCAGATGCTTATTCCAGTGCAAGAGTATCCTCCTTTGATAAAACAAACTTTCTATTGATCAGAATCACTTGTGACAAAGTTTTAAACTTCAGCTTCAGTAATGGGTTTTCTGGAATTTATCAGCATTTCTGTAAATAGATTTATGCGATTTCCCAGTACCCTGTTTTTTCTTGGTAAGGTCATCTTTCGGTAATAGACTGCAATTAAAAAAGAATTAGATGCACAGTTCGGAGCTGAATCTTCGTTATGTTTCAAGAAGTAAATTTGATATGATACATATTTAAAATAATAGGTACATACCTAACTATAATAACTATGTATTTATGTATTGACATTATGATTCGTCTTTCAACAGAATAATTTCCGGGAGGTTAGGCACTATCAGGAAATTTTCTTTGGTTCACTCCCAGTATCGGATAATGTTGAACCCGAAGACACAAAATACAAAATGAATTTTGGATGATGAATTAAGAATGAATAGTAATCGAAATCGAAGAAGACAGAAATCTTTGGGAGATCGTTTGCTAACGAACAGTCGTTACCGACCGATGATTAACCCTTTACTCCCATAAACACCTAACTATGTAGGCTTATTATGGCAAGAACCTGTCAGAAAACAACTACTCCCCTGGCTAAGACCACGACGGGTATTGAATTAAATCTAACAGCTACTTGTGCAACGTTCCTCAAAACATCAGAGGACGCAATTGCAAGTGCCCTCTATGACCAACCAGCAGAATTATGTTTTGATTTGGACGGGGTGACCACCTGCAGACTAGTTTCGAGGTTGTTGCCTCTCATCAGTGCAAGGGCAGGTCAACACAGACGGCACTGAAGCCATCTGTTCCCCGTCCAAACCAATACACACTCCGCTGATTAGTCAATTCTGGTTCACGAAATGAAAGCAGTTTCTAGGCCGCTCCATCTAGCGAGCAGAGGAAGACACTCCGAATCTCCGGGTTGAGAGATTTAATCGAAGAAGACAGAAATCTTTGGGAGATCGTTTGCTAACGAACAGTTGTTACCGACCGATGATGAACCCTTTACTCCCATAAACACCTAACTATGTAGGCTTATTATGGCAAGAACCTGTCAGAAAACAACTACTCCCCTGGCTAAGACCACGACGGGTATTGAATTAAATCTAACAGCTACTTGTGCAACGTTCCTCAAAACATCAGAGGACGCAATTGCAAGTGCCCTCTATGACCAACCAGCAGAATTATGTTTTGATTTGGACGGGGTGACCACCTGCAGACTAGTTTCGAGGTTGTTGCCTCTCATCAGTGCAAGGGCAGGTCAATACAGACGGCACTGAAGCCATCTGTTCCCCGCCCAAACCAATACACACTCCGCTGATTAGTCAATTCTGGTTCACGAGATGAAAGCAGTTTCTAGGCTGCTCCATCTAGCGAGCAGAGGAAGACACTCCGAATCTCCGGGTTGAGAGATTTAATCGAAGAAGACAGAAATCTTTGGGAGGTCGTTTGCTAACGAACAGTCGTTACCGACCGATGATGAACCCTTTACTCCCATAAACACCTAACTATGTAGGCTTATTATGGCAAGAACCTGTCAGAAAACAACTACTCCCCTGGCTAAGACCACGACGGGTATTGAATTAAATCTAACAGCTACTTGTGCAACGTTCCTCAAAACATCAGAGGATGCAATTGCAAGTGCCCTCTATGACCATCCAGCAGAATTATGTTTTGATTTGGACGGGGTGACCACCTGCAGACTAGTTTCGAGGTTGTTGCCTCTCATCAGTGCAAGGGCAGGTCAATACAGACGGCACTGAAGCCATCTGTTCCCCGTCCAAACCAATACACACTCCGCTGATTAGTCAATTCTGGTTCACGAGATGAAAGCAGTTTCTAGGCCGCTTCATCTAGCGAGCAGAGGAAGACACTCCGAATCTCCGGGTTGAGAGATTTATGGGAGTTTATGGGAGTAAAGGGTTCATCATCGGTCGGTAACGACTGTTCGTTAGCAAACGATCTCCCAAAGATTTCTGTCTTCTTCGATTAAATCTCTCAACCCGGAGATTCGGAGTGTCTTCCTCTGATCGCTAGATGGAGCGGCCTAGAAACTGCTTTCATCTCGTGAACCAGAATTGACTAATCTGCGGAGTGTCATAAATACTCCGATTGAGTTTTACCAACTTCAAACACCGCCTTTACGACCCACCATCCAAAGTCCACATGTCATCTGAATCATAATAATTTGTTCAAATTAACTGCTATATAGAAAGTATTTGTCAACTATTCAAAAATATGGAATCCGATTGTAATCAATCTATTTCAATCGAATTTTGTAATAATCTACTGATGTGAAATGTCAAATTATTAGACAGACGTAAACAAACTTGATTCGATATTATTTATGATCATAAAATTCGTTAATACCTACCTATAATGACAGTCTAGTAGTTCATGAAACTCGTAGGAAATGAAATATTCCGATACAGCTAGCCCGTGGAAAATGAAAATCGGCGTTACAACGTGGTAGGTTTCTTAATCGAAGACGCAACTGAAATGTTCATTTTTCTTAATGGTCGTAGAAAAATATCATTTCCTATTGTTTTCCTTCAGAACATCTGTTTGGTTTTCAATGGCCCACTCTGTATCCAAAAATATATACAGAATATAATACATAATCAGCCCAGTTGATTATGTGGTCTTCACAAAAAGAAGAACAGTCAGGTAACTATTTATAGATAACCTCTAGACTCGAAAGAAACATACCGTAAAATTTATTTATTGTTATTTTTATCAGAAAGGATTTTAGCGCGCAACCCATTTTTTCATTATCAGCCATAATTTTAAATATTACAGATAATTCTTGTACATCCTGTGATTGTGAACTTTTATCAATGGACAAGGGAGAGTAAGAGGAAAAAAACAAGTTTAGCATCCACAACTGACATCGACTGAAATTATAGAATTTTGTATAGGGCTGAGTTGACCACATCTCTGACCAGATGGCAATTTCAACAATTTTCTTGAAAAACATTTTTAGTTTGCTTATGGGTAGTGCATTTATTGTGTTTGGATTTGAGCCAGTGGTGGTAAGTACGTACAAATTTAATTTTATCCGATTTGTCTTTTTATTCAATCAAGAACTTAGATTATCTGAAAAACAAAAGGCGAAGTTCAACTTAAGTAGCAGAAAGGCAACTAAGTTGTTCTTCCTCTCAACCTCAAAAACTCTACCTAAGATAAGTCACAGAAAAAAAATACAGAGAGAGAAATAAATGTATGTTTTCTACACAATTGTGAATAATTTCCACACAATTTGTTTCTAAAATGTTGACAGCACCAATTCGTTGATATTGTATTATAGATATTGTGTATAAACGATACACTTCAGTGTTGTATTATTTTGAATAGATTCGATTAATTTTATCAACCAATATTATGTACTTACCGAATACAAGGAATTAATAAAAACTAAATGTTTTGTTTAAAAAACAAACACAACTAATGTTCTATTGTTGCACTTATGCATTATTAGTTGTATCATACACAAAATATAAAAATTAATCGGAATGTTGTGCGCCGAAAGTCAACAGCTTGTGTACCTAGTTTGTACAAATTGTGTAAGTATTTTAAAATAGGATGCAAAAGATGTCAGAAATTTGTGTACTCGGCATACATGAATTGTGTAGATATATTATACATATTTGTGTACAAAGCAAGGCCAAATTTTATAACATTTATAATTTTAAGAAAGGTTACACTTGAGGAGCATAACATTCAAACGGAATAAGATAAGAATAATCATCAGTTTTAACTTACTCGCTTCTTTATATCTTATTCTGTTCAGAAATTACAAGCATCATTTTCCAGAAGGTAGAAATAAAATTAAATGTCATTCAAATAATGTTTATTTCATCACAAACAACTAATAACAAAAATAACTGAACTATAAACTCTAATTACAAACATAATAACAGAAACATAAAAAACCTAACAAAACATAAATTGTTATTGTTATAAAATTGCTATTTCCGTCAACCGATTGCACCCCTACCCTCGGAAGTCTTCGAGAGACTTGTGAGAGCTAGGGAAGGCGCAGCCCTTACCTTTTAACGTGTGATGCCATGTACGAAATAAACCATACATTTTGTAATTTTGGAACACGTTGAATAATAATAAAGTTCGAAGTAATCTTCGGGTCAAACTAAGTAGATACTTATATTCAAGTAGGAAGTAGGTGAGACGATGCCCTTATCAAACCGTTACAAATGATGAAAATGAGTTATTTTGTAGGATTCATGTCACAACAAAAAATAATAGCAAAACTAACCTTCAAATATTGGTATAATTTCGGTAAGTTCCCAACCCCGCAAATATTCTAACACTTCCATTTGATACAAAACCACATACACATGAGCAAATAATGAATAATAAGTAAGTACTTAGCCAGCTTCGCCCTTCGATCAGCATAAATAATCAATCAATATTGGACTGGACATTTGGAGTATTTGGACATTCAAGATACGACATTTGCTCATGCGTATTTAGTAAGGTGAGACGACGCCTTGGTCAAGTTATGGAAAATTACACAATTGTGCTGAAATAGTATACAATTTGTGTATATCAAATAGAAAGTCAACAAAAGGTGTAAGATGAGTTCAATGAGTTGTAGTTGTTTTCCTGTATAAGTTGCGTTATGATAGATGTGCATATTTTTGTGTATTTCTAAGCAATGTGGAAGTGCATGAATGGACAACTAAGTAAAATATCTACACAACGTTGTGCATGAAAATGGTCTATAGTCAACATAAGGCTTGTAAAACGTTCATAACCGAGACTTACTTTGGTTGATCACATCTTAAGAACGAAAAGATTCTCAATGATTAAGAAACAGATACTTCTTTCTTAAAACACATTTTTGCATTTTTTTTTAAAACTTACCAATATTGTGAGAAAATGATCGCTTCAAAAATTATGTTTCGAAGCTAGGTGGGGTGAGAGTACCTTTTTATCTAACGTTCAAATTGTGAACATCAGCACGAAAAGTGATTTTTTTGTATAAGTAAGGCAGCGTTTCAGTCAATATAATTTTCTGATATAAATTAGCATCATTTGATTTTCTTCTATTTTCCATTGTGATCCAACCCGTTTCAGAGTGTTCATGGGAAATTCTTTGATATTTCCTTATTCCTTAAATAAGCCGTAGACTAGAGTTTTGTACTCTCTGTATTCTCTGTATTCTCTGAGCATACTGTTGAGAGTTGAGAGTACCTGTCTATTTCCATAAATGAGTTTCAATGATGAATAGGATATAGTTGTTTTGCTTGTTGATATGTTTCTCAAATCGTGAGTCGGAATCGATTATACGAGGATATATTGAAAAAATTTTTGGTATTGGTATTGGTAGGTATGGATGGTGACTGATGCGCTGCGACCTAGTTAGATCTATTGTGCCCCATCTTCTTCTGCTATCTCAAGGTGTTCTCGTTTACAGCAGCCCCTCAAGCCTAAATTCCTTCAGGAATTTTAGAATTTTGAGGGGGTCCATTTGTGGTATTTCTTCCACAGTCAGCTGGTGTGATCCCAGTATATGAAAAATTCTTAGCCTACTATAGAAACAAACAAAATATTTTGTTACTCAACATTTTCTCCTCTGAATTGGATACATTTATCACAGCGAACCTGCAACGTCTCTAGACCTTTCAAAAAAAATGTTTCTTCTTGCTCTGCAAACCAGACCTCCACAGCTTTTATTACCTCCTCGTTGGAAGAAAATTTACGACCTTTTAAACTTTTTTTCAGTTGAGGAAAGAGATGATAGTCGGACGGAGCCAAATCTGGTGAATAAAGGGGGTGTTCTAGTAATTCAAACCCTAAATCACGATTTCATTGCATGACAACATGAGAGTTGTGTTGGATAACTTTCCGCGTCTTTTCTCTTTAATTTTTTCCCGTAGAGTGGGCAGCAATATCGAATAGTAATCTCCAGTTATTGTTCTACCCTTATCCAAAAAATCAATCCATGGAAATCCCAAAAAACTGAAGAAAGAACTTTTCCAGCAGATTTTTGGACACGAAACTTCTTAGGTCTTGGAGGACCGGAGTGTCGCCATTCCATCGATTGTTGCTTTGTTTCTGGATCGTAGAAATGTACCCAAATCTCATCCATAGTAACAATTCCGTTTAAGAAGTCTACATCGATTTCAAATCGAGTACAGATCGAACGCGATGCTACTACCCTTGCACGCTTTTGGTCAACATTCAAACATTTGGGGATCCATTTTGCAGCAATTTTTCTGATGTCCAAATTGACGTGAACTGTATGATGAACGCGTTCGTATGAAATATTCAGTGCTTCAGATATCCGTTTTAGCCCAATTCGACGGTCTGTTAAAATCATGTCATGAACTGCATCGATATTTTCGGGGACTGACACTGAAACTGGCCTTCCCGATCGGTCATCATCTTCAATGGAAAATTTACCGCTTTTGAAGCTTGCAGTCCAATTTTTCACGGTCACCAAGGGTATCAAGCACATCTTCGTAAATCTGCTTACCTCTTAACCCTTTTAAATACAGGTACTTGATGATGGCTCGATATTCCAATTTTTCGATTTTCACAATTTCGCTGGACATATTTTTTTCTTTTAATTTATTGCGTAACTCTGGTTTACTTTTTTGACGTCAAACTTTACACTGATACATCTAATAAGTTATTGTTCGTTGCTATGGTAACGCAATATTTTGTTTATGCAGGGAACTGGTCTAGGCTAACTAGATATCAATACATCCTCGTAACTCCAAAGACATTTCATTTACTTTCTGGCGATTTATTTTTTATCCAAATATAATAATGTTCGATTTAGTGGCATTCAACAGAGATCACTAGCTGACTTAACAAATGACTCATACATTGTTCATAATTATACAGATTGAGGAGTGAAGCTATATAATAAAGTTGAGTGTCATCGGCATAAAGGTGTATTTTACAAGATTTTAACAACATAAAATGTTCGATGAATAGACTGTGAATAACAAGGGACCCAGTATAGAGCCCTGGGGTACTATTGACTAGAGATTTAAATAGTCAAAATAGATGCCATTACTATCTCGATTAAGGATAAGGCAAAGTATCGGCTCGGAATAAGTTATTTTGCAAAGAGTGATAAAAAGTGTTTTCAAAAGTAGCATCACACAATACTTTTCATATGATTGCGTAAATATTATAGAAATAGTCTTCGGGCTTTAGAACAAAAAAAATATCACTTGTTATTGAGATATCGGTTCTTTATGTCGAGTTGGCAACTTTTTTATTTTGAACATCCTCGGTACGGTACGGTGCACAAACTTTTGGGACCGTCCGACAACTATAATTTCCAGAAAATTATGTTGGACAAATTCTACATTTTTATTGAACTGAATTTAGAAATAATCAATCTGAATTTTTCATTAAAAATAGAAATAGCGTTCTGGGACGCCAGTTTGGAGATACAAAGATTTTTTTGTAACCAAAATATAGTTTTTCTGATCCGATTGATGATTTCGAGTATGTATCGAATTATTTGGTTTATAATTATTTCAGCTTATAAGTTTGTTATAAAGTGTTTGAAAATTGAAAAGTAAACATTTATAATTTCTTGTTATGTCAAAATTTAAATAATTTTTTATTCAAATGAAAAATTCAAATTAAAAGTGTATAGATCCTTTTTTTTCCTTCCTCGGATGCTGGTCCTTTCGCCAGGTACACCTCAGCCTCTTGGGCTTTTTGTGTTTTCCGTGATGGTTTTACAGCACCCACTCCGTAACTCTGGTCTCCTGTACCAGTCTGTACAGGTTCTTCACCGGTTGGCTATTTTATTCCTCGGGAGTTAGATAAGGGGTTTCCCAAAAATTGCCTGTCTCTTGCGGTATAATGCCTCGCATTCTGACAGTAAATGTTTGGCTGATTCTGTCCCTTTACGACATTGTCTGCAGGAAAGTTCTCCGTTGTACAGACCTATTTTGTGCAGGTGTTTTCTCATTAGACGATGACCAGTGAGAAGACCCGTTATTGTTCTAACTTGATTCCTGCTCAGCTTGAGTAGTTCTTCAGTTTTGTGTATTGACGGTTCTTTAATGTATATTTTCTCGTGGTGCATGAGAGGGGCTTCGTACCACCTCTCCTTTTGTTTTCGCTTGACCCAGTTCCGAATGCATCCTCGAATGTCAGATTTATTAATCCCGAGTGCTGGTTCTGGGCCAATATATGGAGTTGATGAGTCCTCTCTAGCTAGCTCATCAGCTTTTTCATTGCCCTCGATCCTGCAGTGTCCTGGAACCCACATCAAAGTTAATTTGTTGTGTTCTGTGAGAACACTGAGTTCTTCTCGGCATTCCCATACCAGTCTTGATGTCACTTTCGGGTTCATAAGAGCCTTCAATGACGCACGGCTATCTGTGCATATTTTGATCCGTGCATTGTGCATTTCCCTCATATTGATTTCTCTCGCGCATTGCAAGATGGCGTACATCTCTGCCTGGAATACAGAGGTGCTTGTTCCTAGTGAGACGCTTATTTTGGGAGTTTCTCCCCTCACTGTATATTCCAGCACCAGTTCCTTCTCTGGTTTTGGATCCGTCCGTGTACCAGATCGTCTCTCCAGGTTTGCCCCTGATATTGTCGTCTGTCCGTTCCCAAGATAGCCTCGAAGTTGATGTTGAAGAAGTATCTAGGAGTCATGTGGTCCGTTGGTTTCATTTCAAGAATGTTGCCTTCCACTATTTCCTTTATCTTGTTGTGATCCTATCTGTTGCTCGTATTTTGTTGCCTCAGAAGTCACATTCTTGCCTCTCCCATGATTGCTATGTCAATCGGTGGGAGGTCCAACAGTACTTCCATGGCTAATGTTGGTGTTGTTTTCATAGCTCCCGTTATACTGAGGCATGCAAGTCTTTGTACCTTGCTCAACTCAGCCGCGGCTATTTTTTGTGTATAGATTCTTGGTCTTATATAGATATAATGAACAGTATATAGATTACAATGTCCTGAAGATATTTCTGTGTCCTCTTATGAAGCAACTGAACACATGGCAAATTCACAAATTTCAAATTTTCTCCGAATGAAATAGAAATAGCTTGGGAATTTTTACAAAGTATCATTAAAAACATTCGAGTTGGCTTTACAAATGAGTTTATTTGTGAGAAACATATTTTCCAAATTGAAAATGCATTTTTTTAAAAGGAACTAAAAAACCATTTGTTTCAGACTTACGGAAAGGATTTAGTAAATGGATATCAGAAAAATGTTCAGATGAATTTGGACTTCCTATTTGGAGGAGACACCAATGACAAGTGAGTTATAAGTCTCTATAAGGAAACAGCATAACTTTTATAGAAATATTGAACACAACAATAACAAAGAAACAATTAATTAAAAATTTATTTATTTTTGTTCTAGATCATCTGATTCAAACTGGCTAGAGAAGTATTGCATATCCAAAGTTGGAATCACCAGATTAGGATTTCCATGTGATATGACAATGGAACAGAAACACAAGAATTTACCAAGAAACTGTTTAGAAGTACAATCACGTGGTAATTTTTCCTTGATGATATTTATTTTATCAGTAATTCCCTCACTAATTTATTCATTGAGATTATGTTTCTAGTTATAAGAAGACCCCTTAGGGTTAGTATACTTGCCTTCAATAGGGGGTCAAACTTTTTTATTTTCGGATTTAGACCTCCAGTTCCTTCGGAGTATGTTCAGGATCGAAAAATGATTTTGTACAAAAAATGCTGGTGTCTGTCGGTCTGTATGTCATGTCGATACGTTATACAGGGTGGGGCACCGAAAACGAAACAGATCGAATATCTTCAAAACGCATATGTTGTGAAAAAAAATGCAAAAACACGTCGATTTTTAATCCAAGGAGGACATCTTCCTATCATAACCTCAACTGTCATACCTCTCCCCCCACCCCTTGGTCACTATCACCCAAACACTTTGAATAGGGAAAGTAGTAAATGTGACACATCATTATAAAGGTGATTTCATAAGGAATTCAGTCATGTCAGTTTTTGCTACCTAACTTTTTATTTTGGCATCCTCTTGCGGGAAAAATACCTGTTCGGTATTCGAAATTATGATACTCCATTCGCAAGCTGATTTGACATAAATTCGGTGACAATGCAATATGGAATTTTTCTAAGAGAAAAAAACAAAATGACGGCTCCAAAATGGCAGACAAGATTTGCAATTATGGTCCGATTCGATTCAAAATTGATACGTGGTGGATTTGTTTGTCAATGCAAAGAAACAAGATGGTGACTCCAAGATGACGGACGAATTTTGTAATTATGGTCCGATTCGAATCAAAATTATATGTGGGGATTTTCAAGATCGGAAATTTAGATTTTTTGCAAAAAAACAAGATGGCGGGTGAAATTTGTAATTATGGTTCGATTCGACCCGGCACCGAAAACGAATTCTTCAAAACACTTGTTTTGAAAAAAAGGCAAAAATACGTCTATTTTAAATACAAGGGGGAAATCTTCCTATCATAACCTCAACTGTCATACCACTCTCCCCACCCTATGGTCACTCGTACAATTTGAATAGGGAAAGTACTAAGTGTAACACAGCATTGAAAAGGTAATTACATAAGGAATTCAGACATTTTGGAGCCTTCTCGCGGGAAAAACAACTGGTTCGTTTTCCAACTTATGATATTTAATTTGAAAGCTAATGTGAACAATTCACGAAAACATAAAATTTTTTTAAAAAATTAATACTCTATCAACTTACAAATTGGAAAAAATTTCATAAATTGCCCAAAACACTTTGAGCATCTACTGTGAATTAATACAGTTTGAAATAATTGGATTTGAATTTATGCAAGGTTTTCCAATTCATAAGTTTATTCAATGTCCAATTTTTCTAGTTTTCAAAAGCTTTTATTCAACTTGCCCTGTTAGTATGTATTTATGTGTGGGACAAATCTTGCAGCTGACTTTTGGCCCACTTCTAGTTGTCCGAATACTTGAACTTTGGTAGGTGTTCATACTTGCGATGACAATGCATTATGGAATATTTGTTGAAAAAAATAACAAAATTGCAGCTCCAGGATGACGGATGAGATTTGTAATTATGGTCCGATTCGATTCAGAATCCGATTGTGGGTGTTTTAGGTACAAATTTTCAGCATGACTAAAAAGAATTGAATAATATTGATAACAAAAATTTGATACAAATGCGATGAAAAGAAAAAAGTTATTTTTTCAGATGTGTGACGTAGGTTATTCTAAGCGTGGGTAACAGATTCAAAAGCTTGCCGCTAGTACAAAATAGATATTCTTGAGCGGTAGAATTTTGATTCGGATACGCAAAGAATAACCTACGTCACACATCTAAAAAAAAATTAAAAGCTTTCTTTATCAATTCAATTAATTCATTTTAGTCATACTGGAAATTTGTAAAACCCCTATATGCCAATTTTGAATCAAATCTAACCACAATTATAAATTTCGTCCGCCATCTTGGTTTTTTGCATAGGCAAAAAAATCATAATTTCCGACCCTGAAAATCCACACATACTAATTTTGATTCGAATCGGACCATAATTACAGATTTTATCTGCCATCTTGCAGCCACCATCTTGTTTTTTTGCATTGACAAATGAATAATATAATTCTGAATCGAATCGGACTATAATTGCAAAACTTGTCCGCCATTATGGAGCGGCCATTTTGTTTTATCCTTCAGAAAAATTTCATGATGCATTGTCACCGAATTTATGTCAAATTAGCTTGCAAATGAAGTATCATAATTTGGAATACGGAACAGTTGTTTTTCCCGCAAGAGGTGGCGCCAAAATAAAAAGATAGATAGCGAAGATTGACATGGCTGAATTCCTTATGAAATTACATTTTTAAAGATGTGTCACAATTACTACTTTCCCTATTCAAAGTGTTTGGGTGATAGTGACCAAGTGGTGGGGGAAGAGGTATGACAGTTGAGGTTATTATAGGAAGATATCCCTCTTGAAATAAAAATCGATGTGTTTTTGCATTTTCTTCACAACACATGCGTTCTGAAGATATTCGATCTGTTTCGTTTTCGGTGCCCCACCCTGTATCTCCGTAACTGCACGGAATTTTGATCATTCCAATAACTGAAAAATAGCATCTCAATGCTTCAATTTTTCCGCGTGTGGAAAACAAGGAAGGGGGAGGGAAAAGGGTTTTCCATTTTTTTTCGACTTATTTACTTCCTTCGTTTCACTGACGCCCTTCAAGTTTTTGGTATCACGTTCAAACATACCTCTATACGTCCTAATCAGATGATAACATTTTGAGAACGATTGGAAAATGTTAACTGGCTTTTCTGGAAGATTTTCTGAATAATCGTCACTCGCTAGAACCCAAAATATCGCTAAACCGTCTGACGAAACTAAATTTTCAAAATTGCAATGGATGGAGCTCTAACGAGCGAAGAAATCCCTGAAGAACCGTTTTCCGAAAAACCTATTGGAAAATGGTGAAATTGCCTAAAATCTGAAACTGAAAATTTGCATTTCGGACTACATCGAATATTTCGGAAATGGTTGCCCATTTTTCGATTTCACACAAAAATGTGTACAAAATGATTTTTTTTTGTAAAATCAATAGTCCGGAAAGTCGGGAAGTCGCACCGAGTTGATATGTCCAAATCATTTTTCTCCAACTCTATTTAAAAGTGGAAAAAAGATGAAGAAAATTTTAAGAAATTAAAAAAAATTGAATTTTTTTTTAATTGAAAAAAATTGAAACATCATAAACTCGAAAACGAAACGAGATCGAAAAAAATTAAATGAACAGTTTTAATGTCTTTGAACAGATCTACAAAAAGTGTAGACAAAAATTTTTCATGTTTTCATATCTTGGAAAATTGAAATTTTTTATTAATAAATACACCAAAAACTCAAAGTCGGCGACTTATTTTCAAATTTCACATGATACCTTTTATGATGACCTTCTGAAAATGTACAAAAAATGTAGATGATTTTTTTCGTCAAATCAATAGTCCTGGAAATATTTCCAAAAAAAGAAAAATCAAGGACTTGAAAAACTGTTTACATTTTTTCTAAAAATAAGAAAAACTCGAAAATGAAACGATATATCGAATAAACTTAAATAAACAGTCTTAATGTCCTCAAAAACGACTACAAAAAGTTACTATAATTTTTCATATCTTGGAAAATGAACGGAATGTTATTTTTTTTATAGAACCACAAAAAAATTCAGAGATGGCGACCGATTTTATTTTTATCCGTGACATCAATAGTTGGGGAAATATTTAAAAGAAATCGAAAAACGTTAACATTTTTTTCTAATAACACCAAAATAAACTGATCATGATATCGAATAATGTGTATGAACAGATTTATTCTGCTCGAATGGGTCTATAAAAATTTTCCACCAAGTTTTTGTATATCTTGAAAAATAATAATAAGATTTTTATTTTCAATTCAAAGTCTCGCATTAGCAGTACTATTCGTATATTTGAATGGATTCAATGATAAATTACAGACATCCATATGACAAGTTTCAATCAAAGTCGTAGAATTCAATTATTGACCAAATATAAATAATTTTTTTCCGTAATAATAATAGTCCAATGTCAGTATAATCGTTTAGTTATCACGTTGGTAGAGATGGCCTCCTATAATCCCTTGGCAACGGTAGCTATTAACATATTCCAAATGCCTGAGGGCATTATAAGGGGCATTATGGAACACTTTTTGTTATTATTGTTCAAATAAATCAGTTATTAATAAAATATTTATTTAACTACATAAAAAGATATTCACTATTTCCTCTCCAGTAAAAAATATAATTTTCGAGTTGAAAAGGGAAACATGCTCAATTGAAAATGAAGAAAAACAGGACTCCTCTGGAAATGGAAAAATAACTTACGATAAAAGTGAAGCTATTCAAAACATAAATACTTGACCGGCCAAGGCCATGCTGGACACTGAACTACATCTGATAAATATTGTGAAAATACCTACTTTTTCGTTCTTCATTTCGACAAATTCTTCAAGGTTATTATACTTCTGGCTTATATGAAATCCAGCCCAACAGGAACAAAAACTCCTTCATGGTGCTCTGTGATATGGTAATAAAAGGTGGAGGCTGGACTCATATCCATAAGAGATTTGATGGATCACTGGATTTCAACCTACGTTGGAGAGACTACAAATTTGGATTTGGAGATTTGAATGGAGAATTCTGGATTGGGTTGGAAAATATGCATTCCTTGACAGGTAAAGCGATATTCTCAATTCACAAGAAAGATGCACAAGTTTTCTAGTTTTTGTAATACATATAAACGAGCGGAAAGATTAACACAGTGTGTCCCTATGTCCCACTTTGGGAAGCATTATCTCCGTAATTCACTGAGAATTTTATAAATTTTATTTTTTCAGTTGATATTACTTAATCTAAAATGCCTACCAATTGAAAAGTGAAAAATTAGGAATTTTGAACTGACCAAATTCTAGTTGATGATGTCCCTTAACCCCCAGATCTTATTGCATTGAGCAATGTTAAAAAAAATCCATAATATATTTTCCCAATTTTTCACTTCTCAACTGGTAAGCAATAGAAAAGTAATAAATAATTACATATTAATAACATAATGATAACATTTATTCATATTTCTACAGATTTGAAAAATGTTACAAAGAAATATAATATGAATGAATAAACATGAATCTATCAATTGATTGGGAAAATGATCTAGGAAACTTTAAAATCCAGTTTTCAAGTTTTTTCTTGAACAAGCTTAGCGAATTGATCGATGTGTGGACATTATCATTTTTAGGACCTTCTCTTTTCTGCTTCAGAACTAAATCGTTCAAATATAAGATATTGATAGTTGGGGGTAATACCTCGAGTGTTACCTCAAAGGAATTTGATCGAGTTTAAGATTTCTGACAGAATTATCGTAGGTAATATCCCTAGACCATGACAAATAGCCGACTATTATTTTCTACATAATTCTATCGAGAGTATCTTGTGTTTTGACAATTTAATGAGACCATATGAACATTAATAATATGAATAACTCCCGAGAGCTTTAGCTCGTGGGAGTTATTCTTTGATTATTAATGTTCATATAGTCGAATTGAATTGTCTCAAAATACAAGTTACTCGAGATGAATTAAAGAAAATAATGGTCTATATTTGTCATGGTCGAGTGATATTTAGGAAGATTATTTCATGAACAGTATCAAATCATTTATATACTCGATCATATACGTTTCAACATTTACCTTTCCTTAATTTTTTGAGGTTTCGTCTTTTTGCATTACGCGCATTTCTAGCAATTTGGAATTCGATATCTTCAAATGGATTTATCTTACGTTTATGTTTATTGAAGTAAAATTCCTGGAGAGTTTTCGCAGTTGAATTCCTCATCACTTCAACCGTGTTCCTATTCTCTATAGTCCTCGCCATTTTCTTTACGTATATTCCATGCCCAATCTTTGAGGATTTCGGCGATCATGAGAAATGGGGTAGTTGCACAAAATTCATATTTCTTCTGCTGACAACAAGACACACAGACTCTTTACTCTTCACGGTATTTTCTGGGATGGATTCGCTTGTATATGCATTAGCAGTTCTCCCCAACGAAGCTTGAGTGAGTCCGGTAATTTTTGTATTATTTCTCTGACGACTTGTGGATTTTTGAGATGATATTCACAACCGACATCGTACCTGACTGGATAAATGAATGAGATTTTCCTTGTCGTGGTCTCTCACCATCGAAAATCTTCTGGTTTTTTGAAGAACAGAATCTATAATCTGGTCTGGTCTTCCAAATCTCATTTTCAGTGTTCTCTAAATTCTCAGGTGTCATCATCATACCTGCAACTGCATATTTTGCTTCCCCTCTAAGACATTTCTGAAGCTTTATAACCTTTTCTTCAGCTGAGTATTGACACAAAGATGAAATTCTGTTGAATCGATAGATGAAAGTCGGCCAATCTTCAATTCTTCCATCGAAAATGAGAAAGTCTCTTTCGATGATTTGACGAGCACCTAATTTTTCAGCCTTGGATGTGCTGGATTTCAAAACATTTTCCATTGTCTCACATAATACTTTTATGTCTGATTTTTCACAAACTTTTTCCTCCAATGCCTCGTTTTCTGGGATACTGTTTATCCAATCTGCAACGTATTTATTGTGATTAGGGGTCATATATTCTGGGAAAGTTTTAATTTCATGATTAAATTTTTGAAAATTTTCATGAATTTGACTGGAACCATGCTGAACATCACCAGTTTTCGAATTGGAGAGATAATGAAACTCACTGATGTTTCTCTCGGGACAGCTTGAACATATTTTGGACTGTCTTTGAGACACAATGTTTTTGTTGCAGTTTGTTTCACAAAGGGAATTACTGGACATCAGGGAACGTTCTTCTATGTCAGCTTCTTTAATTTGTTGTTCCATATCTATGAGTTTCAATTTGTTCATTAACTATTCCTTGTCTAGGTTTCCCGGCTTCAAATGTAATTCACTTCTTCTCGAGCACTGAACTAGCAGCTGAACACATAAAGGACTTCCATTCCTTATTTTTCATTCAAATTTTTATTATGTGTTATCTTTGATTGACTGTCTGTCATCATTCCAAAACCAGGAGGCCAAAGGTAATCACTATATTGAGACTTTTATGAATACCTGAAGTCTGTCTTCTTCTGACACCTAGTTTCAAATTTTCGTCAATGTTTGAAATTTCAGGAATACTATCGTCGGGCTTCTTATCTTTCTCCCTAGGACTTCTTCAAAGGATTGAAGGACCAACGGCTATTTGCACCGGTTCCACTTAAGGTTACCTTACGACTTAAGTGGACCTTACATTACGATTTTGGTTTGCACCGCTATTTGAGGACAACATGAACCTCAGTCAAGATAAGCCTCAGATTCTCCAGGCTTAGGTTCCACTTAACTACTTAACCTCACTTTTCCTACACGAAATATTTTCCTATTGTCTTGATGTTCAAGTATTTTGGGCACTTTTTCTAGATTCTGCTGATGTGATTGTATTTTCCCTCTATTTAAGGTGACCAAACCTACAGCTCTCTAAATACTAAACCTGATTGAGGCTGATATTGAATATCCCTTTGATGTGAAAGTATGAAAATAATTTTCAGATTCAATACCGTACCTATTTCTTAATACAAAATGTCTATTGATATATTATTGTTAAGTTACATTACTTTCGAACTTGAAAATATTCTGTTACTTTGTACTGGAGGAATGGAATGGCGCGTCTTTTAAATTTTTCTCATTCATCCAAAATTGTTAACCACATCTTCCTGTCGTAAACATTTTGGATGGATACTTTTCTGTTTACCTAGGGTAATTCAGGTCAGGTTAGGGTGGCTAATAAACTACGCCTTTTAACTAATGTACACGTAGCTCTCTTGACGATATTATGGCCAGTATTCCCGGTAGAGACAAATTTTCCAAAGTACATGCCATACTCCCGCCAGCCTTTCAAATTAGACAGAACTGACAGCGCTTGCGCAATGTCCATATTTTTCAAAAACTTTGCGTTGTTTAACTTTTCGTCATTGGTTACGTGATCATTTTTGCGCTGTTGCCAAACATGTCCAATACTCAGGTATGAGTCAGGTCAGCAGTCAACGGTGCAAACCATCTTTACCTTAAGGTGTACCTTAAGCTGATCCTCCACTTAGCTGAGTTTGTTATTAAGGAGAACCGGTGCAAATAGCTGCAAATGTTGCATCGTCAGTATGTCTTTATATTTCAATTAATAGACCAAAAACAAACTTTCTGACTTTTATTTAATATCGGTCACAAAATTGTTTACTTATCAAAAAACTTAACATCAATAATAATAATATTTCCATAGGCACGACTTTACACTTTGTTTACATGAATAGTCGCGTTTACCTAAATATCTCCTTGTTTACCTAAATAGCCGCTCATATCACAAATCATGTGACTTCAATCATGAAATTTCATTGGTGTAGCAATGTGTGAATGAAATAATCGCTGGAATATAATCGAAATTTTGAGTATATTATCCTCAGTATCCATTTCTGAACTACATCAAGTCCATTCATTTGATTATTGTAGGCTCTTTCCCAAGATATTCTCCCGTATCTCAGTGGTGATTCCACTAGTGCAAAGTATAACATTCTCAAGCATCTTAATTATTTCAAGAAATTTCATAATATGTTCAAACTTTGTAACGAGGTTTCTCGATCTGAGAGTGAGCTTTTTAATCATTTGGTAGACTTCTAAGTATACAGGGTGTCAATTTGAAAACTTCCCACCCTTAATATCTTCCTTCCAGTAAACAATATGAGTAATCGAAAAAACAGGTCAATTTTATTGTCAAGGGGGCCACTTTCACGGACTATTTGTAGCCCTCGTGGTTCAACCCCCTAGGAGGGGTAGATGTTACCCTTAGAATTTTAAATGGGAAGGGGGGTCAAGTGGCACATCATTTTGATGGGCGTTCAATTCTTGTTCCAATGGTACCCTGACTTATTATTTTGTGATGAGCATTTTCCGAAAAATTGCGTTCTAAACTAACAGAAGTAATTATTAGAACGCCTATACTGAGATGCATTATTGTATTGACTCCCTTTAATAAAAATGGTTAGAAGAGTAGGTGGCACCGCTCCAACCCTTGAATGACAGGAATAAATTTATTACGCATGGGATTTTTTATTTGGTGGTTATTTTCCTTCTACACAATAAAATTTAATTTGCGAGAAAGACATTTCCAACATAAAATCTACTTACGCTTATCTTATTAGCTGTTCGAAATGTTGTCCATTTTGCTCTAAACAGTAATACAGTCTGTTTTCGAACTCCCCTCTAACATTACAGAAAACTTCACTAGGAATTGACCGGCATGCTGCTGTAATTCGTCTTTTAAGTTCGTCAATATCAGAAGGTTGTGTTTTATAAACAACGGATTTAAGATGCCCCCAAAGAAAGAAATCTAAGGGTGTTAAATCCGGTGATCTCGGAGGCCATTCAACTGCTCCCCTTCTGCCAATCCATCTACCCGGAAATCTCTCGTTTAACCACTGTCGGACGGGAAGAAAATAATGAGGTGGAGCACCGTCCTGCTGGAAATGTAACAGATCCTCCTGCAAAAGTTCATTACCTTCTGCATCAATTTGAGTTTCTAGCTCGTGAGTTATAAGAGGATCGATAGTCTCTTCAAGCATATCAAGGTACAGATTGCCAGTCAAGTTTTCTTCCAGAAATAATGGACCAAGAATGGCATTTCCAAGAATACCAGCCCAAACATTAACTTTTTGTGGGTGTTGTGTATGCCCTTCCCGAAAAATATGTTGGTTTTCGTCACTCCAATAGCGACAATTTTGTCTATTAACATTGCCATTCAGAAAAAATGAACACTCATCGCTGAAACAGATGTTTAACAGAAGATTAGGGATGGTATTGACTCGATGAGACATGATTTCACAAAACTCTATTCTTCTATCATAATCATCCTCGTGGAGCTCTTGAAGAATCTGCATTTTATATGGATGAAATTTATGCATTTTCAATGCTTTTCTTATAGTCTCGCGTGACATTCCCGTCTGTTCTGATACTGATCGTAAGGAGCTCGTGGGCTCTGCAGCAAATGTTCCCAAAACTTCAATTTGAGCTGCTTCATTTAGTACTCTGGGGTTATTTCTTTTTTTATTTATCACTGAACCAGTTTCGTAAAACTTATTCACCAAATCAAGCACATACCGGTGACTTACATTACAATTTGGATGTCTTTCGTTAAAAAGACATGCCGCCCTTCGTGCGCACTTTCCAACTTCGCCATAAATTACAATCATTTCAATTCTGTCTTGAAGAATGTAAACCATTTTTACACTTTTATACACTTATTAAAGTAATTCCTAAACAGCCCAACAGGTACAATGGTATTCACAATACTACCACATAGTTCAAATTTGCTAACCAATTTTTTGCCGGAAAACAGAAACTTTTTACAGCAGAAGTAGCAAAAAAGGAAGGCTATCTGTACAATTTCTGCGACACTTAAAAATTCAGCATTTAATAAACACAACTTTACTACCATCTACGTTTCACTATTAGACTACTTTTTTATGTAAAGTGTTTGGAGCTAATGGCTAATGTTACCCCTAATAAAGGGTTGAAACGGTACCACCTAATATTCTAACCAGTTCTGGCCAAACCATATAGGCGTTCTAATAATTACTTCTGTTAGTTTAGAACGCAATTTTTCGGAAAATGCTCATCAAAAAATAATAAGTCAGGGTACCATTGGAACAAGAATTGAACGCCCATCAAAATGATGTGCCACTTGACCCCCCTTCCCATTTAAAATTCTAAGAGTAACATCTACCCCTCCTAGGGGGTTGAACCACGAGGGCTACAAATAGTCCTTGAAAGTGTCCCCCTTGACAATAAAATTGACCTGTTTTTTCGATTACTCATATTGTTTACTGGAAGGAAGATATTAAGGATGGGAAGTTTTCAAATTGACACCCTGTATAACGTTTTTGGTTAGAGGAATGGTGAAAATGTTATTATTTTCGGTACTTGAGAAAAGTCGAGTATCTGGAAGATTGGATTTGATTATCGAAAAAATTATGCATTTCGATTTATCAAAATCAATAGTTAAACATTTCGAATCGAATAATTTTTTTGCGGAAATATTTCTCAACCCTGTCAAATAAATGTTGCTCGTTTTCGCACGAACAAAAGATTGCGGAGTCATCTGCGGAACTGATTAGATACGTATCCTTCTGTATCAACATTGTACATGTCATTGAGTTAAATGTTGAATAGTATGGGACACAATACCTTGCCTTGTGTGACTCCAAATTCTATAGTTTCAATGCAGCTGAGTTCACTGTCGATATTAACGCACTGCTTTATTTTTTCCAAATAACATTTCATCAATGTACATACATTGCCTCTTAACCCTGCGTTTTCAATAGTTCTCAGAAGCTTCTGGTGACATACTGTATCAAAAGCTTTCGCTATGCACAATGTGTGTGACTCTCTGCAATGTTAATGGAACATTTCTGGGCACTTTGTGATAAGAACTAGTATATTGTGCAACAAGTGGGGAAAGTTCAACTTTTCTCACGAGTGTGGAAGTTTGTGGCACGAGCCTGAAGGGCGAGTGCCGCAAACACACGAGTGTGAAAAAGTACTTTCCCCACATGTTTCACACTTTACTTTTCCTACAACTGCAAAAATTAAAAAAATACAAGTAATATACCTCAATATTTATTTTTTCCTACAACTGCACAACAACAATAACATCAAAGGATCCTACCTCTTGACAGATAAATAATATTTTCGTATGCCAATTCATACTTTTTTTCTGTCCGGCAACAACTCCAACGTTACTTTCGCAGCTTTTTCCCATATCTCTGGCGGAGTATTATTATCAAAATCGTCACTATTGTCAGTATCCATATTAATTATTATGAGAAGGTATGTCTTAATGAAATAATATTCAATATAAATTGCGATTTTTATGAAAGCACGAATGAAAACTATCTGAAGAGTTCAAAGAACTTCTATAATCTGACAGTTCTGATCTCTATCTAAAAATGAACAGCAGCCAACTACCTAGCCAACTGGGGTGGGATTATGAACACTCGAAACTTCAGCTGTCACGATCCGTAGGCTAGAACGATGTATGTTCCTGATTCGAAACGAAATCAAAATTATGAAATTTCTTTGGATAGAGATGAATGGAATTTTATCTACCATATAGACCATTGAAATCGACTCAAAATGCAATATATTTTGAATTGAATCGGTTTTCATAATTGCTCAAATCTGACATATGTCAAACTCACGACGAATCGAGTGTTCGTAATTGCACCCCAGGTCGATTTTTGTTGATTGTAGGCAAAGTGCCGTAAGAAAAAATATTTCTCACAGTATGAGCAATACATCGTTTTGAAATTAGGTAAGCTATGAGAAATACGCTACTTTTCATAGAAGTTGTAGGATAAGATTTTTTCTAAATCTGCCGAGCATTATGGATGAATAAGAGTCATCAGCTACCGATGACACCCTGTAGATTTTAATGATTCAAGCTCTGAGATCTGGAGTTACGGGGTGTTCCAAATCGGGGTTGATTAATTCAATGAAAAAGTCCCAAAATGTTTTTCCAAAATTTTCACTTTTCAGGTAGTCAGAGTTTGCCTAAAAAAATATTTTTTCAAAAATCAAAATCATTTATTTCTATTTAATAATAAAGAGGTGCCATTTTATTTCCATAGTTACAGTAATTACTTGATTTTGAAAAACATTTTGAGCCAGTTCAACACTATTTTTTATTTTAAACTAAGCATATTAATTATTTTAGAACAATGTTTTTTGACGTTTGTAGAGAAAATTTTGTTTGCAACTCATTCGCGAAAAACTTTGGTAATCTCTTCTTTTTTTAATTCGGCTGCGCCTCTTTAAAAAAATCAGTTCTCGATCAGCATTTTGCGCACAGGTGCAAAAATGAATAATTTGGAATTCTGAATGCTACATTTGTAATGTTATTGCAGACATCAACAGGAATGAATTACTGGTGGAATTAGTTGACAGAAGAAACGGATATGGGTTTGCTCAATACAACGAATTTCGAGTCGGATCTGAAATAGATGGCTATCCTTTGGAACGTTTGTCAGGTTACAGTGGAGATGCCGGAGATTCTTTGAACTGGCATCTGGGGATGAAATTCACCACCAAGGATATTGATCAGGATTTATATGATGAGGATAATTGTGCTAATTATAGTAGTAAGTATTTTTATATTCCCAAAATTAATGATTGAATCATGGTTCTAGCTAGGAATCACGTGACCTTTATCCACTGTACAGAGTGAGTCACCCACTTTTTCTCTTTTTTTCCAAATCGAATATTAACCTTTCGTTTCTCATGAGCGGGCGGACTCATGCTCTGTACCGAAATATTTCAGAGAATTATCCCAGTACCTTCCTAGTATGTGGTCAGTTGTATTACAGATTAATCGTACCACCACAGTAGACACATATCAATATCAGACATGTTAGTGCATCTCACATTCATATTCCACATCACACCTGCATGTGACTTGAGTTGTGACTCATAATGACATCTCCAGAACATCTATTTAGGGCCCTTTTGATCACTTTTTACCACCTACTGTGACGCCAAACGGTAGGTACTCAGAGTTGGTTGAATGTGATCTTTCAGTTTACATCTAAATTTGAGTCACCTTAATGTAACATCACAAAGTGAAGTTAAGTAAACCATACACTATATCTCAATGAGATGTACTTTTCGAGTCTTTTTTGTGACACAATATGATTTCAGAGGAGCCCTTAGAGAATTTTCCCAAAAATGCTACATACACCTCAAATTGAATGAATATTTCGAATTAGACTACCAAGAGAACTCAAATCTATGTCACATTGACCAATCAGAGATTTAACAAGAATTCTCAAGTATATTTGAAAATGAATCACACTCTGAGTAAGTTGACACTGAACTCTGGTAAGTGCAGATAACTCACATTCCATACAGCCAGTTCATAAAATTACCCACCCTGTTAACTTTTGAAAGATACGATTTTTTTTTGCTTTAATGGTAAAAGAAAATTTGAGCAATGCGCAGAAGGGGGTTACTTCATGGAAACACTGCAGAGCAAGGAGAGCAGAACTTATTTTTAATTTTTGTAAAATTATTAGCCAAGTTCCAATTTTTTCACCTCCTTATTCATCTCACATCTTGGAATGTTTACATAAATTGTTATTTTTTGAACGCTTGGTAATGTCGTTTCGTTTTATTTTAAGAGATTGAATATACAGAGGGTGGGGCACCGAAAACGAAACAGATCGAATATCTTCAAAACGCATGTGTTGTGAATGAAATGCAAAAACAGGTCGATTTTTAATCCAAAAGAAATATCTTCCTACCATAACCTCAACTGTCATGCCTCTGCCCCCACCACTTGGGCACTATCACCCAAACAATTTGAATAGGGAAAGTAGTAAGTGTGACACATCACTGAAAAGGTAATTTCATAAGGAATTCAGCCATGTCAATTTTTGCCACCTAACTTTTCATTTTGGCGCCCTCTTGCGGGAAAAATAACTGTTCCATATTCCAAATTATAATACTGCATTTGCAAGCTATTTTGACATAAATTCGGTGACAGTGCATTATGGAATTTTTCTAAGAGAAAAAACAAAATGGCGGCTCCAAAACAGAGGACATAATTTGCAATTATGGTCCGAATCGATTCAAAATTGATATGTGGTGGTTTTCAAGGTCGGAAATTACGATTTGTTCAGGCGCGGTAAAATTCTGATTCTGTTTCGAACAGAATAGCCTACGGCACACATCTAGATAAAATAATATTTCCTAATTTGTATAAAATCTTCTTTCATCAATTCAATTTATTCACTGTAGTCATACTGGAAACTTGTAAAACCTTCTTATGCCAATTTTGAATCGAATCGAACCATAATTACTAATTTCGTCCGCCATCTTGGTTTTTTGCATTGAGAAAAATATCATAATTTCCCACCCTGAAAATCCCCACATATCAATTTTGATTCGAATCGTACCAGAATTACAAATTTCAACCGCCATCTTGTTTTTTTGCATTGATGAACAAATCATAATTTCCAACTTCGAAAACCACCACATATCAATTTTGAATCGAATCGGACCATAATTGCAAATCATGTCCGCCATTTTGGAACCGCAATTTTGTTTTTTCTCTAATGCATTGTCACCGAATTTATGTCAAAATAGCTTGCAAATGCAGTATTATAATTTAATATAGTCTATAGTCTATAGTCTATAGTCTATAGTCTATAGTCTATAGTCTATAGTCTATAGTCTATAGTCTATAGTCTATAGTCTATAGTCTATAGTCTATAGTCTATAGTCTATAGTCTATAGTCTATAGTCTATAGTCTATAGTCTATAGTCTATAGTCTATAGTCTATAGTCTATAGTCTATAGTCTATAGTCTATAGTCTATAGTCTATAGTCTATAGTCTATAGTCTATAGTCTATAGTCTATAGTCTATAGTCTATAGTCTATAGTCTATAGTCTATAGTCTATAGTCTATAGTCTATAGTCTATAGTCTATAGTCTATAGTCTATAGTCTATAGTCTATAGTCTATAGTCTATAGTCTATAGTCTATAGTCTATAGTCTATAGTCTATAGTCTATAGTCTATAGTCTATAGTCTATAGTCTATAGTCTATAGTCTATAGTCTATAGTCTATAGTCTATAGTCTATAGTCTATAGTCTATAGTCTATAGTCTATAGTCTATAGTCTATAGTCTATAGTCTATAGTCTATAGTCTATAGTCTATAGTCTATAGTCTATAGTCTATAGTCTATAGTCTATAGTCTATAGTCTATAGTCTATAGTCTATAGTCTATAGTCTATAGTCTATAGTCTATAGTCTATAGTCTATAGTCTATAGTCTATAGTCTATAGTCTATAGTCTATAGTCTATAGTCTATAGTCTATAGTCTATAGTCTATAGTCTATAGTCTATAGTCTATAGTCTATAGTCTATAGTCTATAGTCTATAGTCTATAGTCTATAGTCTATAGTCTATAGTCTATAGTCTATAGTCTATAGTCTATAGTCTATAGTCTATAGTCTATAGTCTATAGTCTATAGTCTATAGTCTATAGTCTATAGTCTATAGTCTATAGTCTATAGTCTATAGTCTATAGTCTATAGTCTATAGTCTATAGTCTATAGTCTATAGTCTATAGTCTATAGTCTATAGTCTATAGTCTATAGTCTATAGTCTATAGTCTATAGTCTATAGTCTATAGTCTATAGTCTATAGTCTATAGTCTATAGTCTATAGTCTATAGTCTATAGTCTATAGTCTATAGTCTATAGTCTATAGTCTATAGTCTATAGTCTATAGTCTATAGTCTATAGTCTATAGTCTATAGTCTATAGTCTATAGTCTATAGTCTATAGTCTATAGTCTATAGTCTATAGTCTATAGTCTATAGTCTATAGTCTATAGTCTATAGTCTTTATTCTCTAGTGTATAGTCTTTAATAGTCTATAGTCTCTAGTGTACAGTCATTAGTGGTTAATAAAACAAGAATCCGTATTTGGCATAGAAAATGTTAAGCCTCAACGGCCCTTGTTTTTGCCCAAAACTAATTACTTTATTTTTTCTAGGTGGTGCATATTGGTACAACAATTGCTTTGCGAGCAATCTTAATGGAGAATTGATCAATCATGAAGTGCTTCCTTCCAGGGAAAGGCAAGGAATGATCTGGGACTCTTTCAGAAGTAGGAGTTATGTGCTTGCCAAAGCTCGCATGCTCATCAGACCGTATTCTCCCAAATAGGTTGAACAGACCTAAAGAACCTATTTCATGTTGTGGAACTTATTAATTTCATAAATTGTTGTGAAATAAATATTTGTTTTCATTCATCACCTTCATTAATCTATATTTTTCTACAATAGTGCGTAAATTGAGGTTTTACGCACTGTGAATAGTGCGTGAAGTGAGACTTTTTAGCACAAGTGCGTTAAAAAATCAACTGTTCGTAAAATCAACAACTGTGCGTGAAGTAATGTTTCACACACTGTTCATACATTTATCAAAAATAGTATTTTGCGTCAGATTGTCATTATTAATAATGTAACGAAAATTGAAAACTTTATAGAATAAAACATTCAACAATTGCTACAATTTGTCGGTATAATACCTGTCGTAGAAAAAAACTTTTTATGATACATTTTTGTAAAGAGCTTTTTTGTACTCGCGTGTTACAAACTTCACGCTCGTACAAAAAAGTCCTACTTTACGAACTTGTATCAAAATGACTATTTTCTACGACAGTGCGATAACTAAGTTTTCACGCACTGTTCATCCTCCTAGAAAGAACTACAGGTAATATTGAAGGAATCTAGTACCCACGAAATGCTTGTTGGGTTACTATATTAGAAGGTTTTTAGTGTAACCATCAAAAAGGGGATGGTATGCATTTACAAGGTCCTGCACTGATGCCGACGTTATATTTTATTTTCATACTTCAAGTTGACAAAACAACTTCAGCTGATACACATCACCAAATAATTCAAGGTGCCTTGGTACCTTTTTCTTCTTTTTGTTCAAATTGCTGAAAAACCTTTATTATTATAAATGAAAACAATCGTCAGCTTTGTGAGGATGGAATAGACGGCATCTAGTATAGCAAAGATGCCAATTTATTCCTTCGCCTGCGGGACTATGAAATAATGGAATAACCACAGTAAGCAGCGCGTTTACTATCTTTTTAATTGCCAAATGAAAAATCATCGATTTTACGGAATGTGTCTCAAATTTTCACACATACTTTACCTATTTCATTGACTTCTAACAAACTTGGCAACTGTGCGTAACAATGGAGCGGGTGGACTGGGTGGAGGGAAGAGGACAAAACACGGAATGTGAGTGTAGCACAGTGGGACGTGACGCAAGTTGAGGTTATGTTTTTGTGGGTAAATATGTTTTGGTTTCTGTCAAGCAAAACTCTTCGTTGTGAAAGGGTTCAAGAACATTTCACACCACCTGACTAGTCACGTGTTCCAATGGAATGAATAGCCATCTAATCGAAGATATGACATATATCAGGTAAACAATCAGTTCGAAGTATTCGAAATTCAACCTAAATGGACTGAGCAGTGAACCATCATGCCGAGTGAGTAGAAAACAGCCGAGTTTTGTTGACCATGAAACTGGTCGACTGTAGCGGCTGTGAAAGTGTGAAAACGGTGAGTTCAGTGATTCATTAAATTGATTCCTGTATGTCATTATATCCTACCTCAATTAATTTTTGGATTTTGTCGTATTTTCGGGCTTCCGAAAGTAGTTGCAAAACTATAATGACCATTATCTAGACAGCTTGCATTTATTGTTAAATATCATGTATCCTGCAAAACGTAAAACAATTGATTTAATATTGATGTGAAGATGTGACCACGGTTCTCTGCTTCTCTAGCCACGTTTTTTTACGACTCTGGAGATTTGTCGTGCGGCGTTGCCAAGTTTTCCTAATATCCCAGCCGTAAATTTAATGTTCATTGGAAAATATTTTTAGATATAAATTATAGTTGTCTACTTTCATTTAATTAAGAGCTTTTATGTAACTTGCTCTGTGTGTTTGTGTTTGTTAGACAAATCTTGCAAGCTGAATAGAACCACTTCCTCCTATCCTATGGAATTGATATTTTATATGTTGGTTCAGTTCCGATGGCGATACTTTAATGTCGAAGAAATTGTCCCCCTCTGCCCACCGAAGGCTAGGTAAAGAACGCGTACTGTTTCGGAAGTTTTTTTGACGGATTAGGACGTCAAAAATTCGTAAAAATAGTGAAAAATATCTGACCGTCGAATATTATGGTTTTAAAAAATGTCACCCCCTTGTCCCCCCTCAAAAGCTAGATAGAGAACGCAAAAGAAATCGGAAAATATTTCAACAGTTTAGGAGAACCACTTTCTCTTATCCCATGGAATTGAAATTTTACATGTTGGTTCAGTTCCGAAGACAATACATTAATTGTCCCCCCTGTCCCCTGAAAGCTAGATAGAGAACGCGTAGGGTTTCGGAAGATTTCTTGACGGATTTGAATGTCAAAAATAACAGCATAAAAATAGGTAGGTGGGGGAAGCGCCCCTTCCATTTTCTCGAAAAAAAGTTGGAAAACTCCGTAAAAAATATCTGACTGTCGAATATTATGGTTTAAAAAATATTTACCCCGTCATTCCCCCCTCAAACGCTAGATAAAGAACGCAAAGGATTTTGGAAAATGTTTCAACAGTTTCGGACATGAAAAATAATGATGAAAACCATCGATCGGTGGGCTCGCCCCCCTTTCCTGTCACAAAAAAAAATTAGGAAAACTCGCGAAATAGAAATCTAAAAAAATTCGCAAAAATAGTGAAAATTATCTGACCATTGAATACTGCTGTTTGAAAAAAATTTACCCCTCTTTCCCCTTCGAAAGCTAGATAGAGAACGCGTAGAAATTCAGAAAAATTTCCAACGGTTTCAGACATGGAAAATTAAGACGAAAAATATGTCTGCCGGTGGGCTCGCTCCCTCCCTTCTTTTAAAAAAAGATGAAATGTACAGACTAAGAAATATATCCAAAGAAAACTGAAAAAGAAATACGTAAATAGGCAAAAAATGCACGGAAAAGAAGAAAATAAATCTTAAAGTGAATTTTGTTACATTATAAAATTTTAAATGATATAAAAGCTTGTCGCGAGAATAAATCTTGAGGTGATTTTAAATTTCATTTACAATAAGAAATACATAGATACTTCTAGCGCCAAGCTTTTATATCATTTAAAATTTTATAATGTAACAAAATGATGGGTTTAATTCAATTAAAATTTTTTTTCTTTTTAGTGCTTTTCTCTGAAAAGTTTTTTAAACGTTTATTCATTATATATAAAATATAGTTGACTATTTTTTGACCTTTATTCTTACATTTAATCTTATAGAACTGAGATAAGATTTTTTTGCTTATGTGTGATCTACAATGGTTTTGCGCCGGCATACTGGTAACGATTTGGTAAATATTGTTTCAAATGTTTGCACTGAGATAATCCTGGTAATCCACTACTATCAATTTGGTGAGAAAAAAACTGAAATAATTTTGCCAATATCTCGGTTAATACTGGATGAACCAAAAAAATGTTGGTAGTTTCGAAACAATTTGGAGTGCCGTAGGGGAGACGGGATTTTTGCTTATAACTCGGTTAATACTGGACGAACCAAAAATATTGCAACTCTGAAGTAATCCTGGTAATCCATAGAATGCACCTACAGGTACAGAGTCAAATCAATTTGGAGCGCCTCTCGAAAACAGGAAGGGGGAAAAAACTGAAATTTCTGACTTTCTTTTGCCAATATCTCGGTTAATACTCGACGAACAGTTAATACCGAAATGTTCCTGGTAGGTACTCAGTCCATTTCCAAAATCCAAAATTTGTATCAGGAACTCTACAACTCTATCAAATCTACCCAGAACTCCAAAAGGAATGGGTTTTCGCAAAAAGTAGCCACCGACTTCACATGTTACTGCCTCCCGGGCGGTTAGATTTCATTAGTAATTTTCAAACTGAATTTGGATTTTTTCCGCCATGATGAAAATTGACTGAATGTTCATGTCACGTTCAGTAAGTACTACCATATCTATCTGTTTTACAATTAATGCATTTCAAACTTTTTTTTGTAGAAGTCTTGACCCTTGATGATGGAAATAAACATTTCCGAAATCTCGACCAAATTACAAAGACTATTCTTAGAAACAGCCCAGTATTTTGACTGCATCCTCCAGATCTATCCATATTTTTTATATGTTTAAATACATGGTTTTTACATATACAGAGTGGGACATAATGTTTGCAACATAGGGGAAAGCTTTTTTATCAGTCACAAAAAATGCATAGGGGACCGAAAATCCTAGAAATCGATTTTAACTTAAAATTTTTGTTAAAATTGTTTCTTCCGTCAACCGATTGCACCCCTACGCGCAATCCTCGGAAGTCTTCGAGAGACTTGTGTGAGCTAGGGAAGACGCAGCCCTTACCTTTTAACGTGTGATGCCATGCACGAGACCGATGACCATGCGAAGCTTTGAACCCTCGACCCTTTGCTGCAAAGGCGAACGCTCTACCACCACGGCCCATTATATGTCACGTGACCATCAATATGGCGGCAATTTTGAAAAATTCATCATGAATGGACAAAAAGTGTTGTTATTTTTAAAGATAGTAAGAATCCTTATTTGAAAAAGTTGTTGACAATCCAATTTTACGCCCATATGAAAAATTTGAAATATACCTACATCCGAAATAATTGAAAATTACAATTTCTGCCAAATATTTTTTGTTAATTAGAAAACGGTGTTTTTTGGTACTTAAATAACTTTTAGGAATCATTTTAAATCAATAACAAAACTTTTTAGGTTTGCTCCCAAGTGCTATAGCAAAATAAAGATAAAACTGAATTTGCACTATGACTCTTGCTATTGCAATGGTTCATATCTTACAACACACAGTACTTACAATTTTTTCGACGGCACATTTTAAGGAACGAGAAGTTGAATTATGCTAGAATTTCATCATTTACAAAAAAGGATCATAGAGATCTGAACAACTGTAGATCGATTAGCATTAGTATCTCAAAACTGTCTGAAATGGATATGAAGAATCCGTTGAAAAACTTTTTTAGAAAATTCAAAGTACCCTCACCATCTCAGCATGGTTTTACCAAAAACAAGAGCACCGAGTCTGCTCTATGTGAATTCCACATAAACATAATTGGACATCTGGACATCAACGAATACCTGATGGATTTCTAAATTTATCACGAGCTTTCGACTGTGTGGATCTAGGTTATTGTTTTCTCAAGAAATGGTCTATGGGGTATTTCACTGCTTGACAGAACGTAAGCAGGTGGTAAGACTCAATGAAACATGCAGTTGTCCTCTGAATATACCCCATGGAGTTCCACAAGGATCAATACTGGGAACCTGTCTTTACAAATTCTTTGCGAATGAACTTATTACACAATGGATTCATTAGAGGTACACCCACGCCACTATTTCTATTCGTATTACAGATTACACCTCAAGATTTATTGATGGGAGAACTTGATGTGATGGCATTTGTGAAGATTTTTTGAATACCTTCTACATTTTTAATCATTGATTTTTACTCAAATTGCCAACTTTTGGTCTCAGATTCTGTCTTGAAGGAAATCAGTATGTTTGCTTGCGAGATCACATGCTAATAGATATATTTTCCACATCAGGGCTACATCACTTTGAGGCAATTATTATCCGAATAATGTTTATGATTAACATCATAACATATCTGACAGGTAATTACCAGTATACTTCGATAAATTGCGGTTTTACTTTTGACTAGCCATTTAGGGTGTTTCCGAAATAGGATAACAAATTTCGGGATCGATTGTACATGCAAAAATATGTGAAAAGGTTTCTTTAAACATGGGTCCTTAAATGCTTCCTGAGGGAGCTACAGCTCTTTGACTTTGAATGTGGCCCCCATAAACCGAATATCTCAGGAGCCCTTCAAGATATACCATGGATGCACACGATTTACTTAATGTCATTAATAGTTGTCATTTCCTGAAATCAGCCAAAACCGATTCTAACCGTAGGCGTGCGAAATCTGAAGAGGACAATATTTCCCTTCCGTATTTTTTATATCCAAGTTTGGCCACCATTCTATTTCGAATTATGAATAATCAATTTAAACCACATAAATAAATTGATGTGGGAATAACCGTTTTAAATAACATATTGCATGATGAGAATATCAAATTAGGTGAAAAATTTGCTCAGGTAGTGAATATATTTTTACTGGTGAGGGTTTGAAATTCACATTTAGAAGGTAATTGTTCAAAATACCCATCATTCAAAATACGGAAAAAACGTTGTCTCCTTCAGGTTTCGCACGCCTATAGTTAGAATTAGTTTTGACTGAACAAGAAGTAGATGTGAATTTAGATTTCTTAGATTTCTAGTTCGTCTATTGAATCCTGTTTCTTGATAGGGTTATATGTTTTATTTCCTGTCAATAAAAGTCATTGGTATTATTATCTCAGCGACTTCCTGATATATTGACTGGTAGCATTTCCGGGCATATGTTTTTGATTTTTTTTTTTAATTTTTATGCATGTAGAATTAGTACACGAAGTTTGTTACCCTATTTCGGAAACACCCTGTATGTCCGGCATTGTTCAGGGTTTGTAATGGTTTACAAAGATTATTCTAAAAGTTCCCGTTGCAAATTGTTGAATAATGTTGCAAAATGTTGTAGAATACGTCAAAATTTCTAGAAATTGTTTTACAAATTCCCAAAATGTAATAGTTTTCTAAAATATTTTAGGATCCTCCTGAATTTTGTAGAATGGTGTAGAGCTACAAAATCCCATGGCAAACAATCAGACAACAGCACACCGGCGGAATAAAAAAATCTCAAAACTGCTATGAATGTGACGAAGATATTTTGAATTCAGAACACAGACTGTGAAACAGATACATGCATTTTTCTGGGTCCTACACTATGAAAATATGGTTTTTGAACATATTTCTCTATCAATCTTGACAAATGTTTTTGTTAGTAAGTACTATCAGGTATAAACCTTATTTTTTATCAGTATCTACGTATGTAGGTATTGACAAAAAATGGTATTTAAAACTGAATAAATGAAATTGAAAAATTTCAAAATTTCATTTACCCTGGTCCTAATTTCTTATTTATCCAGGATCATTGCACTTAATTGACTAAATGAATGAAAAATAAAAGGAAAAATAATTCACCCGAATTTTCTAATTTTTTTTTCTACATTCTTATCATACTTCTCCATCCACGCCTTGTACCAGAATCATTGCACCCAACTGTGTATATAGAATTGAAAATGATACTACTATTATTATATTTTACTGACTTAAAATTATCAGCAAAGATAACTAAATGTTGTTTTTTTCATTTCAGAACTAACAAGACCATATCAGTGCGATGTTTGCTACAAAAAATATGCCAAAAAAAGTTCTTATAACTACCACCTCCACTATGGTTGCCTCAACCCCCCACAATTCCACTGCAGCCATTGTAAAGCCTCTTTCAAGCATCGAATTTCTTTGAAAAGTCATGCATGGATCGAACACGGGGAAAGGCTAGAACGCAAGAAATCCAGACCATATACTAAAAGTTAAAGTTGCTGCTTTGCTTCTGGCCGATTTGATATGTTGTAGCAAGTCAAATGATTTAAAACTATTTTAATAAAAAATTGGAATCGTACTGGTCTTTCAATATGTTAATTTGTAGTCCTAACTAAAATGATGATTTCGTTTAAGCGTAACCATCAACAAAAGTATCCCCGTAAAGCTAGCTGAACCACTTTGGAATTTTCAAATTTTTTTCAGTCCATAATTTTGGGCTAATTTATTACCCTATTTCCAAATTTTTTGCTCTTCAATTATTGTGAAAGATATCGCTGGTTCTGCTAGCTCAAAGTTAAGCTGGCAGAACCAACACGAAACGAATGATTATGAAAAGTCTAATCACACCATAATTTTAGTCTTATTTTAGGCTCACGGTGGAAGCCATCGCCGATTTTTTTGGGAATGCGTTTTTTTTTAATCCGGGGTTCTACTAGCTTAACGGTAAAGCTAGCAAAACCCAACCATGAAAAAGCAGCTCAGAACAAATCCAGGTGGAAACAATCTGCCTTGTGCATAAGAATATATCTATGCAGGTACAATGTTAATACGGGAATCACTCTTCCAAGTAACAATTTGTTACTTTCAATACCAACAATCAACTCAATAAAGAAGAAATTGATTTACAAAGCAGCCAAAATATTTAACCATTTACCAAATGGACTCTGGAATATTCAATAAAAAAGACTGTTCAGAAGATCTGTAAAGGAGCATCTTTTGGAAAGGCACTGCACGTTGTGCTAAAGATACGGTTAACTTGATATGCACCTTTTACCCATAACATTGTCGTTTAATTGTTATACAACTCGCATTAGAAAATTGAAGATTGGTTTTGGCTTAAAATAGTTTTAAAATGCATTATGAGTCCGCTTCAAAACCGTTTTAAAAGCGCGTTTCAAGAGCTTTATAATATGATCATATTGTTTCTATTTAACACCTGGAATCTCTGCGTTAAAAACCTGTTTTAAAACATTTATATACAAGCTGTTTGAGTATGAAAGCTTTGAGGTGATGAATGGAATAGTTTTTTTTGGACAAAGACCATTGCTTTATAAAATAGGTATAAAATTGTTTTATAGTCTACCCATAAGGGCGTCGCTTATTCGGCTATGAAAAGTTTAGAGGACAAAATAGTAGTATTTTGGACAAAATCATTACAGTGTAAGCGCTATAAAACCACACAAAAAACAGTTATATAATAACCGTTTAAGGATTACATATAATCCATCAGAATGGTAAAATGTCAAACAGAAATTGTCCTTGAATTAAAAGTATCGAACCGATAAAATTCTTTAAAGATCTAATAGAGAACCGATTTAGATAAGAATTAATTTTGAAGAAATGGAAAATAATCGGAAAAAAAAATGTAAAACCACTATATTACAATAACCCATTTTCATCATAGACTAATTATCCCAGAATCCTAAATCATCATATCCGACTTATAAAGAACCGAAATTCGAAGTACTGAACATAATAAGAAAATGAATCTGTAATACCAACAGAGGAGAATAAACGAAAATGTGAAAACGATTATTCGATCAAACCAACAAATTACAAAAACCATATTTTGTAAAATTGATAAAATACCGTAACAGAATATCGTAAGTCTGCAAAGCATCATATTCGAAAGATATATGAACTAAAATCGTCGAGTCCCGCTGCTTACCAACCGAGGTATTGGACACATGACAAGAAAATATATTGTATTAGAGTGTATCTTGATTAGTAATTATTATCAAAAATAAAAGATGTCTAGTTATGATTTTGATCTCGTCGGTATTATATCATAAAGAAAATATTTTGTATTTAAATTAATTATTGAAAATAATTGAAGTCAGAATGGTTCTCAGTCGGACTATTCATTCGATTTTCTTGTACTCACGTCTTTAATTATTATAACATTTTCATACATTTGGTAAAATAATTATGTGATCGTAGGAAAAATGGTGTACATTACTCGTGCGAAAGTGATTTTTCATACTCGTGTGATTGCCTCACTCGGCTTACGCCTCGTGCCACAATATTTTCCACTCGTGTGAAAAATGTCACTTTCCGCACTAGTAATGTAATATACTATTTTCTGTTTTTCAGTTGGAGAAGAAATCATAGGTTGTGTTAGCTCAACACTGAGCTGGCAGTACCAAAAAGCTATTCGATTCGTTATTTTAGGCTCAGGTATGAAACCATCGCCGATTTTTCGCCGATTTTTTTGAAATGCGTTTTTTAAAAAATCCTGGTTTTTGCTAGCTTTAGCGTTAAGCTAGCAGAACCCAAACATAAAAAAGCACTAAGAACAAATCGAGATGGACAATAATTTTAGGCTCTATTCAGGCTAATTATTTTTTTTTGCTCATCAGTTGGAGGAGAAATTGAAGGCTGTGTTAGCTCAACACTGAGCTGTCAGTACCAAAAGACTCACCGAATCGTTATGAAAATTCTGATCACGCCCTAATGTTATGCTAATTTTAGGCTCACGTTTGACATCATCGCCGATTTTTTTGAAATGCGTTTTAAAAAATCCTGGGTTCTCCTAGCTTTACTATCGATAATTCTGTCAGAAATCATAAACTCGATCAAATTGCTTTGAGGTTACACCACTCGTCCTAAAGGACTCGTGGTGTTACCAAGCAAATTGATCTCGTTGATTTCTGACAGAATTACTTACTATCGATAGTATTGAGAGCACTCGTGGTATTACCCCCGGCGATAATCCACATAGTACATTGATTACCGGGGGTAAAACCACAAGTGCATTGAAAATTACCGATAATTCTGAAAAAAAACGTGTTTTTTTTTAAACTGCACGAGTTTATTTTTTTCGTTGTTTCAAAACATAAATTGCCCGACTCCGAAGGAGGAGGGCAATTTTTTGAAACAACGAAAAAAATAACCGAGTGCGGTTTTTTATAAAAAAAACACGTTTTTTTTCAGAATTATCTGGTTAATTTTCAATGCACGAGTGGTATTCGGTAGGAAATTTCACACCTCACTCTTTTAGCCAATCAAAAAATTCGTTCTTATTTAGTGAAAATTTCAAGAATGCACAATGAATTTTCATTATTTAATGTTATAATAAACAGTACAATTATTATAAGTAACATTATATCCCAAGCTTCCTCCTGGCGTGCCTGGTTCTAGATTTTTATTATTATGATTTCCACAGAACTGCTGCCTTTTTCATTGTGCTGCATTTTTTCAACGATGGCCTGATGGTGTTCATCCATTTGCAAATAGCTTCCAAAAGATTTAGAGTTAGCATGTCCCGTCATTTTGATGAGTTCTTGCTCAGCAACTCCGCTCTTTGCCAGATTTGACACCGCTGTTGCCCTCAACGAGTGATTGGTAATTTTCTTTTTTTCCACATCTAATCCCCCACCTGGTTTGCTTGTTTCTTAGTCCACTTCGCTATCTCGTTTCGCCCTACAGGTATGTTTTTGAACCATTGATTTGTTACTTTCAAAAATGGATTTGCAGTTAAAAATAAGCGGTCATTTTCAATGTGTTCTCTTTTCGATTTTAATGCGTGAAATAATCGAACTGGACTTAAATTACTGTTACTTCTATTCGTTACTAACCACTTGGATGAAGCACATTGTTTCGATCCACCTTGGGTAGTTTTCCCAAAAATTGGATTGTACTCAATTCTCTTTATTTTTTGACCTGCTTTATGGAGTTCTTCTTTGAAAAACTGTAGTTTTGCTCTGCATCCTTCGCCACCTCTCCACGCTAATTCATACGACAAAACAAAGAACAATTTTTTTTCGTCACAACTGTTTACTAGTTTTTTCAATTCTTCAAACTTCAGGGCAGTTGAACTCACTTTTCTTTTATCTTCCTGATCCTGTAGGTCTCGTCTCTTTGCATTTTTGGCGTTCTGTGCAGATTTAAACACGACATCTTGGAATGGGTCAATTTTCATACCATATTTCTGGAAGTATTCTTCCATAATCATTTTGGCGGTGACATTCCAAATAGTTTTCACGGTGCTTTCTTTGTACTCCTCACCATTATTTTTCTTCATGTTATGAGCCCAGTCCTTCAAGATTTTCGCAATTTCGCATACTGGCGTGTCTTTTTCTAATTTATACCCTCTTGCTTTACAAAAATCCATGAACTGATTCCAAATAAACTTCTTACTTTTCTTAGTGTTATCATCAGTAGTATGAAAACAATGATATTTGTTTACTTCAGATTAGCGTTGCTATGTCCGTAAGCTTCTCAGTTACTTCCGTAGCAATCGCGATATGAACACTTGTAGGTAGATGACATATTTGAAGTCTCACTTCTGACATTAAAATCGCGCGACTTCACTTGAATTGACATCTAATGCGATAATTGCACTGCCGTGACGCGAAACGCGTCACTACAGTGCAATTATCGCTGTGAGCCAGCGGTAATTGCATTCCTCTTATGGACGTTTTTACACGTGAGGGAAATTTCCGCTGTAATTCAGCCATAATTCCGCACCTCTTTGGACATTTTAACACATGAGTGAATTTTTTTAATAACTCATTCTCGAACTTTGCTATACCGCTAGCGAGTGCACCTATCTATGACTATAAGGCATTGTTCCAGTTGTTGGTATTATACTTTGCTCCTGCTACTAAGAGGTAGCAGATTAAATTACAAATTCATATACCCATTTATCGGTAGGTACATTCCCTCCCAGTAAATGAATAATATAAATACCTGACATTTCCGAAAATGGTTGTCAGTAGTAAATGAATAATATAAATAACTGAAATAGATTCAAATAGTTAGTCGATTCAAATATTATTTGTAGTCTGCAACATGGATCTCAATATTATTTTGAGTGAAAAAGGAAAGCCCTTAGTAGTTATAAGTAACTATAAGTATAGTTTTCAAAAACATTTAAAAAGTAGTGGACGTGTATAAATAAAAAGTGCAGATCTCAGTTGCTTAGTTTGGGTGAAGTAGACAATGTAACTGTTACAAAGCATGTAAAGGAGCATTGCCATAGTCCAAATTTGGAACAGTTGAACCGCCAAATCGTAAGCACTCCATGTAAAAGAAAGGCTATTGATGATTTATCGGAGCAGCCTGCAGAAATCATCCAAGACAATCTGCCTTTAACGACCAATACGTCAGACATTGCGTTGATAAGGAAGAATGTGTACAATGCTCGTCGAAAACTGCTTCCACAATTGCCAACGAGTGTTCAACAAACTTTCGACATTCTGGCGAATATTAATATTGACACATCCAGAGGTGATTTTTTAACATTTCAATAATGTAGCTCATCAAATCGCTGTATTTTCTTGTAAATCAAATATGTATATTATATTATAATTTTTATAATTAATAAATTATTTATCGGAAATAGTAGTAGAAGTAGTAGTTCTTGGAGATGCTGCTACCACAGCCAGGCAAGTAGGCCCTCATGGATCCTTTTTGCCATCCCATGTTCTCCACTTATCTTCATTCCTTCTCCTAATCTTCCTTTTCGTACCGTGGTAAATTTTTTTTAAGTGCCCTTTTGGCACATTTAACTACTGAATGCCCATAATTTTTTGACAGTTTTTTACGATACACGGGTATTTTAACTGCCACTATATCCTCTGATTTTTTTCTATTACCCAACAAACGTATCAGAAATTATTTAACATTGTAATAGAAATCTGTACCGAAATTAGATCAGACATTTCAGAAATTGTAATCGATTTTGGAATAGTGATAACGCTGTCGGACAAGTTTGGCCATTAGCTCAAATTATCGGATGTCGGATTTCATCTTTTGCAGTCGTGGGATAGAAAAATTCATCAAATGGGTTCCATAGACACTTCAACGATTCGTTTTACAAATCCTTTCGTATTACTTAACTTAAAGAGTTTCAAATCGAAACCTAAGTGAAATTATAAAGTGTACTTTTGAATGCTAAAATTACCAATAGTAAAGTCAAAAACCGGCAAAAATTTAGTACAAAAATGATTGATCATTTACGAAAAGTCGAATATGTGCTTAAGTAATGATATTTTTATTTTATTTATTTTAATTTTATTTCATTATTCTATATTACAGATTCATGATTCACTGGTCCCCCTTCAAATATTTTGCAGTATACCGAATTTACCTATACGGTTTCTGGTACAAACCAAGTTTGGGACCGAATTTGACCGTTATGTTTGACCCCTTTCTCCTTGGGAGGGAATTTACCAGTTCTCGTAATTTATACCGTACTATTTCCAAGGTTGGTAGTTAATTTTTTTGGTGTATACCAAAAATTATTCGCCGAACCACATCTTTTGTAGCCCATCAATGTTTGCGAAGTTTTTATTCCTTTGTTTTCGTTTCATTGAATGGTCAATGAAGTGGGTTCAACTGGTATGTAACTCACTAGTAACCATTCATCCATAAAATTATAAAATTCTGACGAATAAACTCAGTTCCAGACTGACTGCCTAATAGCGACAGCATTATACCTTGATGTGAAAAATAACATTCAGCAAAATCTTTATGCTGCCGTAGAATTTCAGTGCAGCTTCTATTCTTTTTTTTTATAGTAATAGTTCTTATTATGGTAGCTAGAAATTTCTCAGCAAAAACTTTATTCAAACAATTTTGTGTGTAAACATTGAAGAATATCGGCCCCAGTTTTGAGGTAAAATTAATTGATAGTAATTAATTATTTCATATAATAAATACGACTGGTTTGGTTTTTTTGGTTAGTTTGGTATTCGTGCTGATGATGATAACTTGGTTATCTAAATACGCATCTAGGAGTGAAAATACTTGTGTGATAAAGAGGAAAAATACTTTTTATCCGATTGGCAGCAAATATTAATTTTGCTGACACATATCAATCAGCAAAGTGATTATACTCAATGGGAATAAAACATTTGAGGTAAACATTTATTAGCAATTATTACATAACACTTTTAAAAAACATATGTTTAGTTGTTATTAACATTGATGGTAAAATTGCTACAATTTTGAACGAATAGGCCACCTTTTCTTTCCTCAGATATCGTTCTCTCTACATTAATTATATTAAATTATATTAAATAACTATTCTGTTATCCTAATTGTTGGAAAAACATTTGCTGGATTTCCATAAAACTTTTCGCGATTGAAAATAATAGTCCATATCGTTTCAGGTAATAGAAAAACCACCAAAGGAACGCTTTCCTCATCGAGTACATCAGCAGTAAACGTTATTTCACAAAGAATTAATAGCCCCCAAGATTCACTAAAGATTGAAACTTCACAGGAGGAACCTTCAAATTCATACAATCGTACTCAGTCAGAAAATTATTTTGTTATGAAGAGAGATATAACGTCCACCTGTTCAAACCAGCCAGGTGGTGAAAATGACTTACCAACAGACTTCCAAATAAATGAAATTCCAGCGATTACAACTAACGATGAAACGGAAAAAGTTAACAATATTTTGATTAACCAGGCTATTATGATGGGAAATCAAAATTCAATTATTGAAAAACTCCAAAATATGGCATCTGCTGGAAACCAGCTTTTAATCATTCGAAAACTCGCAAAATTGGAAGTAATGTTGGAAAACCTACATAATTCACGAAGTAGGACGCTGAATGTTGAAAGACAGACAATGGAAGATGTTAATGTGATGGAACCGATAGAAACTGTAGATGAATTAGTGGAACTTGAAAAGAAATTGTCTGATAAAAAGGTGATGGAAGATTTCACGCAAAAATTCAGTTACATATGCGGAAAAAGAGGAAGCGGAAATGCCATAAATAATTGCTACATACTAGTTGACAGATTCTTTTCTAGAAAGTTCATGACACTTTGTTCCTGGGCTGGGGGTGCCCGAGAACAGAGAGAAAAAATACCATTCAAAATTCACAAAAATGTCATAACACTTTTTTTCAAAGTGGTGAACTTATCTGATGAAAATTTCACTCTGAAAGACTGCGAGGAATTTTTCAAAAGCGTACTAAGGAACTCAACACGTCGTAGTGAGAGCAATATGCTCAGAACCTCGACGGCCAAACGAAGACCTAAAAATCTGTCATACAGAATGAAAGAAACTTCCCAGGGTGGATCTGAGGAAAACGCCAATAAGAGGAAAAGAAATGCCATTGCCATAGAAATTGACAGTGAAGAAAACGAAATCTTGTTTGCAGACGAAGAAGATATTCTAGCTGAAACTGAAGATGCTACCTTAATTATCTGAACTATTCAGGTTTTCATTATAACTTTTGACATTTTTCATGTTTCGATTATTATTTTTTCATTATGAATATTGGTTTCCGAAATATATTATTACTATGTCTTCAGTTATTCAACTATCCAGTCCAATTATATGTCGAAAATAAAACTTTTCAATATTATGGTGAACGTTAATTCATAAACTAAAACAATTCAAAATAAAAAATGAGACATTTCAATTTATTATTGCTGAAAGCCTCGATAATCGATTCGTCTCGTCGGGTGATGCTAATCTTACGAGCTCACTCACTTCTCAGGAACACATCAGAAAGGTTGGCGATGTGCCTCTGTCTTACAGAAATATCGTCAGTGTATCCACCGATAGCGGTCCCATTGAGACTGACCCGTCGAGCTTAGTCTCCACATCCCTTTTTCGTCACCTTGGAGAAATCTTCCAACGAACGGCAAAGCTTCGAAACTTACTGCCTCGGGAGATGTTCCCTGAGGCAGAAATTCAAGAAGAACACCAATTCCCTCGGCTCTAAGGATGTTTTTTAAACAATTCGGAACAAAATTACCTTATTCAACACGATATGAAAGTGTGCAGGGAACAAAATGGAAAAGGGTCTATTTTCTATGGTCTACGGAAATCTTCCACTATCTCGAATGATACTGTATTTCCAACATAATGGCGCTTCAATCCAGTAAACGTCAGCGAATGTTTAGATAGTGAATTTGGTGAAAAATGACTGGGCTCTATTCAGTAAATTATTGGCCAGCTAGGTCACTCGACTTCACCCCTCTAGATTTTTTTGTAGGACCATTTATAAAATAGTGTTTACAAATTCAGGCCCTTCAGAGATACAAACCATTTGAAACAGTGTAAAAGAGATTGCGTAGCGTTAATTACACCCTGTATGTTGCAAAATTTTTGGAAAGAAATGTCTAGGACAATGTTCTGTATGGAGCGCAAAAGTGGGAATGTAGATTTCAAGTGAAATTTTTGTTTCATATGTGTAATGTAATTTTTCAACATAATTTTCAACCATTTCAAGACGTCCAATCAACGTGAAATTTGGCATAATTCTGGTAACAATGGCATGATGAAATTTTTATGGAATGTTATTATGATTTTGTTGTCATAAATTCATATATCCAAGATGCCTGACGAGTTTTATGTTTTGGTCAGATTCTATTCAAAATTGGTATGTTGGTGTTTTCCGGATCAAAGATTATAAGTTTTATTCAAAATTCGTAAATTCAGTATGGCGGCTCAAAGATGGCTAACGCGTTTTGTGATTATGGTCCGATTTGATTCAAAATTGGTATGTGTAGTTTTCGGGGTCGGAGATTTACGATTTATGTCGCAATTCATAAATTCAATATGGCGGTTCCAAGATGGCGGACGAGTGATTCTATTCGAAATTGGTATGTGGAGGTTTTCGGGGTCGGATATTATTAATTTCATGTCAAAATTCATAAATTCAATATGGCAGCCGCAAGATTGCAGACGAGTCTTGTGATTGTGATAAGATTCCATTAAAAATTGCTGTGGGGATTTTCTGGGTCGGAGATAATGATTTTGTAATCAAAGTTTATAATTTCAAGATGTCGGACGAGTTATATGATTATGGTCCGAATCTATTGAAAATTGGTATGTGAGGGTTTTTGAAGTCAGAGTTTATGATTACCTTATCAACATTCGACTCGTATATACCTTTTGCGTGAGAACTAAAAACTTCGAAATAAAGTAGGAAAAGAATATATTTTTGAATAGGTACAAGCTTTTATTCAAATGCAATAAAAAGTGAACAATAATTTTTTTAGATGTGTGACGTAGGTAGGTTATTCTGTGAGGAACAGGTTCAAAAGCTTGTTTGTCGCTTTTGTTTTCAAACTGAAAATTTTGCGCTGCAAATTTTTGAATCAGTCACAGAAATTATTTTTTACTTTTTACCACATTTGAATAAAACCTTGTTTGTCTTCATAAAATAATTTTTGTATCTATAATTTTTCATGTGAGAACGCATTCTCTGCATTTTCACTCAGTCACAATCTGAATGTTTTATTATTTTTTTGCAGCTTATAAGTTCTGTTGTGAAATATGTGGTAACAAATACCTACACAAGGAGTCTCTAGGAAAACACAAAAAGTATGAATGTCAGAAACAACCCGGTTTCTCATGCAAATTTTGCTCGTATAAATCCAAGTTGAAGTCCAATCTAAAGAAACACGTTTCAAATATTCATCGTAATTGCAAAGTTATTCCAAAATTGATGTTTCAGAAATATTGAAGGTTATACCCAATTCAGCTGAATGTGATCACATTGTTAGATTCCGAAACTATTTGTTTGTTTTGATTAAAATATCCAACATACTGCTTCATTATTATTATATCCTGAGTGATAACGAAATCATTGGCCAGAGCGTCATTCAGTCGATTTTAAAGTTAGAGTTTTGAAATTTGGATCGAAGATATTAATTCCTTAGAATCCATATTTTCTATGAAAAAGCAATTGAAAATCACTACCTAAACCGCTAGGTCGAGAATTGGTACAGTCGGTGTAAATATTTCCTACAAGATTAACCGACATGGAAAGTTTTCTTCATAAACTTTTAGAAGAAGTCCAAATAATAATGTGATAATACTTCCTCCTAAACACTCGTAGTGTGTATCTACCCAAATCAAACCCTGTGCGGACCGAGGCGCTCAGGGGCGACTTATTTATTTTTGGTGGCTTATTCACTTTTCAGCTGTAGGAATACCCAGAAAATCAACAGAACCACCCCAGAAAAAACCAAGGGGGAAACATCTCTAAATTTCGTACAACTAGAAATTTTTAGTCGTTAAAGTCGATTATCAGTCATTAAATCTTCGATTCATTTATCGGTTGAGTCTTTCAGTCATCGGCTTGAGTCTTTCAGACTTTTAAACATTTTAAATCTTGTACAAATTTTAGCGAGATGTTTTCCCCTCGGAAAAAACTTCAATAACCATTATTAAAACTTTAGTATTGGCAATCAATAAAAGCATCTATATTTGGGACTGGGTCTCACTTCAACTGCCACTAGGAAATGAAAAGATCCAGACAGTGTTTACCTGCCATTATCAAAATGAAATTCAAATATACAAGGTGTTATTTAAGTACGTGGCCAAACTTAAAGGGGTGATTCTTTGAGTGATTCTAAGACGAAAAGTTCATATAAACATAGGTCCGGTAATGCTTCGTTTTCAAGATAAAGGGTGTCAAATTTTTTAAAAGAAATCGTTTTTGTCGTAAATATCTTAATAACCCTTCAACCGATTTTATTGAAATTTGGCAGTATTATTGAAGGTCGTAAAGGGTGAATTTAACCCTAACTATATCAAAATTATCATGTCCAGTGGCGTCCCGGAAGGCACTGTAACCAATATTTTTGACAGAAAACATGTGCGCCACTGATTTTTTTGCAATTTTTGTATTTGTTTCAAATTGAGCAACTGAAATTACAACTTTTTTATATCTAGAATTTTTTTCGTATCTTGCTTTGTTTTTGAGAAAAAACATAAAAATCACTTCATTGCACGTCCCTGGCACAACACAATAAAAAAATGTTTTTATAGGGTTTTTAATGATTACAGGTGAATCTGTTATGCTTAAAAATTGTTTGTTTCATTTGGCCAGTGCGTGCATAGTGGTAACGCCGGAAATGCCAAAGCAACATCAAACAAGAAACACCCTTTATTAAAACCACACTGAAACAAAAATAGTACGTACCTAGGCAATTTGTTTCTGTAAGAATACATTCAATAATAACTAACACAAAACTTACAATAGTTGCTCAAAATGTCCTCCTTCAACTTCAATGCAAGCATTAACTCGTCTTAAAATCGATTCCCGAACACGTTGAAATATTTCCGGCGTATATGTCTTATCTGATCACATGAATCCCGTATTCGTTGGATTAATTCTTCTTCAGTGTTGACTGGAGTTTTATAAACGAGGGACTTTAAATGTCCCCAATGGAAAAAATCCAAGGGATTTAAATCCGGTGACCTGGGCGGCCATGACTGTGGACCTGCGCGACCGATCCAGTTTTCTCCATAAGTTTCATCCAGAAATTGACGTGCTACTATGCTGAAGTGAGGTGGAGCCCCATCGTGCATGAACTACATTGCTTCTCTTACTGCCAGTGGGACATTTTCTAGTAGTACAGGTAATACAAATTCCAAAAAATGACCATTCAATCTCGTAGGTAAAAAATGAGGTCCAATGAGATAATCGCCAACAATACCAACCCAGACATTCACGGAAAACTGCTGTTGATAATTATTTTCTATAACCGCATGGAGATTTTCTTCTGCCGAGATATGGTTGTTATGAAAGTTCATAATTGAATTGTGGGAAAAACACGCTTCATCGGTAAATAATATACTGGATAAAAATGTCGGAGATACAACCTGTTTTTGCAAAAGCCACGTAGTATGAACAACTCGCTTGGGAAAATCCGCAGGAAATAACGCTTGAACACGCTATATGTGGTAAGGATACAGTTGGTACTCTTTCAAAATCTTCCATACAGTAAAGTGAGAAATGTTTAATTGTTGTGCAATTTTGCGTGTGCTTGTATGGGGAGCAACGCTCAACTTCATGTAAAACTTCTTCCTCCAGCGCCACTGTTCTTACCGTTGCAGGTCTCCCAATAAGAGCAGCCGACCTTCGAAAGGTGCCTGATTCGCACAGCCTTTCATGTATTCTCACAAATGTTTGCCTATTTGGAACATTTTGATGAGGATATCTTTCTTGATAAATGCGTCTAGCCGCTCTGGAATTACCTTGGGCCATTCCATAGGCAAAATGCCTATCGGCCATTTCCGAGTTTGTAAACCGAACCATTTTCAGATATCAGTAATAAATTTTATATCTCAAAACTCTTGAAAACACTTCAAATAATTACTATCAAATAATTACGTATGTACCGTTTCAATTTGTGACAGTTAAGAAGTTAAATTTGTTTGAACATTTGTTGTTCCTTCCATGGCCCTCTTACTTTAGTTTCAAAACACTGCAGTAATACATAACAACATTATTTGTTTCATCGAAAACAGGTAATATGAGCGAAAAAATTTAAAAGATGACTTCCATGTAATATTAACTGTTTAATCATAAATAAAAATGTCTTTACTGCATGTCCATGGACAACAATGAGCCCATTTTGCAGCACGAGCCGAAGCCAAGAGCCGAAGGCAAGTGCTGCAATTCATACATACATTTTTTTTTCATTGCATTAATTTTGATAGAAAATTCTAAGTATTGATATAAAAAAATATTAGTAAGACCCCAGTTTTTGATGGTTCAGTAGTTGAAATGTTTTATTGTGTTGTCACAGGGATGTGCAATGAAGTGATTTTTATGTTTTTTCACAAAAACAAAGCAAGATACGAAAAAAATTCTAGATATGAAAAAGTTGTAATTTCAGTTGCTCAATGTGAAACAAATACAAAAATTGCAAAAAACTCAGTGGCGCACATGTTTTCTGTCAAAAATATTGGTTACAGTGCCTTCTGGGACGCCACTTGACATGATAATTTTGATATAGTTAGGGTTAAATTCGCCCTTTACGACCTTCAATAACACTGCCAAATTTCAATAAAATCGGTTGAAGGGTTATTACGATATTTACGACAAAAACGATTTCTTTTAAAAATTTTGACACCCTGTATCTTGAAAACGAAGCATTACCGGACCTATGTTTATATGAACTTTTCGTCTTAGAATCACTCAAAGAATCACCCCTTCAAGTTTGGCCACGTACTTAAATAACACCCTGTATAGTAGTGCTACCTACTATAAAATGAAGTACTTGCAGTAATAACATAAAGTTTTTGCTTTCAATACATATTTCAAATGTTGTTGATTTTATTTGATATAAGAAAAAAGTTATTTGTTGTTATTTAAGAATACATTTGGTATTGGAGGTATAGTTACTCGTAGATAGACCGAACTCGATTTTATTGCTTGTGAATTGTGAATATCGTATGAACTATATGATGGAAATCCCGAAATTACTGGAGACTTACTATCGGTTATGCACCGAGGTCATCTTAGCTCCCGGCCGGCCAGCTCCAAGCGCCACTTTTCCACCACGGTCAAATATTTTCATAAATTCCATTCTCGCTTGTTTAGATCGATGTACTGGCAATGTTTGGAAATTCTTATTCTACCTGCCGAAGAGTATCAACTAATACCGAAACAATTTCAATTTCAATTTGCATCTTCGTCCTACAGTATTTAAATTATTCTTAAATCTCATATTGAATAATCACATCGTAGATTGTTGTTATAATTGATTTGATAATGTAAATGAGCATTGTGATTCATGGGTTTATTCATGGGATGAGAAGATACATTGGGACAGGGCAGTCTAGTATTGGCTTTCAAAGCAGTTGTTAGTTATATTTACATTGGGGGAATATATGGTGTAACTAATTTTTGTGTCTTTTTACTTTGTTATTCGAAAGACAGTGATTAGTCTACATATCCTACAAAAAGAGGTTTTATAGAGATAATCCAATCAATTAATTCTGACGGAATAATCGAAGGCTAGCTGCATAATAGAAGGGTCAACTTTGTGGCTTCGGGATTGGGCTGCCACGAACAAAAAAATCAGCAGATAATATAGGGAATGAAAGAACTATTCAGGAAAACATTTTCTTTTGAATATATCTCCTCCCACCCTCGTGGGCCAGCTTCATGAAGGGAAATGAAGATTTTCATAGAAATAGAATTCAGGAAAGTCAACAGATCATATAGAGGAAAGAAAGTGGTATTCACGCACAATACTTCGTTCACACATATCTCTCCCAAAAGTAGATAAGCATAGCGCTCCACCAAATTTCAATATTTTTTTTTTTTGGGTTGTGAATAGGCGGCCACGAACAACACGCCACGAACAACAATGAACTGGTTATATAGAGACATGAAGGGAGTATTCAGGCAAAAAATTGTGTTCACTTACATCGCTCCCAATGAATCTAAAAGTAGATATTCATGGCGCTCGACCCAATTTCAATATTTTTTTTGGGGGTTGTGCATAGGCGGCCACGAACAATTATAAGCTTATTATATAGATGAATAGAAGGAATATTCAGGCAAAAAATGTTTGTTCACCTATATCGCTCCCAAAGGGCCAGCTCCACGATTCTAAAAATACACCCGAAAACCATCGAATGTTCAGAGATTACCTTTCGTGAAAGTTCACCTTCTCAGAAATTATTTACTGTTCATTCGAGCCAAAAACAAAGAATATCTACATTTGGATTTATGGAGCTGGCAATTTGGGAGAGATATAATTGAACGAAAATTCTTGTATGAAAAGTCTTTCTATTAATCTATATTACAAGCTTATTTTGAAATATCGGTCGAGCGCCATGAATATCTACTTTTCGATTCATGGAGCTGGACCTTTGGGAGAGATATAAGTGAACAAAAATTTCTTGTCCGAATAATCCTTCTCTTCATCTATATAATAAGCTTAAAATTGTTCGTGGCCGCCTATGCGCAACCCCCAAAATAAATATTGAAATTGGGTCGAGCGCCATGAATATCTACTTTTCGATTCATGGAGCTGGCCCTTTGGGAGCGATATAATTGAACAAAAATATTTTTTCTTCTATTCATCTATATAATAATCTCATAATTGTTCGTAGCCGCCTATTCACAACCCCCCAAAAAAATATTGAAATATGTTCGTTTGCCATGCATATATTTTTCGATTCATGGAGCTGGCCCTTTGGGAGCGATATAGGTGAAAAATTTTTTTTTGTCTGAATAATCCTTCTATTCATCTATATAATAAGCTTATAATTGTTCGTGGCCGCCTATGCACAACCCCAAAAAAATATTGAAATTGGGTCGAGCACCATGAATATCTACTTTTCGATTCATGGAGCTGGCCCTTTGGGAGCGATATAATTAATCAAAAATATTTTTTTCTGAGTAATCCTTCTATTTATCTATATAATAATCTCATAATTGTTCGTAGCCGCCTATTCACAACCACCCAAAAAAATATTGAAATGTTCGTTCGCCATGCATATCTATTTTTCGATTCGTGGAGCTGGCCCTTTGGGAGCGATATAGGTGAACAAACATTTTTTGTCTGAGTAATCCTTCTATTTATCTATATAATGAGCTTATAATTGTTCGTGGCCGCCTATGCACAACCCCAAAAAAAAATATTGAAATTTGGTCGAGCGCCATGAATATCTACTTTTCGATTCATTGGGAGCGATATAAGTGAACAAAATTTTTTGCCTGAATACTCCCTTCATGTCTCTATATAACCAGTTCATTGTTGTTCGTGGCCGCCTATTCACAACCCAAAAAAAATATTGAAATTTGGTGGAGCGCTATGCTTATCTACTTTTGGGAGAGATATGTGTGAACGAAGTATTGTGCGTGAATACTACTTTCTTTCCTCTATATGATCTGTTGACTTTCCTGAATTTTATTTCTATGAAAATCTTCATTTCCGTTCATGAAGCTGGGGCCCACGGGGGTGGGAGGAGATATATTCAAACGAAAATGTTTGCCTGAATAGTTCTTTCATTCCCTTTATTATCAGCTTCTATTATGCAGCTAGCCTTTGATTATTCCATCAGAATTAATTGATTGGATTATCTCTATAAAACCTCTTATTGTAGGATATGTAGACTAATCACTGTCTTTCGAATAACAAAGTAAAAAGACACAAAAATTAGTTACACCATATATTCCCCCAATGTAAATATAACTAACAACTGCTTTGAAAGCCAATACTAGACTGCCCTGTCCCAATGTATCTTCTCATCCCATGAATAAACCCATGAATCACAATGCTCATTTACATTATCAAATCAATTATAACAACAATCTACGATGTGATTATTCAATATGAGATTTAAGAATAATTTAAATACTGTAGGACGAAGATGCAAATTGAAATTGAAATTGTTTCGGTATTAGTTGATACTCTTCGGCAGGTAGAATAAGAATTTCCAAACATTGCCAGTACATCGATCTAAACAAGCGAGAATGGAATTTATGAAAATATTTGACCGTGGTGGAAAAGTGGCGCTTGGAGCTGGCCGGCCGGGAGCTAAGATCACCTCGGTATAGAAATGCCAACTGGCATGCCAATGTGATGACATCAGACACCACAAGTAGAACACAGAGTTCATATATGGGTTCTACAGGCGTCTAGAAGACCTTTCTCAAAAGTCTGTGACATATCTTATGCTCAAACGTCGAAATGTATGACAATACGACAAAAAGGCGCACTTTTGGGACGTCACATCGGCGTTATAAGGTAGTCGCAATGACTCGCAAATATAGACTTACATAAGCCAGTCGCAGAAGGGTTAGAATTGATACTATTATTATGTCGTTAAGTGGTCATAGCGTTGTCACAATATCATTATAAACGAAGATCATGAAATGAAAATCCAATGTATTACAATACGTTTACCATATTAAAACATATAATGTAATTATATTATAATATGTATTTCAATCTTCTTTACATTTTCATCGCCACAACATGACTGCAATAATAGTAATCAAGATAAAAAATGTGATTATAGGTGTTTATTATTGTGTTGTAAAATTGTCCTAATACCGCCGTAATTACATAGGCAACACCGTTTTCACGAAACAAATTAAATTCTACTCACACAAAATGCATGCGCCTCGAAGATAAAGAGAAATAAATCTTTTTTTGAATAATTTTTCATGTCTGGAAAAATATATTTCATATTTTTTTTTCACAAATCATTGAAAGATGGTGAAAATCATTCACATCATACTTATTTAGTCCATCTAGTCCAACTACACTGTTTTTTTTTTTAATACAACACCCCAAGTCCTATATTTTTGGTTTAATAAATGTTTGTTTCAATATGGCTGCTATAAATTCTAACATCAGTCGAACAAATAACATGGATGTGATCTTTTTATTATAGAAAAGTTATAATTACTTCGGTACTTACTTACTACCATAGAATAATTTACGAGTGTCTAGAAGACATCGCAATAACTTACATAGAGGAGGCGTAACATACTCACTGGGACCACATTTGCAGAAGTTACTGTTTCATGTTTACAAGGTTGTACTCTAGTCGTACCAATGTCGGAACGACAGTATACCACAACCCACACGGCCGCAACCATTTCAATAGAAATAGGTTATGTTGAACAAGAATTGATGATATTGTGAATCATTTTGCAATCTTGGTTGTTGTTGTTTGGAAACTTATTTGGTACATTGTCTGCTGGAAGAACTTTATTTTCTTGTGTTTGCAATCTCTCAAGAAGTGGATAGTTTATAACTGTTGGTCTTGATTTTTTGAGAAGGTACTCATCCCTCTGTATATTTAAAAAAAAGTGTCTACTTGCGCTGGTTCGCATGGAAGGCAGATTACATTTTTGCTTTGACATTTTTTGGAGATGTTTATTGAGATGATGGAACTATGAATTTACCATGAATGGTTATGTATTCCAAATATGAATTTTAGATACCTACATATTGTAGTCCATACGACCAAGTTCTTTATTTGATAAAACTACATTACAAGTTAGATATGTAGTTGTTGAAACGTTTAAAAAATCTGTTCATTAGAACCACATGCATAGATTTATTGCCATAACTTTGTGCTACTTGTGACTCCGTTATCGTGTTGTCATCACGGTAGAGAATGGCTCGGCGGTGGTCTTTCACAAGCAGTCAGGTCCGGCTCCAGTTCGTTACAGTAGTTTTGATGAAATGTTCATATACGAAGAAACCAAACTGCTACAAGAAAGTTAATGATATGATGTGAAGATGGCGTTGTGGTAACTCTGTGTGTTTGATCAAAATTTTATGAATGATAAATCAAAAGGGCAACAATATTCCTAACTTTCTTGGAGCAGTTTATTGAATATACGGTCAGTGGATTGTTTAAAATTTTGGTTGACTCAAGTGTTTAACATTTCACTTTTTTGACGCCTTGAGAATTTTAGGATAAATATTTAGTCTTGTTTAATGAAGTACAAGTAGGTATTAGCGAGTCTCAAGGAGAAAGTCACGAATTTCCACTTACCAGTTTGAAATTTCAGGTGATTCAAGTGAAACACATCATATGATTAAAACCACAACAAGAGGTAGATGTACACATTGCTATGCTAAATTAAAAGCAGAATTAGGTAGTGATATTGCAAGAAGGAAATCGAAACAAACTTTTTATAACTGCGGAAAGTGCTCCGTTAGGTTATGTACTGAATGCTTTAATAATATTCACACTTCTTTCAAAACCTCCGAACTTGTTGAATAAATTTCTTCAAACAACACTAGAGCGAAGGACCTCCAAGGAGGAAGGATGTTCAGATGGAACGCACTCGACATCAAAAACAACAGAAAAATATAGAGATTTGTGACAGTGCGTTGGAACTTCACTGACAACCAACTTTCAAAAAATTGTAACTGACTAGCTAACAGCAGTGGTACATTGCACACCATGTAGTAGGTATACATTAATATAAAAAAGTATATATATATATATATATTACAACATCGAAAAAAATTAAAATTGGTATATTTAATTTTGTATAATTTTAAACTCGTTTTATTGAAATCCATGTCAAAGTATCAATTGACTCATACTCATCAGAGTATTCATACAGAGTTCAGAACTTCTCTGACACTCTATGATACTCCGAGGAGGGCATTGAGACACAGAACACTTCGATTCTGGAAGTAAGCTTTCTGTATGACGTGTCAATATCAATAGTATATAGGCGTGTTCCGTTTCATGCATTGAGGACATAATGCGCATATGACCGTTCCGTTTCCTACATTGGGAGCGCATTGACACGCCCACTTTTATATTCCCCTCTTTGGCCTTGAGACATCGAAAGTGCGTGAGCTACTGCCCGTTCGTCTAGCAGCGATCAATGCGATCCAAATTAGATCTGTCAAACTCAAAAGTCACGTTCAAACAGAAACGTCAGAAACCGAATTAAAAGTTTAAATTTGATATTTGATGAAGTGTCGAGTAATGTGCATTATCACATTTACCTGATTTACCGTACAATGGAAGAAAAAATCGTCAATTCATTCAACATCATATCGTCGGTCTCATGCCTAAACCTCGAATGTGCAATTTGTCATTTCGAATGAGGAGAGTTTCAAGAATATTCGTGCTTCTTGCTTTGAAAACCTAGGTAAGTTTTCACATTGGCGAATTCATTGTCGTTCACAGTAGACAACCTGATAGCACTTTCGTGGGTTTGGCAATGAACATTTTGGTAGAAAATTAGTATTTTACATGTTGAAGTCAGAACCCTGGAATTAGCATATTCGTGGTTTTGGCCTGGAACAGACGATATTATCCTATAACTATCACTTGTATCAGAATCTGAGCTACTCTCAGTTTCACAAAGCTCGCTTCCTACTCTTGCTATTAACACTTTCGTTCTACCCATATTAATTTATTTACTAGATTAACAGATTTGTTTCCGTAACATAAGAATTTGGTTAACTGATAAAGTGATAAATGTCAAAATCTGCGGGAAACGGCATGCACCACGCATACAATTCGTTCCGATTCAACCCACCAACGTCAGTTAGTTGAAACGGAACGCTTGATTATGTCTGTAACAGTGATGCGATGAATGCATGAAACGGAACACGCTTTATATCATTCAATATCATGCGACAATACCAACTACCCAGTCTCACCAACGAACGGTTCAAAATATATCAAGAATGATAAAAATGGAGGAAGGAGTAATTTGATCCAAAGAGGTTAGATGTTAGGTTGTGACTTGTTCTATTTGGTTTGTTTAAAATTTTACTGACGAGAAAATCGAGGATATATGGGTAGAACTAGTATCAGCTTTGACCTGAGCTTTAATAACGACTCTTCTGACACTGAACCCACTGAACATAAAAGCATAACTTAAACAGAAATATTACATCACATTGTGACTTTTTGATGTTATTCAGGGATACGTTGTAATTTGGACTCTTTTGACTTTTCCATTGTAATGTTACATAAATTTATCAGATTCTGAATAACTTGAATGTTACTTTATAATATACATGTTGCTCGAAACATTTATGTAATATGATCGTTATTCCTTTATATTAATATTTTGTTTTTTAGTATACAGGGTGGGTCGTAAACTCGTAGTATACCACTTTCTAATATTTATAGATACATTTCTGGAATTTCAATTGTCACTTTTTGATTACCTTTTCATTTGTAAATATAGTAAGAGAAGGTACCTATGCCATGAGCCTGAATCACTCTCTGTACCAAATGAAAAAACTTATGTTAGAAGTTCAAAAGTTAAATGTTACTGGGAGAGTAATATTAATAAAAAAATAATAATAATGAAAGATCTTTATTGCTTATAGAAGAGGAAGAATATTTATTTGAAACAGGTTTCCCTATGTACAATGATGCTAATATGTATATACAGTGTGCCTCACTTTTCATAGAAGCACACCCGTAACTTCCGTAATTATCAAGGTAGAATGATGAAACTCTCAGGACTGGAGGAAATTATGAAATTGCACCTACCGGTTTAATGATGATGGCCTAAGTGATATACACTACCCGCCAGTTGAGATGGAACAACCCATTTTTACGGTAAATCATATTAGGGGGCAAAATAGAAGCGAAATTTCATCAGATTCGTGATCAAGTTTGCCAACATATCATAGATACTCTTTTTTTCTGAAAAAAAATCAGTCCTGAAAAATCCGAATTGGTCTCACTTTTCATGGAAGCACCCCCGTAACTACCGTAATTATCAAGGTAGAATGATGAAACTCTCAGGACTGGTGAAAATTATAGAAATGCACCTACCGGTTCAGTGGTGATGGCCTAAGTAATATACACTCCCCACCAGTCGCGAAATTCCTTCGGATTCGTGGTCAGGATCCCCAAATTACTACCTGAAAAATTCTAATTAGCTTCACTTCTTATGGTAAAAACATTAAATTTTCAGGATCGATAGATACACTAGGAATACAATACAATACAATAGGAATTGCACAAAAGGGACCATCGTACGTTATATACACTGCACGCCAGCAGCGAAAAATGGGTGGTTCCATCGCTTCTGGTGTGCAGTGTATTTCACGTAGGATGACCCCGTTCGTGCAGTGAGTTCATCTCTAGTGCATCTATCGATCCTGAATATTTTATGTTTCTACGTATAAAATTACGGAAGATACGAGGTTGTTTCCATGAGAAGTGAAACACACTGTATATTTCAATTCATCCTATTATCAAACAATTAAACAATACAGTATATATACTAAGAATTATAACATTTTCACATAATTAAAATGAAAAGTAAGCCTAATTTAGATCTCTTATATGCATCAACAGCCTGTGTCTGAATTTTACATTACACTAGCTTTAACAATCTGTGGGAGATTATTGAACTCTATCATACCTTTAAATTCAAAGAATTTTTTGTATTGGATAAATTTACACATGGTAGTCTTTGATTATCTATTGGAAACAACTCCTAATAATTTTTTTTCAATCTAAATCCCTAACAAGTACCGCTTTGTTCATTTAGAATGATAAAAGAATGTGGAAGAATATCGCTCAACACACAAAAACTGAAATAAAACTTTGAAAAGGTAACTAAATATATTTTTGATAATTTGGTGAGGAAATTTTTCAATGTGCAATTCAATCGATACTCATGAATACGTTCTTACGGACTCGAAAGGAAGGAACTGAGGTACTCTCAAGACACACAGTTTTGATTGGTCATTAAATCACAGCGGATGTGAGTTTCATGTAGCGAGTGAAATCATATCAACGAAACTATGTTTTCACAGAAGAATATAAATAATTATATGGTGAATATGATAGCAGGTCACATTCACAGTTTGTGAAACTGCATATATTTTTTGTAGTGATACAACAGATAGAAAAATGTCAAAAGGTATTTTATAATGAGATAAATTTCGAAATTCTTGTCTTGCAAAGAATGTGGATTGTTTTTCTCGATCATTCGCTCCCGAAGAGAAACTGAAGGGTCCTTTAAAATTTGTCACTTATTTTCTTTCAGGGCAGAAAATATTTCCATGTTCGAGATGTGGAAAACCCTACAAGTCGAGAAAATCAATGACCACTCATCTTCGATTTTCTTGCGAAAACATTAAATCATTTTTCTGCGAATTATGCAGCGCTTCTTATTTCTACAAGAAAAATTTGAAAAGTCACGTTATACACCATCACTCTGGAAGCAGTGATACAAAAGAAGACGTGATATATTTGAGTAGTATGAGCTCGCAACAATATTCTTTGACATGATTGGTATGGAAATTGTAAATATTATTGTGGTTGGCAGCGAGGTCGAGACATTTTTCAACCCTTTTTTTCTTTCGTGTATGCTTGTTGATGTGAAATTAAATGTGAACCGAAAATTATTCCCAATTAACTCCCAAAGTAAATTACATCTGAGTTGCGGAAAAACAAATTTGACTCAACAGTTCGTCCTTTCATTCACAGAACATGGTTGGAGAAAGTCAACGAAAAGTCCAGTTCATTTTCATGGGAAAAATCCCAATATTATTGAAAACGGAAATATTCTCAATTTAAAATTGAAAGAAAATGACTACTCTGGTAATGCAAAAATCTACGATAAAAATAAACCAAATTTTTAAAAAGTAACAGAAAACAACTACTTTTCTGGCTAAAGCTACACTGGACATTGAACTACATCTGATAGATATTGTGAAAAGACCCTAACTAGAAAGAAAAAACCGAAAGTGAAAATTTGAATTTTCATTCAGATATTTGAAATGAAATGTAAGTATTTTTTGTAATATCTAAGAGAAAACAACTGCTTTCCCGGCTAAAGCCACGCTAGTAATTGAACTACATACATCTGATAAATATTGTCATATATTTATAGTCCAATTAATTCTAAAATAATTTATTTAACGAAATACAATGATACAATAACACAATACTCTAATTTACATAACAATCACGGAACTAGGTATTTATATTCGACTTTCACTTCACTGACTGACCGTCTCCGCTGCCTGGTTTTTCTTTTATATTTACCGTTCGATTCGAGGAAATTTCGAGGGAGTCCTCGAATCATCTAGATTCTTTTCGGTGCATAACGCCTCGAAGGTCATATGCGGCCTGCGTGATCCGGCATCGCCCACAGCTTCGCCACAATATTTTGAAAAAAATCCGAAATCGAAAATCTGCATATTCATTCTGATAGTTGATTTATTATCCAGTTTCCATTGGAGATTCATATAGATAAATGAGATGAGGGAAAATGTAATTCAAAAGTATCACCCACAGATATTGTTCATTTTATCTATGCGGGAATTGCACCTCTTGCAGTAGGCGTCCGATAACTTTTGTTCGACGAAAATCTATTTCACTCTTTACGAAAACTGTCAGAAAAATAATAAGGTTGGTATGGACTTTTGGGACACCCTGTATGAATTAAATCAATTTTGCGCCAAATCAAAGAATTAGTTGTTACTTTGAGGAGCCGTTCTGGGTAAAAAGTATTTTTGCAAATATGTATAATTTTGTACGCGATTTTGTACTCACTCGAGAATATGACAACAAGGCGATGAGTAGTACATAATTTGGCTAATAGATGGCTGCCGAAAAATAATGTCGTCAGTATGCATTCTCGGAATATTATTATATTTTTTGAACAATCAATTTATTATTTGATGGAAAAATTGAAAATTGAGTACTTAATGACACAAAATGGGCTTACTCGGCATGCTGGATGATGTAAGCCCTGTAAACTATGTTTCAAATTCAATCTCAATATCTCGAAAACTGAAAGAGTTATGAAGATAAAATAAAAAAATGTTGAAACTTAAACGCTCTGTGAGCATCGGTAACGAAGCGTTTGAGGAAACATGTTTATAAAGAGAGTCTCATTTTGACCTAAAAAATGCGCTCCTAAAATCTCAGTGTTGAATTTTGAAACACCCTGCATATTGTGTTTGATTGAAACTAAATATATCGGAAATCAAAAAACCTTAATTATAAATAGGTAAATAGAATTTATATTATAAATTTTTTTTTACCCAAATGGCGCCTCATATATGAACATACAATCGAATATTGTTCAGATTTTTTTATACCGTGTGACACAAACTCAAGGTACAGCCCCTTTTCTCCTTGCTATATTGCTGAAATTGGGAACATTGAATATGCTCACTAGACGGCAATTTTTGACATATTTTGAGAAAAAACAATCAACTTCCGGTTTTCCGGAAAGTACATCAACTTTCGATTTTCAAATGGGACACCCTATATATTATAAATTTTTTTATTTTCTCGTTGTTATTTCTTTTGTCAGAACGACCATTTTATTTTTCGATCTAGAGAGCTATGAACTCCAAATAATCAAAATGATGCTACACTATCACAATTTTGATTAAAATAGTATTACTGTTTTTAGAAACTTATTATTTGGCTGTACATTATTGCGTAGTGTCCACTTGCAATATTCCATCCTTCACATTCTATCGTCTTCGTAAAAATGTTGACTTTTGACGTATTTCATATTTCTAAGATCGATACCTACTTATGTTTTTTCAAAATTCTTCTGACACTTTCACGACTGGTATCAGTAGTATCCAACTCGGAAGGGATTTTTACTCTCATGGAAACATTCATCTCCATGTCTTCAGAAACAATATTATTTTCATTACCAACATTATTATCAGGCTCTCTTCTGGACTGCTCTTCAAGACGCTTGAAGTCATTTCGAGCGTAGGGTCGAGGATTCAAATCCCTGCATGGTCAACGGTCTTGTACATGGCATCACACGTTAAAAGGTGAAGGCTGCGTCTTCCCTAGCTCCCACAAGTCTCTCGAAGACTTCTGAGGGTTGCGCGTAGGGGTGTAATCGGTTGACGGAAATATCAATAGTAACAGTATCTACTTTTTCGTTTCTGTTAATAACAATATTACCTGATCAATTTAATGATGTATTCAGTGATTAACTGACAATAACAGATTATCGAAACGACAAAGTGTTATTTGTATTTCATAGCCACCTTGATAAATTATTGTTATGGAAACGAAAAGATACTTAAACTCCATTATTGTGTTCGTATTGGTCAAACACAAAAATAGCTTATATGGATGGGTACCGTTTCGATGGTACTTTTGAATGACGTCAGAGTACCTACCATTATGGTATCGTTTAAGAAAATGGAGTTTCGAGTAAAAAAACGTTGTGGTTTACCTACTTCTTTGGCACGTATTTCGAACCACAATACCATTTTAATCGAAATTGCGATATACAGTGTCCGCCAAAAAGTATGTACCATTTGAGAAAAAAGTTTATTGTTTGGGGAAAGGTTTGTGCTTGTACGATAACCTAAAAATCTATCAGGAAGAGGCCAAAAGTGGGGTAAGATGGCAAGATATCGTAGAAAGTAATTTGAAAAAGAAATTTACACTCACAGAGTTTCAGGCAATATATACTCAGAAATTTCCCGATCTTTTTACAAAAATCAAAGGTTTTCTTCTGAATGGCTTGACTGTAGTGAGACATTTGTATTTTGATGATAATGATGAAAGAATTGGTTTGTGCCAGGACCCTCGCTGTTACATTGGTTTGTATCTAAAAGTTATATCAGAATTCCAAGACTATTTGACCATATGGCAATCTATAAACATCATGTTTCCAATCAAGTTTTAATGATAATGCTGCATAAGCGTTTCACTTTGCACATAAACTTCAAGCCTCTTTAATTTGACGCACTATTTTCAAGTTTACGTGCGAAGTGAAGCGCTCTTGCACGATTATCATCGAAACTTGATCATAATCAAGTAACCAGAATATTTCTAGATTGCTCTATCATCACAATTGTCTTGGAATTTCGATATAACTGTTAGATACGAACCGATGTAACAGCGAGGGTTCTGGCAAAAACCAATTCTTTCAATTTAGTGCCATCTGGTGCGGAGGTTCATCATTATCATCGAAATACAAATGTCTCACTACAGTCAAGCCATTCAGAAGAAAACCTTTGATTTTTGTAAAAAGATCGGAAAATTTCTGAGTATATATTGCCTGAAACTCTGTGAGTGTAAATTTCTTTTTCAAATTACTTTCTTCGATATCTTGCCATCTTACCCCACTTTTGGCCTCTTCCTGATCGATTTTTAGGTTATCGTACATGCACAAACCTTTCCCCTAACAGTAAACTTTTTTCCCATATGGTACATACTTTTTGGCGGACACTGATCTTCATGATATTTTTTTCCAATTTTCCGCCATACTAGTGGTCACGTGACATGTGTCAAGATCGATTTTTAGGTTATCGGACCTGCACAAACTTTTCCATAGAAATCTTTTTCCAATACACTGATAATAAACTTCTTTTGCATATGGTACATACTTTTTGGCGGTCACTGTATGTAGTGGAGCATTATTTTGCTTATTCGTAAGAGTTTAGGGAGTTCATGGCTCTCTAGATTGAAAAATAAAATGGTTGTACTGAAAAATGAAATATCAACTATAAGGTATCATTGAATTCAGATGATTATAGAGATGTCGAAAAGTGCCGTCTAGTGAGCATATTAAAAGTTACAAATTACGTCAATATAGCTAGAGAAACGAAAGAAAAAAGGGGGTGTACCATGAGTCTGTGTCACACGGTATACATATTCACATAGAACATATTCTATGCACTGCGTCTGACTAAGTCAGTGAGTAAGTCGCTGCTTCCAATGGCGTAGCCGGGATCTGTCCTTGTGGGGGGGGGGCATTGTTTTAAATTTTGCCACAAAGCAGAATGCTGTAAGAACATGTAAACAGTGCCACAAGCATTTTTTTAATTCTAGTTCTAGGGGTGAGTAACCTTCCCCACTTGAATACGCTCTTGACAGCTTCATTTCTTGGAGAAAATTTGGTTAAATAGTTGATTATAGGCGACTCTAATGTTGTCGGGCCTACCCTTACATTGACGAGAAGCAAGAACCTCGAAACATGCCTGCCAGGTGGTCATTCCCAGCCGAACGAAGAATGATTAAATAAGCGCTTGCAATTGGGAGGAATGTTGTATCAGTCAGGGAAGTAGTTATTTTCAGATGTTTGCCTCATATTTTTCACTTGGTGAAAATATTTGGAGAGAAAGGGTACTTCGACTTTGTCGATTCAGCTTGACTGAATGATTGATAATAATAATAATGATAATAATAATAATAACATCTTTATTCGTTTCAAATAAATGTGAGTAACAATTTTCGAAAGTGTTTGCGACATTCGTTCTTCCCTGTAACCTACAAAAAAAAACATAGTTATGAACAAAAGTGCTTCACAAGCAACAAAATAAAAGAAAAGAAAAATATACATATAATGGTAACAGTTATGAGTTTCAATTAGAATTGTGATAAAGTTTCAATAAGACAGAATGATTCTAATTCAATTTACGCCCCTAGTGCATGATTACTTATTTCATCTACAATGTCGAAGCCTCATCTATGTTAATAGATTCAAATCATATGATTTTAATCATACCGATGTAGTTTCGTTGTAATGAAAAATGTTGCAGGATTGTTGCAGTCCAAGTGGAATTGCAAGCTCACACCTTTCCTGAACCACCAAACGGACGCCAGATACTCAATAAAACGTTACAAGTGTATGAATGAGTCTTGCGTTTATAGCACAGGATATCGATCCAATTGGTACAGGCATATGAGATGCGTGCACAACGTTTCGGCAGAAATGGATCTGACTGGAGAAATTGGCAAATATATTACGAAAATGATCTCAGGTGATCTCAAAAACGTCAAATAGTGACTGAATGCGTTTTAGACTGGTGCCTTTAATTTTTGTGAGAAAAAAGTAACAGGCAATGACTACGTGGAAAATGTTGTCGAGGATCCAACTTTATCGAAAAAAATATATTTAAATACGAGAACACTCAAAATGGTGAGAGGGAATGCTAGGAGTTGAAAACGGTTTTTTACGATTTGCGGCGAAACGTGTCCTCTTAGCGGAAAATATTCAATGAAAAAGTTGTAGATAATGAGGTTTTCATAAACTTGTGTTCTGAACACTCTCTGACATAACCCAAATTATCCGTCAAAATGGCGAAAAACCTATTTTTCAGTATTTAATTTACATAAAATGTTTTAGTATGTCTTTTTTGGAGTCGAATGAGCATGATTTTTTCGCAAATAGGAAGACGACTAGTTTTCGAGTTATAAATATTTTCCAAAAAAAATACCCATATCTTCCACGAACAATTGTTCTTGTGTTTTTTGTATTTCGAAGGTCTATAAGTGATCATTTCAATTGTTGTCTAATTTCAAATTGTCTACCTTGGTGGTTTATTGATCGTTAAACCGCTTAAAATTGAGAAAAACAGACAACAAGTCTCTCTGAATCATGATTTTCTCAATATCTTCAATGATTTTCAATAGTTGTGGAAAAGAATAAAAATGAAATTATTAAAATAATTTTATAGTGTAATCATGTATGCCCATAGTTTATCATGAATAATTTGATATAAACTACTTTTTGTTATAAAAATAATGCAGAAAGTCGAAAATCATTGAAAATCATTGAAAATATTGAGAAAATCGTGAGACATTTTTCTCAATTATAAGCGGTTCAACGATCAATAGGCCACCCAGTTACATAGACCATTTTAAAGTAGACATTTCAACAATTAAAATGGTCACTTATAGACCATCGAAATACAAAAATATATCAAAACAATTGTTCGTGGAAGATAAGGGTATTTTTTTTCGTAAAATGTGTAAATAACTCGAAAACTAGTAGTCTTCCAAATCATACTTATTCGACTCAAAAAGAGGCATATATCTAGAAATTTTCATCTGAACTAAATTATTTATACGCGAGAAAAAAAATACTGAAAAATCGGTTTGCCATTTTGACGGTTAATATGAGGTTATGTCAAAAAGTGTTGAATAAAGTAGTTTTCGATTTTTTATCAACTACAACTTTTTCTGGACATCTTTCGCTAGGAGTTTACGTTTCGCCGCAAATCGCAAAAAACGTTTCCAACCCCTAAACTGCATCCCCATTTCAACATTTTCAGTGTTTTCGTATTTGAATATTTTTTTTTCCTCAAAGTTGGAACCTCAACAACATTGTCCACCTGGTTCTTGCCTGTCAGTTTTTTTCTTTTTTTCTACAACTATTGAAAATCATTGAAAATATTGAGAAGATCATAGACCATTTGAAAGTAGACATTTCAACAATTGGAATTATCACTCAAAGACCTCCGAAATACAAAAGAAAAACAGAACAATTGAAGACTGGAAGTAACAAAGGTGCTAAGTGCCAAAAATAAAGTTTCGAGATATTCAAGAAAAAAGGAATGAAAAGGTCAATATTTGTTTTTTTTTTGGTTTATTGGTTTGGTTAACGGAAAACCAATTCTACTTACACCGATATAAGTTAAGGAACACAGCTGAAAATAAAAATAATTTGTTAGAAAAATTAGAAACGGTGTAAGTGCCACAACGACCATTGCCACTTTTTCTACGTTTATTCTAGTCCAGTTCACTCATATTGTACAACTTCCCTAAATTGAGTACTTATTCATATATTTTCACGTTTGGAGAGCTACTACGCACAGGCCCCCCCTTAGATGACACATAACCGTTGTCGCTTACCAGTGGCTCCATCTAATTATTGTTGTAGGAAGCATTATATTACTCAGGGCACTTACAGCTTTTGACAGGTCAGAAAGCATGTCGTTTAACACCGGTCTAGGGCAATACCTCAATATAGGAAATTATGGCACTTAGCACCTTTGTTACTTCCACTCTTCAATTGTTCATCGAAGATAAGGGTATTTTTTTCGAAAAATATGCATAACTTGAAAACTAGTCGTCTTCTGAATTGCGAAACAATAATGCTCATTCGACACCAAAAAATATATATTCCTATAAATTTTCATGTGAATTAAGTAATTTATTCTAGAGAAAAAAATTAAATACTGAAAAATCGGATTTTCGCCATTTTGACGGATAATTTGAGGTTATGTCGGAAAGTGTTGAATACAAAAGTTTCAGATTACTTTCCGCTAAGAGGTTATGTTTTGCCGCAAATCACAAAAAACCGTTTTCAACCCCTAAACTGCTTCCCCATTTCACCATTTTGAGTGTTATCGTGTTTAAATATTTTTTTTCGTTAAATTTTGAACCTTAACAACATTCTCCACCTGGTCCTTGCCTGTTACCTTTTTTTCTTATTTAAGCGTTTAGAATACGTTTTGGCACCAGCCTATTTGTAAATCGTTGAAGAATTGTTCATTGACATTGCATATTAAAATAATATCTTCAGATGGTTGTGTTTCATTTTGAGCAATTATGTCGCTTGGTCAATTCATTGTTTACCCTTCCCAAGCAGCACCAGATATTCCTTGAATAATCCTAGAACTGTCCTCCTGGATTAATGGTATAGTCAAGGAATGTGCTAGGATATTCCAAAATATTGGAGGAATATTCCCTGAAAAAGGCAAATGGGAATCCCTCAGATAATCATAGAATATATTCTTCAATGTCAAAAGATTTTCAAATAATAGACACGGCTTTTCAACTATGAAAAAATATGTAAATTGAAATTGTTATGTATTATAAACTGTAATGTGATAGTCTGCCCATCTAAACACACGTCTAGATGAAAAAGAGTACACCACCACCATATGCGCTTCGATGCGTCTTAACAAAAAAGGTGGCGCATTTGCTATTCCAACAGCAGGAAAATCCCGGAAAATCCTACAGTACCACCAGAGGAATCACTGAGGCGAGAATGATCGCATGCAACTGTACGAGAATAAAAATACAAACACTGACGCTCAGCATCACATCACTGACCCCTTCATTTCTGCCATCTTCTGCCAGTCCAGCCGCAACACTTGGTGAAAACGTTCTAGTCTATCAATGACGAGAATGCACATGAACTCATAGCAAAAAAAATGTTACTCAAAAAGTGATTCAGATGGAAACAATAAAAAAGATATTTCAATTCAACTACGTTCGTTCATAGTTTCAAAACCCATCATTGAACTCTTAAATTGTAATACATTCTCTCAGACTTTCTAAACCGAAAACGATTTGGTACTACTACTGTTTTTATGAGTTATTCAATTACTTCAAGTACTTTTAGGGATTAGCAATTTCAATTCATTATTTTGTTTTGTAACGTAATCAGAAGAACTACCAATAATGAATTTTGTTTTATCCTTGTATATCAAACACACAGTTTCAGGTATGAAATTTGCAACAACTGTTAAAATTTTGTGTTTCAAAAATAGAGGTTGACATGAATCCCGGTACTTTACTTTGCATAAATATCGTAGAGCATGCTTCTGTGAAATTAGAACATTCTGAAATCGATAACCACAACAAACTCCCCAAAATGCTATTCCATACCGCAGATGTGATTCGATAAGAGAATGGTACACAGCAATGGAAGCTACAAATCCTAATTCATTCTCACAGCATAACAACCAGAAGAGAGTTTTTTACATAGAATTTCATACTGCTTAAATTAACTATCAAGATTTAAACCCAGGTACATCAAACCTAATTTATTTTCAACAATGTAATTCAAGATAACATCTGAAGGAAATCATGTTAGTTGTTTTCATGTCAAATGACAGTAAATTTGAATTATACCAATCTTTTACTGTTTTCATTTCATCAAGATCTTTTATGTTCTTGTGGTGCCGAAATGTAGTGCTGTCATCAGCAAACACAGTATATGAACCCGAAATCTGGAGATTCAGTAGGTCATCAATATACAATAAAATAATATAAATAAAGCTGGTCCGGGTATGGAGCCCTGAAGAACTCCGCAATTAATATTTTTCAATTCCGAATATGATGAATTTCTTCCTATCTGATTTCGTTCAGTTGAATAAGTACCAGTTGAGAGTTGAACCAGTTTAGGGTGATTCCTCGAAGTCCACATTTTTGTAGTTTAAGCAAAAATATTTTATGATTCACACAGTCGAAAGCTTTAGAAAAATCACAGAATATAGAAGTTGCTACTTCCCCACCATTAATTTCCGAATGTACATCATATAAAAAAGATGGGATTGCATCTCCTGTGTTTTTGTTTCTATGAAAACCGAATTGCTGGTTGATGATTAGATTACGGTAGCTCAAAAATTCAGTCATTCTCGAATGAATCAGATTTTCAATAATTTTTGATAAAATAGTTGTGAGTGAGATAAGACGAATGTTAGAGGGATTGCCGATAACACTACCTTTATATACCGGGTATCCGCGGAACAATAACTTTTTTGTTTTTGAAGATAATGGAATGAAATTTGGAGTATCTACATAGGACATAAAACTGCGTTTATTGACAAGTAACTCAAGTTCATGGAACTTCCGGTTTCACCGGAAGTGACATAAACTTTCGATTTTTAAATAGGGCACCCAGTATATTTGTACCTCTTTTGTTTCCACTTTACATTCTGAATACAACCATGTATCATTTGTCACTTTTTGTAGATTTTTTTTTTCTAATTTTATTTTTTAATCTAGAATTCTATGAATACGTTCAAATCATTAATTGCAGCCCTAAAATTTTGGGAATAATGCAACTTTACTGTTTTCGATCAGATTGTGTGTGCTATATGAAATTCAATTTTGAAGTTGAAATTACTGATTTTTTTTCCAATGGTAACATGGTGGCTCGTCGGGTTAGAAAAAAATACTATTTAATTACAATTGATGTGATACCCCACACTAATAGGTTTTAAACAAAGTTCCGTTAAAGAAACTCAAAATAAATAAAATAAAGCATCTTTTCGTATTAAATAGTTATTATGCAACAAGTGCAAGAAGTAAGTGTGTATTGCACTCGACGTGAAATTGTCAATACGTCGAGTGCAATAAACAATTTTTGCACGAGTTGCACACCATATTTTTCCGACGTTTGTGCAAAAACCAAAAACTGTGTCATTTAGGTGGTACTAAAGAAAATCTTTGTTCAGATCTAGCTGCTAAAAGTAATATAATAATATTCAATGAAACAAATTTCATTTTTCTTAAATAGCATTTTCTAGTAATGTGATGTAATCCCAGTATGTAATAAAAATGATTGACAATAATATAGAATATACAACTGTTTAAAACGATATAGAATCTTATAGAAAATGGGCTAAATATGGTGTCGATTTGACCTTAATGTTTGTCATGATGACAGAACGCTGTAGCAGTATGACAGATGAGTGCAATAATAGTATATTGCACAATGAGCATGAAATGACATACCATAGGTATATGAAATTTTTACTACAAAATTTCATATACCTACAAGTGGGAAATGGGTCATTTCATGCTCATTGTACACTACACTTTTTCTGCGACCATCTGAATCATTAACAAATCTGTAATATTTTTAATAATCCTTTTTATCATAAACTCACCTGTCATTTTTACATGGTTTATATAATTTTTTCTTTCTTCACCCGTTGAATGGAACATCTATTTTTTCTTTTTGTACTCGTACCTACCTACGTTGTGAAAATTATTAAAAAATCAAACACTAATCGATTTCATAAAATGAAAAAAAAAATGTGGCTATGTGGATTTGAACCCTCGCTCCCAACATCCAAAGTCCACGTGTCATCTGAATCAACACTCGTCGTTACTAGATCACATAATAATTTGTTCAAATTAACTGCTATTTAGAAAGTATCTGTCAACTATTCAAAAATATAGAATTCGATTGTAATCAAACTTTTTCAATCGAATTTTGTAATTATCTACTGATGTGAAATGTCACATTATTAGACAGACGTAGACAAACTTGATTCGATATTATTTATGTTCATAAAATTTGTTAATACCTACCTATAATGACAGTCTAGTAGTTCATGAAAGTCGTAGGAAATGAATATTTCGATACAGCTAGCCCGTGGGAAATGAAAATCGGTGTTACAACGTGGTAGGTTTCTTAATCGAAGACGCAATTTTTCTTAATTGTCGCAGAAAAAATAAATTTTTCGGCAACCATCCGGGAAGTGTTCACTTCCCGGACACTTTTTCTCTGGGAAAGTAGCACTTCCCGGCCTAGTCTGGGAAGTACGTACTTCCCGGACTAGGCCGGGAAGTGCTCGAAATTTAATATAAATAAGAATTAGAATGTTTCTGTTGGTACCTGTCTTCTGTTCGAATTTCAATATATAATACAAATAAGAACTAAAATGTTCGAAATGTTCAAATTTGGAATCACAGCCAGGGTAGTTTAATCTTGATCATAATTCTATTTTGTGTTCCCCCCTGTACACCGTTGGGAAATTTAGAAGTTTGATAACTTGAATATAAGTATTTCGTAATGCACCAATTTTTATTAGGAATAAAATTTTCTGACAAATCGATAATAAAAAAGTTTCCATATGGTGCAAATTTTTGAAACTCCCTGTATATAGTCATGACCACCTTTTCATAGGCAACCCATTTTAGGCGTTTTCGTCTATTTATGTAACTGAAAAAAAAGTATGTGTCATCCGGTTAACAGATTGGTGAAGGTCGACCTCTCTTCGTCTCTCGTAGACTTCCAGGACTCGCTGACGCTCGTCCTAGAATTTGGTCTACTCGTCCAAAAAAACAGTATTTTCTGGACTTGTTACGTAAATTACTATTCTTGAAGAAATCTCTATTCCTTGATTAAATCATTGCTCTCTTTCTTCAATTATAATCCTCTGTATTCGAAAAACCCTATAAAACTCATCATGTAGACTTTTGTAAAAAATTAAGAATGGATCTTTGAATGCGGGGACATTTTTTCAATTTGCTTGTGAGCATCTAGAGTAAAACTTGTCATAATTCGACTTGGCAAACATTCGACCATAATGATACTTTTTTTTCACCTCACTTGAACACATGGTCATTGTACTTCTTATAGCCTCGTGGTCCGACAGTCCTAACGATATGACTGAACAAGATAAATATTTCTGATCTAAATTACTGCATATACAGAGAGTATATTAAATGATGTCATTAATTTCAGGTGGTAATTCCTTGTCATATTTTATGAAGAAAATTTCTTATAAACGTGTGTCCTAACTTGCTTCGTTTCCGAAATACGGGGTGTCAAAGTTTCATTTAACAACTAACAACCAGTCCATCAACGACGAAACCAATAAAAGAGTACAGGTAAAAATAAATTAATTAGGGAAATCTATCGATTAATGAAGCGTTACTATTTCAAATTCACGGCATTATGAGAGAGTTGTATTTTTGAATTTTTAATTTCATAAAAATGTACGAGAAAAACAGTGTCGCAATGATTTTTATCATAATTATCAATCAGGTGACCCTTCTCTACTTATAATTTCAAATTTCACCTCATGAAATCGAACCCCTTGTAACTGCTAATACACACCAGGTTTCATGAAAATCGGCGAAAAGACTTTGGAGTAATTAATTAATAACCGATTTTTCATTAAAACTTTGACACACCGTCACTTGAAAACAAAGCAAGTTAGGACACACGTTTAAATGAACTTTTCTTCATAAAATATGATAAGGAATCACCACCTGAAATTGATGACATCAATTAGTATACACCTATGGTAGAACATAAAAATTGACTAATAAGGGTTTTCGACTCAATGTGCATTTTTAAATTGAAAGAAATGAGGAGATTTGTGAAAAATTGACACTTAGTATTACCATAGTACCAATACTATGGTACTATACAATAAATATTCACAGAATATCTGGGATATTGATTATCCCTAGAATATGAGTAGGGAATAATCAAGGAATACGTTTTAAAAAATTATGAAATTATGGTATTCTATTTATAGAATTATTGTATTCAAATATCGACTTATTCATTATATCTTTGATGATCCTAATGAAAAAATTTTATATTATTATTAATAATAATAATACTTTGCTCTTTTTGTTCCAGGAATAAGATACACCTGCCATTGTGGCAAGAATTATAAACATTCAGAGAGTTTGTCGAGGCACAAAAAAGGATGTGGATCGGAAAAAAAATTCAAGTGCCTCAACTGCACCTATAAAAGTCATAGAGCTGATAATCTTCGTAGACATATGCTCACCCATTACCTTAACACGAATACTAATATAAATAGTTATGAATCAGATATACAACGCGCCATAGATGCTGCTAAAAATCGAATATAATGAATTTCACAAGATTATGATATTTTATCTGGTTTGTTCCTCTTATGAATTGAAATGTTGCATGGAAATTGAATTTCGCAAACTATGTGCCTACAACCCAAAGTTTAAAAAATATATGACAGATTAATTATGTTAGAGAAAAAACTATTTATATTAATTTAATTCTCTATGTAAATGAATATATTTTGATTACTGATTTTTTTTTTATTTCAATTGATGATGGTAAGTGTGAGCAGTTTTGCTTAGCCTTTTCCCGAACTTTTCAGGAACATTGTATGTCTTAGGTGTATCGGTCTGTATATTGGACGCCTATATAGTTCAATTAGGAATGGTATTGTTGATTTCAGAATATGAAAATTTTAATGCATGTTAAAATTGTGTTCTTGAGAGCCAGTTCACCCATAATTTGTTCAACCAAATTTTGGTCAAAATGGAATACTAGTTAATTCATTACTTAATTGAATACAGTAAAACTCGTAAATCAGTTTTTTTGGAATATATTGAAATTGGAATTTAAACAAGTTGAATCATTTGAACTATTCAATTCACAGCTTCAGAGATAGGAAAGAATATGCGGGGACACGCAAAAAATTATGGCTCCAAATACCCTTTTTTTTATTAAAATTAACGTGTCTCGGCATCTAATGGCCACTGACACGGGGTCTGTGATACATTTGATTACATAATAAAAATTAAATGGAATTAAATAGTTGACAGTCTTTGAGGAACTGTATTACAGCCTTAAACTGGTTTGGTGAACCAAAAATGTTTTTGAGAGTTCCACTGAGATTATGTTTGCGGCGAGTCTGGCTGTAGTGCATGCATTCTAAAAGTATGTGCCCAATTGTGAGTCTTACACTGTCACAGAATTCACGGGTAGGAGGATTCTGTGAAGACATCAGGTGACCATGGGTGAGCCGGGAGAGACCTATTCTGAGTCTTCTTACACTTTTGTCCTTTCTTGTCAATGTAGGCATCTGCTGCACGGAAACTGTAGGTTGAATTGTACGTAGTTTTGTGTTACTTGTATTCCAATGTGTTTGCCAGGTTTGTGTCATCATTTGTCGAGCTACTGATTTTAGGTCTTGGTGGAGTTGAATTTGCTGTACTGGCAAGTCGGAGGAACAAGTTTGTTTCGCTGCTTGGTCTGCACGTTCGTTGCCCGTAATTCCTATATGGGAAGGGATCCAGATGATATTCACGTAGATACCTCTAGTGCGATGGTGGTGGCAGGAGTCGAGGATATCTTCAACTAAGGGATGATGCTTTAAAATACACAACGCATCTATAAATGAATCCAGAAAATATTTTTGGGGTCAAATTTTAATTACAGCCGTTCCCATTCATTTCTGAAAATCAGCAAATTTAAAGCTACCAATATTGGCGCTCTTATATGGGATGAACCCAGTAGTGAAACGCTCATTCAGTATGGGTAAACTAGCTACGATATTTCAGGCAGAGGTATATGCCATTGAAATGTGTGCAAGGGAGCTGGAATATCGACACCCCACACGAAAAACAATAAAAATATTTTTTCTACAAACGTCAAAAAATGACAAGGTTCGCGCATTGACAACAATATGCGAAGTGACCATTTTTTTTCATTTTTCTCCGTTACCATGACACCGTGCGCGAAGTAGTTTGCGAAATACTTACTTCGCACACTGCATGTATATGGGATTTTATATTTTAACCTTTATGTTCCTCAATCAAGCAAATATCCAAGAAAGTAGAGTGTGGTACCGCTAAGTTCATCGTCGCTTGAAATTTCCATTATTTAACAGTTATAAATATTAGGCCGAAACTGACGCGAACAAAAAGTCACTCTAAAATAATTTTCAACAACTTTCACATTGTCTACAAATGCCATTTTATTTCCATAGTTACAGTAACTCCTTGATTTGGAAAAACAGTTTAGGCCAGTTCAATACTATTTTTCATATTAAGCTAAGCATATTAATTATTCTTGAACAATATTTTTGACATTTGTAGAAAAAATTTTGTTTGCATCTCGTGTGCGAAATGCTTTGGTGATCTCGATTATTATTTTTTTTCTCGATCACCAAAGTAGCATTTCGCGCACTAGATAACGCAAAATAACTATTCAGATAGTCAAGCAGCACTGAAAGCGCTTGAATCCAACTGCTTTAAATCTAGAGCAGTATGGAACTGTAGAGACACCAACGCAACAACGTTACCCCAGCCTGGATACCCGGTCACACAGGCCTAGAAGGAAACGAAATAGCGGACGCCCTAGCAATAGGGGGGGGGGGGGGGCGAAACAACGTTCACTGGACCAGAACTGGTAATCGGTTTAGCATATAGCACTGCCAAGAATGTCATAACAGCTTAGGCAGATAATGAAAGACTCGAGTATATTGGCGTAGTCTACCCTGTCTACTGGGCCTAGCCCATTCCAACGCATTTATCGCTTGTACAAGGAAAAAACAGAACTCTGACAAACTGCTAGAACTCAGTAGAGCACATCTAAGAGTTATAGTAGGTTCGCTTACTGGCCACTGCAAACTCAAACATCACATGCATAAAATCGGTACAAGATGCATGGAGGATGATGGAACGGCTAAACTCATTCTCTGTACATGTCCTGCAGCGGCCAGAACCAGATTTTCAATATTTGGCAATACGGCAGTATGGCCAAAAAACTTGGTGAATTGTTCTCCAAATATATTCCTCAATTTCGTTAAGAGATTGGATATACTGGAAGAAATATAACCATAGGGTGAGCCACAATAGGCCATTGGCCGCAGTGGAGGGCCTGATACGGGACCACTCACGTTCAAACCTATCACCTAACCTACTTGAAGTGGGACAAACTAACAGAATGTTACAAAAAAATTATCAGTTTTAATATTGTTATATGTTTCAGTAACTCTGTACTTTTGAATTTTTGTGAATAATAAGAATACAAATCTGTAATTGAAGAACTTACTGCCGAATTTCTCTCTTGTTTCATGCAATCGAGTCACCACCACACTACAAGGCACTACAAAGCGGATCCTGAGTCACCCCTATCACAGTTTTCCACTCCAGAACGTTAGCCAGATTGTACCATAGGATCCAAAAGGATCGACAAGAAGTTAAATTATTGTGGCACGAATGCACTAAGAATATGCCATATTCAACCAAAATAAAACACTAATGTTGTTGCGTTCCCATTTTTGTTAGTCGTAGTTGTAGTAGCAATTGTTCCATGCTCATTCATTGACTTACTTGCTTTAAGGAAGCCTCGTTTTGTGTACTTTAAATCAATAAATGTTCATGTATTTTAAAAAATGTGTTGTTTCATTAGTTGGATGAATGTGGTTTGATGAAAACAGCATAAAATCCCTCTTGCAAAATCCAAGCCGGTTTGAGTTGGTGGACAGAATCTTGCCAAGAAAAAAAATCTCGTGATAACAAAATTATTACACGAATTTTATTTGAAAGGCTTAGTAGAGGACCAGTAATCAAATGATAAAATATAGGTATAGCAAAAGTTTATAAGTAATAATGACAGCAGAAAATAAAGGAAAGACCACCTGGGGTTCTTCAAATCATACAGGGCGTTTCTAAATATTTTAATGGCGTATTCCTGGGGTCAAAATAAGACTTTTTTTCCCATAAACATGTGTTCTATAATTCAGCCCATCCAAGCTACAGACATCGCAAGTTAACAGAAAAAAATGGTAAATTTTGAATTGATGCTATAAATTGTTTACAGGCCCTTGGTTTTTTGGAGGCTCTATCATTTCTTGCTTCAAAAATAAGGTAACTCAAAGAGGTGAACGAGGATTGCTTGGGTACAGTTTTCATAGCCACAAAATTTCCTATTTTCGCCAAAAACAAAACATTCGAACATCACAATTGAGTTGGTAATGGAAAAATCAAAAATTTTGGTCACTTTTTTTTATCAGCTAACCGTTTTCGATAAAATCGCTGGTAAATGAAAGGAGAATATTGTAGTTTAATAATTTAATGAGTCTTCCCTTTCATGTCCAACATTATTTTGATGTTCGAATATTTTTTTTTAAAAAATAAAAAATTTTGGCTATAAAAACTGTGGGCAACCCTCATTCACCTCTTTGAATTAGAGTTACCTTATTTTTGAAGCAAGAAATTGATAGAGCATCCAAAAACCAAGGGCCTGTAAATTTTCCGAACATTTGGTAATTTTAGCCACAATTCAAAATTTATGTTTTTTTCTGGCAACTTGCTGTCTTCAGGAGGGGGTGAATTTTAGGACACATGGTTAGAGGAAAAAAGTCGTATTTTGACCCCAGGAATAAGCCACTGATTTTTTTTTATTAAATTTAGAAACACCCTGTATAACAAAAGAGAATTCAAATAAATGAAATATTTTAAATCGTTGTAAAATTGAAAATATCAAATTACAGCCTTGAAAGTATATTTCTAGGTTAGAAATACTTGATTGTATAAAAGGATTAAAAAACAAAAAATCAGTTGGTTTTGACGAAATTCCTATTTCACATCTCAAGGATATAGCAGGTTTGCAAGTCTAACTGAACACCAAAGTGGTTTCAGAAAAGAAAGAACAACAGTACTTGCTGTTTATAAAGCTTTGGTACAATTTCTTGACGCATAAAATTATGGCACAATCGACAATTATTCGAGGAGTGGCATATATACTGCTTGAATCTCATCCATTCAACAGTCAACAATTTGTGAAAGAAAATTATGAAACCAGGAACCTCAATAAATAGATTTGGCCATAATTGAAACAGCTGTACCACAAGGTTCGATTTTAGCCTCTCTCGTACATTTTATATACGAACGAACTTCCAGAAATGGTTAAACAAGCTATTGTATGCAGATGATCGGTATTCTATTATCAATGAAAATAATTTCTGGTCAGCCTCTGCAACGGCCTATAAAAATTTGCAATAGTTGTTCGGCTGATTTTTAGACAAAAAAATTAACTGTGGATAAAACACAAATCATAGATAGTATTTTGATAGATAAACCAAAAACAGAATATACACTGATAAATAGGATTTTTTGCATCAAAGAGATTTTTTTCTTGAATAGGTCCACCCAAAAATTAGTTTGATTTTTTGCCGGATTCCTCTTGGCCACTTACAAGGAAAATATTTTGAAACAAGTGAACACTTGCTTCATAAGTTGGTTGAGGCAAGAATATTTTAGCTTCAATAATGGGCACTTTGTTGAATCATGGGAGTAGGTTGAATATTGCAATTTCAATAATGAATACTATTCTTCTATCAACTTGAAGGTTGAGTTCCAATTGCACTTTACACTTTGTTATAAAATATAGAATGGAAGCCATTTTCATTTTGGCAACATTGAATAGATCAAACAAAGCATAGATTTACAACTACGAACAATTTATTTATAATGATTGTTTTATATGAGAATAGTTTTAAGAGCAAACACTACCTTGGTAAAACGGAAATTCGTTTTCAGCCCACAGTTTTCGTTTGAAATTTTTTTAATTTTTTTTGCTTTACTCAATGTTTTTGTGTAAATTCCGGAACCTCAGTGATTTTTGGTTATGATAATTTTTAAGAAAAAAGAAGAACCTTTTCAAATGCGTTATAGGTTATAGCCCCCATATCAGCGATTCTCTGAGCGACATTGTGCAATCGGATATCGTTCTGCATAAAGCGCTGCTGCTGCAGTAGCACTACCTCCACATTCACCATAAATGTAGTGCATATGCGCATATTCTCGGGGAGTATACGTGTGTACGGCATGACAAAGAAATAAATACCACTAAATGAAACAAGTGGAATAATTTCAAGACACTACGACAGAAGTCATAAGTTGTTCAAACAAAATGTGACAGCCACCTACTAGATATTTTCTATTCTATTTACAGAAGATCCGTTCATGCACAATGCTGCATTTTATTTTTTCATCAGGAAACTATTGCTTCTATGGACACAACACAAGAGTTAGACAAGTTTTTAATTTTCGACAAGGATTCACCTCCTAAAAAATTTTGCACTTATTTGGTTACACCCTGTATATCTGTCGGTCTCTGAAACTTCGTTGAAATCTGGATGTTGGACAATTGCGACATTTATCACAAGAATTCGTATTAAACGGTGCCATGTCGGATAATCGACATTTCATTTCGAAAAGATTAGGCTTAATTACATGAAGAGTTCATTTTATTTACATACTATTTAATGCTACCAAGCAGTCTATTCTTTATTAATCGTTTCCACATTTTATCTTGATAAAATCGAAATAAAATAATTTTCGGGCAAAAGTATAAAAGTTGATGGAAGCCTATAATAAAACTGCCTAATTCGATGAAAATCACTTCCTCCAAAAATAATTATAGTTTGTTTTATACCATGGTAGACATGACATGACTCAGGACAAAATGAGCATTCTTTTAAAATGAATGTCCACTTCCAACTGGTTATGTTTCTTTTATACAATAATTTCAACCTTTTTTTAAAAAAATTGTTGAAACTCAAATTTGTCATTTCTTGAAAAATTTTTTCACTTTCTGAAAAACTGTTCTGTACGTCTAAAAGCATCACTCATCAGTAATCTTCTGCAGCGAAGATTCGTCTCAATTTGTATACATGGCACTCAAAAATCCAAGGTTAGATAGCGATTTTCCAGAAATTCCTAAAATGCCCATTATCTCGAAAACGGTGATATTTTTACTAAGGTGAAATTCCGATATTCTGAACAGATATGACCTGGTCTATCACCAGTTTCAATATTGTACAAGGTTTACGGGTCACCCTGTATATGAGTCTATAAATTTTGTTTAGAAAACTGAACGGTTGTTCAACACTAGGAAAGGATCTCAAGGACGATACAAGAAAAAAGTGTGATTTAAGAAATGACAAAGTTAAATATAAGTATACACAAAAACATTTTCAGTATAGTTTGGTGAAAAAGGAGTGGTTAAAGAGAAACTCAAAACTTTCTCAATTAAAAACGAATTTTATAACATTGAGGAATATTTTCAACATGATATGGTAAGTCAGTTTGCCAAAATTGATATTTTATTATGTGACTGTGCAATTTTAATATGTTCATTTATCAATTTATTTAAATATATTTTTCATCTACAATATTATTCAATATATATTATGCTTTCCAAGCAAAAAAAGGACTACCAAAATCTCCTTTTCATTAATTTCCATCCTTATATTTTCTCAAAAATTTCAAGAACAGAGGAACGGACATATTGAGCAGAGGAACAGAGATAGATACAAATTGTAAATGTATCAAAAACTGTTTGAAACAGTGCCATTATTTGACATTCTACTCTCCATATTACAGCTATAAGTGACCATAGTTCCGGATATTGTGATAATGTTCTGAAAAATTTGATATTCAAAGTTAATTGCAAAACTTTCCATAAATACAAAAATAGAAATAAACACCTTAGCAAACAACAAACTTTGAAATTATTGAAATGTCTCATTGGCAAATCACCCCGTAACTCATTTGGAAGCACAGAGCTACAAAAAAATACTTGGAAAAGAATTTTATATTAAAAAAACAATTTCCACAATGCCTTCTGCAAAAATAATAAAATTTCCGAGTAAAATACCAATATCCGTTACTTATTGAAACAATTGCATTACGATAACAAAAATAAAGAGATTAGTTGCTAGCCAGCTTGTTGAAAAAAAAAGAGACGGCTAAAACATCCACGATGGACCGTTTAACCATTTGCAAATAGATGACGGTCATTAACAAGAAATGTCAGTAAATATTGGAAATTTAAACAAAATAATAAGAAAGTTGGAAATAGATAATTATAGTTTTTATTGTTGCGACATTAATTATATAACGGATATCCACGGAAAGAGGCTCGCCCCTATAACTTTATTATTTTTTAAGATAATGGAATGAAAGGACAGGGCACAAACCTTATAAAAACAGCTTTCAGCAAAATTTGATAATCTTTCTGATATTTTGTTCGGTTCAACCCCCTTCACAATTTTGACAAGTTATAAGAGGATCGTGTGATTGGAAGAACCGCTAGAATTAAACCCATCATTCTGTTACTTCATAAAATTTTGAATGATATAAAAGCTTGTCGCGTGAATAAATCTTGGATACATTGAAAAATTCTTAGCCTATTATACAACCAAGCAAAATTTCAATGTCAAAATATTTTATTACTCGACATATTCTCCTCTTCATTAGATACATTTATTACAGCGAACCTGCAACGTCTCTAGACCTTTCAAAAAAAATGTTTCTTCTTGCTCTGCAAACCAGACCTCCACAACTTTTATTACTTCCTCGTTGGAAGAAAATTTACGATCATTTAAACTTTTTTCAGTTGAGGAAAGAGATTATAGTCGGACGGAGCCAAATCTGGTGTATAAGGGGGGTGTTCTAGTAATTCAAACCCTAAATCACGAAATTTTTGCATGGCAACATGAGATTTGTGTGTAGGGGCGTTGTCCTGCAGAAACAAAACACCTTTGGATAGCTTTCCGCGTCTTTTCTCTTTAATTTTTTCCCGTCAGTAATGTCGAATAGTAATCTCCAGTTATTGTTCTACCCTTATCCAAAAAATCAATCATGATTACGTCATGGGAATCCCTAAAAACTGAAGCAAGAACTTTTCCAGCAGATTTTTGGACACGAAGCTTCTTAGGTCTTGGAGAACCGGAGTTTCGCCATTCCATCGATTGTTGCTTTGTTTCTGGATCGTAGAAATGTACCCAAGTCTCATCCATAGTAACAATTCGGTTCAAGAAGTCTACATCGTTTTCAAATCGAGCACAGATCGAACGCGATGCTACTACCCTTGCACGCTTTTGGTCAACATTCAAACATTTGGGGATCCATTTTGCAGCAATTTTTCTCATGTCCAAATTGTTAACTATATGATGAACGCGTTCGTATGAAATATTTAGTGCTTCAGATATTCGTTTTAGCCCAATTCGACGGTCTGTTAAAATCATGTCATGAACTGCATCGATATTTTCGGGGACTGACACAGAAACTGGCATTCCCGATCGGTCATCATCTTAAATGGAAAATTTACCTCTTTTGAAGCTTGCAGTCCAATTTTTCACGGTCGCATACGAAGGACATTGATCACCAAGGGTATTGAGCATATCTTCGTAAATCTGCTTACCTCTTAACCCTTTTAAATACAGGTACTTGATGATGGCTCGATACTCAAATTTTTCGATTTTTACAATTTCGGTGGACACATTTTTTCTTTTAATTTATTGCGTAACTCTGGTTTACTTTTTTGACTTCAAACTTTACACTGACACTTCTAATAAGTTATTGTTCGTTGCTATGGTAACACAATATTTTGTTTATGCAGGGAACTGGTCTAGGCTAACTAGATATCAATACATCCTCGTACAATAAGAAATACATAGATACTTCTCGTGGCAAGTTTTTATATCATTCAAAATTTTATAATGTAACAAAATGATGGGTTTACTCACTCTAAAATTTATTTTCTTCTTTTTAGTGGATTGAAATAAAAGCTTTTCTCTAAAAAGTTATTTTTTAAGTTTATTTATTTACCATAAAGTCAAAGTTGTAAAATACTGTCTTTTGGAAAATGTAGATTCAACTTGAGCGTCATATACTGTTGACATCATTTTTTTATTTAATATATTCCTGAGCTGATAAAACTCAGTTTACGTAATCTCTTGACAGTATAGTCAATATGGAAAGTCCATCTAAGATGTTAATCTACTAAGACACCCAAATACTTAACTTGATTTGTTTTTTTTTATAGAAATACATTGGCAATTAATGATATTTTCACATGATGGTTTATGTATTTAGATACTACTTTTATGAGGCTGATCTCTAATTGTTGAAGAAAATGCAACATATTCTGTTTTATTGACATTGACACTCAATAAGTTCTCGCTTAGCCAGTTAAAAATCAGTTTAGTGCCCTTTTCATTCGCAGAATGGACCTCATCCCAGGTTTTCCCTGTGAAAGTGATAGCTGTATCATCAGCAAAAGATGTTATATCACCATTAAATTCAGTAATCTTGATGATATTGTTGATGTATAATAGAAAGAGAATAGGCCCAAGTACAGTTCCCTGAGGTACACCTCGGGTGACAGGTAATGGATCACTATAGGGGTTATTTATTTTCACAATTTGAACTCTATCTGTTAGGTATTCTTTAAAAATGTCATATGTTATTCCTCTTATACCAGTGTCATACAGTCGCTCAAGAAGTATATCATGATCAATTGTGAAATAATCTTATTCGAATTCTGTAAACGGCATACGAAAGTAAAGATCAATATCTACAATTTGTTTATTTTGGATTTTCACCTGAGAGGTGGGAAATGTGTTGAAAATGTCACTGGAAGTTACTCTAAATGCTTCAAAGTGCACCGGAAGTCGCTCGAACTCAACACTCGTATCAACATCAGTTTGACTTCGGGTCATTTCCCACCTCTCAGGTGAAAATCCAAACTAAACAAATTGGAGATATTTATCTCAACTTCCAGATGCCGTTTACAGAATTTGAATACGATTTCCCTTAAATCGGCGCATCTTGCAAGATGTGGCCTTAAATTGTTCATAACGCGATTGTGCAAAAACTATAAATCAGACAGAAAACATCTTGCGTACAGTTCAACCACATATTATTATCTAACAGTTTCCGCAATATTGTTTGTCCAGCTTCAGATTTATAAAAATTATAAATTTTTTAAAAATGGTCTCTTTTTTACGACGGCGTATTGGCGCCATCCTACCGGTATAATTTTTTATTGAAATTTGAAAATTTTGAGTTTTTTTCTTAAAATTTCGACATTTTTTCTCAAAATTTCGACTTTTTTTCTCGAAATTCTGACTTTTTTCTCAGAATTTTGACTTTTTATCTCAAAATTCTGACTTTTTTTCTCAGAATAATTCTGAGAATAAATATCAAAATTCTGAGAAAAAAAGTCAGAATTTTGAGAAAAAAAGTCGAAATTTTGAGAAAAAAAAGTCGAAATTTTGAGAAAAAAAGTCAAAATTTTGAGAAAAAGAGTTGAAATTTCCAAAAAAAAACTCAGAATTTTAAGATAAAAAGTCAAAATTCTGAGAAAAAAAGTCAGAATTTTGAGAAAAAAGTTGAAATTTTGAGACAAAAAGTCGAAATTTTGAGAAAAAATCTGAAAATTTTCAAATTTCAATAAAAAAAACTATACTGGTAGGATGGCGCCAATACGCCGTCATACTTTTTTGAGGTTTTCCCGGATTTCCTAAGAGGAAAATGCATCGATCCGGTTGTATGGAAATCCATTTTGTAGGTTTTATAAATCTTTACAAAAGTTCCATTGACCGTAAAACGATTCCTTGAATAATCTTTGAGATATTTCCAAAAAACCAAAAAAGTTGTAATTTTTTTCACAATTTCTTGTATAAAAATTCCACAAAGCGATTTTGCTGGGGCGAAAACTGGGGTTTTCATTGACGAACTATAGGCCATTAGCGTCTTTTATTTTGTGGGGGAAAAAACCTCTATAGCTTGGTCTAAGTAAAAACATGGATGTGATTGATAAACTCTTTGAAAAACATGGTCATGTTGTCCTACGTCTGCCGCCATATTACTGCACTTTCCACCCCATTGAGATGATTTTGGCTGCTATTAAAGGGAAACTGAAAAAATATAATGAATCGCCAGATTGAGTATGTCAATATTGCCTATCAGAACAGTGCCAACAGTAGATGGAATGCCTGGAAGTGATATATGGAAGAAATGTTTATCTTTTGTTTTTTGTTTTTTTTTTGTTTTTTTTTGTTATTTCCGTCAACCGATTGCACCCCTACGCGCAACCCTCAGAAGTCTTAGATAGACTTGTGATTGACTATAAAGAAAATGAAAATGACTACCACCGATCAATTCGATTATCATTAACGATTCAAACTCTGAAAGTGAAAATTCCTAGGATTAGTCTCACTCTTGAGATGGGGCAAAAACTGATTTGTGGAAATTCAATCTTCAGTAAGTGAAAATGTCATATCTTGAAACATGATACAATTTTTGTTAGGGGGGTCAAAGGTAGCGATGAAAATTATCCGCTGGAAAGTTTTAACGAATACACTTTTAGATTATTTCAGGTTTGTTTATTCGAAATGTTATCAAATAGGCAGGATGTATGGATATTTTAGATTTTATTTTCGCAAATTTTCGTAACATTTTTCAAGATGGAGGGAGAGCCTTCCGACTAACATTTTTTACGTCATAATTTTTCACCTCCGAAACCTTCGCGTTCTCCAGCTAGCCTCCTGGAAACAGGGACTAAAATTATTCGAAATCAAATTAGTTGATGGTCAGATGTTTCTTACTATTTTTGCGGATTTCTCCGATTTTATTTTATCGAGTTTTTGAAACTTTTTAGAGGAGAAGGGGGTGCCCCTCAAGTGACATTTTTTTGAGTCGTCACTTTTCACCTCCGAAACCGTCGAAAAATTTTTCCGAATTCCTACGTGTTCTCTATCTAACCTTCAGGGGGACAGGGGGTAGAGGGTAAAATAATTAGAAATGAAATTATTCAATAAACTTATATTTTTCACTATCTTCACGGATTTTTTATTTAATTTTCTCTAGTTTTCGCAACTTTTTTCGAGAATGAGGGGGTCCCAGTTATTCCGACCAACCTTTTTTTGACGTAATATTCCACGCGTCTAGCCTCCAGGGGGACAGAGGCTAAAATTATTCGAAATCAAATTAGTTGATGGTCAGATGTTTTTTACTATTTTTGCGGATTTTTCCGATTTTAATTTAGCGACTTTTCGCAACTTCTTTTGAGGAGAAGGGGTTGCCGAGCCCATCGACTGACATTTTTTGGAGTCGTTATTTTTCACGTCCGAAACTGTAGGAAAATTTTAGGAATTCCCACTCGTCTTCTATCTAGCCTTCGGGGCAACGGGTAAAATTATTTGAAATTAAATTATTCGATTTTCCTATATTTTTCAACGTTTCTACGGATTTTTTCGATTTAATTTTATCCTGTTTTTTTCGAGATAGGGTAGGGGGATCCGAGGCCCACCAATCGACATTTTTTTCTCGGCGTAATTATCGACGTCCGAAACTGTCACAATTTTTTTCCAAATTCCTCGGCGTTCTCTATTTAGCCTTGGAGGGGGGGGGGGGCAAGAGTGTTTTTTTTTTGTTGTAGTTATCTAATACGAGTGCAAAATTTTAGCTCAATCTAATACCAAAAAAGTTTTCGAAAAATGGATTGCAAGTTTTGAACCCGAAAGACAGACAGACAGATATCTATCTCATTTGAATTTTTTGCATCGTGATTCCCAAAAATTCCAAATCAATAGAATAAAATCACATTTATTTTGCTACCGCAACCATTGTAATAAATGTATTTCACAAAAATCACTATTGATGACATTGGTAGAAACTAGACGGATTTTCAACAGACTTGGCATCGCTGGAAAGAGAACGGCATATAACAACACTCTTCACCAAACCGATGTTCCCCTGTTCTGACGTCACAGTAGGTCATGCTTGGCGGGAAGCCTCTATATTGAGATATGAGAATAGAGGTTATTAATTCACTGTTGTGTTGTTCCACGTGTTGATGCTAAAAGTTTTTTGCTTTGTTGAGTATTATATCACAATAATAATGGGGTTGAGGGGCATTATATGTTCCTACCTATTCGGAAAGAAGTTCGTGAGGTAGTGCAATATCTTGTGATTCGTGAAATGTGAGACGCAATGACAATGACCCTAACCTATATTATCTGGAATTTTGAGTTACGAACTACGTTATGGATTGTGGGGGAAACAGGAGTATCAGTGATTATGTGATGTTTGCGCCAAGTTGTTTTTGTGTTTTCAGTTTGTCTACACAATTCTACAGATTTACATGTGAGCCAGACAACAGGTTTGTTCACAATGTTGAAACGAGAAACATTTTCAATTGAAAATTGAAAATAAAAGACTCCTCTGGAGACGGAAAAAACCTGCTTTAAAAATTAAGCTATTTTTTAACATGGTTAACAGAACACAACTACTTCCCCAGCTAAGGCCACGCTGGACATTGAACTACATCTGATAGAAAACCTAACTCGGAAGAAAAAAAATCCGAAAGTGAAAATTTGCGTTTTCATTCAGATAGTTGAAATGAAGCTATTTTTTTAATAAACACGATTTTATTAAACTCCTGTAACTAACAATGGAATAAAATGTTGGAAGTTAATTTTTACCCACTTCCAATCGTCCAAAAAATCTTAAATTTGGCACACATATCAAGGACCGATGACAATACAAGAATGTCATAATAATAATGTGATAATAATAATAATAATAATGTGAATTTGTAAATTCAATTTTCACCTACTTCCAATCGGACGAAAAATCTGAAATTTGTCACAAATATCAAGGACCGATGACAATACAAGAATTTCATGAGAAGAATAAAATAGTAATAATAATAATGATGTGAATTTGTAAATTAAATTTTCACCTTCTTCCCTTCATCCGAAAAATCTGAAATTTGGCACACATAGTAAAAGTCCGATAACAATACAAAAATTTCATACAAGAATAAAAAATAATAATAATGAGGATGTGAATTTATAAATTCAATTCTCACCTACTTCGTCTATAAAATCAGAAATTTACTTATCACGCATATATCAAGGACCGTTGACAAAATAAAGAATTCATAATGAGAATGTAATAATGATAATGAAAAAAATCGTAATGAAAATGTAATAATAATAATTCGAGTAATAATCATATTGTGAATTTGTAAATTAAATTTTCACCTACATCCAATCGGCTGAAAAATCTGAAATTTGTCACCAATGACAATACAAGAATTTCATAATAAGAATTTGTAAATGAAATTTTCACCTTCTTACTTCCAATCGTCCAAAAAATCTGAAATTTGGCACACATATCAAGGACCGATGATATACAAGAATTTCATAACAGAAATTTAATGATAAAACTGAGGATGTGAATTTATAAATTCAATTTTCACCTACTTCGGATTGTCCGAAAAATCAGAAATGTGGTACCTACTTATATCAAGAACCGATGACAAAACAAAAATTCATAATGGAAATGTAATAATAGTAATAATGATGTGAATTTGTAAATTTAATTCTTACCTACTTCCAATCTGCCGAAAAATCTGAAATTTGGCACGCATATCAAGGACAAAATACAGAATGTGTGGTGCAGCTTTACTTAAAAGTTAGCCCACGTCCATTTCCTGGAAAATGTAGACTGTGAGTATAAATTTTATTGGTTGGGACGCAAATTTGTAATAAATGTGTAAGTACAAAATTATGTGATAGTTTTTTTGGAGTGTGCCATAAATGCTGGTGTAGCTTTTAGTTCATAAAAAGTGTGGAGCGCTCTTGGGAGCGCTTTGTTTGAACTAATCAAAAGTACACACAATCAAAAAGCACCTCACGCTTTTTCTATATTTCTCTCATTTACTTATCTGTATCAATCAACTATCTGAATGAAAATGCAAATTTTCACAGTCGTGATTTTTTTGAAATAGGATCTTTTCGCAATATCTACCAGATGTAGTTCAATGTCCAGCTTGGTCTTAGACGGGGAAGTGGTTGTTTTCTGTTAGATGTTACAAAAAATAACTTAAATCTTATCGTAGGGTTTTTCCATTTCCAGAGTAGTCATGTTTTTTTCAATTTACAATTGAAAATGTTGCCCATTTCAACATGAATAGGTACCTTCCAAGAGAGATTATCTTAAACGATGGAAAGTAGCGACTAAAGTTTGTCTTTCAGTCGCAGATTATTCTACATCTGATTTTAAGAACATCCTGTTCATATTTCCAAACGAATCAACAGCCTTGTTTATCTTTCATTATTGATGCAATGAAGAAATATTTTAGCTTTTTCCGTACTTGTTTTTCGTCTGGAATTTTACCATCCATAGGCCGTGGTGGCTATGCTGGTAGAACGTTCACCTTTGGAGCGAAGGGTCGAGGGTTCAAAGCCTCGCATGGTCATCGGTCTCGTGCATGGCATCACACGTGCGTCTTCCCTAGCTCACACAAGTCTCTCGAAGACTTCCGAGGGTTGCGCGTAGGGGTGCAATCGGTTGACGGAAATAACAATTTAAATTTTTTTTTTTTTTTAAATAGACTGAAAATGAAAAACAGGTAATCAAAGGAAATATCACTCAGATAAGTTATTACGTTTACAAGGCTTCTTAAAAAACATTAGTTAATTTCGTCAGTAGTAGGTACGTAATTCGACGTATTCTGAAATGGCCTATCTAAAAAAATAAGTTCAAAGCAACAAAATGGAGTTTCCTCTTTCAAAAAATGTTGACGATTCGGAGAATAAGTATATCTGTTTCCATTATTATAAAACTGGAACTGTATTTTTTTGTATTATACCAAATTGTAGATAATAAGATCGTTCTTTGACAAAGTCATATGTTATTACAATATTTTAGGTGGGTATTATGATCATGAAATGAATGGTAAAATTCAAATATTCCTTGATAAATTTGAATCTACCACCTATAACAAAACCTCTAAAATTCAATGTAAATAATGTTTATTGACAGTTATACTACTCTTGATTCGTGCAATTTTAATATCTCAATGAGATTAGTGCCTAGGTAGGTGAGATATACATTGAAGAAATTCGATGGATATATTCTACGTTACCCGATTTTGTTCTTACTTACTCTGCCCCATTCTCCCCTAAACCGCGAATAGGAAGGATAGCTACGACAATGCGTTGTTGCCAAGTATCACTTAGGTATAATCTTTAAACAAGGATGAAGTACGACTGGTAACTGCTACTGGGAAATAACCGAGGGGGGAACATCTCCTTCAAATCTCGTACAACTCGGAGTTTTGAGTCATTTGAGTCAATTTTCAGTCATTAAATCTCCGCTTCAGTCATCGGTTGGAGTTTTTCAGTCATCGGCTTGAGTCTTTCAGTCATCAGTTTGAGCCTTTCAGCCTTTTCAATATTTTAAATATATTACACATTTTAGCGAGATGTTTCCCCTCGGAAATAACCATATGAGGTATAATTGCATTGTCAAGTAATAATGGGATGAATTTCCCCAGAGTATTTCATAACAGTACCTACTTACTGCAACTACTTACTCAATTTTGAATCTTTTTTTAGACGCTTCTAATGTTTATTTGTATTTCCATGAGCAAAGTTCTTCGTGAAAATACTTTTTTGTACACTCTGTATAGGTACGAAACGTCTCTTATAATAAAATATGAGTGTATTTTGTTACCTATTATACAGGGTGATTCAAAATTCGATGTAAATATTTCAAGGGCGTATTGTTGGGATCAAAATAAGACTTTTCTTCAAATCAACATGTGTCCTAAAATGCACCCCCTCCGAGCTACAGCCCCTGTAAGTTAGGAAAAAAAACAAGATTATCTAAAACTGTGACTATAATAACGAATCGAATCTTCTGAAAATTGGTATATCTCTATTTTTTTGGACACTCTATTCTTTTTTTGCTTCAAAAATTATGTAAACTCAGTTTTGGGGGAGTTGGAGGGGGGTCCACACTTTTATTGGCCCAATTTTTATGTTCAAAAAGGGAAACTTCGAATTCCAATAGCATAATCTTATTGGCCATAAAAAAAACTAAGAATTCGGTCTCTTGCATTTTTGTCGTACAGCCAACCGTTTGCCGGAAAATCGTAATCAACGAAAGGGGGGTATTTTCACAATATCAAACTAACAAAACATGTATAAGCTAATTTATTCAAAATTCGATGTGAATATTTCAAAAACGTATTGTTGGGATCAAAATAAGACTTTTTCTTCAAATCAACATGTGTCCTAAAATGCACCCCCTCCGAGCTACAGCCCCTGTAATTTAGGAAAAAAAAACGAGATTAACTAAAACTGTAGCTCGGAGGGGGTGCATTTTAGGACACATGTTGATTTGAAGAAAAAGTCTTATTTTGATCCCAACAATACGTTTTTGAAATATTCACATCGAATTTTGAATAAATTAGCTAATACAAGTTTTGTTAGTTTGATATTGTGAAAATACCCCCCTTTCGTTGATTACGATTTTCCAGCAAACGGTTGGTTGTTCGACAAAAATGCAAGAGACCGAATTCTTAGTTTTCTTTATGGCCAATAAGATTATGACCCTGTAATTTAGGGAAAAAAACGAGATTAACTAAAACTGTAGCTCGGAGGGGGTGCATTTTAGGACACATGTTGATTTGAAGAAAAAGTCTTATTTTGATCCCAACAATACGTTTTTGAAATATTCACATCGAATTTTGAATAAATTAGCTAATACATGTTTTGTTAGTTTGATATTGTGAAAATACCCCCCTTTCGTTGATTACGATTTCCCAGCAAACGGTTGGTTGTACGACAAAAATGCCGAATTCTTAGTTTTCTTTATGGCCAATAAGATTATGCTATTCGAATTCGGAGTTTCTCTTTTTGAACATAAAAATTGGGCCAATAAATGTGTGGACCCCCCTCCAACTCCCCCAAAACTTGGTTTACATAATTTTTAAAGCAAAAAAAGAATAGAGCGCCTAAAAAAATAGGGGTATGCCAATTTTCAGAAGACTCGGGGCTGTAGGTCGGAGGGGGTGCATTTTTGGACACATGTTGATTCGAAGAAAAAGTCTTATTTTGATCCCAAAAATACGCCCTTGAAATATTTACATCGAATTTTGAATCACCCTGTATGTTGTATTTCAATGTTTTCTTTTTATTTTTGCAATACTCTACCTTCATCGCTCAACTTATACTACTAAGTAAAATAATCTCTTTCCAAATTCTGAATGAACCAAAAATACTGAAAGAAATATTGTAGAATTTGCTGCTTTGTTCTCATCCACCTACCATAGGCGAATCAATCTTTATTCAATTTTTTGATTTCCTTCATGATTTGCACAATCTCATACCTATACCAATTCGAACAAACCTTGAACATTGAGTCGAATGTTAATATATTGAACTGACTTTGGAAAAACTATAATAAATATAGTTTATTATTATTATAAGATTATGTTATTTAGAAAATTCCACAGTAAGTTATTCAAAATATTTCATAAGATTTGTGTCAAACGAGTGTGTTTGTGGAAATGATTCAATAAAATGAATCTCAAATAAATCAGCAGCAAATGCCACTATTTCTGATAGACCCTGTATATTTTGTGTATCTGCAGAGTAAACTTTCATCAAGAACGATCGAGTTTGTCACCGAGTTATCCGAAACTCCAGGAATTTGGATATATCAAAAAGCAGGACGGGTGCGGTTTCATTAAAAATTGAACATATTGTATATAATATTCTGGTCCAGAAGATGCTTGCATCATTTATTGAATTTGATTTTTGTATCCTTTGAAATATTTGGAAATGGATGAAATTCCACCTCTCAATTTTTGAGAAATTACTAAAAAGCGTGCCAGCTTTGGATTCACCCTGTATATCGTGGGTATGTGCAGGAATTATATACCATAGTTAATTCGGTCATATGAATAATCAATACATAGTTGATTTGGCTCATCTATTTGAAAACATGTTTTCATATTAGCCATTCGAAATTTTGGAAAATTCAAGTTCAGCAGCCTGTATAATCTCAACCGTTGAATTTATACCACTTGATCAGCATCACGAGTTTTGCAATATTCAAAACATTCGATCAAATTTACCGAAAGCCAATTTTACACGTATGTTCAGCTGGCACAGCCGTTTCAGCACAATAAAAAAAAAACTAAAGCCGCATTTTTTAACTGATTAATAACTATTTTCTAACATGACTCCTAATTTTTTAACTCAAGTGGTTTCGGAGAAAATGGGGTTGTGCTAGCTTAACGCTTAAGATGGCTCAAAATTACAGTGGAAATTATTAAAATTGCGTCCGAAACGCAATGAGACCGAAAGCCTATAGTCATATCACCATGTTTCTCCTCTTTCATTTTCTAACTTCAACTGAACTGGTTGGGATGAAAAATGTCTTCGTTGAATGCAAAGAGGAAATTTTCTCTTCAATATTTCACCAAAATATATCAACCATCTTCGAAACAATTTTACATTATATTCGCTCCTTATGAAATACCCTGATATTCGTTTTTATTGTATTAACGCAATTTTTCGATTCTTCCATTTTCTAACTCCAGCACAAAGACCGATAAATGCAAAGAGATGATGTATTCTTCAATTTTCTACCCATGTGATCTGAGCAGCAAGGAAAATCAGCTGAGAAAATATTTTTAAATGGCTTCAAAACGTGATGAGACCGAAAGTATTAAAATTTCAACATTAATTTACATTCTGACTTTCGAACTCCAGCACAATTATTGGAAATTCTGATTCAGAAATGTACGAGGATATATTGAAAAATTCTTAGCCTACTCTAGAACCAAACAAAATTTCAATGTCAAAATATTTTTTTTCTACATTCATGCAAAAAGCAAAACTTTATTGAACTATATTCAGTGGAAAAAGAAGTTCTTTATTGCACTAGTGCAATAAAGTTTTTATTGCTCTCATCATGACAAACATAAACGTTTAAACCTACTACATATTTAGCAGATATTCTGTGAGATTGGCAATAGGTACTTCACTACGAAATATTCATATTGAAAATTGCATCAATTGTTCATTCACTTTCAACATTGAGGGTAAAAATAAAGTTTGAGTTGAATTGTTCGTAACGTATTAGTTCCTGTTTCAATGCAAATCGATATTAATAATAAAGTATTCAAGTTGCGCTTTTCATTTTCCTACACCTAGTGCCGCACCTCAATAAATCATTTTTTGCTTTTTGCATGAACTTAGAAAAAATGTTGTATGCAACTCGTGCAAAAATTGTTTATTGCACTCGACGTGTTGTCCAACTCGGCCTAACGGCCTTGTCGGACAATTTCACGTCGAGTGCAATAAACATTCACTTTTTGCACTTGTTGCATAAATAACTAATTACGCAACATATTCTCCTCTTAATTGGATACATTTATTACAGCGAACCTGCAACGTCTCTATACCTTTCAAAAAAAAATATTTCTTCTTGCTCTGCAAACCAGACCTCCACAGCTTTTATTACCTCCTCGTTGGAAGAAAATTTACGACATTTTAAACTTTTTTTCAGTTGAGGAAAGAGATGATAGTCGGACGGAGCCAAATCTGGTGAATAAGGGGGGTGTTCTAGTAATTTAAACCCTAATCACGAATTTTTTGCATGGTAACATGAGATTTGTGTGCAGGGGCGTTGTCCTGCAAAAACAACACCTTTGGATAGCTTTCCGCGTCTTTTCTCTTTAATTTTTTTCCGTAGAGTGGTCAGTAATGTCGAATAGTAATCTCCAGTTATTGTTCTACACTTATCCAAAAATCAATACTGATTACTCCATGGCAATCCCAAAAAACTGAATCAAGAACTTTTCCAGCAGATTTTCGGACACGAACTTAGGTCTTGGAGAACCGGAGTGTCGCCATTCCATCGATTGTTGCTTTGTTTCTGTATCGTAGAAATGTACCCAAGTCTCATCCATAGTAACAATTCGGTTTAAGAAGTCTACATCGTTTTCAAATCGAGCACAGATCGAACGCAATGCTACTACCCTTGCACGCTCTTGGTCAACATTCAAACATTTGAGGATCCATTTTGCAGCAATTTTTTTCATATCCAAATTGACATTTGTTCATTGTGTACCAAATATCCCAATTTTGTAGAAACCGCACATTTCACAGAAATCATAAAATATTTCTCCATCTGAATTGAAATAGCTTTCAAATTAGTCCCAACCTTCAGAGGGTTATTGCTTCTGGTACATTTCAATTTTCTCTAGTTTCTTCGGAAACAGAGCTTTCAATTGAAAAACATTTCATTCACCATGTATATAAGGTATTGCATTTTTGGAATAGGTGCCGCACTAATCTAGCCCGAATATTTTTCAACAACAATTGTTGAAAAAAGCCCATTTCAGTCTCCAATGGAGTATATCGGGTATCAATAAAATCCGAACATTCAAAAGTATATAGCCGACAAACGAGCTCGGAGACCTATGCTGAGATTGATGACAATATCTCGGACTCCTCAAATCAAACATAATATCAAAAATTCAAGAAAATTAACCGATTCTTTTTCGAAATACAGGGTATTTATTGAAAAAACATCGCATTTTTGCAAGAAACTTAGACTGTATCTTTTTACTCACCCTATATATATGAAATGACTATGCGACGTTCTTAACATTAAAGAATGTTTGATATATATCACATGCTCTCCTCTATCCGATTGAAAAAACTAGGGGTTGACGCACCCCTATTTTCGAACCACCCTGTATATAAAAAAATGTCAGTAAACTTCGATCGAGATTGAGGAAGTTCATCCATCAGGCTCAATTAGATCTTTAATTCTCATAAACGAACTTACACTGGTTGGTTTAAAATTAATCGAATTGGATTTTTCTTTGTTCACCCTGTTGTAGAGCACGAAACGTAAAAATATAGTGAATACGAGATCCAGATGATATTGTACGATCGTTCAGGCATGTTATTTTATGAATACGAGATCCAGATGATATTGTACGATCGTTCAGGCATGTTATTTTATGAATAAATGGGCGTTTTGTCAATTCTCAGAGTTGTTAAAAATTCTGAGCAGAAAGCTTCACTTTTCATTTTTACACCCTGTATCTCGAAAACTAGTCGGACGATTTTTTTGTGCCTGTGGACACTTTTGCCGAGGTAGTCGAAATATCCCATTTTGTAACTCCAACACAATGGCCGATAAATGCAACGAGGTTATGTTTTCTTCAGTTTTACACCCATGTGACCTGTGATCTGAGCATCAAGGAAAATCTGCTGAGAAAATATTTTTGAGTGGCTTCAAAACGTGACGAGACCGATAGCATCACAATTTTTTCATTATTGTGTCCTCTGATTTTCTAACTCCAGCACAATCATCTAAAATAGTGATACAGGGATGAATCACATCATATTCGACTCGTATCAATTGACTGGCATGAATATTTCCCTGGTATTAATTTTTAATGTCCACGTAATTCGAAAACATTGATTATCATTGAAATTTTATAATGTTTCGATTCTCCCATTCTCTAACTCCAGCACAATGACCGATAAATGCAAAGAGGAGATGTATTTTTCAATTTTTACCAATGTGATCTGAGCAAGAAGGAAAATTAGTTGAGAAAATATTTTTGAACGGCTTCAAATCGTGATGATAACAATTTTTATATTATTGTGCGCTCTAATTTTCTAACTCTAGCACAATCATCTGAAATAGTGATACCTACATGGATGTATTATATAACAATCGGCTCTGAACTGACTGGCATTCATATTTGCTTGCTTTTCATGTTTAATGTCTACAGAATGCGAACCTTTGAATTGACACAATTTTTCGATTTTCCTTTTTCTTATTCCAGCACAATGACCGATACATGAGCCGCGGTGGCCGTGCTGGTAGAGCGTTTGCCTCTCAAGCGAAGGGTCGGGGGTTCAAATTTCCGCATGGTTATCGGTCTCGTGCATGGCTCACACGTTAGAAGGTAAGAGCTGCGTCTTCCCTAGCTCACGAAGACTTCTGAGTATTACGCGTAGGGGTGCAATTGATGGTTGACTGAAATAACAATTCTAACAAACAATTTCAACCTCTTCGCATTTATCGGCCATTGTGATGTTAGAACATGGGAGAATCGAAAAATTGCGATACTTCAACATTATTAAATCTTTTCGCATTACAGGGAAGCAATAAAAGCGAATTTCAGGAAATTTTCCATCCTGATCAGTTCACATCGGTCGAGTGTAATGTAATCACAATGTATCACAATTTCCAATAATTGTGCTGGAGTTAGAAAACCAGCAGATGAATTAATGTTGAACTTTTAATGCTCTCGGTCTCATCACGTTTTGAAGCCGTTTAAAAAAATATTTTCTCAGCTGATTTTCCTTGCTGCTCGTATCACATGGGTAGAAAATTGAAGACTACATCACCTCTCTGCATTTATCGGTTTTTGTGCTGGAGTTAGAAAATGGGGATTCGAAAAATTGCGAAATTTCAATGTTAATCAATGTTTTCGAATGACGTGGGCATTAAAATGAATTCGAAGGAAATTTTCATTCCAATCAGATCATATGGGTCGAATATAAAGTAATACATCCCTATATCACTAATTCCGATTATTGTGATGAAGTTAGAAAATCAGAGGGCCAAATAATGGTAAAATTGTAATGCTTTCGGTCTCATCACGTTTTGAAAACGGTTAAAAATGTTTTTGAAGGAAACTTCATTTGCTATTCAGATTACAGGTGGTGAGTATTGATGATTACATCCCATCCGTGTATTTATTGGTCATTGTGCTGTTAGAAAATGGGAGAAAAAATTGCGATATTTGAAAGTTAATCATTCTTTTGCATTACGTAGTTATTAAAAATGAATACCAGGGAAGTTTTCATTCCAGTTCGATCATATAGGCCGAATATAATGAAATACATCCCTGTACCACAATTTGATGATTGTGCTGGAGTTAGAAAATCAGATGGCAAATTAATGGAGAAATGGTCAGTTCATATGGTCCGAATATATACTATTTCAGATGATAGTGCTGGAGTTAAAAATCAGAGAGCAAAATAATGGTAAAATTGTAATGCTCTCGGTCTCATCATGTTAAAAGCATTTTCTCAGCTGATTTTCCTTATTGCGCTGATTTTACACCCATGTATTTGCATTTATCGGTCTTTGTGCTGGAGTTAGAAAATGGGAAAATCGGAAGATCGTGATATTTCATAGTTTTCGCATAACGTGTACAATAAAAACGAATAACAGGGTATTTCATAAGGAGCGAATTTAATGTAAAATTGTACATTATTTCCATTGATTGCTCTGATTGTGAAATTATGTTTTCAGTCTTATCTCGTTTCGAAGTTGGTTAATATATTTTCGCGGTTAATTTTTCCTCATATTCATATCATTTGGGTAAAATATTGAAGAATTCAACGAAGACCTTTTTCATGGAGAAAGATGGTGATATGACTATAGGATTTCGGTCTCATTGCGCTTCGGACACAATTTTAATACTTTCTTTCCGCTGTGATTTTTTTTCACCACAATCGGACATATGTGTGAGATATCAAGTAATATCACCTCAGTGTTTTATTTTGTGAAAGTTACAAAATAAAGGAATCAAATGCAATTTAATTCAAATATTGCTGTTGTGTAAACGCCCTGTATATCAATCGGAAGTTATTAAAAAGTTAAGAAATCCAGCCTTCCAATCATCTGAATATTTTCAGCAGAAAAAAAGTTACGCAACGGCGGTGCCATCTTAAGCGTTAAGTTAGCACAACCCCTTTTTCTCCGAAACCATTTGAGTTGAAAAATTAGGAGTTATCTTAGAAAATTGTTATTAATCAGTCAAAAAATGCGGCAGTGCTGAAACGGCTGTGCCATCTTAACATACGTCAATTACCTACGCGTTGAAACGATGCGGGGTCCCTTCCATTTATTCATTTACTTGTCATAAAATATACAAACAAACAAAAGTCTACTAAAGTTTTATTCGCGTATTAATGGCATAAAATCCTTCAATCTATATACCGTACGTTTCAGAAAACTTTGTTACTCAATTAGGAGGTAGTTTCTCACTATTTTATTTATTTATGCTGATTACTTTGTCCAGTAGCAATCCAGTAGCAACAAGGAAAAAAACCTTTGAAATTCGATACATTGGGAATATTTCATCACATTTTTGATACGTTGTACCTGTCGACTTTCTTATGAAAAGTTCCGACTTTAGCCAAGATCCTATAACCATTTTAGGAGCTGCAATTATGACTCTTTGTACATATTTCCTATTGTCTGCATGGTCTTAGAAGTAAATATCTAAAAAAGATGTTTTAATTTGATTTTTTAGGGTTTTTAGGTGATATTTGAGGTTGTTCTATTTTCGAACTTTTCACATCCCCATAATTAGCACTACTTCAGTTGAGTTTTACATGTGATTTGTTTCAAGTTTTTCTCATAATTGTTAAAATTGGTGATCTCTCATGTATGTCTGTTTTCAGCTTCATGTACTACCTGTGGAAAATCATTCAAGAATATAAACAGTTTGCGAGCACACATTTCTTTGGACTGTATGAAATGGAATATATTTACTTGCAGAGCTTGTTCATTTACGACAAAAAGAAGATTCAATATGAAGATGCATTATGTGGCAAAACATAAATTGCTCATAGAGAGTAGTGATCTCATAAAAGCTGTTGCAAATGATTGACTGATTGACAATAATGAAAATCTTTATTTTAGATTCTTAATCTTGAGGTTGCCATTTTGGTTATGGTCAGTATTTATAAAGAGTAGGTAGGTATACATTTTATTGGACTAAACTATTCATGTATTCGGGGCGAAAGTTAATGTTTGCCTTGTCAGTCTTGTCTGATATTATTGACATCGCCACTAAATTAGTTGAATTGTTTAATTTTTCTAACCATTCCTTTTTTATTTTGTCAGTTCATTTTATGTTCAAATCCTACAATTATGTATTTTTTCAATTAGAAGGATGTCAACCTGAAAATTAAATGCTGTGTAAACGGGTGGACAATTTGGCCTAATGTTTTTTTTTTGTTCCTCTCATTCCGAATAAGGTTTTTACGGAAAGAAAATCCGGAAAATTAGAAAACTCTAGAAAAACCTCACCATAACTCATGATTCGAACGATTTTTCTGTACGCATTGGTAATCCTTTTTTCGTTTTGTTCGTTTCAATAATGGAAAAGTTTTTAGGTGAAAAAAAATCGGTACAATTAAGTACAAAGGAAAGTCAGAAAATTCGAATAAACGGCAATAATCATAGTATATTAATACACTTTCAATTATAACTGAATGAATTGAAGGAAAAATCAGAAGTTCCGGAGAAAAATCAGAAATTAAAAACTACATTTGTTTTTCCTTTGTTGTTGTTTCACGAACTGTTCAACAAATGTAGGTATTTTACTTTATGTGCAGTGATGGTCGGCTGGAAGAGCGTTCGCCTCCCAAGCGTATAGGGTCTAGGGTTCGAATCCCAGCATGGCCACTGATCTCGTGCATGGCATCACACTTTAAAAAGTAAGGGCTGCGTCTTCCTCAGCTCGCACAAGTCTCTCGAAGACTTCTGAGGGTTGCGCGTAGGGGTACAAGTGCAAAGATAAATGAGGAAGGTGATTATATACCACAAAGTCCTCAATAAATAGTAATGTACTGAATCTCGTAGATATCAATGATACTGTGGATTTCTTTCTCGAGTACGCATTCGACGAACTGTATTGGAGTAGTATATATACAGGGCAACTCATCTACCACTCATGTCATTAGTTCGATAAAATATTTTATGGGGGTGACTTCAATTCAGACGTTTTAAAGAAGATCTTATCTGATTACAGTTTTGGGTTATCTCAAATTGAAAAGGAATCAACCAGGGTAGGTTTGAATAGTGCTACTTTGCTGAATTTATTTTTATGTTCTGAGCATATAAACATCTTTCAATGTAAAACATTTGATCTTTTGAATTTGTCAGATCATAGTTTCATCAGTTGTACATTGGATCTAAAAAGCAAAACAGAACTCTTATTCCGTTGTTATAGAGATGTTAATAAAATCAACAATAACATTACTATGCGGGCGACATACAAATTCATCATTCCTTTAGCCTCGAAAAAATTAATGATGGGTGCTCAGTCTCAATTGACGATGTCAATAATTGATCTAGAGCATCACAGGACTACTGTTCGAGTATAAATCCTACAAAATCCAAATTACTCATTTTTGGTAGTAAAAAATGTAGGAATGAATAGAAATATCAGATATATCTGAACCCCTACAAATTGTTGAATCTGCGAAAAACTTGGTATCAATTATAGATAGTGAGTTGAGATTTAGAGAGCATGTGACAAAAACTATCAAAAAAGGGAAGATTCATATGAGGCGCCGTTTGGGTAAAGAGTGTTCTTGAAAATATATAAAATTTTGTGTCAATATATTTATTAGTTGTGGTAATATTTTTTATTTAGCTTTTCGATATATTTATTTTTGATCAAACACAATGTATTTACGTTTCAAGCATTCCAAATATAAAAATGTGAGTTCCCATCTATTTCATGTTGTCAAGAGATGGCGCTACCTATGCTATTCATTACTCTCTCAAGAATACAACGGCCTAATGATATCGCAGCCGTCAGAATATATCCTCAGAATACTTTTTCATTAGTTTTTTTAATAACCATTGGATTATTCGAAGACCTTAGAACTGACAAAATTAAAGAGTGTATTGATTCGCGTCGGCTGCGCCATCTCTTGACGACATAAAATAGATCGAATTTATAAATATATTGACATTCACGTTTTAATATATTTGCAACGCATGAATTGTAAATATATTTTGTTTGGTAGAAAATAAATATATCGGAAATCAAAATAAAAAGTATTGCTACAACTGATGAATATATTGACACAGAATTTTACATATTTGCAAAAACACTTTTTACCTGAACGGCACCTCATAGATTCAATAGATTTATTTGCGCCGGACGACTGAAAGAATTGAAACCATTGCATTTTGAGTTGTACCCATTTTCTCATGGAATTGTAATTATAATTCCATGAGAAAATGGAATTATTATTACCATTTCACTTTCATTAATTTAATTAATTTACTTGATCAGTTATTTTCTTTTGTTTTTTTATTGCTTTATTTTTTCACTTCTTTACTATTCTGCTAATTATTGTTTTGTCAAATTTATTATGAACATACAACTTTGTTCTGTTCAGTTTTTTCATTGAATACGGAAGAGTAGTTTCCGATATATCTGGATCCTGGCGACTGAATTCCGCCCTATCATACTTAGTGAAGATATTTGTATTTTGATTTATTTTCCTTTTGTGAAAAATGCATTATGAATAAAGATATATTTTTATGATTATTATTACATCAACGCGACCGTTGCTGTTGTTTACACTGTGTTTTAGGAATGGATTTACAATGGTCGTGTGCATTGGAGTAGAGAATTTCGCGGTAATATGATAAAATTATTACACAGATTTCAATTTACTGCAATGATTCTGAATTTCATGATGAACTGATGAAGAAATATTTTACAGGATATAAATGCCCGTACTGTAATAAATGGTACGACAAAGAAGCCTCGTGTAAGTACCACGCAAAGTATGATTGTGGTAAGCCGCTCCTAACCTGTCGCTTTAGTAACTGCAGGAAGAAAATGACACGAAGAAGCAGTATGAAGAGACATATGTTCTTGTTGCACAATATTATCGATTGGGAAAATTACGTGGATGTTACTCGTGATAATCAATTGTAATTACTGTACCATGTTGTTCAATTCTCATTCTAGTCAAAAGAAAATAAATCTTGATACCAATCCACTCAAAATACATTTTTCCACCTTTTCCTGAAAATTATCAAAATTCGGCAAGCTGAAAAGATGGGATAACTGGTTAAATTTTAAAATGAATAGTGAAGCATACTTCTGAACCAGTATAATATTTATTGAATTGTTTAAAATATCTCTGGTAAAACCAATATTTAAATCCGGTGATCCCTTAGAGGATATTAACTATAGACCTATCTCACTCATAACTACATTTGCCAAGATATTCGAAAAACGTATGTCCTACTTAGACAAATTCAACATCTTATCCAAGAAACAATATGGATACACCTCACTTTTGAAATTTATAAAGCAATGTATACTAATAAAATGGCTTTGAGTGTCTTCATAGACATTATAAAATCATTCGACACTGTTAGCCAGCCATACATTTTTATTAAAATCTTTGGCGTTGGGCTACAGTTATTTAAACCGTACCTCATAAAAAGTTATCAAATTGTACAAATCAATAGTATCAGAAGCAAGCAAAAAGAAGTTACCTATGGTGTACCACAAGGATCCGTGCTTGACCCAGTCCTTTTCAACATTTATTTGAATAATATTTCTCAGCTCCTACCACCTGTGAAATCATAGCATACGCTAACGATACTTTCATTTTCTACGAAGAAGAAGATTGGGGGAAAATCAAAATACTGACAGAAAATGATCTTGGTATTATTCAAAAATGGTTGTTTACCAGTAACAGGCAAGAACCAGGTGGAAAATGTTGTTGAGGTTCCAACGTCAAGGAAAAAAAAATCAAACATGAAAACATTCAAAATGGTGAAATGGGGATGCAGTTTAGTAGTTGAAAACGGTTTTTGCGATTTCAGACGGAACGTGACCTCTTAACGGAAAATGTTCAATGGCGAAGATGATAAAAAAAATCGATAACCTCAAATTAACCGTCAAAATAGCGAAAAATCGATTTTTCAGTATTTAATTTTTTTCTCGCGAATAAATGATTTAATTTAGATGAAAATATGTAAGCAATTGCTTTTTTTGAGTCGAATGAGCATGATTTTTTCGCAATTCAGAAGACGACTAGTTTCGAGTTATGAACATTTTTCTAAAAAAATACCCTCATCTTCCACGAACAATTGTTCTGGTGTTTTTTTTTTATCTCGAAGGTATATCTGTCTGTCTTTCTATCTGTTTTTTATTATCTACAAGTTTTCCATTGAATATTTTCTGATAAGAGTTCACGTTTCGCCGCAAATCTCAAAAAAACCGTTTTTGTGGTTTCGTGTTAACATTTTTTTTCCTCAAAGTTGAAACCTCAACAACATTTCCCACCTGGTCCTTGCCTGTTACTTTTTTTTCACCAAAATTATAGTCACCAGTCTATAACTTGTTCGCTATTTTGGAACATTCCGTGTGCCCTGGAATTTTTGAGTTGATTTCGAAGAATTCATCTTCGGAGAAGCTGTCTTTGGACCAAGAGGAAGAGATCCTGCCAGTTGAAAAAAATTCAGAAAGCCCCAGTTTTCAAAAAAAAAAATTAAAGTTAATTTTTCGAGTTACTTCGTTTTGGGCTTACTTGAAAAATAGTCGATTACTTGCTTCGGTATTGAAAATGACAAAGAAAGCGGCTGGTCAAAAATGTTACATCTTACAAGTCCCTAAACTGTATAACATGCTCCCAGATTATGTTAAAAATAAAAATAAATTGGAAACCTTCAAATAACACCTAATGTTATGTACAAAATGTACTTGAACTTTTTCTGTTCGATTAGAAATGATTTAATTCGGTTTAAACTTGCAAAATCTTTATTTCATTTCTTCTTGCAGCGCGTCTTTTCAATCTGACATAAGTGTGATGTTCAACTGTTATTATTTATAAAATGTGACAATAAACCATGGCAATACAGATTCACTGCACAATCGTAAATCTAACAAATCTAAGGCAACAAATACAATCGGCGTAAACACCTAAAAAGTTCCATTTTTGAAAACTGTAGAGAAATGATTCATAGAATAATAAAAAGTGCTCTAGTTGTATACTTCTACCTATTTTATTTTATTAATGAGCTTTTTTTAATGCGCTTCAATAAAAGCTCACCTATATTTGCTTGTACAATTAACTCGTTCCAATGTAAACGCCTCTTTTATTTCAATTTACTATACTTGTTTTACTTGTCGATTCTGATTAGTATAGGTTATAATATTACTATTATTGTTACTGATGTTTTATCTCATATTGATTTGTTTGTTGTGTCACGCACAGTTTTAACCTATAGTGACTTTTTTCTCAGTTTATTTACTTCAGCTAGGTATCAATACTTCTCATCTACCTGACACATATTTGGTAAATGAACTTATTATTTTCGCAGATATTTGACCGTGGAGTTTTACATGGACCCGTTCCAACTCTATGAGGCGCCGTTTGGGTAGCAAGTGTTTTTGTAAATATACAGTGACCGCCAAAAAGTAAGTACCATATTATTGAAAAGTATTGGAAAAATACTTCTGGGGAAATGTTTTTGCATGTCCGATAACCTAAAAATCGATTTTGACACATGTCACGTGACCACTAGTATGACGGCAAATTGAGAAAAAATACCATGAAGAGCCAAAAGTGGGGTAGCATGACAAGATATCGAAAAAGTTATTTGAAAAAGTTGCTTGAAATTTAATTTTATACTCGCACACATAGTTTCAAGCAATAAATCGAAAAAAATTGGAATTGCACCTCTTTATAAAATTCAAAGTTTTTTTTTGAATGGCTTGACTGCCGTAGACCATTTGTATTTTGATGACAATGATGAAACTTTCTCGTTTTCTCCGCACCAGATGGTACTAAATTGAAAAAATGGGTTTTTGCCAGAACCCTCGCTGTTTTAATGATAATGCTGCATGAGCATTTCACTCTGTACAGAAACTTTAATCTTCTTTAATTTCACGCACTATTTTCAAGTTAATGTGCGAAGTGAAACGCTCATGCAAGATTATAACATTGAAACTTGATTATGATCAAGGGATTATAATCAGGGAACCAAAATGTTTCTTGATTGCTATATCACCACAATAGTCTTGGAATTCTGATATAACTCTTAGATACGAACCAATGTAAAAGCGAGGGATCTGGCAAAAACCATATTTTTCAAGTTAGTGCCATTTGGGGTGGAAAAAATGAGAACAGTCAAGCCATTCAGAAAAAAAACTTTAATTTTTGTAAAGAGATCAAAAAATATTCAAAAAAAATTGCAATTTAATTTTTTTTGATTTATCGCTCGAAAATCTGTACCAATGTGAGTATAAAATTAAATTCCAAGCAACTTTTTCAAATTTCATTTCTTTTTTCGATATCTTGCCATACAATATCGCTGGTACAATATTCTGTAAATATAAATATTGGCAAAATATTTAAACGTTATATTGTCGAGAAGTAAAATGTGGACATTTTGCGATGTTGGTCAAATATTGTTTTAACATTTCCAAAATAGTATTGGTGAAATATTCTTGAAGCACTAATGGCCTCAAACCATTCATTGATATTGGCACAATATCATTTGGATATATTGGTGGAAGTGAATAAGCCTCGGTGAATTATTAAAAATGTCTTTTAGTTGATCAAGATGACACCTGAGTCTGCCTTTCGGTCGCCATAACCACTGAGTAAGCTGCCTTGAAAACAAGTTATTCGAAGTATTTATCAATATCTTCATAGGTGCTAGAAAACGTTCTATATGTAGAACCACCTAGCGGATTTTTTTCCAGGTTTGATCATAATGTAATTCTGATATTTGATATTCGGCCAATATTTGAATTTCATCTTATTCTAGATGTTGAAAACAATATGGAGACAATATTGATATCGATATCGGTAAATATTGAATCAATATTGACCCAATATACGTTAATAAGATTTGTTGAATATTGGCGAAATAATATCCAACCAATAATGTGCAATCAGACTTGGTTATATAATATAGTTTTCATTTCTAGAAACGATATAAGAGGAATATTGGGATTGCAACATTTATTCTAGATGTTGAAAACACTATGAAGACAATATTAGTTTATCGATATTGGTAAATATCATTGAACCAATATTGACCCAGTATGAGTTATATAATTTGTTGAATATAGTTGAAATGATATTCAACCAATGTGCTTGGAAATATTTATAGTTTTTTATCCCTAGAATCGAAATGACTGGAATATTGGAATTGCACTATTTATTCTAGATGTTGAAAACAATATATAGAAAATATTGTATTATGGATATGGGTAAAAATCATTCAACTATTATTGACCCAATATTACATGTGACAATCACTATCAGAACAGGTTCAACCAATATTCCACCAATATTTTTGATATAATATTGATTTTTGAATATTCACTCATATTGGAGCAATATTATTCTTTCATTTACAATATATCTATATTGGCCCAATATTAAACCAAGATTCAGCCGATATGATGTGCTACCTGGGATCGTACCCCACTTTTGGCATTTTCATGGTGTTTTATTCCAATTTGCCGTCCTACTAGTGGTCACATGACATGTGTCAAAATCGATTTTTAGGTTATCGGACTTGAACAAACTTTTCCCCAGCAATGATTTTCCAATACTCCAATAATAAACTTTTTCCCATACGGTACATACCTTTTGCGGTCGCTGTATAAAATTTTGTGTCAATATATTTGTTAGCTGTAGCAATATATTTCATTTTGCTTTCCGATATATTCATTTTCTACCAAACACAATATGTTTACATTTAATCCGTTGCAAATATATAAAAACCTTCCCGTATATTTAAATATATAAAAAGCGTAACTTCCAGTATATTTATACATTCGTTCTATGTTATATCGTCAAGAGATGGCAGAGCTGACGTGATTTAGTACACGCCCTATAACTTTTTCAGTTCTAAGCTATTTGACTTTGAATAATCCAATGATTATTCAAAAAACTAATGAATAAATATTCAGAGAATGTATTCTGCCGCCATTATAGCAGTCAAATTATGAAGTAATGAGTTTTCTGCCATATTCTCGAGCTGTACTAAATCGCGTTGGTTGCGCTATCTCTCGACAATATAAATTTATAAATATATGGGAATTCAAGTTATTATATATTTGGAACGCATGGAATATACTGTGTTTGATCAAAAATAAATATATCGGAAAGCACATTAAAATATATTGCTACAACTGATAAATATACGAGGATATATTGAAAAATGCTTAGCCTACTATAGGACCAAACCAAATTTCAATGTCAAAATATTTTATTACTTAATATATTCTCCTCTTAATTGGATACATTTATTACAGCGAACCTGCAACGTCTCTAGACCTTACAAAAAAATGTTTCTTCTTGCTCTGCAAACCAGACCTCCACAGCTTTTATTACCTCTTCGTTGGAAGAAAATTTACGACCTTAAACTTTTTATCTGTTGAGGATCCATAGTAACAATTCGGTTTAAGAAGTCGGTTTAAGAAGTCGTTTTCAAATCGAGCACAGATCGAACGCGATGCTACTACCCTTGCTCGCTTTTGGTCAAGATTTAAACATTTGGGGATCCATTTTGCAGCAATTTTTCTCATGTCCAAATTGACGTGAACTATATGATGAACGCGTTCGTATGAAATATTCAGTGCTTCAGATATCCGTTTTAGCCCAATTCGACGGTCTGTTAAAATCATGTCATGAACTGCATCGATATTTTCGGGGACTGACACAGAAACTGGCCTTCTCGATCGGTCATCATCTTCAATGGAAAATTTACCTCTTTTGAAGCTGCAGTCCAATTTTTCACGGTCGCACACGAAGGACATTGATCACCAAGGGTATTAAGCATATCTTCGTAAATCTGCTTACCTCTTAACCCTTTTAAATACAAGTACTTGATGATGACTCGATACTCCAATTATTCGATTTTGACAATTTCGGTGGACATATTTTTTCTTTTAATTTATTTCGTAACTCTGGTTTACTTTTTTGATCTCAAACTTTACACTGACACTTCTAATAAGTTAAAGGTTCAAAGGTTTATTTATTTCTTGTTGGACAACATACATTGTATAAGAAAAGGTCAGTGTAAACGTGTATACAGAAACGAATAAAGTATATGCTCTAAAATTCATTAGAATATACATGTAAATAAAATCATATAATAAAAAGTTTAAAAGGTGGAGCATGCTCCAAAATTGAACGAAGAGTTTACTGCATTCCATTGAAAAATTCATTCATGTTATACGGACATAAGTTTGTTAGATGTCTTTTCAGTTGATATTTGAACGTCTTTTCACGTTCTATATTTTTTATAGAGGATGGTATGTGATTAAAAATTTTTGTTCCGATTCTTCCTGGAGCGTTATATGTGGCGTTTACCCTGCTCAAAGGCAACTGTAGATCATTTCTATTACGGGTATTGCAATGGTGTAAATCCTCATTTTTATAGAACATATTTTCATTTTTCCTGACGAACACACATACCTCAAATATATAAACTGCAGTCAAGCTGAGAATTCCGGAATTTTTAAAAGAATCTCGACATGACTGATCTTTTTTCTGGCCAGCTATAATTCTTAGAATTTTTTTTTGTATGACAAAAACGTTTTGTTTTATTATAGTTGCAATCACTTTTCACCCTAAGGGCACCTTGGTGGACACTTCATAAAGTATATTAAAATATGAGCATGACTCTTGAGTAATTGCATGTTATACATACTCATTCATTAATCATTTTATATTGCGTTTGTTATTTTGGGTAGTAAAATTATTCTACAGCTTTATGGTTTCAGATGATAAACCTGGTCTTCACTTCCTCGAGGGAATCGATTTCACTAACAATGTTTGCCCAGTGTGTTCCAAAGCGTTCAACAGAAGAGCTCATGCTCTACGTCATTACAGGGAAATCCACGAAACCCAACAAGTTTTCGAATGTCGACAGTGTCAGAGGCAATTCAAACGGAACTATCTAAGGGTTGGCCACGAGAAGAGCTGTAGAAAAAAGAAATTCCACCAATGTTTGACTTGCAAAACTGTATACAATTCCCGTGAGAAATTAATGGCTCATATGGAGAAGCAGCACAATTTGGAAATTATCTCTTGAGCATGTTTCAGGCAAATAATGAACAATTAAATCAAGTTATATAAGTTTTATGGTTTAGTAATATAAGTTTCTATGATATCGTTGAATATTGTGGCTTTAGCAGTGATCAATATAGCATAGAGAAGCGACAAAACATGTCGAGTATTGGTCAATCATATTAGCACAAATGGAGAAAAAATAGAAAAACAATGCAAACTTTCACAATAGTTGTATTTTTGTGCTCAATGAAACAATATAAATTTACGCCCTCGTACAAGGTCGTACACATACATATTGTTAACAATGTAAGTTATAGACAATTCTGTTTTTTTTTTGTCGACAAAAAATCCAAAAAAAGTCGCAAAATGACGAAAACAAAAGAAATTATCATCCTTTATCGTTCACCAATTTTGCGACCATTTCAAATTTTGGCATCGGAGTAAATAAATTATTTTTGCACGAGTTGCATACAACATTTTTTCTACGTTCATGCAAAAAGCAAAAAATGATTTATTGAGGTGCGACACTAGGTGTAGGAAAATGAAAAGCGCAACTTGAATACTTTATTATTAATATCGATTTGCATTGAAACAGGAACTAATACGTTACGAACAATTTAACTCAAACTTTATTTTTACCCTCAATGTTGAAAGTGAATGAACAATTGGTGCAATTTTCAATATGAATATTTCGTAGTGAAGTACATATTGCCAATCTCACAGAATATCTGCTAAATATGTAGTAGGTTTAAACGTTTATGTTTGTCATGATGACAGCACGTTGAAGGAGAATGACAGATGAGTGCAATAAAAACTTTATTGCACTAGTGCAATAAAGAACTTCTTTTTCCTCTGAATATAGTTCAATAAAGTTTTGCTTTTTGCATGAATGTAGAAAAAATTGTTTATTGCACTCGTCATGTTGTCCAACTCGGCCTAACGGCCTCGTCGGACAATTTCACGTCGAGTGCAATAAACATTCACTTTTTGCACTTGTTGCATAAATAACTATATTCATACTTTTTGTAATAACTCGGACGGAAAATTCTAAGAGAGAGGCAAACGCAAAGAAACGTTTTTCTCTATGTCATAGATTGCGCCGAAATTTTTCCACCGCCTCCGATGACGGCAACATATTTTTTTTGAATATTTTACTCAAAAAAAATGTGTTTGCAACCTGGATTGGTTATGGATATAATGCAAAAGTTTTTTGTATTGGTCGGGAACGTAAGGAGTATAATTTCCCAGAAAACAATTAAAGGACCACGCACATATCTTATGGGAAAACATATTTCTGGGAAAATTGCTGAATTTTTTAAATGTTTTAGCTGGAACAAATTCTGAGTGAAAGTCTCCACTGGCCCAACTCGATCGTATTACTAGATTCGGCGCTAGAGAGCGCCAAATCATGATTTTGTGATTCAGCTGAATAAAATAAATCAATATCTCAGTTAAATCCAATATTCTGTGCGACTCAGAATTCCTACAATTCGAGAGAAATATTTTTCCATAATACAGAAAAAACGCCACTGTTTTTCTACAGTGTTGAACAATATACTCAATTCTGCAGTGAATAAATTTACCTACGACGTTATAACTTGCTTGTGTTTATCATTAAGGATCAATCAGGATGGTTTGTTGATCTACCAAAATATAATGAAGCCATGAATACAGAGTGTTTGGAATAAAGAATGGTCCGTATTATAAATACATGTAATTACTCCAAATCACGAATTTTATTATTTTTGAGTGAATTCAGACAAATGAAAAACATATTTTTTGTAATCGATAGTCAACTATTGTTCAACTGAGCGTTACCAAGATCGTGAATGATTCTTTTTAAAAACAAAAGAAAAATCTACAGGGTTGTTTCCAATATAATCAATTCTTAGGTGAAGAAATTCGCCTTCGAGACTATGAGTTTGATTGAGTTAATTATTATTGACGATCGATCAGAATGGAAGTTGATCTCTCGAAACAAAGTGCAAATGAAAATACATAGTGTTTCACACAAGGGGGGCTCCATTTAATTTGAATAAGTAATTACTCTTCACGAGAATTCAATTATTACTTCGTCCTCAACAGAGAGCTGAAATCATCAGGTATCAACCTAATCTAATAATAAATTTTGTGTTTTTGTAGAATCTAGCAAGCTTCAAAATATAAACATATTTTGTGAGTCACTCGAAGAAATGTATCTCATGTTCTGAGGATATTGAGTATATTTCCGTCGACTATATATTTGAACTGAATGATTGAGTTTACCCATCTGAATACAAGGAAATTCAATCATAGGCACGGAGTTATTAAACTAGTCCTTGTATAAAAAAAACTAGAGGAACGTATATTGTTCATAATTATTGTTCATGACACATTTTTGCATAAATTCTATTCATAAAATATTTATGATGCATGGTATTTGTGATGGTCTATTTTTCCGAAAATTCATTTCTTTCAGCAATAACTTGACAACGCCGCAAAATTTTCGAAAAAAGGAAATACCTCCATATATAAAACGTTTTGCTCATTTCAATAGTGAGAAAATTTACAGGGTGGTCTATTTAAAAAAATTCATGCTTTGTGTTGACCAGCTTCAAAGAAACACTTCTAAATATCTTACTAACAAGCAACACAGCAAACCGTATAACTTTTATCTGAAACATTTTTTCATACTCATCATCAGTTTACGGCTATAAGGGGCCCGCAGAGTCCGCCGTGCGGGGGGCCCCAGATCCAGAAGGGGCCTCTTTGACCTCTTTGCTATTTCCAGATTTTATTGCCACATTTAATATATATATATATATATAATAATATATATGGAATTTTTTTTCTGAATTATGGAAAAAAAATTCTCACGAATTTTAGGAATGTCCAGTCTCATACAATATTGAATATAGATGAGATATTGATATCTTATTATTCAGCTGAATTTCTCCAAAAATCACAAAATTAATGATTTCGCGAATCTGGTCATACAATCGAGTTGGGCCAATGGAAACTTCTACTCAGAATGGCTGCAGCTACAACATATCAAAAATCCTGCCATTTTCACAGAAAGACTTTTCCATAAGGTGTGTGCGTGGTCCTTTGCCTCCACCACAGATTTCGGGAACTTCTTTCAAAGGCCACACGAAAACATATAGGAAATTGGCTCTTGGTCAAATTGGCTGATATTTTATTAGGTTATATTGGGATCCGTGATTTAAAAAATGTGTGAGTTTACATGATTTTGTATGTGTCGTTTCTGAGAAATAAGCGGCCGAAGTTCATAGAAACGTCGTAATTGGGTAGGATCGATTTAACTTCCTGAAGAATTCAATTGTTCAATATTCCATACCACTCCACTTTGAGCCGAAATGGACTTCTTCCAGAGATTGTTCAATATTACCTTCCATTAAAATACAGGGTGCATTAATTTTTTTTTAGGTTAGGTTTAGATTTTTATTGATTATCTCAAAAACTGTTCGTTAATTAGGACCTAATTTTCCTCACACCATTTCTAGAATGTTGACCATTATATATGAAAGTTTTGTAATTTTTGCATGTTGCGTCTCTATGATGTCCATTTTTAAAGTTTACGGTAATACGATATAATGATATGGGGTTGATGAAGTCGTTAATTATAATATGTTCTTGAGTTTGCGTGTATTGATGGGTTCAATCTTGTTGTTGAGTGTAGTTTTTGTTGTTTATGGTATGAAACAATATATCGTAATACCGTAAACTTTGAAAATGCGTATCTTAGAAACGCAACATACAAAGTGTGACAAAACCATTCCCGATACTCCTCTCGTCTGTCGGGCGTTAGTTAGATAGGCGCAAAATTTCCGGTTGGGGTGCGCTGCACTATATTTTTGTTATTGTATTTACAATTCTTCGCAACGTTCCGGTCGCCTAATGAAAGTCGGCGCGGCCTTTTTGATTAGACAAGCCCCGTGGCGTGAATCTGTTGGTTTGGTTGCCTACCCTCAGGCCCGCTCGTTCAACCTTCTACGCATCGCGGGCGGTATTCCATACTTTTTACAAACATTTTTGTCAGTAACCTAAAAAACCGGCCATATTTTCCGGTTTTGAAAGCAAGTGTTTTTCTCATTCCCAACGCCTCTAGACGTATGAATGCTTCTGGCTTGAGATCTGGATGTTTCAGAAATTAGAATATTTCACGATTGTGCCTGATTTATTAGATAGGTGCCTCATAATGGTTATTTTCATAGGGATGTATGCTACACTGTTCTGTTTTTGGTGTTATGTATGCATTTATTAGTTTTAGGCGAGCTTTTGTAAATGAATCCCTGATTAAAGGGCTTCACAACTGGACCACCACTGAGTCTGATTTTTGTCTCCAAACCCCGAACCCTGAGCCGAAAAAAGAGTCCTGTTACAAAAGTTGACAAAACTTTTATATATAAAAATCAACATTTTCAAAATAGTGTGAGTAAAAGTATGTCCAAATTAACTAAAAAGTTGTTGAGATATTCAATCAAAGAATTTTAAATTACCTAACAAAAATATGTAACGCACCCAGTATCTAAATTATTGTTAAAATTTTTTGTTAAAATTGTTATTTCCGTCAACCAATTGCACCCATACGCGCAACCCTCGGAAGTCTTCAAGAGACTTGTGTGAGCTAGGGAAGACGCAGCCCTTACCTTTTAACGTGTGATGCCATGCACGAGACCGATGACCGTGCGAGGCTTTGAATCCTCGACCCTTCGCTCCGAAGGCAAACACTCTACCAGCACGGCCAAAACGTAAAATTGATCATCTGAATTGATAAGAAAGTTACCTCAACTTTTGTTCAATCAACAACAGTAGTAAATAATTTTTTTAAGTAAAAAACTACCTGTCAATTGTTTTCAGTATGGGAGTATTATTATCCAAAATTTTTAAAATTCGAAATTCAAACAGAGAAACAAGAAACAAAACACTTTTTTATTAGCTAGGATATACTGAAACTATGTCTTGCCAAATTAACATTTTTCGTTCTGGAATAATGCTAGAATTTTTTTTCCTACAAACGAATTTTTTGACTATTCCCGTATACATAATAATATACATTTATCAATAAGACCATAATTGGACATGTTATGGAGTGCCGATGAATACATTTTGCCCATGATTTTGTCTTACTTCGACAAAACAGTTTTTTTCTTTGTCAATTCTACCCAAGTACGAAGTTTTCACGAATTTTGGCAGCTTATATCCCAGAAACGACCCATACAGGATCATTTATACTCACACATTTTTCTAACGACTCATCCGACCATAACACAGTACAATTTCAGCCAATTTGACCTACAACCAATTTCCCATGTTTTCGTTCGGGGCCCTTTGAAAATAATGAAAAAATGCAAAATTGTTTTTTTTTTTAACCCGAGTCCAAAGTATTGAGCTTATAAAGGTTGACTTTGTAGGTTATCAGTTGAACCTGTTCTCTATCTGTGAAGTAGGTATATTCTGTCTATTGTTATATAATTGCATTATGAATGTCATTCAAATACCTTTCAGCAAGAACATTATTGACAAGATTAGTTACTCTTCGTAGTTCCCTCTTTTTGACCCGATTCTCTATAATATTAGGTGTACCTACCGTGTCTGGGGTTGTTTTGTTGTTTTCCAGTTTTGATTCTCGTCAGCTGTTTCGTTTGAAAAAATGCACACACACAAAAAAGTTTTAATCACAAGGCAGCCTGCTTTATTCCAAGAAAATTATTCTGTTATATTTAATCTATAGAATGTATGTTTATTCGAAGAAATCTATTTTTTCAATGCGATTTACTTCAATCAAATATTTTTGCTTTATTCTGTTCAAGAAATTAGATTCCTTTATCCAAGAAATTACGTTTTCTCCGTTCAAGAAATCACGTTTTCTCTGTCCAAGAAATTACATTTTCTCTTTCTAAGGAATTACGATTTCTCTGACCAAAAAATTATGATTTCTCTGACCGAGAAATTACCTACTATTGAGAGCATCAAATTCTACATTTGAAAGGATAATTTTATGGATTATATATAACAGAATTATTATATATATAAGCTGCATTATTTCGAGAACTTGTTTGTGTTCATGCAAATCTGAATAAAAACTTGTTTTTGTACATGTACTGTAAGGAATGATTATTTTGTTAAGTTTTTGATGATCAATCCATTTTATAATAATTTCAATAAGTAAATCGCAAATTCATTCCTTCAATTCGAAATGACAAATGCAGTTCTGGTCAAAAATAGGTTGCAGTGTTGAGTAATTCATCGGAAAATTTCTAAATTTTTATCACAACCAGATTGAAGAATAGTTGATTACTCGATTTTCTCAGTTAGCAGAAATGTTTATTTGTCATGAGTATTTGAAAAATTTCGAAATTAAATCATCAGAAATGTTATCTGAAGATTATATTAGTATACTTTGAGAAAAATATTACCTTGAAAGGAGAAAATTGAATATTTTGTACTAAAATACACAAAATATTCTGATGAATACCAAATTTTCTTGATTAGAAACGATATTGTATCAATTCAAGACAATTGACTCAATACTTTTGAAATTGTTAAGTTGCGAAGTAATTTTTATGTGTGTAGTAACTTACTAAATCTTCGTTTGAGTAAAAAAGTGTAATCTCTCTATAAACAGAAATGTTTCTGGGTATCAATAAATAAAGTGAAGTAAATAATAGATAATAATACAACATTATAATTCCAATTGCAAAATAAATCTGAAGATTTCGAAGGAGTAACATATGACACTCTTGCGTGTATGCTAATATTTCGTTTCTTGCTCGACGACCGTTTCTGTTTTCACACTGGTGACATTACATATAACTATAAATGGCATAATATTTTCAACTTCCTAGCAGACATTTTGTTCTTCTTGGAGTTTTTCAAATCTCTTGTCATATATTTCATTGAGTAGAATATTTTTATTCTTATATGAATAATTTTATCACTTATGATTTTGGGAGATCAGTTTTTTAGTTGACAAAAACACAACTTATTCTGCGCAAACGCACATCAAAAAGTTTTCGGTATTGAGTCGCTCCTTTGTGGTATATTGTTCTCTAGCTTTAGTACTAGTTTAGTTATTAAAGGGAATATTTCCATATTTGGCTAGAATTTGATATGAAGAATTTCAATATGAATTTCATATTTTACAGTGCGAGCGTTAATATTAAATATCAACCAAGTCCACAATATCTCATTCAAAATTTACTGCTTGTCCACTTTTTCGAATGCCAAGGTTTCCTATAGAGTTTAAATCATGGGACTTTGATGAGTACCTATTCACTGAAAATTATGTTTTCGCATATGTTTTTATACAACTTTTGCTTCTTTGCTGTTTGAAAATGTGTATAAGAAATGAATTACATTCTTATAATTCTCAACTTTTACTGGGCGATTAGTGGTTTAGGCGCTTGTTGGCAAAAGAAGCCAAATTACCAAACAGTTGGCTTTCAGTTGGGTAACGTTCTCCGAAGCAGTTTTATATTGTTTTTCATCACGATAATCTAAGAGCGATTTACTGATATGCTCTTCAAACTATGTTTTAGAGACCCTTCCTGTTGGACCCACGTACTTATCGTAATCCTTACAGCTAATTCCTGAGTTTTCCCAGTTTTCAATTTTTTATTTTGGATTGCCCATAGAGTTTACAGGTAGCTTTGTATACATCATTCGTATTGACAGGATCTAGAGATGGCCACACTGTCAGTTTAATTTGCTCAAAATTGTACTGTACGAAGCACTTGAGACACATTGAATTACTACTTGCTAGGTCATGGAAGTAGCTAGTTGTTTTCTACAGATTTTTGTCTGGGTGCAGGATCACCGCAGAAAAGTGTTTTTTGACCATATTCGAATCATTCCTGCTTTTCAACATCTGTCTTATTCGACCTATTTGTTTCTTTAAGTTCAATAAATACTATATACATTGAGTAGTAGATTGAAAATCTGGCATTGCAGGAGACCCTAATCATTCGTTCAATACTTTGGGTGGTCTTCATTTCGAGGTCGCATTTTCACTATCAATATTCAGGCATTCAAAAATTATTCTTTTTAAGCATGAATTCCTTTGTTGTATGAAAGTTGGTTTCCGATATAGAGTAGTTCGAAGAAGAGATGTACAATTCAATAAAGGTCGAGGTACGGGTGTACCTAAGAACTAAACCCAAACCTCACAACGCGAACGTTTATGGAACTGTAACTAGTACTAAGAAGTAAGAGTTCCTAACTCCTATTCTTTGACTACATAATTCTTAGGTTTAGTTCTTAGGAAGGCGTGCATAAATCAACAATAAGTGGCATTCGCAAAATAGACACAACTAACATCTATGAACATATCACATCAAAACGTCATTTTTCACTGTATGCATGAGTAATTTGACTGTTGAGTCAAAGTTATTGCATTAGTTGATTATTCGCGATCACCTAGGGTCACTGAATCTAGAAGGTCATGCCGTCCTTACGGGTATGACCAATGGGCGTGGTCCAGTGTTCAAATAACCCACAAAACTTGCTCTCTAATTGGTGATTTTGTGGGTTATTGGAATACTGGAACTATTTCAAGTATTCGACCACGCCCATTGGCCATACCCGTAAGGACGGCACGGCCTTCTAGATTCAGTGACCCTACGATCACCACGGAGTGGGCGACATCTACATTTTGAAATGTGTACGTAAAACTCCGGGAAAACAAAAATTCTGCCATAAGATCTAGTGTTAATAAATTGTTGATTATTTCTTTGTTGTTCTATATTTGGTTTGATTTTTCTGATTCAATGCAGAAAGCATAGCTTTGATATGACTGGTTAGTCAAAAAAAAATGTTCAGTGCCGCAGTGCAAGAGTTAATTCATCTGCAAATGTGTCCATGCACTCTTTTCCCAGAAACCAGAAATTGGTGAAAACATGGGGAATTAGACTGAAACTCGGGAAGCCAATTGGTAAATATATGTGAACACTTAATTTTGGAATATTTCACAACTAGTTAGAGAATTTTTGTTTTTAATTGGTGTGTCACTCCACAATATATTGAAAAAAAATACTAGTTTATGTTTAATTCAACAAACTTTATATTATTTATAATTTACAATAGTACATTGGTTACAAATAGTAAACTATCAAACTTTCCGTATATTCTAGAGCCTCTCTTTGCTCGACTCAGTAATACTGTCCGGTTCATTCTCAAATCTCCATTGAGTCATCTAATGTTGTAACAGGTCTCCACCATTGGCGTAAATCTAATTATCTTCCAGGAACAAGAGGCAAGCCATTAAAACGATTGATCAAAAGGGTCATTCCATATCAAAAAATTCCAGAAACTAAGTAGTTCATCAAGAAAATGAAATAAATTAATTTTGTAGACAAGTCCAAAAACTCGTTGCTCATCAATATTCTCTACCTCACAAAATAAAACATCATTACTGCCTCCTCTTTGACGACTCTTTCCGCTTAAATACTGAAATATCAGTCAAATATATTTTTACCACAGGCATTTCTAAGAAAGCACTCGAAAGTTTAAAGTTAGAAGTAGAAATTCAATAATAGAATTCACGACAACAACTGTCAACTCATAGATAAATGACGTTTGCTTTGTTTTCCCGGAGTTTTGGTGCGCCACCTGGTGCGAATGGTGATCGCGATTGAACCGATTCACGCCTAATTTATACAATAAAAAAATTTAAAATCACCGCAGAAAAAAAATCAATAAAGAGTTTCGAAACATTTGTCGTGTTGTCTTGGTTTGAAATTACGTGTTGTCTCTGAATTCCTTCAATTTATACTTGAGCTGAGCGTGGTTTTCGAAACGTTGATGATTTTACTATCGACAAAAACATGAGCAAAATTCAAAATTCTTACTTAGGTACATGAGCGGACGATCCGACTCGTAGAACGATCAGTGCTGTACGTTTAGTGAAGTCTGGTCAGGTATGTCAATGAATTCAGCAGGGAGCAATCAGAGTGTTAGAATTTTGAATTCTAAGTATTTTTTAATGAATTTTTTTTGAATTTTTGATTCTGGTGTTTTTTTACTTTGGAAGACCTACTGGAAATTTGTAATAGTACCTTTCTAAATCACATCCTATAAGTACTTGAAAATCTGGCTTGGGCGTAACGAATGCATTCGATATTGCCCCGATACTTTTTGAATCCAGCGACCGCCTCGAACCTCCACCAGAATTTGACCTGATGGCTTGGGCGCGTCGAAACGTCATGAGTTCTCACAACAATAATTAGAGATACGCTATGAGCGGCTGAAGCTCATTTCTTTCGGCTCGTGCTAGCAAGTAATGACTCGTTAGAATCGGCGGTGGAAAGAAAACCATTGTTGATATTATATAATAATTTACAGGAATATTTCCCTTATATATAAATTTTCTCGTAAGGGGAATGCTATTATCAAAAAATTACAGACGAAATTGCACTGCGGAGCGATAATTGCACTTCGAAAACATCCCGTCGCACAGTGTTGAAAAATTGCAAAAACCTGGCCAAAAATAAAAGTTAAAAAGTGTTGCAATGTATTTCTTACAATCGATTATGTGTATGGAAAATCCCCACCTACAAAATTCCATTATTCATACAGATCAAAGTCAGCTATGCTTCCCTTCGGGCGAGGAGGAAGTAACTAGCCATTTTTTGTACACCTAATGAAAATAATGCAGTAATTAACTCTAATGAAAAATAATTACCATTAATGATGTTATACTATTCATCGGAAAATCACTGATTAAAATCCGCGTCTGCTCAGCGATCACCGAGGCGATCACTTACCGATTGTCAGACGGCATAAATTTGCCAACTTGGAACCGAAAAAAATCATTTCACGGATCCCCAGAAACATAGATTTCGATTTTAAGTTGAATATGAAATGATTAATGAAGTAATGAAAATGTTATGATGTACACCTAATGAAAGAGTTACTTCCCCCTCGCCTTCGGGTCAGTCCAAAGTTGTAATTTTTCGAAGTACAACCTTCATAGTGATATAATTTGGTGTTTTTCGTCAATACAAAACATAGATAAAACTTTTTGAATCAAGATGAAACAAGTTTCTGATGGTAAGTACATCGTAATACTATAGATTAAAACAAAATTGAATAGTTTGAATTTTGTTTGAAATTTTGTTATAAACTATATATTATTGAAGGTTTCGTTCATTACGTATAATTTCGGAGCAAACTTATTTGCGGCAGTTTGTAGTCCAATATAGTCTTTATCAGACGCTGAAATGAAAATGTGCACATTTTTGCACTTTTTCTAGAAAACATTGAAAAATACCCAAAATTGTCCCTTAATATGACCTCGCTATTCTTCGATTGTTCACATGGCCAATACAAATCCACTATAGAATATAATAATCCCTGCACGTATCCGCTATATACAGGGCGAGTCCAATGATAGCAAGTTTTTCATTGATTTCCAAAAAATTTCATTCATTTTCAGGTATTCCTTAGGATACCAATATCATTAACAACGACTGCACCACCAAAAGTCGCCCGGAGCGCCATGGCAAATAATAATAGCCGTCCCTACTCCGCACAGGCCATGCCTTTGGTGTTCACCACTTGGCATGGATAATGAGGGAGAGTATTATTATTATTATTGAAGTAACCTAATTTATTCACATTCACAGTGACCATTTCGTTCACTTTGATATCAAATTCATACTGAGAGATCCCAAAACCCTTATATAACTAGTTTGGATATTGTGGCGAAGCTGCGGGCGATGCCGGACCTGAACTCTCACGTAGCCAGCGACCGACCGCGAGTGACTGTCGAGGCGCTATGCACCAAGAAGAATCTGGTCCAATCGAAGAACGTTCCTAAGGCTTTTCGAGAAATTTCATGAGCATTAGGAGAAGTGAGCGGTGAATATAAAAAGAACTACGCAGCAGAGTGGAGACAGACAGTCAGTGAAGGAGACAGTCAGAGAAGTGAAAGTCGAATATAAATAGTTCCGTGATTGTTATATAAATTAGTGTATTGTGTTGTGTTATTGAATCATTGTATTTCGTTAAATAAATTATTTTAGAGTGAATTAGACTATAAATATTCTACAATATAAATAAAAACTTCATTTTTCATTTAGCAGCCGTCATATTGGATCCACCCTTGTGATGATGATGAATTCGTATTCAGCGACCCCAAAAACATACTCATAAAAACTTTGGAAGATGTATAGTTGTTAATTGATTTTTGGCCAGGATTTCGAAAATTTTCAACACTGTGCGTCGCCATGATACCACAACAATACTGAAAAATATCAGATAAACTTCAAAAAGTGAAAAAATATCACGTGCCTAGCACAATTTTATTTATAGTCTTTGTCAACTGCTTGTCTATACACTTTCTGTGACAGAGTCCAATTCAGGTCTGTCATAGCATTGAATTCATTCAGAAGACGGAAGCATACCTACAAGTGGGGCCTTTTCGGAGCATGATAGTGGTATAGTGAACATGGTCGAAAAACGTGTTCTTCTGGGTGGGACATTAAATATTAGATAATGATGATAAATATAGTGCGTTTATTTTATTATTGAGAAGTTTGAATAAAAATGATAGTAAACCAACTTTCTGCCTATTTTTCAAAGACAATATTTCAAACTAATTTCTCAATTCATATGACCTCACCGTATTGTAATCTGAAATAAAGATATTGTAAAAATTTATTCTGAACTTTCTCCAATTCGATTGATATTCGCAAAACCATATGTTAGAGCCAAACTCCAGTTTACTCCTGACAAGTGTGTCGTAAAGTAACTTGAGCGTATGTATATTGGTAAAATTTCTAGTTTGTCTGATTATGAATCCCAACATTCTATTTGCGGTTTTCCTTGTATTTTCAATGTGGGTTGTGAAAGATAATGAGTTATTATACTCGTATACAAGACCTAAGTCTCTTACGTCTGTAGAACGGTTGAGGATCTCTCCATTCAACATATATTGGAAAATCACATGATTCTGCGTACGTGTTATTGACATAACACTACATTTTGCAATGTTAAAAAATAGTTTTTATTACAACTCCAATCAAAGAGGTTATTTAAATTTTGCTGTTATAATCGCTATCCCTAACTCTTTGAAAATTTAAAAGATTTCAAGGTCATCCACGAACATTAGGCATTCTGAATATTTAAACACATCTGGCAAGTCGTTGATACATAGCACGAAAAAAGGGAACCCTGAGGAACTCCTGATGTAGCTTCTAACTTCGCTGAATATCTTCCCTGGTTTCTAACGATCAAGACTCAGTTTTCCAGAAGTTTTTGATTAGTCTAAGAATATTGTTTGTCAAACCATATTTATTCAACTTCAGCAATAGAACAGCATGATTGACTTTGTTAAATGCTTTGCGAAAGTCCGTGTAAATCGTATCTAGCTGTAGTTTATTTTCTAAATCCTTGTGTACATAGTTAGTAAGAGGTTGGTTTCACTGTATTTATTTTCAGAATAGTCATTGAATGCTGTTATAACTTTTAGATATGATCCAATGAAATAGCGAGGTTTCTGGCAAAAACCATTTTTTTTTTAATTTAATGCCATCTGGGGTGGAGAAAATGAGAAAGTAGTGTCTTAATCATCGAAATTCAAATCCTCCACTACAGTCACTCAGAAGATAAAAACTTTCATATTTTTAAAGAGATCGGAAAATATTCCAAAACAATTGATAATTCCAATGTTCTTGAGTTATTACTTGAAACTCTGTATATGAGTATGATAGTATACCTTCTGATTTGGAGGGTGAAATTTTGTGTTTTGAATCAAATTGTTTGATACTTCCTACTTCAGAAACTTTACATTAGAATATCACTATGATACTAGAACTTTCTGAACTTCATCATGTCACTAAAATACAATGAGATAAAGATGTCATTATGCCACGCCAGCAGATAAAAGTAGATTAGCTATTGTATAATAAAAACGTATCTCTTTTGTTTTGAAGATGAAGGAATGAAATTCGGAGGATATGAATAAGACATAAAACTGCATCTTTTGACAAGTAACTCAGCTTCATGCAACTTCCGGTTTCTTCAGAAGTGACCAAAACTTTCGATTTTCAAATGAGACATTTCTTTTGTATTCATATGACATACCTACTGAATACTACCATATGTTAGGTTCTTGTCACTTTTTGTAACCGAATTTTATTTTCATATGGATATCCTCAAATCACTAATTTGAGTCCTAAAATTTTGAGAATAATACAACTTTACTGTTATTGATCAAAATACATCTGTTTTGCAAAATTTCATTTTTAAATTTCTTTTGCCATTGCCATTTAACATTTTTTCAAATGGCAACGTTGTTGCTCGTCGGGTTAGGTACGAAAAATATGGGCATTTGATTACGATTAATTTGATACTGCACATTAGTAGGTTTTGAGAAAAGAAGGAGATTGAAATAAGACTCAAATTCTTCGAGCAACCTGCAACCAACACAATAGTTGAGGCGCGTCTGTAATCTCGTGGCGGTTTCACTGATGATTTTATGGGACATTTTTTTTATATTCGTTTCTACTTCAGGATGAATAATTTCCATTGTGATACCTCGAGAAATGTGGCAGAGAGTTTTGGTGACGTTCTCAAAATGGCGGAGGTTCAAAATCAAGAAATATCTATTTTCTTGGTTATTTATGAATGAATGTCGGATTTTAAATACTCTTTTTGAAGCTGATATTCAGTTAAAAGAAGTGTCATTATAATATATATATAAAAGTCCATTCCCAAAATTTAACAGCAAATGAATTATGAAACATCAAAAAAAAATTCCATTCTAAATTTAAGAATTCATGAAAAAGATAATGAGTGAAAAAATATATTTATATTCTTCTACATAGCACAATATGGATTACAACTCAGCTCATCTGGTTCATATTCATTGTCAGAGTTCACTGCTTCTTCAGCGATCATCGTTTCTTGTCGCAGAAATCAGAATTATCGCCACACTCACACATTTCCTTACATGGAAGCTAATTAGCCAAACATTTGCATCTGTTTTTGACGCATGAGCATCTCACAAGTTGCAAAATTGATTCTAGTGCACATGGCATTGAGCACAGAACAGGAACTATACCGGGTGACACAGCAGACATGTAGCAGCATGTAGTTTTTTCATTTGAAAAGATGAAGATTTGAAATTTGCAGAAGTTACGTAATCAATGATAGCGCTTCATTTGACTCTATCGACAACTTTTTTCAACTACCTGTTTGATAGGCAGTAACTCCAACGCTTTTTTTTTAATGACACCCTGTATATTTATCCAGCCTATCTTATTTGTCTTGAAATTCTCTATTCAACCATGTATCACAAAGTGGCATTCGTTTCTCGATTCGCAGATGAATTGAATTGAAAAACATCAAGTTGGCTGTTACCCGAATTCGATAGTCTTTCGATGCTTGGTAGGCTTGGAAATCCAAAGAGTATCAGTTAAACAATATAATTCCAGTTTTTTCCATACCTGATCACTTCCTACAGATTGTCAATAATTTCTTCAATAAAAAGAAAAAACATCTGAAAATAACTCACGTTATTACGAAAACTGAGATAGGAACATGTTTTTTTCAATTTGGCTACTTGTGAAGGAACTATCTGTCTTTCTCTTTGACCATGTAGCCATATCATGATCTTTCCATTTGGAAACATAAAATTAAAATTGTTCCCCTGATCCACCAATTCACAAGTCTATTAGTCTAGATATTTGCAATAATACTTTGCCTAGTCGGCGGTGTACACATAATTTTTTGTGTTTGACAGGTAAACATCATTTGATTGTACTGATTATCTCCGTCGGTTTTATGCTGATTAAAATTGCATCGTTTAATTAGATACTAAATATGTATTCAAAGAATGAAAAAGTCGATATGTTGTTGATATTAGGAGAGTGCAAGAGAAATTGTAGTCAGGCTGAACAATTGTAAGTCGAAAGATTTCCGGAAAGACGCCATCCGCCTAATAATTATTTCGCTAGAGTAGAAGAGCATTTCAGAAGAGAACCGGAAAATGTAAACAATCTCCAATATATTGTCGACGAGGAAATGGAAGTAAACGTTTTGGCCATAGTACATGCAGATCCGACGATATCACTGAGACAAATTGAGGACGAAATCGGCGTGAATCGAGAGACCGCTAGAAGAGTTTGGAAAAGAACTGCTCTGAACTGCTCTTCTACTCTAGCGAAATAATTAGGTATCAGGTGGATGGCGTCTTTTCGGAAATCTCTCGACATAAAATTGTTCAGCCTGTCTACAATTTCTCTTGCACTCTCTGAATATCAACAACATATCGACCTTTTCGTTATTTGAATGCATATTTAGTATCTAATTAAACGATGCAATTTCAATCAGCATAAAACTGACGGAGATAATCATTGCAACCAAATGATGTTTACCTGTCAAACACAAAACATTTTGTGTACACCGCCTACTAGGCACAATATTATTGCAAATATCTAGACTAATAGACTTGTGAATTGGTGGATCAGAGGAACAATTTTAATTTTATGTTTCTAAATGGAAAGATCATGATATGGCTACATGGCCAAAGAGAAAGGCAGATAATTTATTCACAAGCAGCCAAATTGAAAAAAATATGTGCTTATCTCAGTTTTCGCAATATCGTGAGTTATTTTCAGATGTTTTTTATTTTTATTAAAGAAATTATTGACAATCTGTAGGAAGTGATCAGGTATGGGAAAAACTGAAGCATCGAAAGATTATCGAATTCGGGTAACAGCCAACTTGATGTTTTTCAATAGAATGCAATTCATCTGCGAATTGAGAAACGAATGCCACTTTGTGATACACGGTTGAATAGTGAATTTCAAGACAAAAAAGATAGGCTAGATAAATATCAATCAAAAAAAAGAAGTTGGAGTTTCTGCCGATCAAACAGGTTGTTGAAAAAAGTTGTCGTTAGATTCAAATGAAGCGCTATCATTGAATACGTAACTTCTGAAAATTTCAAATTTTTATCTCTTCAAATAAAAAAACTACAGGCTGCTACATGTCTACTGTGTCACCCAGTATGTTCATTTTCCAAAGTCCACCCATTTCCAACGACAGATGGTAAATTTGGTCGTACCGTTTCATCTTGGTTCCAAACCATGAGTTGAAAATTTACCCTTTTCATTGCCGGTACAAAAGAGTTTTCGCTGGTAGTTTCTCCCACCTCATTTGTTTTTTTTTGAAAATAGTAACCATCGTAAATCTGATAACTTAGAGTTGTTGCTGGCTGATATACTTTGCAAATAAATGCCTCAAGTACGTCTAATACTTCCTCAGAAATATTTTCACTCATTCCAAGGGATGTCAATACCGAGAGGGTCTCTTCATTTGCAGTGTTGAATGCTTTCCAGTAAGAATTCTTACCTTTCCCCGATAAAACATCTGTGGTGTCACACACTGCCAGAGCAGGGAAAGCAGGTAAAGCAAACGCTTTCTGAGGGCCTATCGATGAGAAAATATCACCAATGGAGTTGATGTTTTTCCAATTTGGTACAAAGTGAGAGTTTTGAGGGAGTTTCGGCTACCTCCTGATGGCAAGAACCAAAACATCAGTATCCTGTGCGAATATCATGAGTCTATTCGCCCCCCTTTCGGCAGCATTCAAAGCATAAAGGATAATTTTTGTATCAGCTTCTTCTTGCGTACTACGTAAACATTCTAAATGGCAATGTGTTGATGTCACTTCCGATCGCCATGCCACAACAAACTTCATTCCTCTTGATTGTGCGCGCTGAAGAGTTTTGTTAGCTAGATACGATGTCAGTTCATCTTTGTTTCTTGAGTGCGATAATAGTTTCTTCATAGTTACATTGCCAATATTTGTGCTGTCCATAATTTTGTAACGTGTTTGTGTACTACCTTGAAGTCTTTTATGTCTCATCATATTTTTTATTGACATTTCTTGATAGGAGTCAAAAATCAATGCACTTCGTCATAGTCCTTATACTTCCTAAACATTTTCTGTGAGAATGACTCGGTAAGGTGTTCGCAAGTTTGTATTTCTTTTGACTTATCCATAACCTGGAGCTCTGCCATTCCATCAATTACTGCTACAGAAAATGTGTTTTCAATTATAGTACCACTACTACTAGCTGATGCAGACGATGTGTTGGTACATTTTACTGTTGCAGAAGGAATTGCTTTCAAAATTTCAATGAGCTTACTTTGCTGTTGATTGAAATGCATTGTTCCATCGTCATTGAAAAGGGAGTGAGGTACAGCAGAAAATTCATAGTTTCATGTAAATCAATGTCACGATGTGATATGCTTACAACTAGGAGCCGGGCAAACAGGGATCTGTCACAACGTAGCTCTTTGACCGTTCCAGATATTTTCACTCTCATTTTTTTCTTGGTACTTGAGCATAAATTGAGTTTGTTCTTCTTGACTGGATCCCATAAGTTAACCTTACTACTATCTGACAAGAGCCTGTTTTTCTTGAATTCATCATACAAACGAGTGCCAATATCATGGATTGCACCAACATCTTTTCTGACATTTTCATCGAAAACTGCTATGATGATCAATGCAGAACCAGTCAGTGCAAACGGTTTCTCTAAATTCATCAATTCAGTACGCAATTTGCTTATAAATTCGTTTTCCTTGAATGCTTTCTTTTTGGTTGTGTGAAGTTTGGTTGATGATGGCGATTGTTCCGTCGATATTCCCAACGTATTCGACAATTCTTCACATATCTAGAACAGAAGATGTCAAAAAGTATCTCGCAAGAGCTTTGGGTTATTGAGTTATTCCCACTAAACCTCCGTTGACCTTTAAGGCTCTGTTCTGATGTTCGAGAGCTTCATCTGACCCAAGGGCCCTGAAGGGAATATTTGTTTTTCGTAAAGTCTAGTTGCCTTTTTCAAATTCCTTCCATATCAACGGTTCAGATTCTTTGAGAGAGGTGCATTTCTTGAACATAGTACGCCATCATACTTGCGTAATTGTAGAAGCAAAATGCAAAAAAAGTTACTGGTAATTGTCTCTATATATAAAATATGTGAATTCCAGTTCCCACTTCTGATACTTCGTATCAGATGCAACAATGATTCAACTATTGACATATACCTATATATGTGAAAATGAATTAGTACCTGGTTACTATCTGCAACTTTTTCCTAAGCATATCCAGAAAAACGTGATAATATAATGAATAAAACAAAAGACATCAACACCCTTCAATATGTTTTCGAATACTGAGACACGTCTAATCGATACGATCGTATGGTAACGGAAAACAATGTTTTCATGTCGAGAATTGTCTGAAACGGCTCCATTGAAATTCGTATATTTAACATATTATTAAAAAAAGTGGAACAATCAAAAACTTTCACATTACCTCTCTTTTAGAACTGAAATACATTTCAATGAGTTTTTTTAAATTAAAATTTGTGTATAAATAAAAGAGATATTACTGATTACTATTTTTATCTCCCGCCATTTTGATTACGTCACCAAAACCGTATGCCTCACTTCCAAGGGTATCACCATGAATATTATTCATTCATTGGATGAAAATGACCAGAAAAATTATATCCCATAATATCTTCATGAATACTGCCACGGAGACCAGTTTACATACTAGACGCTCCGCAACTACAACTGATAAAACAAAATAAATAGTCGCTAATAACATATCTTCTTGCATCAATATTATCATTATCATGGTCTTTGAATAATTATCCAATAAATACCTGATTTACTTTTGCAGAAGCGAAGTAAAATAAGAAGTGGACCCCTTAATTATTTTGTTTTATCTGTTGTGTTTGTCAAAGGTTACTCGATGCATTTAAATCTTATTTCAATACCAAAAGATGATTTATTTTATGAAACAGCTAACGTGGTTTTTCAAGTTTTTAAAAGAACTTTTGTTTAAAATCTATAAGTGTGCAGCCATTTGAAAAAGTTAGTAATTTCAATTTCAAAATTAAATTACATAACACACACATTTTAACAGAAAACAGTGAAGTTGTTTTTTTTTCAAAATTTTAGGGCTGTATAATCAGTGATTTAACCGTATCCATAGCACTCTGGATTGAAAAATAAAATTCAAAATCAACAAAAAGTTGGTTTCAAAAAGTGACAAATGCTACATGGTTGTATTCAGAATGTCTTCAGAATGTCATATGGAGACAAAAGAGGAGAAAATATACTCGGTATTCCATTTAAAAATCGAAAGTTTAAGTCACTTCAGGTGAAACCGGAAGTTGCATGAACTTGAGTTATTCGTCAAAAAATGCAGTTTTATGTACTATTCAAATTTCAATCCATTATCTTCAAAAACAAAAAAGTAATAGGGGCGATACACATTCCGCGGACACCGGGTATACCCCAAGTTCTTGAATTAATTGTACAGTTTATCTCCTTGATGCCCACTGTTCATTTTCCTATTGGAAAAAAAAATTAGTTTCCTGAGATTATAAAAATGTTTTGTTTTATTTCAAATATCGGTGGTATAAAAAGACTGAACCTACTGATCTGTTTGTGTCATATTATGAGAAATTGCTGTGACAATCTAATAATAATAACAACATACAGATCTCCAACCTTAGGGGATTTTGACATATTTCTGTAGAGAATTACGTCCGTGTTAAACTAAATAGCACAAAAAAATTAAAATGTAATTTTTACTGGAGATTTTAATATCCACTTCAATAAACCAAATACATGCCCTTAATAATCTATTTAGTTCATTTGGTTTCATTGCCTGAAATAATTCTCCAACACGCCTGGATAACTGCTTAGATAACATCTTTATCAATTTTTCTTTGGAAGATTGCTCATTGCACATTATTGATCCTAAACTCTCAGATCACGTCTGCTTAAATTTAAAAGTTAGTAATTGTAATCCTCGGCACTTTCACAACAAAGAAAATTTCTTATAGACCTATTTCCGACTTATTTAAACTGAACAGTTATTTACAAATTATGGACTGGAAGTTTATCGATAATTCCTCTTTTGATATTGTTAAAATTGATGCAAAATCTCAATTTTTCTTTGATGTAATTACATCGGCTCTAAATAAATTCTTCCCAGTCAAGACCAAAATTTTAAAAACCGATAAAAACAACCTGAATTAGTACACAGATGATTTGAGGCAATTAAGGGAGACATTTCATTTTCTCCTAGATGTGTATAGGACTTTTCCTTGTGATTACCTGAAAGATCTTATTGGGGACAAAAATTTACTTATAGAAAAGAGATCATAAGAGCTAAAAAGGCAGCAAACGTTAATTACATAAATCGAAATGGAAATCGACAGAAAGCAATGTGAAATTTAATCAATAAAAATGAAAACAAGTCTTATAATTGTCAGATATGATTTCTCCGGATCAACTCCTTACCTCCCACCGATGATATTCAGGAGAGTTATTTTACAAGTTCCCATGAAACATATGCAGATGTGGAATTTAACTTTTCTCAAGTTCTAGATATAATCAATAATTTGAAAAAGACTAAAAGTAACGATGCATATGGTATTTATGTAAAAATTCTCAACTGTTTCAAACATATTATTCTCATTCCTCTCACCAAACTCATCAATGAATGTATCAGAAATAATGTTTTTCCGAAATTTCTGAAATGCTCAAAAGTGTTACTCCTTTTTGCATAGACGACCCAACAAACTACATTGTGCCCACATTTGCAAAAGTTTTTGAAGTTATCCTTAAAATTCAAATGACAACTTATTTTGAAAACTTAAACTTATTTAGTACCTCACAATTTGGTTTCAGGGCTAATTTATCGACAACCGCGGCAATAAATGCACAGATTGATACGTCCATGTACAACTCTTAGACCTAAGTAAGGATTTTGACTGTGTACCGCACAATATATTAATTGATAAACTGAAATTTTACAAGTTTTCCGAAAATGGCCAAAAAATGATTAGGTCCTATTTGACGGACAGAACTCAATTCGTTAATTTTAAGGACGTGAGCTCTCAATCGATTAACATTAAATATGGGGTACCGCAAGGCTCTATTCTAGTTCCGGTCCTATTTCTTATTTATGTCAACGACCTGTCTAATAGTGTTCCTTCAGCAAAGTTTACTCTTTTTGCTGACGACACCTCATTAGTCCATTCAAATAGAGATTTCAATATGCTGCTAACTGAGGCCAATAACTGTATGTCCTTGACACAATCTTGGCTAAATAACAATATGTTAGTCCTGAACAAAAAAAAGTCTGAGACATTGATTTTCAGCTTAAAACAACACACTGACCTAAATAACTCTCATTGCGTTAAGTTTTTGGGTGTCCTCTTGAACGGTAAACTCACTTGAGAAGAACATACGACTTTAGTCTGCAAGAATATGTCATGAAAAATATTTCTAATACGTAACCTGCGGAATTGCTGTTAACAGCTCACCACGCACTCATACAGTCCACAATATCTTATGCCCTATTAGTATGGGGCCACTCAACACTCGCTTCAGCAGTCTTCTCCATGCAAAGGAAGGCGGTCAGAATCATTGCTGGTTTTCCTTATGGAGATGATTGTAGGGGGGCTTTCAAGCATTTTAAGATACAAACCCTGCCATGTGCTTACATACTGCAATGTCTTATGCATATAAAAGCAAACTTGAAAAACTATAGGACAAATGAAAGTACACATTCATACACAACGCGAAACAAAGATATGATACATTAACAATATTTGAGACTTTCGAAAACGAGAAATAGGACCAGCTATCATGCAATCAAGTTCTTCAATGTCCAAGTTCTCAAGTGTGTTCAATTCAAATCTGTTATTAAGCTGTTCCTGGCTGATAATGCGATTTATGATGAGTTCTTTTCAACCGATTTTTCACAATTTATACATTAAGTAATGTATCGTAACTTATTGCTGTTTTGTTAAATTTTATTGTGCAAGTATTTTTAACGACAAAGATTATTCATCTTTTGTTATTTCACATTATTATTCCATTTTTAGTTTTATTTTATTACTGACTTGTCAAAGCACTATTGTGTAATATGACCAATAAAGATCTGTCTATCTAACGATAAGATTGTAAAATTTCCAATTATTTTGCATTAAACTCTGCCTCTCTCACTTATTTTCATGTGTTACTTTACGGATCAACTCCTTACTTCCCACCGATGATATTCAGGAGAGTTATTTTACAAGTTCCCATGAAACATATGCAGATGTGGAATTTAACTTTTCTCAAGTTCTAGATATAATCAATAATTTGAAAAAGACTAAAAGTAACGATGCATATGGTATTTATGTAAAAATTCTTAACTGTTTCAAACATATTATTCTCATTCCTCTCACCAAACTCATCAATGAATGTATCAGAAATAATGTTTTTCCGAAATTTCTGAAATGCTCAAAAGTGTTACTCCTTTTTGCATAGACGACCCAACAAACTACATTGTGCCCACATTTGCAAAAGTTTTTGAAGTTATCCTTAAAATTCAAATGACAACTTATTTTGAAAACTTAAACTTATTTAGTACCTCACAATTTGGTTTCAGGGCTAATTTATCGACAACCGCGGCAATAAATGCACTGATTGATACGTCCATGTACAACTCTTAGACCTAAGTAAGGATTTTGACTGTGTACCGCACAATATATTAATTGATAAACTGAAATTTTACAAGATTTCCGAAAATTGCCAAAAAATGATTAGGTCCTATTTGACGGACAGAACTCAATTCGTTAATTTTAAGGACGTCAGCTCTAAATCGATTAACATTAAATATGGGGTACCGCAAGGCTCTATTCTAGTTCCGGTCCTATTTCTTATTTATGTCAACGACCTGTCTAATAGTGTTCCTTCAGCAAAGTTTACTCTTTTTGCTGACTACACCTCATTAGTCCATTCAAATAGAGATTTCAATATGCTGCTAACTGAGGCCAATAACTGTATGTCCTTGACACAATCTTGGCTAAATAACAATATGTTAGTCCTGAACAAAAAAAAGTCTGAGACATTGATTTTCAGCTTAAAACAACACACTGACCTAAATAACTCTCATTGCGTTAAGTTTTTGGGTGTCCTCTTGAACGGTAAACTCACTTGAGAAGAACATACGACTTCAGTCTGCAAGAATATATCATGAAAAATATTTCTAATACGTAACCTGCGGAATTGCTTGTCACACTCAGCACTGTTAACAGCTCACCACGCACTCGTACAGTCCACAATATCTTATGCCCTATTAGTATGGGGCCACTCAACACTCGCTTCAGCAGTCTTCTCCATGCAAAGGAAGGCGGTCAGAATCATTGCTGGTTTTCCTTATGGAGATGATTGTAGGGGGGCTTTCAAGCATTTTAAGATACAAACCCTGCCATGTGCTTACATACTACAATGTCTTATGCGTATAAAAGCAAACTTGAAAAACTATAGGACAAATGAAAGTACACATTCATACACAACGCGAAACAAAGATATGATACATCAACACTATTTGAGACTTTCGAAAACAAGAAAAGGGATCAGCTATCATGCAATCAAGTTCTTCGATGTCCAAGTTCTCAAGTGTGTTCAATTGAAATCTGTTATTAAGCGGTTCCTAGCTGATAATGCGCTTTATGATTTTGATGAGTTCTTATCAACCGATTTTTCACAACTTATACATTAAGTAATGTATCGTAACTTATTGCTGTTTATTGAATTTCATTGTGCAAGTGCTTTTAACGTCAAAGATTATTTATCTTTTGTTATTTTATATTATTATTCAATTTTTAGTTTTATTTTATTACTGACTTGTCAAAGCACTATTGTGTAATATGACCAATAAAGGTCTATCTATCTAAGGATAGGATTGTAAAATTTCCAATTATTTTTCATTGAACTCCGCCTCTCTCACTTATTTCGATGTGTTACTTTGCGGAATTGTTACTGAGATGTTATTTTTCAGATAAAACTGCGACAGAAGAAAGCGATTGGCCTTCCCATCTAGTTCTTCCAATGATGATAATGAGGCAAAATTTAACAGAGTCGCCAGTTGAAATACGCAGCACATCACCAACATTCAAAATCACTGCCAATTCGCTCTCGCCGAAGTCTTTCGTTTGTGATGATTGTGGAAAAAGCTACAAAGTCAGGAGTTCTCTGAGTAATCATCGGAAATGGGAATGTGGAAAGGAACCACGTTTCAAATGTCCTCATTGTGACTATAAAGCGAAACAGAAAGTGCACATGATCCGGCATTTGAGAAAAACGCACAAAAGGACGAATCATGCTGATATCACAAGTGATATAATCGATGTAGCAGCAACTCGGGTCAAAGAAGAAAACGTGGAGGCATCATCTGAGGAGAATTTAAATAAGTGAATATTTTTCAAAAAACTGCAACTCATATTGATCTAATTATTCACTTGTATCTGTACATGTCCTAATTATTCCATATCTTCACCTTTTTTTTAAACTGTCAATTTGTTATTTATATTTGTACAGGGTGTTCCGTAAAGACCACGTCAAACTTAAAGAGAATGTAGATCAAAAGATAGCCTATGTGCTATGAAAAAATTCTCAATGTAAAAGTCTTACCGTTTTCGAGATATTTGTTTTTTTATGAAAACATTGAATTTTTGCCTCTCTCAGTTTTTTCTGTGCGAGTTGTATAATTTCACACTTTTTTAATTATTTTTTTCAACTAAATATTGTTAAAGGTCTACATAAAAAAATAGAAACATTTTAGAGAGAAATGTTTTTATGGAAAGTTCAAAATTGTATAAAGCAAGTGATTTGTTATAAGAAAAAATAAAACATGGCTATTTTTATTCAAAAGGGTACGTTTCTGACGAAATACAGTTGGAAGGAGCTGCTCTCCACCGACTATTGGAGGGTCATTTGTCAAAGAACAGAGATTACCCAGCACGAGCTCCATTTTACGGGAAAACGTTGCGACCCAAATATGATCGCGCTCATATCCTCTTAAGGCAATCTATTGAACGGTGCAATTTTGGGCCCGTTCTAACTGCCGCCCTTACTGAACTCCAACAATTATTTGGGATTTCTAACCGACCAGCTGCCCATTCTATACGAAGATGTTCCACTGGCGCTATGGCGTACTCTGTGATTTCAACACGATGGATGACCAGCACATTACGGTCGCCAAGTAATAGTACATTCAAATCAAACTTATCCCCACTGGTGGATCGGAAGTTGTGGTGAAATTTTGTGGCCCCCTCGTTCACCTGACCTAAATCATCTGGATTTTTATTATTGGGTTTGTCTAAAGGACAAAGTGTATTCAAAACCCATACACGATGAAGCCGAATTGAGAAAACGCATTCGAGTTGCTGCAGCGGAAATATCAGACATACATTTGAGGGCAGTGAGAAGATGTTTTCTCAGTCGATGCAGGGTCTGTATAAGCGAAAGAGATCGCCATTTTGAAGATGGCCTATATTTATTGTGAAAGGTCTTCATGTCATTAAAAATATAAGTACCCTTAATAACAACCGCCAAATTTTACTGTCAGAAACGTATGTAGCCTCGGTATAAGAATAGCCATTATCTTTTTTTTGTAATAACAAATCACTTGTGTTATACCATTTTGGAATCACCATAAAATAGGCAATTTAATGATGTAATATGCAGCAGTAGCCCAGTTCATTTTCGTTTCACTGGGCTAAACTTTATGAACAAAAAAATCTCCTACCTAAACTTCCCAAAAAACATTTCTAACAGCCCCTCTACAAAATGTTCGGGGTATGTTTTTAATGCAGACGTTAGAATCAATATTCATCAATATTTTCCTGAAAAATTAATTAGAACGCTTCTAGGACAGGCAAACATTCATTGTTTTTATAAGAAAACAAATATCTCGAAAACGGCAAGACTTTCATAGTGGGTATTTTTTCATAGCAGGTAGGGTATCCTTTGATCTACATTCTCCTTAAATTTGACGTGGTCTTTACGGGACACCCTGTATATAAATCGCCGTTTATGAAGTAACTAACCATTCCCACTTAAATGTAAGTTTATCTAAGAGGTAAATAAATTGAATTGAATGCGGTGTGAGGGTCAGGTACTCAAATTACTGGTCCAGGAATGTTGCTATAAACTTTTACTCATTTGTGTCAGACGTAAAAAACCTTCATTTGTAATTATCATCATCTTGAAACCAACGTAACCCTCTCAGATATACTAAGTGATTTTAAAATTAGCAAAATTTAGTTATATTTTTCGTAAAAAAAGTAACCTTTGGCTGAAATTTTTCACCCTAGTTAGTTTAGCAATGAATCCATCAATTGTTTTATTAGAGGTCCTGCCACCATCATATTACGTCAGAGCGTTCATGATTGAAAATAATGAAAGATTCCATCTACAGAAAAAAATAACTGAGCATTGGGGTAGAGTTGGGATATGCAATTTTTTTATAAGATGTCCTGCTGCCACCATATTTCGTCAGAGCGTTCATGAATGAGAATAATGAAAAATTCTATCGACAGAAAAAAATTACCAAGCGTTGGAGGAGAGTTGGGCTCAGCAATTTTTCTATCGAATGTGCTGCCACCATCACATTACGTCAGAGCGTTCACGGTTGAGAATAATGAAAGAGTCCATTGACAGAAAAAATACCGAATGTTGGGGAAGATTTGGGCTCTGCCGCCACCATATTCCGTAAGAACGTTCATGATTGAGGATAATGAGAGATTTCTTCGAAAGAAAAAACGACCGAGCGTTGGCGGAGAGTTGGGCTCTGCAATTTTTTCATTAGATGTCCTGCCTCCTTCACAATATTTTGTCACAGCGTTCATGATTGGAAATAATAGAAGATTCAATCTACCGAAAAAATGTTTTGGGCGTTGGGGGGCTCTGTAATTTTTTTAGAAGGGGTCCTGCTGCCATCATATTTCGTTAGAGCTTTCATGATTGAGAATAATGGACGATTCGATAGGCAGAAAGAATTGACCGAGTATTGGGGAAGAGTTGAGCTGTGTAATTATTTTATTAGAGGTCCTGCCGCTACCATATTCCGTCGGAGCGTTCATGTATGAAAATAATGAAACAGTCCATTGAGAGAAAAAAATTACCGTGCCCAACTCTCCCACAACGCTCGGTAATTTTTTTCTGTCGATAGAATCTTTCATTATTCTCAATCATGAACTCTTTACGAAATATGATGGTGTCAAGACATCTAATAAAAAACTTGTTGAGCCCAACCCTTCCCCAACGCTTGGCTTGGAATATTTTGGCATGGAATCTTTTATAACTCTCATTCACGAACACTCTGACAAAATATGGTGGAGACAGGACCCCCATAAAAAAATTGCAGAGCCCAACGCTCGGTAATTTTTTCGGTCGATGGAATCTTTCTCAATCATTAACGCTATGTCGAAATATGATGGCGGCAGGATCTCTATTAAATAAATTTCAGAGCTCAAGTCTCCCCCAACGCTCGGTATTTTTTTATGTCGATGAAATCTTTCATTATCCTCATTCATCAATGCTCTGATGTAATAAGGTGGCGGCAGGACCTCATATAATAATTGCTGAGCCCAACATTCCCCCAACGCTCGGTAATTTTTTTATGTCGATGGAATCATTTAATATTTTCATTTATGACTGCTCTGACAAAATATGATTGTGGCAGGACATCTGATAAACAAATTACTAAGCTGAACTCTCTCCCAACGCTCGGTAATTTTTTTCTGTAGGTGGAATCTCTCATTATCCTCAATCATGAACGTTCTGACGAAAGATGGTGGCGGCAGGTCCTATAATAATAATATTGCAAAGCCCAACTCTTCGTCAAAGCTCGGTAATTCAATGGCAAATACCAACTTTCTTATTCCAAAGTTATGATCAAATTCTGAAGTTTTACTCCAATATTTTCAAATTTTCTCTACTCTTAAAAAAGTTTATACATTAAATATATATTTAATTTTCCGTAATTATCAATTTAAATAATGTTTCTGAATCCAAATATACCATAAATTACCCTAATAAATAGAAAAAGTCAGACTAAAATTCAACACGAGCTGCAAAAATATTACTTAAAACACACACTTTTTATAAACAAATGCATATAACAGCTGATCAACGATAACCACAAACCTGGCTTCAACTCATTTCAAAGATCGAATAATTCTCAATAAAAACGAACATGAAGTCTATTATCGTATCTCTAATAGTTTAAAAGTTATATCAGTTTGTTACAAAAGTTACATCAGTTTGTTACAAATCGAGTGACCGCTATAAAACTGTAATATTGGAAAGTGTTATTGAAGATTTAAAAAAATGTTTCAGTATTTTTTATATATGGCTGTTTCTATAATTTTAATTACCTACTTTCAGACAAAAATATAATGTGGGTGAGAATTTGTTAAAAACAAATTGTTAACTCAATAAACAATGAAATTATTGATTAACCCTATTGAGAAATGCAAATTAAGATTTTTGAAGGTTAAATAAACTCTTAAATAATTATTTAAACAATGTAAATATAAAAAAACGATCATATTCAATAATAAATATTTTTGAGAATTTGTTTATTTTTTAATTATTATTTTGCCTTGACAAAATGTCAAAAACAATTTTTTTCATTATTAAAACTTACTTTTCTAATTTTTACCAACAATTAGAACAAGCTCTATTTTTTCTTCGTTGCTCAACTTATTATTAATTTTTGAGGGTAAGTTTTACTTCGAAAAATAAATATTATAGAGTTTCACGAAAATCACATTGTTTAATGCGCTCCATCAAAGATCTCCTTGAAAATTTTCATCCAAATACTACCTATTTTCCGAGAAATATAAATTTTGAGACTTTGCAAATTTTGAAAAATGCATTTTTTTTTCTAACTGAAAATCACTACTTACTATATAGCATATCTGATAGGGGCTAAGTAGGTTTCAAGAGGAGCCTGAATAGATTTGTTTAATTCTTTCGAAAAATCACAAATGAAGATTTTTTCCATTCTTTCCATTTGTTTGTACCAGATGATCTGATATTATTTTTCGTGGAAACCAAACATTTGTTTCGGCTACTGCATTTGCGGAAGTATAATAATATTAAATAAAACAAAAAGTGGTGGCATTGAATTTCAACCATAAGCCTATTTTCTTCTGAACAAGGACCTATAAGTTCCTTTGTGCACTTTATAAAATGAAAGGGTACTTTCGATCCCTCATTTGAGGGACTGAATTGGCACTTTTAGTCTCCTGGAAATCAAAATTAGAAAAGTAAACATATATTTTAAAATTTAAAACAAAATTTTTACATTTTTTATTGAAATTGGCTAAATAACACATATCTCAAAGAATATATATAGTTTTATTATTGTTTAATTTTAGATTTATGTTCACTCCACTACAGTTTATCAGACCGAAAAGAGACGAACAGTCTTTTTCATCCCTCAGCGAATTTTCCGGTCGGGATTAAAAGTGTCACTTTAGTCCCTAGGTTTATAATCTACTATTATTAGTTCATCACTCTTTGTCCCTTCAATTAACAAACATTTTAATTTTTTGGTACAATTCTCGTATTTTTCTTTTTTGTATAGATATTTTTTCAAACTTTGGCTTCGATAAGTTACTGCACTACCCAGATATTTATTCCTAGAACAAAAATTAATGATTTTTGTCATTAACCTTTGGTCTACGAAGTTCAATTTGCAGAAAAATTTGCTATCCCTTAGGTAATAATAATAAAAATGTACTAAATATCGAGATCTACTCTTCGAACTGCTCAGGCTTTACCAACACCATTCTGTTAAAATGGTGGTTCTGATCGTAGGGGTTCTTGGTGGAATGATGGTCACGCTGCTCTCAAATCTGAGAATATACCGGCTTGCCGTGTTACGGCAGAAATTTTCGTCGAACGAATGCAGAAGATCGTCGTTCTTGTTTCAAATCATCTGCTCAGGGCACATGACTCTCGGACCCAATAAATACTTACTCCACTGACGTGAATAAGGTCTAATTTTCCTAACAGTACTTTAACAAGGTATAATCATTTCTAATTAAGTGGAAAATTCATCTCGAATGAATCAAATTTAGGGTCAATAATTTTTTTTATCAAACGTAATTTACTTGTGTTCACTACATGAATTCAGCAAAGAGTTCAATAGGCTGTTATACTCCTAGTATAGTAAAGTGCCTTTTTATACAATAAAGTTATTTATGATCTTCCATTTTCTCTCTAACATGTTATTTTATTTTTGAATGGGTATTTTTAGTTTACGTTTAGAGTGTATGGGTATTATTATTATTAGAGAATAATGAATATTTTTATATTGAATGAATATTATTGAATGGAATTGTTTTATAGAGATGGTAATAAATATTTTTACAAGCACATGTGTGATTTTTTTTGCATCTTTCATTCGAACACCATGGGAGAATCCACGCTTTGTTCTCTACAAGTTATAATCAAATATCAGATCTGAAAGGAAATATGACACGTAGATGGGTATTTTCAGAAGCGCATTTTTTTCTACAAAAACTTTCTATCTTACATTGTATGTCATGTAACAGCGGCCAATACCATCTTATGCAACACCCTGTATTTTATACAATTTTTGGATTCTTCAGACAATTTTAGACATATTTTATGTGCAATGTTCTATGCCATTGTCGACATTCGTGTGTCTTGTCGCGTTTTTAGATACCCTTATGATAGAGCAGACAACTCAGCTATTCATTGAAAGTAAAATTCTCAGCTTATTATTTCAGTTTGGATTGGATATTCTGTCACAAAAAGTGCTCCGGTCTCCGGTTATGTTCAAAGCCAGAGAGGCACACGGAGTGAATCCTGGACGGTGACGTTCTGGCCTGCTTAGAGCGAGCGGCTACTATTTACGGGTCAGCAGAATCTACGCCCTCAGCCGAGGAAACCGCGATTGCGCATCTAGCAAGGCCCTTTTGGGCAAACTCGCTGGAATGCAATGCGAAGAAAATTTGTTTAAAAAAAAAAAAAAAAACAACTTAAACGATGAAAAATATACTTGACGGATGATCTGACAGATCTCTCTGACAAGAAACATCAATAATTTAGACATAGTCAATTTTTCTACTTCAAGTATTTTTTTATTCTGATTATTTCACGAGTTACGTGCATTTGAAGTTTAAGATATATTCTCCCAGTGTTTGTGCAAGTGCTTGCAACACTGATTAGCCAAGCGAATTTCCAGCTTGCCATTCAACGCAGTTTTATTATTCTACTCGAAACAACGGCTGTTGGCCGTAGTCAGTAGAACCGAAGAATCCTGAGTTGTCTTCGCAAATTAAATAGTTTGGGTACTCGCCGATTAGTCTACTGCCAGCACAAATCGAAGATCCAGTTACTCGAGGAGGTTTGGTTGTATGGTTGTGGTACCCTGAAATTAACTGTTTTCTTTCTTGACCTGAATTACAAAAGAAGAGAAAAAGGCTACTAGAACTTCTATATCGTCGAGAGCTGCTGCAGGACTGCTACAAGGGTAAGACCTGGGGCCTCCCAGAAACTTTCTGGTTCCGCTTGGACCGCGAATTGGCATTTAGGTACGCAATATTTCGATTTTTATACCTACCAGTGTCCGTGGGATGCTGATTGGACCACTGTGTCTTCATCGTGTTTATTTGTCGGTGAAAATACTTGCAAATTAAAACATTCGTGATCCGTTAAACAATTTTTTTTTTTGTAAATTGTTGTGTTTAGTAAATTATTTTAACTTTATCTCTGTTCCCCTGGTGAACTACTGGGTAGAGTGTTTGCTCGAGAGTCCAGAGAAGATCAATTCTCGGCAAGGATAAATACATTTTTTATTATTATTTTTTTTATTGTTGTCTTAAAATACAACTTTTGTGAAGTTGTGTTTTCCTAACAAAAATTAGCTTGAGTATAGAAATTATTATTCTTGTGTTTGTAAGATTGCTCGAGGAACCAAGACTTGCGGAGTTTCGGATTTTTTCTATTTGCAGATTGCCACTATTTTTTTTGTTTGATACATTTTTTTTTGATAGTCCACGTTTCGTAGCCGTCCTATCCCTCCCACGGTCCAGAGATGTTCCCAACTGAACCATCTTTGGCCACAGCAAAGCGTCTGGCTGAATTTCAACCCACTCGACAAGCTAGCCCGGTAATGCAATTTGACATCGAGAACCAGATAGACATGTCTGAGTTCAACAACTATTTTCAGCCAAGACGACATGGCGCCCAACGTGGGGCCGAGTTTCGCGATCGGACACCCCATGTCTTTCATTCTGACCAGCCACTCGTGAATTCGAGTAGTAGATACTCTGAATTTTTCGATGCTGGAAATTTTCAAAATTTCGGTTATGTAAATATGCCCGAAATTTCTCCGATAAGGCCGTTCGTAGCGGATTCCATCATCTGGGAAGATGACAGAACTCCTTTAATTGCTAGGGAGGAATGTTTATGTTCGGCAAGCGAATCTGGCTCTACAGATTACAGGGACTTCAACGAAGCACAATCTGAAGCAAGGATTGCTGAAGTTTTGAATAATTCTGACTGGAGAACTGTTTCAGAAGCAGAAATCTCCAGACAAGCGATAAACGCAGTCACTCCTAGGAGGACTAACAGTTTGAAACAGGAACAGAAATTTCCGTCTCATTCGTCCACGCCCTCTCCAATTCCCGGCGCGGATTTGAATAGGAAAGTGAATTGGTGGCGCCCTTCTAATCCTAAGAAGGTGACTTTCGGGCAGGAGCTTGAAACATCCTCAAAAACGTCCACCACGGCGAACATATTGCCTACAAGGCATCATTCTAAGACCCCCTCTAATAATCGGTTCGTAGACCCAGTCAATATGACATCGACGTTGCAAAATGTTAACTCGGCTGTAAACCACAGCCAAGTTGATCCCATGACTCATTTGGCACAGGTCATTATGAGTTTGGCAAATAAAAATACAGAATCATATAGACTAGACAGACAGCGACTGCCTACTTTCTATGGTTTGGAAACAGAAGACCCATATTATTTTCTGAAGAAAATTACATATGAATTAATAAAAGCGAAAGTTGATAAGGATGAGTGGGTAACCATTTTCAAAGCCCAGCTAAAGGGAGAAGCTTTGACTTGGGGTAACCTATATCATGGCATAGCCACGACCTGGGAAACCTTAGTAAATAGTTTCGTAGGACGTTTTGATAACTCAGAACTTCGGAGTAAGTTATTATCAAATTTGTATGGGCAACGTCAACAAAGTACAGATAGGGTGGAGATATTCATTGCAGGGAAACGAGCCCTAGCAAACCGTCTTTTACCTCATATAAATGAGGAAGGCCTCGTTAATGTCATTATCGAGCTTCTTCTGCCTCAGATAAGATCTTATCTGAGATGCAGAAACATTGTAAAAATTGAAGACCTCAGATTGCTGTGCGTAGGCTTAGAGAGAGACCTGAGCACCTATTCTAGTGGATCTTCAAACCAAAAATCAGAAAAAAAGCCAAATACTAGTGATCCAAATGTAAATAGGAACCCTCCACAAATAAATTCAGGAAATTTTAGTCGAGGTGATCAAAATAGATCAAGTAACAATAATAATTGGAGAAATTCCAATAGCAATTACAACAGCACTAATAATGCTAATTTCCGGGGCGCGCCTGGAAATAATAACGCGCCGAGGTTCGGCCCCCAGACCACTCAGCAAGATGGTAGGCCTTCCAACCAAGGACCTTCAGGCTCGAGGTTGAATGCAATCACTGAGTTTCCCGAAAATCATATCATCGATTCGGGAAACGAAAGAGAGGAGGTCTTGTCAGCAGTGGCAAGCCACCTCCGTCAGTGAGTAATTTTTCTGCAAAAAAATATAAACCGTGTGTAAAAAATCCCCCTAACCCTGTGTATGAAATATTACCTATCTTCGATGATGTCTCGCTAGTGAGATATCCTAGACCGTCCGAAGTTTGCTACGTTAACCAAACTGATGATGGCCAGGTGAATGCCGAAACGCTCATTCTCTTAGATACGACTCGGCAGTTCGGGAAGAAACTTCCTCGAATTCCGGTCGTAGTTAATGGCAAAACTATTTTGGCTCTAGTTGATACAGGGGCAAGCACGAATTTTGTTCGTGCAGATATATTCGATAACTTTGATTTGATGAATCTGCCAAATCCCGTTCCTGTACAACTGGGTTGTTCAAATAACTCCAGCTATAGTTTAGGCCATCTGACAACAAAAGTCGAAATTGAGGAAGGTAGCTACTCAGTAGTAGTTACTGTACTCAGCGACTTAAATGAGCCGATGGTGTTAGGTATGCCATTTTTAACAAACCATGAGGTAGTACTCGATATAAGGAGGAAATGCCTATATGTTGGTACTAAATCGAGACAAATTGTATATTGGAGTGAACATTCTGAGAAAAAAATGAGGGAAATCATGGCCCCGGAATTTACCGAGGACCAATTTTCTCCGTCCACGAAGGAGAAGATCATGAAAGTGATTGATAATTTTCACGACGTTTTCGAAGAAACGGTACGACAGCCCGTCACCCAGGCTGCAGTACATGAGATACAGGTTAGGGAAGAAAAGCCCTTCAGGCAGTTTAGATACGACAAAATATCCGAAGTACGAAAACAAATCGTGCATGAGGAAGTTCGTAAGCTGTCTGAAGCTGGGGTTATTACCCCCAGCGTGTCGCCGTACTGTAGTCCTGTGGTTTTAGTGCCGAAAAAGAACGGCAAGTTGAGATTTTGCGTTGATTACCGCAAAGTGAATAAGTTGATAATCTCTGAAGCCCCCAATCTCCCCCCTATTCAGGAGACTGTTAGGGAAATGGGGAATGCTAAAGTTTTCACCACGCTCGACTTAAGAAATGGCTTTTGGCAGGTACCTTTGTCTAAAAATAGCCGGAAATATACCGCCTTCGGAGCTCCCGACGGGCAAGTTTATGAATTTAAGGTCCTGAGCTTTGGCCTTAAGAACGGGCCAGCGGCCTTTCAGAAGTTGATGTCGTCGGTGCTGGTAGGATATACAGATACGTTTTGTAAAGTATACCTTGACGATGTTATCGTATATTCAGATGATATCGACCAGCACTGCGATCATCTTCGGAGAATTCTGGAGAGACTACGGACCCACGGGTTGTGGCTCTCCCAGAAAAAATGCCAGTTCGGCTCGGCCGAACTTAAATACTTGGGCCGGGTAGTATCTGAAGGTGGTAATCGGCCACAGGAGACACATATCTTAAACGTCCGTGACTTTCCAGAGCCGAAAAGCTTAAAACAGTTGAGGGCTTTTGTAGGTACCGCAGGGTGGTTGCGGGAATACATCCCCCATTTTGCGGAGATGGCAGCCCCCCTGACAGACCTAATCGACAAATCAAAAAAGTTTAAGTGGTCACCGGAGGCTGAGGACGCTTTTCAGAGAGTAAAAGAGGCTTGCGAACAACCGCTGGAGTTGGCTCGACCCGATCCAACCCGGCCGTACTGCCTTCAAACTGATGCCAGTTTGATAGGGATTGGAGCCGTTCTATTTCAAGAACGAGCTGACGGACAACGCGATATAATCGCTTACAGCAGTGCTAAACTAAATAGCACTGAAAGGAAGTACCATATAAATGAAATTGAGTGTTTGGGTTTGATCTGGGCAGTGAGGAAGTACAAACACTTCCTCCAAGACCAACCATTCACTTTGATTACGGACAACTCTGCTCTCCTCTGGTTGGACCGTATGAAAGACTCGAAGGCAAAACTGACTCGATGGTCTCTGCTCCTCCAGGAGTACGATTTTCGTATTGTACACGTTCCTGGACGACTGAACCAACTTCCAGACTTCTTGTCTAGAAATCCAAGAGAGGAGAACACCGGACAGGACTTGACTTTAGATGCGGAGCGCATGTTCTTTCCTGTCAAAGGGACCCAAGAGGTTTCTGATGAGACCGACAAGTACGAAACGCTCTGCCCAATACGAAACATTTTCGTGGTATCATCTAATGACCTCGACAAAATAGATCAAAGTGCACATGCACTCTACAACACTGTCGCTGCTACTGACTTTGCTAGAAGCAGGGGTGGATTGAGTGAGACTGTTACACACTTGATATTCAACGAGGGAGTAGGTAAAGAATGTCAGTACCATAGTGACCTGGTTCAGTTCGCCACGTTTGCTACTCTGAGACAAACCAGTCATGACGAAGAACCCCTTGCCTTAAACCAAATTAATACATTCTACGATGACGTGGTTGAGGCCCAGAGGGAATGTCCCTCAATCCAACGTTTCATCGATAGAATTATCCGTGCCCGCCAAAGCAGGAATCCTACTGATTACGAATGGCGTATAAGGACGGAATTTTTAATTGAGGATGGTCTGGTGTACTTTGTTGGACAAGATAACACTGAGAGAAAACTTGTAATTCCTAAAAACTTCCTGCCAATGGTACTTAAAAGGTACCACGATGATGTAGGTCACCCTGAAGTTGACGAAACTCACAGGCAGATATCTAAATATTTTCAGTTAGCCCCCCTTAAAAGCCGAGTAAACGATTATGTCACACGATGCCTAACTTGTGCAACAACTAAGAGCTCTAAGCCACAGACGAGTGCCCATCAACGGCCACACACCCCTACCAAACCTTGGGAGATGGTGTCTGTAGACGTAATGGGGCCTTACCCTAACGTTCCACGAGGAAATCGCTACCTAATTGTCGCAACTGATATGTTTTCGAAGTGGGTCGAAGGAAAACCAGTTCTCAAGACAGACGCCAACACTGTTATCAAGTTTCTCTGTGACGACGTGTTTAGTCGATGGGGATTCCCAAAGACTATTGTCACAGACAGTGCCTCACAGTTTCGAGGTAGGGCGTTCGAGACATTTCTTAGAATGCACCAAATCGAATTAAAGTCGTCGGCAGTTAGTCACCAACAAGCGAACCCCGTCGAGAGACGGGCACAAGAAATCAAAAAAATGCTTCGTGCTGCATTAATTAACAAGGAGGAGCGTCTTTGGGAGGCTGAAGTGCCTCAAGTTATGTTCAATCTCCGCACAAGGTACAATGCGGCTATAGGTACGAGCCCAAGTATGCTACTATTGGGGTATGAACTTGAACGTCCTGGCGATTGGGCCATTCCTCGTCAAGTAAACCGCCGCAATGTGAACAGGGCTCAGCGCGTCGCAGAGGCGAGCGCTAAAACCGCAGCGTACCAGCAGAAACATTTCCCAAATAAAGACTCCCCAGATCAACCCGTCAAGTTTACCATCGGTCAGTGGGTACTTTGTCGAAATAACCGCAAAGATTTAAAGAACTTTAGCCAGACCTGGGTCGGGCCGTATCAAGTGTTACGAGAGCTCGGACCCACGTGCTATGCGGTGAATAAAGGCGGAAGAGAGTGGACCATTCATGCAGACGATATGAGAGCAGCCCCAGCGCCTCGTAAAGGTCAGGCTTCGCTAGATCCTCGGTCCCCTCCTTCTTCTTCAGACGAGGAAGACTAATAGTGCAAAAAGATAAAGTTCGAAACGTCGTCCTTGATTTCTCACCCGAGACACAGTGTCTCCCAGAGAAAATTTACCTTGTATGTAATTGTTATCATTTGTCATCGCCCTGTGTATATTTTATCTTTGTAAAATTGCAATGACTCACCCAGTATAAACATTTTTCTTGTCATTGGTAAATTTTGTGAATTGTAATTGTCAGATAGTTTTCGTTTGGTCGTAACGTGTAGTGTAGACGGTCTATGCACGACTAATTTTTGACTGAAGGCTTTCAAGTGTGCTCCAGAGCGTTCTTGAAAGCGTGCTCATGGGTGCACGAGCATAATGTTAGTAGATTTTCTATAAAACCGTTACTGAATTATCGCTGTGATGTTTTGATGAAATAGACTGTGTTATATCCTAAGGTGGTATTGTAAACGTGAGGATTAGGAAAAACCTATGTTGTAGGGCGAATGCTAAAACAATTGTAAAAATCCATGTACTTTTCCTCTGAATAAAGCAACAGATGTTGGCCGGATTTCCAACGGTAACTTGGTCTTGATCATCGATTGTGCTAGCGACTTTTTCAAGGGGGGGCATGTCGACATTCGTGTGTCTTGTCGCGTTTTTAGATACCCTTATGATAGAGCAGACAACTCAGCTATTCATTGAAAGTAAAATTCTCAGCTTATTATTTCAGTTTGGATTGGATATTCTGTCACAAAAAGTGCTCCGGTCTCCGGTTATGTTCAAAGCCAGAGAGGCACACGGAGTGAATCCTGGACGGTGACGTTCTGGCCTGCTTAGAGCGAGCGGCTACTATTTACGGGTCAGCAGAATCTACGCCCTCAGCCGAGGAAACCGCGATTGCGCATCTAGCAAGGCCCTTTTGGGCAAACTCGCTGGAATGCAATGCGAAGAAAATTTGTTTAAAAAAAAAAAAAAAAACAACTTAAACGATGAAAAATATACTTGACGGATGATCTGACAGATCTCTCTGACAAGAAACATCAATAATTTAGACATAGTCAATTTTTCTACTTCAAGTATTTTTTATTCTGATTATTTCACGAGTTACGTGCATTTGAAGTTTAAGATATATTCTCCCAGTGTTTGTGCAAGTGCTTGCAACACTGATTAGCCAAGCGAATTTCCAGCTTGCCATTCAACGCAGTTTTATTATTCTACTCGAAACAACGGCTGTTGGCCGTAGTCAGTAGAACCGAAGAATCCTGAGTTGTCTTCGCAAATTAAATAGTTTGGGTACTCGCCGATTAGTCTACTGCCAGCACAAATCGAAGATCCAGTTACTCGAGGAGGTTTGGTTGTATGGTTGTGGTACCCTGAAATTAACTGTTTTCTTTCTTGACCTGAATTACAAAAGAAGAGAAAAAGGCTACTAGAACTTCTATATCGTCGAGAGCTGCTGCAGGACTGCTACAAGGGTAAGACCTGGGGCCTCCCAGAAACTTTCTGGTTCCGCTTGGACCGCGAATTGGCATTTAGGTACGCAATATTTCGATTTTTATACCTACCAGTGTCCGTGGGATGCTGATTGGACCACTGTGTCTTCATCGTGTTTATTTGTCGGTGAAAATACTTGCAAATTAAAACATTCGTGATCCGTTAAACAATTTTTTTTTTTGTAAATTGTTGTGTTTAGTAAATTATTTTAACTTTATCTCTGTTCCCCTGGTGAACTACTGGGTAGAGTGTTTGCTCGAGAGTCCAGAGAAGATCAATTCTCGGCAAGGATAAATACATTTTTTATTATTATTTTTTTTATTGTTGTCTTAAAATACAACTTTTGTGAAGTTGTGTTTTCCTAACAAAAATTAGCTTGAGTATAGAAATTATTATTCTTGTGTTTGTAAGATTGCTCGAGGAACCAAGACTTGCGGAGTTTCGGATTTTTTCTATTTGCAGATTGCCACTATTTTTTTTGTTTGATACATTTTTTTTTGATAGTCCACGTTTCGTAGCCGTCCTATCCCTCCCACGGTCCAGAGATGTTCCCAACTGAACCATCTTTGGCCACAGCAAAGCGTCTGGCTGAATTTCAACCCACTCGACAAGCTAGCCCGGTAATGCAATTTGACATCGAGAACCAGATAGACATGTCTGAGTTCAACAACTATTTTCAGCCAAGACGACACCATCTCCAACTGTTTCGGAAATATTGAGAGTTTTCAGATTTATCGTCAAAATTAACATTAAAAAGGCTCAGAAATTTCGGTGTTCATGGTTACTTGTTGAGACTTCTTCCCTCATATGTTCAGGAAAGATACGAGTACGTAGCACTAAATAATACAGTTACCGTGGGGGTCCCCCAGGGTGCTACATCTGGGACCAGTACTATTAGTATTTATTTGAGTGACGAGTTGAAATGCTTTTGTCACTGCAATATCTCATTATATGCCGATGATATGAAAATGTTCTGTCTCATAAAATCTTTCTTAGTCTATAATGAAATACAGGAAGACCTCTATCGGTTTTCTGATTACTGTAAATTGTGTAAATTTTTACTAAATTCTAAGAAATGTGGTTAAATCATATTTCCTCGTAGCCCGAATCCACATGTTTTCGCTCAGTATTAACAATTACAAACTGTCAATTTCTGATGAGATAATTGATTTAGGTGCAACTTTGGATACCCAATCGACCTTTGTCAAATGATAAAATTGTCATATTCATAAAATTGTTAGGAAGTCTCTGAGAACACTCGGTTTCATATTAAGATATTCCAGGGATTAAAGCCTATCCTTGAATACTGTAATGTAGTTTGGAACCCATCATATCGAAAATATTTTTATTTATTTATTTAAGATTTTTCTCTTACAAACACAGCCAGGAGTATATACATACAAGAGATATACTTACAGATAATATTATAAATTCTAGATTCTTCAGATATAGGCGATACTTTCCATTGTGATGATGAGATATAGCTTTATTGTCTAGAATGTAATACATTTTTTCGACAAAAAATGTCATGTTTGTAAATACATACAATGTAACAAAAACAAATGTAAAAGATTGTATGGTATTCACAAAAATACAAGTACAATGTAATCATGAAAAAACAACGTGAAAGATAAAAGAAAAAATTTCACAGATATGTTACCAATAACAACAAGACAGTTTTAGAATTTCTAAATATGAATCGTAATATATAGGTCTATCTTTATGACTTCAGTAATATAAATTTCTTTTACAAAATATTTAATTGTTGAAGTTGTTACTTCCGTCAACCGATTGCACCCCTACGAGCATTGTTTATATAGAAGATAGTTGGTCAACCTTATGGGATTATAATTGGATCAAAATGGATGCGACATGTAGATGGCGATAGTGAGCTCGCATCCAAGTCATTTCGTAACTTCAGTGATCTGGCCTCCAACTCATGTCGTAACTTGATTAAAACAATGGAAAAGCATTAAAATCAGGGTTTTTTGAAGAAACCTGCATTAAAATGACGTCAAATATTCATGTTTGTAACTAATCACGCTAGATGACACTCGCGTTTGTGTCCAATACCTTTTCCACAGGCATTGACTATGTTCTATTTAAACAATGCTACGAGCAACCCTCAGAAGTATTTGAGAAACTTGTGTGAACTAGGGAAAACTCAGCCCTTACCTTCCAACGAGAGATGCCATGCACGAGACCGATGTGCATGCGGGTATTTGAACCCTTGACCCTTCGCTTGGAAGGCGAACGCTCTACCAGCACGGCCAACATGGCACATAATTATCGAAGTTGGAACCTAACGGAACCTCCTTTGATGACGACAGAAAACGACCAGATGGCACCACTTTGATACCATGGTCAAGAAGAAAGGCAATGATATGGGATGTTACATGTGTGGATGTCTTTGCGAATTCGAATGTACGGACCGCAATAATAGCACCCAGAAAATTAGCAGAACGTGCAGAAGAACAAAAAAGAATTAAATACCAGTCTATCTATCTTCTACTACCACTTTGACATAGCATTTCCCGAACAACAACATTTAATAAAAACTGATTAAAAAAGGCTGTAGGTTATCCCAGAAGTCAAAAAAATGTCGCAAGATTTAAGGGACCTATATGTCATCACACTTCATAATGGTAATAATCAAGATCTTCAAACATTGTATAAAAAAAGGAAAGATGACTATAAAAAATTTGTCAATCAAAGTAAAAGAACCTTCAATAATGGGTTAATACTGAATTCTAACAATAAAACGAAGACAATTTGGAAATTAATTAAGCAGAAAATCGGCTCCCTGAGTTCTTCGGTGCCACTCGAAATGATTGACAGTCAAAAACAAGTTGTCTGTGACCCACAGGAAATAACAGAAATTTTTCAGGAACAATTTACCCTACAGTCTAAAAATTTCAACTTGAATACAAATAAAGTCGCTGATCTCAGTAGGCCGATCCCTTTCTCTTTCTTTCTGAGACCAGCGGACAGCCAAGAGGTTGAAAGTATTATAAAAAACCTGGCAACCAAATTCTCGAGTGGTATCGACGGAATACCGAGTATGGTTGTGAAAACTGTTGCACGTGAAATATCGGAACCACTTTCAAATTTGGCCAATATATGTTTCTCAACAGGTATCTTCCCAGATGACCTGAAACATGCTAAAATTACGCCAGTCTATAAAAATGGTCTAAAAAGTGACTTCTCAAACTATAGACGAGGTAAAATGGCGGCGTCCGGAGCGGACGTGTTAGTAGTTACCTGTAAATATTGTTCGAGTAAAGTGAAAAATGGTATAAAATGTAACAAGTGCAACTCAGTAGCTCATCCAAGTTGTGCAAAAAGACTCAAAAATGTCATATTCAGGGACGATGGCATGATTTGCTGCCAAAATAACTTGAACGACGTACATAACCTCAACCAAGAAGGAAGTTTAGAATTGTCTTTTAGTGAAGAGCAAATAAATTTCGATGAAGAACCGCTGAAGAAGGAAATCATGTACCTAAAAACAATACTAAAACATAAAAACCAGATTATCCGAGGACTAAATGAAAAAATTCAGTTCCTCCAAGAAAAATGTGATCAAACACTCTCTCCATCTGCAAATACCTTACAAAATGAATCAAGCTGCTCGAATACCTCAAAAAGAACCATGAAGACAAACAATACTCAAATCGAAAGACGAGAAATTGAAAATTCCTACGCTAAAGTGGTTGTGGCTAATGACCCACCGCCGGTGCAAGCTACTGCGTCTACCTCAACCTATAAAAATCAGGAAAAATATGTCTCTGCGTCACAAGTAAATACAGCAATTTTACAAGCAACTCAAGTGAAAACTATGAGAAACCTACAACAGCTAGAATCAAACCATATGAAAGAATCGAACAATGAAGAAGATGAAGGCTGGGAAAAAGTGAGAGTGCAACATAAGAGAAAGCGTAGATTCCTAGTGGGACAAAACGACCAATTCTCCGAGGTTCAAACTGTTCCCAAGTATGTATCACTACACGTAACAAGACTGAAACCAAATACAAAACCAGAGGACTTGGAGAAAATCTTAGAACCAAATCTTCCTGGGGTGAAATGCGAAGTGCATCAATCCAAGCGTCCTGAAATATATGTCTCAATGAAGGTTACTTTGAATAAAGAACAATCAAAAAATGCATGGAAGAGAGAAATATGGCCAAACGGAGCCCTTGTGTCACCTTTTTTGCCAGGAAGAGGATGCCAGCAAATACAATGGATCCTCCACCACAAACGTAACCCAATATGTCGGAAACCGAAAAGGACGAAAAAACAACCCAAACAACCCAATGAGATACTTCATATTCCACCAAAATGTTCAATCTATGGGGAACTGCTACAACATGATTTAAAAAATAATAGAAGATCTGAAGTGTCCTGTCGTTTGTATTACGGAACATTGGCAAGATTACTCAAAATTACAGTGTTTCAAATTATTAAATATGAATTTGGTATCAACCTACTGCCGAGAGGCGGGACAACATGGAGGTTCAGTCATTTACACTTCTGCAGAAATTACAAGTCATCCACTACATGATATAAATAGTTTAGCAGAAAATTTTACTTTCGAATGTTCCAGTGCTGCATGCAAATTTGGAAATTTTTGTTTTAATGTGGTATGTATATACAGAACACCAACCAGTGATTTCAGAATTTTCCTACAAAAATTTCAAACTATGCTAGAAATTTTGCATGAAAAAAACTTGACTTATTTCATAGCAGGGGATTTCAATGTAGATACACTTGCCTCAAATAATATAGAGTGTAAGGATTTCAGGAATTTGCTAGCAACTTTCAATGCTTCATTAACTATAACCGAACCTACAAGAACCACTCAGAACAGTCAATCTTGTCTTGATAACATTGTCACAAACTTGAACAGGGAAACCGAGGGAAAAATTATGGATACAGGCTTTTCAGACCACTCAGCTCAGTTACTCTTGTGTCAGCTGGAAACTACCACCCACTCTCCAATGTCACGAAAGAGAATATTCAATAGTTATAATATGACCAATTTCTGCAAACAACTGCAAAAAGAAGACTGGTTAGAGACATATAGTGCATAAGGATTAAATGAAGCCTTTAATCACTTCGCTGACACTTTTAGATACTTTTTCAACCTAAATTTTCCAGAAGTTAAGTCAAATAAAAAAACTCATACAAGTCTCTTCAATTCACCTAAAATAACACAAATGAAAGAACAGCTGGTACTACTTCAAAATTTATCAAAAAATAACTCAGACTACAAAAAAGCGTATAACGAATATAAAAATAGATATAAGGATCTTCTTAATGAAACAAAAAAGGAGCACTATAGAAATACAATCTTGCAGTCAGATAATAAAACAAAAACAATGTGGCATGTGGTGAAAGAAGTTACAGGGCCTACTCGAAACCAAACAATCTTAACAGATAAACCACTTGAAAAAGCAAATAATTTTAACGAACACTTCACTAACTGTGCACTAAAACTTCTATCAACACAGCAGAACATCAAAAAAAACAAATAATTATGACAGACTGATAGAATATCACGAACATACCCTATTCTTAACGCCTGTAACAGAAGTAGAGATCATTTCTATCATATTAAGTATGAAAAATAAAAGAAGCACTGGGATAGATGAAATTCCAATTAAATTGCTCAAAACATGTGTCCATGAAGTAGCTAGCATCTTGACTTTCCTAATAAATAAGTCCTTTGAAGAGGGAACATTTCCAAATGAACTTAAATTAGCCGTGATTAAACCTTTACACAAAAAAGGAAACTTCGTAGACTTTGGAAACTTCAGACCCATAAGCCTATTAACATGCTTCTCAAAAATATTTGAAATTGCAATGGCTCGGAGGATAGTATCCTTCTTCGAAAACTTCAACATGTTTTCTGCTTATCAACATGGATATATGAAAAAAAGATCAGTTGAAACAGCTCTAGTTCACTTCAACAGCTTAGTTCTAGAAGCTTTGGAGACCGGAGACTTGTCATGTGGAGTGTTTCTGGACCTATCCAAGGATTTGCTATTACATAAACTCTATAAATATGGAGTACGAGGCAAGGGATATGACTGGTTAGAGTCATATTTGAAAAAAAGGCAACAACTCGTGGAACTCAAGCATGAGTATGGTACGGTGAGGTCGAAGGTCTTGGAGACTTCTGTGGGGGTTCCACAGGGGAGTATTCTTGGCCCCATACTCTTCATTATATTTGTGAATGATATACAGAACACAGTAACTGATAAAACTACCACTGATTTGATAAATTATGCGGATGATTCAAATTTTTTAATATCAGGCCCAGATTTTAAAGATATTATGGAATTAGGCAGTCAAATGCTAGAAAGAACAAAAAATTATTTTGAGGAAAATAAGCTTGTTCTGAACAACGACAAAACAAATTGTATACTATTCAAGGTAAATAATAGCATTGAGACCCCCAACAACATACACTTCGGTAACAGCAAAATAGCCTGCGAATCCACAGTAAAATTTTTAGGAGTACACGTAAACGAAACGATGAACTGGACAATTTGTGTAAGAGATTGTCATCAATAATATATGCACTGAGAGTTCTGAAAAATCATATTTACCATGATGCACTTATGATGGTTTATTATGGAAGCTTTTACTCCGCCGTTAAGTTTGGAATATCCATTTGGGGTTCCAGCTCGGACTTAAAGAGAGTTTTTTTATGTCAAAAAAAATCTATTAAAATAATTTTCAACATGAAAATGACAGACACATGCAGAGGAGTCTTTAGAGCTAATAAATTACTGACAGTGCCTGGAATTTATATCTATGAATGTATACAATTTTTAACTAAACAACCAAAGATTTTCGAAGCTTTTAAAAAAAATCACACATACGAAACCAGACATAAAGACGATTTTAATTATCCGCTACACAAAAAAGCACTTTATGAAAAGAACACACACTATAAAGCAATGAAATTCTATAATAAACTTCCATATGAAGTGAAGAGCATTGAAGCTGCGGGTGCCTTCCTGAAATCTTGTAAAACCTTTTTATGCAACTCAGAGCCTTATACGCTGGAAGAATTTCTGCAGGAGTAATACTTGACTTTGGATCCATTGTGTCTATTATTGATGTATTTTATGTATATGTATATGTATATATATATATTGATTTTTATCGAAATGTTTTTACTGTTTTTACTTGACGTATTTCTTAGACTATGTGTATATAGAATGTGCTTTGTGTATGTTGTATGTAGACTACTCTACTGAAATAAATATATATCTAACTATCTATCTATCTAGACCTATATCGATGTTACCAGCATTTTCAAAGGTCTTAGAAAGACTGATTTATGCAAGACTGCTTGATTTCTTGAAAGAACACAACATTCTCAGCTCGTGTCAATTTGGTTTTTTACCAGGAGAGTCATCCGAAAAGGCCATTTATCATTCACTGAAATACTTAGTTGATCATATTGATAAAGGAGAGCTATTAACAGGTATATACTTCGACCTCTCCAAGGCTTTTGATTCTCTCGACCATGATATTCTTCTGGAAAAACTTCAATGCTTTGGCATTAGAGGTATACCTTTGCAGTTGTTAGAATCCTTCTTGACAGGAAGAACTCAATATGTTGGTTTGAGGTTTGAAGTCAATGGCAGAATTCAGGCATTCAATTCCTCCACTAGAAATATCAGCACTGGTGTTCCTCAGGGATCCATCCTGGGACCCCTATTGTTCATTATGTATGTGAACGACCTACCTGACTGCCTATCAACTCCAGCTGTCTTCCAATATGCCGATGACACCTCATGTTTATTAATGGACAAAAATCTCGTAAACGTTACAAAAAAGGCAACACAGGTGACAAATGAAATGTTGACCTGGTGTAACAATAATAAGCTATACCTAAACACAAAAAAAACAGTGTCAGTGCAGTTTAGTAACCGCTTCAAACCAAACAGAAGTGTTTTAATAAAACTCAATAATAAATCAGTTCCTGTACATTCTGATACTAAGTTCCTTGGTGTGGAAATTGATTGTAACCTGTCATTTGGTAATCATATCTCCCAAACTGTGAAGAACCTGAATAAAATGTGTTATGCCATACGTAAACTAAACGATTCCGTGGACTTTGCTGTGTTGAAAACCTACTACTTTGCTCATGCTCAATCAATCTTAACCTATGGCTTGATTTTTTGGGGAGGATCCCAATTGGCTGATAGAGTTTTCTTGGCACAAAAGCGTGTAATACGGTGTATACTGAAAACACACTTTTTAGAACCGTGCAGACCACTTTTCAAAAAACTCGGTGTACTACCACTTCCCTCTCTTTATATACCGGGTGGCTACGGAAGTATTGCCTACGGAATATCTCAGTTATTGTATGAAGTAGGTTTGTGAAATTTGGAGCGTCGATATAATGACATAAGAGCTAGAATTTAAGCATATTGACATGTCGAAGTTAACTTCCGGTCTGACCGGAAGTAACATCAACTTTCTTATTTTAAATAGAACCCCTATTTTTTTTCTTTTCGCTTCATTCAGCATTCAATTCCCTTTCTAATGACATATCACAAGTTGGTATCTAACCAGAAACTAGATCAGAAAAAAATTATTATTGAAATTCACCGAGTAGGCCGTGGAAGCAAAATGAAAGCCAAAAATTGAAAAGTTGGCTATGAAAATCATACGTCACTTGATAACAGTTGCTACTACTGTGATATTTTATTTTCATTCGTCGGCGTTATAAAAATCCGCCAAAAAAAATATTGGAAAAATTGGGAAAAAAACAATACTCTGTAGGTCCATAACTTAAATAGGAACATACAACTTTTTCTTGCCTGTACTATTCAGCATAACCATTCCTTTCTAATGATATAATAGAAAGTAATTTTTTGAAATGAAATGCCAAAAAATCCAATTATTATTCTTCAAATAACGAAAAAACAGATTAATCGAAAAAAAAATTCAAATTGATAGGATTAAAGATAAAATAAATTCAAAACAAATGTTCGAAATGCATTCCCTCAGCGTCAATACATTTATTGACTCTGGTGATATTTTCATGTAAAACTTTTCTCAACATTTGGGGCGTGATATCTTGGAAAGCTCTACGAATTTTTACTTCTAGCTCATGTAGAGTTGTAGGCTGTGTGGAATACACCCTATTTTTAAGATGCCCCCATAGAAAAAAGTCGCACGGAGTAAGATCAGGTGACCTTGGTGGCCACCTGACTGGACCATGGGTTGTTATAAGTCTCTCTTGAAAGCGATTTTGAAGATAATTTCTCGCTATTCTTGAATTATGCGGAGGGGCGCCATCTTGCTGGAAGTACATTCTCTCAGTTATTTCCGCTGGTTGTTAATGAATTCCGAAATTTCATTCGTTAAAAAATTAAAGTATCTCTCTCCGGTTAGTTGGCCTTGAAAAAGAATGGGGCCAACAATATGAGTTCCAACTATTCCTGCCCAAACATTCACACCAAATCTCTCCTGGAAGCCGCCTTGTCGAAACCGGTGCTCGTTTGCTATCGCCCAGTACCTGGAACAAAAGACCGTTCACACTTTTAGCACTTTACACTTCGACTATCGACAATAATCCAAATAAAGTACAGTACCTACCTTGTATTATTCCTGTTAAATAATCCATTGTTGGTAAATCTTGACTCGTCCGTAAACAAGATATAATAGTTAAATAGGTGAGTCTCAGCATTTTGTCGAAGAAACCAATTACAATATTCCAGGCGCCTTTCACCGTCATTTTCATACAAATGTTGATGCAACTGATACTTGAAGGATTTCAATCGATGTTTTTTCAAAATTTTCCTAGCAGAGTCCCTACTTATAGCTAATTCGGCGCCAATCTGCCTTGAGGAAATTGTGCTATCATATTGTACTAAAGCTAATACATTAATTTCAGTTTCCTCATTAATAACAAATGCTTCTTGGTCTTCGTGAACATTAGGCTCAGTTCTTAATTTTTCTTCAAGCCACTGGAAATACCTTCTTGACGGTTGCTGCCTCCCTGGATATTGCTCTAAATACAATCGTTCAGCGGCATAAGAATTTTTTAAACATTCGCCATAAATGAGAAGCATGTCAATTTGTTCGGTTCGTGAATAACGGGGCATTTTTTGAATATTCCACTAACTGATTTCGATTTCCAAACCCTTTTAAAATGGCAGAATCAAAAACACTACTTCGAACGTCAAAATAATATGGATAGCAGCGTTCGTGACAGCTCTCATTTCTTTTTTGTTTCATCCCAAAATACATCTTAATCAGCCTACTTGTTAATATTTTGGTTCGAATGATTATTGTAATGGAATGATTATTCTGAATAGCACAAACATCGTCCATAGGTAGATATTAGAATATCTATGGACGATGGCACAGACCAAGTACGTTTATGTTCCTATTTAACCTAGAACCTACAGGATATAATTTATCATTCCACATTATTTTTAATTTTATTTTTGCGTATGGCGATAATCTGTTTTGTTATTTGAAGAATAATAATTGGATTTTTCGGTATCTCAGTTCAAAAAATTATTTTCTATTATATCATTAGAAAGGAATGGTTATGCTGAATAGTACAGGCAATAAAAAGTTGTATGTTCCTATTTAAGTTATGGACCTACAGAGTATTGTTTTTTTCCCAATTTTTCCAATATTTTTTTTGGCGGCTTTTTATAACGCCGACGAATGAAAATAAAATATCACAGTAGTAGCAACTGTTATCAAGTGACGTATGGTTTCCATAGCCAACTTTTCAATTTTTGGCTTTCATTTTGCTTCCAAGGCCTACTCGGTGAATTTCAATAATAATTTTTTTCTGATCTAGTTTCTGGTTAGATACCAACTTGTGATATGTCATTAGAAAGGGAATTGAATGCTGAATAAAGCGAAAAGAAAAAAAAATAGGGTTTTTATTTAAAATAAGAAAGTTGATGTTACTTCCGGTCAGACCGGAAGTTAACTTCGACATGTCAATATGCTCAAATTCTAGCTCTTATGTCATTATATCGACGCTCCAAATTTCACAAACCTACTTCATACAATAACTAAGATATTCCGTAGGCAATACTTCCGTAGCCACCCGGTATATAGGCTACTTATTTTTGTTAAAAGTAACCCAAATCTATTCATGACAAATGTAAATGGACGTACTAATAGTGATAGAGTGCTACGTTATTCCGACAGTCTGAGAATTCCAGCACACAGTACAGCCCTATTCGAAAGGGGGGCAGAGTATAGGGGAATAAAAATTTTCAATTCCTTACCTGTCAACCTCCAATCAATCAAGGGTATACATTTATTTAAACATAAAATTAAGGAATATTTTCTTGAACACTGCTTCTACACTGTTGAAGAGTACCTTAGTTACACCTAACTTTTAACATGTTAATGTAAATAACGTTTGTGCTATGTTTGTTGTTTGATGTTGAAAGTTTTTTCACTTAATTTACTCAAATTGTTTTTAATAGATACTGACCATGTCAATGTCCAAATTGGATCCAATGACAACAATAAATGTTATTATTATTATTAGTCATTTGAAAATAATTACATTGTTTGGCATTTGATACTCTGCGAGGATTTGGACCGAATTGTCTCAAAATTGTTGAAGAAATTTGAAGGAAAATTATCAACAATACTGGAGAAAATCGATCGCTAGCTTTCTTGATGCAAAGACTGAGTATTGAAATAGTTCGTGGTAATGTGTCGTCAATTATTGGTTCGATGCCTAGGAACGAATATTTAGGAGAAATTTTCAACTTGTTTTTTTTTTGTTTTGCTTCGTTCGATAAAATAAGATCTGTTACACCTGTAATAATGTACTTCAACAAAAGAAATCTTCATATCCTATTATTATCTCATTGATTCCAATGAATGTTCTACCCTCTTTTCCCTGCACTGCTCCTCATAATATTCGGCATAAGCAACTATTTTTTACTCCTTATTTTTCCACAAATTATTTTGGTAATCATAAACATTTTGTATCCTATTCTTACCTTTCATATTCAAATGGAAGCCAAAAAAGATTAAAACGCTTCCCTCTTCATAGTCATTCAAATTGAAGTTCATGGGTTTAGTAGAAGTTAGAAAGACGGTGGTAGCTTTGAAATGTGTATTTTAGATGAAACTAAACACACCTTATAGAAAAAGGTTTAATGTTTAACCTAGACTTTCTGATAGTATTTTATTTCAGACCTTCCTAGATGTCCCAAATGTCGCAAACATTTCAAAAACATGACTTCCATGAGAAGCCATTTTTATCAACAGTGCAGGAAAAATGTCACCTATGCTTGCAGATCTTGTGAGTATATCGCTAGAAGAAAATACAATCTGTTGAGGCACATCAATGCAATCCATCATATGAATTGGACTCTGAAAAATCTAGAAGACGACAAACACTCGACTGAAAATTGTTAATATGTATGTTGTTAATTTTTTTACGTATTTTAAATACAGATTTAACTTTTCGGTGAACGAATTATTGACAGTTTTTTCTCAAAAATATGGTATCTTATGTTCATTCGATCGGCTTTGAAATGAAATTGCTGATCTTTAAACATTGTCAGCCATAAAGTGTGTAACATATGGAAAAAAAAATCAAATTTAGAGTAACAAGGAATATTTTCTATGTTATGGATTCTTCACGTCTAATAACTTTAAAATTTTATTTGACATATATCGCGAAACATAAGTCAACCCTAACTACCTGAATAAACTCCTACAAGAAAAAGTGCTGTCTATACACTGAAAATGGTGCTTTGTGAAATTACAGTTGAAATCATGAGATATTTGTGGTCCTAGATTTTCAGTAGTAATATCCCGACAAAATGCTGAATTTTCAAAAAATACTTTCACCTTGCTGTCACGAAAACTGTGTTGCTTAGAAACACCTCGAGAGCTTGCTCGAGTGGTGTTTTGTACAGCAACACAGTTTGAGCGGCTGGCAAAGGTGAAAGCACAGCTTACTTATAAGCTGTGGTGAAAGTATTTTGAATATTCTGCTTTTTGAAGGGATATTCGATCACACAATTTTACGAATACATTAAATCATTATGGACTAAATGCGTATTGCAGGAACGGTTCATCATGTGTCATTAATGTCAGTTGAAGAGTTGAACCGTCAAACTGACGTTTCTCTATTCCTTGTGAAGTTCAAACCTGAGAATTGGGATGGTTTTTCAAGAAGTTGATGGTGATCGACGGTATGATAATTCATTTATGATGAGGTTTTCTCTTTTTCATTGTTTTTTATGACTTTTGATAAACTATTAAGTCATGATAATGCAACACATCTACTAGCCCGGGAGTTAACGACAGAATGGACCCCGCACTTTTTATAGGTGAAATGGTTCTCTATGAAATTGTCTGAATTTTTAGTATATTGTAGTATTCGATGTACTGATTGAACGTGCAGAATCGCAAAGTTCGGTGATGGACAGATTTTTAAATACTGGGTGTTCAAGTTGAAAATCAGTAATTTTTATTTATTATTTTCTCGGGATTTGAAAGTGCCAACTGCATTTTTTTTCGTTCTTATCATCAACGTACCCTCATATTACTCAATATCATTCAGATGGTGCAGAAAATATAATTAGGTACAGAGTGAAAAATAAAAACATTTTAGTAATGTCTGAAAATTCGATGTAATAATGAAATATTGATAAAATTATTTTGGCATGCAATATACTATTCTTATTCCATCATTAATCACAATTCATGTATTTCGTACAGGGTGATTTGAAAAATTGGTGAAATATATGGCCAGTTCTTTCGTACATATCCTGTATATTCAAGTGAATTATCATCTTCCGAAAATAGCTGATACCGTATAAACATGATTTAGTTGGGATATATAGGGTGATCATGAAAACTTTCGATGATAAAAATGACAAAATATCAACATTTCAGATATAACCCTGTAATTAACGATTTACTCGATGAAATTCCTTTATTATCATTTGATATATTCATCATTCTCTCCTCAACACTGTCCCAAAAATTCAACTATGACTAGTTTCATAGTTATTAATTGAAAGAACTTGTTCACGCGTACATTCTACTAGTTGCCAAGATTTTTCAATAATAGTGAAACGTGAGAATGTGGAGATCAAAATAAATGTAAAAGATGGTGAAGATTGAGTAACAATCACACCAGATATATGAATTTAATAATGTAAGGTATAGATAGTTAAGATAATTTTGTTGGTCTAAGCTTTGTCGGAATAAAAAACAAACTAACTGGGAAAAGTAAAAATGATTGATAGAACGCTTTCATTCCTAATAGGAGAATTTGAATCTGGGCAGCGACGGTTTTCTTCCAATGCGTGTTCCAATCGGATAGAGGTTTTCATGATTTTTATATTTGCTGGTTATCAATAGAAACATATAGACATCTATTATATTTCATCAATATAGGGAATTCAATACGTAACGGTAATAATATGAACTGATGGAACTAATTGATTTTTCTTTTTCATTCAATTTTCGTCAACGACAGAATCAAAATATAACCAATAGCCGATACGGTTTTCTTGTTGTATGAGGACCGTAGCGCTGTTACGAGGGAGGTGGATTCGGTTAAGGCTGTTCCTCGTCACCTACAGTGATAAGTTATTTCCCGTACCGGGGCCTCATACACGATTGGGCGAGTCAAACCAGCCAAGCATTAGGAATTTTATCTGGCTCATGCCTGAGTTGTAAGTTGTAACTATGTGTCGTATATTCAGTCAGTTCCTGCATGGTAGATGGAATTGGATGGACCGTCGTTGGTCATCACCCTGCATATAATGTTACCATTTATTTTGAACAAGTTCCTTCAACTCGTCATGTTTCTCAATTAATAACTATGAAAGTAGTCATAGTCGGAAACTGAATTTTTGGGCCAGTGTTGAGGAGAGAATGATGAATATATCAACTAATGATAAAGGAAATTCACAGAGGTAATCGTGAATTACAGGGTGATTTCTGAAACGTGGATACTTTGTCATTTTTATCATCGAAAATGTCATGATCACCCTATATATATCCCAACGAAATCATGTTTATACGGTTTCAGCTATTTTCGGGGGATGATAATTCACTTGAATATACAGGATATGTACGAAAGAACTGGCCATATATTTCACCAATTTTTCAAATCACCCTGTACGAAGTGTATTATTTCTGATTAATGATGGAATAAGAATAGTATATTGCATGCCAAAATAATTTTATCAATATTTTATTATTACATCGAATTTTTCGACATTACTGAAATGTTTTTATTTTTCACTCTGTACGTAATTATATAATGCTGCACCATCTGAATGATATTTAGTAATATGAAGGTATGTTGATGATAAGAACGAAAAAAAAACGCAGTTGGCACTTTCAAATCCAGAGAAAATAATTAAATAAAAATTACTGATTTTTAATTCGAACGCCCTGTATTTCAAAATCCCATCAACGAACTTTCGATTCTGCATATTCAATCAGTACATCGACTACTACAATATACTAAAAATTCAGACAATTTCACCGAGAACCATTTTACCAATAAAAAGTGCGGGGTCCTTTGCGGGTCATTTTCGCAAGCTTTTAATTTTTTTGTATTAGCTACGTGTGTAATATATAATAGCAATATGAACGTCTACCGGCGCACTCCCACAGGTGGATACAGGAGGGTTCCAAGTCCACATCAATTTTTTTTTTTCAAGATATGAAAAAATTTCATGGGAACTTTTTGTGGAACTGAGCTGCTCCAATAAAACTGTCAATGAACATTTTCTCAATAACTCATTTCGTTTTCCAGTTTTAGGTGTTATTTTCAAATTCTTCAATTTTTTTTAAGTCCATATTGCAATTTTTTTCAGGGATACAGAAAAGTTTCATTTACATTTTTTGTAGATCAGTCAAAGTACAATAAAATTGTTTATATACATTTTGTCGGTATCCAGTTTCGATTTCGAGTTTTTGGTGTTTTTAAAAAATAGACATTTAAAAAAAATCGACATATGAAAAATTGTCATCTAAATTTTTTGTAGATCTTATCAAGAACTATAAAACTGAATAAATACAATTTTCATATATCTCGTGTCGTTTTCGAGTTTTTGGTGTTTTTAGACAAAACAAGTCAAATATTTTCTAGTCCATATCTCTATTGTTTTTCAAGATATGAAAAAACTTTGTGAAAACTTTTCATAGAACTCTTTAAGGGCAACAAAATTGTAATTATACAACTTTCCGATATCTCGTTTACTTTTCGAGATTTTGGCGATTTTATTAAAAAGTACAACTTTTCCACTTTTTTTCCTTTTCTTATTATTCTCCACTTTTTCTTTCGAGATGTAAATTTTTTATAGTTTTTCTTCAAAACACCTTCGTGGTATCTGATTAGTGGCAGACTATTATTTTTATGTTTGCTGATATGAAAACAAGCATTTCAATTAATTTCATCCTTTCGGGTATAATTTTTTTTTAATATTTTTTTGAGCTTATGTGGGTAGCAGACGAGTTTTGTTGTGAAATTCATGTAGCAGACCATATTTTCTGAGCTCATTACTTTTCAACTGATACGTACAATAAATTTCTCGTATGCCTCCTGTAACCCCCTGTCGCGGGGATGCGGTGACAGACGTGTATAGTACTATTGTACGTTACGCACAAAAAAAAATAGGATTACGGAAATGGTGTAATGAAATCTGTCGTTAACTCCCGGACCATACATTTTATATAAAAATAAGTATTAACTGTTAATAAAGTATTTCATTTTCGACTTCTTTCATTCACCATTTCATAGGATTGTTATCATCAACATGAAATATTAATAGGCATTAAAAACTCACTTCTACATTTTTCGTCTTTCAGATGTTTTCAAATGCTCGAATTGTACTCGAACTTATCACAAGAAAGGGAGTCTCAAGAGACATATGAAAGTTGAGTGTGGAAGAGAACCATCGATCGAATGTTACATCTGCTCCGCAAAATTCAAGTACGTTCATGTTTTAAAATTGCATTTGAATGGAGTTCATGGAGTAACAGTTCCCTCCAAGTCACGTAGAATAGAAGGACAAATAGATTATTAGATAAATTGTTCGATTAATGAGAAAAATAAATTGTGCAAACGGAAATTGAGTTATTATTTTCCCAAAATAATGTACTGCGTCAAAGTTGGATGGTTTTCCGTGTTCATGATGGCTGAAGGATCTGAAACGTATTGAAATCGACATTAAGCAATACATCATTCACTGAATTCAAAAAGGAAAATGTTGAAATGTTTTTCCAGATATTACCGTATTTAAAAAACTGAAGTCGATGATGGTTGTTCGATAACGAAACGTCGGCCAGAACAAATTATGTCATAAAAAGAATTTTTAACTAATTTTTTTCGAAAATATGAACATGTTCATAAAGTCAGATGTTACATCATCTGAGACTGAAAAACAAACTTTAGTCGCTATTTTCCATTGTTCTTCGGAAGGTATTCATGTTGAAAAGCGGAACATTCTCAACTGAAAATTGAAAAAACATGACTCCAGTCAAAATAGAAAAACCCTACGATAAGAATTTGAGCAAAAGTGGAAGTTTATTTTTCAACCGGAGGATCTCGTTTTTATGTAAAACTTCAAGCGGCTGCCATCTGCTCATTTCATCCCTTTCGCGCAATAAATTGATCGCCTGTCAAATTCAATGGGCTATTATTAGAATGAATTACACCGAAATCATAGGAAGAATTCTTGTTTATGAGTATTTCGCTGTCCCGTATGTCAAATTTAATTGCGATATCCACTTGAAAAGTTTTACTTTCACGATATCATAAAAATAGTTGATTCATTTTAAGCTTCTACAAGGTTGACTGGTGACCTAATTTAGGTACTTTGATAAATTACTCAAATTTTATTTGTTTTCGAATATCGCAAAGTAATCAATGGTGGATGTAGGATCGCTACACTCGGCTAAGGTCACGCTGGACATTGAACTATATCTGATAGATATTATGAAAAGACCCTACTTGGACATCAAAGGAAAAATCCGAATGTGAAAATAGCATTTTCATTCAGATAGTTGATTTTTAATGGCCGTTTCCATTGGAGATTCATATAGATAATTGATGAGGGAGAATTTCATTCAGAAGAAAGGTGGACAGATTATTTGTCTTCACTGTATAATTCTGTGTATTTGAATTGAGTAAATCCTTGTCATAATGGAGGTTTCTTGTAATAAACGTATTGCGGCTAAAATGAATGAAACTTAACTTTCAGATATCAAGATTGACATGAAAACTTTCCAAAACGAGCAGCAGGCTCATTCACCGAATATTGAGAAAAGAAATCTCGATGAAGAAACGGATGGCCGAAGGTCATTACCTCCAAAACGTTTAAGGTTTGATCAAACTTCTCACTTTCCCGCTTGGATGGAAAAGCGTACGAGATGCAAATTTCCCAAATGCACAGGATTAACATTCATAAAATGTGAGAAATGTAGTTCTAGTTTATGTTTCAACAGAAGTAAAAACTGTTTCACTCTTTTCCATATGCAGTTCTTAGCTAAATAGATAATATTCCTTGTTGATGAATATATGCATTTCTACCAAGTGACTTTTTTTGTTTGAAAGTTAACGTCATAGTGAACTTTGTAGCGGTATTCAATAGAATTTGATGTCAAAAATATTCCTATAATTTTTTAATTTAAATTTATATACCAACTGATATTAAAAGGAATTTACACCACAAGCAGGGTGGTAAAATTAATTCAAAAAGTTCAATTTCACTAGTTTGTGACATTATGTTCATCTTTGTTAACCCACCTGTTGTGAAACTTCATTCACATTGGAAATACTATATTTATGATTTCCAAACTCCCCCAAAGTCCATTAACTCTCGTAAGATTCATGGAAGCAAATAACATCACTTAGTAAAAAAATCACAAGATTCGTTCAAAAAATTGTAGACTGTCGCATTTAGTCAACATAAACGTAACTTCAGCAAAAGCACTGTCATAAATATAAACGTAATAATAATTTTGTGTGAAACCTATATTATACAAGTTTTTGATTTAGGCATAAAGTTAAGAATGACAGGTACATTTTATAATAATGTCAATTAAAGTATGCTCTCCATGGGACATTTTTCAAATCGTGTAAACTCGCACTATCAAGAAAAAAAGACCGTTAACAATCAGAATGTGATGTGATTACCAAGCAGAATGTGATGTGGTTACCAACTTACAAAAGACAGTATAACCATGGAACATGTATTCGTTAAATATTTTGACATTGAAATTTTGTTTGGTTCTATAGTAGGCTGAGAATTTTTCAATATATCCTCGTACCATTTTGAATGGTATCACCGACACTACTTTTTACAATAAAAGATATTTAAAAAGACATTTAAAAATTTAAAATTGCATGTGGAGTCAAATTACACACCTATATTTTTTTTCACAATATCGATATCTATGCCTTTCGAAATTTTTAAAAATGAAGTGAAATTTTCAAAATGAAGCGCCATCTGTTGAGTGATTGCAATGTTTCTGCTCTCAGAAAGTAGGATCGGTAATACAATTCAAAATATTTTTTGTCTTCATCAAACCTTTCAAATCTATCGAGATATTTATGTCCGCGCTTATACTTTTTTTTAACGAAATACAAAAAAACATAGATGGTTGGAAAAAGAATTGAATTTTATTTTCAACGATATGTCATTTGACTCCCACGCTATTTGAAATTTTTAAATTTATATGCCCCACCGCTCCCTTATCAAGCTATCACATTGTCTTTCATTTCAAAAACTAGTATCAGTGATACCATTCAAAACGGCTTCCATCCCATGTTTGTTCGTCGAAGCGATCTGAAGTTAACAGCGGAAGAAGACTATAAGAATCCGCACTTTATTATGAATACCTACACGGAGATGCCATAGCTGTGCCCACCGACTTAACCTTTAAACTAGACTGCTAGTACTCATATGCCCACCACTCGAAAAACTCATCCAAGATGCATATAACTCCTGGTGGAATTACTTATAGCTGTGAAATTGTCATCCAAAACTGTTGATGTACGGCCTGCTTGATTCATGACATTTTTATTGCGTCAAGAGAGTTTACTCAATTTTAACATAGATGGCAGGCAAATCATTACCGATCATGATGACTTGACATGTCGTTTTGACAAACGTATGCTGCGTCATCGACATAACCTCAAATTGAACCATGTCATGATTGTCATGTCGAAGTCGAGACTCACAAAAAAATGCTATACACTACCCTAACTTTTACGAATGACAGAAGAACAAATAAATAACAATAACCCAACAACTAAAAACGTCGCAAAACTACCGAACTGAGCGAAAAGTATTAAAAGAACAGAAAAATCACACGATAAATACCAATTAGGCTATCCAGAACACGTGACCACGGCTCTTTAAAAATGGCCTGCTGTAGGCACACATGAATGGTGTTTGTGTTTGGCACTAGCTTCTACTGCTAATAGTTTTGTTTAGTTGTGATTTGAAATGTTATTATGGCTGTTTTAACTAAAAGTGATTTATTTATTATCATTAGAACGAGTAAACAAAGACACTGCATCGATCTATAGAGACAAAAGGAGAGTGATAAAGTGCATGGATCCTTTTACTTTCACTCCTTGTGAAATGGACATATCTCTAGATCTTTTCACAACAGTAACGGCATTCGACATTATTACATATCTGCTGTTGACTCATAAACAAGAAAGCCAATGAAGGCCTACAGAAGCTGGATTTGCCCATGATTGTGAAGCAAGAAAAATGGATGAACATACTGTTGTTGTTGCCAAGGTAGGTACTGATTTTTCGTAATTTATGAACTGTTTATTAATGTTTCCAATTAATTTTCAGATGAGGCATTCACAGCGAATGGATATTCCTTTGTTGAAAGTATATATTATTTAATAAATTGATGGTTCTCCTGATGCGATGATGTCTTGTGGCTGCTATGGAAGTGAAGTGTCCATATTCGTTAAGGAATATTGATATGGGGCAGTATTCAAATTTAAAAACCTCAAGTATAATAAGCGGTGGAATTGCAATTACCCTAAAACGTGACCATGCTTATTATTACCAAACTCATTTACAAATGAAACTAACTGAATGAAAATACTGCGATTTTGTGATTTGGTCACCCAAAGGATATATGTTCATGAGTAAATTTTCCCAGATGAGTAATTCTGGATAGTTGGTTTCCCAAAATCGTACAATTTTCGTAAAGTAGTTGTGCTACCTAAGTTTCATAAAAGGAAGACATTTTTTAGAGTAAAGATGGTGTCTTTGTGAAAAGGTGAGGATGGCCGAGTTGTGCTGCAGTGTGAAAATGATATCTGTGAAATTCTATTGGACCCTATAGGACTGTCCGATGTGCATGAAGATGACTGTTTCCTCAACACTATTATTTGTAATATATGATTGCCTACACATTTATCTATTTTTATTATCAAATCTTCATTGGATTGGTCGTTTTTTTACACACCGAGTGTCAGATATCGCAAAGTAATTTATTTTCACTTGTTACATATTTTTACCTACTAATTTGTTATTTTGTAACATGGAACTATGTATATTAGGGTATCCTACTTAATAAACATCTATCTAGTCTTTGATTTAATATACCACATTATCAAAATGTAGCTAGCTAGGAATTTTTAAAAACTTCACTAAGTCGCGATCTCCACGGCTTCCACAATTTACAACATAACACTTTGTAGGCATGTTTTTTATTCGGCAAAGTTTCATACAAAAATTTCACTCCAATAGATGAAAATTAACAATAATCAGTCTCGTTCAAACAATAACAAATACAATGTGTGCCTTCAGGCGGCCATCTTGATTTTAGTTTGACAGCATCTTGGATAGCCTAATATGAAATGTAATTGACATATAACCTCAAAATAATGTTATCGTTCAAAAAATTTATCTAGTAGGCACTTTGGATTGTTGGAAACTCCACTATATTCGACTTAAGCGTCATCCATTGACGAATGGAACAAACTCTATTGACGCAAATACAGGATCAAGAACTTTAGTTGAAACAAAAGCGAATCAGTAAACGCACCAGGAGTTATATGCATCTTGAACTCATCCAATTGAACATCCTGAAATCGTGTCTGCGCAATGCGCAAGAGCCACCAAAGAATTGATATTTGACAATCTGGGGAGCCATTTATTAGGTCATTGGTGTTACATTGAGTATTGTTAAAATGAAGTGTTTTGGACTTTGGTGTAAAAATCCCTAATTTTCAACGACTGAACTGTGCCTTGTTGAATATGGATGTACAGTTATGAAATATTCTCGTCATCAAATGAAAACTAAATTTTTCAACATTCCACTTGCTTTTGTACTAGACCTATTAATTTTTCCTGAAGTACGCCAATGTGATTCTGACAGATAACAGACATAATGCGCATGTCCTATGGCCACCAGTCAATTTCGTAATTGGATCAATTTCAATAATATGGTATTGGCAGTCTAGTTTAAAGGTTAAGTCGGTGGCTATGCCTCATTCGCCCGCTAATGGGTGGAGACCTCAGATCAATAAGTAAACATATTGATCTGAGGTGGAGACGTTTATGATATACCTGTATTTAGTATGTTTGGTACAAAATTGATATATTTTTGGTTGTGTGTCATGAGTTCGGTATAATTTTAATATTAGTGTAAATTTTAAACTTATTGACAAAGCTTCGTTGTATTGAAGGTGATATTAATATTAATTGAAATTAAATAAATGATTACATAGTACGATAGTGATAATTTCTACCATCCGCACATCATCCCAGATGAGAGAGAACACCACCACTATATGCGCTCCTGGGCGGAAAAAACAGGTGGCACATTTGCTATATCAACTGAAGGGATGTAACATTTCTATTTTTTCATTTCGCAGGGGGGGTTAGTAATGAGTAAAAAAGTCCGTTCCTGGAACGTTAAGCTTTGTGGGATGGTAGCCATCTTGAAATTAAAGATATAGTGATGTTTTTTAATTTATCCGTAACCGTGAATATTGAAAAATCTACTACAATCAAACAACAACACATGGAGATAGAGGTTGCCATATAAATGTTTTCTTGTTCGGCACACCATGATTGATTGTCAAATATCTGTCATGCAACTTTTTCTAACCCATAACATGGGTAAATCGGCCATTCATTCCGTTGTATTGAATTTTCTTTACAGATTTTTTTTCGCTAGTTATATAAAACAGTTCTAATCATTTTGTTCGGGTGTTACATAATGACGTCTATTATAATATTATCAATCATAAAAAATCATCCCCGAACGGTAAAAATTACAACAAATAATGTTATAAACGAAAATTGGATTCTTGGTCTATTTGGGTCAATATCTAATTAATTTGTTCGGCATATATTTTATATACTTCCATTTTATTTAATACATGAAATGAAATCAATGCCGAACATTAATGTATAATACACGCATTCTCTACACCCTTACAACAAATGTACGCGGGGGTGGTTGGCCCCTGATCCAACCAAAATGTTCGGCAATCATATTATCTTGAGTTTTAATGAATGAATAGTTGAATCAACAAACTGCCGAACATTAACAAATGATAATAATCTATTGAATTTTTTTTATAACAATAAACAGCGCCACTGCGCTTTGTATCCACCATACACGTTCGGCGATGCCGTCCACCCAAACTTTTTTTTCAATAACTTGCGACATACGCCGAAAAGTAAGTAATGATTCTGGACCCCCGGTTTTTTAATACACTTTGACCCTTGCTCCCCCCACCCTTTGGTCCACGATTTTTATTCGGCGACCTCATATCCGAGTGTATGAGGGGGTTCTTATTCTGCTGTGTGTGAACAAATGAGACAGAAAAAATACGTTATGGCATCCCGGTCTATGACCGTCAGATAGTGACAGATTTAGGTGCCCCATTTTCACATACAAGCCTCGAATAGGGTTGAAAAGTAAGTCGATGTTGAGTAAAATGAAGGGAAATTTACGAGTGGCTCGTGGGGAAAACATATGGAATAATCAAAAAGAATTTCCATTAAATTTTCCGACGACAAAATCTACTTTTCCATTCACGCCACTCAAACCATTATGTTTTTCGGTCTAGTGACGATGTAGGTTTTCATAGTTTCGATGGGCTTGCGTGGGAAAACCTATTAAAATCTCGATTTTTCTTTACAAGATTACAGCCTCATTTTAACCCATTAGCCACCTTCAACACTCAAGCCTTTGATCTGCTGAAGCCAGGTTCTATTAATTAATGATTAGGTGAAACCGGCTCGCGTTAAAATATGGAAAATCGAAATTTCCATGGAAAATCGAATTTTCCATATGTTATCCCCAGGAGCCACTCGTAAATTTCCCTCTATTTTACTCAACATCGATGTACTTCTCAACCCTATTCGAGGCTTGTATGTGAAAATGGAGCACCTAAATCTGTCACTATCTGACGGTCTATATGTGGCGTGGGAAAAGAGCCGTGAGAAAAAATTATTAGAGCAATACATAGTTTTGAAATTATGAGAAATACGATACTTTGTATGGCAGTTGTTAAAAACTAATTAATAAAACTAGCAGGAGATATGAGCCAGTTATGGCTTTCCCTTGCCACTTTGACGTTATCAGTGACTTTCTGGTGACCTTCCGATGTATCTTGAGATGTCCTTTGGTGGTGACAGTGATAACAGTTGGAGGTGATTGCATAAACGGTAATGGAGATCTTGGTTAGGTATCATGTGTGCTCTCGAAAAACTATCGAGTGTATTAAGAGCACTATCGAAGACTGAAGTGGCATTCGTGGATTCTAACAACAAACTCATTACGATATTTCTAGAGGGGTCACGCGTATGTACACCAAGGATATCTAGCGATCAATGTATGCTCTTGTTCCTCTTCTGTCGTTACGAGGGGGGGACATACTAGAGAATTCTGATCAATGTGTTTGATCTGCACTTTTACTCAGATTCGAAGACTATCTTTCGGACATTTCTGCACACCACGAAGATACACCATCTGGTGCTTGTTTTCAATTCTCTTTGTTACCGCAACTAGTTTTTGAGTGATGGGGATCTCTACTGCGGAATAGCGTTTCCTTTCACTCATACCAGTTGAATTTCGTGGATAGGCATTCTCTCAAAATTCAGAATTTGAAATTAGCTGAGTAATAATAATAATGGCGTTTATTGCCCAACAGTTACCCATTTACAGGACAAATTATTCAAAAGAAAGTTCAAAGTGTAATACAAGAATATTCAAATATAGATGAAGGAAAGAGAAAATAGAAAAATAAAGGATAAAAATACTACAATCTATAAAAAATAAAATAAAAAAGAAAAGAAAAACTGCTACATATTACATAATGTTTTCATTCAGATATTGAATAGCCATATTTCCTATATAATGCAGTGTATTATAATGAATATCACAGTGAACAGAAATTTTATTGAAGTTTTCACACATAGTATATATAGGGGACTTCAGATATAAATTTGTTCTGGCTCTATTACAGTGAAAAGTCTTTAAGTGTACCTAGCTCTAGAATTTGGAACAAAAAATTTTCATTGAGACACTATATTACTTGCATCAATTTGATAGTGCAATAATTTGTATAGGAAAATAATGCTAGTACGCTTTCTTATTACGTCAAGACTTTCAAAATCGAAGCGCGAAATTCAAATTTGGTGTGGAAGGCCCCTCTCGCGATATTGGCTATCGATTTTGAAACATAAAAACTTCAGGAAGCGTCTCTGAACTCGTTCAATCATCAACCTGTTACATATATAGACAGGATTCCATATAATAGAACCATATTCCAATTTAGATCTAACGAACGCATTATACAAAGAACATAGAGCTTTGAGATTACAAAAAGATTTACAATTTCTTACTATAAAGCCATAGAATCTGAGAGCTTGGTTTAATTTTACCGACATGTGGTGACCAAATGTTAAGTTGCTATCGAAGTAAATGCCAAGATCCTTTATTAACTCACAACGAGACAAGATTGAGTTATTTACGTTGTAGTTGAATAAGACAGGAAACTTTTTCCTTGTGAAACTCATGCTTTTTTACATTTCGATGCATTCAAATAAAGCTTATTCTCCTCGCACCATTGCTGAACCTTATTTATTTGAAATTGTAGGGCCTCACAATCATCCATGTTTTGTATTATAGAAAGTAATTTCAGGTCATCTGCAAAGAATAATCGTTTACAATCTATTTCGTCATTTAGATCATTGATAAATAATGCAAATAAAAGGGGACCTAGGTTTGGACCCACCCTGTGGAACCCCAGAGGTTGTAATAAAGTTATTTGAATTGAAGCCATTATAGGAAACAAACTGAGATCGTTGGGTGAAATAGGATTTGAGGAATAAAACAGCTGACAAATGGAAGCCGAAATAATGAAGTTTCTGTAACAAAAAGGGGTGATCAATTCTGTCAAACGCTTTAGCAAAATCTGTGTAGATAACATCTACTTGGCATTGCGTGAACTCAGTTAAATTTGTTACCTTTGAGCGTTTGGCCATAAATCCATGTCTATATGGTGAAATTATCATATGCACTGAGGTGAATATTCGATTATAAATTCCTGTTTCAAAGAGTTTGGCGTAGTTAGATAAGACAGATATGGGACGATAATTTTGAATATTAGCTGGATCACCGCTCTTTAGTATTGAGGACACTCGTGAAACCTTCCATACGTCTGGAAATGTATTGGATTTCACATCTAAATTGAACAAATATACCAGGGGAGTAACAAATACTCCAATGCAATCTTTTACGAAGAATGAAGGGAGTTTATCTGGCCCAGAAGTGAATTTATTTTTCAATTTTTTCGAAGCGGAAATTATCTCTGACTCAGTTATATTGAGAAATGATATAGTGCCATGATTACTAAGAGAATTGTCTTCGATGAAGTTATCTGTGCTAAAAAAATCAGAAAATCCATTTACAATGTCTTGAGAAGCATCAAATGTTCTATCATGACAAAATACTCTACCAGGTATTCTTGAGGTATTATTCTTCGCATGAACAAATGACCAGAAACTGAGGGTTGTTTGAAATATTTTCTTGTATTGAATGCACATAATTGTTATAGGCGCATCGTATCTGTTGTTTAGTTAAACTTCTCAGTCTTTTGAACTCTTGGTCATAATATACATCACCAGTGTTTTTGAACCTGTCGTGATACTTTGCTTTAAGTTTAATGTTACAAATTATTTCGGCTGTGTACCATCGTGGATATTTATGTTTGAATACCTTGTGCTGAGGAACATAGTTATTTAAAGTTCCATACAGAACCTCATAAAATTTACCGGTTGTCAAATTCACATCATTATATATATATTCAAGAACGACCAGTCAATTTGGAATAGAGTTTGAAAGAAAGCTGGAAAATTTGCCTTTTTGAAATTATAGCTCCTTTGTTCTTTATTCATTATAAAAACGCCTTCCTTATGATCTAAGTTTGAAAATTCAACATTTCAAATATTTTCTCTAGCATGCTCGACTAGAGAAAATAACCATAATTATGATTTCACAAACCCATCAGTTGTCCTAGATATTCAACCATATCTTTCCAAAAGACTCATAAGCGAAATGATCCAAATTCTAAAACATGACAGCGTAAATACTAGAAGAGATATAGATGGACTAAATACAGACTTTTTCAATTTGATTGGTCAAATGCCGAGATAAAGTATAAAGTATTATCATTATCATTATTGTACATACTACCTATTCTCTTATCAATAGAAAAAACCTTCTAAAGTTCTATATTCTTCATACCTTTTTTGAGTGAGTACTTTCCAAACATTTTAACATAATCGTCATATATTATATATCATGAGAAACCATTGTTACAGAGCCCTGAGGATGAATTTAATTAAATTCGAAACGTTGGCAAGAAAACAATAGTTTTTTCTTCAACTTTCATCATTTCACCAACTTATCAGATTTTGAATAATAATAATAATACTTTATTAATCCTTTTTGATCATACATGATATAGGATAAGTCAGAGGGTAGAAGTACCTAGAGCGAACAACCATCTTATCTAAATACAACAAAAATGTCTATAATCTACTCCCATAGATAGTTCACATTAGCTTTTTGTTTAAAAATTCATTTGTGTCGTAGTAACATACATTACATACATTACATAAAAAGTTCTTTAGTTTTCGTTTGAATACATTGAAGTTGTCTTTCAATCTTATACAAGCGGGCAAATGATTCAGAAATTGAATTCCCCTTTACATCAGGCTTTTTTCGTACAGACTGATTCCGTGTTTGGGGGTCCTAATGAGTCTCGATGATCGAATGCATTTGTACATGTATACAGGGTGTTTCATAATAAATGCGCAGGACTTCCGGATGTGATAGCTCGTTCAAAAATATGAAAAAAGTTTTTATTAACTTACCCTCTAAAATTCAACATTTTCGAGATACAGGGTGTTGAAATTTAAAAAAAAATAAAGTTTTTTGCGAATATCTCTGGAACCGTTTATCGCACAAAAACACAGATTTTGAATGCATTTTCTACTCATAATAAGCTATGTTTTGGGCAGATTTTTTATTTTTTAAAATTCATAATTGGTGAAGATTTTGAAGGGGTAGTGGGTGTTTTTTTTTCTCCAACTTCTACGCCACTGGAAAAAGTATACTTGAACCGCCAATGTTTTCTACGCAAAAAAGGTACTCTTGGTCGTAAACTCTAAAGTTGACCATTTTCAAGAAAAATCAACTTTCATGTTGAAAAACATGGTAAATTTTTTTAAATAATTTTTTTCCTAATTATACAAAATTTATTTAAACGTTAAAAAAGTAACAAAACCAAACGTTGACTTCTTAATTGCAAGAAAAAAAAACAATAACAATCATACTCAGTTGAATTGTTGGAAATGTCCGCCGTTAGCTTCAGTGCACGCAGCAATTTTTCGAGGAAAAAACATTATTTAAACAACATGAAAGTTGATTTTTCTTGAAAACAGTCAACTTTAGAGCTTATGACCAAGAATACCTTTTTTGTGTAGAAAACATTGGCGGTTCATATAGGAGGCTCAAAACTGTACTTTTCCAGTGGCGTAGAAGTTGGAGAAAAAAAACACCCACTACCCCTTCAAAATTTTCACAAATTATGAATTTGAAAAAGTAAAAAATCCGCACAAAACATAGCTTATTATGAGTAGAAAATGCCTACGATATCTGTTTTATGTGCGATAAGCGGTTCCAGAGATATTCGCAAAAAACATTTTTTTTTTTATTTTAACACCCTGTATCTCGAAAATGGTGCATTTTAGAGGGTAAGTTAATATAAGCTTTTTTTCATATTTTTGGACGAGCTATCACATCCTGTGCATTTATTATGAAACACCCTGTATAGAATATAGCGTCCATGTCCAGGTCCAATGGTAAGCATTGGTTTTCTAGTTTTTTTTTTATTTATTTTTGGTGATATTTTCATTTAAAAATAGCAGTCAGTGTTCCGACAAACGCATATTTAGTATCTATTGTAAAAATATTCTCTATTATCCTGAATGGACTTGACGATAGCAGTTTTTTGTGTGGTTTCTCGTAGTGACCACCAGGAACGTATATTCTAGTATATGAAGATGACTATGTAACTGATAAGGTGGTGAAACAGAATATGATTCAATCTGTATCGGGAACCCGAGTGTGAAGGGGTGATAATAAAGTCTGCGAAGAGTTTCAATGGAATATTACACTATGTGTAGATTGTACGAAAGTATTCCTAATCCTAACATTTGACAAAAAATGTGATGGCATATTTTGGTAATGAGAATTATTTGGATTCCAGATAATATTGCTGTACGGAAATTTTCTGAACTGAAAAATATGGACGCTGAACCTACCAAGCGCGGAAGATCTTCAGATAAACCTTCAAGTAATTTTAAAAAGGTTGTACCATACGAAGTGCGTTATGGTAATGCATTGCACATGCCTGAAAGGTCTACATCACTCCGGTGCGCTAAATGTAGTACACTCAAAGATGTTCATAGGACGATTTGGAAATGTTCAACGTGCCAAGTTGGGTTATGCCTAAATAAAGACAGGAACTGTTTTGCGTTATTTCACTCAAAATGAAAGAATAATTAAGTTTCAGTTCATTTAAAAAAAAAATAGTAGTTTTGAGGCATTTGTTAAGTTGCAATTTTGAAAAGTAATCTTGGTGACTTTACGATTTAGTTCCTAGTGGTTAATATGAGTACCCAACCACATCCTGCAGAATTATTCTGTATATCTTTTGTTTATTTAAGTCTTATTTCCACTGAAGCTTATGTTAATAAACACGTTTCTGTGAAAAAATTCCATTATTTTTCACTTTCAAAATTTTCTAATCCATTTCGGCCTCAAAGGGTTAGAAGATTCTTATCGAGTGATATATAAATTAGATATTTTTTTCAGCTCTTTTCATCAAAGTGGTTGAAATTGATGGAGTTTGGTACCATTGCAAGATATGCCCGAAGAAATACCAACGTCACAGCTCAATCTATAATCACACTAAATATGAATGCAACAAGGAACCCCAGTTTATTTGTGACTTTTGTAACAGGAGATTCAAACAGAAAGGGAACTTGAAATCACATATGATGCATGTTCACAATGTTATCAATTAATAAACGTTTATCTGAACTATTCTTTTTTTTTTGAAGCAAGTACTCCATACTCAATGTAAAGAAGCTAAGTAAAACTCAAACTGATTTCCACAATATACAGGGTGTCAGAATAAGACCGATTTGCTAGTTTCAGAGAAATGATATTTACTTATCAAATGTTTGATTTTTCAGTGCAGTACTTTATTTCCCGCGATGGAAGATTTGGTTGTTTGAAATGTGGCCACTCCTATAGAAGAAAAACGCATTTCACCAGACATTCAAAATTCGAATGTGGCGTGGAAAAACAGTTCAGATGTTGTTCCTGCAATCTTACCTTCAGACATAAAGATCATCTGAAATCTCACATGAAGACACGAAAATGTCAACGTAAAACCCGAGCAGTCATAGGCACAGACACAATATGAACCAAACTATTGAAATGTTATATTGAAAATAGGCAATCTCACTAAAAATAACTAATTGTGATAACTTTCTTTTGGTGTTTTTTCTATAAGTATATTTGTTTTCCATTTGCAGAACTCCGGATGAAATTAAACTCCAGTATACAGGTTGTGTTCTACTCTAAATTGTTAAGCACTTCTGTTGTAAATAAATAATAAATAATTATGACACTTAAATACACAAATTCAACAATTCTTATTCACAAGAAAAATACAAGTAAAATATTCCTACTGTTATAATTTTTGCTGACTGGGCTGTCCTGCCCTGCCTTCTATACTGATTGATTGGTGTTAGTGGCGAAATATTGTGTCACAAGGGTAGAAAACGAGCTTCAGCAGCCCGCGGCTATTAGCTGCACGAGCGATCGAAGCGAAGCGAGGGAAGATAATGCTAAGGGGTGCTGAAGCGATTTCTGCATGTGTGATACACAACTATTTTTCGCGAACAAGAAAAAACAATTAAAATATCGAAAATCTTGAATTCTATAAAAACATACATATTTCAATAAGAAACTAAAGTAGTAAAAATGTAGGAATTTACATAGTTATTTTGTGTTGATTATCCCTTGTGCAGAATCTTACCGTAATGGTGTCTTGACTTTGTTGCCAACAAATTTGAAGAAACAGTGCTAGCTTCTTCTTGCAAGTCTGGTGGAGTATTCGACTTCATCACTGGCTGAATTACTATTCATTTCAACTAATCCGCACAATCACAAATATACAGAATCAGAACGTACTTACTTATTATTATTTCACAGTTTTGTTCTGTTAATTTACAGACTTTGATTCACATTGACGTTTAATGAAAATTTATGGAAAACAACAAAGTACGAAAGTGCCAGTCAAAGGTGTCCAGATAGTGAAAACCTACAAAATCATGTTGTTATGAAATTGTCCTATGACCACATAGGAAAGTAACACAAATCGCACTGTACTCCCATGTAAAGTGACCTTTATTTTCACACGTGCGGAAAGTACACATGCGGAAAGTTACTTTCCGCACCATTGTCAATGGGTACTATTCATAAAAGGATAAAAGGCAGCAAATGCTTTTAAAACAGGTTATGAGGGAGACATCATAACTCAACAAAATGAATACGTCTGTTTCAAAAAATCGAAGTAAAAGCATTTGCTCAAGGTTTACGCATACGACCCATTTAGCCATCAAACCCGTGATTCCTGTAAGATTTACAGATGTACTTATTAATTGCTCTTCCTTATTGATATTATTTACATAAAAACTGGACGAAAAACTAATTATTTTAAGTAAAATAAAGAATTGAAATAAAAATTTGACGACGTGAATCCAACCCACAACATTGCGGTCACCATACCTGATACGGATTGCACTCCACCAGAAATCATAGAAGCAGCAAAAATAACCTCTTTACAAATTCTACCATAAAAGTGTAGAGATAGATATGAACGAGCTTATAATGAATTCCTCAACTGTAGAAAAAGAAATCAAAAGTTCTTTCTCTGAAAATGTGATCCCAGCATACATAGATGAATTATCTAAGAAAGTACGACCAAATACACTGTGGTCTCTGTACTCTATGCTGTGCAATACTTTATATATTAATCATGACGTAGATATCTCAAAATATCTTAAGGTGAAAGCTTTTTTTAAAAAAAATGACGGTTATAGCAACCCAGCAGATAAATCAGTTTATTACAACAGCTCCTGATGAACAGTTTCTACTTATTCAGGTGAGTTTAAAGCAATGTGATATTCATTAGTTTACTAATAGAAGTATGTTTGTTAACTTTGATTTTCGGTATATCAGGAGCATGTTGCAAGCAAGAGTGGATAAAAATAACTGTAGACGACATTGAAGATCTAAGTTCAGCAGCAATAGTTGAGATTAGAAATACAAATGATAAAATAGAAAGAAAATTCAATATTACGGATGAACTTTATGAAAAATATAAGAAAAAGCTAAATTAATACCAGCAACGAGAAAAAAAGGTTTTTTCCTAACTATCATCATCAAAAATGCACCAAGCAAGTGGTGGGTATCAACAAAATGGGGTCCGAACACACCTTAGTAGCAAAATTTTTAAAACTTGAGAATCCAGAAACTTACACCAGTCATTGTTTCCCAAGATCCTCGTTACGATCCTGGTAGATGCAGGAGGAGATAACACCTCTCTCAAGACACATGCAGGATGGAAATCATCTGCTGTCGCTGAGGGGTATATAGATGATTCTCACACCAACAGAATGAACACCGCCACTAAAATTGTCAGCGCTGTGCGTGGAACTTCGGAAGACACTGATGCTCAATCAGCCATATTAGAAAACATAAATTTAAAACCCTCAACTTGCACAATAATTACAAACAGCATCCAAGAAAATATTGAAACGAATCTTCCGCAAACACCGTTACAATTTACAAATTGTAACAAGAACTAATTTACTTTGAATTTTTATGGTTCCAAATAATTCAATTTGTTTCCCAGTTGTATCTAATAAGTACTTACTCATTGTAATTTTTTCAAATAAACGTTATCGTTATTTCTTTATTTCACTATACAAGTAATTGTAAATTCATGTGCACTTTTTATAGAAACAATATTCAAACATAGACTGTCACAAATAAAACGTATGATTAGTCAAGCAACTCAATATACACGATCTGATATTTACATATTTTTTGATAAAATAGGTGGTCGTAGGAAAAATAGTGTACATTACTTGTGCGGTAGTGATTTTTCACACTCGTAATGTGATATACTATAGCAGCCCTAGGGCCGATGAACATTACATTCGTTCATACTTTTATGGTTGATATGATTCATTTTCACATATGGTAGGTGAAAACAGATGTTTCACGCTAAAAACTTACTCGATAGCCCAGTTTGACGTGGTTCGACAATAAAAATAGATTTCGATATTATTGAAATATGGGGTTTAAAATTCCGAGGAACCACAGATTTATCACCACTGAGAAATACGAAAACACCCTGATGGAATGGGACAACCCATTGCACTAATAATACTAAAATAATAAACTATGTATATAATGCTATAAAAATAATAAACAAATATGTAGAGGTTTTGTTTCCAATCAGATACGTAACTGAAAACGTAACTGCAATTTGTCCTTCAAAATGAAGAACTGTATATTTTAAAACATTAATTTCTGTGAATTTTATCATAACATGTTGATAATAGTGGGTGTTATCATTTTTTTTTTGTTCTTCAACTCCAACAACCTGTATCTCTGCTATGATAAACAAGAATGTTTCTATTATTTTTGGAAAGGGATATCTGGTTTTAATTTGAAGGGTAGTTATGAAACACCATGTCTACTACCAATGATGAAATTATGCTTCATTATCTTAGGAGTGCAGCAAAAGTTGGTTTTCATCTATTTCGCTGCTTTGTTACCATTGATCATTTCAAAATTCTATAGAAATTACTAAGGTTCCAAAAAATTGTGATTCATGCTTTCTTCCATTTATTATTGATTTGATTAGTACCTCGATGTTTTTTATAGGTAACTTCTTCTGTGAACTATGTGATAAAAGATACAAACATTACCAGTCTCTCTACAACCACAGAAGATATGAATGTGGAAAAGAACCTGTCTTCCAATGTGACTATTGTCCTTATCGAGGAAAAAGAAAAACACATCTTAAACAACATTTGAAGACACATATGGTGTTTCTTGAGCGAAAGTCCAACGTGATCTGAAATATACGTTTTTAGAATAGATACAAAAAAGCCGTATTACTTTCCACATTGTAATATAAACATTTTTGATTTAATAAAAACTTATCCAATAATTTTCTTCTACATTTTATTTTACGATCAACACTGTTTTCACTATAAATATCTAATTTTTATACAGTGTCCGCCATAAAGAACCTAGGAAAATAGGTTATAGAGTATTGGAAAAAAAATTGGGTGACCGATTGCGCGTGTCCTATAACCTGAAAATCGATTTTGACACATGTCACGTATGGCGGCAATTGAAGAAAAATACTATGAAGAGGCCAAAAATTGGATAATACGTCAAGATATCGAAAAAAGTCATTTGAAAAAGTTGCTTACAAAATAATTTTATAGATGTGTGTTAGTAGTGAGTTGGCATCAGAAGTATTCTATTTGCCTCAGATTTTTGTAATTAAAATGATTCTATATAATTATATAGTTATTTGCATGGTTTCAAGCAATAAGCTTTTCTCTTAAAAGTTATATTTAAGTCTATTATTTATTTCTTTTTTAGTTTTCTTTGGATATGTTGCTTCATTTCAATTAATACGTCACTGTTGGTGTCGGTGTTTTCACTATTTTTACGGATTTCTTCGATTTCTATTTCGCGAGTTTTCCTAATTTTTTCGTGACATGAAAGGGGGGCAAGACCCACGATCGATTTTTCCTCATCATTATTTCCCATGTCCGAGACTGTTGAAACATTTTCCGAATTCCTTTGCGTTCTTTATCTAGCCTTTGAGAGGGGACTGGGAGGTGATTTTTTTTTCAAGTCATAATATTAGATATTTTTCACTATTTTTACGGATTTTTCCTATTTTAATTTCGCGAGTTTTCCAACTTTTTACAAGAAAAGGGGGGGCGAGTCCCATCTACCTAATTTTTTTTGCTGTGATTTTTGACGTCCAAATCCGTCAAGAAAACTTCCGAAACCCTACGCGTTCTCTATCTAGCTTTCGGGGGGCAGGAGGGGGACAATTCCTTCGACATTAATGTATTGTCATCGGAACTGAACCAGCATGTGAAGTTTCAATTCCATAGGATAAGAGGAGGTGATTCTAATTCAGCTTGCAAGATTTGCATACACACACACAGAGCAAGTGAAATAAAAGCTTTCAACTTTTAATAATAATTAAAATAGATTTCGGTATTATTGAAATATGGGGTTAGATTTTCCGAAGAGCCACGGATTTATCGCCAGTAAAAAATCCGAAACCACCCGGATGGAATGGGACAACCCATTGCACTAATATTACTAAAATAATAAATCTATAGTTTATTATAATGGTATAAAAATAATATATAAATAAGTAGAGGTTTTGTTTTCAATTCTGTACATATCTGAAAACGTTACTGTTATGTTTTCTTCAAAATGGAGAACTGTATATTTGAAAAAATTAGTTTCTGTAAATTTTATCATAACAAATTGATAATAGTTAGTGTTATGCATTTTTTTTTGTTCTTCAACTCCAACACCCTGTATCTCTGCCATGATGTACAAGAATGTTTCATTTATTTTTGGGAAGAGATATCTGGTTTTGATTTGAAGAGTAATAGTTATGAAACACCATGTCTACTACCAAGGATGAAGCTATGCTTCATTATCTTAGGACTGGAGGAAAAGTTGGTTTTCATCGATTTAGTTGCTTTGTTGCCATTTTAAAATTCTATATAAATTAGTAAATTTCCAACAAATTAGGAATGATGCTTTCTTTCATTTTTTATCGATTTGATTAATACCTCGATGTTTTTTATAGGTAACTTTTTCTGTGAGCTATGTGATAAAAGATACAAACATAACCAGTCTCTCTACAACCACAGAAGATATGAATGTGGAAAAGAACCTGTCTTCCAATGTGACTATTGTCCTTATCGTGGAAAAAGAAAGACAAATCTTAAACAACATTTGAAGACACATGGTGTTTCTTGTCAAATGTCCAATGTAATCTGAAATATACGTTTTTAGAATAGATACAAAAAAGCCGTATTACTTTCCACATTGTGATATAAACCTTTTTGATTTATTAAAAAGTTATCCAATGATTTTCTTCTGCATTTTATTTTACTATCAACACTGTTTTCACTATAAATATCGAATTTTTATACAGTGCCCGCCATAAAGAACCTAGGAAAAAAGGTTATAGAGTATTGGAAAAAAAATTGGGTGACCGATTGCGCGTGTCCTATAACCTGAAAATCTATTTTGACACATGTCACGTATGGCGGCAAATTGAAGAAAAATACTATGAAGAGGCCAAAAATGGGATAAGATGTCAAGATATCGAAAAAAGTAATTTTAAAAAGTTACTTACAATTTAATTTTATAGTTATTTGCATGGTTTCATGCAATAAACCGAGAAAATTGAAAATATATTTTTTTTATTTCAATATTTTCGATGCCTCTACAAATATTAAAGTTTCATCTTCTGAATAGCTTGACCATAGTAGAGCATTTATATTTCGATAATTATGACAGAAATAAATTCACGAAATTAAAAAAATTGATATTTGCCAGAACCTTTGCTGTTACATTGGTTCGTATCTAACAGTTATATTAGAATTCCCCAACTACTGTGATGATATGATAATCTAAAAACATTGTGTTTTATATAATAATATAATAATTGTACATGACGCCTTCACTTTCGTTCCGTAAACATACCAACACCTCCTGTTAGATGAATAAAATTCCATCAATTCGTATTGTTTTATACTGTTGGCTACCATGACAAGTAGTATTTTCATGAATACAGTATCCTTTTTGTTTTCTTCTACTTCTCTTCTCATACTCTCCTCCATTCGTTCCATGTTTCCTTTCAATTTTTTTTTCCATTCCTTCTTTCCGTGACCTCCTCACTCCATTTATATTTTCTTTTACCCCTTCCATATTCTCTTTCATACCCTCTTCCATTTTCCCTATATTACTATCAATAGATTTGCTGTTCCATACTTATCCTTTCTTGTACTGAACTTTCCTGTGTCATATGTGAAACACTTGTTTCTCCTTCATCATCAAGATCTAGGTTCTCCCCACTTTCCCCATTATCTCCTTCTCCTCTTCTTAGTACTGTTTTTCCATCTCTAAGATCCATATTCACTCAGTCTCCTCAATGTCCCTCAAATTTTCATTCACAATGCTCTCTTACAATCACTCAGATTGTAATACCATTTTTGCAGATTTTTTTTCAATTCCAAAATAATCTCTCCATTTCTTTTTAACTCTTTTTATTTCATTAGCTAATGTTCTACCAATTTTACTGAAACCATTATTTTTTATTTTTTCAAAACATTTTTGCTCTTTTATTTGCTCATTTGCTGCACTATTCATTTTCCAGTTATCAGAACTAGGTATATCGGTCTTTTCAATTAGTTTTTTATAATAATTAAACTTTTTGTTGTTATTTTTGTGGTTAGATTGTGGGTGCACATTTTATTTCATTTACTATTACAGTTGAGCAAAGCACTATTTTGCCAAGGTGCAATTTTTGTGATTTTTTCTTCGTATTAACATGTTTTCTTTCTGTAGGACATAAGTCTAATAGATTGTGATTATTTTTATCAAAGCTTGATGAATAAAGTACATTTCTAAGATTATTTGTAGCTAATGAAATCAATTCAGCTATATCATTCAGAATTTTGATGACACTTTTTTATACGTATTTGGTGATTTGAATTGAAATTGAAGTATATATGTGTAATTGTGTGTTTCTTTACTGAAAACACTGATTTCGGAATGTTCAGGACACCTAGAAAAAAAATGCGGCTTTCCATAAAAACAAAAGTAGAAATAATCACCTTAGCAAACAACAAACTTTGAATTCACTGAAATGTCTTATTGACAAACACTCAGTAACTCATTTGGAAGCACAAAATTACAAACATTTAAAGAAAAAGCTAATTTCTCAAAGCCTTCTGCAAAAATTTACTTACTTATTTAAACAATTGCAATACGATAACATAATAAAGGAGACTAGTTGCCAGGAAACTTGAAATAAAAGAGAGCTAAAACTTGGAGAGAAACAACCGGCAGTTGTTAAAATCCAAAATTAAAGTATAAATTGTAGAAAGTGAAATAAGTTCAAACAAAATCAGTTTTCCAAGACCTAACCTAACAACTATAATTGTGTAAAATTTTCTAATTTTAAGAAGAGCTGTGAAGTGAGAAATCCAGATAACAATAGCGTCCCAGACACAAGGTATTTAAAAACTTATTTGTATCATCCTCCATTGTGAGAACGCGAAGTGTATCTGTAGCAGCAAGCAGCAACATTTCAACGTCTTTCCATTACAAATTGCCTGAACATTGATAAGTGTTCTTCATAAAAGAACGGATGCGCACTGTGCAAATCTCCTAAGTGATAAAAACTTTACAAATTTTGAATTCGATTGAGACAATTAGTATTATTAGTAGCTTTATCTTTTAGAAATTAACATAGATTTAGACCAATATGTATCAATCTAGCAAACTTCACGAAACATGCGTAGAATAGCGGAGAATAAACCAAATCTGGAAGTAGGATTCCATGATCGATAGAGAGAAAACCTTGAATCATTTCAAAATAGATGGCCGTCATGAATTAGAAATATCAGATTGAAGGTAATTGCAAATATTAGAAATGTCGAATAAAATGAAAACATCAAGTATCAGAATAGATAATAATAGTTTTTTAATTGTGCCATAATTAACATTTATTATGTAAATCGATTTATTTGTGTGTTAAATTAAATATTGTCATAAGATGGTCTGGAAATTTTATTTTTAGAAAAAGCAATTCACAAACCACATAACAAGGGACAATCTCATGGAACTTGCCCTGAGGAAACAGCAAGAGTCGAACAAAAACATTCAGAAACTTCAAACTATAGAAACAAAACTTTTCAAAATTATTACTCATTATGAATTAGACAAAAAAGAAAATCACAAAACAATAAATTAATATAAAACAAAAAACTCCTAATAAAATATTCAATTGTATCAATACTCTGCTTTCTCTGTACTTAACTGCATTATAGACTTTATCCTAGCATATTCCTTCAAATTCAGGAGTCTTTGAATTAATATAACTTATGAATCTATGGTATTTTCCGGGAAATTTTGGTATTTTCTTTAAAATTATTTGTAAAATTGTAGTGTATCTCAGCACTAAAGGGATGCTTCTGTCAATGTTATTGATTTCTGCTACTGCTACTGCCTTGAACTCTTGTTTGTGCAATTATTTGTTTCGAATTTGTTGCGCTTCATCACTGAATTCCCGGATAAATTCCTGCTGAACCCTTTTCTTTTCTGCATCAAATTATCAACAATATGCTACCTATTGGAAATCATTTCAAATTGCTCACAGATTGAAAATCGTCGTTTCAAAAATAAATGATTATCAAAAGTTGTTTTTCTTCCTTTCTTTTTGCCTGAAAATACTAATAATTATTTTAGATTTCAGATGGATGAATTTTTACCAAGATTCCAATGGAAGATATCTGTGTCCCAAGTGTCCTTCCTCATACAAACAAAAAGGCCACCTGGTTCGGCATCTGAAATATGCATGCGGGGTTGAACGACAATTCGAATGTTGTTTCAAGAAATTCCGACACAAAGATAATCTTAGAGTTCATTTCATGGCTTGTCATGGAAAAACTAAGGAGGAAATGGAATTTTTGGCAAAATCCTCGAGACCGCTGCTTGAGTCAAGACTTCTTGAAAAGGGAGATGATATTTTATAACAAAGAATATTCACAGAAAAATGTTTTCTTATACTAAGAATACAGCTTCAATGCTGCTACGAAGTTATATGTTATCTCGGATCTGTGAATTTGAATTGTTTTGTTTTTTCTTTGGGTGCTTTGATCTTTGAGATTGTGATATTGGTACTTAGCGATAGCTACTCTAAATTTTAACAGAACATTAATCAATTATACATATTTTATTTTAATAGTCAATGGTTTCTACCTGAAATATCTCTACCTATCAGGAGAGAATATTTTAAAGAGTTGACCACTTCCTCTGAAGGATCATTTTCTCTTTCATCTCTATAAAAATAGGTCAGTTTCATGAACCCATTGGATCACTGAACTTTATTTTTTTAAGTTTTGAATGGCCTAGTAATAGCAATATAAAGTATCTTTTAAGACATGTGAAATATGTTTGGATAATAACGATGTAACTTGAAAATAGACAGCTAGTACTCTTACCTGTGAACGTTTAACTATTGCAATAAAAAGCATAAAACAGAAAACCGAACACTATCAATATGGGTGAAGTGAATAAAATCTAGTTAATGTTCATGCTATATATTTAACTCTTTCATTTCTTCATGAAATAAAATGTCTGTCTCAAGAAATTATAAGCATTTACTTGAAATTTATTTTATTCACATCCACAATAACTATAAAATATTCATATAGATTGGCGTCATAACGCCAAACTACGAAGCTCTGGAAGGGAAACCCTTAAATTTAAAAAACATCTCATCCTAGAATTCCGACTTATAACTCGGAATTTCAAAATTCCGAGAGATAACTCTTTTTTTTCGTTTCTACTTCCCTCGATACAGATTCAAGAATTGATTTGGGGTGACTAAACTATCGAATAATGTCTGTGTTTTCCAGAAAAAAGTAAAAGATGTATTGTTGGTATGAAAAGAGACTATTCATGCCGTGAAATATTCAAGACTTGATCTTCTGACCTGTACAGGTCTCTACATATTTGAAGTTTGTGTTTTTGTGTTCAAAAATAGGGACTTGTTCCTTAGAAATACCGACTTCCACGTATATAACACCCATCGTAAGGATGATTTACGATTACAATTATCAAATAGCAAAGTTTGTTATAAAGCACCATCTAGAATTGGTCCAAAGATTTTCAATAATCTACACATCTCCATCAAAATGTTGAAACATGAGAATACCTTCAAAAAACAACTGAAAGACTATTTGGATGAAATATCTGTACTCTTTGAACAAATATTTTTAATTCCAAATTTAATTTATTTGATATATAAATATATCTGTGTTTCTCCTGTTTACCAGTCCTTTCATAGGGATACAATTATCTTGTTCACCGATGCCTCCAAAGAAATTAATGGTACCGAATGTGCTGTTACTACACTAGATACAACAATAGCAACACACAAACTACCCTTATGTAGCATACACACAGCCGAACTATATGGAATACTACAAGCTTTGAGGACCCCAATACAGGATAACAGTAAACTTGCAATTTGTACAGACTCCCTCTCATCAATACACTCCATCAAAAACAGCTACTCACAACATCCCTTAGTTCAAGATATCCTCGACACCTGCCACCACCATCGTACTAGAGGTATCAACGTGAATATCATCTGGATTCCTTCCCATATAGGAATTACGGGCAATAAACGTGCAGACCAAGCAGCGAAACAAACTTGTTCCTCCGACTTGCCAGTACAGCAAATCCAACTCCACCAAGACCTAAAATCAGTAGCTCGACAAATGATGACACAAACCTGGCAAACACATTGGAATACAAGTTACACAAAACTACGTACAATTCAACCTACAGTTTCCGTGCAGGAGATGCCCACATTGACAAGAAAGGACAAAAGTGTTATCAGAAGACTCAGAATAGGTCACTCCCGGCTCACCCATGGTTACCTGATGTCTTCACAGAATCCCCCTACTTGTGAATTCTGTGACAGTGTAAGACTCACAATTCAGCACATACTTTTAGATTGCCTGCACTACAGCCAGACTAGCCGCAAACATAATCTCAGTGGAACTCTCAAAAACATTCTTGGATCAACTAACCAGTTTAAGGCTGTAATACAGTTCCTCAAAGACTGTCATAATTCAATTTGATTTTTATTATGTAATCAAATGTATCATAGATCCCGTGTCAGTGGCCATTAGATGCCGAGACACGTTAATTTCAATAAAATAAAATATCTTGTTCCGAGTCAAGATTTTATACGATTTCGTGTATGTGTGTATGGGTATATATGTCTGTAATTGTATAGTATACAGGGTGTCCGGCAAACCTTGTACAATATTGAAAATGGTGATAGACCAGGTCATGACTGTTCAGAAAATCGGAATTTCACCTCAGTAAAAATCTCACCGTTTTCGAGATAATGAGCATTTTTTAAATTTCTGGAAAATCAATATCTCACCTTGGATTTTTGAGTGCCATGTCTACAAATTGAGACCAATCCAAATATCTTTGCCGCTGAAGATTACTGATGAGTGATGCTTTCAGAAGTACAATACAGTTTTTCAGAAAACTATACAATTTTTCAAGAAATGAGGGTAAAATGCCAGATTTGAGTTAACCAATTTTTTTAACGACAGTTTGACATTATTGGTTGAAAAAAACATAACTGAGTGGTAGTGCATATTCATTACAAAAGAATGCCCATTTTATCCAGACTCTACCATGGTATAAAACATACGGTAATTATTTTTGGTATGAGTAGAATTTCGATTATATTAGAGTGTGATGTTATTCCGAGCTAAAATCAACTCCATTAGACTTTGTCAGTAATGTCTTTTATTTTTATCCTATCAAGCTGAAATGATTACATAATTATGAGTAATAACGAATGAACTGCTAGGAAGCATTCAATGAGATGTAAAGAAGTAAATACCAATTCAACGTTTTTTTGAATCAACATACACTATAAACCACAATAACGATTATTCAACATCGCAATGAATAATATTACAAAAATGTTATTTTCCATCCACTCGTACGCAGAGACGACACCTTTTCAAGAAGAATCTTTTCAAATGCGTTATAGGTTATATCTCCCAAATCAGCGATTCTCTGAGCGGCATTGTGCAATCGGATATCGTCCTGCATAAAGCGCTGCTGCAGCAGTACTCCACATTCACCATTCCGGCATGACAAAGAAATAAATACCACTGAATGAATCAAGCGGAATAATAAAAAAAGTCACAAGTTGTTCAAACAAAGTGTAACAGCCACCTACTAGATTTTTTCAATTCTATTTACAGAAGATCCGTTCTATTCCTTCTATTGCTTCTACGGACACAACACAGGAGTTAGAAAAGTTTATAATTTTCGACAAGAATTCACCTCCTAATAAATTTTGCACTCATTTGGTTACACCCCGTATATCTGTCGGTCTCTGAATCTTCGTTGGAATCTGGATTTTGAACAATTGCGACATTTTTCACAAGAATTCGTTTTAATCGGTGCCATGTCGGATAATCGACATTTCATTTCGATAATTTTATTAGGCTTAATTACATCAAAAGTTAATTTTATTGACATACTATTTAATGCTACCAAGCAGTCTATTCTTTATTATTAATAATCGTTTCCACATTTTATCTTGATAAAATCGAAATAAAATAATCTTTGGGCGTAGGTATAAAAGTTGATGGACGCCTAGAATAAAACCACGCCTAATTCAATGGAAATCACTTCCTCCAAAAATAATTAGAGTTTGTTTAATTCCATGGTAGAGTATGAACAAAATGAGCAGTCTTTTGAAATGAATGTCCACTACCAATTGGTTATGTTTCTTTCAGACAATAATGTCAAACTTTTTTTAAAAAAATTGATGAAACTCCAATCTGTCATTTTACCCTCATTTCTTGAAATTTTTTTTCACTTTCTGAAAAACTGTTCTGCACGTCTAAAAGCATCACTCATCAGTAATCTTCAGCAGCAAAGATATTTGAATTTGTCTCAATTTGTATATATGGCACTCAAAAATCTAAGGTGAGGTAGCGATTTTCCAGAAATTCTTAAAATACCCATTATCTCGAAAACGGTGATATTTTTACTGAGGTGAAATTCCGATATTCTGAACAGTCACGACCTAGTCTATCACCAGTTCCAATATTGTATAAGGTTTACCGGGCACCCTGTATACGTGTTTGAGACGCCATATAATATTTAGTGTGTTTTGTTATATATATTTTTTATGTTTACTCATCTATGTTTATATTGTGCCGGACCTGAACTCTCGCGTGGCCGGCCGCGGGTGACTGTCGATACGCTATGCACCGAGAAGAATCTGGACGATTCGAGGCTTCGAGAAATTTCATGAGCATTCGGAGAAGTGAGCGTTGGATATAAAAAGAACTACGCAGCAGACAGTCGGACAGTCAGTGAAGTGAAAGTCGAATATAAATAGTAGAGTGATTGTTATATAAATTAGAGTACTGTATTTCGTTAAATAAATTATTTTAGAGTGAATTAGAGTTTAAATATACAACAATATGTTTATTCATTTCATGCGGAAGCATACACATCTAACTGACTCTTTTTTATACAATGTATATTGTCTCAAAAGAAATAAGGAGCTCAAATAGACGTACAAATCCTACTGGAACTATTTTTCATATAAATGATCGGAAAACCGGTAAAACTTGAAAAATCTGAAAATGGAAATTTGCATTTTGGATAATACAAAATATCTCAAAAACTGTTGATATTTTTACAATTTACCAAGATACCTTCTTTGCCCGTCTTTAGAAAACCTACAACGAATTACATGGATTTTTCCCGTATAATCAATAGTCCGGAAAATATTATACGTTTTTACAAGCCACATCGATATTTCCAAACCGTTTCTCTCTAACTCGATTCATAAGTGGAAAAATATTAAAAAATACCAAATGCTAGAGAGGTTCCAGGCTAGGCTGGGACATAGCAAAGAAGGTCGCGACCTACGAGAAAGTTCAATGGGCATTAGGCACATTCGAACCCTTTAAATCACCGGGACCAGACGGGATCTACCCTGCAATGCTGCAGAAAGGTCCCGAAGCACTGCAAATCAGACTCTGTAATACACTCAGAGGCAGTCTGGCCCTCGGGTACATACCAAAACCTTGGAGGCACGTTAGGGTTACTTTTATACCGAAACCTGGAAAAGCTGGACAGGATTCGGCAAAGTCCCTAAGACCAATCAGTCTTATGTCATTTGTACTCAAGACTTTGGAGAAGCTAGTGGATAGACATATTAGGGGCGGCGTGCTGGTGGAGAGACCACTGCACCGTGAACAATATGCCTACAGGACTGGCTGTTCAACGGAAACAGCACTTCACCAAGTAGTAACGAGGGTGGAAAATACGCTGGAAAATAAAGAGGTACTGCTAGCGGCCTTTCTAGACATAGAAGGGGCTTTCGATAATACCTCTATAAACTCAATCACCAGAGCTCTTAGACACAGAGATGTCGAGGAACCATGTGTTGCCTGGATAGATTCAATGCTAAGGAATCGGTTGATACACATTACAGTATTGGAGGAGACCATAGTAGCAAGGGCGACCTGAGGATGCCCGCAAGGTGGAGTACTATCTCCGCTTCTGTGGAATCTGATCGCAGACTCGCTGTTGGAAACACTAAACGACGCAGGACATAGAGCCCTTAGATATGCTGACGATATAGTAGTCTTACACAAGGGAAATTTAACACAACGGTTAGAGATCGCATGCAGGAGGCTCTTAACCTGGTCACGAGATGGACGGACTTGGAGGGGTTGAACGTCAACCCTAACAAGGCAACCATAGAAGCATTCACCCGAAGACGAAAAACAGAGGGCCTAGAACCTATACGACTTCGAGGAGAGAACTTACAGATAAAGGGAAAAGTCAAATATCTTGGAGTGATTCTCGAGTCCAAGTTGACATGGAACCAGCATCTAGAAAAAACAACAAAAAAGCGGTGACCTCACTAGTGATGGCCAGACGATCATTTGGAAAAAAATGGAGGCTGAAACCACATATGCTGCACTGGTTGTATAGCACGGTGGTCATGCCTTCCATCACATATGCATCTTTGGTGTGGTGGCCCAAGACACAACAAAGAGGAGCCATAACAAGACTAAGCAAGGTGCAAAGGCTTGGAATCACAGGGGCAATTAAATCAACACCAACTGCAGCCATGGAGACACTTATGGGACTGCCTCCTCTCCACTTAGTGGGTGCAAGGGGAGGCAAGGCTTGGTGTCTCCAGACTGCAGAATACACCCAACTTGAACGTTGGAACGGGACACATGAGCATCGTTAGAATCGTGATCGGGGACGTGCTGGAAACGAGAACGGACCACATTCCGAAACGATACTGCTTCAACAACCAATTCAGAGTGCTGATTCCAGACAGAACTGAGTGGGACGGCTCGCAGCTCAAGGACACTCTACAGGGGAAAATCTGGTACACAGATGGATCCAAGACTGGGAATGGGGTGGGCTCAGGAGTGTTCTCCAGGAATCCGAGTGCTGGCATCAGCTACTCACTGGGCAAACACACCTCTGTCTTTCAGGCAGAGGTGTATGCCATTCTCCAATGCGCGAGGGAGAACAACAGGAGAAACGTTGAAAACGCGCATATCAACATCCTGTCAGACAGCCAAGCGGCACTTAAGGCCTTGTGCAACAAGGAAGTGACGTCCAAACTGGTATGGGACTGCAAAGAAGAACTAGGAGTGCTGGCAGACCGGAATCAAGTCAAACTGATATGGGTCCCAGGACACCGGGGAATTGCAGGCAATGAAAAAGCAGACGAACTAGCGAGAAAAGGTTCGGGATATTCCCCACCCCAAGGGCAGACACTAGGGGTACCGAAGTGCACGGTAAGAGCGTCTGTAAGAGAGTGGATTGGGGTCAGTCACAAAAACTACTGGGAAAACATACCAGGAAACAAACACGGGAAGAAATACATTAAAGGACCGTGCCAGTAAAGAACGGCAGACCTGTTGGCGATGAACAGGAGCCAGCTTAGAATCGTTACGGGACTCCTGACTGGTCATGCACCAGTGAAGGAGCACCTCAACAAAATGGGACTGTATAATGGAGACCTGACCTGCAGACTATGTGGTAAGGATCCAGAAACAGTGACACACATACTGTGCTGTTGCGAGGCACTAGACCGCAAAAGACAGGCAATCTTCGGGATTGGGTACTGTGAAAGTACAGCACACAGGCAAGATACAATGGGCCAATAAGCCTAAGTGTCACCGGGGGCAACAACCTGACGGGCCTAGAGGTGGAGATTTTAGTGAGTAACCCTGTGATCAGTGGAGTCTCACAGTAGGTCTGGAGTCTTGAGCCGGAGGCTCCTTTCCTCTCTATAAAAGATTTCCTCCACCTCATCACAAATTTTTTTTTTAAAAAATGCTCTAAAACGAAACGGGATATAGACAAATTTTATATAAACATTTTCAAGGTCTACGAAACGATTTTTCCAAAATTTTCCGTCCGCGTCGTGACCGTATTTTGAGTTATTTTCCCTCTCCACTCCAAAATTTTCTGGGCGCATTGCGCCTGGGTTTTTATTATTTTCCCACCTCCTACCCACCCCAAATTTTTTATCATGCACAGATTTTTTATATTTTTCCCCCACCCTAAATTTTTTCGGTTGCGAAGCGCCCCAATTTTTTAATATTTACTTCCCATTTTCCCTCCTCCCTGCTATGATTTTTCCAGGCGCTTCGAGAGAATATTGAATTTTTTTTAAACTACCAAAAACTGGAAATACAGCGAAACATTTTACAATTTTTTTCTAAAAACACCAATAGCTCGAAACCTAAACGTGATATCGAAAAAAAATGTCATAAACAGTTTCAAAATGTTATACAACAGAATATTGAATTTTTCTTTATAAAACCACCAAAAACTCAAAAATTTCCAATTTTCACAAGATGCCTTTTTTGATCACCTCTTGAAAAACTACAAAAATTGTTTACTGTCCTCAAACAGATCTACAAAAAGTCCCCATGAAATTTTTTCATTTCTTGAAAAAAAAAATTGAGACTTGGAAAAATTGAAACACTAATATCTCGAAAACGAAACGAGATATCAAAGTAATGTGTGCTATTAGTTTTATTGTACTCCAATAGATCTACAAAAACTTTCCATAACATTTTAATAATAATAATATCTTGGAAAATAAACGGAATATTGAATTTTTTTTAAACCATCAAAAACTAAGATTTTGAAAAAATGTATCTAAACAGTTTTTTTGTCCTGAAACAGATCTTCAAAAGGTTTCCATACCTTTTTTTCATATCTTGAAAAAACGTAATTTTGTGGGATTTTTTTCTTTTGGTGTTTCCAGGTCAAGTTAAGGTAAGGTTAGAAAGGGGTATAGAGGTATCGGTTGGATGCAGTTTTTCGAAAGGAACCCATTCGTGAAAACCCCATTTCTCTAGCTCTCTTAACCCTTTATCGGTTCAAGTCACCATTTGGCTACATAATTTTTTTGTATCCCTGATCGGCAAGTTATCAAAATGGCCTAACAAGATTGTTTGTTATCATTTGGTTTCGTTGCCTGTGAATCGAAGGTCTACAAGGAACTAAGAACAAATGCTTTTGAATGTGATGATACCATATGGTTACATGGTGTATGAAATAGCGCATGGTTTGATCAGAGTCGGACTAATAAAGGGTTGAGGTCGTGTAATCACATTATTGGTGTTATAGTTTTAGACACATTGAAGTCGTAGTATTCAAAGAGTTCCTACAACTTCTAGACCCTTCAACTTCAAAGCCCTTCAACTCCCGAGTCCTCACTTGTTTATTATAGAACTGGACTCTCACAGGTAGGATAAATGGATATTCGGTGTGGTGTTTATTCCATGCCATAGAAAAAACAGAATAGAATAGAATAGAATTTATTGCATCTATAAGTTAACCTTAAACAAGTCATACACTACAATAATATTTAAAATACACAAGATACATAAAATACATCTACATTATAACACATGAAAAATATATAATCTTACATATCGTTTTTTTTTTTTAATTTCTATTTTCCATCATTATTATTCACCTGATATGCCATAATCTATTTATTTTTCAGGGCCCATTCGCAACAGGAATGGAAATTTTCCCTGTTCAAGATGCGGCAACATCTTTACTAGACTTGACAATTTGAGGAGACACCAAAAGACGGTTTGTGGAATTATTGCAAAACTTCAATGTACCGAATGTCCTTTTACAACGAAGCATAAATACACCCTGGCAATGCATATGAAAATCAAGCATGAAATTTGAATAAAATAATTTTTTATATGACGGAGGAAACTTTTTCGATAAAAAAAATCTTTTCTGAGTTTAAATATACATATTTTAGCAAGTGACAACTTTTTCATTTATCAGTATCTGATGAATACAATTTCAAATGGTACTTTGTACCACATTCTCCATATATTTTTTTGCCAATTCTACACTTTTTGATACAGAAAAGTTAATACAATTTTGTATCAACACATTTCATCAATTATCATTTACAAGGCTTCAAACGTATGAGCCAAGGAGTTCAGTCTGAGATATTGTATTATAATACTTTCAATTTCTTCATCCGGAATTAATTATGATAGGATTGCGTATTTTGAGTACGAATTCTTTTTCAATTTCATGTTTTGACACTATTAATATTTTGTTAAAATTTCACCTACGACAATATTGATAAGAAAATATTGACACTATTTTTTCTACACTGAGGGCTATATTTTCATGTTTTTCCGTTTACAAATAATTTTGATTTATTTTCTGTTAATGCATTTATACTTAATGATTCCATCTTGAATTTTCAAATAGTTAGGCCTTTTGAAGATATCATGTATAATTTTTGAATTTATGTTTGAAATGCTAATATGTATATTATTTTTCATTTAGCTGAATCTGCTACAAACCCGACGATTTCGAAGATGTTCAAATTACCATTTAGAAGAACAATCATCTCTGAAGAAAAAACAAAAATTTTGAGCGAAGTTTTCAAACAGAATCAGTTTCCAGATAATGATACTAGGAAACAATTGAAAGATGCCCTAGGCCTTCCCTTCGCAGTGATATCAACGTGGTTTCAGAATAGAAGGCGTAGGGAAAAATTGAGAAGAGACAGTTTTTAAGGAAAAAAGAAGAAATCACCAAATATACTCTTGAGTGAAAATGTGATTGAAACCTAATTAATTTCCTAATATATCAATTTCCCTTCACTTTGCCTTCCTGGTAATGGAAATACATATAAGAATTGTAAATTATTCTCAATGTTTGCTATCAACATTTTACGTAAAAAAAGGTCTGGGGCATATGTCAGTGTTTTGGGATAGTTTTCCTCAATCAAACGAGCAAAACTCTTTGAAAAGGTTCGAAATTGAATTGTACTCTACCATGATTTTTTGTGTAATGTATTTCTACCGAGAAAACAATATATATTTTTCATTGCTACTGTTTTTATGTAATGATGGGTATTGTTTTTACTCATGGTACACTCTCGAGAAATTCATAAAATTGTTTATGAAGAAATGTGTTACTTTCTATAAAAAATATCAATTTTTATGAACACATCAATAAATTCATTTACAAGCAGATTAAATGAATGTAAGAAAGAATGCTCGTGCAGTAGTTCAGATTTTGTTGTCTGCTAGCTGATGTGTAACAACGTCTGCCGAGATAAATATAAACTTCTAAGATCATAATGAACAAAATGTATTAATAGCAGACCTGGTATTTTCAATTACTTTCAAAATTTCAAATTTTTCAACCGTCTGGTACGATGTTACACTCGCGATAATGGTCTGCCATTGTTATTTTTCAATAATGATGATAATATATTTCCAAATGGCAGACGTGGTCAAAAAAATACATTTGTAAGTACTCAAATTTTGATACCTGTCGCACCTGAGCACCCACCGCGCTGGACTTAGTGAGTCCCTGATATATGGTAGTTATAGGGGACTCACTGTGCAAAAATTCAGGGTATAAAGGTAGCCGGCCATTGGCTCTTACACTATAGGTACTACAAGGAATATGAGCAAAGGACCACGCACAAACCTTATGGGAAATGGCTTTCGGTGAATTCTTCTGATTTTTTGGTATGATGAACTTTTCAATGCTCTGATCAAAAATCTCCATGGGCACAACGAACAATAATGGACAGCTTTTGAGAAAAAAATTGCTCAAAGTAGACAAAATGGTGAATTTGGTAGTAAAATGGGAGACCGTGTTTCAACTTCAAGCTTCCTGGAAATTGCAGCATTCTTTTTGTAGCATTCTTTAGCAATTCTTCTCTAGGTCTTGTGTCTTTACAGCATAGTTTGCCAATAATTGCAGTCTACACAGGGTGACGCATAAAGACATAATGCGAAGAATAAAAAAATAATCTTCAGAACATTATGAAAACAATAGATTGTGAGAATGTAAATCAATGGGTATGGAAATTGTTATACAGAAGATGATTCAATCGATAAATAGGTGGTGATACAGGGTATAATGATGGATGTCAATTGTATTACAGAATATGTACGAAAAAACGTGTCGCAAGATTAAATGAAGAATAACATTGACGAGGCGTACTTTTCTACGTCCTGATCGAATGTCTCGAGGGACACAATGGAAAATAATGGACAGTCTTCGAGGAAAAACTGCTCAAAGTCGGCAAAATAGTGTGTGAAGAAATGTAAACTAGAAAGCCACCAAATCCCTTTTTTTCATTCTACATGATCAAAAATTGAACTACAGCCAAGGAAAAATTTGTCTCAGGAAAAAACCGTTTTCATTCCAGTGACGTATGCAAGAAATAACATTATCTCTGATATAAATGTTTTTCGTTCACACCATCTAATTTTGCCATTCATCGTATATGGAAAATGTTGTTGCATATGAAACAATGTCTTTGATATTGAATAAAAGCCATCAGAGAGGTATGAAATATCAGACAAACTTTAGAAAAATATTTTATTCGTCATTGTATACATTAAATGAGTACAGACATTACTAATGATATGTCATCATGATACTGGTTCAAATATTAGTTCAGTAGCGGATGAAGTAAATAAAACTAAAGGACAATAATATAAGAATGCGATTATGGAATGGTTGGTTGAATTATATGATGAATATGGGAATTAGAGGACCACCTCTCGAATTATATCAGAGCTACCTAGATAGAAAGCAGTACGTTTCGATAAACGATGAAATAAGCGATTCTAGAATAGTAACCTTTGGGGTACCGCAGGGAACAGTTCTGGGGCCAATACTTTTTTCGATTTATCTGAACAGTATTTTCAATCTTCATGTTGAAGGACATATCATTAGTTTTGCAGACGATACTGCGATCTTCTACGAAGGTGACAACTGGGCAAATTTAAAAAAATCCGTTGAAAAAGATATGGAAAAAATTGTGAAGTGGATCAATCAGAAATTGCTCACTCTGAATGTCGACAAAACAAAATTTATTACCTTCTCCAATGACTTAAGATTAATTTCGGACTTCACTGAACTAAAAATTATCACAGATGAATACTCTTACACCATTCAAAAAGTGGATAGCATGATATACTTAGGTGTCAAAATTGACCAGCATATATGTTGGGGTAAACATATAAACAGAATAACAACAACGCTTAGGAGTATTCTGCACAAATTCAAATTTTTCAAACAATTTTTAGATAACGGTCACATGAAAATCATTTATTACGCTCTCGTAGAATCCAGGATACAATACGCAGTACTAGCATGGGGAGGAGTCGCGAGCGACCAATTGAAAAAACTCACTAACCTCCAAAAACGATTCCTCAAAATAATGTATGGCAAACAGAGGACATATCCTTCGGACCTCTTATTCTCTTAAACAAAAATTTTCAATATCAGAAAAATATTTTTACAAAAAATTCTTACTCACCTATATAAAAACCGCTTTACTCTCAACTTCATGGATCACTCTTACTCAACTAGAAGAAGACTTGGTATATTTTTGAAAACAAACATTGTTAAAAAACTACAAGAAGACTTGGTATATTTTTGAAAACAAACATTGTTAAAAAAACTGTTGGTTAAAGATGCTTCACCTATATTGCGGCAAGAGTTTTCAATATACTGCCGGAAGAAATAAAAAAAAACTTATTAGATTTGAACCAAGTAGATATGTTCAAAAGAAGTCAAAAAATACATCACCTCAATGGAGGATCGGGTCATCGAACAATTTTTTTGATGATACTCTCATTCATACATTCATTTATTTTTTGTTTTATTGTTTTACTACTGAAATATATAATTATCATTATTAAGACATTGTATCACTATAACTATTACTAGGTTATTATTATTATTATGATTATTATTATTAGTTTATAATGTTATATGTATAAGCAAGTTCATTGAAAACCCTTTGATGTTACCTCTATAGCAAAAAAAAAAAGAAAGGAAAACTTACTGTAACGTTTACCCTTTATCCTCTCTCACTCAACACTTCTAATGAAACACAATAACTTTATTCACGGAGCTCCTAACCCGCCAGCACGTACCCTTCGACTGACTCGTCTTTGGTCGTGTGTCATGATCAGTCACCCGCATTCTTTATTGTTATCCAACATCTCACATGATTCATATACACTACATCTCTTCCTTATTATTATTTTTTTCCAATATTGATCAACCCAAAATTTAACTTTATAATAATACTTAATTCTAGCAGTACTTATTATTCTAAGTTGTTCGAACAGATATTAAACTATGAATATAACTGACTTATGAATAAATAATCATGTGATTGAAATGAGACTATAACTACTAAGTAGGAGGTCCCTGGTTCCAGATATCAGAAGTCTTAGTTCTACAAACCAAAATAGTATATTATTTCAAAATATGGAATATTATTTCAAAATATGGAATATTATTTCAAAATATGAAATATTATTTCAAAATATGGAATATACTCAAGTAAGACGTATACTGACATGAGTTACTTCAACATGGAGTAGGTGCAGTTTTCAACACTGGATCATCCCGTGAACTCTCTTGATGATCTCCTTGATGCAATTATCTTTGATGTCAATATCCTCATTTGCTTTTCTTCTGCGATCCCTATATTCTTTTCCCTTTTCTTTCCCAGTTTGGTCCCTTTCTCTTATTTCTTGATCTACGGCACATGGAAGCTCATCTCTGAACTGTCTCCTGAAGAAGAGTTCACACGGAGTCTTTCCAGTCACAGAATGTGGAGTGCTATTATACATCATTTGGTAGTCGCGTAAATCCAGCTGCCAGTTATTTTCCAGTGCTAGGCTGGTCTTGAGTCTTTTCAGTATAGCTCTGTTCTGGCGTTCAACTTCACCATTCATTTGCGGCCAATATGGTATAGTGTGGAAAATTTTAATCCCATTCTCACTGCAGAAGGTTTTCATTTCCTCGCTAATAGATTGACTCCCATTATCTGCTGTAATAGAAACCGGAAATCCAAGCCTGGAGAATATCCCTTTCATAACACCTATTGTGATTGTTGAATCTATTTTTCATAAGTTTAATTTCCATATACTTACTGAAATAATCAATGATCACAAAAATGTATTCACCACTGGGTAATGGTCTCATAAAGTCAACGGCTACATCTATCCATGGCCCCGTTAGCATTTATCTCCTTTTCTTAGGATGCGGTGCCAATGGGGAGGATACCAAGGTGCAGCCGTTACATGATTTTATTACCTTTTCTGCGTTTTCATCGATCTTCGGCCACCACACTTTTGTGTGAAGTCTACATTTCATCGACACTATGCCAGGGTGTCCTTCATGTGCAGCATCTAGTACGCGCTGTCTCAACCTTATTGGTAACACTCCTCTCCTCTCAATAAAATCCCATTGCTGAGGCAAAATTCTTCTGGGAACACTTGGCAGTATTTAATTGGATCTTGCCATTCGTTGGTGTCAATGCCTTTTTTTATTTTTGAGATTTCTTAGTCATTTTCTGAGGCTTGTTGAATTTCCTGTAAGGTCACTGCTATTGGCCAGGCATATTCTATTTGGTGAACTTAATCATGATCAATAAGTATTGGTTGTGAACTTGATTGGCACAATCGTGACAACGGATCTGCTATATTGGACTTTCCCGGCTGATAAGTAATCTTGAATCTGAACGATTGTAACCTCAGAACCCATCTCTCTATACGGGCACATGGACGTGATCTTTGCCCAAATATAGTTTCTAGGGGTTTGTGGTCCGTAATCAGTTCAAACTCTTTCCTATAGAAGTAAATCTTATAATGCTCTACAGCCCAAACTAATGCAAGTGCTTCCTTTTCAGTCTGGCAATATCGTTTTTCTGTATCCGTCAAGCTTTTATTTCCGAATGCAATTATTCTTGGTCTCTCTCTATCGGTTTGAATGACCTGAGTCTTATCTTCTGGGTCATAGTGTCCCAATGTACCGATTGCTGATAGGGCTTCTTTCAATTTACCAAAGTATTCGTTTTGTGTTTTCCCCCAATATTTCTCTATACTGGCCTGTTTTGTCAACTTTAATCTGAGTAATTCTCTTGAAGGTTCTGTCAAGGTTGCTCAATTAGGAATCCATTTACCAATAAAATTTACGAGTCCCAGGAAACTATGAAGCTCGTCTATGTTTGATGGTCTTCTAACCGTCTTTATACTGTTTATATATTATTCTAACGGTTTGATACCGTTCCCTGTTAGTGTATGTCCTAAGAATTTGATTTCTCTAACTTTAAAAATACATTTTTTTTTGTTTATTATTCTCCTTCAATGTGTTCAGCGTTGTCTGGACCCTTTTATCGTGTTCTCCCTCGGTTCTCGCTATAAGTATATCATCAATGAAGTTCAATGTTCCATCACATAAAAGTAATAATTTTTCCATTGTTTTTTTGGAAAATTTCTGGAGCTGCGTTATTTCCAAATAAAAGTCTCTTGTATCTAAAGAGTCCCTTACTACTGATGAATGTTGTAATATAGCGAGACTCTGGAGAAATTTCTATTTGATAGAAAGCATTATTTTTTATGTCCAGCATAGAAAAATGTTTAGCTTTACGTAGATGTGGTAGAAGTGAGTTCATTGTTGAGAGTGGGTGATTTTCTCTCAAGATGGATGTATTTGCTCTTCTCATGTCAATGCAGATTCTTACATCCCCATTTTCTTTTAGTACTGGTACCATGAGTGATACCTATTCCGATGGGCCTTTAACTTCCTCAATGATGTCTAGGCTAAGTAGTTCCTCTAGTTTTTCATTGATTTTTGATTCCAAGTAAATGGGTACTCTCCTATAGGGCTGACTTACAGGTGTAACTGTTTTGTCTATGGGAATGTTGACAATAAAATTTTTCATTTTGGGGAATACTGATACATTCACATTATTTAAATCTAACCCTTTCCTAAGAACATTCAACGCTATGGCGGTATCTTTTCCCAATAGATTATTTTTGCCGTTTTTTATGACGTGAAAAGTAGCTGATGCTCGATTATTGGCTATCTTTATCTTGCTATCAAAACAGCCTAAGATTCGTGAAGGATCTGTGGATCCGTAAGCAAAAAGGTTCTTTTTTAGGATTTTTCACCTGATTAAAACCCTGAACTTTTGATTTTTTCAAAAATTCTCAAGTTTTTTCACATATATGTAACATTTACCACCAGAATCTATTAACATGGTTATACTCAAACCTCCTACCTTACAATCAATTTTGTCATCGTCGTTCTCCAGATGGAATATATTTTCCTCTTCCACATCAACACAGTTGACATTAGCTCTTGTAGTTATTTTTGAAGGCCTAAACTTTTTGCTAGGTGCTAACCGTTGGTTTCTTCCTGTGGAGTTGAAACTACGTTTTTTTGGAGCAGCATCTTGCGTAATGTCCAACTCGATGACAAATATGACAGGTGACATTCTTTGCTTGGCAGTTGTGTTGATTATTGTCGTAAATCCGTCCGCAGCGAAAGCATTTTTTTTGTACTCAGGTTTTTTGTACTATTCCCCGTCTCAACGGTATTAATGTCACTGGAGGATGTCGATGGCTTTTCGTTGAATTCCTACATCTGTCTTTCGATCGTTTCCAGTGAATTGGCTTCGGCATTGATGACGTTAAGGTTAACTGCATCTCCCATAGCCGATATCTTTTTTCTCAAATCGATCGACAAACCCTTCTCCGTGATCTGATCGATGAGCTGTTCATCCAAATTAGGGAACTGGCATTTTGCAGCCTGATGACGAAGCCTCACTAGAAACTCCTCAAATTGTTCCACTTGTTCTTGCTTGAGGAGTCTGAATAGGTGCCTCTCATATACCTTGCTTTGTTTGGGTGCAAAGTACTGGTCCAGTTTTTGTAGAGCAATCTCATACCCATTGTCTCCATCGATAACGTTCGCTCCCGGTAAATCGTAAAATACCGCTTGTAGTGCAATGCCTCCAAAATGCAACAATACTGCCCTTTTCTTAACTGAATTTTCAGTACTAGCTGCCTCTAGATAAATTTGTAGATCAATTTTCCATTTCTGCCAGCGCAGTCCTACTGGGCTGGCATCTCCGTCGTAATCGAAATATTCCAGCGATAGGATGTTGATATTCGACAATTCTTCTGAAACAATATACATGTAGATGAAACAAATTACTTTTCATCACCTATATACAGACATGTGTACATATATTTGTAAACACCCCGGCGGGAGAAAGCATGTAGTTGTAAAGGTTCATGTTTTCAATTATCAACCTTGAAACTTGCAAGTTGCTTATTCATTGTTCCTGCGCTCTTTTCCAACATGAAAGACAGCAACTTTTTTTTTCGTGCCCTTTTCCATCTTGGAAGACCGGCAAATTTTATTTATTCGTGCCCTTTTCCATCTTGGAAGACCGGCAATTTTATTTTCTTACGCCCTTTTCCATCTTGGAAGACCGGCAAATTTCATTTTTTCACGCCCTTTTCCATCTTGGAAGACCGGCAAATTTCATTTATTCGTGCCCTTTTCCATCTTGGAAGACCGGCAATTTTATTTTCTTACGCCCTTTTCCATCTTGGAAGACCGGCAAATTTCATTTTTTCACGCCCTTTTCCATCTTGGAAGACCGGCAAATTTCATTTATTCGTGCCCTTTTCCATGTTGGAAGACCGGCAATTTTATTTTCTTACGCCCTTTTCCATCTTGGAAGACCGGCAAATTTAATTTTTTCACGCCCTTTTCCATCTTGGAAGACCGGCAAATTTCATTTACTTGTGCCCTGTTCCATCTTGGAAGGCCGGCAAGTTATACTTCCTCGTATATTTCTTTTCGGAACTACTGTTTACTCCCGTTCAGTGGATTAATTTACTATTTTCGCGTTTCTTAATTGTTGATATGTACTTACTCGCATTTTTTCCTCTGTATTTATCCTCGTCGCCAATTGTAACGTTTACCCTTTATCCTCTCTCACTCAACACTTCTAATGAAACACAATAACTTCACTTTATTCACGGAGCTCCTAACCCGCCAGCACGTACCCTTCGACTGACTCGTCTTTGGTCGTGTGTCATGATCAGTCACCCGCATTCTTTATTGTTATCCAACATCTCACATGATTCATATACACTACACTTACTTATGCAGATAAGTTACCACGCACAACTTCAAGTTTTTGTGGAATGCTTTGACCTGCGTTGACTAGATCGTAAGATAAAATGTATGATGTAAATTGCTTCATTGTTAATGAAGGTTATTATTATTATTATAAAAATTAATTTATAGGATTATGTCAAATACATTATTTCGTAAAAGAATGATAGGATGATTGAAATAATGAAAATAATGAAACATTGCTTATTTGTGACAGGTTGTAGTGTTCGTTTCCTCAGACGCTATTTTGCTGACTTCAAGCCGTTTTCTCTCATTATCGGTTGTGCCCATCGAGACATTCGATCAGGATGTTGAAAAGTACGTCTAACCAATGTTATTCTTCAACAAATCTTGCGACACGTTTTCTCGTACATATTTATAGTGTTGTAACCCTATCCATATGCCCATTTCAACTTCCATCTGTAGTACAATTGACTTCTATTATTTTTCTCTGTATCAGCCCTTTTATATCAATTGAATCATCGTCTTCACAACCATATCCACATCCATTCACTAATTTTATAACAATCTATTGTTTTCATAATGTTCTAAAAATATTTTTTTATTCCTCGCATTATATCTTTATGCGTCACCTTGTATACACTGAAGACCCATAAAAGAATTGCTAAAGCGCATGCTACAATTTCCAAGAGGCATGAAGTTGCAAAATAACACGGTCTATTTCTCCCGTTTTAATTCCCCATTTTGCCTACTTTGAGCAATTTTTTTCTCAAATATTATACATTATTTTTCGTTGTGCCTGTGGAGACTTTTGATCAGTACTTTGAAAAGTTCATCATACCAAAAAATCAGCAGAATTCACCGAAATCCATTTCCTATAAGGTTTGTGCGTGGTCCATTATGATCAGTGCAAGCAATAATGTAACCAATACTTTGCGATCAAGCAAGACAATCGAAATATCACGCATTCATTTAACGCAACCTTACTTAACACTCACTGTTCTTTACGGAATTATTCGTATACCGATTCGGACATTTCAACTCGGAACATAGAGAACTCAACAAAAGTGGAAGATAGTCAGAGGAACAAAGAAATTGAATTTAGCAGCCTCACCCAGCGACTGATATGACGTGAAGCAGCGCGAACACTGCAATTGAAAAAGATTCCTATACATACCTGTATCCACTAAATAACCCCTTTTTCCACTTATTCGAAGTCTATGTTCTGTTTCAAAGTGTCTGAATTTGTTTTTAGAATGTCTGTGGACATTTTTTATTCCTATTCGAGCATTTTATTGATCTACTCTTAGGGCGAGATGTCATTATTTATATAATTATTATTAACATTTTATCACCATAATTTTTCATCCGAAAGGAATGTTCCAGTCAGACCCTCTGGCAGAAGATCCACTACTTTTGAAGCTCGTATCTCCACCAACTAGCATACTGAAGAAACGCAAACCATACCATCGTGCACCTGATGAAATTAAAAAAGACGGTTTTGGGCACTGGCCGAAACTTACGGACAAGAAAAATTCTGGAAGGTGTCATTCATCTGCATGCAGAAGAAAAACAAAATATATTTGTAAAAAATGTAATGAGCCTTGTTGTCCTGATTGCATGGATTATTTTCATAGAATATGATTTTATATGAGTGAATAAAAATAGATTTGCTTTTTAATTAGCTGGCCTATAATCAAATAGTCATCATTTTCTTTCTTAATTCAGTTTTCTGTAAAACTCAAAACTCACATCCCTCATTTTTCGCAAAAATTGTTAATATGCTTGAGAATCATGAGCTTAGCGAAGACCAAATGAAACAAGGATGCATTCATCTAGCGAACAGTTTTACAATCTTGCAATACACCTGTATAATTTCAGAATTCGAGACTAACGCAGAATCATCATACCAAAGTAGTACACTCAAACCGGTTCTAGACCTCTCCTCGACACCTTGTCTTCAGAGTATGAATGAACTTGTGTAAAATGCTTTTTTTGTTATTCTTGTCAACCTGTTGCACCCCTACGCGCGTTTTTCGTTCCTAACATTTATCCACATTACCTCAAAGGACCCCGCAAACTCCTTATGGAATTTGGGTCCCGGTGGATTTTTTTGAATTTTTGATATGATATAGTCCATGTAATTCTCAACCAATGTTACCATTGCGCCAACCTGAAAAAATGAACAGTTTTGCTGCTAGGGGGCGTTGAAATCACCCCTTTAGCAGATTAGACTATAATGAAACAAGTGAAAATATTGTTACCGGGTTCAAAAATAAATAGTCCAATCTGCGCAAGGGGTGATTTCAACGCCCCCTAGCAGCAAAACTGTTCAGTTTTTTGGGTTGGCACAATGGTAAAATTGGTTGAGAATTACATGGACTACATCATACCAAAAATTGAAAAAAATCCACCGGGACCCAAATTCCATAAGGAGTTTGCGGGTCCTTTTCCGGGAAATTCGGAAAACCCGATTTTACAGTTTCTAATTTTTTTCTCGAGCAAAAATAATTTTTTTCACGAAATTTGGTGTAAATATCATTATGTTTCAAGTGAGCTGTAATTTTTTTGTAGAGAAATACAGGTTCTTCCTTTTTTTCAGACAAATTCCGAAAAAACGACCTCATTTTCAACTGAAAAGTTTCACCGATAAAATTTGTCTTTTCAAGCTCGCCAGCCGCCAGTTTTTTCGTTTTTTCGTACTATCAGATTATGTAATAAAAGAGTAGCACTACTATGGAATTTTTTTCCAAAAAACGCGAAAAAATTAAAAAACCAGATTTTTAAAATTCAATTTTTTCAATTTTTATTCTAATCTCATATTAATTTTTGAAATTAACAGTTGAAACCTTTCAAGAATATTAATTCCATGTTACTTTAATAGCTACAAAAATGAACAAGGACATATATAAGGATTTGATTATGATAGAATGGCGAAAGGAGGAGAACTTTTGGTGTAAAAATGGTTTCTCACCGTTTTAATTTTTTTCTTGTCTAAAAATTGTATGCTCGAGTGGTGTTTTGTACAGTAGCACAATTTCTATTATAGGCAAGGTTGTTAGTTAATGATCTTCCGTACACCTTCATCACGAAATAATATTAATAATTATAAACAATACTTTTTCTTTCCAAAGGAATGTTCCAGATATACCCTCTTGCCGAACCTCCGGTACATTTTAAGAGCGTTCGAATATCTTCTCCTACCAGTGTACTGAAAAAACGCAAACCATCCAATCGTGCACCGGAAGAAATCAAGAAGGATGGTTTTGGACACTGGTCGAAACAAACCAAAATGAAAAATGCCAGAAGGTGTCACTCATCTGCGTGCAGAAGAAAAACAAGATATTTTTGCAAAAAGTGCAATGAACCTTGTTGTCCTGATTGCATGGAATATTTTCATACACTATAATTAAACTTCATCAAACGTACATTAACACATGAGAGGCATATTGGGTGCTTAATGGATGGACTAAGAAAAATATTCCTTTTGATATAAGTGTTTGCTTTTCGAATACCTGACCAATAAACAAATTTTTTTGTAATCATAATTGCAATTACTGAAATCAATTATTGTGAATGAGAAAGTTTACCCCTTGCCCGTATCGTAAATAGACGTTGGGTCCTAAAATATTGTATCCTGAGTAAACCAGGGCCAATTTCATGGGAATTTCCTGGTTTCTAATCGAAAAAGCTGCTATTAATTTTTTCCGTTATTCTAACATTGAAATCTATTTTTGCTTTTAAATTACCCCATAAGGAGTAATCAGGTAATTTTCTTTTCTGTTTTGCGAAACCTCAGAAAAAAGTCGTTCAAGATACCAAAACATTTTGGAAAAAAAACTACCTCCTCATAAAAAGTGGTCACCTGGTCACCTGAACTAGCTGCTTGAAATTTGGATATACGTTCTGGAAAGGACCAAGTACATGGGAAAATGGCTTTCAGCCAATTTTGATATTTTTTTCAGTTATTGCAGTACAAGTTACTAGAAGTTACACATGGAAGTTTAAGTTAGTTTCCATGTCCAGTTTCGGAGATATGAATTTTTGAAACCCATAAAAATTGCTGTTTTACCAAAACATACTAAGATTCACCTATCCAAACGTATTATTATTATATATTATACACAGAGAGAAAAGACTGCAGCAAGTTCATACACAACGTTGTGTAGATCTTTTACACAATTGTCCATTCTTTCATCATACGCGTTTTGTGAAATTCAATAAATATTTGTGCAAGTCAATTTTTATAGTATTCATGCACTTCCACATTGCCAAAAATACACAAAAATATGCACATCTACCATAACACAATTTATATGGAAAACATCTACAACGCATGGAACTCATCTTACACCCGTTGTGCACTTTCTATTTGATATGCACAAATTGTATACTATTTCAGCACAATTGTGTAATTTGCCACAACTTGACTAAGGCGTCGTCTCACCCAACTAAATACGCATGCGCGGCACTCCAAATGTCCAGTCCGTCATTGTTTGATTGTTTTATGCTGATCGAAGGGCGAAGCTGGTTAAGTGAACTTACCTATTATTTATTATTTGCTCATGTGTATGTGGTTTTGTGTCAAATGGAAGTGTTAGAATACTTGCAAACTGATACCAATATTTGAAGGTTGGTATTGCTATTATTTTTTGTTATTACATGAAACCTACAAACTGACTCATTTTCATCATTTTTAACGGTTTGACACGAAGATTACTTTAAACTTTATTATTATTCAACGTTTTCCAAAATAACAAAATGTATGGTTCATTTATGTTCTGTTTGGTATTTTGTGTTTCTGTTATTTTATTTGTAATTAGAGTTTATAGTTCAGTTATTTTTGTTATCAGTTCTTTGTGATGAAATAAACATTATTTGAATGACATTTAATTTCATTTCAATCTTCTGAAAAATGAAGCTTATAATTTCTGAACAGAATAAGATATGAAGAAGCGAGCAGGTTGAATGATGATTATTCTTATCTTATTCCGTTTGGATGTTATGTGCCTCAAGTGTATCCTTTCTAAAAATTATAAATGGTACCTATAAAAATTGGCCTTGCTTTGTACACAAATATGTACAATATACCTACACAATTCATGTATGCGGATTACACAAATTTGTGACATATTTTGCATCCTATATTTAAAATACCTACACAATTTGTACAAACTAGGTACACAAATTGTTGTCATTCATTACAATTTATGCATAAACAGTACACAAGTTGTTGACATTCGTCGCACAACATTCCGATTAATTTTGTATATTTTGTGTATAAAATTAAAACAAAACTATTCAGAATAATACAACACTGAAGAGTATCGTTTATACACAATATTTCTAATACAATATTATAAAAGAAAAATGAACAAATTGGTGCTGTCAACTTTTTAGAAACAAATTGTGCTGAAATTATTCACAATTGTGTAGAAAACATACATTTATTTCTCTCTGTGTATTTTTTTTTCCTTGGTGTTTTTGGCATCGACTGCTAAGGTCATTAGCCATGTGTTCTGGATAGGCCTTGTTACTAACTCCATACGCCACTTTAGGAGCAGCACTGTTAATTTTTAACGCAACAGTGAATCGTGGAGGATTATTCCCAGCCGACACGAGCCTCAGTCATTCAGACTTTCACATCTGAAAATGAAAAAAGATCGCACCGTCTGGGAATCGAACCTGCAATCTCTCGATTACCAGACGAGCGCTTAACCACTGCGCTAATCCCCGCCCTCTCTCTGTGTATTATTATTATTATTATTATAGCGACAATTTATCATATTTTGCCAATCTTTATCATTGGTCCCATTAGTTAGAATGAGCATTTTTCATTAGAAAAATCTCTATTGGGATTATTTTCTCTGAAAGTTTCAAATTTTTTACAACAGTTATTTTTTTTCAAATGTTTTTTTTATACTACATGTTTTTAACAGTAGCAACACAAAACATCCTTTTTAAGTCAATAAATCCACTTTGGAGCCAATACTACTACAGGAAGACTTATAGTAATTGCTTAATATGATTAGCCTCAAAAAGTTACGATCATATTTTATACGGGGGGCGTTTACAAATATTGATTGGAATCGGTTTTGTCCGTAATACGAGGATATATTGAAAAATTATTAGCCTACTATAGAACCAAACAAAATTTTAATGTCAAAATATTTTACTACTCAACATATTCTCCTCTTAATTGGATACATTTATCACAGCGAACCTGCAACGTCTCTAGACCTTTCAAAAAATGTTTCTTCTTGCTCTGCAAACCAGACCTCCACAGCTTTTATTACCTCCTCGTTGGAAGAAAATTTACGACCTTTTAAACTTTTTTTCAGTTGAGGAAAGAGATTATAGTCGGGCGGAGCGAAATCTGGTGAATAAGGGGGGTGTTCTAGTAATTCAAACCCTAAATCACGAATTTTTTGCATGGCAACATGAGATTTGTGTGCAGGGGCGTTGTCCTGCAAAAACAAAACACCTTTGGATAGCTTTCCGCGTATTTTCTCTTTAATTTTTTCCCATAGAGTGGTAAGTAATGTCGAATATAGTAATCTCCAGTTATTGTTCTAATCTTATCCAAAAAATCAATCATGGTTACTCCATGGCAATCCCAAAAAACTGAAGCAAGAACTTTTCCAGCAGATTTTTGGTCACGAAACTTCTTAGGTCTTGGAGAACCGGAGTGTCGCCATTCCATCGATTGTTGCTTTGTTTCTGGATCGTAGAAATGTACCCAAGTCTCATCCATAGTAAAAATTCGGTTTAAGAAGTCTACATCGTTTTCAAATCGAGCACAGATCGAACGAGATGCTACTACCGTTGCACGCTTTTGGTCAACATTCAAACATTTGGGGATCCATATTGCAGCAATTTTTCTCATGTCCAAATTGACGTGATCTATATGATGAACGCGTTCGTTTGAAATATTCAGTGCTTCAGATATCCGTTTTAACCCAATTCGACGGTCTGTTAAAATCATGTCACGAACATGCATCGATATTTTCTGGGACTGACACAGAAACTGGCCTTCCCTATCGGTCATCATCTTCAATGGAAAATTTATCTCTTGTGAAGCTTGCAGTCCAATTTTTCACGGTCGCATACGAAGGACATTGATCACCAAGTGTATTAAGCATATCTTCGTAAATCTGCTTACCTCTTAACCCTTTTAAATACAGGTACTTGATGATGGCTCGATACTCCAATTTTTCGATTTTCACAATTTCCGTGGATATATTTTTTCTTTCAATTTATTGCGTAACTCTAGTTTACTTTTTTGACGTCAAACTTTAAACTGACACTTCTAATAAGTTATTGTTCGTTGCAATATTTTGTTCATGCAGGGAACTAGTCTAGGCTAACTAGATATCAATACATCCTCGTATGTATGCTTGTTGATTATTTTTGAATGGATCTGCCAATTTGAATCATAATTTTCAGTTATACTTCAAAGTAAATTACCCTACACTCGGATAAGTTTCATCAATATCCTATGTCTGGTTTTTGAAATATAAATTAAAATTGATATTCTATGGAAGATATTATCCAATCCAATTTTTTGATGAAACTTTGGTGTCCAGTTCATATAAATCGTACTTTACACCTCGTAACGCCAAGCCACGCCGTTAAGAGTCATACTGTTAATGGTCTTATTGTTTCGCGCTGCAAGATCATATTTATTTCATCAAGAAATAAGATTGGATAATATCTTCTATAGAGTATCAATTTTAGTTTATATTCCAAAACCAAGACATAGTAAATTAATGAAACTTACCCGAGTGTAGGGTAATTCACTTTGAAGTATTACTGAAAAATATGATTCAAATTGACCGATCCATTCAAAAATAATCAACAAGCATACATATTACAGACAAGACCGATTCCAACCAATATTTGTAAACGCCCCTCGTATAAAATATTATGGCAACTTTTTGTAGCTAATCATATTAAGCAATTACTTCAAGTCTTCCTGAAGTAGTTTTGGCTCCAAAGTGGATTTATTGACTCAAAAAGGTTGTTTTGTGTGGCTATTGTTAAAAACATGTAGTAGTAAAAAACAAACATTTGAAAAAAAATTCGGTGGTGTAAAAAAGTCGAAACTTTTAGAGACAATCTTTTTGTCATAAGAAAAGAATCCCAGTAGGGATTTTCCTAATGAAAAATGTTCAGTCTCACTAATGGGACCGATGATAAAGATTGACAAAACGTGCTAAATTTTCGCAATTTTTGACCCACCCTGTATAATAGGTGGCTTCTTCTATCTCAACGACCGACTGACTGACATGTCCTTTGACTTTTTTCAAACCAGCAATGCTATTATTTTGTTACTAATCATCTTAAAAGTAATACGTATGGTTAAGTGAACCTTACTATGTTTTGGTAAAACAGAATTTTTATGATTTTCAAAAATTCAAATCTCCAAAACTGGACATAGAAACTAATTTAAACTTGCATGCCAAGTTGCCGAGTGGTTAAAGCAACATTGTATCAATCACTTTTGGCTGCCGGTCAAAGTTTCAAACCCTAGCAAATGCAGAAATGTTTCTGATGGCCCGAGAAAGTGCTAGGAATCGCACGTGAAAAGGTAATACCTCGTTAACCCTTAGCTCGCACAAGTTTCGACTTCTGAGGGCTGCAGTTCGTAAGGGGACGACAGCAAAAAACAAAACAACAACAACTTCTAGTGACTTGTACTCCCATGTATTTGATGAGTGGTCCTTTGGTTGACCATATGGCTATATCTTACTATAATTATAGACCAAGCTATAGAGGTTTTTTCCCCACAAAATAGAAGACGCAAATGGCATATACTAATTTGTATAAGATAGTTCGTTAATAAAAACCCTTGTTTTCGCCCCAGCAAAATCGGTTTGTGAATTTTTTTAAACAAGCAATAGTGAAAAAAATTACAACTCTTGGTTTTTTGGAAATATGTCAAAGATTATTCAAGGAATAGTTTCACAGTCAATGGAACTTTTTTTAGAGATTGATGAACAAAATGAATTTCCATACGACCGGATCGATGCTTTTTCCAGTGAGAAAATCCGGGAAAACCTCGAAAAAGAGACCATTTGTTAAAAATATATAATTTTCATAAATCTAAAGCAGGACAAACAATATTGCGGAAACTAATAGATAATAATATATGGTTTAACTGTGCGCAAGATGTTTTCTGTCCGATCTGTAGTTTTTGCACAATCGCGTTATAAACAATTTAAGGGCACATCTTGTAAGATACGCCGATTTAAGGAAAATCGTCGTATTCAAATTCTGTAAACGGCATCTGAAAGTAGAGATCAATATCTACAATTTGTATATTTTGGATTTTCACCTGAGTGGTAGGAAATGTGTTGAAAATATCACTAAAAGTTGATGATAACGCTTCAAAGTGCGTCCGAAGTCACCCGAAGTCGCACTGAAGTTCACTGGAATTGAGTTCGGGCGACTTCGAGTGCACTGTGAAGCATTTAGAGTAACTTCCAGTTACATTTTCAACACATTTCCACCTCTAAGGTGAAAATCCGAAATATACAAATTGTAGATATTGATCTCTACTTCCAAATGCCGTTAGCAGAATTTGAATAAGATGATTTTCCTTAAATCGGCGCATTTAGAAAGATTTGTCCTTAAATTGTTTATAAAGCGATTGTGCAAAAACTAAAAATCTGACAGAAACCATATTGCGCACAGTTGAACCACATTTTATTATCTATCAGTTTCCGCAATATTGTTTGTCCATTTATAAATTTACAAAAAATTATGAAATTTTGAAAAATGGTCTCTTTTTCGAGGTTTTCCCCGGATTTTCTCAAAAAAATTCACCGATCTGGTCGTATAAAAAACCATTTTGTAGGTTTTATAATTCTCTACAAAAGTTCTATTGACTGTAAAAAGAGCCCTTCAATACTTTTTGAGATATTCGCAGAAAAAAAAACAAAAAAGTTTTAATTATTTTCACTATTTCTTGTTTAAAAAATTCCACAAAGCGATATTGCTTGGTCGAAAACCAGGATTTCCATACATGAACTATCTTATAAAAAATAGTATAGGACGTTTGTGTCTTTTATTTTGTGTGAAAAGAGCCTCTCATTTTTATCTACAACTTGGCATATTAGTAAAAGTTTATAACCGATAATCAGTGTACACAAAACTACACAAGCAAGACACATTTATGGTGGTAGAATTAAATCATTCAGTAATAAGAGTATTCTACCGTGTGTCCATAAAGTAACCCCCCCCCGTCCTGTTAACTTTTGAACGGATTGGAATTTTCGCATGAAATTTTTTTTGGAGGAATGGCAGTTCATAAGCTACTTTCTGACGACAAAAAAATGTCTATCTTTGAAAGAATTTTTCAAATGGCATGGGGGGTCGAGTGATACCTCATACGAAACGTCTTACAATGCTCTATACGTCCCCAAAATTTCAAACAAAAATATACTTCCAAAACATAATGTAAGAACTCTCTTAGAGTAACCCCACCAATGTTTACTTTTGAACGGATTTTAATTTTTTTTTTGGTCTAATTGTAGTTCATAAGCTTCTTTTTGACAACAAATTTTTTTTTTTTTAATGACGTCGGTCGGCCATTTAATTTTTTTTAAGGCTATGGGGGTCGAGTGATACATCGTTTGAATTGCATTTCAATTCTCTACACAACAACAAAATTTCAAACAAAAATATTCGTCCAAAACAAAATAGCGGTACATAATGTTAGAGCTCTGGTATGAGGATCCTTCGGATACTGTAGTTCTGGAAAAATCATCAAATCTTCTAGGTACCCTTTTACAAAAGTATTCTGTGAAATGAATAATATTAAGATCGACAAGTTAGAACAATCCATCAATTAGTCATTATAATATGGTACCTGTGTAAAGGTATAAATAAGAAATTTCCTTATCACAACTCATAGTTGTTAACTCAATCTTGCACTTCACCAGTTTTTAATATTGAGGAGAGCGATGCGTACAGTAGAGGAAAAAGTTTCTGCTGTTAAAGTTTACTACCGGTCTCAAGCGAATGCTCATGCAGCTGTGCGATTATTCAATGAGATGTATCCAGGCAATCCCATTGACAGAAAATATTTAAGAGAACTCATTAGGAAATTTGAACAAACTGGGAATCTGAGTAATATGAAGAAAAGTGGACGACCATCTTTCTCGCCAAACAAGCAGATTGATATCTTGGTGGATCTTCAAGAAAACCCTCAACAATCCACAACTGAATTAGCGGATGAAAATGATATGCCACGTTCGACAGTACATAAAAGACAAAAAAAAAATTATATCCCTATAAAATAAAACTGGTTCACGAACTTTCTGAAGACGATCCTGATCGTAGAATTCAGTTCTGTGATCTGATGAGTGAGAAACTTCGTCAAAATAGAATTCACGTGAGCAACATTTGTTTCAGTGATGAGAGCACGTTTTTCTTGAATGGACATGTGAATAGACATAATCACCGCTATTGGAGCACTGAAAATCCTCACGAGTTCAGGAAAACACATACTCAGTACATCCAAAATGTTTGGGCTGGCATACTGGGCAACCGTATCATACGTCCATATTTCTTGAGAGAAAATTTAAACGGAGTTCGATATTTGAGGATGCTACAAGAAAACATCTTTCCGTAAATAATTCAGGTACCTGGAAATAATATAGAAAATATTCATTTTCAAGACGGAGCACCTCCTCATTATTTCAGGCCAGTAACCAACTTTTTAAATGAACCAGACACCAGAAATGTTTGGAAATGTAAGAAGCGAATTTCAGAATCGTCTCTTCATGTGCCAGGAAGTCAATGGCGAACATTTCGAACATTTATTTTGATTTCCTTTCTCAATTTTTCAGATATTTATGTTAAATAAACATTGTTCTTTATTCTGGATGGTTTTCTTAATTTTGCTGAAATTCAATAAAACAATCACCTGCCTTCTCACTAAATTTCATTCGAAGATGGCACTCTTTTATCATTTTTAGCAAAATAACTTTCATTTAATGATAACAAAAAAGATTTGATTATTTTACTAGAGCTCATTAATAGCAATTGAAAAGATCCTTATATAGCAGAGCTCTAACATTATGTACCGCCATTTTGTTCTGGATGTATATTTTTGTTTGAAATTTTGGGGACGTATAGAGAATTGTAAGACGTTTCGAATGAGGTATCACTCAACCCCTCATGCCATTTAAAAAATTCTTTCAAAATGGCGTCGGGCCGCCATTTTGAAAGATAGACATTCTTTTTTGTCGTCAGAAAGTTGCTTACTGCCATTCCTCCAAAAAAAATTTCATGCGAAAATTCCAATCCGTTCAAAAGTTAACAGGGGGGTTACTTTATGGACACACTGTATAAACACTGCTGAATCATAACATCGGTATCTCCTTTGTCTGAGTAAGATTGTTTTCAGCTTTTATTTGTCAGAAATGTGGAAAAAGATATGGAAAAAAGGGGTCTCTCCAATGGCATATCCAAAGATATTGTGAAAAGGAACCTGAATACATCTGTCTTCACGAAAATTGTGGATACAAAGGACGTACCCAGTTCAACTTGAGGAGGCATATTGGGAGAAAACATGTGACACAAACTCAGTAACCCGCCACTTGGTCCAAAGAAGATTTTTTTTTTTTATCAAAACACTTTAGTAATAAAATCGTTTTGTCATAATTATTTTCCATTCATTTTGTAAAAACCAACAGCAACCAAACTCAAACATTTGAAAAAAAAACAAATCATCAATTCTAATCACTAAAACTAAAATTAATTTAAGATTTAGATGAATTTTAAATGAAGAATATGACGGTGTTCATGCTGCATCAATTTAACAAAATTAAGAAAGTACTAGACATGCGCGTTTCGTTCTGTCAATCTTTGAAACGTCTGCTTAAGATGCCTAAAAACCCGAGACATCTTACGTCTGCTGGTATTCTTCGATCAGAAAACAGAAGGTGAACCTTCTAACCTGAGATTGGTTAAGAATACCAAGACATCACCTACCTGTACTATGCATGATCTCTGCAATTGTTCGCCAAGCATTTTCTTTGCTATCTTATTTTTGAACTCTTCATGTCATATATATACGGACGAAACCTGTTCTATAAGTTCAATTAGCTGACCATCAGTATCCATTCTGATTCGATTTGCAATTTATTTTTAAAAAAATGAAATTGAGATCTTCACAAGAAATTATTCAATGACATAACCTGTTCCTCTCTGAAAGCAATCTGCTGTGAGCAAATATTCTTGGCTGTGACTGCTGTGAATCTTCCCCAGGGTAAGACCACGCACTGTTTCTAATTTATTGAAGAAATTAAGAAATGAAAGTTGGCCATCTTTCTAGTTTCAATGTTAATTTTAATTGCTTAGTTTCTGGCTTCAACAGCTCCATTTCATTAAATTGTTTTATATTCTTAGTTTTAGTTTTAAATTCATTCAAGTTCAAATTTATGCTTGCATGAGTCCACCTTTACCCTCTTTTCCTTGCAACATTACAGGATTTTTCCTTTTGTACGAACCCGAATAGTTAGCGACAGCGCCACATGTCAGCAAAAGCAAGATCTCAATAAAATGTAATTTTGGAGTTTTCTAATGCAATTATAAAATTGCATTAGAAGAATTATACTTGATGTGGTTTACATCAACAGTTTGCTAATACTTATGTTTCAATTCAGTGTGCATCGTAGCCAAAAATTGCTATTTTTTATTGGATTTTGGTAGTCATTACTGACATTGTTTTTTCTAGGATTCCATTCGTGTGGACGTTGTGGCAACTATTATAAACACAAAAGTTCTCTTTATAAACATCTCAAGTGGGAGTGTGGAATCGAGTCGAAATTCAAATGTTCCGAATGTTCCTACAGTGCTAAACAGAAGATTAGTTTCATCAAACATATGAAATACAAACACAACATTATAACTGAAGGTAGTCAGGAATAAGCACAATCCAGCGAGAGATTCATAATTGCTATGAAACGAATAAAGCACGAGCACTGTCAGACACTTGAAAATTTTTAATTTGAGTTTTTTTTGTGACAGAAAATATAAGAAACAATTCATCTCCTGAATCGATTGACAATTAAAACAAATGTGTGATGCGTAGTTATTTCATAATCATGTAACTCACCAAATCAGAAAATAATTCTTGAGGATCAGCTTAACCACTTTTTCCAAAAGTAGATACCTATTTGTGGGCTAAGTTTGATTATTGAGAATAGGAATAGTAAATTTTTCTTTAGAGAGGTGTCGTTATAACTCGATGATATTTTACTCCACGGTTTTTGAGTTTCAACTTTGTGTCAGAGATGTTGAAGATTTGGACATTATACTTAATGTGAACATACCTAGTACCTGATCGGATAATGGAAATAGGATTAAAAATCCAGTCGTCGGAAAGTATCTAACAGATAAAAACAACTGCCCCTTACGACCGTTGAATTAAATCTATTAGATTCCAAAGTGAATAATCATTACACGAACATTCAGCATAAGAAGAAAAAGAATAAAAATGTAATTGTAGTATTCGATAAAATCTTTCTAGTTATTAAATGCACTTGTTTATGATTGTTTTAAGGCTTTTACATCCGTTTCTCATCTGTACTAATTACGAATTCTTTTAATTCGTGATTAAAAGCTGCAGTACAGACTGGGGGGAGATGACTGAAATAAAGTTATGTCGAGACGTTAGATCGGAGAGTAGTAGAGTAAAATATACAACAAAGAAAAACTTCTCACTTTTCAAACGGACGTTAGCCGTGAGAAAGTCAGACCATGAAACACAAAAGCACTAAGAATTCATCTTCCAGTTGAATCCAAAATTAGTTGGAAACGGAAGAAAAACAAGTCAAATATTATCAAATGGGTTACAAGATGATTCTAGCGCCTCACGACGTTACCTTATTGGCACTAAAAGTTCTCCAATTATAATAGCAACTCACTATTCAAAATGTTTGTCGGAAACCAAAGTTTGTTTATTTAGTCAAACAAGAAGAATGCCCTGATTTCTCTGAATTCAAAAGTTACAGGTTGCACTAGCACAGCAAAGCCTGAGGAGAAGCAGTAGGTAACCGTATAGAATAAATTTTTTTGAGAAAATTCTTATACTTTAAATAACACATTTCTTGAGACGTTTTTTTAACGTATGCTTTTTTTAAATTATGATCATTATAGGTTTATAAATGTTCTCACCAAATATCTAAGACTGCTCGCATGCAGCTGCGGCACCAAACAATTTTGAATTTGCAAAACAATTGATATCTCTGAACGATTTTTTAATGTATGCAAAGTGGGTTTTCCGACAGTTTGAACTGAAAAACCCACGAAAATTAAAAAGCATACTCTTCTCTCGTGTAGAAGGCCTCGAAATTATCAACTGAACATGTAAAAAAAAGGTGGTATCTCTAAACGATTTTTTAACGTATGCTTTTTCACAGGAAGGCTTTTGGTATTATATGGATCACGAATTTCAAAAAGCATACAATCGCGGCGTGCACATGCGTTGCAATTGTTTTGTTAATATGCAAAAAATTTGTAATAACTCGAAACTAGTATTTCATACTTAAAACCGGGTTGAATATAAAGTTCATATGGCCCATTGCATACTGTTCTGGCGTGTATAACTACTCAAACGACAATTCAAAAGTTGCAAAAATTTCTGCTATCTTTGAACAATTATTTAACGTATGCTTTTTCACAGGCTCATTTTGGTGTTATATAGATCACGAAAATTGAAAAGCGTACTCTGCTCTCGTGTAGAAGGCCTTGAAATTAACAACTGAACATGTGAAAAAAAGATAGTATCTCAAAATGGTTTTTTAACGTATGCTTTTTCACAGGCTGACTCTTAGTGTTAATGGATCCCGAAAATTAAAAAGCATACTCTTCTCTCATGTAGAAGGCCCCGAAATTATCTACTGGACATGTAAAAAAAGGTACTATCTAAGAACGATTATTTAACGCATGCTATTTCACAGGCTGATTTTCGGTGTTATATGAATCATGAAAATTAAAAAGCATACTCCTCTCTCGTGTAGAAGGCCCCGAAGTTATCTACTGAATAAGTAAAAAAAAAAGAATTCAACAAACGTGTCCGAAACTAATTCATTTTGGTAATAATTCCATTCTTCTATATAAATGTTATCATTCATAACAACATTCACAGTAGAACATATTTAATAACTATAATAAATTGTAGTTTTATTATAGATATTAACATGGATTTTCATCAAGTATCTGCTATATCAATAAATTATAAAAACATATTTGATGTAGTTTCAATCAAGTGGACTCCCGCGAGCCAACTCCCAAGTGAAACCATCAACATCTGAATATCAAAGATTTCATCAGACATTATACAATAACGTGTTCTGTCGTGTTAATCCGTACTATAATAGTAGTGAGATATGACACGGATCAGAGAGTTTCTGAAAGACACCTTCATTCATGAAAAACACCAAATGGTTGTGAAATATTACTTTTCCGTCGACCGTCCATTTATGATGTATTTAAACGCACTCAAAATCTTTGATTAATGACACCTATCAATGAATGATTTTCTATTAATGAACGATTTCGAGAATACTTGAACTATGAATACTTCCATGTAGTTATTAAGTCGCTATTGTCAACACAACAGATGAAATTAATCGAATAAATGAATATTTGGGACTTTTGGTTTCAAGAAATATTTTCGCGAAAATTGACATAGTTTTGGTGTGGGTATTTCTTAGACACAATTAAGTTTGGATCAAAAGACCACGTGATGTTTTCGACAAAACAACTGAATATAATTTGGGAGCTGACTATTTTCTATAGCGTATGACACTAAGGTAAACACGATTGTATTTCCACAATTTTATTGTCTTCGCGACATGTTTCGATAGAAATTATCTTTTTCAAGCGATTGTACTGAGTACAATAAATCATTCTTTATTGTAAAAATACTTACTACCCTTCTTATCAATTATAATAATTAGTGTTTCATACAGGGTTATAAAAATTAACAAAGCATTGTACCTGGAAGTCTAACCAATAGCTACTACTTAATTAACTTGATAAATTTAGGTCCAATTGGTTATTTAGTAAACTATTTGACTTTCTCAATTCATGGATTTCTAAGAAATAATGTGTCGATAATTGCTTGGTTTCTGCATAAAAAACTAAATAAGTATGAGCAACACGCTTGGCTTTGGCTTGGTTTCTTGGATATTTTTATTTGTTGTTTTATTTGTTTGTTTAATTTATCCATAAGCTCAATGAGTAGGAGAGAGAAACTTTTTCTGGCGGGTCCATCCAACTCTCTCTCCCACTCATTGAGCTTATGGATAAAATAAATGGCGATATGTCCGTAGTCATTAGAGATGACACCATCAAACTTGGTATCGGTGGATTCGTCATGATCATCCCTAACCGATCATGTAATAATATACAGGGTATCCCATTCGAAATTCGAAAGTTGATGTAATTTCCAGAAAAACCGGAAGTTGAATTTGTTTTACAAATATGCCAAAAAGTGACGTCTAGTGATCATATTCAATGTTGTGAAGTTCAGAAATATAGCCAGAGAAACAAAGGATAAAAAGGGGATGTACCATGAATCTGTGTCACACGGTATAACTTCAGGGCTTTCTACACATTTTGATTTCCGTAATCCATATAACACCAAAATTCAGCCTGTTAAAAAGCATACGTTAAATTATCGTTCTTAGATACTACCTTGTTTTTACATGTTCAGTTGTTAATTTCGGGGCCTTCTACACGAGAGAATAATATGCTTTTTAATTTTTGTGATCCTTATTACACAAAAAATTAGCCTGTGAAAAAGCATACGTTAAAAAATCGTTTTTAGATACCACCTTTTTTTACATGTTCAGTTGATAATTTCGGGGCCTTCTACACGAGAGAAGAGTATGCTTTTTAATTTTCGTGATTCATATAACATAAAAAATGAGCCTGTGAAAAAGTCTATGCATACATTAAAAAATTATTTAACATTACTAGAATTTTTTTGCAATATTATTACTATTCTTTTCATTGATGTACATACCAGAATTGTATGCAAATGAATATTCTTCGTTATTATCACGTCATTAATCACTATTTCAAAAAGCATACGCTAAATAATTGTTCAAATTGCATAAATTATTTTGCAACTTTCTCAGCGTATGCAACCATGTTATACACTTCCGCAATGTATGCTTTTTGTTTTGGGGGCCCATTTACACAATATCTTTCACATAGTTCAATTGCATACATTAAATAATTGTTTCGAGTTATTAGAAAATATTTGCATATTAACAAAACAATTGCAACGCATGTGCACGCCGCGATTGTATGATTTTTGAAATTCGTGATCCATATAACACCAAAAGTCTTCCTGTGAAAAAGCATACGTTAAAAAATTGTTTTGAGATACCACCTTTTTTTTACATGTTCAGTTGATAATTTCAGGGCCTTCTACACGAGAGAAGAGTATGCTTTTTAATTTTCGTGGGTTTTTCAGTTCAAACTGTCAGAAAAACCACTTTGCATACATTAAAAAATCAATTATTTTTGGAAATTCAAAATTGGTTGGTGCCGCCGCTGCATGCGAGCAGTCTTAGATATTTGATGAGAACATTTATGAACCTATTATAATCATAATTTAAAAAAAGCAAAAGTTAAAAAAACGTTTCAAGAAATGTGTCGTTACCGGCCGGTCTATAGGGTAAAAGAGTCAATTGATAACTCGAAAACGGTTCGTTGTATCGATTTCAAACAAGGACAGGATTCTAGAGGACGTTCGATTCTAGGTACGTGCTGTAATGGAAATTGAAATGTCGAATCACTTTTTCACAGAAAAAATCTCAAAAATGTCCCAAAAATTCAGTTACTTTGAAGCAAGTTTTTTGGGTAGATGAACAAATAATTTCAAAAAAACATTACAGCACGTACATAGATCAATCACAATAGGCCATTGGCTGCAGTGGAGGGCCTGATACGGGCCCACTCACGTTCAAACCTAACATAGATCAAAGTTTTACCTTTCTTTTCACACCAAATTCATTTCGATTAGCTAAAGATTGCTTCAAATTTTAATGGAAGAGAAATACCATTACAGCTACCTCGATTATCTGTGAAAAGCATCGTAAGGTGCTGCCGCAGACGTAGGTACATAGAATCGAATGTCCTTTAGAAGCATGTCCTTGTTTGAAATCGATGCGACGAACCGTTTTTGAGTTAACGACTCTTTTAACAAAAAAAACCGCTCCTAATATGATCGCGCTCATGGCCTCATAAGCTTCAGATTGATTAACTGATGGTTAGATTGTGAACCTTTCAACACCATTTGAAGAATGTCATTCACCGTCTAAACTATCAGTTAGTTATCTGGAGTTTAACTGGAACCGGCGCAACTGGCCCCAAATCTTGACTACTCAGGTAGCAAAGCGTTGAGTACAGAGAACAAAAGTCAACTAACTTCTTCGCTGTGGGAAATCGCGCAGAGTTCGCGGGGCGTGGCCTAGCGAAAAGTTCTGCGGAGATATACTCTCCAGTGCGACTTTATATTCCTTTGCTTTTTCTAGGCATTTGAAGCTTAAATTTCCGAGAGGACAATAACTTCAGCTTTTGTTGAGAATTCTTAAGGAAAATAATGAAATATGTATCCAGCGCCATCACTAGGTTCCAGAGAGCACTCCGACTATAGCATCTACTTCTTCCAATACCAAGTGTCGACGATTTCTTTAGACAATCCATAGTGTTTCCAGAGTTCCAAGTCTATGCGGTTTAAACTTGGCAGAAGTATTGGGTTAGATAATTAGAAAATGCTTCAATATTACATACTTCTCCATCACTTCCGGTTTCAAAGGATACGACCCCAACTTGGGAATTCCAAATGGAACACCCTGTATATTTTTACTTTTTAGGATTCTAGGAACGATTCTGAGTACGATCACACAGTTTTGAGACAAAAATTGTACATACTTGATTTTTCAAAAAAAGAAATAAAAAATTGCATCTAGAGTGCGTTGGACGCACTTCAACCAATGCGATCAACATGAACGACGAGTAAAAAACATTGCATACAGTTTTTCTGCCTAGTTGAGTACCTATAGCGGTTTTAAATTTCAAATACCACTACTAATTGTTGAAAAATTTTCACAGTGGTATAAATAATTACTGTATTTTAGGGCGGCACCGATGTATCAGCTGTAAAAATTCCTATAAGTCAGTGAGAAGCCTCAATTTGCATAGAAGATTCTACTGCGGAAAGTCCCCTACGATGTCCTGTACCTTGTGTCCATATGTTACTTATTATAAAGGAAACCTGCAGTATCATATAAGGAAGAAACACCAAAAATAATACAACTTGTATGAGCATTCAGGCTGCCACGGCAGAAAACCGAGAAATCAACCAAAACACAATTTTTTAAAATATGTTTTCCATTATAAAATTTTGGACCTTTCAGGTACACCAATCTTAATTGTTTTAATTATGGCCCATTATTTTGATAGACTGCCTTGGTACAGAAATTTTGTTAAAATTTCAACTGATCCAGTTTACTGATCAGGGGTTTTCGAATATTCCTAATCTCTATGCTCGGATGACTGAACACATCATTAATCAGAATGTTTGTCTACTCTTTAAATTTTCTCTTATACCAATGCTCTTCACAATCTACCACCAAAACAAACTCTCAAGTTTTTAGATTCTATTCTTCCGTTCATAAAGAAGCAAATCGTCTCACGAGTGATATATCGCTTACTTTCTTGGAACACTGCTGAAAAGTATGACAATCTTTCTCACTTCTGCCTTCGTTCATAATAGTCCAAGATCTCAGGGTCGTCAGACGTTACTTATTTTTAAACGAACGAAATGTGTACTATGAGTAGTGTTACAATGTACTATGATCGCATGCCTAACTGCTAGCTTGGCCAGATGACCATTCTTCAGATATTAGGGAATCAAGGTACTTAAAAACATTCCTTACTTTAGTTGAATCGCCATTATACAGAAATATTTCTATAACGCCTGATGGGTTTGTGGACAGTGCCACAGGCATCCACCCCGGAGCTCCTAGTTCAAATTGCATCTCCGACGACTTTTTTTAACATTGCCAGACGCGTCATACTGGAGTCAGCCATCTCGGTTGGAAACAGCATCGACTGGGAGGATTTTTGTTTAAAAATCCCCAAAACTCCTCCCAGAGTCAATGCAGTTTCCAACCGAGATGGCTGACTCTAGTGTGACGCGTCTGGCAGGGTTAAAAAAAAAGTTGTCGGAGACAAGATTTGAACTCGGAGCTCCGGGGTGGATGCCTGTGGCACTGTCCTCAAACCCATCAGGCGTATGTATCTGGTATAATGGCGATTCAACTAAAGTAAGTAATGTTTTTACGTACCTTGATTCCCTAATATCTGAAGAGTGGTCATCTGGCCAACCTATACACTAGCACTACTCAATCTTACACATTTCGTTCGTTTAAAAATAAGTTAACGTCTGACGGCCTTGAGATCTTGCTCTATAAGTAAACAGAAGTAAAGTCTCACGCCGCCATATTTGGGTCGACATCCCCACCTCGAATTTTATGCTTAGCCTACCTACGCAGCAACAAAATAAATCTGAGATCCGAACACCGTACGTAAGACCAAGTGAGACAGAAGAGCTTTCAGCTGACCCCTCTTTGCCCCACCGCAGGTCAGAAAAAAATTGAATCTTAACCCGATACATCAAAGGAGCCTACTGGGAGTGCTCGTACTTCTTTTTACCTATGTATGGTGCTTCTGCAAATACTTCAATGGCCAATACCATGATATAGCAGTCTATCATTCCATCATAAGCAGTTTCATTCAGATAGACCCAATATACAAGATATACAAAACTGGTAACAATATGTTTAACAGAAACTATATAATATAGACCAAAATCAGCGAAGCTGTTTGAACAAATTATCTATTCAAATCTCTATCAGTATGTCAAAAATGTGTTAGCATCAAAACAGCATGGTCTCATGACAACTAAATCAATTACTTCTAATTTATTAACCTTTATCATATGAAACCATGGATCAGAAATGCCAATTAGATACTGTTTACACATACTTTCTAGAGGTACTTGATACAGTTGATCACGAAGTCATGCTGAGAAAGGTATGTAAAAATATCGATTGTCAGATAATTTACTTTCAAAAGCTATTTACGGAATAGATCTGTTATGGTCAGGCATAAAGGAAATACAGATAGAAAGTTTAAAGACAACTCTGGAGTTCCACAAGGTTCAAATTTGGGTCTTCTCCTATCTTTACTCTTCATAAATGATTTACCATCAGTTTTGAGATACTCTGATCTGAAAATTTTCAAATCAAACTAACGGTTAGAGAGTGTTCAACTGCAATCAGAATGGAGTTTTAGGAAAAAATATATTTCAGTATCAAAAAATGCTTCACGCATACTGTGACCCGTCTGAAAGAACCGATTACCTTTGAGTATATGATTGAAGAGGAAACTCTAAAGTCTGATGGTAACACATATAATCATTTATTGCAGAAAACAAAGAAAATAACAAATTGGGCAAATCGACTGTTAGTCTACATTATCCATGCTGGACAAGACTCAAAACAAATTCCTAATGTATATTTACTACAAAAAGTACCTACGACATATATTATATAACACAGTGAGAACCACTCACCTAAGAAATGAATTTAAGATTGTATCCTTAGACGAAAACTCGCTGTAATGTATTTTTTTTTTTCAAAATTATCAACTACAAGATAAATTCACCTGAGATTCTATCCCAAATTCGATTGAATGTACCACCAAGGAGGACCAGCACTTTTGTTATTAATTAATTGATAAGGATTGATCTGGCTCACAAAGTACATTCCGTAGGATGGTGTTAAGACATAATATTATTGAATTATCATTTTAGCAAGCTAATTCAGACTCAAAAATCAGTCCTCACAAGAAGCCCAATATTTGTTGTTGCTTTTTTGTTATCACCGTCAACCTGTTTTAACTTCTGCGCGCAACCCTCAGAAGTCTTCGAGAGACTAAGGAAGTGCGAGCTAAGGAAGTCCCAGCACTTACATTATAATGTGTAATGCCATGCACTAGACCAATGACTATGTTGGGAATTAAACCCACGACCCTATGCTTGAGAGGCGATTCTCTACCAGCAGGACCACCTCGGCTCATTATTAACTTATAGTTAAGAATGTTATGATAATGATAAGTGTAATAATTAATTGCATTTTCCATGAAATTAAACCTTACAGGTTTGTTTGGATAGAAATGAATAAATAAATAAGTTCAATATTTCCACTTATGGCCGCAGGCCAGTGAAGTCACACATCTATTTTTCAGAATTTATTTCTTCAACAGACAACAAACCTTTGGGAGCCACTGCCTGAGGAGATTTTCCTGAAGCTTACAGCTTGAAAAATTCAAGTATATCACCAATTCGTATCCCTATTTAGGCCAAGATGTAGATAAAAATAAGAGGCTCTCTTCACACAAAATAAAAGACGCAAACGGTATATATTACTTTTTTTAAAGGTATTTCGTAAATGAAAACCCCGGTTCTCGCCCCAGCAAAATCGCTTTGTGGAATTTTTTAAACAAGAACTACTGATAAAAAATACAAGTTTTTTTGCTAATATATCAAAAAGTATTGGAGTAATCGTTTTAAAATCAACAGAACTTTTGTATAGAATTATAAAACCTACAAAATGGTTTATTATACGACAAAAGTTCCATTGACTGTTAAACGATTCCTTGAATAATCTTTGAGATATTTCCAAAAAACCAAAAAAGTTGTAATTTTTTTCAATATTGCTAGTTTAAAAAATTCCACAAAGCAATTTTGCGAAAACTGGGGTTTTCATTAACGAACTATATTCATAAAAATTAGTATATGCCATTCGCTTCTTTTATTTTGTGGGGGAAAAGCCTCTATAGCTTGGTCTAATTCTTTGGTTTGAACATCAGAAATTGGAAATAAAACTACGTTTATATATAATTACGTATAATATAATAAATCTGTACACAATAAAGATAAAAAATATATGAAAGCTTCAGATATCGAATTCAGAGTAAAATAACTGGCCAAGTTTTGTTTTTGTGGCAAATGTTTAAAAATATTTCAATTTACCAAATATGTGACAAATTCGAAATGTTATATTTTAACCAGCCGGTTACAAGAGATATTGGATAATGGTGCCCTGGGGGTCACATAATGAGAACTAGTATGTTTTCTATTTACCACACACTTTTCAGTACTGCTATACCACAGTATAGATCAGTGGCGTAGCCAAGGGGGGATAGGGGCAGGGGGGTCGGGCCCCCTCCTAAATCTATCAAAGTTTCGACAATTTGGTAATTTGCGATTTTGTAAAATAAAATATATTATTGAGTATGAGACTTTTCATACTAACCCCCCCCCCCCCCAGAAAATGTCTGGCTACGACGCCACTGGTATAGATATCCTACTGATAACGATAACTTAGATCTAAAATCTAGAACCAAGGAGACTAAAATTCAACAAGGAGAGTTTAATCCCCATAAGACAATGGGGACACTAGTAGACAGAGATGAAAGAACATTTGTGACGAAATGTGACGTAGTTGGGCGTGTCATGGCCGCCGTTCTCTATAGACAGACGGACTAGCTCTTGGTATATGAGAGTTACTGCTACCAGTTTTGTTGCTTGGTTCGAGTTGGACTCTGTACTCATATCCAAATACGTCACTATGACGCGTTGATGCTACAAGATTCTGATTGGCTAGAGCTTATTAAACCCTCCTTGTTAGTTTAGTCTCTTTGATCTAGAACCACATGTGGGAATATTTACCAACAAAGCGTGTGTTAAAGCCAAAACATATTACTTGTTCTCAGCAGCTGGTTACACAACAAACTGAAATTACAGATTATCACTTCAACTCCTATAGATAAGGTGATTCATAGTTAAACTAAACAGAAAATCATGAATTGCGCATTCATTGATAAAAAAATTGCCAGGGACATATAATAACAGAACACAAGTCAAATTCGAAAGAAAAATGTTCAAAGAAGTATTTGCATTTGTTTCCTTAAATATACTTTCTCTGCAGATGTTTCTCAGAAATTCCATCTTTCGAATGATTATTATACAAATTCGACAGACTCAGTCGCCATCTTTCAACCTCCAAGAAAGAAGATTGCCAAATGTCACACTACTATAATGAGTGATTGACTAGAATCTCAGTGTGGTTTCAACTTTCGAAGATAATAACAACATGCAGTGAGGATTAATTAGTTGTAATTTCAATTTGTGCAAGTCTTAACAGTGATTATCATTATCAAAAAGGTTTTTTTGTGTTCATGTACTGTTATATTGAAAACTTCAAAGTGGAATACAATTTTAAGTCAATAAGGAAAGATACAAGTTTCTTGAATATCAGAAAATATATATACAGTGTGACCCACTTAATATGGAAGCACCCTCATATAATCTATTTTTCACCGATTTGAATGATTCTTTCTCCATTAGGTAGACATTCAAAAAGTCTACAAGGACACCAAATTTTATGAATTAGTTTTAATTTTCAGGGTCAACTATTCTTATTTTTCAAGGCAAAAATAAAAAAAAAGTGATTTTTTTACAAAACATCTGGATTCGCGAAGGTTTTCAAATTGTTTATCTAAAAATTAGGCATGAATGCATCCATTAACAAAAAAGTTATAAGTGAATACAATTTGAAAAATATGCCGTTTAATCAACCCACCACTTCAACTTCAGAAGTTTCATAAAAATTCTGATTACAGCAACGGATTCAGGAACTCTCAAAATATCACTTTTTAGAATTGTATAGAAATATTTTCAATAAAAAAATTATAAGATAATAAAAATTTGGAAAATATGTCGTTTACAAGGAAGGTACAATTCGAAATATATGTCGTTTGATGGAATTTGGGCAAAAAAGAGTTACTGTTATTATTATTTCAGTGATACTTATATGCAACATGTGTGTTTACCTCACATTGTTGTACTTTATCATTAATTTCTTTCACGAACTAAAACGGACAGTGAATAATATTGACCTTAGTGAAGAACACTGCGACACAAAGTTTTTCAAACCAATTTTTTATAGAATAATGAAATATAGGAGATGTTTGATGGATCTCAGGTCTTGATTATATTACTGTTTAATGACACCAAATAGAGGAGTGACGAGTTTATCATCTGTTTGTACAGTAATTGTCATTTTGTGATTCATCTTCAGCAAACTAAGTTTTTAATTCAAAATAAAACTAGATAATGGCACAATTGTCAATTCAAGAACAAAATCAAAATTATACGTATTTTTGGAGATAATTACTGGAGTGAAAGAGAAATAACCAGAATATTCAATGAAAGACACCCAAATGGTCCAGCCATTACATTACATAAAATTAAATAAATGTTCAATAGGACAGGAGCTAGTATCCAGGTATATTTTGAAGAATAATGTACGAAAAAGGCATGGAAATAATCAGACATTAGATTACTTCAGAAATAATCCAAATAATAGTTTGAAGGTGGCCAGTTTAGATTTAACCTAGGGAGAATATTAGGGGATGTTTGCGGAAAAACAAATTGAATGCATTCAAACCAAAAATTTTGCACACTCTAGAACCAGGTGATCAAGAAAAACTTTTGGAATTTTGCTTATGGGCACATGGCGAGTACCTTAATGACAAACATTTTTTAAACAATATTTTATTCAGTGATGAAGCTAGTTTCACAACAACTGGAGTGGTTTCCGCACAAAATATTCGCTATTGAACCACTGAAAATTCTTAATGAGTGATTAACTGTAAAATGCGGTATTCAGAAAAATTAAATGTTTGTAGTGTAAAAGCGAATGAGAGAATAATTGGACCATTCTTTTTTGACAGCAACATCAATACCGCAAATTTCTTACAATTTTTAAGGAATGAATTGTTGGACACAATAGATGAACTTCTCCTTGCAGAAACAGTTTCAGTTAGGGCTGTTCTGATCATAAAGCAGGAATTGTGAAGAGTTGTTTGAATCAAAATTACCCAAATCGTTCTATAGAGCGTGGGAATAGATTAATTGGATGGCCACCTAGATCGCCTGACCTTACTTTACTGGATTTTTTCCTATAAGCTGTCACACAAAATGTCTACAAATCACGACCAAGGCATAGAGCGGAACTTTGAACAAGAATTCAGTAAGCTTGTGCTGCAATAACTCCGCAATAATTACGGAATACTTTTAAAAATATTCGCAAGCGATATGATAAATGCATTTTTTTATGGAGGTTTGGTGGAGGCTGCAAAAATTTAAATAGCACTCATTTTAGTTTCAACTTCGTATCTTCTCCGTTCCTATTATTTGCATGGATTGTGAATAAGAGATTGTTTCCCACTAGTTTGTAGCAATTATAAATACGTTTGTGTTGATTGACTTGAAATTATTGACATCAAAGTTTATCAGAATCGGATTCATTTATATGGTTCAACTTAGGAACAGAAATTGATTCTCCCATAAATTTTTTATGAATAAAATGATCTGAATTATATTCTGCTAAATATTATTCCGAATCCACTGGTGTAGTCAGAATTTTGCTAGAATTTCATTAAACAACATATTTTTCAAATTGTATTCCCTTGTAATTTTTTTTTTTTATAAACAGATTTCGATAAAATGCTGAATAGTGGGTTGATTAAACAGCATATTTTACAAATTTTATTCACTTATAACTTTTTCATTAATGAATACATTCAAGTAGTGTAGTTAGATTTTTGAAAAATAAGAATGGTTGGCCCTGAAAATGAAGACTAATTGATGAAATTTGGTGTACTAGTAGATTTTTTGAATATCTACCTAATTGAAAAAGAATAATTCAAATCGAAATATAGACTTGAAAGCTTTGTCAATAAGTTGAAAAACTTCTGACATTAAAGTATATTTTGACTTTGACTTTGATTTTATAAGGTTGTTTCCATCTTAAATGGGACACAATGTATAATTGCATTGATTTGTTGGTGGCTAGTTCAAAGTCAGTTCAATACATCAATTCTACAGTAAAATAAACCAAAATAGACTTGAAAATTATTGAAACATAATATTTACAAATATTGAACTATTAGTATTCTTTAAAGACCGTTCTTCGGAATTGCTTACTTTTTGCAAGCGCGAGAGGCTATCTTCTTCAGATGTCGTACCATCTCCTTGGTTGGTCGAGAACTAACTCCTAGTTGACCTAAGGCTATATTTATACACGCTTGCTGGAGTGGGGAGAATGGCTATTGACATTGACATTCTATTGGTAGTTGGAAGATTCCTTGAGGGAGATATCCAAATTTTTTCCGAGTGATATCGTCGGACTCTTTAGGGCATGTCTTTCCGGAAGCTACTTCCAGTGGAAAGGAGACTTTTATGAACAACTAGATGGCATAGGGATGGGAAGTTCACTCAGCGTCGTGATTGCCAAGTTTTTCATGGAGCATTTCGATAAGAAAGCAATCGACACGTCTGAATTCAAACCGACCATATGGTTACGGTACATAGATGACACCTTTGGAGACACAGAAGAGACAGACTGAATCGTTTCGTAGACCACCTAAAGGTGTACATTGGAAACACTAAACGATCTATGGGTACAACACTGAAAGAACAAGACAAATCGGCATTACCTAAACACGCGCTCAGTGAGGGAGACCACAAAATACTTTTTGGGGACGGACGTGAAACTTCTTGCCCTGCTCAAGGGTATCACAACCGCCTTGTCCGAGAAGCAATCGACGAACACACTGATATTTTCAATAGGAAGGAGGAAACCTTGAAACTAAACCAAATCTGGAATTCGATTCTCATAAACGCCAGAAAAGTTCCATTGAATATCGATTAACCACCAGCTACTAAAATGTCAACAGGCCTCATAGCCACGCCCCTAACTCCACCGGACGTGTATAAATATAGCCTTAGACAACTAGAAGTTTGTTTTCGATCAACCTTGGAGATATACGGACCTTTAAAGAAGCTAGCCTTTCGCGCTTGAGTAAAGTTAGGAAGCAATTCCTTAGAACGGTCTTTAAACCCGAAAAAGATACTTATTATAGTTCAAATTTCGGCCGCTGCTACAGCCCTAACCAATTTATCATTTTCAACATACAAAGAATTATAACCATTTGCTAAATAAATCAATATTAGTTGCCTGAAATGTAACACTGAACAATAATATGACAGTGAAGGTCGAAGGAACTTTGCGCCTTTTAAATGAAAAGCTTATATGGTCCGAAATAAATTTACTAAACCTTCAACCAATAAGTTCTTCCAACCATCAACATTAATACAATCATATTTTGTGACCCCCATTTGAAATGTGAATTGATCTGATTAGGCGGTTGCAATTTTGAAAAATCCATTAATTTAACTATGTTGGCTTTGTTGTCCCTTTATTAATAAAAATATGTTGTCTCAAGCTTAGCTTTGCATCTAAAGGTGATAAATATAATCGTAATTAGGACCTCCAAAACAATTAAAAGTTAACCAGGGCATTTGGCTTACTGTAATATCATATTATAATTTTTTTGTTTTAGAACATCTTAACGGTTCAGTCCTTACACTACCACTCTTGACATCATATCTTGTATCACCTATATTCCACTAGAAAACCCTGTCTTTATATCCACTGTCCTGAATAGTAGATGTCGATGGTTTCGTCACAGAATGGTGCCTCATCTGAGTCGCGTGTCTTGGAGGGGCTAGGAATTCAAACATGCTCTGAGTGTGGTTGCCCATCATCTTGCCCAAATCACAGGGCATGGGGTCGGCCCAGAAAAAATCATGGTTGAGAGCCGTGTCTGCATCGATACGTTTGGCAGGGTCGAGAATCAGGAGTCTGTCCAGTAGGTCACAGGCGTGAGGATCTTTTAAGTAAGGAGCGAGACGTTCTTTCACCTAAACAAAAAATGTACTAGGGTAAACACTCTACATTATATTCAGTAAGCTCATGGGGATTGGACTCTCCTAGTTAAATAACGTTTAGTCTCCTTGGTTTATAGCGGCCAATTACACTACTATGCCATTTTGTAAAAGTAGGGGAATATTGCTACTATAGTCGTCAATACAATTATTTTGAAAATATGGGTTTAGACATAAAAAATCAACCAGAACTACCTGGATGCTCTAATGAAAAATATTGTTGCATCCCTGATGGAAAACTCAAAATAATGACATCATTCTTTGACATGAGTAAAGCCTTCTACATAGTCGATCATGATTTATTATTATACAAACTTGAATTTTATTGTTTCAGAAGACCAGCATTGAACTGGATTGCTTGAGAGTCATAACCAAAAGGTTTCTTGAACAACACATGTTCTGAATATGCTATTGTTTTAACAGGGGTCCCTCAAGGACCAGTTCTTGGACCCCTGTTCATCAATGACCTTCCAACTTACTATTCTACCGCCTCTATATCGATAATCGATGCAGATGATACCAACCTAGTTTTAACTGCAGAAAACATTTCAACCATGCTCCCAAATGCACAGGATGGGTCATCTCTCTCAATGGTAATATCTCCAAAACACAATTGATTAATTTTGTCACAAAAATACCACAATTCCATCATGAGAGACCATTGTCAATAGTTTTTTATAAAAACTGACATAATGACAGTTCCCTGTTTATTCATAGTAATAATTGTACTGTTTACATATGGGACGATATTACTAATCTCCCTGCTAATGCACAGTTCCATGACTTTGAAACCAGGAATAGATTTATATTGCATCAACCGTTTACCAGATTATCCGTGTCCCAGAATGACCCACTATATATGTTCTAAATAAGTCGGCATCAATGTCAAACTCCGTTATTATTTGAGCTACGAATTCAGTTAAATGGGCAACCCAGTGACATTTTCCAAGACCATCTCAATGCTGAAGACCAAAAAAAATTGACGGTCGCGTTCTCAAACTGATTCGTAAAGTGATTTTAATCATGAAAGTGTCTGGAGTCCCGAACACGGGGTTCGCTTGAAAAAGTAAAAATTCCGAAGAAGTGTGGCTTGATGACTATGTTCTGTACCAGGTTAGGTTTGAGTGTGAATTCGCCGCCGGAGGCCAAGGCGAAAAACACCAATTTTAGATGGTTATTCTGTCTGTAAGGTTACTCAGGTCAGGTTATATTGGCTAATAAACTACAAATTTTCAAGTTGGTGTGAATGCGGCTGTCTTCCCGCCATTATAGTCATGGTGGGAGGTGCCTAGTCGAGAAATCGAGCTCTCGTGACAGTCGGGATTGCGATTATTTTCGAGAAGTCCCGATCGGTGTCATTACGCCACACCTCTTCGGGGTTTTCACTTTTTCAAGCAAACCCGCGTTCGGGACTCTAGTCTCGTCCTTTTTTTAATGAAATACCCTATATCTTTTCGTATTTTTCGATTCATGATAACATTCTCAAAAAAATTTGGTTGATTCTAGTCTTGTTATATTAAATAAAATGTTAAGCTGTTTGAAAGTGGTTGACAATGTTTCACTTTGAGTAAGGTTATTCTGGACTTTTATTGTCTAAAAAAGAACAAAGAAAAAATCAATTCTCTGCAATTTTTAATCACGACGTTTTAACTATTGGAATCTACAGTCGTTATCAAGTGTATAATGCGACAATCTCAAGGATACTTCTTATAAATGCTATGGATAATTTTGTGTCATTAGCCTAGGGGTAATTTGCCGGTGTTCAGGTAAGCTTGTTAATTACAGTGCCGGGCCCCTCGCAATTTCAATTAATCCATGCCACTAATTAAGGGTTTCCACACATTACGGATTTCTATGCTAGCTTGACTGAAGACTTTGTTGTTCATAATAACTCTCTTTAAACTTCCTTCTATACCAGCCCTCTTCTTCATGGATGACTTCGGCTTCAGTCCATTTAATGTTGTGTTGGGTCGTCCAGACATGATCCGCTATCCCTGACTTTGATGTTTCTCCTCGTTGAGTGTTTCTCTTGTGTTCAGCGAGTCTAACGCTAAGTGGTCTGTTAGTTTCTCCAAGATAAGCTTCACCGCATTCACAAGGGATGCGGTAGATGCAGTTTTTGGAGTCAATGTCAGCGTTACGTGGTCTCGTCTTTGTGAGATAGATGGCTGCGAATAGTGTAACCTGACTTGAAACATGTCCGTATTTTGTATTTCGACCCAATTCGCCTTATTCTTTCCGATAGACCTCTAACATACAGGACGCACAGGGTGGCTTGTGTCGGCTCGTCTGGTTTCTTGTTCTTATCCCCCCTGCGGGCTAGAACCTCTTCTATATGTTTTTTGGGGTACCCATTTCGTCGCAGATCTTTCTTGATATTGTCCAATTCGATGGTAAGACTATTATCTGTGTTACATAAGTTGTAGGCACGGTCCACCAGCGATCGAACAATCCCTCTCTTTGTAGCACCATGATGGTTCGATTCGAAGTTCAGGTATTGTCCGGTGTGAGTCGGCTTTCTGTATACTTGGCACTTATCATTGTTCTTTTGAACTTTCACGTCTAGAAAAGTTAAACCGTCTTGGGTCTCCTTTTCCATCGTGAAGTTTATGGACTTTCTGATGTTATTCAGATGTTCCAAAAAGACGTCAAGTTCCTCGTCTCCGTGGTTCCATATGACAAACGTGTCGTCAACATATCTCAACCACATCTGAGGTTTCTTATGGGCTGTCTCTGTAGCAAAAGTTTCAAACCATTCCATATAGATGTTTGCTACCAAGGGCGATAATGGGGACCGCATCGGTAGTCCGTCTTCCTGGGAGAAAAAGCGGTATTTTTCTTGAAAGTAGCAATTTCGCAGGCAGCATTCTAGCAGGTCCATAATGCCACGTACTGGCAGGTTCGTCCTGTTCTTCAGCTCTGTGTCTACAAATTATTCGGGAAAATCTGCAAGAAGACACAGAGCTGAAGAACAGGACGAACCTACCAGTAGTGGCATTATGGACCTGCCCAGGAAGACGGACTATCGATGGGATCCCCATTATCGCCCTTGGTAGCAAACATCTATATGGAATGGTTTGAAACTTTTGCTACAGAGACAGCCCATAAGTAACCTCAGATGTGGTTGAGATATGTTGACGACACGTTTGTCATATGGAACCACGGAGACGAGGAACTTGACGTCTTTTTGGAACATCTGAATAACATCAGAAAGTTCATAAACTTCACGATGGAAAAGGAGAACCAAGACGGTTTACCTTTTCTAGACGTGAAAGTTCAAAAAAACAATGATAAGTGTATACAGAAAAGCCGACTCACACCGGACAATACCTGAACTTTGAATCGAACCATCATGGTGCTACAAAGAGAGGGGTTGCTCGATCGCTGGTGGACCGTGCCTACAACCTATGTAACACAGATAAAAGTCTTACCATCGAATTGGACAATATCAAGAAAGATCTGCGACGAAATGGGTACCCCAAAAAACATAGAAGTTCTAGCCCGCAGGGGGGATAAGAACAAGAAACCAGACGAGCCGACACAAGCCACCCTGTCCGTCCCGTATGTTAGAGGTCTATCGGAAAGAATAAGGCGAATTGGGTCGTAATACAAAATACGGACATGTTTCAAGTCAGGTAACACTACTCGCAGCCATCTATCTCACAAATACGAGACCACGTAACGCTGACATTGACTCCAAAAACTGCATCTACCGCATCCCTTGTGAATGCGGTGAAGCTTATCTTGGAGAAACTAACAGACCACTTAGCGTTAGACTCGCTGAACACAAGAGAAACACTCAACGAGGAGAAACATCAAAGTCAGGGATAGCGGATCATGTCTGGACGACCCAACACAACATAAAATGGACTGAAGCCGAAGTCATCCATAAAGAAGGGGGCTGGTATAGAAGGAAGTTTAAAGAGAGTGCATATATTATGAACAACAAAGTCTTCAGGCAAGCTAGCATAGAAATCCGTATTGTGTGGAAACTCTTAATTAGTGGCATGAATCAATTGAAATTGCGATAAGAATTAACAATGCTGTACCGGAGGGGCCCGGCACTGTAATTAACAAGCTTACCTGAACACCGGCAAATTACCCCTAGGCTAATGACACAAAATTATCCATAGCATATATAGGAAGTATCCTTGAGATTGTCGCATTATACAATTGATAACGACTGTAAATTTTAACAGTTGAAACGTCGTGATTAAAAATTGCAGAGAATTGAATTTTTCTTTGTTCTTTTTTAGACAATGAAAGTCCAGAATAACCTTACTCAAAATGTTAAGCTGCTAAGTCACTTTTAACCAATTTTTCAGAAATGGTGAAAAACGATTCGAGGAAATTATAATTATAAAAATCATTGTAATACATGTAGAAACTCCTCGTATCAAAAATATAATATTTTTGAGTTTGCAGAACTTGTGGAATTTTCTCCGAAAAAGTAAGATTAATATTTTTTTATATAAAACAAACAATTCTGTTTTGTTTGAATGGTTCCAAATTTATCGGAAGACATAAACTACTTTTTCCAACACTTAGAAAGTTTTCAAAACTTTTGCATTTTTTGGTAGAGTACAAAATAAATACAATCATATTTTTCTTTTGATTTACCCTCATTTCCGTATTGTAGGCGAGGTTACAAAATAATGAAAACATTGTGAGTGAGGACATCTTTATTTGCAACCATTATTCAAAACTATTGCAAAAATCCCGATACTCATTTTAATTTAAAAAATCAATTTATGTATTTAAATTAATGAAAGTAGGTTGCAAATTAAAGTACTTCTCAAAACAACATTTTTTTAAGTTTGCAGTACTTTTGGAATTTTCTTTGAAAAATGTTGATTAAACTTTTTTATAGAACAAACCTCTCCGTTTTGTTTGAACGGTTGCAAATTTATGAGAAGATGGAAACTGCTATTTGTCAATATTTCGAAAGTTTGCAGAACTTTTGCAATTTTTTCTGCGCTAATAATGCGAAAATTCATTGAATCCTGGTTTTCAGAAAAAAGGGTTGCAAAATCAGACATTATATCATTTGAACTTTCTCTTCGTTCCACTGAAGTTTTAAAACTTTTGTAATGATTGTAATGACTGTTAAATTTTGGAAAAATCATGTCTATATTTACTGGTCTAAAGATCCTAGATGAGAAACCTCGTGGATTCGTAAAAGCAAACTTTACAAATCTACAAAAAAATAAAGCTAGCGTTCATTAAAACTTGATATTTTCCAAGAAAAGTGACATTTGCTGATTTCAGACGACTAAGTACAGACCTCTTTTCCAAACAACACATTTTGGCAAAAAATTACAAAAACATTTTTTTTATATTCAAAATGTGGATTTTCATAAATACTGAAAACAGAGAGAAAATTGCTGGATAAATATACTAACTTTCCTTTTATGCATCTGAGGCATTTCCATTTTATTATAAAGCTCTAAGTCTTCAACGCCAGGCCACACCTGAGGCGATATTGAACCGCAAAGCTGGGAGATGAGTTTGAGCTGCTGCTGTTCGTTGTGCCCTTGCATTATCGGGGTTCGTGTCCACATCTCCGCCATGATACAGCCGACACCCCATAGATCTACAGGAGGACCATAATTTCTTTTGCCAAGAAGTAGTTCCGGTGGTCGGTACCATAAAGTCACAACGGGATTTGTAAACCTAGAAAGGATTTAAACAGGAATACAAATGTTCTCTGAACAAAATAAAGGGATAACATGTCAAGTTCGATTTGTGGCAACTTTAACATTTATATGCTGAACCGAATATGCTGAACCCAAAGACAGTTGGTTGGTGCTAACGATAAGTATTCTGAAGTTAAAAGTGTATCATTGGGAGTACCACAAGGCTCAATTTTGGGACCACTTCTGTTACGAATTTTTATCAATGATCTTCCTAAATGCTATACTTACAGTAGTGCCAGTCATTGTAATTTTTGCTGTTTACATAAAAGTTTTTGTTTCTGCAGAAAATACTTCTGCTTTAGTTTATAAAGCACAATATGCTACAGATCAAATATCTGAGTGATTTTCTCAGAATGGCTTGCTGTTAGATATTGCAAAAACGCAATGTTTCAACGAATAGGAGATCCTGGTGAAATTGACCAATGAATCAAGTAATGGACCTTTACATTTATGAAAAATAAATTGCAAAACTCTTTTGAATCGATAGATTCTAGTCTGAAACGTCCATTTAACAAAGAGTTCCACTAATTTTTTTTTTTTCATTTTGAAAGAATATCTCATTTGAAAGTGTGCCGCTGACGTCACGTTCATCGGAAACAACCCCCACCATAATCCATGTTCCAAAACATTCAATGCCGTTCTCCTCAAAAATATAGATTCTAGCTTGGTATTATACGCCATTAAGAAATAATTGAAACTGCTCCACTTGATCAACTCATAGAAAAAAATCCACATATTAGCTACTTTTTATTGTATTTGTAACTTTCAAATTTGACAGTTCTCATATAGACTAAGAGCTAGCCACGGAAATAGGGCAGCAATTTATAGAACGAATAAAACCACCTAATCAGTCTGCCTTAACACCATTATTAATTGAGTCGGGCGCCTGGCAGCTTTTCACTGGTGGGGGTGGGCGTGGTACGGCCGTAAAGGGGTTAAAAAATCAAATGAAGGTATTTAATTTATAGAGCGCTGGTTTTTGGTGTGATTGTAGCTGATTATGTTCAAAATTCGAAAATAATATTGCCAGGCGATTTGCTAGGGGGGAAAGTAGTGCCAGGTGACGGTAAAGGTGCGTAGAAAAGTGCCAAAGTCGTCTCATTTATAGAGGGCTGGGACTAAATTTTTTCGTTACATTTAACCCTCAGGATAGTTTCTGTAAAATGACAGGTGGAAATATTGAGCCGAACACCTTGCCAGGCGCCGATAAAGAACGAAAAATGCGCGCACGATAGTCAATCAGATGCTAACAGTTATTTTTATTATGAACGTTGAACGTCATTCTATTGTTGTGGATTAAAGGGAGAACATTTTTCATTCATTATTGTTTATTATTTTAAGCAGACTTAACAATTACAATGTTAATTATTTATCTTTTATCAATTAATATAATGCCTTTTTTTTTAATTTCATGCATGTGATTGTACATGAAATCTTTCGTTTGCAGCATACATATTTGATGGAACTGCTCTACTTGTATTCAATATAAAAGTAGGCAAACGAGTTAAACAGAGACACACGATTCTTATTGATGCTCCGTGAAACAGACGAACACATTATATTCAAATGAGAATCTGAGATTACACGGTGCACAACTTTTACAACGTTGCCAAGTCTAGTTTTGATGAACGTGACGTCACGAAACCACTTTTCTTCTGATTATAGAGAAACTAGCGGTCACAAAAAATAAATAAAATTTCCCGAGTTATATTAGCGTATACACTCTCTAATTACAGTGTTCTCTCATATGTCGTGGAAAAGTTCATTATAATAAATTTGTGATTGCAAATAAACTCACCTGGAATCATACAGGTAGTGTTAACTCAAACTATAGTGATATTTACTACGTCAGTTGAAGCATACAGTTTTAACAGAACTTCTCAAACTATTTTTTTAAAGATATAAACAGGATGTCATAAAATCAGATGTGGAATCATCTGCGACTAAGGGCCGGTATTATAAAACTATTTTGACAGACAACTAGAAGTTAACTTGTGGAATGACGTCACATGTTGCAGTTAACTTCAAAACGTAGGAGTTAACTTTATCGGTAGGAAGGGGTATCAGTTAAAGTTAACTTTGTAGAAAATGGTGGTTTTCGACAGTTCTTCTGTCAATAATTTAGCATAAAACTCAATTTGATTGTTTTTTTTTCGCAATAAATGTTAGCAAACGATATCCTGTTTATTTTCGAGGAACTTTTAAGCGACGATGAAGGAGATGCTGTGATTATTATTGAAGGCCCTCGTCGTCGAAGGATATTTAGAAATCGGCGGTTAAACCATTTTATCTTGTGGAACGAAATAGAATTTGAAAACAAATGAAAACGGATTTCGATCATAAAGATAGTCTGTATGCTTGTTAAAGGGGCACATAGAGAGGCAAATTTGCAAAGACCAACTAATAAGTCAACATTTCTAATAGTTCTAATGACTTTGGAATTATAAGTATTTTCAATGTTAGAAATAATAATCTTCTACCGCTAGTAACACAAGTGTTAATTACAGTCTGATTTCATGCAACATGTTTATTTTTGGTAGTTTTTGGAGATTTTGGAGGATTCTCAAATCTATTGATGGCAATTTTATCATTTATTAGAAAATGTCACAGGAAAAACTGCGGAAAATTCTAGGTTACATTTTTGCCTTCTTCTTCTTTTAATTTCAGAAATGAGACTTTTATAAAACTGCCATTTTAAAGCTGAAGTTAACTTGACTGTTAAAATTAAAGTTAACTTCGGGAGATGTTTATAATACCGACCCTTAAAGACAAACTTTAGTCGCTATTTTTCATCGTTCACGATAACCTATTGAAAGTTATTCATGTTAAAAAAGGAAAATATTCCTGAATATAAGCTGAAATTTAAATATTAATATAAACAGTGTAAATATAGAAGTTGTATCTGAAATTAAATATCTTGGTTCATTATCGACAGCTCTTTGACATTAAATGAACATGCTGAGTATATTATTAAAAAAATACCAAAAAAGCTCTTTTTCTTTTCTAGAATTTCAAATTGCTTGAGCACATGCTAAAATAACAACGTACAACAGCATTATCCAAACTCATTTCGACTATGGTGTCTCTTTACTGTTTTTACTGAACTCCAAAATCGTGGAATGCGTATGATTCTGAAATGCAGTTGCAGCACTTCAATTTCTTTTATGCTAAATTCACTCCAGTGGTTGTCAGTAAAGAAGAGGCTTTACTTATCAACAATGGTTTTTATTTTCAAGATTGTAAAAGGCTTTAGCCGGGGAAGTAGTTGTTTTCTGTTAGATATTACAAAAAAGTAACTCCAATTTATCATAGGTTTTTTTCCTTTTCCAGAGGAGTCATGTTTGGTTCAATTTTCAATTGAGAATGTTTCCCTTTTTCAGCTTTCCACCAACTCATTTCAATGATTTTGTGATTTTAAACAAAGACATTCATCATCACAACACCAAGGGCGTCAATATGGGGGTAATGGGAGTAAATACCCCCCTCCTCCCAAGAATAACTTTTTTTTATGTCGGGGCGTAGCGCAGTAGTTTAAGCGAGTCGAAAGGTCCGGAGTTCAAGCCCCAGTTGCGGCTGGGATTTTTAATTTAATTTGACCGATTAAATTATCTAAATCTTGTGGCTGGACTGGAGTGAGTCCTGCACGATTCACTGTGGTGGTGATTAACAGTGGTGCTCCTAAGGTGGCGCATGAAGTTAGTAACAAGGCCTATCCAGAAAACGTGGCTAATGACCATAGCAGTCGATGCCAAAACCAAAGAAAAAAAAATATTATTTTTAGTAGACGTTCTATATTAAAGTTTGTTTTTTTCTTTCATTACCTAAACCAAAAAAGAAAAAATTAGCGACGCCCTTGCATAATACTAGGCAAAATAACAATTTCCACATAAATAAAACAAATTTGACATGAGGTATAAATAACTATTTTTCAAGGGGTTGAAGATTTCAATAAGCTACCGGTACATTGAAAGAGTCAAATTCTGTTGTTTGTTTTAAAAAAGTCTATTGGTTATTCTATACGATTTGTGATGGTATTAGTACTGGTTAATATTTCTTAATATGTTATATTTTATTTTAGTTATTATCCTTATATCTTTTCGATATGTGATGTACTCTATTTATATTTAATGTATTTTTGTCTATCACCATCAATGATTACGTGAATATTTTTTTTTTGTAAATTAGATTTATCTATTTCAAATAAAGTACTACTAATTATGTTGGGTGCTAGTTACAGGCCATTATTCATAAATGACTATGCCAAGCTTGCTCATTTATCAAACTTTAACCTAGATCAAAACTCATTCATGATTGTGTAGGTAGCAGATCAGTCTTCACAAATTTAATGCAATTCAGTCACATGAAAACAAAATAGTATTGGTTTCGTGCACAACTGACAGCTCTGGAGATAAAAATAACCTCACTTTCCCATTTCATAAGGACACAATTCGAATGCATGATCATTTACGAATTCAACATCAACTATCAAGCAATAACTAAATTATCTCTGAAATCAGTGAAAATGTCTCCAATGTAAACAAAGCAGAATGGGAAAATGAGAAGTGAATCTGTTAATTTCCAGAGATGTCAATTGTCAACTAAACCAATAGGGGACTTCATAATAAATTTCTTACCTCTTTGCCAATCCATTTTTTGGGGTTGTGAATGCCAATAAATGTTTCTTACCTATTTGGTAATCCATTTTTTGGGGTTCTGAATGCCCTCGACAGTCCAAAATCAGCAATCTTTAATACTCCATCTTTGGTTATCAACACATTCGCGGCTTTCATGTCTCTATGCAATATTTTGTTGTTATGCAAACAGTATAGTCCATTCAAAAGTTGCTGCACGACTTTCTTAATCTCGCCCAGACTGAATTTCACATTAACATTCGATAGCAGTCCAGCTAAATCATGCTCACAAAATTCAAAAACCAGATAAAATGTTGAACGGTATTTGTTTTGTTGTGATGCCTGCGTCCTACAGATTTCTATCAAGTTAACTACATTTTCGTGTTTCAACAGCTGCAGTATCCTTATCTCTCGAAGCGCAGTAATGGGAAACTGATTAAAAAAAAATTAAAATTTACAAAGGAACCATAAAAAGTATGTTACATACTCCTTCTTTTTCGTTAACCATTAGGACCTTCTTCATTGCCACAAATTTTTTAGGGTTACTTCTATCTCTTGCTTTGAACACTTCCCTGAAATAATAGGATATAATGGCTTGTTTTGTCACTGAAGGGAGCAGGAGACTAACCCAAAAGTTCCTTGTCCTATTTTCGCAACTTTTTCATATTTGTCTATTAAATAACAATAAGGGAAATTGAAAACTTCGATGTATTTTTCTTTCTTTCGCATATTTGTCATTAAGGAATTGTTAGAAGTAGAATGGTCATTTTGTTCTGATTCACGAGTTGTATTCAGCATTTTGAATTAGTAACAAGCACAACACATTCTTATTTAAAAAAAAAATCACAATTTTTAGCAATATTGTATCTTGTATGATTTGTAGAAGTGTTGAAAGTTGAAACATAACCTATTCTTGAATAATTCGAGATGTTAGATGTTCTTCTTTTTTACAATTCTGCACAACGGGTGCGCCATCTATAATTATTTGGTTGAACTGATATAAAGTATATCAGGTCTTTCTTGTTACTTGCCTTCAGCTACTACTGTGAGGATGAACAACAAGCAATAGTCCATTGTTTGCCGTGTAAAATGACTTGTTTTCATTTCTTAGTTTTTGAATTTTTATAATCGGATAACACCTGAAAGTGCTTAGAATAGACCATTGGTAAACTGTAGTGTTTGGTTGTTTCGTGTTGGTGAATATAAACATACAGAATATCCATAAAACCGTAACTACCAAATCGCGGAAATTTTGTTCTAGATACCTACTCCAGTGTTCCACTCATTGCTCTTGATATTAGTCTTCATAAATTTTCTCTTGGTTATAGAAATAACCTGTCTCAAATGGAAGACGGTGCTCAGTGTTGGAAAATCTATTACAAAAAATTTGCATGTTTACAGTCTGCACTTCCAAGAACAGGACTATTGTTTACATGGTCAATACCTACATCGTTTTATTTTTAAAATTTTCACTTAATAATTATGACTTGTTACAGCTACACCTCAAACAGTTAGGATAAAACTCAAAAAAAGAGTTTATTCCGAGTCAAAAGATTCCGTTATCGGAATATCGAAAGACCCGGTGAGAGGTTAACATGCAGAAGTCAAAGAAAATGTTGATTCAAAAAATAGAATGTAAAAGATATTTCTAATTTCAATGATGTATTTGTAACCTATTCAAAGTTAATTTTAAGTTTCATGTATGATACGAAACTTATTACTCATTTTCAATAGAGCTGATTGCGAATATTAAGGTATTTTTGTTAGTTATTTGAAAAAATTACTTTGCTCACTGAAGATGAGACCATAATTTTATTCATAAAAATGTTATCGGAGTTTTTTATGAAATTTATTAGGTTGAAGAAAGAACACCCAATGAAGGAACAATCTGGAAACATGCCAAGTTAATACTAAATACTAATAACTGCAATCAACAATATTCTCAATAGAGGACTTCGGATAAGGATTCAGTGATGCCACCACACAACTTTTGGCTTTAAAACTACTGGCACGTTTTTCGGCATTTTTTCTTCATGACAGGGTTCCTGGCACCCTCAGGAACCCCGTAATATGATTGAAATTGTTCATAACGACGGAAATATTGAGATTTTCCATAACATACGAAACACTTTAATTTTGTTTAGGGATTTTTCTTTCAAAATGGCGCTAAATTCAAAACTATAGCTAGAGTTTTGTTTTTGAAAGAGGTATTGTGTATTCTAGGAAGTGCCAGATGAAGCCACAGTGGGGTCCGTAGAAAATGTGAACAAGAGGCCCTTGATTTGCATTAAGTATTAAAGTATAGAATATAAAATAAAACAGCACATTTAAAATAAGACTTTCCGTGATTTAATCCGAGCAAATTTGTAGATAACACTCGTCAAATCAATATTTCTAAGTTAATCACTTTCAATGTTCATTATATTGAGGTCGTTTGATGTTCTTGTCCCACTGTGCTCCTTACCACATTTTTAAAACGCTTTAACGTTGAGAAAGAACATTCTCCGCTGTAGTTGGTGATAATCAAAATCAAGTGAATGCGAAACACTATTCCAACATTTGGGAAACACGATTCCAGTGAATTTTATGTCAACAGTTTATAAACTTGAAGTTCCTGAGCCTTGTGCTTTTTCTTTCTGCTGTCAATATCAGCAGCCACATCTGTTTTCAGCAGTTTTGCAAACTACACCAGTTCATTGCCCAGACTGTCTTTCACATCGTCTAGGAAATAATTGACGATAGTTCTTTTTAAGATCTATTCTGCCGAAGTATTCCAAATACACTAGTCACTTGATGGTAAGCTTCCATGCATTTAGCTAATGCAGACAATTATATACAACAATAAAAATATGAATTTCAAAACGTTGTCCAGGTGTTTGATGTTCTACAACTTCTTCGAGTGTAGTAGCCTTCTTTCATGAGGTCTGTGAGTAGAGCTGCTGCTGAAATGGTCGTACTTTGTATTTTGCTTGGGTTTTATGGAAGTTGATTGCTGATATTCTTCACAGCCAATTAGGGCTTTGGCTTTTGCCTCTATATCTGAAAATTTGGATCGTATTGCTTGGAAGTAGCCTTGTAATGATTTATAAAGAGCGTACCTATCTCGTGTTAAGATCTTGATCGGACGACTGCAACGAAGCGTTAGTCGCTTGCAAGTGTTCTAGAATTTCATTCCACACTATAGTTATTATTCCCATTTCTAACTTCATTCATTTTCTGTAGGTGGTATAAAAAACATATCTTACTTGATAGTTTTTTTTTACTTTGCGCACAGGCGCGAGGTCCCCCAGGTGCGGGGCCCGTAGCATTTGCTTACTGGTTAATTTGCTAACTGGTACTTGGTAGCATGCTAGCTGGCAAATGCGACACTGAGTGTAGGGTAGTAGGGTTATTTCTTTGTCAGTGCACATTCGTTCCATGAAAAAGTTCAAATGTAGAAATGACATTTAACAATTTTAACTGTTATGATTAAAATGTAACAGTACATACCCACAAATCTGATACAAATTCTGTGATGTAACTTCAAAGTATTCAGGCCAAGAGCATTTTAATCACAAAGGTAATAAGGTTTGCTTATCCGTGAAAGTTACGACTCAGAACATTTTCTAGATCGATCAACTATTTGGCAACTAGGAAACGTGAAATACGCATTTTTTTTTAAATTCAGATAAATGATATATTTTGAAATTAGCGCCATTTTGTGAGAAAAATCCCAAAAAAAAATTAAAGTCCCTAGGGTTTTGTATTTTATGGAAAATCTCAATATTCCCGTCGTTATGAACAATTTCAATCATATTACGGGGTTCCTGAGGCTGCCAGGAACCCTGACATGAAGAAAACTTGCCGAAAACGTGCCAGTAGTTTTAAAGCCAAAAGTTGTGTGGTGGCATGACTGAATCCTTATCCGAAGTCCTATATTGGTGGCACTTTCATTTTCTCTGTGATGGCATCCATTCTTATATATATGTTCATGGTTGCCAACACGGTGAAAATGAATGTGCCACCAATTTATTCCTTAACGAATATGGTCCGTTGGATAGCGGCTCTTTTTTAACTGTTTTCGCATCATTAATCTAGACTGACAATACCAACGACCCATAGTTCTCAACTAAGAATAACGAAATTCACCCATTCCATACGACCGGGAAAGTTAGAAATGAGAATAAGCGGAAAACGCATTCTTTAGAAGTTGAAAATCGTTTACTCAAAAAATCTTAATGAATTAAAGGAGTGTTGAGTATTGAGTTGTTTTAATATTTAGATGAATATGACTTTTTTGTGAGTCTTCCTAATGACAGCGTGGACATAAAACCTTTTGGGATTTTCAAAAACATTTAATTGAGATGATATTTTGAAATACAAAGAGGCAGTGTTGAAAATCACCTATAATTGGTGACCGCATTGGCAAATACTGCTGAAAATATTTCGCTCTTACTGCCAATTGTTTCAATATTAAAGCGGTTGAAGCTGATAGGTATCAACCCAAATATCCTTTATTTCCAATTTATTAAAATTTTTCTGAAATTCACTGTAACACGTACATGAAATAATAAATAGTGCCTTCTTCTTCTTTGTATTTCAAAATTATCGTCTTCTTTATATGTTTTTGGAAATTCCACTATATTATTCTACTATTATTATTCTTCAGTTGGGAACTTTGGATAGTTGGTATTGTCGCATATGGCGATGAATGAGTTTGGTGATATCCAGCCAAAGAGATTAATCGTTATTTGACTAGGAGAGTCTAATCCCCATAAGACAATGGGGGCACTAATAGAAAGATATGAAAGAACATTTGTGACGTAGTTGGACATGTCATGGCCGCCGTTCTCTATAGACAGTGACGGACTATCTCTTGGTATATGAGAGTTACTGCTGACAGTTCTGTTGCTTGGTTCGAGTTCGACTCTGTACTCATGTCCAAGTACGTCACTATGACGCGTTGATGCTACAAGATTCTGATTGGCTAAAGCGTATCAAACGCTTCAGTTAGTTAAGGTTGTGTCAAAAGTCACCGGTCGGACAAGGCACGCGCGTTCAGTATGAAGTATGACGATGAGTCGCACCGATCAGATGATTGAAAATATTGGTCACATACAAACAGTTCTAATTAGGTCGTCAAGTCAACGAAATGACCGCGCTGGTCTAATCATATTGGTCAGACCGGAGACTTGACTCAGCCTAAGTCTCTTTGATATCCAAGGACATTGAACAAATAGTGGTCAGTGTCCTTGAGTGATATCATTGTTTAAATAGAAGTAAGATAGTTATCCAACCTCAAATCAATAAGTAAACATTGATCTGAGTATCCAACCCATGGGATTAATATAATAATGAATTCAAATGGAGGCCAAATGTGGCCTACAAGTCATGTCGTAACTTGATTGAAACAATGATACAGTATTAAAGAACCATGCATTAAAATGACGTGAAATATTCATGTTTGTTACTAATCACGCTAGATGACACTCGTGTTTGAGTCCAAAACCGATTCCACAAGCATTGACTATCTTACTTCTATTTAAACAATGCTTCTTGTACAATAAAATGACACTATATATAGGCTTTTACAGAAAGTGGCAGCTGTTTACCATTATAATGTCTTGCCTAAATTCTGTGCGCCATCTAGCGGAAACGCAATTCGCGAATGAGGTTTCATATCATTCGCGATCTGACCGAGTAGGCGACATCCAAAGAGACTAAACTAACATGTAGGGTTTAATAAGCTCTAGCCAATCAGAATCTTGTAGAATCTACGCGTAATAGTGACGTACTTGGATATGAGTACAGAGTCGAACTCGAACCAATCAACAAAACTGTCAGCAGTAACTCTCATATACCAAGAGCTAGTCCGTCTCTGTTTATAGAGAACGGCGGCCATGACATGTCCAACTACGTCACATTTCGTCACAAATCTTCTTTCATCTCTTTCTACTAGTGTCCCCATTATCTTATAGGGATTAAACTCTCCTTGTTAAATTTTAGTCTCCTTGGATGTCGCCCAAGGAGACTAAAATTTAACAAGGAGAGTTTAATCCCCATAAGACAATAGGCGTTTTCCATTTAGGAGTGTGAAGCCCCAGAGCTCCAAGCCCCTGAGATCGGAAATTACTTTATCACTGACTTTTTAGCCAAAAAACTATCTATTCGCGTTTTGACTTTTGTCTAGTTGTGCTTCTTGCACCAATAAAACGGGTGGTGCTCGAGGGGAAAGGGGAATATCAATCGGTGCTTGAAGCTCCACTTAAATGGAACGCATGGTCATACGCTCTGGGTAGCTCTGAGGAGCTCCTTACGTTAAATGGAAAGCAGCTAATGGGGACACTAGTAGAAAGAGATGAAAGAAGATTTGTGACGAAATGTGACGTAGTTAGACGTGTCATGGCCGCCGTTCTCTATAGACAGACAGACTAGCTCTTGGTATATGAGAGTTACTGCTGACAGTTTTGTTGCTTGGTTCGAGTTCGACTCCGTACTCATATCCAAGTACGTCACTATGACGCGTTGATGCTACAAGATTCTGATTGGCTAGAGCTTATTAATTTAACGAAAAACTTCGAAAAACAAATTGCCGTAGGATGTGTAATAAATTGTTGATTATTTCTTTGTCGTTCCACATTTGTTTCGATTTCTTTGATATAATAAATAACGCATATAGCTATATAGACAAGCAAGTCAAAAAAAAAATTCAGTGTTGCAGTGCATAAATTATTCATCTGCAAATGTGCTCATGCACTCTTTTCCAAGATTTCATGATATTTTTGTAAACCAAAAATATAGAACTTGGACATTTTCAATTTTTTACTATAAATTCGCGGACCTACCTTGATGAAAGGATTTTTATTGAAATGGTGTAGAAAATATTGCGCCCATTTTCTGTTTCATCCATTTTTGAAGTTTCCTATTTTTAGAGTAAGAATCAAGGAAAAAAATAGTATTGTGATTTGAATTTTCTCCGCGAATATCGAATAGGTTCATGGACAGCGTGATCATGATAGTATATTATTTATTCTCTTTATCGAGCAAATAGATAAAGATAATACATGGATGTTTTGTTGAAACACCTATTTTTTTTTTCAGGCTCTCGAGCACGGATTTCATGTGAAAACTGCGGCAAGTCATATAAGTACAAGAATCATCTACAAAGGCACCAAAAATTGCATTGTGGAAAATTGCCCGCGTTTGGGTGTCCTTTATGTAACTATAGGACTTATAGAAGCGACACATTGAAGGCCCATTACTGTTCACGGAGACACGTCCAAAATATGAAGCATATGAAGAAGTATAGGGCATCGTGAAAGATTAATTTTCATTTCGGAATGGTTTCGAGAAACAGCATGATATTCGATATTTACTAGAAAATCTGTTAAATCCAGTTGGAATAAATTACCATATACACGAGTGTAGGTACTATGCAGTCTGGCCCTTTTATGATTTGATGTTTGTTTTATTCTTACTCGTCATCATAATATTCATTCTGAATTTTTCAGTGTAAAAGTTGATACCTAATCCAGACTTCAAATGAAGCAATTTTTTTCAAATAGTCTCATTACAAACCAATGCCAAATTTCTCTGATCCACTGTCATCATTTTCATGGCATGTGAATGTATCTGAACATGTTACGGCTAAAAAAAGAGAAATAGTATATTATATTGTCAGTGGAAATCAAATATTACAGACAAAGAGCTCCTTAAAACTAACAATAATATTCGTGGGAACAATTTATATAGTTTCTGTTATCCGATCTTGAAGAACAATGAGAGTCCAACTTTATCTATTCACTGATTGTTCTTTTTATAATTGTGTTTTCAATAAATACTTAGTGTGTTATATTTTTTGGTTTCTAAAATTCTCTGAAAAAAATTACTTGTCCCTCAGTTATTGAAACAAATATTTACCATTATATTTTTGAACAGAAATTATACCCCAAGATACACACCACTGAAAAGTGGCTGGTCAAAATTTTGAATCTCTTAACAATGGCCTAGTACGACAAATAGATATTGTGCGGGTGGCACTACCTAGCGAATGAAGAAAACAGTTGTTTGTTGTTTTTACAAACGTTCTACATCAAAATTTGCACGAGCCTCCCTGTATGGATTTTGCATACTAAATGAGGATTTATTACTCCGCGCCTTCAGTTTACGGACTATAAAAAAAGTTGTTATATTATGGATGACTGTTTTACATAAATGAAGTAGTCTGTAGTTTGTTCACTATGAGCATAATAATGAATAGAGACAAATTATCCTATGCAATAGGAATATTTTGGTTGAAAATCCATCAAAAACCAACTGCTTTCCTGGCTAATACCACGACGAACGTTGAATTACATCTGGTGAATTTCCGTGCGGAGTTCCTACAAGGCTGCTTACTCTGAAGAGACAAAATATCCTGACAGGACAGCTCATCGCAATTATCCTATACAATAGGGAATATTATCTTATTCATTATCATGCTCATTGTGATCAAATTACAGATCAATTCTTGACGACCACTAAACTGGGTATTATTGCTGGTTGGAGGGCTGGGGTTGAGATGGCGCTCGGAGTTTAAATGTATCTACTCTGTGGGCGCTGGTTCAGCTTTTGCCTTGAAATGGGGATGTCATCGAATCATTTGTTGCAGACACATTAGTTGCTGTCTTCATAGACCTACACTATACTGATGAGGGGCAACATCCCGAAATCGATTTCCATGCAACAAACAATTGCAGAGAAAGCCTTGTAGGAACTCTGCACGGAAATTCACCAGATGTAATTCAACGTTCGTCGTGGTATTAGCCAGGAAAGTAGTTGCTTTCTGATAGAGTTTCGACCCAAATACTCCTATTGTATTGTATAGAATAATTACAATGAACTATCCTGTAAGGATATTTTGTCCATTTTTAATTTTTTTAAATAATTTAATTTTTTTTTCCATGAAATCTGTTTATGCTGTTATCGTTGTATAAGTATGTGGTTTCATTATTAGGTACCTTTTTTGAGTTAGGTAAATTTTATAACTTTTGTTCACAATCAGAATGGATGGTTGAATATTGTATCATAGACAAGTAGAATTGATTTATGTTTAACTTGAAACATCTTTGCAAATTATTTTTATTTACGAAATATTACAGATCATTCTTACTAACAAAGAACATTTCATTCCATCAAAAAAGCTGTGATTCATTTTCCTTCGAAAATCTAAAACAATCCACCACATATTTATCAAAGTTGGGCATCAATCCTATTGAAGTAAATGGAAATCCACACTTTCATAACTATACTTTTCCACGAGCATTTTTTTGGACCCCACTAGTTTCACAATAACTCCTTGACAATATCAACAACTCTTTTTAACCTGTGTTTTTAGTAGCAGAAGTTCAAATTCCATTTTTTCAATACGAATATGAACTGTACTAGATAGCAACTGGAAATTTCCAGATTTCTATATAATAACTGGAAATTTTCAGATAGTAACTGGAAATTTTCAGATATTAACCGGAAAATTCCAGATAATAACTGGAAATTTCCAGATAGTAAATAGAAATTTCCAGATAATAACTGGAATTTCCAGCTAATTATTTGGAAATAAACTAATATTACAGTGCCAGTGCCGTATCTAGGCTATCCCGACACTCAAAAAAAGATACATTAATTTTTATAAGAGCTAACAAAATATTTTCAATTATAAAATAAAATTAGGTGAAAACATTTTTTTTGTAAGACAAGCTTTTATTCAAATGCACTGAAGAGTACAAAATAATTCCTTTATATGTGTGAAGTAAGTTATTCTGTGAGTAACAGATTCAAAAGCTTGCCAAGCTGAGTTTTCAGTTTGAATAAAAGCGAAATTGTTTTACCTAATTTTATTTAAAAATTTTTCAGTTGTCAAGCTAAATATATAGGAGTCGTTATCTTAGATTTTTCAATGTTGACAATGTAATCATATAATATCCGACCTCAAAAACCCCCACTTTCAACTCTTAATATTAATATCTTTGGGATGTTATTATGCTCGCTAGCTTGCATTCAAAAAGAAATTCAAATAAGATTATTACGATTCATTTACTACTGAATTTTCTCTTCTATGCACGATTATTGGTTCATATAAATAATTATATACAGTTATACATTTTAAAATCAGCAGATAGTTCTTTAGGTAATGATTCTTCAAATTTAGACATGGCCGTGGGAAAGAACCAAGCCCTTGTAGGCTGGCACATGCAGTAGTGGAGCAGCTATTAACGGAGCCTTGATCAGAGGTGCAGCAGCAACTACGGGAACACTACCATGAGAAACCTGTAAAAGATTTCGTTTATAGAAAGTTGAATGTTATATCCAGTTCATCTGGACGTTTGATGGACTCTTATAATGGACATTTATGGACGTAATTGGATGTCATTGAGATTCATGCTGTACTTCCACTGGACACACATTACCGAACCTAAATACTGTCCGATGGACGTAAATACAGTCATATTTATTATTGTAAATTATGATAGAAGCCATCTTTCTGAGTTTAACCACATATAAAACATTAATTTTCACCATTTTTACATCGAGTAGTACGAGGGTTAAATGACCTGCTGGGACGCCAGATCTTACTCCACCGAATTTTTTTCTTCGGACCTATCTCAAAGAATGGCTTTACGTTAGAGCTGAAGAACTGAATATGCATTCAGTGTCAGACGTTGAATGAAGGCAGTTTCCGAAGAGAATAAACAATCAGGTTGTTACAACAGGGGACAGTTGTGTCACTTCACTTCGAGTTATAACTCAAAATTAACGCAAATTTCGAGTTGTAACACGAAATTAGCGACGATAGAACGTGCATTTCTTTTTTTTATTTCGAATAGTAACTCTAAATTAAGTTAATTTCTAGTTATAATTATAATTAATTTGCATCTCTTCATTATATCAAGCTAATTTCCGGTTATAACACGAAATTAACACCAATTTCGAGATCTCGAAATTGAGCTAATTTCGAGTTGTAACTCGAAATTAAGAAAGAAAACATGGCAGGTCCGTTCTACCGTGAAACACCAACACCAACATACGAAGGGATGTATGTGCTCCATTTTTTGTGGAAAAAAGATAAACAAAGGCTTGTTAACTATGCGTTCAGTTCAATTTCAGAATAATCAATTTTTTTTGTCGAAATTATGAAGGAATTGTATAATGTTTTCTATGGTTGAAGTCAGAAAGATCTTTCATAATTTACAATAGAAAACGTGAAGATTCATTTGAAATAAAAAAAGGGGACATATATGTCTTTGACAGGAATGTGAATAATTCGAATTATCATACACCAAGCAATAGAGCATAAAATAAGTGAGTTTTTAACAAAAATACTAGTAGGAACTATGCCATCACATGGAAGACTGTCCGTAGTTATATTCTGTTATGTTCGACTCGCAACTGTCATTTATTAATTTGTTATAAACGTTTAAATAACAAAAAATGTGTTTTTTTAAATTAATTTGCTTATAAAATGAAAACGAATAGAGCAATATGATTGCTCCAATGAGACTCGGTCGGATCATTTGTAACGGAGAAAAACTGGAAAAACCGGATTTATTTTTTGGAAAAATTCATAACTTCGCCATTTTTCAAGAAGTAGGATTGGCCTTTCTCCTGAAAGTATTGAATCATGTGTACTTTATGTGTGCACAAAACAGGCGCTGTCGGATGGTTTGTTTTGGCACAATTGCAATTTAAATTTTTTTTGTACTATCTTGCAGCGTACCTGGATGCTCTAGTGATAGCGCGATTTCAATTTCTCAAACAGATTATGAAAGTAGAAGTATGGTAGTATAAAACGTATATTCTCATTTTGCGCTACAATGGTGCGAAATGGGCAAAAATTCTATTCATTACTAAAAACGGCTGAGCCCGCGTTAGCTTCTGAGTAGTAGGAGTGTCAGGGAGATGAGGGGAATTCTTCTAATGAACGGGTTAAGTGATAATAAGCTTCCCCTCATCTCCCGCTCTCTCCTACCCCTCGACCGCTTCCACCAGCTCGTCCGTTATCAGTTATGTTTGCAGGAATTTTTCACCCATTTCGCAGCATTTCAACGCAAAATGAGAATATACGTGTTGTGGTACTGTACTTCTACTTCAAAATCTGTTTTAGGGCTAGTCTTTTCAGTTCCAGTTAAACTCCAGATTAATTAACTAATGGTTAGAATGTGATCCTTCAAACATCATATGACGAATGTCATTCACCATCTGAACTATTAGTTAGTTATCTGGAGTTTAACTGGAACTGAAAAGACTGGCCCTTAGAAATTGAAATCGGACTATCACTAGAGCATCCAGGCACGCTGCAATAGTGTCAAAACTAATGATTCGCCATAGCCTGTTTTTTTAAAGTACACATGATTCAATACTTTCATTAGAAGGACCAACCATATTTTTCAAAAATGACGAAGTTATGAATTTTAAAAAATTCATTAAAATTTTCGGTTTTTTCGGTTTTCCTCCGTTACCAATAATCCGATCGGGCTTTTCTACGCAAAGCAATAAAAAATAACACGTTTTTTGTTATTTAAATGTTTATAACAAATTGATAAACGACAATTGCGAGTCGAAAACATAACTATGGACTGTCTTCCATATGATGGCACAGTCGGTTTTCTACTAGTATTTTTGTTAGGAAAAAATGCTCTAGTGATTGGCCAATTGCTTTCAATGAACCTTCATTATGGTTTTTTCTTCAAATAAGAAAGTTACAGGGACTCGAATCACTCAGTATATTATTATCAGAAGAGAAGTGACCGTGGTGCTAGAACGTTCGCTTCTTACCCAGACAAAGCGGGTTCAACATCACCGTCTGCCACGGAGATTCGTAAATAAAAACAAAAATATATGTCAAACTTGCACTGGTTTCCCTCAACTCAAACTAAGTATACAAAACAAATAATATAAAATTAAATTATTGAAAACATCACAATAAAGAATTTTCAAAAGACAGGGAAGCAAATTTCTTTAATGGAATGCTCCATTTACAGTGTGAGTCAACAATACTCCCTTCGTCAATTACTCTATTGTGCATCAATATTTCAATTCCTCATATTTGTTTGCCAAAGGGACCATCTAGGACCATCTTCCGAATTTATTTTCATTTATATATGGTACATCATTGAAGCGTGGATAACTAGAGTTCAATTTTTCAAATGAAACACCCAGTATATTATATATGTCAGCAGGGATTATTATTCCTTCAGTGCCAGATTTAAGGAGTATACGTCAACCGGTTGGGGAGATAACCAAATAACTGTTTCATGTACCCAATGAGTAGGACGAATAATGGTCAAGATTCGGAAAGTCTGGAGCCTCAGTTACACACATTGTGCTTATGGAAGAGTTATTTGACTATATCTCCCAAACGGTTTGACTCAGACCCTTCGATCCTGGTATTTCTGGAGTTGTGATAATAAGATCTACTCAAACATACTGAAAAAATTGAACTCTGATAATCCACGTTTCGATCATGCACTTTTTATACGTGAAAACAATTTTGGAGAATATTCCTAGGTGGTTCCTTTTGCAACCAAATTTGAGGAACTAAAATGGTGAATAACAATGAAGAAATCGACCAAGAGAATATTTGAAATCGAACAAAGTTCCGGAGAGTATCAACTAAATGGAACGATTAATTTCGACGAAGTCGAAATACCCTTCTCTCCACACATTCCCACAAAGTGAAAAATATGAAGCAAATGTCTGTCAGAAAAGAACTACTTCCCCATACGGACATTAAATTATATCTCACATCCATTTGTGCAACGTTCCTCACGAAAGGCAAAATTTCAAGTGCTAATTGATGTTATTGTCAAAATTGTTATTTCCGTCAACCTGTTGCACCCCTACGCGCAAACCTCAGAAGTCTTCGAGAGACTTGTGCGGGCTATAGAAGACGAAGCCCTTACCTTTTAACGTGTAATGCCATACACAGACCCATGACCAAGCTGGGAATCGAATCCAAGGCCCAACGTTTGAGAGGCGAACGCTCTACCAGTTAACCGCCACGGCTCATGATAGTTGTAATAAAACTACGGATAATATCCTTTCATTTATGTCGGGGCGTGGCGCAGTGGTTAGAGCGTCCGACTTTGGGTCGAAAGGTCCGGAGTTCGAGCCCCAGTTGCGGCTGGGATTTTTTAAATTTAATTTGACCGATTAAATTATTCAAATCTCGTGGCTGGACTGGGGTGAGTCCTGCACGATTCCTCTGTTGCGTTCCAATTAACAGTGCCGCGCCTAAGGTGGCGCATGGAGTTAGTAACAAGGCCTATCCAGAACATGTGGCTAATGACCATAGCAGTCGATGCCAAGACACCAAAGAAAAAAAATATCCTTCATTTAGAAATGACCACCTGCATATGCATGTTTCAAGGATCTTGACTCTCATCAGTGCTAGAATAGGTCAGATAACATTAAAGTCATCTTGGCCATCCTAACGAATAATTTTCATTTATATTTCAAACCATCGACTTTTAAAGCTACCTATGATGAGATTTTGTTCAGTTCTTCATTCGAACTGGAAATCACATTTAGTAAACTTTCAACTGAAAATTGAAACCGTCCTAAAATTTCCGTCATCAATATTCGATTGTTCCTTAATTTTTTCCAACCCTGAATCCATGAAATAACTTTTATGCTAGAGAGAAACTTGGACAATCACTGAGTTTCTCATGTAATGTTTTGATTATAATTCATACCTGAACTGTACTTTGATATGAAGTTGCAACTGGAACTGCAGTTTTGATTGCAATTGGAGCCACATGAGCTACTGGGGCCAAATGAGCTACTGGAGCTGCAACTAAGGGAGCATGATAAGCAATGGGACTACTTAGTATGCCGGCAGAAGCAGTGGCAAATATCAGAGTCATGATTGCGATCTGTAAAACAAAAAAAATTAGTAAGATAGGTAAGTAATCACATTTTAGTCAACTATTTGAAGCTGTTCGAATCAAACACACACATATGAGGCAATGTCAGAGTGCTTTCAGACTATTTGAAGTGTGACTGTTTAGTTTTGGCTTCATGTGAGGAAAATCTTTAATGTTTATGAAACATCTTGTGAACTAGGAATAAAGGAGTTAGGAGGTGGGTGAAAAAATGCAGAAAAATAAACATTTATGCAATCGAAATTTGCAAAGCATCATCTCAATTTCTTTGCAAGTTTTGATGTGTGAGTGTTCTATTTTAAATTTTTGATATCTTATAGAATCATTTTTTTCTATCCCTTCTTCACATTCACAATAATTGAACTTTCCACAATTTTTTATTTTATCAAGTATAGATTTTGATTTATGAATTATAATTTTTTAAATATTTTTAAGTTGATTGGTCTCATTGCAGGAGAATGTAATGGAATTTGATTCCTTCAAATATAGTGTCAAAAGATCAAAATCGAAGTTGTTTTTCAATCCTTCGACACTGCTTCTTTCCATGAGTTTTCACTAACAATAATAACAGTCTCATCAGCATAATAAATGATTTTAGCCAAAAATTTTGTTTTCAAAATTTCATTAACATATATCGAAAAAAAGTAATGGTCTCAATACTGTTCCTTGCGGAACTCCACAAGTCATCTGTCGAATATGACCAGTGAAATTACCATCTTTAACGACTTGATGTCTATCAGTTAGATAACTTCTGAAGAGTTTAAGGCATATTCTTCGGATACGATAATTGCTGGATAGTTTTGGTAAAAGTTTTTTATGTGAAACAGTGTCAAATGCTTCTTTCAGATCTAAAAATATACCGATAATATTTTTATTCTCATCTGAATTTTTACTAATATGGTGAGTTATTACAATTTCTCTTATCATCCCTTTTATAAATTGGAATGTCTCATTTTTTTAAGATTTTAGGAAAAACACCAATTGTAATACTTAAATTGAATAAAAAATATTAGAATATGAGAAATTTGATTGATGATATATTTTAGTATTCTGTTGAGTGGAAGAATAGCTCAGCTAAACTCCGCCAGGAAAAATAAAGACCATTTATTATTATTATTATTTATCGGATCTAGTCCAGGAGATGAGTTAACTTTCAATTCATTTATGAAATTTATGATTTCAGTTTCTGTGGTAGGTTTGAAAAAAAATGCTTCCTGCATTCTGAAAAGGTAGGTACTAATAATATATAATTTCCCGGAACATTTATTTCCTTTGCTAATTTGGGACCAATATTTGTGAAGTGATCTAAAGATATCATAATGAGATAATTGTCATCGTATTTTTCGTTTATATTTTTTATATTCTCTGTTTCATGCCCAGTCGCTTCATAAACTACTTTCAAAAAAAAATTATAACACCGTCTGTTTCATTGAGTTTGTTTTTATAATAATTTTCTTTTGTAGTTTTTTCGAGTTTATTCAGAAAATTTCTATATTTTTTGTACACATCCAATAGAGCAATATCATTTTTTTCTACTAGTTTACTGAGTTTATCTCTCTTTCTAATCTATGTTATCAATTCATTAGTTATCCACGGTTTTATTTTTACAAATTGTTTGTTAGTTTTTTTAATGTGTGAACGTTTACATATTTCAAAAATGAATTGAAAGCAGTTTCTGTCTCTATTTTTTCAAATACGTCAGAACAATTTTCATTCGATAAAAAATTTATTAAAATTTCGAAATCAACGTTTCTGAAATTTCCAATTTTTTCAGAAGGTTTTGATTTTTCAATTTGTATTCGACAGGAAGTAGGAAAGTGGTCAGTCGTCAGTGAAGGTTTCGAGGACAGAAAAAGTTATTTCTGTATCTGAAAGACAAGTTTTAACAAAAAATGATCCAGGCAGCTTTTTTAATTGTTAGATATCCTAGTGGGTTCATTCAAATGGTAATTAAAATAGTAAGAATTTAGTATATTGAGATATCCATTTGAGTAGAAATCATTCAGAATATAATCATGACATATGTTTCTTCCAGACATTACTTTTCATCAAGTGTCACCGCCTGTCAATTGAAATTATTAAAGAGTTTTGAAATTGAGTTTTGAGTCAATCAATTCATTCAGGATCACTGTTCCATCCTGACATGAAACTTCTAGACTTTCATCATCGTCATAAAATTGTTCATTCGTACGCACATGTAGAAAATATATTACATTAAGAAATTTGAACGTTTTGCATAGATATTAATTTAATGTTACTATACCTACATCAAAATCCTTGTGAAATGCACTGAAAAGCGTGCGGAATCTTCAAGATCAAAACACGCCGAGCTAGAAACGTTGCTACATAATATACTATTTCAGATAAATACTGTATGAATTACGAATTTAAAAGACTTTTGAAAGAATTTTCAATAGTTAATTTTGTAACTGAAAAATTCATGATTGTTATGTTATCTTTCTGATCACTCTATATATGATTCCTAAATGAATCGAGGGATCTGACATGTATGAATTTTCAAGTTGCGAATAAATAGTTGCATACAACTTTCGGCGAACCAACTAAATGGATCCTGAACAATTCAGCACGTTGATTAAGACATTGACTGAAACTCTGCAGATTTCACGTCAACCCTTTTCTACTGGAACCTTATTGCGAAGAAACGGAAACGTGGGAAATTTTCATTAAAAGACTAGAGAACTTTTTCAACATAAAAAATTTAATAGGCAATTCTAAGGAGATCGACAATAAGAAGAAAGAATGGTTGTTACATTCGATGGGAACAAAAACGTTACAGCTTCTATACAATCTCACCAGTCCTGATGAACCGAAAACCAAATCCTACGATTCGTTGACAAACCTGATAAAAGAACACCTTCATCCTACACCATCTGATACAACATATGATACTGAAGAAAAAGCCCAGGAAAGTGTGTTTTATTACATGAATAATGTTGTTGATTTTATTTTACCAGAAACGAAAAGAAAACCAAATAAATTCATGCTCAACATTCTACTAGATGGGAAGTTAGTTCAATTAGAATACGATACGGGGGCAGCAGTTTCTTCCATTTCCTATGAACTTTTCAGAAACTTATTTCCAAACAAACCAATACATAAAAGTACACTTCCTCTGAAGACTTACACTGGAGAAGTTATCCATCCAATTGGATATTCGACTTTTGAAGTTAAATATGACAATCAGAGAGTATTGGGAAATTTATATATTCTACCGGGCAAGGTAGAACCGATTTTCGGCAGAGAATGGTTACAAGAGATAAGAGTCAGTCTACCAGGAATTCATCAGATACAACACGGAGTCGTAAATTTGCTGACAGATAAATCTCGAATCCTAGCTCAACTGCGAAATGAATTCAGTGGCATATTCGAATCAGAAATTGGGAGAGTCAATAACTATGAGGCGAAATTATATCTTAAGGACAACACGAAGCCAATTTACTTCCCTGCAAGAAAAATTCCATATGCTCTTCAAGGAAAGGTGGAAGAAGAGATAGATCGTCTTTAGAGATTGGGAATATTAACAAAAATTGAGTACAGCGAATGGGGTACACCCATTGTTCAAATAGTTAAAAAAGACGGAACTATTCGTTTGTGTGCAGATTACAAAATCACATTGAACAGAGTGCTGAAAGGTGATCGATATCCAATGCCAAATTTAGAAAATATTTTTGCGACTACAATGAACGGCGGAAAGTTTTTTTCAACATTAGACATCAGGGAAGCATATTTACACATGCCAATGGATGATGAAAGTTCTAAAATCCAAGCAATCACAACTACGAAGGGTGATTACCAAGTAAATCGCCTTATGTTCGGGACAAAGGTTGCACCTGCAATTTGGCAGCGTTATATCACAAAAACTCTATCCGATATACCCGGAGTATGCGTGTTTTTGGATGATATCAAAATACAAGGTATCTGTGCGGAGGATCATTTTCAAAAGATACGTAAAGTCTTGAAACGTTTACAAGATGTAGGATTACGCGTGAAACAAGAGAAATGTAAGTTTTTTTTAAACGAAAATCACCTATTTGGGACATACTATATCCGATAAAGGCTTGGAGAAGACACCAGAAAAAATTGAAGCAGTTGTCAATGCAAGAAGACCCACGAATGTGACCGAACTGAAGAGTTGGTTAGGTTTAGTGAACTATTATGGAAGGTTTCTTGAAAATTTGGCTACTATTGCCTCTACTATTTAGCAACGGATGCCAGTCCATATGCACTGGGTGCTGTTCTTTCACATGTCATGCCAGACGGCACTGAAAGAACTATTGCTTATGCCTCCAGATCTTTGAGTAAATCTGAAAAAAATTACAGTCAAATAGATAAGGAAGCAACTTCGATTTACTGGGCTTGTAATAGGTTTTTTCAATATTGCTACGGAAGGAAATTCCGATTAATAACGGATCATAAACCCTTGGTATCAATTTTCCATCCAGAAAAACATCTACTTAGTATGGTTGCTACTAGGATGCTACATTATGCTCAATTTTTACAAGGATTCGACTATAATATCACTTATCGATTTACAAATGAACATGCAAATGCTGATGCACTATCCAGATGTCCAGAAAATGGAAATACAATACAAGAGGATACAATTGACGAAATTACACTTTCCCAGTTACAACAGATACTAGTCCTACCAGTTACACACACGGAAATTGCCAATGAAACGAAAACTGATCGTATTTTGAAAAATGTTTACGATTGCCTCCTCAACGGAACAAAAATAACAGAAACGGGGTTTGCAGGAAATGACTTCGAATATTCCCTTGCACATGGAGTGATTTTGAGAGGTCTACGAATTGTAATTCCAACAATATTACGCAAGAAAGTTTTGCAAGAACTATATGAAGGCCACACCGGTATAGTGAGAATGAAAGCTCTAGCGAGATCCTATGTTTGGTGGCCCAAAATCGACTCCGATATCGAACACATATCAAAAAGTTGCTTCTCTTGTCAAAGTGTTCAGAATCAACCTAAGAAAATCACAACTCATTGCTGGGAATGTCCGAGTTCTTCATGGCAACGTATCCATATCGACTTTGCTGGACCTTTTATGGGTAAATACTTCTTAATTGTAGTCGACGCTTTTTCCAAATGGCCAGAAATTTTTCCTATGACTTCTATAACTGCTTCAAACACTATATCTGTCCTGCGAAATATCTTTGCCCGTTTTGGCCTTCCAGTAACCTTGGTTAGCGATAATGGCCCAACTTTTAAATCTCACGAGTTTGAGACCTTTCTGAAGAATAACGGTATTCATCACAAGTGTTCTGCACCGTATCATCCAGAAACCAATGGTCAAGTTGAACGATACGTCCAGACAATGAAAAATGCATTAATAATATTGAGCAACACTAGAGACGATTTAGATACTAAATTGGCAAATTTTCTTATGCATTATAGGAAAACGCCACATACTACAACTGGGATATCTCCATCCATGCTTCTGTTAAAGAAGGATATTCGAACTAAACTTGATTTGCTCAGATACGATTGTGAGCACAAACAACGAAGTTTACCATCTTCTGAAATAAAATATTTTGTTCCTGGCGAAATTGTTCGTGTCCGTAATTACGAAAAAAGCTGTAAATGGAAATTTGGGAGAATAATCAGGAGAGAGGGATTACTACATTACCATATCAATGTTGACGGGAAAGAATGGCGAAGACACGTTGATCAAATAGATACAACGGAAGTGGAAATTTCTGAGGAAGAAGGAACTGATGGATGCTGTTCACCCGAGGAATATCAACCACCAACCTCAGGTCCCGAATGCAGCATCACATGAAGACGATTCAAGGATACTTCCGCAGAACGATTCTTCATCAACGACAGAGATTAACGAGAATTCCACGACGGAGTTTTCTAATGTTACCGACGAGATATCCAGCGCACGGAAGTGCGAAGAAGATCACGTGGAAGTGAGAAGAAGTACAACAATTAGAAAACCTGTTGAAAGACTCGACTTTTAAATTAAAAGGGGAGGATTGTTATGTTATCTTTCTGATCACTCTATATATGATTCCTAAATGAATCGAGGGATCTGACATGTATGACAGATGTATGAATTTTCAAGTTGCGAATAAATAGTTGCATACAACTTTCGTATAATTATTGACAAATACAATAATGATAATCTAGTATACACAAGAAAGCTAATAGGTCGAAGTGCTTGAAAGTCTGAATATAGCCTGTGCAATCCCTCCTACGATCTGCAATGATTATCTAGTTATTTTTTTTTTTCTTTGGTGTTTTGGCATCGACTGCTATGGTCATTAGCCATGTGTTCTGGATAGGCCTTGTTACTAACTCCATACGCCACTTTAGGAGCAGCACTGTTAATTTTTAACGCAACAGTGGATCGTGGAGGATTATTCTCAGCTGATACGATCGGAATCATACCAGTTCATTTAAATTTATTATTATTTCGTTCAAATTTTACTATTATTCGAATTATACGACATCCCTATCCAATAAAAAAAAACAACGACAAAAAGTTAGTGAATACTTACGGATTTGAACATGTTTGCTTGCTATTAGTCAGAAGGTAGTTTGTTTCTGAGATGAATATACTGATCGAATGGCGAATTCAAAAGGAGTTCACTTTTTATATCAAATTCACCTCTGGACTCGATCTATTGTACTTCTGGGTCAATGCTATCTGAAGAAATGAATATTGTTGCACTTCCATTGAATTGTCACATAAAAGAAGATTAAAATCAGAACAACTCGAAAAATGTAATGACTTGTACCATTTATGTGATGAATCACTTCTTTGGAATAATCCGACAATAAAAATGCTGATTTTCTGTCACAGACTGTAACTTGTGGTATCGAATGGGCTTGTGTGGCTTTCTATAATTCCTTTCCCACATTAATTAGGTAGCTCGTTTCAGAAAATTAGGAAACAACGCCTATTTGACAGATTATAAACAAACTTGTCGCAACTAAGCAAGAGAAAAGCTTATTTGGCTGGAGCATAATAACATAACAAAATAAAATGGTAAAGATGAAACACCATAATGCACATTGAATTATGACAGTATTTCAGTTTCTACAATTATTACATTTTTTTCCTGAATCGACCGCTCCTTTATAATCACTATAAAACTAGAAACATCCCCTCATATCCTAATAGAATGTGATGCTGTACTCGTACATCATAAATTATTGAATAATCGGAATCATACCAGCTGCCCGTGAGGAGGAGCCCCTTTAAATACTCAAATTCCTAAGGGATATGCCATTGGGGGAGCGCGAGAGTACATTTTTTTTTAAAACGAATACACATCGAGTTTCGAACATACCGGGTGTTCGCGGAAAGTGGCTCGCCCCTATAACTTTTTTTTTCTGAAGATTATGGAATGAAATTTGGAGGATCTGTAGGTATACGAGACAAAACTGCATATGTTAACAAGTGGCTCAGCTCCATGCAACTTTCTGTTTTACCGGAAGTTACATTAATTTTCGATTACACGATTTACTTTTGCAGAAGCGAGGCAAAATGAAATTTCGACAAGCAAGTTTTTTTTTCCATGAATTGTTTTGTCAGATGTGTTGGTCATAGGTTACTCGATGCATTTAAATATTATTTTATCACCAAATGTTGCTAGATCTAACGTAATCTTTTTAAATTTACGAACGGAAGTTTAATAAAAAGCTTATAGTGTGCGGTATCAAATTAATCGTAATAAAATGATCTTTTTTCCCAACCCGAAGAGCAACCATGTTGACATTTGAAAATAAATAGTTATTTCAAATTAAAAATAAAATTTCAAATTTAATATACCTTTTGACCAAAAACCGTAAAGTTTTATTTTTCCCGAAATTTTAGGGCTTATATTAGTGATTTGAACGTATTCGTAGCCCTCTAGATTGAAAAATAAATTTAAAAAAAAGATTTTTTACAAAAAGTGACAAATGAGACAAAAGAAGTAAAAATATACCGGGTGTCCTATTTAAAAATCGAAAGTTTATGTCAGTTCCAATAAAACCGGAAGTTACTTGAAGTTGAGTCACCTGTCGAAAATGCAGTTTAATGATACAACCTTCAAATTTCATTTCATTATCTTCAAAAACAAAAAATTATGGGAACGAGCCACCTTCCGCGGACACCCGGTATACCGGAGGAAACAATCATTAATACGAAGACGAACCAGCTAGCTGCTTGTTCCATTTTACAACGGCCTCAAAAGCAAAAAAAAATTATTCTGCAATGGATGCGAATCCCTATTTTACTACAACCGCTTACCAAAGTAGCCTTTGACGCTTTTAGATCTAACGCAGAGTTGACGTTTGAAATGTTATTTTGTGACAGCTTTTTCACGCGAAAATTTTGAAAAAACGCTCTATTTTCATTGCTTTTGTTGAAACGAACCTATTCATGCATGATGGAAAGTATAGACAATAAATTCAAAGCACTCAGTGGTGCTGAAGTTAGCGTCGCTGCCAAGTGAAGACCAAGTTTTTTCGAGTTTTTCTGGGATACCCATCTTGCAAGTACAACATCAGTCATAGACTCAGACAACTTGATGATCTGAATTTATAACAGTAAAGTTCACACACATGATTAAGAGGAGGTGAGGAGGTCCTAATGCCCATTTAGACAAAGGTTCTGACGGATAAGGGTTAATCTGCAAAAATTACAGAAGCGAATATCAAAATACGATAACGCTCAAGCCAGTTCGCCAGCCTGCCGACTTGTCGGAAGGGTAGTACTGAACCTCGCTCTAACCACGCGATCGAACCTCCTTGTCCCCTTCCCTTTGATGCGAATCATAATTTTTATAGTGTTTATATATTTTTAGAGTGGCGTACATTTTCATATAAGCAATGTCTGTTGGTATCCTATCTGTTTTTAAATAAGTAATTTAATGAATAAATATATTTTTTATTTAAAACTGAAGGCCTCAGCAATCGGTACTTTTTTTTAGCAAGCAAGCAAGTTACTTTCCTTTTTTTTTTCTTTATTTAGAGATGTAAATTATTGGATATTTGGTTATCTTATAGTGTAGCCCGTTGGCCCATAACAGCCCTCTACCAGCACAGGCTATGCCTTTGGGTACACACTCTTCGAGTGTTTATTATTTATTATTAATAATAATAAATTTTATTTGATTTTTTTTTGTTATATCTAATAGAAAATAACTACTTCCCTAGCTAAGGCCACGCTGGACATTGAACTAGATCTGATAGATATTGTGAAAAGAACCTATCTTGCAAATTTTTTCTTTCAAGTTATATCTATTATGGCCTTTTCACAATTTCTATCAGAACTAGTTCAATGTCCAGTGTGGCTTTTGCCGGGGAAATAGTTGTTTTCTGTTAGATACTACAAAAAATCAGCTCAATTTTTATCGTAGGTTTTTCACATTTCAGATTGTTTCTCTTTTCGATAATGTATCTATTATTGCAAGGGACAAATAATGTTAAATTTGGTGATTCTAATTAATATATCTGTTTGTACATCAGACTTGGGGGGGCACTTTAACATATGAAAAGTTTACTTCTATAGCGTTTCAATACATGGGACATTCATTCTTTGCTTCATTTCTATACCATTTCACCACATGTAAACTCATTATTGAAGGACCCTGAAGATGAAATGATTAAAATTCGAAACGCCGCGACAGTCAGAAAATATTAGTCCCAACTATCTAAACACATCAATGTAATTATTCTCTTCCAGACCGGAGCCAAATATATACATTGTGATTTAGAATGAGACCAACAAACTCCGTGTGCTGATTGTTAAAATTGTTATTGTTTGTTAAAATTGTTAAAATTGTTAATTCCGTCAACCGATTGCACCCCTACGCGCAACCCTCAGAAGTCTTCGAGAGACTTGTGTGAGCTAGGGAAGACGCAGCCCTTACCTTTTAACGTGTGATGTTATGCACGAGACCGGTGAATCGGTGGATCGAACCCACGACCCCACGCATGCGAGGCGAACGCACTACCAGCCGACCACCACGGCCCATTCTTTATATAAACATAATATATTTGTTGCTGTTTGTTCAAAATTTGTTCTTTCCGTCAACCGGCTGCACCCTTGCGAGCAACCCTCATAAGTCTCCGGGAAACTTGTGTGAGCTAGGAGAGACCAGGCCCTTAACTTTTAACGTGTGATGCCCTTATGGTTGACAAGCGAACGTTCGACAATCACTAACACCATGAACAGATGTTTTGATTCGCTTTTCGACTGAAGTCCTGAGATTAAAGTCGGGGGTCTGAGATTAAAGTCGGGGGTCCGAGATTAAAGTCGGGGGTCCGAGATTAAAGTCGGGGGTTCGAGATTAAAGTCGGATCCCCGAGATTAAAGTCGAACCACCGAGATTAAAGTCGGACCCCCGAGATTGAAGTCAGGGGTATGAGATTAAAGTGGGGATTCCAAAAAAAAATTGCTCGTGGCCCTTCTACGCCTTCGTATTGTCCTTTGGGATCGGGCTCTTTCGCCAAAATATGAAAATAAACTCGTGCAATTTTTAGATAACGCGCTTATTTCTTGCCAAGTTAAGTAATTTTTATGCACTTTTGCAATGCAACCGAAGATATCCAAGCTTTCCTGGCTACATTATCTGACGTGGTGGCTGTCGAATTTATGGGCAGTGTTGCCAAATTTCTCAGGAAGCCTGAGTCCAATTTTGAACTAAGGAATGTACAGAAAAAAACTTTGCAATAATCCGGACAGAAAGCGACTATTTATGTAAAAACAGAATAAACAATAGATCTATTTTTAACAAAATCTGATTATAAAATTATACCGTGTGATGGAATTTCAGGAAATGTCAAATGTTCGAAACAAAATTGAATTAATGTTTTTTTTATTCGGGTTTTCGAAACCCTATTTTTCATTGTGAAAGAATGTCACTAGGAATGGATATTATACAGTATGATGCTGATATACAGTGTGATTATGACTGATGAGCTGCTAAAGTGTACATGAAAATTTAACTAAACACAAAATTCATTATTTCTAAAACTACTAAGAGTTCGACCAAATTTCTAGAATGACATGAGCTAGCAATAAGGAGAAACCTGAACAGAATTATTATTAATTCCGAATCTACTACGAGTTCGAGAATTAAATCCATGGATTATCTTTTAAAATAAAAAACTTACAATATGTGATGGAATTTCATGACCTGCTAAAGCTTATAGGGCGAGCAATAAGGAGAAACCTGAACAGAGAATTTTTTTTAAGATCAAAAAACTTCATCCTCTGCTAAAGCGTACAGGGCGAGTAATAAGGAGAAACCTGAACAGAACTACTATTTTTTTCCGAAACTACGAAATCCATATATTGTCTTTCAAAATGAAAAATATACGGTGTGATGGAATGTTAAGACCTGCTAAAGCGTACAGGGCGAACAATAAGAGGGAACCTGAAATAATAATAATTTTGTTCAGATTTCTCCCTTTAGTATTGCAAAGTTTATTCTACACATTCCCTATATTTCAAAATTGGGTTCAGGATTCTTGAGAAATGCAACACTGCCCATAAATTCTGCTCTATCCCAACTTCGACAGCCACCAAGATATGTGGCCAAAGTTGTTTTAGATTTGTTGCATGAGTTTAATATCAAATCATCATGAGTCTGTTCAGCGATTGCAGTTTCTCTCTGTACTCTTTATTGAATTTCTTACATTCTTCCTTATATCTATTCTCATTCCTAGCTAATGTATTAAATGACGAGACCTTATTTTTTAACTCCCTTATTTCACGAGTCATCATTATTTTGTGTGAAGTAATTTTTTTTTTTGGTCGCCCTAATTGAAATCAAATTAAATTAATATGCAGGAGTCCAATGTTCTTCACTATCTTTAGGAGAATTTTAGATTTTATTTTCGCGAGTTTTTGCAGCAATTTTTCATGTTTTTACGCGCTCTTATTTAGCCCTTGGGGGACAGGTGGTAACAATTTTTGGAATGAAATCATGCAATTATTCGATGTTTTTCACTATTTTTACGGAAAAACTTTCGTCACTCATCTAAGGCAACATTTTTCTCCTTGTTAGTGCATTTGAATAAGAGTATATCTTCAAATTTTTTTTTTTTTTGTTTCCACTCTGGCTTCAATGAAATCCTCAGAATTTTCAATACAAGTTAACGAATGAATTGTCACAACTACGGGCTTCTTGGGGGAAATTTTCAAGTTATCATGTGTTAATATTAGTAAAGCGTCACAGCGAATAACAATAATATTAGCCTTCCTCTACCCGCAGAAGCTATGTTCATAAGGTAGTATTATTATTATTACCATAATTACAACGTCAGTATTTTTATTTTTCATATTTTTTTATGACCAAAACAAACTAATTTTTTGGATTAAAAATATTTATTGTTTCCCCTTAACTCGAAAATTCTCATGTCAAAATATAAATAAATATACCTACATCACTATGGCAAATTTTCTCAGAAAATGCAAAAAACGAAAAAGCTCGAATTCGACATTTTTTAAAATCATTATGTAAAATTTTGAGCTGTTTATTCAAACTTACACTTTAATTGCGAAGTGGTCGTGGTGTTAGAGCGTTTGGCTTCCACCCAGACGGTCCGGGTTCGATCCCCGGTCGTGTGTCACTGAGCTGAAGTGGTTCGGATTCCACTTTTATTTAAACTGTAGGTCCCGGATCTCCCTTGCTCGCACAAGCTCTGCTTTTGAGGGGTTTTCTCCGAAAACCTGGGAGTTTCGTAAAAACAAATTTTATAAAAAAATTAAGTTAAGTTAAGTTTCCATGTGACATTGATAAATTAAAAAAATACAAATCAGAATATACCACTATAATTAACAACGATATAGTGTCGGGGCATGGCGCAGTGGTTAGAGCGTCCGACTCTGGGTCGAAAGGTCCGGAGTTCGAACCCCAGTTGCGGCTGGGATTTTTTTATTTAATTTGACCGATTAAATTATTAAAATCTCGTGGCTGGACTGGGGTGAGTCCTGCACGATTCACTGTTGCGTTCCAATTAACAGTGCTGCTCCTAAGGTGGCGCATGGAGTTAGTAACAAGGCCTATCCAGAACACGTGGCTAATGACCTCATCAGTAGATGCCAAAACTCCAAAGAAAAAAAAACAACCATATAAGTTAATAAACTTAATACTTTATAAGACATCTACGATATTTTAAGAAAGTTGTAAATTACAACTTTCTTAAAATATATATCATATAATATAATTGTATTACAACGATTTATTGCTATTGATAACTTGTATCTGAATGGCATACGGAAAATTTTAGCCCATCACAATATATTTCGTAGAGAAGTAAGGAAGGGGCTAGGAGGCTCTGGGCCTAATATGTTGATTATGTCGTATCAGCTGCAAAAACCGTTAGCCAGTATTCGAGACACAGAGCAGTGAACAACATCGTTTATAAAAAAAGGCTGTGAAACTGGATGTAACAAAATTTGGCTGCCGAAAACATAGTTTAAAATGAATAAATTCACGTTCAAATTATTCAAAAATATTGGAGACGAAGACGATGATGGTCTTGAAGATTTCGAAGATGTGCTAGAATCGGGAACATTTGTCGAATCTAACAATGAAGCAAAAACAGCAAAAACTGATTGATAAGTGATTACAATTCAAGATAAAATATTTATAAATATAAAGACCCCTTCAAATCATATCTTTATTACTTTCTACTTTCTACTTACTTTATCTATACAGGGTGTTAATTAAGTACGTTGACAAACTTCGGAAGGTGATTCTTTGAAGGTTTTCAGGACGAAATGTTCATATAAACATATGTCCCAAACGGCTTGGTTTTCGAGATACAGGGCGATAAAAATACATTTTTTTCAAGATTTTTTAGAGTTAACTTCAACATTTTCGACAATAATCAGTTCAAATTAGGCAAGTACAATCCATTCAATAGGGCGCACGATACAAAATAATGCATTTCTTAAATAATTCACAGGGTCCTCCTTTTTTCAGAGTCAAGCTTTGTTCAACCCTTCAGAATTTTTTTTCCGCCGCCACTGACATATTATGAGAAAGGAATAATCAATGTTGTTTCATTTAACATCTTTCTGATATCTTGCATTTTTTCATTTACTTGTACGGTTCAGGGGCTATAATGAAAATATTAATTTAAACATTTTCCAGTGTGGCATAACATTAGAAAATTTGAAAATTAAACATTTTCAATTATTGTAAATTGATGTAAATATTTTTTCAGAATTAGAAAAATCTACGATGAATAAAAATTATACAATAAAAAATATAAAGACAAGCTTTTATACAAATGCACTGAAAATGAAAAAATAATTTGTTTCATTTTTTGTAGGTTATTCTGTGAGTATCAAAATCTTTCTATACAAGATTACCTAGATCAAACAATGAAATGAATTATTTTTTCCTTTTCAGTGTATTGTATAAAAACTTTAAAATGTTTTCTTTTTATAATTTTCATTTTTAACATTTCAGTTTATTTTTTATGTGAAACTGAAAATCTCCAACCCAAAAACCATCACATACCAATTTTGAACAGAATCGGATCATAATCACAAAACTCGTCCGCCATATTGGAGCCGCCATTTTGTTTTTTAACAAACATTTTTTTAATGCATTGTCACCGGAATTACGGAAACCTGCCAAATTTCAAATTAATCGGAGTATTAGAAGTGGGTCAAATTCAACTTTTATTAAATTGTTTGTTAGTTACAAGTGAAGCAAAATAAAAGCTTGTTATTGTAAAGATGTGATTTCTTTTTGTGATATCTAACAGAAAACTACTATCTCCCCGTCACTGCGGTACGCTGGATATTAAACTAGATCTGACAGATATTGGGAAAACCTTAACTTTCAACCTGAAGATTCTGATGGTAAAAATGTGCATTTTCATTGAGATATTTGATTAAAAATGTTTTTACCCATCAGTCTTGATAGAGAACTCATACAAATTTTTTGTTATTTTAAAAAAAGATATTTTTTAGTTTTCAATTGAACGTTTCCTTTTCAACATAAAAAACTTCCGAAAGGTAATCCTGTAATGGAAGATAGTTAATAGGGTTTATCTAATAGTCGCAGATCATTACACATTTGATTTTCATTTATGAATCTCTGGTCATAACTCCGAAAAACTAAATCAAACAAATTTTTGTTTCCGTACGGAGTACATTATTTTATCAGAAATTTCGGTTTGTTTTTTCTTCTGCAGTAACGCAGAAATTTTGTAATCAATTTGAATTCATAAAAATAGCAAAGTGGGCTTTGATATTAATTCATTTATTTAAATATCAACAACTTGACAGTTATTGAAAGTTGAGAAACTGTCTCATTGTTAATTCTTCATTAGTGCAAGCTATAAAGCAGATTCATTCAATATTCCTTTGGATAAAATGGTTGACTATACAAATTCAGAAATGGCAGACATGCACTTAATGTATGGAATGGCTGATGGTAACGCTCGTGCCGCCAGACGAATGTATCTGGAAAGATTTCCACAACGTCATATTCCCAGCACACAAATGTTCATCAATATTCACTCCCGTCTTCGTGAAACGGGTACTTTCAAGAGGTCTGCTGTTCTCATAGGAAGACCCAGGAGAGTTAGAACAGTTCAGATAGAAGAAGCTGTACTTAACGAAATTGAGCAGCATCCAGACACCAGTACAAGACAAATTGCGGCACAGTTTAACGTAACCCATGTATTGGTATGGTAAACTTTAAAAGAGCAACAACTTTATCCCTATCACATACAGCGTGTTCAAGCTCTTCTGCCAAGGGATTTTCCAAAGAGATTAACTTTTTGCACTTGGATTCGAAATAAATTGTTGGAAAATCCATGGTTTTTATCTCAAGTGTTATTCACCGATGAGGCATGCTTTTCCCGTAAAGCCATTATTAATTTTCACAACAATCATATGTGGGCTGATGAAAACCCACACGCCGTAATTGAAAACCATTTTCAAGAGACGTTTTCTGTGAATGTTTGGGTTGGAATTGTAGGGAATTTCCTTATCGGGCCACATTTTCTGCCTCATAGACTCAATGGTGACCATTATCGACATTTTCTTGAATTCATCTTACCTGGACTCCTAGAAGAGATCCCACTGAGGGAAAGAATTGGAATTTGGTTTATGCATGATGGTGCTCCAGTACACTTCAGATTGGTTGCACGCCAATATTTAGATGAGAATTATTCTGATCGCTGGATTGGGCGTGGTGGGCCACAATTTTGGCCACCAAGGTCACCCGATATGAATCCACTTGATTTTTTCCTCTGGGGGCACCTTAAATCATTAGTGTACCGAACTCCAGTTCAAAGTGAAGAAGACCTGAGGAATCGCATACAGGAGTCATGCGGAATTATAAGAAACACTCCTGGTATTTTTGAGCGTGTCCGCCAGTCTATGGTTAGGCGCATAAACGCATGCATTGAAGTTGGCGGTGGCCATTTCCAGCAGCTGCTCTTACATATCAATTTCAATAATGGTCCTTTTCTGAACTTAATTTTATTCCTAGGGAATTTATGTTACTTTGCTCTAGTATTTGATAATAAAGTTATTCACTATTGAAAATGTCCAAAATTATTTTGCCATAATTAACTTTGTGCAATACATATTCAACCTGAGTTATGGTAAAAAATGTATGGGAGCTCCATAACATTACATTTTCTCTACACGAGCAGAAAATAGCTATTTGTGTAATGAGAACAAAATGACGTATTGCGTCACGCGCTAATCTTTGGAGAGTGGCAATGACACTTCGAGAAATGAATTATTTTATATCATGCGCACTATTGAATGGATTGTACTTGTCCAATTTGAACTAATTTGGATCGATTATTGTCGAAAATTTCGAAGTAAACTCCAAAAACTCCTAAAAAATGTATTTTGAACACCCTGTACTTCGAAAACCAAGCCGCTTGGGACATGTTTATATGAACTTTTCAACTTGAAACCTTTCAAAGAATCACTCTTCAAGTTTGTTAGACTATTTGCTCCTCAAATTTCTTTATGTTATGCGTTACTGGAAAATGTTTGCGTTAATATTTTCATTGTAACTCCTGAACCGTACAAGTAAATGAAAAACATCAAGAGAGCAAAAAGATGTTAAATGAAACAACATTCATTATTCCTTTCTCATAATATGTCAGTGGCATCGGAAAAAAAAATTCTGAAGGGTTGAAAAAAGGAGGACCCTGTGAATTATTTGAGAAATGCATTATTTTGTATCGTGCGTACTATTGAATGGATTGTACTTGCCTAATTTGAACTGATTATTGTAGAAAATGTCGAAGTTAACTCTAAAAAATCTTGAAAAAAATGTATTTTTATCACCCTGTATCTCGAAAACCAAGCCGTTTGGGACATATGTTTATATGACATTTCGTCCTGAAAACCTTCAAAGAATCACCTCCCGAAGTTTGTCAACGTACTTAATTAACACCCTGTATGTTTCATGGATTTGAATTTTTTTAGTTTATCAATGTTACATGAAAACTTATATTTTTCGAGTAATTGAAGTGTAAATTTGAATAAATAGCTAAAAATTTCACATAATGATTAAAATAAAATTCGAATTCTTGTTTTTTCGTTTTTTACATTTTCTGATAAAATTTGCCATAGTAATGTATTTTTTATACCATCAGAAAGTAGACAAAAAGCAGACTGATTTTTTTCAAAAAGCAGATATTTTGACGTGAGAATTTTCGATTGAAATTTAGGGTGCTTTTTCGATATTAAATCAAATTAAGGGGAAACAGTAAATATTTTGAACTGTGTTTGGGACATGGAAAGGTAAGTTTTCACCAAATTTCGTGAATTTTTTTGTGGGAGATAAAAATAAACAAAAAGTTTTTGGATTTTTCTCATAAATTTTGAGGTTATGAAAAAAAAGGTTGTAAATCTTTTTAGTACCTACAACTTTGCCATTCAATTTTTTCCGAAATGTCTCGTGGATTTGTCGGAAACCGTTTTCCACACTTAAAATTTCACCCCCTTCCACTTCCCGATCTCAAATCGCCCGTAAATTACTTTTCCTTTCATTTTTGTTATATTTCATTACTTTTCCAATGGGTGTCATCCTGTTCTAAAGTTTTTTGGTCTCAAAAATCATCGACTTGGCCTATGATGGCATAAGGGTGAATAATAAGTACCGAACACACTTAAAGACTTTACGTTCGTAAAGCGAGCATTAAAAACGATATTACCACATTGAGTGGTTTTTTCATGATTGTGTGATATGTGGAAGGCGGACGCACTTGGACATAAATCTCAAATGCACTTGTTCTACTTTCACCAAGTTTAGAACATCTGACCGTGACGAAACTACCTATGCATACACTCTTAAGAGAACTTTACTGGAATGAGTATAAATAATTATCTTTCTATCGTTAAGTCTTATTCTGGTTGGTTTTTCTCACCCATACTTTGCAAATTTCGCATGTCCATTTGTCACTGTTTCGCGCTTCCAAAATTGTTGTATTACCAATTTATTGAAATTCAATTGAAGGGATGACGGGAGTCAAATTTAGTTGGTCTTTCAGAAAAATTGAGTACCTACTGTTCTCGGAGATTGCATTTCAAATATAAAAATTGCTCTCAAAAATTAAAATACAATAAAGAAAACTTTGTTGGCAAGATAAAAGAATAACCTCTTCTGAATGCAGGTCAAATGTCATTTATGAAATCATTTGTCATGACTGTGAAAAGCGTTAAGTGGGTCAAACTAAAAGATATTTGCAAACACTCCTCAAAGAACAGAGACATGAAAAATAAATTAACATTTAAAAACCCTACTTCATTGGTTAAGCATTGTATTAAAACTAACCATCACTCTAAACTGAACAACAAAAAAATATTGAGTAGTGAATCTTCTCTGTTCAAAAGAAGTTTCTCTGGCATGATTAATATAATGAGAAACAATACGGTCAACTTCAGAAAAGACCTGGAGAACTCAAACAGTGCCTATTTCAATTTAATAGCGAGAATAAACACCAAACACTGATACCTTCTTTATATTTCAATGATATGCATTGTGTTTTGTTTTTATTTTTTTCTATTTCTCTGCTGCTTTTTCAATTGTACATTCTGCTAATTTATCATTTTCACTTTAGAACGCACCCAAATAAATCATTATTTTATTCGAATTTTAACATTTCTTGTGTTGTGTATTGTTTCTTTTTAAACCAAAACTAAGTTCTGTTTTTACATCGAACCCTTCCGTCTGATGCACATGATTCAGACCTAATAATATGGTCTTAAGATATACATAAAATCTAAGAGAAATGAAAAGGAAAGATCCCAGAATCAAATCTAGTATATTTCAGCCTAGACGGCTCACATTATTCTTATAATAGATTATACCACGAGTCAATAATTATTCTCGAGGAATTTTTACAAACCGAGCAGCATTAGCGGCGAGGGAGTAACATTCCGAGAGAATAATAGCCATTATTGCGAGTGGTGTACTCTACTTTATTTAGGACTAATTTATTTATTTCAGGTTTTTTGAACAACTTTATTTGTCAGTAATATTAAAATTGGTACAATTAATAAACTGAATTGGTCGTGAATTATCATTAACTTTGAAGGATCTTTGTCAATAAATTTCCTCATTTGTTCCGGGGCTCGAAATCCTTCAGATTTTCTTTTTAAAAAAGTTCGAAGTTTGTTGTATTTTTCCAGATCAACGTCATGGTTTATCTTCAACATAGATTTAATTATTGAATAGAATGACCATAATGAAGATAGCTTATATTTTGCACCCAATTCTGCGAAATAGGCCAGCAGAACATTATCGGGAAATGAGTTTGCGTTGTTTCAAAGACGACATATGTTGAAAGTTGTTTTTTGAATGGATTTCGATGTTTCTGGTATTAAGGTAGATGTTGTTGCTGCAGCTAAATTTCTGGAGGTGTACAAGTAAAATATTCTTCATTTTCATTCATCTCAGTAGAAATACACAAACACTACGCGTTTGACACTGACAAAGACAAAGACAAAGACATTGCAAAAACAATAATAAGTATAATACTTACATTATGTATTAGTCGTAAATAAAAATTATTATTACTAATTTCAAGCTTGTATTTAACTTGCTCTGTGTCAGATGGGTACAAATCTTGCAAGCTGAATCAACAGTTTCGGACATGGAAAGTAATGATGAAAAAAAATCGATCGGGGGTCTCACCCCCCTGTCCTGTCACGAAAAAATTTAGGAAAACTCGCGAAATAAATAAATAAACAGTAAAAAAAACTTTTTAGAAAAAAGCTTTAATTCAAATGCACTAAAAAGAATTAAACATTGTTACATTATTGTTACATTATAAAATTTTTAATAATATATAATAGCTTGTCGCGAGAATAAATCTTGAGAGAATTTTTAATTTCATTTGCAATGTGAAAAACATAGATACTTCTCGCTACAAGCTTTCATATCACTTAAAATTTTGTAAAGTAACACTTTACAAACTTTAACTTTAAAATTTATTTTCATCTTTTTAGTGCATTTAAATGAAAGCTTTTCTCTAAAAGTTTTTTTTTAAGTTTATTTATTGACGACTAAGGAGAATTATTTTTTCAAATATCAAGCAGTGTTTTGTTAGAGAGATATACCTGGGGAAAGGTAAACTTTCGTCCAAGATATATTTTTCCGGTAAGTATAGTTTAGTGCCGTACCTAATTTTTGGTGACTATTTGCGATTCGAAATATCAAATATAAACTGCTTTTATGATTGATATTCTAGTGGTGACAGCTGAATGAGAATGTTTAGATTTGAAGTTTTTTTTTTCGAACGACCTGTAAAAAAATATTCCATAAAAACAATACAGAGCAAGCTACAATAATGAACTCATAGGATAGTGTAACAGAACAGAAAATTAGTAAAATTTTGATGTAGTCAAATTATTCCACAGAAAAATAGAGATTGTCGGTTTTTATTCTAGGCTCCTCATATCGTTAACCAAAATTTTGAAATGATGCGGCTATTGGTTCTTCATTGCCATGGATTGTTTCTAAGCCGCCTATGTTCAAAAATTGTAATAAGCATTTTTACTAAATAAAAACATAGAAAAACATGTTGTGTCGTACGTCGTTGCATTGGCGATCAAAAATGCTGTCATACAGGGTGTAATATTTTTTGTACCAAAAAAAAAAGTTGATGATGGTTTCTTTTAAACGAAACGTTGTACGGGGTTTTGTGAACGCCATTTTGTAGAGGTAAAAAAGTGGCAATTAGAAAGTGACTTTGGTTTTTTCGAAACTTTTCGAATAACTTCAGAAAAAAATAAAAACCAAATTGCCAAATTTCGGTTTTTTCCGAATATCTCCGGAAGTAAACAACATTTTTGGGATTTCTCAACATCTATTTATTGACCCCTTAATTGCGCAATTTTTTGCCAATTTGATCTACTGTTACCGAGATCCCCATGCTGTTCACTCTTATCTTGGGCACACTGTATATATAATTTCCATTGCCAAAATATAGACGACCTACTAACTGAGAGCTTCGTGAAACCCTAGTCAGACTGCCACTGGGAGCTAGCTGGTTCTGCATTCTGCATATTTTTCTAATACGAACCATTAATTTTCACTCACAATAACCTCGTTCGGTGATGAATGGCTATCTTACATTCACATGCACCGCCAGGAACACGAAAAAGTGCATATCGGTCAAGTGAACACCGGGTGCAACTGAAAAAATACAAGCTGTGATTATTCAAGTGTGGAACAATTTTTCTCGAAAGCAGTAATGAGGAATGCAATTCAAAATTGAGTTACCCTCCTTGAAGCCACAATTGTGTTCGGATATTGCTCTAGTTTTAAAGATTTTATTTTACTTTTGAATCGTTTATTCCAGTGGGCTTGGTTCAATATAAATTGGTTCAATAACCAGGTAGTGATCAGTCTAACCAGAGTGTAGAAACAAGTGAGAATTCAAAATGTTCAAGCTAGTAAGTGTTCCTTTTGTAGAAGTTTTCCACGAAAAGTAAAATCCTTTAATGTTCAGAGAACATCGTGGTAATCAAAGGATATTGGGGCTTCTAGGAAAATTACCCCCTTGACAAAAAACCCTCTAACAAAAAACCCCGGTACAAGATAAACCAAAATACAATTCCACAATATAATTTGATTCCGATTAATTTTATTGTTAATTCCGAACCAAAAAATATCCGAAAACAAAACACCGAAACAATAACCCTCAAGTATAAAATAACACCCGTAGAAAAAACTCCCAGTACAGAATAACCAATAACACAATTATTGCCAAAAGTAACTTGATTATAAAACATTTTAAAATTGTTCATAACAAACGTTGTCACAGCAGATGCTCGCTGCGCTCGCATTTTATAAATTACCAAAATAAAGAGACACGCCTTTAGCCTTTGGCGTGTCTCTTCTGGTTGCCCCCGTTTTCGACCACGGACCGAATTTCTCAACGAAAGAAAAAAGGACACAACCTATCCTAACCTCACTAACCAAGCTATATTTCCACTAACCAAGCTGGTATTTCGATCACTAATTAGTATGAAAAGGTTAAATTACAGCAGTTGCTCGCTGCGCTCGCATTTTATAAATTACCAGAAGAAAGAGATTCGCCTTCGGCGTGTCTCTTTCTTCTGGCTGCCACGTGTTCGGCCATGTACCAAATTTCTTAACGTTAAAAAAGGGACACAACCTAACTAACCTAGCTATCCAAGTTGCTGGTAATTCGATCACTAATTAGCATGACAAAGTGAAATCACAGCAGATGCTCGCTGCGTTCGCATTTTATAAACACAACCTAACCTAACTGTTAATATGAATGAAACGAATATCCACATGGAATATTATTGAACCTTTCATTTTTAAAATGAAACTAAAAATATGTTTGTGGCAAATATTAAAATTATTAAATAAAAGGTGAAATATTCAAGTTAATAAAGTAAAATATTCATCAATTTTTAATTATTCCTAAAAATATGGACATTTAAACGGGGTTTTTTTGAACCGGGTGTATTTTATACGAGGGGGTTTAAGTTGAGCGCATTATTCTCGGGGGGTTTAAGTTCGAGGGCTTTTTGTCCAGGGAGTAATTGTCCTGATACCGATATTGTGTTTATTTTGAATATATGAATGCTTCATATATGCTTGTGTGAATATCTCCCTAGGCAACGAGTTCCAAAGCTTTGCAGTTCGATGAAAAAACGAGCCTTGGGAAAGAAATTCTGGATGAAACTACTAAAATTAGAGACTAATATCTCAGAAGAGCAACGGTGATCAAAATATCTATAAAATAAAGATAGAACGCCAACTCTTCTGCGATGTTCCAGAGAAGTGAGCGTGTTTGTGAGCTTTTTGTGAGTTTGTGGGGTTGTCACTGACGTAATCTTAAGGCTTCAGGGCATGTTTGGGAGATACACTGAATACATGGAAACAGTATTCTTCCAAGTTATGTGTCTTACAGACAAACATGTTTTCGAGAGTCGCTTCTGGCAATGGAACTGACGTGGTTTTTCTAACGAGCATCAAAATGGATTACTTTACAGGTATAGGTACTCCTGGCATAATCACCCTTGGTACTATAGGATCGATTTCTCCAGAGAAAACGGAATTGGGTTTTGTTTTCGTTAACTTCTACTAAATTAATAGATTCCCATGCTATAATTTTGGCTAGGTTCATATTTATATTGTTCACATTTCTCTCCTGTTCACTTTTGGTTTCAAGGGCTGATGTTGAAGCTCTGGAAACTATGTACTGATCATGATGTTGTTTCTGAGAATTGTTAATGTGAAGTAGAAATAATATTGGTGCCAGAATCCCTGGTGCCAAACGCGATCTAATCCCTTGAAGATATCTAAAGCCATGGCCAGAGTTTCACAATATTTTCCGATAGATTGCTGCCATATAATGTGAAATATGAGTCAACAGTTGATTTTTGACGATCGCTACTCCTGAGTGTTCCAAATACTTCATGAGTTCGATGTTGACGCGGCTTCTTCCATGAAATTCTAGATAACACAAAGCAAATTGCTATTATCCATAGGTCTGCGGTTCCTGTGTATGTAGGGTCTTTTTCCTTTTTTTTTAGGAAATAGTTTCATCGTCCGTCGCAATTTTCCAGTTCTACGGAAATTTTGAATGCTGTGTGTATTAACAAAAGACGTTGATTTCAGTATTAAGAGGCCACGAGCGCTTTCTAGGGTAAAAGAGTCAGTTGATAACTCAAAAACGGTTCGTCGTATCGATTTCAAACAAGGACACGGTTCTAGAGGACGTTCGTTTCTAGGTACGTGCTGTAATGGAAATTGAAATTTCAATACACTTTTTCACAAAAGAAATCTCAAAAATGTCTCAAAAATGCAGTTATTTTGAAGCAAATTTTGGGTAGATGAACAAATAATTCCAAAAAAACATTACAGCACGTACATAGATCAACGTTTTACCTTTCTTTTGATACCAAATTTATTTTGATTGGAAAAAGATTGCTTCAAATTTTAATGGAAGAGAAATACCATTGCAGCAACCTCGATTATCTGGGAAAAGCATCGTGAAGTGCTGACGCAGACGCAGGTACATAGAATTGAACGTCCTCTAGAAGCCTGTCCTTGTTTGAAATCGATACGACGAACTGTTTTTGAGTTATCGAATCTTTCACCAAAAAAAAAGCGTCCCAAATATGATCGCGCTCATGGCCTCTTAACGGTCAATCAATAGACCGTGTAGAGACAGCAAAAAATCTAGGAGTATTCTTCAACTCAGATATGAGATTTTTATTCAAATCGACAGCAATTCTGTTGATTCTCGCTCAGCGGGAATCTTCAGAGCTGATTCAAACTTGTCAATAAATGCTGGTTTGAAAATATTTTTCATTTCTTGGTTGCCGTTATGTATAGGCAACAATTAAGACTCGCTTGAATCAAATGTGACGTGTAGGTTGCTGAGTTATCGATTCTATAGTATTTGCTTGGATTCCTCCGACTACCGGTGTGATGCTGTAGGTATTTTTAGGGCAATCCCGTAGTTATTTTAGCAACTTCTTAACGAAAAGACTATTAGTTGCCCCAATACGTCAATGTAAATAATACGAGTAGTATAGCCATGCTCAGAGACTGGCTGGTTATTTTATAGTATTGCGTCTTTGCTATTATTTTTATTATCATAAATTTAATAACTAATTGGGTATCATTAATTATTTCAAGGTCATTGTTGTCGTGCTCGTATCTGTTGCAAGTGCTGGAGTTATAAGTGGAGGATATGGGGGATATGGACTTGGAGGTGGGCTTGGACTTGGAGGTGGGCTTGGACTTGGCGGAGGTCTTGGACTTGGTCATGGAGTTGTAGCTGTCGCTGCCCCAGCCGTAGCTGTTGCTCACGGAGCAAGCTCGTATCAAAATAACAATTTACTTGCCCTGAATCCAACAGCAGTTGTCACCAAAGTAGCCGTTGCCGCCCCTGTTGTAACTAAAATAGCCGCCCCTATTGCTTATGGTGTGGCACCAGTCGGACTTGGATTAGGTAAAAGCAAATATCAACCAAAAATATCCAATGGGCACCATGTGCTACAAAATAATTTACCCTGAGGTTTTTCCGAAATCTATTTTTTCAGCTGCGTGTAAAAATATAATTCGAATTTTCGGGGGTAATACCACGAGTTCACAAAATACTATCGATAGTAATTCTGTCAGAAATCAACGAGATCAAATTACTTGAGGTAACACCACTCGCCCTGAAGGACTCGTGGTGTTACCTCAAAGCAATTTAATTGAGTTTAGTATTTTGTGAGCACGAGTAATATTTCTTGAGATAATTTCACGAACCTACAAAGTAAAAAATGTTCCGTTGTCGTGAATTCTTCAATAGTTATAGATTATGCCTGATAGACATGAAGTCTGTCAGACTGACATTCATACTAGTACCAAGATGGATATTATATTATCCGTTGTTGTTTGGATACGTGGGTGCCATGACAAAGTAGTATTACCGGCTCAAAAGGAAGGAACTGCGTATTATCGAGGCATACGTCCCTCATTGGTCCTTATATTGCAGGAAAGGAGGGGGAGTGAAATTATCTACAAAAGTCATCGTGTAATCCAACTCCATGAAGGTCAGGATACTCTATAAAACTCATATGAACTTTTGTTTGGTTCAATAAAATCATAAAATGGTAGATTTTGTTTGGCAAACTCTGCGTCTATTCAGGAGAAATTGCTACAGTTAAATGAATAAGATTTCTAAGAAATATTACTGAATACTAGGATGTACGTGATACAAATATTTAAGATGCCTTTCTGCAAAAGCATTGTTACCCAAAGGCCGAATGAAGCTTGATCGCTTAACCAAGCAACATACAAATTGAATTATAATTTCTTGTTATTATTCTGACGGTAGTTCAGTTGGAGTATGACATATAACTTGCTAATGTGCTATTTTCCTTATATTTCTGGAAAATAATTGTTAGACTCCACGGAATTATAAACAACATCTATTCATTTTCAAAAATGAGGGCATTCTAATTTTCAGCACCTAGCGAAGAACACCATAACTCATTTCTTGTAATTTTCGCAGATTTTCTACGTCATGAAAACCTTCAACCCCTTACGACGAATATTTTCCTCATACCGTCATAAAATTTCTCATAAAATTCTCATTCATATTTTGTAAAATAGCTCTTCTTCCGACTGGTTCTTTCGCCAAAATAAGAAAATAAAGTCGTGCAATTTTCAGATAACACGCTTTCTTGCAAAATTATCGGTAAATTGTATGCACTTATGCAATTATAACCGATAGCATCCGAAACGTCACTACCTCTACCATTTTCAAAAAAATAAGGTTTGCTTTTTCAAAGATATTTAATTTTTAGAAAATCATGGTAAATATTTGTACCAGCAGAAAATAGAGTTTTTTCAGTTCGTATAAAAAGTTTTATGGGACATGAAAGGAGAAAACTATTGATTTTACTTTCTTTGTTACAGGTATTGGAAAAGGTCTCTCCCTTGGTTATGGTTACCATTGAATAGATCCACTGACTGCAGTGAGGAAAATAAATTCTGTGAGAAGTGCATGTGATGAGCAATATTGTGTGAAAATAATTTATTAAATAAAAAATACATATATAAAAATTATTTAGCAGTTTGGTTTTGTGTTTCAACTTGAACGTTTCAATAGATAAATCTAGCATTTTCAAATTTCCTATCCACGGTTTTGATACTCCATTATCAATAATCAGCGATCATTCACGAAATTACATTTAATTTGACAAGAGGAATAAGATCACTTCGATATCAATTACAGCAATTATTTATTTTCAATTTACACTTTTAGGTAATTGCTTAGTTATTACCTGATGGAACAAACATTCTTAAATCAATTTGCACCCACTTCGAACAAATAGATAAACATAATTTTTGTTAAGTTTTTAATTGATGTAGCCGATACTTAATGAAAATCCCTCCTAAACTACAGGAGATACGTCGAAGCTTAAATTGGGACAAAGTTGCGTATTCTGGTGCTTAACAAAATACTGTTTTGAAACTTGGAAAATTCCGAGTATTTCCGGAAATATCGGAATAAAACTGAAAATCGGAATTTTTGTTTTTATTTTTTTCTATCGTTATTTGACAACATAGCTCAATACCAAAAGTACATTTTCATTGATACTTTTTTTTCAGTTACACGTTTTCATGTTCAGATTTACTATCCGACGTTTCGTCTTCTGGAATTCATCATCAACTTTATACAGAAAAATAGTGATTCTCATTCTGATTTCATTGATGTATAATTTGTTATGAATTGCACTTCTGAAACCACAGATATTTAAAAAAAACAATTTCATCTGAGATGGTCATGACTCCATCGAAAAATTTTGTTTAATAAACACTAGTTGTCAGAACTCATTAAACATCATAAGTTTGCACAAATACTTCAGTCGAAATGTCCTCATTCTCAAATGAAGAAAAACGAGATATTTTGAAACTTTATTATAAATTTGATAGGAATAGTACGAAAACAGCACAAATTTATTTTGAATTATATCCGGAAAGACAACAGCCGGATAGAACATTATTCGGAATTTTGGACAAATACTTGGCTGAGTACGGTGCATTTCAAAAACCAAGAATTAAATATGAAAGCAGAATGGAACAAAATATTAGACATAACTTATTAGCCGAGGTAAAATAATTGTTCATTCCATATTCGAAGAAGTATAATTATTTTTGGTACTTTTTTAGATAAATGCAGATCCTTCCAAATCAACCTATCAAGTCTCGGCAGAAATGAATGTGCCACAGACGAGCGTTTGGAGGGAATTAAAAAAAAAAGTGGTTTGAAATGTTAAAAGATACATATTTCACAAAAATTACATCCAGGTGATCCTGAGAGAAGGATGGAATTTTGTAGGTGGCTCTCGAATAGGGTAGACTTCTTGAAAAACATTATTTGGACCAACGAAAGTACTTTTTCGACCTGTGGTGTTTTTAATAGAAATAATGAGAACATTTGAAGTGAAAATAATCCACGACACTTCAGAGAAGTCAGACCACAAGTTCGGTTTCGTTTGAATGTGTGGGCTGGAATTTATGACGACCGAATACTTGGACCTCATTTCTTCTCTAATACTTTGAACGGGGAAACCTATCTTCGGTTCTTAAGAAACGAATTCGAAGATACGTTTCCCCTTGTTGATTATAACAGCTGCTGGTTTCAGCATGACGGGGCTCCTCCACACAGTAAAAGAGCAGTTTGGGAATATTTACACCAAAGATTTTCCTAATAGGTGGATAGGAAATTCTGGACCAGTGAGGTGGCCGGCAAGGTCACCTGACCTTACAGTTTTGGATACTTTCTTGTGGGGCACTTTAAAGAACAGAATCTATGGAGAGCAAGGATAAGACACAGTAGATGAACTTAGAGACAATATCATCACGCAATTCAGGTCTATCAGAAAAAGGGATATTGTTAGGGCTGTTCTTAATTTGAGACGACGAGCTCGGTTATGTATTCAAGAGGAAGGCCATCATTTCGAACACTTGTTGTAATACTTTTTGTGCATTTTTTACAAGCTCATGATTTCGTTCTTGTTTTTTGAAACGCACCGTACTCAGCCAAGTGTTTTCCCAAAATTCCGAATAATGTTCTATCCGGCTGTTGTCTTTTCGGATATAATTCAAAATAAATTTGTGTTGTTTTCTTACTATTCCTATCAAATTTATAATAAAGTTTCAACATATCTCGTTTTTCTTCATTTGAGAATGAGGACATTTCGACTGAAGTATTTGTGCAAACTTATGATGTTTAATGAGTTCTGACAACTAGTGTTTATTAAACAAAATTTTTCGATGGAGTTATGACCATCTCAGATGAAGTTGTTTTTTTTTAATATCTGTGGTTTCAGAAGTGCAAATCATAACAAATTATACATCAATGAAATCAGAATGAGAATCACTATTTTTCTGTATAAAAAAACAATATGGCGCCCATAACAGAAAAAAAAGTTGGTGATGAATGCCAGAAGACGAAACTTCGGATAGTAAATCTGAACATGAAAACGTGTAGCTGAAAAAAGTATCAATGAAAATGTACTTTTGGTTTTGAGCAATGTTGTCAAATAACGATAGAAAAAAATAAAAACGAAAATTCCGATTTTCAGTTTTTTCCCGATATTTCCGGAAATACTCGGAATTTTCCAAGTTTCAAAACAGTATTTTGTTAAGCACCAGAATACGCAACTTTGCTCCAATTTAAGCTTCCACGTATCTCCTGTAGTTTAGGAGATCCCAATGGTGGGGTCGAATTTGAATTGCCCTGTATAGATATTAAAATCAACAAAGATAAAGTGTAAAAACAAATCCTTCAGGTTCAAAACAAGGGCATGAAGTTGAATCTTTCAGAAAGTATGGAGATTGATAAATGGAAAAATTCTGAGAACCTTCTTCAATCAATCAATCAATCAAAATATCCTTTATTGTTTGAAGATTTACATCTTATTAACAAAGTCTTGTAAAAATATAAATAAATTAGAACTGAGCATATATATAAAATACATTTCACATAACAATTAATGTATATTTAAAGAACAACATGTATTTAAAGTAGATTAAAAATTTAAATTGAAGAATCACTCATGTTTTTATTGAGGTAATCTTGGAATTCATTAAATACTTCTTCCATAAGAAAATATTTCACCGATTTTCTGAATAAAATGATGGAATTAATGGTTTTGACACTGGAAGATGGTTATAAAATTTAGCAGCATTGTAAATTATTGAGCTTTTTATCAGGTTGAAAGATGGAATGGGTAATTTTAAGTTGCTATTTTGGCGGGTGGGTCCAAGAATTGTGTCATACGTTAATTTGTTTTTATGTACCAGATAAATGGAATCGTGAGAAGTTTCTGCTATTTGAATAACTCTTTACAGGATACTCGAGGTTTAACTCCGCAAATATGGCGAACAGCACGTTTTTCTGAACAGTAAAAAATTATGTTGATACGCTGTTTGTTGCAGGTTTCCCGATTCCCTAGAAAATGATACCATACCTAACATGTGACTCAAATAGTGCGTGACAAACTATTTTCGCAGTTATCTCACGCAGAGCATAGCACCCCGAGGACAGCTTTTTACTCAGAAAGCAAATATGATGTTCAAAATTGAGGTTACTGTCTAAGTGAATCCCTAGGAAGGTGTTGATATTGTAAGCTGAAATAATATCATTTCCCATGGGGATGTCTGGTATACTGCATTGAAATGACAAAAGATTAGTTTTGTTAGTGTTGAAAGAAAGTAGATTCGCATTACACCACTTTCTCACATCAGTTATGACCATAACAAGTAGAAAAAACATGATTTTCGAAATTCATGGTTTTTGGGTATTAACTTGGTTATTAGTTGCTGTTTTGGGACGATCACTCATGGGGAGGTCCAATCAGATGAAAGAAGCACGATAAACTTCTTAAATCAATTTGGTCCTGCATCCTAACACACCCACTAATAACCGACCTCAAACCCAATAAATAAACGATTTTATTTAAATGCACTAAAAAAAGAAAATAAATTTTGAAGTGAATTAAACCCATCATTTTAATACATTATAAAATTTTAAATGATAGAATAGAATTTTTATTGGTCTGGAATACACCGTAGTGTTTTGACAGGTCAAAATATATACGTTACAAAGCAGTACAGTAACAGTTCAAAAACATAGAATGTGTTACATATACAGTAATACAGTTTACTAAATGTCAAACTTGAATTCTGATATATTGTAGTAGGCATTGGCTATGAAATGATTTTTCAAGGTCATATTTTTGAGTTGTGTGGGCAATGAATTGTCAAGATTAATACCTATCTTCTTGTTGATTCAAGTCTTTGTTTGGGTATCTGTATATCATTTCTATGGCGAGTATTATAAGAATGATTTTCTCTATTGGTTGGATGTTTGGAATAATCTTCTTTTATGTTAAGGAGATGACAAAATATGTTTGCAGATGGTAATGTCATTATATAAAGTTCTATAAACCATGGTTTACCTGAGTCATTCCTTTGAAGATCTACGATTGGTCGAATTGCTCTTTTCTGTATATAAAAGCTTGTCGCGAGAAGTATCTATGTATTTCTTATAGAAAATAAAATTCAAATTACCTCAAGATTCATTCTCAAGCTTTTGAAAAAAACGTATAAAGTAATAGAATGATGGGTTTAATTCACCTTAAAATTTATTTTCTTCTTTTTATTGCATTTAATAAAAGTTTTTCTCTAAAAAGTTTTTTTAAGTTTATTTATTTATTTACTCATTTATTAGTTTTCTTTAGATATGTTTCATAGTCTGTTCATTTCAATTAATTCTGTCGAGGGAGGAAGAGGGATACATTTTAACGTCAAAATCCGTCAACAAAACTTCTGAAACCTTCGCGTTCTCCATCTAGCTTTCGGGGGGCAGGGGGGACAATTTCTTCGATATTAATGTATTGTCATCGGAACTGAACCAATATGTAAAATTTCAATTCCACAGAATAAGAGGAAGTGGTCTATTTCAGCTTGCAAGATTTGTACCCATCTGTGACGAACGTCACTGTACAATGTTCAATGAACAAGACAAATATTTCGCCATTTGCACGGCTTTTATCAAATCTCGAAAAAAGGTGTGTCATTCAGGCCCAGATTAGATTTCCGATCGTCGGATTTTGAAGGAATGCCTCGAAAGAAGTGTCGGTCCGTCTTATCTCCAACTCGAGCAGGTCCTACTAATATTATTAACGCAATAATGATTCTGGTTGGCAGAGGCATAGGGAAGTTGAAATGATTCATTATAAGATAATATCCATTATCTCGACGAGAGTCGTTTCCGTATAATAATCAAGCAAACATTATTGAAATAAGTAAAGTTAATTATCTAGATCCCGCGTTCCGCGAAGGACGGCTCAATAATTGAAGAACGGACAGCGTGACAATTGAAGATAATATAATTAAGATGAGTCATCCGCGACGAGAAAGTAATGATCCCCGAATGATACCTCGGTCGAAATCCCTCAATTTGTTATTGAATGATACTTCAATAAACAAGCATGAGATTAGAGATGACAAAGAATCAGCTTCCGATCACGTGTTTGCACGTGCATGTCGGCTAGTGCATCAAAGGAATTAATGGGTTTGCGAAACATATAAATACGAAAATCCGATTCCCGAAGGAGATCAGTTTTTCAAGTCGTATCTGTGCGGTGCTGTGTCCCGATGAAGTAAAAGTTTCGCGTTTTGTCCCCGGAAGGACTTATCGACTTCGCCTAAGTAAACTAGTGCAATTTTGCGAAATTCCATGAAGTATGGTGAAGTATAAGGTCGATATAGGCGTAAAGGACATTATGTCGACGAAAAAGTAAGACTTACGAGGATGTAAGCCATCAGACATTCCGAAAGCCATAAAATCAGCGCGTGAAATCATATGCTTTGTTGCGATTTTCTTCGTGTAAGAAAAACGAGATTTGCTTTTAACCTCGCACACAACAGTCTCCGAATTTTTAATAAATGGGTATAGGACGAAAGATGCCCCTCGTTTTCAGTAAGTGGAATATGTTTGCGACTTTTGATCGTTCATTCCCCTGCGTTAGCGTTATCTATAACCTAAAAGAGGTACATTAAGTATGCGCTGCTCTGATATCAATCACGGAACATGGTTAGCGATTGTTTGATAAATTATCAATGAGTTTTCTTCAGTTGTTTGCTATCTTAGAGCCTGACAAGGCGGAGTGTGTTATCGATAGCAATTTGATTTTATTAGTTATAAGTTGGAATGTGGTAGGCTACTGTCAATTGATATTTATGCTAATTCTACCTGCTAATTTGACCCTGATTAGGGTAAATGTTAAACGATTTGGAGTATGGTTCCGTCGAAAGGTTTGATTTATTGGTTAGTGTAACACCATGTCATTTAGTTTAAGTTGAATATTGTGCATGTTAGATAAGGTATGCCCTTGCTTGTCTTTGACTTCGCCGGTTGCTACTAAAATGTCCAGAAGTGTCTTATCTCCCTCATATTAATGATTAATGTTGATGAGGTTGGTTACTATTTTATTGAATTTATGTGTGTTACCAGTATTGGTTTTTCGATGTTTCGTATAATTTTTGTTGTGCTATGATGTAATGAGAACTCCCTTTACGGTAATTCCACCTAATGTTGAATATCTTTACCGAACTGTGTATTACCCTATCCAGATTTAGGTGTTTTGATTACTTTAAGATTTAAGTGTGTTTTGCTTACTACAGGGGGTAGACGTGTGGCTTACCTTGAGATTTAAGTAGATATTGTTCGTTATAGTCGATGATGAGACTCTAGGATACGAAGAAAATCATGGCCGCACCCTCTAGTTCATATTGAAGTCTATTTTAGCAACCAATTGATAAACGGTGTCTGTGCAGTTTAAAGCACGAGATTTGTTTGAAACCCCTGATCATGTTGATCGAGTAAACTGAAAGGTTGGTATCTATATGTGTGCTTGTTTGGTTAGCTGATAAGTCTTAAAAGATATCTGGGACATGTGTAACCTGTTGCTCATTTATATTCGTTATAATATAAGTAATTTTTTGCAACTAATTAACTGAGTGTTTCTTTCCACACCAAACCCTGACCCGACTTAGTCGAACCCTATCAAACGGACCCAAATAGGGGCTTACGCAGCCGCTCGAGTGAGCCCCGCTTTCCGTGGAGTTACTGGTGCAGAACAGCAGTGCTCTTTCTCCACGAGCAACTGGACCTCTCTGGTGATCGGTATCGCTCTACCGGTACCAAGGCGGTTTGGTTCAGAACACATCTAACACGCACCTCACACAGAGCAAGTTAAATACGAGGATGTATTGATATCTAGTTAGCCTAGACCAGTTCCCTGCATAAACAAAATATTGCGTTGCTATAGCAACAAACAATAACTTATTAGAAGTGTCAGTGTAAAGTTTGACGTCAAAAAAGTAAACTAGAGTTACGCATCAAATTAAAAGAAAAAATATGTCCACCGAAATTGTGAAAATTGAAAAATTGGAGTATCGAGCCATCATCAAGTACCTGTATTTAAAAGGGTTAAGAGGTAAGCAGATTTACGAAGATATGTTTAATACCCTTTGTGATCAATGTCCTTCGTATGCCACCGTAAAAATTGGACTGCAAGCTTCAAACGAGGTAAATTTTCCATTGAAGATGATGACCGATCGGGAAGGCCAGTTTCTGTGTCAGTCCCCGAAAATATCGATGCAGTTCATGACATGATTTTAACAGACCGTCGAATGGGGCTAAAACGGATATCTGAAGCACTGAATATTTCATACGAACGCGTTCATCATATAGTTCACGTCAATTTGGACATGAGAAAAATTGCTGCAAAATGGATCCCCAAATGTTTTAATGTTGACCAAAAGCGTGCAAGGGTAGTAGCATCGCGTTCGATCTGTGCGCGATTTGAAAACGATGTAGACTTCTTAAACCGAATTGTTACTATGGATCCTCAACAGCAAAAAGTTTAAGGTCGTAAATTTTCTTCCAACGAGGAGGTAATAAAAGCTGTGGAGGTCTGGTTTGCAGAGCAAGAAGAAACATTTTTTTTTGAAAGATCTATAGACGTTGCAGGTTCGATGTAATAAATGTATCCAATTAAGAGGAGAATATGTTGAGTAATGAAATATTTTGAAATTGAACTTTTGTTTGGTTCTATAGTAGGCTGAGAATTTTTCAATATATCCTCGTAAAAGCTTTTAATTAGTAAATAATAAAAACCATGAATTTCGAAAATTATGTTTTTTCTACTTGTTCGACTGGGGGCAAATTGAATTCAGAAATTATTCTTATTTCTTTTACCGCATGGAGAGAATCCTAGCTCTACCACACGCACTTTCAAATCAGATTATTGAAACAAATTTACAAACTATAGACCTATAACAGTTATCAATAAACTCGCGAAGATTTTCGAAAAATGTCAAATTATTTGAGGTGAGTATAATAGGAACTTTAATTAATTCAATTGGAGATTGTCTATCTAAGAGATTACTATCAATTGAAAACATCAGCGGTGAGCTACTTCCAGTGACTATGGGTGTTTCTCAAGGAACAGTTTTGAGTCCAGTCCAGACAAAAGTTATTCTTTCATGTTCTACTTCAGCCATTGTAATCTTTCCAAATACATTGACAGATTATTTTCCTTCATAGTAATTAACAAAAAACCTTGAGTTCGATGTTTTGGGCTATCTGGAATGTTTATATTTTCGGTATAAAGCCAAGGCGAACATTCCATTTTTTATGTCATCTGTAAATGTTCGTTTTTCTTTTTACACCATTCTCAAGTAACGATTAGGTTACTACTGGTACTGGTAGCTGGTAGTTACTTGATAGTTGCTTGAGAATGGTGTAAAAGCCGAATCCGGTCGTAATTAATGAAGTCTTAGTGGAAATTACACAAAAGTTATTCTTTCATCTTTTACTTCAACATGAATTTCCACAGAATAAATAGATCATCAATCGAACAAATACAATGACTAAAATTCCATTTAAAATGGACGATTCCAGTACCCATATTCAGTGTTGCCAGGATTGATTTTCTGGTTGAATTTACTGACATTTTCCAGGCCTTTTCTGATATGGTTCAGGGTCGGAATGGATATAATTTTTGATTAGAAAGATTCCTGGATGTTCCCGGATATGCGAATCAAAATACTAATGATGATATTGCCAAAAATAAAATATATTAGGGAATTTTACGCTAGGACGTTTTTAAATATGATATATTCCCTAGGATACTTTTATTTTGTCCATTTCATCAATGTTACTTCGATTCATGTATCCGTTTCGACCCTTAACAATATCAGAAAAGGTCTAAAAAATATCAGAGGTTTCAACCAGAAAATCATTTGTGGCAACACTGAATAGGAGTACTGGAATCGTCCTGCAACATGTTCAAAATTAAGAAACACCCAAAGTTATACTGTCCTCTATTGCTCTATTTCCGAAGAATTTCGGCTACGCTGCTAGTCAATGGAGATATGGTGACTTGGTGATACTTAAGCAGCATAGATGTTGGGAGTCTGGGAAGATTGCTGAGAGAAAATCGCAAAATCAATGACAAGAAAAAGGGAAATTGCAAGCAAAATCATTACTGGTCGGGAATTCACTCGAATGCCAATTTCTTTTAGGTATCACGTTGATAACTTTATGTCGATAGCTCTTCCTTCATTGAAAAGCAAACTTGCAAGCAGCCAGACTACGTCAGCGGAAAATATCTTTTCGGGAGGGATTACATTCAATAATTTGACAAACTTTACAATTAATTTAAGTCTTTAAGTCTTTCGTTTCATGTATTATATTCTTGTTTAATTAAAAAAAAAAAGAAATATACGCTTATATGTATTTTTTAATTATTTTCATAAATCTTCTTCTTACAAAATCATACAGGCGAGGTAAAAAAACTCTTGTTTATGTGAAACTATTAAAAAACTTAGAAGGAGAAAATTTTTGTTCTCGGGTAGGACAAATGTACCATTTTCCTCCCGTCTTCAGGGGTTGAAAATTAAGTTTTATAGTAGGGTAGTAAAAAAAATATTTCTATGTGCTTTCTTTAGGAATCAAATTTTATTACCTACCATTGCCAACATGTTCTATTGTACGACAATCCGGTGGGACATCGTTCAACGGACCACCTTGACACTAGTAGCTGGTTCTGGTATCAAACATTTTTGCACATTACCTCAAATTTTCCAGGAAAATCATAAAAAACGTTTTTTCAGTTTTTAGTTTTTTTCTCGAGCAAAATTTAATTTTTTTTCACGAAATTTGGTGGAAATATAACTCATTATGTTTCAAGTAGGTAAGCTGTAATGTTTTTGTAACGAAACACAAATGTTTCCTTTTTTTTCCACAAATTCCGAAAAAACGACCCCATTTTCAACTGGAAGAAAAGTTCGTCTTTTCAAACTGTTTTCTTTAACTTTTTTGTAGGAGTTTTTTTTTTCCTTCGGATGCTGGTCCTGTCACCAGCGCAACCTCAGCCTCTTGGGCATTTTTTTTTGTAGGTGGTTAATTTTCGCTGCAAATCGTGAGTAACCATTTCTACCCCCAAAAGTTCACCTCCTTTCGCCCTTCTATCATAATCAAATCCTTATTTATGTCCTTGTTTTTTCTTTGTGTCCATTGAAGTAACATGATATTGATATTCTCGAAAGGTTTCAACTGTTAATTTCAATAATTTTAATAAATAAATATGAGTTTAGAATAAAAATTTAAAAGATTGATTTTTGAAAATCTCTTTTTTAAGTTTTTCGCGTTTTCTTGAAAAACTTCCAGAGTGGTGCTACTCTTTCATTACATAATCTAGAAGTAGACGCTTTAATGAAAAAAATGGCCGCTGGCGACCTTGAAAAGACGAACTTTACCAGTGAGACTTTTCAGTTGAAAATGAGGTCGTTTTTTCGGAATTTGTTAAATAAAAAAGGAAAAAATTGTATTTCGCTACAAAAAAATTACAGCTCACTTCAAACAAAATAAGTTATATTTCCATCAAATTTAGTGAAAAAAAAATTATTTTTTGCAGGAGAAAAAATTAAAAACTGAATAATTGGTTTTTCCGATTTTCCCGGAAAATTTGAGGTGATGTGGAAAAATATTTGATACGAAAGTTGTAGATTTTTTTATTTTCAATAACTTTGCCATTAAACTTTTTTCGATAGGTCAACTTTCGTTGTCAATCGCGAAAAACCGTGAAATATCACTTTGAACCCCTAAAAGTTCACCCCGTTCCACCCTTCTCCATTTTTTCTACTGCAATTTGTTTTTTACGTCATTTGAACAATATTTTGCTCCTCTTCCAGTAGGTCTGATGCTGTTAATTTTTTTATCTCAAAAATGCATCAGCTCTTGACTGGTCTAGTATTCCTTAATTCAACTGTTAATTTCCTCTCACTAAATTCTCGTGCAATCCAACGTATACACGGCCAGAAACTGAAAAATTTAAATATCGGTCAAGTGAACACCGGGTACAGATGAAAAAATACAAGCTGTGATTATTCAACGGTGCAATGAAGTCTATTTCTTTCTTCGAAGCAGTCTCGCGAAATGCATTTCAAAATTGAGTTACCCTCCTTGAGGCCGCAATTGTGATCGGATATTGCTCTAGTTTTAATGACTTCTTTTACTTTTGAACAGTCTGATTAAGTGGGGTTTGTTCGATATAAAATGGATGACAAAAAGGGAGATAATCATTCTTACCAAAGTACAGAAGAAATCAACATAGCAACATGTTCAAATTCGTAAGTTTTTTTTGCATTGAAGTTCATTTCTGTTCATGAAAATTCGTAGTCTGCTTCCATAAAATTGTTTAAACATTTTTTTAATTGGTTGGTGGTTCACATTTTTTACAATTCATTATTATTGATCCTTATAAAAAGAAAAGATGTAACATATCCATACATCCATATATCTGCTATGTTTACCATTCAAATATTTTTTGTGTTTTTTTACTGCAATTTTATGAAGTTAAATGAGACATCACCTTAGTGGACATTTGACATTATACGAAGAGAACCTAACCTGATTACAGAGTGACCCGTTTAAAAGCGGGTCACCCTTGTAACTTATTTATTTGTTGTTCGATTTAAACGTTTTTTTTTCTGAAGAGCTTCCATAGCTCTATCATACCGCCATACAATAAAATAAAATTCGAAATTTTAAGGTCTTCCTAAAAATTTTTTCAAAGTCAAAAATCAAAAACACATATTAGCAGTTTTTTTCAAATAAAATTTGACTACGCCACTGGATTTGTGATAATTTTCAACCGGTGTAACTGAAATTACACGGAATAATAGATACTATTAAAAATGATTAATATTATTATTATTACTTACGGAGCAATAAACTGCTCTAATGACTCGATGAATTTGACTTGTTTTGTCTTTTGTTTTGGTAAACTATCATCTCTGGCAATATCAGTTTCAAACTGTTCTATTGAAAATTAGTTTTTCTTTAATGTGAATCTGAGATATCTGAGACATGTTTGGAAGAAACAAAGATTGACAATACTAGCAGCAACTGTTGGTTAGAAATTTTCACAATTGAAACTTATAGCGTCTAATGGGGCATTGTGAATTACAATATTTCACATATGTGACATACAGGACGTTTATCCAAAATATTTCGATAACTTAACATAAATTTCAATTTAGCTATATTTGTGTTAGAATTAAATATTTTTTCTTTGAATTTCGGAATACCCATTTGAAATTATTACAAATCCAGTGGCGCGGTAAGATTTCTTTTTTAAAAATTGTTAATACATTTTTTGTATTTTTGGCTATAAAATAAAGTAAGCCTTGAAATTTTGAATTTTATTTTGAATTTAAGGCACTAATAAAATGAAACTATTGAGACTGTAGTGCAAAGCCGTTAGCTATTTCATTTCCTATTATACATGATTGTATACATAGTGTCTGGTAAACCATGATTTTTTTTGACAGTATTTGATAAAATTTCAGAAATGTTTTATAGTCCTATCTATACGTTATTTTCCGTACATTTTATATAGTTTATCATAACATTCTTACACTGTTTCCTGAGTTCAGAAAAAATCAAGTAGTCAAGTAGTATTTTTTTTTTCAAATATTAAATACTTCTTATCATTGTTAAACCAACAAGGAAATTTTGGCTCGCTGGAGCGAATGTAGGGAATGAAATTGTTTATGCCTGTATATAAAAAAATATATAAAATCAGTTACGATCATAAACATTATATTGGATACGTCAGACAAAAAATATATACATACGTACCTACCCTAGATTTAGGCATAAAAATAAAACATTTCCAGAAAACACAGAAATATAACAGTTAAATATAAATATATATGTTTGAATGTTTTAGACGATGTAGTAACTTGATTACTTATATTTCGGATGTCCATCATCTTAATGGTTGAAAGATTTCTATCTCTTTCAAATTTTTCACAACGTTTCAATTGCTTGAATCCGCAATCGTCTTCTGGTGAATAGTGACAAAATCAGATGCTACGCGACCTTTTATAGGTCTATAATTAAGTGTAATTACGCGCGCCACAAGACCGCGCGTAATTACACTTAATTATAGACCTATAAAAGGTCGCCTAGCATCTGATTTTGTCACTATTCACCAGAAGACGATTGCGGATTCAAGCAATTGAAACGTTGTGAAAAATTTGAGATAGAAATCTTTCAACCATTAAGATGATGGACGTCCGAAATATAAGTAATCATAAATATATATCATTGATTGAAGTACTCATTAATATTATAAAAACAACCGTTAATCAAAATTTCTTTGGGCTTCGTTTTTGAAAGATTTTTTCTGTCTATAGTTTTTAAATTATCAGGTCAGTGATTATAAAACTTTTCTCCCTTATAAGAAGGAAAATTTCAAAGAGACAACTTGGATGTTTGTTGAGCAACCCCAAACTGCAATATCATAAGAAATATGGGAATATACAACAGCAAAGTAAATGTTCAAAAGCTGGGATTTATTCACCCACTGCTAACTTTTTTACGAACATGGTTTATACCTGACTCACGGGTCATCTTATCATCCATATAAGTACCAGAAATGTTAGTGTTATCTGTGTAATCAATTATTTCAACACTTACTCTAACATAGAAATCTTCAATTTTCCTGTCTCTACTGGAATAAAACTGCAGCAGAACAGTTTCCTTCACATTCACCACCAGAGAATTTTCACAAAACCAATTTGTAAACTCGAGACTCAAGTTGTTCAATTTTTCTTACAGTTCCTCTAGGTTGTCGGAATTCAGTGCGATCGTTAAACATCAAAACTATATTATCTGTGCTTAATTGCTTACATAATTAGGCATATCATTGATAAATAGAAGAAAGATGAGGGGGCCCAATCTGGAACCTTGAGGAACCCCAAAATCAATGACATACTGCTGCGACTGACAATTGTCAACTTTAACATGTATCTTTCTCAGAGTTAGATATGATCTGAGCCATGGAAGAAAGTCGCCCCTGAAGCCAAGAGAATACAGTTTTTTGCTGGTAATATAGGAGGTCAATAATGTCGAATGCCTTCGATAATTCAAAGAAGTGAGTCACAGATACACCGGAAAAAGTGCAAAATGCACTTTCAGTTGACCTACCTGGGCAAAAACTTTGCTGAAACCTAGATATTATATAAAATTGATCTAGGAACGCGAGCATTTTTATATAAACGGACCTTTCGATTATTTTGTATAATACAGTTGTTGGAACTGTTACATGCCGATAATTTTCGATAAGCGTTAAGTAACCTTTTTTCAAAATCGCTGTTACCAATGCAATTTTTAGTTTATCTGGAAACTAGAATATGTCTGTAGCATGATTAATGTCTGTTATACTGTCTAGTTGTCATCGTCTACAAATTATGAAATTTAATGTAATATATCACAAATCCGTTATGTGATGTTAATGGACTTGTAACTCAAATAACCATATTGTTGATTATGGGAGAAATACTCAAGAAAATGCTATTTATTTTGAAGACTTTTACTTTAAAAGATGTGTTATAATATTGACAGTCTTTCAACAGTACTAATATTTTTTTTATAAACAGATGCATATACTCTCTTGATATTTCAAGATAAACAGGAACATAATATACACACATAGTATCATTGATTATTTCTAGGTGATTGTAGCCGTGCTCGTATCTGCTGCTAGTGCTGGAGTTATCAGTGGAGGCTATGGAGGATACGGAGGATATGGACTAGGAGATGGACTTGGACTTAGCCATGGAGTTGTGGCTGTTGCTGCACCAGCTGTAGCTGTCGCTCACGGAGCAAGCTCCTACCAAAACAATAATTTGCTTGCCCTGAATCCAACAGCAGTTGTCACCAAAGTAGCCGTTGCTGCCCCTGTTGTAACCAAGATTGCTGCTCCTATTGCTTATGGAGTAGCACCTGTTGGACTTGGCTTAGGTAATATGAAATATCAATAAGATATCTATGGATGACTGTGCCACTCGATGATATAACCCCCGGTAAAGGAGTTCTTGAGGGCGATATATATTATAGTTTTAGCTTCGTGAAAGATTTACTCAAATTTGTAATAATAATAAATATGCTTTATTGTCAGAAGAAATCCCTTGTTGACAAAGCTAGAGGTGTATATAAAACGTAGGACAAAGTAAAACAGATTAGGCATGAACGAATTCAAATGACACTTCAAAGACAGTAAGAAAAATGCAAATAATGTAGACAGAACTATCATCAAATAAAATACAAATATACAGAATACACAAAATATACAACATGGTTTATACAGTTAATATAATGAATGGAAAATTTTCTGCAAGGAGCAGTAGGGTCTCTCAGAGAGACATTTTTTGATAATTTTTCTAAATTGATTTTCATTCAAGTTTTCCGATCTAATATCAGCTGGTAAGTAATTATACATCTTGTCACCTTTAAAAAAAATAGAGTCACTAGTAAGAGTTTTAGTAGGCAAAGGGAGTTTCAGACTGATAGTAATGTTGCGGGTAACATAGGTACTGATTAGAAATCGAGTGAAATTTTGAATCATGTTCATTCACCAGACAGACCGATTCCAATATTAATAATGCTATACCGGTAAGTATTTTGTTACTTGCGAATATATTTCTACAGGAATCGCGGAGTCTTGGAATTTCGTTCGGCTATTTTCGAATAAATGCCTAGAACAGAAGATGGCACTGATCGGTGAATAGTATTTGCAGGAAATATCCTTTATTCACTATAATCATCAGTTTTCATATCAGGGGATAGGGATAAAGTTAAAAATTACAAACCTGTTTCTTTGCTAAATCAGTGTGACAAACTGATCGAAGCAATTTTCTGTGGAGAACTTTTTATTATATAGTAAAAAATAAAAGCATGTTTTTTTTAAAAAAAAAAGATCAATATTAATTAAAATTATTCCGCACTTAAGAAATATTTTTAAAGTATAGAGAAGGGTGCTTCGGCCTCTGCCGTGTACACTGATTTTTATCTTTCTATATGTGGATGATGAAAATATATTTAAAAATTGAGAATCAATCATACTCAGAAGATTTACAATACGACCTTACTCGTTTCTCTGATTATTGTCAAGTTATCAGACTAGCGTTAAACATACAAAAGTGTCACACAATCATTTTCACTCGCTCTGCTGATACCCCCACTACTGTACTAACAGTTCCTGAAGTAGGTACCGGTGGTTATTGATTGAGGTATATTATCAGACAAAAAACTCAGTTTGAAATTGATAAAATTGTAAGGAATGCATTGAAATGATGATTGCCCTTTTGATTGCTCCTTGCTCCTGCCAATTTTTGAGTACGGCATTACGCTCTGGAATTCAGCTTATGAGAAAGAAAATAATAGAATATGATCAAAGGAAATTGGTAAACCCAATAAATTACAAGTTTTTCCAATATAGAAGTTATGTTTCATACAACAGTAACATTATCTTTCATAAATTGGAACATATTTCATCAAGAAAGAATTTTTGATATGTTCCATTAATTTTTAAATTGATAAATAAATTAATAGGTTTAGTAAATTGACTAAGATACTTATTTCTGAATTGTAGAGCATACAATACTTGTCATACACAAATATTTTTTATGCTCTATTTCTCGAGTAACTAATATTGTAAGTCACCTCTCATACCATGTGCGATTAGGTTGACTTTTTCTGTGTAGGATTTCGAATGTTCAAAATGCGATTGAAAACTCTTTATTCTCCATAATATAGTAGATGAATTCATTTTGCGTATGTCTACTTTCTTCACTCATATACTTCTGTCATCAGATTTGTATATGTTGGATGGCCTTGTTTCAAATAAACAAATAAAAATTATAAAAAATTAGAACATTTTCTAAATCCCAATCCAAAACATAAAACCAAATTCTAAAATAAACCGATTAGATGATTATTGTTCAAAGAGGTAGTAGTTGGAGTAATGATATTTTTTACAATTCAGGCATGATTTTCGAATGCAGAAAGATAATTTCACAATAATCTGATATACATTACCATCCACATGATAGATGTTATTATAACAATACTGGAAATTATTTTTCATGTTCAGTGAACAAGGGGTGGTATTGAATGTTATCCAATTATTACAACATACTATTATTATTATTATTGAGTATCAATTTCTTTTGTTATTCTAGGTTATAGAAAAGGACTCTCTCTTGGCTACCACTAAATAAGCCTACTGACTGAAGTGATTATGAACGAAAAATTATATGAATGCATGAGATGAGCAACGTACTGTTGAATTAATTTATTTAATAAAATAGATAAAAACTGATGTAGTTGTTTGTTATCGTTGTAACCTTCCGATAAGTAACTATGTAGAAGAAATTATTGAAACAAAAGTCTTTATATACAGTGTTCGCCATAGAGTTGGCTCTATGTGGGAAAAAAATTGTTATTGATATTTCTAAAAAACTCTAACGGCGGTTCGTTCCTGCATGTTTGATAACTAAAAACTCCGTTGCGACAGATTTGGTGGGAATAAAAAAAAGATTACGCTGCTGCCGAAATATAAGTCAAATTGACAAGATATCGAAAAGAGTTAGAGAAAATGCTTGGAATATACTAATTTTGAAGCAGATTGAAAAATAAATAAAAAATACCATTTTATTCCTCTACCCTTACTAAGAAACATTATAAAGTGTGTCGATTTGAAAACTTCCCACCTTTAATGTCTTCCTTCCAGTAAACAATGTGAATCGAGAAAACAGGTCAATTTTATTTGCAAGGAGGACACTTTTAAGGACTATTGTTGCCCTCGTTGTTCAACCCCCTCGATGGGGTAGATGTAAAAATTTCAAATGGGAAGGGGGGTCAAGTGGCACATCATTTTGATTGGCGTTCAATTCTGTTTCCAATGGTACCCTGACTTTGATATTTTTTGATGAGCATTTTTCGAAAAATAGCGTTCGAAACTGACAGAAGTAATTATTAGAACGCCTATACCGCGGCATATACTGAGATGCATGGTTTGACCAGAACTGGTTAGAATATTAGGTACCGTTCCAACCTTTATTATAGATAAGATTAGCCATTATCTCCAAACAATTAGTAATTCAAACCCTAAATCACGAAATTTTTGCATGGCAACATGAGATTTGTGTGTAGGGGCGTTGTCCTGCAGAAACAAAACACCTTTGGATAGCTTTCCGCGTCTTTTCTCTTTAATTTTTTCCCGTCAGTAATGTCGAATAGTAATCTCCAGTTATTGTTCTAACCTTATCCAAAAAATCAATCATGATTACGTCATGGGAATCCCTAAAAACTGAAGCAAGAACTTTCCCAGCAGATTTTTGGACACGAAACTTCTTAGGTCTTGGAGAACCGGAGTGTCGCCATTCCATCGATTGTTGCTTTGTTTCTGGATCGTAGAAAATGTACCCAAGTCTCATCCATAGTAACAATTCGGTTTAAGAAGTCTACATAATTTTCAAATCGAGCACAGATCGAACGCGATGCTACTACCCTTGCACGCTTTTGGCCAACATTCAAACATTTGGGGATCCATTTTGCAACAATTTTTCTCATGTCCAAATTGACGTGAACTATATGATGAACGCGTTCGTATGAAATATTCAGTGCTTCAGATATCCGTTTTAGCCCAATTCGACGGTCTGTTAAAATCATGTCATGAACTTGAACCATTCAAATAATCAAACACATACAAACCAATTTATGTGCCATTTTACAATTCATCAAATGTCGAGAATTACACCTAAGCATAGAATATGCTTGTATTGTGCCTATTCTCTCGATTTGAATGAATACATACGACTATGAAAAACAAAAAACAAAAATATAGATGCGGTTAGTGGAATGAACAAAAATTCATGACTAGAGGGGAGAGTAGGAGCAAGAATATACATACTAATTATATAATGGAGTGAGAAGGTAAATGCAGTTATAAAAGAAGAATGAAAGAAGGAAAGAAAGACAGAGAGATAATAATCCAGAATGAATGATCTTTTGGTATATTTTGTATGACATAATTAATTTGTGACAGTTTAGTTATGTTTAGTAATGAGGACTCAAAAGATATTGTTAATCACCGTTGCATTTTCAGTGAGGTATAGTTTTAAACTTTTTTTGAATTTAGGAACAGTATTTATATTTTTCAGATGTGATTGGAGCATATTGTAGAGTTTTTGACCATAAAAGAAAACAAATCTCTGAGTGTGAGTCTTGTGAAACAATGGAAGTTGTATTTTATCGGTGAATCTACTCACTTTGGATTTGCATAATTCATATTTTTCCATGTTTATGTTATGTTTCCATGTCAAACTTTGGAAAGTATATAAATATCTGATGTTGAGTATTTTGATGTCTCTGTATAGGGATTCTCTCGAATACAATCTGTGTTTCTTGAATATTATTTTTAATAAAGTATTTTGTACTGTTTGCATGCAGTTCATTATACTATAAAATGTTCCACCCCAAGCTATTATACAATACCTTATCACCGACTCTGCCAGAGATGTATAACAAATCATCAAATTCTTCCTATCAAGAATATCTCGTAGATTATAGAAGGTGTAAATAAGCTTTCTCAATCTTTTGGTGACATGACTTATGTGTTCGTTCCATCTGAAATGCTGGTCCAGCATAACACCCAAATATTTGAAAGTTGATGTCTTTTCTATTGTTTCACATGTACATGGTTGATGTGTATCGCATCTCGAACTATTTATCTTTAATTTAATTCCTTGAGGCTGATCAGTGTTTTGAAGAGATTTCGTCTTACTAACATTCAAGGTCAATAAATTATAATCAAGCCATGTCTCAATTTTTTGGAGCCTGTCTTCAGCAAGTTTATAGACATTTTCCAATGAATCTCCTGTGTACACAATAGCTGTGTCATCAGCATAGCAGATGAGATGACCACAAAAGTCAGTCATTTCCGAGATACTGTTTATGTAAATGAGAGAGAGAATAGGTCCAAGCACAGTTCCCTGAGGAACGCCAATAGTAACTTCTTGTGGAGTACTCAACTGTTCGTCAATTTTAACTCTTTGTAATCTATTTGCTAAATAATTCTGCAAGACTTCTTATCTCGCACGCCATATGTATATAACTTTTCTATTAGGAGACTATGGGATACGGTGTCAAATGCCTTGGCCAAATCAAGGAATATTATTAAACACTTTCTTGATTTGTCCAAATCATCGACAGTTTTCTCCACTAAATCCATAATAGCATTTTCAGTGCATAATTTATTCAGAAATCCGTACTGATGTTTAGTTATGACGGAATGTTTCTCAAAGAATTATAATAACCTTTTTTTAATGTTTTGTTCGAAAATCTTTGCAAAATTGTTTATTACAAAGATGGATCTGTAGTTGTTAAACGAAACGATAGATTTATTATATGTACTAAGGGTCCTATAATATGTTTGTGAGTATGTTTAATCATTTTAGCAGTTATTCCATCAGGTCCTGGTGAACAGTTATTTTTGAGATTTGAAATCAAGATAATTGCTTCATTCTTATTTGTAGGTTCTAGGTACATAGTTGAATTTACAGATGTGTTTTTGAGAAAACCGTTTGGCAAATCTCCTCTAGAGATTTTTTTCACCATGTCCTGCCCAATATTTATGAAATAGTAGTTAAACAAATTTATTTTCTCGTCATTATTACTTATTTTTTCACCATTTATTTTATAAATGTTATGTTTTGTACGTTATTTTTGGGGCTGTTTTTATTTGAAATATCTTTAATAATTTTCCATGTTTTTTTACAGTCACCATTAGCTTCACTCAATTCATTTCTGTAGTATTAATTTTTAGTTTGTCTTATTAACCCGGTCAATTTGTTTCTATAATTCTTAATTAAACTGCATCGATATTTTCGGGGACTGACACAGAAACTGGCATTCCCGATCGGTCATCATCTTCAATAGAAAATTTACCTCTTTTGAAGCTTGCAGGCCAATTTTTCACGGTGGCATACGAAGGACATTGATCACCAAGGGTATTAATTAAGCATATCTTCGTAAATCTGCTTATTACCTCTTAACCCTTTTAAATTCAAGTACTTGATGATGTCTCGATACTCCAATTTTTCGATTTTCACAATTTCGGTGGACACATTTTTTCTTTTAATTTATTGCGTAACTCTGGTTTACTTTTTTGACGTCAAACTTTACACTGACACTTCTAATAAGTTATTGTTCGTTGCTATGTTACCGCAATATTTTGTTTATGCAGAGGGAACTGGTCTAGGCTAACTAGATATCAATACATCCTCGTAAGTCACCGGTATGTGCTTGATTTGATGAATAACTTTTACGAAACTGGTTCATTGACAAATAAAAAAAAGATAACCCCAGAGTACTAAATGAAGAAGCTCAAATTGAAGTTTTGGGAACATTTGCTGCAGAGCCCACGAGCGCCTTAGGATCAGTATCAGAACAGACGGGAGTGTCACACATAAATTTCCTCCATATAAAATGCAGATTCTTCAAGCGCTCCACGAGGATGATTATGATAGAAGAATAGAGTTTTGTGAAATCATGTCTCATCGAGTTAATACAATCCCTAATGTCCTGTTAAATATCTGTTTCAGCGTTTTTTCTGAATGGCAATGTTAATAGACAAAATTGTCGCTATTGGAGTGACGAAAACCACATATTTTTCGGAAAGGGCATACACAACACCCACAAAAAGTTAATGTTTGGGCTGGTATTCTTGGAAATGCCATTATTGGTCCATTATTACTGGAAGAAAACTTGACTGGCAATCTGTACCTTGAAATGCTTCAAGAGATTATCAATTATCTTATAACTCACGAGCTAGAAACTCAAATTGATGCAGAAGGTAATGAACTTTTACATGAGGATCTGTTACATTTCCAGCAGGACGGTGCTCCACCTCATTATTTTCTTTCCGTCCGACAGTGGTTAAACGAGAGATTTCCGGATCGATGGATTGGCAGAAGGGGAGCAGTTGAATGGCCTCCGAAATCACCGGATTTAACACCCTTAGATTTCTTTCTTTGGGGGCATCTTAAATCCGTTCTTCTGATATTGAAGAACTTAAAAATGGCCGACATTTCGAACAGTTTATAAGATAAGCGTACGTAGATTCAATGTTTGAAATGTATTTCTCGCAAATTAAATTTTATTTTTTAAAAGGAAAATAACCAACAAATAAAAAATATCACGCGGAATAAATTTATTCCTGTCATTCAAGAGTTGGAACGGTGCCACCTACTCTTCTAACCATTTTTATTAAAAGGAGTCAATACAATAATGCATCGAAGAAGACAGAAATCTTTGGGAGATCGTTTGCTAACGAACAGTCGTTACCGACCGATGATGAACCCTTGCACTGATGAGAGGCAACAACCTCGAAACTAGTCTGCAGGTGGTCACCCCGTCCAAATCAAAACATAATTCTGCTGGTTGGTCATAGAGGGCACTTGCAATCGCGTCCTCTGATGTTTTGAGGAACGTTGCACAAGTAGCTGTTAGATTTAATTCAATACCCGTCGTGGTCTTAGCCAGGGGAGTAGTTGTTTTCTGACAGGTTCTTGCCATAATAAGCCTACATAGTTAGGTGTTTATGGGAGTAAAGGGTTCATCATCGGTCGGTAACGACTGTTCGTTAGCAAACGATCTCCCAAAGATTTCTGTCTTCTTCGATTAAATCTCTCAACCCGGAGATTCGGAGTGTCTTCCTCTGCTCGCTAGGTGGAGCGGCCTAGAAACTGCTTTCATCTCGTGAACCAGAATTGACTAATCAGCGGAGTGTGTATTGGTTTGGACGGGGAACAGATGGCTTCAGTGCTGTCTGTGTTGACCTGCCCTTGCACTGATGAGAGGCAACAACCTCGAAACTAGTCTGCAGGTGGTCACCCCGTCCAAATCAAAACATAATTCTGCTGGTTGGTCATAGAGGGCACTTGCAATCGCGTCCTCTGATGTTTTGAGGAACGTTGCACAAGTAGCTGTTAGATTTAATTCAATACCCGTCGTGGTCTTAGCCAGGGGAGTAGTTGTTTTCTGACAGGTTCTTGCCATAATAAACCTACATAGTTAGGTGTTTATGGGAGTAAAGGGTTCATCATCGGTCGGTAACGACTGTTCATTCACAATAATGCATCTCAGAACAGGCAAATTCTAATTACATGTGTACGTTTAGAATGGCATTTTTCGGAAACTGCTCATCAAAAAATAAAACGTCAGAGTATAATTGAAAGAATAATTGAACGCCAATCAAAATGATGTGCCACTTGACCCCCCTTCCCATTCAAGATTCTAAGGGTACATCTACCCTTCCTCGGGGGTTGAAACACGAGGGCTTCAAATATTCCTTGAAAGTGTCCCCATTGACAAGAAAATTGACCTGTTTTTCCGATTCCTCATATTATTTACTGGAAAGAAGATATTAAGGGTGGGAAGTTTTCAAATTGACACCCTGTATAGTCTTGTTTTAACTAGAAACAGCTTTTAACCTAAATCAGTTTGGGTCAAAACTAATCAAATATTAGTAGAATAGATAATATTTAGCGGGATATCAACTATGAAAACACGATTTATAGTGTTGTCACTAGGTGTAGTCATGCCTTGTATATTGATTCAATATTCTCAACCCGTAAATAAAATTAAAACAACGAATATTTGTAATCAAATTTTAAAGGTCTTTCAACTACCTTTTCAAAAATACCACATGCTTGACCTTTTTCTGTAGCAGTTCGCGAGAAATCTGATGAAAACTGTAGGTATCAAAAATGAATGAAACTGAAGTCGTATTACAGATTGTGATTTTTTTAGGGTGAAGTGGGGTAATTTTAATCAGAAAAACGATAGTTACACTTTAAATTATAATATCAAGAGACATACGTTATTGATTTTTTACAGAGTTAGTACCTATCTAATCGTTAAATAACTGAAGTAATTCATTTTCTTCTACTAGCTACAGTGCTTTATTTGGGGCAAATGTTATCAGGGTTTGTAGCTCATATGCATCGTATGCTAGAGTATTTGGGACAAGTGTAATAAAGTATGAAGAATGCAGTTTAATGGACCTTTCCACGAGATATGAGAAAACACTGTAATGAGAAAGTATATACGCTAATATCACTCGGAATTTTTTTATTTATTTTTCTGATCGCTAGTTTTTCTATAATCAGAAGAAAATTGATGCGTGACGTCACGTTCATCAAAACTAGACTTGGCAACGTTGTAAAAGTTGTACACTATGGAATCTCAAATTCGCATTCAATTATAATGTCTCGTATGACAGATGGGTTCGTTCGTTTGTTTCACGGAGCAAACTAATAAGAATCGTTTGTCTCTGTTTAACTCGTTTGCCTACATTGAAATTGGATACAAGCATAGCAGTTATCAAACATCTATGCTGCACACGAACAGGCCCTACGTAATTTCTTATTTGAGGTTAATGTGGTTTTGAAAGTTTTTGTTGTTTGTATTCTACAATTTTCTTTTTAATTCCTGTATCTGTATTGCTGCAATAACTGTGAACATGTCGAAAGAGTGCTTTGTACCCGGTTGTCTGAACACCAGTGAAAATTCTGATTAACAATTTTTTTATGCACCTAAAGATGAAGCGCGTCGTAAAATGTGTTTCAAAGCAGTGATAAACCCTATGTAAAAAGCGGAAATATATGTAATTGTGAAGGACATTTCCAAGTGAGTACTTTACGTTATGTTATTATTGTATTCAAAGCAGAGTTCAAAGAAAGATTTAAAATATTAGTCATTGCAAAAAAGACCTTGAACTATCAAACATTTTTGATACCAGTAAAGATTCAGAAAAACGTACTTGAAAAACCAAATTCAAAGAGATGAAAGTCACAATGAAATCCTAGACATTGCTTTATCTGATTTGATAATTTTGATTTCACCCGATGAATGAGCACGGTATGACCTATGAGAAGACTTCATCACCAAGGTGTCCAAAAATCCTATTTGTGTCAGGATACCATGGACAAGGCATAATAGTAAGACTAATGGAAAATACGAAACAATACAATTGTCAATCCATACGAAAACCAGGTGCAAGCGATGAGGAATTGACTCAAACAGCAATCACCAATGCACAAGAATTGAGTAAAAATGACGTTCTAATATTTTGGCCAAACAAGACAAGGATACACTTACTAGAAACTCTTACTTCAGGAACAAAGAACACTAACGTTATCATCATATCAGAACCATACAGGTATGACATATACATTAACCAATACATATATGAAAGTAATCTACAGTTCAGAAATAAATTATGCCTCAAGAAATTGAACAACAATAAAGTACTCGAAAGCAACAATATAATAAGGCGTAGCAACTACAAAAACGATGGCTATAGTTTGAAACGAATCGTAAATACATACATGTGTAGAGAACTATTCAAGATGATCAGCGAATGGGAAATAGGAACAATGCAGTGCAATGACGAGAAGAAACCAACTACTATTCAAAATGATTTTTTTAGACCAGCGGTATGTCCAAGAAACGATAACATTCTTCCCAAAAAAAGGATCTTCAACGGCAAAAACATAAATCATGGCAAAACGATGCGCTCCCTACTGTTAATTAATATTCAAAGCATACGCAACAAACTTGATGAACTAACTATTCTTATTGAAGAACAAGGTGAACCAGATATAATTTCAATTACCGAACATTGGCTAGAAAAAAATGAATCATGTGCCCTGCCGAATTATGATATAATTTCTAAATTCTGTCGTGAAGATAAAACACACGGTGGTACTTTAATTTTTATAAAAAAAGATAGTTCCCAAAAATATTTATTTGAAAATGTGGATAATTTTGATTCCATGTTGAAGGAATGTTTATTTGAATTCCTTGATTCATAACAAATTGAACAACCTGTACATTCTCTGCATCTACAGGCCTCCAAGTTGTAAGCCAATAGATTTTTTAGTAAAATTGGAGATTCTCCATTACAGCTTACCAATAAACTCAAAAATTCTATTGACGGGGGACCTCAATATTAACTTTGAAAATGATATTTCAACGGATACCCAAAACTTGAAAAATTTACTCCTTTCATTTAATTTGACTATGCATGTTGCAGAACCCACTAGGGTGTCTGCCCATTCTTCAACAGTGATGATTACATTTGCTCTAATTTTGTAGATGATTGTATTTCCTGTGATGTTCTTCCTGCTGGTTTGTCAGACCATCATGCAGTTGTATTAAAAAGCATTGTAGAAACAAAAAATTCTCATAAATATAAACAGGGTGGAATCTACAGCAAAGAAAATTACTCAAATTTTCAACATTATTGCGAATCTGAAATTAAACGGGATATATTACAACAAAATGAGTCGATTTCTATCTTCCACAAAAAAATGTCTGACATCTTTGAGAAATGTTTTCCCTTGAGAAAATTAAAATCAAAAAATAAAAAGGCATGGGTTACTTTGGGCATTAGAACTTCAGCCAAAAACCTAAGGTCCCTGCACATAATTAGGAAATATAACACGGATAAATTTTTTTCAAATTATTATAACAAATACAGGAACATATACAGAAAATTAATCAAAACCGCCAAAAGTATTTATTATGCAAAAAGAATAGAAGAAGCAAAAAATAAAAATAAAGAAAGTTGGGCAATTGTAAATGAACTCCGAGGAAAAGGTAAAAGCACGAAAGGTGAAGTTAACATAGAACCAAATCACATAAATGACTACTATTGTTAGGTTTCTCAAAAATTAACAGAGCATCTAAAACCTAAAAAGAATCCAACAGAATACCTGGAACATATTAGAATTAACGAAGAATTCTATCTTCAACCAACGAATACAGCAGAGATAAAACAGATCATAAAAGAAATAAAGAACAAAAAATCATCCGGAATAGATGGTATCAACATAAAAATTTTTGAAAACCTACCTGATCAAGCACTAGATATTCTAGCGGAATCTATTAATGAATCTTTTCTTACTGGAATCTTTCCAACATGTTTGAAACTTGCTATTGTTATACCTCTACATAAAGGAGGAAACCTCGAAGATCCATCAAATTTTCGACCTATCTCACTATTGTCAACTCTATCAAAGATTATAGAAAAACTTGTTAAACTTCGAATACTAGAATTTGCAAATCAGAATAATTTAATATCGAAATACCAATTTGGATTTCAAAAATCAAAAAGCACAAATGATGCTTTTTTTTCTTTACTAGAACAGGTCTACACAAGTCTGAATAATGATGAGCACGTAGCGGCGGTATTCTGCGACTTTTCAAAAGCGTTTGACTGTGTGAATCGCAGAACCCTGCTGCAGAAATTAAATGTATATGGATTCAAAGGTGTCTCTCTGAAATGGTTCGACTCTTACCTCTCCGACAGATATCAAGTTGTTAAAGTGAATGATCAGACATCAAATAAGTTAGAGATCACAAATGGGGTTCCACAAGGATCTATCCTTGGACCACTGCTGTTCCTGCTGTATCTGAATGACCTGACAAACATAGATATTCATGGAAATTTCACACTATTTGCGGACGACACTGCCCTTCTTTGGCGGGGTAAAAACACTGAAGTTCTTAAAAATCGGGTATACCATGATTTAGGCTTAGTGAAGGATTGGTGTGATTCGAACTCATTGAGCTTCAATATTTCAAAAACAAACCTTCTCACCTTCAAATATGAACATCATGACTTGTACCTTGAAACACAGCTAATTCAAAATAAAACCTCTTGCAAGTTCCTTGTACTATATATTGACAATAAATTGAGGTTCCAAGATCATGTGAATTCATTAACAAAAAAACTCTCCTCTGGATGTTATGTGATTAGAACTATAGCTAGAGAACTCAACTTCGATATGGCAAAAACGGCTTATTTTTCTTTGATAGAATCCCATCTTAGGTATGGAATTGCCTTTTGGGGTTTTTCTAGTCAGCTGCTCTTAAATTCGGTCTTTGTTCTTCAAAACATTGCAAACCCCTCTTTATTCAGCACAAAATACTCACATTGGTTAGTATATTTATTTTGGAGACGGTGTGGTGTGTCTTATCCATAAAGTCAATTTAAGTGCAGTTAATCAACAACCTGGTTATAGCACAAGGCAAGATGGGAATATACCACTTCCGATCCCCAAATCATCCTTGACAAAATATTCAGTTATTTACGAGAGCAAAAAAATATACAATCATCTGCCTTCTGAAGCTAAAGCGATTAAATCCCTATTCTCCTTTCGGAAGGAAGTAAAAATCATGCTACTTGACAAGGCCTACTATAACATTCAGGAATATTACGATGATCAATTATTGTGAGCAGATGTACTATTGGTTGTGCAGCATGCATTTGTTTATGATTTCCTTACTTTAACTGAGGCATTTTTATCTCCTTTTGATATTTATCAGATGGTGGATGTGATTTAATTGTATATGACTTTACTTATTAGTGCGATTTTTATTTATAATTTTATGTATTTAATATTTTACGATGCTTTGTCTATAAGATTTTATATCTTCTGTTTTGACAATAAAGTATACTTGATTGATTGATTGATTGATATTACGATTTGCGGTATTGCTAATGATCGTTTTTCATCAAAAGGAAGGTCCGTTCAGAAAATTTGAAAGCTATAAATACAATAAAAATAGGTAATTTGTGGATTTTTTCTCTGAGTTCTCTGTTCCGGAAAGTGGATTATGGTGGGGGTGTTTCCGATGAACGTGACGTCAGCGGCACACTTTAAAAGGGGATATTTTTTCAAAATGAAAAAGATATAGTAGAACCCTTTGTTAAACTATCCATTTAAACGAGTTTTGCAATTTATTTTTCGTAAATATAAAGGTCCATTGATAAAGAAGTTATAAGCTTTTTTGTGGAATTGTCTTAGAAACGTTTATACAATGTAGTTTTTCTTTTTACTTTACATTATATGTAGCGAAGGATACTGGAAAAATTATTTCTTCTCTTCGTCCTGAATTTGGTAATGGTAAAACTAACTTGATGTCTGATGAAGGCACGGAGAGATGGTCAATTTGTTCAGGCCAATGAAAAAGCGACTATTGCAAGTTTCAGTTGGATTTCTTCAGAAACATTATATGGCACAAATATAGACTTGGGCGAATGTAATCAGTGATTATATTTACCCCCGTCGCTGTGATCACACTTACCCCATATACAACTTTAAGTGGGGTTAACGTAATCACCACTATTCTGCTATTTGTCTTCATCTAAATCGAAATCTGACAGCAGAATCGGATTCCTTGTCGAAAATAATCTAAGGAAGCCAAATACTAAAATCTTATTGAATTATTTGTATTAGCAATATAAAATTGAAAATTACAATCGATTCTCTCATAGCAATTGAAAATACATGTTATCTATAAAATAAGTATAAGGTAGTCAGTTTTTTTGTGGGGAAGGGCGCATATTTTATCGTTTGCCTCAGGGAGAAGTTAGCTGTTTATCATTCTTGAGACCATTTCTTTTTGCCAAAATTACTTTATTGTAAAATTAGTTTTGTGAGTTGAAGATTGTACGTTTATCCAATTATTCAAAAATATGGTGTCTTCACTTCAACAAAGAACTGAAATTATTGTAATTTATAGGGAATGTCAAAGATGCGCAAGAAAAACGGCAACAATGTTTAATGAGAGATAACCCAATAGTAATTTATATCATAAATATGTCCTGGAATTAGTTACTAAGTTTAGTGAAACTGGTTCCTTATGCTAACAAAAAAGGTATAATTGCCGTGTTTTGGATGAAGCAGCACAAATAGAAGTTTTAGGCACCTTAACTGCAGAACCCTCCATATCACTTCGAAATGTGGCACGCCAGGTAGGAATGTCTCACGAACCATTAAGGAAAGCACTAAAGTTATATACGTTCCACCCGTATGAATTGCAAATTCTTCAACAGCTTTTTGACAACCATTTCCTCAGAAGAATTGAATTATGTGAAATAATGATAGCTTTTATAATTGCACACCAAAATACTTTGTACAATTTTTGCTTTACTGATGAGTGTACGTTTTTTCTCAATGGGCATGTTAACCAACAAAATTGTCGCTACTGGAGCGATGAAAATCCGCGACTTTTTAGGAAAGGTCATACACAGTATCCAGAGAAAATGAACGTTGGGCTGATATTCTTGGGAATACTACCTATTACTGGACCTTTATTTTTTGAGGAAAATCTAACTGGTGAGCTCTACTTAAATCTGCTTGAAGAAATAATAGACCCTTTAAAACTAGTTTGGAAAATCAAATTGAGGCGGCTGGTAACATGATTTTGCAAGAAGATCTTATTCACTTCCAACAAGATGGAGCTCCGCCACAGTACTTTAAACAGTTTCAACATTGAAATCTTGGTCCACAGCGAGTTAGGAGAATAAACCTCTGATTTTCCTTTCGTATAGGCTAATAATGCATCTTTACATTCTTGCTTTTACGCCACTCTTCAAAAATTTCATATTCTTTTTGATATCGCTCTTGAGTTATTTTCGGCAGTAAATCAACACTCGCTGCACTGGGATGATTATCCCAATATTTCTAAAGAACTTTGATTTTTTTCCTCAATTTCATTCATGGTCGTTGTTAAAGCGAACTCGAGAACACAAAAAACTGACGTTGTTTATAATATTGTTGTGATATTGTTAAGCTGTTCCATGACAACGCAATGTTGGTATTTTTCTGTAGAATTATGACGTAAGTACGTAGTTTGTTCTTTCCTCGGAATCAAAATGTAATCTTTCAGCGGGATTCAGTTATTATAATCCTCGGCTGCGCCTCGGATTACAATATTCAACCTCATCCGTTATCTGCTACATATCGGCCTTGTAATGTTAATAACTATTTCTTGACGAATGTTTTATTATTGGTGTTTTTTACATCTAAGAATGGCAGTAATTAATACCGGTTACAATTTTTTGCCGTCATTAAGTTATTTCTATTACAGTTTATATATTATATGGAGTTGTTTTAGAGGAGTTAAATGAATCACTAGTCTAGTATACCAAGCTTTGGCAGTTATGATCGATGGGTGAATATACTCTGTCGACCTTAAAACCTTCTTCCTAAATTATAAACATAGTCATCGTTGATTTGTTTATTATTTATTCTCACACAATGATGACATGATTATATAAATAGCGAAATAGTTGATAGATGCTCAAATCACTATGATTCAGTAGTGTATTGTGTTTGTCTATTTTCCCCAACCAGCTACGTTACCATTCCACCCATTTACATTTCCGTTCCAACCAAGACCATTTCCATTCCAGCCAACCCCATTTCCATTCCAACCAACCCCATTTCCATTCCAACCAACTCCATTTCCATTCCATCCAATAGTGTTTCTGTTCCAGCCAAGTCCATTTCCTAGACCAATTCCACCTTGAAAAGAAATAGATGATTGAATATTTGTCGTATTTTATAAAAACTTATTGAGAAAGTTGATTTAAGCATTCCAATTTTCGCATACGATAGGTATTAATATTTGTTGGCAAGTATCCAACAGAAAACAAATAATTCACACTGTGATCGTTGTGTTATAAGTGTTAGCAACTGGATAAAGTTTTCTACAAGTACTGCTTTGCAATGCTTCATAAATTTCAATTCAAGAATTTAACAGATATAACTGAACGGTCGTAGAAGGCAGAAGTTATTTTCTCTTGGATACTTGTCGACGAGAATATCTATTCTATAGGTTTATTGCTCACCAATTATATATTTGTTTCAGATCATACTTCAATATTTTTATGGTAAATATTAACATTGGCAATAGTCATATAAAGTGAGACTAACAAGGCACTTACTTAGCTGAGAACAGAATGGTGGTGACACTTGTCTTTACCTCCAGTAAAGTTATGTTTGAACCTTGTGGAAATTAAGTTTTCAACTGATATACATTCAATGATAACTCTTGAATTTCTTCATATAAGTAAACTGTGAAGTTCCTGAAGTTTCAAAATTTATTGAAGTGGTTACAAAGGATCGAGATAGTGAAAAATATACACATCACCATTCTGCTTGTTTTTCGATATGGATTGTTTCCTAATTCATAATTGAAAATGCTATTTTTTTCATCCCATTTGAAAACGTACTCCTAGCTACTCTGAGAGATGTACAGAGAAAACTTTCAGCTTCAGAGGGCCCTTAAAGACCGTGTAATACTTGTCTAAAACTGTCAAAATTACTCAATATCTTGGAAACAACCACAAGGAGCGCTAGTGTTTGGGGGAAGTTATTCTACACCAAGATCAAATTGTCTTTATATCGAAGAGCAATTTGAAATCTTAGAATTTTGGAAAAAATTAGATCTGATAAATTATTTTCAAAAATTTGAGATCCGAATTGATGCAGAAAGCACAAAAAATAAAATCATGCGTGTCCCTATTAGAGAGTTATCGGACGCGCACTTTAGGAAAAGCAGCATTAAAGTCGCCCTTATTTTGACATCTGAGCATGCGCTCATGTACATTGCCTTATATTTCCCTTATTAAGGATAGTGCCTGACTTCATTTATGCCTCTGCTTTAAGATAGTCTTATTTCTCCCTTATTTTAATTATTTGGTCTACACGTGACCACCCATGGCAGATTGTACATTTTTCTGTCAATAAAATATAATCTGATACCTGATATTTCTGATAACCTCATTTGTTTTGTTAAGTTTGTCCTAATACATTCGAGACACGAAAAGTGATGCAAGGTTTTGATATTGAGTAAATATGTATGTTCTTAAAGAGAGAATTGAACGTATTCGATTTACGCATGATGATGATGTGGTTTTATTGAGAGAAGTTGAAAAGGGAAACATTTTCCCAATTGAGAATTGACCCAAACATGACTACTCTGGAAATGGAAAGAACCTACGATAAATTGAAGTAACTTTTTTGTAATATTTAACAGAAAACAACTACTTCCCCGGCTAAAGCCACGCTGGACAATAAACTACATCTGATAGATATCGTGAAAAGAACCTAACTTGAAAGAAAAAATCTGAAAGTGAAAATTCGATTTTTCATCCAGATAGTCGATTATTTCTCAAATGTCCAGTTTCCATTGGATAATCATATACATACAAATGGGATAAGGGAGAATGTTATTCAGTAATATCACTGACAGAAAATCGCTCATTTCAATGATGCGTGAATTGCATCTCTTTCGGTAGGCCTCTTTGGTTGACAAATATCTATTTAACTCTTCTAAGATCATCAAGGAGGTCGGAAGAATTGGAAATCACACTCTTCAGAAGCAATTTCACACTGTAATGATGGAATTGTTGGACTATTTCTTGTGCTGTGACACTTTGTAAATATTTTTTGACATAAAACCTGTCATTGGTATGACATGTTGATTTTATTGACTTTTTCACGCGCTTACCCAATGAACCAATCACGAGCTCTAATCAAGTTCGGATTATCGATAATACCGAACTTGACTCTGATTGTTCTGTCAAGTTCGGTGTTTTCAGCGTCGTATATGTGACAGTTAAACGTCAAATATAAGTAATGACGCCATGCACGCATTTAAAATCGAGCAGATTTGGGATTAAATCTATGGAATTAATCAATGTTTCCTGTTTATTGAACTTTATGAATTTCTCAGATTAACTTTTTTGCTAATTTCGTCTAATTCTGCCAAATATCAGATTGTTTACCTTTACTTTATTTGTGCAATAGTCTAATAAAATTCCACTCGTGATTGAATTTATCTCATAAGTCTGTCTTTCATTTCTGAACTCAACTGAATTGTATCGAGAAAACACCACTCGTCCTGCCTACTCGTGGTGTTTCCTCGAAGCAATTCAGTTTCGTTCAGAAATGAATCGACAGACTTATCGTAGGTAATACCACAAGTGTATCGGTGATTATCGAAATAGCAATTCCTTTGAATTTGAGAATCAAATTATGTTGCTTGCGCAAGCGCTCGTGTGGTTGCCTAAAGCAACATAATTTGATTCGAAACCGAGAAGGATTTAACGATAATCGCCGAGTTGTATTTGTTAAGATTATTTCATGAATAAAATCGAAACCATTTTTATTTATTTACTATTCAATTTAACTAGGAACATTAATCCCGCATTTAGTTCTGAAATTATGCAACTAACAAAACATTTACTTGATATTTCAAACATCCCTCTATTTCAGTTACCAATGACAAAGCGCGTCATTCGTAGTTTCGTCATTGCATGTCTAGTCTACTGCTTCTCGCTCGAGGTTATGTTTTGATAACATTTTGATTTAGTGATTTGATTAATCAACGAGTATGCAAAATTTGTCGAAAATTGTGAAGTTGATATGAATTAATAGTGAGTGCTTATTTAGTTTTGGTCAAAGTTTGGTGTTGTATCATTATAGCAGCTTGCTAGTGGTAAGTTTGTGTTTTGATAATAACCAATCAGGAATCGAACTACAAAATCGAAAACATGATGTTTTCATTTATCAACCCAAAAATTTCAACCAATCATAACACGCTATTTTAGCATAAGTGGATATGTATATGATGTGTTTTTGATTTTGTAGTTCGATTCCTGATTGGTTATTATCAAAACACAAACGTACCACTAGCAAGCTGCTATAATGACACAACACCAAACTTTGACCAAAATTAAATACGCACTCCACTATTAATTCATATCAACTTCACAATTTTCGACAAATTTTGCAAACTCGTTGATTAATTAAATCACTAAATCAAAATGTAATCAAAACATAACCTCGAGCGAGAAGCAGTAGGCTAGACATACAATGACGAAACTACGAATGACGCGCTCTGTCATTGGTGACTGAAATAGAGGGATGTTTGAAATATCAAGTAAATGTTTTGTTAGTTGCATAATTTCAGAACTAAATGCGGGATTAATGTTCCTAGTTAAATTGAATAGTAAATAAATAAAAATGGTTTCGATTTTATTCATGAAATAATCTTAAAAAAATACAACTCGTGTTATCGGCGATTATCGTTAATTCCTTCTCGGTTTCGAATCAAATTATGTTGCGCAAGCGCTCGTGTGGTTGCCAAGAAACATAATTTGATTCTCAAATTCAAAGGAATTGCTATTTCGATAATCACCGATACTCTTGTGGTATTACCTATGAAAATTCAATCACTTGTGGTATTACTGTTGAAAATATATGAACAGAACGATCATAAAGTCAGATGTGGATTCATCTGCGACTAAGACAAACTTTAGTCGCATTTAACCAAACATGACTCCTCTGGATATGGAAAAAACCTACGATAAATTGAAGTAACTTTTTTGTTACGCACAATTGTATTTTTAACCCAGAAAAACAACTGCGGTAGAATCTCCATCATTACCAATTTGCCATACAACATAGACTTGTTTCCAACTACCAACTCAGGTTATAGACCGTTGGCACATGACACTAGGGGGGTCGATTATCTACGAAGGTATGCCCTTCGAAGAACATGAAGATCAAGTTGGATTATCTGGAAAAAGTGGTTTGTTGGATCGGTACCGAGTCGCCCCCCTCCCTGACGTCAATGACGTCACCTTTATTTCGAATACGGCTAAATTCGCCATCCCAAATTGTATGCAAATGTTACAACATTGAATGATGGGTCAAAATGAATGGTTTAACCAAAAGGCAATCCTTCGTTGATAAGCTGACTAGTTCTGACTATTCCAATACATTTGTACAGCTGCTTCTTTAATAACATTTTCAACATTGCTTTCAACCGGAAGTAGATTGAGCAGGGAGGGGGGCGACCGAGTACCGATCCAACAAACCACTTTTTTCCAGTTGATTCAACTTAATCTTCATATCCCTTGAGGGCACACCTTCGTAGATAATAGTCACTTCTAGTGTCATGGAAGCCAACGGTCTATTAGCGAAAATCAGATGATTACCTATACCAATATCTCAAATTTTACAAAACAAATAAGGTCATGCAATATTTAAATAACGCGACTTTTATTACTGCATTACACGGAAGCAGAATACGGAAGCTTCCGATAACTCTCTTATTGCAAAACATCAAGTGATTTTTTCATTCACTTCATTCAAGATTTTTGTCCGATTTACATCGTTTCAAAACTTACCATATCCAACATTACCGACACCCAGAGATGCCACTTTGGTTATAACCGGGGTAGCTATTCTTGTTACAACCGGAGCGGCTACTGCTACTGGAGCGGCAACTTTTGCCACAACCGCTGTGGGATTCAGACTTATACTATTGCTATTTTGCCACGATACTGCGCCATGTGATGCCACTGCTACGGGAGCAGCTACATGAGCTACTTGCGCCACAGGACTCGCTATGTGTAGTTGGGCTACGGGAGCAGCGACTGCTACGTGTCCAACATCACCTAATCCAACGCCAATGTTTCCAAGCCCAATATTTCCAAGCCCAATATTTCCAATACCAATTCCAGACGAAATGACCCCAGCGTTGGCTGAGCACGCAAGAATGGCTACCAAACACTGTAACAATTAAATTATTAAACTCCGTGCACTAGATTAGTTGCTTCGAGATCTGAATAATAATAATAAGTGAGTGCTCGGAAGTTGAGAAGTGTTTTTATTCTAAATCAATTAATTTTACATTAATTTTTTTTATATTTCAACATACAATCAACGGAATTAATAACTGAACAAGTTTTGAATGGACCTTTCGTATAGTCCGTATATACAGTACGATGCAAATGTATGGAATACATTTATTATTTCTGAATACAAACATATTTTGGAAAATTCCTCGAAAAAGACGATTTTCTTTTCCGATTGGCCAATTTTTGAACCCCACCCAAAATATATAATGCGGATTAATTCGAGTAAAAATTATTGATATTTTTAAATGGGACACCCAGTGTATTTTTCCATATTTGGTTGGGGATCGTCATCACAAATCCAGTGAGATATGAGCAAAAACTTCTCATTTGCCCAATAGGAGTGCGACAGAGACTTTTGGACATCCGAGGAAGTTTTTTGCCCATATCACCGCAGCCATTTGTATCACTGGATTTGTAGTAACCATCCCTAACCATATATAGAAAAATACACTGGGTGTCCCATTTAAAAATATCACTTAAGTCATTCTTACTCGAATGCGGATAACCCTATGTATTTAGGGTGGGGTTCAAAAATTGGTCAATCGGAAAAGAAAATCGAAGTGTTCGAAGAATTTTCCAAAATATGTTTCTGTTCAGAAATAATGATATATTGATCTTAGCTTGAATTTTTCCTTTGAATTCAGATTTCAACAGCCGTTTTGTTTGAAACACTCGTTGGAATGTTTTATTGAACTGGATAGTTGTTTGAGTTCGGTATTTGACACCGTCAAATAGTCCAAATTATGTAGGTAAAGTTGGAAATGATATCCGTCAGCCTTTACTAATTATTTTTCAGTTAGCTTTGGGTCCCTATTCAATGGATAAATAATATCTTGAATAATTATTGCTCCATGAATCTGAACCACAACACCCTGTGGTTTGTTGTTCAGATAGTTTTTTTTTTAATAATAGAATGTTTCTCTTGCTGAATCAATTCATTGAATTTTGGAGTCTCAAATATTTTTCAACTTGCGTTGTTTTTCTTTTTCCGCTTAATTTTGTTTCCGTCACCAAGAGAACGTTCATAGTTGCAAACTCAACAAACAAAAATAAACGTACTTGGTAAAGCTATCGGTTAGATGATGATTTTCACCTACTCGAAAAGGACGGACAATATTTGCAAATGTCATGATGACAGATTGAATTTCATAATGACAGACGCTCAAAATTACTATACAGTATCCAACGGAGGCGATCCATGACTTACAGTGGAGGTGAGATGAAAGTGGGAAGTGAAAAAACTTACACGAAGCGCACGGAAAAATTTGAGGAGGGGGGAAATGGCGGGAAAATACTAAAAATTCTTGATCAAAATGCCCGAAAAATATGGGGGGAAACGGGGCGTTAAATAAACAAAAATCCGTGAGCGATGCTCCCAGAAAAATTGGGGAGAAGGGAAATGGGAGGTACATAATCAGAAACTGTTTTTGCATTTCTAATGGAGAAATTTCATCTGAACTTTTTGTAGACCTGTTCAAGGATTGTACAAACTGTTATGTGATTTTTTTTTTATATCTGGTTTCTTTTCGGTGATTTTGGAGAAAACTACAGATTTTATAAGTTTTTCAAAAATTTTCACCATTTTTCTACTTTTAAATCCAGTGGAGAAAAATGGTTTGGAAATATCGATGTGGCTTGTAAAGAGGTATACGAAACAATTTTAGGATTATCATTTGTTTCATTAGTACGGTCAATATCTCAATTTTCAATTTTTTAAAAATATTTTCCGAACTATTGAATTTTCCGAAAAAAATATGTTCACATCTTCTGTAGACTTTCTGAAGGCTGTTAAAAAAGATAACTTGGTAAATTGAAAAAATATCAACCGTATTTGAGGTATTTCGTATTTTCCAAATTGCAATTTTTTTTCAGTATTCTCAAGTTTTTCCGATCACTTTCCTGAAAATTTGTTTCAGCAGAACTTGTTTGTATAGTTGAGCTCTACCCGTCGCATTTTTTGATATTGACAATATGATTCCCACAGACATTAAATATCTCAGAACTTGGCACAACTTCAAAAAACATATCAAATCCTGGATTCACTTCTACATTTTTTAATACAAAAAATGAGTAATTTTGATTTTGTAATATTTATAAATACTCAAGCAATGGTCCTCTGACGCTCTAGATACATTGTTGAGATCGTCAATTAGGGCTGAGTTCCCATCCTTCATTTTTTCGGGGCTAAAGTAATGGTAAATTTGTGTGTCGTGCGCATAACAATGAGAGTGGCAATGTGACATAAATGATGATGAATTGGATGTATACCTGGTAAACAAAGAAGGTCCCAAAATAGACCCCTGAGGGACACCTACAGTAATATTCGATGGTTCAGAGTAATCACTTTCATGTTTTACTGGCTGTATGCGGTCTTCCAAGTTATTTTTTATGCACTATTAGTGAAACCATTATAATAAATAGTTGTTGTTAAAAATAATAATAAAATATGAATAAATATATAAAATAGAATAATATGGTCATGCCTCTGCAGAATTTGCCTTCTACTCACCAATTGAAACATATTTGATCTTCACTTCAGTAAGCAAGATTAAAACTGAAACGACAATATTTGACTGAACATTTAGTGCATTTATATACCTACTCAGTACACCCCACCAATACGTCTCATAAACTGAATCATCTATTTTTCTATCAAGTATTACTAACTGGAACAAGGGCCACAGCTACCAGTCATGAAATTTTTAGATTGATTTCAATGTTAGTGGGTATCAGAGTAACGTGAGAAATCTCAAACCTGCATGTGACACTGATTTGTTGCATTTATTTATAGTAAATATGGCTAATTTCTATAAACTTGAAACGAAATGGGATCAATATGTATCATTCATTTTAATTGTTCTCAAACGTATAACTACCATTCATAATCCTAATAATTTCTCTATTAGTGGTTTGTTTCATTAATTGATTATATCAAAGCCAATCAGTATACGATTATTGATTTTTTATCAATACGTTAATTATGGTCCCGGAGTTAACGACAGATTTCATTACACCATTTCCGCAAGCCCAATTTTTTTTGTGTTTATTATGTGTGTAACGTACAATAGTAATATACACGGCTGCCACCGCATTCCCGCGACAGGGGGTTACAGGAGGGTTAAAATTGCAGCAAAAAATCAAGAAAAAAACTTTATAGCCGCAAACGCAAAACTTATTGTACGTATCAGTTGAAGCGTAATAAGCTTAGAAAATATCGTCTACCAAAAAAATATTTTAAAAAATTATACCCGCAAGGATGAAATTAATTGAAGTGCTTGTTTTCATAGCAGCAAACACAAAAATAATAGTCTGCCACTAATAAGATACCACGAAGGTGTTTTCATGAAAACCTATAAAAAAATTTCAACTCAAACAAGAAGTTGAAAAATATTAAAAATGTGAATAAAAAAGTAAATTTGTACTTTTTTTATAAAATCGTCAATATCTCGAAAACTAAACGAGATATCGGAAAGTTATACATCAACAATTTTCACAAAATTTTTTCATATCTTGAAAAGCAATAGAGATATGGACTTGGAAATATTTGACTTTTTTTGTCTAAAAACACCAAAAACTCGAAAACGGCACGAGATATAAGAAAATTGTATCAGTATTATACTTCTTGATAAGATCTTCAAAAAGTTTTCATGACATATTTTCTTATCACAAAAATATTTTTTTTTTGAAAAGGCTATTTTTTAGAACACAACAAAAACTTGAAATCGAAACAGGATATCGACAAAATGTATATAAACAGTTTTATGTACTCAAACAGATCTACAAAAAATGAAAATAAAATTTTTCCGTATCTCGGAAAAAAAATTGCAATATAGACTACAAAAATTTTGAAAAAATCACCGAAAACTCGAAAACGAAATGAGTTATAGACAAAATGTTAATAATCAGTTTTATTGTACAAAAAGTTCTTATGGAATTTTTTCATATCTTGAAAAAAATTTACCTGTCTGGGGGTGCAGACGTTCAGATTACTATACAGTGCGGCTTTTTTCAGTCCCCACCCCCCTGTTAACTTTTAAACGTTTTGACGTACAAACATGAATAAAAAACGGTTTGGAGGGTTTCACCGATACTACTTTTTGAATAAAAAAAATATGGTGATTGCTCGACAGGGGGCGTGGGGGGTCGAGTGTTACATCGTTGAAAAGAGAATTCAATTCTCTTTATAACCATCTAATTTTTTTTTTAATTTCGTTAATATTTTTTTTGCAATTCAAATTCGAAATATCAAATATAAATGCGGATCTGAAAACTAGTCATATCTTGAAAAATTTGAAAGGTTTGTTGTGGAATAATGAAACCAAAAACATTGCGAAGAGTATTATCGATACTACTTTTTGAGAGAAGAAATATTGCAAATACACTACAGATGGCGCTGGAGGCACACCAACTAGAAAATTTCGATAAGCATAAAAATCGAAATTGGGAAAAAATTCCTCAACTAAATTTAAAAATATTTAGATGGTTGTAAAGAGAATTGAATTCTCTTTTCAACGATGTTCAACTCGACCCCCCATGCTATTTAAAAATTTTGAGTTGATGTGTCCCCCCGCGCCCCCTGTGGAGCAATCACCATATTTTTTGCTTCAAAAAGTAGTATTAGTGAAACCCTCCAAATGATTTTTTTTTCATGTTTGTACATCGTTCAAAAGTTAACGTTTATAAAAAGCCGCACTGTATATTACACACATAACTCATACAAAAAATATGAAGCTTGCGAAAATGACCAAGAAATTTCTGTTGTTAACTCCCGGGCAATTATATTAATAGTGGTATGATTTTTCATAATGACATATTCGGTGTAAAGGAAACATACAATCCTTTCGTTGGTAACAACTACAAATTTGGACCTCGCACCATTTCAATGGGAAATTGGCTTTCGGTAAATTTGCTCGAATTTTTTATATATTGTAGAACTCGTAATGCTGATCAAATGACTCCATTGCTCCAAAGCTCTAAATTCAATGGTTTAGATTATACGGGGTGCCGAAGTTGACTTTTCCAAAATTTCAAATGGCCATTGTGTAGACATTTTTACGAATCTATAGACCAGATCAACTATGCATCGATTATTCACATGACTGAAACAAATCCACTATAAAGTATAATGAGTCCTGTACAGACCTACGATATACGGGGTGAGTCCAAAGCTAGCAGGTTTATTAGTGATTTCTAAAAAATTGAGCGGTGGAATGTCATTCATTTCCAGATATTTCGAAGGGCACAAATATCGAATCCAATTGATGTCGTAAGCATCTCCTGAATCAGACTGACATATTACGAGGGCTGTTTGGTAACTCCGTGACTATTTGAATAAAGAAAAAAAAATTGGCAAATAAGCGTTTTATTTTTCAACATAATCTCCTTTTAGATCAATACATTTAGTCCAGCGTTTTTCCAGTTTTTTTATTCCTTCCAAATAATAGGTTTTCTCAAGGCCCTCAAAATAGGCGTTTGTTTCGGTTATAACCTCTTCATTCGACCCAAATCTCTTACCACCCAGCCATTTCTTCAGGTTTGGGAAAAGAAAATAGTCGCAAGGGGCTAAATCTGGAGAATATGCTGGATGGGGTAGTAGTTCGTAGCCCAATTTATGAATTTTTGCCATAGTGACTACACACGTGTGCACTCGTGCATTGTCTTGATGAAGCAGCACTTTTTTTTTCGCTAAATGTGGTCGTTTTTGCCTCAAATCAATATCGAATCTGTCTAAAAGCTCTGAATAATATTCGCCGTTGATCGTTCTACCCTTCTCTAAGTAATCTATATGAATGACACCGCGTGCATCCCAAAAAACTGTGGCCATAACCTTGTTGGCTGACAGACGCACCTTAGCCTTCTTTGGTGCACGTTCACCAGTTGACACCCACTGTTTTGATTGTTCCTTGGTCTCTGGGGTATTGTGATGGATCCATGTTTCGTCTACGGTTATATAACGGCGTAAAAACTCGCCCGGATTGCGATTGAACTTTGCCAAACACTCCTTTGAAGTGGTCACACGGTTGCGCTTGTGGTCGAGTGTGAGCAATCGCGGCACCCATCTCGCGGATAGCTTCTTCATGTTCAAATATTCATGTAAAATGTGATGTACTCGCTCAGTTGAGATGCCTACAGCCTCAGCTACCTCACGTACTTTTATTCTCCGATCGTCCAATATCATTCCATGGATTTTATCGACGATTTCTGGCGTGATGACCTCTTTTGGGCGACCTGAACGTACGGCGTCACTTGTGCTGGTACGACCACAACGGAACTCAGTAAACCACTTCTTAACCATTGAAATTGATGGTGCAGAGTTCCCATAGTATTTATCAAGTCTTTCCTTGGTTTCAGTTATGGTTTTTTTACGCAAAAAATAATGCTTAATCAACACACGAAATTCACTTTTTTCCATTTTTGTTAAAATTCACGAGGTTGTCTGCTTCTAATTGCTGTCAAACACAAACCAAATGTCGCAGCTTGCTCAAAATTTGACAGTAGTCTATTGAAAGATGGTGGTTGACAGCAGCAGTGTTGCATTTAAAGTTACTGCGCGGGAAATTTAAAAAGTCACGGACTTACCAAACAAGCCTCGTATATACAAGACGTTCTATTGCTCATGAAGCTGAATCCGTCTTGCTTGTTGATATATCCAAATACATGGAATTCCGGATAACTCGGTAATAAACTGGATCTTTTATGATGAAAGTTTACACAAAATATACAGGGTTTATCAAAAATAGTGGCCTATGCTAATGATTTATTTATAGTAGTTAGGCTTGAGATTCAATTTATTGATGCAACTCCATAAACACATATTTCGTTGAAACAAATCTTCTGAAATGTTTTGAACAATTCATTGTGGAATATTTCAAATATGTATGAATCTATATTTACTACAAGTAATAGAATAAATTGAGTGATAGAGGTGGAATGTTGGAAAAAATTAAATGAAAACATTGAATTGCAATATATAATAGGTAACGAAATATACTAGATTTCATTACAAAATAGACGATCCATGCGTATATCGAGTGTATCAAATTGGCGTATATTGAGTATATCAAATTAATCTCAAGAGTATTTCAGATGCTTCATTTTCAGATTCTGGATGAATGTACATGGAATTTCAGAACGAGCCATGATTACATTCCCACCAATGACTAGCAGAAATGCCAATTTGAGAAACATTCTCATTAATAGGTGAATTTTTATTTTTATTTTAAATCTAATGTAGAAATTATGATGCTGATCAAACTATTGCACATACGCTTCAAATTCAACAGTTTAATCTCATACCTCTGTATATATGGAAAGGAACGTATGTTTCGTAGCCGGCTGTGAACCATATGAGGCCCATATACAGAGTGTTTTACAAGTTATCCGAAATTATTCAACCACATCTGCACTGCTAAAAAAGTAATGTAAAAAATATAAGGAAAGTCCTACAAAGAAACGAGAAAACAATTTAAAATATTGAGAAGTAGACACTGGATGGAAAAACTTATAGGATGCTGCACATACAGAGGGACAATTTAATCAGGTGCTCTGACTCTATCATCATTTTCTGTATGTTGATCATATCATATTTCGTTTCAGTTTTTTGTTACCTGGTCATAAATTGTTTTTCCTTTCAATGTGTAGGTAACACATTCACGCGGAACTGTTTTTTAGTTCCTACACTTCTCCTACATAATCTATGTCCATCCAACTCTTGCATACCTCATGTATATAAACTCAGATGTTATGGTTCATTCTGAAATTCCATATACATTTATCTGGAATCTGAAAATGAGGCATTTGAATTCTCTTATAGGAATAATGAAATTGGCTGTTGTTACGCCAATGTGATACACTCTGTATAGGTACGAAACATCTGTTATAATGAAATACAAGTATATTTCGTTACCTATTATATACTGTAGTTCATTGTTTTTGTTTATTTTTTGTAATATACCTTCGTCACTCAAGTTATTCTACTACTTGTAGTAAATATAGATTTATACATTTTTAAAATATTTCACAGTAAATTGTTCAAAATATTTCAGAATATTGGTGTCGAAAGAATAAGTTTGTGGAAATGCCTCAATAAAACGAATCAAGCCCAACTACTTCAAAGAAATCATCAGCAATAGTCACTATTTTTTTTTTGTGTGTAACTGCATAGTAAACTTTCATTCAAAGTTTATCACCGAGTTATCTGGAATTCCATGTAGGTATATCAAAAAGCAAGACGGATGCAGCTTCATGAGAAATAGAACGTATATAACAGCATCAATTGGATTCGATATTTGTGTCCTTCGAAATATCTGGAAATGAATGAAATTCCACCGCTCAACTTTTTAGAAATCACCGATGAACTTGCTAGCTTTGGACTCACCTTGTGAATCGTGATTCTGCGCAGGAATTATTATACGTTATAGTGGATTTATTTCGGCAGTATGAATAATCGATGCATATTTGATTTGGTTTATAGATTCGTAAAAATGTCTTCACAATGGCCATTTGAAATTTTTGAAAAGTCAACTTCAGCACCCTGTATAATCTAAACCGTTGAATTAAGAGCTTTGGCACAATAGAGACATTTGATCAGCATCATGAGTTCTACAATAAATAAAAAATTCGAGCAAATTTACCGAAAGCTAATTTCTCATTGAAACGGTGCGAGGTCCTTTGTTGCCTTCTTTGTGCATTCGTTTTTTTTTCTCTCTCTGTAGAACAAAGTGTTCTTTTTTGTCATCATAGTATATTTGGTAAATAAACATAAATCAAAATTTGAATCGACTTCAAATCATTATGTCACCCGCAACAATAGTTACAGTCTGAAACTTCCATTATCAACTAAAAATATCATTAGAGACTCTATTTTCTATATAATGGTGGCAAGATGTATAATTACTTACCAGTTGATATTAGATCGGCAAACTTGAATGAAAATCAATTTAGAGAAACTATCAAAAATTTTCTCTCTGAGAGACCCTACTACTCCTTGCAGGAATTCTTCCACTCATTATATTAACTGTATATCCCATGTCTTATATTTTGTGTATTATTGTATAGGTATTTTTATATTATTTTGATGTTAGTTTTGTCTACATTATTTTTTATTGTATTTTTCTTACTGTCCTCCTAGTGTCATGTGAATTCGTTCATGTTTTTAATCTGTTTAACTTTGTCCTACGTTTTGTACACACCTCTTGTAGCTTTGTCAACAAGGGATTTCTTTTAACAATAAAGCATATTTATTATTATTATTATTCAAGAGAATTCACGTTCTTCTTTTTTCACATTTCAAATTATTTTCAGGGATAATACCCAAAAACTTTGTTTCATACATTTAATAGAATTACAAATCATTCTTCAATAAGAAATTGATGAAAATGTCTAATGTTCATCCATCTAATAAGTAGGTAATAGGCATACCAGGTGTCCGCGGAAACTGACTCGACCCTATATTTTTTTTGGATAATGGATAATGGAATGAAAGGAAAGGTACCGCTCACTTTAATAGGGAAATTGCCCCCTGTCGAATTGGCTGAATTTTTGATATGTTCTAGTCCAAGTCATTCTAAACCAAAAGTTCAATAGGCACAAATTTTTCTTTATGCTAGTTTTGGCGATAAAGGCCTCTGAAAACTCTCATTTGTTCTTCATTGTTGACAACACAAAACGTAATCCTGGATAATCATCAATATTCTGATTGATCAAAATGTAGACAGATGCTATTAAGAGTATTAAAAGAGTTTTGTAATATTTGGTCATTTATACAGTGTGTTCCAGCTACTTACAATTTTTAGAGTTAAATAATTCTAAAATGGTTACAAATCAAAAAATGTTTATGTGTCCTATTCTACACCATAGTCACATAGTCAAAAAATGTATTTTTTTTTTAAGCTAAAGTTATATTCAAAAGGTTCCGTATAATTTCAAGGCATGAAAAAGTATAAGAAATATTACAAATCTGTCTATAAAATGGCATTACAAATGTTTTTTTTTTTCTAAGTCTATCATTGTAACGTCAGGGATTTTCACGGAATGCATCTGCAAATGCATTTCGACCAAAAATTCGTGACATCTAAGCGATTCAGAGACAATCAATAATAGTTTAGGGGTGAGTGAAGGTTACGCAGATATTTGAATTTACTGATATATATTATTATTATTCCTCTTTAAAATAATGCACTCCACCTTCCAACCCAATTTTTTTCGTATCGCCCTGTTTGTGTGGATATTAATTCTTGTTCAACAGGATCTAGTTGTCTAGTTAACTTTCGTTTTTAAATCAATATCACAATAGAACTTGAGAAATCGAACTTTAACGCACTATTGCCCCACCCTGTATAAAAATGTTATAGTCCAGATTTGTTTTAAAACTTGTTTGAGTATTTTCGAAATTGTGGGGTTCGTACTGGATAATATGAAAACATTGCATCCCTTTAATGCAGAAAAAAAAAACATTTTTCTGTAGATGGCTTTGGAAACGATGTCAAAGTTTCGAGGGTTTTTCATTAGGGTCAACGGTACCAGGTTCAATAGGTACGTTAAATGTAATATTCAATATATTGAGTTGGCCCATTATTTTCTCCTTATTATACTTATACTAAATGTGCGAATGGAGGCTTTTGGTTGACCCACCAGGAGGAGTTTCTCCGCCACACTTCCTGATCGCCAATGAAATAATTAGATATAGTTACATAGGTACTCAGTCGACACATCCCTATCGAAATGAAAAGGAACACTTTTTGTTATATCTTCCTTGAGTCGCATCATCAAGTTGAAGTATTAATTTGATCAAACTAGCTGAAACATACTGTATAATTGACCACCAATGAACAATACTTTTAATAGTATTCATTTTAATGATTACTCATTTTAATGATTACTCAGAATAGTGAAAATTATTCAGGATAACGTTTTGAGTTATTTAACAATGGAGAAAAACTGAGAGATTTCAGCGGCCTCTAGCGTCAAAACTAGCCTATAGAAAAAGTTATGCCTATTGGACTTTTTGTTTGGAATGATTTGGACTGTAACATTTCAAAAATTCAGGTAATTCGACAGGGGGACACTTTCCCTATTAAAGTGTGCGGTATCCTCTGGAGGATATCTGTATAAGACAAGTTTACTCAGCCTCATGCAACTTCCGGTTTTACCAGAACTGACATGAACCGATATATTTTCACCTTTTTTTTCTCCATATGATTAACTGAATCTAAAGTACCATGTGTTATTTGTCACTTTTTGTAACCGAATTTTATTTTTGAATTCATTTTTTTTTCTAGAGTGCTATGAATATCTTCAAATCATTCATTTCAGTCCTAAAATTTTGAGAATATTTCAATTTTACTGTTTTTGATCAATATGTACATGATACGCAAAATTTCATTTTTATTTCTATTAGATACTAAATTTTTTCAAATGGTAACATGGCGGCTCGTCGGATTAGGAAAAAATAGCGATTACGAATAATTTGATACTGCACATTATTAGGTTTCAAACAAATTTCCGTTGAAAAACTTTTAAAAGATTACATTGCAAATTTCTCAAAATGAAGGATCTTAGGAGATTGAAATAAGATTTAAATGCATCGAGCAACATGTAACCAACACAACTGATAAAACAAAATCAATAGTCCAAAAGATAATAACATATCTTCGTGCATGAATATTATCATCAACATGTTCTTTAAATAATTACAAAATAAATACCTAATTAACTTTTTCAGAAGCGAAGTAAAATAAGAAGTGGACCTCCTGAATGAATTTGTTTTATCAGTTGTGTTTGTAAAAGGTTACTTTAATATCAAAAGATGTTTTATTTCATGAAACATCTAACATAGTTTTTTTCGAGTTTTTTAACGGAATTTTGTTCAAAACCTATAAGTGTGCAGTATAATAATAATGTTTATTCATGTTAATGCAAGAAAAATATTACAAAAATGCAGCGAATAAACAAGAAGAAAATCACGAAGCTTAAGTATGGAACTATCGCTTGTATGTGACTTAGGAAGTAATTAAATCTAAAATAATGTAAATACAATAATAATAGTAATAGAAATTTAAAAATAATATAACCAATTATAGTATCTAGTATCAAGACAAAATACAAAAATCCTGATCATAATCCGGTAATCCGATAGTTCAAGTTCAAGGTAGTTCAAGAAAAAGACCGCTTTTTCTCCCAGGAAAACGGACTACAGTTGGGATCCCCATTATCGCCCTTGGTAGCAAACATCTATATGGAATGGTTTGAAACTTTTGCTACAGAGACAGCCCATAAGAAACCTCAGATGTGGTTGAGATATGTTGACGACACGTTTGTCATATGGAACCACGGAGACGAGGACCTTGACCAAGATACATAGAAACCCTGGTGTGATCTCTTATAGCTGTGAAACCGACATACAAAAGTGTTAAGGTACGGCCTACTTGATTCGTGATATTTTTACTGCGTTGATACCGTTTCACCTCTTTAGCACACAGATGGCGGCAAAATTACAGATTCATGATGACGCTTGGACAAGTGTCATGTTTGTAATTTTCAACATTGAATTTTATTTGTTGTGATATTCATAAACCATAATTTGTAAACATTCAAATTTCAATCAAATAATTATGACTCAGTACTTCGGAATGTTGGAAACTCCACTATTTTCGACTTATACGCCATCCATCGACGAATGAAGCCAACGGTATCAGTGCAATTACAGTCTCAACAACTTGTTGAAACAAAAGCGAATCATTAATACGTCTTTTTGGAACATCTGAATAACATCAGAAAGTCCATAAACTTCACGATGGAAATGGAGACGCAAGACGGTTTACCTTTTCTAGACGTGAAAGTTCAAAAAAACAATGATAAGTGCCAAACATCAGTATACAGAAAGCCGACTCACACCGGACAATACCTGAACTTCGAATCGAACCATCATGGTACTTCAAAGAGAGGGGTTGTTCGATCGCTGGTGGACCGTGCCTACAACCTATGTAACACAGATAAAAGTCTTACCATCGAATTGGACAATATCAAGAAAGATCTGCGACGAAATGGGTACCCCAAAAAACATATAGAAGAGGTTCTAGCCCGCAGGGGGGATAAGAACAAGAACCAGATGAGCCGACACAAGCCACCCTGTGTGTTAGAGGTCTATCGGAAAGAATAAAGCGAATTAGGTCGAAATACAAAATACGGACATGTTTCAAGTCAGGTAACACTATTCGCAGCCATCTCACAAAGACCAGACCACGTAACGCTGACATTGACTCCAAAAACTGCATCTACCGCATCCCTTGTGAATGCGGCGAAGCTTATCTTGGAGAAACTAAGAGACCACTTAGCGTTAGAGTCGCTGAACACAAGAGAAACACTCAACGAGCGGATCATGTCTGGACGACCCATCACAACATAAAATGGACTGAAGCCGAAGTCATCCATAAAGAAGAGGGCTGGTATAGAAGGAAGTTTAAAGAGAGTGCATATATTATGAACAACAAAGTCTTTAGTCAAGCTAGCATAGAAATCCGTAATGTGTGGAAACCCTTAATTAGTGGCATGGATCAATTGAAATTGCGATAAGAATTAACAATGCTGTACCGGAGGGACCTGGCACTGTAATTAACAAGCTTATCTGAATACCGCCAAATTACCCCTAGGCTAATGACACAAAATTATCCACAGCATATATAAGAAGTATCCTTGAGATTGTCGCATTATACACTTGATAACGACTGTAGATTTTAACAGTTGAAACGTCAAGATTAAAAATTGCAGAGAATTGAATTTTTTTTTTGTTCTTTTTTAGACAATGAAAGTCCAGAATAACCTTACTCAACCTGTATATTCCTGCACGTTTCAATAGAGTTTGAAATTACCGTTCGAAAAATGTAGCACACTTGATGTTTGAATTGCAGAGCTTTTAGATTTTTTCCTATAGACTTTGAAACGCACACTTTGAACAAGTAAGCTTCGAACATTTCTTGCCGAATTAATTAGTTCAATATATGGGAATAAGAGAAACAAAACTTTGCATCACTGCCGCTTCCAATTCCTGCCTAGAGTTGGTCGGCAACTTAAAAAGAAACAAAATAAGTGAAAGTCCATAGGCGTTAGGTCCGGTGACCTGGCCGGCCAACGAATGTGTCCTTAGTTGGCTATCCAATTATTGCCAAAAGCAGCCTGAAAATTATTGAAAATTGCAGCGGAGCCCTGTCTTGCTGAATATATACTTTTCTGAGCTCCATTAGCGGCAATTCATCAACAAAAGGGGTTCATGCAATTCGTTGCGCCTTCAAATTTCTAAATACCTCTGAGGTGTGGAAGTGCCATTTTAAATCGATAATTCTAACCCTAAAAACAATATAGACTGAGGATTTTGTTGTTAATAGGTGTAGTGGTTGAAAATGCCGGCACCGCTTCCATAAGCTTCGTCTGTCCAGAGACAATTTAACGAAAAATCACGCACTTGATTACAATTTTTCAGGAACCACTGGTAAAAATCCAAGCTGCGTACAAAATCTCCAGGTCTGAGAATGAACTCTTTTGGTCCTGCATAGCCTGAATTTGTGCTTTTTTAAAATCATCCTAACGTTAGTAGGATATTGTTTTAAATTTCGCGTTGACGTTTTGGGATTATTTTTAACAGCTCCTAAAACGACTATTTCTTCGAACTCCATATCCCTATTTGATGTATATAATTTAGGCTTTTTCATTTTTTGTTCTTGTTTATTCTTTATTATTATTCGAGTTTCATTTATTATTAGTAAATATCATGGACGTATAAATGACTGTTTTTATTTTATTATTGTATTTATACGATATTAAACGTCCATGGTAAATATGGTATAAATTTTGTTATGTGTTTTATCGCCGCAGCTTCCTAGTTCAAAGTGTGCGTTTCAAACTTTCAAAGTCTATATGAAAAAAAACAAAAGCTCTGCATTTCAAAGATGATGATGCCTGCATTGTTTATATAGAAGATAGTCAACCTTGTGGGATTATAATTGGATCAAAATGGATGCGACATGTAGATGGCGATAGTGAGCTCGCATCCAAGTCATGTCGTAACTTCAGTGATCTGGCCTCCAAGTCATGTCGTAACTTGATTGAAACAATGGGACAGCATTGAAATCAGGGTTTTTTTAAGGAACCTGCATCAAAATGACGTCAAATATTCATGTTTGTAACTAATCACACTAGTTGACACTCGCGTTCAACACCAATTACAAAGGCATTGACTAACTATCTTACTTCTATCATTGTTTATATAGAAGATAGTCAACCTTATGGGATTATAATTGGATCAAAATGGATGCGACATGTGGATGGGGATAGTGAGCTCGCATCCAAGTCATGTCGTAACTTCAGTGATCTGGCCTCCAAAGTCATGTCGTAACTTGATTAAAACAATGGAAAAGCATTAAAATCAGGGTTTTTTGAAGAAACCTGCGTAGGGATCACGAGACTCGACTCGATCAAATCGACTTAACTAGTTATGGCGTCTATAAAGTTCTTCACATACGTCGATCGAAAATGGGATCGAGTACTGGGTTGTGCTTAACTCTCTAGTTAGGATAGCACATTCCATATTCGATCAACGTTCGTGAACAACTTCATAGACACGATAACGAGTTAAAGTCGATTTGATCGAGTCGAGTCCATAGGTCGAGTCTCGTGATCCCTATGCAGAATTAAAATGACGTCAAATATTCATGTTTGTAACTAATCACGCTAGATGACACTCGCGTTTGTGTCCAATACCTTTTCCACAGCCATTGACTATGTTCTATTTAAACAATGCCAATACCTTTTCCACAGGCATAGAGAGTTATCGGAAGCTTCCGTATACTGCAATGCAGTAATAAAAGACGACGTTATTTAAATACTGCATGACCGTATTTGTTTTGTAAAATTAGTGTTATCGGTAATCATCTGGTTTTCCCTTATTTATTACTTACCTTATTTCTAACCTTTGTTGGAAGTTGAAAACAAGTCTTATATGGTGTATGGCAAATTGTTATAATTATGTTGGCTCTACTGCAAGCAGTTATTTTTCTGGGTTTAAATTAAAATTTTTCTCTCAATTAAAACACATCATCATCATACGTAAACCGAAAACGTTTAACTTTTTCTTTTAGAATAAATATTTTTATTTACTTTATTTTAGTTTATATCAAAACCTTTGCATCGCCTTTCTTATCTCCAACATATTAATACATTCAAGTAATTAAAAGACAAATATACAACAAAACAAATGGGGTAATCAGAAATATCAGGTATAAGATTATATTTTAATGACAGAAAATGTACAATCTGTGATAGGTGGTCACACGTTTAGACGGAATAATTAAAACAAGGGAAAAATAAGACCAACTTAAAGCAGGCATAAATAAAGTCAGGCACTATCCTTAATAAGGGAAACATAAGGTAAGGTACATGAGCGCATGCGCAGATGTCAAAATAAGGGCGACTTTAATACTGCTCTTCCTAAAGTGCGCGTCCGATAACTCTCTATATTGACTATGTTCTATTCAATGCTTCTATATAAACAATGATGCCTGTGAACGCGAGTGTCATCTAGCGCGATTAGGTACAAACATGAATATTTGATACCATTTTAATGCAGGGTTCTTCAAGTAACCCTGATTCTAATGCTGTACCATAATGGTACCATTGTTTAAATAGAAGTACTTCTATTTAATGTGGCTTTACTATTGTTTCAGTCAAGCTACGACATGACTTGGAAGCCAGATCACTGAAGTTACGACATGACTTGAAGGCCAGACCACTGACGCCATCTACATTTCGCCTCCTTTTCAATCCAATATTAATCTCATATGCCTTAAGACAATGCCATAAGCACAGTTTATGGATTATTTAAGCTATAAACTGTGCCATATGATTGAATTATCTTAATTCTACTTAAACAATGGTGATAACTATATTTGTCAATGATTTTTTTCAACTTTTACAAATTTAAGGGATTTTTCAGTGATGAATAAAAAACCATTTGTGTTGATTTGTATATTATTATGTTTAATCAGAAATTCATTTTTTTTGTGAAGCAGCAGATCTAGCAAAAACGACAACTAGAGGCTTATCCTTCAAAATGTATCCATTAGTCTCCTTAACAGCCTTCTGAGCCAGTTCCACACTTTCCAATGTAATAAACGCTTGACCTTTCATCCTACCTTCTTGCATAAGTCTAATATCAAATTGACTAGGAGTAGTAGACCCTTCATAGATTTTGTATCTGTTGTAAATGTATTCAAGGTCTTCTAGAACAACCGTTTTTGCACAATTTTTTATGTAGAGTCGACATGTTGGTGCACCCGGATGGTAATTTTTGAAAACAGGCAGTACTCCAAGGTCTTTATGAGAAATTTGGTTAGCTGCCAATTCTTCAGCAGTAATTGTAGAAGGTTCTTTTTCCTGTTTTTTTGCTGATATCTGTGGGGAAGGAGTATTTTCTGAAGTTGTAGGTTTGACTAGAGGCAAGAGTATGCCAAATGAACCAGTTTTCTCAGGTTCCTGCACATTTCTTTGTTCTAAAGAGTCTGGTGCAACTCTGACTTCTATTTTCTTTGGTACCTGAACATTTACCTAAAAAAGAAAATGTAATGTTATTGTCAAATTTTATAGTGCAAAGATCTTTTCTATGAGAGAAAATCATATTTTTATAGTGGGACCAACTTATTGTCCATACCTTATCAAAAACATTTTCAGCTTTCTCGGCTACTTTTACAGCCACATTTGGTGATTGAGAAACTGGAGGCTTGATGAACTTTGGCCTTTTGACTACTTTTTTCTGAGAAATTTTCCTTTTCAATGGAGTGTACTCTCTGTTTCTGAAATAATCTCCATCATCACTTTCCAATTCGGATTCTGAACTGCTTTCAGGGGGTTTTGTCTCAGGTTCTGGAGCATTAGGTGATTTAGAAGATTTTTTCATCACTGGATGTTGTGATGGTGTTATAGTCCTAACAGGAGGTTGTTCAACAGCGAATGGCGGTGGCAGATTCATTCGATTCATCAAATGTAACACTTGGGTGTAAAATCTGGGAATAGTAGCTAGAGCATGTGCGATATTATTAATTGTAGCTCTATTTGCTTTTGGATACAAGTATTTAAGATGAGATGGTGGTGGTTGGTGAAATCCAACAGATTCATTGAAGGATGTTAGTTTGTTAATGAATGTTTTGAAAGATTTTTTGCTAGTTATATCAGTTTCTTCAACTTTCTTAGATTTAGGCTTTCCCTGTAATATATCATTTTCTGCATACTCAACACATAACCTACAATTCAGTACATTTATTTGATGAAGTCTAAAGAGAACATTCTTTGCCAGTTCCTCAGAGTCGAATTTTGCATATACTATTGATTTTTCCTTGACTCTTGAAGTTATGACTTTTACACTAGATGCTCCAAAATGACGGGCAAAATCTTCTTTCTGGGCATCAGAAAGCTCCTTTGGTAAATTCTTTACCTTCAGGGTATCTTTACAAACCATGCTCACTTATTGAAGGATCACTATCTATATATCTGGTCTAACTTGCCCTCGTCAAAACATTGATTTAAGGCGTTGTGTTACAACATTAAACCAAAAAATCCAGATTTGAGATTCGTCACGCTCTCATTTTCAGTCAGGGATATTATATGTATACTAACAATTATGTGTCAAAACAACCCGTTTTCACTGTTTTCAGTGTTTTCAGTGGTTTCACTACTTACTACTTCACTAAGGTTAAAGGTTATGTGTTATGTTTTATGTTAAATGACTTATGGTGGATTTATGCAGCAATCATAAGTATTAAGTCATAAGGAAGAATATTCGTCAATGATTGGTTGGAATATACGGACCAACCAATAATTGACGAATATTCTTCCACATGACTTAAGACTTATGACTTATGATTGCTGCATAAATCCACCATAATGTTACGTTTTTCGCTAAAAATTTACTTACGGGCGTTACATTCTGCAGCAGTGTTGCCAATAAGGTGACCCGGTTCGTGCTAATTCGCATGGGTGATGACGTCACAAATGTAATTCTTGTCAAAAACTGATTGCAACCAAACCTCCATCGAGTTTAAATCAGCTTGTCCGACATTGTTTCCGTTAAAGTCTTTCAACAAATTTTTCTTGAAAAAACAAAATCAAAACAGCCAAACACAAACTAAAAAGCAAAGCAGCAAATAATTAACAGAATGTCACCTATAATTCTTTGTTTGGAATGAGTTTTTGACAAGGATGACATTTGTGACGACACACTTTCCTCGTCCCCATTCCGGTAGCGGTATTACGAAAGGATTGACACATCACATACAAAGAAAACTTCATAAATTACGGATAATCCGGTTATTCCCAAGAAGACTAAAAACAAGGAGTGTTTTATTCCCAAGACAATGGGGACAATGGGGACACTAGTACAAAGAGATGAAAGAACATTTGTGACGAAATGTGACGTAGTTATACATGTCATGGCCGCCGTTCTCTATAGACAGTGACGGACTAGCTCTTGGTATATGAGAGTTACTGCTGACAGTTTTGTTGCTTGATTCGAGTTCGACTCTGTACTCATACCTAAGTACGTCACTATGACGCGTTGATGATACAAGTTTCTGATTGGCTAGAGCTTATTAAACCCTCCTTGTTTTTAGTCTTCTTGGGTTATTCCTGCAACTAGAATAAAAAAAGATGCAAAAACGACAAAATATAGTCCTACCGGTGTGGTGCAATCAGTCTTAAATAACGCAACTTCAGATAGTTCTGTGGTGAAATCATGAACACTCGATACGAGAGCTGTCACGATACGAAGTGAAAATCGCAGTAGTTTCCTTATGACTCGACGTTCATTTCGGTACGAGTCACGTCCACTGAAATGAAATTATAGTCATCATATTATAATTTCATTTCAGTGGTCACGTCAACGGATGGAGTGTTAAATAACTTCACCCCTGGGAGCGATTCTGACATTTGACAGAACACTTGTACGGTTGTTAACACTGTTCTGAAGCACACCAAAACATGTACAGTGTATTCCGCAGATCACATAAACAATGGTCTCTCTGTGGTGTAATCTTCCCACAGACCTCATAGTATGAGGTCTGTGAATCTTCCTCTCTAATCAAACTGAACGAATAAACGGGAATTGATCCAAAATTCCTTTCGTTTTTGATTACGTCACCCACCCATGCTCGTCAGGCGAGCTAAACTGATTGAAATTAAAAATCCCCTTCCCCTGAAAATTGTTATTTAACGATTATTCTTCCAAAATACAGAAAGGGCTCTCCGGTTCTTCATTTTATCTGGACCAATCAGAGACCACGTCCCCGTTGTATTTTACTCTGTATTTGTATTACGTAGCGACAGCGGAGCAAAACGAAGTACACGCTATCACAGCAGAACTCATACTTATATCTTATGACATAAGTATGAGTTATGTGGCTATCACTTTCAGGTGCACAGAAAGAGATATCCCCGAGTAACTTCTGAAATGATCCCACGGACCACGAAAAATCATGCTTCAATTGAATACTATGTATTCTGTTCAGTTGAAGTTCAGAGGTTCATTTCAAGGGTAATGAACATTCTGGAAAACGCCTCTGTTCAGTTTGGGTTCAGCTACATTCAGTTCAGGGGTAACAATAAGCGTTCGCTCTTTTTATTCTAGACTTTATTCTGAGCAAGAAGGAGTCCGGGTGCAACATTAAAAAAATGGGTCATTGCATCGGTTGGAAATTAATACGCATGCGCAGCAAAGACTGCCATTAAAAAAAATTACTCAATGATAGCGGATAATTTTGAAGGGTTATTTCATTGGTTTCATCAATGAGCTCGTATATGATAGAGGGATAAGTAAAGAAGTAACCAAACCAAAGTGGCACCAAAGTAATGCACATTTTTCTTACGCAAATAACGCAGGTGATTGGCTGAGACTTTCCGTTTATTTCGCATGCAAACGAAAGAACCATGTTAGTTTTCGTATTTCAACAGTGATGGTTCGTTCGTTCGCAGCGGAAGCACGAAGTGAGTGTAAACGGTTTAAAGCCAGCAGAAACTAGAAACGGTTTAAAGCTACCTTTATGGTGGATTTATGCAGCAGTCATAAGTCATAAGGAAGAATATTCGTCAATGATTGGTTGGTCCGTAAATTCCATCCAATCACTGACGAATATTTTCTTATGACTTAAAACTTATGACTGCTGCATAAATCCACCATTAGTGACGTGAATTTTGTATTTATGAATTATCTGTGCAGCCATTTTGTCAAAATAATAGTATTTTCAAAAAAATTCTATAATCACACCCATCCAAAAACCTGGCAATTGCTTGCATTATTATAGAGCCAAACAAAGCTTCCACGTTTGAGTGGGTATGCTTGATCTAGTATATGTGAAATCGTTGGTTTCATCGTAGAGAAACTAGGAATGTTGGCAACACCGATCGCGAAATCGTGATTCGTGGCTTCGAGTTGAATGTGTAGTGGAGTGTGGTGCACGTAGTAAAGTTTAAAAACAGACTTCGTGTTGTGGAAGTAGGCAGCTGTGATCGTTGTGTTTAGAAATAAAACAATATAATGGAAATTGTCCAGGAAAACCTTAACCAATACGTCTTAAGTATCCCTATAGCATTTATAGTTTTAGTTATAGTTGGGGCAATTTTGGTATTTACTTTTGGGTTTAAGAATGCTGAGCAACCACCTTTTGACAAACTCACGAATGAGGATAGGAAGTTAGCTGGAAAAAAACGTAAATACAAAGAAAAGGTAAATTGTATTTCCCAAGTATTATTTTTATTCATCTCTTCAGAATTTAAACCACATATGTTCAATTCAGAGAATATTTTTCCTCAAAATCTGATTTGAAATGTTGGTACTATTTGCCCTTATCTGTCCTTTCTGTTTCTACTGAGACTTCCAGTTAGCCCTAATATAAAATATGTCACTGGGTTTCATTATTCACTATTAATTTCCATTCAACTCTAAAGGCCACAAAGCTTTTTGTTTATAGAATGACCAGTTTTTATTATTCATTCCCTAGGAAGGTGTCCGCCATATGGGTAAAAATGTATTAATGTTTTTGCAAATTGTAGCAAATATCATAAACAAAACATTTTTCTTTTTCCATTTATTAAAATAAAACACTAAAAATAATTTTTAGTTTTTCCTGTAAGAAATGACGAACTTTATTGGTGAAACTTTTCAGTTGAAAATAAGGTCGTTTTTCGGAATTTGTCGATAAAAAAAGGAAAAATCTGTATTCCCTACAAAAAAAATTACAGCTTACTTGAAACATAATAAGTTATATTTCTTTTTATTTTCAATAACTTTGCCATTTAACTCTTTTCGATAGGTCAACTTTCGTTGTCAATCGCGAAAAACCGTGAAATATCACTTTCAACCCCTAAAAGTTCACCCCAATCTACCCTTCTCCATTTTTCCGACTCCAATTCATTTTTCCCGTCGTTCGAACAATATTCTGCTCCTCTTCTAGTAGTAGGTCTCATGCTGTTAATTTTTCCCGCCTCTTTTATATTTTTTCTCGTCCATCAGCACTGGTCTAAAATTACAATGCAGTATGACTGACTCAATTCAAAACAAAACAAAACTGACAGAATATTATACTGACAGAAACCCCAAGCAACTTTATTACTATATAAATTATTTACTTGTTACAAAGAATCCTGGAGCCAGTTTTTTGCATAAGTATAAGATATAAGTAGTGAAGGATAGACCTGTCTTGTGTGACATATAAGTGTCTCGTGTGACATAAAAACGTCTCATATGACTGTTTTTGAATTCTTCATAGAAAAGGTATTGGGAAGACCCCCTCTAAACGGGACCTACATGGTTTCTGAAAGCAATCAAAGTCTGAAACTAGATCAACATTTTTATTGTAAAAAAAAAATTCACATCTATATCAAAAAGCACTTTTTTTTTTCAAGTAGTACCTTCTTTCGTGCAATATCTTTCAACACTTTGACATAAATCACAATGTCAACATAACATTTTCTTCAGGCTCATTATATTTTGACGAATGGTTCACAACAATTTCCAAAAAATTATGATAATAATTGAGAAATTTCATTTTATATAATACAACCCATTTTTTCCAAATGACAGCGTACATTTGAATAAGTATCCATCAGTAAACCTAGTCTTTTCATTTTGAAAATATTTGAATTTTTACTGTCTTGTATGAATTTTGTGTGGTTTATAATTTCGACTTTTATATTATCATTATGCAGTTTTTTATATTTATACTTTTAAATGTACTTTACTTATTTATTTTTCGTTTATTGTGCATTGACTTTTCAACCAAAGAAATAAACATTATTATTATTATTTGTTGAATGCAATAATTCATTACAAAATATGTTTCCTTTCAGAAATCACCTGTCAGTGGCACTGTTACCTCCGGGGAGTTGAAAAATGAAAAGGACTCAAAAAAATCGCCCGGGAAGGACCCAAGGGAAGATAAACAAGAAAACAGAGAAAGGAAACCAGACATTAAACAGCCTGAAAAGAATAAAAAAAATGAAGTCATCAAACAGAAAACTAACGAAGATATGAGGAATAAGAAGAATACAAAAAAAGTATCTGAAAAACCACTTGATTTCGATGACGGTAATTGGGAAACAGTTCCAACAAAAAATGACAAGAAGAAAAGGGGAGATCATTCCCCTGACAAAAAAGACAAAAAATTGAAGAAGAACGAAAAAGAGCCAGAAAAAATTGTCGAAAATGTTGCGAATGAAGAATCAAACAAGATTGAAATAAAAATTGATGAAACTGTTGCAGAACCAACAGAAGTTGATGTTGAAATCAATATTGTAGAAGAAAATTTGGAAAAAGTAAATAAAAGGGAGAAAAAAGCAAAAAAAGAAACATATGAAAAACCATTAGAACAAACAGAAACGGAAAGGATTTTGGTAAATTTGCCAGATCCATCTCCAGTTGAGACAATTCCCGAGATATCTCAAGTAGAAAGTATATCCAATTCCAATGAAACAGCTGCTGTTTTTGATGAACTTGGTGGTAAGCAGACACATTTCGTGTTTTTCCTCATTTTTTATTGTGGATTTATGCAGCAGTCATAAGTTTTAAGTCATAAGGAAGAATATTTGTCAATGATTGGTTGAACCGTTTATTCCAATCAATCATTGACGAACATTCTTATGACTTATGACTCAAAACTGCTGCATAAATCCACCATTATTGTGTTGAACAAGTGTATTTGAAGTTTTGAATGTGTTCCCAGTTGGTATTGAGTGGGTATTTTCAGTGCGGTCTTGATTCCTATTTGTACAGGACATGTCTAGGATCTCTAGGTTGTGTTCTTTATGTGCAAACTTTTCAGAGAGGTCATATAATCGATGATCTATGGGGACAATTTCTGTGGTCTCGGATAGTAGATTATTGGATCAATGGTCCTGTCGTCGCGTCTATGTTTGTGACAAACGATCAGACCAGATCTTCCCTATTTGAATAAGTCCACTACTTTATTTTACAACCAAATTATTTTATAGAAATACTTAATGTCTGGTCTTTTCAGGCCCAATGATAATCCTACTGCAATAAATTCGAGTCAACCCATGAAGAGATTAAATCACAAATCTCACTAGATTCAATAATCAAAATACAGTCTAGGCCGGAATATTTAGCATTCTCCTACCGAAGGAAATACCCACTGATATTCAATCTCTGACATACTTATTATTATTATATATATATTTATAATAAAATTATGATCTGACTCCCTTTTGGTTTATCACACTTTGTCAATGAGAATTTATTCTTGGACAATAAAGTTTTAATATATGTATCTATCACCAGCTACTTCAATAAATTTATTGATATCGTTCCTAGAAAAACATTTCTTTCATCAGTACTTATTGGAAAGTAGGGTCTAACAGGAGATATTTTACAGCCTTTTTATAATTTTTGAATAAACTGATGTCTCGATGTTCTACATTTTCCATCCATTATTGTAGATTAGTGAGGTCGTAATGAGTTTGTTCTTATTAGATTGTCATTTATTTAGCAAGGTGCGTTGATAATGTCTATGGTTCACTGGGATTTAAGATAGTCTTCTATTCTAGTCTAGTATTTTTGTTGCAGTTATTGTTATATTGGCATAATATTAGTTATGTGGTATGTGTAATAGAGAAACTCTTGAAGGTTATTAACGGCTCTGTTCTTATACTTCAGACGTCTTATCGTGTAGATAAGGGTTGCTGTGTTTGTGTTATCCTTGTTGGTAAGATTCCGGAACTGTTTGGTTCTTGAGATTGTATTTTATAATAATTTGTTTCATTTTTAAATTGCATATCCACCTCCTATCTGATTCCTGTTTCTAAATGTATTTTCGTCTTCTTTACAGATGTTTGGACAGAAACTAAAGTAACAAAGAAAACAAGTAAGAAGAAAGCCCGAAGAGATAATTGAAAATTTGAAGTTATAGTGATATTTTTGTGCAAATGAACAATTGTTTTATTAGCTAGTATATGATAAATGTGATCGCCATTCTTGCAATGTGAAGAACAACCTGAACAGGTCCAATCTGTTATCTTATTTTTTATTTTTTAAATACAGATAATTGTAGTATAATCATAATGGGATAGATTTTGTATTATCTCTAATCATACTTTTGAGAAGGGGAATTACTGTACATCAAGAACATATACATCTACGAATAAACAAACAATTTATTTGTTGAGATATGAATGATTCCAATTTTTTTTTGGTCCTGTTCCCACGAAAATAAAAATCCTGTAATGTTCAGTTTTCAGGTGTCTAAAAATCCCCGAATCATGTGGGAAGCTGAATAACTTGTCTTATATGCTGGTAAGAATAACGGGAGTAACGCAAAATTTTATTTATTTGTTAATCTTCTACTAGTAAAATCTCGTGGTATTTCGTTTTACAGGTCGGTCGTCGGAAAACTATAGTGTAAACCTCGTTTCATACTCGTGTGACAAGATGAGAAACCACTCGTATGAAATATCGTTTTCCGCACAAATTGTACAGTATAATATAAACTCGCAGGTAAACGAAAAGGAATCTAATTTCAGAACACCCTATAAAAATGTGTATCTGAACCATGATATACAAGGTGATTTACCACCACTCACACAAAATTTGTCGGTATGCTCTCCCCACCAAAAGAAGTTGAAAACCAAACAAAAAAATACCTGAATTATTTGTAAGAACGCGACGTCACTGGATAAAAACTGCCCACGTGTAACCATACAGGGTCACTTTATCAGACTTGGGGATGACAGCAGAGCCATTACAAAAAGGCAAAAATAAATTAAAATCTTTACAAATCACATAACACAGCACAACAAAATTATATTTTATCTTGTCAAAGCAAATGTTTGAATGTTGCTCCGTTACCGTCTATACAGAATTCCAAGCCACGACTGAAATTTATTTTATTCTCGAACACAATAAGCCCTAACATTTTCATTCACTGCACCATATTTTTGTTTTGTTACAATGATATCATTTAGTACAATCATATATCTATCAAAATTGATATTCGCGAGAGGTGAACGCTGGCATATTTTTAACACTACCGTTTTACGAAAGACCTCAAAATACGCAGGACTATTACGGTTCATAATTGCATTATCTGGAGAAAACGGGTTATGTCGAGGGATAATTTTAGGTGTTTCCACATACGCCGTGGGTATTAGTTCTGTAATAATTGTACAACCAAGACAAATCGGGAACAAGTAGACAACGACCATCAGCGATTTTGCACTCGGAGATAGTAACATTGCAACAGTGCAATGCTTCTGTTCTCATGTTCACAGAAGCACGATTATCTGTTTGCACTTAGATCGTTCCTAAAATTCAGTAATGCAGTGGCGTATCCATTGCGGTTAACGTACACAAAAAATGATAGTGCAGTACCCCATTTAATTTTGTGCAAGTGGTGGTAAATCACCCTACCCTATATTTCCTATGATCAAATATCTTTCAAAGATTATTTTCTCAAAATACTGTGATGAATATAGTCTGAAAGTTGTTTAACTAATTTATTTGTACACATAAAATCTAACTTCTAGTTTGTATCACAATTTATCTAATTTATATCACATTATTTAATTTCAAACCAGACTGTCAATGATCGAACTCTAACTGTATCTGCCCTCTAGGAGATCGGCTGTCTATTTATGTACAAGCAGATCTCTCTCGCGATTGAATTGGAGATTCTAGATAGCTCGGCAGGTTCTAGAAAATGCCAGATGGCATTCCGAAACAATGTTTACGGAACATCGGTGAGGTAAGTTATGCAAATGAGGCGACAGGTCCGGCTCCGATTCGTTACAATACTAATTTAATCAAAGTGATTTAACAGAATTTTGATAAAAATGCCGCGTCACATCTCTTCCAATGTACTCTTTCAGGAGATCCACCCAAATAACCCTCAGTATTTTCACGATTTTTCTTTCGAGCATCAAGAACAACATTATACTAAAATTTCCTCAATCTGAAACCGATTTTATTCACCAATGTGTTGGACATGGTCCAATTTTTGAGTCGTAGCCTCCAAAAACTTGGCTGGCAAAACAATTTTATGAATTAAAAATCCCAATCAGTGATTTAATGACACTAAAAAATTACAAACCATTTCGTAAGTGCTAAAATGTAACGCCGTTGTCACGGTAGCTTTGATGAGACTTGGAGAGAGTCCTTTGAAATACCCTCGGACCCCTTCTGTCTTATATATCTTAATTAGACAATCATTAATTCCTTCACATTGAAAATGTTTTCCGAACAATGTTCTAGCTTGTTGAAACCCTTGTATTTGAAGCCGCTTTTTTGCTAAGTCAAATGGGTAAACACATGTTTTTGCACATAGTCCAGCCAAGCTTCCAGCTACTAAACTACTTGTAAAGGTAGTATAGTCTGATCCAATTGTCCTCTTATATATATCATCAAACACCTTATAACACATAAACTGAATACCAGAATGAGGGCCAACTTGAGCAATGGTGATCAAGAGACCTCTGAATAAAACTGAAACTCCTTCTTTCTTGAAGATTTCCCGAAATGAGTGGGAGACACCTTTATACACTTTCTTCTGTTCACTTTGGGCTACAAGGCGAGTTCGAATGACATCAAATGGAAAAGATGCCAAGGTAGCAGTACACCCTGAAACAAAAAAATTCAATATTAACATATATTGGATGAAAATTAGTTTTATACCTAGTTAAAACAAGGTAATTCAAAAAGATGGTCGGACAAACTATTATTGAATCATTAATTGGAATCCTTTACCAAAACAGCCACCCCCCACATCCGTGGGATAGACTGGTGCCTATAATTTTTGTGAAATAAAAAACCCCAGGTGAAAAATGTTGTGGAGGTTCCAACTTTGAGTGAAAAAAAATTAATCACGAAAACACTCAAAATGGTGAAATGGGGATGCAGTTTAGGGGTTGAAAACGGGTTTTTCCGATTTGCGGCGAAACGTGACCTCTTAGCGGAAAATGTTTGATGGAAAAGTAGATAATAAAAAAAATTGTATTCAACACTTTTCGACATAACTGTCAAATGGCGAAAAACCGATTTTTCAGTATTTAATTTTTTTCTCGCGTATAAATGATTCAATTTAGATGAAAATTTGTAGAAATATGTCTTTTTTGGTGAAAAATGAGCATGATTTTTTCGCATTTCAGAAGACGACTAGTTTTCGAGTTAGGTACCGTAAAACGGGGTAACTTGATCAAAATTTTAGGATATTTCTTTATGCCTGGAGTTGCTGAGTTGATTTCAAAGAATCGGTTATCAGAAAAGCTATCCTTCTACTCATAGGAAAATATCCTGAGAGTTGAAAAAATTCTAGCTTTTCACTAATTTTGAAAAAAAAAATTTGAAAGGTAATTTTTCGAGTCGCCCCGGTTTGGGGTTACTTGAAAAATTGTCGTTTTTGTTCGAATTTCTCATGTTAGACTCCTGTAGCCTGAAAACCACATAAAGAAAAAAAATCGCCCATAATGGTCCAAAAAGTCAAATTCTGTTTTTTTTTGTTCCAGAGTGAAACAAGACATGATATACTTTCTGATAAATAATAGGACATATTACATATCATTTATTCAGAAAGAAAAATTAAATAATATTCCTTAACAACAATAAAATATGAAATAAAAAAATATTCTGCCACACTAATAATACTGAGTGATAAAACACTTTTAAACTTAAAATGACCACTTTTCATCACCTCTATGGCTTCCCCATTGGTTTTAAAATTTCATTTGGTAATCCCAAGTGCAACTAGAGTGATCTGTCTATTCTCCCTGTACAATTGTAAAGCCCCCTGGTTATAATTCCTGTACTTCCTGGCTCCCAGGCGTCTTTTATAGGTTCAAACCATTCTTTCAAGTTGCCCCTGAAAAACCCCCAAAAAAATGTGTGCGCCCCTGAGCTACCAAAGGAAAATGAGGTAAGGAAGTTCATAACAATACATTAGTCATACCAAAAAAATGTATTAACATTGTTTCGCTCCCAAAACCTCATCTACACATTCAAAAGTATTCACACTACAAAAGCTCGATTTTTTTTACCTAATTTAATAAATGTGTTTCACCCAAACTGGATATCCATCAACTTATCCTGGTAACCAACGTGCATGTAGCCAGCGAATATTTTGATTCAACTACCAGTAATTAGACGTCAGTACATTTTAACATATGATCGCGCATGAATTTATCAAGTTACCCCGGGATTTCAAATTTTACGGTACATTCTTTGAAAAAAATACCATTATCTTCAACGAACAATTTTTCTGGTGTTTTTTTGTATTTCAAAGGTCTGTAAGTAATCATTTTAATTCTTGAAATGTCTACTTTCAAATGGCCTTTGTAACTTGGTAGTTTATTCATCGTTAAACCGCTTAAAATTGAGAAAAACCGACAAGTATCTCTGAATCATGATTTTCTCAATATTTTTAATGATTTTCAATATTTGTAGAAAACAATAAAAATTACATATTTACATCAATTTTGTAGTGTAATTATGCATTCAAATATTTTATTATGAATAATTTAATATAAACTACTTTTTGTTATAAAAATAATGAAGAAAGTCGAAAATAATTGAAACATTGAGAAAATCATGATTCAGAGACTTTTTTCTCAATTTTAAGCAGTTTAATGATCCAATAATCCAACACTACTTTTTGCTCACTGTGTAGTTACATTGTAAACATTTTTCAAAACAGTTATTTGGCTTCATCTACAGAATACGGTTTGAGAAGTCAATAAATAGGTTTCAGAAAAAACGCGTTTACTGCCTCATCCTATAACTATGCTCATCAATAATATAATTGATGTATTCAAAGTCAATCACAGACAGTATCTTCCAAATTGGTGTCATGTTCATAGCTCATCCTGTAGGGCCAGAAAAAAAGAGTCTTATGGGAAAAGTTGCTTCTTTTGACGTCCAGAATCAAATAAATCTTAGAAGCCCTAGGAATACATGTATACTTGCCACATATTTTATGATCCTGCAAGCTTTTAGGCTTGTTTTTTAAAAATACATTCTTCTGTTTGAACTAGAATTGTTGTGACAGATAAATCCATCAAATACTATCAACACCTAAAGTATTATTCCTTTACAATATAGTATAGCCATCAATGAGATTTACCTGCAACAAATCCACAGGAAAAACTCACAATTGGCAATAGTTTTGGATTGAAATAAAGTTCAGACTTCTTTGACAGTATTTCAAATGACCAAAACTGAACAGCTCCATAAGTTATAGACAAAAACTGAGCAGGAACATGCCCTTTCCAGAAAGCTCTGAGTCCTTCTTCATGAAAAATCATCTTCATAGCTTGAACAACAGAGTGATATTTTGAGAATGATTCATTGGAAATGGGTTCTACTTGAAGTTGAAACCTAATTTTTATAACATCCAAAGGTTGACAAAAAGCCCGAGTTATGAAACCAGAAATTCCTCCAGCCATGGCCGAATCCAGTTGTGTTAGGTTGTCATATTTCTTATTGTGTCCCATTCTGCCATATAACACTGAAATCGAAGTGAAGGAAATTAGGCAGACAATTTATTTAAGAGGACTCGCATCTAATATCTATAAAGTTATATAAAATATTAATAGAAAAGTTCTATACTAAACTAAAGGAAAAGTTAAAACCAAATTTAAAGTCTCCTAGTCCTCCCCTCCGTCCTCCTCCTGTCACTGTCACTCCTCACTCCTGTCTTGCGTAGCAATGTTGCCACTGTTGCCTATGGAATGGAAGTTTCCCCAAATACTGTAAACAGTGTTGCCAGTCGAAAATACTGTAAACAATTCAAAACAAACTAAAAATCCGCCAACAATGCAGTAATAAAAGACGACGTTTCCCAGATAAATCTGTCTATTAGACAGTTATTATAATTGACAGATATAATTGTCTAATAGACAGATTTATCTGGGAATTATACTAATTAAACTAATTCCTAGATACAAGTGTCTAATAGACAGATAATATCTGTCTAATAGACAGTTAATATAAGTCTATTAGACAGATAATATCAGACAGTTATTATAATTGACAGATATAAGTGTCTAATAGACAGATTTATCTGGGAATCATAATAATTATACCAATTGCTAGATATAAGTGTCTAATAGCCAAATAATATCTGTCTAATAGACAGATATAATATAAGTCTATTAGACAGATGATACCAGTCTATTAGACTGATAATACCAGTCTAATAGCCATCTAATATAAGTCTTCTAGACAGATTATATTTGTCTATTAGACACTTATACCTAGGAATTAGTATAATTCCCAGATAAAGCTGTCTATTAGACACTTTTATCTGTCAATTACAGTAACTGTCTAATAGACAGATTTATCTGGGAATTAGAAAAAATCACTACATGTGGCGCTTCTACGCCTTCGTAAAATACTGCATGACCGTATTTGTTTTGTAAAATAAGTGTTATCAGTAATCATCTGGTTTTCCCTTATATATTACTTACCTTATTTCTAACCTTTCTTGGAAGTTGAAAACAAGTCTATGTTGTATGGCAAATTGGTAATGATGGAGACTCTACTGGAAGCAATGTTTTTCTGGGTTCAAATTAAAATAGTGCGGAACAACTTTCTCAATAAAACCACATCAGCATCATACATAAACCGAAAATGTTTAATTCTGTCTTTTAGAATAGACATTTTTATTTACTTGTACTTTATATCAAAACCTTTGCATCGCCTTTCTTATCTCCAATTTATTGATACATTCGCATGTAATTGAAGGACAAATATACAAAACAAAAGGGGTAATCAGAAATATCAGGTGTCAGATTATATTTTAATGACAGAATATGTACAATCTGTGATGAGCTGTCACGTTTAGACGGAATAATTAAAACAAGGGAAAAATAAGACCAACTTAAAGCAGGCATAAATAAAGTCAGGCACTATCCTTAATAAGGGATGAAATATAAGGTAAGGTACATGAGGGCATGCCCAGATGTCAAAATAAGGGCGACTTTAATACTGCTCTTCCCAAAGTGCGTGTCCGATAACTCTCTATTACTGAATTTATGGTATTCTGTAATTATTATTTTTTTTTTGCGGTTTTGTGGAGACGTATTTTATTGTTGTCAAAAACAAGTTTTGTTAATAACCTACGCATTGGCATTGGCGCAATGAACTAGTGAAGAATTTTGGTGAAAAAATACATTTTGTCCAATTACCGATGTAAAGATTACACGCGCGTACATACTTGCAGCTATAGACACACGATATTTGATAACTTGGAATAATGTTTTACCATTAAGTTTCAATCGCTATAAGCAGGGAATAATCTGAAATGTTTATCTGTAAATAGATAAGCACAAACTTCTCCCTCTCTTAAATTTTTGTCCGTGAGCTTCCTAATGGCGCTATTTGGACATGCCACGCTGCGAGAAATCCGTTCCCATCCGGCATCTAACCGGCGTAGACAGCGCAGCTGTATTGGGGGGACGCATTTGTCTTGCTCGAGGCAATGCATCCCATATTAATTTACACTTTCTAATTTTTAACAAACACTATGATCTTGGGTCGATGCACACGTTCTCAGACGGCCGACATTACACACATTAACCTGACTTCCAACACAAGCAGGCCGCCGTCTGACCTCGTAACCACTGCTGAAAGTCGAATGTAAGCACAAACTTATTCGGTTGAAAATTGATATATATCCATCGTCGTCAAGCGGAGTTCACAACCAAACTTTTTAAGCTTCGTTTCGTGATTGGTGAACCAGCCAGAATCTGAAATTTAAATAAAAAAAAGTTTGGATGTGAACTCCACTATATTGTCATGCGACAGTACAAACTACTCAGGGTTCTCAACTAAAAATAAAATGAGATTACTTGGAAATCGCATTCTTTTGAAGTTAAAATTCGTTTACTCAAAAAATCTTAGTAGACAGTTGAGTTGAATACGTTTTTAGATAAAAAGGTCCACATATAGTTTGAGCCTTCCTAATGACAGAGTGGACAGAAAACCTTTTGGATCTTTCAAGGACATTTATAGATATAAATAAGATATTTTGAAATAAAAAGAGCTAGAATAAGTCTGTAAATTCTGTAGACTTCTCTTTGTATTTCAAAATATGTACTTTATTAGCCATTACCCGTGGTGGTCAGCTGGTAGCATCGATTGGGCTGGTAGAGCGTAAGGGCTACTTCTTCCCTAGCTCGCACAAGTCTCTCGAAGACTTCTGAGGGTTGCGCGTAAAGGGATGTAACGTGTATATGATATCGTTGGATGCATCAGGTTGACAGAAATAACAATTTTGACCTAACCAAAACGACTATACTTAAGGCGGATTTACCGGATTCATAATGCATAATTCATTGCCTATGCGTAATTTTAAGGTGGATTTCCGTGATTCAAAATGCGTAATTTCATTGCATAATCCATAAAAGTTCAACACAGGGATATCTTTATAAATTGTGAAACGGGTAAATCATTTCAATCGAGTTCCTGTATTGAACTTTTATGGATTAAATATGCATTAAAATTATGCATATGCATAATAAATTATGCATTATGAAACCGGTAAATCTGCCTTTACTTTTATTTAAACAATGATATAAGCGATATAAAGATGCTATAAAGTGACTTATCGCGTAGTTGTCACTTTTTTGGAGCTCGACTGTGCATTATAATCCTTGTGTAGCGAACGGCGAAACTCTGGCAAGTCGCTGGCGATTGACTATGCATACGGCTGTGATGAGACTTTTCTGTTCGTAGACTAAAATCATCTAGATCATCAGCCATTCTCCCACCAGCCAGCCAGACACAACTTGCGCTTGTTCTGTATGCGCAAAGTCACAGACCATATAAGTATATATGGTATGTGCGCAAAGGCCGCAAAGTACTCCATCAAATATATTTAACAGAGCCTACCTAAAACGACCAAAGAGCTAGTTAACCCTGAACTGAATCTGAACTGGGGTGAGATTATAAACACACTCGACCCGTTGCGAGTTTGACGTGACCACTGAAATGAAATTATAATATGATGACTGGAATGCTCGTCAGGCTGCGCGACTGAATTTCTCATGGAGGCCGCCATGTTTGTTTTGTGGTTCCTGGTTCCTGGCAGTGGCGTGTTTACAAACCATAAATTGGAAAACTAATAACACGTACTTGCAGATGAATGTCTCTCTCACACCCATACAAGTAAGCAATAAAGTATTTCTGTATATCGTTGAGAAAGACCGACCCTTTTCAGTTTTCAATCCACTTCAATCCAATAACCATTGGATAATTTGATTAGGTATTGGCTACACTGCACGACAGTGACGGGCGTGACCGTGACGACTGACGGATCACGTCACGTTCCAGTTGAAGTATGGGTTGTCAAAATAAAAAGTACTTGAAGTGGTTTTCAAAACGTGTACTATTTTGAGATGTTAACATCTTTTTCCAACATTATTAAAAATGTCTTTACCTGGCAATGGAGTTTTTGTTGTGAAAGGCGAAATATCTGTTTTGATGACTGCAATGCGCAGAGGAACAAGATGGTCTTCACACTTCAATCAAGAAGATGATGCCCTCATGAAAAATTTTCAGGAACTTCGTGAAATATTAGATAATGTAGATGATTTGAGATTTGTAGAACCCATTACTTTCTTATCGCCCTTTTTAAATGTTATACGATCTGAAGAAACTACGGGACCCATAACTAGTCTAGCATTGTCAGCAGTTAACAAATTTCTCTCTTATGGTATCATAGGCAAGTACTTCATTAATATAATATATATTTGTATGAATGAAATCCTTTTCTAGATCCTTCGCATAGCTCAATACCACAGGCGATTCACAATATTGCAGATGCTGTAACCCATGCTCGATTTGTAGGTACAGATCAGTCCTCAGACGGTGTTGTTTTGATGAGAATTCTACAGGTATTGAGAACCCTTACTTTATCTCCAGAGGGAGCTAATCTAACAAATGAAAGTTTATGTGAAATCATGCTTTCATGCTTCAGAATATGCTTTGAAACAAGACTCATTGAGCTTTTGAGAAAAACTGCAGAACATTATTTGAAAGATATGGTTCAGTTAGTTTTCATGAGACTTCCGCAATTTTCAGAGGATTTAAGAACCAGCAGTATAAAACAGTTGAGAATGCGTGCTGGTGCCTTAGACCAAACCAGAACTAAAAGAAAAAATAAGCAGACTTATAGGAAAAGAGAAAAAATAGACTCTGAAGTTATTCATTCTTCTGTTCCATTAAATCCACTTCAAGAAGCAAGTACTACTATTCTGTCATCAACACCATCAACTAAATTATCTGTTAGTAATGTAGTAGATATGCAGGGTTCAATTTTACAGAATATTCATCCCAACACCACTACTTGTGAAGCTGGTGCATTCACTCCACCATCTGTTCCATTTCAAAGTTCCATATCTGATGTTGAGAGTACCATTGTAAAACCTGCCCAACCTTATGACCCGCAAATGAAACAAAGTTCTGAATTAGATGATCAAATTTCCAATATTCCTATATCTAATGATGTCATTGAACAAGAACTGTGTGATGAAATTGATGTTTCCCATATTATTTCTCAGAATGACATTCTAAACGCAAAAGAATCCACCCTAAGTAATTTATCTGATTCTATTCAAGAATATGTCAACCAAAGAGGTATAAGGTTCACTCCTCAACTACACCAAGAAATTGTTTTGTCTCCATATGGTCTCGCATGTGTTAGAGAGCTATTTAGGTTTCTTATAAGTCTTTGTAATCTTTTAGATAAACAAAATACTGATGTTATGATTCATTTAGGATTGACTTTATTAACTGTAGCATTTGAAATTGGTGCTGATAGTATTGGAAGGTACAACACCTTACAGGCTTTGGTAAAAGATGATTTATGCAGAAATTTATTTTCTCTAATGGATACCGAAAGGCTCTCAGTATTTGCTGTAGACTTGCAAGTATCATTTTTAATGTTTGAATCACAAAGGAGCTATTTGAAATATCAACTAGAGTTCTACCTCAAGAAATTGTTGGAAATTTTATCGAGTGATTCATCCAGAGTAACTCATGAACATAGAGAAATTGCTATGGAAAACTTACTTCAATTGTGGAGAATATCGGAATTCCATACCGAGTTATATTTGAATTATGATTGTGACATGTATTGTACAAACCTGTTTGAAGAATTAACTAAGTTGCTAGCAAAACATACATTTACTACTACATCAGGAATAAACCAAACTCATCTGTTATCCTTAGATGCACTTCTTATAGCTATAGAAGGAATTGAAAAACGATGCAAAGAGAAAAATAAACATAAAATACCAGACAATGAAAGAAGATTGAGTAATAGTAATGAACCCATAGGTAGTATAAACAACTATATTGGTAGGGCTTCAAGAATTAAAATGACTGATAACAAACCTAGCAAAGAAGAACTGGCACATAAAAAGAAATTGAAAAAATGGTTACCCCAAGGAACTGAATATTTCAACCAAAAACCAAAAAAAGGCATACAATTTCTCCAAGAACATGGTATCCTTAAAACAGACTTGGACATAAAGGAAGTCGTGATGTTTTTGCGGGAGAACCCTGGTTTGAGTAAAGCCATGATTGGTGAATACATAAGCAACAGAAACAATTTAAAGATTTTAGAAGCTTTTGTAAATACATTTAATTTTACTGATGTTAGGATTGATGAAGCTCTGAGGGCTTTTTTGGAAACTTTTCGGTTACCTGGTGAAGCTCCCACTATTTCTCTCATTCTAGAACATTTTGCAGAACATTGGCATAAAAGTAATGGTGAACCATTTGCTGATGTGGATTCGGCATTTACTTTAGCATATGCAGTTATTATGTTGAATGTGGATCAACACAATGAAAATGCAAAAAAGCAAACTATTCCAATGACTGCGTCAGGTTTTAAAAAAAACCTTAAAGGTGTTAATGGTGGCAATGACTTTGATGACGAACTGCTTGATGAAATTTATATGACAATAAAAAATGATGAAATTGTTATGCCTGCAGAACAAGCAGGTGTCATCAGAGACAATTATCTGTGGAAATTACTGTTGCGTAAGGGTCAATCCAAAGAGGCAAGTTATATTCACGAAAATAGTGGCACATATGATTTAGAGTTATTCCAGATTTTGTATGGTCCAGCTGTTGCTGCATTATCTTCTAGTTTTGAGAAGAGTGATAATCAGATCATCTATAAAAAAGTCATGAAAGGTTTCGAGCAATGTGCGTTTATTGCAGCTAATCTAAATATGCCCAAAAACTTGGATATGCTTCTTTTGACTATCTGTAAATTTTCACTTTTCTATAATCAGCAAAGACAAAACAATGTTGTCATTCAGTTTGGGGCAAATACTAAAGCACAGCTGGCACTGAAAACATTTTACTCCTTAATACATCAGCATGGAAATAGTGTTAAGGAAGGTTGGAAAAATGTGTTTGAATTGATGTTGACCTTGTACAGTAATGATCTGCTTTCCAAGACCTTCACAGAAATTGAAGATTTCATAGAACCCAGTGGGAAATTTATATTAGCTTTCGAAGAAGTGCCAAGTATGGCAAAACAAGATACAGGTTTGTTGAGCTCCTTATATTCCTATATGGTCTCAGCAGAAAACCTTTCAAAACTACCAACTCCTGAGGAACAATATTTTATCGAAATAGCCAAAGAATGTATAAAAGATTGTAACTTGGATCAGCTAATAACAGACTCTAAATTCCTACATGAAGGAGCACTATTTGAATTAGTCGAAACGCTAGTGGAATTATCCAGAGGGCCTGATATTCAAGAAAGCCTGGGATACAGCTATAATCAGAATGTAACAGTTTTTTTCTTGGAGCTTCTAATTAAAATTGTTATGCAAAACAGAGATCGGGTGATGTCAATATGGCAGAATGTTCGCGACCATATATACACCCTTGTAATGAATGCATCTCTATTTGACTATCAGTTCCTCCTTGAACGATCTGTAATAGGCCTATTACGGATTGCTATACGTTTGATGAGAAACGAAGAAATGAGTCATATAGTTCTCCAATCACTTCGAATGCTTCTTTTACTGAAAAGTAGTACATTGAGCAGAATATCACGACAGATTTCATTTGGATTATATGAATTATTGAAAACTTCTGCCCAGAACATACATACTAATACTGACTGGACAATTATTTTTACACTTCTTGAATGTGTTGGTGCTGGAGCACAGCCTCCTAAGCCTATTTCAGACGATTCGTCCTTGTTGAATCAAGAGCCTAAATCTGATGTGGAAAATTCAGTGAACACAGAAGAAGAGCATACCATCGCTACCACCACTGATTCAGATTTATTGAATAGTCCCAAACATGACCATCAAAAGAGCCCTGTTCCTATGTCACCAGCTGAGACACCTAATACTGGAGGTTGGATTTTGGTTGGTAATGAAGGAGAAATTCAACCAGTCGTGGGCAGAACAGTTCCACCCACTCAATATGAATTGTGTTTAGAAAGAAACTTGGGAATTCACGACCCTCGCAGTATGATGAAGTGCTGTGAAAGTCTTGCCTTCTTAGTTAGAGATGTAGCTCACATTACACCATACAACTTTGATGTTTGTGTTCACTGTATCAGAACATTCGTTGAGGCAAACGTACATGGTTCTAAAGGAATTAAAAGGTTTGGTGGTCATGAATCCAGGTCAAAATTGAAATCTTCGAACCGAATGAGATCTGAAGCAACCAGAAATAGAAAAAGTCCTGCAAGCAGCCCAGACGAAGCCGAAGAAAGCGACGAAGAGGATATACCTAGTGGTTATCATCAAATTTCTATACAATTACTAGATCTCATGCATACCTTACACACTCGAACTGCTCAAATATTCAAGTGGTGGGCTGAGGAGGGAGGAGAATTATCCCAAGAAACTTCTTTGTGGGCCCAAGGTTGGTGTCCCCTTTTACAAGGAATCGCCAGGCTTTGTTGTGATACTAGATTTCAAGTCAGAACAAGTGCCATAACGTACCTACAGCGAGCTTTACTAGTGCATGACCTTCAAACTCTGAGTGGTCCAGAATGGGAACAGTGTTTCCAGAGGGTTCTTTTTCCTTTGTTGACTTTCCTTTTACAACCAACAATGCCTAACAATGCTAATGCAATGGAAGAAACCAGAATGAGAGCAGCTACACTTCTATCAAAAGTTTTCCTTCACCATCTCACTCCTTTATCATCTCTTTCAACGTTCAATAGTTTATGGTTGATCATCCTTGATTTTATGGATAAGTACATGCATGCAGATAAAAGTGATTTGTTGTATGAAGCTATCCCAGAATCTTTAAAAAATATGTTGCTCGTAATGGATTCTGCTAAGGTATTTGACGGACCTGACGGAAAAAGCATGTTGTGGAATGCTACTTGGGAAAGAATCAGTAAGTTTTTGCCCAACATGAAAAATGATCTTTTCAAAGAAGTTGAAACTGAAGTACAAAATATTGTGGAACCAAATCTTCAAGAAGTTGAAGAAAACTCTCGGCAAACTTTTGGAACTAAAGATCTTAGTCCATACTCTGAAAAGCTGATAACATGTTGATAGGATGAACGTACAATTATTTCAATGCACTTTTCTGAAAAAAACTGATATAATTTTCAGGAGAGCTTGAAACAGAAGGGAATACAACTGAAATTGATTGATTACTGTGGGAAAACATTACTTCACGAATAGTTGTTATTCCCAAAAAACTAAGATAATATAAAATTTTAGAATTGGGAATAGAATTATTTGTATCAAAAATGCCAAAACATGGAGGTTTATCAGTTTGGAACTTACCAAATCCAAGCACCAAAATAATTGACTTTAACTTATAATTCCAATAAGTGGGTTTTAACGATTTTCAAATTCATTCATAGCTCATGATGGAAATATTGTATGGACAGAATAATTTTTAATCCACTGACTTTCTGAAATATTATATATTGTGAAACAATGATTAGATTGGAATATTTCAAAAAATTACTTACATCACAGTCTGTTACATGATATCATATGGCGACTGATCATGATCAACAACTAAAATAATTTCAAGAAGTAGTAAACTTTTACAGTCACCTTATATCAGTTATTATCAGCATCAAACCAGTAGTTCAGCAGACCAACAAGTAAATAATTACAGGAAACATATGAAACTGAAAATTTGTAGTTAACTTTTTTAGTTATATACTTCTGTTGGATCTGTCAAAATCAGTGAAGTAGTTGAAGTGTCAATGTATTACACTAATTTCATGCAGAAAAAATTAATATAAATATGTAATTTTGTAAATATTATATCATTCTAATAGTACATGTAAAATTATTCGAAATGAAATAATTCAAACATAATTTTAACTCGATTTACATATTTGTCACAAATATATCTGCCAGAAAATGTTAGTGTGTTCCATGGAACGTGAATGAATTATTTTATTTTCTTATTGTACCATAAAATAAATAAAGAGATAAGAATAATTCTGCCTGTCTTTCCTTTTTCTAAGTTTTTCTAAGTACCTGAAGTAGATCAGTATTATTCTTGTTCAGATGCAGAATATTGGATTCCATTTTTTTTTTTAAGTACCGAATTTAAGAAACTTCCGAATCATAAATTGTATTGGAATTTGAAACAAATGTGATGTTATTTGGGAAACACTAAGTGAACAATAAATTTCACAGCCAACTTCCTCGTTGATCGACTGATGTTGATATTGTAGAAAAAGGAAAAGAATTTAACAAAAATGTCTAACTCCAAATACCGAAAAATTACATGTTATTATTCATCATTTACCGCTATTTTTTATCCGGCGTTTTTTTGATTTGCGAATTGTAAAAAATTGTGAAAATTCGCAAGGGTATGAATAATCATACCGTATGATTATTCAACGCCTACATAGTTATGGTTATTTAGAATGTCATATGGAGACAAAAGATGTGAAAATACTGGGTGTCCCATCTGAAAATCGAGAATTTATGGCAGTTGAAGTCAAAAATTGCATGAAGCTGAATCACTTGTCAAAAAATGCAATTTTATGTCGTGTACAGATCGTCAAAATTTCGATCCATTATCATCAAAAACAAAAATGTTATAGGATCGAGCCACTTTTTGAGGTAAAAGATTATGTAAACGAATATCCAGTGCCGTTTATATATTGTTTTTAGATATTTTCACAATTGTTTAATGTGCTCTTACTGATAAGTTGCTGACTTGAGATCCGAAAGGAAACTATATACAGCCGCTCATGTATAGTTCTTGGTCTGAGCGTATTAGGACGTTTCGAGAACCCCTTTGCCGCCTTCAGATCCAACCGGTAGAATGGGGGTTCGTCACAAATGGTGTCGGATGTGGGGTGCCTCCATGGCTAGATGGTGCCGGGTGCTTAAATAATGCCCCAACAGTGGCCAAATGGTGCCTAGAATGTGCTCAAATGGTCATCAAAGCGTGTAGTACCCGAATTGAGGTGTCTCGCCAAATTGTAAAAGGTTTAGTGGGATAAAATATCAAGCAAATCGGAGTTATCCATTCGATAAGCGAATATTAGTGTTACCTGAGATAAAGAGAAGTGTACAGACATGTCCGTCAGTGTCAGCAATGGTTGATGGTAATTAAAATATTTTAGATTTTATCCAGATAATACCGGAGACTGCACTACTTACACGAGTTGTGAAAAAATTAATTGAACCCGATGAACAGTTAAAAACAATTAAGAATTGGGACATTATTACTCAAGCTTTGTTAGATCAGTTTAGAGTATTGAAATAGCCTGGTTATGACCCGGAAGTTTATGAACAAGAGAGGGGAGCCACAATTCAGAAAGATTCAAGATTGGCGCTTCAAATATTATCATTTATACAGGTCCAGAAGTTATTGATACTGTATTGTAAAGAAAATGCGGGAAAATGCAATAGAAATAAACAAGAGTTGATTAGAATTTTGCTTGATTGTAGAGGCCAACGCGTGCAAGAAACCCAGGAGTGGTTACCTCACCGACAACACAGCTTAATAAACACACACAGCTAGGAAACTCGATGTGGAGGGGGGGCAGATATTCGCGCACCCCCCACTTTTGGATTAAAACCTATCAAAGCAGTGGCAGGTATCGGGATTACGTTTCATGCGAATTTATAAGCTCCATGGCGTAGTCACGGATAGCTCGTGTTTTTATATTGTGTGTTGCTGTTTTAAGTTCAACTATTTTGGTGAAAATAGGAAATGCTGTATAATATGTATCAATGAAATGTCGAAAAAAGTCCATTTATTTCACAATCGGAGAACGGATTGCGTGATTGGGTTGTCTGAAGGTGGAGATGGTGATAATGTTATTAAGCCTGCATTGAGTGTATCTGTGATTATGGTACGAGGAATATTTAGCCGATGGAAACAACCAGTGGCATTTAATTTTTGTCACTCAGCCTACCCAGCTGAATCATTGAAACAGCAAATTTTTGAATTGATCAAAATTCTCAAGCAAATCGGACTTAAAATATGTGCTGTAACGACAGACAAGGGGTCCAATTATATGCCGTTATCAAAATTATTAGGTATTACAGCGACCAAACCATTTTTTTGCGAAGATCAAAAGGTCTACTACATTTTCAATGTACCTCACGTCATTAAAGCTATTCGAAATATGTTGATGAAATATGATTTTCTAATTGGTAATGATAAGATTTCGTAGTCCTTCATTAAAATATTTTATGAACATGACAAAAATGACCCGCTAAGGGCAGCACCAAAATTAACAAAGTCACACATACAGTGTGTCTCACTTTTCATGGAAGCACCCCCGTAACTTCCATAATTATCAAGGTAGAATGATGAAACTCGCAGTACTGAAGGAAATTATGAAAATGCACCTACCAGTTCAATGGTGATGGCTTAAGTCATATGCACTGCCCGCCAGTCGCGATGGAACAAACCATTTTTACGGTATATTATATTAGGGAGAAAATAGAAGCGAAATGCCATCAGATTCGTGATCAGGACCCTCAACTCATTACAGATACTCCCTTTTCCTGAAAAAAATTCAGTCCTGAAAAACCCGAATTTGTCTCACTTTTCATGGAAGCACTTCCGTAACTTCCGTAATTCTGAAAGTAGAATGATGAAACTCTTAGGACTGAAGGAAATTATGGAAATGCACCAACTGGTCCAATGGTGATGGCCTAAGAGATATACACTGCCCGCCAGTCGCGATGGAACCAACCATTTTTCTATCGCTGCGGCGGGCAGTCTATATAACTAAGGCCATCACCATTGAACCGGTTAGTGCATTTCTATAATTTTCTTCAGTCCTGGGAGTTTCATCATTCTACCTTGATAATTACGGAAGTGACGGGGGTGCTTCCATGAAAAGTGAGACACTGTATGTCCCAGTTCATTTGAAAAAATTAAAACGAAATATGCCTCCCAAGTATTCAGTGAGACAGTGGCATGTGGCATGGATGTTTATATTCGGTTTGGACAGCTTCCGTCTCAAGCATATAAAACATCAGAGTTTGTAGATAGATCTTTATTTAAATAGGAATGCTAATATACATTATGATAGATAAAAAAAAGTATGTAAAAAAATTAAAAAAGACGTAGTGTATATATCAAAGCATACAAATAGTACTTTCTCGTAGTACCTACCCTAAGATAAGTTACATCACCAATTATAATATAAATCCAAGTTTGAAACATTAAAATACATGAAGAATCATTTTAAAATTTTACTGCATATTTATGTATCAATCATATTTAAAAAATAATACCCAGAACAAACAGTTTAAAATATTAATATTGCACGAAACAAAGAAGAAAAACCCTACTGACAAATAACAATCAAACATATTTACACTCATTATACTTGTATGTATTTCTTCAGTCTGTCTTTGAAATGTGTCAGTGAAGAGGATGCTTTAATGGCGTCTGGTAATTTATTAAATACTAGAAAACCCTCGAAAAACAATGAGTTCATAGTGTTGCGGTAAGACGTTTTTGGTACATACATTTAATTTTTCCACGAGTTAGTTATGGATATTTTTATTGAATGTTACGTATTTCTGAAAATATTCGGGTGCCATGTTATTAATTATTTTAAATATCAGAATCATAGTAAAATAGAAAAGTCTTCTTTCCGCTGGAAACCAATTGAGGCTCATTAACATCGATCTAATTGGGGTGAGTCGACTAGTTTTCAAAAGAACCCTCATTCCACGATTTTGCAGTTTTTGCAGCATATTTATCATATTCAGACTGAAAAGGTATAGAATTGATGCGCAATAATCAAAATGCGGCCGAATTATTGAATTATACACTGTAATTTTAGACTCAGTCGACAGATGTTGAGAAATTCGGGTGAAACAAAAAAATTTTTTGGAATTTTTCTATATTTACTATCGAAATGATCATTAAAAGTCAAACAATTATCGAGAAGGAAACCCAAATATTTAACTTTTGAAACCACGTGAATTCTTTCATTGTTGATGTTAAGGTGGATATTATTAATGTCAATTGCATTATATTTATATTTGGTTGTGAAGATCATTGCCTGAGTTTTAGCTACATTCAATTTTAGTTTATTTTATTTGCACCCAAATATTTGCTAATTGATATTGTGTCAAATATTGATAAAGTTTTTGATGTTCTCAATTCGTCCTGTACCAAATTCTCAAAGTTATATAATAGGTTTACCTCACCAAACGCAACATCTTAGGAAATGTCTTGCCTTAATTGATCAAATTGAAGTGAAAGACTACAAAGGTAAAAATTTAAAAAATTTAATCAAAAGTATCGAATGTATTTCTGCTAACTATATATTTCTGCTAATACTTTTGTGCACAATGGCATCTAAAATGCTGTGTGTGCACCTTTCAACATTAGTATAAAAATATCAATAGCATATTGTGGTTGTGGGATGACCTAAAGGAATAAGTTGAATACCTTCTAACGGGACTGTTTGATAAACTCTTTTGGGTCTGTGAGACAACAGAACGGCAATTGTAGAAATCCCACTCCATTTCAATTCCAGGGATCCTTTAGAAAATTAATGTGTCTGAAACTATATCATTCTGGTACTGAAAACTGTGAGGCTGATCCTGATTCTGTTTTATTACAACTAAAGGACATTTCTTCGGACACAATATCTTCGCCACCTTTCACAAATCAACTTATAGACACCGATTATCAGCAGCATGACATGTTACAAAAAAATTTGAAAGATATGTTTGTGGCTATGTGTTGAACAAAGTTCTCGAAATACAAGTGGTAGAAATTGCATCAATTACGCAAATGAACAAAAACATTTGGGTGATACCACACTATATATTTATTTCAAGTCTTTTGAAAATGCTGATGGAAGTTTATTTGACCGTTTAAATAATCCAAGCGACAGTTTTGTCAATTTCATTAATGACGAAACCATTTTTCAACAGAAACTCGAAACTTTTATTTTGAAACCACTAGTGTCAAAATCTTATTGAAACGGCCAATGAACTTAATTTTTCACACCCATTTGACAGTTTTCCCAAGGAATATGCTGTTAAATTTTATTTGAGGGTTCGGCTGTAGCATACCTCTAAAAACATTAATAAAATATATTAAAAACAAATTGATTATATTACGCAACCTGTAGTATTCAACCTATTGATTACCGGTACATGTATTTTGATTTAATGAAGATTCTTGAAAGTATATCACCGTTTATTATTTATATATTCCTATCACTACTTAATATAGGTATAACGAATGCCTGTATAATTATTTCAATTTAAAAACCACCGAATATTTCGTTAGTTTTTCTTGGCAACTGTGAATCTATTGCATGATTTTCGTTCAACTGAATTATTTTAAGAGTTTTTAGAATTCTAAAGTACGGTCCTATCTGTTTCCCAGCAAATATTTCTAATTCAACCCTGTCTTTTACGCCCGAAATGAGTCTTCAAGGTCATTCCCGACCACTTCCAAATACTGGCCGAGTTTCCTAGCTGTGTGTTTATTAAGCTGTGCCGACAATCAGGTATTCTTTGCAGTTTTTGCATGAAACGGGGACATGCCGAGATAAATTGCAGGAGAAAGAACAAGTTACCTATACAAAAACATAAACATTTGCAAATATTGTCACATGGTTGGACTCTCAAAAAATAAATATTTTATTAAAAGAAAATGGTAAAATTTGAAAAAGGAATCGCAACAGGTAATAAATTCACAAACAAACTAAAATCATGCTGAGAATCTAGAAAAATTAATGAAAACTGTACAAGAAATAAACTTAGCCATATTAGAAAGAAGTGAACGCTCTTTTAGATCCTCTTGAGTGAGAATTTCCGTTGCAATTCGACCTGTAATGATAAGGCGAGCTGATAAACGTTTGAACGAGACCTTAAGTACAAGAAATAAACTTAGCCATACTAGAAGGGAGTGAACGCTCTTTTAGATCCTCTTGAGTGAGAATTTCAGTTGCAATTCGATCTGTAATGATAAGGCAAGCTGATAACGTTTGAACGAGACCTTAAGTACTCAATTTTACCCCGGAAAGGAAAAATACAAGACGAAAGAGATTAAACCCCGATTGAAAACAAGAGAGATAGTTCTAGAAACATTGTAAAAGTTATAGCAGATCCCGTAAATGTCCAATTTTTCTCCAAGATGGAAGGATGCAGGACGAGAAGAATGAACTCCCGAAGAAACATAGGAAATGAATGAGATTCGAAATGTGTGGTAACCCTTGATCAGTCAAATAGATCAGTTAAAATTTCAATAAAATTCTGTATCAAGAGCCGTGTATCAAAATAAAAGGCCATAAATAAACCAATTGAGATTGAATGGAAATGGATGAAGCATTGTTATCTCGTAACAGGTAATTTATCCCATCTATTAAGATTGATGACCGGGGCCTCTCAGGACAGAGAATTACCTCATGTCGGGTAAATTATTAGCATGCTAATGACAGATTGCTAAATAATACGTTAGACAATTAATGGAAGTCCCAAAAAATTCTACTCCAAGTAACAACTTCTATATAGCGAGAACACACCTAACATTTTATTCTTTAAATGATTGAATGAATACAACAAATTGTATAAGAAATGCTAATAACATTCAGAATTTTAAACATAATCTTTTGAGGCACATAAGGAGCTGATTGTTAAGGTTTTATTGATAATTGTTAAGGTCTCATTAATAAATTATTAAATTTACTTGTTTTTAGTAATATAGAGTATTTAGTACTAACCATTTTACATTATTCTCATCTCATCTTCTTGTGTGTTTGTTTATTGTAGGTATGTGTGAATTTTTATTATTGTGTTTTGTAAATTAGGTATCTCTACTGAATAAAGATCCACTACTATTACTACTACTACTTTCCTGAAGCTCTCCACTAAACTAATTTTCTTAATTTTTGTACATTTGCCCAATGTAAGTGAAAGATTCTTTGATGGTTATTTCAGACTAAAATAAAAAAACAAATAATTTTGAGAATATCATTTATTGAAAATTCAAACAATATTGTAATCAATACAATTCACTGGCATGATGTTCAACAAGAAGTTGTTATCAGCCGTAAGTAGAATTCAATTAGAAGTGAGGTATTTTCTTATGGCTTCCGAATCTCTACGCAACCAAGCCGTATTCAACTGGATAGTCTCCACAGACTGCTGTACTGTTCTTTCTGAACCAGGGGCTTTGTGGTTTTGGAAAAACTCTTCAACTTCTGTGGACATTTCTTCACTTGCGAAGTTTTCAGTGAGGTATTTTACCAATCTTGTGAGAAGATACCCACTGAAACGTTCATTTATTTGGCTCCAATTATCTTTGAAAAATTTCCATGCGAGTTCCCTTCCGATGCTTGTTTGTGCCACTGAAGCAATCACAAAGACAGTATCCTGTGATCTAACCTCTTCCTGAAAAATATCGTAACTAATAAATATTTTATAGATACTGGAAGGACTTATTCTTTATAAGTGTATAGAATCAGTTATGGAATGTAGTTATTGTTCAGCAGCTTGACAAAGTCAAAATATACTTTAATGTCAGAAGTTTTTCGACTTATCGACAAAGCTTTCAAGTATAAATTGAAATAGGTATGTATATAGACTATAATGGTGATAATCTCTTCGATCTAAACATAAGTGCAGACGAAAGAGAGTACCACCACCATATGCGCTCCGGGGTGAATTGACAAAAAAAGGTGGCGCATTTGCTGTTCCAACTGCAGGAAAAACCTGGAAAAGCCTACATTACCACCCGAGGAGTCACTGAGGCGAGAATGAGCGCATGTAACTAAATCAGAATAAACATAATAATAATGCTCATAATCACATCAATGACCCCTTCATTTCTGCCATCTTCTGCCAGTCCAGCCGCAACAATTGGTGAAAACGTTCCAGTTCATCAATGACGAGAATGTACATTAAATCATTAAAAAAAATAACTCAACTGTTCAGATGGAAGCAATAAACAAATTCTGAAAACGGCAACGGTTTTATTTTCTTTAAATAAAATTATAAAAATAGCCATGTATAACTTAAAAATAATATTGAAAAGTGTTTTTATTAGTTCCAGGAAAAAATAAAACCCTTGTTAGAATTTGTTTATAACAAATTGTTAAGTCAATGAACAATAAAATTATTATTTTGTTAAGTCACCCCGGAGCACATAATATGGTGGTAGTAGGTACTCTCTTTCGTCTGCACTTATTATTTATACTTGAAAGCTTTGTCGATAAGTTGAAAAACTTCTGACATTAAAGTATATTTTGACTTTGACTTATGAAGAAAAACATTTTTTTTTTGTTTACCTATTGGAAATACAAATTACGATTTATAAAAATAAAATAATTTCCTAACTAATTATTTAAACAATCGAAAAATAAAAAACGATTATACAATCAAAAAATGTATTCAAGGACAGTATTATGGAAATAAAAAAATTTCCTAAATATTATATTTGTTTAAAACTAATTTATAAACAAATGACGTCAGAAAATTGTAACCAGTATTAATTACTGCCATTGTTAGATGTAAAAACGTTAATAATAAAACATTCGTAAAAAAATTATTTACCAACATTTTTTGGATATTTTTCTTTAGTTATAAAAAATTATAATAAACTGTCGTGTGATCTTGTTAAGTAGGTATATTGGAAGGGCTCCAGGAAGCCAATGATTTATAGGTCAATTATTTAAACTTTTAAGTCGTTATTTATGAATACAGAGACTGGAAAAGAAATTGTTAATCAAAAATAGTATAACTTTTTGAATAACAGACTTACACATTTTTTCCAATGAGATTTTATTCTTTTAAGTGTCTACATGATACCATAATTTATTCACACTTTGATTAACATTTTTTTTCTGATTTCATGTGCATACTCCTCATCTGATGAAGAAATGGTGATCGGGCTGGAATGGCAGAGATGGAGAAGTCCTTGATGAATGAGTATGTGTTATGTTTAATTGTTGTATTGTTCCATTCCCTCATTCACCAAGAACCATATGGTGGTACTGTAGGTTTTTTTCCGGGTTTTCCCCTGCAGTTGAAATAGTAAATACACGCCATTTTTCTTTTTTATTTGTTAAGTCGCCCAGGAGCGCATATAGTGGTGGTGTTTCCTCTCATCAGGAATGATGTGCCGAAGGAAGGGGGTATCACCATTATACTTTTTAAGTATTAATTTAATTTCCATAAATTTTTCAACATTATCTTTAATGCAATGAAGCTTTGTCAATAAGTTTATCATTAACTCCCGACAATAAAGCATATTTTGACTTTCACTGCTACAGAAAAAATATTTTCTGTGAGATGCTGTATTTTGCAGATGTGCTCCCTTGCTGTAACGGTCGCGCGGAGCTCTATTTTCAGCGTTAAATTAAAATTATAAATAATGGAGATAGTTCCTGGAGTCCGGACACTTTTATTGCAAATTTCCTCCTCTTTACGGAACTTTTTTCAAAATTTCTTAAATATTAATAAGTTTTGAGTTATTAACAAAAAACTGAATACCTTTTTTTCATCTTATTTTGTTGATAACAATCGCAATTTTTTACGTGCGGTAAAATACTTAAAATGCATTTTTCTAGTGATCATTCCGAATCCAATTTCGCTCATATTTTTAGGAGCTTTATCTCTATTTTTCACATTTTTCAACTTGTTGGTCAGACTACTATCTTTACAAAGAACAATGGATGGGTCCAGACAAATAAGTATGTAAACAAATAAAAAGGCGAAATGGAAAAAGGGCAGCCAGGCGGTCTTGGAAACAATAACTTTATGTTTTTTAATGTAAACGATAATATTGAGCCTTTTTCTATGTCAGCAAACAAAAATATTTCATTTTCAAAACAGGACTAGCTCATATATTATGGATCTGGTGAAGAAATGCAAAAACTCACCGACATAGCAAACTCAAGAACTTTCTGCAATAATACTGGATCTTTTGTGGCTCCCAAAGAGCGACTGATTCTATCCTTTTCCTCGTGCAAATCTGTAGATCTGTATAATTCTAATAGTTTGTGATACTCTTGTTCACCTCCTGCTCTGAGAACAGTTTTATAGCAAGCACTACGCACATCAGCTGAGAGAGTTTGTTCAGATTTGACATGAGACGAAAATCTAGTTTGTGCTTCTGCTATAGTACTTTCCTCATCCAGCCAAGCAAGGCGACCCAAAACTAAGCCTCTGAGAAGTGTGTCCAGGTGGGATTCACTCAGGTTTTGATTCCAACCGAGCCTTTTATATAATTTACTCAGAAGTTGTCTTTGATACTAAAACAAAGAAAAAAGTAGAATTTATATCAACGAATGGTCTGTTTTTTAGAATGTTTCCCTTCAAACCCCCCGACTATGTTATTTAGAAGAACATCAAAAAATTTCATGAAAGAAACACATGAAAATGAACATGAAGAATGTGGAATGTGTTTAAAAAAACAATGTAACACATTTATGTTGTTAAGGTAGGCATAAAATCTTTCCACACTGCTTGTCTAAATATTTCCACTTAAAAGAAATTCAATGACCAACACTTATTTTCCAAGATATATTTTTTATGATTTTATGATTTTAATGAAAATGGATGAGAAAATTGATAAAGTTAACAAAGTTGTTGAAGATGGTAGTAAAAATTCCAAAACACTATATTCCCGAGTTGTTGAAACCAAGGAAAGAGAATTGGCAACAAAAACAAATCAACAAGCAATAATTATAACTCCAATAGAAAAACAATCTACAAAAACGACCAATACTATCATTAAGAACAAGTTAAATCCCCGTATTATAAAAGCCCCAGTTTCCTCAAATAAAACAGTAAAAAATGGAAGAGTTACCATAAAATGTCAAACCAAAGAAGCAACGGAAAACTTTTCAATAAGGCTAAGAATACACTAAAACAAAATGGTTGAAATGACCAAACAAAGAAAACCAAGAATTGTTATATGCCGTTTGGAAAAAAAATAAACGAACAGTGATGAATTGTTGCAGGAAATTAGAGATCTTAATTATTTCATTGATGAAAAGGATAATTTGGAAATACAATATACAAGGCAATCAAAAATAAAAAAAAAATGTATAATCTATTCTAAAAAAAATTGTGAACAGGGAAATAAACATTGGCTGGGGACAGTATAAAATTCTTGAACATTTTAAGATGTTACAAGTGTTGTGCTTTTGGGCACAAAACATCAGAATGCAAAAACTTCATTCATAAATGCGCTTTTTGTGCTGATGCACATTCAGTGAATCAGTAAAAAAGAAATGTTCTGCAACATGTATCAACTGTTTTTATGCAAGAGAATCGCTATTTCGAAAGAACAGACGGATTATGGAGAAGACTAATGGAAAATAATGTAGAAGAAAATGATAATCATAGAAATTTTCTTCAAATCTGGGAAAGTAATTTCCATCTCTGTAAATTTCTGAATCTCAATTTACTTCATTTGAACATTAGTAGTATTAATAAGAATTTCGATCAATTTTTGATTTTTTTGGGAAGATCTCAAAAAACAAGGCAACATTTTTTATATTCCTATACTTTCTGAAACTTGGAAGTAATTAATCTAAATTGTTTCAATACAGATGGCTATGATTCATTTCACAATCATTCTACATTTTGTCAAAATGATGGAATTTTAATTTACATCAAAAATGATATAAATGCGAATAGTGTTATTATTGACCATAATTTCTAATTTATAAGGGTCATCGGTAAAAGGTAATAATAATTCCTTTGGAATTACTACAATCTACGGGCCACCTTCTACTAATATTGAAAATTTTGTTTCAAGTTTGAATTATGTTTATGATCAGTGCCATGAAGGAATATACATTTTTTCGGGAGATATCAACATCAATATTTTAGATTGGCATAATAAAGACAAACAAATATTTAAATATTCTTATTCTTTTGACAAATATTTGAATAAACCAACAAGAATCATTAGGAACTCCTCAACCTGTATTGACCACTTCTTTGTCAAGATCAACAATATGTGTGAAATAAATTTTAATGTTTTTGAAACCTATATTACAGACTATTTTCCAATTTCTTGTCACATATCACTCGATTTTGAAGGCTACGAAGAAAACTCCACTAATATAAAATTAATGAATTTTGATAAAAAATATTATTATTATATATAAAAAAATATATATAAAAAAATTGTTAGAAAATTAAAATTGGGATGATATTCCAAACATAACAATTTTATTTTCTCAGTATGCCTACTCACCCGTTTATAATCTGCTTCATAATCAGTGTGTCCCAAAAGTTGCCCAATTCTACTAAGGATGTTACCAACTGATGACCATACATTATAATCTGGTTCATTTTCATAAGCCTTGAGCAATTTGAGAACTTCAACAGTACTAGTATGGCCAGCTTTCACCATAGCAAAGAGATCATCCAAAAGTCCGAGTCTATAAAATGAAACAAGGAATGGTTGAATCAGAAATAGGGTACTTTTTTACATACACTTCTTTAAAATTATTTCCTGGTTCCCATGAAAGTGAAAATCTTGTAATGAAACGCAGATCAATAGGTTCCAAGATTCAGTTCAACATCTAATCAAAAATTGATGAGAAACACAAACACTCTAAATTCACCCCGATCAACAAAAAAACAGTTGAAACATACTGACCTATCCAATGGCGGCAGAGTTTTGTTTCGAATGGCAGGTATGAATTTTTCCAACATTTCAGGTGGGTATCGGGTTCTGTAAAATCCAATCGTTCCCGGGTTGATTTTGATCCAATCGGATGAGTCAACATCAGGTATAACAACTTCAGTAACTTTTGTTTCGAAAACAGTGCTAACAACTTCTTTGGCAGGGTTTTTAGAGGTAGATATGGAAACTGGTATCATCCAGAGGTAGTCTTCAGAAGGCTTTGAACCATCGGCGGTAAATTTAGTTTGAGTAAGTGTCAGAGTGACACACTTTCCATCACCTAGTGAAAAAAAAACTCATTGTAGACAATTTTTTCACTTAAATTTGATCCTCCATCCAAGATAAATAAAAACTAGTGAGGACAAATTTTATTTCATATCAAAATTACATGTTTCATTAAAAAAAATTCCACATAATGCAAGTAACATGATGGTAAATGCAACTTTAAAACTTAATAAAGAAAATCATGAGATCAGAATTGGAATGGATTCAATGGAGTAAGTAATTCTTTAGATTATTTTTGAATAGCAATATTTGAAAGTTCATTGTAAAATTCCACACAATCAAAATAGTTTGATTTCTTTCCAATATTTGTTTTGATTTTGTTAACATATAAATTTTGGGCTTGTCTGGTAAAGTGATTGTGCTGGTCATTATTCATTTTGAAAATTAAAGTGGAATGTTTCATATTATTCTAACAAGATCAATAAATGTGCATATTTTCAATTTCTATAGGGAATGTATATCCAGTAGATTTCTTGGTTTGTATAAGTTTACAATTGGTTCTTGATAATCAAGTTTGAAAATAAATTTGACAATTTTCTTTGTAATGATTTCAAAGTTAAGCAAATAGGTCGAAGCAGTGCCCCAAGCCGAAATCAAATATTGAAATTTAGAGGATGCTAACGAAAAATATATGGATTTTAGATATTTGAGAGGCAACAAATGTCAAATTTTTAAAATAATTCCAACTTATGCTGCCTCCTCAAGTTATCTGTGTTTTTACCACGATAAATTTTCATCTACAAAGAATCCTAATAATTTCAGTATTTCATATATTTAATTTTGAATTTGATCGGATCTTTCAAGTTATCTTTGGACGATTTGTTTGTAATAAACATAAATGAGGATTTTTGTACTTTAATGACAGAGTAATAATGATATTGTTCCTAGATCATTTTGCATGTAATTTTTGATATAACGTTGACTTTTTCCGCCATATATTAATATATCATCAGGAAACATTTTAATTTTTCCAGATAAATCTGAATCAGCTAAAGAGTTTATATAAATAAGAAAACGAATTGGTCTCAAGATAGATTCTTGTGGAACTCCACAAATGAGGTTTCATAGTGCTGCATTTGTCTCCTATATAGATAAACTCTTGGTAATGGTAATGGGTGGGGGACGCAGGCGTCAGCGACTAGGCCCCAGTGGACCCTTTTCGCAATCCCCGGCATCTTCACTCATCCCATGTCGGATACCTGCTTCGACCTTCTTATGAAAGTCGAAATGTCCTTCCATGCAATTAGTGCAATTCTTCCTCCTTAATAATGGCAGCTCCGAAGACGTTTTGTCTGAGCCTGCCATAAATACCACATTCGCACAGGAAGTGGAAGGAGTCCTCCTCCTCCCCACATTCCATGCATAGTGGGTCTGCCTCAACTCTGATGAGAGCCAGGTGCCTCCTGAGGCCGCAGTGGCCGGTTAGATCTCCCACCAACAGTCGGAGTTCTTTGCGGCTTAGCTTCAGCGTCCTTGCCATGTCGGGCCCCGATATCATACGCTTTGACTGCCTGCATCCGTCTATCCTTCTCCACTCTTTTCCTAATGTATCAACGGCCCATTCATTCAGTGCCGTTGTTACTCTTTTCTATCTGAAATACAAATTTGGGACCATTTATATATGGGAACAGTATTCCAGGACAGGTCAGATATGTGCCTTATAAATCAAAATCAGTTGACGGGAAGTGAAATAGCTCTGCGCACGGAACAGAATACCAAGTTTTTGAGAGGCTCTTTTGGCAATGGACCTCACATGGAATATAACAAAGTTACTTATATGTTTGCCCTAATACAACTAAAAGTACAAATGGAATAGATAAAATTGCAGGGACAAAATGAAAAGCAAGTCAAAAAATTCAAAGTCCACAACGCGGTGGTTCACTAATAGAAAAAAATAATTATTGTGAAATTGCATACTGTGAAGCGAAAACGTTGAATATATTTATAGTTAAAGAGCTGCCTATATGATTTACAGACAGGTCCGGAAACCGTCTGCCGGGCATGAAATAGCATTCTTGGTGTAGCCCCAAGTCGCCTGGATGTATTTTTAGAATTTCTCCAGGTCAAGGTCAAGGAGGGGGGGGGGGGGGGTTTGGAAACCAGTCAGTTTGTGACCGTTTGCTGGTTTCACATTTCGGTAGATATTGTGCTGAACATACCTTCTGCCAAGTTTGCCCCGCGAACGATGTCAATATACAGAGTTATGCCGAAAAAACAAAAATAACGGTTTTTTTGGCATCGACATTGACCTCGTACGCGGGTCAAACTTGGCAGAAGGTATGTTCAGCACCATATATACCGAAATGTGAAACCAGCAAACGGTCACAAACTGACTGGTTTCCAAACGCCCCCACCCCCGCTCCTTGACCTGGAGAAATTCTAAAAATACATCCAGGCGACTTGGGACAACACCAAGAATGCTATTTCATGCCCAGCAGACGGTGTCCGGACCTGCACTAAATCATATAGGCAGCTCTTTAACTATTACGAAAATAATGTTTCTTAGATGAAACAAAAGAGACATTTTATAGAGGATGTTTCGAAACATAGAGGGATTCATCGTAATTACGTGCAGCACGATAAATGGAACACTTGGTATTAGTGTTAATTATTCTGATTTTGTCGAATACATACTTTAAATTTTTTTTCTACATGACGATGTTTTGGGAAAATAGTAAAATCCAATAGAAGGACATAAAATCAATTTTTATTTTCATCACATTGTATTTTACAATAAACCGTTCATAAAATAGTATTGCCACTTGCCAGGCTTTAAAGTTTGAAAATCAGAGCAAGCAAAAATTCGCGAGCGAGAAAGTAGAGCGTCCGAAGTCTAGTTTAGTAATAGAGGAGGACATAACATAGCAGCTGCGGCGTGACATATTATGATATACAGGGTGTTTCTTAAGTACGTGTAGAAACTTCAAGAGCATGTTGCTGACGTCAAAATAAGAAAAAAAGTTCCCACAAACACATGTGCGCAAGTTATTAGTTTCTAAGATACAGAGTGTCAAAGTTTAATTATTATATTTGTTTTTTTGTGAATAAATGCCAAAATATTTGTGATATTCGAGTAAAGTTTGGTATCTGGGATGATTTTTCAATGACAAAATCAAATTTTGTGTTAATTGTGAAAAAACTAATTTCTAATTGAATTTATTTTGAATTGAAAAATCTTGTCATTCAAAATCACTTGCAAGGATTATTTCAAATCTCAATAACTCGAAAACAGTTGCTCGCAGTGGCCTCTTCAAGAATATATTTTTTACACAAACTAAATAATAAATATTCCCAGATACCAAACTTTACCCAAATATCAAAATTATTTTGAAATTATTCACAACAAAATAAAAATAAGAATTCAACTTTGACACTGTGTATCTTAGAAACGAATAACTTGTGGACATATGTTTATAGGAACTTTTCTTCTTATTTTGATGTCAGCAATACGCTTCTAAATTTTCTACACTAAGAAACACCCTGTATAATAATAATAATTTGTCTTTATTTATATAGTAATTGATACACAAAGGTGGAATTCAGCCGCTGCACATATGAAAATTAATTAATCTATTTATTTATACTGAATACAAACAGATACACCATTTACATGCATCCAGTGCAGATATGTCAATAGTATATAGCTCTAATACTAGAATGAAATAAGATATGTACATATCACAGGTCAGACAACACCAAATTAATAATGTATGTACAATAATACATAAAAGTTCTCAAATGATGACAATAAACAGTTGACTAGCTGAAAAAACAACAAATAATACAGTACTGATCGACAAGCGTAAGGATGCCTCCGAGAATTGGTTGCACAGTAGACAAAACCCTGGAGTGGGGCAGGAGCTCAATCATTCCGATGATAACCAGCCGTAAACAGTAGTCGATCTTTGTCGCACATCTACTCACGCTTTCTATCGTTTGCGCATCTCAGAGGCATCCTTACGCTTGTCGATCTGTAATAAAAGAATAATATAGGCATGCCTCTAGTCTGAGTAGTGAATTTAATTAAGTTTTATTTTTATTTATATTAAATATGTCTACATCATTATTGATTTGCAAAAATTTGTTAACTGCTAACAAGCAGTTTTCCGTCGGTGAGTTTAAATTCAGAATTCTGAAAGTAGTTTCCCTACGCAGCAGTCTTTTATCAGGTACGTTAATGTTAATTTAAGACTGCTCTTCCATGTCCGTTAAATGTAAAAGAGTGTACATGCTCTTTTTACATGTGATTGACAAAGACAGTATTTGTATTGTGTACTGTAGATAATCATTTTTGAGCGATTAAGAATGATCTTAATTTCAGTAATAATTATTATCTTTTGTGCTTTAATTCATAATTCTTAAATGTTTAATCGTCAAAATCAATAACAAATTTTGTTGAATTACACAAAAAAGGTTCTTATCTATCTTAATTAATAATACATAACGCACTCTCTGACATTTAACTGTCATGTCACGTGCAGCTGATATGATATGTCCTCCTCTATTTACAGGCTTTGGACGCTCTACTTTCTCTCTCGCCCATCGTTGCTTGCTCCGATTTTCAAACTTCAAAGCCTGGCAATACTATTTCATGAATGGTTTATTGCAGGCAATAAAGAAAACCATCATAAAAGTGGTCAGTAAAAAACCCTACCTGTTGATCTACTTGCGACTTTAACAACTGGAAATCCCATTTGTTTGGTCCAAGTTGACATAACATCTCCTACTGGTTTCTTGCTCGCTTCTTCAAGTGCTACCCAAAGATCTTCAGTGAATGTATTCTTATATTGGTGTTTGGTCAGGTACAAATGCATGCCTTTTCTAAAATCATCATCACCTATGTAATGATGCAACATTCTTATAACTGATGCGCCCTTATTATAACTTATATCATCGAATATTTCGTCTATTTCTGACGGGTTTCCAACAGGTACTTCGATCGGATGTGAGTTTTTCAGACTGTCGAGCTCTAGAGCCTTTATGTATGAATCATTTACAAACTGTGTCCATATGTCGTATTCCGGAAAGAGGTAGTTGACACATAAGAATTCTACGAAAGAAGCATATCCTTCATTAAGCCATAAATGAGTCCACCATTCCATGGTAACTAAGTTTCCGAACCATTGGTGAGCCAGTTCGTGGCCCACCACAAGTGCTATCCATTGTTTACTGACGGCTGATGTATTTTGTGGGTCTACCAGAAGGCAAGTTTCTCTAAAAAAGTAAAATTAATGATTGATTCATTTATTACCGGGTAATACCCAATTCAAAAACATGTTTTTACAAAGGTGTACGATACATGAACACTTATAATTAAAACTAAACCGAGAACCTATAATAATTATAGAAAAACTATAATAATTATAATAAAGTTTATTCAAAATTCAATAAAAAAGCATTACATCAATTTGTATGTAAGGGTGAATAAACGGTTTAATTATACCCGCGAAGTTTAAAACTTGTTGCCAGAAAGTTCAGGTAAGAATTACTTGTTGGTAGGTAAGAATTACTTGTTGGTAGGTAAGAATTACTTGTTGGTATAATATACGTTTGATAAATTATTAAAATTGAACAAAATGATAATAAAAAAATAAACTACCTGACTTAATTGAAGTGAAAGATAGCAGGAAACAAATTTCGACGAGACTCTTGAATCCATTTTTTCAATTTATTTTGAAATGATAATAATGACTTGATCGTTTTTATATGACAAAATGGCAATAAAAATTTGAAATTTTTCTAAGGTCTTGTTTTGTTTTAACTTTATTTTTCACTGTAACACAAATTTTATTGCTTGTATTATAAATATGATTATTGAAGTTGATATTCGTTTTATATTTATAGATATAAATCATTAAGTTCTATCCAAATAATTGTTTCATCCATTTTCTTTCATTCTTTGTACGGCTTTTCACTTGGATATAAATAACTCTACTATATATGATTTTCAAATACCATTTCTGAATAACTTCAAGATTTCTGAGGTGGGATTTCGTGACTCCTCTCCAAGCCAGAATCCCATAATTCAATCGAGACTGTATTAATGGAAAATAAAGAACGTTAAGGGTTTTTATGTTCATGAATGTTTTTTGATAATAAACTTCGTAATTTCCTCAATAGGAATACTATTTGTATGTCCAATTTTAGATGTTTGTCAAGCATAATTGTTAAAAATTGTTTGTTAAAATTGTTAATTCCGTCAACCGATTGCACCCCTACGCGCAACCCTCAGAAGTCTTCGTGAAACTTGTGTGAGCTATGGAAGAGGCAGCCCTTACATTTGAACGTGTGATGCCATGCACGAGACCGGTGAATCGGTGGATCGAACCCACGAACGCACTACCAGCCGACCACCACGGCCCATAATCCCTAAGAACTTGATCTGTTTCTTCTATTCTAGTATTATTATCAATTATTAGTGGCTCTAAGTCTGGGAGGGTATTATTATAAAATGTGAATGGCATATATTTCGTTTTGGTTATAATCGAACCAATTTTTAATCTTTTTAAAATCTAATGTGGTCTCAGACTGTAATTCAATCCAGTTTTTTCTCCATATAATATATAAACATATATCATCTGCAAAACTATGAATTTCACCTATAGTATTAATATAAAAAAAGGTCGTTAAGATAGATAGTAAATAGCATTGGCCCCAAAACTGTCCCCTGTGGCACATCAAATTAAAAGATTTTTTATTCACTTCTAGCTTTATCAATTTCAACATATTGAGTTCTATTTTCCTAATAATTTTTGATAAGATCATCAACTTTGCGCGAAATTCAATATTTTCAGTCAGATGACAGATAGCATCCTGGGTTAAAACATTTTTCTAAATTCGAACTGTTTTTCTGAATCATAGGATTTTTTTCCAAAAAAGTTACCATTCTATACCGGGTGAGTGAAATTCGGGTAGATGCAAGGGGATCTCGGACACGGTAAGAGCAACGGAGAGGGTTAAATGGAGGCAAAGATGCGTATTATGGAGCTCATTACTATGATGTTGAAAAACCTGAGCTAGCCCTCTGACTTTCAGAGATATACAGGAAAAAACCAAAAATTAGATTTTTGTTTTTCACTTATATCTGCTTTATTCACTGATGATGACCAGATACCATCGAAACGATTGAAAATTTCAAGTGGTATACAATCATGATAAAATATGACTATTGACTGTCGAAAAAAGTGAGTTATCTTTTTGTGTGCGCCTCGAGAGATGGGTCGTGACTACTTTGAAGAATTCATTAGAGAGACTGAAACTAGCTAAAGCTTTCTACTGCGGGATTTTACAGTTCGCACAGAATCTTTGGGTTAAGGCTGCCCTTGAATAAACGTGTTTGAGCATCAGCTCGCCTGATCTGTCAGGTGAGTTAGTCTTGGTCATTAATTTGTTTACACTGGACTCAACTAATTAATTTTTGCTATAGAAACGTTGAAATTTTGGATGTGCTGCGTCGCAGACCCCTATTTGATTTTCTCTCTTTGTCAGTTTGTAGATTCCACAAGCAATTGGGGAGTGAAAAGAAAACTGTTAATTAATTGGGTGTTTTTCCTTATATCGAAATTCTAGTAGCGACCCTAGACAACCCCTGAGATTTAAGAATTTTTTCCGACGAACCGGGTAGAACAGTTATGTACACTCACGCTATTAAATTGATTGATGATACGCCATTTTTTGTAAAACCCTATCCAATACCAGTGGCCCATAGAGATGCGGTACAAAAAACGTTATCGCAAATGGAGGAGTGGGACATAATAAAGCGTGGTCCCTCTAAATACATTTCTCCATTGATGATCACCCCTAAAAAAGACGGATTTTGAGTTGCCTAGGCAGATCGCGGAAATCGTCAGGCTGATGGCGGGGAAAGTTTTTCTGTCTTGCACTGATCTAACCCATGGTTATTGGCAGATTGGTTAACGGGTGGAGGACAAGCAGTATACTGGTTTCATGGTGAACAACAAAACTTATCGTTTCTGCGTTTTACCCTTTGGTATCCAGACAGCGGTCAGTGCGTTCAGTAGAGCTATCGATACTAATTTTGAGTCGGCTTTTCAGGATTTTTTGGTGGCGTACTTGGATGACCTTTTGGTTATGAGTTCTAGCTTTGAAGATCACCTGGCGCATCTTGCCAAAGTTTTCAGCAGGTTACGAGAGGCAGGGTTCACAGTCAAACTCGGTAAATGTCGTTTTTTTCAACAAGAAATGCCTTATTTGGGTTACATTGTCAATGGCGAAGGAGTTCGTCCAAATCCGAAACGCATCCAAGATCTTCGGGATTATACGAAACCAAAGAACGTGAAACAGCTGCAAGGGTTTTTGAGTTTATGTCAATATGACAGGAAGTTCCGCTCCTTCGACTAATTCGCTGAGAAAAAAATACCGTTTGGAGCTGGGCTGCCGAACAGGAACAAGCTTGTCAGAATGTCAAAGCTTTGTTGCAGGATGACGCTCTCTTGTTCCATCCGGACTTTTCACGGTCTTTTTGTGTCCAAACCGACGCCAGTAACGTAGGATTGGGGGCAATACTTTTCCAGATCGTTGAGGGAAAACGAAAAATAATAGCTTACGCATCACGTATGCTGTTAGACCGAGAGACGAGATATGGATCCACAGAAAAGGAAGTCCTAGCAGTTTTGTTCGCTCTTCAGAAATGGCGGGTTTACCTACTTGGTCGTTTATTTTTTCTTTACGTCGATAACAAGGCAATAACTTACATAAACCGATGCAGATTGTTATCTGATCGTATTTCTAGCTGGGCGTTGGTATTACAGGAATACCTGTTTGAGGTTATGTTTGTTCCAGGGAAAGAAAATTTACAAGCGGACGCGTTGAGTAGGTATGCTTGTTCTAGATTTCCGGTGTCTAATGACAAAAGTTTTCAACTTTTTTCGCTATTAAAATTACCTAAAGAGTTTCATGTCTTGATAGATAACTTTGGAAATAGTCAGGAGCAGGACGAAAAACTTCGGGAAATAAAAATGAAATTGCCTAATGATCGGAAACTGCAAAGTATTTTTACCTTGTCGGATAACGTATTGTTCAAAAAACGGAACGACAGAGGGAGAATATTTGTTGTGCGTTCCCCACCATCTTATATTCAATTTCATTGATACATATGTAGTTTTCGGACATTTTGGCGTGTATAAGGTATGGTCATGGATAACACGAGAATTATGGTGGTCTAACATGCATAGGTCTATTAAGAAAAGGATAAAAAATTGTGAAACTTGTCAAAATACGAAAATTTGTAGCCTACCAAAACCGGCACAAATGCAAATCATACCGAGTGGAGTAAATGATATTATAGCAATGGATATTTTTGGTCCTTTGATTCGCAGTCGTGGGGGAGTCGTCTATATTTTTGTTATACTCAATTTGTTCACTAAGCATGTAGCGTTATATTCTCTCAAAAAAGCGAATACCGGGGCTATGTTGAAACGTTTGGTAAAGGAATACTTTACTACCTTTGGCACACCGCAACGGATTATACATGACAATGGCACTCAGTTTACGTCCCGAGTCTGGAAAACGACCTTGCAAACGCTTGGTGTTAAAATTGTGTATAGTTAGGTGCGTCATCCTTGTGCGAACCCGTCGGAAAGGGTGATGCGGGAGCTAGGTCGCTTGCTGCGCACTTATTGTCACGAGCAACATTCCAGGTGGGCTTGGGAAGTGCCTTATTTTGTAGAACTTTTAAATTCCGTCATCCATGAGATCACCGAATTTGCTCCTTGTGAGTTACAACTAGGCGAGCCTAGCCCTAGGTTGTTAAAGGGAAAATTTATTTTTCCTGAAGACTATCGAGATTGTGAAAATTCGAACGCGGAGAATGTGATCCTCGCGGAAGCCAGTTTAAGAGGGAAAGCTGCCCGGCGTGCTGTTACCAATCCTGGGAAGCCCTTTTATGATTTTCAGCCGGGTGATAAAGTGTTGCTTCGGGCTAATAATGTGTCGTCGGCGATAAAATAAGATTGTAGATTCCACAAGCAGTTTGGGGAGTGAATAGAAAACTGTTAATTAATTGGGTGTTTTTCCTTATATCGAAATCCTAGTAGCAACCCTAGACAACCCCTGAGATTTAAGAGTACCCTTGCAACTCCCTAGTAATAGATGAGATGGTCAGAAATAATATTTTTATAGTCTGTTGAATTATCACTCAATTTTATAGATTTTAATATTAATAGTTTTATAATAATAATAATAATTTTAATTAGCAAATAATGATAAATTAATTTTTTTAAATTAAAAAAGGTGCCTATATAGTCCGTATTTTATTTTACATCATTTCATCATACAGCCAGGTTCCTATTGTACCAAATAAGGAACTAGCTAATGTATTTGTGACGTTTTCCATAACGTATAGTACTTGCCTATATTGTATTGTAACATTCAGTGGACAAATAAAATTATTATTATTATTGAATTATTATCAATACTGTTATTGTCACAATATATAGATAACACTAGGTGATTTCAACAAATTATTGGACTCCCTTGAAAACATGTAATGTGTTTCTTGATTATTAATGTACTTGTATTTTTTCTTGAGATGCCAAATTACCTAAACAAATCGTTTGTGATATGTTGAATGTCTTCATAAACTGATGTTATATGTTATACATACAAGAATCTTAATTCTATAATTGTTTTGAATTTGATTGTGAGTATATTAGGCGAATTATTTGAAAAAACATTTCAAATTAAATTTTATGCAAACATATATGAAATGAGTAAAACATACAAACCTATAAGTTACAAGGCCCCAGTTCTCCATCGCTCCAGCGCAAAAATCTGCTATAGCTATCAAATCAATTTTGGGTAAGGGGTATGCTATATCAAAGTAGTCCTTGTAATATGGCAGAACTTTCGTAGCCACTTGGAGAGCAAACGTTCCTTGTTCTTTTTTTCCTTTTGGCGTGTATACTCTGACTAAAACGCCGTCACTGGATGTATCTTCTACATAGTCATACTCACCTATTACTGCAGCTACTAAGTACGTGGACATAAGAGGTGTTTTTTCAAAATCGTATCTGAAAATAGACAATGATCTGTGTTACAAATATTATTATAATAATTAACTATTGTTGACTACAATGACTATATTGAATAATTAATAATCAAGTTGAGGACAAACGGACCTATGGACCACCTGATCTCATCCTCAGTGAATTCTCGACTATTTTCGAACAAAACATAGGTAGCCTGATTGAGAAAGTTGACGATATCATTTGTTACATGTTTCGGGGATTTTGAATATCAACTCCAATGTTGTCAGCTGACAACAGTTTTTGTAGAGAGCAAACGCTACTTACCTAATGAGATCTTCAATGGGTTGACTACTTTTTACTGGCATATTGGATAAGGCAACTAAATCCTTAGGTACTGTGAGACTAACATCAAATGTCGCTTTGAGTGCAGGCTCGTCCCAACAAGGAAAACAACGGCGAGCATCTGTGGATTCAAACTGTGTAACTGCAGCGTAAACCTCCTCTCCTTTCTCATTAACATATTTACTTCTGCAAAACAATAGAAATAATTTTAATCAATGGGTCTTTTCTTCGGTAAGAGAATGCTAAATATTCCAACATGACTGTAAATTGATTATTAAATCTAGTAAGATTTGTTATTTATGGCTTCATGGGCTGTCTCGAATTTATTGCGGTAGGATAATTCTTGTGCCTGAAGGGACCGGACATTCCGTCTTACACAATAATTTGGTTGTAAAATAAAGTAGTGGACTTATTCAATTAGGAATTAGTTTTGGTGTGATCGTTTGTCACAAACGTAGACGCGTCGACAGGACGGGTAGGTATACGAAAATACAAAGAAGTCTTCTGGGAAAATGATTACTTGAGGTTTTGAAGCAAAAGAACAGATTTTGGTTGAGTCCAGTTGAGTTGTTGTAGGCGAGCAGAGTGTTTGCATATTGCCGTCATGATCGCCGTGCATTCGTTGCAAAGTTTCAAACTCATCACCTTTTAGCTACTCAGAAATATTAACACTATTGCGAAATCGTTTTGGATTAATAGTTGCGTGTTGTTCATATTAAGTGTTAATTACCAGAGAAAGGATGACTGACTTCGAAATTAATCAACACAAAGGTTCCTACTGTACTAGGAAACCTCCGCCCCGACATATATGAAAGACGAGAAAAATTTGGGTATAGTAGTAAGCAAAACGTGTAATCTTGTAATATTATATTTCCGATATTTCAACAGTGAATACTTCATGGAAGCGAGTTGATGGGATTGATTGCTATTGACGTATTATTTGAGATATAAAAACATGTCATGTGTGGTACATGTGTCAATGAAGAACAAATAAACATTAAAAACGTCAAACAGTTAAAATATTGAGTATTTATTGTAAAATTATATGAGTGATTCTCGATGCAATTCATAAACCCGGGAACATTCAGAAATCTACAAAATTAAAAACTGTATCCATTCCAACTTTGATGATCTGATAATTCACAATTTTCATTTTCCTGACGAAGTGAAAAGAGCTTGTTGATGAGCTATTTGAGAAATGATAGTTAAAAAATATGGGAGGTGAAATTCGATGAGGAACCCAATTTTCAATTGGATATTACTTTGAAACTTCCTCTGGATCCTGCCGACGCCGTTGTCATTTGAGATGATATAAGTTTGATTTTCATTAATTTTCAAAATAATCAACACTATCTTTCTTATCACAAATTCAAAGCTCTTTCAAATAATTACACAGGGCATAGGGTTATAATTTCGGAAATTGACTTTTTCCTCTTGACGGTTTCCTAGTTCTTTAGTTACGACCACGCAGGAATTCTGAGAATAAGGCTGAATTCCCACAGATCCGACGTCCGATGATACGATGGTACGAAAATGTTCTGATTGGTTGGAAAAATGTCCGGATTGGTTGATTTGTTGTCACACCTACCAATTCAACCAATCAGAACATTTTCGTACCATCGGATCATCGGACATCGGATCTGTGGGAATCCAGCCTAAAGCCCCGTGACAAACCTTATTATAGACCAGGAGAACACAACGTATTTTTGTGGCCTCCCGGTCTATTATACATTAGACTTTTTTAACAAAATGTTACGAAGATGATGTGGCAGTGTAATCAACCGCAAATAAGGTTTCTCGCACCTATACAATCCTTTCATTTTATCATTAATTTCTCCAGTGAAGGCGATGTTTAACGTGTAAGAGCCTGGACAGAGAGGGGATGCCAATTTGACAGACACTGTTTCTTCTTCTGTGCATGGTTCCACTTTGGCAGGGATAATTTCTTCATCAGCTGTTATCTTCACGGCACCAAATTTTAAGTCTACTGCATTAAGTACTATGTTATCAGTGCTTTTCACAACCTGAAAAAATAATCTAATTGAGAAAACTTTTAAAAGATGTACTGATCAGATGAAGACAAATAGATTGTCAAATAGTGAGTCTTTGCTAATCAAACTGAATGATGATGCAAGTTTTTGCGACAAGCAGCTAGTGCAACCGATGCAACTTTATTGGAATCTACTGAGCATGCGCCAAACACGAATTAAAATTTGTAGTTTAACATGGCGGGGTGTTTAGGCGACAAAACAAGAAGGCAAACTGAATTGAAACTGCGTGAATTTGTTTTTTCGCTCGCAATTGACACAAACCTAACCAGAGCAAGCTAACCTAGTTTGCGAGACTCGAAAATGCGTGAATTAGTTTTTCACTCGCTATTTACACACAAACCTAACCTGAGCAAGCTAACCTACCTAAACAAACAGCTGCTTGCAAACCGAGTTGTAAATGCGTAAATTACTAGCCAACCATACCTGACCTGACTAACCTTACCTAGACATAACAACAATACAAAATTGTTACAATATAACGACTATTTGTACATATTTGGAATCTACTGAGCATGCTCAGTGGATTCCAATAAAGTTCCCTAAGGTTGAGGCCCGGAAGGATGAACGCCCCAGCACTCATACGTACTCGAAAGCTCACCCCCCCTATCCACCACCCCCGCTCGTTAAAGCGGTTCCTCATCCAGATGATTGGCGATCAGCAGAATAAAATCTGACCGTTTGATATGGAGTGCCCAGCCCATTCTTGGCTTGAAGCTTTCTTATATCTGACATGAGTTGACGCACTAGCCGCTAGTGTTTTTGCGACCTTTTATAGCCGCGCGGTCGCGGGGCGTGGCCTATCACAAATGCTCAGTGTTGAACTGTTGGTGAACTTGTTTTGTACAACTGGCCCTTAGTGACATTACTTATATTTTTATTGCATATTCATTTGAATGAATTTGTCTTTGCATTGTTAATCAAATTAACACTTTTCAAATTTTATGGCTTGCTATTCTTATACATAATGAAATATTCAAATTTATATTTGTATAATGATTGAAGAACATTAAGGGGATTAACTGAAACTGAATGAGAAAATAAAAATAAATTAAATGGAGATGATTATTTTATCAGTACCATACAATCTACATAAGTTTATAAAATAAATAGATCAAACAAGTAATTTAATTTTGGAATTTCTTTCTCCCGTACTGAAACAGTACACTGCAAGAAGGGATTGCCCCATAGATAGAAGAAAAAATAAAGAATTTTTTCTTTATTTATAAATACAATTATAAGCTGTTTTACAGTCTACCTAGATGTTAAAATAATAAAAAACGAAATTGTACTTATGATCAAGAGGACCTCAATCGATGGCCTTTTGAACTTAATGTAATTCAGATTAAAAAAACTGTCCAGCAATGCGGCAGCACAGATTTTAATATCTCTAATTGTACTAGAAGCAGAAAGTTGTTTCAGGTTTCTTTCCACCCCAGAAACTATGGGTTTCATAACCCAATTTCTAGAGTAATCAAGAAATCTTATATTTGTATTTTGCTGTAGTATATAATTCCCTGTTCCAATACTGCTAGAAAGATCAGTATGTCCCTTTACCTAATAAGGAAGATGTGAAAAGGCTTAAAATACAATGTAGAGCTACAGCAATGAGTTGAGATTTTCTGTTCAATCCAATATGGTATAATAATATGCTGATAAAAACTGACCTCAATTTCGATGGTGACATCGCCTTCAAATGTCAACAACTTCAAGTTTGGGATGATAAGCAACTTGTAATGTTTGGGCTTAACGTTTGATGGTAACCTCTCGAATATTTTTCCTTCAACCATTTTTCCTGTGGTGACTTTCTGATAAATTGAATCTGAATAATTTCTCACACTACATTTAAACTCGTGCACCACCGACACCAACTGAACTTGGCACTGACTATCGACGGATGGGCGACTGTATTTTTCGGAAGCAAGCAGACGATGTCTCTGTTTTTTCAACGGTATATTATGGGTGAATAGTTTTGCAGCATTTGGTGGGGTTGAAATGGTTGAATGGCAATGCAATAAGGTTTTATTTACCACACAACTTGTTACAACGTTTAAAAACCTCTTTGACATTGACATTTACTCATTTACAAATATGAGAAAATAAGAAAGTGTACCCAACATTCCAAACTGAAACTGTTATCGTAACTTAAGAAAGTGTAATAAAGGCTCATTCATACCCTTGCGAATATTCACAATTTTTTCGCGATTCAACTTTAAGCCTTGTACATACTTATGCGAATTCGCAAAAAAATTTGCAAATCGCAAAGTAGCAAATTATTGACGGAAATGGGCGTTCATACTTCTGCGGAATAATTTATTGGTCGCTGTCACAGAACTCACTAATTTGTTTGTGTTCTGAGCTCACTGTCATTTAGAAATGATCTCATTTACTGTTTTGTGATGTTCCTTAGACACATAACCTATTATAAATTTAGAATTTGTTCAAAAACCAAGAAGGCAAAAGAAAAAATCATATCACTATCACTTAAGATAACTAATTTTGTATGGTGAATAAGTAACAATCGTTCATTCGCATTTCTCGAACGAGGTTATGATAGTCTCCTTGAAGTTTGCGGTTCTTGAAAATTTTTCAAACACTACAACTTCTTTGTTTCCTTCTTAAAGTTTTGTGATATTTCCAAAGATTATATAATTGGTGCATAGGAATTAATTTATTCAAAATATCACTCATGATTTGAACTAAAAATATAATATAAATCACCAGCCTTTGAGGTTATCCTTGCAAATGAAACAAATGTTCATCATTTTTCGTGGATTCTCTGTATCACTATTTTCTGCGAAATCGCAATAAAGTTCAAATATTTGAACTTTATTGCGAAACTGTCAACCGCCATTTTATTCGCAAAAATTTTTGCGAATTCGCATAAGTATGTACAAGGCTTTATTCAGCGAAAAAATTGCGGTAAATGACGAATCATATTAAGGATTGTTCATTGAAGACTACTCTAGATCACGTTCACATATGTTCATCCCTCTCTAACACTTGTACTTCATTGTCTTTCTCTTTTGGAAATATCAACTTCAAGCGAGTAGAGCAATCAGAGTACGTCTTAACAAACGACACTATAAAATATCATTTTTCAGTATTTCTACGATGGTTCTTACGAAGGCGTAGAAGCGCCAGATGTAGTGATTTTTTCTAATACTCTAGATCACTTTCACATATTATGTTCATCCCTCTCTAACACTTGTACTTCATTGTCTTTCTCTTTTGGAAATATCAACTTCAAGCGAGTAGAGCAGAGTGCGTCTTAACGAACGACACTATAAAATATCATTTTTCAGTATTTCTACGATGGTTCTTACGAAGGCGTAGAAGCGCCAGATGTAGTGATTTTTTCTAATTCCCAGATAAATCTGTCTATTAGACAGTTATTATAATTGACAGATATAATTGTCTAATAGACAGTTAATATAAGTCTATTAGACAATTATTATAATTGACAGATAAAAGTGTCTAATAGTCAGATTTATCTGAGAATTATAATAATTATACCAATTCCTAGATATAAGTGTCTAATAGCCAAATAATATCTGTCTAATAGACAGATAATATAGGTCTATTAGACAGATGATACCAGTCTATTAGACTGATAATATCAGTCAAATAGCCATTTAATATCAGTCTTCTAGACAGATTATATTTGTCTATTAGACACTTATACCTAGGAATTAGTATAATTCCCAGATAAATCTGTCTATTAGACACTTTTATCTGTCAATTACAATAACTGTCTAATAGACAGATTTATCTAAGAATTAGAAAAAATCACTACATCTGGCGCTTCTACGCCTTCGTAGGTTCTGAAGGGCCAATATGAAAAAAAAAAAAGATAAGTCAAAATTTCAACTACCAACACCGCAATTTTTAGCCGTATGAGTCGAATCGCAAAAGAATTACGAATATTCGCAAGGGTATGAGCGAGACTTAATGCTTTCCCTCCTGTAACGATGAAGATGCTCTTAAGCAACTAATACTTGTACAGGGTGTTTCAAAACGCATCCGAATTTTTATGGCACTTTCAAATAAGTCGATGTCTTGAAAAATAAATGCAATATGAAAGTCCAACAGAAAACGATTGAGATAAAAATTGTGAAAGTTTTTGACAAACCACTCCACAAAAGTTGTTCATAACCTACACTCTGGCACAGCTATCACTGTACTGAAAAATAACGAATCGAATTTTGTTTCTGTGAGTTTTTTCACTTCCATAATTTTCAGTTATTGGAACCCTAACAGTTTTCATCTCGTTTTTGTTGGGCCTTATTACATTTTTTACAGCAATCGACTTAATTATGTAGCAGTGAAATAGTGCGTATTTATGGATAAAATAATATTTCGGATAGATTGTGAAACACCCTGTATCATACCCTTGCGAATAGTCGCGCAAAGACATTGCAAATGTTGCCAATGCGTAAATACTTGTTCATACCCTCGCGAATTTCGCAATTTGTCTACGAATAAAATCGCTGCCGACATGATTCTGCATCAACAATTGGTCCAGCACTCAGATCAATAAGTAAACATAGATGGGCCCGATGCTACGTAAACATCATATTCACTGAACCGAAGACAACTTTGTTTATTTACGTACACCTCTCATCCCTAATGTTTTCAAACATTGACGCCCTGTTGTCAAATTGGTGAAAAAATATGATTTTGGTAGGAACCTACCAAGAAATGCATAATCAATCATATTTTTTATTCAGATGTATTATTCTAAAATTCTAGAGAAATGTTTATATCCAGAAAGGTGTGAAAAAATTACCAAAACGGAAGATATATATGTCGTTTTGAACTGATGAAATTTTAGGCACTCTGAAAATTTCGAGCGGTTACTAGAATAATTTTACTCTTGGCAACACCGCTTGTGAGACCGGTCGTGGCGGCGATTGTACCTTGTCGTTTTGTGTTGATGAAGTGTTGTTAGAAATTTTCCTGTGTGTTTTCGTGGTTTTTATCCTGCTTGAACAACTTAAAGTTACATTTGGAATATTTTTCAAAATAGTGCAGTGGTTTAGTGAGGCACAATGTCGAAATACTGCTTTGTTTGCAAAACAAATGATAGTAAACAAACATTCCACAGGTGAGGCTCCAGTGGCGTCGAATGCACGATGCAAATCATGCAATCAAACGTATTCGTCAAATATAATATTGGAGGACAAAGAAACTCATTCAAAATTACAGATATGAAAAGCCTATGGCAAAGTGGTGAATTCCTCAATGTTTGTTATAAATATCTGTAAGCAGGGGAAACAAACGTTGAGGCTTATAAAAGGAAAATTGAATTTATTTTCCAATAATATTGACATTGTTAAAATTCTAACAGTGAGGACAATTAATGATATACCAAAGGACTTACTTAAAATTTTTGGAAATCATTTCTTTGAGAAACCATAGTTATGCCTTGCTAAAGGCAATACTTCAATTTTTTTTTTCAAAATCCGAATATACCATGAATTGTCAATAAGCGGAACTGACAAAGTAGAAAGGGTCAGATCTCTTTTGACAAAGACAGTTTTATTTAAAAATCAATAAATACGAAGTGTTGAAATCCTCATGTACTGAGCTTTCTTGAGAATCGTTCTTTCACATACACTTTGACACTATATATTTATACATTTGTAATATTGTATATTAATTAGGCTTAAAATTAAATAAATAATTGTGATATTTGCCAATTTGTAATAATAACGTGTGGTATAAGCATATATTTCATTCAATAAATATTTTAATTCCTGTGTTAATGTAGATATTAAATAATATATATGATGCAACAAATGTTTCTATAGATTACGTCTGGGAAAAGTAATTGAACACAAAAGTTAAAATAGAACTCTTTATTAACGCATTTATTTTGGATAGGAATATAGTGATCACAAGATGGCAAGGTATACGATAAGGTAAAATCAACGTTAACACACAGGAATTGAAATATTTATTGAATGAAATCTATGCTTATACCACACGTTATTATTAAAAATTGGCAAATATTATTATTATTTATTTAATTTTAAGCCTAATATACAACATTACAAATGTATAAATAAAGTACAACATTATTAAGCTATGTAAATAAATCGACTATTTGAGAAAACCTACATATATATCACCAGACATTATAGATCAGATCACATTCCAAAATCAGCAAAAAAAAACAAATGAAATGCTAAATATCTCAATGAACTGTCACTAATATTTTTCCTTAATGATGACACAAGTTTACTGAGTTAGAGTTTTTTTTGCAAATTGTGGTAGTTTATTGAAATCGTTTAAGCCTTTATGAAACCTACTATTCATTCCAAATTTAGGATTAAGTTTTATTAATGTAAAAATTGCTATGTCAAGAGAGAATAAAATATTTCTTAGTTCATTAATTATTGTTACAGTGTTAAAGTGTATGTGAACGAATGATTCTCAAGAAAGCTCAGTACATGAGGATTTCAACACTTGGTATTTATTGATTTTTAAATAAAACTGTCTTTGTCAAACCTGACCCTTTCTACTTTGTCAGTTCCGCTTGTTGACAATTCATGGTATATTCGGATTTTGTAAAAATTTTAAGTATTGCCTTTACCAAGGCATAACTATGGTTTGATAAAGGCTCTTCTTCAAAGAAATGATTTCCAAAAATTTTAAGCAAGTCCTTTGGTATATCATTAATTGTCCTCACTGTTAGAATTTTAATAATGTCAATATTATTGGAAAATAAATTCAATTTTCCTTTTATAAGCTTCAATGTTTTTCCCCCTGCTTACAGATATTTATAACAAACATTGAGGCATTCACCATTTTGCCATAGGCTTTTCTTATCTGTAATTTTGAATGAGTTTCTTTGTCCACCAATATTATATTTGACGAATACGTTTTATTGCTATCATTTGTTTTGCAAACAAAGCAGTATTTCGACATTGTGTCTCACTAAACCACTGCACTATTTCGAAAAAAATTTCAAATGTAACTTTAAGTTGTTTAAGCAGGACAAAAACCACGAAAACACTCAGGAAAGTTTTAACAACACTTCATCAACACAAAACACTTGCACTTGCAATTGAGTCCTCTGATGCTTTGAGGAACGTTACACAAGTATCTGTTAGATTTAATTTAATCCCCGTCGTGGTCTTAGCCAGGAGAGTAGTTGTTTTCTGACAGGTACTTGCCATATGAATGAACTGGTCCAAAATTTAGGAAGGATCATACTCAACAGAATAAACAATTTTTACAAAAAAAGGAAATGGGTTCTGAAAATATAGATGTTGGAAAAGGTTTTTCAACTCATAGGGCCAGTTGCATAAAGAATTTAACAGACAAATAAATATTTGATTTGATGATTACTATGGCAACGCATGTCTAAGCTCACCAGTTATGTTACCTACGTTAACAGAAGGCTTTATGCAACTGGTCTATATTTATTCCATTATTCTATTGATTCGTTGAAACTTGATCTACACAACATAAACCCCCAGAATCCAATCTTGAAATATAGTCAAGGAACTTGTTACCTCTCTTGAATTAATTAATTTAGACCATATATATATATATATATATATATATATATATATATATATATATATATAGCTTTATTTTGATAGCTGAAAACTCCTAGAATCCAACTAAGGAAAGAATATCATCATAAATCACAAAACTAATCCGCTATCTTGAATCCCCAAATTTTGATAAAAAGTTATTTGCTGCTAACCCCCGGCTTTTTATTGACCCTAGGAATTTTAAGATAAAACCGCGAAATAACTTGCAGCAGCTCACAGGTACTGCATTTGCATAAGTAATTTTGACCCCCTTAAAAAACCACGGCACTGTGCTAGAGGTGTTTTGTTTTGGTTCGAATGTCAAAAACCCGAAACAAAACAGTTTCCGCGAGAATTATCTTCGGTTCAGTGAAAATGATGTTTACGTAGCATCGGGCGGGGACACCCATATTGTCAGAACGAACAAATATCAAATAAAGAAACTGACAAACTTTACTCCGTCAGATAGCTACTTGATCAGAAAATGAAATGAACAGATCCATCCTTATCCCAACTGCAAAATGTAAAACATCACAACATCAAACCGTATTTCGTCAGACTGAACGCCGGCAGAATGAAAAATATCGACTGTACTTTCCTGGATTGTTATTTTGACAAATATGTAAATGATCAGAATGAGCTTTTCACAGAAACTTTTTGTATCAGAAGTAAATTTTAACAGAAAAGTAAATCTTCAAATTCGTACATCGTCCGAATCGTGTTTCACAAAACCAGCAACTCAGCAGACCCACAATTATCTATACTGTACTAACACGGACTGGACTTGCTCCGACCGATCCATGAGCCGATTGAATTCGGTCAGAATCGTATTTTATCAGAAAGTGAAAACAGCAGAATCGTACTTTGTCAGACTGAGAATTTGGCGACTGACGGATTTTTCGTACAGTGTTGCCGGTGCTTATAAATGGAAAGCAAATTGGGGAATTGTTCATTTATTTTAATTCAAGAGTAGTTGAAGCGTTAATTGATCAAAAGTTTTTATTTTTTGAAACGATCATCTTGTTTTGAGCGCTCATACACACAATGGACCTGCAACAATAATAGTGTTCATGATTGATGGATATTTGAATTTGCTTGAATATTTTGAAATAATATGGTGGAGTTTGTTCGCTGTTCTTTTATAAGAAAAAAATTGTTTTACAAAAAGGCATTAACCTTCCAAATGAAATTTTTTAGAGTATCCTGACGAAAAAATAAGTAGTTTAGGGATACTGATTTATATAAAAAATGTTCACTGGTCAGTCAATTTCCAAAGTCAAAAAAAATTCAAAAAATATTTTTATTTTTAAAATTCGAGAATATTTTGGGCTGGGATAAATATAATGGAAAATAAAAAAAAAACATCTAGAAGGGGAATTTTTCTATCAAGAAGAAATTCTGCTCTTTTTTTGTCAGAGTTATATTTGTCCGCAAAAAAATAGATACGCCATTAGCCATCTTGTACTAGAAACAAGAGATAAAATTCACGATTTAAATTCAAAATTATTACATTTCACTCAAATATCTATAACATTATTCATGTAAAAGGACTTTATTCTAAGGATTCGTAACTAAAAAGTTTTAAATATTTTTTTTAGATTTTTTATTTTTCTCTGGGTATAAAATAATTCATTCAAATTAGAAAGTCTTCATTTGTTTTGTTTTTCATTAAAATTAGAAAAAAAAATTACATGGAATCATCTACATTTTGTATATTGTCGTTATCATCGTCATTGTTTTCAGCATCAGATTCATCAGAACTTGTCTCTGATATAACATCATATGATGTTATGAACGTTATGATACACAGCTGAGAGCAGAAGACTGAGCAGCCGACCTCGCACACACCGAAACTCCCGAAAACCGGAGCAGCTGCGACATCAGCAGCCTAACGTATTTTATACCTGCATCCGTTTCTATTGCAGTTCTTACCTGAGTTTTTTCTTACCTGTCCACTATACATTCTATTGGTTCAGTGTTCATCTGTTTGGTATAACAGTATCGAAATTTATTTTCAACAATACGAAGAGATAACAATTAGAACAAAAAAATGCCATTTTCTTGATATACACAAAAAATTATTAAAATTGAAAAAAATTCCGTACTGAATGAATATATGCTTAAAGATTCTTGACATGTATTTTTTAACCTACATTTTAAAAATAGTTTCAGCCAAATAATTTTATTTTTAATACTTTTGCAGAGGCCTATATATGTATATCGCTATGAAATTTAGATTCCGAAAAATTTCAAAATTATCGCAAGAGCCATATTTTATAACGAGACAAAATTAATGACAGGAAAATTTTATTCGTTAATTAGGTAAATAACAATTTTCTGAAATGAATTTTTTTTTACGAATTATAATTATTTTTGAGAAAATTTAAAATCTGAACAGTCAATTTTCGATTCTAATATACATATATACGCGTTTTTTTTCTATACAATGTTTTACATAGATTGTTTTCAATACTTTTTATTTGCTCATTCATATATTTAATTTAACATACACTTAACTGAAACATCTGAATTTATCAAAATTTATTTTATTTTCATATAAAATTCTTCGAGTTTTTTTTCGATTACTGTTGAAATTTTCTGCTTTCAAATAGACCCATAGAAACAATTTGATACTTTTCTTCTAAAATAACTCACTGTTGAACACTGGTTGTACTGACAAAAGTTATATATATACACATCTTAATAACGTTGTGCAACCGAAGACACATGTTTCGAGCTTAAGCTCTCATCAGTACGGTAAAATCAAGTGCGAAGATGTACAACACTTGGATGTAAAAATAGAAACAAAGGAAGTCAACAACAGGAAGCCAACCGTGGCGATGTTAGGTGTTGCCTTGTAAGCAAAAGGTCTTCTGACCTAAGCCACAAATATGTGGTTGGCTTCCTGTTGTTGACTTCCTTTGTTTCTATTTTTACATCCAAGTGTTGTACATCTTCGCACTTGATTTTACCGTACTGATGAGAGCTTAAGCTCAAAACACGTGTCTACGGTTGCACAACATTTTGAGGGTTATATCCAATAACTTTTCTACTTATATTTTCATATATTGCCCCTCGCTAAATCCATCCTTATTTGTTTTTTCCTTGGTAGGATTGTCACGCTGGTAGCTATAGCTGCCTCCGTGGCGACGTTAGTTGTTGCCTTGTAAGCACAAGGTCTTCTGACCGAAGCCACAAATGTGTGGTTGGCTTCCTGTTGTTGACTTCCTTTGTTTCTATTTTTACATCCAAGTGTTGTACATCTTCGCACTTAATTTTACCGTACTGATGAGAGCTTAAGTTTGAAACACGTGTCTACGGTTGCACAACATTTTGAGGGTTATATCCAATAACTTTTCTACTTATATTTTCATATATTGCCCCTCGCTAAATCCACCCTTATTCATCTTAATAACCGCAGTTAAGTGGATTGATTATTTCTTGAAAATTCCCACTGAGCTCAGAACCTGTTGGTCAAAGTGATTTCAAAACTTCATTATCAAATCAATGCAATCAATCACAAATTGTATGCCAGTCCCCTCAAACGTCTCGAATCATACCAAAAAAATTAACCAAATCATGATTGAATCCCTTCGATAACAGTACATCAAATTATGCCAGTGCTCCTTCTAAAAACTGACTCTGCAATTCACTCAGTTAACGTAGTATTACAAAATCATTTTCCTTTGATTCGAGGAATCATTACTGTGCAGCTTGGCAACACCGCTACGCCCAGGGTATGTATTATGTGTTGCTTGCTATTCTGTCTGATGGCGCATGGTTTTGGATCGCGCAATCTGACGGATTCAATCCGGTCTGACAAAGAACGAATTTGATAAAATTCGAATCTGTTCAAATGCAATTCTGCTATATTCATTTTCTGTCGTAATACTGTTTCGATGGAATCATTTTCTGATAATTTCCCATTTCTTTGCAGTACTAGTTTAGATTTTTACTTGTTTACATTTTTATCGTTCTTACAGAATGCAGTCTCCATTTTATCATTATAGAAATGTAATTTCTGACAGGATACAATCGCCATATGTACAGTTGACAATTGTCCGGTCGCCAAAGTACGGTTCTTACATAATACTAATCTGCTTGTTTACTAATTTGAGTTTTTACATTCTGACGAATTACCTGTCGGATATTTTACATTCTGCTAATATGTATGGACCCGCATCGGGCCCATCTATGTTTACTTATTGATCTGAGGTCCAGCATTTGATTCTCTAGAGAAATATTGGACAATATGACGTCATTTTCTGTCAATTTCGAGCAATAGGTACCTATATCAAGAAAATGACGTCATATTTCTCTAGAGAATCAATTCCGACAATAGACGAGGAAAGTGATGAAGTCACAAATGTCATTCTTGTCAAAAACTGATTCCAAACAAACTTCCGTCGAATTTAAGGCTGAGTCAAGTCAACGGTCTGACCAATATGATTCGACCAGCGCGGTCATTTGGTTGACTTGACGACCTCATTAGAACTGTATGTATGTGACCAATATTTTCAATCATCTGGTCGGTCCGACTCATGGTCATACTTCATACTGAACGCGCGTGCCTGGTCCGAACGGTGACTTGACACAGGGTAAATCAGCTTTTACGAAATTGTTTCCGTTGTTTGGCAACTTCTTTTGCCGGAGACAACAAAATCCAAACAACCAACCACAAACTGATAAGCAAAGCAACAAATCATCAACAGAGAAAGTCACCTAAAATTCTTTATTTGGAATCAGTTTCTGACAAGAATGACATTTGTGACGACACACTTTCCTCGTCTATTCAAAAATTGGGTACCAGGGGTGCAATTACGAACACTCGATCCGTAGTAAGTTTGACATATGTCAGATTTTATCAATTATTAAAACGAATACAATTCAAAATATATTGCAACTTGAGTCGATATCAATGGTCTATATGGTAGATATAATTCCATTCTATCTCTGTTCAAAGAAATTTCATAATTTCGACTTCGTTTCGAATCGGGAACAACCATCGTTCTAGCCTACGTATCGTGATAGCTCTCTTATCGAGTGTTCATAATCCCACCCCTGTGGGCTAAATACACTTCAATATACTAGAAGAAGAAATTTTAAAAAAATCAGACGTACACAAACGTCTGACACTAGTGACAGTACTGGCATTGACAGACACTGAGTTCTAATAGTTTTTCTTTTGTTTTCATTCGTTTAAAATGGAATCTGCCGAGTTGGTTTTCAAAAAGATTGAGGAGTTAATTGAAGATGAGAACAAAATTGTAAGAATATGAAGTATATGAAACTGGTTTCTAATGATCCAAATGAATAACTAATAATGAAAAATTGATTAAGCATTTCGTACCTTCATCCTTATATTTGATTTGTAGAAGTGATTTTACTATTTGAGCTACCTATATTCAGTTAAGGTGCATTTAGTCAACATAAACGTAACTTTAGCACAAGCACTGACATAAACATAACCGTGAAAATAATTTTGAATGAGACCTGATATTACACGAGTTTTACATGTAGGCATACATTTAAGAATGATAGGTACATTTTATGACATGAAACTTTAGGTTCACGTGAATTAAGGATAATATTTTCGTCGTAAAAGTAAGATTCTTATAAAATTGGGATTTTCAAAGTGACATGTTTTTAGCATAAACTTAATATTGTTGAATAAATGCATTTGATTTAACAGATTCAACTTTCGTTTTTAACATATATTTAAGCACAATTTTAAAATGATGTTGACTAAATGCACCTTTATTCAACATACCTATTCTTTGCTTGAGAAAGTTTTCATTCTAGATAGGATTGTTTAAAAATGCATTTAAAAGGCATAGTACCCGAAACTACTTGAATTTACACTTCTACTTGGATATACCGGGAACCAATGAAAGACAGGTATTAATTAGTCTATCAGATGTTCATTGTTTTCAAAACACAACTGTCCCATGTCATAACCCAAGACTTATTAAACATGGTGTAATAATCTAAGTATAGATTCAATTACTTTACAAAATTACTCTGTAGCTTCTTATTTCGTCAGACAAAACCATATACACGGTGGTGTCCTTATATTTATTAACACACATTTAAATTATAAGAAACTAGATAACGTGAATGATTTATCTTCTGAACTACATGTTGAATGCTGTGCTATTTCAATAATCATCAATAAATTGAAGTATTGTATTATCAATATTTACAGACCTCCAAATGGAGACAATGAGTTGTTCCTCAACAGGCTAGCTAACATTCTTGAAATATGCTCTAGTAAATTTGACAAAATAATTCTCTGTGGTGATATCAATATTGATTACCTCAAACCTTCCAATATCAAGGATATGTTCTTGGATCTTATGCTGAGTTTTGAACTGTTATGTCAAAACTCAGAACCCACGAGGGTATTCACTAACAAAAACAATGTCACATCCATTTCCAAAATTGACTATTTCTTCACAAATATGCCCCAAGAAAAGTATAGTGAACGAGTTGAGAACTTTAATATAGGAGATCATCTAAGTCTAATCATTACTTTCAGTATTGAAAACACTACACACACATAACATGCAAAAAATAATAAAATATAGAAACATAAATGATCTTACTGTACATCAACTGATTCATTATTTTTCTGGCGAAAATTTCTCAGATATATATGATAGTTATAATAATGTAAATAATGTATACAAAACTTTTTTAGATATTATTACTTATGGTATAGACCTATTCTGTCCCTTGGTTACAAAAACTGTGTTTGACGATGCGAAATCAAAACATAACGTTGCATGGATTACTGATGAGATTGTTCTGATGGGTAATCAACTGAAAGACATGCACTGGATCATAAAAACTTTCGATTGTGGGGAGTATATAAATGAATACAGGCGGGTAAAAAAAATGTATACTCAAGAGATATCAAAATCTATAGATAACAGGTCAATAACAGAGAAACCCAGGGAAGTATGGAAACTTGTGAGAAAAACAACGGGGAAAATAAAAAATTCAAAAAATATAGAGCTGAAAATGGAGAACGAAATGATTAAGAATGAAAAAATAATATCTGATGCTTTTGGAAAATATTTTTCATCAAATCCTAGATCAGCCATTCAATCCCAATTTGGAGGGAACACCATTGAAAATATTACTCACTCGATTCTCTCTTGTAACACTTTCTACTGGACCGCTGTTGAACAAAATGATGTCATTGCAGCTATTAATAGTTTAAAAAATACAAACTCAGTAGGAATAGATTGCTTGACAACAGAAATTATAAAAACAATTGGCATGTTTATTGCAGAACCACTGAGTCATATAATAAATTTGTCTGTTCATCTTGGGAATTTTCCCAAAGATTTAAAAATTGGCACTGTTACTCCCGTGTACAAAGGCAAAGACTCCACTGATATCCAGAACTATAGACCCATTACTGTACCACCAGTAATGAGCAAAGTAATAGAAAAAATTGTTTACAATAAAATTCTATTATTTCTATCGAAATATGATATGATCACAAAACACCAGAATGGATTCTGTCCGGGTAGATCTACGGAGAGTGCTTCCTGTGACTTTTTTGAGTATGTTTATACAAATATCGAGAAGAAAAGGTATGTTGGAGCACTCTTCTTCGATCTATCGAAAGCATTCGACACCTTGAATCTTTACATTATGAAAGAAAAATTATACAATCTGGGCTTTAGAGATAATTTCTTATCCTGGCTAATGTCCTATCTTGAAAACAGACAAATATATGTGAAAGTTGCAAATGAGCGATCAAGTTTTTATGATATTGACCTAGGAGTCCCCCAAGGTTCCATACTTGGCCCATTGATTTTCCTGTTATTTATAAATGACATGCCTGCATACATGAGCACAGAATGTACTGTTATATTTGCTGATGACTGTTCTTTTGCTGTGAACGCTGAAAAGCCTGAGGGTATGGAAGAAAAACTCAGTACTGTATCATTGGAATTCACAAACTGGTGCTCCAAAAACCTTATTCATGCTTTTCCACTCGAGGTTGAAAATCGATTTTCCAATTCATGTCAATGTAAATGGTAATCTTATTGAAAAGTCTGACGCAACAAAATTCTTAGGCACCTACATCAACTCTGACATGACTTGGAAACTCCATATTGATCATGTTTGTAAAAAAATCAATAGTGGTTACTATGCACTTCTTCAACTAAAAAACGTACTAAGTCTACATCAACTAATGAATGTATATTATGCAATTGTGTATTCCCACTTATCATATAATATAATTTTATGGGGTTGTGCCACTAATGTAAACCGAATTTTTATCTCTCAAAAGAGAATTATAAGACTGATTTTCAACTTGAAACCTTCTGAAACATGTAGGCCTTACTTCTTACAAAATGATATCATGACACTCTACTCGATCTATATATACCACTGTGTTCTCTATGTGAGAAAAAATATCAGTAAATTTTCTAAGAATTGTGATAACCACGATTACCTCACTAGACACGGTGATATGCTACAGATACCAAAGCATACCTCTAAATTGTATGAGAAAAACCCCAATTATATGGGAATTAAGTTTTATAACAATCTACCGATAATTATAAAAAATGAAAATAATGTTAATACGTTCAAAAGAAAACTGAGGATGTTTCTTGTTGAAGGTTGTTTCTATAATCTAGATGAATATATGTCTCGATAATACCCCAAATAATTTTAACATGTTGATGTGATGTAAATGTCCCACTCATTTATGGCCTCTGTACTTTTGACTTGTCTTATATCACTATTGTGATCCTAAAGATGAATAAAGTATTATTATTATTATTATTATTATTATTATTATTCTTCGGTGACTGACTCTGTTCAACATCTGACACTTGTGTATTCTGTCTAAGGGTGGAGTTAGTCAACTTTAGCACAAGCATTATCATAAACATAACAGCAACATCGTTTTTAGCATAAATTTAACATTGTTGTATAATTAGCGCCATTTGATATTTAACAGATTCAACTTTCACTTTTGACATATATTTAAGCACAATTTTAAAATGATGTTGACTAAATGCACCTTAAGAGGAGATATTTGCAAGTGCTCTATGGTAAACACTTTCTTTCAGATAGGATCAGAAAGTCTAGTGGGATAAGATCTGGCCACCTAGCAGGCCATTTAACCCCTGCAGTACTCGACATAATTATGATAAATATGTATACTGCTTCATGTGGTTGAACTCAGAAAGACAACCTCTATTATATTCACAATAAAAAGTATTTGGTAGGTAGGTGTAATAATTTTCTCTATCATAATCTCATCAAGATGTTCCAAATCAGTTGCACAAGACAAAAAGCAGAAAATAATTTTTAAATAAAAAAAACTTTAATGTACTACATTTTCAAAGTGGACTAAAAAGAGCAAAATAATATCTCCTATTTTATACTGATTTATAACCCTATACAGATTCCTAACCCTATACAAATTGTTTTGAAAATTTGTGATGTGGGTTCAGTTGCCATGAAAATACTTTTTAAATATCAAACGAAAAATGTAGGGTGAATTACAATAGATAATTGATTAATTGATGACTTAAGTCACCAACAGTGTTATTGCACTGCAAATGGTATGAACTGTTACTGAGTGAGTTTTCTCAAAGACAGCTACTTCATACACTCCTTATTATCTTATAAAATTCGCAGTCACAAATTTTTAGAAAAATCTGTATGGGGTTAGGAATCTGTATGGGATTAGGAATCTGTATGGGATTAGGAATCTGTATGGGATTAGGAATCTGTATGGGATTAGAAATCTGAAAGGGATTAGAAGTATGTTATGGGATTAGGAATGTGTATGGGATTAGAAATATGTTATGGGTTTAGGAATCACACGTTAAAAGTTGAAGGCAACGTCTTCCCTAGCTCGCACAAGTTTCTCGAGAACTTCTGAGGGTTGCGCGTAGGGGTGCAGCTGGTTGACGGACATAAGAATTTTAACAAGAAAACGAAGACTATTTTTGAATTCAAAAGCAAAATTGGCTTTGTAGAAAAAACTGTGTTCAACTTGGAAAAAACGCAACTACCTATCGCGAAGCGTTTATATGGGGTCCAGTGTTAAACAAGTAGATCTATTCTTTTTAGTACGTTTTAAAAACGAGCGGTATTTTTATATCTTTTTTTTTTTAATAATTGTACTAGTGGTGATTCAGAGGAAATTGCCCATTGAAAAGGCCTATTATGATCCTGAACTGGGTTTTGTCAGCGTTGTGTTAGTTATTTTATCCTCAATCCAGGAATGTTTGCTAAGTTCTTGTTTAGGTTTAGGGTTCACATTATATCCATTTATAGCGGAACTAGGATGGCTTAATATGCAAGACCTAAGGAATCTTTACCTTGTTTTGCCCTTAAAGTTTTAGAAAAAGTAACTCCTTTGTATATCAGAAAAAAGTTACTTATTGGTCATTTGTTCATGATGTAAACACCAGAAATAGGAATCTTGTTGTAATACTCAGGCATACAACTGCTGCGTTCAAGAGGTCATTTTCTTATTCAGCTATACCACTATAAAAAATAAATCCTCCTATGGATTTACGATTTAAGAAAGCTTATAAGGAATATCTTCTGGTTCCTTAATGCTTGGTTTTATATGTCTTAAAAATAGGTACAATATTAGGGTCTTCCCTCTATTTATGTGAATCTCTCCTTTAGTTTTAACATTTGTTCAATTATACATGTAGGCATTTTTTTTAATGTGAAATACTTATATAGGCCAAGCTGTAGATAAAAATAAGAGGCTCTTTTCACACAAAATAAAAGACGCAAACGGCCTATACTACTTTTAATAGGATAGTTCAGAAAACCCCGGTTTTCGCGCCAGCAAAATCGCTTTGTGGAATTTTTTAAACAACAATACTGAAAAAAATTGCAACTTTTTTGTTTTTCTGCGAATATCTCAAGAAGTATTGTAGGAATCGTTTTACAGTCAATAGCACTTTTGTAGAGAATTATAAAACCTACAAAATGGTTTTTTATACGACCGGATCGGTGCCTTTTTCACTGAGAAAATCTGGGAAAACCTCGAAAAAGAGACCATTTTTCAAAAATTCATAATTTTTATAAGTCTGAAGCTGGACAAACGATATCGCAGAAACTGATAGATGATTACATGTGGTTCAACTGTGCGCAAGATGTTTTCTGTCCGATGTGTAGTTTTTGCACAATCGCGTTATAAAAAATTTAAGGGCACATCTTGCAAGATCCGCCGATTTAAGGGAAATCGTCGTATTCAAATTCTGTAAACGGCATCTGGAAGTAGAGATCAATATCTATAATTTGTATATTTTGGATTTTCACCTGAGCGGTGGAAAATGTGTTGAAAATGTAACTGAAAGTTGATCAAAACGCTTCAAAGTGCGTCCGAAGTCACCCGAAGTCGAACTGAAGTTAATACGAGTTCAGTTCGGGTGACTTTCAGTTACATTTTCAACACATTTTCCACCGCTGAGGTGAAAATCCAAAATATACAAATTGTAGATATGGATCTCTACTTCCAGATACCGTTTACAGAATTTGAATAGGACGATTTCCCTTAAATCGGCGCATCTTGCAAGATGTGCCCTTAAATTGTTTATAACGCGATTGTGCAAAAACTACACATCGGACACAAAACATCTTACGCACAGTTGAACCACATATTAATATCTATCAGTTTTCGCAATATTGTTTGTCCAGCTTCAGATTTATAAAAATTATAAATTTTTGAAAAATGGTCTCTTTTTCGAGGTTTTCCCGGATTTTCTCAGTGGAAAATGCACCAATCCGGTCGTATAAAAATCCATTTTGTAGCTTTTATAAGTCTCTACAAAAGTTCCATTGACTTTAAAACGATTCCTTGAATAATCTTTGAGATATTTCTAAAAAACCAAAACAGTTGTAATTTTTTTCACTATTTCTTGTTTAAAAAATTCCACAAAGCGATTTTGCTGGGGCGAAAACTGGGGTTTTCATTAAAGAACTATCTTATAAAAATTAGTATAGGCCATTTGCGTCTTTTATTTTGTGTGGGAAAAAACCTCTATAGCTTGGTCTAATATGTAACTGGTACTTGGTTAAGTGAGAGCAGTTTCATTGGACTTCGTGGAGGATAATAAAGACATTTATTATTGTTATTATTATTACATTCAATTTGTTTTCAGGTTACTATACCCTATTTGGCAGTCACTCTTCATTTATCAATACAAACTTCACAGAACCTGGTAAAGCAGTATGTAGAAAATAAAACCAAATCTCATGAAATGACAGTCACATATATTTTGCGAGGATTTCTCAAAGACTGCAAAAGAAAAGGAATTTTTATAGTGGAGGATTCTAATCTACAAGTTAAAAGAGATTTATTTGAGAGAGTGGACGATGAACTAATATTTAGTATACAGAAGAACAAAAATATTGACTTCGGTATAATTTCTCTTGTTGACAAGATTGATTCTAATAGAGGAAATGGCCCACTGTGAGTTGTATACTGAATTTTGTCATATTCAACAAGAATATTTTTCAGGCAAGGTTCAATTGTGGGTAACAGTTGTTTGAAAAGAGAGAAACCCAAGAAGCCATCTGTGTCCCCAGAATTGAAAACCTCATCGAAGGCTTCTATATCTGTATCCAAATTTGTAGAAAAAAATAAGGACATTTGTTCAAAAGTAAGTAGGTACCGTAAACAATTACTTTAATATGTTGCTAAGAAATTCATAATGTGAAGATGACATTCAGTTAACAAATACTTTCTGGTTCCTTGTAATTTGACAGGTACACAGTATTTGTTCACCAAAAGCCATTAATAATAATAATATTTATTTGAAATAGGTATTCCTAATATATACATTTACAAAAAATAATGAGTATACATAATACATAAACATAACATAAACATGAAATCTCAAAATATACTTACAGTTGGAAGTTATTTCATCTAACAAATATGAATTTTAAAACAAATTTTTCTTTTGAATTAGGTGGTTTATCATTTTTGATTTGAACTGTTGAAATGTTTCTGAGTCCTTTAAGTCATCTGGAAGATTGTTGTAGGCAATAAATCCCTTGAACATTAAAGTTCTTGTATTGTAAGCTTTGAGTTGACTAGTCACATTAAGGATATTGGTGTATGCCTGTTACATCTTAAGCTGATTGCACGATTTTGAAGTTTTTGTAGTGATCTCATTTTATTAATATCAAAAACATACAATAAGCTAGGACAATATTCAAAATGGGGTTTAATAATGGTGTTGTATGTGGTAATTCTAGCGTTCATACATAAATGCTGTGATACCTTCGAAAAGAAGTATACTTTTTTCAGTATATAATTGAAATAGCTCTTCAATGATAGGTGATTGTCAAGCATGAAACCTAGATATTTGAACTCTGGTACTAGTTCAATTTCAGTATCTTGTATTTTAATGTGAATTTCATCAATATTTATTTGTCAGTACATATCATCCCTTTTGTTTTATCAACGTTCAGTTTTAATTTGTTCATTTTGAGGTATTCTGTTATTTCATTTAAAGAATTATTCATCTTTTTTACGGCATCATTTAAATCTTTATCTGTTACTGATATTAAAGTGTCATCTACAAACAGGTGTATATAATCACATTCATTATATTGATTCATATCATTTATATATAGAAGGAACAATAATGGGTCCAGAATGCTACCTTGTGGGACTCCATGTTGTACCCGGCTATGCATGGAGGATGATGAAACGGCTGAACATATTCTGTGTACATGCCCTGCAGCGGCCAGAACCAGATTCTCAATATTTGGCGATACGACAGGAAGGCCAGAAAACCTGGTAAATTTTTCTCCCAATGCATTCCTCAATTTCGTCAAGAGATTGGATATACTGGGAGAAATATAACCATAGGGTGAGCCACAATAGGCCATTGGCCGCAGTGGAGGGCCTGATACGGGCCCACTCACGTTCAAACCTAACCTAACCATGTTGTACATCTATTGGCACTGACAATGAATTGCCAATCCACTCGAGTACTCTCCCCCTTATGCCATATAATTCCAGTTTTTTTAGTAGTATATCATGGTTTATGGTTTCAAATGCTCGTCTTAAATCCAAAAATACAGCTACATTATACATATTTTTCCTCATGTTATTCTTTCATTCGGTAACAGTTAACTGAATAGCTGACTCACATGAATGATTGGATCTAACTAAAACCAGATTGATTCATAGAAAGTATATTTTTTTCATTGCAATATTGTAAGGTATTGATGTGTCGGAATTCACTGCATTTATTTGAATTAGCTACCTTTAATCTTTAATTTCTCTTTGAAACTATACCTTTTTTTAATGACACCAAACATGACCAATTACTTGAAAACTGCTTTTTATAATTTTACTGTTAATTTCATCAATAGGCGAACCTTTAGTAGTGCCTATTTTAGATATGACTTCTTTCAACTCTTTTACGTTTATCAATTTAAAGACACTGAAACCGAAACTCTTCGATACCTTGGACAATATCATTGATACTATTTAGAAAGTATCTATTAAAGCAATTTGCAATCTCATTACTGTCTTTTACCAACATTCTGTTCATTAAAGTATACACCATTGAAAAAATTATTATTTGATATTTTTATGTTTGTTAAATTTTTCAAGGTTTTCCACATTAAACGAGGATTATGTACATTTCTATCGATTTGATTAAAGTAGAACTGATTCTTCTTTTCTTTAATGATATTGACATCGGCTTGTTTTTACAGTGGAACCTTAGAATAGAATAGTTTATTTGGCTACTTTACATACCTACATAAGTACACTTATAGTAAGTTAGAATGTGTGGCAAAACATGGGGCATGTCAACAAAACACGTATATTGGCTGTCATATGACCAATGATCACGTATGGCTCTTTAGTCTGGTGGAGCAAGTGCCATCAAAACCTGGCCCTTGCTAAACTTAACGGAGACTACTGGAAGCATTCGCTCCACGCCAACAGCAGCAATGGCAGCCCTCCTTGGATTAATTTCTCTCCACATAGTTCTGGAGAGAGAGGCAAGATGGGCAACATACAGACTCTACCAAGCGGCCATTAGTCTACCGCAGGCATGCTGGAGGGCATAATAGCTCACAACATTCTGGAAATGCCCTCAGTGATCATGCCTAAAACTGTCAACCTTCACACGTCCTACACTGTGGTCTTTTCTGAAAGAGAAGACTGGATCCGAAATTAAACCGACCTATGTTGGGCAAATGAACGTTGGGTTACCGATGGTTCCAAAACTTTGGAAGGCGTCGGAGCCGGAATAGTAGTGAAACGCTCATTCAATATGGGTAATCTAGCTACGATTTTTCAGGCAGATGTAAATGCCATTGAAATGTGTGCAAGGGAGCTGGAAAATCGACACCACACACGAAAAACAATAAAAATATTTTCAGATAGTCCAGCAGCACTGAAAGTGCTTGAATCCAACTGCTTTAAATCTAGAGCAGAATGGAGCTGCAGAGACACCTTGAACCGACTAGCACAACGCAACAATGTTACCCTAGCAAAGAATATTTACAATATCAGTATTTTAGATATTCTTTGACCTTAGTCTGGATACCAGGTCACACAGGCCCAGAAGGAAACGAAAAAGCGGACGCCCTAGAAAAAGGGGGGGGGGGCGAAACAAAGTTCACTGGACCAGAACCGGTAATCGGTTTAGCATATAGCACTGCCAAGAATGTCATAACAGCTTGGGCAGACAATAAAAGACTCGAGTACTGGCGTAGTCTACCGGGCCTAGCCCATTCCAAGGCATGTATTGCTTGTACAAGGAAAAAACAGGACTCTGACAAACTGCTAGAACTCAGTAGAGCGCATCTCAGAGTTATAGTAGGTTTGCTTACTGGCCACTGCAAACTCAAACATGACATGCATAAAATCGGACTTGCACAAGATGCAGAGTGCCGGCTATGCATGTAGGATGATGAAACGGGTAAACACATTCTGTGTACATGCCCTGCAGCGAAATATTTGGCGATACGACATCGACAGTAAGGCCAGGAAATCTAGTGAATTGTTCTCCCAATACATTCCTCAATTTCATTGAGAGATTGGATAATATATACTGGAAGAAATATAACCATAGGGTGAGCCACAAATAGGCCATTGGCTTCAGTGGAGGGCCTGATACGTGCCCACCCACGTTCAAACCTAACCTAAGTTAGTAATTGTATGATTCATGAAGTTTAGTACAGTTCCCATTATACAAAAGGTGTACACTTGGGGCTTAGGACGGTTCTTTTTCATAATACAAATCATACAATTGCCAGAAAATTATCCATTCTAAGTATCAAGTGTACCACTTTTATATGACTGGAACTGTACATACTTAAAACATTTAAAAATATTATATAGCGTTAAAAATCAGGACGCACCTCCTTGCATTCATTGCGTTTATGAATATATTTTTTGCAATGGAAACAAGTAATGCTTCACTTTGCGAAATTTTCTAAACCCAAGTTACTTTAGCAATAAATCCAGCAATTTTTTATCAGAGGTCCTGCCGTCCCCATATTTTGTCAGAGCGTTCATGTTTGGGAATAATGAAAGATTCCATCGACAAAAAAAAAATTACCGAGCGTTGGAGGAGAGTTGGGCTCTGCAATTTTTTTTATTAGAGCTCCTGCTGCCATCATATTTCATCAGAGCGTTCATGATTGAGAATAATGAAAGATTCCATAGACAGAAAAAAGTTATCGATCGTTGCGGGAGAGTTGGGCTCAGCAATTTTTTTATTAGAGGTCCTGCAGATACCATACTCCGTCAGAGTGTTCATGATTGAGAATAATGAAAAAAATAATCGAGAGAAAAAAATTACCGAGCGTTGGGGTAGAGTTGGGATCAGCAATTTTTTTATTATTTGTCCTGGCACCACAATATTTTATCAGAGCGTTCATGAATGAGAGTAATGAAAGATTCCATCGACAGAAAAAAATTACCGAGCGTTGGGTGAGAGTTGGGCTCTGCAATTTTTTTATTAGAGGTCCTGCTGCCTCCATATTTCAGCAGAGCATTCATGATTGAGAATAATGAAAGATTCCATCGAGAGAAAAGAATTACCTAGCGTTGTGAGAGGGTTGGGATCAGCAATTTTTTTATTAGAGGTCCTGCCGCCACCATATTTCTCCAGAGCGTTCATAATCGAGAATAATAAAAGATTCCATCGAGCGTTGGGGGCGAGTTGGGCCCAGCAATTTTTTTATTAGATATCCTGCCACCACCATATTTCGTCAGAGCGTTCACAATGTTATTCATGGCCAGTAGGTAATTAAAAATGGTCCCATTTCTTCTAACAGGGAAAGTAAGTTCATAAGTGATTGTTATAGAGTTGAATGCCTCGTTTGAAACATACGAGGATATATTGAAAAATTCTTGGCCTACTATAGAACCAAACAAAATTTCAATGTCAAAATATTTTATTACTCAACCTATTCTCCTCTTAATTGAATACATTTATTACAGCGAACCTGCAACGTCTCCAGACCTTTCAAAAAAAATTTTACTTCTTGCTCTGCAAACCAGACCTCCACAGCTTCTATTACCTCCTCGTTGGAAGACAATTTGCGATCTTTTAAACTTTTTTTCAGTTGAGGAAAGAGATGATAGTCGGACGGAGCCAAATCTGGTGAATAAGGGGGGTGTTCTAGTAATTCAAACCCTAAATCACGATTTTTTTGCATGGCAACATGAGATTTGTGTGCAGGGGCGTTGTCCTGCAAAAACAAAACACCTTTGGATAGCTTTCCGCGTCTTTTCTCTTTAATTTTTTCTCGTAGAGTGGTCAGTAATGTCGAATAGTAATCTCCAGTTATTGTTCTACCCTTATCCAAAAAAATCAATCATGATTACTCCATGCCAATCCCAAAAAAATGAAGCAAGAACTTTTCCAGCAGATTTTTGGACACGAAACTTGTTAGGTCTTGGAGAACCGGAGTGTCGCTATTCCATCGATTGTTGCTTTGTTTCTGGATCGTAGAAATGTACCCAAGTCTCATCCATAGTAACAATTCGGTTTAAGAAGTCTACATCGTTTTCAAATCGAGCACAGATGGAACGCGATGCTACTACCCTTGCACGATTTTGGTCAACATTCAAACATTTGGGGATCCATTTTGCAGCAATTTTTCTCATGTCCAAATTGACGTGAACTATATGATGAACGCGTTCGTATGAAATATTCAGTGCTTCAGATATCCGTTTTAGCCCAATTCGACGGTCTGTTAAAATCATGACATGAACTGCATCGATATTTTCGGGGACTGACACAGAAACTGGCCTTCCCGATCGGTCATCATTTTCAATGGAAAATTTACCTCTTTTGAAGCTTGCAGTCCAATTTTTCACGGTCGCATACGAAGGACATTGATCACCAAGGGTATTAAGCATATCTTCGTAAATCTGCTTACCTCTTAACTCTTTTAAATACAGGTACTTGATGATGGCTCTGATGATGGCTCGATACTCCAATTTTTCGATTTTCACAATTTCGGTGGACATATTTTTTCTTTTAATTTATTGCGTAACTCTGGTTTACTTTTTTGACGTCAAACTTTACACTGACACTTCTAATAAGTTATTGTTCGTTGCTATGGTAACACAATATTTGGTTTGTGCAGGGAACTGGTCTATGCTAACTAGATATCAATACATCCTCGTATTTAATTTTTGTGCCCTTGTCTTCTTGCTGGTAGATGACCTACCGCCATTAAATCGCCAAAATATTTGATCAACCCATATTCAATTACTTGAAATTTTTAGCCAGAACCTGTTAGTGGAACAGCTGATCTCTCCAAAAAGACAGTAGCTCCTCTTATCCAAAAGGAAGCAATAAAAAATAAATCAAGTAACAGAGAAAATAAACCTAAAAAGGGAAAGAGTGGCATTTCTGATTTCTTTAAAACAATGCCTTCAAAAAATACCAGTGATAGTAAAAGTCTTAGCCAAAAAGTGGAAAGTACTTCTAAAACAGAGGATAGTCTTAAAACAGAGGATAGTCTTGAAGGGATTGACAGTATAAGAGGTACTGGAATAGAAGATTCAACTAGTTCTATGGAAGTACAAGAGGAAACAGAGGAGAGTGAAACAAATCAGCAGGTACCTGCTGCAAAACCGAAAGTTTTGGAAAAAAAGAATAGTAAAAGACGAAGAGAAGAAAATGTGCCTAAGAACACTAAAAGACGAAGAAGAATTGTAGAGAGGAACGACTCTGAAAGTGATGGTATGTATTATTTCATTATCAGTAGAAAACTGTTCATATGGTGGGGGAGGAGGGGAGAAGGAAAGGTAAGAGACAGGTTCCATTTCGACCACTTGCGGAAATGGATTGGTCTGAACCTAAAGTATAACTTTTGGGGTCGTCCTAGAACTAGAATTTTCCGAAATTTGTTAACATTTAATTTTCTATATTTTTATTAAGCGATTCAGAAAAAAATCACAATTGATAGTCTAAATTTTATGATTTAGTGAAAATACAGAAAAAAAAGTGGTTATGAAATGTTTACGCGCTTCTTACAGCTATTTGCACCGTCACTACTCAGGGAGTCACCTTAAGGCTTAAGTTAAGACCGCTATTTGAGGACAATATAAGCCATAGTCAAGATAAGCCTCAGATTTGCCAGACTTGAGTTCCACTTACGGCTATTTGCACCGGTTGTCCTTAATAACAAACTCAGCTAAATGCAGGATCAGCTCAAGGTACACCTCAAGGTAGATGGTTTGCACCGTTGACTCCTGGCCTGAACCTTACCTGAGTATGAGAAATGTTTGGCAACAGCGCAGAAATGATCACGTAACCAACGACAAGACGTTAAACAAAGCAAAGTTTTAAAAAATATGCACATTGCGCTGTCAGTTCTGTCTAATTTGAAAGGCTGGCGGGAGTATGGCAAGTAATTTGGAAAATTTGTCTCTACCGGGAAAACTAGCCACAATATCGCATGCACATTATTTAAAATGCGTAGTTTATTAGCTGTCCTAACCTGACCTGACTTCCTCTAGGTAAACAGAAAAGTATCCATCCAAAATGTTTACGACATAAAGATGTGGTTGACAATTTTGGATGAATAAGAAAAATTGAAAAGACTCGCCATTTCATTCCTCTAGTACAAAGCAACAGAATATTTTTAAGTTCGTTAGTAATATAAATTTAAATATCAATAGACAGTTTGTATTAAGAAATAGGTACAGTGTTGAATCTGAAAATTATTTTCCTACTTTCACATCATAGGGATATATCAGCCTCAATCAGGTTTAGTATATAGAGAGCTGTAGGTTTGGTCACCTTAAATAGAGGGAAAAATACAATCACATCATTAAAATCCAGAAAAAGTGTTAGAAATAGTTTGAACATAAAGAAAATAGGAAAATATTTCGTGTAGGAAAAGTGAGGTTAAGTAGTTAAGTGGAACCTAAGCCTGGAGAATCTTAGGCTTATCTTGACTGAGGCTTATGTTGTCCTCAAATAGCGGTGCAAACCAAAATCGTAATATAAGGTCCACTTAAGTCGTAAGGTAACCTTAAGTTGAACCGGTGCAAAGAGCTGTTAACGACTTACAGCTGTTTGCACCGGTTCAACTTAAGGTTACCTTATGACTCAAGTGTACCTTATATTACGATTTTGGTTTGCCTCAGATTCTCCAGGCTTAGGTTCCACTTAACTACTTAACCTCACTTTTCCTACACGAGATATTTTCTTTATGTTCAAAGTATTTCGAGCACTTTTTCTGGATTTTGCTGATGTCATTGTATTTTTCCCTCTATTTAGGGTGACCAAACCTACAGCTCTCTATATACTAAACCTGGTTGAGGTTGATATATCCCTATGATGTGAAAGTAGGAAAATAATTTTCAGATTCAACACTGTACCTATTATTTCTTAATACAAAATGTCTATTGATATTTAAATTTATAAATATTCTGTTGCTTTGTACTAGAGGAATGGAATGGCGAGTCTTTTCCATTTTTCTTATTCATCCAAAATTGTCAACCACATCTTTATGTCGTAAACATTTTGGATGGATACTTTTCTGTTTACCTAGGATAAGTCAGGTCAGGTTAGGACAGCTAATAAACTACGCATTTTATCTAATGTGCATGCAGCTCTCTTGGCGATATAGTGGCTACCTAGTTTTCCCGGTAGAGACAAATTTTCCAAATTACTTGACATACTCCCGCCAGCCTTTCAAATTAGACAGAACTGACAGCGCAATGTGCATATTTTTTTAAACTTTGCGTTGTTTAACGTCTTGTCGTTGCTTACGTGATCATTTTTGCGCTGTTGCCAAACATTTCCAATACTCAGGTAAGGTTCAGGCCAGGATTCAACGGTGCAAACCATCTTTACCTTGAGGTGTACCTTAAGCTGATCCTCCACTTAGCTGAGTTTGTTATTAAGGACTTCCGGTGCAAATAGCTGTTAATCTCACTTTCTCTACACGACAGTACAAACATACAAGAATTATTGTTTTTATCAATTTCTGAAAACATTTTGTAATAGCGATAAAATCCATCATAAGAAATATTTAATTATATTTACCGCTGACATCTCCTACAAAATGTATTTTGTATTATTACATTAATTGAACTGTTTGTACCATAGATATGTTCGAGTCGATTCCTGATGAAGATATTATAGAAAAATCTGATGATGAGCCTGAACGTGTTCCATCACCTGTTGTGAAGAAATTGCTCGAACCCAAAAACAAAAAGAGGAAAGCAGTCGATAAAACGTATCAGGATTCTGAAGGGTTTATAGGTACATAATGAGTATTTGTTTCAAATAACGAACTTACCGTTGTTTTAATTTCAGTAACAAAAACCGAATATATTTACGAAACGGCGTCTGAAGAAGAAAATGAAATTCCCGTGAAAAATAATGAAGAGAAACCAGAAATCAAACCAATTAAAAAAGAAATTGCTTCAAAAGAAAGCAGTCGAGTTTCACCTCGCAAATCTACCAAAGAAAAGAAGGAAAAGAAGAATAACAAACAGAATCAGCCGACTTTGATGAATTTTTTCAAGAAAAAATAGATACATACATTTTGCAACCATTTATTGTTTTGATTGTGCAATTTGCAAGGAGCTGTTCTGGCATTATTTGTCAATTTGAAATAAAGTATTGGCATGATAATCACCCTTTTATTTCGTTTCAAATTCTGAACAACACAAACAATTTTTAATTTAAATATTGGTTGAAAATGCGAAAATGTTCCGGGTATTAATCCATTTGGAATATTTCAACAGAATTTCATACTTTAGTATTAGACCAAGAGCCAGCAACAAATTTCAAGTTGTCATTTCATAAGTCGTGATATCTTTGGTAGTGAATCTCATATCCCAGTTGAACAATAAAAGTCGAGTCTGGTATAGTCCACAGCGGCTGGATACTTCTAAAAAAGAAAAGAAAAAAGATTCACTCAATTTGAATAATTCATGTAAATTTAATAATTAGCAATATTTAATGGAGTAGCGGTTCATCGCCGGCGCGCTGAGCAAGGGGTACGAGGTTCGACTCTTGTAATATTATTTGCCAATATGCGCATTTGAAGTCGATCTACGATAAGAATATGTTATTCCTGGGACGATCTAATTCTGTTATATTATCAACTTCCTCATGCATACATTTTTGCATTTATGGTGAAATCGACTAGTAGGTCTGATTGAGATTGGGTCATAATCAACTGGATCAATTTGTTTTCTACCCATTTGCACATCCTAGGCCAGTCCCCATCCTACCAAAATTTTTCCTAAACAAATTGTCTAACAAGCCCCTCTGATTTACCTTTGGCAAAAAGTAACCTAATGCCATCCCCGCCAAAACAAAAAAAGCACCTCTGATGACAGCTCAACAACTCTTTTTCATTGTATAGACAAGAGACGATTCGATCTTCACACACTTTTATTTAATCACGACATGCTTCGCAATCAGAGTAGCCTCCTCAAGTTATTGTACAATAAGCTATGTACATTAATTTATATACCCTTAACATTAATTACAACTAAAAACACCCCTAACCAGAATGTCAATTCTAATTATAATTAATAAAGATAAAGATAACAAAGGTAAACATTAAACAAGATTAAATTGTAATTATTACCATTTAATCTTAATCCTTCATATTAATGTTATCTTAGGACTAGAATGTTTACCTTCTTTATCTTGGATACAATTTTTTTAATACAGGTAGGGAAGTATACCATTACTAATTATAATTTTTTACAGTCTGGTTAGGGGTGTTTTTAGTTGTAATTAATGTTAAGGGTATATAAATGGATGTAAGTATAGCTTATTGTATTGAGGAAGCTACTGTGATAGCGAAAAATGTTGTGGTTAAATAAAAGTTTGTGAAGATCAAATCGTCTCTTGTCTATACAATTACAATGGATCTTCATCAAGTTACGAACGAATCAAACAGAAACTCTTTTTCATCACTGCTGCATATCGTTGGCCAAGAGTGTTAACCTGCTGAGTCCAATTTCCTAGATTTTACAGGAAGTTAAAAAAAAACATAAATATTTTCATCTCTCATAAATTAAGTCTGATCCAGTTCTGAAGTATTAGTAATTATTGTTTTATTGATATATCTTTAGTGAAAAAATCAACATTTCTGCTGTTTTTTCAATTTTTTATGCATTTATTATTTATGCCTTTACACTCAATCCAAATTTGGAAATACCAGGTTTTTCGATATACAGAAACAGATGAAAAAATGTTGAACATATCTTAAAATGATATTATTTATTCATGTAAATGTAGTGTCAGTCAGTTATAATAGATACCTATTCAAATTTAGGACGGGCATGCATTACAGCAGTGTACAAAACGAAAATATGAATAACATTCACAATGTGTGAGAACTGAAAGAAAAATATTTCTTTTGTTGTTTGTCAGGTGTGGGAGACAATACCAAATTTCTATCTTCGAAGATAGAATCTAATGGAAATGAGTACTCCAAATCATCAGTAAATGACCCAATGGACATCTAAAATTTTCATTCGAACAATTTTTACTTTTTCCATTTGAAAATTTTGACCAGTTACACAAAGCCCCGTCAGTAATCGCTCTGATAATATTCGGGACAGTAGGACATTACTTTGTAAGTGGGAAAAAGTTAGCTGGTGTGAAATCTTTCACTTCATGATCTTCTGAATTGGTGCTTTCTATTGTATTCATTCGTGCTAATGCAAATAGTCGTTTGGAACGGGACATAGTGTAAAAATGGAAAAAAAATATTCATCATAAAATAATGAGAATTAATCTTCTTTTGATTGAAACCTGTATAACTGATAGAAACGCTGACATCTCCTTGGAAATAGACAACATAGTATTGAATCAAGAAATAAATAATAATAATAAATAATAAATTGTCTTGATTCATCATAAATACACAGCTCAACAATGGTATATTCGAGGGAAAATATGATAACAACTAATTTAGATAAATAGGCGAAGTTTAGCTCAGTCTGATTTTCAACTTAACCCAAAGAAAATAAAGATACACTACATAAATGATGTCACATGTGAGTAACAAGAAAAGAAGATAATTAAATACAATCCAAAATCAAAAAATTACTTGAACCTATAAAATTTTGCCTATTTCTTTGCCTGACTTGTGATATAATTCTTCATGTTGTAATGAGGAAATTAATTTTTAATCGTTTTTAAAAATTAATTATCGTGTAGGATCTAATTTCCTCAGATAGACGATTGTTTTCAATGCATGCCTTGTTAGGCCAAGCTGTAGATAAAAGAGGCTAGTTTCACACAAAGTAAAAGACGCAAACGTAAATGGAAACTCCGTTTTTTGCCCCAACAAAATCGCCTTGTGGAATTTTTTAAACAAGAAATAGTGAAAAAAATTACAACTTTTTTGTTTTTTGGAAATATCTGAAAGATTATTCAAGGAATCGTTTTACAGTCGATGGAACTTTTGTAGAGTTTTATAAAACCTACAAAACGGTTTTTTATACGCCCAGATCGGTGTATTTTTCACTGAGAAAATCCGGGAATACCTCGAAAAAGAGACCATTTTTCAAAAATTCATAATTTTTATAAATCTGAAGATGGACAAACAATATTTCGGAAACTGATAGATAATAACATGTGGTTTAACTGTGCGCAGGTTGTTTTCTGTCCGATATGAAGTTTTCGCACAATCGCGTTATAAACAATTTACGGGCAAATCTTTCTAAATGCGCCGCTTTAAGGGAAATCATCTTATTCAAATTCTGTAAACGGCATATGGAAGTAGAGATCAATATCTACAATTTGTTTATTTTGGATTTTCACCTGAGAGGTGGGAAATGTGTTGAAAATATCACTGGAAGTTACTCTAATAAATGCTTCAAAGTGCACCCAAAGTCGCCCGAACTCAACTCTTATTAACTTCAGTTCGACTCCGGGTGACTTCGGACGCAAATTGAAGCGTTTTGATCAACTTTCAGTGACATTTTCAACACATTTCCCACCTCTCAGGTGAAAATCCAAAATATACAAATTGTAGATATTGATCTCTACTTTCAGATGCCGTATACCATGGACCTATAAAGTATTGTATGTATTTATATACGATATTATACGTCCATGCCGTATACATAATTTGAATACGACAAAATTTCCCTTAAATCGGCGCATATTGCAAGATGTGCTCTTAAATTGTTTATTACGCGATTGTGCAAAAACTACACATCGAACAGACAACATCTTTCGTACAGTTGAACCACATATTATCATCTATCAGTTTCCGCAATATTGTTTGTCCAGCTTCAGATTTATAAAAATTAATTTTTTTTGAAAAATGGTCTCTTTTTCGAGGTTTTCCCGGATTTTCTTAGTGGAAAATGCACCGATCCGGTTGTATGAAAATTCATTTTGTAGGTTTTAAAAAATCTTCATAAAATTTCCATTGACTGTTAAACGATTCCTTGAATAATCTTTGAGATATTTCCAAAAAACCAAAAAACAACAACAAATGAATGGTGAAAGTATTATACTTCCCAAAATTCTACAAGAAAGTCCGCGATAGTAAATAAAAAAGTTTTTGAATAATTCACAAAGAATATATGAATAAGTATAAATTTAAAAAAAAATTTAAAGTCAAGCTTTTATTGAATTTCACTAAAAAAATAAAAAAAAGGAAAGTAATTTCTTCAGAGACGTGTCACGCTATATTCTGAGCAATGTTTTCAGTATAAATACAAATATAAATTCCTGTGCAACAAGTCTTTGAATCTGTTACAGAATAACGTGACAGCCCTAACGAAATAGTAGTTTTTCTTTTTCAATGCAATTCAATAAAGCTTGTCTTTAAAAAGTTTATTATTATTTATGATATATATTCAAATACAATTCAAAATCTTGTAGAATTTTGGGAAGTATAGTACCTTCTCCGTTCGTTTGTTGTTTGTATGCTAAATATCCCATTCCTAGGTTTTCGTCGGCTTGATTGGAAAATATCTTGTATTTGGAGAAACCATTCATTTCACAGAAATCATATAAATAAAATATATATGGGGTATCAATAAAATCTATACATTAAAAAGTAGGTAGAAGAGCAAAATATTGTTCAATTACGGGAAAACCAAATTGGAGTCGAAAAAATGGAGAAGGGTGGAGAAACTGTGATTTTTTTGTAGAGGAATACAGATTTTTCCCTTTTTTCCGACAAATTCCGAAAAAACGATCATTTTCAACCGAAAAGTTTCACCGATAAAGTTCGTCTTTTCAAGCTCGCCAGCCGCCAGTTTTTTCGTTGAAGCGTCTTATTTCAGATTATGTAATGAGTAGCATTACAGTGGAATTTTTTCCAGAAAACGCGCAAAAATTAAAAAACAGATTTTCAAAAATCAATTTTTTAAATTTTTGTTCTATACTCATATTTATTTATTAAAATTACTGAAATTAACGTTGAAACCCTTCGAGAATATTAATTTCATGTTACCTTAATAGGTACAAAGAATAAACAAGGACATAAATTAGGATTTGATTATGATAGAAGGGCGAAGCAGGTGAACTTTTGTGGGTAAAAATGGTTTCTCACGATTTGCAGCGAAAATTAACCTCTTACAAAAAAGTTAAAGGAAAAAGTTGTTGGCAATAAAAAGATCTACAACTTTTATATTCAAGATTTTTCCATATAACCTCAAATTTTCAAAAATCGGTTTTTCGCTATTTTGACGGAAAAGTGTTAGATAGGTACAAAAGTTTTCGATTTTTTTATTATCCACAACTTTTTCATTGAACATTTTCCGCTAAGGATTCACGTTTCGCCGCAAATCGCAAAAAACCGTTTTCAACCCCTAAACTGCATCTCAATTTCACCATTTTGAGTGTATTCGTGTTTAAATTTTTTTTTTCTTCAAAGTTGGAACATCTACAACATTCTCCACCTGGTTCTTGCCTGTTACTTTCTTTGTTATTTCAGGCTTTTAAAATTAGTTTTGTTAACTAGTAGCCGCCCCCTTTCCGAGTACTTCAAAGAGGTTCGAGGAAAATAAACATTGCGCTGCAAAAAAAACATATAATTCAGAACAAAAGAAGGTATATTTCCACTAGATTTTGCGACATACAATTTTCATACAAAAAAAAATTTAAACCAAATTAGACGGTTTTTTTTATTTTTACGTTTTAAATTTGAGGTAATGTGGAAAAATCTTGAATACAAAAGTTGTAGATATTTTCATTGCCAACAAATTTTTCTTTAATTTTTTTTGTAGGAAGTTAATTTCCGCTGCAAATCGTGAGAAACCATTTTTACCCCCAAAAGTTCACCTCCTTTCGCCCTTCTATCTGAAATCCTTATTTATGTCCTTGTTTATTTTTTGTACCTATTGAGATAATATGAAATTAATATTGAAATTTTTATTCTCGAAAGGTTTCAACTATTAATTTCAATAATTTTAATAAATAAATATGAGTTTAAAACAAAAATAAAAAAAATTATTTTTGTCAATCAATTTTTTAATATTTTCACGTTTTCTGGAAAAAAGTTCCACAGTAGTGCTACTCTCTTTTTACATAATCTGAAAGTAGACGCTTCAACGAAAAATCTGGCAGCTGGCGAGCTTGAAAAGACGAACTTTATCGGTGTAACTTTTCAGCTGAAAATGAGGTCGTTTTTTCGGAATTTGTCGAAAAAAGAGGTCAAAATCTGTATTCCACAACAAAAAATTACAGCTTACTTGAAACATGTTGAGTTATATTTCCACCAAATTTCGTGGAAAAAAAAATATTTTTGCTTGATAAAAAAATTAAAAACTGAAAAATTGGTTTTTACAATTTTCCCGGAAAATTGAGGTAATGTGGAAAAATGTTTGATACAAAAATTTTATTTTCAACAACTTTTCAATTCAACTTTTGTTGTCAATCGCGAAGAAACGTGAAATATAGCTTTCAACCCCTAAAAGTTCACCCCGTTCCATCCGTCTCCATTTTCTCGACTCCAATTTATTTTTTCCGTCATTCGAACAATATTCTGTTTCTCTTACATTATATCAAAAATTCATGAAATTCAACCGATTCTTTTTCGAAAACACTGAAAAAAAAATACGCATTATTCTAAGAAACTTGGACTGTATCTTTTTATACACCCTATATACATGAAATGACTGTGCAACGTTCTCAACATTGGAGAATGTTTGATGAGTATATGACATGCTCTTCCCTATCCGAACTATACCCCTATGTTAGAACCAACCTGTATAGAAAAAAAAAAAGTCAGTTAACTTCGATCAAATAATGTCAGTTAACTTCTATCGATTTTGAGGGAGTCTAAGTTGAATTTTTAATTTAACTGGTTGGTTTAAAATTCATCCAATTGGATTTTTCTTTGTTCGCCCTGTAGATCACAAAACGAAAAAGTATAATGGATTCGAGATCAAGGTAACAGTGTACCATCATTAAGGCATGGTATTCCCAGAAAGTCACTTTGATTAAGGATGGTGCGGGGTCGTTTTCTGACTCATCGATCAAATCAAGGGTGTTGAATAGGTTGAATGAATACAAGATGTATCACTTATAACTACAAACATACAGGGTGTCCGATAAATGTGTGACTTTCCAAGTTTTTTTTTTCAATAAAAGGCCCTATATATTTTCACTCCATTGAATTTATTTGAAAGCGTGTATCTGAAATATATAGGGTTATATGGGTTTATACCGGGTGGTTCTGAAGTTATGGTGACATTTACGTCCCAAATTGTGGGTTTATTCAACACCAAATATCTCAAAATCAATAATTAGGAAGAAGAACATTTTTTCACCAAATATCTTCGAAAATTGTGTAATTTGGATATGTTGTAGTTACACCCTTCTGATCAAAAGTCTCCATTTGCCCGATACCTAAAAATGGACAGTTATTTAGGTATCGAAAGTCAAAAGTTGCAACTTGTGCAAATCGACCATGTATAAATGACTTTGTCCAGTTTTGACAGGAATAATAACTATTTCTGAATTGTCAATAAATGTCAAGTTTCTACAAAAGGAAGTGTTTTGAAGATTCTTATACTCGCATTATTTTGAATAATATAGCTTTTAGAAGAAAATGCCGACAAATGTGAAATCGCCATACGCAGACGAGAGCAAAGGAAGAGATGCAAATTCTTTTTCGATAGCGTGAGAGATTTGCACTAGTCGCAACTTTTGACCTTCGATAACTGAAAAACTGTCCATTTTTAGGTCTCGGGCCCATGAAGACTTTTGATCAGAATGGTATAAACTACAAAATATCCAAATTTCCGAAAATTCGACAGGAATCCATTTTTCATTTGATTTGTGAGGGGTCCTTTACCGAATGGCACTTTTCCCATACAGGGGCAAAAAAAATCAGTTTTTTCTCAGTTTTCGCAAATGAGGCCATACCAGAATAGTCCACACTTTGAGCTTCCAGAAAATGTATCTAATTCATAATGAACGTGTGGAAAATGTCATAAGTATATAAAAGCAATAATGATATTTGTGTTCAATGATGGACAAACACAACAAAATAATCTCAAAAAATGTAAAAAGGTGTTAATTCACAGAAGATGTTGAAACAATCTACCATTTTGACCTATGCACAAATTGAGTCTATCCACAATGGCTCTCCGAACTTCAGTTGAAGTTGATCTTGTAATAGAGCGAAAAATTTCTCTAATTCTATTCTTCATATGTCTCCTGGTGTCGTTGGTTTTTCTTGATAGATCTCGCCTTTAACATATCCCCAAAGATAGAAATCTAGGGGCGTGTGGTCTGGGGACCTTGCTGGCCACTGAATGAGTCCATTTCTTCCTATCCATCCATCATGTCCGCCATCATGTTGATACACCTGTGTCTGGTGTCGATCGGTATCCCCCATCAAATTTGGTATATCACCACGAAGAAAATCTCTGTAAACTTCTCTATTCAGAGACCCATCAAAGAAATATGGTCCTGATCCCCAATTATGCCCCTTCCCCCCAAACATTTATCGAGCATCTTTTTTGGTTGTCAACTCATTTAACCCAATAGGGATTCTCTGTCGAGTAGTAGTGGCAATTGTGTCTATTAACCATTCCATCTCTTTTAAAAGTAGATTTCAACTATAAATTCACATCGATAATTAATAGTCACGTTTGTTGACAATTCCTGTAACATTCAAATGTTCGAAGGGTGATTTGATATAATTGATAAAATGATCTACATTAAGGGTAGATGTTACAGAAACTGCTTTCAGCCAGTAGAATGTATATGCAGTTCGATATCCTGATTCAAGAAATGTGCGACTCGAGAGTTTTCGAAGGAAAGATTAGGGGAAACATGAATTGTGAAGCACAAGAAGTGAACAAAACGTGGAAGGAAAAAAAATAGTGATGATGTGAAAGGGAATGTTCACGTAACCTCAAGGAAAATTGCAAACGACACATTTTTGGAGGGAGGGGCAGCAATGTCCCACGACCTCATGCCCTTAGATTTCTATCATCTGGGGATATGTTAAGGAATAGGTCCACAGCGAGAAACCAATCACGTTGAAGGAAAAATTGAATTAGAGGAATTTTTCGCTCTATTACAAGATTAATTTTAACTGAAGTTCGAATAAGAGCCATTGTAGATAGACTTAATTTGTGCATAGGTCAAAATGGGAGATTGTTTGAACATCTCCTGTGAATTAACGCTTTTTATATTATTTTGTTGCTGTGTTTGTCCATCAATGAACACAAATATCATTATTGCTTTTATGACATTTTTCATACTTTCCTTAAGAGTTAGATACATTTCCGATGAAAATCAAGTAGGCAAATTCTAAATTTTCTCCAAGCTCATAGAGTGGACTATTCCGGTAAGGCCTCATTTGAAAAAACTGAGAAAAAAGTTATCCCGAGTTTTGGTTGCCCCTGTATGGGAAAAGTGCCATTCGGTAAATTTATGAATATGAAATGAAAATACACTAAGTGTTCACGAAGATATTTGGTGAAAAAATGTTCTTCTTCCTAAGTATTGATTTTGAGATATTTGGTGTTGAATGAACCCATGTTGGGACATAAATGTCACCATAACTGCAGAACCACCCGGTATAATTAATAACCTATACAACCCTATATTTTTTGAGAAACACATGCTTAAAATGGAATTCAATAGTGTGCAAATAATAATAATACTAATCTTTATTTATCCTTTAAGATCATCACAACATATAGGACAAGTCAAAAATTGTATATAGTACAGTACACAAATAACGTTGAACATATCGTCCATACAAACAAACAGACAAACAATTGGCATAAGATTTAACAAAATTTTCGCTAATGTCGTGAAAGCATGATTCCACTAAATATGTTTTTAATTTTGTCTTGAATTTATTTTTTTAAATAATAATTTTTTATGTCACTTGATTGAAAAATCGTATTCCATTATAATTAGGGCTGCTTTTGTAAAGTGAAGTTCGATGCTTTGTAACTCTAAATATTTCACCATGTCTCGTAGGATAATCATGACAGTCAGAATTTTTTGAGTAGGTATTGATTTTGAGTTTCATATATGTTACACTTTTGTAGATGTAAATCGATGGTGCAGTCAATAATTTAAACTTTTCAAAATGGTTTCTACAGGTAAATCTATAATCTAAGTCAAGCTAATTATCCTTTTTCTGGCTGATAAAAACTCAGCGAGCATTGACAGTACTTCCCCAAAGGAACATCTTATATGAAATATGTGAATATGAACAGTGGCGTAGCCAGGGGGGGGGCCCAGGGGGCCCGGGCCCCCCCCGAAATTTCTGAAAATAAACATACTTTTGAGTTTTGACGTTCATTTCCATTTCATAATAACTTGTACATTTTGTAATAATTAATGTTATTGGAAATAAAGAAGTATCCTACTATATTCCATTCCATTCCAATCTGGCAACGGTGGCAATGCTGCTTCTGGCCAATTGACATCTGGACAAGCATCTATGCGTCTTGCTTCTCGGACGAGTCTCGCCAGGTTAGTTCTAACTCCTGTCTATGTTAGTTCTTCGCCGTCTGTGAATAGAATCAGTTTGTAATTCTTGATATATCTATTTATAAAAACATTCCCAAAATGTCCAACAGTTTGAAGAAACGCTCTCTGGATCAACCAACATTACTGAGTTATTTCAGCACAAAATCTTTGGTAAGTCGGAACAAAAACTAATATGAATTATCTTTCACATCGTTTTTATTCAATTTCGTAAGTTGTTGTCAATGTGCAAGCGTTCTGTTATCTAGTTAGAGGTAGATGATAACTAATTATTCTGTTCGTTTGTGAGAATTTTCTGTATGTATTCTATTGCTATCAAAGTTATTTCGACGGGCCACTTTGTTTTTGTTAAGAACTTGTTTTTTTTTTTTTCAGAAAACTGAAAATACCTCTGACATTGAACCGACTGGTTCAAGTAGTTACAAATTATCGAATGTTCAAACAAGTGATGGACATCAAGATCAAGTAAATCAGTTGATCATCTACAATAAATTTGATATTGGCTTATACGTGAACAAAAGTATCTCTGATTTAGAAATGTATGAACTACTGAAAAACACTTGGACTCCTGACACCTCAACCGTTTTCGAAACACAAATTATTGGTAACAAAAAACGTACGTTTCAAATACACTGGATGAAGAGATTCACTTGGTTGGCATATTCTGATTTGTTTAAAGGCGCTTTTTGCAAAGTCTGCGTAATATTTCTTACTAAAGCTGGTGGAGTAGGCAAAGGTTTCCATGAAAAGCCTAATCAGTTGGTTTTAGTTCCATTCAAAAACTGGAAAGATGCCGTAGAAATATTCACAAAACATGCAATTAGCAAATATCATAAAGAATGTATCATGGCGATGGATAATTTTTTTGGTATTATGGAAGGGCAACAAAAAGACATAATGCAACTTCTAGAAAAACGTAACAAAGATGACATAGAAAGGAATAGAAATATTATAAAATCTATAATAGAAACAATTATACTTTGTGGCCGGCAAGAATTACCTTTAAGAGGCCACAGGGACTTTGGAAGGATTGATTTGGAAGAACCTCAAAGTAATGATGGGAATTTAAGAGCCTTGATTCGTTTCCGTATCAACAGTGGCGACAAATTATTGAAGGAACATATTGATAGTGCTCCTGCAAATGCATTATATCTCAGCCCAGACATACAAAATCAAATCATTTTATGTATAGGAGAATAAAGCGTCCTTGTTAAAAAAATCATGAATACAAAGTTTTTCACCATTCTCGCAGATGAAACCAGTGACGTGAGCAGAACAGAACAATTTTCTTTATGTGCGCGGTACTTAGATGAAGACAAATTTCAATTACGAGAAGATTTCCTCACGTTTGTTCCTGTCCATGATTTGAGTGGGCAAGGGCTAGCACATGTTTTAGTGGAAAATGTTCAGATGTTGGGTCTTGATATGAAAAATGTTAGAGGGCAGGGATATGATGGTGCATCATCAATGAAGGGCGAATTTCGTGGTGCTCAAGCAGTTATAAAGGAAATGTTTCCGATGTGCATATACACTCATTGTGCATCGCACTCCTTGAACTTATGTTTGAATGATAGCTGTAAAGTTGCTCTTGTTAAAAATGCCCTAGGAACCGTAGGGGAAATTTGTAATTTCTTCAGGTGCTCCCCTAAACGTTGTGATATCCTTGAGCATAGACTGAGTCAATTACCTGATAGAAAAGTAACATGCTTGAAAAAATATTGCCAGACAAGATGGGTTGAAAGGCATGATTCAGTTATGCTTTTTGGAGAGTCTTTGTATATTGTTCAAGCTCTAGAAGATGTTCAACGTCTTCCAAACCCTTCCAATGCTTCATCATTACATAGTGCAATTTGTACATTTTCATTCATAATATCGATTAAAATATTGGAGAAAATGTTATCTCTGACTAAAAATATTTCGGAGCACTTACAAAGCAAACAAATAGATTTGTGTTATGCAATGAAACTGATTGAGGATGTTGCTATAATCTTACAAGAATATAGAGAAAACGCAGACAAAGAATTTGAAAAAATCTTTCAAAAAGCTGTTGACACCGGTGAGACATTAGGTGTTGAACCAGTTATGCCACGTAGAGTTGGAACTCAAAGACACCGCGAAAATTATCCAGCTTCTGACTCTATGGAATATTATCGCAGATCTATTTACATTCCATTTATTGATGACATGTTATCATCTCTAAATGAAAGATTTTTAGATCATCAGAACACCCTGTTGTCTTTGCAGAGCATTATGCCGGAAAATATAATACATAATAAATTTGCAATGGTTCAACCAGCAATTGATTTTTATGCGAAAGATTTGCACGATGTTAACATAAATGTATTAGAGAGCGAATGGGAGATGTGGAAGAGAAAATGGGTAAATGTAGACAAAAATAAAACTCCACTGCCGGTGTGTGCTCTTGATGCCTTCATGCAATGTGAAAAAATTATTTTTCCGAATATAAGAATACTGCTACATATTTTAACAATTTTACCGGTGACAACAGCCTCGGTAGAAAGGAGCTTTTCAACGTTGAAAAGGTTGAAGAGTTACCTCAGAAACCAAACCGAGGAAAAGAGACTGAACGGTCTTGCATTAATGTCCATACATAGAGATATCAAAATAGACGTTAATGATATCATCGATAGTTTTGCTAAACGTTCAAGAAAGATCAAGTTGACTTAGAAAAAATATAGAAATTTTCAAGAGGATCTTTTGATTTATTTTAAAAATGAAATTTCAGTTATCAGAATGATAAATTTAAAAAAAGCAAAGAGTTTGTTTTCTTTTGTCCTAAACCCTATGTAATCAGGTGTTACCTTGGATTACACCAGCTTTTCGTGTTTGGAATCACCTTAAAAAAGTAATACTTGTCAACCCTAGCTCTCACAAGTCTCTCGAAGACTTCTGAGGGTTAATATTAGGGGTGGAACGAAAGGTTGGATCAAATTTCAGAACAAATTAAACTTTTCATACGAGGGCCCCCCCCAAAAGAAAATTCTGGCTACGCCACTGAATATGAAGTCCCGCTGCCTACCAACTGAGGTATTGGACACATATTATGACAAGAAAATATATTGTATTAGAGTGTATCTTGATTAGTAATTATTATCAAAAATAGAAGATGTCTAATTATGATTTTGATCTCGTCGGAATTATATCATAAAGAAAATATTTTACTATGTCGTCTTTAATTATAATATTTTTATACATTATTTGGTAAAATTATTATATGGTCGTAGGAAAAATAGTGTACATTACTCGTGCGAAAGTGATTTTTCACACTCGTGTGATTGCCGCACTCGGCTTACACCTCGTGCCACAATATTAACCACTCGTGTGAAAAATGTCACTTTCCGCACTAGTAATGTAATATACTATTTCATTATACTTATCTGAAAACACTATATTTACATGCTTATTTAGCAAATGAAAAAGGGTTTTTCCGTACGCTGGTGTCATTATAGCTGCCTATTTACATGTCAAAATTAATATGTTGTTGACAGTTCTCTAGAAATCTCAAATTGTTTGAATATTTCCTTACTAACAGGGTAAATAACGCTTGTTTGTGGCAATTCCTGGATATTTTTGTACCATAAATATTTCAATTAATAATAATGTTTTTGTTCGTTCATCATTAAAAATAAATGTTTCTTAACAATCTGTGGTTCTCAGGAAGATATAATGAAAAATATCGTTCATTACTCGTCCGTAAATGCTTTTTCCGTGCTTGCACGACTTCCCGTGTTCGGCTTTGCCTCCCACGGGAACATGTCGCGCACGCACGGAAAAAGCATATTTTCTGAACTCGTAATGAAATATACTATTTGTAGTTATAAAATTGCTTAGTAACTATACTATTGAGTCACCTTCATACCTGATCAAAATGTGTATTCCAATTCATATTTGCATCTGAATTTGTGCCCAGAAATTTTATTGAATACGAAAATATTATGTTTTTGTTGTTTACTTGAACAGAAAAATCAGTTGAAATTTTCGTACGTGAGTGAAAATTGTAGGCATACTATTTTGTCCGAATTGTTACTACACCAATCGGTGAATTCTTTCGGTAAAATATCCATTTTCTTCACAATTTCTTCTGGGCTAGTATCAGTGGAAATTGTCGTATCATCTGCATACAAAAAAATATGTTCAGGGCTCAGATATTTGGTAAATCATTGACATTTAACAGAAAAATCAAGGGACCTAAAACTGCTCCTTGGGGAACCCCAAAATCAACATCATGTAGTTGAGATCTACAATCATCTACTTTAACACAGATTTTCCGATACTCAAGATAATATGCTAGCCACGACAAAAAATATAAAGGGTGTTTCATTTAAAAAAACGTAACTTGGATAAGTCACACATTTATCGGACACCTAGTATGTTGGTAGTTATTTTTGGAACATAGCTTTCATTGCTCTCTACAATTTTTATTTGAAACATTTATTTCTATCTTAAATAGGGAAGCAGCTATCGTCCACCCACGCAACGGTGATACGCCCTGTATTCATTCAACCTATTCAACACCCTTGATTTGGTTGATGAGTCAGACAACGACCCCGCACCAACCTTAGGGAAAGTGACTTTCTGGGAATACCATGCCTCAATGATGGTACAATGTTACCTTGATCACGAATCCATATACTTTTTCGTTTTGTGCTCTACAAGGTGAACAAAGAAAAATCCAATTCGATGAATTTCAAACCAACCAGTTAAATTAAAGATTCAACTTAGACTCCCACAAAATCGATCGAAGTTAACTGACCTCATTTTTTTATACAGATTTGCTCGAAAATAGGGGTACGTCAACCCCTCGTTTCGTAGTTCGGATATACTCATCAAACATTCTCCAATGTTGAGAACGTCGCACAGTAATTTCATTTATATAGGGTGTATAAATAGATACAGTCCAAGTTTCTTAGAAAAATCCGTTTTTTTTTTCAATGTATAACCTGTATTCGAAAAAGAATCGGTTAAATTTCATGAATTTTTGATATAGTATACGGTTTGAAGAGTCCGAGATATTGTCATCAATTTCAGCATAGGTCTTTGGACTCGTTTGTCGGCTATATATCTACTTTTGAATGTATATATTTTATTGATACCCCATATCGTAGACCAAATTGGGCTACTTTCGAGCAATTCTTCTTGTTGAAAAATATTCGGAGTAGATTAACTCAATACCTTATATACATGGTGAATGAAATGTCTTTCATTTGAAAGCCCTGTTTCCAAAGAAACTAGAAAAAATTGAAATGTATCAGAAGCAATAATCCTCGCAAGGTTGGGACTGTTTCTCTATTGTTTGGAAAGTTATTCAATTTAGATATCATATTTTATTTACATGATTTCTGTGAAATGAAGGGTTTTTCCAAAATACAAGATATTTTACAATCAAGCCGACGCAAACCTAGGAATGGGATATTTGGCATACAATCAACAAATGAACGGTGAAGGTATTATACCTCCCAAAATTCTACAAGAAAGTCCGTGATAGTAAATATCTACGATTTTTTGGATAATCATTCAATGAACTAATTTTGAAATGTATTTGAATATAAATCACAAAAAATAATAATAAACTTTTTAAATTGAATTGAATTGCATTGAAAATAAGAAAATATAACTTTCTTAGGAGTATCACGTTATTCTGTAACAGATTAAAAATTTTGTATTCGTATGGAAAACATTGCTCAGAATGTAGCACCCCTGAAGACATTATTTTTCCTTTTTAGTGAAATTCAATAAAAGCTCGACTTTAAAAAGATTTTTATTCATATTTATTCATATGTTTTGTGTGAATTATATTCAAAAACTTTTCAAAATTAGTTCATAGAGTAAATATCTACAAAACGTAGATATTTACAACCACAGACTTTCTTGGAGAATTTTGGGAAGTACCTATAATACCTTCACCATTCATATGTTGATTGTATGCTATCCCTTTCTTAGGTTTTCGTCGGCTTTATAGGAAACCCGATTATTTTTCGAAATACACGGTACTGTAGTGAATTTAGAGTCTAATTTATTTTTATTTATTTATTTATGAACATATAATCTGATTACTAATCATTTATGTCACATAATAAGTACATCACAAATTATTTATTTCAACTAGACTGTCTGTCGCGGAATCTAACTCTCACTCCGCTGAACTAAAGCTGTCCCCAACCCTGCTTCGGTCCGCATATATAGTCGAAGGAAATCTAAACAAGAATTCTCGAGACGCATCTAGATGTCGTACTTTCTCGAACGATAGAGACGAAGATTCTCGAACATTCGTTCGGATCGCAGTCTTATTCATGGGTAAAGCGACAGGTCCGAACTCGACCGCAGCAACGACACATTGCCCCCTTCTTAGAGATATTTCGTCCCGAAATGTCATCCTTGGAGTGTGACGATATTTGCAGGATTCCCCATATCTGCATCGTGAAGTTCGATGGAAATAACACTCCACAGTCTTCATGTTTGGTCGTGGAATAGGATTACAGCAAACCAAAATCTGGACGCCGCTGGATCGGAATATCGTCTCCAACATACTTCTTATAACTCTCCAGTCCAGCCCATCAATACCACAGGATAATTTTGGGATTGCCAAGTCCACCAGATTCTGGTCCACCATCGTATCTCTCAGTTAGGTGAAGCTCCTCCAGACATCTTCATAGGACGGTTTATCTTGGGAATGCTTTTTGGTCACCAGGTAGTAGATGTTCCTCTGGCCCTTTTTCGGCTGTAGCACACCTCCAATTTCTGGATTCTGTTTCCGTAGTGTTTGGAGTTGGCCAAATTTCTTGGAGAACACCACAGCGATGCCCCTGGACATTCGAAGATATTGTACGACGCAGTGTGCTATGGCGTAATCAACTGGTACCTTGAAAAGGTCCCGTGGCTTCTCTCGAGTTACCCCGTATGACACTTTCTGTCCGTTCAAGTATAAGGACATGAATTTATGGAACGTCATCGCATCCTCCGGTAGTTATTTTTGAAACATAGCTTTTATTGCTATCTACAACTTTTATTCGAAACATTTTTTCCTATCTCAAATAGGGAGCAGCTATCGTCCACCCACGCTTCGTTGATACGCCCTGTATATTATTGTTCCAAAATAATTTGAAATAAATTCTCGAAAACAATTCATTCGACGGCCTTCGCAGTCTTACAAATCGCGATTGACACGCTTCTGCAATGAAATCGAACAACCCAAAACTTGACGGAAAACCCAGTATTACATAACGTATGAGATCCGTTTCAACTTGCAATCGATATAATTCCTGAAACTCTTTCCCAACAACCCCTCTCGGAGTACCTGGAACTTGTGTTCGATAAAATATAAAGGTTGTATAAGCAACCTCGGTGGTACGTCATCTTCACTTACACTTGCATTTTCATAGAAAGCGACAGCCTACGACTCCAGCGGAGGGAATCTATAAAACAGTATAACGGTTTAAACTACTTCTTCATTACTGTGTGACCAGTGGATTTGGAAGAAAGTGAATTAAAATTATACAGGTCAGTAACTTCAAGAGTATCGCCGTAAAACGCATTTTTATTAGGCGTTTACTACATTTGTCTGAAATATTTCTATACAAAATTTCGTTAAAAATTTAAACCAAATGTTAAAAGTGATAAAAGTAAATTGTTGTTGTAAGGTGTTGTTCTTTAATGTTTTTAATTTGTTTCAACATTAAATGAAAAATATTAATAATTCAAAATCCCAGTAATATATTCAATGACCCAGGATGAGAAATTATTCTGAAACCAGCCACAAATATTTTTTTCTCAACCTGCGTATTGTGTACATTCTTATTGTTTCTCTTTATCCTAAGAAATAATAATAAACAATCAATAATAAATAAAGATTTCCCGCCATTAATTTTGGTAAAAAAATATAACCCCCTATAAAACAGTGATACAAATAAATTATTATAAAAAATATTTAAATCCCTTGATGTTTTAAAAATTTGTGTATCATTAATAGTTTTCGAATTATTTGCAAAAAACTAGATCCTTCTTTGTTAGTTATAAAAATTTAAGAATAATATTTTAATCGAAAAATTCATATTATCTATGAATATTTTGGAGTAAAAGTATAAAATATAATTGTATCAATGAATGAAAATAACAAGTAATTAAAAAAAAACTTCATTTTCCAATCTAACGTGAATAGTTATTCTGAAACCAGCCACAAATATTTTTTTCTTAACCAGCATATTGTGCACATTCTTATTGTTTCTCTTGTACCTAATAAATAATAATCAACAATCAATAATGAATAAAGATTGCGCGTCAGTTAATAATTTTTGTTAGAAAGATAACACCCAAAAATTTAAAAAAATTGCAATAAAAATCTAAAACAGTGTTAAAAGTAAATTGATATAAAAAATGTTTAGATCCCTTTTTAATGTTTCAATTTTATGAAGCCTTTTCAACAATAAATGAAAAGTATTAATCATAGAGGAGACGAAGTTCCGGGAGGCGACAGTACTTTTCGGAATCTTCCTCCTCTTTCAGATTTTTTTATTTTTCTACCGTTAAGTAATAGTTTTCGAATTATTTGCAAAAAACTAGATCCTTTTTTTTAAATTGAAAGATTTATGAATAAAATTTTAATCGAAGAATTCATATTATCTATACATTTTTTTGAATATTTTGAATAAAAGTATAAAATATAATTGTATTAATTAAAAAAAATCTTCATTTTCCCAATCTAACGTGAATATAATATCATACTTTTCCTTGTGTACTACCGAGGACTGCACCATATTCTTTTCTTGAAAGTAAACTGGAATATTTCAAAATCATGATAATATTCAATGATCTAGGTTGAAAAATTATTCTGAAACCAGCCACAACTATTTTTTTCTCAACCAGCATATTGTGCACATTCTTATTGCTTCTCTTCTACCTAATAAATAATAATAAACAATTAATAATGAATAAAGATTGCGCGTCAGCCAATAATTCTTGTCAGAAAAAAGACAACCACCAAGAATGACTATTTGAAAAATTGCGTTAAAAATTTAAATCCAATAAAACAATGAAAAAAGTAAATTGTTATAAAAAATGTTTAGATCTTTTTTAATGTTTCATTTTTTTGGAGCCCTTTCAACATTAAATAAAAATTATTGATAATAGAGATGAAGGGAGGCGGGAGGCGACATTACTTTTCGGAAACTTCCACTTCTTTCAGATTATTTTTAAAAATTTGTTGTTGATAGTTTTCAAATTATTTAAAAAAACTAGATCCTTTTATTTTAGTTATGAAAGATTCAAGAATAATATTTTTATCGAAAAATTCATATTATAGCTATGAAAATTTTTGAATAATAACATAAAATGTAATTGTATCAATGGCTTTTTTGCGATGATTAAAAGTATTAAGTAATCAAAAATATCTTAATTTTCCAATCTAATGTGAATGTTTCATACTATTCCTTGTGTACTACTGGGGACTACACGATATTCTCTGTAAAGTAAACTGGAATATTTCAAAATCCTGATAATATGCAATGACCTAGGTTGAAAAATTATTCTGAAACCAGCCACAAATATTTTTTTCTCAGACGGCATAGTGTGCACATTCTTATTGTTTCTCTTGTAACCAAGAAATAATAATAAACAATCAATAATTAATAAAGATTGCGCGTCAGTCAATAATTTTCGTAAAAAAAAGATCAAGAATGACCATTTGAAAAATTGCTTTAAAAATTTAAATCGAATGCCATGTCCTAGCTTTTTTGTTTCTCAAAACAGTGATAGAAGGTAATTGTTATAAAAAATGTTTAGATCCCTCGTTTTAATGTTTTAATTTTTTGGAGTCCTTTCAACATTAAATGAAAAGTATTAATAATAGAGATGAAGTTCCGGGAGGCCACATTACTTTTCAGAAACTTCCTCCTCTTTCACATTTTTTTAATTTGTCTACCGTTAATAGTTTTTGAATTATTTGCAAAAAAATTGATATTTTTAGTTATGAAAGATACATTTATTTTAATCGAAAAATTCATATTATCTATGAAAATTTTTGAATAAAAGTATAAATTGTAATTGTATTAATACTCTTATCTGCGGTGAATAAAAGTATTAAGAATTATTTTGAAAACATCTTTATTTTCCAATCTAACGTGAATATTTCATGTTATTCGTTGTGTACTACTGACGAGACTCCACCATATTCTTATCTACCCTCTTGAAGTAAACTGGAATACTATTTCAAAATCCTGATAATACTCAATGACATATTCCATATCTGGGCCTGTTTACGGTTGCATGGAGCCAATAGAGATTCCATTCCTGAATTGAGTTGATGTATTCCTCCGTTATTATTCTGATTAGGTGGAGTGGAAAACTCGATAACTTTTTCCTCTCCTACTTCGAGAAGAAGTTTCATATCGGTTTTCACAATAATGGAGTCACAATTATTTTTAAAATTATCGAAATGTATTAGACATATTCTCAAGACATTTTCAAGGATCTATGATACCAATAATAATTATTTTGTTATTCAATATATATTATCGAACTAATGTTTATGTCACATGAATTACCGTATGACATTCAAAATGCATTTCTGCATGAGTTTTTATCTGCTCCAATTATTAAATTTTGTCAGCTTTCGCGCTTAATCTGTTTCAGAATGAAAATTCGAAAACCCAGTGTGAGAAATTATTATTAAAGAAAATTTACCTGTTATGGCATTTGCTTCTCTATTTTGATTTGGTAGGCAAATAATTCTACACCTTTTTGAGTTTGAAAGAAAAATTGGTATGTTTTAATTAACTTATTATTCCACAGAAGAGAGTTGAGCATATAAATGTCATCATACATAAAATTACAAAACATTGCCGTATTTTTTAAGAAGCTATGATACGAATAATAAATGACTTGTTATTTAATATATTATCGAAGTCATGTTTGTGTCACGTATATTATGACATTCAATATTTGCATGAGTTTGTATCTGCTTCTAATATTGAATTTTGTCAGCTTTTGCTCAACAGACCGAAAATTCAAAAACCCAGTGTGAGAAATTATTCTGAAACCAAACACCAACATATTATGCATATTCTTACTGTTTGTCTTGTATCTGAAGAAACAATAATGGACAAATAATAATGAATAAAGATTGGGCGTCAGTCAATTATTTTTGGCCCAAGAATGATCATTTAAAGAAAATTTAAATGTTGTGGCTTTTCCGTCTCTATTTTGATTTGATAGGCAAATAATTCTCCATCTTTTAGCGTTTGAAAAAAAAATTGGTTTGTTTTAATTAACTTATTGTTATACAGAAAACAATTGAGGAGAGAAATGTCATCATCTATAAAATTCCAAAAATGTGATTACCAGTTTCAAGAAAGAGCAACGCAAAAATTGTAGGAAAACCCGCAGTTTTATAATTAATATATGTTATCCGTTTTCGTATACAATAAATAAATACTATTCTTAAAACTCTTTCTCAACAGCCTCTCTCGAGGTGGGTACCTTGAACTCAAGTTTATTTCAATATAAAGGACTGTTAGGTAAGCGACCTCAGTGGGTTCGTCATCTTCACTTACACTTGCATTTTCATAGAAAGTGACAGCCTACGACTTGTGGAGGGAACTTATAAAACAGAATATCGGTTAAAATTACTTGTTCATTGTGACCAGTGGTTTGAAAAGAAAGTGAATTGAAATTATACAGGTCAGTAGATAGTCTCGCTGTGGAATTATTTTCTTCTTGGGACGTTGAATGTTGATATAGCACATACATTGGGATTTAAAATCCCAAATATGATTATTATTTAAAAAAATATTTTGATGAAAATGATGATATTAATATAGTCAGAATCAGTACTGAATGACCCAGAAATTTTTTATTTGTTTGGGTATTTAAACTGCATCAGGAATTCGAGAAAGAAAAATGAATTATAAAAATGTTCGGAATTCTGACACCTAACAGAGATTTGAAATCCAAATGCTGGTTTGAATTATTTTCTAACTTGCTCCTTCGTTGTCTACCAAAATTGATTCGCTAGCATTTATGAACACTATATGTTTTTAATTCCATAGCTATTAAGAAAGGTGCAACAAACCTTCGGAAAAATTGTATTACAAATTAGATATGTATCGATATTTTTCTTTCTATATAATTGAGAAAATATTAATTTGAAATGACATATTCACGATACTTCGGAGCCAAATTGCTATTTAAAGGTCGGTTCAATTTTCTAATTTGAAATGTTCAGTAATAATATCACGACAAAATAAAGAATTTTCGAAAAATACTTTGACCTTAATAGTATATTTCATTACGAGTTCAGAAAATAGGCTTTTTCCGTGCGTGCGCGACATGTTCCCGTGGGAGGCTAAGCCGAACATGAGAAGTCGTGCAAGCACGGAAAAAGAATTTATGGACGAGTAATGAACGATATTTTTCATTATATCTATCTGAAAACCACAGATTGTTAAGAAACATTTATTTTTAATGATGAAGGAACAAAAACATGTATTATTAATTGAAATATTTATGGTAAAAAATATCCAGAAATTGCTATAAAACAATCGTTATTTACCCTGTTGGTAAGGAAATATTCAAACAATTTGCGATTTCTAGAGAACTGTCAACAACATATTATTTAATTTTGACATGTGCGGGCGCACGGAAAAACCCCTTTTCAGTATGCTAAATAAGCATGTAACTATAGTGTTTTCAGATAGGTATAATGAAAACTATATTGCTCAGAAACACCACGACAGCTTGCTCTAGTTGCGTTTTGTACAACAGAGTGACACTCAAGATGACAGCATTTTGAAAATTCTGCATTTTGAAGGTATTTTCGATCAGACAATTATCCGTTTTGCCAAAACGGTTCATTTTGCGTATTTGGCGACTTTCAGGTGTCAAACTGACGTTTCTATATTTAATTACCACGATTTTTGTATCTCTGGAAATGTAGAACTCAGGAATCATCGAAATATGGATTTGATATTGCCACGAGTTGAAAGCAGTAGGCGCTTTCCAGCAACAGAGTTTGAAGCCCCTGGGCTGCCCAGGTACAGTAGTACAGTTCCTGTAGAGCTCTTCAAAGTCTGGAACGCTGAAGAGCTATTCAGGAGCTGTACTTGAACTGTACCTGGGCAACCCAGGGGCTTCAAACTCTGTTGCTGGAAAGCGCCTAGTGTTTTCAGAAAATCTTGCTGTCATTGGTTTAGATTGAGAAAATAATGATATTTGATTGGTTTATACAATATGAGGGAAATTGTCTATTTCGTCCCATTTCTTTCGATACTACTGTTGTTTGAATTATTAGAACTATCTCATTTCGGCAATGGTCTATAATACGGATTTTTGAATTTTCATATTATATTGAAATATACAAACAGTGACACTACATCTCAACTTTGTCCTCTGGTTGAAAATTGTAACAGAAATAGAATAGTCGAATATAATAATAAAATTCATTTGCCAAGAAGACAAGTGAAAATGTATAGGAATAGCCAAATAGAAACAGCAATAGCAAAATGTCATAGCCTAAATTGTGAATATAATAAATTAAAATATTAAAACATATAAAAGTCAACTTATATACTAAAACTACATGTTAAAATATTCTTCTAATGAATAAAAACATTTAAAGACGGAATGAAACTAAGTTCTAGCTATCTAGTGAAACTTTTTGATTGGTATAGGTATGTTACTTTTTCTGTGAAATTGATAGATAGGTATAGGATTTTTTTTTATAAATTCGGCATGAGACTGAGCAATTCCTTGCAATTTGAAGTACCTAATCAATAAAATAACCAATATCACTCGAAACAAATGAATACTTATTTTCACTTTACTCTGAACAAAGACGATAACATAACATCAACATTCGCTTAGCAAATCAGATCATACTCTTTTTGTATGCTAATCAGTATTACGACGTTTAGTGAAAGTGTGCAAGACATAAACTTGGAGAGTATTTCAACAATGGATTGAAGATATACAACACTAAAGGTATATTCACACCACTGGAGGATCTGCAGTGAAAATCTGGGGAAAATTTCCGATTTTGGGATTCTGGCAAGTTGATTAAAAACTACAAGGGGATCAAATATGTGGTATGATAGGAAGTGTGAATAATTTTTGCGCTTTGAAAAAAATATCGCTCTCACATGAAAATAAGTCGGTGCCATAAATGTTCGTATGAGTCATTGATTAAAAGTTAGATAAATACAAGCGTTGATAGTATTCATTGAAAATACAGTGTGATGAAGTTCTGGTATAGGTATCTTCTTTGCTCCAGAGATAATGTCGGAAATATTAACCTAATGCACATTAAGAACGGTGCTATTTTTTTTTTGATAATAAACATAATGTTTATAATGTAATGATAACTTTCTCTCTGAAATAAATTAGCGATCCAGAAATTCCAATCTGCGTACTGCTATTAAATGAGCACTAGTTTAATTTGGGGTCAACAGAATTTTGACAAAGTCTGGATCCATATGTTGAACAATATTATCACTAAAACCAGATAAAAAAAAAATATTTTTTTACTAACTGATCGTTCGAAAAAACTTGAGGTCTTGAAATTCTCGTTCAGCTCTCAATATTGAAATTTCCAATTTCATTTGTTTCAAAATTGAACAAAACCACAATATTAATCATCCAAGCAAATTTGAAATTTCGAATCCACCGGTAATAGTAGTTACCAAAAAATTAAGTACAGCATTAAACTATACTTCTATACTTACCGGAAAAATGTATCTTTGACGAAAGTCGTCAAGTGGACGAGAGCCGTCTAGGCTAAAATACGCTAGATTTGATTCTGAGATCTTTTCTTTTCTCTGTGATTTTTGCTGAAAAGTTTCGGATGAGCTGTATCCCCATTTTTCCTAACCTGCCAGTATAATTACCGACAATAATATGGTTTAACAGTATATTGATCAAAACAAGATAATGAAAAAAAAATTATTGCGTTATAATAAAATAATACTATCGAAATAAAATCAAACTATTATAATGCTCTGAAATATAGACTACTTAATTTATTCATCCAGTTGGTGAATATATCGGGACAAATCGAATAATCATTCAAACAGAAAAATAAAATAAAGGTTCACCCACGGTATAAGAAAATATTGTTTATTAGTTTGCCCATGCATAACTCAAAAAAATCACTTACCAGCTCCGTGGCTGTCACCTGTTATTTGTTACGGAGTGTTGAACAATTCCGTACCAACAACACAAAAACGGTGTATAACAGTATGACGTCTGGCTAAGTTCAGATCGCAACCCGATTCAAATAAACTTAGAACACCATCAAATTTGCTAAGAACTAAGAACTTCACAATTCTACATGGAACAGAATATGTTGATTTGGGCAACATAATTTTTTTCTTAAATCTTGAGTTTTGATAATCACCGATACACTTGTGGTATTAGGACCTACGAATGTTATATGATTTCAACGAATTCCTTTTTTAGATATGTGGCTACCATCCATTCTGGCGGTAGTTCTTTCTGCGCACTGTATCCACTCTCAAGAGAACCTTTGGTCATGGAAAGAACAGAACGATGATTTTCAGACATCTCCAAGTGAATTTGTGGAAAGTTCTATTGACTTCAATTCGACAACGGTTGAACACGTTGTCGATGAAATACTCACTTCAACAAGAGAAGGTAGAGCTTTAGATGGATTTGATGAAGTTTATAGCGATCCGAATTTGCAAAGCGCGTTGCAGAAGGGCGATGACGGAGAAGCGAGAAATGTTATCAAAGATCGTCTTTGTTATCTTGGACTTATGCAGGTACATTCTCATTTCATTATCAAATTCTACAATCTTACGTTCTTTCATTTTTTTTCAGTGTGATGGGGGAGAACAAATAGAAGGAAAGCGACCATATATTTCACCAGAAGAACTTGTATATGCCCAACCCGTTGCTATAAATCCGGTGGGTAAACCAATTCCCACGATACCGCTCAAGGGACTAAGGGGGGGAAATTATGGTCCCTCAAAGCCTAACCCTTTTCCTTTTTCTGGCCCTCCCGGCTCAAATGGAAACTATATTCAACCAGGAAGATACGGCCCTCCGAATAAATTTGTTCCTCCACAACCTTCTTACCAAGGCAAACCACCACGTCGTCATTTCGGATCATCTTTGCCCCCAAGTAAACCATTTTATGGAAAACCAGGGTTGAGTGGAGAATTCTACGAAGGTTCTGAACTGTTTTCCAAACCTCCAGGTTTCCTTTCGAATTCTCCCAATGAATTCATCCGGCCCATTGAACCAGTTCTACCACCCTACAAGTTTGAGCACCAGTCAAGTAATCACAAGGATAAAAGGGTGGAAATAACAGTAAACGCCCAAGGTGGTGCGGGTTCGACAACTGGCGGATTGACAAGTGGTTCTGGATCTTTAGAACACGTTCATCATCACTATCATCACAATCTTGACGGAGCCAGTAAGCCTGCCCTAATTTCCAACCCGATTCAAATATCTGCTGCATCAGTATCAGCATCATCCGACTTGAATTCGAATTCCTTCAATTCCCATAATTCCTTTGGTTCATTTGGATCTCCTGCTACCTTCAACAAGCCAACAACGTCAGGATTCAGCCCCTCAGGTTCTGATGGGCTCAGTCATTATGGTTCTGATAATGGAAATCCCTTCTCTTATGCTGGTTCTTCGTTCGGATCGATTGGTGCTGGTGAAACATCATATGGTGGTCAATCTATAGCAAATTACGGTGGTCCCTCGTTTGGTGTCAATTCTTTCGCATCCACTAAACCTGTGTCTGAAAATTATGGTGCTCAAAATTTCGGGAGCTTTGGAGCATCTGGTAGTAACGGGCTCTACAAAAAAGAACTCAATCTCAATTCAGTAAACAACAACTATCTACAGACGGGTTATGCTGATAAATATGCAGGTTTGGGATCTTCAACATCTGATACACACAACTGTTTCTGTGTTCCTCAAGAGCAGTGTCCTCCTCATGATGTCATTGGACGAAAGAATGATTTGTATTTACCTCTTGACCCGCGAAACTTGAAGTCTGATATTGAGGCGCTTGTCGATGATGGGAAACTTAACACGGATTCAAACGCCACTTCAACTATTCAAGCTTCAATTGAATATACATTCAACTCTACAGAAGGTCAGACAAAGGAAGGAACAGCGAAAACCATAAGCAAACGTGAAGCTCCCGTGGAAGAGAAGAAACATGATGATCCAGAGCCTGTAAGTATTTTCAAGTGTTTATGATTAAAACTCGAGGCTGTACAGTGAACAAGGGAATTTTTTAACTATAAGTATTCTTTTTCGAGTTTAGAGGGCGTCTCTTTCTTTGGAATTGATTCCTAAAATTTCGCTAGCGCGAGTGGCTAGCTTTTCAGAGGTCCGTCTATCTCCGAGGTTGGTCGAGAACTGACTCAACTATTCATACATGGCCGGTGGAGTTGGGGGCGTGGCTACGGGGCCTGTTGACATCCTGTTGACTGCGTGGTCCATGAAATTCTATTGCGCAAACTACAAATTTATGGGTTCAGGAGTTAGAGTCTCAAATGGATCCAATCCAATTTGAGTAAAAAATCTCAGATTGTTAGAACAGAAAAAATTTCCGATAACCGTCAAATAACATGTGGTGTTCCTCAGGGTTCAGTTCTTGGACCGGTATTGTTTTTGTTGTATTTTAATGATTTGACTGCTATTAAAATTGATGGAATGTTCACCATTTTTGCGGACGATACCAGAATACTGTGGCACGATAATGACTAACAAAACATTTCCTTAAAAAAAGCTCGTGATATGACAAGTGTCAGAGACTGGTTTCATGAAAATTTATTATCTTTTTATGCAGATAAACCCTCTGGGTGAACATACCATCACTCATGTCAATGAAAATAAATTTATTGGAGTTTACTTGGACAACAATTTGAGTTTTTAAGGTCACGTCAATCACTCGAGAAGAAGACTGGAATCGGGTTGCTTCGTGTTACGAATAGTAGCTAACGAGTTAGGTGAGGCAACGGCAAGAATGTTCTACTATGCGCTGATTGAGACACATATACGATATGGTATAACGTTCTGGGGTAGCTGTAATCGGGAAAGCTTTGATATGATCATTATTTTACAGAAACGAGCTGTGCGGCATATGTGTCGTGTAGAATACTATTCAGAGAAAAAACTCCTTACCTACACGTTCTTATTTATACTGAAAAGTCTGCCTTGTGCATAAGAATATATCCACGTTCAATGGGAATCACTCGCCAAAGTAGGTAACAATTTTTTACTTCTAATACCAACAAACAACTTAATATAGAAGTCATTGATTTACCAAGCATCCAAAATATATAACCATTTACCAAATGATCTCTGGAATATTCAATCCAAGTTCAGAATATCTGTAAAGGAGCATCTATTGGAAAAAGCAAAAGTTCTTTCAATGCATCAGAGTCGGCAAACTTGATATGTGCCTTTTGATGGCATTTGCATTTGAGTGTCGAATTCGAAGGTCATTGATGTTGTTCTTTGATTTGATATTTGTAGGTGCATTGCCACAGCTTGATTTTGAAGGTGTACCTTCCAAAATCTTTGTCCTAGAATTATAACTAGTCATTTTACATTAACTTTTGAACATTTACACATGGGGTGAAAGCATTTTTACACAATAGGACTGATTCATCCTGAATACCCAAGTAGCAAAATAGTTGCTTTATGAAGCTGACATATTTTATAAGTATCTTATAATGTCGATTAAAACAGTATTCTATCACTTAGAATAGTTTTAAAACGCATTATAGGACCGCTTCAAAACCGGTTCAAAAGAGGGTTTCAAGTGATTTATAATGATTATATTTAATTACAGATCGACAAGCGTAAGGATGCCTCTGAGATGCGCAAACGATAGAAAGCGTGAGTTGATGTGCGACAAAGATCGACTACTGTTTAATAAGGCAGAGCAATTGAGCTCCTGCCCCACTCCAGGGTTTTGTCTACTGCGCAACCAATTCTCGGTGGCATCCTTACGCTTGTCCATCAGTACCTATACTCCTTAAATTTCTGCGTTAAAAAAACTGTTCCATATCAGTTATATTCAAGCTGTATGAAAGCTTTATAAGGTGATAAAAGGAACAGTTTTGTAGGAGAAAGACCATATTGCTTTATAAAATAAGTATAAAATTATTTTATAGTCTCCCTATAAGGGTGTGTCGTTTATTCGGTTACGAACAGTTTGCATTCTTGTAAAAAGTTAATAAGGAACTGACAAATTGGCAGTAGCTGAAGGAATATGCGCTCAGCGAGGAAGACAACAAAATACTTTTTGGAGACGTAAAACTTCTTGCCCCCATCCAAGGGTATCACAACCGACTTGTACAAGAAGCAATCGAAATCCATAAACACACGGATAATTTCCATAGGAAGGAGGAAATCCTGAAAATGAACCTAATCTGGAATCGGATTCTCAAAAATGATAGGAAGGTCAATTGAATATCAATCAACCACCTGCCAATAGGAAATCAACTGGCCCCATAGCCATGCCCCCAACTCCACCGAGCGTATATAAATATAGCCTAAGGGCAACTAGGAGTTAGTTCTCGAGCAACCTCGAAGATAAACGGATCTCTGAAGAAGGTAGCCACTCGCACTAGCGAAATATTAGGAAGCAATTACAAAGATTGACTGACTTTAATCCCCGCAAAAGAATTCTTATAGTTCAAATTTCTGCCGCGAAAGCCTTAACCAATTTATCAAGGGAATTTTCGTTTTGTTTTCTTTGAAGACTAAGGAATCACACCCAAAATCTTACTAAAACAACTAATTTCATAAACATCCTGATGGAGACTGTTGGGATTCAGCAAATCATCACTACCGCCATTCTTCGTGTCCTTTAACATATCCTAGGTGTCGGATAAACTAAATCTCGTTCTATTCGAAATCAGTAAATGAGCTGTAGGTATTTTTACAGCGTCAATACGGATCTCTAGGATCGATAGATATGAAGAAAATCAAACCAACTTTCGGCATTTCCTTTGGGTTACCACACCAAGGGGGCGGCGGATACCCAATAAATCCTCACGGCCTAAATCCTACAGTCAATCCTTATGGTGGTGCAATTGGAGCATCCGGTATCAATCTCGGCCTAGTATCTGTAAATCCTCTTATTTCGCTTCAAGTAACAAAAGATGATTATGGCAATAAAGAAATAAAACCATTCATCAATCTACACGTGACCCCAAACAACTATCTTGTTCATAAATTCGAAGATCTCTGGTCGTATAAAAAAGCGGTTGTATTCAACAAACACAAACATTACCATGTTCACAAAAATCCTCATTATTATAGTCATCAAAGCAATGGGCCTTACCTCGACCATCCCTACGACAGTGAACATACCCCTCCGTTCGTATCAGAGTACGGTGGCCCCCCATTGCTAGATGAAGTTTCACCGAATTATCCCCATTCTCAACCCGAATACGCTCCTAGTTTTCAGGAACCGTACTTTCATCATGACAGTTTTTCTCAGAGGCCACATTCCTACAATCCCATTGAATATGGGGATGGTTATTTCGGTCATGCTCACAATGGGAGATCTCACGAAAATATTTCGACTCACCTAGACAACAATTTGCTACAACAATATTCCCAACAATATATTAATGGGGTTACTAGTTACCCTACACCAAATTATTTGCCAGTTGAAAGTATTGATCACGATAACTCGATATCATTGAACGAAATCCCTGATCGTAGAAGAGCCAAAAGTCTTGATTATAACCCCTCCTTGAACCCCATAAAATTCCCCACCAGCAGAAAAAGACGAGACGTACAAAACGAATCTGACATAAAAGTTACTGAGGTAAAGTAACCCACAAAGATTTTCAACAAAAGTAATAGTAACTGATTTGACTTTTGTTTTACAGCGACAATTCAATGGCGAATTCGGTCAACATCGAACCTGTGGACCAAGGTATGTTTGCTGTAGGAGACCAGTTCAACCCAAACCCCCTCAAGGAAATCGCCAGTGCGGTACAAGAAATTCGCAGGGTATAAATGGGAGGATTAAAAATCCTGTGTATGTTGATGGTGATAGCGAATTTGGGGAATATCCGTGGCAAGTGGCTATTCTGAAGAAGGATCCCAAAGAGAGCGTCTATGTTTGTGGTGGAACACTGATCGATTCTCTACATATCATCACAGCTGCTCATTGTGTGAAATCGTGAGTATTCATTAATCTATTTATCATTGTGAAGTTAGCAACACTTTCCTGGTCACAGTTTCTGTCGCGGAGGATTTCTTAGGTAGAATTGAGGAGTGAACGTCTGAGGTGTTGGCACATCAATATTTTTAAAGATAGGTTCATACTCATTTTTCTGGCGAAGGCGCGGAAGGAATATGGTATTTTTTTAATTTCATTGTAAATAGTTATCTCATTATAATGAGATAGCTTAGTCATCATAATGACTTACGCTTTCTATAATGAGTTAAGTTATCTCATTATTACTTTTATTATGAGATACCGTGAAATTCATTATGACTTAATATTATACATCGTTGCCAACAGGTGCTGATTTTCTCATTTAGTTAGAATGTTTACTGTATGTGGGAAGGAGCCTGTGGGATTTTCAGGTTAGGTACGTTATTATTTTATTTTAGAATTTCTATGCGTGACTGACACCTCAAGTATCTAGAGTTTAGACTCCATACTTAAGTAAATACCCAACATCAGGAATCTTAGTCCCCACTTATTATGTTAATTATTCCTCTCTAGGAATTAAAGATACGAGGATATATTGAAAAATTCTTAGCCTACTATAGAACCAAACAAAATTTCAATGTCAAAATATTTTATTCCTCAACATATTATCCTCTTAATTGGATACATTTATTACAGCGAACCTGCAACATCTCTAGACCTTTCAAAAAAATGTTTCTTCTTGCTCTGCAAACCAGATCTCCACAGCTTTTATTACCTCTTCGTTGGAAGAAAATTTACGACCTTTTAAACTTTTTTTCAGTTGAGGAAAGAGATGATAGTCGGACGGAGCCAAATCTGTTGAATAAGGAGGGTGTTCTAGTAATTCAAACCCTAAATCACGAATTTTTTGCATGCCAACATGAGATTTGTGTGCATGGGCGTTGTCCTGCAAAAACAAAACACCTTTGGATATCTTTCCGCGTCTTTTCTCTTTAATTTTTTCGCGTAGAGTGGTCAGTAATGTCGAATAGTAATCTACAGTTATTGTTCTACCCTTATCCAAAAAATCAATCATGATTACTTCATGGCAATCCCAAAAAACTGAAGCAAGAACTTTCCCAGCAGATTTTTGGACACGAAACTTCTTAGGTCTTGGAGAACCGGAGTGTCGCCATTCCATCGATTGTTGCTTTGTTTCTGGATCGTAGAAATGTACCAAAGTCCATCCATAGTAATAATTCGGTTTAAGAAGTCTACATCGTTTTCAAATCGAGCACAGATCGAACGCGATGCTACTACCCTTGCACGCTTTTGGTCAACATTCAAACATTTGGGGATCCATTTTGTAGCAATTTTTCTCATGTCCAAATTGACGTGAACTATATGATGAACACGTTCGTATGAAATATTCAGTGCTTCAGATATCGTTTTAGCCCAATTCGACGGTCTGTTAAAATCATGTCATGAACTGCATCGATATTTTCGGGGACTGACACAGAAACTGGCCTTCCCGATCGGTCATCATCTTCAATGGAAAATTTACCTCTTTTGAAGCTTGCAGTCCAATTTTTCACGGTCGCATACGAAGGACATTGATCACCAAGGTTATTAAGCATATCTTCGTAAATCTGCTTACCTCTTAACCCTTTTAAATACAGGTACTTGATGATGGGTCGATACTCCAATTTTTCGATTTTCACAATTTTGGTGGAAATATTTTTTCTTTTAATTTATTGCAAACTTTACACTGACACTTCTAGTAAGTTATTGTTCGTTGCTATGGTAACGCAATATTTTGTTTATGCAGGGAACTGGTCTAGGCTAACTAGATATCAATACATCCTCGTATATTTATTTTTAATAAAGCTATATACAGGGTGTTCCAAATTAAGTCGGATCAGAAAACCGAGAAAACTTGAGAATATGAAAATTTTGCATTTAGGGTAATACGGAATATCTCATTAACTGTTGATATTTCTACAATTTACCATGAAGTCTTTTTGGACCACTTTTAGAAAATCTACGAAAAATGTCTTTCCATTTTTTCCGTAAAATCGGTAGTCCGGAAAATATTTTTGAAAAACGGAAAATCGAGATATTAACCGACCTAATGGAACAAATGAAACTCTTAAAATTGTTTCGAATGCGTCTTTACAAGCCACACTGATATTTCTAAACAGTTTTTCCCCAACTCAATTAGAAAGGTAAACATGTTGAAAAATTTAAGAAAAAAGTTAAAAATTTATACTTTTTATAAAGTAGAAAAAAGATCAAAAAAACTAAAGAAAAATTACAAAAATTTGGATTTCTAAAATCTACAAAAACTCGAAAACGAAACGGGATATCACAAAATTTATTTTCCTTCAGTTTTATTGTCCTTTACAAAAAAGTCCTATCAACGTTTTCCATATCTTGATAAATAAACTCGGAAAAATCGACTGAACCTAAAAAAATTTGCATTTTTTTATTGGAATTTTGAAATTGACAAAAATTCAAAATTGAAAGATATTAAAAAATGCTAATGGACAATTTTATTGTCCTCAACTAGGTCTACAAAAAATGTAAATGATTTTTTTCCACAATATCAATAGCCCGGGAAATATGTTTAAAAAACAAATAATTGAGGATATGGACGTGAAAAATTTAACATTTTTTTATTAACAACAAAAATTAAAAAACGAGGCAAGATATCGAAAAAAATTATATGAACAGTCTTATTGACGTCGAATAGGTTTACAAAACGTTTCTATGAAGTTATTTCATATCCTGGAATAAAAAATGAAATATTGATATTGAAAATTTTTACATTTTTGCTGAAACTCGATAACGTCGAGTGTTGTAACCTGTAAAAATGTAAATAAATGTTTTACGTATTGTCAATACTCCGGGAAACATTTCAATAAACACGAAAAATTGAGATATTACGTTTTATCTGAAACCGAATACTAATACGTAACGTAACCGGTCGTAGTATTCAATTATTGATTACCATCAATAATAGTTTCAATCAAGCCCTCTTCAAAAATTGTAAATAAATGTTTTCCGCAATATCAATAGTCCGGGATATATCTCAATAAAACCGAAAAATTGAGATATTGACTTGGAAACACTTTTTTTTTTTTTAACTTGAATACGTATTTAATTGTTGATATCTATCATTTATAGTTTCAACATATTCAACGATGAATTAGAGATTCGAGAACAGATACCATAAGATACCACCAGAATCAACATTTGAGTCGAAGTTTTCAAAACTTCTAGGCCCTTCAACTTTCGAGCTTTTCGCGAATCCAAGCTCTCACTTGTTATGTTGCCCTTTTCTCTAGCTGCAAAAAATCTAGAAAACAGAATGAATGCATACCTGTAGAAATAATCGATGTGGCAACACCGCAGACGATCACTCCTCAATCCCACCTAAAACATACTGCGCGTCAGCTACTGTGGCCAGGAAACTGTGTCTAACATCGCACTTATTCTCGAGGGAAAACCGCTGGGTAATTTTGGTGTACATGCCTTGGGTATTAGTGGTATTATTTGGGTATTAGTGGGGAATTAGAGGAATTAGTTGAAAATTATTGGGTATTAGTCGGGAAGTAGGGGTATTAGTTGAAAATTATTGGGTATTAGTCGGCAAGTTGGGGAATTAGTCGAAAATTAATGGGCATTAGTCGGAAACTCGAGGTATTACTCGAGTTTTGGGCATTATGGGTAAAGGTGTTCAACCCATGGAACCGGGAATTTCCGGAAATCAGAGAACACCGGTTGAAAATCACAATTGGTTGAATGAAGAAAAAGGTCTTCAAAATAGTAGGCATCAGTGGCATTACTTCGGGGTATTACTCGGGAATTACTTGGGTATTAAACGAATTAATTAGGATTTTTGGGAATTATTGTGCAAAATTTTTTCAGCGGATTCCCCCTCGCTAATTCTATTTATTGCTTCTAATGAATAACTTCAATAATATTTCAGTTACACTGGTTTCGACTTGAGAGTTCGTTTGGGAGAGTGGGACGTCAACCATGATGTAGAATTCTATCCATACATAGAACGCGACATTGGATCTGTTCATGTCCATCCAGAATTTTACGCTGGAACATTATACAATGACATCGCTATTTTACGTATGGATTCGCCAGTAGACTGGTCCAAACATCCCCATATCAGCCCCGCTTGCCTACCTCGCCCTCATGATGACTATACCGGATCCAGATGCTGGACCACAGGATGGGGCAAAGACGCTTTCGGCGATTTTGGAAAGTACCAAAACATTTTGAAGGAAGTAGATGTACCGGTGGTGAATAATGCAATATGCCAAAGACAACTTCAGCAAACTAGACTAGGATACGACTTCAAACTCCACCCAGGATTTGTATGTGCCGGAGGAGAGGAAGGAAAGGATGCCTGCAAAGGAGATGGCGGTGGTCCAATGGTGTGCGAGAGGAGTGGTACCTGGCAAATAGTCGGCGTAGTCAGTTGGGGAATAGGCTGTGGCCAGAATGGTGTGCCTGGAGTTTATGTCAAAGTGGCGCACTATCTTGATTGGATCAAACAAATAACTCAGAGATACTAGATTGTTGAAGACTATTTGAGCCTTATATATTGATTAGTCAATATCTCAAAGGCGATTATTTATTCATTAGTATAGGATTAAATTATTGCTGTATATATATTTTTCCATATTCTTCTCTTGTGTTGTGATAAAAACCAATGTCTTGATCGTTGTTTGTAATATGACAAGTTTACAATAAAATATGAAAGATTTATTGAGGGTTCACTAACGGAAAATTATAATAGACTTTGTCATTATTTCCTAGCAAGCTTTGTAGGTTTCAGTTACTCATGAAGGACTTTATAAATTCCGTATTCATTCAAATGACCTGACAATCAAGATTATTCTATAAAAATTAAATAAAAAATTAAATAAAATAATATCTATTTGACCAAGTTACGATTATGTTTTTGGCAAGTCAATCAGGTACAAAATGTTAATTAAAATTCATTAAAACATGCACCTAAAATATTGCAAACAGGCACACAAAATTTTAACAATCGATACAAGAACATGAATTGTCGAATAAAATTGAAGACACATTAATGAGAAGAAGCTCTCAAATTTTCGTCGATGAAGTAAAAATATTATATGTGTCGTTTTTTAGTTTTAATTTGAAACAATTGTAATTGAGCAACTTGAATTCTTGAAGCTAAAAATTGGAGAATCCAACATTCACGAGTTGGATAATCGTAAAAATCGGAGTTGGCACAAAATAAAACTTTTATTTGAAGATTTGTGGACAACGATCTCTGTAACCAGCACCAGAAATAATTATTATCGCTCTTGTCTGCATTTTGAAGACTTTATTTACATGAGTGAACAGAGTTTCCCCATAACATTAGGAAGTAATTAATGTGTGTGTGTCTTAGATTAAAATCTAAGGTGTGTGTGGTAGAAAGAGAAATAACACGACCGTACAGTGTTGTCGCAGAGTTGATTTTTCATGTTACGCAACAGAAATATTGAACTGTATAATTTATGACATAACTCCAAATGGCATGATCATGATAGTCTTTAATCGATAACTACTCCTATAAGCTTGATACTCTTTCCACTACCCGCAATTCCAATAGAGAAAACCAATTTTTGGGTTTTATTGTTGTTTAATTTGAGGTTATTAGCACTAAACCAGTTCTGTGGCTTATTCAAAGAATCAGCCTTGAGTAGAAGTTATTATTAATGTCGTGTCGTCGGCGTATACAACGCATTTATTAGGAGACAGAGTGAAAGAAATCGTTCATGTAGATAATGAAGAGTGACGGACCAAGAACGGATCCCTGAGGAACTCCGTATGAAGTAGTTTAAAGTCAGATAATGCTTCATTTATAAATATGGCGCTTATATTCTATTGCTCAGATAGGAGTGTACCAAATCAAGAGCTACACCTCAGACGCCAAAAAACGCAGTTTATCCACTATTGTAGAGTGAGAGACATAATTGAAGGCTCTTGATAGATCACGTCATAGAGTAATAGACGTATTCATACCTTCTTCCAAGCCTTTGGGCTTTGACTATCACAGTCAAGATTTTGAAAACAGCTTGTGTGGTTCTGCATTATTTATGCCTAAAAACAAATTGATAGCAGTTGAGAAAATTTTTTAGATTCAAAGTATTTCATAATTATCAGCATCAATATAACTTCAAAAACTTTGAGGAACAAGGGAATTATAGATAGTGGGCGGTAGTTCGATATTTGTGTAGCATCCCCTTTTAGGTAATACTTTCGCAACCTCCTTTTGAAATGCACGGATTGAAAAGAGTAACAAACGGATCAATTATCAGGTCCAAAGTTTGTTTCAAAAGTTCACTGTTCATTCCCTATACGTCAGTACACTTCGAATTTTTCAAGTTGTGAACAGCATCAATGATTTGGTGTCTCATCACCGGCTCTAGAAACAAAGAGAAAAGGGTGTAGGCCACACATGCACATAAAGGGTGAGTCAGAATAAGACCGACCAACTCCGGATGAAGATACCACCTCATTTCGAGGTGAAAAGTTCCTATCAAGATATGTCCTAAAATGCATCCACTGTGAGATACAGGGTGTCGAAAGTACGAACAAAATTAAAATTTATTTATTTTTATCCAAAAATCCTGGAGGAAAAAAATTGAAATTTGGTATACTCATCGAAGTTTATCAACGTGATAATTTGAAGTTAGAATTTTTCGTGTCCGTAAACCATTGGCGTAGTTATGATGGTATGTGGCCATATTTTCTATGGACAAGTGAATGGACAAATGAGTGTTTGGCATCAGTTAGGTTCATCAATACTCAACCTAAAAGTCATTTGTCAACCTCTTGTCATAGTCAGAGTGAGACCGTCAACTCCGTTTTTTTAGTCATAATATTATTTGATCGGAACCATATCGTGGATTCACCATACTTTCTTGCATATGATTGTTTTGACAGATCGACTGACAAACAAACCTAACATCAAATAAGAGTCGAAGCCTTAAATTTTTTACTCACCCTGTATATACAAAATGACAAAAAAAAATATCAAAATGTCTTTTAAAGACTTTTACAATACACAGATTTAAAAAGGGAACCTTTCGCAGTTCTGACTGTATTGACCCTGACAAGGTGACACAAATTCAATATGAAAAATTTGTGTTCAGATACTCCTCAGTGTCATAAAAGCAGTTTTTCTAAAATTACTTCATTCGAGTTTGAACGATTTGGAGTTAAGTGACTTGATATAAACTACTTGCCAGATGAAGTGGGACAGCCAAAAAATTGCCTAATTTTGACTAGCTATATCTTGGACATTTCTTGGCCGATGTTGGATTTTCAACCAAATGTGGAAAGCGTCATCCCTGGTCTATGCGTCATTGGTGTTGGGATTCTTTTTTTGCAATTCGTTCTCTTTATACAGGGTAAGAATTGAGAGCCGAAAACATTTCAAATGTTTGACCAATAATTTGGGAAATGTGAGGGACCCTAGAATTTTTTTTTAGATGTTGCTTGAGTTGTTGGGCCGATACCTCGAGATTTCTTTAAAATATTTTTGATAAATTGCGTTGCAATGGAAATATTGCCATTTTATAAAATTCCGTTTTTATTTTAAAATGTGGCATTTTTTAGTTGAACAATAGCAGTCACTATCTAAACTGCACCAAGGGATATTTCTACTGAAGATAATTAACACCAGTGGCGCGCAAAAAGGGGTTTATGATATTTAGAAACGAAATTTCGTTTTTATTGAAAAAATTCAACAGTTTTATTGATCGTTACAGTTAAAAAGGTGCCATACCTTTTATTAGCATGATGCTGACAAATTCAGAGGCATGCAAAAGGGGATTTTTAATGTAAACAAATCAAAATTCAAGTAAGGGTAAGGTAAAGTAAGGGTAAGGTAAGATTCCCATGACTTTTTACTGAAAAGTGGTTTGCATTGATCTCTACTCAGCGTTCATTATTATTCTTAGAGCCCTATTCTGTTGTCTGAATTTTTAATGGGATCGGAGGAACTACCCCACGAAATTACTCCATCATTGATAGTTGAATGGAACATAGCGAAATATACACTTTTCAAAGATTTACTGTGAATCATTACAAAGTAAATTTCAATGTTCTGTACTTGTTATCTGATAATGTTTCTAAATTTTTGTCGGTTGACACTGAAGAAGTATTATCTGCGAAAACCTTGAAATCAAAATAATGACTTTTCACATATTAACATGTTACATTATATTATGTACCTACAAAAAAAGCAGTACTTATTAATAGTGCCCAGTAAAATACGCGAATGGACTAAAAATATTCATTCAGTTTTTACAGGTGTTGCTGCACATGAATCATTTTGTTGGTAGACAAGTGTTTCTCACTTGTAGTACCTACTTGGTTTTAGTAAATAAATTGATTAATGTGCTATGCAGCCTGTTATAGGTACATAGGGATGAGCACTACTGTTGTGACACCAGCACAGTATTTCACCACAGGAATCTCTTTTGCAAATGTATTTCAAAGCACTTTTATTGGGAAGACATATATTATGACGTGACATTTTTTGATTTCATTTAAGGTGGATTCATGCAACGATCATTATTACCACATTTTCATCACATCATAACAAGGTCGTAGGATATTTTCTTGGGAAAGGGGGAGAGAAGGGGGTGATTGTTTGAAATTTTGCCAAGAAGCAGCATGCTGTAAGATCTTGTAAATAGTGCCACACGATTTTTTTTTTATTTTAGGTCAATCTCTTTGGTGGTAATTTGTTGGAAGTACAATGAATTTGTTTGTTTTGAAGTGAAATTTCTCAAAAAAATTATTAAAATCAACGACATTTATTAAATAATAAAATAGAAAAGTCAAAATCGGATCTTTAAACGGCTATCCAAATTAGGGAAACCTCAGGAAGTCATGGACCATGACGATGTGCGAATGACAAAGCTTCACGCATGTGATTTTATTGTTTATTATTATTATGTAGCAATAATTCTTAGATGAAAGTTGGCCAACTTTTTAATGAATCAGTGTAAATATAATGAAATTTGAATGTACGTGGAGAAGTTCAGGTGGCTAAACTTTTCTTAATGTTAAAGTAGTGAAAATGTAATTATAATAAACGTTTCTGAATCCACCTATTTTAAATTTACATCCAAGTATATAAATTCTACAATAGTCAGAGAACATCGTGAGAACAAAATAAAGGAGGAGGATTGATGTTTGTTTTGAATTTTTTGAAGTTGTAGGTTCGATATAATATCTCCGCATATGCGATAAATTCCAAACTCTTGCTATTCGTTGGAAGACCAAGTACTCAGAAAGAGTTTTGCCGATGGTAAAATCGATCACCGAAAGATAATTTTAAAGGAAAGACATGCATGGGTTTTGTTTGAATTAAATTCCACTAAGTTATTGAAACCATATTCTGGGTAGATATTCGACAAACTCATAGAGAAACATAGCAAATCTAAGAAGGCAAGTCATACAATGAAAGTCATACAATTCAGTGGTGACACCTTCTATGTATGGAAGATAGATGGGTTTGCTCTTCACTGGTATTCCGCTACTTCTCGCTTGGACGCATAGCATGAATTATTATTATTATTATTGGGGAAAATCGAAAAAATTCAGATAACGTTATGGCCTAGTTGATTAGGTACAATGTCTAACACTAGCGGAGATAGCAAATACTTTATTTGCGGTTGCCACTGTTTTAGATTTTTTTTGCCGAGTTCAAATAAATAATTTACAAATTTGGAAATGTTCGCAAAATTGGGGAACGATAAAGGATGATATTTTCTTTGTTTTCGTCAATTTGCGACTCTTTTAATTTTTTTTAAAAGGCTTTTTATTGCTCTGTGTGTGTGTGTTCGTTAGATGGGTACAAATCTTTCAAGCAGAATTAGAACCACTTCCTCTTATCCTATGGAATTGAAATTCTACATGTTGGTTCTGTTCCGATGACAATACCTTAATGTCGTAGAAATTGTCCCTCCTTGCCGCGTAGGGTTTTGGAAGTTTTCACGACGGATTTGGGCGTCAAAAATGACAACGAAAAAAAAAATTATATAAGGAGGGCTCGTCGCCCCCCCTTCTCTCGAAAACAGTTGGAAAACTCGAGAAATTAAAATCCGTAAAAATAGTAAAAATTATCTGACCGTCGAATATTATGGTTTAAAAAAATGACACATCCCTGTCCCTCCTCAAAAAAAATCGTTTAGGGTGCTAGCCCCCTTGCCTGTCACGAAAACAAATTCTCGAAATACAAATCGAAAAAATCCGTACGGTTAAAAAAAATATACCCCTCCTCCCCCCTAGAAAGCCAGATAGAGAACGCGTAGAAATTAGGAAAAATTTCCAACGGTAAATTAGCAGGCAAGCGACCGTACAACAATGACGAATTAATTGAAATGAACAGACTAAGAAACATATCCACAGAAAACTAAAAAAAAAAAAAAAAAATAAACTTTACTTTTGAGAGGAAAGCTTTTATTTGAATGCACTAAAAAGAAGAAAATTAATTTTAAAGTGAATTAAACCCATCATTTTGTTACATTATAAAATTTTGACTGATATAAAAGCTTGTCGCGTGAATAAATCTTGAGGTAATTTTAAATTTAATTTACAATAAGAAATACATAGATACTATTGTCAGATTTCTTCCACGTTCTGAACTATTTACAGTTTGGGGCTTATTTTTCATCGTAAAACAGTGTTTTTTTTTTCTACGGAAAAAAACTATGCGTTTCCTAGTGGTATTAGGTTTGTAATTAGCTAAGAGCTTTACATTATGATTACTAAGAAAGTATGAAAAATCTCAAAAAAAGGATTGTCTCATGTATGGTACACCGCATGCAACGCAATATTTTTTTGTAAAAATTAATAAACAATCATATCTGTCTAATGAGGATTACGTAGGTCCAGCAGTTATATTGACGTTAGATAATCTTTTCGAGGAACCTAATAACTTTGAAAATGATGCAATGAGGCAATTATGATTCTTGCAACAGATTCCTCAAATCATAATTTATTTTTCAGTAGTATAAGCAAAACTTCGTAGAAAACACAAAACTGTTGATGAACTGTCAGATTTATGTATTAAGCTTTTCAAGATTTGTCGGAGGTAATACCACGAGTAGGAACCCAAAATTGGAGTCGGTATCCCTAGATTAAAGTCAGGAATATAAAAAAACTTTGGCCCTTCAGTGCCTTATTCGTATATTCATGTACCTGACTCGTATGTTATTCAATAGTCCAGCAGGGCGTTTCATCGTGAATAACGAGTCTTAAATTGTGTTACATAACTTAATCCTTCAAAGCATGGTTGCTCAAAACGTTGATTAACCTGAAATGACTCATCACAACATTGTTCACATAATCAAATGAACCAACACGCCGCGTCGCCATGAAAGTAAGACCATTGCTTCATTTCCTCGAGATTCGCGTTCATTCAAGAGAATAATAGGGTTCAAAATAAGATCCGGCTCCGGGAGAAAGTGAACGAAATGTACAAACGCCTCTGCATCATGCCATTACTGGATGATCATGGGCGGGTAATATGCATAATTAGGTAGAAGGTAATTTCAATAACAAACATGTGTAATATTCCTTAAAAATATAACAGATACCTACCGTAACAATTTCTTTTATATAAATAACAGTGACATCTTTACTGACAAAGGATAGAGTTTTCACAATATAATAAAAACATTTCTTTAAAGAAGTGTGTGGTAAAAAATTTCAGAACTGAGCCAACAGTTATTACCTAGCTATACTAATATTAACCCAGATATCCCTGAAACAGTTTTTCTCAAGATTTTTGCTGATTTTTTTAATTATCGTAGCAAAGGCAATCATTTTCACTTCACAATAAGAGAAAAAAAATGTAAATAAAGTTTTGTAACAAAAACTGGGTGTTTCTTCAAACAGCATTTGTATATAAAATTTTTTTAAAAAATACAAAATATACAAAACAAGATGATCGGTTTTGTCAAATCTGGAATATACATTTTGAAGCGATGAAGGTCTGGATCTTTTGCGGCTGCTTCGAGATGAATAAGTTTCTCATTAGTGCCACTCTTCTTCGAAAAGTCAGATGATCAAGCTTCCCATTTTTGACTTTTTTGTTCAGCAACCACACATTTTGCACTGTCAAGTCTAGAACATGTTATGGGGAAATACCATTTTTTACCTCTGACGGATGTCCGGTAAAGACTGATATTTTGGTCGCTTCGATCGACTCCGTCCGTATTTATTATATATTTTTATCATTTGTGGTTGCTCCACATTCACCCGTTTTTTTTTTCGGTTCGTGAAAAGCGAGTTACAGTGTGAGGTGGCTATTACTACATAATCTGAAATAGCGTTGACGATACTATTAGGTATCGTTTCAACTAAAATTTATTGGTCGAACTGAAGTCCTAATTTCCTCTTTTCGATTTTTTGGAAAATTTTATTAGAAGGTAAGGGACACTTTAGTCTTCTATTTCTTGAAGAGAAGTAGTGGCCCTGATATTTCTATTGCCAAGTTCTTCTATGAGAGGAACAGTAGAGAAGAAGTTGTCAAAAAACAAGTGATATTCTGCCTCTTATTTGTTAAAAAATCACAGCAGCTTAATTTAGAATCCCACTCGCCATCCTTTGTAGTTTTTCATTTCAGATTTTGCTCCCTGATATGGCTCAATACTCCTATACTATGTATCCGTAGAACGTGGTACGTGGTACCTACCCATAGTTTGTATCCATAACGGATAGGTTTTCCTCTGTATATTTCTGTACTTTATCCACATATAAGCCTACTGTACGTTTAAACGTACGTAGATGTTAGCGCTCAGTAGAAATAGCAAGAAAGTAAATTTGTTTGCCATACATATGAAATGTCAAACTTCAATCTATTCCATCATTATCGAATTGATACACTAAAATACATTTTCAAACGATAAGGTAAAACGTACTCGCCCCACTAGCTAGTCTCAACTGAGTAGGCTGCATCATTTTTCAGAAGCACGTCCAAGAATAAAGAGATTTTACAAGACCCTTCTATTCAGAACTGGTTTCTTAGGAATGCAAGTGGTAAGCAGATATATTCTCATATACCACCAACTTGGTATCACCATCCAAAGAGAATAAACTAACAGGAGGGTTTAATAAGCTCTAGCCAATCAGAATCTTGTAGCATCGACACGTCATAGTGACGTACTTGGACATGAGTACAGAGTCGAACTCGAACCAAGAAACAAAACTGTCACATGTAACTCTCATATACCAAGAGTGCGGAGTGCGCTAGTCCGTCACTGTCTATGGAGAATGGCGGCCATGACACGTCCAACTTCGTCACATTTTGTCACAAATGTTATTTCATCTCTTTCTATTAGTCCCCCATTGTCTTATGGGGATTAGACTCTCCCAGTCAAATAACATTAGTCTCCTTGATCACCATCTACCTGTAAGCTACCACAAACACGGCAAACTGTTGTATGTTGAGAACTATTCGTTTGAACGTACAGTAGGCATATCTGAGTTAAAAGATAAGGAATAAAAGATTATCTCAAAAAATGTACGTTCTTTGTATCGTATCAGAAAGTTTACCTATAGACCAAGCTATAGAGGTTTTTTCCCATCACAAAATAAAAGTCGCAAATGGCCTATACTAAATTTTACAAGATAGTTCGTTAATGAAAACCGTAGTTTTCGCCCCAGCAAAATAGCTTTGTGGGATTTTTTAAACAAGCAATGGTGAAAAATATTACAACTTTTTTGGTATATCTCAAAGACTATTCAAGGAATCGTTTTACAGTCAACGGAATTTTTGTAGAGATTTATTAAACCTACAAAATGAATTTTCATACGACCGGATCGGTGCAGTTTCCACTGAGAAAATCCGGGAAATCCTCGAAGAAGAGACTATAAAAAAAATCATCTTTATACAAACAATATTGCGGAAACTAATAAATATGTGGTTCAACTGTGCGCAAGATGTTTTCTGTCCGATGTGTAGTTTTTGCACAATCGCGTTATAAACAATTTAAGGGCACATCTTGCAAGATGCACCGATTTAAGGGAAATCGTCGTTTTCAAATTCTGGAACGGCATCTGGAAGTAGAGATCAATCGACAATTTGTTTATTTTGGATTTTCACCTGAGAGGTGGGAAATGTCACTGAAAGTTGATCAAAACGCTTCAAAGTGCGTCCGAAGTCGCACTGAAATTAACTCGAGTTGAGTTCGGGCGACTTCCGGTGCACTTTGAAGCATTTAGAGTAACTTCCAGTGACATTTTCAACACATTTCCCACCTCTCAGATGAAAATCCAAAATAAACAAATTGTAGATATTGATTTCTACTTCTACATGCCGTTTACAGAATTTGAATAAGATGATTTCCCTTGAATCGGCACATTTAGAGATATTTGCCCTTAAATTGTTTATAACGCGATTGTGCAAAAAC